>CP125975.1:406306318-408806318 GCA_030063025.1 Avena longiglumis | reverse complement strand
AGATAGAGTATCCTATCTATTGCATTATTACCTTTGAGCTTATATTACCTGATCCACTGCTCCTAGCATACTAGGTTTGGCTTGTGTGCACTGCTAGAGTTTATATCTGTGTATTGCTTAGCCATGCATAACTATCAGTGCTGGTCCATCCAGATGATGTATCAGTTGTAGAGAATCTAATATGATAGGAGAACATGATGAGATGAGATCAGTGATATGAGATTAAACATGCTAAGGCTTGTATGGGAGGCCACTGTGGGATGTGCTTTTTCTAGTCCCATGCTCGCCACCACTAGGAACCGAGTTTTTGCCTTTGGAACCAAGACGAGCATACAAACACACGGGTCCTGGAAAAACCTCATGACTAACTAACTTGCCTAGTAGATTCCATGAGTCACATAGTTCGGGCATTCCATTCGACATGCATTCTGGATCTTCTCGAAGGCGGTAAAGGAGGTTAATTCATAACAGGTAGGGAAGCGTGGACCGGGTTGCTTGGAGTAGATAGCGCCCCTGGTAAACAACCCTCGCCTCACATCTTTAAGTACCAGCTTCGGGATTTGACCCGTTATGGCGGAACCATACTTATTGCGTGAATCATGGTCTTGGCGAAAGCAAGGTAAAGGTCATGTCTAACCACCCTCTGCCGGCCTTTCCAAGGAAGAGGGCTAATGATTCTGGCATTAAGAGAAGGTTAGTACGTGTAGGTAAAGTTGTACACCCCTGCAGGATAATAATCTTTTTGAAAAGCCGTGTTCACGGTTATGAACGACTTGGCGACTGGACTCAAGATCATAGAGAACTTGAACCTAATCGTAAAACTTGGCAGATCAACATGTGCTTAAGGATGCTTCCTCATGGGTACGAGGGGGTGACCCTAGTTAGGGTTCGGATGATGATGATTCGGTTGATATCAAAAGATGATGATCAATATTTCAAAGATGTCGCTCTCTTATTCCCTTTTAAAATATTCTAAATAGACGAGCTTTTTCTCTCTCTTGTTTTATAAACAAAGATGGCTTTATGCAAAACAACTCCAGCAGCCAGAAGCCTTGCTGAGTACAACTGTACTCACCCTTGCTTTGTTGATACTTTTGGTAGAGTAAGTGTTCCTAAAGATCAGTTACATACTACATCGACATCGACGAGTAGCTTGGGGTTCCCGGCCGGCATCCTAGAATCTATGGGCTAGGACGTCATCGTTATACTTTAGGCCTCTTAGGCCATTTGTTAAGTTTGCTATACTTAATAGCATAATTTACCTTCCGTTGTTTGATGTTTGTGGTCAATGACCTCTGCTTGTAATAATTTGGTTCTCCGCTCAGTTATGAGCTTGCTGTAATAAATTTTGTGTCGTAGGGTCACTGTTGTGTTACCGATTCTTCACTGGATATCCTCGAGCTCAAGGATAAGCTTATATCAGAAGGAGGTCTGGGATTTGTTTAGCCCTGATCCCGGGGGTGTCACACTACAGCCGTAGTCGTCCTCGTCATCCGAATGTGTTCGGTGGAGGGAATCCTCAACATCTGCCCATCGGTTGGCGATGTCCATGAGGTGGTCAAGCGTTTTGGGCTTGACACGCCCAAGTTATTCCTTGAAGTTCGGGCGCTTGATGCCATCCTTGAAGGCGTCGATTGTCCTTTCCTCAGAGATGTGCGTGGCGGAGTTCTTGATGTTGGACAAGCGCAATATGTACGAGCGAATGGATTCGCCAGTATGTTGGGTGCAGGCCTGTAGTTCCTCGATCTAGGCTGGCCTCTTGCTGGTGCCCTTGAAATTGCGGATGAAGTTATATGCCAGCTCCTCCCAGCTTCGGATGGAGCCTAAGGACAGGCTAATGAGCCAGATCCGAGCTACGCCTATCAGCTGCAGCTGAAGGAACTGTAGGGCGGTGTTCCTATTTCCTCCGTGCAGCTTGACGGATGAGAGGTGATTGCTGAGACAGGTGTAACAACCCAATTTTGTCATATATGTAATTAGTACCTAAGTATTCCATGCATCTGTATAAATCAATAAAATGTTTGCAAGTGATCAAGTGTGTGGTTTCAGAATACAATTACAAAACCTAAACCCTAGTCCTTCCCCCTCTTTTTGAAATCCATTCAGAATGGTTTGAATTTTGAAAAACTATTAAATAATGGAGCCCAAATGGATTATAAGGGCCCATGTGTTTCAAACAATATTCTAAACCTTCTAGTATTTTTGAAATAGTCTAAAACAGATTTGAAATTGTTTTATAAATAGAAAGGAGAAAAATAGAAGAAGTAAAACTGTTTTACAAGAAAAAATAGAGCCAAAGCCCAACCAGGCCGCAGCCCAGACCGGCCCAGCTCCTCTCCCTTCTTTCCCTGCCTCCCAGCGCAGCAAACGGCGGCCCAGCTCGGCCCAGGTGCAGACACCCGGGCCCGATACCGCTTCGCCCGTCGTCTTCGATGACGACGGCAAGCTACTGCGTGCCTGCTCCGCCGCCGTCGATACCGCTGCCTGATCCTTGCCGTCTGTCGAGCTCGAGAAGAGGATAAGTTCTCCACGCCGTCGTCCTTGCTGCCCTATCCATTACTTTCCATCCCCAGAGACCTCCCTCTCATGTTCCTCTCCTCGGGCCGAAACCCTAACTTCGGCTCGCCGCCGTTCTACGCCTCCCCGTGCCCGTCTAAGCAAGCCACCCGCACCGCCATGGTCCCCTGATTCGACCTGCAGAAGGAATCGAGCCACGACGCTCTGAATCGTTGCCCTCGAATCCATCTTCTTCGTCACCGATGACCACCACTTCCGTTGATTCTCATGCCTCCGTACTCCCCAGCCCACGCCATCACCGTCAACACCCTCCCCTTGAGCCTCTGGTGTTCCTAGCGCCTTCTGACGCCCCGTTTGCTTGCTAGATCCGCCATGCGCCGTTGACCTGTGACCTCCGCCGCCGCACGTCGCTGTTTCCTGTGCTCCGATGACCAGTAGCAAGCGGCACCGCCGCTATTAGGTTCGTCTTGCCGCGCTGGTTCAAGCAGGCCTAGCCGCAAGCCGTAGCTCGCGCTCCTCCGCCATCCCTGGTCGTTGGCCAACGTGTTTCTGGCGAGCCTGCGTGGCGCTTGCATGGCACCGAGGTGGCGCTCGCGACAGCACTGCGTAAGCTAGGCCAGCGTGGCTAGCTGAGGTGGCCCTGGGGCCCCTCTGTCAGTCACTGCGGCTGGGTAAAGCCTCTGTGTAAAAATATTAAACCCACCCTTTGCTGACATCAGCGTGATGCAGTAAATCAATTTAAATTGGTTTAATATTTTCAGAAAATGATATAAATTTGTAAAATCAATTACTTATAATTTATAAGTCAGAAAAATACAAATAATATACCAAAATGTTCAGAAAATTGAGAACTATCTATCTAAACTATAATCATGCATTGTTTATCAACTTAATTGACAAGTTTAAATAGAGAACCAATCAACCCCTCTCATATGTATCCGGGGTTTTCCCGAGTTAGGGTTTGCACCCCTCGGAACCCCTTGTAAACTGTCAAGCATGCCTTAGGTTTTCATTTCAACACGATTTAACTTATCATATCATCCATATTGATTGCGCATTGCATTATGCCATGTATTGAATGTTGGTTCCCCTTTTCTGGTATTTGGTTCTTCGCGAATAGGAACCAAACCCGAAGCTAATAAAGTCAACGACATCGAAGATCCATACATGTCTACTGACGGACAAGGCAAGCGTCGCCTCTCATTCTGAACCTATTTTTACAAAGTGTATTACTTTCTCGCTATGATGCACCCGATTCCAATGTCGTCTTTTGTCAGTAGTTAGTGTTACCTATATGTTGCATAGTTTCCCTTTTATAGCCTTATACTCCTGATCCACTGCTCCTAGCATAACTAGGTCTGGCATTTGAGCATTGCTAGAGCTTCTGTGACCGACAGCTTAGCCATGCATAGTAACAACGTCTGATATGCCCGAATGATGAATCGGAGATGTCGGAGAATCTAGAAAAGTAGGAGATGGTGACATCATCGAAGGAGTTAACTAAACATGCCAAGTCTTGTATGGGAGGCCACGTTGGGTGTGGTTTTTGTAGTCCCATGCTCGCCACCATTAAGAACTGAGTTCTTGCCTTTGGAACCGAGATGAGCGTACAACCACACGGGGATTGGGAACCCCTCGACTGACTAACTTGACTACTAGATTTCATGAGTCACATAGTTTGGTCTTTCCATTTGGCATACGCATTGAAAACATTTTTGAAAGAGGAGGTGAAGGAGGTGCATAATAACATGTAGGGAAGCATGGACCGGGTTGCTTGGGGTCGATGGAGCCCCTGGTGAACCAACCTCGCCTCACATCTTTAAGTACCGGCTTCGGGATTTGACCCGTTATGCCGGATCCATACTTATTGCATGACTCATGGTATCGGCGAAAGCAAGGTAAAGGTCATGGTCAACCATCCTCTGCCGGCCTTCCAAGGAAGAGGGCTAATAATTTGGCATTAAGAGTCGGTTGGTACATGTGGGTAAAGTTGTATACCCCTGCAGGGTTAAATATTTTCGAAAAGCCGTGTCCACGGTTATGAACGCTTGGTGACCAGATTCTAAGATCATAGATAACTTTAACCATGATAAAACTTGTTGATCCATGTGTGCTTAAGGCTGCTTCCTTTGGGTCGAGGGGTGATCCTAGATGAAGCTGGTGGTTATCAAGATGTGATGAACAAGATGAAGAAGTTGTTATCTTATCCCTTTTAAAAGATTCTGAGTAGACAAGCCTCTTCTCTCTCTTGTTTACAAATAAATATTGCTTTCCGCAAAAGAAAACCAGAGAAAGCCTTTCTAGCCAGAGCATGTAGATACTAGGTTATCTAAGTCTTGTGGAGTACATTCTCGTACTCAGCCTTGCGCCATTGTTGTTTATCTATAGATGATCTAGTTGCAACTAAAGGTGGCTTCTATGTTGACATCGACGAGTAGTTGGGGGTCCCAGGTAGCAGCCTGAGGACTATGGGATGGACGTCACTTTTGTTTATGTCCTCTTAGGCCTTTTGCTAAGTTGTTGTGTAGAACAACATATTTGCTTTCGCTAGGTGATGTAATGTTGGTTCTATGACCTTTGTTTGTAATAACTCTAATACCTTACTCTGATAAGATTTTAAACTTATGCTGTTGAATCCCTGTGTTCTGTAATGTTACCGAATCATACTGTGATCTTCCGTGTTTGGAGTTAAACTTATCTTAGATGGTGATCTGAGGTTAGTTTAACCCTAATCCCGGGGGGTGGTACAACAAGCCTTTGCGTCCTATGTGGCGTCAAACTTCGTAGTGTCCGAAGGGAGCTTGAAATTTTTTGGCATCTGCATTCGCCGAACGGATCTGCTGAAGCATCCAGCTCTGCACAGCTCTCTGTCTTCGTCCTCGTCAGATTCGGTTGAGCACGAGCGTTTAGCGCGTGCCTTGTCGATCTTACGATGGGTGAGATCGTTGTGAGCGTCGTAGTCGCTACTGCAGCGCCGTGTACTCCTGTGATGCCGGGGATGATCGTGCTCGTCTTCCTCGGATGAGGGCGTACGGCTACGGGTGAACTTCACCGCAACTTTCTTCTTCGGCTCTGCAGGAGCTTCGTCGTGGAGCGCGGCTCCAACGAGTCCAAGACCGGCTAGTGCGGACTTGAGCATTGCGCTCTTCGGGTCACCCACCGGAGGTGGATGAGACGCGAGATATGTAGTGGCCGCCATGATCACAGCCTGCGGCATTTTCGGCGTGACGTTGCCGTTGGCGTCCATCGCCATGAAGGATGTGTTGAGGGCCCTAGTGCCTCCGCGTCGTGCGGCGGGGTCCATGTGTTCCGTGCGGGAGTGATGCTTGTTGGCGTTGTTTCCGTGCGAGCTGGAGCCGCCAGCGGCGAACAGCGCAGCTCGTCGCGCGCTAGACTCCGAAGCCACCTTCTTGCGTTTGTCGAGCTCGTCCATCAACTTCACCTGCTTGTTATGCTCGCTGATGAGGACGAGGTGATATGCCATCAGCAGATCCCATGAAGCATTCACATGTAGGATGATGTTTCCCGCCATGGCTTCTCGTGCTTGGAGCCAGCCGTCCTCGTTGAGGTTGATCTTCTGGTAGGCGCATCGCCTTCGTTGGGCCTAAGCGGTGGATCTCCCCCGTTTCCTCCGTTCCTAGCTTGCGGGTTGGGAGGTGGATTTGGTGCACTCGAACCTAGTGGTAGTTCCGATTCGTTATGGATGACCACAGCGCACAGGTAACTCCCGCGAACTGGATCGCAGCTTTCGGATCCGGAACCGTAGGTTCCTTCATCCGAGGGAGGACCTCACAGATCTGAGTTGCATCTCCTACTGTCATATGACTCCTCTGTTAGCGTCGACATACGTAGCGCGCTGATGGGTGGGACCCATGAAGCGGGCCTGATGGATGGTGGTGGCACCCGCTCTAGGAGGCGAAGAGTGCCAGTCTGCCCCACCTGGAAGCAGAAGCTCCCAAACAGCATCTCGAGCCCGTCGCCGACGGACTCGAAATCCCTCAGGGTGGCTGATGAGTGGGCGGTGAAGTCAAAGGTGCCGAAGAGGAGGTGACTCTTCGTCACTAATAAGTTGTAGATCGCTTCAGATGGGACCGTCACGATCGCACAATCAGCGTCCCTAGTCCCCACAGACGGCGCCAATTGACGAGGTTCGATATCGTCAATGCCCATTGTTATGGACTTGGGTTTTGGAGAAGATGGGGTTGCTGGAGATCGCGGAACGATTAATAGACAAGCAACACGGGGACACGAGGTTTACCTAGGTTCAGGCCCCCGGAGGGAAAACCCTAATCCTGTGTGTCTGCTCTTGATGATGGCGGAACCGGTGATTACAGGGGCACGTAGTTGCAATCTGGCGTGAGATGCGTATGTGGTGAGTATTGTCCTCCTTGCCGTGCCCTCCTAGCCTTTATATAGATAGGCAGGTCCCCTGGCGCAGGTAGAGTCCCTTAAAAATTAGGGTTTGTACCCTTTAAAACTCTATCTATTCTAGTCTTATTATCCAAGGATCCGAATGCATCATGGGCTTGGGCCACCTGAAATCTCCATAGGCCACGTATCTTGGCATGGGCCTTCCCTTGGGATGAACCAAGTATACCAATGCTGTATACCCGTGGGGTATAACCATATCAGGAGTTGGGGAAGGATTCAAACTCCCCTCTCCCAAGCTGCCCTCCCTCTAATAAATAGAGGGAAGGGGGTGACCCCAAGAACACAACAAGACCATCCCCTCCCCACACCTCCGCCTCCGCCGCGTCGCCACCGCCCTAGCCGCCGCCGACCACCTCCTCCTCTCCTGCCTCTATACCCTAGATCGCCGGAAACCCTAATTCTCCACCATAACCTGCTCTATCTTAGGAGAAGCCCTACGGGATCTGCCCTTTACTTTCGACACCACGCTTTCGTGCTTCCGGAATCGCGAGGATAGAACTACAACCTCCACTGCCTACTGGAACAAGAAGAAGGTCTTCATTGAATATCGAACGTGTGACCAATTGCGGAAGCGCTGCTGGACGCAGCGCCGGAAGGATCGTCTACGTGATCTTGAGATCGGCAAGTGTACGACTACATCATCCACGAGAATCTTCTCTCGTTCACCGCTTTGGAATCTTCGAGGATGTGTACTCTAATCGACTCATTGCTACAATCTACTAGATAAATCTTGGCTTGTTTGTGTTCATACGGTAGAAATTTTTTGTTTTCCATGCTACAAACCCCTACAACTGTTGCACTGCACTGTATGCATATATAGATGGATCGATACGCCTAGCACTGCCATGCTATTTTCCCTATGCATATCAACCATAGCTAGCCGGTCGAGGGTAGAAACACAGTCGTTCCTGCACCTGGAACTCAATTGGCTAGTAGTAGCTGCACTGGTCTATTGATTAAACATAGCCAAGCTGTATTTATCCATAACTGAATGCCGTTCTAACGGCATATGAATAAGTCTACATAATAGATCAAACCATTAAGATCAATAATGTTACTGTTACATCTAAATGGATCTCAAATAACCACCGTAGTATCTTTTCTATCATTGGGTTTCACGCGTAGAAGATTATCACCATCCACCTCACCTTACTACCAAGATTGATCCTTGGTTTATGGGCACCTGACAAGTCCTTGGATCGAGGAAAAAGATAATAATATAACAGGATATATCTAATATTAAATCAGAATACAACACACCATGACGTTGGAGATTGTAGGTAATCGCCGTAAGGCTATGCCTCAGCCTTTAGCCGTGAGGACTACTCACACATGATTAGATCAACAATCATAAACATTGTATTGAAAATTATCAAGAGATTGATATCATATAGTCTTACAATGTCGTCAATAGTGATCAGATTAAGATTACAAGTAAAATGTTATGACTATGGCTATGGAGTGGAGATGAAGGAGGGAGAGGAGTTAAGGATATGGTGATGAAGATGGTATCTCCTATCGTCGGGTACGCATGGCTTCAGATGTGTTCTGCAAAATGGCATCCTCCCTTCTAGCGGCTGCGGATCGATTCTTTATATAGCTCACTTCATATAAGTTGTAGGGTTTGACTCGACGAATCTTTTAAAATGGCATAGTGGCAGGACTTGCTCATACCGATGCTCGTTAAACCTTCTGGACGCCTCCTCCGAGGATCCTTTGACTTGGGATTATTGGAAACTCATAATTGTTCATTAATTTCTCTAGATTTCGTCTTACAAACGTCCAATTCTTTAAGGAGAATGATCAAGAATAAGATTCGCATGTCTATGCAATAATTATGCATTAGTGGCAAGACTAGAGAGATATTTCAACAAATATTTTATAAATATATAGTTCAAACATAGAGATACATGGTTATATTTTACAGCCATCAGGAATTCTAACAATATCTAGTTTAGCTTTTTTTCCTTGAATTTGGACCTAGAAAGATAGATATGCAAATGTAGTTTTTCAGATATTTCATTGCAACTTGCCTCTCGGAAGGTGTGGATTTGAGGCATGTATATTATCTTTTTTCGAAATGGTGGAGTAGACCTATGGCATCTGCATCAATTTATGCGCACATCCTTTTATTACTCAGTTTATTTAGAATAACATTATAATTCACGGATTAGAGAGGGTTAATGCAAAAACCAACCATCAAAACATGACTAATACAACAAGCATATAGAAAATAGACATCTGTAAATCTACTAATAGGCCGCCAACTAGCCTGGTTGTAGGTATCCTGAGATTATCAATAGCAGGTTGCATCCAGTATCCTTAGATTTTTGTTGATCGTCAGGGATAAGGAAATACCAAAGTTGTATCCAATCTATAGACATACAAATAACATACAAAAAATGGAAAATCTAGGCTTGTTAAAAATGATGTTCTTTCTAAACTTCCAAATATACCAAGATAAAGCAGAAACACTTATGTGTATTGTAAATTTATTTTTCTTATCAATCCCATTTAGCCAATTCCCAAACATATTTCATATTGGTGGGTGGTGTAATATTGTAAGTGAAGAAAACAATATGCCAAATTGATTATGACGAAGGACAAGACAAAATAAAATTCTTAATGGTTTCTTGTGCATCACAAAAACAAATTTTTTTGCACCCATTCTAATTCCTTTTCGCTATATTATTGTTTGTTAACAAGAATTTTCTATTAAGGAAGCACATAAAATTATTATTCTTGAAAGGGAATTTAAGGTTCCATAAGTATCTTTTTAGAAATCTATGATGACCGTCCGTAAAATCGTTTTGGAGGGGGTGAGCTTAGAAAAAACCTATGTGGTTCATCGGGTAAGTTAACTAACTTAAACGTCAACACAAGTCTAACCATGCTACCATTTAATCCATATTAGTACCATCCTAAAACCTATGTTTAGAGGTACCTAGGACAAAACTGCATGAACAAAAACATTTTTTCTTGCACTATATTATACAAAGAAACCTATGTTTAGAGGTACCTAGAATAAAACTGCATGAACAAAAACAATTTTCTTGCACTATATTATATGAAGAAGGGTATTGTTGATAAAGAGACGTCTCTCCTAACAAAATATCCTCCTAGAAGAGATTACATGTGACATTACCTATTTTAAATGACCCTTAGGAAAGAATTATTATTTTACACGCATTAAACCCTTCTAGAAAAGTGAATTAGTAGGTTTTTTCTGAACCTGTGCTAATGCTTTGTTATTAAGATATTTATTATGAAGCAACTCATGCCACACACCATCCTCAATGAGTAGTTTAAACATCAACTTGCTGAGTAAATATTTATTCTAAAGGGATTTCTATTTTCGTGCCCGTGGTCTGTTAGCTATACTCACTTTTCCCCAGCCGCATAGCTTTTCCTCACTTTTGTCCAGCTCCTTGTCTGAAACTCTCACATCGGTCTGAAACTCGCTCTCCGTCGACTCCCGTTAGTGTACCCTCGCTGTTATGCGCTGACAAGTGGGGCCGCATTCAGGTGGGTCCCGTAGTGGACCCTCGCCGTTACGCGCTGACAAGTAGGACCCACCCCCGTTGCATGATGACAGATGGGGCCACGTTCAGTAGGGTCACGTAGTAGGACCCCCCCATGGTGTGGGGCCGGCTTGTTGGGAACGCTTTTTGGGGGATGTGTTATGGGACCATGTGGGGGCGTATGGTAGTTACGTGCGTCCTGTCGCCTAAATTGGAAGATTTATGTTTTGTTATTTTTATGATTGGCCTTTTTAAGAGCGTCTTTTCCCCTTTATGTCGCTAACAGTTGTTATGTCCAAAAGGGAAGCGAATCTAGAGGAGCTTCTCTCTTCATTCATGGTTCCTTTTGGCCCTCGTATTTTCCCAATTTAGCAGCAAATCTAACCAGCACCATAAATATGTAGATAAACAGAGCAGATGTAGATAAAGCAGCTAATAAAGGATTATATAGTACGATACTTAAACCAGGTTCGACATTTAGGCTGCTCAGCAACAGCAGCATAAGCACAGACAACAAAACAAAAGAAGATGCTTTACAGCAGCAGCAACATCAGCATCAACACAGGATCAGTGGCCCCTCATGGCCTGCGCTAGGAGGGCCTCCGCCACCTCCCTGTGACGCTTCCTCCACTTCCTGCTGCCTAGTCCCTTGACCTTGGGCGCCTTGCGATTGATCGAGGGCATGCGACTCTCCTCGATGGCGACCTTCTGGAGGTTGCGGAGGTGAAAACCAAGCGCCTTGTGCTGGGCTCTAAAGGCGTTGGCTTTCTTTGACGGGCCGTAGGTCTTCACGTCCCCGTCATGCATTATGAGGGAGTTGATGACGGTGGCGAGGCTCCTGGTGCAGAAGGGGCACCTATAGACGTCGCCAGCGAAGAAGCCATTGAACTGGCCAGGCTTCATCTTCCTCAGCACCTGACGAGTCTTGGTGTCCATGGACTCGTCGTTGCTGCAGACGTCGCTGCTATCCACCTATTACAAAAAACTGTATCATGCAATAAGGACATGATGGAGATACCGTGATTATCGGGATTGATTACTTGCATAAATTAACCGATTGAGATCCCCTGATTATTCCCCAATCCCCAAATCTCAAAACAAATCGAATACTGATCCCAACTATAGATCGGTGCTAGTAATGATCCCAACTACAGATTGGTGCTAGTACTGATCCCAACTACAAATGGATGCTAGTACTGATCCCAACTAGGGGCATTCATCGAAATACAAGATCTAACACAATAGGATTAGCTACTGTAAAAATACCTAGCATCCTCCGATTAGCCGAGCCCTAATAACACACGATCTAGCATCCAACGATGGGAATGGGGGAAGAACAAAGGAAGGGGAGAAAACCCTAGTTACCTCCGACCATGGGTCGGCTAAGCTGGTGTCGAAGGGGTTCTCCGTCCTGATGTAATCATTGTCCCCGTAGGGGTCCCAGTCGTGTAGGATCTGTAGGAGAACGGCAGGGGCTGTACGGGGACGGGGGCCTCCTTGTTAGCGGCTATGACGGAAGCGGGGACGGAGGTCTGGACGGGGATGGCGGATGCCTTCAATGCCTCGACGGGGGCCAGCATGGGGACGCGGGCCTCCTCGTCGGCCGCCTTGGAGGCAACGATGGCCACCGCGCTGTTCTTCTCCATCACCGGCGTGGTTAGGGTTTTCTTGGTGGTTTGTAGAAGGTGATGGGACAGTCGAGATGGTTGCGTGAGTGAGTGATGAGTGAGAGTGAGGAGGCCTCTATAAAGGTTAAGGGAGGAGACATTTCGTTGCACCACCGTGCGCTACTGCACCGTGCACGACCACACGCGTCCGCTACCGCCCCATGCACCGCGACACGCGGACCGTGCATCACGTTTCCCCCCTCGTTTCTAACCTTGGCCACTTAGTTGTGCTCATTTATATTCTCGAGTGTAGCACTGGCAGTTTGGTTGTACTCGGTTTTGCCCTCCAATACTAACTCTGCCAAGTGCAATATACTCACCTTTACCCTCCGGTGGCTGGTCAACAAAGTGTCAACGAATGGGTTTTAGCTAGCTAATTGAGTCATTTTATGCACAATCAATTCAAAAAGATCAAAACATAGTGTCATCTACCCAAGGAGTCTTATTATGTGACCTGCCACCATAAGAAATGTATATAAATCAAGTCTTAACCTAAATCACCACTTCTCAAATCACCTGCTATCTATGAAGGTTCGTGGCTTTCTACTCAAGCCTCTCCCCAAAACATCTGTCCCCAAAACATAATTTTTTTGAATGAGGCAATAATTGTCAAACTGATGTATATTTGAATTTCAAATAGTTTGATGTGTGCCAATATATATTTTATTGTATAAAAGAAGCATTTTCCATGTTTTAAATCTCCTTTTGTTTTATATTTGAACCCCCTTGTCAGTTTTGCCCTTGGTTTTTAAGTTCTACTCAGTTTTTCCCTCCCTCTTAGTGACAAACTCTCACACCTATGCTCATCTTGGCTGCTACGCTCTGATTGGTCGATACAGTTGTCACGCGGATCGTACCCACCAACCGTTGATCCTCTGATTGATCCTCCGTGATCTAGCGGACAGGATAACCCCTGTATCTGTCGGGGGGCACCTCTATCCTTGCAAAATAACTAGTTTGCCACCGATGCTTTAACTCCATAAACAAATGATATTGAATATAATTTGAAGGGAAATTTTTCAAAGGTGTATAATTTTTGCATTATATTTCACTCCATGTCCTAAGTGCGATTTCAAAGAGTTCAAAGTTGTATAATTTTTGCCATATGCAAGTTTATGCATTACATCCCTACATTCTATGAAAATGATAATCTCTCAATATTTTGTTAGCACATCATTATCACGTATTACATGCAATATCATAGTGTTCAAAGGTAAACACCCTTTTCCTTTACATTAAGAGTTATATAATTTTTCAATTTGAAAGTGTTCAAGAATAGTGTCAATTATAAACACTTTTTTACATTAAGAGTTGTATAATTTTTCAATTTGAAAGTGTTCAAGAGCATTTTTAATTATAAACACTCTTTTACATTAAGAGTTGTATAATTTTTTAAAATTTGAAAGTGTTCAAGAGTTGTGTCAATTATAAACACTCTTGTACATTAAGAGTTGTATAATTTTTTTAATTTGAAAGTGTTCAAGAGTAGTGTCAATTATAAACACTCTTTTAAATTAAGAGTTGTATAATTTTTTCAATTTGAAAGTGTTCAAGAGTTGTGTCAATTATAAACACTCTTTTACATTAAGAGTTGTATGGTTTTTTTAAATTTGAAAGTGTTCAAGAGTTGTGTCAATTATAAACACTTTTTAAATTAAGAGTTGTATAATTTTTTTAAATTTGAAAGTGTTCAAGAGTTTTGTCAATTATAAACACTCTTTTACATTAAGAGTTTTATATTTTTTAATTTTAAAGTGTTTAAGAGTTGTGTCAATTATAAACACTCTTGTACATTAAGAGTTGTAAAATTTTTTAAATTTGAAAGTAAATCGCTAGCCGTGCGAGAGTTGTGTCAATTATAGTTTCAGACTGCGCGAGAGTTTCATAATTATAAACACTCTTGCAAACCAACTGAATCGCCACTGCTCTAGGGGAATTTACAATAGATTTTAGGAAGATTTTATCTATCTCTGAGAGTTATGGAGGTTGAAACCACCGCTGAAAAGTAAAATCCAGAGAGATATTATTCACAACGACGAATTACGCCATCACTGGATCAATCCTATTCAAAAATCAAGGCAGTTAGTTGAGCACCAGTGATTCGCGTTCAAATACTGTGAATAATCAACCCACAAAAGGGAAACGATGGTTACCCAGATGGAATCCATGCGTTAGATCCCTGCGATTCCACCCAATCTTCTTCGTGCTCGACGGGGATGGACAGTGCACCAGCCGACATTGCATACTGTTCCGCGAAAAGGGTAGATCTAGCAAGGGAGGGAGCAGAGCTGGAGGTGCAGTGGGCTCCATGGCTAGGGGGAAGGGCAGCTCTAGGGCCGAGGACGACATAAGGTAGGAGGGCAAGATGGCGGGGCAGCAGAGCGGCGGTGTGGGAGCTATTCTAGGCTCGGGGGGAAGCGAATGCTTTGGGTGAGCGAGAATGGCCAGTCCCACGTGTCTCCATGCGGCCCCACTCTTCACAATATATGCAAGACCCGTCCCAACGCGGCCCCACCCTTCACCACGTATTAAGGACCCGTCCCAACGCGGCCCCACCGGTGAGGCATGTAACAGTTGAGGCCTCGTAACGTAACACTCAACACCCGACCCGTCCCAACGCGGTCCCACCATTCAGCATGTAATAGTCAATCCTTTGAACTGACGGCATCCCTCCGTCCGAGCGCCTGCAAGCGCCCGCGAGGGTTTCTTAACATGGCGAGGGGAAAAGTGTGGAAAGTTAAGAGGCTGGGAAAAAGTGAGTACAACTTGACACTCAATCCACCATGATCTTTTGGTCTACAAATAATGTCCATTTTGTCAATCAATATTTCTTTTTATGTGATCATCATTTTTAAAAGAAGACTCGCGATCTATTGAAATCTAATCTTTTACTTACCGCTTTTAGGTATCTCTAGAAAATAAAACATAAACGTAGGCATACTAGTCAGGAAAAAATTATTGAGGACTAGCCTATCGACATATATATGATACTAATAACTTGCCCTACTAGCATCCGAGCTTTCCTTTGAAGCAACTCTCAACTAGGTTCCACTCTGAATTCATTAGTTTTTTGTAATGTATAGGTACTCCCAAGTCAAAAAATATATGGATTATAACTCACAACAAAAGATTGTTTATATATTTTCTTCTTCACTAGCTTCCCCAAGACAGAAAATCTCACTTTTGTGAAAGTTAATTCTCAGTCCATATAACTATTGTAGAATCAAGACATCCCCTCAACAAGATGAGGGATTATTCCACCAAACTAATCATCTCCTTTTCTCTTGAAATGAGAATGGATGACATGTCTACGAAAATCTTAAAGAGCATGAGAGATGAAGGATCTCCTTGTCTCATCCCTTTTCAGGTTTGGAAATAATTTCCAATGTCATCATTGACCTGTATTCCTACATTACCTCCTTACATGAAATATTTAATACATTTATACCACATAGGATCAAATACTTTCATACGCATTAGTTGTTGTAGAAAATACCATTTACCCTTGTTCCTACATCCCCTTCATCATCAACGGCTACATCTCCATCACCATTACCATTCCCCTCTTCATACTTTAGATCTTGTTGTAATTCCAAATACAATTGTGGTTTGCACTAGATTTATCTTCATACTTTTATCCATCCATTTGAATATGATGATGTTTTTGATTGCTTCCATGCGTGAGTAGTTCCCTTTGTTCTTTGGGAGATGGAGAAACCCTAGAATCATTATGAAATGAAATAAAGATGATTTATTACTTTGGTCCATTATCCATTTATCTATGATATTGTGTTTGATCTCTCTTTTTAGAAGGTATGTGTAGTAGGCCACATATCATTTGTCTTCCGGTCTAAAGAGAGGGTGATAACCTTAGAATGTGTATGGAAGTATGTCCAGTGTTACTTTTGTGACTACAAGCATTAGCTTATAACCTGCATGGTCAAAGGGGTAATTAAGAGAGATTAACAAAGCTTATTACGATATCCATGGGGAACCCTTAATTGAGGTGGTCTGTATGCGTGACTTCTCCCTAGCATCGCAGTGGTTATTTAGAGATGACCTCATTACCTGATGGAAGAAGCGACTGATCATGAGTCTTATAGTGAAAACATCTTATTATGGAGCCCTCTCCATACATACCATGAAGAAAGAAAATAGACTATCCTCATTATGATTAATTACCATATGCTAGTGGTGTATCCCACCTCCCAAGAACGCTTTAGCCTTATTGAGTTCCAACACCATTTCGAACGCTTTTGTTACTTGCTTTACATTACTTTTTTTATTACTTTATGCACACAAACAAAAACCTCTCAAAACACCCTTTACTTGAAATCAAATGCAGCTTATAAGTATCCTTTGGTATACATTGACAAGGGGCATAAAGACCACAAATAAATAGCTCTATGTGGGTTTGATACTCTTATTTCAAAACTATCTATAATCGATATATGCACTTGCAATCATCAGGGACCCTCATAAGAGATACACCCGACTAAAGCCTGAGCTACTAACCTTGGCACATAAGCGATACACCCACACAAAGCCCGAGCTACTAACCTCGGCACATAAGAGATACACCCGCGCAAATACCTAGATACTAACCTCGGCAAAACCTGATACATAGGGATCCGGTACATAAGCACAGGCTACCAGCCGTAACCATACTTAACGTGTAACACCCCGGCCACTCCGAACCAGCGGCTGTCACTCCTGGTAGCTCAATAGGATGTCTAGACTAACTCCACAAACCAACACTAGTCTTTTTTGTGCACTTTGTCCTCACTTGTGCGCACCCGGTACCCACTTCACAATCGGTCACCCATCCTCAAATTTCTCTAGGCCAAGAACGTTTAACCTTAGAGTTCTTTTCAGATGAGCTTCTGGAAAAGAAGTTACAACTTGTTGGTATGGGCATACTATCAATCCTATTAATCCATGTGCCAGGGTCTCACATACACACACCCTTAGAAGATAGACGCCCTCATCGATCAACCCCAAACCAGGAACTTCCCCTCTTGGCATACGTATGTCCGTCCAGTGACGGCAGATGTGCCATGTCGTGTCCACTCCGGGCCACACTCGCCATGCTCCACATGTCTGCCACTGACCTGCACACGCCCGTATAACCATGAGGGTCGGCTATGATACCACTTTAAACACCCCGTCCACTCCGGACTAGTGGCTCTCACTCATGGTATCTCAATAGGATCTCTAGAATAACTCCACAGACCAACACTAGTCTTTTCTACGCACTTTGTCCTCACCCATGCGCACCTGGTACACACTTCCTAGTCGGTCACCCATCCTCAAATTACTCTAGGCGAAGCACGCTTAACCTTAGAGTTATTTTCAGATGAGCTTCCGGAAAAGAAGTTGCAACTTGTTGGTATGGGCATACTATCAATCCAATTAAGCCATGTGTCAGGGTCTCACATAACAGAACGGAGGACCTCTGCATGAGAAAGTTAAAGAAGAAGTTTGCACCTGGAGGATTGGAGCCAAGATATTATGAGCAATGGTGCTTGCCCACGCATGAGCTAACACAGTGTTGATCTCATGTGTAACATCCCTAAAATCATGATTCAAACTTATGCATATCATCCATGCATCCATGATCATATGAACTTCATTTCAAACAAATCATTTCAAAACAGAAGCTTCCATGCTTATTATTTTATGTAAGTTTGCTCTAGCCTTAGTGCTATCTTACAATGAGAAGAATATGTGTTTTGATTCAGTAAAGTTTGAAAATTCAAACTTAGGCACCACCAAAAGTTTGAACAAAATTTCAAAACAAAATGAGTGAATAAACCAATATTATGCCTATTTGAATATATATCATAAAGGCTTGGTTTTATTTTTATTTTCACTTGATCAAAGTGTTTGGATTGGACAGTAATGTTTGACACACATTTGAATGCAAGGTTTGAAGTATAAAAACCTAGAGAAGATTTGAATTCAAACTTATTTAATTTGGATTTGAAAATCATTCCAGAAAATCAAAACAGAAAAAGAAAAGGAGAAAAGAATTAAAAAGGGGCCAGCGCTACCTATCTGGCCCAACTGCGAAAGCAGCCCACTAAGCCCACCCGGGTCCTTTTCCCCCTTCTCCCTCTCGCACCCGCACCCGCCTCGCCATCGCCATCGGGCCCGAGCCACGCCACTCCTTCTTCTCCACCACAGACCACATCTCCTCCGCCGTTTCCTCCAGAAACACCGCGTTGATTTCGCGCTTAATTGGCATTGATCTGCAGCGTGATTCCCTCGCCCCTCCTGGCTACTTAAACCTCTCCCCCTCGCGGCCATTTCCCCCAACAAAGCCAGCCCGAAGCGCCTCCAGGCTGCCAGTAATTGCCATTGCCTCGCCACAGACAGAAGCACTCCGGCGACTAATCACGGTGAGCTCCGACCGCCCCCCTGTCTCTAGTTCAAACCAGTATGACCAGCGTGTCCTTGCGGATCCACTGATGCCTTTAGTTTGCTTTCTCATGGCCCAGTTTGCCGTCACCGTTCGTGCCTGCAAACGACAGAATCGCCGCTCGACTCCGACGAGCGATTGAGGTAAAACCTGACCGCCCCTCGACTTCTCTTTGACCCAGTAGTGTTCGCTGTAGCCTTGCGCACCCCCTGATACCACTAGTTCATGCTAGGGTGATCCAGAGCGTCGCCAACGTCTTCGACACCGAGTACCCGACGCTGCGCTCAACTCCGGCGAGCTCCTACGGCCACATCAACGCGCCCCTGTTCACGCCAGCAACACCTCGAGCTTCCTCGCGACCTTGCGACGCTGGTAAGCAACACCACTGTCCCCAGCCCTCGTTAGAATCACCGATCCATCGTCGGCAGAGCCATCGCCGCCGCCAGCAGCCATTGCGTCGCTCGTCTTTGGTCAGATCATCTAGGATCGTTGGATCCAGATCTAGAGGCTAGGATTAGATTAGAGGGCGAAGCGTTAAGTTTTAATCTGAGCCGTGCATCGTCACTTAGATCTTGCGGCTCGTAAGCGTGATCCTCCCGAACCGGTATCAGCCAATAGAAACACGCCGCGTGGCTGGAGTTTAGATTTAAGAACTGGATTTGAATCTATTAGATGTTCAAATTTGTTTTGGCTATAACTTTTGATCCCCACGTTAGAATTTGAAAATTTTATATCATTGGAATCAGGAGATCAAGCCCTTTCTGTTTAAGCAATGTGTTTAGTGTTTTGCTTATGTTTAAATGATTTTATTTGCAAAAACTTGTGTAGGGCTAATTTGAGTATATGAAATGTTTAGGAAATGATTTAGAGTTTAAATAAATGTTGTTTGGCAAGTTTTTAACTTGTTAATGAACCAGTACTATTTACTTGCTTGGTTGAGTTTTACAAATCATCACATACCATTTTGCATGCATGCATATATTTTTGGTTGTATATGTTTTGTATGTGATTTGTTGCTATAATTGTTTGTGTATATTTTGGTGCTAGTGATTGTGATTGTGAAGAGTGTAACTACTCTCCAAACTACCAAGGAAAGTGGTACTTCATGAATATTTTTATCCCTATGTTTTTACTAAGCATTAGAAATATTTTGTTAGACTTGCATGTTATATTTTGCTTATGCTATGTTAGGAAATCCTAGTAGTTGTAGAATTGCTAGAAAATTTCTAAGTGAAGATACTATCTATGCCATGCTTAGCCTAGCTAGTAGCAACCAAGGGTTGGTGAAATATATACATGCTATGATGAAAATACTTCTAAGTCCTTTGGACTTGTGTTTTGCCTAATAAAAAAACTAAGTAAATGAAACACCTGGGTGGGATGGAAGGAATGGTTTGTGTTGAGTGGTTACACAAGGCCAGGGGACTGGTGAACCTTGTGTATCTCACTTGTGGAAAGCCACCCAGGAACAAAGAGATTTTAGAGGCCAAGTGTTGAGAAGCTTCTAGTGCACCCACTTGGCAATATGGGCTCTGCCTGGATCATATAGGTTGCTAGAACTTAGCCATTTGGACAATTGGTGGTAGTGGGAATGATAGGTTGGAACGCGTCCATTTGGTCTAAGGGAAGGCTTCTGAAAGGTCCTGTCTTGGTGAAAATCAAGTCTGGTGGGGAAAGTGCACAACCTCTGCAGATGGAAAAATCTAAGTACTTAGCCATGTCCCTGGAAAAGGACAACTTGAGCATCAAGACATGGAAGCTATCAAGAATCTCCTCATCCCAATTTCTAAGTAAAAAACTTGTGGGTGAACAAGGGTGAAGGACCTCAATGTTTATTGGTGGTTCCTTGGGAAAAGTTTTGACAAAGAAAAACTTAGTGATTTCAACTAATAGGCAAAATCTATTTTGAGCAAAGCAAGCCAAGCTACACTTAGCCAAATTGCATATAGTATTTAGTCCACCTAAATTATACTAAGGTATCACTTGCCAATACTATTCCAATGTATTGACCCACTGTGTCTGTAACTTGTGATGTTGCAGGTTACTCTGATGAGGATTTGGTGTCATGATTCTACACTCAACATGTTTGCCTGTGGCACATGAAGATGAAGACTTTAATTTATTTACTTATTCAAACTCTTGTACTAGGCCTGTGGATTTGGAGTTGTAAAGACTATGTTTATCTCTGGAATGGCTGTAATAATGACCTTTGTATCTGTGTACTTCATCTTAAACTGTGGATGCTAGCATTGATCCAGGGACTAGCATTGCAATCACAGGGATCCTTTTCCTTTATAAAGGAGGGATCTTACATCATGCCTCTTGTGCATCTACTTATTACCACTTAAGCAAAATTGGTACACCCTAGACATGAGGAAAACGAGAAAACTCGGAGGGATAAATAAGTCATGTTTCCATACATGTGATCCTCCTGAAATACATAGGGATGGAAGGGGGACTTGAGAAGTAAAACGCCTTCACGGCTCTAAGAAAGGAAAAGAGAAGAGGGAGGAATGGATGGAGTCCTTCAGTAGCCACAGTACTATCAATCCACAATGAATCCCGCTAGAGGTCTTGTAGCTTTCACTTAGCGGGATATATTGCCATAGCTAGTGAAGAGGTACAGCTAGCGGCTACACCCTTAGACGGCAAACCAATCCTTGGAGTTTGGATTTCTCCTCCGACGGAAGGACCACGGTGAGCTTATCCTCGGAGAGTTTGGCCTACGCCTGGTTCTTCTGGTCTCTAATGACAAACAAGCCTTCCAACTCTGAAGAATGGATCTCCTCCCAGGTTGCCACCCGCCGAAGCATCTCGTTCCTTTCGGCTAGGGTGTTCAGGAAAGAATCCTATACAAGGAACAATCCTTCCTTCTCACCTATCAGCTCCATGTGGAGCCTTTTGAACCTCCTGTTGAAGGGATCCTTTGTCAGCTGAACTAGTGTAGAACCCGTTCATGACCCGCTTTACGTTAGCTAAGATCCTCTCGTTGTAATCCTAGGGAAGGCATAATGGAGTCGAAAGGATATAAGGAGTATGAATAAATTCTTATACCGTGCCTCGTGGACGAGAAAAGGAGTACAAGGATTTAGTAGTCCAGCACTTACCCAGTTGTTCTTCGTTGTTGATTGAGATGCTTTGTTTATGGAGGTAGTCAAAGCAAGGATCTCCTTCGCCTCCAAGCGGAGAGGCACGACATAGGAACAGGTCGAGGCGGACTACCATGCAAAAGGAAGAATCACTAGGAGTACCATGCATGTGACAAGGCATCAGGAGTATTGAGGAAAGAAAATACAAGAGAAATTACCCATCTACCTTGAGGGTGTAGACCCCATCGATTGAGTTCATCGGAGCATGGATTACGGGAGGAGCGCCTAAGTGGAAAGATCCTACAGATCCTTGGGGTGCCGGTTCTCCTACCGTATGTATCATGGTCATGGAAGGACGTCTGGTCCGGGGAAAAAACCCTTCTGCCTCCCTTTGATGGGGCTGTGAGGCTTGCCCGCGGTGTGAATAGTACTTGTTGCATGCCATGGCGGAAGGACAAGAAATTTTCTATTGTGGGCAAAGGAGGGAGATCTCAACCTTGTGATGAGAGAAACAATACCTTATTGGTGGTACTTAAAGGAAAAGATTGTACAAAAGATAGGATCCCAAGTGGTAACCGTATCGTGGAAGACAAGGAAATTACTCAGCATTCACATGGGGTGTTGTCCCATCAGTCTACATCGTGGGAAAAAAATATGATTACAATCACCACCTTCAGTTTTGTTGGATGGAACATATTCCCATGTGGTAGAAGATCTCTGAGATGGAGGGAGATCCATCAACATCATGTACCTTGATAAATTCAAGCACTACAACTCGCATAGTCAATGATTGAGTTGACCCATGTTGAAGACGACCGTGCTGAAATTTCTACGAGATCAAGGTGTTAGCACATGATGGATACCTTATTTAAAAACCTCAGACATTCTCTAAAGACCTCGCGCCTCAAGACCAAGAAGAATTCATCAAGCTTACCAGGCGAAGATTGAGCATGAGTTGAAGCAATTCTATTAAAAGGAAGGCCGTCGTATTACGATTATCGATGATGGGTGGATTCAGGCTTGTATCTCACATGGGCCTTAATCCAAGATTCATGGCCATGCCTACCTCTGCAATCAAGGATCTGAAGACCTGCATCTGGAACCTCTCAACTGACCTAACCTTTGGGGCTACAAGATGGCTCTCTAGAGATCCCGAAGACCAGACGCGCATCCAAGGGAGATCAAAGAACAGGATTATGTGGAATACAAAATGAAGACCTAACATGACTAAGGGAGACTCTGTCACCATCAAGACCTATAATTACTCAAGGACATTCACCTGAAGCAGGACACCATAATCACCCAAGTGTTCGTCATTAGCCTTAGTCATAAACCCTAGATTCATCTATTGTCAGGTAACATTAAAAACCAACCAAGATCATATTGTAGCCACTTTTGTATGATCTCTCGATCACATTATGAATAAAGTCTAAGGGAATCCTCCCATTATACACATTATCATCTTTGTGTTTGGAGATCTAATCATGCTGACCCGAGCCATTTGACGAACAAATAAACTCTCTTTTGTTCCTCGAAAGTGATACTGGGAGGGATTGCGGAAACTATACTTCTCTAGGGACGCCCCCAGAAAAACCATCAGTAATCTCCATGCCGCGCACTGCTCTATAGGCAACCCCATCCATCTTCACGCCATCGAGATCTAGGTCATGCGCCGTGCTACATGCGCCACACATGTTAGAGTAGCATATTATATCAGTCGGGATTATGGTATTCCAAGTTTTCCAAATAGGTGTAGGATATAAAATAGACCAGGGTTGGAAGTTTAGAGTGACAATTTCAAGGATTAGGACTTCATAGTTTGATTTAGGTTTTGTATACTAGTTCAAGGTTTGTTTTGGACTTCTCCCAATTCTATTACATAAACTTTTTAATTTTCTTCTCCCATTATGGTTCCATCATCTTGTTTCAATTGTAACATTTTTTCTTCCTATGTTTCCATTTAGCAATAACATGGATGTATATTAAATTTAACTTACAAAAATTCCACCGAACATTTGTTTCGTAGGCTTAGGAAAATACTAGCTTCATATTGTCAATTGGGTGCAATGAGAGTAAAAAACGAGGAGGATGTGAAGATAAGTAGAAGTGGTGCGCGCCGGGAGCGGGTTCAACATAAGGTGGCTAGTTTTTATGGCACTTTGAATCACTCTTTTGCATGGAAAGGTGATTGTTCCGTAAACACGTCGAATCAAAGAAGGGAAGCCTTACCATATTCCTTAAATATTAGAATTCTACACATCATATCTCATAACATAAAATATACATAATTTGGAATCTCTGATATGGACGAAGGAGGTCTCCACTCACTCAAACAAGAGTTTTAGCCCCACGGTAAGTCATAGGATATCATTGCTTCTCAACATTTTCTAAAACATGAGACTAGAAGTTAAACTCTTCACAAGTAACTACATTCGTGTGGGCTAATTATATGCAATGTATTTTATTTATAGGGAGCTTTGAGTAGATAGGCATTAACCATTGATTGATGCACATAACACTTCGGAAGTACAAGGATAACCGTGGGAGCTGATAAAATTAGAAAGTACGGAACAAATTTTACTTGACGTAAAACCAATAGTGGATTTGTGTCTCTTTTTATTCATTTTTTCTTTGATAGAGTAAACTCCGATCTCTTAAACATATCACCGAACATGAAAGAAGGTACGGTGACCGAGCCAGAAACCCCACTAACCACCACAAAGGAAGCAAGAATACATGATTAAACGTGCATCAGTGAGCTTGAGATACATGTACCAAAATGACTAAGAAAGACAACAAAAATAAATTAAAGTGCTAACTAAATAAGCACAGTAATAGATGTTAACCCTATACATTGATGACACTAGCTAGTACGTGTGCCCATGTCTCCTCCATCTCTATATCTCCAACAAGGCAATAGGAGCTCTCCATTGGAGACTTTGGTGTCACTCCTACTACAGATGTTGGAGTAAAGCGAAGATGAATGGAGAAACCAGCAACAGAAGTATTGGTTTCTATGGGCGAGGTCGCAACCTGACACGACCTGTTGATGTCGGGGATAGAAATGGAATTTGTAATTTTTAGAATGGAGGAGCGGGTGCCAAAATAAATTGCAACGCCATGCACATCCTCGGGGCCATCGACCTCCTCAAGCTGCTGGCATGTACTAGATATTGCTCTCCCCATGATGAGAAATTCATTGTGTGTTGGGGTGGGAAAGGTGGGGTTTGTCCAGGGTTATGTGTTTTTTACTTGATATATCATTGTGGGTCTGGTCGTATTTTCTTTTTCGGATGTAGTTTCTAGGAAGAAGCTAGGCATGGCCGACGGTGAAGAAAGGAATGGGATGGTGGATAAGTTCCCGGAGGGAATGCGCGTGCTCACCGTCAACGACGACCCCATCTAACTCTGGGATCTAGAGGCCCTCCTGCGCTACTGCAAATACCAACGTCAGCGTCATCAATCTCCATCTCGCCCTCCTTTTGCCCCTAATCCATAATAATCAATTAGACGGCAAGATGGAGACTAAGTACACTCATGTTTGTATTTTACAGTAGCACGAGAGGGCTTCCAGAGCCCTGAGGTAGATGGGGTCATCATCGACAGCGATAACGCGCATCCCCTCCGGGAACTTGTGAACCATCCGATGCCTTTTCTCACCTCTGACCATGACTAGCTTCTTCCAAAAACCCGCATCTGGCAAAGCAAACACAATCATACAAATAAATATATATAAAGAAATAACACACTGAAATCCCGGAGAAACTCCACCTTTCCCAGCCTAACACACAATGACTTGCTCTTTGTTTGTAGAGAAATATCTAGTACATGCAAGAAGCTTTGAGGAAGATCGATGCTCCCGAGGACGTGCAGTGAGTCGCAATTTATAGGGCGCCCGCTCCTCCCTTCCACGGACTACATTTTCCATTTCTACCCCCAACATTAATAGGCTGTGTCCGCTTGTGACTTCGCCCTCAGGAACCAAAACTCCGGTTGATGGTTTTGCTATTCATCCTCACTTCGCTCCAAAATCTATTGCAGGAGTGACACCAATGTCTCCAACAGAGGGCTCTTGTTGCCTTGTAGATATAGAAAGATGGAGGAGATATGTCCAAACCATCCTAGCCAGTGTCATCAATGGCCAGGGTTGATGCCTATTGTTGTGCATAATTAAGACATCTCTTTATTTTATTTTTGTTTCCTTTCTTGGTCATTTTGGTACATGTGTCTCAAGCTCACCGATGAACATGTGTTCTTGTTACCCTCTAGTGGTTGGTGGTGTTGCCAGATCGATCAACGTACCTCTTTTCATGTTCGGTGATATATCAAAGAGACCGGAGTTTATTTTGTCAGAGAAAAATTGAAACAAAGAGACAAAAATCCACTATTGGTTTTACGTCAAAAAAAATTTGTTCTCTACTTTATAATTTTATCATCTCCCACGGTTATCCATGTACTTCCCAAGTGTTATGTGAATCAATGGTTAATGCGTATATAGACAAACCTCCCTATAAATAAAATACGTTGCATATAATTAGCCCACCGCAACCATAGTTACTTGTGAAGAGTTTAACTTCTAGTCTCATGATTTTAGGAAATTTTGGGAAGAAATGATATCCTCCTGCGGGGTAAAACTCTTGTTTGAGTGAGTCGAGACCTCCATCGTCCATATAAAAGATTCCAAATTACGTATATTTTATCTTATGAGATATGATGTGTAGAATTCTAACATTTAAGGAATATAAGGCATACCACTTTGATTTTACATGTTTATGGAAACAATCACCTTCACATGTGAAAGAATGATTGAAAGTGCCATAAAACTGGCTACCTTCTGTTGAACTACATCCCCGCACCACTTCTACTTTGAAGGAAATATGCCCTAGAGGCAAATAATAAATGGATTTTATTATCATATCTCAATTAGTTCGTAATAGTTTCATGTGTGCTCTAGCTTTATCAAGCGGAAACATTGATACATGTGTGGTATGTAAACAAAGCAGGTCCGTAGTAGCCTCTATTTATACTAGTTCGTTTTTTTGAGCATTATGACAGTAGAATCCCAATGGGACCTACTGCCTCTTGATCTGTATTAATAAAACCCCAATAAGGGGCAAAAGAGTATACAACAGTTTACAGGTGTAATCTATTATCAGCAGCCATAGGTAAGTAAAAAGAAGGTAAATTACAGAGAGGCTAGAACAACTGATAAGACAGGGTGTAAAGATTCCTTTGTTCTATACATCAGTAATCCAAAGTCGGTTTTGAACCTATACTTTTTTAGGATAGAACTTCAGGTATAATGCCATTGAAATATAGATTATTTATTTCTTTCCAGATACTCCATGCTGCATACATAAAAATTTCCAAGAACATTGGTCTGTTATATCTTTTCTTAGATTCAGCAATGATGTCCAAACGATCCCAGGCTGAACCCAAGTAATATTTATCAATGACCAACAGCTCCTACTAAAACTGCAGTGAAAGAAAAGATGTTCCACTGTTTCCTCCATATTATCTTGGCAGAGAATACAATTATATCCTGAGTTAAGCATTTGTTGTTTCCTTTTCAGCAAGTTTCTAGTGTTTAATCTGTTAGAAAACAACGGCCAACAAAAAAAATTTGATCTTTGGAATTGATCTTGATTTCCAGATCCATGTAAATTCTTCATGCACAACTATGTTCCTGAAATATAAGTTATAGTAGAATTTAGCTTTGTATTTCTTGCCCCAAGTGCAACTCCATGAGTCTGTTCTGTGATTCCCAAAATCCAGATCAGAAGCAAGCTGTTGAAGATCTCTGACCTCCTATTTAGCCTCTAGGGAAAGAGGTAAGTGAAAGCTTTGTGACAGATGTGTGGTATGTAGAAATTCTTGTACAGACATATCCTCCTTCAAACAAAAAGAAAAAGATCTGGGGAACATTGTTGAAGCTGTCTCATTAAGCCAGTTGTCTTTCCAAAATAACACAGTGGTACCATTGCCAATCTCACATCGAGAAATTCCTCTATAAATCGATGAGAGCTTACAAACATCCTTCCACCAAAAAGATCCACATGAGTCCACTGCATGTGGGATTTTGTTCAGATAATAAGCATTCCACGCCATACCAACCCAGGTTTTCAGATCATGGACTTACTTTAACATTAACTTACAATGAGGTCACTTCATTATATATGATGTGATCGACATTGCCCAATATAAGTATTGTAACACAATCAAGTCACTTAGTTCATCGTTGCAATAGTTAGAAGCATAGTTTATTTCTCCTTTGATTGCGAGATCATATTAATCACTATCACCCAAGGCTGCTTTAACTAAATCATATGTCATATCTGTAACTAGGTGACAATAACGGTGTATGGTGGGTATTCCAGAGGGATATGTTGAGGCATATGGATCAAGATCAAGATTTGTTCACCCGTGTGACAAGAAGATACACACGGAAGACTCGGTGAAATTACATCCATAATATTGCAACATGTGACTAGGTCATTGAAGGGAATATGCCTTGAGAGGCAATAATAAAGTTGTTATTATGTATATTCCAAGTTTATGATAAATGTTTATTTTGCATGCATAATTGTATTAATACGGAAACGTTAATACATGCATGTTTAATAAACAAATAGAAAGTTCCTAGGTATGCCTCTCTTATAAAATAGCTCGTTGATTACCAAGATGATCAAAGGTTTCCTGATCATAGACATTGGATGTTGTTAATAACAAGGTCACAACATTGTTGGAATGATGTGATGAACATTCATCCAAAGTATAGCATTACGATCAAGGTCATTGTGTTTATATTGCTATAACATCATACTAAGTAATCTTGATAACATCAAACGTCACACCGTAACAGGGTGACTATAAAGGTGGGTTCTGAACTACGAAGGTGTTATGTTGAGGCTCATGGATCAAGAGCGGAAATTGTCCATCCCGATGATGGAAAGATATACTATGGGCCCTCTCGGTGATATGACATTAATTATCTTGCAAGCAAGTGATTTGATCACTAGAATGTTATATCACGGGAACAAGAAAAGAGTGCATGTCAGTAACGAGATCAAACTAGGTATCAAGATACCGATGATCAAATCTCGGACATGTAATATATAGCAAGACAAAGAGATTGAGTTACATGCGTATAAGGTTCACACGATCACAGGACATGTACTACGAATTCCTGTACTACGAAGTCATCGTTGAATGTGTGGGAGTCAGTACGGATCTCCAGGACCCGCTGCTGATTATTGATCGGAGAGGGGTCTCGGTCATGTCTGCGTTATTCGTGAACCCCGGGTGACACACTTAAGGCATAACGACACCATTCAGAGTAGAAAATATGCCAGAGAAAGAAAAAGAAAGCGCATGAATTTATTTCACTAGACACCGGAATTGTTTCAGTTGAAATTACTGAAACTGGTTCTGCATGTGAAATTGAAAAGTTGCAAGGGGTTTTATGTGAATTTTTATTAATTAAAGTAATTAACAAAATTCTGAATAAATAAATAAAAGGAGTTTATTTAATGAGAGATTACATTAAATTTGGTGGAAATTTTAATGGGATTTTGAGTGGAGCAAATGGAGGGGCATTTGTGTGAGTGGGAGCTCCACTCACATGAATGGAGGAAGAGGTGGGGGAACCACCTTGGCCGCCGGACATGGCTAGTGGGCTGCCCCCTCCTCCTATAAAAGGAGCCCCTCCTCTCACTTCTCACTCACACCTCCTCGCGAAGGATCTCTCTCCCCCTTTAGAATTTCCCCATGGTCTCTGATCAGTGAGATAGATGTTCCCGATGGCTTTTTCAGGAAGGATTTGTTGCTTCCGTGTAACGTCCCAGATTTTATATTAGGATGTTATTAGTTCCATGCATCATCCTTGCATCATTGCATCCTACAAATGAAAATTGCAACAAAATCCTAACATCTAAACCTACCAAAACCCTACTAGGGATTTCCATATGTAAGCATTGTTGTAGTGGTCAAGCTTGACCCTCCTAAAAACTTTGTAAAACATTAAACTATGGTCCTAAGATGACCACCTTATTTTTACAAAAATTTAGAAGTTGGTTTCATCACTTTTTGACTTTATATGCAGAAGTTATTTAAGTTTTACTAAAACAGAAATTGAAAAAATGTTTAAGGAAAAAAGGGGCAACAACCTAACCTAACTGGGCCACTGCGCCAGACCACCCGCGCCCGCGCGATAGCTAGCTACCCGCGCCCACGCCAGCCCACTTCCCTCTCCGCCACCGACGCACGGGACCCACCTGTCAGCCGTCCTCTTCGTGACGCCGGCGAGTGCCTGGCGCACACGGGACCAAACCGAGCCGGACTCCGTGACTCCTCCACGTCCTTCCCCCTTGCCCATGCCATACCCACCTTAAGAAGCCCCGCATCGACCCCTTCCCTCTTTTCCCTGAAAACCCTACCCTGATCAACCTCTCGGGCCAGCCGCCGTCGGGCAAACCTCGCCGAGACGGTTCGGAGCCCTCCCCTTGCTCCTTTCTCCCTCTGGAGCCTTCTCCATCCACCAATGATTCGCGCCGCGTGCTTTTCCCCTTCTCTCTCACAGAAACTCGTCCGCGATTGCTCGCCGGAGCACCGCGAGGGACGGAGATGGTCGGCGGGACCCTGCCGATAGACGAGGAAGCGAGGAGGAACGACGCGGCCACGAGTGTGACCTCGAGGACCAGACGCGCCCCGTCGACCACACCGCCAGCTTGGGGAGCCACCAGACGCCGCCAAGCATCTCCACCAACGACGCCGCCACTCATCGCCGCCGTCGCCACCACAGTGAGTCGCCGCGCTCCTCTCATCCGTCTGATTTGTAACCTACGGCCCAGATTAGAAACAAACTGAAAGGGGTACCGACGAATCCCACGCTGCCGCGTGGCAAAGCGCGTCGGCACCACGCCTGCGCCGCGTCACCTCCACATTGCCAGCTGGACCAATCGGAGGCTGCCACTTGGCAAGTTCTTAAGTTAGGGTTAGATCTGTTTGCAGATTTAGTTTAAAACTTGCGAAAATCATATAAAATGAAATATTTGTACAAATTTAGCTTATAATATACCGTTGGATTCATAATTTTATGTAGAACACAGATCTGCAGTAAAATTCCAAGTTTACAGAAGGGGTTTTGGTGTAGATTTTAATCATTAGATTGGAGTATTAAATTCATAGAAAAATAGTTAGAACTCCGTTTTAGTTGATTCTTGTTGCGTTGACTTTGTTTCCATAATACCTACTGTACAAAATTATAAAACTTTGCTTAAGGTCATTAGATCTAATTTGGGGCTAATTAAATGGTTGGATCTCCTATTTATCCTATGAATTATATTAGTGACCCAAATTGTTTAACCTATGGGAAATCAATCCTAGTAACACCCTTAACACTATTGCAACCCAATTATGCTACCTTGGTCGATTTAGAAAACCAATCTTGCATAAAATACCATGTTGCATGCATGCATGATTATCTCTGTGACATGTTTTGAGCAAGTTGTGATCAGATCTATGTTTGTGATTTGCTAGATTGTTCGGAGTACGCTAAGGAGTGCTATTGTGTAGAGTGTTGCTCGGATCAAGGCAAGTTACACCACTTGTTCATAACTTTTGTCCCAGTTTTGATTCTATGCATGTGATCTTCAAAATTCTGTAGTATGCATGTATAGGATGTTCTAGTAGAATTTATTCCTTAGTATTATTTTGCAAGTGCGATGATTTTGTAGTATGCCATGAGTAGCTCTATACTTAGGATTTTCCCTCCTAGTAGGTTACCCCTGTTTTTGCTAAGTATTGCTTGCTATGCTATATGTACAAAGTACCGTTGGGGGGTTCGAAAGACAAAGAATTTTTCTAAGTATAAAGGCTCTCTAGAGCAAAATTTTCTCCTCAAAATCCACTTCAAAATAAAACTAAGTTTTCTTCTGGGCGGAATGGTTGTCTGGTCAACGAGTGAGATTTTGGTGGAGGACGGCCGCCCAGGAATCAAAGAAGTCTGCCATGTTTCAGAATTCAGACGCTTCTAGTGCAACCACAATACATTATGGGCTCTGTCTTGGCCTAGTACTTAGTGGGAAACCTCACCTGGTTACCAACATTTGGAGGTTCTTGGCACGGTTGGATCCAGAAGGTAGAGGGGCTACCAAGGGAAAGCCTCGCCATGGTATTGTCTGTAAAAGGACTGGATCGTGGATTGTGGGTAAAGTGCACAAACTCTCCAGAGTATTACAATCTGATTGATCAGCCGTGTTCATGGAAACGGAACAACTTTGAGCATCTGAAGGATGGAGCCTCTGAAGGATCTTCCTCTCTCTTTTCTAAACAAAGTTTTGAAACCCCATGGCGTGAGTAATATCGCCAATGGGTGGGAATTTGGGAACTTGGTGTGTAATATCCAAGTGTCGCTTGGTGCGTAATATCCAAGTGTTTGGTTTTTTGGACACTTGGTGCGTAATATCCTCGTGTGCCACTCGACCTTATTTTATCTAAGAAAATGTTTACAAAGTAGGAAAATCTGCTCTCCTTCTCTCTACTTAAGAAAACTAGCTTTGAGCAAATGAACTCTACAGCCTAAACTAGCCTTGCATGTAGAGATAGTCTTTTCTCTCCTTGGTGTAATTTGCCAATACATTCAAAGTATTGACCCAACTTGTTGGCTGCACGTCTTATGTGCAGAATCCGAAGATTGAAAGGTGCGTAGGGATTGCGAGTCTACACTCGACAAGCCTGGGGCGTTGATGGACTCAAGATGCTTTTATGTTTCCGCTGTTATTTGAGCTAGCTTAATGCTAAGCAAATTTGTAATAAATTCATACTCTGGATTCTCCGTGTAATAAAGACTTTGTGTTTTACATGATATTTCATCGATTGTGAGTGCTAGCTATTGATCCAGGGACTAGCATGTTAATCACAGGGACTTAGGATCTTACTTGATCCCAGGTCGCTACATTCCGCTGCTTCGCTGAAGCGGGGGCGCGGAGGTTGTCGGGATACCCTTACGTGTGTGAGATCACGGATGCACCGCTGCTTTGCGGTACTGGACTTGATGGTGCTGGACTTGCTGGACCAGATGTACTTCTTCTCGATCTTGAGATCGGCAAGTGTTCAACTACATCATCCATGAGTACAATATCGTTAAATCTTTTCAGTCTTTGAGGGTATGTATTCTATGGATGTATATCCACCCGTTGCTTGTTTCTAGTAGATAGATCTTGGTACTTAGTTGTTCCCATTGTATGAAATTTTCTGTTTTCTATGCTACGAACCCAATAGTGGTATCAGAGCCGGATCTATGTGTAGATGCTTTGCACGGGTAGTACACATATGAGTATGTGGGCGCTGATGGTCATGTTATTGCTTCTTCCTTGTACTTTGGATATTGGTGGCATAGTGGGATGAAGTGGCCCGCACAAACTTTACATGTCCTTGCACATGAGACCTGTTCCACGCTTGACATGCAACTAGTTTTGCATAAGTGGCTTGCGGGTATTTGTCTCTCCTACTATAGTCAATATCTAATTTACAACGAGTTGTCAATAATTTGATTATCATCGTTGTGGTTCCATGTTCATAGGTAAGAACAGTTCTATCTCCGAAAGCCCTTACCACGTAAAACATGCAATAGATAAATTAGAGGCGTCTAGTTTTTGGTTTTGCCGGGAAAGTACTATGATATGGTAGTGTTATAATTTGTAGTATGGATTGATACCATTGAAAATTATAATATGTCAAAGTGTAATTTACATAGACCTTGGCCTTAGACATATAGGAATGATAAAGATCATTCCACGATGCACAAGATAGAGATCAAGTGCAAGAAACCATATCATATCACTCTAGAATATGGTGTTTGTTTGCATCTTATATTGCTTGTTTGGCATTTTATTAGCATTATAAGATGATCCCTCATTTAGATATCAAGATAAAAATGTGTTCTCCCTTAAGTATGCACCGACTATGTTTCGCCGCTTCAAGACATCATGTAGAGGTCCCAACCTTCAATAAGGTAGAGATCCCTGTGTTTACAATGCTAGTCCCTGGATCGATAGCTAGCATCCACAGTTAAGATGTAATATCAAGAAACAAAGGTCATAATACAACTTTATAACCAGGAATAAAATAATTCATTACATCTTACATAGCTCATTTGGCTATTACAATACATTGCAGCAGAATATCTATAAGCATGGGGTCCTTCATCTTCAAAGTTCCACACGCAAACATGTTGGTTGTAGACTTGTAATCCTAATCAATAAACTTCACTAACACCAAACAAACCTGCAACATTACAAGTTACAGCCACAAGGGTCAATACATTTGAATTGTATTGGCAAGTTTCACTACTATGTAGAAATAAGTGGATCCTATCATTACATGCATATTTGTCTAAGTAGGGTTTTAGGCTCATTTGCAGAAAGCAATAATTTATCCTATCTTTTCAAAATAGTTTTGATCTTTTGTCAAATCTTTCTGAACTCCTTGGTAAATCCCCAAGTGCTTCAAGTCTCCTTGGTAAATCCCCAAGTGCTTCAAGTCTCTTGTTGTCATTTTCAAGTTTTGCTTTTAGAAATTGGAATGTCGAGATTTCCCATAGCTTCAGGCCTTAGTTGCTCAGTATTGTCCATAACCGGGGACACGGCTAAGTACTTAGAATTTTGATCTTCTACAGAAGTTGTACACTTTACCCACATGACACAATCCCATCTTGTTGCCACCAGTGGCCGCTGGATAAGTACTCACCAAGATGGAGTACTGGCAGATTGAGAATGTGACGAAGTCTTTCCATAGGGTCCTCCCAATACACAATGCTAGCTTGTCTTCAGGCAGCAATGTAGGGTTCCTAGTTCCCTCATTTCCAGTCAACCTGAAGAGGCCAATGCATGGGTCTTCCCAATGTAGTTGACTAAGCCAGTGCCCATTTAGCATGTGGTACACACGGCCACAAGATCGAGAAACATGTTCAATCTCTAAGTCCCTGGGTGGTTTTCTTTTAGTGCACAAACAAAAGAGATTTCCATATAAACATGGTTCCTTTTGTTGCCACCTTTTCCAAAACTTGAGTATCCTTGTCCACCCAGGTGGTTCATTGAGTACTTGTTTTATTATATAAAACATAAGTCTTTTCAATACTTCACAAAATCTCAACATGTATCTCTTATCAATATATATAGCAGGGCTAAGCATTTCACAAATACATTGTTTTCACTAAGGAATATATAAGGGTATCCTAATAGGATTTAGCATAGCAAAATATAGTGGTTTTTATCATGCATGTTTCAAAATCCACTAAGTGTAATGAAAATAGTAGGACTTGGATGATAGTGTCACTTGACTTTTTGGTAGGGAATGTTGGTTCACTTCTTGATCTTGCTAATCTCACACTCTTCTAACTTCACTACAAGTCAATCAAGCAAACACAAATTCAACTAGCATTCCAACCAATATTCAAACAATTCATCACACATAAAATAATAGAAACTAAGTCATGCATGCAAGCATGAAAAAGATAGTTTTATTTGCAAAGGTGGTTTCTACTAGGCTCTAAACATTGTAAAGTCCAAAGTGGTCATTTTCTAAAGTGGTAAAACCATTTTGTAAAAGGGTTTTATTTACAAACCATTTTTAAATCAAATCATTATTTTATGTGGTGGAATTTTTTTTAGCAAAGCAACCATTTTATGTTGATCAACAAATAAGTTGTTAATTCACAAAACTTGGTGTTTAGGGTCAGTAGGTTTGAATCAACATATTTTCCAAAGGTTTTTCTCAAAAAAATCATTTCCATATCAAAATCAATATTTTTATTTGACTAGAAATGAGCTAATTCAAGTTTTTATTCCTAAACTTCACAAAATTCATTTTTAAATCCATGAGTTGTTTCCTAGGGTCAGTAGGTTCACAACAAACCATTTTGCAAAGATTTCAACCCCAAATTCATTTTGAAATAAATTGTATATCCTAAACAAGCATACACAAGTTTCTGCAAAAACCAACATTTTACCAGAAGATTTTTACTAAACAAAGAGCACGGTTGGCTAGGGCTTGTTTTTCTGAATCCATTGATATAAAGTTTGCAAAATTTGGACATGTAGATTTAAAGTTATGGATTATACAAGTTTGTATCTAAATCAGATTCAGAATTTTGTTTTAAATCAAAACCAGTCCACGTGGCGTGTTTCTACTGACCGGTACCGGTTCGCACGGATCGGACTCTGTGGATATTTGGATCTAAGTGTGATCGTGTGGCGCAGAGGCAACCATACCTCTTCATTTAAGTTTTCTTTCCTATCCACTAGATCGAGATCGAACTGCTACAATCAACTTGCCACTAACTGGCGGCGCTGCGCGGCGGTGAGCGGCGGAGCACGCTCTGGCGGTGGCGTCGCGGCGATTCTAGGAAGCAAGGGAGAGGGGAGATGGCTTGCAGTGTTTGCGTGGTCGAGGCGAAGCTCGAAGTGTTGCTGGTCTGGCGAGGGGCGGTCGGTGCTGCGGCCAATTCCTCGTCGGAGTAGCTGCGAGCGGCAGGCGGTTATGGAGGTCATCGAGGATGGGGCTGCATGTCGCGCCGAGGCAAGAAAGGGGCACAGTTAGACGCGGGTTGAGCTGCTGATGATGTGAGCATCAATAGGAGGTGCCGGGGCGGTCGAAGCTTACCAGGGGAGGTCGCCGGAAAAAGGGACAGACACGGCGGCGCTCAGTAGATGACGATGTCGACGTTGCAGAGCGCCCGCGAGCGAATGAGTGGCACTGGGAGATGCGCCAGGAGGTGAGGAGCGAGCTCGTGTGCTTGGGAAGGCGAGGCGAGGCTGGACGGCACCGGAATTTGGTCGGAGACATCGTCGGGGCAGTGGCAAGGCAAAGGGAATTGGGGGCAGCCTGGTGGCTCACTTGCAGCGGGGTTTGAGGGGAAAGGAAGAGGAGACTGAGGTGATTAAATGGGCATGGTCACGGCGAGGATTCATTGATCCATTTACGCGTATTGATTCGAGCAATCAACGGCAGGAAATGGTCAGGCGAGTTCGTCGCGGTGAAGACGACGCTGAGGTGGCGTGGGGCCGCGCTGTCTGCAAGAGAGAGGAAGAGGGAGAGGGGGCCACATGTCTGTGTCTGCGCGGGTGGGTTTTTTGGTGGAAAATGATTCGCAGAGAGGGGGGAAAACTGGGCTGCGACTGGGCTGTTTGAGCCAGATGGGTTGGGTTGCTATTTGGTTCAAATTGTTTTTATACTGAAAGCTTTTCTCTTTTTCTTTTTTGATTTTCTGTTTTGAAATTCAAACAACAAATCGAACACTCAATTGATTTCAAATCTGTGCCAAACTTTGTATTGATTTTTGTTCTGTTTAACAACACAAATCAAGGTCCAAAATAGAATAATATTTTTATTCCTTTTAGGATCTATTTAATAATTAAATAAAATAGTCCTTAGTTATTAATTCAAATAGGATTTGATTATTAAAACTCCATTTGAAATCTAAATATTATCAAAACCAAATCACTAGGTTTTATTTGAAAATATACAATACTTGGAAAACTTGTTTAAAACAATTTTAACAAGTTTTGATGTTTTTAATTAAAATGGGAAAAACCTTTACTTTGATAAAATTAGTTTATTAATAAACTCTCATTATTTTATTTAAATAAACCTTTACTCTTTTAATCAAAGCAAACATTTTATTTCAAAATGTTGGCCAAGGTTTAATTTGGCTCTATAAAATAATCCTTATTTATATTTCTACCTTTTCATTTGAAAACCAAATCTTTTTATTAAAGGATCCAAAAAATTACTTTCACATATTTAATATTTTCTTTATTAATTTTTTATCTTTTCAAATCCCTTTAGGATTTGTTTGATCAAATAGGTTTGAAGGTTTCCAATTGGAATCAAAAAGTTTCTTCTCACCCTAAAAATCAACAAAGTTTTATTTTATTCATTTATTTTTCACATAACAAGATTTGGAAAATCTTGGGATGTGACACATCACGTGAAGATCGGGTGTACTTGAATCCACGAACATACATCGGGTGGAAGACAGTTTTACACAAATGAATACTAAGGTTCTTACTTGGCGAGCCTAGCATGTACAGACATAGCCTCGGAACACAGACCGAAAGGTTAAGCATGAGTCATATGTTTGATATGATGCCCATATAGATGCTCGCCTTTGAAGCTACACCGACTCACGTGATGATCGGACTTAGTGTAGTGGATTTGGTTCATGTAATCACCAAAAAGACACAAGGGATGTCGTTTTTGAGTGGGAGTTCATTTCTAATTTGGATTAGTAGAACTCAATTTATCATAAATTAACTCAAAGTGAATTTGCATAATTTGTTTTAGTCATTGGCATTCGTTCACCACCTTTTGATGAGTTGTAATTGAGATAATAGAACTATAGAATTCTAGATATTTACTTTACAAACTGGTATCATATTGTTTTGAGTGTCAATCTAAAGTTTAAAGTCCTATTGCAAACTTTCAGCAAACTCTGTTTACTCCGTGAAATTTAATAATTAGTATTAAATCAAGTGTGACAATTCCAGTGTTAGTATCTAAAGTATCATGTTTGCCTCCACGATTCTTGATTTAAATATCGAGATTATCTAGGAGCTGAAATAATTGTTTTAGAAACCATAATGTGTGGCAGATATAATGATATCTGAAACAATGTTTTTGTTTGAAATATGATAGAGTATAATATATGTTCTCATATTGGATGAGAATTTGCAAAGGTTGGAGATGCTAGACATCCTAATCATCCAAAAAGGTTTTGGAAAGTAACATTATACTCGTGATTCGCCTTTATAAGCTACATTAGCTTGATCATGAAAGTTTTCATGAGAAGGATGAATAGAAGATTTAAGTAAAGTGTTTACTACACTAAAAGATTACTAAATAATGGTTTTTTGAAAGAACACCAAACATTTGATGATGGTGATCTACTTCAAAGTGCAAGTCCCAAGGTATTAGTATTTTACTATACATGCTTTGGACTATGTGTCATGTATATGGCGCCAGTGTTGATGTTGATAGATTCTTTTAAAAGGAAAAGAAAATGCTGAAAGAGAATCGATAAAATATATTTGGCAAAAAAGAGAAGACTAGAAATGCACAGCTAAGGTATATAGATGACATACATGTTATGGCTGTATTCTTTGCTTGTTAAACAATGTGGTTCTTGTGTATTGGATACCGAATTGGTTGGTATGAAATATCAAATAGAACAACACAATTCATGAACTACAATGGCCTAAGTAACTAGCAGGAGAATATGTGATGATATTTATCAAAAACAAACAAATGGTTGTTTGTATTTCTCGTTGACATCAAAGCTTGCCGTCAAGATTTGTTTTAATAATTGTTATTTAAATCAGGTATTATGAGAACAAAGATTTTTCAAATAATTACCGTATTCCATATAAGATGGATGATTTATAAATCTAGTTGGAGAAATCACATCCATAAAACCTAATGCTAAAATGTCGCAAGACAAATGATTGAAAGATCACTTACGAAGTGACATCACCGTTTAAATTATATTGGAAGGAAAACATGAAGAAACTCCATATTCATGGATTTTTGGAGTCTTTGATTTGATCAAATGACACTTGTGAGAGTTTCCTCGGGATAATTAAAACTTCGTTCGAATGCCAAAGAAAAACGATCGACTAAATTATTGGAATTAATACATCTCGATGTATGTAGTCCATTATGTGTAGTCATAGGCGATGGATTTCAACTTCATATGCTTTTTCTGGAAATATTCACTTAATGATAATGAAGTATGAAATATTTGAATATATTCAAAGACATTCAAGATGAAGTGGAAAATCATTGTAACAAGAAAATAAATAATTTATGATTTGATCATAAAGGGATTTATTTGAGTTGCAAGTTTAGCAAAACACCTAGATTTGCATCTCCCGAAACACCATAGGAATATGGAGTGTTCGAGAATTTATTGAAACCTTGTTTGACATAGTTGGATCGAAGGTGTTATTTATAAAACTGCCATTATATTTTAAAATATTAAAGCTTTAGAGACTACCGCTTTTTCACTAAAAAGAGCTCCATCTTGATCATTTGAAATGACACCATATAAGTTATGTTTTGGGATAAAACCCAGGTTGTCCTTTCTTAAGTCTTAGGGTAAAACCAAAGTCGGATGAGCATGTCTTTGTAGGTTATTTTGAATAACCATTGGGTATTCCTCCATAACACCAAGGACAAAAGAGTTTGTCGCTTGAAACGTCAAGTTCTTGAAAGTTAAGTGGGACGACAATAGAACTTTGATAAGGTTGATAAACCTTAGCTAAATGTGTTGATTTGCGCAGCGCCAAAAATCGTTCCGGAGGCAGCCATAATACTCATAGCTTATGTGCCTCAAATATTGTGGTCATGGGGATCTAAGTTCCTATTGAACCAAGTAGGTCAGGTAAACATTCAAATACTAAGATTTGAGAGTAAATCATTATTGTTTAACAACGAAGAACCGACTACATGCAAAGAAGGGATGATGGACCCTGACTTCATCAAATGGCTTGAATCCATAAAATCCGTGATAGTTCCATACATGAGAAATCAAGCTTTTTGAACTTGGAAGACCCTCCGGAAAGGTGTAAAAACCTATTGGTTATCTTTGGATCTATAAAGAAACAAACATGGATGTTTCACATCTATGAAATAGTTGACATGTCGTAAAGTATTTTACGACAATGTTCAAGGAATTGACTATGAAAAGATTTGATCTTTCATAATATTTAGTCTGGACGGATTAATGTAGCAACCATTACATATAATTTGGTTTATGTTAGTTGAACAAACAAAATAAAGTTCTTCGAATAGAATGGTTACCTAGGACGTGTGCATGAAACGGTCCAAGGGTTTTTTTAATTCAAAGGATGCTTAAAAAGTCATACAAACTTCAATGGTTAAAGTAAGCATTGTGGAGTTGGAATCTTCACCGTGATGAAACTGTTAAAGGAGTTTTCGTTAGGAGACGATGAAGATGCTTGAATTTGCAAGAAATTAAGTGGGAGTGCTGATACATATTTATAATACAATATGTGGAGGACATCTTGTTGATTGGAAATGATGTATCTTTTATTGACAAAGGTTAAGAATTTAATTTCGATGAAAGACTTAGGCAAAACCTGAATATTATGCATGAACGTATATATGGATAGATTGTGACGCCAATATGGTTGTGCTATATGTACATATACGAGATATTGAATGAGTTCAATATGGAAATGACGAGAAAACGTTGTTGTCGCATGGAAAAGAATTGAATCAAGACTCAAGTGTATTAACACTTGATAAGTGAAACAAGATTCAAGTTCTTTGACACTTGATGAGTGAAATCACAAGAATGTTTTGATCAATCATACCGTGATATGTACACATCCAGATATGTACTATGCTCTAAGTGTTATGAGCATATAGCATAATGAATCATAAGATGATCAATGGACGATAGTAAGGATATTCTTATAATCTTTTCGAAGAATTAATGTCCACTAGGGCACGGCTGCCTGCATGATGGCCACATGTAACATCCCAAAAATACTAAACTTGGATCATCAAACTCTAATCATCAAAAATTAGGGTTAACAAAAAACTTTGCTAAATAAAATTATGGAAGCATGCATGAGAGTATGCATTTCATTTTGAATTCTTTTGAACCACCTTGTTTGTGTGTTCCATTGCTTGTAAATGGATGCTTAGGTGAAATAAACATCATCTAAACATTTCCCACACTTTTCCTAAAGACAAGTAAATCAAAACAAATAAAATAAGGGAATGGTCATTTTGACCAATTTAACTCCCATGCCTACTTTGGCTGTCTCAAACTTTCAGAACCTAACAGAAACTTTTCTGGATCTTTGCACCTCTTGATTGTACTCATAACAAAGTATCAAGGCCCACTTTGTGCTCATCCAGAAACTTTCAAATGCATAGTTTAAATGACAATTCAAAATTGAATCTTTCTCATATGGGAAGATCCCACTTTTTCAAAAACCACTCAAACAAGCTCAACTTTCAAAACCCAAGCATCTGCAGACTCCCCAGCATCAACCTAGCACACCCACCAAAAATATTTTCAAAATTCAAAACTTGAATTCTTGCGGCCATTTCATCAAACACTTGGCAGACACAAATCATCAAAATCATAAACACTATTGTGAGCAGTGATTGAAGCCTAACTTGTTCCCTCTCTAGCTCACAACCATATCAGTAGATCATCTAGCAAGTTAAACCAAGCACTAGCCTCACTATAAGCTGGGCAATGACATCAATGGTGAACAGCCGAAGCTCACCATGCCACCCAAGTGGAGACAGCAAGCTAGGAGGAGATTTAGCCGTGCCAACCTTGTCTAGGAGGCAGCCCACTGTCCACCGCCACTCCCTGTCCAACGCTCGAACCTTGACAACCCCTGGACCACACGCACAGACCGCGCCAAGCTCGCCAGCAACCGTGTCGAGCATGCGCTAGAGCGCCACGCTCGACCGATGCCCACAGACCGCGCGCCGCCCTCGCCGCGTGCATACATAATCGCCACCGACCCAGGAGACCGCCAGACATCCTCGTTCGTCGCCCCATGCCGCACAGCCACCGCTCGTCGTCGAAGACGCCGCCTCTGCCGCTCAGAGCATCGCGCGTTCTAGACCAAACCGCACCGCCCCTACGCGCGCATTAAAGCCGTAGAGCACCGCCAGGAGACCACCAAGCGATCGCCATCGCCGACCATGCCTCTAGCAGCCCGTAGCCATGTCGCCACCATCGCCTGCCCATCCCGTTCAGTCTCGTCGTCGTGACTATAAATAGAAGCCACCCCTAGCCGAATTGAGCACACCATCTCACTCCCCTCTCCTCACTGATCGTGCCACACCGTTCCTGGAGCAAGGCGAGCAGCGCAGTGCCGAAATTTCACCGGAGCCCGCCGCTGCTGGAGAAGAAGGGCGCCAGTGATTGGAGCCGCCCCAGGAGAAGCTGCCGGTACCAGGAGGTTCGCCGTCGTCGACTTCGTCATTCGCCCGCCTCGCCGACTCTCGCCAGAACCCCGGTGATCCCCCAGCGACCCCCACTGGCCGTGCTAGGTTTCTGTCTCGCCGGCGTTGCCCAAAGTCGACGATGACCCTCAGTCGTTGGATTAGAACAGATCGAACGCACCACATCTCCCATACCGCTTCGTGTCACCGACGTGGGGACAGCAACTTAACATGAAGCGAGCGCTTAGCAGGCCGACCCAGTATCGCTTCCCGCACAGCCCAGTTATTTGAATTAAACCTTTTCCATTTTATTTCAAACACACTTCTATACCAAGTTTCAAAAATCAACCCAGGTCGACTCAGTGCACCAAATTGAATGAAACCAATTTTGTTAGAAAGGTCTGGAAATGCTGAATCCAAGCCCGTTGGATTCAAGTCATTTGGACCTGTATATCACCCTTGGTAAAAATAACAAGGCATAAGCTTTTCTGCATTCAAACATTTTTCAAATTTAAACCACAATAGCTTTTGAGTTGATTCCAAGTCTCAAAAATCACATTTAACCATACCTTTCAGAATATATAAAAATATATAGGTTTACTTACAGAAATAATGACCAAGTAATAAAAGAATGCCACATAGGCATTTCTAGACACATCATTTAATTAAAATAAAAGGGTAAAACCTTATTAAATTGTGACACCACTTTAAATCACATTCCCATGGACTAAAATATGTGGTGATGACATGTGTCAACATGATCCCATGTTTGGTTTGGAGAATATTAAATCTTAAGTAGTGTTTCAATAAGTAGAAATTACTTTTCTAAAAATAAAAGGGAATTAAACCAATATTTAATCTTGTAATGTTAGTGATGATGCTAGATCATCTATAGGACCCTTTTGTGTGATGATTGCAAGTAGTTAAGTATTTTTTGGTGATTGTGTACCTCGTATTTATTTATAGACGCTAGTACCGACCAAGTATACGAGGAGGAAGGAGGATACTACGAAGAAGAAGCCGAGGAGAACTTCAACCACTGCTCTGCATAAGGAAAGCCAATACTTGCAAGCTATTAACTTAGCAAGCCTATCCTGATACTTGTGCAAGCCTTACTAATCAAGTTGACCTATGCAAGATTATACTTGCAATTGTACCAGCTAAAACTTGCTTGTTACCATGCCAACTATATGCCTTAAGCATATGTGATCATACCCACTTGATAACCCAATCCTAGTTTTATTTCCCAGCTTTATATTTTATTTCCTTATCAAAGCTACTTCCTTAGAGAGTACCCAAGTGACTTGTAGATTCTAGAAAGACATAGTTGAAGGTTGCATAAAGAGCATAAAATTTTTCCTAAGGTTAGAAACCTTGTTACCATCCTAAGATATAAGGTTGTACTTAGTTGAAACTCCACTAGTCTACCACCTCTCACTAGTACCCATCCCCACTTGTAGATGCTAGTGCTAAGCATAAAACTTGATCAACTTTAGATGGGAATACTTGGTGAAAATGGTTATGAAAACCTTAGAATGATGGATCATTCTACTTAGATGTTTTGACATATGTTTCTGAACACCAGATGATTTTGGTGATGAAAATGTTGAGGCATGAGCCTTAGCCCTTTATAAAACTGATGGTTGTCTGGATGCGATACCATTCCAATTTTATCGTACAACCACAATACCCGAGGATTGGGTAGGGCTTGACTAGAAACTTATATACCTTAGTATTAGTTCCCTCACGGCCAAGGTCTGAGCTGAGGCTACCTTGTGAAGATTGTCCACCTGTGCAGTACCCAAGATGACAGTTGGTCATGGTTGGGAGGCCAAACTCACAGGAGAGGTGCTTATACTAGGGCGTGCAATTGAAAGGTTAGGATTGATTATCCGCATACTGAGTATGGTGAATTCAGGATTTGTTCCTGAAGGATGTATCGAATGTTGTGGTGAAAGTGTACAATATCTGCAGAGTGTCAAACTATTCGAATAGCCGCGTCCGCGGTTATGGACAGTTGGAGTGGCCATACTGTTCCCCCGTCAGATGTTTTCAAAACGACTTGTGAAATGAATTGAGACTTTGACTTGACCACAACAGAGTTGTGACCTGAAATACAAGTTCCCACCTAGGAGTTATAAAATTGTCACTAGCTCTCTTGTTTAAAAACTTAGTAGAGATAAATCTGGCCTTTGCAAAACAACCCTAGAGCCTAGTGTCCTATTATCCAAAAACCCTTTTTCTTGTTAGTATTAGTTTGCGAGTACTTAAAGAGTACTCATGGCTTTGTCCCTGGCTATTCCCGTGGCCAGACTATGAAGAGGAGTACCTGGAAGATGGACCCCAGGAAGGTTATGATAACTAGGATCATCTCCCATCGTCAGCATTGCCTGTGACCCCGAAGATGGATCTTCGCCTACGCTACCGTTATTATTACGTATTCCGCTGCTTGAAGTTGTATCAAGAACTGGATCATGAGATCCCTATTTGTGTAAGACCTTATGTATGGTTTGTAATGGATGATGTACTGTGGTATCCAATTCTGTTATGTCTCGCAAAAATGGTAATCCTGGGATTGCGATGTATGGCATAATAGACATCTGGGATTAAAAATCCGGGCGTTGACAAGTTGGTATCAGATCCATCCTGACCATAGGAGACCCTAGTTAGACTGGACGTTTGAATCAAAAACTTAGTTTCAAAACCAAAGGAATCAAATATTTATAAAAACTTATTCTCATTCTTATCCCTTTGATTCTTTCATGAAAATACATGTTCCTCAAAAATTCTTGCAAAATACATAAAATTTGACACACTTGATCACTCTACTAACTTACTCATCCTATATTCTTATAGATGGACGTGAAGTACAACAAGTTTTATCAGTTGGGGAATGGAGGAGACCTTATCTTTGAGAGGGATTTGGACCAGCTTTCGGAACTTCTGGAGTGTCCGCACCCCGAGTTCTTCGGAGCTCAGCTCAATGATCAAGGAGGAGAAGATCTGCAGTGGATAATTGTTGCAAGTCTCCGAGGAAAGATTGAACCTCCCATTGCTGAGGGAATTCAGTTTACCTTGAGAGAGAACAACTGGCTCGATGGACTTGCCAGGGCCATGCAGGAAGCTCTTTCCCGTCTGTGTGGGCAGAGCATCAATCAGATCAAGGGAACCCGCTTTGAGTTTAGCCAAAGGCGTGATGCAAATGGACAACCACTGGAAGCCCCATACCACCCCGAGCTAAAGAATCAATTGGACCACCTTAGCTTCATGATGTACGATCGTCAGCAGGAGTTGGATAACTGTCGTGACTACTCCAACCACAAGTCTGCCATCATCAAGATGAAGGATCAGACCATCTCCATGCTAGCGAAGGATCACAAGTCTCGCCGCCGTCAGCTCGATAAGAAGGAGCGCATCATTGCCCGTCTCCGCCACCGCATCTCATCTTTGGAGGAGACCATCCACGAGAGAGACATGCAGTTGGAGGAAAGGGAGAATGCCGTAGAGGGTCTTCGTGGAGACCCATACTCCTATCTCAGCGATGATGATGATTTTCTGGAGGATCCGGCTATGGATTTCTTCACCGATGAGGATGATTTCGCGTTCATCGATGATGATGAAGATGATGAAGCCACCGATTCCGAGGAGTAGTACCACTTGAGCACTAGGGTAGTGAGTAGTATTCGGTCCCACTATATCGTAGTTTTCAGAATGGTTCGTAAAACCATCTGTTTTTCGTTGTTGTGGTGTGTGTTGTATCGTGTGCTATGAATAAATGAATGAAAATCATGTTGCTAGAAAACTCTGAGTCAAACTTTAAAAACTTTTCAAAGTCCACGAAACCTTAGAAATTTCCCTCTTTTCTCATGATCTATCTCAATCTTCAGATGCCACGCGGAGGAAGTGGTTCATCCCCGGACCCGATGTTGTAGATCCTGCAAATGTTGACTTCTGACCGTGAAGCTGAAAGAGCGGAACGTCAAGCCAACCTAGCCACTCTGCAATAGATAGCTCAGCTTGCCCACAACAACCAAGGCCACGGAAATCAGGACAACCATGGATCTAAGTTCAAGAATTTCCATAATACCAACCCACCTTTTTTCACTAAGTCAGAAGAGCCCCTAGATGTCGATGATTGGTTGCAAACCATGGAAAATAACCTAGAAGTCGCCGGAGTGGAAGCCAATGAGAAAGTACTGTTCGCCACCCACTATCTAGCCGGAGATGCCAGGGCATGGTGGAACAGTGTTCGTGCAATGACAAGAGGCCAGATGATGACCTAGGAGGAATTCAAGGTCAAGTTCAGCAGAACCCATGTGCCACCGGGTTTGATCAAGAGGATGAGAGACGAGTTCAGAGAACTGAAGCAACGAAGGATGACTGTAGTGGAATACCGTGACAAATTCTTGTCATTAGATAGGTATGCCCCGGATGAGATTGACACTGAATCCAAGAAGAAAGAACGATTCCTGAATGGTCTGCACGATGAGATGCAGACAGTGTTAGTCAATATCCCCTTTAACGATATTGAAGCCCTTGTAGACTCTGTTATCCAGATGGAAGGAAAGATCAACCAAGCCAACGAGAACCGCAAGCGTCGCATGATGCATCAGCCAGGAACCCATCAGACCCCAAAGTATCGCCCTAACCCATCTCCAGGATTTGACCCAAGAACAAACAGACCCCCGATGAACCGCCCGACCTACCCCAACCGTGGAAACCCTAGACCCGGAGGAAATCACAATAACCCCGGCAACTCTAGCAATTTCAACCGTGCCCCACCCAAGTTCAACAACAACAATGCTGCCACCAACACCAACACTGCCCCGAGGACTAGAAGCAATGTTGTGCCTGTCGTAGCAAAGGACAAGTCGCAAGTGACTTGTTATGACTGTGGAAATAAGGGTCACTACTCCAACGAGTGCCCCAACAAGAAGAATGCCGCAGCACCCAATACCAATGCCCCAGCTCAGCAGCAACGTCGTGTTCAGCCCGGAAGAAGATTTGCCCCAGGGAATTCACTCAACTGCAATGGCCGTCTTTTTCTCATGCATGATGAAGAAGCTCAGGAAGCGCCAGATGTCGTGCTGGGTATGTTTTCTGTTAATTCAGTACTTGCAAGAGTGTTGTTTGATTCTGGTGCATCACATTCATTTTTCACCGAAGAATTTGCATGCACTAGTAAAATTCAACCAACCAAATTGAAGCATGTGATGATTGTTCAAATTCCCGGATCCGCCAAGGCTAGGCAAATTTGCAAAGGCGTCCCTATCCGAATCCATGGCATAGATTTTTATGCTAATCTGATAGTACTCGGAACTAAAGGTTTGGAAGTAGTACTAGGAATGGATTGGATGTCCAAACATAAAGGATTGATTGACTGTGCCAAGAAAGCCATCACCATGACCAAGACAATTAGGAATATCAGTCGAGCATATATCTGAAACCTTACCTCGCCAATTCAAGTGCAACAAGAGTATAGCCCAACCTACCATTGACCAAGTCCGGATAGTCTGTGAATACCCCGATGTATACCCAGATGTTTTGCCCGGTATGCCCCAAGATAGGGATATCGAGTTTATCATCGAACTAATCCCCGGAACAGGTCCCATAGCCCAGAGACCCTATAGTATGAACCCGTCGGAGCTAGAAGAACTGAAGAAGCAACTGGATGACATGCTGGAAATTGGATTGACTAAACCAAGTGCGTCACCATGGAGATCACCTGTCTTATTTGTGGACAAGAAAGATGGAGGTAACCGTTTGTGTATGGATTATCGGAAGTTGAATGATGTCACCATCAAGAACAAGTACCCCTTGTCGAAGATAGAAGATTTGTTTGATCAGTTGATCGGTGACAAGGTGTTTTCTAAGATTGATCTTAGAACTGGTTATCATCAACTCAAGATTCGTGCAGAGGATATTCGAAATACTGCCTTACAACCAGATATGGATTGTACGAGTATACAGTCATGTCTTTTGGATTAACCAATGCCCCCGCTTATTTCATGAATCTCATGAATAATATTTTTATGGACTTCCTGGATAAGTTTGTCGTTGTTTTCATTGATGACATTATTATTTACTCCAAATCAGAAGAAGAACATGAGCTACACCTAAGAACCATTCTTGGAAACCTTAGAGAGCATCAGCTGTATGCCAAGTTTAGCAAATGTGAATTCTGGTTACAGGAGGTAGGATTCCTCGGTCACATTGTATCAGCCGGAGGAATTGCCGTTGACCCTACCAAAGTGAAAGATGTAGAAGTTTGGCAAGCCCCAACCACTCAAACCCAAGTTCGTGCATTTCTCGGATTGGCGGGATATTACCGCAAGTTCGTAGAAGGATTCTCGAGTATCGCCCGACCCATGACCCAATTGCTGAAGAAGGACAAGAAGTTTGAATGGACCGACAAATGTGAAGCGAGTTTTCAAGAACTCAAGAGGAGATTGATTTCGGCCCCAATCTTGATCATGCCGGATATCACGAAGCCCTTCGATGTGTATTGTGACGCATCCAAGATCGGTCTCGGATGTGTGCTAATGCAAGAAGGCAAAGTTATATCTTATGTATCTCGACAATTGAAGCAACATAAGCAAAATTAACCAACCCATGACCTCGAACTCGCAGCCGTAGTTCTAGCCCTGAAGACATGGAGACATTACCTAATGGGAAATCGTTGTGAGATTTATACGGATCACAAGAGTATGAAGTATATATTCACTCAGAAGGAGTTGAAATGAGACAGAGGAGATGGATTGAGCTAATTAAGGATTACGATCTGGACATTCACTATCACCCTGGTAAATCCAATGTGGTAGCAGATGCCCTTAGCAGATTATCGTGCTACTTGAACTCCATGATCTTGAAGGAGCAACCAATTTTGCACAAGGAGATGGAAGATTTTCGAATAGAATTAGTGAGTGAAGGATTTTTGGCTAGCATAGAGCTTCAGCCCACTTTGATCAGCCAGATCAAAGAGGCGCAAAAAGGAAATGCTAGTATCGACAGAATCAAGCGTCGTATCGGTACAGGCAAAGTACCCGGATTCACCGAAGACGAAGAAGGAGTGTTGTGGTAAAAAGGACGCCTTTGTGTACCAGCAGATTCTGAGTTGAAAGAAGTTATTTTGAAGGAGGCTCATGATACTCTTTATTCTATCCACCCGGAGGAACGAAGATGTATCAAGATTTTAAGGAGCAATTTTGGTGGCATAAGATGAAGAGAGAAATCGGAAGCTATATCACCAAATGTGACATATGTCAGCGAGTCAAGGCAGGACATCAAAGACCCGCTGGATTTTTGCAACCATTGCAGATTCCGGAATGGAAATGGGATTCCGTTGGAATGAACTTTATCACTAGACTGCCTACTTCTAGTACGGGAAATGACTCTATCTGGGTCATATTGGACAGATTGTCCAAAGTCGCCCATTTCTTGCCCGTCAAGACCACCTATCAGAGTTCGAAGCTAGTGGAGTTGTACATAGCTAGAATAGTTAGTTTGCATGGATTCCCCAAGAACATTGTATCGGATCGAGGAACTCAGTTTACCTCGAGATTCTGGAAGAAAGTTCAATAAGGTTTAGGAACCCTCCTAGATTTCAATACCACGTATCACCCTCAGACAGACGGAAAAACGAAGCGAGTAAATCAAATACTCGAAGATATGCTGAGAGCATGTGTGTTGGAATATGGATCCAAGTGGGAAGACTGTCTGCCGTTTGCAGAATTTTCATACAATAACAGTTATCAAGCTAGTTTGCAAATGGCCCCATTTGAATTCACGTACGAAAGAAAGTGTCGCACCCCTTTTGAACTGGTCGGTAGTAGGAGAGAGTCAGATTTTCGGACCCGACATCCTACGAAAAGAAGAAGAGAAGGTTCACAAGATTCGTGAGCACCTGAAGACCGCCCAATCCAGACAGAAGAGTTACGCCGACAAGGGACGTCGAGACCTCGCCTTCAACTTAGGAGATTTTGTTTATCTGAAAGTGTCGCCATTGAAGGGAATGCAGTGTTTCCAACTCAAAGGAAAGTTAGCCCCCAGATATATCGGACCTTTCAGGATTTTGAACCGTCACGGAGAAGTATCGTATCAATTGGAACTACCCGAAGAGATGTCAGTAGTGCACAATGTGTTACTTCGCAAGTGTCTCGAAGTTCCAGAGAAGACCGAAGTGTTCAAGAATATCGATCACCGGACCATAGAGATCAACGATGACCTAACCTATCCCGAAGTACCCATCCGTATTTTTGGAAGAAGCTTTCAGAACTACCCGAACCCGAAGCATCAAGTTTCTCCAGATTCAGTAGAGAAACCACACAGAAGAGGAAGCTACCTGGGAGCGCGAAGATCACATCAGGACAGAGTTTCCCGATCTCTTCAAATCCTAGGTAATCTTTTTCGTCCTTTTTCAAATCTTGGGACGAGATTTTGTTTAAGGGGGAAGGTTTGTAACATCCCAAAAATAATAAACTTGGATCATCAAACTCTAATCATCAAAAATTAGGGTTAACAAAAAACTTTGCTAAATAAAATTATGGAAGCATGCATGAGAGTATGCATTTCATTTTGAATTCTTTTGAACCACCTTGTTTGTGTGTTCCATTGCTTGTAAATGGATGCTTAGGTGAAATAAACATCATCTAAACATTTCCCACACTTTTCCTAAAGACAAGTAAATCAAAACAAATAAAATAAGGGAATGGTCATTTTGACCAATTTAACTCCCATGCCTACTTTGGCTGTCTCAAACTTTTAGAACCTAACAGAAACTTTTCTGGATCTTTGCACCCCTTGATTGTACTCATAACAAAGTATCAAGGCCCACTTTGTGATCATCCAGAAACTTTCAAATGCATAGTTTAAATGAAAATTCAAAATTGAATCTTTCTCATATGGGAAGATCCCACTTTTTCAAAAACCACTCAAACAAGCTCAACTTTCAAAACCCAAGCATCTGCAGACTCCCCGGCATCAACCTAGCACACCCACCCAAAATCTTTTCAAAATTCAGAACTTAAATTCTTGCGGCCATTTCATCAAACACTTGGCAGACACAAATCATCAAAATCATAATCACTATTGTGAGCAGTGATTGAAGCCTAACTTGGTCCCTCTCTAGCTCACAACCATCTCAATAGATCATCTAGCAAGTTAAACCAAGCACTAGCCTCACTGTAAGCTGGGCAATGACATCAACGGTGAACAACCGAAGCTCACCATGCCACCCAAGTGGAGACAGCAAGCTAGGAGCAGATTTAGCCGTGCCAACCTTGTCTAGGAGACAGCCCACCGTCCATCGCCACTCCCTGTCCAACGCTCGAACCTTGCCAACCCCTAGACCACACGCACGGACCGCGCTACCGCCAAAGAATCGCGAGCATGCGCCAGAGCGCCACGCCGATTGACGCCACGCATCGCAAGGCCGCCAGCGTGCATACATGATCGCCACCGACCGAGAGACCGCCAGACATCCCTGCCGCCACCCCATGCCGCGACAGACACCGCCGCCGAAGACGCCGCCTGCCGCCAGAGCATCGCGCGTGCATCAAACCGCACGCCACGCTGCCGCATTAAAGCCGTAGAGCATCGAAAGGAGACCACCAAGCGATCGCCACTTCCGACCATGCCTCTAGCAGCCCGTAGCCATGTCGCCACCGTCGCCTGCCCATCCCGTTCGGTCTCGTCGTCGCGACTATAAATAGAGGCCACCCCAGCCGAATTGAGCACACCATCTCGCTCCCCTCTCCTCATTGATCGTGCCACCCTGTTCCTGAAGCAAGGCGAGCAGCGCAGTGCCGGAATTTCACCGGAGCCCGCCGCTGCTGGAGAAGAAGGGCGCCAGCGATTGGAGCCGCCCCAGAAGAAGCTGTCGGTACCAGGAGGTTCGTCGTCGTCGACTTTGTCGTTCGCCCGCCTCGCCGACTCTCGCCTGAACCCCGGTGATCCCCCAACGACCCCCACTGGTCGTGCTAGGTTTATGTCTTGCCGGCGTTGCCCAACGTCGACGATGACCCTCAGCCGTTGGATTAGAACCAGATCGAACGCACCACATCTCCCCATACCGCTTCGCACCCCCTGTGTCACTGACGCGTGGGGACGACAACTTAAATAGCCATGAAGCCAAGCGCTTAGCAGCCGCCCAAGATCGCTTCCCAAGACCCAGCTTATTTGAATTAAACCTTTTCCATTTTATTTCGGACACACTGCATCGTACCAAAAATCAACCCAGGTCGACTCAGTGCACCAAATTGAATGAAAGCAATTTTGTTAGAAAGGTCTGGAAATGCTGAATCCAAGCCCGTTGGATTCAAGTCATTTGGATCTGTACATCACCCTTGGTAAAAATAACAAGGCATAAGCTTTTTTGCATTCAACCATTTTTAAAATTTAAACCACAATAGATTTTGAGTTGATTCCAAGTCTCAAAAATCACATTTAACCATACCTTTCAGAATATATAAAAATATATAGGTTTATTTATAGAAATAATGACCAAGTAATAAAAGAATGCCACATAGGCATTTCTAGACAAATTATTTAATTAAAATAAAAGGGTAAAACCTTATTAAATTGTGACACCACTTTAAATCACATTCCCATGGAATAAAATATGTGGTGATGACATGTGTCAACATGATCCCATGTTTGGTTTGGAGAATATTAAATCTTAAGTAGTGTTTCAATAAGTAGAAATTACTTTTCTAAAAATAAAAGGGAAATAAATCAATCTTTAATCTTGTAATGTTAGTGATGATGCTAGATCATCTATAGACGCTAGTACCGACCAAGGATACGAGGAGGAAGGAGGATACTACGAAGAAGAAGCCGAGGAGAACTTCAACCACTGCTCCGCACAAGGAAAGCCAATACTTGCAAGCTATTAACTTAGCAAGCCTATCCTGATACTTGTGCAAGCCTTACTAATCAAGTTGACCTATGCAAGCTTATACTTGCAGTTGTACAAGCTAATACTTGCTTGTTACCATGCCAAATATATGCCTTAATCATGTGTGATCCTACCCACTTGATAACCCAATCCTAGTTTTATTCTAGCTTTATATTTTATTTCCTTATCAAAGCTAATTCCTTAGAGAGTACCCAAGTGACTTGTAGATTCTAGAAATACATAGTTGAAGTTTGCATAAAGAGCATAAAATTTGGCCTAAGGTTAGAAACCTTGTTACCATCCTAAGATATAAGGTTGTACTTACTTGAAACTCCACTAGTCTACCACCTCTCACTAGTACCCATCCCCACTTGTAGATGCTAGTGCTAAGCATAAAACTTGATCAACTTTAGATGGGAATACTTGGTGAAAATGGTTATGAAAACCTTAGAATGATGGATCATTCTACTGAGATGTTTTGACATATGTTTCTGAACACCAGATGATTTTGGTGATGAAAATGTTGAGGCATGAGCCTTAGCCCTTTATAAAAATGATGGTTGTCTGGATGCGATACCATTCCTATTTTATCGTACAACCACAATACCCGAGGATTGGGTAGGGCTTGAATGGAAACTTATATACCTTTGTATTAGTTCCCTCACGGCCAAGGTCTGAGCTGAGGCTACCTTGTGAAGATTGTCCACCTGTGCAGTACCCAAGATGACAGTTGGTCATGGTAGGGAGGCCAAACTCACAGGAGAGGTGCTTATACTAGGGCGTGTAATTGAAAGGTTAGGATTGATTATCCGCATACTGAGTATGGTGAATTCAGGATTTGTTCCTGACGGATGTATCGAATGTGGTGGTGAAACTGTACAATCTCTGCAGAGTGTCAAACTATTCGAATAGCCGCGTCCGCGGTTATGGACAGTTGGAGTGGCCACACTGTTCCCCCATCAGATGTTTTCAAAACAACTTGTGAAATGAATTGAGACTTTGAATTGACCACAACAGAGTTGTGACCTGAAATACAAGTTCCCACCTAGGAGTTATAAAATTGTGACTAGCTCTCTTGTTTAAAAACTTAGTAAAGATAAATCTGGCCTTTGCAAAACAACCCTAGAGCCTAGTGTCCTATTATCCAAAAACCCTTTTTCTTGTTAGTATTAGTTTGCGAGTACTTAAAGAGTACTCATGGCTTTGTCCCTGGCTATTCCCGTGGCCAGACTCTGAAGAGGAGTACCTGGAAGATGGACCCCAGGAAGGTTATGACAACTAGGATCATCTCTCATTGTCAGCATTGCCTGTTACCCCAAAGATGGAGCTTCGCCTACGCTACCGTTATTATTACGTATTCCGCTGCTTGAAGTTGTATTAAGAACTGGATCATGAGATCCCTATTTGTGTAAGACCTTATGTATGGTTTTTAATGGATGATGTACTGTGGTATCCAATTCTGTTATGTCTCGCAAAAATGGTAATCCTGGGATTGCGGTGTATGGCATAACAGGCATCTGGGATTAAAAATCCCGGTGTTAACACCACAGATGCCCTCATGGATGTCTTGGAGGATGGTTTTGCCATCACCGATGGTGATGCATCTTTGGAGCACACCCGAAATGTTGTGCTTGTACAGCTCGCCATTGTGGATGGTGAAGGCCTTGGACTAGCGAGATATGCGTCGGGCATCTGTCGGGTCATCGGGAAATTCATTGTTTATCAAGTACCAAAGGTACGGCCGCATCCATGTCTCTTCAACCACCATGAACTGCATCAGGCTAAATAGCTCGGCATCGGTGTTGAGATTTTCGGGTCCTTCCTGTCCTTCAGGTGGCGCATCCCCCGAGTGCTCTGCTTCTTCGGCTGATCCCTTGGGGAATTTCCTCTTGATAGAGGGAACACAGATTTGTTCGAGGAATACACTTGGTGGCACCTGTGCGCAGGTGGTGCCGAAGTTGGTGAGTCTATCGGCTTCTTCGTTGCTTTCCCTTCCGACGTGCCGAAGCTCGCAGCCGTCAAAGTCCCCTTCGAGTGAGTTGTAGAGCACGCGGTACGCGATCATGTTGGTGCTATGAGCTTCACACTCGTTCATCGTCTGCTGGAAGACAAGGTACAAGTCACCATAGATGACTAGGTGTGTTGCGCCACAGATCTTGGCCATCCGCATGCCATGGATGAGGTCCTCGTATTCGGCCTCGTTGTTGGAGGCGTGAAATTTCATCCGAAGGACGTATTTCATCTTGTCTCCCTGAGGGGACATCAGTATGACGCCAGGTCCTGCTCCAGCCTCACGCTTGAATCCATCAAAGTGCATCTTCCACGATTGTATCATGTCCGGAGTGTCCGGCAGCTGGAGTTCAATCCAGTGGACGAGGAAGTCAGGGAGGACTTGAAATTTGATGGCCTTGCACGCTCGTAGAATATGTCTAGAGGAGACAGCTCGATGCGCCACTGGGCTACGCGTCCCGTGGCTTCGGGGTTGTTCAAGATGTTGGGCAGTGGGGCCTCGTTGACGACCATGATATGTTGCTCCTGGAAGTAGTGGCTCAGCCGACGGGCCGTCATGAATACGCCGTAGGCGATCTTCTGGTAGTGAGGGTACCTCTGCTTTGTTGGAGTCAGTACCTCGCTGAGGTAGTAGATTGGGCGCTGGACCCATTGGGTCTTGCCATCTTCGGATCGTTCGACAACGAGCACGGTTCTTACCACCTGGTGCGTAGCTGCAATGTATAACATCAGAGGTTCTCGCTCCTTTTGTGTGACCAGGACAGGCAAGGTCGAGAGCAGCCACTTGAGGTCTTCGAATGCATCATCGTCTTCGGGTGTCCACTCGAACTTGTCTTCTTTGCGTAGCAGCTGGTAAAAGGTAGGGACTTCTCGCACATGCGACTGATGAATCTGCTCAGTGCTGCGAGCCACCCAGCTAGCTGATGGACACCTTTGAGGTTCTTCGGCTTCTCCATGGCTAGTATGGCCCTGATTTTCTTCGGATTCGACTCGATCCCCCGTTGGGAGATGAAGTAGGCGAGTAGTTGGCCAGATGGGATGCTGAAGGCGCATTTTTTTGGGTTCAGCTTTGTAGCACCCCCGGGATTAGGGTTCAATTAACATCATATCACATATAAGATAAGTTCAACTCCAATCACGGAAGATCACAGTATGAATCGGTAACATTATAGAACTCAGGAATTCAACAGCATAATTTTAAACTCTTAGAAGAGTAAGATATTATAGTTATTACAATCTAGAGGTCATAGACCCAACATTACAACACACAGCTAAAGAAAATATGTTGTTCTACACAACAACTTCACAAAAGGCCTAAGAGGCCATAAACAAAAGTGACGTCCATCCCATAGTCCTCAGGCTGCTACCTGGGACCCCCAACTACTAGTCGATGTCAACGTAGAAGCCACCTTCAGTCGCAACTAGCTCATCTATAGAAAAACAACAATGGCACAAGGCTGAGTAAGAGAGTGTACTCCGCAAGACTTAGATAACCTAGTATCTACATGCTCTGGCTAGAAAGGCTTTCTCTGGATTTACTCTTGCGGAAAGCAATATTTATTTGTAAACAAGAGAGAGAAGAGGCTCGTCTACTCATAATCTTTTAAAAGGGATAAGATAACAACTTCTTCATCTTGTTTATCACATCTCAATAACCACCAGCTTCATCAGAACCTCCTATCTAGGATCACCCCCTCAACCAGGAGGAAGCATCCTTATGCACACGTGGATCAACAGGTTTTATAGTGGTTAATGTTATCTATGATCTTAAGTCCGATCGCCAAGTCGTTCATAACCGTGAACACGGCTTTTCGAAAAGATTTAACCCTGCAGGCGTGTACAACTTTACCCACACGTACCAACCGACTCTTAATGCCAAATTATTAGCCCTCTTCCTTGGAAGCCGGCAGAGGGTGGTTGACCACGACCTTTACCTTGCTTTCGTCGAGACCATGAGTCACGCAATAAGTATGATTCCGCCGTAACGGGTAAAATCCCGAAGCCGGTACTTAAATATGTGAGGAGAGGTTGATTTACCAAGGACGCTATCTACCCCAAGCAACCCGGTCCATGCTTCCCTACCTATTATGATGCACCTCCATCACCTCCTCTTTCAAAAACGTTTTCAATGCGTATGCCAAATGGAAAGCCCGAACTATGTGACTCATGGAATCTACTAGGCAAGTTAGTTAGTCGAGGGGTTGTCCAGGCCCCGTGTGGCTGTACGCTCGTCTTGGTTCCAAAGGTAAGAACTCAGTTCCTAGTGGTGGCGAGCATGGGACTACAAAAACCACACCCAACGTGGCATCCCATACAAGCCTTAGCATGTTTAGTTACTCCTTAGATGATGTCACCATCTCCTACCTTTCTAGATTCTCCGACACCTCTGATTTATCATCTGAATGTATCCAGATGGTACTAGTAAGCATGGCTAAGTTGTCGAATGTAAAAGCTCTAGCAACGCTCAGATGCCACACCTAGGTATGCTAGGAGCAGTGGATCGGGAGTTTAAGGCTACAAAAGGGAAACTGTGCAGCAGATAGGTAACTCTAGCTATTGACAAAAGGCCACATTGGAATCGTGTGCATCATAGCGAGAAAGTAATATACTTTGTAAAAGTAGGTTCAGAGTGAGAGGCTACGCTTTCCTTGTCCTACAGTAGACAAGTATGGATCTTCGGTCTCGTTGACTTCAGCTTAGGGTTCGGTTCCTATTCGCGAAGAACCAAATATCGGAAAAGGGAAACCAACATTCAATACATGGCATAGTGCAATGTGCAATCAATATGTATGATATGACAAGTTAAATAGTTTTGAAATGAACCCTAGAACATGCTTGGTCATTTTAAACGGGGTCCGAGAGGTCCAAACCCTAGAACATGGGAATCCTCGGAATCACCTGTGGGGTTCAATTGGTTTTTCTAAATAAACTTGTCATGAAAGTTAGTTAACAATGTATTATTGTATTGATATTGCATATCTCTTATTTTTCTAAACATTTTGATATATTATTTGTATTTTTCTGATTTAAAATGAATTAGTTATGAATTTATCCAATTTTAATTCATTTTAATCATTTTTGGAATATTTAAATTATTTTCCAACTTGGGCCCACATGTCAGACTTTTATTAATTTTAGAAATGATTTACAAAAATATTAAGACCCTGACATACAGGGCCCACCTGTCAGTATTTCTTATTTCCAGAATACATTTAATTAAAATAGAAACAGTTTACTACATCATGCTGACGTTAGGGCCCTACCCCTAACTTTTCTCACCGAGGCAGAGGCCATACCCAGAAACTGACTTCTAGTCCCAACGCCACCTCATCAAGCCATGCAAGCACGGCGTCAGCGCCACCTCACGCACGACGGAGCCACCAGTTGGTGGTCGCCGGTGGTGAACCGAAGCACGCCTGGGAATGCGAGAGGGCGCGTTCGAATCAGTTGAGCGAGGCGAGCATGTGGGTGGCGGCGCCGCTAGGATTAGTTCACCGGAGCTTGGTCAACAGCGGTGGGCGGTGGCGGTGCTCGCAGGTCGACGGCGAGCGCAGGATACAGAGGAGGTGGGAGACGATGGTGTGGTCCAGGAGGACCGCGTTATCACCCTGGAGATGAAGGGGTCAACGACGAGGAAAGGCGGAGCTCAGAACGACGGCGAGGGGTGCGGAGGATCTCGTCGGTGTCGAGGAAGAAGAGGTCGATGCAGTCAACTAGGGGCGTCCCGGCCCGATTCCTTCGGGGAGGAGGAAGCTCGCGTCCAGGCGAAGCTCGTGGTGGTGTCGGATGGGCGGGGGGAGGCCAAAGACGGCGACTAGCCGACGACCATGGCAGCTAGGGTTCGGGCTGGCGCGGTGCAGAGAGAAAGAGAGAGCGCGCGAGGGGGAGAGGATAGGAACGAGAGGGAGATGTGCAGCGCCAGGTCTTATCCTTCCTCTAGAGCGGCGGCGCGGATCACAACGATGGGGAGGCATCAGACGGCTGCGGCGGCGACATCGAGCTTCCTCCGTCAGCAAGGAAGACGACAAGAGAGAGGGCGAAGGGGTACCGGGACGGCTCCTGGCCCTGGTGGGCCAACCTGGGCTGCTGGCTGCTGCTCACGGGCGAAAAGAGAGAGAAAAGAGATGGGCCACGTCCCAGCTATGGGTGCTGCTGTTTATTTTTCCAAACTCTTTTCTTTTTCTGATTTCAGTTTTATATTTTGTAATTTCATTTGAATTATGTTTTAAACAATTCAAAAATACTAGAGGCTTTAGTAAGGTTTATAAAATATTCAGAGGCCATTGTACACCATTTGGGCTCCATTATTTTGTAGTTTTCAAAATCCAAGCACCATTTGAATGTGGTTTCAAAGAGAGGGGGAAATTAGGGTTTTGGATTTGCATTTAATTAAACACACTTCATCTTATGCATATATTTCATTGATTTAAATAGATGCATGCAATGCTTAAGTACTAATTACATATATTACAATCTTGGGTTGTTACAGCTCTACCCCCCTTACAAGAATCTCGACCCGAGATTCCTAAGTTTTAGTAAAGAAGGCAGGGTACTCAGATCAAAGACGATCTTCTCGTTCCCAGGTTGCTTAATGCTCAGAGTGATGAGACCACTGAACTTTTAGAAACATGATGTTTTGACAACGAGTTTTACGCTCGGTTTCATCAAGGATACGAACAGGATACTCACGATAAGTCAGATCCTTCTGGAGATCAAGAGTTTGGTGATCAACACCACGGACAGGGTCTTTGAAACAACGCTTGAGTTGAGACACATGAAAGACTTCGTACACCTCAGGGAAGTTTGCAGGCATCTCCAATTGATATGTGAGTTTACCTTGCCTGGAAAGGACGCGAAAAGGACCAACATAGCGAGGAGCTAGTTTTCCTTTGATACCGAAATGATGGACACCCTTTAAAGGAGTGACTCGAAGATAAGCTTGATCACCAACTTCATATTCAACATGTTGATGGTGACGATCATGGTAGCTTTTCTGGTGAGACTGAGTAGTTTTCAAACGATCTCGAATGATACAAACTTGATCTTCTGCTTCCTGGATGATATTCGGTCCAAAGAACTTTGTTTCGCTGGTTTCTGACCAGTTCAAAGGAGTACGACAGGTTCTTCCATATAAGAATTGGAAAGGTGCCATTTCTATACTGGACTAATAACTGTTGTTATAGGAGAATTCAGCAAAAAGAAGGCATTTCTCCCAGTCCTTGCCAAAAGATATGACACACGCTCTTAGCATGTTTTCAAGGATTTGATTCACTCTCTCGGTCTGGCCACAGGTACTAGGATGATAAGTTATACTGAAGGAGAGGCGAGTTCCCATAGCAGTTTGGAAGGTTGTCCAGAACCTTGAGGTGAACAAACTCCCTCGGTCAGAGACGATTTTCTTTGGAAACCCATGAAGAACAACTATTTGAGAAATATATAGATCTGCTAACTTACTAGCATTGATACTCTCACGAACAGGTAGAAAGTGAGAAACCTTGGACAGATAGTCAACGATTACCCAGATGGCATCATTTCCTTTCTGAGTCTTAGGAAGACCAGTAATGAAATCCATACAAACTTCATCCCATTTCCACTCAGGTATTTTATGTGGTTGCAGGAGACCAGCGGGTCTTTGGTGCTCAGCTTTGACACGACGGCAAACATCACATTCAACAACAAAATGAGCGATATCCTTCTTCATACCAGACCACCAGAATCTTTTTCAAAGATCCTGATACATCTTGGTACCTCCAGGGTGGATAGAAAGAGGAGATTCATGAGCCTCTTGGAGTATTAAATCCCTCAATTTTGTTCTCTTCGGCACTACCAGACGGTTACCAAAGGAAATAGTACCTTGATTATCAACAGAGAAACACTTAACAACTCCGCTAGCAATGTTCCCTTTGATCTCAGCGATTTCAGAATCATATTTTTGAGCAATCTTGATTTCATCCTCTATGGAAGATTTCACTTCAAGGGTAGAAAGGAATCCACGAGGAACTACTTCAAGATTCAATCGAGCAAATTCCTCATGAAGAGAACGTTGTGCTTGTTTGATCATCAGGGTGTTGCAATAAGATTTACGGCTCAACGCATCAGCAACAACATTGGCTTTGCCAGGTTGATAGTTGAGACCCAAATCATAGTCTTTGATGAGTTCCAACCATCTTCTTTTCCTGAGATTCAGATCAGGTTGTGTGAAAAGATACTTCAGACTCTGATGATCCGAGTATAACTCACAACGATTATCGAGAACGTAATGTTGTCATTGCTTAAGAGCATGAAAAACCACTGCAAGCTCAAGATCATGAGTTGGGTAGTTGTTCTCGTGTGGTTTCAGCTGACGGGAGGCATAAGCCACCACATGTCCATCTTGCATCAACAAACATCCGAGACCTTGGTGGGAAGCATCGTAGAAGACAACAAAGTCTTTGCTGGTGTCTGGGAGAACCAACACCGGAGCAGTGGTTAACTTAGTTTTCAACATCTAGAAGCTTTCTTCAGCCTTATCAGATAATTCAAACTTCTTATCCTTCTTAAGAAGATCGGTCATCGGCTTTTCAATTCTGGAGAAGTTCTCGATGAATCGACGGTAATAACCAGCCATCCCGAAAAAAGTTCGGACATCCTTGACAAATTTAGGAGACTCCCAGTCGAGGACAGTTTGGACCTTATCTAGGATAACAACAACCACTTGGGAGGAAACAACATGACCAAGGAATACGAGCTCTTGTAACCAAAACTCAGATGTGGAGATCTTGGCATAGAGACGATGTTCTCGGAGATTTGTCAACACCAAACAAAGATGTTCAGCGTGCTCTTCTTCAGTCTTGGAATAGACCAGAATATCATCGATATAGACCACGACGAACTTGTCAAGACAGTCCATGAAGACAGAGTTCATAAGCCGCATGAAAGTGGCTGGAGCATTGGTAAGACCAAAGGAAACTGTATACTAGTAAAGACCATAACGAGTGGTGAAAGCGGTCTTTGGAATATCTTCCTTACGGATCTTTATCTGGTGATACCCTGACCTTAAATCCATTTTGTAAAAACAGTGGCACCACTTAACTGATCAAATAGATAGTTGATCCTAGGGAGGGGATACTTATTCTTGATAGTCACAGCATTGAGTGGGCGATAATCCACAACCAGACGCGGTATATTGGTATCCCGCTTCTTGACAAAGATGGCAGGACATCCCCAAGAAGATGTGTTGGGCTAAATGTATTATTTTCCTTCTAACTCCTCTAATTTCTTCTTCAACTCCACAAGCTCATGAGGAGGCATACGATATGGTTTTTTAGAAACATGAGCAGTTCCAAGAACTAACTCTATGACAAACTCCACACTTCGATCAGGTGGCATGCCAGGCAACTCCTCAGGAAACACATCCAGGAACTCACAAACCATGGAAACATCTTGATTCTCTAATGGAGGTAGAACTTCAAGAACATACAACTCTGCTTCAGGAATAGAACCAGCTGAAGGAGATAGTGACCCTACGGTCCAATACTTGACTGTTATGCCAGCAGGACTAGTCAGAGTCACAGACTTGGTGGTACAATCGAGGATAGCTTGATAGCGGGTCAACCAATCCATGCCCAAAATAATGTCAATGTCAGTTTACTTGAGGGCAATAAGGGAGGTGGGAAAAAGTTGAAATGCAACTTCGATTAGATTCCCATGACTAACCATGGTGGAACACCACCTAGAACCAGGAGACTTAACTAGTAGAGGAACAGCTAACCCTCAAAACTTATCCCATGCATTTGAGCAAAAGCTTGTGATAGGAATGAATGCGATGCTCCAGAATCAAACAAAACTTCAGCTGGAATTTGATTGATACGAAGCGTACCCATAATGACGCTTGGATCTTCCTGAGCCTCCTCAGCAGAGATATGGTTCATGCTTCCTTTTGCAGCACCTGGATACTTATCATTCTTCTTTGGTGGTGGTTGAAAGGACTATATCTTCCCATGATGGTTTTTGGTGTTAAATGACAATCCCAACCATGTTTTTAACTGTGCTCTTGAGTTTCAGGGTTGTCTCATTCTATTGTGATGGATGCTCTTTTGTGATCTTTTGAAGACGGTGGCCTTTTTTAGTCTTCTCCTAGTTTCTTTCTGGTTGATGTTTTTAGGTCACCGTACTATTAAGAGGGGGTCCATGTTGGAGGGATGTGGGAAATCACTTGTTCTTGCACAAACCTATATGCACTGCCACAGCCATCCCATTATTCCGTGAGAGAGAGCTTTTTCCTGTTCTGTTGGGGCCTTTTGTGTCTCACCGGAACTTCCGGTCTATGACCCAAAAGTTCCGCTCAAACTTTTTTCTGCGGGCTGTTCTACAGTTTGTTCCGACGCTAGTTCCGCCCAAGTTCTGGTGCCGGTTCAGTAACCTTCTGTGTTGAAGTGTGCTATTTGCCGGAACATGGCCGGAACTTGACCGGAACTTGCTCGGAACTTTTCCTGGCAAAAGTTCTTGAGCGGAACTTCACTTCAAGGCCGAACTTCCGGTCGACTTCGCATGACCAAAAGTTCACTGTTCCGCCCCAAGTTCCGGTGAAGGCTCAGAAAGTTTCTGTTTTGAAGCATGCTATTTGCCGGAACTTGATCGGAACTTGCTCGGAAGTTCACCGGAACTTCCGGTCTGCTTTGACCGGAACTTCCGGTTGTGCTTCTGGAGCGGGCGTCAACGTTCTGCTGACCGTTGGAGCCAGGCTCAGGCGGAACTTCCGGCCTCTCACCGGAACTTCCGATGAGGTCGCGGGGGCTATAACGGTTCAGTGCGAGGGGGGCCTATTTAAGGCACCCCTCTTCTTTCTCCCACCTCTCTCGAATTTTTCTCTCTCCTCCATTAATGCTTGATCTTCACCTCACTATATCTCTCTCTCTAGCCATTCAAATGACCTGATATTTTGAGAGGTGAGGGAGGTGATCAAGATCTACACTTCCACCAAAGAAGATTTGATTTCGCCCACCCATCCTTTGTGGATCTTGTTGCTCTTGGTTTTCCTGGAACCCTAGACGGTGTAGGGCATCCCCGGAGCTGAGGCATGTGTTATAAAGCTTCGAGGTGTCGTTGAGGGTCTCCAATTGAGTTGTGGAGCTTCCCCCTCAACCTTGGTGTAAAGGTTTCGGTTGGCGCCTTCAAGGTCACCAGTTAGTGGATTGTGAGGCCTCCTTTGTGGGGGAGCTCACCGGAGAAGAAGGTGAGGCCTTTGTGGCGCTCGGGTGACCTTGTGTGGCCCCGACACCCCTCCAACGTAGACGTAGCTCCTTAGGAGTGAACTACGGGAATTACATCTCCGTGTCTCCTCACCGGTTACTTCGTTCCCTTCCTTTACTCCTAGCTATTTACTGTTCTTGTGGTTGGTGCTTGTTTTCTTGCATTTAGGTTGTCCACTTAGTTGCATCTCTAGATAACTTACTTTCTCGTTAAGCCTAAAAGTGAGAAACAAATAAAAATTGGTAGACGCCTATTCACCCCCCCTCTAGTAGTATCAAGTCGGTACTTTCAATTGGTATCAGAGCCAAGGCTCTTACTTTGGGCTTTACCGCCTAAGAGACTATGGCCGATTAAGGGGGTAGTGAAACTGAAAAAGCCAAGAACTTGGCCACTATGGATGACCTCAAGCAATTGGAGTCATCCATGATGTCCAAGTTCCAGGAAATGATGACACTCTTGCAGTCTCCCAAGCCAAACCCCATGGTTACTATTGACACACCTCAATCCAACGAGGTTCCTCCCACCACATGGTGTCCGCCTCGGTAACTCCCTTGCTGCCACCACTCACTTGGGACTTGGTTTTGTCGCTCAAACCTCTACCAAGGTTCCAAGTGAGAACATCGAGAGCCCGAGAACCCAACTTCCAAAGGGATAATGGAGGAAAGGACTACTCAAGGTACCCCCGCAAGTATACTCCGGATCCACCCATTCCCATGCCACACATTATACCTCGAGGAGCACCACCCATGCTAGATACGTCTAATTTCGCCAATTGGCAATATCTAATGCGCTCACATATTTCCAGCTCATCCATTGAGTTAATGAGGATTGTGGAGGAAGGATTCTCTCCATTTGACCCAAAGAAGTTGACATGAGGTGAAGTGGTGGACAAGCAACTCAATGCTACAGCTTTGGGAATGATTCAAAAGGCCTTGACTCCAAAGGATTTTGCTCACATTCGCCAATTTGACACTGCCAAGGGAGCTTGGGATCAACTCACCGAGCTCTTTGTTGGGAATGCTAGCATCCAAAGCTCAAAGTTTGATGAGATCAACAACGAGTGCGATGGTTTTGCAATGCAAGATGATGAGACTCCTGAAGACATGTATAGGCGCCTCAAGGTCCTTTGTTCCACTATGAGGGACCTCGGGTCTCACTATGTTGATGACAAGTTTATGAAGAGGAAGTTCATTCAAGCTCTTCTTCCATTTGAAGAACAAAAGCTCAACTCTATCAAGGGAAGAACGAACTTTCACTTAATGACCTCCCAAGAAGTCTTGAGTGAAGTAATTTCCATGATTATTGCTAAGAAGAATGCGGAGTCCGCTCGAGCTAGAGCCATTGGATCAACAAAAGTGAACCTTGCTTTGAAGGCCAAGGCTATTGAAGTTGATGATGATGATACATAAAGTGAGTGGTCTCAAGAATATCTCAAATGTGCCTTCAACTAACATCTTGCTCTCGCTTCAAGGGCCTTCTGGAACAAGTCCGGATTCAAGTCAAGATCAAGGGACAACTCAAGATTGAACTCACCCAACAAGTCTCCCAAAGCAAGATCGTGCTACAATTGCAACGACAAGAATCACTTTGTGGCCAAGTGTCCCTTTGAGAACCGTGAAGACAATGGTGGTCGTCTCATTCGCAAGGTCAAGTCAAGATCTCCTCATCCCATAAACAAGAACTACACCGTCAAGAACGCCACCAACAAGGAACGAGCAATTATGGTCCATGAAGAATATCTTTCGGGAACGGATGAAGATGATGATGATGAAGGTCATGGTGGAGAGATTGTGGGGGTTGCTTCTATTGCCACTACCTCAACTCCACGTCTATCCCTCTTCGACTCGCCAAATGAAAATGTCATCTCCTCCAACCAAAAGTGCTTCATGGCCAAGGCCACCGAGGTATCACCGAAACCCACTCCTCAACCCATCTCTAGTGAGCCTTCCTCTCTTGATATTGTTGGTCTAGAGGTGAAGAAAGAGATGATTGACATGTGTGAATTTGTTGCTACCTTAGATGAAGAAACTAAAAGCTGCTTTGAGTCCTTACTTGCACAACTTGAAAATGCTAGAGATGCCTTAGATGAAAAGGAAGAACTTCTTGACTTGCTAAGTAAAAATGAAAGAGATGCCGCCGATGAAATTGCCTCTCTCACTCGAAGTCTTGAGGATGGACAAAATATGAGAATTAATCTTGAAGAAAATGTGTCTAAGCTTGTAGATGATCATAACAACACTTTGACCTCTACAATTAAAGAACGTGACCATGCTCTTGCTTTGATTAAGGTTCTCAAGAAAGAAAATGCTGAGTTTGTGGGTGGTCATGATAAGACTCAAGAGGATCTTGAGAAACTCAAAGAGGAACAGAAAGCCTTGGAGAGTAAATTCTCAAGTCTTTTTGAGGCTCATGAACAGCTTCAAACTCAATTAACTTGTGATCTTTCTAAGTCTTCCGCTGTGCAAATTATAGACTTGTCTAGCTCTCCTAACCCTTGTTGCAAGCATGAGCATCTCATAGAGGAGGTCAAGGTTTTGAAGGATCAACTTGCCAAGACTAAGAAGAAGAAGAAGAAGAAGAAGAAGGACAAGAAGAAGAAAAAGAACAAGGGCATGGCCCAAGGAGTTCCAAATGGCCTAACCCTCTTGCAAAGTGACAACTTTGCCGGAAAGAACAATCCCTCTTATATTCTTTGCAAATCTTATGATGGTCATGTATATGCTAGATATGTGGGGACATCTTACACGCATGATTATCACTGGGACATTTGGGTGCCAAAGGTTCTTGTCACTAACAAAAGGGGACCCATTGCAAAATGGGTACCTAAAACCAAGGCTTGATTTTCTTGTAGGACTATGCTCCCATCCCAAGGATCAAAATGGGTGCTTGATAGTGGTGCCACGAGTCATATGGAAGCAAGTCTATCATGACCGAGTTGAGACCCAATATTGCTAACACCATGGTCTCCTACGGTGACAAAACAAGCTCTCGTGTTTTGGGTTTTGGCAAAGTGGTGGTAACCCCGGATGTATCCTTGGTTGACGTCATGCTTGTCAAAACTCTTGGTTACAACTTACTCTCAGTTCGTGCTCTTGCTCTTATGGGTCTTTCTTCTTTCTTTAATTCTCATTCCGTGGTCCTCATGTGGAGCAAGTCTCTCAAGGTGGCTTTTGTAGGGTATGTAGAACATGACTTGTACGTGGTGGACTTTTCAGGGACCACTACTCCTCATGCTCTATGTCTCTATGCTAAAGCCGACAAGGGATGGTTGTGGCATCGTCGCCTAGCCCATGTTAACATGAGAACTTTGCAAAGACTTCACTCCGAGGGCCACATCCTTGGGATTAACGATGTTTCTTTTGCCAAAGATCGTGTTTGCAGGGCTTGTATTGAAGGGAAGATGCATGAAACCCCTCACAAAGCGCTCAATCAAATCACTACCGAGAGATGTTTGGAGCTCTTGCATATGGATCTCTTTGGTCCTCCCTCTCATGATAGCCTTGGAGGCAAGAAGTATTGCTTGGTTATTGTGGATGATTTCTCAAGATACACTTGGGTGTTCTTTTTCAAGTACAAGAGTGAGACTCAACAAACCGTCATTGACTTTGCTAATGAGGTTCAACGGAAGCACAATGCAACTATTCTCTCAATTCGAAGTGACAATGGCACCGAGTTCAAAAACTATACTTTGGATGAGTTTCTCATTGATGAAGGAATCAAGCATCAATACTCCACTCCCTACACCCCTCAACAAAACGGAGTTGCTGAAAGGAAGAATCGCACTTTGATGGATGCGGCTCGGTCTATGCTAGCTGAGTTCAAGTCTCCATACAACTTCTGGGCCGAGGCCATCTCCACCGCTTGCCATGCAACCAACCGGCTTTATCTCCACAAGAATAAGAACAAGACCCCCTATGAACTTCTTACCGGGAAAAAGCCTAATGTTAGCTACTTTCGGGTGTTTGGGTGCAAGTGCTACATTCTCAAGAAAGGAGTTCGGTTGTCAAAGTTTGAATCCAAGGATCAAGAAGGAATTTTCGTTGGTCACTCAAATCAGTCCCACGCTTATAGAGTCTACAACAAAGCCAATGGAAGAGTTGAAGAGACGAGCAACGTGAAGTTTGATGAAAATCATGAGTCTCTTGTTAGGCAAGATGGTGTTTGTCATCCAAGTGATGAAATTCCTCCCAAGGCCATAGGAAGAATGGGTGTGGGTTTCCACCTCCCCATTGAGGATCCCCTTATGGACGAAGGAGAAGGACCAAGCTCTACTCAAGTGGAGCCCTCACTCTCACAAGATCATCTTGCACCTCAAGGACCTACCTTCTTGTCACAAGCTCCCTCAAGCTCTTCCGAAGCTTCCCATGATCATTACTCTCCAAGCTCTAAAGAACAAGCTCTTCATCAACAACATCAACCTCCCCTCGATGGGGCTCATCCTCAAGGAACCTCTCACGGACAAGCTCTTCATCAACCTCATCATCCTCCCCAAGATGGGGCTCCTCCTCAAGGTCACGTTTCTCCCCAAGGTCAAGCTCATCGAGATCAAGATCAAGTCAATGATCCTCAAGGATCCTCTCCAAGTGATGACTCTCCCGAAGTGGAAATTGATGAAGATGACCCTCGTGTTCGTGCTTATAGTCAAGGGGGCGGCTCAATTGGTGGAAATGACCAAGTGGTAGCTCAAGAATCTCGAATTGAAGCACAAGCCCGTCGTCAAGCCTATCATCTCGCCAAGCTTGTTCGAGATGGCCATATCCTTGATAATGTCTATGGAGATTTCAATAAAGGTTCCACTACTAGGAGGCAACTAGCTTCCTTTTGCTCTCACCATGCGTTTATCTCTCTTGTGGAACCACAGAAAGTCTTCGAAGCTCTTGAAGATGACGATTGGCTTGATGCTATGAACGAGGAACTTCACAACTTCAAGAGGAACAATGTTTGGACATTGGTTGAGCGGCCCAAAGATTGTCAAAACGTCATTGGAACCAAGTGGGTCTTCAAGAACAAGTGCGATGCGAATGGAATTGTCGTGCGCAACAAGGCAAGGTTAGTTGCCCAAGGATACTCACAAGTTGAGGGCATCAACTACGGTGAGACTTATGCCCCCGTTGCTCGCCTTGAATCCATTCGCATGCTCCTTGCCTTTGCTACCCATCATAACTTTAAATTGTATCAAATGGATGTTAAGAGTGCTTTTCTTAATGGTCCTTTGAAAGAGTTGGTATATGGCAAGCAACCTCCGGGCTTTGAGGATCCACTTCTTCCGAACCATGTCTACAAGCTCAATAAGGCACTCTATGGCCTCAAGCAAGCTCCACGTGCGTGGTATTATTGCCTTAGGGAGCTCTTGTTAGACCGTGGCTTCGAAGTGGGCCTCATTGATCCCACTCTTTTTACTAAGAAAGTTGGAGGCCATTTGTTCCTATGCCAAATCTATGTAGATGACATTATCTTTGGGTCTATTAACAAAACTTTTAATGAGGATTTTGCCAAGCTCATGACCGACCGCTTCGAGATGTCCATGATGGGGGATTTGAAGTTTTTCCTTGGATTTGAAGTCAAACAATTGAGGAAAGGGACTTTCATCAACCAAGCCAAGTACATCCAAGACATGCTCAAGAAGTTCAAGTTTGATCAAGTCAAAGGTGCCAAGACTCCCATGCCAACTAAGGTTAATCTTGATCTCGATCCCAAAGGTAAGGAGGTGGATCAAAAAATCTATCGTTCGATGATTGGTTCTTTGCTCTATCTTTGTGCATCCTGGCCGGATATTATGTTGAGTGTGGGTATGTGTGCAAGATTTCAAGCCGCACCAAAGGAAAGTCACATGGTGGCTGTCAAGAGGATCTTTCGATATTTAGTTCATACCCCAAACTTTGGGTTGTGGTACCCCAAGGGAGACAGCTTTGATCTCATTGGTTACACGGACTCGGACTGGGCTGGTGACAAAGTGGGAAGAAAGTCAACCTCCAGAGCTTGTCAGTTTATCGGAAGATCTTTGGTTTGTTGGTCCTCGAAGAAGCAAAACTGTGTGTCTATGTCTACTGCCGAAGCTGAGTATATCTCTGCCGCAAGCTGCTGTGCTCAATTGCTATGGATGAAGCAAACCTTGAAGGATCTTGGACTATCTTTTGACAAGGTGCCTCTTCTTTGTGACAATGAGAGTGCAATTGCTATTGCTCACAATCCCGTGCAACACAACCGGACCAAGCACATTGAGATTCGTCATCATTTCATTCGGGACCATGTTGCTAGAGGAGACATTTCTTTGGAGTATGTTCCCACCAAGGCAAATCTTTTCACGAAGCCTCTTGATGAAGCAAGGTTCCGAGAGTTAAGGCATGAGCTAAATATCATTGATTCGAGCAATGTTGCTTGAGCCCTTGCACACCTACCCGTGTCTCAATGTGTATCTTGTTTGGATGTAGGCATGGATTTAGGGGGAGTGTAGTTCCTCTTATGAACAAACACTATCCCTATTATGCGCACATTAAAGTTTTCATACTCTATTGTCTCTAAAGGAGACCATTTGAGCTTCATGATGAGTGTTGGTAATGAACCCAAGATATATCTTCGCGGTGTCAAGCCATTTACTCTTATAAGAGGTGGTTTCAGCCACCGACTCGTTTTTATTTGGTTCATTTTTATTTCGTTTTTATTTGTGTTTTCTTGTTTTGGTGTTTTTGGTTCTTCACAGTTTGAGCTATCTATCCTAAGCCTTTCCTTACCTCAAGCCCTCTCTATTCCCTGCACAAGTTCTTCCTTGTTATTCTATCCTGAGATGTTCCTCCTGGTGTCAGCGGAACTTCCGGTCAGTCTGACCCGGAAGTTCCGGTCCACCGGAACTTCCGGTGGTGCTCCCTGTCCTATATAAGGTGGGCCTTGGGGGAAAACGGGATCTTCTTCCTTCTTCCCCCAAGACCCATCTTCTATCAGGAGCGCCGTCGTCCAGGACGTCTCCAAGAGGGCGCTCCAGCCCCCTCTTCTCCAACCTCTCCTCTCCAGATCTGCTCAGTGGGATCCTTCCCCACCTCTATCTCCCGCCATGGACTCTGGTATTTGCCCTTAACTCCCTCCATTAATGGAGATCTTGCTCTCACCATGGCTTGAGTTAGGGCACACCTTGTCTAGGCTAGTTCTTTGGCTAGAACTTGTTGGAAGATCTTGGTAGGCCTAGGGTATCATGCTAGAGTAGATTGGTCCAATACATCCTTGGAAAAATTTGTGCTTTCGTGGTCTTTAGATCTACATCTAGGGAACTCCTGTTGAAACTGTCAGTTCATGGCCTCATCGGAACTTCCGGTGAGCCACGACCGGAACTTCCGGTCTAGACCGGAAGTTCCGACGTTTCAGCGGATGTTCCGGCTACACTGCAATTTTTTTCCTGTTTGTATTTTTCCAATCTAACTCTTTTTGTTTCCACTTCTGAACTTGTGCACTTATCCCAACTTCCCTCCCTATTCTTGTTCTTTCTTCTCAGGGGAAGGAGAGACTCGCCAAGGCAAGCGTGCCCGCCGACCATCCGCTGACATTCCTCCTGAGATTGATGAGGAAGATGCTGAAGTTGTGCGTCCAACCACACAGACTTCTCGCCAGAAGGCTGCTGCTGCTCGTCGTGCTGCTGCTGCAGGGAAGAGTCCTGCTCTTTCTCAGAAGGCCACTGCTGCAGGGCCAGATATGACAAAGAGCCAAGATTTCCAAGTGGACTCAGAAGGCTTACGCTGCATTCAGGGCTACAGATCCCTACCTTGTGCCTCGTGATCGTCTCTGCTTGGACCCTCATTTTCACACCTGCCGTCAGGAACAGATTTATGAAGAAATCTATGCATCAAAGAAGAAGTTCGTGGTTGCTCCTCAGAAGTACATCAATGTGCCTCACATGGAAGAGAAGAAAGTCTACTTTGGGGAGGCTCTTGATATCTGCAAGAAGTTTGGACTGATTCCCCTCATGGAGCACCGTCAGAACTTTGATGTAACTGCTATTGCTCAGTTCTACTCCACCCTATTTCTTCACATGCAGTCCTCTACTGAAGGTGAGATGAAGTGGATGACCAGGGATGTGTACCTTACCGCTAGTTGGGCTGAGTTTGCTGAGCTTCTGGGCTATCCCATTCAGCCTGGACACGGGGCGAATGGTTGGCGTGTTCATGGTCCTACTGCTGCTGATCCTGAGGTTCTGGAGCCTCTCTACATTGAAGGATGGGGAAGTGTTGGGTTTGTGAATCATCTGCTGCCAGCTTATGACATTATGCGCAGGGTGTACTTGAACACCATCTCTCCCAAAGCTGGCAACTTTGATCAGTTTCATGGATATCAGGTTGACCTCATGCATCAGACCCATCTTCGCCGTGACACTGATAGGTCAATGGATGTTATGCACTTCATCTACTCAGAGATGTGGGCTGCTCTCATTGAAAAGCGCTCCTGCATCTATGCTCCCTACATTCAAACTCTCATCAATCACAAGTGGCTCAAGAAGACTGGCACCCCTTTCCCTCAAGACAACATCACCATTCATGAAGAGAAAAGGCTCCGTGTGAGTAAGCACCAGAAGCCTCGTACTCAGGAAGAAAAGGAAGCTGCTCTCAAGAAGACTCAAGGTGTTGCTAGTGGTCCCTCCCCTGCTCCGGGTGGCTCTAGTGCTGGTGGTCCTTCTCTTCAGAGGCAGCCATCTTGGGCAAAGAAGCTGCTTGGGAAAGTGAAGAAGACTTTCTGCTTTCTGCAGGACCGCGAGTATCAGGCTTATGTTGATCAGCGTCACAACGTTCAGCGGCAGAAGGCCATCATGACAGCCCTCCATATTCCTTGCTCACCGGTCTCTAGCTCTGTTACTGCTCCCAAGGAGGATTGGGTTCGCACCAACCGCAACTGGTCTGAAGATGAGTCTGAGGAGGAGGTCACTGGTCCGCATGAGTCTTCTCCTCCTTCCCCTTCTCATGGCTGGGACGAGTAGTTTGATCTCTTCTTCCTTTTTGGTGTCTCGATGCCAAAGGGGGAGAAAGATGTCTATTAGGTTGTCTACGGGATTTGCATGGGTTGAGTCGCGAGCCTGTTCTTGCCTTTGATCTTTTCTTACTCGCGAACTCTCTAGTTTATTTGTGTGTTTGTGGTTTTATGTCCGTGAACTTATGTGTGCTTGCGGACCATGTGGTATGTTATGTTTGAGACTATGTGGTATCTCTATGTGATATCTTTGTGGTATATTATACTTATCGTCATCTCTTGGGCTGTTGCTATGGTGGTGGAGCCTCATTGCTCTTGTTATTATTATTACTCTGTTTGTCTCCACCACTTTTAGTTGGTTCTGGTATGATCTCTATCCCTTTTTGTACTTGTGCTATCTTTACAATTGTTAGGGGGAGCCTCCGTGTATGTGTGCTAGTTCAGTCCTTAGGGGTCTTCTCTCTACCTTGCACACATACAGGGGGAACTTGTCCCGTCCATTGCAAAGATTACTCTGTTTCTATGCAAATCTGTGGGATTGTCATCTAACACCAAAAAGGGGGAGATTGAAAGGACTATATCTTCCCATGATGTTTTTTAGTGTTAAATGACAATCCCAACCATGTTTTTAACTGTGCTCTTGAGTTTCAGGGTTGTCTCATTCTATTGTGATGGATGCTCTCTTGTGATCTTTTGAAGACGGTGGCCTTTTTTAGTCTTCTCCTAGTTTCTTTCTGGTTGATGTTTTTAGGTCATCGTACTGTTAAGAGGGGGTCCATGTTGGAGGGTTGTGGGAAATCACTTGTTCTTGCACAAACCTATATGTACCGCCACAGCCATCCCATTATTCCGTGAGAGAGAGCATTTTCCTGTTCTATTGGGGCCTTTTGTGTCTCACCGGAACTTTCGGTCATAGACCGGAAGTTCCGCTCAAACTTTTTTCTGCGGGCTGTTCTACAGTTTGTTCCGACGCTAGTTCCGCCCAAGTTCCGGTGGCGGTTCAGTAACCTTCTGTGTTGAAGTGTGCTATTTGCCGGAACTTGGCCGGAACTTGACCGGAACTTGCTCGGAACTTTTCCTGGCAAAAGTTCTTGAGCGGAACTTCATCAAGGCCGAACTTCCGAGACTTCGCGACCCAAAAGTTCCGCCCCTGTTCCGCCCCAAGTTCTGGTGAAGGCTTAGAAAGTTTCTGTTTTGAAGCATGCTATTTGCCGGAACTTGATCGGAACTTGCTCGGAAGTTCACCGGAACTTCTGGTCTGCTTTGATCGGAACTTCTGGTTGCGCTTCTGGAGCGGGTGTCAACGATCTGATGACCGTTGGAGCCAGGCTCAGGCAGAACTTCCAGCCTCTCACCGGAACTTCCGGTGAGGTCGCAGGGGCTGTAACGGTTCAGTGCGAGGGAGGCCTATTTAAGGCACCCCTCTTCTTCCTCCCACCTCTCTCGAATTTTTCTCTCTCCTCCATTAATGCTTGAGCTTCACCTCACTAGATCTCTCTCTCTAGCCACTCAAATGACCTGATCTTTTGAGAGGTGAGGGAGGTGATCTAGATCTAAACTTCCACCAAAGAAGATTTGATTTCCCCCACCCATCCTTTGTGGATCTTGTTGCTCTTGGGTTTCTTGGAACCCTAGACAGTGTAGGGCATCCCCGGAGCTGAGGCATGTGTTGTAAAGCTTCGAGGTGTCGTTGAGGGTCTCCAATTGAGTTGTGGAGCTTCCCCCTCAACCTTGGTGTAAAGGTTTCGGTTGGCGCCTTCAAGGTCACCGGTTAGTGGATTGTGAGGCCTCCTTTGTGGGGGAGCTCACCGGAGAAGAAGGTGAGGCCTTTGTGGCTCTCTGGTGACCTTGTGTGGCCCCGACACTTCTCCAACGTAGACGTAGCTCCTTGGGAGTGAACTACGGGAATTACATCTCCGTGTCTCTTCGCCGGTTACTTCGTTCCCTTCCTTTACTCCTTGCTATTTACTGTTCTTGTGGTTGGTGCTTGTTTTCTTGCATTTAGGTTGTCCACTTAGTTGCATCTCTAGATAACTTACTTTCTCGCTAAGCCTAAAAGTGAGAAACAAATAAAAATTGGTAGACGCCTATTCACCCCCCCTCTAGTCGTATCAAATCCGTACTTTCAGTGGTGCTTTCTCAGCAGCACTCTTTTGAGGACAGTCTCTTGCATAGTGGCCAGGCTGGCGACAGTTGAAACATATGAGGCCTGATATTGTACCAGCAGCTGGATAATTTGATCCACCAGCATTGTTTGGAATAGCATTCAGACGAGGTGCATATCCAGAAGTCCTTGGAGTATAAGGAGCACGTGGCACAACATTTTAAGGCATGAAGACACGATACTTCTTATTACCAGAACCAGCCTTGTTGTACCCCTCCTGAGGACGCTTACGAGTTTCTTCATACTCCACCTTTCCACTCTCGGCTTTCATAGACTTATTAACAAGACCTTGGAAGTTACCAAAGTCCATGAGGTGGAAATCACGGCGAACCTCAGGATCCAATCCCTTGCGGAACAGAGCTTGCTTATTAACATCAATGGAGACCTCTTCAGTAGCATAGCAGGCAAGACGATTGAAGTTGCGCTGGTAATCACACACGAAACCAGTGCCCTGCTTTAGCTTGAGCAACTCCTCCCTCTTCTGATCCATCAGACCCTCCGGAATATGATAAGCTCGGAAGGCTTCCATAAATCCTTGCCATGGAACTACATATTGAGCTTCTTGCATAGCCAAGAAATTTTCCCACCAGGAGTTAGCTGCTCCCTCCAGATGATAGGCAGCAAAAGTCACCCAATCAGCTTGAGCAACACGACCAACCTGAAGTTTGAGCTCCATAGTGCGAAGCCAGTTGTCTGCATCAAGTGGCTCAGTGGAATAGCTGAAAACTGGCGGAGTGAGACATGTGAAGTCCTTGATACCAACTTGATTTTTCTGGCGTTGAGCAGTATTGTGCTCAATCCTTTCACGGAGCCTCATGTTGTTAGCACGGTTGGTTTTGGTACATGGCCATGAGTTGAACCATGGACGGCGGTGGAGGAAGGTTGGAAGATTCACCCTCATTTGCAGCACCACGAGCATGAGCACGGGTACGGGCACGAGAGGTATCACCCATCCTGAAAGAACAAAAAGATTTAGATAAGGGATTCAAAGGAACAGGACAAAAAGATGAACAAGGAGTACTTAATATAAAGGTATCATCTTATCAAGCATGGTAGTATCAAAGCATACTAATGTATACACTAACCAGCTGACTTACAAACCATGACAATGGAATTCTAAGATGTTACACACCAAGCAAAACTGAGATATCTTGGACCTCTGAGAATAGCAACCAAGTATAGAGTACTTTTAGAAAAACAACCCCAAAACCACGATCCTAAAAGTTTTGAGATATGAGGTAAGGAATAAAAACCTTTTCAAACCAAATAGGGTAAAAAAACTCCAGCATCAGAAACACACCAGATAAGGAGTAAAAAGAATCCCAGTCAGAGTTTCTGCAAATAATTTTTAACTTTCAAATAGTTTTGTCAACTTCTAGACTCAACATCTACCAATAAAAGGGTTTCCTACAGGTAGTCCTGCTCTGATACCAAAACCTGTAGCACCCCAGGGATTAGGGTTCAACTAACCTCAGATCAGATCTAAGATAAGTTCAACTCAAATCATGGAAGATCACAGTATGATTCGGTAACATTACATAACTCAGGGATTCAACAACATAAGTTTAAACTCTTATCAGAGTAAGATATTAGAGTTATTACAAACCAGAGGTCATAGACCCAACATTACAACACACATCGAAAGCAAATATGTTGTTCTACACAACAACTTAGAAAAAAGGCCTAAGAGGACATAAACAAAAGTGACGTCCATCCCATAGTCCTCAAGCTGCTACCTGGGACCCACAACTACTCGTTGATGTCAACATAGAAACCACCTTCAGTCGCAACTAGCTCATCTACAGAAAAAAACAATGGTGCAAGGCTGAGTACGAGAATGTACTCCGGAAGACTTAGATAACCTAGTATCTACATGCTCTGGCTAAAAAGGTTTTCTCTGGATTTACTTTTGCGAAAAGCAATCTTTATTTGTAAACAAGAGAGAGAAGAGGCTCGTCTACTCAGAATCTTTTAAAAGGGATAAGATAACGACTTCTTCATCTTGTTCATCACATCTCGATAACCACCAGCTTCATCAGAATCTCCTATCTAGGATCACCCCCTCAACCCGGAGGAAGCATCCTTAAGAACACGTGGATCAACAAGTTTTATAGTGGTTAATGTTATCTATGATCTTAAGTCCGGTCGCCAAGTCGTTCATAACCGTGAACACGGTTTTTCGAAAAGATTTAACCCTGCAGGGGTGTACAAATTTACCCACACGTACCAACTGACTCTTAATGCCAAATTATTAGCCCTCTTCCTTGGAAGGCCGGCAGAGGGTGGTTGACCACGACCTTTACCTTGCTTTCGCCGAGACCATGAGTCATGCAATAAGTATGATTCCGCCGTAACGGGTCAAATCCCGAAGCCGGTACTTAAAGATGTGAGGCGAGGTTGGTTTACCAGGGGAGCTATCTACCCCAAGCAACCCGGTACACGCTTCCCTACCTATTATGATGGACCTCCATCACCTCCTCTTTCGAAAACGTTTTGAATGCGTATGCCAAATGAAAAGCCCGAACTATGTGACTCATGGAATCTAGTAGGCAAGTTAGTTAGTCGAGGGGTTGTCCAGGCCCCGTGTGGCTGTACGCTCGTCTTGGTTCCAAAGGTAAGAACTCAGTTCCTAGTGGTGGCGAGCATGGGACTACAAAAACCACACCCAATGTGGCCTCCCATACAAGCCTTAGCATGTTTACTTACTCCTTAAATGATGTCACTATCTCCTACCTTTCTAGATTCTCTAGCCCCTCTGATTTATCATCTGAATGTATCCAGACGGTACTAGTAAGCATGGCTAAGATGTCGATCGTAAAAGCTCTAGCAACGCTCAGATGCCACACCTTGGTATGCTAGGAGCAGTGAATCGGGATTTTAAGGCTACAAAAAGGAAACTGTGCAGAAGATAGGTAACCCTAGCTACTGACAAAAGACCACATTGGAATCGTGTGCATCATAGCGAGAAAGTAATATACTTTGTAAAAGTAGGTTCAGAGTGAGAGTCTACACTTTCCTTGTCCGTCAGTAGACAGGTATGGATCTTCGGTGTCATTGACTTCAGCTTCGGGTTCGGTTCCTATTCGCGAAGAACCAAATACCGGAAAAGGGGAACCAACATTCAATACATGGCATAATGCAATGCACAATCAATATGGATGATATGACAAGTTAAATAGTGTTGAAATTAACCCTAGAACATGCTTGGTCATTTTAAACGGGGTCCGAGAGGTCCAAACCCTAGAACAGGTGAATCCTCGGAATCACCTATGGGGTTCAATTGGTTCTTCTAATTAAACTTATCATGAAAGTTAGTTAACAATGTATGATTGTATTGCTATTTCATAGATCTTATTTTTCTAAACATTTTGATATATTATTTGTATTATTATGATTTAAAATGAATTAGTTATGAATTTCTCCAATTTTAATTCATTTTAAATCATTTTTGCAATATTTAAATTATTTTCCAACTTGGGCCCACATGTCATACTTTTATTAATTTCAAAAATGATTTACAAAAAGATTAAAACCCTGACAGACAGGGCCCACCTATTAGTATTTCTTATTTCCAGAAAACATTTAATTAAAATAGAAGCATCGCATCATGTCGACGCTGTGGCCCTACCCCTAACTTTTCTCACCGAGGCAGAGGCCAGACCCAGCCACTGACTGCTGGGCCCAAGGTCACCTCAGCAAGCCACGCAAACATGGCGTCAGCGCCACCTCATGCACGGCGGAGCCACCACATGGTGGTCGCCGACGGCAAACCGAAGCACGCCTGGGCATGCGCGAGGGCGTGTTCGAATCAGTTGAGCGAGGCGAGAACGTGGGTGGCGGCGCCGCTAGGATTAGGTCACCCGAGCTTGGTCAACAACGGCGGGCAGTGGCGGTGCTCGCAGATCGATGGCGCGCGTGGGATACAGAGTAGGTGGGAGACGATGGTGTGGTCCAAGAGGACCTCTAGCTCACCCTGGAGCTGAAGGGGTCGACGACAAGGCGAGGCGGAGCTTAGAACGATGGCGAGGGTCGCGGAGGAGCTCGTCGGTGCCAAGGAAGAAGAGGTCGATGCAGTCGACTGGGGGCGTCCCGGCCCTATTCTTTCGGGAAGGAGAAGATTGTGGCAGTGTCGGATGGGCGAGGGGAGGCCAGAGACGACGACTAGCCGACGGCCATGGCGGCTAGGGTTAGGGCTTGCGCGCTGCAGAGAGAAAGAGAGAGCGCTCGAGGGGGAGAGGATACGAACGAGAGGGAGACGTGCAGCGGCGAGTCTTATCCTTCCTCCGGAGCGGCAGCGTGCATCGAAACGATGGGGCGGCTTCGGGCGGCCGCGGCGGTGACAGGGAGCTGCCTGCCGTCAATAAGGAAGATGACAGGAGAGAGGGAGAAGGGGTACCGGGCCGGCTCCTAGGGCCGACTGGCTGGCTCTTACCAAGTAGAAAGAGAGAGAAGAGAGATGGGCCATGGCCCAGCTGCGGCTGCTGCTATTTATTTTTCATTGATTTAAAAATATGGATGCAATGCTTAAGTACTAATTACATATATTACAATCTTGAGATATTAAAAGCTTGATCTTGTAGTGATCAAGGTTATCAAACGTCTCGCGGAGATTGTCGATCAGCGTCTTCGCCTCCCTGGTCTTGATTACTATGTCATCGACATAGACTTGGATGTTACGACCGATCTGGTTTTTCAGGCATGCCTGCATGCACCTCTAGTATGTGGCACATGCGTTCTTCAGCCCGAAGGGCATGGTGTAGTAGCAGAACACTCCACAATGAACGCTATTTTTTCCTGATCTTTGACCTTTAGCCGAATTTGGTTATAGCCTGAGTAGGCATCGAGGAAGGAGAGTTTCTCGCATCCTGCAGTCGAATCAATGATATGATCGATCTGCGGTAGAGGGAAGTGGTCCTTGGGACAGTATTTGTTGAGCGATGTGAAGTCCACGCACATCCACATGATGTCCGTGTCCTTTTTGGGGACCAGCTCGGTGTTGGCCAACCACTCTCTCTCCTTGATTTTCCGGATGAAGTTGGCATCGAGCAGTCTGTTGACTTCGATTCCAATAGCTTCAGCTCTTGGATTGGATAGTCGTCGGATCGGATGCTTGACTGACTTTTGCGTCAGGGAATACATTGAGTTCATGCTTGGCGAATTCCCTGGGAACTCCTATCCTGTCCGCAGGACACCAGGCCAAGATTTCCCAGTGCCCACGGAGGAATTCGATGAGTGCGCTTTCCTATGTAGGGTTGAGGTCATTGGCGATCAGCGCCGTCTTGGAGGCATTCGTTGGGTGGACCTGCACCTTTTTCGTGTTGAACATGGAGTCGAACGACATATCAGGTATGTTTTTCCTGGGGACTGGGGTGCCCCATTGTCTATCACTTATCGGAGCCTTGTGAGCTCCTCCTGCATGCTGAATGACTGGGAGATTCTGTTGAAGTCTTTGTCGCAGTGGTCGGATCAGGTGAAGCTTCCCTGGACGGTGATGACGCCCCTGGGTCCTGGCATCTTCAGTAGCAGGTACGCATAGTGTGGTACTGCTAGGAATCGTGAAAATTCCACGCTTCCGAGGATGGCATGGTACTGTGATGCCAGTCCACCACTTCGAACTATAGTCGCTCACGTCTAAAGTTTTCGGGCTGGCCGAAGATGCCGTCGAGCCATATTTTTCACAGAGGGTATATGCCCTTTCCTTGGACTATGTCATGGAATGTTGTGTCTGATTTTTCCAGGCTGCACAGTGGGATCCGCATCGCTGCGAGGGTGCTGGCGAACATTAGGTTGATGCTGCTGCCTCCGTACATGAAGACGTGGCTCATCTCGAACCCTCCTTTCTGCGCCTTGAGCACCAGGGCAGCATGACCTGGGCGATGGATCTGACGTGGGTGATCCGAACGATCGAACGTGATGCAGGACTCCGAGCCACTGAGGTACTCAGGGATGGCAGGTGGAGCGGTCATGGCCAGGCTGACTTGGCGGGTGATCTTCTTTTGCACCCTATTTGTTGGGCGCCCCTTCTGGATCATCAAGGACCCCTTTGGTGGCGGGTATCCTCCTGTACCGTTGTTTGGCACAGGTGCGATTGCTGGATTCGAAGGTCCGCCGGGTGGTTGTGGAGGAGCTCCATGGGCAATGTCGCGTAGTGCGGGGCCAGGCCCGAATCCAGGGTTCACGATCCGCCGCCGCATTTGGGTGAAGCCCTCACTGAGCTTTTGGAACTCGCTGCAGTCCTTGAGCATGTGGCTCGCTTTTTTCTTGTCATCCTGTTTGTCGATGTAGAAGTGGATGGTGCAAGGACCACACAACTTGTCGTATGCCGAGGGTTCGTCGTCGTGGCTGCGACGTTGCCACGTCTTTGTGGGTCGCCCTCTGTCGCGGTAGTTGCCTCCGCAGTACCCGTTGCTATGGTTGCCATAATTGCGTCGTTCGGTGTAGCCAGCCGCAACCATGTCGACTCCATCGGGATCGTCATAGATGCACGATCTTCGTTTGCTGCAGCGTTATCGCCTGCGGCCGTAGTCGTCCTTGTCATCCGAATGTGTTCGGTGGAGGGAATCCTCGCCATCTGCCCATCGGTTAGCGATGTCGATGAGGTGGTCAAGAGTTTTGGGCTTGACGCGCCCAAGTTCTTCCTTGAAGTCCGGGCGCTTGACGCCATCCTTGAAGGCGTCAATTGTCCTTTCCTCAGAGATGTGCGCGGCGGAGTTCGTGATGTTGGACCAACGCAGTATGCATGAGCGAATGGATTCGCCAGTACGTTGGGTGCATGCCTGCAGTTCCTCGATCGAGGCTGGCATCTTGCTGGTGCCCTTGAAATTGCGGATGAAGGTATCTGCCAGCTCCTCACAACTTTGGATGGAGCCTGAGGACAGGCTGCTGAGCCAGATCCGAGTTGCGCTTGTGAGCTGCATCTTAAGGCACTGTAGGGCAGTGTTCCTATTTCTGTCGTGCAGCTTGACGGATGAGAGGTGATCGCTGAGACAGGCCTTTGGGTCCTGTGTGTCATCAAACTTCGGAGTGTTCGAAGGGAGTTTGAAATTTTTCGGCATCTGCGTTCACCGAACGGATCTGCTGAAGCATGTGGCTCCACACAGCTCTCCGTCGTCTTCCTCGTCAGATTTGGTTAAGCACGCGCGTTTGGCGCGTGCCTTGTCAATCTTACACTAGGTGAGATCGTTGTGAGCGTCATAGTCGCTGCTGCGGCGCCATAGACTCCTGCGACGCCGGGCAGATCATGCTCGTCTTCCTCGGATGAGAGCGTACGGCTACGGGTGAACATGACCGCAGCTTTCTTCTTCAGCTCTGTAGGAGCTTCGTCGTGGACTTGTGCATTGCGCTCTTCAGGTCACCCACCAGAGGTGGATGGGACGCGAGATATGTAGTGGACACCATGATCGCAGCCTGCGGCATTTTCGGCATGACGTTGCCGTTGGCGTCCATTGCCATGAAGGATGTGTTGAGGGCACTGGTGACTTCGCGTCGTGTGGCGGGGTCCATGTGCTCCGTGCGGGAGCGATGCTTGTTGGTGTTGTTGCCGTGCGAGATGGAGCCGCCAGCGGTGGAGAGTGCGGCTCGTCGCGCTCTAGACTATGAAGCCGCCTTCTTGCATTTGTCGAGCTCCTCCATCAACTTCACCTGCTTGTTATGCTCGCCGGTGAGGACGAGGTGATATGCCATCAGCAGATCCCGTGAAGCATTCACATGTAGGATGATGTTGCCCGCCACGGCTTCTCGCACTTGGCGCCAGCCGTCCTCGTTGAGGTTGATCTTCTGGTAGGCATTGGTGTCGCCTTCGTTGGGCCTGAGCGGTGGATCTCCCCCGTTTCCTCCGTTCCTAGCTTGCGGGTTGGGAGGTGGATTTGGTGCACTCGAACCTGGTGGTAGTTCCGATTCGTTGTGGATGACCACGGTGCACAGGTAATGCCCACGGACTGGATCGCTGCTGCCGCAGCTTTCTGATCCTGAACCATAGGTTCCTTCATTCGAGGGTGGACCGCACAGATCTGAGTTGCGGCTGCTGCTGTCATATGACTCCTCTGTCAGTGTCGACGTGCGTAGCATGCCGATGGGTGGGACCCATGAAGCGGGCCTGATGGACGGTGGTGGCACCCGCTCTAGGAGGCGAAGAGTGCCAGTCTACCCCACCTGGAAGCACAAGCTCCCGAACAGCATCTCGAGCCCGTCGACGACGGGCTCGAAATCCCTTAGGTTGGCTGGAGAGTGGGCGGTGAAGTCGAAGGTGCCGAAGAGGAGGTGACTCTCCATCGCTAATAAGTTGTAGATCGCTTTGGATGGGACCGTCACGATCACACAATCAGCATCCCCAGTCCCCACAGACGGCTCCAATTGATGAGGTTCGATCTCGTCAATGCCCATTGTTATAGACTTGGGTTTTGGAGAAGATGGGGATGCTGGAGATCGCGGAACGGTTAACAGGCAAGCAACGCGGGGACATGAGGTTTACCTAGGTTCAGGCCCCCAAAGGGAAAACCCTACTCCTGGTTGTCTGCTCTTGATGATGGCGGAACCGGTGATTACAGGGGCGCGTAGTTGCAATGCTAGCCTTTATATAGATAGGAAGGTCCTCGGGCGCAGGTAGAGTCGCTTATAGATTAGGGTTTGTACCCTTTGAAATTCTATCTATTCTAGTCTTGTTCTCTAAGGATCCAAAGGCATCATGGGCTTAAGCCACCTGAAATCTCCACAAGCTGCGTATCTTGGCGTGGGCCTTCCCTTGGACTGGACAGGTATACCAATGTTGTGTACCCATGGGGTATAACCATGTCAGGAGTTGGGGAAGGATTCAAACTCCCCTCTCCCAACCTGCCCCCCCTCTCATAAATAGAGTGGAGGGGGTGCCCCCAAGAACACAACAATACCAGCCCCTCCCCACACCTCCGCCTCCGCCGCGCCGCTGCCGTGTCGCCGCCGTCCTAGCCACTGCCGAACACCTCCTCCTCTCCTGCCTCTAAACCCTAGATCACCGGAAACCCTAATTCTCCACCATAACTTGCTCTGGCTCAGGAGAAGCCCTACGGGATCTCCCCTCTACTTCCGACACCACGCCGTCATGCTACCAGAATCGCGAGGAGAGAACTACAAACTCAGCTGCCTACTGGAACAAGGGAGAGGAAGGTCTTCATCGAATACCGATCGTGTGACCGACTGCGGAAGCGCTGCCGGACGCAGCGCCAGAAGGATCATCTACATGATCTTGAGATCGGCAAGTGTACGACTACATCACCCACGAGAATCTACTCTCGTTAACCGCTTTTGAATCTTCGAGGGTGAGTACTCTAATCGACTCGTTGCTACAATATAGTAGATAGATCTTGGCTTGTTTGTGTTCATGCGGTAGACATTTTTTGTTTTCTATGCTACAAACCCCTACAACTGTTGCACTGCACTGCACTATATGCATATATAGATGGATCGATACGCCTAGCACTGCCACGCTATTTTCCCTCTGCATATCAACCACAGCTATCCGGTCGAGGGTCGAAACACAGTCGATCCTGCACCTGGAACTCAATTAGCTAGTAGTAGCTACATTGGTCTATTGATTAAACATAGCCAAGCTGTATTTCTCCATAACTGAACGCCGTTCTAACGGCATATGAATAAGTCTACATAATAGATCAAACCATTAAGATCAATAATGTTACTATTACATCTAAATGGATCTCAAATAACCACTGTAGTATCCTTTCTATCATTGGGTTTCACGCGTAGAATATTATCACCATCCATCTCACCTTACTACCAAGATCGATCCTTGGTTCATGGGCACCTGACAAGTCCTTAGATCGAGGAAAAAGATAAGAATATAACAGGATAGATCTAATATTAAATCAGAATACAACACACCATGACGTTGGAGATTGTATGTAATCGCCGTAAGGCTATGCCTCAGCCTTTAGCCGTGAGGACTACTCACACATGATTAGGTCAACAATCATAAACATTGTATTGAAAATTCTCAAGAGATTGATATCATATAGTCTTACAATGTCGTCAATAGTGATCAGATTAAGATTACAAGTAAAAGGTTATGACTATGGCTTTGGAGTGGATATGGAGGAGGGAGAGGAGTTGAGGATATGGTGATGAAGATGGTATCTCCTCTCGTCGGGTACGCATGGGTTCAAATGTGTTCTGCAAAATGGCGGCCTCCCTTCTAGAGGTTGCGGATCGATTTTTTATATAGCTCACTTTATGAAAGTTGTAGGGTTTGACTCGACGAAGCTTTTAAAATGGCATACGTGGAGGACCTACTCGTACCGATGCTCGCTAAACCTTCTGGACTCCTCCTCTAAGGCTCCTTTGACTTGGGAGTGTTGGAAACTCATAATTGTTCATTAATTTCTCTCGATTTCGTCTTACAAACGTCCAATTCTGCAAGGAGAAAGATCAAGAAGAAGATTTGCATGTCTATGCAATAATTATGCATTAGTGACAAGACTAGAGAGATATTTCAACAAATATTTTATAAATATATAGTTCAAACATAGAGATACATGGTTGTATTTTACAGCCATCAGGAATTCTAAAAATATCTAGCTTAGATTTTTTTCCTTGAATTTGGTCCTAGAAAGATAGATATGCAAATGTAGTTTTTCAGATATTTCATTGCAACTTGCCTCTCAGAAGGTGTGGATTTGAGGCATGTATATTATATTTTTTCGAAATGGTGGAGTTGCACTATGGCATCTGCATCAATTTATGCGCACATCCTTTTATTACTCAGTTTATTCAGAATAACATTATAATTCTCGGATTAGAGAGGGTTAATGCAAAAACCAACCATCAAAACATGGCTAATACAACAAGCATATAGAAAATAGACATATGTAAATCTGCTAATATGCCGCCAATCATCCTGGTTGTAGGTATCCTGGGATCATCAATAGTAGGTTGCATCCAGTATCCTTAGTTTTTCGTTGATCGACGAGGAGAAGGAAATCCCAAAGTTGTATCCAATCTGTAGCCATACAAATAACATACAAAAAATGGAAACTCTAGGCTTGTTAAAAATGACGTTCTTTCTAAACTTCCAAATAGACCAAGATAAAGCAGAAACACTTATGTGTATTGTAAATTTATTGTTCTTATCAATCCCATTCAGCTAATTCCCAAACATATTTGATATTGGTGGGTGGTGTAATATTGTAAGTGAAGAAAACAATATGCCAAATTGATTATGCCAAAGGACAAGACAAAACAAAATTCTTAATGGTTTCTTGTGCATCACAAAAACAACATTTTTGCACCCATTCCAATTCCTTTTCACTATATTATTGTTTGTTAACAAGAATTTTTTATTAAGGAAGCACATAAAATTATTATTCTTGAAGGGGAATTTAAGGTTCCATAAGTATCTTTTATAAATCTATGATGACCGTCCATAAAATCGTTTTGGATGGGGTGAGCTTAGAAAAAACCTATGTCGTTCATCAGGTAAGTTAACTAAATTAAACGTCAACAGAAGTGTAACCATGCTACCATTTAATCCCTATTAGTACCATCATAAAACCTATGTTTAGAGGTACCTGGGCAAAACTGCGTGGACACAAACATTTTTTCTTGCAGTATATTATACATAGAAACCTATGTTTAGAGGTACCTAGAATAAAACTGCATGAACAAAAACATTTTTATTGCACTATATTATACGAAGAAGCGTATTATTGATCAAGAGACGTCTCTCCTAACCAAATATCCTCCTAGAAGAGAGTACACGTGACATTACCTATTTTAAATGACCCCTAGGAAAAAATTATTGTTTTACATGCATTAAACCCTTCTAGAAAAGTGAATTAGTAGGTTTTTCCTGAACCTGTATTATTGCTTTGTTATTAAGATATTTATTATGAAGCAACTCATGCCACACTCCATCCTCAATGAGTAGTTTAAACATCAACTTGCTGAGTAAACATTTATTATAAAGGGATTTCTATTTTCGTGCCCCTTGTTCGTTAGCTGTACTCACTTTTCCCCAGCCACTTAGTTTTTCCTCACTTTTGTCCAGCTCCTTGTCCTAAACTCTCACATCGGTCTGAAAATAGCTCTCCCACTACTAGGAAAACAGCAGTTAGTAGCGCACCTGAAAAGATCATCTGTGGCGCTCTAGCGGTGCGCCACGTGCCTTGCGCTACGGCTATCTCCCAGCCGTGGCGCACGGCCTAGTGCGCCACGGTTGTGTCGAGATAGGCGTAGCACACCTGCTAGTGCGCCACGACTATGTGGGCAGGTGCGCTACGCGTAGGATCTTCTGTGGCGCACTTCCCAGTGCGCCACTAAGCTTGTAAAGTGCGCTTTAGGTGTAGTGCGCCACAAAAGGTAGATCATATGCGCCACAGGTGTGTTTTTTGTTTTTTTTTAATTTCCGAGCCAGATTATATACAATACAGATTATATACAATATTACAGCAGATATACACACAGAGATACAAGATATACAATTATATATATATACACAATATGAAAAACAAGATTGAAACAAATACATATAGATAAGTCTCATACATAAATACATAGTATAAGTTACATTGTTTCGATCAAGTTACAAAGTAGTTGGTGACATGCGAATACATGTGTCGATCGAACAAGTTAGAGCTCGGAAGCTCGCCTAGACATCTAAACTAGCTAGACACAAACGCGGGATAAACAACCAAAGAAGATAGGCATGATCACCGCCGCGACGAAGGTGTAGGTATTCATCCGGTTCCTTGTCCTAACTCCCGCTAGATAGCGCGTGTATCTAGCTTCCGCCTCCGCCATAGTGTTGTACCCTTTGTAGCTATTGCCGTTGAAACGGTGCACCTATCTCCGGCAGTCTTCCCAATCATCGTAGACTCCGGGAACCGTCCCTTGTACACGACGTACCACGTCATCTATAAGTTGACAATAATAATTAACCGGTGATTGAAAAAAACATATATAATTAAATTCGCATATGAAGATACACTTATAGAAAGTACTCCTAAATCAAAAAGACCAAACTCAAAAAGCATGCCTCATATATAACTAGGTTGTTCGACACAGGAATATGCTACAATGGAACCGTTCGCCAAGTAGGATGCACAACACCTGGACCTGTGCATAGCACAAGACGAACAATCCCATCGCAGCACATTCACATATATTGTGCCACGACATTTCAATCATCGGCATTATTCTCGAAAAAGACCAAAGTAACTCAAAAAGCATGCCTCATATACATAGGTCGTTGGACACAGGAATAAGCTACGATGGAACTGTAAGCCAAGTAGGATGCACAACATCTAGACTTGTGCATAACACAAGGCTTACAGTCCCGTCAGAAAGCACATATATATTGTGCCAAGACATTTCAATCATCGGCATTATTCTCGAAAAAGACCAAAGTAGCTCGAAAAGAATGCCTCATATATAACTAGCTAGGTCGTTGGACACAGGAATATGCTATGACGGAACGGTTAGCCAAGTAGGATGCACAATTCCTGGACTTGTGCATATCACAAGGCTAACTATCCCGTCATAGCACATTCACATATATATTGTGCCACGACATTTCAATCATCGGCATATTCTCGAAAAAGACAAAAATAACTCGAAAAGAATGTCTCATATATACCTAGCTAGGTCGTTGGACACAAGAATATGCTACGACGGAACAGTTAGCCAAGTAGGATGCACAATTCCTGGACTTGTGCATATCACAAGGCTAACTATCCCGTAGCACATTCACATATATATTGTGCCACGACATTTCAATCATCGGCATTATTCTCGAAAAAGACAAAAATAACTCGAAAAGAATGCCTCATATATATACATAGGTCGTTGGACACAGGAATATGCTACGATGGAACCGTGAGCCAAGTAGGATGCACAAGACCTGGACTTGTGCATATCACAAGGCTCACAATCCCATCGTAGCACATTCACATATATAGTGTGCCACGACATTTCAATCATCGGCATTATTCTCGAAAAAAGAGTAAGGAAAAAAAGAAGGACCAAAGTGAGCAAAGGACCAAAGAGTAAGCAAAAAAACCAAGCATATAATATTAATAAGCAAAAGAAGTAAGCAATGATTCATAAACCTAATAAGATAAGTATAGTAGCATGTACACTTGTCCACACACACATAAAGGTCATCTATAGTTTGTAACTACAACTAGGCCAACATCAAGCCTTCTGGCTCGGCTTAGGGAACGGGAGAACGCCTTGTCTCGTCATGAACTTCCTATAGTCACCCTGCATCTGTAGGCAATCTTCTATGTCATGGTTATTCGGGATATTTCCTCCGTAGAAGATCCCCCCCCCCCGAAGTCATGACATCACAAAAGATGATTGCCCCAAATTGCTGCTGGATGCGATACATCACTTGTCAAATATCTGAATCATTGATCTTGGCCTTTGCTCCGGCCCACTGTTTGAGATGATCTGGCAGTGTAGAATTCTGCTGGTCAAGTAGGAACGCCCTCATGTGATGGAGTGCGTAGTAGGCTTCCTTCTTACTGTTTTCCGGCTGCTTCACACAGGGGAACTCCGTTACATGGTTGAAGACGTGCCTGCCGAACTTGACCTTCGTACGCACGAAGGTGGTGCCTTCCGTCGAGGCAAAGCCGGTGAGAGCATCATCCAGAACTTCCTTGATCTTGTCGTAGTTTTTCTTCTTTTCTAGACTCCCCGAGTCGAAATACGTGGCATGGGAATGCTTCGGCGATAAGGAGATGAGCGTGCAGTGTTTATCTCAGCGCAAAAAATTCAAATGGAATGTGTTGGAAAAAGAATGATGATGATCTAATAAAGCCAATCGACGGTGGCGAGTGAATAACGACTTACTCGGGAAAGTAAGGCACGATAATGTATTCCTTTGTCTTGTTCGCCACGAGGATTCTTTTTAGGTACGAGGCCACGATACGTCGTTCGGCGGGGAAACCCAAGCAGCCGTCACGCATGTAGTAGGGGTCCACTATAGCGATGCCCGGTGTGTTATCTCTAATGATCTACATGGCCAGGCTGAGAGAAAACAGACGAACCATGGTATAGTGCAGCAGGTATAGGTGGAACATATTGAAGATGTCGTCGAACCGCAGGAAGAACAGATCCGCAGGGGCATTGTCGACGAAGCCCAAGCCTGGTGGCACCTTAACCACGAATACCGGGTGCGAGGGATCTTTCTCCGATAGAAGGCGTCTCTCTATCGTCAGCATGCCGTCATGCACACTCTGCAGTTCCGAACTGTCGAGCTTCCGCAAATTCTTAGGTAGCATGGGCTCACCCGCCACATGAATCCTCCACATAATACCCTCGGGTCTTGGTGGCCCGTCCCAAAACCTAATCGGATTCGTAGTTGTTGACGCTACCGGCTGGCTCGAGCTGCTAGATTTTCTTTTCCTGCCCTTTTTTCCTTTTGGAGAGCGGGCAGGCACCGCAATCTGAGCACCGACCTCCCTATGTAGTGTGTCAGGGCTTAGAATAAAGGGCCGGTTGGTTGTATCAGCTGGCTCTGTAAAGGCGCAAGCTGGGGGCGTCTCCAGAGAACCAAACAGACACTTGGTGATAGTGGCTTTCTCTGTGGGGCCACCATCTAGGTCTTCGTTGCTAAACTGAGTGCTGAAGAAGTGATCATTCCAGTATTCGTCGTCCTCGGCCGGATCCTGCGCCATGTGCATATCATCAACTTGATCATCCGACCCACCGCGTTGAGGTGACGGCGAGGGCGGTAAGGGGGCCTTGCCACCGCTTGTCGGTAACGACAAGGTGTCTTGTTATCTGGCGTGATGGCCCCGCCGTCCCCAAACGGATCATGCTCTTTGGCCATAACAAGAATAAGCGAAGCAAGTTCTCGAGACGAGCGGCTCTTCTTCATCCGCTCACGGGGTTGAATGGGAGGTTCAGTCGTCGCAGCCTTAGCACCCGACTAATTTTAACCACATGCACGCTATCGACATCGGCCTTGAGTGGAACGTCGCTGCAAGGGTTGAACGATGGTACCCTTGAAACATCCCTCATTTCGTTGTTCACGTAGCATAAGAGTGCAAGGAACATCCGTCTGCGGAAAACATGTACGGCGTCGTCAGAGATGCCATAAGAGTAATAGATGGCATGAAAGGCGGTAATTAAAGCAATTTGTTTACCGTGATTGCGTCGAGATCGGCTAAAGTCGAAGCACCGCATACGGTGTCGGGCGTGCAAGAGACGGAAGGGCTGCTTGATGGCGCGGTGCTGGCCGCCAGTATATTCTCCCTACCGACGGGTCCTTGGAGCTCCGGTGCCGCCACGGCGATGGCAAGGGGGCACCAACATGTACTCCGGCACCGCGGTGATGGCAGGGGGAGTCACCAACACTTGTGGCGCCGCGGTGCTAGCGGGCGGAGTCACGAACACGTAGTTTTCCTGATTCGTCGGCGCCGCGTTGTTCGAGTGGCTACTGACCATGCTTACAATCGGGCACGGCCCTACTCGACCACCCGCACTCCAGTTCGCTATTGACTCCACCAAGGTAGGCAGGAAGGACATGAGGGTGATTGCCAGTTTGTCTTGGACGATCTGCGGGATCCGCGCCACTTGTGCCTTAAGTTCTTGAACCTCGCGGTTTTCCTCCTCGCTCCTTCCCGACGGCGCCACATGCGTCCTCGGCGGTGGACCAAAATGATCCACCCAATTCTTACCCCTGAGGCCGGCCAGACGGCCAGCCGATGACGGCTTCTTCGTAACCGGCTCTACTTTCTTGGCCCGGTTCATCATACATAAAGGGTTATCCCACCGGGTGGCCGCCGTCGACCCCTGGGATGAGGAACCCTGGGATCCATGACTAGCAACAATTTCCTCCTCCTGTAGAAGAAGTATCAGTGAATCGTTTAGATCATCGATTAGATTGCAATCGAGTTGATCCACGGTAATTAGATTATACTTACCACAATTTCCTCGAATTCCTTCACCGCAGGATCCGCGGTGAGTTGTTTGGTTTTTGGGTCCACATGGTAACGGGCCCTGATGAAGTTTCGAACCTGCCCGGGTTCGAATTTAGCAAAGGGGTTTTCTATCCCCTTGGATCTATACTCTTCATCCTCCTTATTCCATTTGGCCTCCGCGGTTCTGTATCCACCAGATCTGAGATGGTGATGACCTATATTCATCGCCTGCAGCACCTTTCCCCGATTACTATTGGCCAGGGCTCTTTCGGATTCACACCTCTCCTTGAACTCCCGGAACTGATCTTCGGTGATCTGCGGGTCAATCTTCTAGATCTCCTCGAGACTTTTGCCTTCTTTATAGATCTTCTTCTTTATCCGGGTTCTCCAGCTGGCCAGGGCGGTGCTCATCTTTGTGAGGGCGGATTTGTTTACTTCGTTCCCATGATAATTTGTGTTCTGATACTTAGCGGGGAACTTGTATCTTGCATGCAGCTTCTCGAAGAGGAGTGTGCGCAAGTGGCCATTATATTTATGCCGGAGATTCTCGGTTTTGATCGAGATGGTTGTCCGGGTGATCGCCGCCACTTGCCCACCGTACTCTTTGACGACAAGGGCGGGCTCCAAAGGAACCCATGATGGGCTCACTTCGGTAATTTCCTCCCTGACCGTGCCGACCGTGTTCGCGCGCCGGTCCTTCGGCTTCTTCTTCTTCTTCTTCTTCTTCTTCTTCTTCTTCTTCTTCTTCTTCTTCTTCTTCTTCTTCTTCTTCTTAGGAGGATTGTTACCACTCCCTGTGCCCTCGCCGCCATCAGTGGTTTCATCGTCCGCCGTTCCTTCGGCTTCTTCCTCCATGTCTTCCATCTCATCACCCTCGCTCTCTGAAGGATGCTATTCTTCATCGTCTTCTAGCCGCTGGGCCGCCTCCCAGAATGTCAATTGTTTATTCGGAGGTCTGAGTTCTCCTTCAGCGCTGATGCGCTTAGAACATCCAGCCTCGTCGTTTTCACACATCTTTGCACTAATAAAAAAAATAATTGGTTAAATGCACGGAAAAATCCGGCATGACCTTTGCTAATTTTCTTAAACTAGGAGTGCCCGATTTCTGCCAAAACGGAAGTTAATCAACATTCCAGCAAAAATCGGGACTCATTTCATACAAGAACCTGCATACACACATAATAAAGTGCTTCATATACAAGCACAAGCACAAGCACAATTTCAAGTGCTTCATAACCAATTGCACTTTAATGCTTGCTGTCATTTGCTGCAATCCCACAACATATAACTTAGAAGCACAAATGATAGCAAGCAAGAAAATTCCAGCAAGGAACTGATAGCAAGAAAATGACATCAAAGTTCCATTTTACTACAAATAAATAATTGATAGCAGCAAATAAAACCCAAGCAATTGACAGCAACAACTAAAACCCAAGCATACATGTTTCTGTCAACTGACAGCAGCAATTGACAGCAGCAATTGACAGCCAGGTTTTCTTTTACTACTTCAGACTAAGCAAATGAGAATACAAATGACAGCAGCAATTGACAGCAATTTACTACTACATTGGCATAGTGGTAACTATTCCTCCTTGTCTAGATTACAGGCTTACAGCAATCAGTTATACTCCATCTAACTGAAACATGGTACATTGTGTACTGGCTATTAAAACATGGTACATTGTGTAATGATGGTACTCCATCTAACAACAATCAGTTATACTCCATCTAACTGAAACATGGTACTCCATCTAGCAAAGAGAAAGCTTGTAATGATGATCACTTTCATCTTTAGGATTAAAACATGGTCCATTATTCTGTTGTACTGGCTAAAACATGGTACATTGTGTACTGGCTAAAGCATGAAGCATGAAGGCATCTAACTGAATTTCCTATGGCAAATGAACTTGGGAATCAACATTTTTTTTAAACTATATATAGTTCTGATCAAATAGCAGATGTAAAGTTGTATACACTAGAGGCAAACAATGAACTATATGGCCAAATAGGTGCGGTGCACATTACAGATCATCAACATCCCTACTTGCCCAGCAGTCTAGTGTTATTGATGTAGTCTAGTGTTATTGATGTACAACAACTAGAGCATTCATCTGGAGCCATCACAGATGTATGGGATTAAAACATAGGCCCAGCAGCTGATGTTCTTGAGGGTTTTTGTAACACCCTCAGAATCGGACCTATGCAAGTTTTAGCGAAACCCGCCAAACCCGCATAGAAACGATTCAAAGGTGCCCACCAGGCACTTTCGTGCGGGTGGAAAACGAAGTAATAACATTACACAACAGTCCTCGATGGGACCCACAGAACAAATATATATATAACAGCGACTCCATGAGTCAAGAATACAGATATAATATACAAAGATCCAAATCACCTTGAAAACGATAGAGCGTCCGACTACGGACAAGATGCAAATGGGGCTAAGAGCCCTGAAGAATAACCAATGGCGTCCATAACCCTGTGCTAAGCCGAAGGGTAACCACGCTAACGACGTCGATCTCAAACCTACTTAAACAAAAGGGTGCCGACAAAGGGCAAAGGAAAAAGAGGAGCGTCGATCGAGGCCAAGACACGGCGAGGCTAGAATGGCGGTCCTCGCCTACATAGGTATGGTGGATCGGCGGCAAAGGCATGCACTAAACAACCTATAGAGACTCGATACAACTGGCGGCTATCAGAGAGGGATAAGAAAGACCTATTCGGAACCAACCTGATTCTACCATCAGACAAACCCATCCTGGCGTTTCCCCCTCGAGACCAAACGAGGAAGTCAACCGAGGAACCCACACAGTTGGCAGTTTTAGTTATTCAGTTATCGTTGCAGCAATTACTAGTCAGGTATAGATAGTCATCCTGATAAAATAAGCAGTGGGCACTTTTATTTAACCATTCTGTGGTGGTTGCAACACTTACTAGTCAAATACAATTAGTATGAGATATCCCAAAACCCAGCAGTTGTTGGTACTTTTATTCAGCCATTCCGTTGTAGTTGCAATACTTACTAGTCAGGTACAATGGTCGCAAGCGACAACTCAAGCAAGCAATTGTTGGCAGTTTTATTTAGTCATTCCATTATAGTGAAGCTGATTACTAGTCATTATAAAGTCAAATTTATAGCACTACTTTAGTTATGCTTGTCTATGATCGAGATACTGTGCTCCAAGTCGTCCATAACCGCGGACACGGCTTTCAGAAAGTTTTAACCCGGCCGGGGTGCACAAATAGCAACACACACTCGATCAGCCTTGGAAAAACCAAATCAAAACCCAACGAGGCCTTCACGACAAAGCAATCACAGGATTCAGAAATATTTCAGGGGGCCACCCCTTAAAGTAGACCATAGAAAAGACGGCTCGAGACGGACTCAAGGTTGTGGGGACGGGTGAACGATCGGGAACCCAAACTGGGCTTGTCGACACCATGAATCGTGCCACGATCCTAAAGACAAAGTGTGCTCCTCGCACAATCGTAAATAAAGCAGTAGCATGGCATAAGTACAGGATAGTAATAAAACCTCAAACTAGTTTGTGGCCCCAAGAAATAAGAATGAATCAAGCTCTGGCTCAGGGGGGTCCCATAATCCTCCCGGATGTGGATAGCGCGATAAATCAAGGAACAGGTATCAAGTACTCGGGGTCCTACGGGACACAAGTGGGCGTTCGGAAACCAAATATTATCTATCACCCGCCGATGCCTCTGCTTACTTACTCCAATTTTAGTTGTTAAACAGAAATTAAAGTGAACGATAAGTAAAGCCATGATAATCTCCAACATCAACATGTGGCAAGGCTCCAACAACTGTGGTACTTGGCGACACGCAACAACACTTGAGCAAGCGACTACGACGCGCAAGTCCAGCTATCTACCAAACAACAGGTAATAGGATGTGTCCAAGGCAATATAAGGCTGCAAGGGATATCACGGGTACGAAAAATAGAGCATCGCAACACAGATAGCAATAGATCAACAGGAGGGAATAAATACTATAGAAGTAAGATAGGTAGAAAGGGGGAGATGCTCGCCTGAAAACATTGTCGAAGGGTTCAACCGAAGATCGGGTCGACACTCGCATCAACTCAACGGCCTTATCCGCGAAGAAGCAAAACACTAGAATAAACACCGGATGCAATATTTAATACAACGGGAGAAGATCGGCATGATGCATGTATGATGTATGACATGGCAGAAATGCGGTGCAATTAGGTCATATTAAGCGGAACCGGGGTCCCGACAATTAATTGAATGGTTCATGTTATTCATCTACCCCGCAAATTAAATGTTGTCTTAACATGGCAAGATAGCACCGGTTCGCTACACAAATTTAAATGGGACCAATATATGACTAGATTTGCCCGCATATGGGCCCCATATTTAATTATTAGGTGAAACGGCATAAGGCCCCAAACCAATGATATGCATGCGAGAATGACAATTAATATGCAACAAGTTGTTATTACTTTTATAAAATAGGTCTCGAGAAAAGTGGTCACACTTTAGGGTTCGGCGATCTTGGTCCGGGGGGTTCGGGGTCGGTCTCAGGGTTCGGATCTGGGGTTCGGTCTCAGCGGGATCGTTCTCGCATCCGGGCAGGACTTGGTGTGGCGTCGGGGGCGCGTCGGGCTCGCCCTGGTTGCTGTCAATCTTGTCGTCGCGAAGATCTCGTCGTTCTGTGAATCGGTCGGTCTTGGCGTCCAGGGTGCAGTGCTTGTCGTCATTTGTTTCCATGTCGACGGTCTTGGTGTCCTTGATGGAGAACTCGGTGTATCCGTGACGACGGCCTTGGCGGTTACCGGTTCGGTCTTCGGATCCGGGTGGGTGATCTTGACATTTTCGACCGGTCTCATGCTCGGGTGGCAGTACTTGTCGCACCATGTCGGAGTCCTAGAACCTGGGAAGGAGAACTTGACGCGCCAGGGTTCGGCTTTCGGGGTCCGATCATCTGATCCATGACGGAGCACTTGGTGGCCTTCGGGTCCGTGAAGGAGAGCTTGTTGTTCCAAGACAGAGATAATGTCAGACATCTTTTCTTCGGTAGCGAACTCCGATGGTCTTCGGGTCACACCAATCTGGGAACGATCCTATCGGCCGTTGTAGAAGAACCGTCATCACCACCGCAACAATATCCGCCACCGATTTGCATACATCCTCGTATCATCCTCAAATCAGGTACTATACGCGTGTCTCAAAGAACACAAACACGGCCAACAACCAAAACCAGAGGGCCTTGGCGCTGCGAGCAGAGGATGGCCGAGATGAGGTGCGGCGACCGACGCGGTTGAACGGCGGCGCCTGGCGGCTCGGGAGGGGGCCGGCGGGGTGCGTCGTGGCGTCCGGCGAGGCGGAGACCGACGGAGGCGCGGGATCGGCGAGGGACGATGGCGTCGAGCGGCGGCCGCGGCGCGCGACGCGGCGGAGAACTCTCAGCGCGGAGACGACGGGGCGGCAGCTCGGGCAGCGGCAGGCGGGAGGCCGACGGGCGGAGCGGCCGCAGACGAGGAGGATGGCGACGGCGGGAGGATGCTGGCCGCGAGGCGGCGAGGCACGCGGGAGGTGGTTATCGGAGGCGGAGGTGGCCCGGAGGAGGGGGAAGGACGCGACGACTACGGCCTGGCCGGAGGGAGCGGCGGCGGTGAGGGTCGAGGATGCTCGGGAGGCCGGCGAGCGGCGGGAGGAGTGGCGTCGGGCGCGGCAAGGTCGACGGGGGGGGGGGGGGCGGAGGGCCGGGAGGAGGAGCTCTGGGGGCGGCGGCACTCGAGATGGGAGGCGGGGGGGCGCGGTCTCCAATGCAAGGAAGGAAGCGCGAAGGCGGAGGCGGAGCGGGCGAGGGGCGGAGACGGTGGCAGGGGAGGGGGGCTCACGGAGGAGGTGCTCTGGGAGGACGCGGGCCGGCCGAGGCGGGGGAGAGGAACGTGGGCAGCTGGCCTCGGTCGGGTGGGGCCTGCGGGGTGGTCAGGGAGAGTGGGTCAGGGGGTGGGCAGGTGGTTGCGTCGGTGTGTGTGTGTGCTCTGCGTGTGTGCTGTGTGTGTGTGTACCAGGTGAGGGAGTGGGGGTGGGTTTGGTCTAGGTGGCAGATGGGGATTGGGTGAGGGAGAGAGTTAGGGTGAGGTGGCGAGCCGCGAGTGGCTGGCGTGAGGTGGAGGGGGTGTGGGTAGATTAGGTTGGGTAGTTTTAGGATTATGGGTGGACCGATTTTATTCTGGGGGTGGTCGTTCGGGTCGATTCGGCCCGTCCGACTGCCCCCACTAAAATAATTTAATATTTTATTTGTTTAACACGGGACTTTTACGACCCGATAGCGGAAAAAACAAAATTAATCCGGGGACCCGGGTTTCGCGTTTGAATAAAGACGGGGCGTTTAGAAAACTAATTAGGTTTTTCTGCAAATAGTTTTATGCAAGCAAATGCAAGATGATGACGATGCTCAAATGCAATGTGGCATGATGACATGAGCATGCGGTCATGATGATGCAATGCACAAAAACAACGCGATTTTCTAGTAGTGGTTTTGCGGGATGCCACAGTTTTGAATGAGGGAACAGGGGAATCAGCAGATAGGCCTAGAAGTTGAGTTTAAGCTCATGCCTATCCAATGCAATACTATCCACAGTAATCCTAATTATTATATAACTGGGAGAAAGCTAAGCTATCAAAGGGCGACATGTAACTGCTACAACTAGACATACTGCTAGCAGAACTGCTACAGATCATGTTTGTTAGTTTAATGATGATGACAATGCCACAACCCACAAGGGGCAAAAACCCACAAGGGGCAATGGCTGCTAAAAAGGTTCTTTTGTTGAGATGCTATCATGCGTATAGGCTTTTTTTATAGCAGGTTCTTTCTTTCTTTCTCCTAATAACCACTCCTAATAACATTGATCTTATGAAAATGCACGTTGTAAAATTAATGAATCTAATGGAACCAACTAGAGGAGATAGGCTTGAATCAAGAGAGCAGGACATGGAGCGAGGCCTACTGAACCCTAACCATGGCCTGCAGAGAGAGGGGAGAGAGGGAGAGAGAGGGAGAGAGGGGAGGGACGACGCTCACCTCTGACGGGCGGACGACGGGCGGACGACGGCGGCCTCCACCTCCTCGAGCGGCGCGATCCTCCTCCTCCACAAGCGGCGCGGGCCTCCTCCTCCTCCACGGATCGGCAGCGGTGCGGGCCTCCTCCTCCTCGAGAGCATAGCGCGGCGATGGCAGATCGAGAAAGCAGAGCGGCGGTGGCGGTGTGGTGTCTGTGAGATGGGGATGAGAGAGGCGGACGTGGCACGCGCGGTTGACTAGTCCAACCCACATAGGCGTAGCGCACCCTGGCCAAGTGCGCTACGGTTACATGCACCCTGGCCAAGTGCGCTACGGGTAACCGTAGCGCACTTGGCCAGGATGCGCTACGCCTATGTGGGTTGGACTATCAGATAAGAGGGCGGCCACCCCACTAGTTAACACTAGCACTGTCTTATCCCACCGGGTTCTCGCCTTGCTCTATTCTAAACTCGTGAGCACCTGTGTTCGAATCCTGGTGCCCCACTTTTTTATTTTTATTTTAAAAATAATTTTAAATGTTCCAAAAAATGCCCAAAAGTGGTGATATATGCCATAGAAGTTTTGTTTTGTTTTTAAAATACTTTTAAATATTCCAAAACTGCCCAAAAGTGATAATATATGTCATAAAAGTGGTACAAATTTGATTCAAAGTATAACTAAATTTCATAATAATTTGTCCATGAATATTACATTCTTTTTCAACCACGCGTTTTACAATATTTTTTGAGCTAGAGTTTTACAATCTTTTTTCCCTTCTTTGTCGCGGTTGAATAATTTAGCCCCGACACTTTAATGTTTCTTCTTTCGAACGGGCTACCTTTTTTGGGTAGGGTTGTCCTTTTTCTTCTTGTGATGTAGGTTGCTGCATCGTAGTCGTCGTCATCTTCAATCTTTGGATCGCCGTACTGGTCGAAGTCTTGCTCGTTGGTGACTCCATCCATTCCGATGATGTTTCTTTTTCCTCTCCTCACGACAACACGGCTAGGCTTTGTCGGGTCGGTAATGAAAAAACATTGGTCCACTTTGGTAGCCAGTACCCACGGTTCATTTTCGCGGCCACGTTTGCACCGGCGGCCTTGGATTTGGCTGCTTCGGGTATAACCATGGTTGTGAAATACCGGTCTTCTCTTTCGACGCTCTTTGCCTATCTGACACGGAACATCGGCACCTTTTATCCACAGTAGTCGAGCTCCCAGATCTCCTCGATTCTTCCGTAGAATCTTTCCTTCATGTTGTCATCGGTGTAGAATTCCGACGTTACGCCTGAGTTCTGATAATCACACTTGTTGTCCTTTTCCTCCGTGTAGAATGTGTAGTCGTTGATATCATATGCCTGATAGGTCACCAGGTTTTGCATCGGTCCCTGCGACAAGGTGAATATGATATTTTCCGTGCCAGAAGAATGCGATCGCGGGGGATTATCAAGGAGCGTCTGCCTAAATAAACGCGTGAAATCTGAGTTGTGCTCTTTGATTATTTCTCCCTGCGTCCTCTGTATGCCCCGGTCACTGTACTTCTTCTCGATTAACCTTTTGTGCTTCTGTACCCAAGGATCGACCAGTTCTAAATGCTGTAGCGCGACGAGGTTTGCTGGATCAAAGTCTGCACGTCGAAAATCGAAGTCTGCATGCAGTATGCGATGACCCTCTCGGTGACCAGATCCGTCGAGCTTGCCAAGGTGCCTGTTGACGGGAAGACCGACAGGGTTCTCGATGTCTAGATAATTCGTGCAGAAAGAGATGCACTCTTCGGCCAGAAAGCCCTTGGCTATGCTTCCATCTGGACGGGACCTGTTGTGAACGTATCCTTTGATGTGTCCGTTCATCCTTTCGAACGCCATCATGCTGCGGAGGAACATCGGCCCAAGTTGTACGATGTCCTCCACGACCTAGATCAGCAGATGCACCATAATGTCGAAGAATGCGTGTGGGAAGTAGACCTCAAGCTCACATAGTATCACCACGATCTCCTCCTGTAGCCTCCCGAGCTGATTCACACCAATCGACTTCCTAGATATGAGGTCGAAAAACTTGCAGAGGCCAAATAATGTTTCACGGACGTGCTCGTCCATTATCCCTCTTAGGGCGACCGGAAGTACCTGCGTCATTAGCACGGCACAGTCGTGAGAATTCATGCCACTGAACCTCTGCTCCGCCTCGTCTAGGTATCTTCTTATCTTGCCCGCGTAGCCGTAAGGAAATTTGACTCCTAGAAGGCACTTGAAAAACTGTTTGATCTCATCCTGGCTTAGAGTGAAGCAAGAAGGAGGGCAGTAATATTCGTTCTTCTTGAACTTTTTACCCTTCCGACGACCTTGTGTCGTCTCCGACTCATGATCATCGTCATCTTCCTGATCATCAGGAGTAGTGTGTCCTCCGTGAAGCTCCTTCCGGATACCCAAGCATATCAGGTCGTGCCTTGCTTTCGGACCATCTTTCGTCCTATCTGGCATGTTGATTATGGTGGCGACCAGACTCTCGCACACGTTTTTCGTGATATGCATGATGTCGAGGCTACGAGGCGTGCGGAGAAACTTCCAGTATGGCAACTCCCAGAAAACAGACCTTTTTTTCCATACCTTCATCAGCGGCTTGTCTTGTTGCTGCCTCTTTCGCTTCTTTCCAGGCTTAGGACAATCTTTCCAGTTTTTAAAGAACTCTTCCACTTCTTCGCTGCTCCTACTCTCTGGGATTCCTTGGGTCTCGTATTTGCCATCGAACAGGTCTCCACGTTTTCTCCATGGATCATTCTTGTCGAGCCACCTCTGGTGCGCCATGACGGTTTTCGATGACCCTGGATATTTCTCTAGTTGGAGATAGCTTGTGTTATCCATGCACCTAACGCATGCGCAGAATCCTTGGATAACCTGCCCCGAGATATACCCGCAACCTGGATAGTCTTGCACCGTAGTGACCAACGCGGCTCTCATAGTGAAATAATCTTGTGCGACGGCGTCGTAAGTATTGGCTCCAGATTCCCATAACGTGGCTAGATCCTCTTTCAACAGCCCGAGATACAGATTGATGTCGGTACCAGGTTGTTTTGGCCCTTGAATTAGCATACTCATTTGTATGTACTTCTTCTTCATGCACAACCATGGAGGGAGGTTGTACATCCATACAACACGGGCCAAGTGTTGTGCGTGCTCTACGGCTACCGAGCGGATTGAGTCCATCGGTGCTCGCACCAAGCCTAATGTTCCTCGAATCTCCACGAATTCAGGAATTCGAGGTCCAATGCTTTCCAGCAGCTAGCATCCCGAAGGGTGCGTCGGCCACTCATCCTTTCGGGTCATCATCATCATCTCGGCTTCTTCCTTTCCGCATGCCATCGCATGAGCTTCGCTTCCTTAGGGTCCGCGAAATAGCGCTGCAGACGAGGAGTGATAGGAAAGTACCATACCACTTTTCGAGGTGCTTTCTTCCCTTTCTTGTATCGACTCACGCCGCACAGCGGACATGTGGTTTTCTCCGCGTCCTCGCCCCGATAATTGATGCAATCGTTGATGCATACGTGATATCTAACGTGCGGTAGATCGAGAGGAAAGACGATTTTCTTGGCGTCCTCGATACTAGTTGGACATGTGTTCCCCTCCGGGAGACGATCGTGCCAAAATGCCATCATATCGTCGAAGCTTGCGTCGCTCAATTTGTGTTTTGCCTTCATCTCCATAGCCTTGAGTGTTACATTCAACCGGGTATCGTCGGGCCTGCATCCTTCATACAATGGAGTAACCGCGTCTTTCTCAAGTTGCGCAAGCTTGGCTTTCTCTCTAGCGGCATACCTGGCTTTACTCGTCTGCTTGAGAAGCAGCTCTTGCACATAAGGGTCCCGCACCCAGCCTGACGTTGTTCCATCGTCGTCTGCTCCTCCGGCATCTAGATCATCATCATCCCGGTATTCTTGCGCACCTTCACCATCTCCAGGAGACTCTTCATCATCTCGCCCGTTCTCGCCATGATGATGATCATCGTCATGTTGGCCACCTTCACCGTCTCCATCGTCTTCGTCATCGCTTATCCAACGAGTGTATCCATCCATGAAACCATGGCGGGCGAGTGCGCTGCAGATTCCGAACTGGTCGATCACCCAGTTGAGTTTGCATCTTCTGCACGGACATCTTATATCCGTCTTGTTATTTCGTATCATGTCGGCCGTCGCACATTTAAAAAATCTAGCCACAATGCCTTCGCTCATTATGCGGACCATTTTTTCCTGCACGGTGTACACGGTACAATTAGAAGTCTATTAGAACCACATATATGAATGCATGCATGCAATGGTCGATAGAAAATTTTGGCATGACCCATCCTAAGATTAGGACCTTTGCGAAATGCCAAATTCTTGCCAAAATGGAAATGAATCAACATTTTGGCAAAACAAATGGCAACTTGTTCACATACAAACACAAGAGAGAGAGACCGATCCATACACACATGAACATATCATTATCCTCTCCATACACACATGGATGAGCATCATCGATACTCTCCATATACACACACATATGACCATCGATCCTTTCCATACACACATCATGAGCATCGATCATCTACATACATATGAGCATACCATATACACATGAACACATCCTTACATGGACAACTTACCGAGATGAGATACCAATCGCGAGAAAGATGGAAAGGAGAGGTGCGCGCGAGATCGGAGAAGGAGATGAGAGACCGGAGACCTTCCTCTATTACTTATGTAACATCCAAGGCAAGTTCTACATGCTAAAAATGGTGAATGGGTGGAGAAATTGAGGTGGGAAGGAGAAGATCCCGACTAGATCTAAGGAGGAAGAAGAAGGGGAAAGTGAAGTGTGGGGTGGTGGATGTGGTCACACATGTGCACATAAAGTGCTGTCAAAAAAATCGACACATCCATGGCGCACTCTGCCCTAGTGCGCAACAGGGAGGAGTAACATCCGTGGCGCACATGCCATAGTGCACCACGGATGTGTCTGGCCGTTTCACAGCAGAGGGGGCATGCGCTTAGGCGTAGCGCACCCCCTCCATGTGCGCCACGGTTGGCACTAACAACCGTAGCGCACCTAACCTATGTGCGCTACAGATGTTTGGCGTGCGGCCAACAGGGCCCTGGCCCACACATATCTGTGGCGCACTATGGTCATGTGTGCCACGGTTGTTCTAGTTACTAGTAGGGCACTACCCATAGGTGAGCCACGCCTGTTTTAGCCGTGGGGCACTTCAACCATGTGAGCCACGGATGTGCTGATTACCTATAGCCATTTTCCTAGTAGTGTCCATTAGGTCCTGTTAGTGAACCCTCGCCGTTACGCGCTGACAATTGGGGCCGCATTTAGGTGGGTCGTGTAGTGGACCCTCGCCATTACGTGCTGACAAGTGGGGCCGCATTCAGGTGCTGACAATTAGGACGCACCCCCGTTGTGTGATGACAGGTGGGGCCACGTTCAGTCGGGTCACGTAGTAGGACCCCCCATGGTGTGGGTCCGGCTTGTTGGGAATGCGTTTTGGGGGATGTGGTGTGGGACCATGTGGGGCGCGTATGGTAGTTACGTGCGTCCTGTCGCCTAAATTGGAAGATTTATTTTTTGTTATTTTTATGATTGGCCTTTTTAAGAGCATCTTTTCCCCTTTATGTCGCTAACAGTTTTTATTTTTGCCCAAAAAGGTAGCGAATCTAGAGGAGCTTCCCTCTTCATTCATGGTTCCTTTTGGCTCTCTTATTTTCCCAATCTAGCAGCAAATCTAACCAGCACCATAAATATATAGATGAACAGAGCAGATGTAGATAAAACAGCTAATAAAGGATTATATAGTACGATACTTAAACCAGGTTCGAAAATTAGGCTGCTCGGCAGCAGCAGCTTACAAGTTCAACACAGACAACAAAATAGAAGAAGTTGCTTTAAATCATCAGCAACAACATCAGCATCAACATAGGATCAGTGGCCCCTCATGGCCTGCGCTCGGAGGGCCTCTGCCTCCTTCCTGTGATGCTTCCTCCACTTCGTTCTGCCCAGTCCCTTGACCTTGGGTGCCTTGGGATTGATCGAGGGCATGCGACTCTCCTCGATGGCCACCTTCTGGAGGTTGCGGAGGCGAAAACCAAGAGCCTTGTGCTGGGCTCTAAAGGTGTTGGCTTTCTTTGACGGTCCGCAGGTCTTCACGTCCTCGTCATGCATCACGAGGGAGTTGAAGATGCTGGCGAGGCTCCTGGTGCAGAAGGGGCACCTGTAGACGTCGCCAGCGAAGAAGCCGCTGAACTGCTGGGCTTCATCTTCCTCGGCACCTGACGAGTCTTGGTGTCCATGGACTCGTCGTTGTTATAGACGTCGCTCCTATCCACCTATTACAAAAAACAGTAGCATGCAATAAGGACATGATGGAGATATCGTGATTATTGGGATCGATTACTTGCATAAATTAACAGAATGAGTGCCCTGATTATTCCCCAATCCCCAAATCTCAAACCAAATCGAATACTGATCCCAACTACTGATTGGTGCTTGTACTGATCCCAACTACATATCGGTGCTAGTACTGATCCCAACTAGGGGCATTCATCGAAATACAAGATCTAACACAAGAGGATTAGCTACTGTAAAAATACCTAGCATCCACCGATTAGCCGAGCCCTAATAATACACGATCTAGCATCCAACGATGGTAATGGGGGAAGAAGAAAGGAAGGGGAGAAAACCCTAGTTACCTCCGGCCATGGGTCGAATAAGATGGTGTCAAAGGGGTTATCCGTCCTGATGTAATCGTTGTCCCCGTAGGGGTCCTAGCCGTGCGGGATCTACAGGAGAACGATGGGGGATGTACGGGGACGGGAGGACCTCCTAGCCGGCGGCTATGATGGAGGTGAGGACGGGGGTCTGGACGGGGATGGCGGCTGCCTTTAATGCCTCGACGGGGTCTAGTACGGGGACGGGGGCCTCCTCGTCGACCGCCTTGGAGGCGACAATGGCCACCGCGCCATTCTTCTCCATCACCTGCGTGGTTAGGGTTTTCTTGGGGGTTTGCAGAAGGTGATGGGACAGTGGAGATGGTTGCGTGAGTGAGTGATGAGTGAGAGTGAGGAGGCCTCTATAAAGGTGAAGGGAGGAGACATTTTGTTGCACCACCGTGCAACGCGTAACCCCGTGCACTACTGCACCGTGCACGGCCACATGCGTCCGCTACCTCCGCATGCACTGCGACACGCGGACTGTGTGTCACGTTTTCCCCCTCGTGTCTAACCTTGGCCACTTAGTTGTGCTCAGTTATATCCTCAAGTGTAGCACTGGCAGTTTCGTTGTACTAAGTTTTTCCCTCCAGTACTAACACTGCCGTGTGCAATATACTCACTTTTACCCTCCGGTGGCTAGTCAACAGAGAGTCAACGAATGGGTTTTAGCTAGCTAATTGAGTCATTTTATGCACAACAAATTCAAAAAGATCAAAACATAGTGGCATATACCCAGGGAGTCTTATTATGTGACCTTCCACCATAAGAAATGTATATAAATCAAGTTTTAACATAAATCACCACTTCTCAAATCACCTACTATCTATGAAGGTTCATGGCTTTCTACTCAAGCCTCTCCCCAAAACATCCCTCCCTAAAACATAATTTGTATGAATGAGGCAATAATTGTCAAACTGATGTATATTAGAATTTCAAATAGTTTGATGTGTGCCAATATGTATTTTATTGTATAAAAGAAGCATTTTCCATTTTTTAAATCTCTTTTTGTTTTATATTTGAACCCCCTTGTCAGTTTTGCCCTTGGTTTTTAAGTTCTACTCAGTTTTCCCCTCGCTCCCTCTTAGTGACAAACTCTCACACCTATTCTCATCTTGGCTACTACACTCGCGAGACAGTTGTAACGCGGATCGTACCCACCAACCGTTGATCCTCTAATTGATCCTCTGTGATCTAGCGGACAGGATAACCCTGTATATATCGGGGGGCACCCTCTATCCTTTCAAAATAACGAGTTTGCCACCGATGCTTTAACTCCATAAACAAATTATTTTGAATATAATTTGAAGGTAAATTGTTCAAAGGTGTATAATTTTTGCATTATATTTCACTCCATGTCCTAAGTGCGATTTCAAAGAGTCCAAAGCTGTATAATTTTTGCCATATGCAAGTTTATGCATTACATCCCTACATTCTATGAAAATGATAATCTCTCAAGATTTTGTTAGCACATCATTATCACGTATTAAGTGCAATTTCATAGTGTTCAAAGTTAAACACCCTTTTCCTTTACATTAATACTTGTATAATTTTTCAATTTGAAAGTGTTCAAGAGTAGTGTCAATTATAAACACTCTTTTACATTAAGAGTTGTATAATTTTTCAATTTGAAAGTGTTCAAGAGTAGTGTGAATTATAAACATTATTTTACATTAAGAGTTGTATAATTTTTCAATTTGAAAGTGTTCAAGAGTAGTTTTAATTATAAACACTCTTTTACATTAAGAGTTGTATAATTTTTTAAAATTTGAAAGTGTTCAAGAGTTGTGTCAATTATAAACACTCTTGTCCATTAAGAGTTGTATAATTTTTTTAATTTGAAAGTGTTCAAGAGTAGTGTCAATTATAAACACTCTTTTAAATTAAGAGTTGTATAATTTTTTCAATTTGAAAGTATTCAAGAGTTGTGTCAATTATAAACACTCTTTTACTTTAAGAGTTGTATGGTTTTTTTAAATTTGAAAGTGTTCAAGAGTTGTGTCAATTATAAACACTCTTTGAAATTAAGAGTTGTATAATTTTTTTAAATTTGAAAGTGTTCAAGAGTTGTGTCAGTTATAAACACTCTTTCACATTAAGAGTTGTATGTTTTTTTAATTTGAAAGTGTTCAAGAGTTGTGTCAATTATAAACACTCTTGTACATTAAGAGTTGTATAATTTTTTAAATTTGCAAGTAAATCGCTAGCCGTGCAAGAGTTGTGTCAATTATAGTTTCAGACCGCGCGAGAGTATCATAATTATAAAAAATCTTGCAAACCAACTGAATCGCCAGTGCTCCGGGGGAATTTCCAATAGATTTTAGGGAGATTTTATCTATCTCTGAGAGTTATGGAGGTAAAAAGTAAAATCCAGAGAGTACTGTTCACAACCACGAATTATTCCAGCACTGGATCAATCCTATTCGGAAATCAAGGCAGTTAGTTGAGAACCAACGATTCACGTTCAAATACTGTGAATAATCAACCCACAAAAGGGAAACGATGCTTACCCAGATGGAATACATGCGTTAGATCCCTGCGATTCCACCCAATCTTCTCCGTGCTCGACGGGGATGGACGGTTCACCAGCCGACATTGCATACTGTTCCGTGAAAAGGGTAGATCTAGCAAGGGAGGGAGCAGAGCCGGCGGTGGAGTGGGCTCCACGGAAAGGGGGAGGGGTGACTATGGGGCCGAGGATGACATAAGGTAGGAGGGCACGACGGCGGGGCAGCGGAGTGGCGGTGTGTGAGAAGTTCCAGGCTCGGGGGGAAGCCAATGCTTTGGGTGAGCGAGAATGGCCAGTCCGATGTGTTCCATGCGGCCCCACTCTTCACCATGTATGCAAGACCTGTCCCAACGCGGCCCCACCCTTTACCACGTATGAAGGACCCGTCCCAACGCGGCCCCACCGGTCAGGCATGTAACGGTCGAGGCCTCGTAATGTAATGCTCAACGCCCGACCCGCCCCAACACGGTCCCACCAGTGAGCATGTAACAATCAATCCTTTGACCTGACGGCATCCCTCCGTCCGAGCGCCTGCGAGCGCCCGCAAGGTTTTATTAACATGGCGAGGGGAAAAGTGAGAAAAAGTTAAGAGACTGGGGCAAAGTGAGTACACCTCGACACTCAATCCACCATGATCTTTTGGACTACAAATAATGTCCATTTTGTCAATCAATATTTCTTTTTATGTGATCATCATTTTTAAAAGAACACTCACGATCTATTGAAATCTAATCTTTTACTTACCCCTTTTAGGTATCTCTAGAAAAGAAAACATAAAAGTAGGCATACTAGTCAGGAAAAAATTGTTGAGGACTAGCCTATCGACATATGATACTAATAAATTGCCCTATTAACATCCGATCTTTACTTTGAAGCGACTCTCAACTAGGTTCCACTCTGAATTCATTAGTTTTTTTGTAATGTATAGGTACTCCCAAGTCACAAACTATATGGATTATGACTCACAACAAAAGATTGTTTTTTATATTTTCTTCTTCACTAGCTTCCCCAAGACAGAAAATCTCACTTTTGTGAAAGTTAATTCTCAGTCCATATAACTATTGTAGAATCAAGACATCCCCTCAACGAGATGAGGTATTATTCCACCAAACTAATCATCTCCTTTTCTCTTGAAATGAGAATGGATGACATGTCTACGAAAATCTTAAAGAGCATGAGAGATGAAGGATCTCCTTGTCTTAGCCCTTTTCAGGTTTGGAAATAATTGCCAATGTCATCATTGACCTATATTCCTACATTACCTCCTTAAATGAAATCTTTAATCCATTTATACCACATAGGATCAAATGCTTTCATACGCATTAATTGTTGCAGAAAATACCATTTACCCTTGTTCCTACATCCCCTTCATCATCAACCGCAACATCTCCATCACCATTACCATTCCCCTCTTCATACTTTAGATCTTGTTGTAATTCCAAATACAATTGTGGTTTGCACTAGATTTATCTTCGTACTTTTACCCATCCATTTGAATATGATGATGTTGTTGATTGCTTCAATGTGTAAGTAGTTTCCTTTGTTCTTTGGGAGATGGAGAAACCCTAGCATCGTTATGAAATGAAATAAAGATGATTTATTACTTTGGTCCATTATCCATTTATCTATGATATTGTGTTTGATCTCTCTTTTTAGATGGTATGTGTAGTAGGCCACATATCATTTGTTTTCCGGTCTAAAGAGAGGGTGATAACCTTAGAACGTGTATGGAAGTATGTCCAGTGTTACTTTTGTTACTACAAGCATTAGCTTATAACCTGCATGGTCAAAGGGGTAATTAAGAGAGATTCACTAAGCTTATTACGATATCCATGGAGAACCCGTAATTGAGGTGGTTTGTATGAGTGACTACTCCCTAGCATCCCAGTCGTTATTTAGAGATGACCTCATTACCTGATGGAAGAAGCGATAGATCATGAGTCTTATAGTGAAAACATCTTATTATGGAGCTCTCTCCATACATACCATGATGAAATAAATAGACTATCCTCATTTTGATTAATTACCATATGCTAGTGGTGTATCCCACCTCCCAAGAATGCTTTAGACTTATTGAGTTCCAACACCATTTCCAACGCTTTTGTTACTTGCTTTACATTACTTGTTTTATTACTTTCTGCACACAAACAAAAACCTCTCAAAACACCCTTTACTTGAAATCAAATGCAACTTATAATTATCATTTGGTATACATTGACAAGGGGCATAAAGACCACAAATAAATAGCTCTATGTGGGTTTGATACTCTTATTTCAAAACTATCTACAATCGATATATTCACTTGCAATCATCAGGGACCCTCATAAGAGATACACCCAAACAAAGCCCGAGCTACTAACCTTGGCACATAAGCGATACACCCGCACAAAGCCCGAGCTACTAACCTCGGCACATAAGAGATACACCCGTGCAAAGACCTAGCTACTAACCTCGGCCAAACCTGATACATAGGGCTCCCGTACATAAGCACAGGCTACCAGCCGTAACCATACTTAACGTGTAACACCCCGGGAACTCTGGACCAGCGGCTGTCACTCTTGGTAGCTCAATAGGATGTCTAGACTAACTCTACAGACCAACACTAGTATTTTCTGCGCACTTTGTCCACACTTGTGCGCACCCGGTACCCACTTCCCGATCGGTCACCCATCCTCAAATTGCTCTAGGCCAAGCACGCTTAACCTTAGAGTTCTTTTCAGATGAGCTTCTGGAAAAGAAGTTGCAACTTGTTGGTATGGGCATACCTTCAATCTTATTAAGCCATGTGCCAGGGTCTCACATACACACACCCTTAGAAGATAGACGCCCTCGTTGATCAACCACAAACCAGGAACGTCCCCTCTTGGCATACGTCTCTCCGTCCAGTGACGGCTGATGTGCCATGTCGTGTCCACTCGGGGCCACACGCGCCATGCTCCACATGTCCGCCACTGACCCGCACATGCCTGTATAACCATGAGGATCGGCTATGATACCACTTTAAACATCCCAGCCACTTCGGACCAGCGGCTGTCACTCCTGGTAGCTCAATAGGATCTCTAGACTAACTCCATAGACCAACACTAGTCTTTTCTATGCACTTTGTACTCACTCGTGCGCACCTGGTACCCACTTCCTGGTTGGTCACGCATCCTGAAATTACTATAGGCGAAGCACGCTTAACCTCAGAGTTATTTTCAGATGAGCTTACGGAAAAGAAGTTTCAACTTGTTGGTATGGGCATACTATCAATCCAATTAAGCCATGTGCCAGGGTCTCACATAACAGAACGGAGGACCTCTGCATGAGACAGTTAAAGAAGAAGTTTGCACCTTGAGGATTGGAGTCAAGATATTACGAGTAATGGTTCTTGCCCAGGCATGAGCTAACACAGTGTTGATCTCATGCCACTTGTGCATCTACTTATTACCACTGAAGCGAGAGTGGTACACCCCAGACATGAGGAAACTAAGAAAACTTGGAGGGATAAATAAGTCATGTTTCCGTACATGTGATCCTCCTGAAATACATAGGGATGGAAGTGGGACTTGAGAAGTAAAATTCCTTCACGACTCTAAGAAAGGAAAAGAGAAGAGGGAGGAATGAATGGAGTCCTTCAGCAGCCACGGCACTATCGATCCACTCTGAATCCCGCTGGAGGTCTTGTAGCTTTACTTAGCGGGATATATTGACATAGCTAGCGAAGAGGTACTGCTAGCAGCTACGCCCTTAGACGGCAGACCATTCCTTCGAGTTTGGATTTCTCCTTCGACGGAGGGACCACGGTGAGCTTATCCTCGGTGAGTTTGGCCTGTGCCTGGTTCCTCTGGCCTCTAATGGCAAACAAGCCTTCCAAGTCTAACGAATGGATCTCCCCCAGGTTGCCACCCGCTGAAGCATCTCGTTCCTTTCGAAAAGGGTGTTCAGGAAAGAATCCTTTACAAGGGCCAAGCCTTCCTTCTCGCCTATCAGCTCCATGTGGAGCCTTTTGAACCTCCTGTTGACGGGATCCTTTGTCAGCTGAACCAGTGTAGAACCCATTCATGACCCGCTTTACGTTATCTAAGATCCTCTCGTTGTAATCCTAGGGAAGGCAGAATGGAGTGGAAAGGATATAAGGAGTAAGCATAAATTCTTATATTGTGCCTCGTGGACGAGAAAAGGAGTACAAGGAGCTAGCAGTCCAGCACTTACCCAGTTGTTCTTCATTGATGATTGAGATGCTTTCTTTATGGAGGTAGTCAAATAAAGGATCTCCTTCGCCTCCAAGGGAGAGGCACGACATAGGAACGGGTCGAGGCATACTACCATGCAAAATGAAGAAGCACTGAGAGTACCATGCATGTGACAACGCATCACGAGTATTCAGGAAAGAAAATACAAGAGCAATTAACCATCTACCTCAAGGGTGTGGACCCCATCGATTGAGTTCATCGGAGCATGGATTACGGGAGGAGAGCCTAAGTGGAAAGATCCTACAGATCCTTGGGGTGCTGGTTCTCCCACCGTATGTATCATGGTCTTGGCAGGACGTCCGGTCCGGGCACAAAACCCTTCTGCCACCCTTTGATGGGCTGTGAGGCTTGCCCGCGGTGTGAATAGTACTTGTTGCATGCCATGGCAGAAGGACAAGAAATTTCTTTTGTGGGCAAAATAGGAAGATCTCAACCTAGTGATGAGAGAAACAATACCATATTGGTGGTACTTACAGGAAATGATTGGACGAAATATAGGATCCAAAGAGGTAACCGTATCGTGGAAGAAGAGGAAATTACTCAGCATTCACATTGGGTGTTGTCCCATCAGTCCACATCGTGGGAAAGAATCTCATTATGACCACCACCTTCAATTTTGTTGGATGGAGCATATTCCCATGCGGTAGAAGAGCTCTGAGATGGAGGGAGCTCCATCAACATCATGTACCTTGATACATTCAAGCACTACAACTCGCATAGTCAATGATTGAGTCGACCCTCTGCACCTTCCACGGTATCATCTCGGGTCGGAAGGCTTACCCAATCGGCAAGGTGATGCTGCCAGTCACCTTCGGCACGCCGACAAACTTTCGCACAAAGAGGATCGTCTTCGAGCTGGTGAATTTCCGTAGCCCGTACCACCGTGTACTTGTGCGACATGCGTTCGCCAAATTCATGGTTACCGTGTACTTGTACTTGTGCGACATGACCACCGTGTACTTGAGCTGGTGAATTTCCTTCGGCAGCTGTCAGCGTTACTGATTACATCATCCTCGACTATATCTTAATCCTGCTATGACTTCACTAAGTTAGATGCGTCCACATGCAAGGTTCCAACATGATAAGATATGGATTTACGGATACCTTCTTGACCTCTCGGTTTGGTAATCCACGTCATATAAGGGACCTCCCCCTCAAACCTTCTCTATTCGCCAAACTATCGATACCTCCAAACAGAAGGATTTTTCCACTTTTCTTATAAACCCTTTTGCAGAACCTCTCATCGAAAGATCATTACCCTAGGACATCTGAGATGCGAAGGCTCACCAGACCAGTTCTGAAGACGAGCGTGCAGAAATTTCTACGGGATCGAGGTGTCAGCACATGTTGTATACCTTATTTAAAAACCTCAGACATTCTATAATGACCTCGCGCCTTAAGACCAAGAAGAATTTATCAAGCTTACCAGACGAAGATTGAGCATGACCTGAAGCAACTCTATTAAAAGGAAGGCTATCGTATTACGATTATCGGTGATGGGTGGATTCGGGCTTGTATCTCACATGGGCCTTAATCCAAGATTCATGCCCATGCCTACCTCTGCAATCAATGATCTGAAGACCTGCATCTAGAACCTCTCAACCGACCTAACCTTTAGGGCTACAAGATGGCTCTCTAGAGATCCCCAAGACCAGACGCGCATCCAAGGGAGATCAAAGAACAAGATTATGTGGAATACAAAATGAAGAACTAACATGACTAAGGGAGACTCTGTCACCATCAACACCTATAATTACTCAAGGACATTCACCTAAAGGGGGGCACCATAATCACCCAAGTGTTCGTCATTATCCTTAGTCATAAACCCTAGATTCATCTATTGTCAGGTAACATTAAAAACCCACCAAGATCATATTGTAGCCACTTTTGTATGATCTCTCGATCACCTTATGAATAAAGTCTAAGGGAATCCTCCCATTATACACATTATCGTCTTTGTGTTTGGAGATCCAATCCTGCTGACCCGAGCCATTTGACGAACAAATAAACTCTCTTTTTTTCCTCGAAAGTGATACTGGGAGGGATCGCGGAAACTATCCTTCTCTAGGTATGCCCCCAGAAAAACCATCAGCAATCATCCATCTTCACGCCATCGAGATCTTGGTCATGCTCCATGCTACAGGCGCCACGCATGTTAGAGTAGCATATTATATCAGTCGGGATTATGGTATTCCAAGTTTTCCAAATAGGTGTAGGGTATAAAATAGACCGGGGTTGGAAGTTTAGAGTGCCAATTTCAAGTATTAGGAATTCATAGTTTGATTTAGATTTTGTATACTAGTTCAAGGTTTGTTTTGGACTTTTCCCAATTCTATTACATAAACTTTTTAATTTTCTTCTCCCATTATGGTTCCATCATCTTGTTTCAATTGTAACATTTTTTTCTTCCTATGTTTCCCTTTAGCAATAACATGGATGTAAATTAACTTTAACTTACAAAAATTCCACCGAACATTTGTTTCGTAGGCTTAGGAAAATACTATCTTCATATTATCAATTGGGTGCCATGAGAGTAAAAACGAGGAGGATGTGAAGATAAGTAGAAGTGGCGCACGCTGGGAGGGCGTTCAACAGAAGGTGGCCCGTTTTTATGGCACTTTGAATCACTCTTTTGCATGGCAAGGTGATTGTTCCGTAAACACGTCGAATCAAAGAAGGTAAGCCTTACCATATTCCTTAAAAATTAGAATTCTACACATCATATCTCATAACATAAAATATGCATAATTTGGAATCACTAATATGGACGAAGGAGGTCTCGACTCACTCAAACAAGAGTTTTAGCCCCGCGGGAGATCATAGGATATCATTGCTTCCCAACATTTCCTAAAACATGAGACTAGAAGTTAAACTCTTCACAAGTAACTACATTCGTGTGGGCTAATTATATTCAATGTATTTTATTTATAGGGACCTTTCTCTAGATAGGCATTAACCGTTGATTGATGCACATAACACTTCGGATGTACGAGGATAACCGTGGAGCTAATAAAATTAGAAAGTACATAACAAATTTTACTTGATGTAAAACCAATAATGGATTTGTGTCTTTTTTTCAATTTTTCTCTTAGACATATCACCGAACATGAAAGAAGGTACGGTGACCGAGCCAGAAACACCACTAACCACCACAAAGGCAGCAAGAACACATGATTACACGTAAATCAGTGAGCTTGAGATACATGTACCAAAATGGCCAACAAAGACAACAAAAATAAAATAAAGTGCTAACTTAAATAAGCACAGTAATAGGTGTCAACCCTGGACATTGATGACACTAGCTAGGACGTATGGCAACGTCTTCTCCGTCTCTCTATCTCCAACAAGGAAATAGGAGCTCTCCATTGGAGACTTTGGTGTCACTCCTGCTATAGATTTTTGAGTAAAGCAAAGATGAATGGAGAAACCAGCAATGGAAGTTTTGGTTCCTATGGGCGAGGTCGCAACCTGACACGACCTGTTGATGTTGGGGATAGAAATGGAATCTATAATTTTTAGAAAGGAGGAGCGGGTGCCCAATAAATTGCAACGCCTTGCACATCCTCGGCGGCATCGACCTCCTCAAAGCTTCTGGATGAGAAATTCATTGTGTGTTGGGGTGGGAAAGGTGGGGTTTTTCCGGGGTTCTGTGTTTCATTTCTTGATATATCTTTGTGGGTCTGATCGTATTTTCTTTTCCGGATGCAGTTTATAGGAACAAGCTAGGCATGGCCGGCGGTGACGAAAGGAATGGGATGGTGGATAAGTTCCCGGAGGGAATGCACGTGCTCGCCGTCGACGATGACCCCATCTAACTCTAGGATCTAGAGGCCCTCCTGCGCTACTGCACATACCAACATGAGCGTCCTCACCTCCATCTTGCCCTCCTTTTTCCCCTAATCTATAATAATCAATTAGACGACAATATGGAGACTGAGGACACTCATGTTTGTATTTGCTGTAGCAAGAGAGGGTCTCCAGAGCCCTGAGGTAGATGGGGTCATCATCGACGGCGAGAACGCGCATACCCTCCGGGAACTTGTGCACCATCCGATGCCTTTTCTCACCTCTGACCATGCCTAGCTTCTTCCAAGAACCCGCATCTGGCAAAGCAAACACAATCATACAAACAAATATATATAAAGAAACAACACACTGAAAGCCCGAAAAAACTCCACCTTTCCCAGCCTAACACATAATGACTTGCTCTTTGTGGGTAGAGAAATATCTAGTACATGCAAGAAGCTTTGAGGACGATCGATGCTCCCGAGGACGTGCAGGGAGTCGCAATTTATGGGGCGCCTGCTCCTCCCTTCCACGGACTACATTTTCTATTTCTACCCCAACATTAATAGGATGTGTCCGCTTGTGACCTTGCCCACAGGAACCAAAACTCCGGTTGATGGTTTTGCTATTCATCTTCACTTCGCTCCAAAATCTATAGCAGGAGTGACACCAGCGTCTCCAACGGAGGGATCTTGTTGCCTTGTAGATATAGAAATATGGAGGAAACGTGTCCAAACCATCCTAGTTAGTGTCATCAATGTCTAGGGTTGATGCCCATTATTGTGCATAATTAAGTTAGCTCTTTATTTTACTTTTGTTTCCTTTCTTGGCCATTTGGTACGTGTGTCTCAAGCTCACCGACGCACATGTGTTCTTGTTACCTTCTAGTGGTTGGTGGTGTTGCCATATCGATCACCGTACCTTTTTTCATGTTCAGTGATATATCTAAGAGATCGGAGTTCATTCTGTTAGAGAAAAATTAAAACAAAGAGACAAATCCACTACTGGTTTTACGTCAAGAAAAATGTGTTCTGTACTTTATAATTTTTTCAGCTCCCACAGTTATCCACGTACTTCCCATGTATTATGTGAATCAATGGTTAATGCGTACATAGACAAACCTCTCTATAAATAAAATACATTGCATATAATTAGCCCACCGCAACCATAGTTATCCGTGAAGAGTTTAACTTCTAGTCTCGTGATTTTAGGAAATGTTGGGAAGAAATGATATCATCCCGCGGGGTAAAACTCTTGTTTGAGTGAGTCGAGACCTCCATCTTCCATATAAAATATTCCAAATTACTTATATTTTATCTTATGAGATATGATGTGTAGAATTCTAACATTTAAGGAATATAAGACTTACCACTTTGATTTTACATGTTTATGGAAACAGTCACCTTCACATGTGAAAGAATGATTGGAAGTGCCTTAAAACTGGCTACCTTCTGTTGAACTACATCCCCGCACCACTTCTACTTTGAAGGAAATATGCCCTAGAGGCAAATAATAAATGGATTTTATTATCATATCTCAATTAGTTCGTAATAGTTTCATGTGTGATATAGCTTTATCAAGCGGAAATATTGATACACGTGTGGTATGTAAACAAACCAGGTTCGTAGCAGCCTCTATTTATACTAGCTAGTTCGTTTAGCAGCTGATGATCCAGGTTTCCTGATCATGGACTTACTTTAACGTTAACTTACAATGAGGTCACTTCATTATGAATGATGTGATGGATACTGCTCAATATAAGTATTGCAACCCAATCAAGTAACTTAGTTCATCTTTGCAATAGTTAGAAGCATAGTTTATTTCTCCTTTGATTGCGAGATCATATTAATCACTATCACCCAAGGCTGCTTTAACTACATCAAATGTCATATATGTAACTAGGTGACAATAACGGTGTATGGTGGGTATTCCAGAGGGATATGTTGAGGCCTATGGATCAATATCAAGATTTGTTCTGTCGTGTGATAGGAAGATACACACAGAAGACTCGGTGAGATTTACATCCATAATATTGCAACATGCGACTAGGTCATTGAAGGGAATATGCCCTGAGAGGCAATAATAAAGTTGTTATTATGTATATTTATGTATATTCCAAGTTTATGATAAATGTTTATTTTGCATGCTATAATTGTATTAATACAGAAACGTTAATACATGCGTGTTTAATAAACAAATAGAAAGTTCCTAGGTATGCCTCTCTTATAAACTAGCTCGTTGATTAACAAGATGATCAATGGTTTCCTAATCATGTACATTGGATGTTGTTAATAATAAGGTCACAACATTATTGGAATGATGTGATGAACATTCATCTGAAGTATAGCATTACGATCAAGGTCATTGTGTTTATATTGCTATAACATCATACGAAGTAATCTTAATCCTTAGACCATGAGATCATGTCAATCACTAAACACCAGAAGAGTATCTTGATAACATCAAACGTCACACCGTAACAGGGTGACTATAAAGGTGGGTTCAGTACTATGAAGGTGTTATGTTGAGGCTCATGGATCAAGATCGGAATTTGTCCATCCCGATGATGGAAATATATACTCTGGGCCCTCTCGGTGATATCACATTAATTAGCTTGCAAGCAAGTGATTTGATCACTAGAATGTTATATCACGTGAACGAGAAAAGAGTGCATGTTGGCAACGAGATCAAACTAGGTATGAAGATACTGATGATTGAATCTTGTACATGTAATATATCGCAAGACAAAGAGATTTATTTACATGCATATAAGGTTCACATGATCACAGAAGTCATCTTTGAATGTGTGGGAGTCAGTACGGATCTCCAGGACCCGCTGTTCATTATTGCTCGGAGAGGGGTCTCAATCATGTCTGCATTATTCGCAAACCGTAGGATGACACACTTAAGGGATAACGACACCCTTCAGAGCAAATAATATGACAGAGAAAGTAAAAGAAAGCGCACAAATTTATTTCACTAGACACCGGATCTGTTTCAGTTGAAATTGCTGAAACTGGTTCTGCATTTGAAATTGAAATGTTGCAAGGGGTTTTATGTGAATGTTTGTTAACTAAAGTAATTAACAAAATTCTGAATAAATAAATAAATGGAGTTTTATTTAATGAGAGATTATATTAAATTTGGTGGAAATTTACTGGGATTTGAGTGGGATTTTGAGTGGAGGAAATGGAGGGGCATTTGTGTGATTGGGAGCTCCACTCACATGAATGGAGGAAGAGTTGGGGGAACCACCTTGGCCGCCGGCCATGGCTAGTGGGCTTCCCCCTCCTCCTATAAAAGGATACCCTCCTCTCACTTCTCACCCACACCTCCTCGCGAAGGATCTTTCTCCCCCCTTTAGAATTTCCCCATGGTTTCGGATCAGCAAGTTACATGTTCCCGGTGGCTTTTTCAGGAAGGATTTGTTTCTTCCGCTACTTCGCTGGAGCGAGGGCGCGGAGGTTGTCGGGATACCCCAATGTGTGTGCGATCACGGATGCACCACTGCTTTGCGGTGCTGGACTTGATGGTGCTGGACTTGCTGGATCGGATTTACTTCTTCTCGATCTTGAGATCGGCAAGCGTTCGACTACATCATCCACGAGTACAATCTCGTTAACGCTTTTCCGTCTTCGAGGGTATGTATTCTATGGATGTATATCGACCCGTTGTTTGTATCTAGTAGATAGATCTTGTTACTTAGTTGTTCCCATCGTAGGAAATTTTTTGTTTTCTATGCTACGAACCCAACAGTGGTATCAGAGCGAGATCTATGCGTAGATGCTTTGCACGGGTAGTACACTTATAAGTATGGGGTCACTGATGGTCATGTTATTGCTTCTTCCTTGTACTTTGAATATTGGTGGCCTAGTGGGATGAAGTGGCCCGGACAAACTTTACATGTCCTTGCACATGAGACCTGTTCCACGCTTGACACACAACTAGTTTTGTATAAGTGGCTTGCGGGTGTATGTCTATCCTACTATATTCAATATCTGATTTACAACAAGTTTTCAATAATTTGATTATCATCGTTGTGGTTCCATGTTCGTAGGTAAGAACAGTTCTATCTCTGAAAGCCCTTAGCCACGTAAAACATGCAATAGATAAATTAGAGGCGTCTAGTTTTTGGTTTTCCTGGGCAAGTACTATGATATGGTAGTGTTATAATTTGTAGCATGGATTGATACTATTGAAAATTATAATATGTCAAAGTGTAAGTTCTATAGACCTTGGCCTTAGACATATAGGAATGATAAATATCATTCCACGATGCACAAGATAGAGATCAAGTGCAAGAAACCATATCATATCACTGTAGCATATGGTATTTGTTTGCATCTTATATTACTTGTCTGGAATTTTATTAGCATTATAAGATGATCCCTCATTTAGATATCAAGATAAAAATGTGTTCTCTCTTAAGTATGCACCGACTATGTTTCACCGCTTGAAGACATCACGTGACGATCGGGTGTACTTGAATCCACGAACATACATTGGGTGTAAGACAGTTTTTCACACACGAATACTAAGGTTCTTACTTGGCGAGCCTAGCATGTACATACATGGCCTCGGAACACGGACCGAAAGGTTAAGCATGAGTCATATGTTTGATATGATGCCTATATATATATGCTCGCCTTTGAAGCTACACTGACTCACATGATGATCGGACTTGGTGTAGTGGATTTGGTTCATGTAATCACCAAAAAGACACGAGGGATGCCGTTTTTTAGTGTGAGTTCATTTCTAATTTGGATTAGTAGAACTCAATTTATCATAAATTAACTCAAAGTGAATTTGCATAATTTGTTTTAATCATTGGCATTCGTTCACCACTTTATGATTAGTTGTAATTGAGATAATAGAACTATAGAATTCTTTAGTTTACAAAATGGTATCGTATTGTTTTGAGTGTCAATCTAAAGTTTAAAGTCCTATTGCAAACTTTCAGCAAACTCTATTTACTCCGTGAAATTTAATAATTAGTATTAAATCAAGAGTGACAATTCTAGTGTTAGTATCTAAAGTATCATGTTTGCGTCCATGATTCTTGATATAAATATCGAGATTATCTAGGAGCTGAAAGAATTGTTTCAGAAACCATAATGCGTGGCAGATATAACGATATCTGAAACAATGTTTTTGGTTGCAATATGATAGAGTATAATATATGTTCTCATATTGGATGAGAATTTGCAACGGTTGGAGATGCTAGACATCCTAATCAACCAAAAAGGTTTTGGAAAGTAACATTATACTCATGATTCGCCTTTATAAGCTACATTAGCTTGATCATGAAATTTTTCATGATAAGGATGAATAGAAGATGTAAGTAAAGTGTTTACTAAACTAAAAGATTTGATGATGGTTTTTTGAAAGAACACCAAACATTTGATGATGGTGATCTATTTCGAAGTGCAAGTCCAAAGGTATTAGTATTTTACTATACACGCTTTGGACTATGTCTCATGTATATGGCGCCACTATTGATGTTGATAGATTCTTTTAAAAGGAAAAGAAAATGCTAAAAGAGAATTTATAAAATATATTTGACAAAAAATAAAAGACTGGAAATGCCTAGCTAAGGTATATAGATGATATACATGTTATGGCTGTATTCTTTGCTTGTTAAACAATGTGGTTCTTGTGTATTGGATACCGAATTGGTTGGTATGAAATATCATACAGAACAACACAATTCATGAACTACAATGGCCTAAGTAACTAGCAAGAGAATATGTGATGATATTCATCAAAACAAACAATTGGTTGTTTGTATTTCTCGTTGACATCAAAGCTTTCCTTCATGATTTGTTTTAATAATTGTTTTTTAAATCAGGTATTATGAGAACAGATATCGTTCAAATAATTACCGTATTCCATATAAGAAGGATGATTTAGAAATCTAGTTGGAGAAATCACATACATAAAACCTAATGCTAAAATGTCGCAAGACAAATGATTGAAATATCACTTACGAAGTGACATCACCGTTTAAATTATATTGGAAAGAAAACATGAAGAAACTTCATATTCATGGATTTTTGGAGTCTTTGATTTGATCAAATGACACTTGTGAGACTTTCCTCGGGATACTTAAAACTTCTTTCAAAGGCTAAAGAAGAACGATCGACTAAATTAGCTGGAATGATGTGATGAACATTCATCTGAAGTATAGAATTACTATCAAGGTAATTGTGTTTATATTGCTATAACATCATACATAGTAATCTTAATCCTTAGACCATGAGATCATGTCAATCACTAAACACCGGAAGAGTATCTTGATAACATCAAACGTCACACCGTAACAAGATGACTATAAAGGTGGTTTTAGTACTACGAAGGTATTATGTTTAGGCTCATGGATCAAAAGTGGAATTTTTCCATCCCTATGATAGAAAGATATACTCGGGGCCCTCTCGGTGATATCACATTAATTAGCTTGCAAGCAAGTGATTTGATTACTAGAATGTTATATAACGTGAACGATAAAAGAGTGCATGTTGGTAATGAGATCAAACTAGGTATGGAGATACCGATGATCGAATCTCATACATGTAATATATCGCGAGACAAAGAGATTGCGTTACATGCATATGAGGTTCACACGATCACAGAAGTCATTGTTGAATGTGTGGGAGTCAGTATAGATATCTAGGTCCCGCTGTTGATTATTGACCGGAGAGGGGTCTCGATCATGTATGCATTATTATCGAAACGTAGGGTGACACACTTAAGGGATACCAACACCATTCAGAGAAAATAATATGCCAAAGAAATAAAAATAAAGCGCATGAATTTATTTCACTAGAAACCGGAATTATTTCGGTTGAAATTGCTGAAACTGGTTCTGCATGTGAAATTGAAATGTTGCAAGGGGTTTTATGTGAACTTTTGTAAATTAAAGTAATTAACAAAATTCTGAATAAATAAATAAGAGGAATTTTATTTAATGAGGGATTACATTAAATTTGGTGTAAATTTAATGGGATTTTGAGTGGAGGAAATGGGGGGGCATTTGTGTGAGTGGGAGCTCCACTCACATGAACGGAGGAAGAGGTGGGGGCACCACCTTGTCCGCCGGCCACGGCTAGTGGGATGCCCCCTCCTCCTATAAACAGATCCCCTCCTCTCACTTCTCACTCACAACTCCTCGTGAAGGATCTCTCTCCCCCCTTTAGAATTTACCCATGGTCTCGGATCAGCGAGATACATGTTCCCAGTGGCCTTTTCTGGAAGGATTTGTTTCTTCCGCTGCTTCGATGGAGCGAGGGCGCGGAGGTTGTCTGGATACCCGAACATTTGTGCGATCACGAATGCACCACTTCTTTGTGATGCTGGACTTGATGGTGCTGGACCTGCTGGACTGGATGAACTTCTTTCCTATCTTGAGACTAGCAAGCGTTTGACTACATCATCCATGAGTACTATCTTGTTAACACTTCTCGGTCTTTGAGGGTATGTATTCTATGGATGTATATCCACCCGTTGCATGTATCTAGTAGATAGATCTTGGTACTTATTTGTTTCCATCATAGGAATTTTTTTGTTTTCTATGTTGTGAACCCAACAGTCATGAGGATGGAATATCACGGGAACGAGTTAATCACGGCTTGTCGGTAATGAGATTGAACAAGGTATATGATCTCGATGATTAGTTCTCGGACAAGTCAGTATCTAAGTAACAAAGGGAACTGGACTCGAAGTTTCAAAGTTCAAACGACATAAAACATCGTATAATGCGCAGGGGTCATTATGGGCATCCTGGTCCCGCTATTGATCATTGATCCGAGAGTGGTCTCGATCATGTCTATGATGTTCCCAAACCGTTGGGTAACATGCTTAAGGGTACAATGACGCTTGGAGATCATTATGGAATTATTAGAATCATAGGATGAAATAGAAGAGAAAACCTAAAGTGTTTTGTGAGAGAACTGGAATCGTTCCGGGAGGATCTAAAGTCGTTCGGAGTGACCTGAAAGGTATTTCGGGTCAAAAGGGATTTAATAATATGTATTTCATATTAATTAATGTAATTACTATTAAATATATATATTTAAAATTAAATTTAACAGGCAACTTCCACTAATGGGCCAAGTTCCGAAGGAACAAGGCCCAAGAGGGAAGCCACCAAAAGGGAGGCCAGCCTAGCCGCTGGCGCCATGGGCCTTCGCACGAGGGGTGGGGCTGACCCCATACCCAACCGACCATGATCCAGTGCGCGGGTGGGGGGGCACCTTTCCGACGGCCACCTCCCCTCCATGGTGCCTTTCCCACCTCCTCCTTAAGACCCACATAGGACTTGGATTGGTGGGAGTGCCCTCCCTTCCCCTATATAAGGAGGGGAATATGGGGAGGGAGAAACACAACAATAGAGATATCCTTAGAGAAAATCCATCTCTCTCTCTTTCCCTCACATGTGGTTCCCAATTTTGGAATTGCACACAATGATAGAGATCTCTGTCTAGTCGATGTTAGGCTAGCGTGGATCCTAGAAGAAACTGTACACGCAAGAGACGACATCACTGCAGCACACCATTGTGATGTAGGGATTCTAGCCAGAAGATACACTTCTGTACTCTCAGTAGGTATTAGAGAACCGAAGGTTGTCATAATACACCGTATGTGTGCCAAACCATGGTGGTGCTACCATTAGTGGCATCCAGATTTTCATGCGAGGATCAGGAGGTGACGTGCGAGGAGCTTCGCGACCTTGAGGTTTGCTACGATTATAACTACATCATCCATGTTCCCCGTGGAACATTAACCTCTTTAGGTCTACAAGGGTATGTTATCGAAACACTCTCCATTACAGAATTTACACCTAGATAGATATTGGGCATTAGGTGTGTTCTGCTGTAGGAAATTTTTTTTATGCTACGAACCCCTTCAGTGCTATCAGAGCAGATCTATGCGTAGTAATTCTTGTATGGTTAGAACACACGTTCATTTTCTGGGCATTGATCCTATAGTTTTTAACCTCTTATGTGTACATGCTTATATCGCGACACTATTTGGTGAAGCATCCTAGACCGACCTTACGCGTGACTGGTTCCACGCTCAACATACAACTTGTACCGTATAAGTGGCTAGCAGGTGTCTCCCTCTCTTAGTTAATATAGGATTTACAATGGATATGACCGAAAGGGTGTAGTATAGACAACCGTTAGATCAATATTGTGGTTGGAAGGTCGTCGATAGAAACGATTGATGCATGCAAAATGCATCCATAAACATTCTAATTTATTGTGCCAAAACCCCATTATGTTGCAACTTTATTATATTTATTGAGACTACCGTACTAATAGTTGAAAATTGCACAAATTCTTGTCTCATATGTTGTGGTGAAGGAAAATACACGAATATAGAAGGAAACCAGTCATTATGGTGAAATCCGAAGTTTCCTGAAATTTGTCCCTGCAGAACAGTTTTCGAAGATTTCCACGGGATCCCCTGAAGATCGCGTCAAATGGAAAAGGTCAAAATATGAAAATGGTGAGAAATTTTACACCGATTGTCCTGGTAGATATAAAATTTTCCTCAAACAGTGTTCGAACAAGAAATTTATCACCGTATTACTGAAGAGTACAGAAGTAGTTTCGGGATTCCGAGAGTTTGTGACGTGATTGACTCTAACTCTTCCCATACATGGTGGATTCGGCCAAGTCATGACTCCTGCACTTCCCTTCTAGCGGTTGTGGATTGATTCATTATATAGCTCCCTTTATGAAAGTTGTAGGGTTTGACTCGGCGAAGCTTTTGAAATGGCATACGGGCAAGACCTGCTCGTACTGTTGCTCGTTAAACCTTATGGATGCCTCCTCCAAGGCTCCTTGGACTTGGGAGTATTGGAAATTCATAATTGTAAATTAATTGCTCTAGATTTTGTCTTAAAAACGTCCAATTCTGCAAGGAGAAAGATCAAGAAGAAGATTTGCATGTCTATGCAATAATTATGCATTAGTGGCAAGACTAGAGAGATATTTCATAATTTTTTTAAATATACAGTTTAAACATGAAGATACATTGTTGTATTTTAGAGCCATCAGGAATTCTAACAATATCTAGCTTAGATTTTTTTCCTTGAATTTGGACCTAGAAAGATAGATATGCAAATGTGGTTTTCAAATACTTCATTGCAACTTGCCTCTCGGAAGGTGTGGATTTGAGGCATGTACATTATATTTTTTCGAAACGGTGGAGTAGCACTGTGGCATCTGCATCAATTTATGCGCACATCTTTCTATTACTCAGTTTATTCAGAATAACATTATAATTCACGGATTAGAGAGGGTTAATACAAAAACTAACCATCAAAACATGGCTAATACAACAAGCATATAGCAAATAGACATCTGTCAGTCTTGTAATATGCCTCCCGCCAGCCTAGTTGTAGGTATCCTAAGATCATCAATAGCAAGTTGCATCCAGTATCCTTAGGTTTTCATTGATCGTTAGGGAGAACGAAATCCCAAAGTTGTATCCAATCTGTAGCCATACAAATAACATAAAAAATGGAAACTCTAGGCTTGTTAAAAATGATGTTCTTTCTAAACTTCCAAATATACCAAGATAAAGTTGAAACACTTATGTGTATTGTAGATTTATTTTTCTTATCAATCCCATTTAGCCAATTTCCAAACATATTTTATATTGGTGGGTGGTGTAATATTGTAAGTGAAGAAAACAATATGACAAACTGATTATGCCAGAGGACAAGACAAAAGCAAATTCTTAATGGTTTCTTGTGCATCACAAAAACAATATGTTTTGCACCCATTCCAATTCCTTTTAGCTGTATTATTTTTTGTTAACAAGATTTTTTTATTAAGGAAGCACACAAAATTCTTAATCTTGAAAGGGAATTTAAGCTTCCATAAGTATCTTTTAGAAATCTATGATGACCGTCCATAAAATCTTTTTGGAGGGGTGAGATTAGAAAAAACCTATGTGGTTCATTAGGTACGTTAACTAACTTAAACGTCAACATAAGTGTAACCATGCTACCATTTAATCCCTGTTAGTAACATCCTAAAACCTATGTTAACAGGTACCTGGGACAAAACTGCATGAACAAAAACATTTTTTCTTACACTATATTATACAAAGAAACCTATGTTTAGAGGTACCTAGGATATAGCTGCATGAACAAAAACATTTTTCTTGCACTATATTATACGAAGAAGGGTATTGTTGATCAAGAGACGTCTCTCCTAACAAAATATCATCATAGAAAAGAGTACATGTGACATTTCCTATTTTAAATGACCCCTAGGAAAGAATTATTCTTACACGCATTAAACCCTTCTAGAAAAGTGAATTAGTAGGTTTTTCCTGAACCTGTGCTAACGCTTTGTCATTAAGATATTTATTATGAAGCAACTCATGTCACACCCCATCCTCAATGAGTAGTTTAAACATCAACTTGCCGAGTAAACATTTATTCTAAATCCCTAACACCTTGACACTCAATCCACCATGATCTTTTGGTCTACAAATAATGTTCCATTTTCTCAATCAGCATTTCTTTTTTATGTGATCATCATTTTTGGCAGAAGACTCACGATCTATTGAAATCTAATCTTTTACTTACCCCTTTTAGGTATCTCTATAAAAGAAGACATAAACATAGGCATACTAGTTAGGAAAAAATTATTGAGGACTAGCCTATCGACATATGATACTAATAACTTGCCCTACTAACACCCGAGATTTCCTTTGAAGCGACTCTCAACTAGGTTCCACTCTAAATTCATTAGTTTTTTGTAATGGATAGGTACTCCCAAGTCATAAACAATATGTATTAAGACTCACAACAAAATATTGTTTATATATATTCTTCTTCATTAGCTTCCCCAAGACAGAAAATCTCACTTTTGTGAAAGTTGATTTTCAGTCCAGATAACTATTGTAGAATCAATACATCCCCTCAACAATATGAGGGATTATTCCATCAAACTAATCATCTCCTTTTCTCTTGCAATGAGAATGGCTGACATGTCTACGAAAATCTTAAAGAGCATCAGAGATGAAGGATCTCCTTATCTTAGCCCTTTTTAGGTTTGGAAATAATTGCCAATGTCATCATTGACCCGTATTCCTACATTACCTCCTTACATGAAATCTTTAATCCATTTATACCACATAGGATCAAATACTTTCATACACATTAGTTGTTGCAGAAAATACCATTTACCCTTGTTCCTACATCCCCTTCATCATCAGCTCAACCACTGCATCTCTGTCACCATTACCATTCCAAATACAATTGTGGTTTGCACTCTATTTATCTTCATACTTTTATCCATCCATTTGAATGTGATGATGTTGTTGATTGCTTCCATGTGTGAGTAGTTCCCTTTGTTCTTTGGGAGATAGAGAAACCCTAGCATTATTATGATATGAAATAAAGATGATTTATTACTTTGGTCCTTGATTTCATTTATCTATGATATTTTGTTTGATCTCTCTGTTTAGACGGTATGTGTAGTAGGCCATATATCATTTGCCTTCGGGTCTAAAGAGAGGGTGATACCCTTAGAATGTGTATGGAAGTATGTCTAGTGTTACTTTTGTGACTACAAGCATTAGCTTATAACCTACACGGTCAAAGGGAGAATTAAGAGATATTTACTAACCTTATTACGATATCCATGGGGAACCCTTAATTGAGTTGGTCTGTATAAGTGACTGCTCCCTAGCATCATAGTGGTTATTTGGAGATGACCTCATTACCTAATGCAAGAAGCGACTGATCCTGAGTCTTCTAGTGAAAACATCTTATTATGGAGCTCTCTCCACACATATCATGAAGAGAGAAATAGACTATCCTAATTATGATTAATTACCATATGATAGTGGTGTATCCCACATCCCAAGAATGCTTTAGCGTTATTGAGTTCCAACATCATTTCCAACACTTCTGTTACTTGATTTACATTACTTGTTTTATTACTTTCCTGCACACAGACAAAAACCTCTCAAAACACCCTTTAGTTGAAATCAAATGCAGCTTATAAGTGTCCTTTGGTATACAGTGACGAGGGGCATAAAGACCTCAAATAAATATCTCTCTGTGGGTTTGATACTCTTATTTCGAAACTAGCTACAATCAATATATGCACTTGCAATCATCAGGTACCCTCATAAGAGATAGACTCAAACAAAGCCTGAGCTACTAACCTTGGCACATAAGCGATACACCCGCAGAAAGCCTGAGCTATTAACCTCGGCACATAAGATATACACCCGTGCAAAGACCTAGCTACTAACCTCGGCCAAACCTGATACATAGGGTTCCGGTATATAAGAACAGGCTAGCGGCCGCTCCGAACCAGCGGCTGTCACTCCTGGTAGCTCAATAGGATCTCTAGACTAACTCCATAGACCAACACTAGTCTTTTCTGCCCACTTTGTCCTCAGTCGTGCGCACCCGGTACCCACTTCCCGGTCGGTCACGCATCCTCAAATTTGTCTATGCCAAGCATGCTTAACCTCAGAGTTCTTTTCAGATGAGCTTCCGGAAGATAAGTTGCAACTTGTTGGTATGGGCATACTATCAATCCTATTAAGCCATGTGCCAGGGTCTCACATACATACACCATTAGAAGATTGCCGCCCTCGTCGATCAACCATAAGCCAGGAATGTCCCCTCTTGGCATACGTCTGTGCGTCTAGTACCGGCACATGTGCCATGTCATGTCCACTTCGGGCCACACGCACCATGCTCCACATGTCCGACACTAACTCGCACATGCCTGTGTAACCGCGAGGGTCGGCTATGATACCACTTTTAACACCCCGGCCACTCCGGACCAGCGACTTTCACTCCTGGTATCTCAATAGGATCTTTATACTAACTCCACAGACCAACACTAGTCTTTTCTGCGCACTTTTTCCTCACTCGTGCGCACCCGGTACCCAGTTCCTAGTCGGTCATCCATCCTCAAATTGCTCTAGGCCAAGCATGCTTAACCTCAGAGTTCTTTTCAGATGAGATTCCGGAAAAGAAGTTGAACTTGTTGGTATGAGCATACTATCAATCCTGTTAAGCCATGTGCCAGGGTCTCACATGGCGGAACGGAGGACCTCTGCATGAGACAGTTAAAGAAGAAGTTTGCACCTGGAGGATTGGAGTCAAGGTATTACGAGAAATGGTGCTTTCCCAGGCATGAGCTAACACAGTGTTGATCTCATGTCACTTGTGCATCTACTTATTGCCATTGAATCGAGAGCGGTACATCCCAGACATGAGGAAACCGAGAAAACTCAGAGGGATAAATAAGTCATGTTTCCATACATGTGATCCTGCTGAAATACATAGGGATGGGAGGGGGACTTGAGAAGTAAAATGGCTTCACGGCTCTAAGAAAGGAAAATAGAAGAGGGAGGAATGTATGGAGTCCTTCAGTAGCTCTGAAGCCTGCTGGAGGTCTTGTAGCTTTCACTTAGCGGGATATATTGTCATAGCTACCGAAGAGGTACCGCTAGAGGCTATGCCCTTGGATGACAGACCACTCCTTCGAGTTTGGATTTCTCCTCTGACGGAAGGACCTCGTTGAGCGTATCCTCTATGAGTTTCGCATGCGCCTGGTTCCTCTCGTCTCTAATGGTAAACAAGCCTTCCAAATCTAAAGCATCGATCTCCTCCCAGGTTGCCACCCGCGGAAGAATCTCATTCCTTTCTTCTAGGGTGTTCAGGAAAGAATCCTTTACAAGGGCCAAGTATTCCTTCTCTTCTATCAGATCCATGTGGATCCTTTTGAATCTCCTGTTGAAGGGATCCTTTGGCAGCTTAACCAGTGTAGAACCCGTTCATGACCCGCTTTATGCTAGATAAGATCCTCTCGATGTAATCCTAGGGAAGGCAGAATGGAGTGGAAAGGATATAAGGAGTAAGAAGAAATTCTTATATTGTGCCTCGTGGACGAGAAAAGGAGTACAAGGAGTTGGCAGTCCAGCACTTACCCAGTTGTTCTTCATTGATGATTGACATGCTCTGTTTATGGAGGTAGTCAAAGCAAGGATCTCCTTCTCCTACAAGGGAGAGGCACGACATAGGAACGGTTCAAGGCGAACTACCATGCAAAAGGAAGAAGCACAGAGAGTACCATGCATGTGACATGGCATCAGTAGTATTCAGGAAAGAAAATACAAGAGAAATTACCCGTCTATCTCGAGGGTGTGGACCCGATCGATTGAGTTCATCAGAGCATGGATTACGGGAGGAGCGCCTAAGTGGATGATGGTGGCTCAATTAAATTTAGAGCTTCGTTGGGATACCCCAAGAGGAAGGTATGATGAACACAACATCAAGTTTTACCTTAGAAAGAAACCAAGGTTATCGAACAAGTAGGAAGAAGGAAACAACTCAAAGGTGTTGCCAGCAACTGGGAAACCCGCACAACAAAACTTAAGACTTTGCCCCCAACGAACAGTGAGGTTGTGAATCTCACCGGTTTGCTGAAAACAAAGGATTAACTGTATGGTGTGGAAGGTAATAGTGGTTTGCATAAAGTAAACAATAACAATGGAAGATGTATCAATGGTAAAGATTGGACCGGGATCCATAGTTCACTAGAGGCGTTCTCCTTAAGATAAGCAAACATGGAATGTTGGGTAAACAAATTACATAAGGGCAATTGACAGGATAGAGCAAGGCATAACAATGCAATACTAGACATTCATGATCCTATGAGATTTGATTGGGCAATAAAAAAGATACATAGAACGCCATCCAACTGCATCTATGACTAGTAATCCACCTTCAGGTTATCATCCGAACCCCCTCCAGTATTAAGTTGCAAGCAACGGATAACTTATTTAAGAAAAGTGTGTAAGGTAAACAATCTACTCGTTCCATGAAAAAGAGACCGTTGTTTTCTCCCTAGTCGCAACAGCACATCTACAACCTTAGAGATTTTTGTTAGTTCCCTAGATTAAATATAGGAATCAATCTACCATCGAGCATAAATACTCCCTCTTGGAGTCACTAGCATCTAGTTGGCCAAGATAGATACTAAACGGAGAGCACGCAAGATCACAAACAACACAGACATGATAGAATCAATAAGACAAAACCATTAATCAATCTGACAAAGTAATCTCAATATCCATCGGATCCCCGCAAACAGAACATGCATGATTACAAATAGATGATCTTGATCATGAACGGAGTGCACAAGATCTAAACATGGTAGAACAAAGGAGGAGAGACAACCATCTAGCTACTACATGGACCCGTAGTCCAAGGTGGAACTACTCACGCTTCATACCGAAGGCTGGCATGGTGATGAAGAAGGCTTCCGGGATGATCTCCCCTCCGGCAGGGTGATGAGAAGAGCTTCAGACCCCCCCGATCTAGGGACGATGGTGGCGGCGACTACGTATTGTTTCATGGAAGATTGATCGGGTACTTAGGGTTTTGTATCGGGGCTTCTTATAGGCGAGGCGAGGGGCAGAGGTGGCCGCACTTCCCAGTAGCTAGGGTTAAGCCGTGTCGGCGGTGTGGCCCCCTGGTGGCTCCCCTCCGTCTCGTATTCTGGATTTTCTGGAACCAAAAACAGAAGAAAACAAGCAACTGGCACTGTGGCATCTTGTTTATAGGTTAGTACCTGAAAGCATATAAAAACACCTCAAAGTGTAGACAAAGCAAATCAAAGTAGATACTAAACAAGCATGGAACATCAAAAATTATAGATACGTTTTCGATGTATCAAGCATCCCCAAGCTTAACTCCTGCTCGTCCTCGAGTAGGTAAGTGATAAAAAGAACAATTTTTGAGGTGACATGCACCATCAAAATCAAGATCAAACCATTTAAAAGCATTGAAATCTAGGATCAAAGAACTCTAAACATGAGCATGAAAGATGGAGTTCTAACAGTAAGACAAAGTAACATGGCATTGAAAGGTTACAAACAAAGATCATGAATAACAATGCATTGAAAGACGTTTGTTTGTTTCACATATAGAAAACATGGCATAGTGGCATTCATCTTGTCCCTCATGGAGTAGCAAATAGATGCATAGGACACCTTCAAAGTTCATAAGAGTGACTAGATACAAATAGTTCAAGAACAAGCAATATCAACAATATGAATCAATCAATAAGTTTTGGGACAATGCACATAGAACTAAGAATGGAAACTATGCTCTCTTAATTGGTGCCTAAGTATAGAAGGCGAAGACTCAATATAATGGTGGAAGAAAGTCCCTTCATAAAGGGAAGCAGGGATTTCAAGTCTCAAAAAGAGCTTCCAAAAATTATGGTACTTGTTAGCTTTCAGCTCTCATTGCCCCTATCATAAGCATCTTGAAGTGATTAAGGTTAAAGTGAAAAAACTATGGAGTATATGCTTGACAAAGTATAAGTTGGCAATCTCATGTCCCTTGAATACGAGGGCCGCTTCTCATGCTACTAAAGTTTAGTTACTGGTAAGTTCTTGTCATAGTAAGTACATGTGTATCATAGAGAGTCGCTAACGGGGTACCCCTTGCACATGATACAGGAGCTATTCCATAATCAAAATAACAAGGGAAGCAGACAATGAGCATCTCAGCAATCTTCTTATTTACCATGGGAAAATGGTGCTTTTTTCTCTCTTTCCTCTTTTCTCATCTTTTTTTCTCAATTTCTTTTTCTATCTCTTTTTTATAAGAAGAATGCTTCATAGATTTCTCACTATCGTGATGCTGTAAGATTCCACCATTATTAGGCATGGCTTAGGCTAGCGGCCCAGACGTTTTTCTAACACACATACATAACTCCATGGACTTACAAGATCCCCTTTCATTTCACACTGACGGCATCCATAAACAAAAGAGCATGATATCAACTGTGTACAATATACAAGTGCAATGTTGAAAGTGTTCCCCATGACATCATGGTTATGCTAATTCCAACGTATAAGTGCAATAATATACAACATAGATGACACAATGGTTCAAGTTTATTAGGGGCAAGATAAAGTGTGCCACCAAGTTTGTGAGATATTTAAGCACTAAGTTTTCACATAACAAAGAGACTTTTTAATTGGAAGGTAGATGAAAACAATACTTGGAATGGTGTAACACACCATGCATAGGAATTTATAGTGGACACTTTGGAATAACTTGGTTTCTTGGGATTTGGATGCATGAGTAGAGATTACTCATACAAGTGGAGGCTAGCAAAAGACTGGGAGTGACCAACTAAGAGAGCAATAATGGCCATAATCATGCAGAGCGACAAAACATTACTAATCAAATCATAAAGTGGTAGTACAAGTCAAGGAATAAATGATCTTAGAGCCTATGGTGACTTGTTCATAGTCATAACATGGTGTGAGCATGTGCCAAGTCAACCCAAACAAAGCATCAAACGAGAATACCACAATACTATGCTTTTGTATGCTAAAACAACACATGATTCTATAAGACCCCACCTTTTAAGGTTAAGGTCCCTGTGATTGCAATGCTAGTCCCTGGATCAAATGCTAGAATCCACAGTTTAAGATGAAGTACACAGATACAAAGGTTGTTATTACATCGTCATTCTAGAGATAACATAGTCTTTACAACTCAATAGCCAAAGGCTAATACATAGAGTTCATAGCAAAAAGTAAATAACTATAATTCTTCATCTTCATGTGCCCAAGCATGTTGAGTGTAGACTCACAACCCTAATCTCCATCAGAGTAACCTGCAACATCATAAGTTACAGCCACAGTGGGTCAGTACATTTGGAATTATATTGGCAAGTGATACCATTGTCGTGGTATTGCCAACGAGTACGCCATGGAGGGGTCCTCACAGTGCGTGTTTAGAGACGTGGGGGAAGGAGGACGGTTGACGGGTATGAGGTAACACAGTTTACCCAGGTTTAGATCCCACAACGGTGGCGGAATCCTACTCCTGCTATAAATCACTATAATGGCAATACGCCGAGTTATAGGGATTGGTTTGATGTGTGAGGTGACTAGAAAGTCTAAGTTATCGTCTGATATTGTGCCCTAAAGGCTCCCATAGGCCCGACTTATATAGTCGTCAGGTCCTAGGGTTACAGGGAAAAGTCCTAGCCGGACAGGTTACAGAGTCCTATACTGCCTACAATCAGTCTAGCGTGTCTTGCACTCCAAGGCTCCGGGTATGTCGGTGACTCCTCCGTAGCCTTCCTTTATCCGGCATGGACCTCCCTTATGTATCCATCTAACTAGGCCGCCCAGCACGCCATAGGCCATGCTACCAACTGTGGGCCACCCGGTTTATCCGGATAGAGGACATGCTATGAGGATACCCATATAGCATATCCCCAACAGTAGCCCCTGGAGAACTCCGAGATCTTGCACCGTCTTGCCTCTTCAGTTTGAATGCTCCGTCTAGATGGATGCCGGCAAATCATTACGCAACATCTTGTAGTCCTCCCAAATAACCCTGCAAGGTTTTCTTCGTCTTCAACTTGTAAGTCGAAGAATTGCTAAATCTTTTATTGTACTCTTATGTAGCCGGATTGGATCCGTCTATGCCGGAATCTTCCGATGTGATGGTTCAACTGCTAGTGACAGCTAGGGCGACGTAGACATAGGTCAGCAACGCCTCGTAACTTACACATGCAGAAAACGCAATCATGTCCAATTTTCCCGCGCGAGCGATACGAACCGTTGGCAGCGACGGTTGGTAACGTGGCAAAATTTCCGTGCACGTGCCCACACATGTCGTCCACGCGTCAACCGTTCAATCATTTCGCACGAATCTTGATGCCGGAGGTTATAAATTATAACAGCGATGGAAATTTTGCTTTTCACCTCATTCTCCTCTGCATCATCTTCTTCCTCTAGCGAGCGCCTCCTCGATCTCTCCATGCATAGTGCGAAAAACCCTACACCCTCAACCTTCCCCAGTCACCACCGTAATCGCTCCATGGCCAATAGCAGTTCTGCCCCCTCCATGTCGGCATCAGGCGATGCCGCGGCGAAGCCGGCGAGCTCCATCGTCGTGCCCCTAGAGGGTCTAGTGATTCCCAGATCCGCGATGGTCGAAGCCACCGACGGTGATCATAACTCAGCCGCGATGGAGCTGCTAGACGAGGAGTACGACTCCCACAAGGGCGACTGGCGTGGTTCGGATATTACGAACCGCGATATCAAGGAGTTGATCATCAAGGGCTACCTTCCTGTGACAGAGGGGCTCGCCTGGCGGGCGGCGCTGGCCGGCAAGGTCACACCTTCTCCCCAAGCCAGAGAAAAGGTGTACCTCAAAGCAGAACTGGTACGCGGCGTCTCCTGCCCATCTCCAACTTCTTCCTAGCTGTCCTCAACCATTACCGAGTACAGCCTCAGAACCTCTCCCCCAATAGCATCCTCGCGCTTAGCAACTACGCGGCGCTTTGTGAGGGTTACTTAGGGATTAGGCCTAGGCTAGATCTCTTTATATAATTTTTCACCGTCAAGAGCGAAGCCGAAGCCGGCAAGGACGAGCTTAGGAATTGTGGCACCATTAGTTTTAAGATCCGGCCTGGCCGGCGCTTCCCCGATATCGTCGGCCATGAGTCCTGCAAGAACTGGCAACTGACGTACTTATACGGCCCAGATATCCCTCTGGTTGGCCGAGAAGTAACGTACCCGGACTTCGTCGATGGAGTTGTCGCTGAAGCCTCGACATGGAGATCCCAGGCCTCCCTTCCCTCCGACATTGGTGCTTCCCGCGCTATAAGGCGGATAGAGTGGTTTGTAGATATGGGTCTAACCAGATTGGACATGGCCATGTGCTGGTTTATTAGGCGGATCCATCCTCTACAACACCGCTTGAAGTTGATGCACGAGTATACCAACGAGAGTAAGGATAGCCTCCGCATCTCCGAGGACAACTTCTCGAGCGACTCTGTCAATCTCCGCCTCAAGGACATCGTCAAGGTGAAGGATAGGAATCGTGGCTTCACCATCACCTATGACATGTTCGTAGAGAGCAAGTGCCCAAAGGTACATGTTTATTTTCCGTGTATGACATATACTCCAGTTCTTCCGTCCAGCCATTACCATCTCATCTAACATGGTGTATTTTCACTTTACAGCTCAGCGACATAGATGAGGATAGCATGGCTCCCCAAATCTATGATCTAAAGATGAAGGAAGTCACTGTCGTGTCCGACGACGAGGTCCCGTTAGCGTGAAAGCGGAAGAGCTCCACCTCTAATGCTGCCAATGGAGGCAAGAAGAAAAAGACGGAGGGTGGAGCCTCCAAGAAGACTACCGCCGCCCTGGAGGTGGAGAAAAGAAAGGTTACTGGGATCCCCTTTGCCAAAGCACCCCCTCTTGTGTAAGACTCTTTCTCTCTGACATTGTCCATTGTTTGTCTTATTCATGTACTTATACTTTTTGTACGTTTCAGGAAGAAAGCCACTACTAGTCTGAAGAAGACCTCCAAAACTTTGGGGGCTTCTAAAAACATTAAGGATATGTTGCAAGGTGACATGTCTTCCAACGCATCTCCCGCCATCGCCCCTGTCACTCCCATCGTCAAGCCTGCGTCCGCCCCGACAAGCTCTCAAGCGAAAGAAGCATCTGGCCCTTCCACCATGGAAGTGGACTCAGGTGCCTCCACCGAGCTTGCTGTTGTCGGCGAACAGGCGACACAGGAAAGTGCCGGAAACCAAATGACTGAAGCTCCGTCTAAGGATGCCATCGGTAGCGGTGAGGCGGTGGTGGCAGGTGGTACGTCTGTCAAAGGTGGCACCTCCGCGCCCAAGAAGACCATAGAGTTTCCGAAGATAGTCTATCTGGTACTTACGCCGGGTAGCACCACTTTGGTTCCTGGTGCGGCACCGACATCTCCAACGTGTGGTCTTGAGGAGCTTCTCCGGCAAGCAGAAATATTGCAAGGAAACGGTTTGTCCTTTGGCAAGTTGCTTGTTGGGAGTGCTACAAACCTCAAGATCATTGCGCTTGTAAGTTCTATTTCCCTTTTGCATTTCATATGAGTATCCCACTGTAGCCCCCGAGGATTTAGACAGAAAACCATAGGTCTTTGCATCTAAATGATCTAAGAGTGACTAAGCTAGAAAAATTCTCACTGTAGCCCCCAAGCATATAGTTTGAATGAATTATTCTGACTAGATGCTTTCAGAGTAGCATACATAGTGTTTATAAATTTCAATACTGTAGCCCCCAAGCTTCTAGCTGCAACTGAATTAGTTCTAACTAGATGCTTTTAAAGAGAAGCTAAGCATATGACTTAGTTAAAAACTTTATACTGTAGCCCCCAAGCTTCTAATCGAAAACTGAATTAGTTCCGACTAGATGCTTAATGAAAGACTAAGCATATTGCTAAGTTAAAAACTCTCGCTATAGCCCCCGAGCTGTAGGGTTCCCAGCATAGTAAACAAAAAATTTCCTACGATGGGAACAACTATGTACCAAGATCTATCTACTACATACAAGAAATGGGCGGATATACATCCGTAGATAACATACCCTGGAAGACCGAAAAAGCATAACGAGTCCAAACTCATGGTTGATGTAGACGATCTCTTGTCGATATCAAGATCTAGAGGAAGTCCTAGCGCCACAAAACAGCAGCGCATCCGTGCTCGCACACACTTACAAGACACCGAGCAACCTCCGCCTCCTCGCTCCAGCGATGCAACGGAAGCACAACTCTTTCTTGCCGAATAGCCACCAGGAACATGTATCTCGCTAGTCCGAGACCATGGCGCCCAGCCATGGGGCTGCCCCCACCTCTTCCTCACTCATGTGGGTGGACACTCCACTCACTCAAATGGCTTTCATTTTCCTCCACTAAAAAAACCCAATCAAATTCCCATTAAATTTCCACCAAATTTAATGCAAAATCTCATTAAATAAAAATCCTTATATTTATTCAGAATTTTGTCAATAACTTTAATGACAAACATTATCATATAACCCCTTGATAGTATTTCATTTCAATGCAAAAACACTTTCTGCAATTTCACCTGAAAACATGTTTCGGTATCTAGTGAAATAAATTCCTGCGCTTGTTATTCTTTCCGGCATGAAACTTTTGCACCAATTGGATGTCAGTGTCCTTTAAGTGTGCCACCAAATGGTTCTCGAATAATGCGGACATGATCGAGACCCTTCTCTGATCAATAATCAGAAGCGGGACCTAAGATCCATACTGACTCCCACACATTCAACGATGACTTTCCTGTGATCGTCAAAACCTTTTACGCTAGTATCTTAATCCCTTTGTTTCGATCATCGGTATCTCCATACATAGTTTGATCTCGTTACCGACATGCACTCTTTTCTCGTTCCCGTGATATAAGATTCTAGTGATCAAATCACTTGCTTGCAAGCTAACTAATGTGATATCACCGAGAGGGCCCAGAGCATATCTATCCATCATCGGGATGAACAAATTCCTCTCTCGATCCATGGGACTCAACATAACACTTTATTATTTTTGAATCCATCTTTATAATCACCCAGTTATGATGTGACGTTTGATGTTATCAAGAAACTCTTTCGGTGTTAGTGATTGACATGATCTCATGGTCTAAGGATCAGGATCACTTCGTAAGTTGTTATAGCAATATAAACTCAATGACTTTGGTCGTAATGCTATACTTCGGATGAATGTTCATCACACCATTACACTAATGTTGTGACCTCGTTATTAACAACATCCAATGTGCATGATCAGGAAACCATTGATCATCTTGTTAATCAACGAGCTAGTTTATAAGAGAGGCATAACTAGGAACTTCCTTTTTTTATTAAACACACATGTATTAACGTTTCCATATTAATACAATTATAGCATGTAAAATAAACATTTATCATAAATAAGGAATATGATAATAACCACTTTATTATTGCCTCTCGGGCATATTCCTTCAGTCTCCCACTTGCACTAGAGACAATAATCTAGTTTGAAAACTTTGCGTGTTGAACACCTATGGCTTTCTGGTGTTCCATATACGCAATTGCAAGTGGTTAACATAATCTATGGATTTGACGCTTTCAGGTTCGTGTGTATTTGCATGTCTTTGCGTCTTCACGCATCACTCATTCTCCAATGAGATGGCATTGTATAAATTTGCTCTTTTGGTGAGACCTTTAGTTCCTTGGGGTTAAACCATGTTGATACTATTGTCGTACAATATATCTTTAGTGTTAGACCGTTGCAAACCACACCTTAGTTTGATAACAAACTACTTGACACAAATTCCCTCCTTTGTTGCTACTATAGCAGTCATATACTTAGCCTTTTGTTGTATTATCCGTCACAATGTCTTAAGTTGGAATTAATCCAAATCCATCATGGAAACTTTCTTTCCATTTCATTGTGCCACCCATAGTTTAAATTGAGATAAACTTAATTTGTACCTTATGACACAACTAGTATCAATGTAACGCTTTACAGTGAACTATTTGTAATTATTTGTCACCTCTACACAAATATATTCTTAATTCTTCCAAAAGATCAGAAGAATATACTCACTATCGTCCAATGATCATTTTATGATTCATTCTGGTATATGCTCATAATACTTAGAGCATAGGACATATCTGGATGTGTACATATCATGGTATGCTTGATCAAAACATCCTTGTGATTTCACTCATCAAGTGTCAAAGCACTTGAATCTTGTTTCACTTATCAAGTGTCGATACACTTGAATCTTGATTCAATTCCTTTCATGCGACAAGAACCATTTTTTGTCGTTTCTATATTGAACTCCTTGAATATATCATATATGTATGTTTGGCACAACCATATTAGCGTCACAGTCTATCCACTATAGACATTCATGCTAAATATTTGGGTTCTGCCTAAGTCTTTCATCGAAATGAAATTCTTAACCTTTGTCAATAAAATATACATCATTTCCAATCAGCAAGATGTCTTCCACATAATGTATTAGAAATATTTCTCAGTGCTCCCACTTAATTTTTTGCAAATGCAAGCATCTTCACCGTCTCCAGATGAAAACTCCTTTTTCATCACGGTGAAGATTCCAACTCCGCGATGCTTACTTCAACCATTGATGTTTGCATGCCCCTTTTTAGCATCCTTTGAATTAACAAAACCCTTTGTACCGTGTCATGTACACGTCCTAGGTAACCATTCTATTAGAAGATTTTTGTTTTGTTTATTCATCTACCATATACCAAATTATATGTAGTGGTTGCTATTTTAATCCGTCTAGACTAAATATCGCTATGAAAGATCAAATCTTGTCATAGTCAACTCCTTGGAAACTGTCATAAAATAATTTACGACATGTCGATTATTTCATAGATGTGAAACATCCATGTCTGTTTCTTTATAGATCCAAATACGACTGATAGGTTCTTACACCTTTCTGGAGGGTCTTCCAAGTTCGAAACTTGATTTCTCGTGTATGGAACTATCACGGATTTTATGGGTTCAAGACATTTGACAGAGTTAGGGCCCATCATCACTTCTTTGTATGTAGTCTGTTCATCATTGTCAGACAATAATGATTTACTCTCAAATATCAGCATTTGATTGTTTATCCGACCGACTTGGTTCAATAAGAACTTAGATCTCCATGACTACAACCTTTGAGGCACATAAGCTATGAGCATTATGGCAGCCTCTGGAACGATTTCCGGCGCTGCGCAACTCAGCACATTTAGCTAAGGTTCGTTAACCTTATCAAAGTTCTATTATCCTCCCACTTAACCTTTTGTGAAAACCTTCTTTTTCAAGAAATTTCACATTTCAAGCGACAAACCCTTTTGTCCTTGGTGTCATGGAGTAATAACCAATTGTTATTCAAAATAACCTACAAAGTAAAAGAAATATGCCCTAGAGGCAATCTTAGATATGATTATATTTCATATGTATCCATGAGTTATTGTAATGTTCCTTGAATATCCATATCAGGAAACTTGTATTGATTGGCAATTATGTGAATTGTTTGTGAAACTCTTTACTTGTATGGTTATTTAATAGTTGTCCCTAGTCAGAGTTCATGTGAGGACACATGTGAACATTAGACTAGCACATCGATTGGTTGATGACTATGTTTCGCAAGTCATAGAAATGGAGATGTCAAACCAATGATGTGGACACATGTTATGAACATGGGGTTGGACTGACCCAACTTGAGACTGGCAATTAGTTGCATCTCTCTCTCTACACATCGTGTATGTTTTGTCCTTAGACCTGAGATTCTCGCATGTACTTGAGATGTGGATCGACCTACTTTGGGGCTATCAGACTCTACTCCGTAACTGGGTAGTTATAAAGGTAGATTTCGGGTTTGTCCTGAAACATGCTGCAAGGCATGGTCAATCAAGATGGGATTTGCCCCTCTCTACTCGAGAGAGATATCTCTGGGCCCCTCGAGTGATCGGATCCAGAAATGCATGGCCGTTCTACATAAGGTTAAGAGTTAATCTAGTAAAGGGATTCCGAGTTATGGTATCGAGAAAGAGAGGTCAGCTTGGAGCTAGACCAAATATCATGAGGCAAAGGGAAAGGCATGTACTAAACCTTGTGATGGTTCGTCCGATATGATCTTTGTATGCGTTTAGGAGTTGGCACGTCTTGCTAGAGGCCGCTACCAACTATTGACAGAATAAGTGTATTCGTGTCATGTCTACACGTATATGAACCTATAGGGTCACACACTTAAGGGGCTGGAAGCTTAATGAGGATTAGATCCGAATTAAACCAGGCTTAGGCTACTAATGGGCTTCTAATGTAGAAGCCCACTAGGGACTCCTATATAAGGGAGGGTGGGGCGAGCTGACTAGGGTTAGACCTCAGACCATTCCAGCCAGCCGCCACTCCTTACTCTTGTGTCACGCGCGCGGACCTAGAAGTCTGGCATCTGACGCTTCCACCCTGTACGTGTGGATACCTCGGAGGCGCTGCATCTGTAGCGTTTGGACGAGCCGCGCAAGGGGAGCTGCTCGTGGGACGAGAACGAGGAGGAGTCGTAGATCGTCTACACTGCCTCGACGCGCTTCATCAAGTTCCGCAACTGCGCGTCTAGTGGTAATCCCGTGATCTATGACAACAGTAATCCTGGTTTACGCGGTAGAAAATTTTGATTTGCGCTAGTGTAGCCTACCCGTATCCCTTCACAAAGACATTCTCATCCTACTTTGGTTGTAAACATCTTACTTATCCTTAGCATACCAAAATTTAAGACTCGCACAATCAACATCAAAAATTGCAAAATGAATGACAAAATAACACGAGCATTCCTTTATAGCATCACAATTTGTTCCACATACAAGGAAAGTTACACAGTTGTTCCATACTAATGCGAAATGGCAAAACACTTTTACTCCGCAGGTTTTGATGAAGACGTGCCACCCCTCCCTGCGGCTGCGGATGAAGGGCACATACGGGTTCGACGGGTACGTCGTCAGCTCGCCCGCCATTGCCGCACGGAACGGTTGTTCGACCTTGAAGTCCCGATGCTTCGGTTCAGGATCATTGGGAGCGACAATCGTCTCCTGATAGGGGATGAGGTCGTCCATCGCCCAAACGCGATCGGAGTACACCGCGGCCTGGTCCGTCAGTTTCAACACCTCGGCAATCTCCACCGAGCCTGTCGACAAAGGGTAACCGCTCGTGACATCGTCGAGGTCGAAGTCCTCCGGGAAGTGGGAGAGCCCAAGACTTAGCGCCATCGCTGCCCCACGACGGAAGGCCGACCTCTCCATGAACTCCACGACCGACGGGGCCTTCTCCAGGTAGTGCCATACCTCGACAAGGTCACTAGGGATCACCTCCGTGGGCGATATCTCCTGAAGAAATGCCTGAAGGCAAGTCGTTTCCAACGCGGCTGAGTCGACCAGGGTGGTCACACATTGCCACGCGTCATACGACTGCGCCTCTTCCATGTTATCAGTGATCCGGCCTGCAACACAGAAGCAAGCAGTAAGCAAAACATTGATATCACAAAACAGTTAGAGTAGTCGGAAGTTGGATGAAGGAGAGTTTACCAATTAGTAGGCGGCAGAGGTCCATGATGAAACTTTGAAGAGAAGAAAAGTCATTCTGCAACCCAAAAATGAGCGCATCATATACTTTCCGCTCTTCAGCGGCAGAAGTAACGACACCCTTGGATCGTCCTTCCGCTGAGCTTGCTTCCGCCTTCGCCTCCTTGAGATCACGCTCTAGGTCGGCGACTCGCTGTTCGGCCGCGCTCAGAGCGGATAGAGCCGCCATCAAGTCACCCACCGAGACAAGGCCTTGGCGGGCCTCCTTTACCTCGGCCGCAGCTGGTTGAAGCTCCTTGTTCGTCTCCTGGACGATAACGAGCTCCTTCTCCAAGCGATACTTCGCAGCAAGCCATTCGGCTGACTCACGCTACAGGCCCTGCGCACAAACTACAGTGTCAACAACAAACAATTCATAAGTTCCCACCTGCTGAAACTCAGCGACTAGGCACTCAGGGACTGGACAATGAAATTCCACAGTGTCCACCCGCTGAAATTCAGAGACTAGGCACTCGGGGACTGGACAATGAAATTCCTCAGTGCCCACCCGCTGAAATTCAGTGACTAGGCACTCGGGGACTGGATAATGAAATTCCTATGTGCCCACCCGCTAAAATTCAGCGACTAGGCACTCAGGGACTGGATAACATAAAAAAACCTTAGGAATCCGACCACTGAAATTCAGTGGACAGATCCTCGGGGACTGGACATACCTGGATAGCAGTGCCTAGCATGCCATGAAGCTCCAACGCAGCCACCGACGCAAGAACGACCGGTGTGTGGCCACGACACTGTTCAACTTTCGTCTCGGCGGCCCCAGGAAGCTGGCTTGACGGCACCGAGGAACTTGCTGCGGCCGCCTTCGCCACGAAGCGAGGGAAGGTCGCTACAGCGGCCGTTGTGCCAGTCGGGGTCGGCTCGGCCACATCGGTTGAGTACGCAAGCACCATATGCTGCGACCCGACACCTTCCTTGGCCTTAGAAGCCGCTTCCGCTGCGATTGGAGGTTCGCTTGGAGCAACCGCCGGATCATCAGAGAACGTGACAACATCGTCGCCTTTCGCCCTTTTGATGCCTTCGGCGGGAGCAACGACCTCGTCGCCTGCGGTGACCCAGCATACCACTGCATGTGTAGTACACTATAGTCGTTGACATGACATCCACAGAACACCATTCCGTAAATATCACATCCCTTAGAGTGGTACAATAGAAACATTGCGGGTCCATATTACAAAAGTACACACTTTTTTATTATTACAATACTGGAAGTTCCAGACTTCCAAAAGATCCAACTTACAAACCAAAATATAAAGGGTTCAGCGAAACTTTAAAAGTAACAACTCCGACTAGGAGTGGGGCTCAACAACTTATTCTATAGAGTTCATGTTGCTTGGCTCTGTTAGTTACTATTAACTAGACAATTAAGTGGACTCGTTCTCATCGACATCGTAGCAGATCTCGTAGTCCACGCCTTCAACTCCTCCGGATAGATCAGGTTCCTCATAGAACACGTCTTCTTGGCATTCAGCTGCATACATTGGCACGTCTTCGGAATCCTCAGAGTCTAAGAAAAGTATCAAAGGAAAGAATGAGTAACAGCGTTACCCAACAAGTTCATTATATGCAAGGTGGAAAGTTTGATGCTCTAACTACCACTGCGGATTATAAATCCTTGGCACTATGCAGTTTTTGTAATTCTTTCTTCAAAGATTGATTTTATTCCGAAAAAATATGACAATCAGCCTTCATAGGTTGACCAGAACTTTCATGGAGTTCCTTTCCTACCGCGTTCATTGCTCCTTCCCGGAACAGGGAGTAACAAGTTATAGTTCTTACACTCTGCAGAGGTGCGTTACTTTACCCATGAGAGATCAACTCCTTGTTGCACAACCGGGCGTACTTTCCTGTCCACATTTCCATGATGTGGGGCCCAGTAGTTGGTCCAAGCCAATCACTGCCCCCTTCGCGACCCTGCATGCCTCCTTGGTGTACAACATGCTCACATAATGAATTACGGCAATGGTTTGTACAAACCGTTAGATGCCAGAACTATTGTGGGACGATGAGGGTTCCCACCCATATGCTGCATATCCTCTACGAATTACCAATTAATATGCACGCTACGAGGATAACAGCCACGACCTGCACATCCGACTTCATGCGAGAGGAAGAAGATACAGCTGACTTCTCTGTCCCATTCCAAATCTTCATGCTAACACGTAATATACGGCGCTAGAATCACTGATGTCAGGGGTTATTAATGAAGGGTTTCGCGGCATAGTAAATCAAAATTTTCTACGGATGCGAACAGAGGGAAAGCCAAGATCTAATCTAGGAGATGCAATCAACGAGAGAGATTGGATTAGATCTTCATACCCTTGAAGATTCGCAGTGAGCGCGGAACGCCTGGCGAACGTGGGTGATGTAGTCGTACTCGCTTCTCCTCCTCGCGATCCGATCTGATCTAGCACCACAAGTGGTGGTGCCTCCGTGAGATGCACACGTGCAGCACCTCAACGTCTCCTCCTTCCTCGGACCAGCGAGTATGGTGGAGAGATAGATTGGATCTACAACACGACGGCGTGGTGTATATGGTGGAGATTTCTGCTGCAGGGCTTCGCCTACAAACAGTCGGGAGGGAGAGAGGAAGGTAGCAAGGCAGCTAGGGCTTGTAGGAAGGTGTGTGTAGTAGTAGGGGGGAGGGGGTGCACCACCCCTCTATATATAGAGGGGGGGCGGCCAGCCCTTGCCCCTCCTCCAATCCTATCTCTAGTTTAAACAATTTAAACTCTCCCTTATCTAGAAATCCTATCTCTAGTTTAAACGATTTAAACTCTCCCTTATCTAGAAATCCTATCTCTAGTTTAAACGAGTTTAAACTTATCTAGGATCGGCTGGGCCCTATGGGGCCTTGTGCCCCTGGCCCAATGCGGCCAGGACACTCCTTCATAGGCCCATGCCCCCTCCCGGAAGGTGGGGCCACGTTGGTCCCCTTCCGGAAGGTTCTAGAAGCTTCCAGACAATACCGATTAACTTGGAACAATTCCAAACTCCAAAACTGCACCGCCTTATATGAATCTTATTCTCCGGACCATTCCGGAACCTCTCGTGATATCCGGATCCCATCCGAGACTCGAACAAAAATTCATAAACCAATTATCCAATCTATCCTAGCGTCGAGATACGTTAAGTGTGTGACCTGCGGGTTCGAGAATATGCACATGATCTTCTATCAATAATCAATAGCGGGTGCAGGCACCCATATTGACTCCACACATTCATCGATGATCATATTGGATGAACCACGATGCCAGGATTCAATCAATCCCATATATATATTCCCTTCGTCGCGATATTTTACTTGCCGAGATTCGATCGTCGGTGGCCATACCTAGTTCAATCTGCTCACAGAAGTACTTTACTCGTCCGTAATCCGATATAACTTTGTGATTAACTCCTTAACCACATGCTTGCAAGCGGTGTTGATATCGACACGAGTGGGCCCGAAGTATATCTCTCCGACTTGGGAGGGACAAATTCCATCTCGATACATACAACCAAACAGATACTTTCCGATCACCTGAGAGACACCTTTATGATCACCCTCTCATAGGATGACGTTTGATGACCTCAAAGCTTTCTTTCGGTACCAGGGAGTTGCATTATCTCATGGTCTAAGGAATACAATATTTGACATAGGAAAAGCTTCGCAAAGATGAACACGATGAAACGATCTAATTGCTTCGCTTAGTTTGGGTCTGTCCATCATATCATTCTCCCAATGATATGATCTCATTATCAATTGACAACTCATGTCTATGATTAGGAAACCTTAACCATCATTGATCAATGAGCTAGTCCTTAGAGGCGTACCAGGGACACGGTGTTGTTCACAAACCACACAAGTATTAATGTTTCCGCTTAATACAATTCTAGCATGGAATATAAACTTTATCATTAACAAGAATTATAATAATAACATCTTTATTATTGCCTCTAGGGCATAATTCCAACAGTCTCCCACTTGCACTAGAGTCAATAATCTAGTTTACATCTGGCAACAATCTCACACCCATGGCACTGAGGTGTTGATCATGTTTTCCACGTGGAAGAGGTTTAGTCAGTGGATCTGCGACATTCAGATCCGTATGAACTTTGCTAATCTTCAGATCTCCATCTGCTATATAATCTCGGATTATATGAAACTTGCGGTTGATATGCTTGGTCTTTGGATGATATCTTGGTTCCTTAGCGAGTGCTATGGCGCCAGTGTTGTCACACAATATCTCCAGTGGGTCCAATGCACTTGGAACCACGCCAAGCTCAGTGATGAAGTTTCTGATCCAAACTCCTTCACTTGGCGCCGCTGCGGCCATGTATTCCGCTTTTGTAGATCCCGCGATCACGCTTTGCTTGCAGCTTCTCCAGCTCACAGCTCCTCCATTCAAAATATACACGTATCCTGTCTGAGATTTAGAATCATCCTTGTCGGTGTCGAAACTAGCGTCGACGTAACCTTTTACGACAAGCTGTTCATCACCCCCATAGACTAAGACCATTTCTTTAGTTCTATTTAGGTACTTTAGGATGTTCTTCACGGCTGTCCAGTGTTCCACTCCTGGATCACTTTGATATCTGATCGTCAAACTAAGAGCATTGGACACATCCGGTCTAGTGCACAGCATGGCATACATGATGGAACCTATGGACGAGGCATAAGGCACTTTGCTCATAGCTTCCCTATCATTTACCGTAGCTGGACACTGAGCCTTGCTCAATATATTACCTGACAACATAGGCACTGAACCTTTCCTTGCCTTATCCATTCTGAACCTTTTCAGAACTTTGTCTAGGTATGTACTCTGGCTTAAAGCTATCAGGCGTCTTTGTCTATCTCTAAAGATTTTGATGCCCAATATATAAGCAGCTTCACCTAGGTCTTTCATTGAAAAACACTTGTTCAAATAACTCTTCACATCGTTAAGCATGTTGATGTCATTTCCAATAATCAATATGTCATCCACATATAGTACCAGAAACGTCACCGAGCTCCCACTTACTTTCTTGTAGATACAAGCTTCGTAGCAATTTGGAACAAATCCAAAGCTCTTGATCACTTGATCAAAACGAAGGTTCCAACTCCGAGATTCTTGCTTCAGTCCATAAATGGAACGCTGAAGTTTGCATACTTTATCAGCATCCTTAGGATCGACAAAACCTTCGGGTTGCATCATATAAAACTCTTCATCAATGTTGCCATTGAGGAACGCAGTCTTGACATCCATCTGCCATATTTCATAATCATGAAACGCAGCAATTGCTAATAAAATCCGAATGGACTTAAACATCGCTACGGGAGAGAAAGTCTCATCGTAGTCAACACCTTGAACTTGTCGAAAACCTTTCGCGACAAGCCGTGCTTTATAGACGGTAACATTACCATCCGCGTCCGTTTTCTTCTTGAAGATCCATTTGCACTTGAGATATTCTCCGAATTTCCTCAGCAATAAAAGGATCTTTTTCTTGATGTCTAAAAATTTCTTGCTTAAGATCACTTCCTGCTCTGCAACTACCTGCATAGTCGCTAATCCTCCAAGAACCTCTGTTCTGATGAATTGAAGTTCTAACCTTTCCAAGTCCATTTGTAACTCTTTTGGTAACTCTCTATTGCTTGGCTGAATATCTGCACTCTTTCTGCTTAAAGCATCTGCTAAAACATTTGCTTTTCCTGGGGTGTGATTGATTGTTAAATCATAATCCTTGAATAATTCCAACCAATGCTTCTGTCTCATGTTTAATTCATTTTGAGTGAAGAAATACTTGAGACTTTTATGGTCAGTGTATAACTCACATCTGGCTCTATAAAGAAAATGCATCCATCCTTTCAGCGCAAAGACTACTGTTGCTAACTCTAAATCATGAGTTGAATAGTTGACTTCATGTGGTTTCAATTGTCTTGAACCATAAGCAATCACTTTCCGAACTTGCATTAATACACAACCCAAACCTTCTTTAGATGCATCACAATATAGAGTGAAATCCTTCCCTGTTTCAGGAACTGCTAAGATTGGAGCTGTGGTTAATCTAGTCTTCAACTCTTGGAAACTTTCTTCACACTTCTCATCCCACTTGAATGGTGTATTCTTCCTTAATAATTTGGTCATTGGTCCAGCTATTTTGGAGAACCCTTCAATGAATCTCCGATAATAACCAACCATTCCTAATAAACCTTGAATTTGCTTCACATTGGTTGGTGCAGTCCACTCTAGCACTGACTGAACTTTAGATAGGTTCACAGCAATCCCATCCTTACTGATCACATGACCGAGGAATTATACCTCATCTAACCAGAACTCACACTTACTGAACTTAGCATAAAGCTTATGTTCTCTTAAAGTCTACAATGCTATTCTCAAATGGTCAGCATGCTCTTCCTTATCCTTGGAATATATCAGAATATCATCAATAAAGAAGATGACAAACTTATCCAAATATGGCATGAAGATCTTGTTCATCAGATTCATGAATATTGCCGGTGCATTGGTGTCGTGGTGGTGGCACGGCAGATGCCATGGGTAGGCTAAAGTATGGGGCCAATGGATGCTAGTGGGATCTGGGGAGGGAAGATGCAACTGTCTCTACACTCAAGCTGCCAAAGTGATGATCTTTATTTCTCTCTTTATGGATTACAAGTGCTCCTTGAGCTGAATACAGGGGGACAAGATGAATCTCCCCAGCCTAACGGTGCTCAAAGAATCGATCCCTCCCTCAGGGTCCAAGCCTCCCCTTATAAAGGAGTGCCTTGGGTGCCCTTAGGGCTGACGAGGCAAGCATATTCGTGGAATATGCTTGTCCCAAATTAGTAGTTCGGCGGCCTCCTTTCCCTGTCACCCTTCTAATGGCGGCAAGGCTCCAGTGGCCCCCTCCTGCGTGCCTCGTGCTCCAGGACTGTCACCTCCATGACCTCCTTCTGCCCCTCTGACGCCGTGCATCATTGTCTCTTGTGCTTGGCTCTGCTCTGATTCCCTCTAGCCTGCAGCTATAGTTTGACCTTGGGCTTCTCCTTCTCCTGCAAGCTTCGTATCACTCGGCCTTACCTTGTGTTACTCGGCTCGTTCTTCACCTGCATCAAGATCACTTGGGTAACCCGGCCGATTCTCTCATCAGCTCGGCCGGGTAACTACTTGATACATATACGTGGGATTCTTGCCTTCGTTCATCGGCCGACATATCCATGACTCGGACGACTTGGACCGTAACTCGGAAACTAGACGGGGATAGTACCTCTGTCTTTCCCCGTCTCTGACCTACCCGAGGTTAACCCCCCGACATTAGTCCCCGAAGCTGGTGTGGCCCTGTCAATAGCTTTGGCCGGGTTATATCAGCTTCATTATATTCTTCAGTCTTGTTTCCGAGTTATGGCCTCGTCCGAGGTTTCCTCGTTCCTTCCCTCGTACGCCATGTCCTACGTGTCATCCCATCATTGTTCTTCTAGTTTTTAGGTCCTTCTACAGTGCTTACTGACAAGCTACAGTGAACCCTGTACCTGCTGCGCCGCCGCTGCGACGCCTCGTGTGCCGTTCCCCTTGGGGATTGTGACGACCTTTCTTCGTGTGTGGCCGTTGGTGTGGCTCCACTCACCGTCGTGCGTTCGTGCTGCTCCCACGATCTACACGGATAACTGCCACACCCACGATCCCACTTCCCTGTTCATGGCTTGACTATAAAGAGGGGAACTGCGCTCGTGGGATTCACCTTTCCCCTTATCGCTCGCCTCCGTTCTCCTTCTTCCTTTCGTGGCGTTCTCTTGCGATCTGCATTGCGCCTGTGAGCCTCCGCCGGCGAGGATTCCGACGCGTCGTTCTGCCTTTCTTGCCCGCGCTCCACGGCTTTGGCTCCGCCGCCGGTGAGTCCTCTCTGGCCGTCTTGCCCTGATCTTTCCCTAGATTCATCTGCTTCGTTTTCGTGCTCGGGCGACGGTTCCTCCGTTTATTCGCCATTGTTTTCGTGCAAAGTTTCGACGGGGCCTTGCAGTTCTAAACTCCCCTCCGCCGCCAGTTTTTCCTCCGGCGATCTTTCCGGCGCACATATGTCTAGTTCGTTTAGCGGCGCTCTTGTTGAGGACGACGACGCTGGCTCCGGGCCCGAGCGAGGCTCGTGGCAGGGCTTTCAGTCACGCGCCGTGAGATTGAATGGATCCTCCGGACTCGACGGATTCCCGCCGAGGTTTCTTGCCGTTTACCCGGCAGCGAATCCTCTCCAGATATCAGAGAGGGCGAGTATGTGGTTTTCATGTCTCACTTCGCCCGCGGCTTCGGTCTCCCTCTTAGCGATTTCGCTAGAGAATTCCTCGATTACTTCGGCCTTCAGCCGCATCACCTTCCTGCGAACGCCATAGCTTCTCTTTCTGCTTTCATCTCCGCTTCGGAGGGTTACTTCGGCCTGTGGCCGTCAGTGCATGTCTGGTCGAAGTTCTTCCAGATCCGCTCCAACGTTGTCCCTGACAAATCTCTGCACCCTTCCGAGAAGTTGCTCACCCAGTGTGGGGCGGCATCTATCACACCTCGGAGGAAATCCGTGTTCCCTCGTGTCACTGGGTTGGAGTCGTGCAAGAAGTGGCACAAGTCATTCTTCTACGTCAAGAACAGATGGGCGGAAGACAAGATTCGGCTCCCTCCATTCTCAATTGGACCACCTTCCAAAGTGAACTGGCTCTATAATCCGAGGAAAACTCACGCCTTGGCCGAGGCCTTCGATATTCGGCTAAAAGAGTTGATCCGGGCCGGGTTATGCGGCGAAGACCTGATGGCAACTTTTATTAGTAGCCGGATCTGCCCCTTCCAGCAGCGGACCCACAAGCTGTGCTACATGAGTGGTCCCCTTGACCTAACCGAGTCTCGACGGTGGAGCTGGATAACTATCTTATTCATAAGCGCGTCCGAGCTATCTTCAAGTCTGAGATGCCTGAGGATTGGTCTTGGGGGTTAAAACCATTCACCCGCGATCGTCCGCCTCCCGAGGTAAGCTTAATCAGCATTGCTCTGTTATTCCACAGTTTTTAGAAACTGGTTTACATGATTCTCTTTCTCCTCGTCTTGCAGAGGTTCGCAGAGCAGAAGAACGAGGACGCCGAAGTTCTGCAGCTCCCTTGGCCCGCGGACAGGAGTACCCCGGATACTGGCGAGCCGGACTCCGAGGAGTTCGTCCCTAAGTCGGATCCTGCCCTCGAGCTCATGCAAAACTTCAGCGCATGAGGAGGAAGGTGATTCGGACGAGGTCCAAATTCTTGAGGTAGTTGCCGCCATGCCTATTTCTTATGCATTTCCGGCTTCTACTTTCCCAGCTAATCCGGCCGGTCAGGTTCACGACGCCGAGCCTATTGCTTCCCGGCCTACCCGGGAAGCGTGGGGCTCCTGCTAGTGCCTCGGAGGCGGTTCCTAAGAAGCGAATGAAGAAATCCGCTCCGAACCCTCCCAGGCGCAAGACTATGCCTGGGGTCGCCGGGTAAGTTCTTTTGCCTATATTTCTTGTTTCTCTCTTCGCTTCTCATCTTGTGAATCTTCCTTCTTATTTTGCAAGTGCCCTCTTCGTTAAACCCGGCGGTCCTAGTATGACTAGCCATCCGATTGGCCGCCATCTCCTCCTCCCGCTGATGATACCAGAATTCCTAGTCCTATTCGTCCTGCTTCTCCTCCAGCTCCGAATGCGTCGCCTGTTCGTCGCGATCTCCCTGAGACCCCTTCCATTGACCTGGATTCAAACCAACCCTCCAAGTCTTGCCGAGCCCGCCCTTCTATGGGCCCCAATGCCATCGAGCCTCCATCTATTCCGGCAGTTTCTACGGCCATCCCGACCTCGGCCGAAAAGGTCGTTATCCCGGCGCCCTCTGCGACCTTATCCTCCGCTGCTCCTAAGGACCCCGTCCCTACTTCCGAGGCGCCACTTCCTGCTGATGCCTCTTCTAAGGCGAAAAAAGCTATTGCCGTCAAGACTTCTTCTTCTCAGAAAGGTCTTGCCGGCTCTTCTCAGCCGAGTATTGCTGACGTGCTGCGTAAGGGAGCTGCGCCTACCAAAGTCCCCGTTACCTCGGCCGCCGGCAGCCAGCTTGCTCTTCATAAGAGCCCTGCGACTGCCGTGGTCGGACCGCCTGCCCGGGGTAAAGTTTTAACTCGGACAGCTAGTGGGAACAGCCTTGGAGCGCTGGTTGAGTATGCCAATAACTGGAATGCCGCTGATCAGTTTGAGGGAAATCCAACAAACCAGCCCTTTCAGCTTTCTGACATCAGCGGCCGTTTTGACCATGCTGCCCAGTTCATCATTGATACCAACAAGATGAATGAGGTAATTATTTTCTCTGAGTCTTAAATTACTCTTCGGATGTTACCATATGCTCTAGTCCCCGAAACTTGCAAGGAAATAACTTGTTGTATACTTGGAAGTTTGACTTAAGTTTGTTTCTAAGGTTCATTAATCCGGCCATCTAGATCCGAGTTTAGTTGTGTTTTATTCGGACTTGGTTTAGCTTTGAATATCCAGCCATCTAGATCCGAATTAAGCTTTGCTTGATTCGGATCTAATTTAGCTTTGAATATCCAGCCACCTAGAGCCGAGTTAAGCTTAGCTTGATTCGGATATAATTTAGCTTTGAATATCTAGCCACCTAGATCCGAATTAAGCTTTGCTTGATTCGGATATAATTTAGCTTTGAATATCTAGCCACCTAGATCAGAATTAAGCTTTGCTTGATTTGGATCTAATTTAGCTTTGAATATCTAGCCATCTAGATCTGAGTTAAGTTCTGCTTGACTCGGATCTGGTTTAGCTTTGAATATCCAGCCACCTAGATCTGAGTTAAGTTCTGCTTGACTCGGATCTGGTTTAGCTTTGAATATCCAGCCACCTAAAGCCGAATTAAGCTTTGCTTGATTCGGATATAATTTAGCTTTGAATATCTAGCCATCTAGATCTGAGTTAAGTTCTGCTTGACTCGGATCTGGTTTAGCTTTGAATATCCAGCCACCTAGATCTGAGTTAAGTTCTGCTTGACTCGGATCTGGTTTAGCTTTGAATATCCAGCCACCTAGATCTGAGTTAAGTTCTGCTTGACTCGGATCTGGTTTAGCTTTGAATATCCAGCCACCTAGATCTGAGTTAAGTTCTGCTTGACTCGGATCTGGTTTAGCTTTGAATATCCAGCCACCTAAAGCCGAATTAAGCTTTGCTTGATTCGGATATAATTTAGCTTTTACTCGTTGACTTATCATTTTGCCTTATTACTCAGGTTGCACATGACCGGCGGACTGCCGAGTTCCAGAGGTTGCTTTTTTCGCACCGCAAGCTGGAAGAGAAGTACGAGAAGGTTCTGCCCGTGGCAAAGAAGGCTGGTATGTCGATAGTTCCTTTTCCTTATTACCAACTTTATCATGTATTCGTCCATGGAATGCCGGCTTACTTCTTGTTGAATAGGTAATATTAATAACCTCAATATTCGCCTTGAAAAGAAAATCAAGAACCTGGAAGGTTAGTTTCCTTTCTATTTTACTCCCTCTCCTTCTTAATATATATGCTAAGGTTCCTTATTGCGTTTGGCTGTGGTAAAGCCGAGTTGCAAGACTTCGCAGTGTCACATCAAGATTGCATGCCCATGCCTGACGTGATGCTGCATTTTTTAGAACAAAATGCAGTTCATTCAAGCAACTACAAGAAAAAGACGATGAGATAGCTCGCCTGCGATCCGAGGTGGATACCCTTAAGCTCTCTCAAAAATCCGAACTAGAGAAGGTCGACCAAGAATTTTCCGAGGAAAAGAATCGGCTGACTCTGGATCTGCAGAAGAACAAAGAACTCCTTGAAGGTGCCGAACTTAAAACCCGGGGTTTGAGCGAGGAAATTGCTCGTTTTGAGAAGAGCAAGGCTGATTGGGCCAAAGATCTTCAGATAATGATGAGCTATATTCATCGTAAGATACTTGGCATGGCCGAATTATATTTTTCTTTTTTGTCCCCGCTACCCTTTGACACGTGCTTTATGCAGATCATTTCCCGAGGCCAAGCCCGTGAGTTCTAAAGCAGTTCTTGCAGCTCGCGCGCCGAGGTGAACTCAAGCATTATTGATTCGACTATTCCATGGAGGATTACTTGGTTGCCGTTGGCCGCAGCTTGGTCCGATGAAAATTATGGGCGGGACTTGGTGCAGGCCTATCCGAGCTACCATGTACTCTGGCCGAATACTCGGGACTCGATATCAACGAAGTCAAGTTATTGGTGACAAGGATGGCATCCGAGAGGCGCTTGAGTCTTTGGAGAGAATCGGTTTGGGCGTGCCGACATGGCCCTCATCATTATCATGTCATGGTATGAAGACATCTCTCTGGACATCCCGAGAAATTTGCCGGCTCCCCGGGTTGAAGATCCCACTTTTGTTGCTCTTCGGCAAGCTCGGGCGTTCCAACTCGTCGAGTACGCCGACGTGCACACTTGGAATGAAGGGCCGAGTTTTCTCCCAGACCCGGATCAGGAGGTTGCGGCTGAGGGTGCCTCGGATGATGATTCAGCGGAGCAGGGGGAAGGCGAAAATGATTCGGCCGCATCTGATAGCTCTAGCTCAAGCTCGGACAGCAATGGCGATGCGCGGTCCTCTTCCAAAGGTACCGGGCATTCTACCGCACGGACTGACGCTCCTGAACAACCTCGGACTTCCGCCGAAGTTGCACCTGGGTCAGCGGATGGCGAGGCAACCTCAGTCGAGGTCCCTCCTACCTCGGAGTGCCCCGCAACTGAGCAAGTAGCTGCCTCTCCAACGAACAACGCCTAAGTTATTTCCGATCCCTGGTATGCCGGGCGTATGATGTAGGCAAAAAATTTGTTAACCCGCTGTATGATCTGAATTTCTTTTGCCATGTACTGTTGAGACATTTGGTTAAGTGGATGCTCGTCCGAATTCTTGCTTCGCTGGCCCTTAATTTCTTGACCTTTTAGGGCTTAACTTTGCTGTTATTTTTTATGGTCTTATCCAGGCATGAGCGCTGAATACCTATGATATTGATCATTACGAACATAAGTTAACTACTTCGTTACGGAAGTATATAGCGATCGCTGGATCGTTGTTTATTGTCCAAAACTTCCTCATGTAAATCAAATTTCAGAGGTAGTATAAAACTGATATGAGTGCGTTCAGCATAAGTTTGAGGTAGCATACGGTAGTCCCCGAGTCGCTGCTTTAGATGCCGAAGTTTAAGTATCAATACGAAATTGATATATCATATGATAGTCCCCGAGTCACTGCTCTGGGCACCGAGGTTCATATTCGTAACATGAAAGAAATACAACATACGGCAGTCCCCGAGTTACTGCTCTGGGCGCCAAGGTTCAAGCACGTAACGCGAAAGAAATAAATATAACATATGGCAGTCCCCGAGTCATTGCTCTGGGTGCCGAGGTTCAAACATATAACACGAAATAACATAACATATGGCAGTCCCCGAGTAACTGCTCTGGGTGCCGAGGTTCAAACATATAACACGAAATAACATAACATATGGCAGTCCCCGAGTAACTGCTCTGGGTGCCGAGGTTCGAATACATAATACGAAATAAATATATCCTAAGGCAGTCCCCGAGTCACTGCTCTGGGTGCCGAGGTTCAAATACATCATTGGATTTTGACCTTGAGATATAATGCTACGAGTAGAATGGCCGAAGTAAAGCCACATTCCAGGGGCGCTTCGTTTCTTCACCAGCTTTGTCTGCCTTGTTCTCTCCAGGGGACTGAGCATCGATCAGATAATATGCATCGTTGTGCAATGCTTTGCTCACAATAAATGGTCCTTCCCATGGGGGTGACAATTTGTGCATGCCGTATGCTGCACTAGCCGGAGGACCAAATCTCCTTCTTTGAATACTCTTGGATTCACTTTCTTGCTGTGATACCGCCGTAAGTTCTGTTGATAAATAGCCGATCGTGATAATGTCAACTCTCTGGCTTCTTCCAACAGGTCTACGGCATCTTGCCGAGCTATCTCATTTGTCTCTGAGGTTGTGTACTGAGCAACTCTTGGCGAGTCATATATTATGTCGGCTGGGAGTATGGCCTCTGCCCCGTACACCAGAAAGAATGGAGTGTAACGTTGATCTATTCGGAGTAGTCCGAAGGCTCCATAACACGGCTGGGATTTCTTCGATCCAACATCCTGCCGACCTTTGCAACGGTTCAACAAGTCGTGGTTTTATTCCTGATAGCACCAGTCCATTAGACCTTTCCACTTGTCCATTGGATGTTGGGTGAGCCACCGAGGCAATATCTAGTCTTATGTGCTTCTCTTGGCAAAATCTAGCGAAAGCTCCTTCTGCAAAGTTCGTGCCATTATCCGTAATAATACTATGTGGGTACCCGTATCTCAAGATGATATCCTTGAGAAATTTCACCGCTGTGTGCCCATCACACTTTTTAATCGGTTTTACTTCAATCCATTTTGTGAACTTGTCTACCATAACCAACATGTGGGTCATTCCTCCTCTCGCCGGCTTGAACGGTCCCACCATATCTAGACCCCATACAGAAAATGGCCAAGTGATGGGTATTGTTTTTAACTCGGCCGACGGCATATGTATTCTGGTTGCGTATCTCTGACATCCATTGCATTTCTTAACTAATTCTTCTGCCTCTTTTAACGCCGTTGGCCAGTAAAATCCATGCCTAAATGCCTTGGCTACTAAAGCGCGAGATGAGGCATGGTGCCCACATTCTCCTTGGTGTATGTATAGAAGGATTTCCTGACCTCTGTGGAACTTACGACTCGCAATACGCTTGACGCTTCTTATATAACTCATTGTTTATTATTGTATAGGCTTTTCTCTTCTTATGGTTTGTCTAGCTAATACCTCATTACTCGGCAATATCGCTCTTTTAGGTAAGAAAATATGGGTTGCGCCCATATCGGTGTTACTCTTTCGCAGTGATCTCACCGTCATCTCCATGTTTTCTGCCGACGATATACCTCGGCTCTCTCCATGATTGTTATTACCTCGGCTGTCCCCCTCTTTAGGGTTCCGAATCTTCTGGATCTACCTCCATTGGCGTGATTTTCTGCGAACTTGCTGGGATAAAGATTGATTCGGATTCTGGTGATGGGTTTATTGATGGTTTCCTGAGGTGCTCCAGGGCAATACCTGGCGGAATTGACTGCCGGGTTGATCCTAATTTTGACAATGTGTCAGCAGCGTCATTTTCTGCTCGTGGTATATGGTGAAATTCACATCCTTCAAAGTATCCACTGATCTTTTGCACATGGAATCTGTATAAAGACATATTAGCATCTAATGCGTCCCAACTGCCCGATACTTGCTGTACTACTAGATCCGAGTCACCGTAGCATAGGATTCGGCGTATACCAATTTCTTTTGCCACTTTTAATCCATGGACTAGTGCTTCATATTCAGCTACATTGTAGGACGCAGCAAAATGTATTTGCAGTACATATTTCAATTGATCTTTTTTAGGCGAGGTTAGCACTATTCCTGCTCCCAAACCATTCCTTAGTTTGGAACCATAAAAATGCATTGTCCAGTAATTTGGATCTGGCAATGGTGGTTCATACTGCACCTCGGCCCGATTTAGAAAGTCGGCGACAGCCTGAGATTTGATTGCATCTCTTCTATCAAATTGTGGAGCATACGGTGATAACTCGATCGCCCATTTTGCTATTCGGCCACTTGCATCTTTGTTGTTCAATATGTCGGCTATGGGTGCCTCACAGATTACTTTGATGGGGTGCTCTTCAAAGTAATGCTTAAGCTTTTTTGCCGACATATATACTCCATAAGCCATCTTCTGATAGTGCGGATAATTCTGCTTTGAAGTGGATAATACTTCACTTAGATAATACACTGGCCTCTGAACTGACTTACCATCTTCAAGTCGTTCCACTACAACCACAGTACTAACTACTCGATTGGTAGCCGCTACATAGAGTAGCATAGGTTCTTTCGATAATGGAGAAGCTAAAATGGGTGCCGTAACTAGCATCTTTTTTCAACTCATGAAATGCAAGGTCCACCTGCGGAGTCCAGCTGAATTTGTCTGACTTTCTCATCGGTGATAAAGTGGCGATGCCTTTTTCTAGCCGACATACAAATCGACTAAGCGAGGCCGCAGCCCGTGAATTTTTTACATCGTTCAAACATCTCGGCAATTCCATTCTTTCTACGCTCTTATCTTTGTTGGATTAGCCTCGATACCTCGGTGGACACAAGGAAACCGAGTAGTTTTCCTGCACGCCAAATGTGCATTTCTCTGGATTAAGTTTCATTCGGAACCTTCTCAGGTTCACGAAAGTTTGCCGTATATCTTCTAGCAAGGTTTTGCTCTCCTTAGTTTTGATGACTACGTCATCCACATACACTTGTACATTTTTTCCTATCTGATCATGTAGGCATTTTTGCATGCATCTTTGATATGTTGCTCCTGCATTTCGCAGGCCGAATGGCATTGTGTGATAACAATAAGCCCCGTACGGGGTAATAAATGCAGTCTTTATTTGATCGGCCGAATTTAACGGTATCTTGTGGAAACCAGAATACGCGTCTACAAATGATAACAGCTCACAGCCAGCGGTCGAGTCAATTACTTGGTCTATTCTAGGCAATGGAAAAGGATCTTTCGGACACGCCTTGTTCAGGTTAGTGTAGTCGATACACATTCGCCACACAATGGCTACATTGGGGTCATCTTTTTTCTTTTCTACTAGCACCGGATTTGATAACCAATCCGGATATAGCACCTCCATGATGAACCCGGCTGCGAGGAGCCGAGCTATTTCATCCCCTATTACTTTTCTCCTGTCTTCGGCGGGCGGCGAGAGGTTGCTTCACCGGCCTTGCTCCTGGCCTGACGTTTAAAGAGTGCTCAGCCAACTCCCTCGGAACACCTTGCAGATCTTGAGTTGACCATGCAAATATGTCCCGATTCTCACGGAGGAAGTTGGTGAGCTCGCCTTCCTATTTAGCGTCAAGGCCTGCACCAATAGTAACGGCGCTGGGAATTGCTCATCAATCTGAAATTTCTTCGTCTCTTTGGTTGGTGAAAAGAAACACGCCATGAGGGTTGGCCGGTCTTAAGCATGTTTAATCAGTCGATTGAGCGAGGCTGCTACCTCTGAATCCTTTTCTTTTCTCTTGCTATAACCAATGACTCGCAAATTTGACCCGGCAAGCACACTCCATTGACTTTTGTAATCCCCAACTGTTATCACCCCTTGTGGTCCGGGTAACTTCATCTTTAGATAACCTATATGACAAATGCTCATGAATTTGGCCAAGGTCAGTCCGAGTAGAGCATGATAACAACTTTCCGGATCCACCACTTCAAATTCTAAGTTTTCTGCTGCGATTATCTCTTACCGAATAACACGTCCACTCGGACTTTACCGATGGGCTCACATGAAAGCCCTGGCACTATCCCATGGAAAGTTGTCCTCGTGGACTGCAGCATATTCTGCGATATTCCGAGTTTATGCATGGTATCTTTGTACATGATGTTGATACTGCTCCCATTGTCGATGAGTACTTTTGAAAATTTTACATTGATGCTTGGTCCAACAAATGTCGGATCCAACACAAGTGCATATGATCCTGGACTCGGCATTATTCTGGGGTGGTCTTTCATGCTCCAGGTCACCTCCTGATCGGACCATGGCTGGTATCTTGGCACCGCCGGCACAACCGCATTCACTTCCATATGCCGGCGCTGCACACTTTGCTTGTCCTGCTGTTCTGTTGTGAACACACAATAAGACTGGTGATGTTCCCTGTAATCATTACGTCCAGTATTTACCGGATTCATCCTTCCGTCCTGGCCCTGGTTCATTACTTGATGCACTGCATCCCTCCGATCCGAGTTATCGTACCTAGGTGGAGGGGGCGGTAGAATCAGTTGCTGTGTATTTGCTCCAGTTAATTGCGGCTGATGCTGCTGTTGCACCTGATGGGGAGCCTGAACTCCTGCTGGGTTCCCCATCGCATTTTTCATCCAGGCACATTGGCGGGTTGTATGATTGGCTGGTCTGGATGGGTTTGATGTGTGAAATTTGCACGGCTGATCTAACATGAATTCGAACGTATACTTCGGCCTCTCTTGCCATTGCTTCTTCTGCTCTGGGTCCATTGCCTTTTCCCCTCATTTCTTGATGTCCACTGTTGAGGTCCATTTTTCTGTCGTTGAGTTGCTCCGTGACTCGGCTGATCTTGTGCTACTGCCGCCACAGGCGAATTATATCTATAATCCGCCTCTCTCTTCTTCTTCCTCAAATCACGCTGGATGACCCGCCAATTCTCGCGTCTTGGTCCTGTTGCTCACGATGATGCCGACATTAATTCCGGTTGGGTTGGGTGCCCAATGCATAGGAGTCGCTATTCGATAGTTTCGCCGGTGTGGTTGGCATATCTCTTTGCGGCATTGCCACAACACCTGGCATAACGGCCTTGCGAACCAAGCGATTGCTTGCAATTCGATAACTCCCTCACATGAGTTTCTCAGGTTACACCATCGAGTTAAAAACTCTCTATCCGTTTCATTCGGCCTCTGCTTGCACATGGCTAGCTGTTGTGGTCTATTTGGTCTCTTGTATGTGCTGGTAAAGTTGCTGACAAACATTTCTTCGAAATCTAACCAACAGTTGATACTGCCAGCTGGTTGATTATTCAACCATACCCTGGCTGGTCCTTCCAACATCTGTGGGACATACCGCACTGCCCATCTTAGGTTGCCACCCGCCATCTTCACAGCGGTGGCATAATCAATCAACCAGTCTTGTGGCTTGGTACTTCCATTGTACGTTTTTGTGCCTCTTGCCAACTGAAAATTCGGCACTGGTGGTTCGCCCATGATCCGTGGTCCAAAACATGTCGGACCTGGTGGACCTTGCTCTGTTGGGCCACGCAGAGATAAAACAAAACTTTTCCTCTAACGTGGTGATCCCAAGACCTAGCTGAGGTAGAAGGCCACGAGGTTTACCACTAGACGCGCGGCTGCGGATTACTGATGAAGCGTCGATTGATGCAATCAGTCCTCACGATCCGATCGTCTGGTCTGATCGCAACACCTCTTTGGTATCCACACGCATTACAGGAGGAGCGCCGGCGGAACTGCTAGGTTCGTTCGGTAATTGGACTTTGTGGAGCTAGGGTTTCCAACACATGGAATAACCTAACCGAACAACGATTAACCTCTTCTGGGTTACTGTGCTCCACAATATATAGGGAGTGAACGTGGGCTCTGCTCGCGCGACCCATTCACTAAAGCCCATATAAAACTAGTCACCGTGAGTCCAACTCACTAACTCGATCTAATCTGGTTTAGGTCCAACCCAACCAGATTATATGATTCGGATCTAATCCGAACCTGCTCCCGCTCTTAAGTGTGTGACCCCGCAGGCTCATGGTTACTTGGACACGATTTGAGTCCAACTCACAATCGATCAATCGGCATCGGCTCCTAGCAGAACATACCGATTCCCAAGTACCAAAGAGTCATGACGACTTGCCTTTTCAATGTGACTTACGTCTGAGTCCCTTTTGCCTCACGATATACCTTGTCAGACTATAGGCGAATATATGTCATCCCTTAAATAGTCCAACTCTCTTCTCGATCCGAGATAAGTGATTCACCCGACTAACTCTTAGCCGATCGGCTCGGTTAACACTTAACCGAGTCGTGCATGGCCATGCTTTCCGAATCATATCTCACGAGAGGGCCCAGAGAATATCTCTCCGAGTGGAGGGGCAAAATCCCATCTTGGTTATTCACATCACGCAGCTTGATTCTCAGTCGACCCGAACCCTGCCTTTATAACCCCGATTACGGATCAGCGTTTGACAGAACCTAAGTCGGTGATCCTCAACTCGGACTATGCAACAACCTCAGGTCTAAGGATTACATTGATTGAGATATACAAATGACAGCTTAGTTCGTTGTACCTCAATATGGGTCAATCCGACTCGCTAAACTTCTTTAGCCTAGTCTGTGTAAGTTGGAATAGCATCTCCATGCCCATGACAAGTGGAACCGAGTCATCAAGCCAACTTTCACATTGGTCTAAGTTGTGTGTCCAGCACAACCTCAATGACCAAGGATGTTTAGTACAAACAACATGAATGTATAGTTCCACAACTGAATCACATATTCAATGATACACATCAGATGTTTATACAAGGATACTTAATAACTTTATGAATACAATGGGAAATATCATCATACATGATTGCCTCTAGGGCATATTCCCAACAGTCTCCCACTTGCACTAGAGTCAATCTTCCGACATCACATGTCTAAGCATCTAATGCCCATGGCTCTCGAGTCGCCTCATGCTTGCTGGGGTAACGGTTTTGTCAACGGATCCGCAATATTTGCATCCGTGTGTACCTTGCATAACTTGATATCACCACGATCCACTTGGCGAATCGGTGGTACCGCATGAGTATGTGCTTGTTCTTCCGGTGTTGTCTAGGTTCCTTGGCTTGTGCAATAGCACCATTGTTGTCACAATACACGTCCAACGGATTGGACGAGCCTGAACCACACCAAGATCCATGAGGAAATTCCTCATCCAAACAGCTTCCTTTCTGCCTCGGCAGCAATATACTCACCTCTGTTGAAGCAGACCAGCCTCTTGCTTGGAACTTTTCCAGCTCACGGACCTCCGTTTATAATAAACACGTATCCGGATTGCGAGCGAGAATCATCGAGTCGGTGAGATAACTCGCATCCGTAACCCTTTACACGAGTTCATCTTCACCACCACAAACCAAGAACATATCCTTAGTCCTTCTCAAGTACTTTAGGATATTTTTAGCATTGTCGATGGATCTCCGGGATCAGCCTGGTATCTCTCACAACACTTAGAGCATAGGAAACATCCGCCTAGTACAAATCATGGCGTACATGATGGATCCAACTCAGAAGCATATGGAATCGCACTCATCCTACTTCGCTCATCGGTTGTCGAAGGACCTTTGAGTCTTGCTAAGTTTTACACCATGGGACATCGGTAAGAACCCTTCTTACGATTCCATGTTGAACTTTTCAACACTTTGTCCAAATAAGTACTCGACTCAATCCAATGAGCCTCCTTGATCTATCTCTATAGATCCGGATTCAGGATGTATGTTGCCTCACCCAAGTCTTTCATTGAGAAACTCCTTTCCAATGATTCCTTGGTTTCTTGCAACATCTGGACATCATTTCCAATCAGTAATATGTCATCCACATATAAGATTAGAAAATTTACTTTGTTCCCACTAAACTTCTTGTATAAACAAGAATCATGATCACTCTTGATGAAGCCAAACGATTTGACTACCTCATCAAAGCGAATATTCCAACTCCGAGATGCTTGCTTCAACCCATAAATGGATTTCTGAAGTTTGCATACCTTGTCGAGATTAGTGGATCGACAAAACCCTCGGGCTGTATCATATACACGTCCTCGGTTAAATTTCCGTTAAGGAAAGCCGTTTTGACATCCATCTGCCATATCTCATAGTCGAAATAGGCCGCTATAGCTAACATGATCCGAACTGATTTAAGCATCGCTACGGCGAGAAAGTCTCGTCGTAATCAACTCCTTGAACTTGTCGGAACCCCTTCGACAAAGGCGTGCTATAGATTGAAACATTTCCATCCATATCAGTTTTCTTCTTAAAGACCCATTTGCACTCGACGGGTCTTGCACCGTCTGGCGATCAACCAAGTTCCAAACTTGATTTTCATCCATGGACTTTATCTCGGATCTCATGGCTCCAAGCCATGACTCGAATCGATCCCACCATCGCTTCCGAATAATTTGCCGGCTCATCACATCTAACAAGAACACATCACGAACACTTCGTAATCTTGCCGATCTTCGTACAATGCAGTCTTTCGGCTCGGCCACGATCGGCTCAACCTCCAAGGTTTTTGCCGATTCACTATTAGCCGATTCGCTATTAGCCGATTCCTCTCGAATTTCTTCGAGTTGTACCGTGCTCCCACTTACTCCCCGACTGAGAAACTCTTTCTCAAGGAAGACACCGTTCCGAGCGACAAACACTTTGCCCTCTTCTCGGTTGTAGAAGTAGTAACCCAAGGTTTCCCTCGGATAACCCACGAAAATACATTTATCCGACTTGGCCGTAAGCTTGTCCGATCAAGCTTGACAAAAGCTTCACAACCCCAAATCTTAAGAAAAGACAAACTCGGCTTTTGCCTGTCACATCTCATGCGGTGTCTTCTCTACCGATTTTGATGGTACTTTGTTTAGTGTGAACGCCATTGTTTCTAGACAATAACCCCAAAATGATAAAGGCGGTCTCCGACTCATCATTGATCGTACCATGTCCAACAAGGTCCGATTCCGCCTTTCCAAACACCATTCCTTTGTGGCGTTCTGGCGGAAGTTGAGGAACTATTCCACAACTTTTCAGATGGTCATCAAACTCATGGCTCATGTACTCGCCTCCTCGGTCCGATCAAGAAACTTTATTTTCTTGCCGAGTTGATTACGTGCTTCATTCGGAATTCTTTGAACTTTTCAAAGGCTTCCGACTTATGTTTCATCAAGTAGATATATCCATACCTACTCAAATCATCGGTGAAGGTAATGAAGTACTCACAACCACCCCGGATGTCGTGCTCATTGGTCCACATACATCACTATGTACTAGTCCCAACAAGTCGGACGCCTTTCGCAACTCTTTGCAAAAGGTGTCTTGGTCATTTTGCCGAGTAGGCAAGATTCGCATGTCTCGAGCGACTCTAAGTCGAGCGGTTACGAGTCCATCATCATGGAGCTTCTTCATGCGTTTCCAACTTATATGACCAAGCGACGGTGCCAAAAGTAAGTCATATTCAGATCATTTGGTTTCAACCTTTTAACATTTATGTTATAAACCGACTCACCATCAAGATTCAAAATAAATAACCTCGAACGGGTGCAAAGCCGTGAAACATATCATTCAAATACAAAGAACAACCATTATTCTTGATATTCGACTCATAGCCTTGCCTCATCAAACATGAAGCCGCAATACTGTTTGACTAAGCACTGGAACATAATAACAATTATTTAGTTCCATAATGAATCCGGAAGGTAAATGAAGTTGCATCGTGTCGACTTCCAGCAACTCTTGCTTTGTTGCCGACTCAATATCAACCTCACCTCTTGCTACGCTCCTAGTTCTTACCGGTCCTCAACGAGTTGCGATGTGAATAACGATCCGGTATCATATACCCAAGAACTATTAGGTGCATCAAGAAGATATATGTCTATAACATTGCAAACAAGTGTACCGAGTCAAGTCATACCTCCACTCTTGGCTTTGTCGGCCAAGTACTTGCTGCAGTTCCTCTTCCAATGGCCATCCGCCTTGCAAGAGAAGCAAGTGGATCCCATTGAAGGAGATGGCTTAGTCCCGAGGAAGCGCTTGGGACAGGTCATGAGCCTGCTTCCTCCGACTCAGCCTTCTTCTTAGTCCAAGAACTCTTCTTGAACTTAGCCTTATTCGCACCATCAACACTTGACTGGTGCCCTTCTTGTGATCCGCCTCTGCCTCCTTGAGCATCCCATGCAATTCAGTGAGCTTCTTATCCATACCATGCATGTGGTAGTTCGAAATGAACTGCACATATGCACTAGGAAGCGCGTTCAGAATTATATCCGTAGCGAACTCTTCGCTCATGGGGTAGCCAAGCCTCTCCAGAGACTGCATGTAACCAACCATTTTGATCACATGCGGACTCAGTGGATCACCATCCTTAAGCTTGCAACTCAGCGAGCCGAGAGACTTGATACCTCTCGGTTTTGCACGAGCTAGAACATACTTTTGAGGCTTTCGATCATATCGTAGGCCTCAACATGCTCGAACTGCTTTTGCAAGTCCGGTTCCATGTGAGCAAGCATAAGACAGCTAATATCCGTGGACTCATCTTTAGCCCGACGGTAGGCATTGGTGGCTGCGATCGCATTCTCATTCGCTCATCCGAAGTGGGTTGTCTAGGACATGGTCCTTCTTTTCTTGTTTGAGAACAATTCTCGATTTCGATACCGCTTGGTAAAATTAGTGTCGTTCAGTTTATCTTTCTCAAGAATGGTTCTCAACGCAAAACCGGATAGCGAGAGTGACTGCTACTTGGTGCCATGATCTACAACAGAAAATATGCAAAACACTTAAGACATGTATTCATAAAAGAGCAAGCATATTAAACATTTTAATATTTTATGCTCCCACTAGAACCAACACCCCTCCGATGGTTACTTAGTGATTCAGGATCCTAAATAAGCAAGTCGGCTAGTGAGCTTTAGCATCACCGCTAGCCGCCAAGTGATCTAGGTAGACAACTCCTTGCCAATCGCATCTCATGCGACTCCTGTTGGACGGGTGGCATCACATGCCCCGGCTCCCATCCGACCTTTCCCCGAGTCCCACAACCGTTGTGATAGACCCGTCTAGCTTACCAAGTTTTTCTGCAGTAAGAGTCCAACTCGAACCCACCTAGTCGGAAAGAATTGGCAGCACCTCAATTTTATGAGCCCACTACCAAAAATGTCCGACTTGTGATGGTGCAAACACTGGCGGGAAAACTGACTAGACCTTCTTTGAGGGATTAAATTTTACCGACTATCTAATAGAGGTAAAACTGAGACATAACAATAACACAAAATAAAGCAATTATAATGTGAAATGGTATGGCTCTCTTCATGGCGATCTCCATCTCCACAAAGCCTGTAATCCGACTCGTGCCAACTCTTGTCACTTGCCGTCTTACTCCATGTCGCCGACATGTACAACGCCTTGCATGCCTTCCGGGTTCTCAAACAGCTACACTAGCTTAGTAAAGTAAATTACATAGAGAATCCGACCGGTCGTTATACAATAAAATATGACACCTAGGCTCCTGTCGGCTGACAAAAACCGTGATTCGCAGATCACGTATGGATTACACATACATCACATGCACATGAACCATACCATTCACAACTTCCTGCAAAAACAAGTTATGCATAGATACAATATCTACCGGCGTTGTGAAACTCATAGCGACATCTAAGGCGCTTCTGACGAGCGGCGCGGTCCGCTCGGATTTACGTGTCACAGTCTACCCCGATGGCGGAAGCCGACCGGTAGGGGTATGTCGTTCCACGACCTCAGCAGTATGATCACGGAAATCAGATCTACCACTCCCCGAGTATAGTTGATCCAATCAACTTCATACAAAACCGATCTATCTCATAGATCGACCACCAAAACAGCACATAGATCTCATCTATAGCCTACCGCATATCACATATGCGAGATCTCGAGCCTAAAACCAGAAGCTATCGCTCTGATACCACTGTTGGGCCACGCAGAGATAAAACAAAACTTTTCCTCTAACGTGGTGATCCCAAGACCTAGCTGAGGTAGAAGGCCACGAGGTTTACCACTAGACGCGCGGTTGCGGATTACTGATGAAGCGCGTCAGTTGATGCGGCGATCCTCACGATCCGATCGTCACGTGCTGATCGCACAACACCTCTGTGGTATCCACACGCATTACAGGAGGAGCGCCGGCGAATGACGCTAGGTTCAAATTACAGTGGACTGCTGTGGAGCTAGGGTTTCCAACACATGGAATAACCTAACCGAACAACGATTAACCTCTTCTGGGTTACTGTGCTCCACAATATATAGGGAGTGAACGTGGGCTCTGCTCGCGCGACCCATTCACTAAAGCCCATATAAAACTAGTCACCGTGAGTCCAACTCACTAACTCAGTTCTAATCTGGTTTAGGTCCAACCCAACCAGATTATATGATTCGGATCTAATCCGAACCTGCTCCCGCTCTTAAGTGTGTGACCCCGCAGGATCATGGTTACTTGGACACGATTTGAGTCCAACTCACAATCGATCAATCGGCATCGGCTCCTAGCAGAACATACCGATTCCCAAGTACCAAAGAGTCATGACGACTTGCCTTTTCAATGTGACTTACGTCTGAGTCCCTTTTGCCTCACGATATACCTTGTCAGACTATAGGCGAATATATGTCATCCCTTAAATAGTCCAACTCTCTTCTCGATCCGAGATAAGTGATTCACCCGACTAACTCTTAGTCGGCTCGGTTAACACTTAACCGAGTCGCATGGCCATGCTTTCGAATCATATCTCACGAGAGGGCCCAGAATATCTCTCCGAGTGGAGGGCAAAATCCCATCTTGGTTATTCACATCACGGCTTGATTCTCGATCGACCCGAACCGCCTTTATAACTGCGATTACGGATCAGCGTTTGATGTAACCTAAGTCGGTGATCCTCAACTCGGACTATGCAACAACCTCAGGTCTAAGGATTACATTGATTGAGATATAAAAATGACAGCTTAGTTCGTTGTACCTCAATATGGGTCAATCCGACTCGCTAAACTTCTTTAGCCTAGTCTGTGTAAGTTGGAATAGCATCTCCATGCCCATGACAAGTGGAACCGAGTCATCAAGCCAACTTTCACATTGGTCTAAGTTGTGTGTCCAGCACAACCTCAATGACCAAGGATGTTTAGTACAAACAACATGAATGTATAGTTCCACAACTGAATCACATATTCAATGATACACATCAGATGTTTATACAAGGACTACTTAATAACTTTATGAATACAATGGGAAATATCATCATACATGATTGCCTCTAGGGCATATTCCCAACATGCTCTTCCAACAACTCGGACCGGTATAGCCGATCCAACTTTACTCTTGCATCATTTGCTGGCAGATCTCTGTACAGGATTCTATCATGTATCCCATAGTGATTGTTTCCACCCTGGTTTGCGTATTCCACCTCGGAATATCCATCATTAAACCTTTCATTCATCTGATTGTGGCGAGCTGGCCTCACTTCTCTTTCCTGCCGAGGCTCATGTCTTGGTTGCGGGTTGGGCGGCACTTTTCTCCTTACTTCGGCCGGGGTTTGGTTTTCATGATTATCTCTTGCGGGTTCTCTCCTGCCGAGATCCCCATTGCCTCGGCCGCCGCCGTCCTTTTCCATACGGTCGTGGTTTCTCTCCCCACTGTTACCTCGGCTTGCATTGCCTCTGTTCTCATTTGCTTTTCCAGCTATTGCCGGGTCATATGGAACAATTTGCTTGTTCCTCTTCCCTGAGGTTACTGCTTTCTCTTTTTGAGCGTTGTTTCCGGGTGAAGATGCCACTGCCGCGGATAAAGCAGGTGCTGCTCCCGCCGAATGAACCATCCGCGAAGCCCCTGGTCTTGCCTGGTTAATTCTGAGTATTTCCTCATTTTGCTGGTTCGCGATTTGCACCAGCTCATTCACTCTTTCTTGTTGTTTCTGCCGAGCTTCCCCGGTTAACCCCTCTAATTCCAATGCTGCGGCATTTGCCGCTCAGTTTTTCGGTCTTGTACCTGCAAACCCAAATCACCCGACTTCCTCTGTGAGCTTCATGCTCTTTGTTAATGTCATTCATGAGGTTCTTCCTCTTAACCTTAGTTCGCCCACCCGCGGGTGCGATATCAAGCTTATTAGCTTTTGCATATTCTCTCGTGGTCCTGTTCAAGGATTCCCAGAGTGATACTTTTTGGCCTCTACCAGCACCTTTTGCTGGTTTCTTCTAACTCTGCTGAGCATTTGCGGATCAAGTATCGGCGCCAGTGTGGTTAAGTTTTCTATAGTCGCTCAAGAATGTTCTCTGGTCTTTCCAGGTGGCCCTCTCTCTTGGTGCCTTTGGGGTGGTGTCATGCTCGGCGGGTTTGTCATTTGCGGAATTACCTCGGCGGTTTGCAAGGTGTGCGCTTGGGTGGGCCTGTGCGCTGCGGTTCTCTGCTTGACCGGCTCTGCTGCTCGCTTGAGCTCCCTGCGACCATCACCTCGACGCTGCTGCAAGATGCTCTCCGATGGACTTCGCCGCGCTTTGAGGTGGCTCTCCGCAACAACAACTGGTGAGGATAAATGCCGGTGATGTCGACGCCGACGAGACCACGTGCTCGCCCAGCGATGAAGATCCCGTTCAGGGAGTTTTCCCCTGAAGCTCCTGCATTGTCTCGACATAGTCGCAGACCAAATCTATGGACCAAGCGAAACAACGCGCTGCGGTGTTGATGAAGTTTCCGTCGGATCACAACTCCAGCTAGCACCGCTGGCCCCCATGGCATGAATCGTGTGGTGGTGGCACGGCAGATGCCATGGGTAGGCTAAAGTATGGGGCCAATGGATGCTAGTGGGATCTGGGAGGAAGATGCAACTGCCTCTACACTCAAGCGCCAAAGTGATGATCTTTATTTCTCTCTTTATGGATTACAAGTGCTCCTTGAGCTGAATACAGGGGGACAAGATGAATCTCCCCATCCTAACGGTGCTCAAAGAATCGATCCCTCCCTCATGGTCCAAGCCTCCCCTTATAAAGGAGTGCCTTGGGTGCCCTTAGGGCTGACGAGGCAAGCATATTCGTGGAATATGCTTGTCCCAAATTAGTAGTTCGGCGGCCTCCTTTCCCTGTCACCCTTCTAATGGCGGCAAGGCTCCAGTGGCCCTCCTCACGTGCCTCGGCTCCAGGATGTCACCTCTGACCTCCTTCCGCCCTCTGACGCCGTGCATCCTTGTCTCTTGTGCTTGGCTCTGCTCTGATTCCCTCTAGCCTGCAGCTATAGTTTGACCTTGGGCTTCTCCTTCTCCTGCAAGCTTCGTATCACTCGGCCTTACCTTGTGTTACTCGGCTCGTTCTTCACCTGCATCAAGATCACTTGGGTAACCCGGCCGATTCTCTCATCAGCTCGGCCGGGTAACTATTTCATACATATACGTGGGCTTCTTGCCTCCGTTCATCGACCGACATATCCATGATTCGGCCGACTTGGACCGTAACTCGGAAACTAGACGGGGATAGTACCTCTGTCTTTCCCCGTCTCTGACCTACCCGAGGTTAACCCCCCGAAAATTGGTCAAACCAAATGGTACCCCCAGATACTCATGGTGTCCATATCTTGAGATAAATGCTGTTTTTGGAACATCTTCCGGCTTGATTTTTATTTGATGGTATCCAGATCTTAAATCGATCTTTGAAAATACTCCAGCTCCTTTCACTTGATCAAAAAAATCTTGAATTCTTGGTAACAGATACTTATTCTTGATCATCACGTTGTTCAGATTTCTATAATCACCACACATCCGTCTTCCACCATCTCTCTTATCCACAAAGATTACCGGTGTTCCCCATGGAGATACACTTTCCTGTATAAATTCTTTTCTTGCTAACTCATCAATTTTCTCCTTGAGTTCTTTCAACTCTTTGGGTCCCATTTTATAGGGTCCTTGAGCTATTGGTGCTGTACCAGGTATTAGGTCAATTGTGAACTCTATCTCCCGGTCTGGTGGCATTCCTGGTAATTTCGTTGGAAAAACATCTTGGAATTCATTAACTACAGGAATCTCTTCTAATTTAACTTCTTTCATTGAATTCAACTTCAGATCCACCATGATATGACTGTATTTATCTGCTTGGTAAACTATCCTTGCTCCACTTGGAGTTTTGATTGAGACAGTTTTCTCCTCACAATTTATCTGAGCTCCGTGTTCCATCATCCAATCCATCCCTAGCACTACTGCAATTCCCTTCAAAGGAATCACATAAAGTTTTGCGAAATATGTACAACCACAGATCGAGATATCCTGATCTTGTTTTATGTGGCGTAAAATCACATTCCCTCCTGCCGTAATTACGGTCATAGGACTTTCTAACGTTGCCCTTCTAATCCCGAACTTATCACAAAACTCTTCAAAAATGAATGAAGTAGTTGCACTAGTATCAAATAGAACTTTGTCGGGATTGGTAAGGATATTGAGCGTACCTATCACTGCATGCTCCGAATTATCCACCTCCTCGAGAGTTGCACAGTTCAGTTTTCCGGTTGGTCGGTTTCTCTTGCCATTGTTGTTCTTGCCATTGTTTCCCCCTTTATTGGGATGTCCATTTCCTCCACTAGCTTTTCCTCCTCCCTTGGTAGGCCATCCTCCCGGTGGTTTGCTCGGACAATCTGATATGCCCCTTCTGGCCACAACTGTAACAGATCACTACAGGATTTTTGCACTCCCTCTGTAAATGCCCTGGAATTCCACAGTTGTTACAAATAACATTCTTTCTCGGATTAGATTGATTTCCACTACTTCCCTTGTTATTTTTATTGTTATTGTTATTGTTACTGTTGTTGTTGCCATAATTCCTATTCCAAGGTTTGAACTCCAGGTTAGGTTTTGGTTTGCTTGCCTGAATTCTCTTGGTTTCCTTCTTGGCTCTCTTTTTCCGATCCTCTTGGACATTCTTGTAATCATCTTCAAAAGTAATGGCTGCATCCAACAACTGCTGATAAGTTTGCTTATTGGCTAACCTTAGTTGCATCCTCACAAACGAATTTAATCCACGCAGGAAACGCTTCTTCCGCTTCTCTTCAGTGTTAACATCCTCCTCAGCATAACGAGACAGTTGGCTAAACTCCCGGATGTACTTCATGACACTCATATATCCTTGCTGAAGCTCCTCAAATTCTCTCCGTTTCAATTCCATCACACTCTCCAGAACATGATATTCACGGAATCTCTGCTTGAACTCCTCCCAGGTAAACTCCCTACCTGGTTGCTGCATGGCTAACTGATTTTCCCAGCATGATGCTGCAGGTCCAGACAGCAGATGAGTTGCATACCTCAATTTTTCCTCCTCATTGCAACCCACAGTTTTCAGCTTCCACTCTGTATCTGCTAGCCAGTCTTCTGCATCCATTGGTTCAGGAGCTGATGCAAAAGGTAACGGTCTTGCATTCTGGAAATCAGATAAACTCACTCCTCCTCCTTCAGGTGCCCTCTGATTTGCTCGCCCCAGCAACTCTTCCATGAACTTGTTCTGGTTCTCTTGCATCATTTTCATGCATTGCATAAAGTTCTGCTCCATTAACGGCCTCATTGGTGGTGGTGGTAATGCTCCTTGATTTTCTGTATCAGCATCGGCCTTTTCCTTGGCCGCACGCTCCATCCGTTGCTGCTCAGTTTCCATTTCTACACCCGTATCCATGACCCCCTAGTCCTGCAACATAAAGTGAATACCCATAATTACATCATGCACATGTGTTCTGAGCTCGACTTTACGCACAGAACTAGTCACACAATGAAAATCCAAGGAAAATCCAAATATGCATTTCACATATTATACATAATATCATAATGATACAAAGTTCTTACAACATATACCATATAGGTATATTCACAAAACTACCGTATTCATCTCACTACTTTATTCCTTGGAGTACAATACATATTGCTTGATAGTACTAATTAGTTGTCTCCTTCTAGTAGTAACTATGCTCATCGTACATGCCTGATGTCCAACCGTGATGACATGTTGTTTATCGCACAGTTTGTGGAACATATGGCCTTCCAGAAGGAACATACTCTGTATCTGAAGTGTCGGGACTTGAGTCATTACTCAACCTGAGCGCATCGACTCCCTCCAGCTCAGCTGAAAAGTCTTCAGAAACGTATTCAACATTATCTCCAGCTTGCATCCCCTGAGCTTCATTCCTTGAGTTATCAACAGAATACGCATATCCTGCTTCTTCCCCGGTGCTCTCGTGGACAAGATAATCGAATACTGGATAATGTATATTCCCTGGGTTTGAGAAGATGTTGATGATTCAAACACTCTCTCCTCAGGATCCTCTTCTTCATCCTGACCATCTATTGACATGGTATTTATACTTCTGTTATTAAGATTCATTCTTGCACCCATCCAACTGGATTGTCCAACATTTCTGTCAGAACCATCTGTGGATATCTGGTGTTCATGAGATCCCTTATATGATCCCATCCTCCAACCATCTGAATTCTCAATAGGAAGTTCTGAGTCAGAACCATCCTCTGAGCCTCAGTATCGTGCATACCGCATATCTATAGTAGGATCATGTGTAGGTTCAGGTCTTGGTGAATATGGATATGGTATAAAAGATTCCGGATCTATCGGTATGTCCTTGAAGATAGGTGTTGTACTACTACCTGCTTCTTTCTCTAGCTGGAATGCTAACTGCTTCCTCCTTTCCAGATCAGTTAGATCCTCTAACATATCATTTTTGTCTTTGACAATCACTTGATGAGTCTTATAAAAGGACGCAAAGAGTGTTCGGTATCTATCCATAAACTTGGAAGCTAACTTAGGATGCTTCTTAAACAAAGTAAGATGATCCGGTTTAGGCTCTGAGTCTATAGAATCATGAGGTATCACAGAGAATGTGCTACCTTCTAGCTCCTTGGTTTTCTGCTCCCGAATATTTGCTATTGCCTCTACAATAACAACATGATAGGCTGCTAAATGACTCCTACCTTCTCCTATGGGTAGATCGTGATATAATCCAAGGTTCTATGGAAGTTGGATACTCACACGATACTTGGATAACATCCGACCATCTAGGTAAGTGATAGTGTTCGCTGGAATTCTAGCTGGACAATTAAAGAGCTTTAAAAGTTGACGAAGTTGGTCTATAAATGATCCTTGATAATCATCAAGAGTCTCCTCTTTCCTTACCATAGTCTGTTTTGGAAACTTTGGTGCCATATCTCTGTATATCAGAAAAATAATTTTGATTAGTATCCAATGGCATATTTTATCATAACAAAGAATCATCGCACTAAAATATATAACGAAATATTCTCATTTGAATACCCATTATATTAATTTTAGAGAATTCTTTATCGTTGCTAAATCACCTACAGGTAAAACCATTTACTAGGTTTCCAACCTAAGGTCAAAGCAATTTGCTCTGATACCAACTGCGGTGACCCAGCATACCACTGCATGTGTAGTACACTATAGTCGTTGACATGACATCCACAGAACACCGTTCCGTAAATATCACATCCCTCAGAGTGGTACAACAGAAACATTGCGGGTCCATATTACAAAAGTACACACTTTATTATTATTACAATACTGGAAGTTCCAGACTTCCAAGGGATCCAACTTACAAACCAAAATATAAAGGGTTCAGCGGAACTTTAAAAGTAACAACTCCGACTAGGAGTGGGCTCAACAGCTTATTCTATAGAGTTCATGATGCTCGGATCCGTTAGTTACTATAACCTAGACATTTAAGTGGACTCGTTCTCGTCGACACTGTAGCTGATCTCGTAGTCCACTCCTTCAACTTCTCAGGATAGATCAGGTTCCTCGTAGAACATGTCTTCTTGGCATTCGGCTGCATACATTGGCACGTCTTCGGAATCCTCAGAGTCTAAGGAAAGGATCAAAGGAAAGAATGAGTAACAGCGTTACCCAACAAGTTCATTATATGCAAGGTGGGAAGTTTGATGCTCTAACAACCACCTCGGATTCTACATCCTTGGCACTATGTAGTTTTTGTAAATCTTTCTTCAAAGATTGATTTTATTCCAAAAAACTATGACAATTAGCCTTCACAGATTGACCAGAACTTTTATGGAGTTCCTTTCCTGCCCCGTTCGTAGCTCCTTCCTGGAATAGGGAGTAACAAGTTACAGTTCATACACTCTGCAGAGGTGCGTTACTTTACCCATGAGAGATCAACTCCTTGTTGCACAACCAGGCGTACTTTCCCGTCCACATTTCCATGATGTGGGGCCCAGTAGTTGGTCCAAGCCAATCACTGCCCCCTTCGCGACCCCGCATGCGTCCTTGGTGTACACCATGCCCACATAATGAATTACGGCAATGGTTTATACAAACCGTTAGATGCCAGAAGTATCGTGGGACAATGAGGGTTCCCACCCATATGCTGCATATCCTCTATGAATTACCAATTAATATGCACGCTGCGAGGATAACATCCACGACCTGCACATCCGGCTTCATGCGAGAGGAAGAAGATACAGCTGACTTCTCTGTCCCATTCCAAGTCTCATGGATAACGCGTAATATACGGCGCTAGAATCACTGATGTCAGGGGTTATTAAGTCCCTACTTGATCATCATTGTTCGCAACTAGAACCCTAAGTTCTTTTTCTTCATTATATCATCACTTAGGATGATATCTATGATTTCTTTATTTGTGAAAATAATATTTTCTTTCTTTTATAGCATATATGATAACACACAATTTGCAAATACTTTGATAAAGACTCTTCAAAGTGCATGAGCAAGTGATGAACTTGCCTTGTGATGGCAAGGTAGTGAAGTCTGATGCTTGCACTGGACCTTGAGCTTCTAGTTCTACAAAAACATCATTATTTCCTGGTAAGGACAATATTTACAGAAGCAAAATGATTATGCAAATAATGTGATGCATTATTTACTTTTATATGCATTTACCCCAAAAAGTTCCTTTTTGAGTAATAAAGGATTTATAACTATTTATTTTTAATATTTATAACATATATTGAGTTATTTTATTTTATTTCCCTTTATTTGATTTTTATTGATTTAATAATTCTTTTAAGAATTATTAATTATACATTAATTTTATTACTAAATATTTATTTAGTATTTTTCAAAAATACTATAATATTAATAAATAATGAAAGTGATTTTTATTTATTTTTATCACCTTTCAATAATTTTGTAAAATTCCATAAGGAATATTTAAATTACAAAATTCTTATAATAATTGAATGGCCAAAATTTGATATCGTATTTTATTAGGACAAAGTGGATTATTGTGAATCCAAAAATATTTTATTTATAATTTTTGGACTATTATCTTATTTTTTATAATTTTATTGAGGTCAGGGGTATTTTGGTCTTTCCCAATTGATCAAAAGATTTATTAAATAACCTAGGCTGGCCCCTTGGGCTTATTGGGACAAGGTGGCCTAATAGGGCAGGGTCAAATAACTACCCCAAAGGGTTTTGTCCCACCCAGCCCACTCTGCCTCCTCTCTCTCCTTCGACCTTATCTCCTCCTCCTCTGACTCGCCCACGTGGCCGGCAATGCCGCCACCGTTGATTCTCGCCGTTGTCGGCCGTACTGGCCGCCGCCGTGGTGCGAGTTGGGGTTGTCGACGATGCTCGTTCGTTCTATCCACTTGGATTTGACTTTGGGGCTTCCCCGTGGTCAATTCCACCGCATTCCCGAACCCTAGGGTTCGGAAAAGATGCTGTCACCGCCGCCGCGATCCCGCCTGCGATGGTGTGATGGTCTCGTCTTGCCGCCGCCGTGCAGGTGCAGCGCCTCCGTTGCTCCCCTGTGCATTCGTCGGCCCCTCTGCTTCCTCTTCGATTCGTCAGCGAGGACCTCGGGTAAGTTGTCGTGGTGGTGTTTGTCCCTACTACTTCCATGATTCTTTCTATGTGTATCTAGTGGCTTTCATGTCGAGTGACTATGTGCTGGTTGAGTTCATCTCTGGATTAGGGTTCTTGCTCTGATTAGGATTCATAAACCCCTGTTGATCATATCTATTATGCTTTAGATCTAGTGTTGATCATATTTGATCATGGGAAAAGATTGTTTGCTGTGATTGATGATTAATAGTAGCTTTGTTCCTGCTAATTTCCTGTCAGATTAATTCTAGTGGTAATCCACCATGATCCATGCTAGTGTATCAATAAAATCCTTGATTGGATTATGTTGTTGATCTAAGAGTTTACTCTACTGTCAGATTGCTTATACTGACAGTAGTTGCTTATTGCAATTATACTGTTGGCTTGTCTGAGATTATACTCACTGAATCAAATCATTGCTTGCAATGATTTCTGTGAATGTATAAATGAATTTAAGTTGATTCCTGGCACTTGGCTTCAGGAAAATGATGTTTATTGGTTTGTCCCCCTTTTATCTATGGAAGCTAAGTAAAGATTGGTTTTAGCTTATTAAGAACTTGTCCTTGTGATACCATTGTATTCTGGAACACAAGTGATTGGTTTTTTATTTCAGGCTTAACTTGATTATGCTTGTGATTAAAACTGATAAGATGATATGGAAGATTTTATTATATTTCCTGCCTATGATGTTGGTCTGAGGCTCTAGGATGTGATTCCTAGTTAGTTGGGCAATAGTTTGTTTGAAACTTATAGGTTTAGAGGTGCTACTCTCTCTTTGAGAGATGTGCCCTGATCTAATAAGATCAAATGAAAATGATCTACGTTGCAAAAATAACACTAAACCCAGTGATGGTGGTCTGAGGGTTTAGTGTTTGTGGTTGAGATTGATTTCTTCTCCTTATACTTGAAATCTCTAGGATAAATTCACCCCTCTTGGGTGCTTATTGAGAGATCATTACATAAAACAACACATGCTTTTGTTTATATATTCTGATGAAAGCATGTGATGGTTTTATGAGACTCACCACAAGATTTGATGTTGGTGTAGTAGATTGATGATCTTGATCTTGATCTTGATTTGCTCTTGATGGGTTGTTGAGCTTGCTCTTTAGCTTGCCTACTCCTCCTAGCTCCTGGTCTTGACCTTGCTGTCCACCAGATCCATCCCCCTCCTTATGTCACCATCCTGGTGATGTTTGGGTTGATCTGGGTGGTTGGTTTGGTTGTTGTTCTTGGTTTAACTACTGTTCACCCTGGCTATGCTGGTGTGTTCTGTAGTGGAGAGATGCACTGATGTGCTTCCCCACGGCTGTGCTGTGGTTTTGTGATATTGGTTGTGCATTGTGAGGTCGACATCACACCCATTGCATGCTTGTGTGTGTGCAGCTTGTGTGCCTGCTATGCACATGTGGATAAGTTCAGAAAGTTTGAACTTACTATTACCGAACTACTCTTACTTGGCTGGTAAATTGGTCCCTTTTAGCTGTCATTTGAATTCTGGCTTTGAATTTATGAAAGATAAAATCTTTCAGATTGGTGAAACTTGCCCTTTTTTCCACAATTATCAATGATGAGATTGTCAAGTGCACCTCACTGACATATCTGATAGAAATATATACTAACACTAATCTTGTTTTATTTTCTATTTAATCTTTGTTTTGCAGGTACAAAGATAAAGATGAAGTTTTAGTGTAGTTTTAGATATAGGATAGTTAGTAGAGATACAAATGTACTTTCCTTAATATTTTGTAGTTTTTCTTTTATAATTCTTGTAATCTTTATTTGGTTCATTTGTAATAAAGATTATATATTTATTAATAAAGAAGGTTTTATTCTTTACTCTTGTGTGAATTGTGAAGTTTGGAATAACTTCAGTAAGTTATTCTTTGTAATTTGTTTATGAATAAGAAATGAACTTCATATACCATATTGCTTTTAAATAAGATTTAAGTTATAATACTTTTATCTTAATTAATTTAAGATTCAAATCTTATATCAAAATTATTTAAATTATAAAACACTTATGTTTTCAAAATTCAAACTCATTTCAAAACACACAATATTCTTTTAAAATCATATCAAAGTTTATAGAAATCCTCCTTTAAGACTAAACCTATTCTCAAAGTAAGAAAGAAACATTGATCACTCAAGGTTTTTATTTGGAAAAAATTTTACCCACATTTTCACAAATGAATGCATGCAACAATACATATTCCTAAATCTACCCTTCGTTAGGTCCTAAATACTGGGATGTTACATCGCCCTTCCTCTTCCGCGAGGAATCTACTAACACCTCGATGGCGACTAGTGAAACCTTGTCCACAGAAGGATGGCCTATCTTCTTAACACCAGTCCTATGAAACAGTTCTATCAATAAAACTTTCCTATTGAAACGCAAAGCAAGTGGATGAGTAAAGGACAGAGGAGCACTCACTTGGCAACTGGAAGGAATCGTAGGCCGGTGCGGATGATGGCCGGCTTCTCCACTTCGGGCCCCAGCTTCAGAGTGAGGCCCGTCTCGAAGACATCGTGTGCCCAAGATAATGACGGCTTCATTGAAGATGAAGCCACGGCGGGAGCCTCCATGGCAATTGCTATGGGAGCCCCCCTTGGTGGCGAGGCCCTTGCGGCTGGAGCGGCTCCCAAGCTAGTAACTGGGGCGAATGGCGGTGGCAATGATGCTAGCGGAACCTCGTACCTTGTGGCGGCGGCGCCAGCAGCCGCGGGCGCGTACGCCGTTGCGTCCTCAGCCCAGCTGGTGGTGTCGGAGCTTCTCGCAGATCGAGGCGGAGATAGCGGGTTCGCCGGCTTCGTCTTCTTCTTTGGCGGAGCTTTCTTCTTCTTCGATGGAGTGGCCTCGCGACGTGAGGTGTGCTCAGGGAGCTCATCATCGTCATCATCGTGGGGCTCGAGGCTCTTGCTGGCCTCGAGTTCACGCTGGTGCTGCCTGCGAGTCTTGCGAACCGTGGGGGCAGCGACTTCCACGGGGTCGTCGTTTTCATTATCATAGTTATCACCCCCGTCGCTCTCGGCGTTTCCCTTGGGGGGCGATGACTCGCTCACGTCCTGGGCGGACGAGCTCGAGTTCTCGTCGTCTGCGGGTGGAAGGCACCCTTCCACCACTTGAAACAACTGCAACAAGAACAAACGGTGTTAGCACGACCGCGAATGCACCAACTGCGACTGCGAGTGCAAATGGAATAACGGCTTACCGTTGGAGCTGGGAGCCTCGCGGTATAAGGGGTGACCCCGGCCTTCGCGTCGAGGTACACTGCCTGGGTAATCTTCTTCAGGGCCAGTGTATAATCGTTGAGTCTCCACTCAACGAGGAAGGATTTTGTCGGGTCTTCCTTACCCGTATACTCGTACATGTAGTGGTCACGGCTGGCCAAGGGCCCGAGCCGCCGCCCGAGCCAGCAGTTGTAGAGATTGATGGTCTGGAGGCCTTTCTTCTTCAGGGTGCGAATGGTTTGAACATCTCGTCAACAACCATCCGCTGATCCAGCGGGAGTTTGAATATCTGGAGCCGACGCGGCTCGGGCCGGTCGGCGGAGTACCTTGGAAGCGCCACTTCATCGCCTGGAGTCGACTCGGTGACATAGAACCAGTACTTCTTCCATTCGTTCGCCGCTTGGGCGGGCAGCATCAAATCAAAGAACGATGCCTTTGATTTCAGCTGGAACGTCAGGCCGCCCACGGCTAGCATCGGGCCGCCTGTTTCTTCTCGGCTGATTCTCCCGTGGAATAGGTCTTGCCACAGGGGGAAATAGGGCCTGCAGCCCAGATAGCACTCGCAGAACGCCACGAAAATGGTGAGCTCCTCGATGCTGTGCGGACCTAGATCCGATGGCTGGATTCCGTAGTAGGCATAGAAATTTCGGAAGAAGAGGGAAGTTGGGAACCCAAGCCCCCGCTCTAGATGGCTAGTGATGTAGATGAACTCCCCCTCGTGCGGATCCGGAATTACTTCTCCGGCCGCAGGGATGTGCCATCTCCCGGCGTGGAGAATCCCCGCGTCCTCGAAAGATGCTAGCAGTGCCTTCGTGCATTTGGATCTACCCCATGGCTCGGTGGAGGGGGGCATCGGCTGGAGGATCGTGGGAGTCGGAACTTTCTGGATCGTTCTGGTCGCTGCGCGGAATGGGGAAACAGGGAGGCGCGAGATCGGAGGAAGCGAAGGAAGCATTTTCCCCGTTCGCCCTTCACTCTCCTTATATAGAGGTTGTTACCCGCCATTTTCGGGAGCCGTTACTACGCGGTAATTATGCCAATATTACCGTTGGGTTAACCAACGGCTAGTTTGACCACAATTAATGGTCCAACTTCCTCTACTCGACTTGTTTCTCCTAGCGACTCGACGATTCACTAACCCGATCATTATAACAGTGACAAATTATTCGCCGACCCGGTCGTTATAACAGTGACTAAGTACTCGCCGACCCGTTCGCCGAGCTACGACACGATTGATCGCCGTTATTGCGACTAAAATGAAAAGTTCTTTCCTTCGTTCAGGAGTCCGCCGCCGATTCGACTAGGCGTCCGCATTGGACCCGCATACTCCAACTGCCAGTAAACACCTGCGACAAATCAACGACGGTCTCGGGGACTACTGATGGGGATATGCCTACCGGGGTATACCCAGCAGGACGTTTCCTACTGGCCCAAGCCGTCAGCGAGTGGGCCTGCAGGATGGCGACTGTATCAAGACTTGGCGTGGACTCAGGCGAATGGAAGATGGAGGCCCAGAAGCGCAGCTAGGCCCAGTCGGACTAGGTCATAGAACCTCCGAATCCTTAACAAATTCGGTTGTAATCTGTAAACCCTAGTGAGGTGACCCTATATAAACCTCCCTAGGGGACGCATAGGGGAGACGATCCATCATACACCCAAGCGACTCGCCGCCTAGTCGTCGAGCTCGCCCCTTTGTACTCTCACCATAATACAATCTAGCAGGAGTAGGTCTTTACCCTCCGGGGGGCCGAACCTGGGTAAACCCTTGTGTCTCCACCCTCGTCTCGCACCGCAGATGGCTGGCCGCCCTTGCCCCATGTTCTACTACTCGTTGCCGATTGCAGTGTCTGACCATTGTCATTCCCACGACAGGCAACTTGGGTTTTACCCCAAACCATAACTCATATGGTGTCATTTCAACGGATCAAGATGGAGGTCTTTTTAGTGTAAAAGCGGTAGTCTCTAAAGTTTTAATCTTTTAAAACATAATGGCAGTTTTATAAATAACACCTTTGATCCAACCATATCAAACAAGGTTTCATTACAAATCTCAAACACTCTATACTCCTATGGTGTTTTGGGAGATGTAAATCTAGGTGTTTTGCTAAACTTGCAACTCAAATAAATCCCTTTATGATAAATCATAATTCATTTATTTTTCTTGTTACACTTGTAACTCGAATAAATCCCTTTATGATAAAATAATAAATCATTTATTTTCTTGTTACAATGATTTTCCACTTCATCTTGAAAGTCTTTGAAACATTTTTCAAATATTTCATACTTCTTTCTCATTAAGTGAATATTCACTCAAATTTCCAGAGAAAGCATATGAAGTTGAAGTCCATCGCTTACGACTACACATAATGGACTACATACATCGATATGTATAAATTCCAATAATTTAGTCGTTCGTTCTTCTTTGGCCTTTGAACGAAGTTTTTAGTTATCCTGAGGAAAGTCTCACAAGCATCACTTGATCAAATCAAAGACTCCAAAAATCCATGAAAATGGAGATTCTTCATGTTTTCTTTCTAATATAATTTAAACGGTGATGTCACTTTGTAAGTGATCTTTCAATCATTTGTCTTGCGATATTTTAGCATTAGGTTTTATGGATGTGATTTCTCCAACTAGATTTGTAAATCATCCATCTTATATAGAATACGGTAATTATTTGAACAACCTTTGTTCTCCTAATACCTGATTTAAATAACAATTATTAAAATAAATCTTGAAGTCAAGCTTTGATGTCAATGAGAAATGCAAACAACAGTTTTTTTCAATGAACATCATCACATATTCTCTTGCTAGTTACGTAGGCCATTGCGGTTCATGAATTGCGTCGTTCCGTATGAATTTCATACCAACCAATTCGGTATCCAATACCCAAGAACCACATTGTTTAAAAAGCAAAGAATACAACCATAACATGGATATCATCTATATACCTAAATTGGATATTTCAGATTTTTTTCTACCAAATATATTTTATAGATTATGTTTCAGCATTTCCTTTTCTTTTTAAAAGAATCTATTAACATCAACAATGGCGCCATATACATGACACATAGTTCAAAGGGTGTATATTCAAATAATAATACCTTTGGACTTGCACTTTGAAGTAGATTACCATCATCAAATGATCGACATTCTTTCAAAAATTGATTCTTTAGTAATCTTTTAGTGTAGTAAACACTTTACATACATCTTCTATTCATCCTTATCATGACGACTTTCATGATCAAGCTAATGTAGCTTATAAAGACGAATCGTGAGTATAACTTTACTTTCCAAAACCCTTTTGGATGATTAGGATGTCTAGCATCTACAACCTTTGTAAATTCTCATCCAATATGGTGAACGAATGCCAATGACTACAGCAAATTATGCAAATTCAGTTTGATTTAATTTATGATAAATTGAGTTATACTAATCCAAATTAGAAATGAACCCCCAATCAAAAACGACATCCCTCGTATCTTTTTGGTGATTACATGAACCAAATCCACTATACCAAGTCCGATCATCACGTGAGTCGGTGTAGCTTCAAAGGCGAGCATCCATATGGTTATCATATCAAAACATATGACTCATGCTTAACCTTTCGTTCCATGTTCCGAGGCCATGTCTGTACATGCTAGGCTCGCCAAGTAAGAACCTTAGTATTTGCGTGTGTAACTGTCTTACACCCGAGATATGCTCGTGGATTCAAGTACACCCGATCATCACATGATGTCTTGAAGCAACGAAACATTGTCGGTGCATACTTAAGGAAGAACACATTTATCTTGATATCTAAATGAGGGATCATCTTATTATGCTAATAAAACTCCAAACAAGCAATATAAGATGCAATAAACATCACATGTTAATAAGTGAAATGATATGGTTCCCGCACTTGATCTCCATCATGTGCATCGTGGTATGATATCTATCATACCTCTATGTGTAAGGCCAAGGTCTATGGAACCTACACGTTATGTGTGTTGTAAGAGTATCATATTATACTTCTACTTACAACATCACCATATCATAACACTAGCCCAGCAACGATCTAAACTAGACGCCTCTAATTTATCCATTGCAAGTTTTACGTGGCTTAGGGCTTTCGAAGATATAACCGTTCTTTCCTACGAACATGAACCACAACGAGGATAACCAAATTGTTGACAACTCGTTGCAAATTAGATATTGACTATAGTAGGAGAGACAGACACCCGCTAGCCACTTATGCAAAACTAGTTGCATGTCAAGCATGGAACAGGTCTCATGTGCGAGGACATGTAAAGTTTGCCCGGTCCGGTTCATGCCACTATGCCACCAATATCCAAAGTACAACTAATAAGCAATAAAATGATCATCATCGCCCACATACTCATATGTGTACTACCCGTGCAAAGCATCTACGCATAGATCCGACTCTGATACTACTGTAGGGTTTGCAACATAGAAAACAAAAAATTTCCTATGATGGGAACAACTATGTACCAAGATCTATCTACTAGATACAAGAAACGGGCGGATATACATCTGTAGAGAACATACCCTTGAAGACTGACAAAGCTTAACGAGTCCAAACTCGTGGTTGATGTAGAGGATCTCTTGCCGATCTCAAGATCGAGAGGAAGTCCTAGCGTCGCAAAACAGCAGCGCATCCGTGCTCGCACACACGTACAAGACGCTGAGCAACCTCTGCCTCCTCGCTCCAGTGATGTAGTGGAAGCACAACTCTTTCTTGCCGAATAGCCACTGGGAACATGTATCTCGCTAGTCCGAGACCGTGAGGAATAAATTCTAGAAGGGAAACAGATCCTTCACGAGGAGGTGTGAGTGAGAGAGAGGAGAGGGGGTTCCTTTTATAGGGGAGAGGGGGGCACCCAAGGGGCATGGCGTCCAAGCATGGGTCTGCCCCCACCTCTTCCTCATTCATGTGGGTGGACACTCCACTCACTCAAATGGCTTTCAATTTCCTCCACTCAAAAACCCACTCAAATTCCCATTAATTTTCCACCAAATTTAATGCCAACTCTCATTAAATAAAACTCATTTTATTTATTCAGAATTTTGTCAATTACTTTAATGAAAAACATTCTCATATAACCCCTTGATAGTATTTAATTTCACATGCAAAAACACTTTCTGCAATTTCCCCGAAAACCTGTTTCGGTATCTAGTGAAATAAATTCCCGCGCTTGTTATTATTTCCGACATGAAACTTTTGCTCCAATTGGATGTCAGTGTCCCTTAAGTGTGCCACCCTACGGTTCGCGAATAATGAGGACATGATCGAGACCATTCTCCGATCAATAATCAGAAGCGGGACCTGGAGATCCATACTGACTCCCACACATTCAACGATGACTTTCCTATGATCGTCGGAACCTTTTACGCTAGTATCTTAATCCCTTTGTTTCACGATATATTACATGCCCGTGATTCGATCATCGGTATCTCCATACCTAGTTTGATCTCGTTATCGACAGGCACTCTTTTCTCGTTCCCATGATATAACATTCTAGTGATCAAATCACTTGCTTGCAAGCTAACCAATGTGATATCACCGAGAGGGCCCAGAGCATATCTATTCGTCATCGGGATGAACAAATTCCACTCTCGATTCATGGGCCTCAACATAGCACTTTATTAGTTCTGAATCCATCTTTATAATCACCTAGTTACGGTGTGACGTTTGATGTTATCAAGAAACTCTTCCGGTGTTAGTGATTGACATGATCTCATGGTCTAAGGATTAGGATCACTTCGTAAGTTGTTATAGCAATATAAACTCAATGACTTTGATCGTAATGCTATACTTTGGATGAATGTTCATCACACCATTACACTAATGTTGTGACCTCATTATTAACAACATCCAATGTCCATGATCAGGAAACCTTTGATCATCTTGTTAATCAACGAGCTAGTTTATAAGAGAGGCATAACTAGGAACTTCCTTTTTGTTTATTAAACACACATGTATTAACATTTCCATATTAATACAATTATAGCATGTAAAATAAACATTTATCATAAATAAGGAATATGATAATTACCACTTTATTATTGCCTCTCAGGCATATTCCCTTCACGAGCTTCTAGGTGGAAATTCTCCGGCTACATGCTCCATGTTAACCAAACAACGTTTAACTTTCTTCTTCCATAGAATTAGAATGCTCGGAGGGGTGTCGCCAATGACAAGTACTAGAAGATGTGCACGGACTTGGAAGCTGAAAAGGGTAAAACTGCCTTCTTGAAGGAACAAATCACCAAGAGCAAGCGTCTATTTTTTACTTTCTTTTTCGTATTCCGGCTTGGTCTTGTGCCAACATTCTCCGAGTACTCACTATGTACTGTTTTTTCTCTGACTTGCACAAACCATTTCCAAGGCTAAGGATATTGTTGAGCAATCCAAGCATATTCAGCAGCTGGATAGCGAAAACAAGATCCTTAAACAAGAGAGGAAGGACATGCTGAAGATGCATGAAGACTCAATGAAAGCCCTGCAAGACTCCGCCAGTGAGGATATGAACCGCTTGAAGGAGGAAATAGTGATCTTAAAAGATCACAAGAAAGCTGCCGATGAGCAAAATCAGCGCCATCTTGAAGCGTATAGGATCCTCCGACAAGAACGAGACTCCATGGCGGATACTCTCTAGCAGGATGAGATTAGCATCTTCAGTAAGTGATTCTCCGTCTTCAATTTATGTAAGCTAGATACTCTGAACTTTTTGTGTTATTGGGATCATGTGCTCCTTTGTCGGAAATTTGCAGCTCCTATGGGTTTAATCTGGTCGCCTCCTCCGCCAAAGGAATGCATGGTCCTTACCGGGAACTTTATCAACACCGCCATCAAGAAGGCTAAGGAGATTTGCCAAAACCCTCTAGATTAATATCAGGGCATCAGACTCTATGGCAAAGTTCTTGGAGATCCTGCGTCGAGCCCCCGTGCGTATCTCAAGCTGGAAAGCTTCGTGTGCACGCGCCGGTGCAAGGATGGCGCTGTCCATGGTCAAGGCACATTACGAAAATGCCGACATCGACACGGTGACCTCCGGTATCACCGACTTAGACGACGAAGGCCAAAAGATAAACCATGAATCTATCTTGGCGTCGCTCGCGGGTTATGACACCAGAGTTGTCGAGTTGGTCGACGTTAATTTCTTTGTGCCCATGAAAACCATCGACGATGGCAACCAAAGCTCCTCCGAGTCCCTCAACACTGCCGACTTTGAGGAAGGTGACTCTCCTGCTGCCGATGATGCTGCTTCCAAGTCGCCTGCGCCAGAGGAATGAAAAACAATTTGTAATATTTGTTTCCTCTGTAATGTGTATGCAGAAAAACTATGTGTGAACTTAAAGCGGAAAACAATGGTTGTTATTTCCTGCTACTCAAGAATTTGTTCCAGCATGTATACATTTTTTAAGCAAGTGCTGGCTTATCCATTACTTTGGTTTTTATGCTTGACTTTTCATGAGTCAGAAGACTCGTTGTTGGAACCATGCGCTCAGGTGATGATGCCCAATGGCACCATCAATAACCTAAGCAAAGTCGCTAACAATAAGTGCCAAAAGTCACTACTCCAGAATCCACATAAAAACGACAAAGAACGTGTAGACCAGAAAACTTAAGCTAACGCCCGTAGGCAGAATTTTCACAAGTGCAATCGCAAATCTTGTCCAAAAATGAAAACTAAAGGAGGTAAAAGACTGAGAAATATGAGTGAACCAGAGAGCTTTATTTCATTGATCATATAAGAGGTACACAATAGATAAAAAAATGCTAAGTGTAGAAAGGACATAGCTGTGCTATGTTTCATGGCCGATCAAGCTCTGGGTAGTCATCATCCGGGTCACGTCGCTTACGCTTATGATCCTCGTTGGGTTTATCCTTCAGTTCACGATTGTCAACAAGGTAGTAAGACCCATTGAGTAGCGCCTTGCTTATGATGAACGGTCCTTCCCATGGCGGGGATAATTTGTGTGACTTCTTCTACTTAAGTCGGAGCACTAGATCCCCCTATTTAAACGAGCGATGCCGGACGCGGCGACTATGGTAGCTGCATAGCTTCTGCTGGTAGATGGCGGATCTTTGGCATGCCGAAACGCGCTCCTCCTCGAGAAGGTACACATCTAGGCATCTGGATTCTTCAGCGTCATCTTCGTCGTAGGCGGCAACTCTTGGTGCATCGTGAAGGATGTCGGAAGGCAGGATGGCTTCTGCTCGATATACCATGAAGTAAGGAGTGTAGCCGGTGGATCTGTTGGGTGTATTTCGTAAACTCCATAGCACAGATGGCAATTCCTCCGCCCAGGCTCCAGCTGCTCTATGTAGCGGTGCCTCAAGACGTGGTTTGATTCCCTGTAGAATTAGTCCATTGGCTCGCTCAACTTGACCATTGGACTGTGGGTGTGCCACAGTTGCAAGGTCAAGTAGGATGCCTTTGTCCCAACAATAAGCCTCCACTTCTCCGAGTGACAAGTTGCTGCCGTTGTTGGTGATTATGCTATGTGGGAGACCAAATCTCACCACTAGATCCTGGACAAACCTAAGGGCAGTTGCCCCATCGAGCTTTCTAATGGTTTTAGCTTCTATCCGTTTAGTGAATTTATCAACTGATACTAGCATATGCGTAAATCCACATGGTGCCGTTTGTAACGGTCCCACCATGTCTAGCCCCCAGACAACAAACGGCGAAGTTATTGGTATTGTTCGCAATTATTCAGCTGGAACATGTGGTTGTCGGTCATAATACTGGTATCCCATGCACGTCTCCACCAGCTTGTCGGCGTCCGCCTTCATGGTCAGCCAGTAGAATCCTTGCCAGAAGGCTTTCGCAACCAAAGTTCGGGGAGCGGCGTGATGCCCGCAATCTTCGAGATGGATTTCGCTTGGGATTTAAATACCTTCTTGCTGGGAAACACACTTAAGGTATACACCAGTAGTGCTTATTTTGTAGAGGTATCCATAGATTATGGTATAGCCCTTTGCTCGACGTACTATTTGCCGTCTTTCAAATTCGTCGTTGGGAAAAGTTTCGTGTTCGAGATACTCCATGAACGGTTTTGTCCAAGCCGGAGGGACCTTTGCCACCATGTGGACAAAAGTGTCTACTCTGTCCGGGTTGTCGATGTCTGCTCCCTTCACGGATGGTGTCCGTAGATGCTCCAGGAAAACCACAGGCGGAATTTGTTTGCGCCCTGATCCAAGCTTAGATAGCAGATCAACCGCCTTGTTTTGCTCCCTAGGTACATACTTGACCTCGTAGCCCAAGAAGCTCTTGGCTATCTCGTCCACTCTGTCTCGATATGCCGCCATCATAGGGTTCCGCGCATTCCAGGTGCCAGCCACCTACTGGGCAACCAAATCGGAATCTCCCCAGCAAACTATGCGCTTGATGCCAATATCCTTGGATATGCGTAATCCGTGAATGAGTGCTTCATACTCCGCCATGTTGTTCGTAGCCTCGAAGTGGATCTGCAGAACGTAGTGTAGCTTATCCCCAGTTGGTGACTATAGTAGTACACCATCCCCCAAGCCGTTGAGTAGCTTTGATCCGTCAAAGTGCATCACCCAGTATTCTGGCTCCGACAATGGGGTAGCATCTGGCATCTCCGTCCAATCTACGATAAAATCCGCCAAGGCTTGTGACATGATAGTGTCGCGTCTCTTGTAGGTGATTTCGAAGGCGGAAAGTTCAATACCCCACTTCTCCACCGTTCCTGTAGCGTCGCTGTTGTTGATAATGTCGGACAGTGGAGTCTTGCTCACCACTATGATGGGGTGCTCCTGGAAATAGTGCCTCGGCTTCTGAGAAGCAAGGAATACTCCATAAGCTATCTTTTGGTAGTGCGGGTAACGCTGCTTGGACTCCGTCAAGACCTCTCTTACATAGTAAACTGGTCGTTGAACTCCGTGCTCATAGCCTGGTTCCTTCCGCTCTACTACGACGACGATGCTGATTACCCGGTTGGTGGCCGCCATGTAAATTAGCATGGGCTCTCCAGGCTCGGGCACTGCAAGGATAGGCGCTAAGGAAAGAATCTCCTTGAGCTTCTTCAATACTGCATCTGCCTCGTCCGTCCACGTGAATTTGTCCGCCTTCTTCACCACCTTGTACAGCGGCAGAGCCTTCTCTCCAAGTTAGCTGACGAACCGAATAACTGCTGCAAGACAACCTGTTAGTCGTTATATGTCCTTTAGGCATGTCAGACGGTTTATGTTTAAGATGGCCTTGATTTTATCCGGGTTGACCTCGATTCCACGCTAGAAAACCATGAATCCCAACAATTTTCCGGCTGAAACCCCGAAGACGCACTTCTTGGGGTTAAGCATCATGTTGTATTTTCGGATATTATCAAAGGTTTCTTTTAAGTTGGAGATTAAGTCATTTGACTTTTTAGACATCACCGCTATATCGTCCACATAGTCGTGAACGTTCCGACCAATTTGATCGTGTAGGCAACATTGCATTGTCCGCTAGTACGTAGCACCTACATTTTTCAGCCCGAAGGGCATCGTGACATAGCAAAACGTTCCGTAGGGTGTAGTGAACAAAGTGGAAAATTGGTCCGACTTCCTCGTCTTGATCTGGTAGTATCCTGAGTATGCATCAAGAAAACACAAAAGTTCCGAGCCAGCCGTCGAGTCAATGACTTGGTCAATGCGAGGCAAGGCAAACGGATCTTTGGGGCATGCTTTGTTCAAGCCGGTGTAATCAACACACATTCTTAATTCTTTGGTTCCCTTTTTGGGGACAAGTATAGGATTAGCCACCCATGGGTGTGAAGGGCTTCTCGGATAAAACTGGCCTTAAGTAACCTATCTATCTCTTTGCCTATGGTGCGTCTCTTCTCATCTCCAGAGAATCGTAGAGGTTGCTTCAGTGGTTTACATTTTGGATCAATGTTCAAGATGTTCTCGGCAAGTTCCCTAGGTACACCTTTCATGTCGGCAGGTTGCCAGGCAAAGATGTCCCTATTCTCATGTAGGAACTCGATGAGCTCGCTTCCCTATTTTGGATCCAGGTTCATCCCAATGGCAGTGGTCTTGGAGGAATCGCCTACCACAAGTTCCACTGACTTGGTCTCGATGGCGGCCTTAAATGCTGAAGCGGAGTCGGAAATCTGTTTCTTCAACGCGGGCATCTCCGAGGCATCGACCTTGCTCTGGATATCCTTGAATTCTTTGCTGTAAAGGACAGCTTCCGCGTAGGCTTCTTCTCCAATCTCGCAGTCCCTAGCTTTGGCAAAGCTTTCGGATACGATGATGACACCGTTTGGTCTAGGTATCTTGAGTTTGTTGTAGACGAAGCATGGTTTGGCCATGAAGGTGTGGAATATGTCACGACCGAATATGACGTGGTACACGCTCTTGAAGGGGACCACCTCGAAGGTCATGCTCTCTTGGAGGTAATTATTAACATCACCAAAGGCGACCTGAAGTGTGATGCACCCAAGGGACCGAGCCTCCCGACTAGGAACTACGCCGTGGAAGATGGTGTTGGTCCGCCTTGGGTTTGCCTCCGTCAAGTTCATCTTCTGTAGTGTATCCAGGTACATGATGTTGATGTTGCTTCCACTATCCACCATACATTTGGTGAACTCATTGTCGTCAATCAAGGGGTTGATGACCATAGCGTATTGGTTCTCCATAGGGATGAGGTATGGGTGATCCTACCTGTCCCAAGTAATTGGAATCTCCGACCAGCGCAGGAACTAGGGAACTTGTAGCGACCTTGGATCGGTAAGGATCCTAAGTCCCTGTGATTAACATGCTAGTCCCTGGATCAATAGCTAGCACTCACAGTCGATGAAATATCATGTAAAACACAAAGTCTTTATTACACGGAGAATCCAGAGTATAAATTTATTACAAATTTCTTAGCATAAGGCTATCTCAAATAACAGCGGAAACATAAAAGCAGCTTGAGTCCATCGACGCCCCAGGCTTGTCGACTGTAGACTCGCAATCCCTACGCACCTTTCAATCTTCGGATTCTGCACATAAGACGTGCAGCCAACAAGTTGGGTCAATACTTTGAATGTATTGGCAAATTACACCAAGGAGAGAAAATACTATCTCTACATGCAAGGCTAGTTTAGGCTGTAGAGTTCATTTTCTCGAAGCTAGTTTTCTTAAGTAGAGAGAAGAGAAGATTTTCCCTACTTTGTAAACATTTGCTTAGATAAAATAGGGTCGAATAGCACACGAGGATATTACTCACCAAGTGTCCAAACAACCAAACACTTGGATATTATGCACCAAGTGTCACTTGGATATTACGCACCAAGTTCCCAAAATCCCACCCATTGGCGATATTACTCACGCCATGGGGTTTTTAAAACTTTTTTTAGAAAAGAGAGAGGAAGATCCTTCAGAGGCTTCATCTTTCAGATGCTCAATGTTGTTCTGTTTCCGTGAACACGGCTGATCGATCATATTGCAATACTCTCGAGAGTTTGTGCACTTTACCCACAATCCACGATCGAGTCCTTTTACAGACAAGACCATGGTGAGGCTTTCCCTTAGTAGCCCCTCTACCTTGTGGATCCAACCGTGCCAAGAACCTCCAAATGTTGGTACCCAGGTGAGGTTTCCCACTAAGTACTAGGCCAAGACAGAGCCCATATGTATTGTGGTTGCACTGGAAGCTTCTGAATTCTGAAACATGGCAGACTTCTTTGATTCCTGGGCAGCCATCCTCCACAAAAATCTCACTCGTTGTCCCGACAACCATTTCGCCCAGAAGAAAACTTAGTTTTATTTTGAAGTGGATTTGAGAGAAAAGTTTGCTCTAGAGAGCCTTTATACTTAGAAAAATTCCTTGTATTCCGAACCCCCCAATGGTACTTTGTATATATAGCATAGCAAGCAATACTTAGCAAAACATGGGTAACCTATTAGGAGGGGAATCCTAAGTATAGAGCTACTCATGGCATACTACAAAATCATCGCACTTCCAAAATAATACTAAGGAAAAATTCTACTAGAACATCCTACACATGCATACTACAGAATTTTGAAGATCATATGCATAGAATCAAAACTGGGACAAAAATTATGAACAAGTGGTGTAACTTGCCTTGATCCGAGCAGCACTCTACACAATATCACTCCTTAGCGCACTCCGAACAATCTAACGAATCACAAACATAGATCTGATCACAACTTGCACAAAATATGCCACAGAGATAACATGCATGCATGCAATAGGGTAATTATGTAGGTTTGGTTTTCTAAATTGTCCAAGGTAATATAATTGGGTTGCAATTGTGTTAAGGGTGTTATTAGGATTGATTTCCCATAGGTTTAAATTAATTTGGGTGATTATTATAATTCGTAGGCTCACTGGAAGATTCAACCATCCAATTAGCCCCAAATTAGATCTAATGATCTTAAGAAAGGTTTTATAATTTTGTTCAGTAGGCATTGTAAAGACAAAGCCATCGCAACAAGAATCAATTAAAACGGGGTTTTAATTATTTTTCTATGGATTAAACACTCTAATCTAAAGATTAAATTCTACACCGAAAACCCTACTTTAACTTGGAATTTTATTGCAGATCTGGGTTCTACATAAAATTATGAATCCAACGATATCATATGCTAAATTTGGCCAAGTAGTTAATTTTATATGAATTTCTCAAGTTTTAAACTAAATCTGTGAAATAAAATCAACCCTAATCGAGAGCACGACGCGTGGCGGTTTCTGATTGGGCCAACTAGGCAAGTGGTGCTGATGCGGTGCGCTGATGCAGCGAGCAGACGTGGCGGCCATGCGGCGCCACGTGATAGGTGCGTACCCCTTCGGGTTTGCTTCTAATCTGAGCCGCAGATTGCAGATCGAACGGATGAGAGGGGCGCGACGACTTACTGCGGTGGCGACGACGTCGGTGTCGGTGGCGACAGGCGGCGGTGCTCTGGTGCTCTTCGGGGAAGGCAAAGCAGTCACGGATGATTGCCTCCTCCTGGCGGTCTCGTCTATTACCTCGATTACGACCTTCTCTTCCTCAAGCGGTGGCGGTGGCAGCACCTCTCCCGCAGCTCCGGCGAGCAATCGGCGGCGGCACGCTGCGGTAGACATCAAACAAGGAGGGTGAGACGAAGCTGTCGAGCATGAGGGTCATCTTAGGGAGAAGAACAGGGAGAGGGGGAAGCTTTTGTCATCGATTTCGAACTCACCGAGGTCGGCGGCGGCTCGAGCTAGAGAATTGGGGACGAGAGCAAGGGTTTCATCGCCAGCTTGAAATCAAAGGGGGTCGCGGCGGCGGTATTTATTAGCAGGCTGGGGAAGTCCTGGTTGGACACGGGAACGGGGAGACGATCTTGTCCCGTGGCCGACGGGGACTCTGTTCCGATTTCATCGGGAGGGAGAGGGATGACAGATGGGGCGGTGTCGCCGACAACAAGGCTGGGTCAATCATTTGGGTTGCTATGGGGTCACTACGCCCAGCTAGTTAGGCGATGCGCGTGCTGGATAGGTAGTTGGGCCTGGTCGCTGGCCCGGTAAGTTAGGTTGTTTAGTTTTTTTTATTCTTTTCTTTTTTCCTTTTCTGTTTTAGGAATTCATTTGTAACTTTTGCATATTAAGTCCAAACTTGGTGAAACTTGTTTCCAAATTTTTGTAAAAATAAGGTGGTCAACCTAGGATCATAGATAAATATTTTTACAAAGTTTTTAGAAGTCTAAAACAAAATTGCTCACATAGGGGAATCCTTATTAGGGTCTTTGGTGGGTTTAGATGTTAGGGTTTTGTTGTAGATTCACTTGTAAGATGCAAAGATGCAAGGATGATGCATGCCACTAATAACACCCTATTCTAAAAACTGGGATGTTACAATCCTACCCCCCTTAAGAAGAATCTCGTCCTCGAGATTCAGGTTGGCTAGCAAATAGGTGTTGGTGTTCTGCCTTCAAGTCTTCTTCACGCTCCCACGTGGCTTCTTCCTCGGAGTGGTGGTTCCATTGTACTTTGCAGAATCTTATAGTCTTGGTGCGGGTAATCCTTTCGGTTGTTTCCAGTATTTTGATGGGTTTTTCCTCATAGGTAAGGTCATTCTCCAATTGAACCTCATCTAGGGGAACGGTATCTCTTAGCGTTGTTTCGGCCATTTCCGGGTGACACTTCTTTAGTTGTGACACATGAAACACATCATGAACAGTTAGTCCTTCTGGTAACTCCAACTGATAAGCAACTTATCCTCTACGAGCCAGAACCTTATATGGTCCTATGAATCGTGGGGCTAACTTACCCTTGATTCCAAACCTCTTAACTCCTCGTAGCGGTGAAACTCGAAGATACGCACGGTCCCCTATTTTATAAGCCACATCCCTACGCTTGGAATCGGCATAACTCTTCTGTCGGGATTGGTCTACCTTTAGCCTATCCTGAATCTGTTGTACCTTTTCTTCGGCATCCTTGATCAATTCAGGTCCAAAAAGACTATGTTCACCAACTCCACTCCATAACAGCGGGGTCCTACACTTCCTGCCATACAGAACTTCAAACGGGGCCATCTTGATACTTGTCTGGTAGCTGTTGTTGTATGAGAACTCAGCGTATGGCAGGTTGTCGTCCCAACTAGACCCATAGTCTAGTGCGGAAGCTCTCAACATATCTTCCAGAATTTGGTTCACCCTTTCCGTTTGGCCATCCGTTTGAGGGTGGAAATCCGTACTGAATTCTAGTCGGGTTCCAAGAGACTCATGTAGTTGTCGCCAAAACTTCGAAGTAAACTGGGTGCCTCTGTCTGACACAATTCCCTTGGGAACACCATGTAGGCTTACAATCCTTGACATGTATATCTTAGCAAGCTTAGCACTTGTATACGTGGTCTTTACGGGGATGAAGTGAGCCACCTTGGTAAAGTGGTCCACCACTACCCAGATAGAATCAAATCCAGAACGAGTCCGGGGCAATCCCGTGATGAAATCCATGCCTACCTTATCCCACTTCCAGTCGGGTATAGGTAGTGGTTGAAGTAATCCGGACGGGTTTTGATGCTCGGCCTTAACTCTATTGCATACGTCACACAGAGAAATATACTCGGCAATTTCTCTTTTTAAGTTATTCCACCAAAATCTATCCTTCACATCCATGTACATCTTCATGTTACCTGGATGAATTGAGTATGGTGAGTCGTGAGCTTCTTGTAAAATCAACTTCCTGATATCGGGGTCATTGGGAACGCACAGACGCTTCCTGTTGGGGATATGCTATAGGGGTATCCTCATAGCATGTCTCTTATCCGACTAACCCGGGTGGCCCATAGTTGGTAGCATGGCCTGTGGCCTGCTAGGCGACCCAGTTAGGTGGATCCAGAAGGGAGTCCCATGCCGGACAAAGGAAGGCTATGGTGGAGTCACCAGCGTACCAGTGATAGAGGAAGTCCTGGCACCCTTTGACTCTGTCATCGACGCGCTTTATGCTGATTTCAGTGCAGATTCAGAGGAAATAGACTTTAGTCCAGAAGAGCTAGACTCCGCTATGCAGGAGATGGAGGAGGAGTACTCGTGCGACGAACAAGCTAATAACAACGTCATGTCCCGAGGGGTGTTCGTCACCATCGGGACATCGATGGATGAAGACCAGCCCGGGCAAGCTCCGCCTACGGCGCTGGATAAGGGGAAGGGGCCACTTATTGCTACTAACGATGATCGCGAAAGAGTCATGCCTCCTCCGCCTAATCCAGTGCAGCAGCCGCAGGAACTCGGCACCGGTCCGAGCAACAACAACACTGCAAACTTGCCGCCTCTAGCATCCACGTCGGCAGCAGCCCATGTTACTATAGCTGATAGAGTGATGTATGGCAATCTCCTCGTTGAGCCACTAACTGTTGATCATATCCGGAAAGTGACTCAGCTTGACGAGAAACGCCAGCAGCTGCTGGAGGAAGCGCAAGCCATCGCGGAGCAAGGCGCTAAACTAGATCGAGATCTGGTCAACACGCAGAAGTCCATAGAAAAAGCTAGAGCAATGGAGGCCAAGTACAAGACTCTTTTGCAGCAGCAGAAGGCTAAGAAGGCTCCGGCTCGCGTCATCAACGATCCTGGTGTACGGTGCAACCTAGGATGGGCTCCCTTGAAGCCGGCACAGGCCAAGCCATACATTGATAGTGAAGGCAAGCAGGTGATGCCCACCCCACTCCTTAACCTCGCCGTGGCCAAGACCCTTCTGGAGCAGGATAGATCGCCTGAGGCAGTGGAACAGGTCTATGACCTAGTGGCCAAGGCGGTAAAGAAGCAGGAAAAGGCCACCTCTCATAGGCTTGAGTCTGACCCAGCGCTCTGCCGATCTAGCCAGTACAAACCACCAAGGGACAGATCTCCTCAAGATGTCGGATCACGGACGGGTTCATCAGAATGAAGACGGAGGGATGCGCACAACAGGAAGGATGCTATCCCCATATCCTCCGACCACGGAGAAAGAGCCCAACCTCGCCGCCCATCGCCACCGCCCCGATCCCCCCGACGTCAGGAAGACTACAAGACTCACCATCGCACGGATATGCCTCCACCAAAGCAGTGCGGCATCGTCATCCGCGACAACGCGGCACATACCCGTCATGATGAAGAGCTCCACCAAGGACATAAGAGCAGGTCACACAACGACCCTCCGCGTCCGACAAGCAACTGCGACAGGCGTGGGGCGTCGTAGGAGGGTAACAGCAAGAAAGCTAACCCACCGCCACCTTCACCTCCGTCACCACCAAGCAGTCACCATGGCGGAAGCGGCCCGCGTCGTTCACGCAGCCCGTCCCCTGTTGACAACAAGAAGAAGAACCCGGATCCATACGAGGCCCGGGAAGGACCATACCTGGGACCACGTTGCTTCGGACCTGCAATATGGTCCGCAACCTACCCCAAAGGTTTCTGGATTGACAAGACCATCAATCCCTATGACAGCAACGCCAAGCCCGCCACATGGTTGCAGGACTACAGCAACGCGGTGGAGATTGCCGGAGGCAACCCCAATGTCGCCGTCAAGTACCTCCTGTTAATGTTGGCGGGCACGTCCCGTCAATGGATCGACGACTTTCCGGAGAGATCTATCTACAACTGGCTAGACATGCAAGAAGCATTCACCAAGAACTTTGAAGGTACATACAAGCGTCCCTGCATTGTGGGCGATCTACAGCGGTGCGTGCAGGAGAAAGACGAGACATCTCGCGCCTACCTCTCCCGCTGGCTGGATATGAAAAATTCGTGCGCAGGAGTGCACGCCCAGACCGCCATGGCCGCCTTCATCGATGGGTTGGAAAGGGGCACGTTGCTCCGACATAAGCTGAAGCGCTTGCAGGACAATCACCAGCTTGACTTGAATCAGATGATCCAGTTAGCTAGTGAGTTTGCAGCTGCCGACAACGATGCTCGTGGCTCTTTGCCGGCAACGGCCATTCCAACCCAAGATCGGAGGAACAACAGTACAAAGCGGAAAACCGCTCCAGAATAAAAGCAATCTACCGACATGGTCGCTAGGACTTTCGTAGGACGAGGAGAAGGCAGACAACGTGGCCGAGGAAGGGGAGCAGGCCGCGGGCAGCAGCGAGGAAATGAAACCAACTCGGCGCCGCTCCGTGTTCCCCAAACCTACGAAGAGTACCGCGATATGCCGTACCTCATACACCTCGACGCCAACGGCAAGGCCACCCATACCAATCGACACTGCAAGTTCGTCAACGACCTCAAGGAAGACCCGAAGTACGGCTGTAAGCGAAGTCGGAAGAACAGACCGCGAGGCAAGGGCAAGGGGAAGAAGAAGGAGGAGGAGTCCAAGGATTCAAGTGACATGGATGAGGACGTTGACCCCAAGCACGCCGCCAAGAGCGACGACAAGGGCAAGAACCCCTTCGCAAAGAAGGCCCCAGTCTACAACACTTTCCTTGGCACCCCCACCGTCTGACAACAGAAAACCTCTCTAAGGATCTTGATGGCAACTCTCCCCCCAGTCCCCCAATACCTACGCTGGTCGGAGGTTCCAATAACATGGGACAGGACGGACCACCCATACCTTGTGCCCACGGAGAACCAGTACGCCATGGTCATCAACCCATTGATTGACGGCGTGGAGTTCACCAAGTGCATGGTGGACAGTGGAAGCAGCATCAACATCATGTACCTGGATACACTGCAGAAGATGAACTTGATGGAGGCAAAACTAAGGCGGACCAACACCATGTTCCATGGCGTAGTTCCTGGTCGGGAGGCTCGGTCCCTTGGGTGCATCACACTTCAGGTAGCCTTTGGCGACGTTAATAATTACCGCTAAGAGCGCATGACCTTTGAGGTGGTCCCCTTCAAGAGCATGTACCACGTCATATTCGGCCGCGACATATTCCACACGTTCATGGCCAAGCCATGCTTCGTCTACAACAAGCTCAAGATACCCGGACCAAACGGCGTCATCACCATATCCGGAAGCTTTACCAAGGCAAGGGACTGCGATATCAATGAAGCAGCCGTTGCAGAAGTTGTCCTCTATAGCGAAGAATTCAAAGAGATCCAAAGCAAGGTCAATGATCAGAGATGCCCGCGTCGAAGAAGCAGATCTCCGACTCCGCTCCTGCATTCAAGGCCGCCATCGAGACCAAGACGGTGGAACTTGTGGTAGGCGACGCCTCCAAGACCTTCGCCATTGGGACGAACCTGGATCCCAAATAGGAAAGCGTGCTCGTCAAGTTCCTCCGTGAGAATAGGGACATCTTTTCCTGGAAACCTGCCGACATGAAAGGTGTACCTAGGAAACTTGCCGAGCACAGCTTAAACATAGTTCCAAAATGTAAACCAGTGAAACAACCTCTATGACGCTTCGGAGATGAGAAGAGACGCGCCATTGGCAAAGAGATAGCTAGGTTACTTAAGGCTAGATTTATCCGAGAAGTCCTTCACACCCGATGGGTGGCCAATCCTGTACTTGTCCCCAAAAAGGGAACTACTGAATTAAGAACGTGCGTTGATTACACAGGCTTGAACAAAGCATGTCCCAAAGATCCGTTTGCTTTGCCTCGCATTGACCAAGTCATTGACTCGACGGCTGGCTCGGAACTTTTGTGTTTTCTAGATGCATACTCAGGATACCACCAGATCAAAATGAGGAAGTCGGACCAATTGGCCAGTTCATTCACTACCCCTTACGGCACGTTTTGCTATGTCACGATGCCCTTTGGGCTGAAAAACACAGGTGCTACCTACCAACGGAGAATGCAACATTGCCTTCACGACCAAATTGGTCGGAACGTTCACGCCTATGTGGATGATATCGCGGTGATGTATAAAAATCAAACGACTTAATCTTCGACTTAAAAGAAACCTTTGATAATCTCCGGAAATACAACATGATGCTCAACCCTAAGAAGTGCGTCTTCGGGGTTCCAGGCGGCAAACTGTTGGGCTTCATCGTTTCCCAGCGCGGAATCGAGGTCAACCCGGAGAAAATCAAGGCCATCTTAAACATAAATCATCCGACATGCCTAAAGGACATCCAACGACTAACAGGTTGTGTTGCAGCAGTTAGTCGGTTCGTCAGCCGACTTGGAGAGAAGGCTCTGCCGATGTACAAGTTGCTAAAGAAGGCGGACAAATTCACATGCACGGACGAGGCAGATACATCATTGAAGCAGCTCAAGGAGATTCTTTCCTCAGTGCCCATCCTTGCAGCACCCGAGCCCGTAGAGCCCCTGTTAATTTACATGGCGGCAACCAACCGGGTTATCAGCAGCGTCGTCGTGGTAGAGCGGAAGGAACCGGGATATGAGCACGGAGTTCAACGACCAGTTTACTATGTAAGCGAAGTCTTGACGGAGTCCAAGCAGCGTTACCCGCACTACCAAAAGATAGCTTATGGAGTATTCCTCGCTTCGCGAAAGCTGAGGCATTACTTTCAGTAGCACCCAATCACAGTAGTGAGCAAGACTCCACTGTCCGACATTATCAACAACAGCGACGTTACAGGAAGGGTCGCGAAGTGGGGCATTGAACTTGCCACCTTCGAGATCACCTACAAGAAACGCGACGCTATCAAGTCACAAGCCTTGGCGGATTTTATTGCAGATTGGACGGAGATGCCAGATGCCACTCCGTTGCCAGAACCAGAGTACTGGGTGATGCACTTTGACGGATCAAAGCTGCTCCATGGCTCGGGGGCTAGTGTATTGCTACAATCACCAAAAGGAGACAAGCTACACTACGTTCTGCAGATCCACTTCGAGGCTACAAATAACATGGCGGAGTATGAAGCACTCATTCACGGACTGCGTGTAGCCAAGGATATTGGCATCAAGCGCATAGTTTTCTGTGGAGATTCCAACTTGGTTGCCCAGTAGGTGGCTGGCACCTGGAATGCGCGGAACCCTATGATGGCGGCATATCGAGACGAAGTGGACGAGATAGCCAAAAGCTTCTTGGGCTACGAAGTCAAGTATGTGCCTAGGGAGCAGAACGAGGCTGCTGATCTACTATCTAAACTTGGATCAGGGTGCAAGCGAAGGGCGCCGACATCTACGCACACCATCCGTGAGTTTTCCTAGAGCATCTACGCACATGATCCGTGAAGGACGCCGACATCGACAACCCAGATAGAGCTGACTCTTTCGTCAACATGGTGACAAAGATCCCTCCGGCTTGGACAAAACCGTTCATGGAATATCTCGAACACGGAACTTTGCCTGATGACGAGGTCGAAAGACGGCAAATAGTACGGCGAGCAAAGGGTTATACCATAATCAATGGGCAAGTCTATAAAAGGAGCACTACTTGTGTATACCTAAAGTGCGTTTCCCAGCTAGAAGATATGGAAATCCTACGCGAAATCCATCTCGGAGATTGCGGGCATCACGTCGCTCCTCGATCGTTGGTCGCGAAAGCCTTCCGTCAAGGATTCTACTGGCTGACCGCGAAGGCGGACGCCGACAAGCTGGTTGAGACATGCACAGGATGCCAGTATTATGCCCGACAACCACATGTTCCTGCTGAAGAATTGCGAACAATACCAATAACTTGGCCATTTGCAGTCTGGGGGCTAGACATGGTGGGGCCGTTACAAATGGCACCATGTGGATTTACGCATCTGCTTGTAGCAGTTGACAAGCTCACCAAATGGATAGAAGCTAAACCCATTAGAAAGCTTGATGGGGCAACTGCCCTTAGGATTGTCCGGGATCTAGTGGTGAGATTTGGTCTCCCACATAGCATCATCACCGACAACGGAAGAAACTTGTCACTCGGAGAAGTGGAGGCCTATTGCTGGGACAAAGGCATCCGGCTTGACCTTGCATCTGTGGCACACCCACAATCCAATGGTCAATTTGAGCGAGCTAATGGATTAATTCTGTAGGGAATCAAGCCACATCTTGAGGCACCGCTACATAGAGCAGCTGGATCCTGGGCGGAAGAATTGCCATCTGTGCTGTGGAGTTTACGAACTACACCCAACAGATCTACCGGCTACACCCCCTATTTCATGGTATATGGAACAGAAGCCATCCTACCCTCCGACATCCTCCACGATGCACCAAGAGTTGCTGCCTACGACGAAGATGACGCTGAAGAATCTAGACGCCTAGATGTGGACCTTCTCGAGGAGGAGCACGTTTTGGCATGCCAAAGATCTGCCATCTACCAGCAGAAGCTACGCAGCTACCATAGTCACCACGTTCGGCATCGCTCGTTCAAAGAGGGGGATTTGGTGCTCCGATTTAAGCAGAAGAAGTCACACAAATTATCCCCGCCATGGGAAGGACCGTTCATCATAATCAAGGCGCTGCTCAATGGGTCTTACTACCTTGTCGACAATCGTGAACTCAAGGATAGACCCAACAAGGACCATAAGCGTAAGCGACGTGACCCGGATGATGACTACCCGGAGCTTGATCGGCCATGGAACATAGCAGAGCTACGTCCTTTCTACACTTAGCATTTTTTATCTAATTGTGTACCTCTTATATGATCAATGAAATAAAGCTCTCTGGTTCACTCATATTTCTGAGTCTTTTACCTCCTTTAGTGTTCATTTTTGGATCATATAAAACCTTTATGCACAAGCTTTGCGTTTGCACTTGTGAAAATCCCGCCTAAGGGTGTTAGCTTAAGTTTTCTGGTCTACACGTTCTTTGTTGTTTTTATGTGGATTCTGGAGTAGTGACTTTTGGCACTTGTTGTCGGCGATTTTGTGCTCAGGTTATTGACGGTGCCATTGGGCATCATCACCTAAGCGCATGGTTCCGACAACGAGTCTCCTGACTCACGAAAAGTCAAGCATAAGAACCAAAGTAATGGATAAGCCAGCACTTGCTTAAAAAATATATACATGCTGAAACTTAATTCTTAAGTAGCAGGATACGATAACCATTGTTTTCCGCCTTAAGATTACATCAACAAAGTTTTTCCCGCACACACTCCAGAGGTGAAATAGAAGTTACAAATTGTTTTTTTCACTCTTTGGGTGCAGGGGACTTGGAGGTCGCATCATCACCAGCCGGAGAATCACCCCCAGCATCGGCGCTGTGGTGAGACTCGGAGGATTCCGGGTTGGCGTTGTCGAGAAATTTCCTAGGCACGAAGACGTCAACATCTACCAGCTCGGCAACCCTGGTATCATAGCCCGCGAGTGATGACAAGATGGCTTCGTGATCGATCTCCTTGCCGTCATCATCCACGTCGGGGATACCAGATGTCACCGTGTCGATGTCTGCATCTTAATAGTGTGCCTTCACCATAGACAGCGCCAGCCCGGGCACATGAAGCTTTCCAGCTTGCAACACGCTCGGGGGCTCGGCGCAGAATCTCCGAGTACTTCACCACGGAGTCCGAGGCCTTGATATAAATCTGGAGGGGCTTGGCGATCTCCTTGGCTTGGGCGATGGCGGTGTTGATGAAGTTGCCGGCAAGAATCATGCATTCCTTGTCCGAAGGAGGCGAGCGGGTTAAACCCATGGGCGCTGAAAATTCCGACAACGATTGCATGAGTTCAAAAAATTCTAAGTATCCAGACTACAAAACTACAAGGCGGACGACACTTACTGAAGATGCTGGCCTTAGCCTGCCAGACGACGTCCGCCAAGGATTCCTTCTCTTGTTGGAGGATCTTAAACGCCTCGCTATGGCGAAGGTTTTGCTCATTGGCAGCTTGCTTCTGATCCTTTAGGATCGCAAGATCCTCCTTCAAGCGATTGATCTCCGCGGAGGCGGAGTCCTGCAAGGCTTTCATGGAATCCTCGTGCATCTTCAGCATTTCTTCTCTCTCCTTCTTAAGGATCTTGTTCTCACTGTCCAGCTGCTGAATGTGCTTGGACTGCTCAACAATATCCTTGGCCTTGGCGACATCCTCTGCAAGTCGGAGAAAACAAAGTACACATTGAGTACTCGGAGATTATGGGCACAAAAGTAAGACGGAAATGCGCAATAAGAAAACAGACTCTTGTTTTTGATGATCTGTTCCTTCAAGATGGAGGTTTTACCCTTTTCAGCTTCAAGGTCCGCGCGCATCTTATGGTACTTGTCGTTGGCCATGCCCCTCCGAGTATTCTCGTTCTGTGGAAACAAATGCAAAGTCAAGTCGTTGTTTAGTCTGCTTGGAGCTTATAGTCGGAAATTTTCCACCTAAATGCTCGGGGACTACAGCGAGAGATTTTAACTTAGCAATATGCTTAGCTTTTCTTTAAGCATCTAGTCGGAGCTAATTCAGTTCTCAACTAGAGTCTTGGGGGCTACAGTATAAAGTTTTAACTCGGAAAATGCTTAGCTTTTTCTTTAAGCATCTAGTCGGAACTAATTCAATTACAACTAGAGGCTTGGGGGCTGCAACACTTAAAATTATGATCACATTGTGTATGCTACTCTTAAAGCATCTAGTCGGAATAATTCGTTCCATCTAAATGCTTGGGGGCTACAGCGAGAGTTCTTTCTAACTTAGTCACTCTTAGAGCATATAGATGCAAAACCAATAGTTTTCCGTCTACATCCTCGGGGGCTATAGTGGGATACTCATACGAAATGCAAAAGGTAAAATGAAACTTACGAGTGCAATGATCTTGAGGCTTGTAGCGTTCTCGGCCATCAGCTTGCCAAAGGTAATACTGTTCCCTCGCAAGATGTCTGCTTGCCGGAGTAGCTCCTCAAGACCGCACGTCGGAGATGACGGCACTCCTCCAGGAACCATAGCTGTGTTATACGGCATAAGCGCCGGGTAAACAATCTTCGGGAACTCGAAGGGTTTCTGGGGAGCAGAGGCGCCGCCTTCGGCAGAGGTACCAGCTCCCATCACCGCCTTGCCGCTACCGATGGCATCCTTAGCCGGAGCTTCACCCATTTGGATAGCAGCAGTCTCCTGCGTCGCCTGCTCGCCGACAACAGCAAGCTCGGTTGAGGCGCCAGAGTCCACTTCCATGGCGGAAGGGCCTGGTGCCTCCTGGACTTGGGAGCTTGTCGAAGCAGAAGAGGGCTTGACGGCAGGAGTGGCAGGGGCGATGGCGGGAGAGGAGTCGCGATGCATCATATCTTTAATAGTTCTAGAAGCCCCAAGAGTCTTGGAAGACTTCTTGAGGCTGGTTGTGGCTTTCTTCCTGAAACGTACAAAATGCATAAGTACAGGAGCAAGACAAATAAATGGAAAATGTCAGAGAATGAGAAGCTTACACTAGGGGGGCGCTTTGTCAAACATCCCAGTGGCTTTCTTCTTTTCCGCCTCTAGGGCAGCAGTACTCTTTTTGGAGGCTCCACCCTCCGTCTTCTTCTTCTTACCTCCGTCGGCAGCGTCAGAGGTGGAGCTCTTCCGCTTTCGCGCCAACGGGACATCATCGTCGGACACGACCATGACTTCCTTCATCTTTGGATCATAGATTTGGGCAGCCAGGTTGCCCTCCTCTAGATCGCTAAGCTATTAAGTGAGAAATCATTGTGTTAGACAAGATGATATTGGTAAGACGGAGAAACTGGAGCAATGTCATACACGGAAAATAAAATGTCTACCTCTGGGCACTTTTCGTCTACGAACATGTCGTAGGTGAGGGTGAAGCCACGCTTCTTATCCTTCACCTTGACGAAGTCCTTGAGGCGGAATTTGACGAAGTCGCTCGAGAAGTTGTCCTCGGAGATCCGGAGGGTATCCCTTCGATCGCCGGTGTACTCGTGCATATACTTCGTGCGGTGCTGCAGAGGTTGGATTCGCCTAATGAACCAGCACATGGCTAGGTCCAATCCGGTTAGACCCGTCTCTACAAACCACTCGGTCCGCCTTATTGCGCGAGAAGTGTCGAGGTCGGAGGGGAGGGAGGCATGGGACCTCCATGTGGAAACTTCGGCGGCAGCTCCATCCACGAAGTCCGGGTACGTTACTGCTCGGCCCGCCAAGGGAATGTCGGGGCCATAGAAGTATGTCCGCTGCCAGTTTTTGCACGACTCGTGGCCGACTATGTCGGGGAACCGTCGGCTAGGTCGGATCTTGAAGCTTATGGTGCCGCAGTTCCTAAGCTCCTCCCTACTGTGTCCGGCTTCACGTTTGACGGTGAAAAAGTACACAAACAAATCTAAGCTAGGCCTAATCCCTAGGTAACCCTCACAGAGTGCCGCGAAGTTGCTAAGTACTAAGATACTATTGGGGGAGAGGTTTGGGGTTGGACCTTTAAGTGCTTCAAGACGGACAGAAAGAAGTGGGAGATGGGCAGAGAAACGCCGCGTACCAATTGCGCCTTGAGGTACACTTTCTCTCCGGCTTGGGGAGAAGGCGTCACCTCGCCGGCGCCGCCACAAAGAGCCCCTCCGTCGCGGGGAGATAGCCTTCGGCGACCATCTCTTGGATGTCACGGTCGGTGATGTCCGAGCCGCGCCAGTCGCCTTTGTGTGAGTCTAGCTCCTCTTCCAGGGGCTCTAGCGCCGCCAGATTGTGGTCGCCGCCGGTGGTTTCAATCACCGCCGACGCGGGGATGACCAGGCCCTCTGGGGGCACGACGACGGAGCTCGCCGGCTTCGCCGTGGCTTCGCTCGACGCCGCCATTGACGGGGATGAGCTGCTGCTAGCCATGGAGGAGGGAGAGAACGTGACTGGTGCAGAGAGAGAGGCTAGGGTTTCTCGAGGTTTTCCGCGGAGAGCTCGAGGAGGCGCGCGGCTGGAGGAAGAAGACGATGACGCGAGAGAATGGGGTGAAAAAGTGGCAAGTGTCCCACGGTTACTATTTATCTTACTCTGCGTCAAGATTCGTGCAGCTAATCGGACGGTTGCCGCGTAGACGACGTGTTCGTGAACGTGCGCGGTAATTTCGTCACGTCTCCAACCGACGCTGCCAACGGTTCTCATCGCTCGTGCGGGAAAATCGGATATGATTGCGTTCTCTACATGTGTGAGTTACGAGGCGTCGCTGACCTACAGCCTATGTCGTCATAACTGACATGGTAGATGAGCCGTCCCATCGAAGATTCTGTCATAGACGGGTTTAATCCGACAACGGGAGCGTACGATGGAAGATTCAGCATTTCTCCGACTTACTCATAGAAGACGGAAACATTTGCAGGGTTCTTTGGGAGGACTACAAAATATTGCTTGACGATTTGCCGACATCCATCTAGGCGGAGCATTTCACGGGAAGAGGCAAGACGGTGCAAGATCTCGGAGTTCTCCGGGGGCTACTGTTGGGGATATGCTATAGGGGTATCCTCATAGCATGTCTCTTATCCGACTAACCCGGGTGGCCCATAGTCGGTAGCATGGCCTGTGGCCTGTTGGGCGGCCCAGTTAGGTGGATCCAGAAGGGAGGTTCATGCCGGATAAAGGAAGGCTACGATGGAGTCACCAGCGTACCCGGAGCCTTGGAGTGCAAGATACACAAGACTAGTAATAGACGTTGTAGGACTCTGTAACCTGTCCGGCTAGGACTTTTCCCTGTAACCCTAGGATCTGACGACTATATAAGTCGGGCCTATGGGAGACTTTAGGGCATCGTTTTACACACACCTCGCACAGCGAACCTATCTCTGTAACTCGGCGTATTGCCATTATAGTGATTTATAGCAGGAGTAGGATTCCGCCACCGTTGTGGGATCTGAACCTGGGTAAGCTGTGTTACCTCGTACCCGCCAACCGTCTGCCTTACCCCACGTCTCTAAACACGCACTGTGAGGACCCCTCCATGGCGTACTCCTCGGCAATACCACGACACTTCCTATACCAAAGGGTCCCTTGTTCGTCCAGACGAAACTCTTTTGCCTTTCCTTCACTTATCTTGACTCTTATTTCCTCCAACTCTTTATCTCCCTTTTGTGCTTCCTTGATTCTCTCTTGGAAAGTAGACACTATTTCCATAGTCGCTACTTGTCCTTGCGTAACTATTTCTAGCCTGAGATCCTTGAATTGCTTGCATAAATCCTCTGGAAGTTCCCCTGCGGTAAGTCCATTCACATATACCTTACGACTTAAGGCATCGGCCACCACATTTGCCTTTCCGGTAAATCCAAGTCATAATCCTTAATTAGTTCAAGCCATCTTCTTTTCCTCATATTTAACTCCTTTTGGGTGAAGATGTACTTCAAACTCTTATGATCAGTGAACACATCACAATGTTTGCCCATGAGGTAATGTCTCCATACCTTGAGTGCATGAACCACATATGCAAGTTCTAAATCATGTGTGGAGTATTTGTGTTCGTGTTTCTTAAGTTGTCGGGAGGCATAGGATACCACCTTCCCGTCTTGCATCAACACACTTCCAAGTCCTTGTCGAGAGGCGTCACAATATATTTGAAAATCCTATTGGATATCAGGCAGACACAGTATTAGTGCCGTTACGAGGCGTTTCTTCAACTCCTGAAAGCTTGCTTCACATGCTTCGGTCCATAGGAATTACTTTTCCTTCTTCAACAGTTCTGTCATGGGTTTTGCTCTTTTAGAAAAGTTTTCAATGAACCTCCGGTAATACCCTGCGAGGCCCAAGAAACTCCGAATATCTCCCACATTTTTAGGTGACTCCCATTCAGTCATGGAAGCTACCTTACTAGGATCTAAGGCAACTCCTTTTGCCGACACAACATGACCAAGGAATCCCACTTCCTTTAACCAGAATTCACATTTGCTGAATTTGGCATACAACTTGTGTTCTCTTAGTTTCTCCATAATAAGGCGCAGATGTTTCTCATGTTCCTTCTCATGCTTAGAGTATATGAGTATATCATCTATGAAGACCACGATAAACTTGTCCAAATATTCCATGAACACCTTGTTCATCATGGTCATGAAGTATGCTGGGGCATTGGTTAGAACAAAAGACATCATGGTGTACTCATACAATCCGTATCTTGTGGTGAAGGCTGTTTTGGGCACATCCTGTTCTCGAATCTTTAGCTGAAAGTAGCCTGATCGTAGATCGATCTTTGAGAAGACACTGGCTCCCTTTAACTGGTCAAACAAATCATTGATGTTAGGCAGAGGATACTTATTCTTGATCATCACTTCGTTCAACGAGCGGTAGTCCACAACCAGCCTCTTGGTTTTATCCTTCTTTTCCACAAATAGAACAGGTGCTCCCCAAGATGACGCACTGGGTTGGATGAATCCCTTGTCCAATTGTTCCCTAAGCTGTTTCTTGAGTTCCTTTAACTCGTCCACATCCATCTTGTATGGTCTCTTAGCTATCGGCCCCGTGCCTGGCATCAAGTCAATGAGGAACTTTATATCCCGATCGGGAGGCATCCCTAGTAGTTCCTCCGGAAAGACATCCGGGTATTCCTTTACAATAGGTACATCCTCCAAGCTAACCCCCTTAAGAGAGTTCACCATGACTTCCTTAAGTGCGAAATTCGACTTGATGCGAATTCTCTTCCCTTCCGGTGTTGTGAGCATGACAGTTCTTTTGGAACAATCTATGACTCCTTCATATTCGGTCATCCAATTCATGCCCAAGATTATGTCTAATCCTTGTGATTCTAGAACTACTAGACTTGTGGGAAAGATGTGTGTCCCAATCCTTAGTTCTAATCCCCGGCAACCGGAGTTTTCCACTATTTCTCCCCTAGGAGAACTTACCCTTAGAGGAAAGTTTATAGTCTCCGTAGGTATCTTGCCTCTATCCACAAATACCCTTGATATGAATGAATGCGATGCACCAGTATCAAAAAGAAAAACTGCGGAAATAGAATTGAGCTTGAACTTACCAATCACGAAGTCTGGTGCATCACAAGCATCCTCCATAGAGACATGATTCACCGTGGCTTTGACAAACGGATTTGGCTTCTTCCCGTTTCCATTGCCATGGTTGTGTCCATTTCCATTCCCATTGCCATTGCCATTCTTCTTCTCGGGGCAAGAGGTTGCATAGTGCCCTGTCCTGTTGCACTTAAAGCATGTCACCTCACTGAGATCCTTTCCATTGCTGCCATTCCCATTGCGATTTTTATGCCCATTGTGTTTGTGGCTGCCATGGTGATGACCGTTATGGTTGTGGCCATTATTGTTATAAGGTGGTGGTGATGAAGTGCGCTGCTTCTGGTATGGAACAGAGTGGTTGTGAGGGTTAGACTTCCTCTTGCGGTTTTCTATGCTCTTCCTTTTGGATTCAACCACAATGGCTCTGTCCAGGAGTTCCTGAAAGTTGTCATATTTCTGAGCCACAAGCTGAATAGATATCTCATCATTTAGTCCTCTTAAGAATTCCTCCTGTCTCTTGGCATCAGTGGAAACATCATCGGGTGCATAACGGGCTAGCTTGTTGAAAAGTTCACCATACTCGGTGACAGAACGGTGCAGCTGGTGTAGGTCGCGAAATTCACGCCTTTTCAGAGTCATGACACCAGCAGCCATATGATGAGTGCGAAAAGCTAACTCGAACTGATCCCAAGTGATAGCATCAATACCGGGTGGGTGACTTGGTAGTTATCCCAACATTCTGCAGTCGGTCCTTCAAGCTGGTGCGTGGGTACCCTATCGGCTCCGACAGCTTGCACAATGTCTAACTTCTTGTTAATTGTATGGAGCCAGTCATCTGCGATGATTGGTTGAGCGCTGCTGGTGAAGGTAGGTGGGTTCAACCTCAAAAACCGAGTCAAGCGATCCTGTTGAGGTGGTGGTGGAGGTGGCGGTGGTGGCGGGTTATTGTTGTTGTTTTGCATGTTCTGAGTGAGTAGTTGGATCAGCTGGTTTTGAGTGGCCAGGAGTTGTGCAATTTCCGGAGGGATTTCGGTGTTCGCACGTCTTGGCAGCATCTGTGGGTTTTGAGAGAAAAGTTAAGAAATAGACAGAAAGACTAAGTAGTAAACTCCTACCCTTATAAAAACACACCAAGCACACAAGACACACAGGACACATTAACACAACATATCACAGAAATCATCCAAGTTTAACAAAACCAAAATGTCTTGGTTTTTATTACAATCGCGAATAACCTTCTACTATAGAACTAAAGGTGGTCCAACTATTACACATCTTCCACGCCTGCCTCTTCCTCGTCCTCGAACGACTAGCCTTCCTGCTCTAGGGTTGTCTTGTACAACTCCATCTCCTTTGTGGTGGCTTCAAGCTTCTCTTGGAGGTTCTTTATCTCATCCTGCAGTTTCTTGGTAGTGGATTCTAGATGCTCCTGAAGTCCCTCCTTCTTGCTTTGTAGCTCCTCCACTAGACTTGACTTCTTCGCGGCTTCAAGTTGCTTTGCCAAGTCCCTCTTGGAAGCACGCACATCATTGATTATCTTGCAAAGGCCTTCAGTTTGCACTTCAGTTCCATCTATCTCCTGTTTGAGTTCCCTAATCCTCTTGTTTTTATTTATCACCCTCTTCTCTTGGTTAGCGAACTTCTTCTCTTGGTCCTGGAACTTTATCTCTTGGAGATTCATTGCCTCCTCCTGCTGCTTGATCATTTCCTCCTTCTCCTTGATGAGGGCGCATAACTCGTCGTTCTTCAACATCTCGAGGAAGGTACCCTTTTCAAGGTCATGGATGTGGCACTCCAAGTCTTGATATTGGGTCCTACGGCGCTTGGTAGAAGTCCTTTCCTCAAAGGTTAATTCCATGGGAATTCCTTCCTCATCTCGTCTTCCAAAGAGGCCACCGCAGTGTCCTTCGAGAGCCTCATGATGACGTCCACATAGGCGACCAATGAGCTGCTGCAAGCTGATGCTAAGGGCCTTCTCCTTGGAATCGCTAACAATGTGGATTGCTATGTCTTCCTACGGGTTCTTGCCTCGTTCTTTTCCTGGCTGGATGACTTTGACTCCCCAATGGCCGTCCTTGTGGAGTTTCTTCATTGTGCTCCCCTGGATTGTTGGGAGGGGAAGCTCCAAACGTGTGAGAAGGTCCATCAGGCATCCACTAAAGCGAAGGGGCTCGATGTCCGTGACGGTGTCGTAGAGGAAGCTTGTCATCTTTAAATTATAAGAATGAAAATTAGATACTTAAGTAGAGGAAAGCAGATACTAGAAGTGCGGAAAATAACATAGTAGTAAAGTAAGTAAGGCACATAAGTAGAGGTGGTTCCAATCCTAGGGTCACGTCCTACAGGCAACGATGTGTTCAGATACCATCTGTAGCGACCTTGGATCGGTAAGGATCCTAAGTTCCTGTGATTAACATGCTAGTCCCTGGATCAATAGCTAGCACTCACAGTCGATGAAATATTATGTAAAACACAAAGTCTTTATTACACGGAGAATCCAGAGTATAAATTTATTACAAATTTCTTAGCATAAGGCTAGCTCAAATAACAGCGGAAACATAAAAGAAGCTTTAGTCCATGAACGCCCCAGGCTTGTCGAGTGTAGACTCGCGATCCCTACGGACCTTTCAATCTTCGGATTCTGCACATAAGACGTGCAGCCAACAAGTTGGGTCAATACTTTGAATGTATTGGCAAATTACACCAAGGAGAGAAAAGACTATATCTACATGCAAGGCTAGTTTAGGCTGTAGAGTTCATTTGCTCAAAGCTAATTTTCTTAAGTACAGAGAAGAAGAGAAGATTTTCCCTACTTTGTAAACATTTTCTTAGATAAAATAGGGTCGAATGGCACACGAGGATATTACTCACCAAGTGTCCAAACAACCAAACACTTGGATATTACGCACCAAGTGTCACTTGGATATTACGCACCAAGTTTCCAAAATCCCACCCATTGGCGATATTACTCACGCCATGGTGTTTTTAAAACTTTGTTTAGAAAAGAGAGAGGAAGATCCTTCAGAGGCTTAATCTTTCAGATGCTCAATGTTGTTCTGTTTCCGTGAACACGGCTGATCGATCAGATTGCAATACTCTCGAGAGTTTGTGCACTTTACCCACAATCCATGATCAAGTCCTTTTACAGACAAGACCATGGCGAGGCTTTCCCTTAGTAGCCCATCTACCTTCTGGATCCAACCGTGCCAAGAACCTCCAAATGTTGGTACGCAGGTGAGGTTTCCCACTAAGTACTAGGCCAAGACAGAGCCCATATGTATTGTGGTTGCCTTTGGATGCTTCGAATTACAAACATGGCGGACTTCTTTGATTCTGGTGCCGTCCTCCACCAAAATCTCACTCGTTGTCCTGACAACCATTCCGCCCAGAAGAAAACTTAGTTTTATTTTGAAGTGGATTTGAGAGAAAAGTTTGCTCTAGAGAGCCTTTATACTTAGAAAAATTCCTTGTCTTTCGAACCCCCCAACAGCACTTTGTATATATAGCATAGCAAGCAATACTTAGCAAAATAGGGGTAACCTATTAGGAGGGGAAATCCTAAGTATAGAGCTACTCATGGCATACTACAAAATCATCGTACTTGCAAAATAATACTAAGGAAAAATTCTACTAGAACATCCTACACATGCATACTACAGAATTTTGAAGATCATATGCATAGAATCAAAACTGGGACAAAAATTATGAACAAGTGGTGTAACTTTCCTTGATCCGAGCAGCACTCTACACAATATCACTCCTTAGCGCACTCCGAACAATCTAACGAATCACAAACATAGATCTGATCACAACTTGCACAAAATATGCCACAGAGATAACATGCATGCATGCAACAGGGTAATTATGCAGGATTGGTTTTCTAAATTGTCCAAGGTAATATAATTGGGTTGAAATTGTGTTAAGGGTGTTATTAGGATTGATTTCCCATAGGTTTAAATTAATTTGGGTCATTATTATAATTCGTAGGCTCACTGGAAGATTCAACCATCCAATTAGCCCCAAATTAGATCTAATGATCTTAAGCAAGGTTTTATAATTTTGTTCAGTAGGCATTGTAAAGACAAAGCCAACGCAACAAGAATCAATTAAAACGGGGTTTTAATTATTTTTCTATGGATTAAACACTCTAATCTAAAGATTAAATTCTTCACCGAAAACCCTACTGTAAACTTGGAATTTTATTGCAGATCTGGGTTCTACATAAAATTATGAATCCAACCGTATATCATATGCTAAATTTGGCCAAGTAGTTAATTTTATATGAATTTCGCAAGTTTTACACTAAATCTGCCAAATAAAATCAACCCTAATCGAGAGCACGACGCGTGGCGGTTTCTGATTGGGCCAACTAGGCAAGTGGTGCTGACTTGTTGATGCGACGAGCGGGCGTATACACGCGCTGCATTCTTCGGGTTTGCTCCTAATCTAAGCCGCAGATTACAGATCGAACGGAAGAGAGGGGCGCGACGACTTACTGCGGTGGCGACGGCGGTGGTGAGCGGCGGCGGTGTCGGTGGCAACAAGCGGCGGCGCTCTGGTGCTCTTCGGGGAAGGTGAAGCAGTCACGGATGATCGCCTCCTCCTCGCGGTCTCGTCTATTACCTCGATTATGACCTTCTCTTCCTCAAGCGGTGGCGGTGGCAGCACCTCTCCCGCAGCTCCGGCGAGCAATCGACGGCGGCACGCTGTGGTAGACATCAAACAAGGAGGGTGAGACGAAGCTGTCAAGCGTGAGGGTCATCTTAGGGAGAAGAACAGGGAGAGTGGGAAGCATCTATCATCGATTTCGAACTCACCGAGGTCTGCGGTGGCTCGAGCTAGAGAATTGGGGACGAGAGCTAGGGTTTCATCACAAGCTTGAAATCAAAGGGGGTCGTGGCAGCGGTATTTATTAGCCGGCTGGGGAAGTCCTGGTTGGACATGGGAACAGGGAGGCGAGCTTGTCCCGTGGCCGATGGGGACTCTGTTCCGATTTCATCGGGAGGGAGAGGGATGACAAATGGGGCCGGGTGTCAGCGACAGCGGCGGATGGGGCTGGCGCTGGGGCTCGCGGCTGCATTGGCAGGCTGGCACTACGGCCCAGCTAGTTTAGGCGACGCGCGCGCTGGATAGGTAGTTGGGCCTGGTCGCTGGCCCGGTAGGTTAGGTTGTTTAGTTTTTTTATTCTTTTCTTTTTTTCCATTTATGTTTTAGGAATTCATTTGTAACTTTTGCATATTAAGTCCAAACTTGGTGAAACTTGTTTCCAAATTTTTGTAAAAATAAGGTGGTCAACCTAGGATCATAGATAAATATTTTTATACAGTTTTTAGAAGTCAACAACAAAATTGCTCACATAGGGGAATCCTTATTAGGGTTTTTGGTGGGTTTAGATGTTAGGGTTTTGTTGTAGATTCACTTGTAGGATGCAAAGATGCAAGGATGATGCATGCCACTAATAACACCCTATTCTAAAAACTGGGATGTTACAGAACTGGGGGGAGAGTAGCCATCAATATCCTCATGGAGGTCTTCTGTTGTCGGATGGTGGAAGTACCAAGGAAAGTGTGGAAAACTGCCGCCTTCGTCTCGAAGGGGTTCTTGCCTTTGCCGTCTCTCTTGGCGGCATGCTTGGGGTCAACATCCTCATCCATATCACTTGAATCCTTGGATTCCTCCTCCTTCTTCTTCCCCTTGCCCTTTCCTCGCGGTTTGTTCTTGCGACTTCACTTGTAGCCAGACTCCGTGTCCTCCTTGAGGTCATTGACGAACTTGCAGTGGCGATTGGTGTGGGGAACGCGAAGCGCTGCTGAGGTAGTTTCACTTCCTCGCTGCTTCCCACGACCAGCTCCCCATCCTCGGCTATGTTGTCTGCCATCACCTCGGCCTGCGAAAGTCATATCGACCATGTCGGGAGTTTGCTTTTCTTCTGGTGCGGTTTTCCGCTTTGTGCTGCTGTTCCTCCAAGCTTGAGTTGGAATGGCCGTTGCCAGTAGAGAGCCGCGAGCATCATCGTCCGCAGCTGCGAACTCATTGACCAACTGAATCATCTGGTTCAAGTCTAGCTGGTGATTGTCCTGCAAGCTCTTCAGCTTATGTCGTAGCAACGTGCCCCTTTCCAACCCATCGATGAAGGCGGCCATGGCGGTCTGAGCGTGCACTCCTGCGCAGAAATTCTTCATATCTAGCCAGCGGGAGAGGTAGGCACGAGATGTCTCTTCTTTCTCTTACACGCACCACTGTAGATCGCCAACAATGTAGGGACGTTTGTACGTACCCTCGAAGTTCTTGGTAAACGGTTCTTGCATGTCCAACCAATTGCATATGGATCTTTCCGGCAAGTCATCGATCCATTGACGGGATGTGCCCACCAACATCAGTGAGAGGTACTTGACGGCGACGTTGGGGTTACCTCCGGCGATCTCCATCGCGTTGTTGTAGTCCTGCAACCATGTAGCTGGCTTGGCGATGCCGTCATAGGGCTTGATGGTCTTGTCAATCCGGAAACCTTTGGGGTAAGTTGCGGACCGTATCACAGGTCCAAAGCAACGTGGTCCTAGGTATGGTCCTTCCCGGGCCTCGTGGATCTTGTCTATACGCGAACATGCGTCGTATGGCTCCGAGCTTCTTTTCTTCTTGCCAATAGGGGATGGGCTGCGTGAACAACACGTGCCTCCTCCTCCATGGTCATGGCGTGACCTGCTCTTGTGTCCTTGGTTGCGCTCTCCGTCATGACGGGTCTGCTCTGCGTTGTCGTGGATGACGATGCTGCTTTGCCTTGGCGGGGGTATATCGGTACGACGGTGAGCCTTGGTGTCTTCGCGATGTCGGGGTGAGCGGGGTAGTGGCGATGGGTGAAGAGGTTGGGACTTACCTCCGTGGTTGGAGGATATGGGGATAGCATCCTTCCTGTTGTGCCCATCCCTCCGTCTTCATTCTGATGAATCCGTCTAAGACCCGACATCAAGAGGATATATGTCCCTTGGCGGCTTATGCTGGCTAAACTGGCAAAATGCTGGGTCAGACTCAACCCTCTGAGAGGTGGCCTTTTCCTGCTGTTTCACCGCCTTGGCCACTAGGTCATAGACCTGGTCCACCTCTTCGGGTGATTTATCCTGCCCCAGAAGGGTCTTGGCAACATTGAGGTCGAGGAGAGGAGTGGGCATCACCTGCCTGCCTTCATTGTCAATGTATGGCTTGGTTTGTGCCGGCTTCAGGGGAGCCCATCCTAGGTTTTGCCGCACACCAGAATCATTGACGACGCGAGCCGGAGCTTTCTTGGCCTTCTGCTGCTGCAGCAGAGTCTTGTACTCGGCCTCCATTGCTCTAGATTTCTCTATTGACTTCTGCGCATTGGCCAGATCTTGATCTAGCTTTGCGCCTTGCTCCGCGATGGCCTGTGCTTCCTCCAGCAGCTGCTGGCGCTTCTCGTCAAGCTGGGTCACGTTCCGGATATGAGCTACGGTCAATGGCTTGACGAGGAGATTGTCGTACATCACTCTATCAGCTAGAGTAACTTGGGCAGCAGCAGACGTAGATGCCGGAGGCGGCGGGTTTGCAGTGTTGTTGTTGCTCGGTCCGGTGCCAAGTTCCTGTGGTTGTTGCATTGGGTTAGGCGGAGGGGTCATGACCTTTGTGTGATCATTCTCGGCAGCAACATGTGGTCCCTTCCCTTTGTCCAGAGCTGTAGGCGGAGCTTGTCCGGGTTGATCTTCTTCCATCACCGTCCCAAAGGAAACGAACACCTCTCGGGACGTGATGACGTTGTTGGCCTGCTCGTCGCGCATGTACTCCTCGTCCATCTCCTGCATGGCAGTGTCTAGTTCCTCTGGGATGGAATCTATCTCCTCCGAGTCTGCACTGAAGTCAACGTAGAGCGCGTCAATCACAAAGTCGAAGGGTGCCGAGGATTCCTCGATGACGGGGGGTGGAGGTGCAACAGGTGCAATGATGACTGGAGGTGGTGGTGCTACTGCGGCGATGGCGGCCGGAGGTGGTGGTGGCAGTGGCTGAATCAGTGGCGCTCCGTCAATGAGCGCAGGAGCTGCCTGAGCTTCCTCTTCAGCCTCCGCGTAGTTGTTGACGGTGTTCATGATGCTTTCTAAAGTGAGGCGTCCTAAAGCCTACTGCCGCCTTAGAGAATGCCGGAGAAGCATACCCTGGTCTAGTCCTTCCACAAAGTGATACATGGCATCATCATTGGGGTAATGCGCCAAATCGGCCCGTATACGGAGCCACCTGGCAAGGTAATCGCAGGGGTTTTCGCCCTCTCTCTGAACGCAACACGCCAAATCGAAGATGGTAACCACGCCGACAAACTTGGATCTCTGCTGTCCAAATGCACGGATGAAGCCGGCGGACTTGCAGTGATCTTCCACCGTTATATCCCGCACAAGGGCGGTTTGGGTGGGCTTTGAATTTTTGCGATCTTTGTCGGCAAACTCCAAAGAGAGATCCGACATCGATCCTTCTGCGAACGTATCCTGCCCGTAGGCGGTTCATGCGGGTCTTGATGCTCCTCCGACTCCCAGGGAACTAGTGCCCGAGTTGGTTTCGCCAATGAAGAGGTGGATGTATCCGATGGGGACGATCGAGCATCGAGTAGGGTTCGTCTTTGCCGGGATCTAGAATTCATCGGGAGGGATGATCGGAACATTGCCGGAGAAGAGAACGACTGATGGCTATGGTTTTTCCGATTCCCGCGAAGATCTTGGTCCTCGCCCGCTGAAGAGCCTGAAGCACCTCACGCCCCACGGTGGGCGCCAACTTCCATGGTATTGCCGATGAGTACGCCATGGAGGGGTCCTCATAGTGAGTGTTTAGAGACATGGGGGAAGGTGGACGGTTGACGGGTATGAGGTAACACATCTTACCCAGGTTCAGATCCCACGACGGTGGCGGAATCCTACTCCTGCTATAAATCACTATAATGGCAATACTCCGAGTTACAGGGATTGGTTCGTTGTGCGAGGTGACTAGAAAGTCTAAGTTAATGTCTGATATTGTGCCCTAAAGGCTCCCATAGGCCCGACTTATATAGTCATCAGGTCCTAGGGTTACAAGGAGAAGTCCTAGCCGGATAGGTTACAGAGTCCTATACTTCCTACAATCAGTCTAGCTTGTCTTGCACTCCAAGGCTCCGGGTATGTTGGTGACTCCTCCATAGCCTTCCTTTATCCGGCATGGGCCTCCCTTCTGGATCCATCTAACTGGGCCTCCCAGCAGGCCATAGGCCATGCTACCAATTGTGGGCCACGCAGGTTATCAGGATAGAGGACATGCTATGAGGATACCCATATAGCATATCCCCAACAACCATAGTGGAATAGTAGTATCTAACATCTATATGAATATGGCTAAGTGTAGCTAAGGCTTGCTTTGCTCAAAATAGAGTTTTTCTTATTAGTTGAAAACACTAAGTTTTTGTTTGTCATAAACTCCCAAGGAACCACCAATAGACATTGGTGAAACTTTAACCCTTGTTCAACCACAAGTTTTTAACTTAGAAATTGGGATGAGGAGATCCTAGATAGCTTTAATGTCTTTGATGCTCAAATTGTCCGTTGTCGGGGACACGGCTAAGTACTTAGGTTTTACCCTCTCGATATGTGGTGCACTTTCCCCACAAGATTCGACATGCATCAAGACGAGACCTTTCAGAAGCATTCCCTTAGACCACCATGGACGCATTCCATCCTATCACCCTACCACCAACTGTCCATCTAGCTAATTTCTTGCAATCTATGTGGTCAAGGCAGAGCCCATATGCCATGTGGTTGCACTAGAAGCTTCTAAACACTAAACATCTCAAATCCCTTTGTTCCTGGGTGGCTTTCCACAAGTGTGATACATAAGGTAAACCATAGACATGGGCCTTGTGTAACCACTCAACACAAACCAACATACCATTCCACCCAGGTGATTCATTCACTTAGTTGTTTTATTAAGAAAAACACAAGTCATAGACTTATCAAAATTTCATAGCATGAATAATCCAACCTTGTTTTCTACTAGCTAGGCTAAGCATACTAGTAGCAAGAACCTCAACTTAGGGAATAAATTCTACCAAGACATCATCTATTAGGATTTCCGAAGGCATAGCATAGCATAGATACTTAGAAAAATTCCATGCAAGTCCTACTCAAAATATCACTAATGCATAGTCAAAATAATAGGACAAAATATATGAAGAACCACTTTCCTTGATAGTTGGGGGAGTAGCAACAGTCCTCCTAAATACAATCACCACTATCACCAAAATCTACACATGAAATAATAACACCAAATTCACATTCAAATAATCAAACAAAAAAATATATGAATACATGCAAATGCAATGTAATTATTTTTCTGTACTAAACAAGTCAAACCAAACAGTACTGAACACAAAGTAAACTATCTAAAGTGTAAACAAGCTCATATTTTCATCAAAACAATTTTATAAACATTTTATAAAGCCAAAATAAGCATATAATTGGTTCTGCAAATAATCATATTTTCCAGAAGAAAAATACGAATTCAAGGCCACATTAGTGTAGGGCTTAATTTTCTGAATCCAATGATATATTATTTGCATTTTTTGGACAAACAGAACAAAAGATATGAATTTTACAAGTTTAAAATCCTAATAGATTCAAAAACAGATTTTAAATCTAAACTGCAGATGCGTGGACGCATCTGATTGGTCGATACCGATCCTTGTGGTTCGTGTTTCCGCGCTGTTGGATCAAGTCAGATACAACACGCCAGATCGAAACATACCCCTTCGCTAATGATCTAATCAAAACCGCCAGATCTAACTGACCAAGAATGAGCGGCGCTGATGGCTCTGGCGGCGGCTGTGCTTCTGACGGCGATGCTCCAGCGAATCCAGAGGGGGCTAGGGGTAGTGCTGTAGCTTACCAGCATGGCATGGATACGAGGAAGCTCAAAGTGGCCTTGGTCTGGACAGGGGCGTGTTGCTGCGACGTGGAAGCTCGTCGGAGTTGCTGCTGGCGTCAGCTTTTTGTAAACGGCGACAAAGGCGACGACCTAGGTCACCATAGCGCAAACAAAGGGCATCAGAATGTGCACAAGGACAAGGCGCACAAAGTGGTTTGAACTAGGAGGCAAGGGGCGAGCGAACCTAAACAGAATTACTCGCCGGAGTTGTGGACGGCGTCGGGTGTTCACAGTGCTTGACGGAGCTGACGTTCTGGGTCGCAAGCAGACAAACAGAGGGTATGAGAAGAAGCGCAACAACCAGGGGAGCACGACAGAGTGAATCAGAAGGCACGGGGTGAACGGTGCTCACCAGAATCACTCGCCGGAGGTGCTCGGGCAGCGACGGTGCAAGCTTGAATACGGGCAGCTTGGGGGCGATTGAGCGTGGTTGTTTTAGGGGAAATGGCCGCGGTGTAGAGGGGTTTAAGTAGCCGGTGAGGGACGATGGAATTATGCACGCATTCATCGGCAATTAAGCCCGAATAAAACGTGGCAGTGAAGGAAGAAACGGCGACGACGACGGGGTCTGCGGGTGTGCGATTTGGGGACGATGACGACGTGGCATTGGAGCCACTGGTCAGTGGGAGCGGGGTGTGGTTGACGTGGCTGAGAGAGAGGGGTGGTTGGCCCGGGTGGGCTTGCTGGGCCAGTTCTGGCGCTAGGCTAAAAGGCTGGCACCAGTTTTTATTTTTTTCCTTTGCTCTTTTGTTTTTCTAATTTGATTTCCAGGAATGGTTTGAAACCCAATTTCAAATCTGTTTGAATTCAAATCACTTCCAAATTTTTGTACTATGATCTTAGCATCCAAAAGTGTGTCAAACACACCTGTCCACTCAAAACTACTTTGGAATTTTGAAAATAAAAATAAAACCATGCCTCATATGTATATAATAAAATGGGCATAAATATGTTTTTATTTGTTTTCAAACTTTGAAATTTTTTGTGCGAGCTCTAGATGCTATGATGATATAAATGCAATGCATGCTTTTATAATTCATGAATTTTGGGATGTTACAAATCTAATCCCCTTAAGATGAATCTTGCCCTCGAGATTTGGATTGGCTAGCAAATAGGTGAGGGTGATATTTCCGAAGGTCATCTTCTCTTTCCCAAGTTGCTTCTTCTTCAGAATGATGGTTCCATTGAACTTTGCAGAATGTGATAGTCTTGGTACGAGTAACTCTTTCTGCAGTCGCGAGGATTTTGATAGGTTTCTCCTCGTAGGTGAGATCACTGTCCAACTGAACCTCTTCCAAATGTATAGTATCCTTCAATGAAGTTTCTTCCATCTTCGGATGGCACTTCTTCAACTGAATCAAATCAAACACATTGTGAACTGATGACAGTGATTCAGGAAATTCAATCTTATAAGCCACTTCTCCTTTGTGGCTCAAGATCTTGAATGGTCCAACATATCTAGGTGCCAATTTTCCTTTGACTCCAAATCTCTTCACACCCCGAAGTGGTGATACTCTAAGTTAAGCTCTATCACCTACCTCATAGGTGACTTCTCTACTCTTTGGATCTGTGTAGCTCTAATGTTGGGAATGTGGTATCTTCAATCTGTCCTTTACCAATATAACTTTCTCTTCAGCTTCCTTAATCAGTTCTGGTCCGAACAATTTTCTTTCTCCTACTCCACTCCATAGCAATGGCGTAGTACACTTACTTCCATAAAGAAATTCAAACGGTGCCATCTCAATGCTTGCTTGATAGCTGTTATTGTAAGAGAATTTTGCATAAGGAAGACTTTCATCCCAAGTAGCACCATAGTCTAGGGCACATGCCCTCAACATATCCTCCAGAATCTGATTGGTCCTTTCTGTCTATCCGTCAGTATAGGGGTGAAAAGTTGTGCTGAACTCCAAACTTGTTCCCAATGATTCATGTAGTTGTCGCAAAAAATGTGAAGTGAACTGAGTTCCTCTATCAGACACAATACTCTTAGGTACTCCATGTAAACAAACAATCCTGTTCATATAGATTTTGGCTAACTTAGCACTTCTATAAGTTGTCTTCATGGGTATGAAATGAGCCACTTTAGTTAGGCGATCCACAACAACCCAAATGGAATCATATCCAAATATGGTCCTTGGCAATCCGGTGATAAAGTCCATTCCAATCTTATCCCACTTCCAATCAGGAATAGGTAGTGGTTGCAATAATCCTGCCGGTTTCTGATGTTCCGATTTCACTCGACTACACACATCACACAATGCAATATGTTACGCGATATCTTTCTTGAGATTGTTCCACCAAAATCTTTCATTCGCATCCATGTACATTTTGGTGTTACCTGGATGAATGGAATATGGTGAGTTGTGTGCTTCTTGCAGAATCAGTTTCCGAAGCTCTGGGTCTTGCGGCGTTTTCCATACCATAAAGTACCTTGTTCATCTTCATGGAATCCTTTATCCTTCCCTTTACTAATTTTACCTTTAATCTCTTCAATTTCCTTATCCAACTTTTGGGCTTCTTTGATCTTATCCAACAATGTGGGTTGAAAATACAATGACATGTGGTATCCTTCAGGAACTATCTCCCATCTGAGATCTTTGAATTGGGCACACAGATCATCTGGAAATTCTCCCTTAGTAAGGCCATTCACATAAACCTTATGGCTTAAAGCATACGCTACAACATTTGCTTTACCGGGATGGTATTGCAAACTCAAGTCATAGTCCTTGATGAGCTCTAGCCATTCTTTGTATCATATTGAGTTCCTTCTAAGTGAAGATATACTTCAAACTCTTGTGATCCGTGAACACTTCACAACGTTTTCCTAAAAGATAATGTCTCCATGTTTTGAGTGCATGGACAACAGAGGCTAACTCTAAGTCATGAGTAGGATAATTCACTTCATGAGTTTTGAGTTGTCTCGAGGCATAAGCCACAACTTCCCTTCTTGCATTAAAACTCCACCCAATCCTTGGTGAGATGCATCACAATAGACTTGGAAATCCTTCTCCAAATCTGGCAGACATAAGACTGGTGTTGATACTAGTCTCTTCTTCAATTCTTGGAAACTGACTTCACATCCTTCAGTCCAATCAAACTTCTTTTCTTTCTTAAGTAACTCCGTCATTGGCTTAGCTACCTTTGAGAAATTCTAAATGAATCTTCTATAGTATCCTGCCAAGACTAGGAAACTACAAACTTCCTTAACTGACTTGGGAGATTCCCATTCAGTTACAGCTGACACCTTTGAGGGATCGACGGCTATACCATCTCCCGACACAATGTGTCCAAGAAATCCAACTTCACTCAACCAAAATTCACACTTTCTGAACTTAGCATACAACTTGTGTTCCCTGAGCTTCTCGAGTATCAAACGCAAATGTTATTCATGCTTTTATTTTCTCTTGGAATAGATCAAAATGTCATCAATGAATATGACAACAAACTTGTCAAGAAACTCCATGAACACCTTGGTCATCATGTTCATGAAATAGGCTAGTGCATTTGTTAGTCCAAATGGCATCATGGTGTATTCATACAATCCATACCTAGTGGTGAAAGCAGTCTTAGGTATGTCTTGCTCTCTAATCTTTAGCTGAAAGTAGCCTGATAGGAGATCAATTTTTGAGAACACTCGGGCTCCTTCTAGCTAATCAAATAGATCGTTGATTCTAGGCAAAGGGTACTTGTTCTTTATAGTCACCTCATTGAGTGAACGGTAATCTATGCATAACCTTTGACTTCTATCCTTCTTCTCAACAAACAGAACTGGTGCACCCCAGGACGAAGAACTTGGTTGGATAAATCCTTTCTGCAATTGTTCTCCAAGTTGTTTCTTGAGTTCTTTCAACTCATCAACTGACATCTTGTAGGGTCTCTTTGCTATTGGTCCAGATCCTGGCAGTAAGTCAATCAGAAACTCCACATCTCTATCTGGTGGCATTCCTGGTAATTCCTCCGAAAACACATCCGGGTACTCCTCCACAACTGGTACACTGTCTGTGCTAACCCCCTTAAGAGAATTTAGCTTACTCCCTTTAGATTGAAATTTAGACTTGAACCTAATCCGTTTCTTGTCCAGGGTTGTGAGTGTAACAATATGATTGGCAAAATATTTTATCCCTTCATACTTAGTCATCCAATCCATGCCCAGAATAACATCCAATCCTTGGGAATCTAGGATTATCAAACTAACTGGAAACTTATACTTTCCAAATTCTATCACTAGATCATGACATCCAAAATTCACTATCATCTCTCCACCGGGATACCTTACTTTAATTGAACACCCAATAGTTTCAGTTGGAAGTCCATTTTTATCAACAAATGCTCTTGATATGAATGAATGTGATGCGCCGGTATCAAAAAGAACAAGTGCTGGAAAAGAATTAATCTTGAACTTACCAGCCATAGCATCAAATTCCTCATAGATTTCCTCCACATTGATGTGGTTCACTTGACCTTTGTGAAATGGGTTTGGCTTGTTGGCTCCATCAACCTTCTTGTCTGGGCATTCATTTGCATAGTTCCCAGTTTTCTTGCATTTGAAGCACTCAACCTAACTGGTGTCTCTTTTAGCAGGCTGACTTCCATTGCCACAACCACTGTGATGGCTCTTGTGTCCACTCTTGTGGTTCTTATATCTATCAGTGTCATGACCGCGGTGGTGCTTGTTGTCATGGTGACGGTTGCTGTTGTGGTGGTTGTTATACTTCCCATACTTGTGTGATCTAGAACCTCCACTATCATCACCATGGGAACGCTTGTGAGACGATCTCGAGCTGTGCTTATCAAAGTGATGATTTCTCTTTCTGATCTCCACCTATTTCATCTTGCTTTCCAACATGGTGGCTTTGTCACACAGTGATTGATAAGTTGGGACATATGCAACAGAAAGATGCAGATTCATCTCATCATTAAGTCCCTCAAGGAACTTCTCCTTTCTCTTGGCATCTGTGTCAACCTCATCCGGCACATAGCGTGCCAGATTGTTGAACTCCTCAATATACTTTGCCACTATGCGGTGACGTTGCTTAAGATTGTGGAACTATTTCTTCTTAAAATTCATCACTCCTGATGAGATATGGTCAGTGCAGAAACCATCCTCAAATATAGCCCATGTCACATCCTCAATATGAGTGCTGATCTGGAAGTTATCCCACCATGTGGCTGCTGGACCTTCAAGCAGATGTTCTGCAAATCTGACCTTTTCTTCATCTGTGCAGCCAACGGTGACCAAGTCCTTGTTCACAGAGTGTAGACCGTCATTGGCTACCATCGGATCAGTGGTTCCCAAGAACTTGGCTGGCCTCAACCTCAAAAACCTTGTAAGCATGTCAAAGGCTAGTGGGTTGTTTTGATTGTTGTTGTTGTTATTGTTATTGTTGTTGTTGTTTTTGTTGTTTTGATTCTGATTTTCCATGAACTGTGTCATCATCTACATCAACTAAGTTTGAGCTATCATCAGCTGTTGCATCTCGGGATTGTTGTTATTGTTGTTTTGGTTGGGATTGGCACGACGGGGAGGCATCTGTGGTTTCAATAAGGATAAGTAATGAGATATAACTTATAGATGCTAACATGCACAATGCATCACATAGCAACAATCACAAAAATAATCAAGCACAAGATAAACTTAGAGTTTGAACAACGTAAACAACAAATGTTGGAAATGTAAAAACACTAGCAAGCCATCCACATGTTGGATGATCATTGCGACTCGATAAATCAAAGGATGATAGATAAATAGATAGTCGAGCAGTCAACACTAATCCTCCATGTCGACCTCCACGTCCACAAGAATAAGTCCGGCTGTCTTGTACTCCTCTATGCTAGTGGTCAAAGCCTCGACCTTCGCCCGGAGGGCTCTCTTCTACGAGCGCAGCCTCTCTATCACTCCCTACTGGGTCTCTAGCTCAAGGTCCTTGAGCTCTAACTCGGCCCTCATGTCCTTGATCTTCTTGTTTATGTCCTTCACTCTCTTCTCCTAATTCTTGAACTTCTTGTCCTGCCTCTCGAATCTGGCCTCCATCTCCTTGACGATCTTATCCTGCTCCGTGAAGAGTTTGTCCTTCTCACTCAACTAAACCTGAAGCTCGTCATTGCTATGCATGACGTTGGTCCTATCTATTTCAAGGTGTCTAACAAGCCCCTCTAGGTCCTGGAGATACATACGAACTGGCTCAATCGTCTCTCTAGCAGCGCCCTAATACACTAATGCCTCTCCCTCCTCGTCACGTCTCCCGAATGGGTGGAAGTAGAGGCCCCTGAGCTCGGTGGAGTGACGTTCGCAGAGGCGTTCGAGTAGATCCTGCGTGACTACATCTAGTCCCTTGTACTTGTCATCATGCATCAGCTTGAAGGTAATCTTCTCCGTGAGTGGCTCCGTATGGCGTCCAGGATGCGAGACTCTAAATCCCCAAAGATCCTTCCTCTCTAACTTGGTGAGCTGAAGTGCCTTAATACTAGGGAGTGGGATATTGAGCACACTAGTGAACTGCACGATACGTGATCCAAAACGAGTTCCATTGAACTCCTCGGCAGTGCTGATCTAAAAGCTAGGCATCTAATGCATAATATAGAGAAAAATTAGAAACAATACAAGTAGGGAGAAAACACAAGATAGTGAAACAAAAGCCAAAAGCATACATTCGACAATTAAACATACAAGTCATGGCATACAAAAATCTACCACAAGAACTAAGGTTCAAACACAACTTAGACAATTTTTTGCGAGAAAACGACAAGTGTGGTGGTCTAACTATTAGAATACGTCCCAATTCTCACTCATATGCTAAGTCTATGATATCTTCCCTTAGACGTTTTATGGCGGTGTCTAAGTCTTGGGTATACTTCTTCTCCTCCTTCAGGTCATTTTCAGTGTTAAGCATTCTACACTTAATTCTTCCACCAAGCTCCTTGATAGCATTCCAAGCTGCATTTCTTGTAGAGTCAAATAATGTCGTATACATTTCTGAGTTGGTGACCATGCAGAATCCTGACTCTTTATGGTTGTCCCCCTTGTTTTTGTACAAGTGGAGTTGCACCCACGAATATTCTTCTCCTTCATCCATCACTGGAAATCCCTTATACATGGCTTCACCATGTATTCCCAAGCTAACCATGAGGTTTTTGAGTGCCTTGGAAAACTCCGTCTCACATTCTAAAGTCATGGTCATGAGTGGTCCCTTCTTGACGGCTTCGTTGATGGCCCATCTACAAATAGAGATGAGAAATAAGATTAGATGAGGTTTACGAGAAGAAAAAGACAAGTGTGGAATTTGCAAAGAGTTGCATTTTTCCTAGTGGTTTCCTTAGTCTAAATCCAACTTACGGTCATATTCCTATAGGCAACACAGCGCTCTGATACCATCTGTAAGACCCCACCTTTTAAGGTAAAGGTCCCTATGATACAATGCTAGTCCCTGGATCAAATGCTATCATCCACAGTTTAAGATGAAGTACACAGATACAAAGGTCATTATTACATCATCATTCGAGAGATAACATAGTCTTTACAACTCAATTGCCAAAGGCTAATACATAGAGTTCATAACATAAAGTAAATAACTATAAGTCTTCATCTTCATGTGCCACAGGCAAGAATGTTGAGTGTAGACTCACAACCCTAATCTCCATCAGAGTAACCTACAACATCATAAGTTATAGCCACAGTGGGTAAATACATTTGGAATTGTATTGGCAAGTGATACCATAGTATAATAGTAGTATCTAACATCTATATGAATATGCCTAAGTGTAGCTTAGGCTTGCTTTGCTCAAAATAGATTTTTTCTTATTAGTTGAAAACACTAAGTTTTTGTTTGTCAAAAACTCCCAAGTAACCACCAATAGACATTGGTGAACCTTTAACCCTTGTTCAACCACAACTTTTTAACTTAGAAATTGGGATGAGGAGATCCTTGATGGCTTCAATGTCTTTGATGCTCAAATTGTCCATTGCCAGGGACACGGCTAAGTACTTAGGTTTTACCCTCTCGAGAGGTGGTGCACTTTCCCCACAAGACTCGACATGCATCGAGACGAGACCTTTTAGAAGCAATCCCTTATACCACCATGAACGCATTCCATCCTATCACCCTACCACCAACTGTCCATCTGGCTAAGTTCTTGCAACCTATGTGGTCAAGGCAGAGCCCATATGCCATGTGGTTGCACCCGAAGATTCTAAACACTAAACATATCCAATCCCTTTGTTCTTGTGTCACATCCCAAGATTTTCCAAATCTTGTAATGTGAAAAATAAATAAACAAAATAATTTTTTGTTGAAAATCAGGGTGAAAAGAAACTTTTGTTTCTAAAAGGAAACTTAAAATCCCATCTTAAACAAAATTTGGTAAAAGTTTGAATCCAACAAAATCCAAATCAAAATAAATGCATTCCTCAATGAATGTATCTGGAAATTTAAACAATTGGAAAATAAATCCAAACCCTAAACCCTAAGGGAATAAAAATCAATTCCAAGTTATCTCCAAATCCATGGATTTGATCCATATAAAAATTGTTCAATAAACAATCACAAAGGATCAAGAAAGACAAACAGAAATAATATAAGACCATATAAATTGGTTTCACTCAATTTGGAACCATAAACAAAACCCTATGAATTTAATAAAATAAGAAATTGAATTCCCAAAGCTATTAAAGCCCTTATCTAAACCCATAACAAATGGTGAGAAATTAATCCTAAAAGTATTTAAAAGGATAAACAAATAATAAATAAGTTTTCACAAATTGGAATCACCAAGTTTGGGTCTCTAAATAAAAAGATATGGATTTTATAAGACAAAGATAAAAATATTAAATAAATAATATTTAAAGACCAAATCAAATCTTGGCCTAATCTATTAAGCAAGTGGAATGATTATAATCCCAATCCAAATAAAATAAAAGGATAAAGAATATTCCAAATAAAATAAAATGGCAATAACCATTCTATCCCTATCCTAATAAAGACAAATCTCTAAATAAGAATACATGAGAAAATGATATTTGGAATTCACCCAAGTGGAATAAAAGTTGTTTAATAAACTTAAATAAAATAAAACCTCCAAATAAAAATTTGGGAATTAAAAATATATTAAATTCCATTGGAATTAAAACAAATACCCAATCTTAAATGATTAATAAATCATATTAAATACTTTCCAAATAGTTCAAGATGAATTATTTGAACCAACTAATCAAATAAAAACCTACTGAAAAGATTTGGATGGTTTTGGAAAATCAAATGGTGTTTAGAAATATTAATAAATCTTATATGATTTAAAACTAAGCCTATTTTGAATAAATAAAAGACCCAAAAAGAATAAGGTTTTATTAAAAAAATGATTTCAGAATGTGCTACTAATCAACATTTGAAACTACCCAAACTTTGGTTGAGATTTGAAATCAAACTGAGGTTTGAATTGATTAAAAAAAATCAAAACAGAATAAAAGAAAGAGAAATAGAAAAAAACAAACAGAACAGGAAAAAAAATGAAAACAAACTCGACCCAGCCCAGCTAAGCCCACCTGGCCTAGTCTAGCCCAGTCCCTCTCTCCCCCGTGAGAAAACGCTCCGCACTCAGAAACTCACCCACTCAGCGACTGACCGACGGACCCCACCCCCACACTCTCTCTCTCTCGCTGACCAACCGACCCCACAGAACTGTTCGTCGTTTCCACCCGCGAAGACGACGCCCTGGCCATTTACTGCTGTTGAATTCTCGCGATCAATTCTCCTAAATGCCGCGCTTAATCCTCGTCGTGACTCTGCAGTATTAATCGCCATGCTCTCCTCTTCTCTTCCCCTCAGATCCCACTCGACCGGAGCCACTAGGCTGCCCAAATTTTAGCCTCAACGGCTGCTGTCTCCGACGAGCTTCCCCCTCGATTCCGGCCGTACCCTGCCACCCCTTGCCTCCTCGAGCACATAGCCGTGATCCCCATCACTTGGCGGACCTTCCCGTATCGCCAGCTCACCCGCGCGTGCTCTGCAGGCTCGGCAACGACGACGACCACCGTCGCCACCGTCTGCTTCCTCTCCGGCGAAACTTCTGGTAAGCACCTGACCGCGCCTCTCCTTCTCCTTCACACACGTGTGCTCGCCGTGACCCCGCGCATCTAACCGCATCTTATTTTATCTCTAGCATGCCCCGTGCCTTCGCCATCATCTTCAACAGGACGAGTCCGAGCGAGAGCTTAACTACGGCGAGCAATTGCCGCGAACCCCGTGCGCCCCTTCACCAACCAAGGGCAGGTTGAGCATCCCCGTGCCTCGGCGATCACTGTGAGCCACCTCTCCTTCTTCCTTGATTCCTCTAGCGCCAGCTCCACCGTTGGCCGAACGTCGCCGCCGCGCGCAGCCGTCGAGCGCCGCCAGAACTAGGTCAGGGTGACGGTGGCCGTTAGATGACGATCTGATGGATACGATAGATTCACTTAACGCCGAAGAGGTACGCAACCAGTGCCGTGCGATGTAACTTGATCCTACGGTCTATGTTAGCCAATCTAGACGAAACGGTATGGACGAATAGGAATAAAACACGTGGCTCGGCTCGTTTGAATTAAAACAGAATAGATCTATTAGATATGTGATTTTGTAAATTCCATAACTTTAAATCTACACGTCCAAATTTTGCAAACTTTCTATCAATGGATTCAGAAAAACAAACCCTAGCCAACCATGCACTTTGTTTAGTAAAAAGCTTCTGGTAAAATGTTTGTTTTTGCAGAAACTTACGTAAGCTTATTTAGGATATAAAATTTGTTCTAAAATGATTTTGAGGATAAAACCTTTGGCGGATGGTATGTTTTGAACCTACTGACCTTAGGAATCACTTTGTGGATTCAAAAATGTATTTGGAGAAACAAAATAATGAATCTTTGATTTAAACCATTTCTAGTCAAATAAAAATATGGTTTATTTATTAAAAATGGTTTTGGAAGAAAACCTTTGGGAAATGTTTTGTTTTAAACTCTCTGACCCTAAACACAAGGTTTTTATGGGTTGAAAACATATTTTGTGAATCCTATAGATTAATGCCTTATTAAAAACATTTCTACACCACATAAAATGATACCTTGTTTTAAAAATGGTTTATGAAGTGAAACCTTTTGCAAATGACTTTGCCACTTTATAGAATGACCAATAGGTGTTTCCAAATGTTTATAACCTATTAGAAACCACTTTTACAAATAAAACAATCTCTTGCATGCTTGCATGCATTGTTTTGTTTCTATAATTTTATGTGATGAAATGCTTGAATGGTAGATTGAAATATTGTTTGCTTGATTGAATTGTAGTGACTTGAAGTGTGTGAACATTGCAAATATCAAGGAGTGAACTTATACTCTACCAAAAAGGCAAGTGATGCTTCATACTTTTTTCCCATTATTTTCACTATGCATTAGTGATATTTCTAAGTAGGACTTGCATGGAATTTTGCTAAGTATAAACTATGCTATGGGAAATCCTAGTAGATGAAACCTTAGTAGAATTTTCCTAAGTTAAGATTCCTACTACTATCATGCTTAGCTTAGCTAATAGAAAACAAGGGTGGAATATATATTCATGCTATGGAAAATTTCTAAGTCTGAGGACTGGTGTTTTGTTTAATAAAAACAACTAAGTTAATGAATCACCTAGGTGGAATGGAAGGAATGGTTTGTGTTGAGTGGTTACACAAGGCCAGGGGACTGGTGAACCTTGTGTATCTCACTTGTGGATGGCCACCTAGGAACAAAGAGATTTGAGATGTCAAATGTTGAGAAGCTTCAAGTGCAATCACTTAGCATTATGGGCTCGGTCTGGATCATATAGGTTGCAATAACTTAGCCAAATGGACAGATGGTGGTAGGGGTTTGATAGGTTGGAGCGCGTCCATTTTGGTCTAAGGGAAGGCTTTTGAAAGATCTTATGTTAGTGAAACCAAGTCTTGTGGGGAAAGTGCACCACCTCTGCAGAGTGTAAAATCTAAGTACTTAGCCATGTCCCTGGTAAAGGACAATTTGAGCATCAAGACATGGAAGCTATCAAGAATCTCATCATCCAAATTTCTAAGTTAAAAACTTGTGGTTGAACAAGGGTTAAAGGATCTTCAATCTTTGATTGGTAGATTCCTTGGGTGATTTTTGTCAAGCAAAAACTTAGTGTTTTCAAATGATAAGGAAAAATCTATTTTTGAGCAATGCAAGCCTCAACTCCACTTAGCCAAAAGCATATAGATGATAGACTCCACTATACTACCATAGTATCACTTGCCAATACAATTCAAATGTATTGACCCTTGTGGCTGTAACTTGTTATGTTGCAGGTTTGATTGATTTAGTGAAGTGTGTTGATTAGGATTACAAAGTCTACAACCAACATGTCTGCCTGTGGCACTTTGAAGATGAAGGACCCCATGCTTATAGATATTCTGCTGCAATGTAATGTAATAGCCAAATGAGCTATGAAAGATGTAATAAATTATTTATTCCTGGTTATAAAGTTGTATTATGACCTTTGTTTCTTGATATTACATCTTAACTGTGGATGCTAGCTATTGATCCAGGGACTAGCATTGTAAACACAGGGGACTCTACCTTATTAAAGGTTGGGAACCTTACATCCTGGGTGGCTTTCCACAAGTTTGATACACAAGGTAAACCATAGACATGGGCCTTGTGTAACCACTCAACACAACCAACATACCATTCCACCCAGGTGATTCATTCACTTAGATGTTTTATTAAGCAAAACACAAGTCATAGACTTAGCAAAATTTCATAGCATGAATAATCCACCCTTGTTATCTACTAGCTAGGCTAAGCATACTAGTAGCAAGAACCTTGACTTAGGGAAGAAATTATACTAAGACATCATCTATTAGGATTTCCCAAGGCATAGCATAGCATAGATACTTAGAAAAATTCCATGCAAGTCCTACTCAAAATATCAATAATGCATAGTCAAAATAATAGGACAAAATATATGTCGCACCACTTGCCGTGATAGTTGGGGGAGTAGCAACAGTCCTCACAATCACAATCACCACTATCACCAAAATATACACATAAAATAATAACAGCAAATTCACATTCAAATAATCAATCAAAAATATATATGAATACATGCAAATGCAATGGAATGATTTTTCTATACTAAACAAGTCAAACCAAATAGTACTGAACACAAATTAGTCTATATAAAGTCTAAAAAAGCTCAAATTTGCCTCAAAACAATTTTATAAAGCCAAAATAAGAATATAATTGGTCATGCAAATAATCCTATTTTTCCGGAAGAAAAATACCAATTCAAGACGCAATAGTGTAGGTCTTAATTTTCTGAATCCAATGATATATTATTTGCATTTTTTGGACAAACAGAACAAAATACATGAATTTTACAAGTTTAAAATCCTAATAGATTCCAAAACAGATTTTAAATCTAAACTGCAGATGCGTTGACGCATCTGATTGGTCGATACCGATCCATGCGGTTCGTGTTTCCGCGCCGTTGGATCAAGTCAGATCCAACACGCTAGATCGAAACATACCCCTTCGCTAATGATCTAATCTAAATCGCTAGATCCTAAATCGCGGGCCCTGCGACCAAAACAGGCGGCGGCGGGCTGGCGCGACGCTGCTTTGCTGGATCGGAGGGCGCTTAAGGGCTGGGGGTAGGCCATCTGCTGGTGGTAGAGCTGGGGCTTGGCGAGAGAAAGAGCCTTGTACGGCACGTCGGAATTGGTTGCTTTAGGCTGAAGCAGCTGGCTGGTCGAAAAGTCAGGCTCGAAACAAAATTAAGATGAGGCGGCGAAATTTGCTGGTAAAACAAAGGGCAACAGAGTATAACACAATTAGGATAGAACAAAGTGACGTGAACCAAAGGCAAGGGCGCAGGGGGCCTAGGCTTGAACGAGAATGTAGAGTTGGGTCGTTGGCGGGTTCGCGTCGCACGTCAAGCGGACGTGCGGAGGGAGCTCGAGGAGCGAGAACCAGGGTAGAAGAAAGAGCAGACAAAGGAGGCAGGTGGAGGGAAGCAACACGAATCACTTCACGGAGGGGCGGGGCGGGGCAGCTCGAAGTTTGTGGTGCAGGAGGCGGAAGTTGCGACTGCAAGCTGATTATGCGGGGTTTGTCAAGCGATTGTGCGGGGTGGGGTAGGGGAATTGGTGAGTTGAAGAGGGGTTTAAGTGCGCATTGAGGGATGCCGAAAAGGGAAAGTGGGGAAGGAAATTAAGCTGAAAGAAATGTCGAGTGAAAGAATAGGCGGTGAAGGGGTGGGAAGGGTCGAGGAGGAGGGGTGGAGATGTGTGTGGTGGGTGTGTGAGAGAAGAGGATTTTTTTGGGTTTGATTTTTGGAGAGAGAGAGAGAGTGGGTTTTCTTTGGCTTTTGCTATTTTCTTCTTTTTTTTTTTTTCTTTTTTCATTTTTTTTTTTTTTTTTTTTTTTGATTTTCAATTTTCATTTTTTTTTTTTTTCAAAAAATTCAAAATTTTTTGTTTCAAATATTTCAAGTGTGTCAAAAAATAAAAATAAAAGTGTCTAAAAACTATCCAAACTAAAAAAAAAATAAAATGTTTGAAAATAAAATAATAAATATAAAATAAATATAAATATATTTTAAAATTTATATAATTTAAAAATTTTTTTTTGCAATGATATTTTATTTGATATGAAATGAATGCTGTGATGTGAATTATTATGATTTTTTTTTTTTATGTGATTTTTTCAATTATTGAATTTTATTATGCATAATTTTTAACTGTTAATTATTATTAGAAAGTAAAATTTTAAGACACAGTCACTAGCAACAATATGAAGAAATAAAAATACATCAAGCAAAAACTGTCAAAACAAGCTGCAAAAAAAAAAAAAATACAAAACCAAAAAAAGCTCAAACTTAAACAAAAAAACCAATAAAAAAAACAAAAACGAAAAAAACAAAAACTAAGACACTCCAAGAACAACACAATAGTGCATGAAACAATAAAAAATAAATGTCTAGAAAGACCTGAGATTTTTATTGATGGAGAAGGGGATGCCTTGGGCATCCCCAAGATTTGACACTTGTACTTGTTGAATATTTCTTGGGGTGACACAAGGTGGCATCCCCAAGCTTGAGCTTTTGTCCATTCTTTATCTCATTACATCATTCTTTCTCTACACTTGCAAATTTTCCTTCATACAAAACTTCACACAATCTTCATTAACAACATTAGTGTACTCAAAAGATAATAGACCTTGGGGTTTAGTTTTAGAACAGAAAAACTTTCACTAAAGACACAATCTACTGAAGCAATTCCCTCAAAAAGCTCAATTTCCCAAAAAGAACCCCAAAAGGAATCAATAAGAAGCAAATGTAAATAATGGCAGAAATCTGTCAAACCAGACCATCATAGAAACCGATTTTTTCGGAGACCTTATGTTGCTCAAATCAAAAAGTGTTAAACTAACGAAAGTTATCTAACAACCTAGGGGATTTATTCAGAAAGTTACAGATCAATCCGACTTACAGATATTTTACACGAATTTTTATAGTAGAGCATAAAAATCTGTTTCGGGACAGCAAATCCCCAAATATTACTTCCCTCTCATTAGAGGTTATTCTTGGCACAAAAATCAAAGAAAAAGGATAAGGAGCAGTTCTACAGAGGTAATAACTTCCAAGACTCAAGAAAACTTTTGGGTTATCTCCCAATAAGTACTTTTATTTAACGCCTTTAAGTTAGGCAGAAGAAGCAAGAATCAAGTATTTTCAATTGATAAGCATTAAGATCAATACTCAAAATCTCTTTAGCCAGGAAAGGTATCTCATCAAAATGAGTTTTTTAAGATCCTTTCTCATCTCTCTTAAGTTCACTACTTTCATCAAATGGGTTTTTAGGAACAATCCAATCAAAATTCTTTTCTAAGGCTTCATGCATTCCTACAATTTTAAAGGGAATGGGTATATTAATTTCCTCTCTAGGTTTGGTTTTATCTAAAGTACCCATAATATCTACACATGAGCCTAGCATATTAAAATGTTCAAAGACCTTTTTGGCTTCCTTAGCAACATCATTGAACTCTTTTAGCAAACTTTCTTGGATAAAATCTCTCTTTTCAGCGTCCTCTTCTTCTTTTAGTTTAAGAAAAAAAAATTCTTCACAGGGTTAAGGTTAACAAACCTAGCCTCCAACATGTGAACTAAAGAAGCTGTAGCAATTTCATAATTAGTAGCAAGTTCTGCTAAGGATCTATCCTCAATATCCTTATGTTTTCTAACATGATTAAAGAATTCTTCAATATTTTCTTACCCAATTATGGAGCCACTACCTATTGAAAGTTCTTTCAGTGTGAACTTGGGAATCAACATGGTGAGCTAGAGCAAGGTGAGAACTAGGGTAGGAACTAATTTTTTTGTGTTTTTGATAAAAATAGCCAAACAAAACCAATCAAAAGAAACTAAGCAAAACAAAAACAAAGTAAAGAGATAGGTTGTGAAGGACTCACCTTGTGCGGACGTCCTTAGCCTCCCCGGCAAAGGCGCCAGAAAACTGATTTTTTCCATACAATCCCCCAAGAATAGGGATCGGGTTCCATTATCATCAAACAACGGAACAACAACCACACATATCGTCATAGTACTGACCCGCCTAGGGGGTCAAAAAGGGAAACAGAAGTTCAACTTACACACTAACCAAAATAGACAGAAAATAGGAAGGAAGATGGACACGCAAGAACACCGCCCGCAGGCTAGTGGGAAACCGTCCAAAACAGAACATCACCAAAAGGAACTAAAGAGCTGAAAGCAACACCAGCATCATGCTTTTTACCAGTCCCCCTTTTGTTTTTATCTTCCAGTTTTCCTTCTCTTCTCCCTCCCCCTTTCCAGTTCCGGAGCTTCACGACCACGATCTCCAGGAATTTCAAGCAGTCCCAGGAAAGGAACAGGGGCCACATCCATAGCCGCCACATCAGCCAACGCGTTCTGCTGAAGAGTATCTGCTCCAGCTTGCAGCACCGCCCGGTCGTCCTCCCCATGCAAACCTGCCCAATAACGAATGAACACACAAGCATATATGACCAAATCAACAGGTGAGTTAATGAGCTTTTTTTCAAAGCAAGCTCTATTCCTAAGTTTGCACATAGCCCAGCATATAGCCGCCACCACCGTAATCTGCACATTCCTACTAACCCCCACATACTGAGAAGCCCACCAAAAATACTGGGAAAAAGAACCAGGTCTATTTGCAACACCAACAACGCTGGCAACCACCCCCCAAACATATTTATCAGCCACACACGAAAAGAACAAGTGCCCAATGCTCTCATCCTTCCTACAAAACCGACAAGTAAAATCTCCAACCCAATTCTTTCTTCTCATATTGTCTTTGGTGAGAATAGCATTATGCCAGATAAGCCACAACCAAATCTTAATCTTTAAAGGAATTTTTGCCTTCCACAGATGTTTAAAACTTCTATCAATCCCCACATTCGACAGATGCGTATACATTGAATTAACAGAGAACTTTCCAGATTTACTCCACATCCACACTGGCCTGTCTTTTTCCTGATTCAGACACACCCCAGATAACAATTCTCTCAACTGCTCCTGATGATTCAACCCATCAGTATCCAACCATATCCTAAAAGAGAGACACCATCTTTTCTTTGCCATGTCTGCCACTGTGATTCTTTGGTTCTGACGAATATCAAATAAATCAGGAAACCTATCTTTCAGGGGTGAGTCCAAACACCAAGCATCATGCCAGAAGTCAGTCAATTCCCCAGTACCAATCTTCATTCTCCTACCAGCCAAATAGAAGCCCCTAATCTTAATCAAATCCTGCCAACATGGAGAATCACTCTGCCTGTGTTTCACATTACTAATCCCACCTTTTTTCAAATATTTTTTCCTCACAAAAGCTTGCCAGGGACCTTCCTCAGCTTCGAGGCGCCACCACCACTTACATAGCAAACAAATATTAAAGAGCCTAATATTTTTAATCCCCAGTCCACCTTTTTTCCTGGGCCTACACACATACTTCCATTTCACCAGATGATATTTCTTCTTGCCCACTTTCCCATACCAAAAGAAGGCTCTAGTCTGTTTCTCAATTTCTTCCACATTTGACCTATGTAAGAGAAACATAGTCATAGGGTAAACAGCCACACTAGATTCTCAAAGTCAATTTTCAAAACCACACCCTGCTGTTTCTGACTTTTTGATTCTTTCAAAATCTCATGCAATAAAGCTCCCCTTAATAAAAGCAGTCTGACAAGTATCAATTAGTTTCCCCATCACAGGATCAGTTCTAACTGTCAGAGTCTTGGTAAAAATCTTAAACAACACCTGGAGCAGACAAATAGGCCTATACTTCTGAATCCTATCAGCATCATCACCCTTTGGTAGCAGAGTAATCACCCCATAGTTGATGCTTCTCAAATCAATTTTATGAGCAAAGAAATCATCAAACACAGCCATAACATCTGTTTTAATAACTACCCAACAATGTTGATAGAATTCAATAGGAATCCCATCAGGACCAGCAGCCTTATTTTTCTCCATCTGATCAATAACCTCCTTAACCTCTTTCTCAGTAAAAGGCACTCCCATTTTCTCCCTATCTTCATCATTAAGTTTCTCCCAGTCTTGCCAATTATCATCTGCAAGCCTAATAGAAAACCCACCAGCAGGCCCAAACAAGGATTTATAATAACTAGTAGCATGCTTCAGGAGATCACAGGTCCCCTGAATCTCATTCTCCCCATCTTTCATTGAAAAAATCATTTTCTTTCTCCTCACCCCATTAGCAATCCTATGAAAATATTCAGTATTATTGTCACCCCTAAGCAACCAATTGTCCCTCGACCTTTGCTGCCAAAATCTCTCCTCATTTTCATACACTTCCAACAACTCTTTCTGAACAACTGCTTTTCTTTGAAGTTGCTCAGCAGTAAGCAAAATCAATTCCTCAATACTTTCAAGTTCCTGCAGCTCCTCTACCAACCTCTTCTTCCTTTTCTTTTCCTCTCCCCTTAAATGGACCCCCCAACCTTTCAAATCATTTCTGACATTTTTGAGCTTTTTCTGCAACCTATCCAGACTGTTCTTGCCATTCACATGTTTTTTCCAAACTTTCTCCACCCTGGCCAAAAAATCATCACACTGTAACCAACTTTTCTCAAATCTGAATTCTCTACCCCCTGGTTCTTGCCCTTCAATAGTATCCAGGATCAAAGGACTATGATCAGAAACCTCCCTAGACAACTTGTGTACTGTAGTGAGAGGAAACAGTTTCTCCCATTCTCTACAAACTAAGATTCTATCCAGTTTCTCCAAAGTCGGATTCTTCTGATTGTTAGACCAAGTAAATTGCCCACCAGACATGCAGATCTCTCTTAACCCATGAGCATTGATAATTGAATTAAACATGTGCCCCCACTTATTCAAAACATGACCTTTATTCTTTTCAGAAACACACCTAATCACATTAAAATCACCTCCTACCAACAAAGGAATAGTTTGATCCTGACAAACCTCAGCTAACTCAACCAAAAATTCCTCTTTATTCTCCTCTTGGACATCCCCATACACAATCACCAGATGCCATTGAATCTGTTTCAAAACATCAAACACCTTCATCTTAACATGAAACTTACCCACAGACACATCAATCTGAGTCAATTTAGAGGAACGTAGGCCCCCCAAAATGCCTCCTGATTTTCCAACAGATGGCAACCAACTCCAGGAAAATTGATTCATAGGATCAATCCTCCTGAAAAAAGCCTCAGAATAGTCTTTCTTAATAGTTTCCTGTAAACCAACAAAATCGACCCTCTCCTGCCTCAACAAACTACTCAGATAAGCACCTGCACCTTTCTTCCCCAGACCCCTAATATTCAAAATAGCACCTATCATAAAACAGACTTTCTCTCTCTTGTTCTAGTCACAATACCACTCATAGGGTGATAATTGTGAACCTTCACAGCAGCAGCCTTTAACTTTCTCTCCCTCATAACAGAACCAATTCTCAGCTTTTTCTTTTGTTTCCTAGAAACCACAGGAGTGAAATCTTCGTCATCATTACTAGCCTCCTTCCAATCCAGAAACAAAACCTTCTCATTCATATCAGGAGCACATTCATTCACTGCCTGCCTCCTATCCTACAAACTATGTCTAGCAATCTCTAATTCTTTTGAAGAGTTAATATGTTCCAAAGATAAAGAAGAAGCATCTATCCCCATTTCCAACGCTCTATGCATAATAACATCATCATCCAGAACAGCAAAAGAATTATGTAAATTTAGATTTGTACCTGAAAGGTCTCTAGGATTTTGTTGAGCCAAATGCCCTTCAGCCATGTTTCTAGCACCACCTTGATCAACCACCCTCGAGCTCCTTCTAATATCCTGCTGTTCTTCCACTTCAACCACTTGATCAGCTTGGGAATCCACACTTTCCTGGGTAGAACCATCAGGTTGAGACAAACCAATAACCACTGTTTCCTGATCTTGATTGACAGCTATCATGTCCTGAGCACCCTCCAACCCAGAACCCCCAACAGTTCCTTTTTTCTCACTATCAAAATAGGAACCAAACGAAGTATCAGTAGAAGCACTGTCATTTCTTGCCTGTGCACCCTCCTCTTGCTCATCCTCCTCTTCCAGCAGATGCCCATATTGCTTCATGAGTTCATAATGCTTGTCACTACTCTTATCCTTCAACAGCCCCCTGATAAAATCATCAAACCTCTGGGGACCAGCAGCAACCTCAGTATTGACCTCTTTAGCCAACTTAGAAGATGGATCTTGCTCCACATCCATGAGATTACTGCCCAGCCCATCTCCCCCAGCCACATTTTCCTGAGTATCAACATGCATCCCCACAACAGCTGATCTATTTTGATTACCCGTCCCATCACCATCACCAGAGCCACCTGCAACATTCTCTCTAATCACTAATCCCCTCGAACGACCAACACCTCCAGCACTAGCCCATATGTTAGCCATTTTAGTACCAAAAGAGACACCCCCAGAGTCCTCCTGCTCCACCACCACCTGTTTTCCTTTGTCCAACCCAGCTTCACTAGTACCATTCCCACCATGTTGACGACCCCCAACACCTCCAACATTACTTGCACCAGGAACAGTTCTTTGCCCATCACCATCAACAGGTCTCCCATGTTCAGCTTCACCCTCATTCTCCTTATTCACCCCATCATTACCATCCTGCCCATCAATCCCCACAGCAGAAGGTAGCGTTGATACAGCATCTGGAGCAAAAATCTCCCTAGTATATTTGAATTCATAAATCCCACCTTGCATCTCCCCCCTTCTGGTGTTAGGGACCAAAGAAACATCCAAACAAGCAACTTTTACTCTCACATAAGCCAAGTTCCTCAAACTATTCCTGTCCAGGGCCACAGGTTTGCCCACTAAAGAAGCAACATAGAAGACAGTTGATTTCTCCCTGTACTTCATAGGGATACCCACAATTCTAAACCAGGCTTCTTCCAACCATTCAACAGGTTGCAAATCTCCATTCCACTTAGACAGCTGAATCACAGCATCAGGAATTGTTTTCATGAAGACCTTCCCAAAATGGAAGTCATCAATAGACCTGGCAGAAGGAAACCTCATCAAAAATTCCACATCATTAATGGACCTGGCATTAAATCTCCATCCAGACCCCATAGCATCAGCCCAAATTTGGAACTCCTTCTCCAGATCCTTGCCAGTGACATCACCCCTCACCACACTTATATGAGCATAATGCAACTGCTCCATAGACTGAACATTTGACTCCACCACAGGAATAGAATGAAAACCCTGTTCAAAATCAGTACTGCCAAAGAAGAGAGGAACATACTCCCATGGTTTCCTCTCTTGACAGACCAAAATGCTATGATCCTTCCCACAATTATCACACACAACCTCTTCCTCAATCACATCAAGCAACTGCACATCCCCAGAACCACCAGCCACAACACCATCCCTCGGCATACTCACTACTGGTGGTGGTACAGAGGACCCCACCAGAGTAGTAGCCACAGCATCCGACTGAGTAACTGATAAAATTGGTGACAAATTCACAGGACGATTCCCCCCAATAGGCACATTAACAGAAGTAGAGGCTGAGGTGTTTATACCAGAAACAGATCGAGTGATAGGCACAGAAGTGTTCAACACAACTCGAGGCACATTAACTTGCTCAACAGTTCGTGCAAAAACCGGCTCCCCCCTTCTAGGATTCGAGTCAGAGTTACCTGATCGCACTGGAAAGACGTCGCATCACCGTAACCTTGCATCTCCGGGCGATGGCTCCACCGGCCCCGATTACGAGCCTGTTCCGCTTCGCGACGGCGAGCCTCCGACAGTGCACGCTCCCGAGCTAGAGCCTCCCTGCGCTGATCCTCCAACCTGGCTTCAATTTCCGCCTGCCTCAACTCATCACGATCCCTCATATCACGACGCCGAGCATCCTGCTCCTCACGGCGCCGCTCCTGCTCACGGATCCATCCACTCTCCCTAGGATCCCCCTCCAAACCTCTGCGATCAACAGGAAAACGGCCCTGTCCATACCCAAATCCGAATCTGCTCGCATAGGGACCAGATCAGACCGGGGGACGAGAAGGCGAACCACGCCCACCACGAAATCTCTGATCCATGTCAGATTCCGCAGCCACCACCTGAGCAAACGATCGAGAGTCCCCCGAAACAACACCGCTCCACTCCACCGGAGCAGCAACCCGCGGCGACGATGGTTGAAGAGGAGGCGGTTCCCGGACGAACACCACACCACACACACCGCGAGATCTAGAAATGGCGAGAGGGGAAACAGCTCCCGATTTAGGGTTTGGGAAAACACGAATTGGAGGCGAAATCGACATGCTCACGCCTCCAGACATTATTACTCAGCCTCCCCAGGTGGTCCTCCCCAAATAAGCCCCACCGTCAGCGCACACTGTTTTTCCACAACCACCAAGCCGTATCACCCGACACGTACGCACGTAGGGCGACGCACCGGCGACACCGCTAGAAACTGCTCTCGCCACCACCGGCGGACCCACGAGAACGTGCCATCCCTCATGTACCAGGCGTGTCCCGTATGAAAAACTCACCACCGAACACCAACTCGTCAGGATCTGTCCCGATGCATCCCACAACGACACATGTCCCGAGCTCTCTCTCGAGATCTGGCCCCGTCGGCAAGGGCTAATCAGATCATCGGCCACCTCACGGATTATGGCCCTCCAGCTCCCGATCAGCGCCCGACGATCATCGGAGCAAACCACCATGGAGATAGGAAGGAGAGAAGGAGAGACGGGGAGAGACATCTCCCAACGGCCCATCATCAGATTTACTAGCATAATTCAGTTAGAGCCATGGACGCCAGAAAACTAATGGCGCCCGGTATTATCGTGGGAGCGCTTCGTTGGAAACCTCAAGAGGAAGGTGTGAAGAGCACAAGAGCATGTCTTCCCTCAGTAAGAAACCGAGTTTATCGAACCAGTAAGAGGAAGGAAACGTCTCAAAGGTGTTTCAAGCAACATGGAAACCTGCACAACACAAACTCAATACTTTGCCCCAATGAACACTGAGGTTGTCAAGCTCACCGGTTTGCTGTAACAAAGGATTAAGTGTGTGGTGTGGAAGGTAATGATAGTTTGCAGCAAGTAAACAGTAATAGTGGAAGATGTATCAATGGTAAAGATTGGACCGGGGTCCATAGTACACTAGAGGTGCTCTCCTTAGATAAACAACATGGCATGAAGGGTAAACAAATTATAGCAGGGCAATTGACAGGAACTGAGCAAGGCATAACAATGCAATACTAGACAAAAATATCCTATGATATTAGATTAGGCAATACAACAATATACATAGACCGCCATCCAACTGCATCTATGATTAGAAGTCCACCTTCAGGTTATCATCCGAACCCCCTCCAGTATTAAGTTGCAAACAACAGACAACTACTTTAAGCAAAGTGTGTAAGGTAAACAATCCACTTGTTCCATGAATAAGAGACCGTTGTTTTCTCCCTAGTGGCAACAACCCATCTACCATCGAAGAGATTTCTGTCACTTCCCTTGAAAAGTAGAGACATGAACCCACTATCAAGCATAAATACCCCCTCTTGGAGTCACTAGCAACTACTTGGCCAAGATAACTACTAACAACTGAGAGAATGCAAGATCACAAACAACACAGACATGATAGAATCAAATAGACAAAACCATTAATCAATCTGACATAGTAATTTGAATATCCATCGGATCCCCGCAAATACAACATGCATGATTACAAATAGATTAGATCTTGATCATGAACGGAGCTCACAAGATCTATACATGAAATCACAAGGAGGAGATACAACCATCTAGCTACTACATGGACCCGTAGTACAAGGTGGAACTACTCACGCTTCATACCGGAGAAGAAGGCCTCCGAGATGATCTCCCCTCCGGCAGGGTGCCGGGAAGTGTAAGGGTTCGTAGCAGGGAAAACAAAAAATTTCTACCGCATGCAAACAAACAAGCCAAGATCTATCTACTAGATTGTAGCAACGAGTCGATAGAGGAACTCACCCTCGAAGATTCCAAAGCGATTAACGAGAGCAGATTCTCGTTGGTGATGTAGTCATACTCTTGCCGATCTCAAGATCGTGTAGATGATCCTTCCAGCGCTGCATTACGGCAGCGCTTCTGCAGTCGGTCACACTTTCGGTACTCGATGAAGACCTTACTCTCCCTTGTTCCAGCAGGCAGCGGAGGTTGTAGCACTTTCCTCATGATTCCGGCAGCACGACGGCGTGGTACCGGAAGTAGAGGGAAGATCTCGCAGGGCTTCGCCTTAAGCCGAAGCGAGTATGGTGGACTATGAGAGAGGACTTGGCGATCTAGGGTTTAGAGGCACCAAGGAAGGAGGCTAGGCCGGCGGCTAGGGCTTGGGGAGAGCTCCAACTCGGCGGCTTGGAGCAAACCCTAGGGCGGCGACGACTTGTGGTGGCCGGCGGCTAGGGCTAGGGTTTTGGTGGAGAGAGGTGTAGGGAAGAGGGGCACCCCTGCCCCTCCTTTTATAGGTGGGAGGGCGCAGGCCAAGGGGAGGAGTCCTCCCCCAAGTCGGCCTCCTTGGCCGGTGGGTGGAGGGAGAGGAACTCCTCCCCAAGTAGGTTTCCTACTCTCCCTCCACCAAGCAAAACTGTTGTTTGACTTTTCAAATTGGCGTTTGACTTTTCAAACTAGTATTTGATTTATCCCTTTATTTTGCTCATCCATGATATCTAGTACATCATGCAACCATTCCACATTGTTATAACACATTCATGTACCCTTCCCCTCCGGAGTGCCGGACCTTCCGGACCCTTCTAGAACATTCCTGGTGAAAACACCAGAATCATTCCCCAACTCCGAAACAGGACTTTCCTTATATGAATCTTATTATCCGGACCATTCTAGATCTCCTCGTGATATCCCGGATCCCATCTGAGACTCCGAACAACATTCAGTCTCTTACTCATCATTCCATAACTACTCAACAACATCGAATCCTTAAGTGTGTCTCCCTACGGTTCGTGAATTATGTGGACATGATCGAGACACTTCTCCGAACAATAACCAATAGAGGAATCTGGAAATTCATATGGCTCCCACATATTTCTACGATTACTTTGTGATCGAATGAACCACTTACATACGATACCAATTTCCCTTTGTCTCACGATAGTTTACTTATCCGAGGTTTTGATCGTCGGTATCTCTGCATACCTAGTTCAACCTTGTTACCGATAAGTACTCTTTTCTCGTTCCCGTGGTATGTGATCCCTTGTGACCCAGTCACATGCTTGCAATCTAATTGGATGACATTCCACCAAGAGGGCCTAGAGTATATATATCCGTCATATGGATGGACAAATCCCACTCTTGATTCATGTGTCTCAACCCATACTTTCCGAACACTCAATGCCACCTTTATAGCCACCTAGTTACGGTGTGGTGTTTGATGTCATCAAAGTATCCTTTCGGGATGGTGATAAGCATGATCTCATGGGCGAAGGAATTAGGTTACTATGTATCAGAAAGCTTATAGCAATTGAACTATTAAAATGACTTGATCTTTATGCTACGCTTATCTATAGGAGTATGTCCATCATTCCATTCTCCTAATGATATGATCTTGTTGTTAATAACATCTTCAATGTTCATGATAGGGAAACCACAATCATCTATTAACCAACAAGCTAGTATTATGAAGAGGCTTTACTAGGGACTCTAATTTAGTTTACAAATCACACAAGTATTAATGTAGCTAGTATTATGAAGAGGCTTTACTAGGGGTTCGTAGCATGGAAAACAAAAAATTTCTATCGCATACAAACAAACAAGCCAAGATCTATCTACTATATTGTAGCAACGAGTCGATGGAATAACTTACCCTCGAAGATTCCAAAGTGTTTAACGAGAGCGGATTCTCGTGGGTGATGTAGTACTCTTCCGATCTCAAGATCGTGGACGATCCTTCACGCTTGCTCCTAGCGGCTCGGTCACATCGCTCGGATTTCGACGAAGACCTTCCTCTCCCTTGTTCCAGTAGGCAGCGGAGGTTGTAGCACTCTCCTCGCGATTCAGGCAGCACAACGGCGTGGTACCGGAAGTAGAGGGGAAATTGTAGCATCCCAGTTGTCTAACCCCTGTAATGCTACATGTCTTAATAATAAAATGGGCCACTTCCAACATATAATGGTTGCATCATCATCATATCAGGCTCATGTCATCATGTTCCCTTGCATTTGATCATCATATAAAACCTTTTTCTTGTTTGCTTCTTATCTCATGTGCATGATTAATTGTAGTTGCCTCTTGATATTGTATTTGGTTCTTACTAAATTGTTAAATGCCCAAGCTGAGTTGGGGGCATCTCTCTTTTGACTCCACCACCTTATCTTTCACCACCTTATAATTCCACCATCCAATAATATGGGCTTGGCCTTTTATTGAGTTTCTCTAGCCCATGTTGTTGGTTGGATCCACTCATAATCTTTTGCTTGGCCTTTGCCCACTTTTTGGGAATGCAAGGATTAAAGCCACATGGAATCATGTTGTTTCCACAATATAACCACTTGGCATTAATTGTCTTGCATGGGCCATGCAAGTACCCCCTTTTTCCTAGTTTTGGTTTTTGTTGGATTCTAAATGGATCCTTCTTCCTTGCTTCATTTTGTTTGGTTAGTTCAAGACCCTAGCCCTCTTCCCTTCTTGGTCCTTGCTTGGTTTGTTGGAATCATGCATGGGCCAAATAAAAAACCACCCCATCATCTTAATCACCTCTCCCCATCCTCTTTCTTTCTTTTCCCCTTGATCATGTGTGTTGAATTGAAGCATGCATGATCTAGAATAAGTACCTCCATCTCTTTTCTCCCCTTCTTAGCAACTTAACATCTACCCATGCTATCTCTCTTTTCCCTAAACCAAAAACAAACCTAATTCCAATCTATCCTAAACCAAAACCCTATTTTACCATTATCCTAAAACTAAACCCTAAACTACACTTCCCTCTAACAAAACCCAACAATCTTTCTCTCTTCTTTTCTATCCTAAACTAAATCCTATTTTGCATACATCCTAACATAATTCCCACATCTAATTCTACCTCTAAACAAAACTCAAACTACACCCTAATCTACCCCCTCTTCCCTAGCAAAAACCCCCATGCCCCTAACCTACCTAGCTCGACCCTTCTCCCTACCATGCATGCCCCACACGGCAGTACCCCTCCTAGCTACCCCAGCTCTTCCCCCCTCTCTCTATCTGCCCCCACACGTGAACAGTACCATGCCCCTCTCTCTAACCCTAGCCTGACCCGACCACTCCCCTCTCCCCTCTTTTCCCTCCTCTGCCCACGCCCTACCCCACCTGCATGCCTCCCTAGCCGCGCCTACCCCACCTGTCAGCCACCCCTAGAGCCCACGCCACCCCGCTGCCCCTGGCCCATGCGGAGCACGTGAAGGGAGGTGACCAACGCCACCCCCGCAGCTAACCCTCCCCTCACGCAACCACCGTGCCTCCCTCCTTCTTATCCCCTTCCTCTCCCTCTCTGGCCTCCCCAGATCCACCCCAGCTTCGCCCTGCCTCTCCCCTCTCTGCCCTCCTTCTCCACCATCCCCAACGCCCTCTCGCCGCCCACCGCCAGCTACCCCCTGCCACAGATGTTCTAGCCGGTGGCGTCTTTGCTAAGTTGTCGAGGAAGCTCCACAGGGGCTGCGCGACGCCCCTGGCCAGCATCGAGGAGGAGAAGGACCAGAACGCCAGATCTGCCGCCACCGCCGAAAACCCTAGCCTCCAGTTCGAAGCCGCGGTGATCGCCTCCACCTGCCCGCTTCGAGCACGCCGTCACGCTGCAGACGCCTGAACCCCCTGCATAACGCCCCGTCTTCATTCGCTTCCTGTGCGCGAGTCACGCCCGTCGAGCACCCTCGGTGCACGTGGGTGTCATCGTGCCGCCGCTGCAAGACGACAACACCCTACCTAGCCGCCTAGCCTCTTCCTAGCACCCACTGCCCGGCCCAGCTCAGCGCCAAGACGCTCAAAGCCCTGTGTTCGATCCCCACTGCGCGCGCGCCAAGCGATAGACACATGCGGTCAGAGAAGGGGAAGATCCACAGTACACGGGCGTCGTTTTCTTTTGCAAAAACCCTTTCCCCAACCTTTTAGCAACCCGCGACCTCGAGGCCCCATCGCCACGGCGGTGGCCTTTTTCTAAAAGGCTCCCGAAGACCCGGCCGAACCCGGTCCACCCCCTGCGTGTGCGTTTTGCGACCCCATTTCGCCCTTTATAATCCCTCAACCCGCGGTCCTTCCGGGCCCGTTGTCAGTGTCTCTGGGAGTTTTGCGAAAAGGTTCCTGCGGTTTTGTTTATTCAACCCTTGATCCGCTTGGTTCTGTAGCGATGCGTGGGCCGTAGCACCCCCCATCCCCACCTGTAAGTGTCTCAGAAACGAGTAGGAGAGGTGTTAAACGTTTCAGACTGTTTTAATAATTCAAACTTATTTCAAATAAATTCAAATTCAAAATTCTATTCGTGTTTTAAATAACTTTTACATACTTTATCCAAATTAGACAAATAATATATGTTTTTGATTCAGAAAAATGAGAGGATTTCAAATATGCCATCTGTTTTGTGTTTGCTCAAGTAAAATTCCAAGTTCATGTTAATTACACCAAATGCCACTGGTTTTTCAACAGTGAATGACTTTTGTTTTGTAAATCCAAATTTAGCAAGTAAATAGTCTAAATTGATCAGCTCGACGAGACCTTTCTGATTATGCTATCCATGACTTCAATTGCAGCATGCATCATATAAATATATGTTAAACAACAAATGTTATGGCAAAAATTGTGAATCTAAAACCCAATTGAATGTTATTTTCTTGTTCTTCACACCTCACCATGCCATGCTACCTTTCTTGCCATGTAAATTGTGCATCATTCATCATGGCATGATTGTTTGCTTGACGCATCTTATTCATATGCTTGTGCTCTATATTTATGTTGGCCTTGTTTGTTTGGTTTTTCTCGGATAGACACTGAGCAGGGGTTGTATCAAGAGAACCAGGAGCACTACCCAGTACCGTCCCTTGCTTCAACAGAGATACCAGGCAAGCACTACCACATGCTTGCATACATACAAGACCTATTGCCTCTATCTTATTCTTGCATCATTGAGTCGCGATTGCATTAAATTGAATCCCAAGTATGCATAGCCTTTACTTTTAAACCCCACTGCTTGTTTCCTCCATCCCATGAGCCACTACTATAGGAGTTGTGTGAGCCATGCGAGTCGAGAACAATGTGTAGGGTTTGTGAGAGTCTGATGGACAATGAGGTACCTAAACAACTTAACCTGAGTAGTTCTGGGATAACTAAAGAAAGTGGCACCGGTGAGCAATATCTGCTATTTGGTTTTTCCTGCTCACTTGTGTCCCGTAAGACCCCGAGTACTTGATTCCTGTTCCTTGATTTATCGCGCTATCCACATCCGGGAGGTATATGGGACCCCCCTGGACCAGAGCTTGATTCAGTCTTATTTCTTGGGGCCACAAACTAGTTTGAGGTTTTATTTACGATCCTGTACTTATGCCATGCTTTACTGCTTTACTTACGATTGTGCGAGGTACTGCACACTGTACTGTTTAGGATCGGGACACGATTCCGCGGTGTCGACAAGCCCCGTTTGGGGTTCCCAGTCGTTCACAGCCGTCTACCCAGCACCTTGAGGCCGTCTCGGAGCTTGCTTACTCCGTTGCGGATTCTACTTAAGGGGTGGCCCCCTGAAATATTTCCGAATCCTGTGATTGTTCAGTCGTGAAAGCCTCGTTGGGTTTTGATTTGGTTTTTCCGAGGTTGATCGAGTGTGTGTTGCTATTGGTGCACCCCGGCCGGGTAAAACTTTCTGAAAGCCGTGTCCGCGGATATGGACGACTTGGAGCACAGTTTCTTGATCATAGACAAGCATAACTAAAGTACCGCTTCTAATTTGACTAAAGTAACTTGACTAGTAACTAGAGCAATACTCATGGAATGGTTAATAAAATTGCCAACGGATGGGGGGGTTGTTCGTCCGCTTCCTTGTTGGTAAGCAGGGAGGAGGATGGATCGGATGAGTTTACCATTATAACTGTTGCACTTAAATTCACGGACATCCGTCTATCATTGGTTAGGCGGATGGTTAGCGTTTATCTGTAGAATTGCTAGGGTTTATCTTTTGCTGCAATTGCGTCACCCCAGGTTGTGTCCCCTTTAGAGGCATTAAGTCTTGCTGAGTACCCTTAGGGTCTCACACGATAAATTCTTGATTCAGATGAACAGGTACCTTCTCAGGACGGATACTGGGTGGAAGAAGCCGATGATGTGGGCAACGATCGTATGGTGTAGAGATTCCGGGCACGGGGATCCGTGAGACCTGTAGTTGGGATGTGCTTATTTTCTCTGGCATCTTATGCCTATTTGCTTCTTATCCGTACTCGGATTCTGTTTGCCGCTTCCGCATGATACTCTGATGTGTGTTGTATGAGGAGTTATCCTAAAATATAGATCTATCTAGGTCATTTGAATCTTGCCGTATGGCGTTGGTATATTTCCTTTCTTTCTAGATGGTGTGGCTCTGATGTACTCTTGTATGGTGGCTTGCGTACATACCCACTTGTGTACGTAGTTGATCCCTTCGCCGGCCGACTACGCCGCCTGCATGGTCCCGTTGAGAGATTAGCGGTTGGGACGTCTGAAAGGACTACCAGTGAGTGGCTTTTGGGGCCCCGCCGTACTATTTCAACCGCTATCTCTCATCCAGGCTTGTATCTAGGAGCGTAGTTCACCGAGGTAGTTACAATTGGTATCAGAGCCAGGTTGACCTTCAGGGTTTCAGCCAAACGGTCGTTGTCAGTCTAGCAAATATTTTAGTAGTTATGTATATAGGGAAAAACAAAACGCGAGAGTAGGACTGCTTCCACTTTTCTTCTTACCCTCCCACCCACCCTATTTCTGGTAAGGAAGTGTAACGTTTTCAATCCTCTTCTCAAGTTCAAACTAGGATTCACGTGTTCTGGGTTTCCGTAGTACCATAGGTTGTGTGTGTGTGTGTGTGTGTGTAATCCTTTGTCTATCTGTTGCATCCAAGTTGTTATCTTATCTGCCTTTGGTTATCATGTTGGTACATTCCATACCAATGGATTTTGTAAACCGACGCAATCTATCTTCCTTTTGTATCCGACGCTATCTTGTTTGGGGTGTTCGTTTCGTAGTACCAATCTTTAGGTTTTAAATCGTGAGAAGAAGGGGTTAGGATATGTGTTCCACTTGTTCATGTGCGGAGTAATGATTTGAGTGCGGAATGGAGTCGCGACCATACCACTACTCGTATCATTTGCTTTTGTATATTGGATCGGTAGAGTCACTAATCTTGATTCGTTAAGTAATTTTAGCATCTATTGGTATTTTAATGCGAAATTTGTGGAAAATTTTTCTTTGATATGTTTGTGTACCACACTCCTTTTCGATCGTGTGCGATATGCTTAATATCTTTGAGGTGCTATGAACTTTGTTGATATTTTCATATCATCTCGATAAATTGTATCCTTTAATCTTGGTTAATTCCATCTTGGTACTATTTTGGATTATTATCATTCTCCACTATAATCTTGACTTGAGTTTTACATCAATGAGGATGGCTCCCCCACGGACCGAGGAGGACATTCCTCGTAATGGGCTCAGCTGTCAAGCATTGCAAATGCTCGCGCAGCATGCAAGAGAACCAGCTGCGCTTTGAGGAGAGCGTCCGAAGGAACGAGTTCACTCCACTTCCTCCACCTCCCAAGCGTGGCGACATCAAGAGCTTCCTCAAGTTCAGTCCTCGGCAGTTTGATGTGTCTGACCGACCTCTTGATGCTGACGATTGGCTCCGTGAGATCTCAAGGCTGCTCGAGACTGCTGATGTTCCAGAACAGGAATGGGTAAAGTGTGCTACTCACCTGCTCAAGGGAGACGCAGCTCTATGGTGGGAAAACTACCTGAAGGCTAGCTGCACTGGGTTCCAGCCCACTTGGGAGAGGTTCACCGCCGCTTTCAAGGAACAGTTCCTCTCAGAGATTGTGATGGAACGGATGAAGGATGCTTTCCTCAACTTGAAGCAGGGCAATGATAACGTCAACACCTACATCAGGAACTTCATGAACTTGTCTCGCTATGGTGGTGATGAGGTATCTGATGACAAGAAAAAGCAGAAGAGATTCAGGCAAGGGCTCAATGCGTCGATCAAGTATGCACTCACGCATGCAAGACCGGCAACCTTCCCGAACTGCAGCATATGGCACTACAAGAGGAGGCTAGTAGGCGGATGTTCGAGGAGTCCAAGAAACACAGCGAGGATGCATCAAGCTCGGCCAATGGCAACTCCTTCTAAGCGGCGTGTCGGGTTCCTAACACCCACTGCCCCGGCTCCACCAAGACCTGCGAGCTTCACGCCAAGGCCATCAAACTTCACCATCATGCTGTGGCTACAACAACCCTTACCCGAGCGCTGGCGGAGTCCTGGCTTCTCCACGCCCAGGTGGTGCTCGCTACACGTGGAGATCCGGACATCCCCATCGAACTGTCCGTTGAAGAACAAAGCTCTCCCTCAACCCCCGCCAAGATCTGCATCAAGCTCTCCTTCGGTTCGTGCACCACCGCCTCGGGCTCTCAACATCAACACTAAGCCCGGGTCTGCGGTTGTTCGAGCTAACTGCGTCAACGCCTCTCAAGCTGAGCTCGCACCTGGAGTTGTCATGGGTATGCTTTCAGTTAACTCAGTTCCTGCACGAGTTCTCTTTGATTCTGGTGCATCGCATTCTTTTGTGTCTCACAAGTTTGCAAATGAGAACGAGTTAGTCCTGGTTCCTCTCCAAAAGCGGTTGATGGTTCTCTCTCCTGGGGCAAACATGAGGGCTGAGCTTATCAGTCATGGAAATAAAGTTGAGATTGGTGGTTCTTCATTCTTGGCTTCTTTGATTGTTCTGGGCAGCTCTGACATTGATGTCATCCTGGGCATGGATTGGTTGACAGCAAATGCAGCTGTGATTGATTGTCTTTGAGCATTCGGTGTCTTTGAAGATCCTCAAGGCCATCTAGTCTTTTCTCCAAGTCGACTCGGATGTCCAGCTCTATTCCTTGGCTGCTCAATGATGATGCCATGGAAGCTATTCGTAAGGTACCAGATGTCCGTGATTTTCCGGATGTTTTTCCTGAAGAGTTGCCAGGTATGCCTCCGGATCGCGAGGTTGAATTCGTGATCGAGCTTGAACCTGGAACGGCTCCTATCTCCAAGAGACCATACAAAATGGGTCCTTCTGAGCTGGCTGAACTCAAACGACAACTTGATGAACAAGAGAAGTTGGGTTTCATTCAACACAGCACTTCTTCTTGGGGTAGTCCGACGATCTTCGTGAAGAAGCGTGACAGAACCGATAGGCTCTGTGTTGACTACCGGGCTCTAAATGCTAAAACCATCAAGAACAAATATCCTCTCCCTCGGATAAATGATCTGTTTGATCAGCTAGCAGGAGCTGTGGTGTTCTCTAAGCTGGACCTCAGAAGCGGTTATCACCAAATCAAAATTCGCAAAGAGGATGTGCCCAAGACAGCTTTCACCACTCGCTATGGCCTGTATGAGTACACGGTCATGTCTTTCGGTCTCACCAACGCACCTGCTACCTTCTCGAGGCTGATGAACTCCGTTTTCATGGAGTATCTTGACAAGTTTGTGGTGGTATATCTGGATGACATTCTGGTCTATTCCAAGTCCAAGGAGGAGCATGAAGAGCACCTGAGGTGTGTCCTGAACAAGCTTCGTGAGAACCGCTTGTATGCCAAGTTCTCAAAGTGTGAGTTCTGGTTACCTGAAGTAACCTATCTGGGGCATGTTATCTCTGCCAAGGGCATTGCAGTCAACCCGGAAACCGTGAAGACAATAGTTGAATGGCTTCCTCCTGCTAATGTCAAGGAAGTGCGGAGTTTTCTCGGCTTGGCTAGCTATTGTCGTCGTTTTGTGCAGAACTTCTCGAAGATAGCAAAGCCTCTTACCGACCTCCTCAAGAAGGGCAAGAAGTACCTGTGGACACCTGCTTGCCAAGAAAGCTTTGAGACACTCAAAGAGAAGCTCACTTCCACGCCAGTCTTGGTTCCTCCGGATACATCTAAGCCTTTCCAGATCTTCTGCGATGCCTCTTTGCAAGGATTGGGTGCGGTCCTTATGCAAGAGAGACAGGTGGTTGCTTATGCCTCTCGTCAGTTGAAGACACATGAGGTCAACTATCCCACACATGACCTTGAGCTAGCAGCAGTGGTCTTCGCTTTGAAGCTATGGAGGCACTACTTGCTGGGTAACCGTTGTGAGATCTTCTCGGACCACAAGAGTTTGAAGTATATCTTCACTCAACCGGATCTCAATCTTCGGCAAAGGAGATGGATTGAAGCAATCAATGACTTCGATGTGACCATCAACTACACACCAGGCAAAGCAAATGTCATGGCAGATGCGCTTAGCAGAAAAGCTTATGTCAACAACCTCATGGTAGAAGAGCGTGACCTCTCTTGTGCGAGGAATTCCGTCAGCTCAACCTGGAGATTGTGGAACAAGGGCACCTTCTGAACCTTCTGGCTACTCCTCTCTTGGAAGAACAGATTCGGTCTCGTCAGCGTGGTGATCCGCACACCAAAAAGCTCATCGCTAAGCTTGGCACTCCGAAGTATGAATCCTTCCATGTTGATGATCAGGGCACGCTCTTCTTTGATCACCGGATGTTTGTTCCAAACTACCCGGGTCTGAGAGATCAATTGCTCAAGGAGGCACATGATTCGGTCCTTTCTATCCATCGGCAGCACAAAGATGTATATGGACTTGAAAACACAATCTTTGGCCTGGGTTGAAAAGGTATTGTGCCAAGTCGTCTCGAATGTGATGTTCTGCAGAGAGTCAAGGCTGTTCATCGAAACCATTTGGTCTTCTACAGCCATTGAAGCCTCCTAATGGAAATGGGAGAAAGTTGAGATGGACTTCATCACGGTTTTCCAAGGTCGCAGAAGCAACAATGCAATTTTGTTGTCATCGATGTGCTTTCTAAAGTGGCACACTTCTTCCCGATCAAAGAAACAATTTACGGACTTGATTGGTGAGCTCTATATCACAGGATTGTCTCTTTGTATGGGGTTCCACTTGAAATCAGTTCGGATCGTGGGAGCATCTTCACCTCAAAGTTACGGGAGAGTTTCCAAAAGCTTTGGGAACGGTTGAACTTCAGCACTTACCACCCTCAGTCTCAAGGACAAGTGGAGAGGATCAATCAGATTCTCGAGGACATGCTTAGAGCTTGCGTCATCTCGTTTGGCATGAAGTGGGAAGAATGCCTTCCATATGCTGAATTCTCCTACAACAATGCCTTCCGGAAGAGTCGAAGATGGCACCATTCGAGGCTCTCTATGGTCGCAAGTGCGTAACTCCCATTGGTTGGTCGGTAGCGGAGAAAGAATCTGGTTTGGCCCCGACATTGTGACTCAAGCGAGGAGAAGGTGCATATCATTCGAGAACTCGAAGATTGCTCAAAGTCGTCAAGAGCAACTATGACAGAAGCACAGATATGGTATATGCCCTGGTGATCTAGTCTACCTTCGTGTCACTCCCATGAGAGGAACACACCGCTTCGGTATCAAAGGGAAGTTGGCTCCTAGATACATCGGTCCTTTCAAGATACGTGGTAGAAGAGGAGAAGTTGCTTATGCACTCGAGCTTCCGGAAAAACTCAAAGTCCATGATGTTTTCCACATCTCTCAGCTCAAGAAGTGCTTCAAAGACCCCGGCAAGACTGTGGATCATGAGCTAATCGACCTCCAAGAAGATCTATCTTATCAAGAGCACCCCACCAAAATCCTCGAGACCATGAGCGAAGGACTCGCAACAAGTCCATCAAATTCTGCAAGGTGCAGTGGTCACACCATTCTGTTGATGAAGCAACTTGGGAGCGTGAAGATGAACTCCGTGCCAACCATCCTTCTCTCTTTGTGTCTTCTTCTTCTTCCTAGAATCTCGGGGCGAGATTCCTGTTTAGTGGGGGAGAGTTGTAGCATCCCAGTTGTCTAACCCCTGTAATGCTACATGTCTTAATAATAAAATGGGCCACTTCCAACATATAATGGTTGCATCATCATCATATCAGGCTCATGTCATCATGTTCCCTTGCATTTGATCATCATATAAAACCTTTTTCTTGTTTGCTTCTTATCTCATGTGCATGATTAATTGTAGTTGCCTCTTGATATTGTATTTGGTTCTTACTAAATTGTTAAATGCCCAAGCTGAGTTGGGGGCATCTCTCTTTTGACTCCACCACCTTATCTTTCACCACCTTATAATTCCACCATCCAATAATATGGGCTTGGCCTTTTATTGAGTTTCTCTAGCCCATGTTGTTGGTTGGATCCACTCATAATCTTTTGCTTGGCCTTTGCCCACTTTTTGGGAATGCAAGGATTAAAGCCACATGGAATCATGTTGTTTCCACAATATAACCACTTGGCATTAATTGTCTTGCATGGGCCATGCAAGTACCCCTTTTTCCTAGTTTTGGTTTTTGTTGGATTCTAAATGGATCCTTCTACCTTGCTTCATTTTGTTTGGTTAGTTCAAGACCCTAGCCCTCTTCCCTTCTTGGTCCTTGCTTGGTTTGTTGGAATCATGCATGGGCCAAATAAAAACCACCCCATCATCTTAATCACCTCTCCCCATCCTCTTTCTTTCTTTTCCCCTTGATCATGTGTGTTGAATTGAAGCATGCATGATCTAGAATAAGTACCTCCATCTCTTTTCTCCCCCTCTTAGCAACTTAACATCTACCCATGCTATCTCTCTTTTCCCTAAACCAAAAACAAACCTAATTCCAATCTATCCTAAACCAAAACCCTATTTTACCATTATCCTAAAACTAAACCCTAAACTACACTTCCCTCTAACAAAACCCAACAATCTTTCTCTCTTCTTTTCTATCCTAAACTAAATCCTATTTTGCATACATCCTAACATAATTCCCACATCTAATTCTACCTCTAAACAAAACTCAAACTACACCCTAATCTACCCCCTCTTCCCTAGCAAAAACCCCCATGCCCCTAACCTACCTAGCTCGACCCTTCTCCCTACCATGCATGCCCCACACGGCAGTACCCCTCCTAGCTACCCCAGCTCGCCCCCCCTCTCTCTATCTGCCCCCACACGTGAACAGTACCATGCCCCTCTCTAACCCTAGCCTGACCCGACCATCCCCTCTCCCTCTTTTCCCTCCTCCACGCCCCCTACCCCACCTGCATGCCTCCCTAGCCGCGCCTACCCCACTGTCGGCCACCCCTAGAGCCCACGCCACCTGCTGCCCCTGCCCATGCCGAAACACGTGAAGGGAGGTGACCAACGCCACCCCGCAGCTAACCCTCCCTCACGCAACCACCGTGCCTCCTCCTTCTTATCCCTTCCTCTCCCTCTCGGCCTCCCAGATCCACCCCACCGCCCGCCTCCCTCTGCCCTCCTTCTCCACCATCCCCAACGCCCTCTCGCCCACCGCCTACCTCCCCGCCAGATGTTCTAGCCGTGGCGTCAGCAAGAAGTTGTCGAGAAGCTCCTGGGCTGCTGCGACGCCCCTGGCCAGCATCGAGGAGGAGAAGGACCAGAACGCCAGATCTGCCGCACCGCCGGAAACCCTAGCCTCCGGTCGCGAAGCCGCCATGATCGCCTCCACCGCCTGCTTTCGAGCACGCCCGTCACGCCGCGACGCCCGAACCCCCGCACAACGTCCGTCTTCATTCGCTTCCTGCGCGCGAGTCACGCTGCCGTCGAGCACCCTCGGTGCACGTGGGTGTCATCGTCGCCCCCGCACGACAACACCCTACCTAGCCGCCTAGCCTCTTCCTAGCACCCGGCCCAACAATAGCGGCCTCACGCCAAGACGCCCGAAAGCCCTGTTCGATCCCCACTGCGCCAAGGCGAGCGATGCATACATGCGCGGTTCGAGAAGGGGAAGATCCACGGTACACGGCGTCGCTTTTACGAAACCCTTTCCCAACCTTTTAGCAACCCGCGACCTCGAGGCCCCACTGGCGGTGGCCTTTTTCTAAAAGGCTCGCAAGACCCGTCTTGAACCCGCACCACCCCTGCCCGCTGTGCGTTTTGCGTGACCCCATCCTTTATAATCCTCAACCCATGGTCCTTCCGGCCCGTTGTCGATGTCTCGGAGTTTTATGAAAGGTTCTGCGGTTTTGTTTATTCAACCCTTGATCCAGCTTGGTTCGAGCACTCGTGCGTAGCACCCCCCTGTCCCCACCTGTAAGTGTCTCAGAAACGAGTAGGAGAGGTGTTAAACGTTTCAGACTGTTTTAATAATTCAAACTTATTTCAAATAAATTCAAATTCAAAATTCTATTCAGGTTTTTAAATAACTTTTACATACTTTATCCAAATTAGACAAATAATATATGTTTTTGATTCAGAAAAATGAGAGGATTTCAAATATGCCATCTGTTTTGTGTTTGCTCAAGTAAAATTCCAAGTTCATGTTAATTACACCAAATGCCACTGGTTTTTCAACAGTGAATGACTTTTGTTTTGTAAATCCAAATTTAGCAAGTAAATAGTCTAAATTGATCAGCTCGACGAGACCTTTCTGATTATGCTATCCATGACTTCAATTGCAGCATGCATCATATAAATATATGTTAAAAAACAAATGTTATGGCAACAATTGTGAATCTAAAACCCAATTGAATGTTATTTTCTTGTTCTTCACACCTCACCATGCCATGCTACCTTTCTTGCCATGTAAATTGTGCATCATTCATCATGGCATGATTGTTTGCTTGACGCATCTTATTCATATGCTTGTGCTCTATATTTATGTTGGCCTTGTTTGTTTGGTTTTTCTCGGATAGACACTGAGCAGGGGTTGTATCAAGAGAACCAGGAGCACTACCCAGTACCGTCCCTTGCTTCAACAGAGATACCAGGCAAGCACTACCACATGCTTGCATACATACAGTACCTATTGCCTCTATCTTATTCTTGCATCATTGAGTCGCGATTGCATTAAATTGAATCCCAAGTATGCATAGCCTTTACTTTTAAACCCCACCAAGCTTGTTTCCCTCCATCCCATGAGCCACTACTATAGGAGTTGTATGAGCCATGCGAGTCGTAGAACAAAGATGTGTAGGGTTTGTGAGAGTCGATGGACAATGAGGTACCTAAACAACTTAACTCGAGTAGTTCTGGGATAACTAAAGAAAGTGGCACCGTGAGCAATATCTGCTATTTGGTTTTTCCTGCTCACTTGTGTCCCGTAAGACCCCGAGTACTTGATTCCTGTTCCTTGATTTATCGCTATCCACATCCGGAGGTATATGGGACCCCCGGACCGTAGCTTGATTCATTCTTATTTCTTGGGGCCACAAACTAGTTTGAGGTTTTATTTACGATCCTGTACTTATGCCATGCTTTATCGCTTTACTTACGATTGTGCGAGGTAGCACATCGCATCGTTAGGATCGGACACGATTCGCGGTGTCGACAAGCCCCGTTTGGGGTTCCCGATGTTCACAGCCGTCACCCAAAGACCTTGAGGCCGTCTCGAGCTTGCTTACTCCGCTATGGATTCTACTTAAGGTGGCCCCAAATATTTCCGAATCCTGTGATTGTTCAAGTGAAAGCCTCGTGGGTTTTGATTTGGTTTTTCCGAGGTTGATCGAGTGTGTGTTGCTATTGGTGCACCCGGCCGGTAAAACTTTCCGAAAGCCGTGTCCGGATATGGACGACTTGGAGCACAGTTTGATCATAGACAAGCATAACTAAAGTACCGCTTCTAATTTGACTAAAGTAACTTGACTAGTAACTAGAGCAATACTCATGGAATGGTTAATAAAATTGCCAACGGATGGGGGTTGTTGGACCGCTTCCTTGTTGGTAAGCAGGGAGGAGGATGGATCGGATGAGTTTACCATTATAATCATGCACTTAATTCACGGACATCCGCCTATCATTGGTTAGGCGGATGGTTAGCGTTATCTCAGAGAATTGCTAGGGTTTATCTTTTGCTGCAATTCGTGCGCCACCCGTGTTGTGTCCCTTTAGAGGCATTAAGTCTTGCTGAGTACCCTTAGGGTCTCACACGATAAATTCTTGATTCGATGAACAGTACCTTCTCGTGATCGACATCGGGTGGAAGAAGCCGATGATGTGGGCAACGATCGTATGGTGTAGAGATTCCGGGCACGGGGATCCGTGAGACCTGTAGTTGGGATGTGCTTATTTTCTCTGGCATCTTATGCCTATTTGCTTCTTATCCGTACTCGGATTCTGTTTGCCGCTTCCGCATGATACTCTGATGTGTGTTGTATGAGGAGTTATCCTAAAATATAGATCTATCTAGGTCATTTGAATCTTGCCGTATGGCGTTGGTATATTTCCTTTCTTTCTAGATGGTGTGGCTCTGATGTACTCTTGTATGGTGGCTTGCGTACATACCCACTTGTGTACGTAGTTGATCCCTTCGCCTGCCGACTACGCCGCCCGTACAGGTCCCGTTGAGAGGTTAGCGGTTGGGACGTCTGAAAGGACTACCAGTGAGTGGCTTTTGGGGCCCCGCCGTACTATTTCAACCGCTATCTCTCATCCAGGCTTGTATCTAGGAGCGTAGTTCACCGAGGTAGTTACAGAAATCCCGCAGGGCTTCGCCTTAAGCCGGAGCGAGTATGCTGGATTATGAGAGAGGGATATTAGTGGTCTAGAGATTAGACACACCAATTAGAAGGCTCTAAACCGCAGGCTAAAGCAATTAGAAGCTCTAAACCTGAGATTAGAGGTAGAAACTTGTGTGTCTCAAGGAGGAGCCCTGCCCCTCCTTTTATAGGTGGAGGGGCTAGGCGCGCCAGGGAGGGAGGGAGTCCCTCCCCAACTCGGCCTAGGGCTTGGGCGCCGACTTGGAGGAGAGGAACTCCTCCTCCAAGTTGGTTTCAACCTCCTCTTGCTTGTTTCCCACAGTTTCCTGTTTCCCACAGCTCGCTTTCCACAGTTTCTGTTTTAGCCGTTTGACTTTCAAACCGCAATTTGACTTTCATGTTTTGGAAAATCAAGAACACTTAGTACATGATGCAATCATTCAATGACACATTCATGTACCTCCCCCCGAGTGCGGACAATCCGGACCCTTCTAGAACATTCCCGATGAAAACACTAATCATTCCCGAACTCCAAACGGACTTTCCTTATATGAATCTTATTCTCCGGACCATTCCGGATCACCTCGTGATATCCCGGATCCCATCCGAGACTCAACAACATTCGGTCTCTTTCTCATAATACCATAACTACTCAAAACAACGTCGAATCCTTAAGTGTGTCTCCCTACGGTTCGTGAATTATGCGGACATGATCGAGACACTTCTCGAACAATAACCAATAGAGGAATCTGGAAATTCATATGGCTCCATATTTCTACGATTACTTTGCGATCGAATGAACCACTTACATACGATACCAATTTCCCTTTGTCTCACGATAGTTTACTTATCCGAGGTTATGATCGTCGGTATCTCTGCATACCTAGTTCAACCTCGTTCGATAAGTACTCTTTTCTCGCTTCGTGATATGTGATCCCTTGTGACCCAGTCACATGCTTGCAAGCTAATTGGATGACATTCCACCGAGAGGTCCCAGAGTATATCTATCCGTCATATGGATGGACAAATCCCACTCTTGATCCATGTGTTTCAACCAATACTTTCCGAACACTCAATGCCACCTTTATACCCACCCAGTTACGGTGTGGTGTTTGATGTCATCAAAGCATCCATCCACTAAAGGTGATATGCATGATCTCATGGTCGAAGGAATTAGGTTACTATGTATCAGAAAGCATATAGCAATTGAACTATTGAAATGACTTGATCTTTATGCTACGCTTATCAATAGTAGTATGTCCACCATATCATTCTCCTAACGATATGATCTTGTTGTTGATAACATCTCAATGTTCATGATAGGGAAACCTCAATCATTTAATCAACCAACAAGCTAGTGAAGTATAGAGGCTATACTAGGGACTTCAAATTAAGTTTACAAATCACACAAGTATTAATGTTTCCTTGTTAATACTATTATAGCATAAATGTAAAAAATTATCATAAACACAAAGATATAATAATAACTACATTTATTATTGCCTCTAGGGAATATCTCCAACAGAAAACAAGCAACTAGCACTGTGGCAACTTGTTAATAGGTTAGTACCAGAAAACATAGAAAACACCTCAAAGTGTAGATAAAGCAAAGCAAAGTAGATACTAAACAAGCATGGAAAATCAAAAATTATAGATATGTTTCCGACGTATCAAGCATCCCCAAGCTTAACTCCTACTCGTCCTCGAGTACGTAAGTGATAAAAATAATAATTTTTGAGGTGACATGCACCATCAAAATCAAGATCAAAACATTTGCAAGCATTGAAAGATGGGATCAAAGAACTCTAAACATGTGCATGAAATATGAGTTCTAACAGTAAGACAAAGTAACTATGCATGCAACATGAAAGGCTACAATAAAAGATCATGAATAGCATGCATTGAAAATGTTTGTTTGTTTCACATACTGAAAACATGGCATAGTGGCATTCAGCTTGTCCCTTATATAGTAGCAAATAGATGCATAGGACACCTTCAAAGTTCATAAGAGTGACTAGATACAAATAGCACAAGAACAAGCAATATCACAATATGCATCAATCAATAAGTGTCGTGGTGGTGGCACAGCAGATGCCATGGGTAGGCTAAAGTATGGGGCCAATGGATGCTAGTGGGATCTGGGGAGGGAAGATGTAGTGATTTCTACACACAACTGACTAGAACACAGATCTTTATTTCTCCTCAACCAAGTTACAAGTGCTCCTTGAGCTGTATTAGAGAGATGAGGAAGAAGATCACTACTACGCGAGCCCTCTAGTCACAAATGAATCGATCCCCTTTCTAGGAGGTCGTTACCCTCCTTATAAAGGGGTCCCTTGGTTCCTCCTAGGGCTGACATGGCAAGCATATTCTTGGAATATGCGTGTCCCAAAGTGGTAAAGACCCAGAACCCCCACATGTGAGCCTCGGGCTTACCCACTGTCACCTCCGTGACGCCTGCCTACCCCTCTACGGCTCTGCTCTTTGTCTTTAACGCTTGGTCCTATGCCAATTCCTCCTAGACAGTAGCTAGGGTTTGACTCTAGGATCCTTCTTCTTCTCCTGCAAGATTCCCGTTACTCGGCTCCGTGTCACATAACTCGGCTCGGCGTTCACCTGCATATGAGCTGATCAACCTTATTCGGCCGACTTAGCCCACACGTCGGCCGAGTGAGGTATTAATCACTCGATTTGGCTAAGCCATGCCTTATTCGGCTGAGCGTTGCATAACTCGGCCAAATTAGTTTATAACATGGCATATGGTAAGAAAGGTTCTTTCCTCCTTTCCACTATCTTGACCATACCTAGGGTCATCCCCCCGACATTAGTCCCCGAAGCTGGTGCGGTCCTGCCGGAGACTTCGGCCAGGCCACATCAGTTTCCAGACATTCATTCCTTCTTATTTCATGTCCGAGGTATTTCTTAGCAAACGCTCTTTTTAGCTATCCTTCTTTTGTTTATCCTCTCTTACCGAGGTATGAGCTGTATTCCGAGTCATTCTCGTTTCTTCGGGGTATCCACTTGGCTTCTTGAGTAAGCCTCATCCTACGTGTACCAATCATTACTACCGTCTAGTTTTTTGTACTGCTACAGTGTTCGCTGACATGCTATAGTGATTACTGCGCCCGTTGCGTCGGCGCAGTGACGCTTCGATAAACGCAACGGTCACACTGCCTGATCTCCTCCTCCATCGTGTGGCTCTCGCTATGGCTCCACTCTTTGCCCGCAGATGGATGATACATGCGTCCACGCGGTTACCGCGACACAACCACGATCCCACTACCGCTCACCCTACACGGTTATAAGTAGGGGAGTGGGGGTGGGTTGATTCACTTTTCCCCTCCCTACTCCCTTTGTCTTCCTCCCAATGCCGCCGCAGCCGTTTGCTCTCCAGCGACCGTGCCACCTCAGTTCCTCCTTGACGGCCACACCGTGGCTCTTCTACTCTTGTGAGCTCGCCACCGTTTCCTCGCTTTCGGGTCTCCGCCGGTGCGTTTCTCCGCAGCGTTTCTTGGCGTCGCTGCTAGGTCTCTTCCCTACGTGCTCTTCCTGTTTACCTTAATATCCCGTGGCGGTTCTTTCTCTGCTCCGCCGCCATGCTCGTCGCTGTCGCGACGGGGCCCTGGACTTCTAGGCCTCTCCCCGCCGCCAGTTATTCTTCCGTCGACTCCTCCGACGAGCCTATGTCTAGCTCTATCAGCGGCGCCCTCGTCGGGGAGGAGGAGCTTATGGCGGGTCCAGAACAGGGATCCTGGCAAGGTTCCATGGTCACTCGCCGAGAGGTCGAGAGGCTGCGCAAGACTCGCTGAATCCCTGCCGAGGTAAGTTGTCGCTTACCCAGCAAAGAATCTTCCCATGTACTTGATGAGGGCGAGTTCGTAGTTTTCATGTCTCACTTTTCCCGAGGATTCGGCCTCCCTCTTAGTGATTTTGCTAGGAGATTCTTAGATTACTTTGGCCTTCAGCCGCATCACCTGCCGGCTAATTCCGTAGCTTCTCTCTCGGCCTTTATCTCGGCTTCGGAGGGATACTTCGGCCTTTGGCCTTCAGTAGACGTATGGTCAAATTTTTTCCAAATCTGAGCTAACGTAGTGCCGGATAAATCTCTCCAACCCTTTGAGAAATCTTTAACCCAATGTGGGGCCGCCTCATTACACCTCGGAAAAACTCCGTGTTCCCCCGTGTTTCGGGTCTTGAGTCTTGTAAGAAGTGGCATAGATCATTTTTCTATGTCAAGAATACCGGAGCAGAAGATAAGATTCGGCTCCCTGCTTTCTCCATAGGCCCTCCTTCGAAGAAGAACTGGCCCTATAACTCTAAGAAGTCCCATGCTCTTGCCGAGGCATTAAAGCTTCGGCTTAAGGAATTAACTCGTGCCGGGCTTCGGGGTGAAGATCTAATGACTGCGTTCATCAGAAGCCGAATCTGCCCCTTCCAACTCCGTTCTCACAAGCTTTGCTACATGAGTGGTCCTTTGGATCCTTACCGAGTCTCTACGGTTGAGCTTGATGACTACTAGATTTATAAACGTGTCCAGGCTATCTTCAAGACTGATATACCCGAGGAATGGAAGTGGGGAATGAAGCCCTTCTCTCGTGAGAATCCTCCTCCCAGGTAAATTATACATGAGTAGTTTCATCCGAATTATCTTTCCTTCATTCTTTCGCTAACTCTTATTTGCTTTCCTCGCAGAGATTTGTAGAGCAGACCATGGAAGATGCCGAGGTTTTGGCTCTTCCTTGGACCGCTGACCGCAATACTCCGGACAAAGGAGAACCCGATCCAGAGGAATTCATTCCTAAGCCGGAAGCTGCTCCTTTCCGCCCTCGGAGCAAAACCTCGGCTCGGGCTGATGAAGGTGACTCGGATGACGTCCAAATTCTTGAGGTAGTTGTCGTGGTGCCTATCTCTTATGCATTTCCGGCTCCTTTTCCCAGCTAATCCAGCTGGCCAGGTGCACGAGGTCGATCCTCTCGCTTTAGATGCCCTTGTTGCTTCCAAAAAGCACACTGCCTCGACGGATCCTTCCGATCCTGCCCCCAGGAAGCGAACCAAGAAATCTTCCCAGCACATTCCGAGGCGTAAGGCTATGTCTGGAGTTACTGGGTAAGTTTCCCTTTATATTTTCATTTGTATTTCTTGTTTCTCTCTTTCTATTTCCAAAATAAATTTTACTTCCTTGCAGAGCTCCACTTTCCGCTAAGCCTAGTGGTCCGAGTATGACATCTCATACAACTTGGCTGTGCTCACCGCCGCCTCCAAAAGAAGTTCGGGTTCCTAGTCCTCCTCGTGATGATTCTCCTCCAGGGCCGACTAATGCATCTCCTAGGCAAGACGAGCCCATTTCTCCCCCCGTTACCTCTGATGATACCCCAATGCCGGATCATACGACTGATTCGGCTGCTCCCTCAAGACTCCTAAAGTCATTCCCCTGATTCTTCGTCTATCGCAGTTCCAGCTTCCACTCAGACGCCAGCCGAGGTTGCTGCTACCTCAGCTCCTCCAGAAATTGTTACCCCTTCTGCTGCAAAGGAATTGGTACCCAGTTCCAAGGTTGTTGCTCCTGCCGAAGTTCCCGCTAAGGACAAGAAGGTTGTCGCAACGAAGCCCTTGCCATCTCAAAAAGGGCAATCAAGTTCCTCTCAGCCCAGCATTGCTGATATGCTCCGCAAGGGTGCCTCTTCAGCTAAGCCTGCGGTTGCCATTGTTGTGGACATGCGACTCATGCTCGATAAGAGATTGGCGACCGCATCAGTCACTAAACAGGCCAGGGGTAATGTGTTGACACACACTACGAGTGGAAACAACCTCGAATCATTGGTAGAGTATGCCAACAACTGGAATGTTGCTGATCAACTCGAAGGCAATCCGAGTAACCAATCGTTCCAGTTGTCGGACATCAGCAGTCGTTTGCACATGGTCGCCAAGATTGTCCTAGAAAGTGACAAGATGAACGAGGTAAGCGCCTCAATTTATACCTTGTCTATTATTCATATGATATTATATACGCACTAGTCCCCGAACTTGCAACCGAATAACTTGTTATTCGTTTGGAAGCTTTCCTTGTTCCAAATATAGCAAATTACCTGTGTAACAGATGATGTTTGTTGTGTACGTTAGAATATGTCTAATCACCGAGAGCCGACTCCAATTTCTTCATGATTCGGATCTACTTTAGTTTTGAATATTCAGCCATCTAGATCCGAGTCAAGTTACTTCTTGATTTGGATCTGCTTTAGTTTTGAATATCCAGCCATCTAGATCCGAGTCAAGTTATTTCTTGATTCGGATCTGCTTTAATTTTGAATATCCAGCCATCTAGATCTGAGTCAAGTTTTTCTTGTTTCAGATCTGCTTTAATTTTTTATATCCATCCATCTAGATCCGAGTCAAGTTTTTCTTGATTCGGATCTGCTTTAATTTCGAATATCCAGCCATCTAGATCTGAGTCAAGTTTTTCTTGATTCGGATCTTTTGTGATTTTCTGTGTATAACTTGTTGTTATTTCAGGTTGCCCACGATCATCGAACGGCCGAATTTCAAAGGTTACTCTTTTTGCACAAGAAACTTCAAGATATATTTGACCAAATGGTCCCTATGGTGAAGAAGACTGGTAAACTATTCGTCTATTAGTGCCCTCTATGTTTGTAGAAGATTCCATTTTTGTACTAGATTCTGATATGTTGTTGTGCAGTTAATGTCAACAATCTGAATACCCGGCTTACGAAGAAGGCTGGCGCTCTTGAAGGTTAGTTACCCCTTTGCTCTTTCATTTATCCATTTTTGTTCGAGGTAAACCTTGGGTATCTTACAGTATTCCGGCTTTGGTATAGACGAGTTACAAACACTTGCAGTGTCGCATCTAGAATGCATTCCTATGCCTGATATGATGCTGCATTTTTTAGAGCAAGCTGTCGCTCACTTGGCACAACCTAAGGAAAAGGATGACGAGATAACCCGGCTTCGCGCCGATGTTGAATCTCTTAAACTTGCCTAGAAGTCTGAGTTGGAGAAAATCGATCAGGAGTTTTCCGAGGAGAAGAACTGACTAAGTCTGTAACTTCAGAAGGATAATGAGCTTCTTGATGCCGCCGAGTTAAAGAACCAAGCGATGACCGAAGAAATCACTGGTTTTGAGAAGAGTAGGGCGAACTGGCCACAGATCTCCGGAAAATGCTGCGATATATCCATCGTGAGTTTTCTATTCCTGGCTAAGTTATTCTTTTCTCGTTGCCTTTCTGGATTTATTTGATGTTCTTTCCTATAGATCATTTTCCAGAAGCTAAGTCTGTGAGTTCAAAGGCTGTGATTGCTGCTCGCGGCCGCTGAGGTGTCCCCGTTGTTCTGAACCAAGAATATTCCATTGAGGATTTCCTGGTTGTTGTTACCGCTGCTATCGAGACCATGAAAGTTATGGGAAAAGATCTAGTGCAAGCGGCCATTCGGGCCTACCATGTGCTCTGTCTGAATGAGCCAAAGATAAAGGAGGTTGAATTTCTCGTGGCAAGGCTAACGGAGTCTCAAACTCAGCTAAAACTTTGGCGATTATCTGCCGGAAGAGCCGAAGCTGACATAGCACTTACTGTTGTTTTGTCGTGGTACGAGGATATCTCCCTTGATACCTTGATGAATTTGCGCACTGGGTCTCCTTGGGTTAAAAATCCGGAGTATGTTTCCCGCCGTCAAGCCCGCGCCTATTAGCATATTGAGTACGCCAATATTCACCAGTGGAACGAAGGGCCGAGCTTTCTTCCTGAGGACACTGAAGATGACACTGAGGCTGTGGATGAAGATGAATCCGATGGTGATTCCAGTGATGAGGATGGGTCGGATGAAGGTTCCGATAATGCTGATGAATCCAACCATAGCTCAGATGGGGAAGCCGAGCCTCGATCCTCTTCCAAGGGAACTGAGGCTTCTCAAGCCCAAGGCAGAGTCTCTTAGCAGCCAAAGCCTGCCCAAGATGTCCCTGCGACCTCCGTCGATGCCTAAGTAACCTCTCCAGAGGCCCAAGCAACTTCTGAGGCCCCTGCTCCTAAGGATGCTCCTTCTAGCGAGGCCGGGGTAGCCCCAACTGTGTCCGAGATACCAACATCGGAAACTCCTGCCGCTGCTACTGGTCCTCCCACGGGTGATTCGGAAATTGCCGATGTTTAAGCTCAACAACTCTTATTTGTTCAATTCCCCGGTATGCCGAGTGTATACTGTCCTGAAACAATTATTCCCCTTTTGGTGCAATTTGAACCGTTTTACCTTTGGCATCATATGTTGTAGTAATGTTGTTACTATATCTAGCTAAATTTGTGTGATCCGTATCTTTGTTTGCAAAACTTTAACTTAGGAAATCCGAATCATGTTTCCACATGTATGAATCTTGTTTGGCGTACATCTTGTGTCTTTCGTCTATTCTTAGTTGCAAAACTTTTGGCTTTAAAATTTTGTCTCAAGGAACTATGAGTCCTAAGTCCATATATCTTTTAGACTGATGGACTTACTACCTTTTCGAGTTATCTGTCGGTAAAACAATATAAATAGGGTACTTCCCGCGTTATATCTCGAATTGCTGATGTTATTACTCGTGTGATTATGATAGTACAAATTGTTGGTCGTCTCCTCCGAGTTATTTCTCGGGTTGCCAAAGCGATTATTTATATTACATCTGTGACTAATGATAGACTAGTCGGGGAAGCCCCGAGTCATTGCTTGGGCTACCAAGGTTTCATATATAACCAAGTCGACAAATAGTACGGGGTAGTCCCCGAGTTACTGCTTGAGTTACCGAAGTTTCATACATACCTAAAAATGATAAATAAGGTGAGGCAGTCCCCGAGTTAATGCTCGGGCTGCCGAAGTTTCATACATAGTTAAAAATGACAAATAACATGGGGCAGTCCCCGAGCTACTGCTCGGGCTGCCAAAGTTTCATACATAGTTAAAAATGACAAATAACATGGGGAAGTCCCTGAGTCACTGTTTATACATGCCTGATACATCAATTTGATACATCATATGTCTAGATGCAATACACCTCCTATAAGTGTAAAATGGACGAAGTAAAGCCACGTTCGACGGTCTTTTTGATTCATCTCCGGACTTGTTTGTCTTGTTATTTTCTGGTGTCTAAGCATTGGTTAAGTAGTATGCATCGTTGTGTAATGCTTTGCTCACGATAAATGGGCCTTCCCATGGGGGTGAGAGCTTATGCATGCTGGTTGTGCGTTGCACTAGCCGAAGAACTAGATCTCCTTCCTTAAAAACTCTTTGACTAACTTTCTTGCTATGATATCGTCTGAGTTCTTGCTGATAAATAGCTGATCTTGATAGTGCCAACTCTCTTGCTTCTTCTAGAAAGTCCACATCATCTTGCAGTGATATTTCGTTCACTTCGGCACTTGTGTATTGGGCCACTCTTGGCGAGTCATGCATTATGTCGGCTAGAAGTACAGCTTCTGCCCCATATACGAGAAAGAACGGGGTATACCCCGTCGATCTATTCAAGGTGGTCCTGAGGCTCCACATCACTGCTGGGAGTTCCTCAATCCAGCATCCTGCCGACCTCTGAAGCGGTTCAATCAACCGAGGTTTTATCCCGGACAATACTAGTCCATTTGATCTTTCTACTTGCCCATTCGAGGCTGGGAGATCCACTGAGGCAACATCGAGTCTTATATGCTTCTCTTGGCAGAATCTAGCAAAGTCTCCTTCAGCGAAGTTTGTGCCATTATCTGTGATGATACTGTGTGGGTATCCATATCTCAAGATAGTATCTTTGAGGAATTCACCGCCGTTGGCCCGTCACATTTTCTTATTGGCTTCACTTCTATCCACTTTGTGAATTTGTCCAACATGACCAGAATATGAGTCATTCCGCCGCGAGCCGGCTTAAATGGACCTACCATATCTGAACACCACACAGCAAACGGCCAAGTGATTGGTATTGTTTTTAACTCGGATGAAGGCAGATGTATTTTGCTGGCATATCTCTGGCAGCAATTACACTTTGTTACCAATTCTTTTCCTTCCTTCAGCGCAATTGGCCAATAAAATCCATGCCTAAATGCTTTGGCCACTAGGGCTCTAGACGAGGCATGATGTCCACATTCTCCTTGATGTATATCCAAAAGGATTTCCTGCCCTTTTGCCGAGTCAACGCACCATTGTAGTACATTTGTCACACTTCTCTTATAAAGCTCATTATTTATGACTGTGTAGTATTTTGCTCTTCTCACTATCTGCCTGGCCATAACCTCATCATCCGGCAAGATCTCTTCTTTGAGGAATGAGAATATGGGTTGTGCCCATGTTAGCGTGACTTTTTTTGGGAAAATTATGTTGTCAATTTCCATTATTTCCGTCGACATAACATCTGTGGGATTTTCCCAATCCATCTGTGGGTCAACCGAATCAATTTCTGACTAGTTCGGATCATGTTCTTTGTCAATTTCCATTGGGACGCACCCTTCTATCTGATCTGCCGAGATACGAATTGAGTCAAATTCTGGCGAAGGTGTAATTGATGGTTTTCTCAGGTGTTCCAGAGCTATACCAGGCGGAATTGAGTGCCTGGTTGATTTGAGATTCGACAGTGTGTATGCAGCATCATTTTCTGCCCGAGGTATGTGATGGAATTCACATCCATCAAAATAACCACTTATTTTTTGCATATGAAACCTATATAAGGCCATATTCGCATCTAGAGCATCCCAATTCCCCGACACTTGATATACTACGAGGTCTGAGTCCCCGTAACACAGAATCCGACATATGCCGATCTCTTTTGCCATTTTTAGGCCATGGACAAGCGCTTCATATTCAGCTACATTGTTTGATGTAGCGAAATGTATTTGCAACACATATTTCAGCTGATCTTTTTTCGGCGAGGTTAGCACTATTCTGAAGGAAATATGCCCTAGAGGCAATCATAGAGATGATGATATTTCATATGTATCCATGAGTTATTATAATGTTCCTTGAATATACATATCAGGCAACTTCTATTGATTGGCAATTACGTGAATTGTTTGTGAAACTCTATACTTGTATGGTTATTTAAGAGTTGTCCCTAGTCGGAGTTCATGTGAGGACACACGTGAATATTAGACTAGCACATCGATTGGTTGATGACTATGTTTCGCAAGTCATAGACATGGAGATGTCAAACCAATGACGTGGACACATGTTATGAACATGGGTTTGGACTGACCCAACCTGAGAATGGCAATTAGTTGCAGCTCTCTCTCTCTCTCTACACATCGTGTACGTTTTGTCCTTAGACCTGAGATTGTCGCATGTACTTGAGATGTGGATCGACCTACTTTGGGGATATCAAATGCTGCACCGTAACAGGGTAGTCCTGAAGCATGCTGCAAGACATGGTCAATCAAGATGGGATTTGCCCCTCTCTACTTGAGAGAGATATCTCTGGGCCCCTCGAGTGATCGGATCCAGAAATGCATGGCTGTGCTACCTATGGTTAAGAGTTAACCTAGTAAAGGGATTCCGAATCACGGTATCGAGAAAGGGAGGTTAGGTTGGAGCTAGACCAAATATCGTGAGGCAAAGGGAAAGACATGTACTAAACCTTGTGATGGTTCGTCCGATATGATCTTTGTATGTGTTTAGGAGTTGGCACGTCTTGCTAGAGGCCGCTACCAACTATTGACATAATAAGTGTATTCGTGTCATGTCTATACGCATATGAACCTATAGGGTCACACACTTAAGAGGCTGGAAGCCTAATGAGGATTGGATCCGAATTAGACCAGGCTTAGGGTACTAATGGGATGCTAATGTAGAAGCCCACTAGGGACGCCTATATAAGAGAGGGTGGGGCGAGCTGACCAGGTTTAGACCTGAGACTTTAGATCATTCCCAGCCGCCACTCCTCACGCCTGTGTTGCACGCGCAGACCTAGCAGTCCGGCGTCTGACGCTTCCACCCTGTACGTGTGGATACCTCGGAGGTGCTGCATCTGTAGCGCTAGGACGAGCCGCACAAGGGGAGCTGCTCGTGGGACGAGGACAAGGAGGAGACGTGGAACGCCTCAGACGCCTCGACAGCTTCATCAATTCCGCAACTGCACGTCTAGTGGTAATCCCGTGATCTATGACAACAGTAATCCTGGTATACGTGGTAGAATTTTTTTGATTTGCGCTAGTGTAGCCTACCCGTATCCCTTCATATTCCTGATCCTAGCCCATTTCTTAACTTGGACCCGTCAAAGTGCATCATCCAATAATTCAGATCTGGCAATGGGGGCTCATACTGCACCTCGGCCCAGTCTATGAAAAAGTCGGCCACTGCCTGAGACTTAATTGCATCTCGCCTATCAAATTGCGGAGCATAAGGCGATAACTCAATTTCCCATTTTGCTATTTGGCCACTCACATCTTTGGTGCTTAGGATCTCGGCTATTGGTGCCTCACAAATCACCTTTATTGGGTGCTCTTCAAAATAATGTTTGAGTTTCTTTGCCGACATGTATACCCCATAAGCCATTTTCTGGTAGTGTGGGTAGTTTTGCTTGGAGGCCGATAATAACTAACTTAGGTAATATACCGTCCTTTGTACCGACTTACCCTCTTCATTTCATTCCACGATAACTACTGCACTTACCACTATATTTGTAGCTGCCACATAGAGTAGCATGGGCTCTTTTGACAATGGGGAAGCCAAGATTGGTGCCATGGCCAGCATCTTTTTTAACTCATGAAAGGCACTATTGGCCTGAGGTGTCCAGGTGAACTTGTTAAATTTTTTCATCAATTGGCTTCATCTGTTGAAGTTTCTGGAAAAGATGTCTATCCCCGTCTCTCCTTCTCTCCTTCCTATCTCCACGGCGGTTTGCTCCGATGATCGTCGGGGGCTGATCGGGAGCTGGAGGGCCATATTCCGTGAGGTGGACGATGATCTGATTAGTCCTTGCCGCGCGGGCCAGATCTCGAGCGAGAGATCGGGACAGGTGTCGTTGTGGGATGCATCGGGACAGATCCTGACGAGGTGGTGTTCAGTGGTGAGTTTTTTGTACGGGACACGCCTGGTACATGAGGGATGGCACGTTCTCGTGGGTCCGCTGGTGGTGGCGAGGGCAGTTTCTAGCGGTGTCGCCGGTGCGTCGCCCTACGTGCGTACGTGCCGGGTGATACGGCTTGGTGGTTGTGGTAAAATAGTGTGCGCTGACGGTGGGGCTTCGCTGGGGGAGGACCACCTGCCAGGGGAGCTGCGGAGTACTAATACGGCGGAGCGCGAGCCGCGGTCAGTTTCGCCTCCAATTCGTGTTTTCCCAAACCCTAAATCGGGAGCCGTTTCCCCTTTCGCCATTTCTAGATCTCGCGGTGTGTGTGGTGTGGTGTTCGTCCGGGAACCGCCTCCTCTTCAACCATCGTCGCCGCGGGTTGCTGCTCCGGTGGAGTGGAGCGGAGTTGTTTCGGGGGATTCTAGATCGTTTGCTCAGGTGGTGGCTGCGGAATCTGACATGGATCGGAGATTTCGTGGTGGGCGTGGTTCGCCTTCTCGTCCCCCAGTCCGATCTGGTCCCTATGCGAGCAGATTCGGATCTGGGTATGGACAGGGCCGTTTTCCTGTTGATCGCAGAGGTTTGGAGGGGGATCCTAGGGAGAGTGGGTGGATCCGTGAGCAGGAGCGGCGCCGTGAGGAGCAGGATGCTCGGCGTCGTGATATGAGGCATCGTGATGAGTTGAGGCAGGCGGAAATTGAAGCCAGGTTGGAGGATCAGCAGGAGGCTCGCTCGAACGCAGCATGTCGGAGGCTCGCCGTCGCGAAGCGGAACAGGCTCGTAATCGGGGCCGGTGGAGCCATCGCCCGGAGATGCAGCAAGGTTCTGGGTCTGATGCGACGTCTTTCCCAGGCAGATCAGGTAAATCTGACTCGAATCCTAGAAGGGGGGAGCCAGTTTTTGCACAAACTATTGAGCAAGTTAATGTGCCTCGAGTTGTGTTGAACACTTCTGTGCCTATCACTCGATCTGTTTCTGGTATAAACACCTCGGCCTCTACTTCTGTTAATGTGCCTGTTGGGGGGAATCGTCCTGTGAATTTGTCCCCAATCTTATCAGTTACTCAGTCGGATGTTGTGGCTACTACTCTAGTGGGGTCCGCTGTACCACCACCAGTAGTGAGTATGCCGAGGGATGGTGCTGTGGCTGGTGGTTCTGGGGATGTGCAGTTGCTTGATGTGATTGAGGAAGAGGTTATGTGTGATAATTGTGGGAAGGATCATAGCATTTTGGTCTGTCAAGAGAGGAAACCATGGGAGTATGTTCCTCTCTTGGCGATCTTGATTTTGAAGGGTTTTCATTCTATTCTGTGGTGGAGTCAAATGTTCCTATGGAGCAGCATTATGCTCATATAAGTGTGGTGAGGGGTGATGTCACTGGCAAGGATCTGGAGAAGGAGTTCCAAATTTGGGCTGATGCTATGGGGTCTGGATGGAGATTTAATGCCAGGTCCATTAATGATGTGGAATTTTTGATGAGGTTTCCTTTGCCAGGTCTATTGATGACTTCCATTTTGGGAAGGTCTTCATGAAAACAATTCCTGATGCTGTGATTCAGCTGTCTAAGTGGAATGGAGATTTGCAACCTGTTGAATGGTTGGAAGAAGCCTGGTTTAGAATTGTGGGTATCCCTATGAAGTACAGGGAGAAATCAACTGTCTTCTATGTTGCTTCTTTAGTGGGCAAACCTGTGGCCCTGGACAGGAATAGTTTGAGGAACTTGGCTTATGTGAGAGTAAAAATTGTTTGTTTAGATGTTTCTTTGGTCCCTAATACTAGAAGGGGGGAGATGTAAGGTGGGATTTATGAATTCAAATATACCAGGGAGATTTTTGCTCCAGATGCTGTATCAACTCTGCCTTCTGCTGTGGGGATTGATGGGCAGGATGGTAATGATGGGGTGAATAAGGAGAATGAGGGTGAAGCTGAACATGGGAGACCTGTTGATGGTAATGGGCAAAGAACTGTTCCTGGTGCAAGTAATGTTGGAGGTGCTGGGGGTCGCCAACATGGTGGGAATGGTGCTGGTGAAGCTGGGTTGGACAAAGGAAAACAGGTGGTGGTGGAGCAGGAGGACTCTGGGGGTGTCTCTTTTGGGACTAAAATGGCTAACATATGGGCTAGTGCTGGAGGTGTTGGTCGTTCGAGGGGATTAGTGATTAGAGAGAATGTTGCAGGTGGCTCTGGTGATGGTGATGGGACGGGTAATCAAAATAGATCAGCGGTTGTGGGAATGCAGGTTGATACTCAGGAAAATGTGGCTGGGGGAGATGGGCTGGGCAGTAATCTCATGGATGTGGAGCAAGATCCATCTTCTAATGTGGCTAAAGATGTCAATACTGAGGTTGCTGCTGGTCCTCAGAGGTTTGATGACTTTATCAGAGGGCTGTTGAAGGATAAGAGTAGTGACAAGCATTATGAACTCATGAAGCAATATGGGCATCTGTTGGAAGAGGAGGATGACCAAGAGGAGGGTGCACAGGCAAGAAATGACAGTGCTTCTACTGATACTTCGTTTGGTTCCTCTTTTGATAGTGAGAAAAAAGGAACTTTTGGGGGTTCTGGGTTGGAGGGTGCTCAGGACATGGAAGCTGTCAATCAAGATCAGGAAACAGTGGTTATTGGTTTGTCTCAACCTGATGGTTTTACCCAGGAAAGTGTGGATTCTCAATCTGATCAAGTGGCTGATGTGGAAGAACAGCAGGATATTAGAAGGAGCTCGAGGGTGGCTGATCAAGGTGGTGCTAGAAACATGGCTGAAGGGCATTTGGCTCAACAAAATCCTAGAGATCTTTCAGGTACAAATCTTAATTTACATAATTCTTTTGTTGTTCTGGATGATGATGTTATTATGCATAGAGCGTTGGAAATGGGGATAGATGCTTCTTCTTTATATTTGGAACATATTAACTCTTTAAAAGAATTAGAGATTGCTAGACATAGTTTGCAGGATAGGAGGCAGGTAGTGAATGAATGTGCTCCTGATATGAATGAGAAGGTTTTGTTTCTGGATTGGAAGGAGGCTAGTAATGATGACGAAGATTTCACTCCTGTGGTTTCTAGGAAACAAAAGAAAAAGCTGAGAATTGGTTCTGTTATGAGGGAGAGAAAGTTAAAGGCTGCTGCTGTGAAGGTTCACAATTATCACCCTATGAGTGGTATTGTGACTGGAACAAGAGAGAGAAAGTCTGTTTTATGATAGGTGCTATTTTGAATATTAGGGGTGTGGGGAAGAAAGGTGCAGGTGCTTATCTGAATAGTTTGTTGAGGCAGGAGAGGGTGGATTTTATTGGTTTACAGGAAACTATTAAGAAAGACTATTCTGAGGCTTTTTTCAGGAGGATTGATCCTATGAATCAATTTTCCTGGAGTTGGTTGCCATCTGTTGGAAAATGTGGAGGCATTTTGGGGGGCCTACGTTCCTCTAAATTGACTCAGATTGGTGTGTCTGTGGGTAAGTTTCATGTTAAGATGAAGGTGTTTGATGTTTTGAAACAGATTCAGTGGCATCTGGTGATTGTGTATGGGGCTTCCCAAGAGGAGAATAAAGAGGAGTTCTTGGTTGAGTTAGCTGAGGTTTGTCAGGATCAAACTATTCCTTTGTTGGTAGGAGGTGATTTTAATGTGATCAGGTGTGTTTCTGAAAAGAATAAAGGTCTTGTTTTGAATAAGTGGGGACACATGTTTAATTCGATTATCAATGCTCATGGGTTAAGAGAGATCTGCATGTCTGGTGGGCAATTTACTTGGTCTAACAATCAAAAGAATCCGACTTTGGAGAAACTGGATAGAATCTTAGTTTGTAGAGAATGGGAGAAGCTGTTTCCTCTCACTACAGTACACAAGTTGTCTAGGGAGGTTTCTGATCATAGTCCTTTGATCCTGGATACTATGGAAGGGCAAGAACCAGGGGGTAGAGAATTCAGATTTGAGAAAAGCTGGTTACAGTGTGATGATTTTTTGGCCAGGGTGGAGAAAGTTTGGAAAAAACATGTGAATGGCAAGAATAGTCTGGATAGGTTGCAGAAAAAGCTTAAAAATGTCAGAAATGATTTGAAAGGTTGGGGTGTCCATTTAAGGGGAGAGGAAAAGAAAAGGAAGAAGAGGTTCGTAGAGGAGCTGCAGGAACTTGAAAGTATTGAGGAATTGATTTTGCTTACTGCTGAGCAACTTCAAACAAAAGCAGTTGTTCAGAAAGAGTTGTTGGAGGTGTATGAAAATGAGGAGAGATTTTGGCAGCAAAGGTCGAGGGACAATTGGTTGCTTAGGGGTGACAATAATACTGAATATTTTCATAGGATTGCTAATGGGGTGAGAAGAAAGAAAATGATTTTTTCAATGAAAGATGGGGAGAATGAGATTCAAGGGACCTGTGATCTCCTGAAGCATGCTACTAGTTATTATAAATCCTTGTTTGGGCCTGCTGGTGGGTTTTCTATTAGGCTTGCAGATGATAATTGGCAGATCGGGAGAAACTTAATGATGAAGATAGGGAGAAAATGGGAGTGCCCTTTACTGAGAAAGAGGTTAAGGAGGTTATTGATCAGATGGAGAAAAATAAGGCTGCTGGTCCTAATGGGATTCCTATCGAATTCTATCAACATTGTTGGGTAGTTATTAAAACAGATGTTATGGCTGTGTTTGATGATTTCTTTGCTCATAAGATTGATTTGAGAAGCATTAACTATGGGGTGATTACTCTGCTGCCAAAGGGTGATGATGCTGATAGGATTCAGAAGTATAGGCCTATTTGTCTGCTCCAGGTGTTGTTTAAGATTTTTACCAAGACTCTGATAGTTAGAACTGAGTCTGTGATGGGGAAACTAATTGATACTTGACAGACTGCTTTTATTAAGGGGAGGTTTATTGCAGATGGTGTGACTTTATTGCATGAGATTTTGAAAGAATCGAATAGTCAGAAGCAGCAGGGTGTGGTTTTGAAAATTGAATTTGAGAAAGCTTATGACAAGGTCAACTGGGACTTTCTGTTCTATTGTTGTAAGCAGAAAGGTTTTAGTGATGATTGGATGATTTGGTTAAAAAGTGCTATGACTCAGGGTACTCTTAGTGTTAAGGTCAATGGGGAAACTGGTCCTTACTTTGGCAGTTTTAAGGGGGTTAGGCAAGGGGATCCCTTCTCTCCTTTTTTGTTCAATTTGGCAGGGGAATGTTTGGCTAAGATGGTGTCTAATGCTCAGGCTGGTGGGTTGTTTACATGTTTGGTTGGTAATTTGTTTGATAAAGGAATTGCCATTTTGCAATATGCTGATGATACCATTCTGTTTATTAAGGAAGATCCTGAGGGGGCTAGAAACTTAAAATTGTTGTTATATCTGTTTGAATCCATGTCTGGTCTCAATATTAACTTTGAGAAGAGTGAGGTGATGATGGTGTTAGAGGATGAGGAGAAATTGTCCAATTATGCTGAGATGTTTAACTGTTAGAAGGGTAGCTGGCCTATTAAATATTTGGGTTTGCCGGTTTGTAGCAGGAGATGTTCAGTGGCTGAAATGGGCTTTATTGGTGATAGGTTGAAGAAAAAATTAGATGGTTGGATGGGGGGAGCTCTGTCCTTGGGAGGGAGACATGTTAAAATCACTGCTTGTGTATAAGTGTGGCTGTTTACCCTATGACTATGTTTCTCCTACATAGGTCAAATGTGGAAGAAATTGAGAAACAGACTAGAGCCTTCTTTTGGTATGGGAAAGTGGGCAAGAAGAAATATCATCTGGTTAAATGGAAGTATGTGTGTAGGCCCAGGAAAAAAGGTGGACTGGGGATTAAAAATATTAGGCTCTTTAACATTTGTTTGCTATGTAAGTGGTGGTGGCGCCTCGAAGCTGAGGAAGGTCCCTGGCAAGCTTTTGTGAGGAAAAAATATTTGAAAAAAGGTGGGATTAGTAATGTGAAACACAGGCAGAGTGATTCTCCATGTTGGCAGGATTTGATCAAGATTAGGGGCTTCTATTTGGCTGGTAGGAGAATGAAGATTGGTAATGGGGAATTGACTGATTTCTGGCATGATGCTTGGTGTTTGGACTCACCCCTGAAAGATAGGTTTCCTGGTTTATTTGATATTTGTCAGAACCAAAGAATCACAGTGGCAGACATGGCGAAGAAAAGATGGAGTCTTTCTTTTAGGAGATGGTTGGATACTGATGGGTTGAATCATCAGGAGCAGTTGAGGGGATTGTTGTCTGGGGTGTGTCTGAATCAGGAAAAAGACAGGCCAGTGTGGATGTGGAGTAAATCTGGCAAGTTCTCTGTTAAGTCAATGTATACGCATCTGTCGAATGTGGGGATTGATAGAAGTTTTAAACATCTATGGAAGGCAAAAATCCCTTTAAAAATTAAGATTTGGTTGTGGCTTATCTGGCATAATGCTATTCTCACCAAAGACAATATGAGAAGAAAGAATTGGGTTGGAGATTTTACTTGTCGGTTTTGTAGGAAGGATGAGAGCATTGGGCACTTGTTGTTTTCGTGTGTGGCTGCTAAATATGTTTGGGGGGTGGTTGCTGTTGGTGTCGCAAATAGACCTGGTTCTTTTTCCCAGTATTTTTGGTGGGCTTCTCAGTATGTGGGGGTTAGTAGGAATGTGCAGATTACGGTGGTGGCGGCTATATGCTGGGCTATGTGGAAACTTAGGAATAGAGCTTGCTTTGAAAAGAAGCTCATTAACTCACCTATTGATTTGGTCATATATTCTTGTGTGTTCATTCGTTATTGGGCAGGTTTGCATGGGGAGGACGACCGGGCGGTGCTGCAAGCTGGAGCAGATGCTCTTCAACAGAATGCGTTGGCTGATGCGGCGGCTATGGATGTGGCCCCTGTTCCTTTCCTGGGACTTCCTGAAATTCCTGGAGATCGTGGTCGTGAAGCTCCGGAACTGGAAAGGGGGAGGGAGAAGAGAAGGAAAACTAGAAGATAAAAACAAAGGGGGGACTGGCAAGCATGATGTTGGTGTTGCTTTCAGCTCTTTAGTGCCTTTGGTGATGTTCTGTTTTGGACGGTTTCCCACTAGCCTGCGGGCGGTGTTCTTGCGTCTCCATCTTCCTTCCTATTTTCTGTCTATTTTGGTTTGTGTGTAAGTTGAACTTCTGTTTTTCCTTTTTGACCCCCTAGGCGGGTCAGTACTATGACGATATGTGTGGTTGTTGTTCCGTTGTCTAATGATAATGGAACCCGATCCCTCTTCTTGGGGGATTGTATGGAAGATTTTTTCATCAATTGATACAAAGGTAATGCTTTTTCACCTAGCCGACTCACGAACCGACTCAGGGACGCAAGACACCTTGTAAACTTGTGTACATCATTTAGGCATCTCGGCAATTCCATTCTTTCTACTACTCAGATCTTAGACGGATATGCCTCTATACCTCGTCTAGATACAAGGAAACCGAGTAATTTTCAAACCGGCACAACGAAGGTACATTTTTCCGGGTTAAGCTTCATTCAGAACCTTCTTAAGTTCGCGAATATCTGCCAAATATCTTCTAGGAGCGTGTTGCTCTCTTTGGTTTTTATAACCACATCATCAACATATACTTGCACATTTTTTCCAATTTGGTCGTGCATACATTTTTGCATGCATCTTTGGTATGTGGCTCATGCATTACGCAGGCCGAATGTAATGGTGCGATAGCAATAAGCCCCATACGGGGTGATAAACACAGTCTTTATTTGATCAGCCGGGTTTAACGGTATCTGGTGGAAACCAGAGTACGCGTTTACAAATGATAACATCTTGCAGCCTGCGGTTGAATCAATGACTTGGTCTATCCTAGGTAAAGGAAAAGGATCTTTGGGACACACCTTGTTAAGGTTCGTATAATCGATGCACATTCGCCACACGACGGCTACATTTGGGTCATCCTTTTTCTTTTCTACCAACATTGGATTTGATAGACAATCCGGATGAAGTACTTCCATGATGAACCCGGCTGCAAGGAGCCGAGCTATCTCATCTCCTATTATATTTCTCCTGTCTTTGGAGAAGCGGCGGAGAGGTTGCTTCACCGTCCTTGCTCCTGGCCTTACGTGCAAAGAGTGCTCATCCAACTCCCTCGGTACTCCTTGCAGGTCCTGTGTTGACCACGCAAAGATATCCCGATTATCACGGAGGAAGTTGGTGAGCTCGCTTTCCTATTTGTCATCCAGGCCAGCACCAATGGTGATGGTACGCTCTGAGAATTGATCATCGATCTGGATCTTTTTCATCTCCTTAGTCGGCTGGAATGATACATTCCCATACGGGTTGGCAAGTGCCGGCATGTTAAGCTATGCCGACTGAGCCAGTGGTGCCACTTCCTGAATCCTTCTTTTCTCCCTTGCAATTAGCAAAGACTCGGCCAGGTTTGATCCGGCTGAAGCACATTCCATTGATTTCCTATAATCTCCAGCTACTGTTATCACCCCCTGAGGTCCTGGTAGCTTCATTTTCAAGTAATTGATATGACAGCTACTCATAAACTTGGCCAATGCTGGCCGGCCGAGTAAATCATGATAGCAACTTTCCAGATCCACCACCTCAAACTCCAAATTCTCAGCTCTACAATTCTCTCTTGTGCGGAGTATTACATCTACTCAGACTTCCCAATGGGTTCGCACGAGAGTTCCGTCACTATCCCATGGAATGTTGTCCTCGTTGACTGCAGCATATTCGGAGTTATTCCGAGTTTGTGCATTGCGTCTTTGTAGATGATATTGATGCTGCTCCCATTATCTATGACTACTTTTGAGAATTTCACATTGATGCTTTCCCCAACAAACGTCGGATCCAGTAATAAGGCATACGATCCTGGGTTCGGAATTATCTTCGGATGATCCCTTATGCTCCAGGTTATCTCCTAATCAGACCATGGCACGTATCTCGGAAATGCTGGCATAACTGCATTCACCTCCATACGTCGGCGTTGTACGCTCTGTCTATCTTGTTGTTCTGTCGTGAACACATAGTATGATTGGTGATGTTCCCTATAATCATTGCGTCCATTATTCCTGTGGTTTCCCCTTCCATCTTGATTCTGATTTATCACTTGGTGCACTGCATTCTTCTGATCTGGATTCTCATACCTCGGAGGTGGTGGAGGTAACATCAGTTGTTGTGCATTTCCCCCCGTCAGCTGCGGCTGCTGTTGGTGATGCATTTCATGATGTGGTGCTTGTATGGCCGCCGGGTTTCCCATTGCACTCTTCATCCAGGCGCATTGGCGAGTGGTGTGATTGGATGGCTTGGCCGGGTTAGGCATGTGGAATTTACACGGCTGATCCAGGATGCACTCAAACGTGTACTTCGTCCTTTCTTGCCATTGTTTCTTCTGTTCAGGTGTCCACTGCTTCTTCCCCTCATTCCTCGGCGTCCACTGCTAAGGACCATTCTTCTTTCGTTGATTGTTCCCATGACTTGGCTGATCCTACACTACTGCTGCTTGATTTGAACTGTATCTGTAATCCGGCCTCTCATCGCTTCTTCTACCTCGGTAATCATTGTGTCGCGATGATCCGGCTCCATCTCGAGTATAATAATCCTGTTGCTCACGATGCTCCGCCGACATAAGCTCTGGTTGAGTCGGATCACCTAAGGCATATGAATCTGCTACTCTGATCGTTTCCCCCAACGTGGTTGGCATATCTCTCTGCAACCTTTGCCACAATACACTTCCATATCTGCACGCCCGAGCGAACCAGGCAATTGCTTGAGACTCTATAACCCCCTCACATGAATTTCTGAGGTTGCACCACCGAGCCAGGAACTCTTTATCAGTTTCATTCGATTTCTATTTGCACATTGTGAGCTGTTGTGGCCTGTTTGGCCTCTTATATGTACTGGTGAAATTACTTACAAACATTTCCTCAAAATCTAACCAACAGTTGATACTTCCTGTTGGCAAATTATTCAGTCAGACTCTGGCGGCCCTTCCAACATCTGGGGCACGTATCTTACAGCCCATCTCAAATTTCCCCCGGCTATTTTTACGGCCATGGCATAATCAATTAGCCAATCTTGTGGCTTCGTACTTCCGTTGTATGTTTTCGTGCCTGTTGCCAACTGACAGTTCGGTACGGGCGGTTCGCCTATAATCCGAGGTCCAAAACATGCCGGGCCAGGCGGAGCCTGTTCTTCCAACAGCTCGGAACGATACTATCTGTCCAGCTTCAATCTTGCGTCAGTTGACGGCAAGTTTCTTTAAATAATTCTCTCCTGTATTCCATAACGGTTTTGCCCACCATGCTCTGCATTTTCCATCTCCGAGTAACCATCATTGTATTTGTCATTTTCCTGATTATGCAGAGCTTGTCTTGCTTCTCGCTCTTGTCGAGGTTCATGCCTCGGCTGATGATCTTGCGGAGGGTACCTCCTTCCTTCCGTCAGGTTATTGTTCTCGGGGTTTCTCCTTTCGAGATTCCCGTTCTCTCTGTTTACACGGCCGGGGTTTCTATCACCGCTATTACCTCGGCTTCCATTGCCTCTATTTTCATTGATCTTCCCGGCCACTGCTGGGTCATATGGGACAATTTGCTTGTTTCTCTTTCCCAAAGTTACTGCTTTGCCTTTCCGTGCATTGTTTCCGGGCGAGGATGCCCCTGCCGCGGATAATGCGGGGGCAGCCCCTGCCGAATGAACCATGCGAGAAGATCCCGGCTTTGCCGGGTTAGCCCTAAGCATTTCTTCATTCTGCTGGTTCGCAATGCGTACCACTTTTGCCGGGCTTCCCCGCTTAATCCCTCCAATTCTAGGGTTGTTGCATTTGCCGCCCTGAGGTTCTTTGCCAGGGTACTATACCTCGGCAAACCTCGGTCAACCGAATCATCTGGTTGAGACTCATGCTCTTTGTTGATATCATTCATGAGGTTCTTTCCTCTTAATCTCAAATCATCTACTCGTCCAGGGGCCGTATCTAGCTTGTTTGCCCTAGCATATTCTCGCAAGGTCCTGTTAAAGGACTCCTGCAAGGCCGACACCTTTTTTTGCCTCCTCTAACATTTTCATCCTAGTTTCTTCTAATTCCGCATGTGCGTTAGCTGGGTCAACTATCGGTGCTATAGGTGTAGTCAAGTTGTCTATAGCTGCCTGGAGGATATTCTCTGGCCTCTCCAGAGGTGGCCATCTTACCCTTGCTGCCTTTGGAGTTGTCTCCTTCACCTCGGCTGCCTTGATCACCAGAAGATCTGCTGCAGTTGGCTTTGGAGTGCTTGCTTCGTCGTTACCTGTCCTCCTGTTGTTGGGTCCTTGCTTGGTCCGGCGCCTGCTCCTGCTGCTAGTGCTGGAGCCGTCATCATCACCTCTATGCTACCTGCGGGGCGAACGCCACGCTGACTGCCGGCATCACAGAGGGGAGGATCTCCTGCGACGATAACTCGGCCCGGATAGACCCTGGAGGTGTCGATGCCAACGTAGATCTTGTGAGCACCCAGGTTGATGAAGATGTCGTTGCACGGAGGCGCCCTCCTCCTGAAACTGCTAGCGTTGTCGCTGACGTAGTCCCAGATGTCAAATCTCTAGACTACGCCAGAAACAACCCGCTCGCCGGTGTCGATGAAGTTTCTCATCCGGATCTTGACTCCAGCTAGCACCGATGCTGGCACCACGGTGGGAGCCAACTTTCATGGTGGTGGCACGACAGATGGCATGGGTAAACTAAAGTATGGGGCCAATGGATGCTAGTGGGATCTGGGGAGGGAAGATGTAGTGATTTCTACACACAACTGACTTGAACACAGATCTTTATTTCTCCTCAACCAAGTTACAAGTGCTCCTTGAGCTGTATTAGAGAGATGAGGAAGAAGATCACTACTACGCGAGCCCTCTGGTCACAAATGAATCGATCCCCTTTCTAGGAGGCCATGCCCCTCCTTATAAAGGGGTCCCTTGGTTCCTCCTAGGGCTGACGTGGCAAGCATATTCTTGGAATATGCTTGTTGTCCCAAAGTGGTAACTCGGTGGACTCCTTTCCGTGTCTCCCTTATATCGGCAGCAAAGACCCAGAAACCCCACATGTGAGCCTCGGGCTTGCCCACTGTCACCTCCGTGATGCTTGTCTGCCCCTCTGCGGCTCTGCTCTTTGTCTTTAGCGCTTGGCCCTGTGTAGATTTCTCCTAGCCAATAGCTAGGGTTTGAATCTAGGATACTTCTTCTTCTCCTGCAAGCTTCCCGTTACTCGGCCTCGTGTCACATAACTCGGCTCGGCCTTCACCTGCGTATGAGCTGATCAACCTTTTCGGCTGACTTAGCCCATAAGTCGGCCGAGTGAGGTATTAATCACTCGATTTGGCTAAGCCATGACTTATTCGGCCGAGCCTTGCATAACTCGGCCGAATTAGTTTATAACTCGGCATATGGTAAGAAAGGTTCCTTCCTTATTTCCACTATCTTGACCCTACCTAGGGTCACCCCCCCCGACAATAAGTTTTGGGACACTGCACATAGAACTAAGAATGGCAACTATGCTCTCTTAATGGTGCCTAAAGGTAGAAGGTGGAGACTCAACATAGTAGTGTAAGAAAGGCCCTTCATAAAGGGAAGCAGGGATTTCAAGTTTCAAAAAGAGCTTCCAAAAATTATGGTACTTGTTAGCTTTCAGCCCTCATTGTCCCTATCATAAGCATCTTGAAGTGATTAAGGTTAAACTGAAAAAACTATGGAGTATATGCTTGACAAAGTATAAGTTGGCAATCTCATGTCCCTTGAATATGAGGGCCACACCTCATTCTACTCAACTTCAGTCACTTGTAAGTTCTTGTCATAGTAAGTACATGTGTATCATAGAGAACCGCCAACGGGGTACCCCTTGCACATGGTATAGGATCTATCCCATAACCAAAATGACAAGGCAAGCAGACAATGAGCATATCAACGATCTTTTTATTTACTATTTGCATATATTTTTATCGAGGATGCTTCACAGATAGCTCATTATGGTGATGTAGCAAGTTTCCACCATGATTAGGCATGGCTTAGTCTAGCGGCCCAGGCGTTTATCTAACACAAAATACATAACTCCATGGACTTACAAGCTCCCTCTTTATTTCACACCGGTGACATCCATAGACAAAATAGCATGATATCAACTGTGTACAAAGTACAAGTGCAATGTTGAAAACGTTCCCCATGACAGCATGGTTTTGCTAATTCCAACGTATAAGTGCAATCATATACAACATAGATTACACAATGGGTCAAGTTTATTAGGGGCAAAGAATATAAAGTGTGCCATCAAGTTCGTGAGGGCTTTAATCACTAAGTTTTCACATAAAAATACTTTTTAATTGGAAGATAGCTGAAACAAGAATATACTTGGAATGGTGAAACACACCATGCATAGGAATTTATAATGGACACTTTGGAATAACTTGGTTTCTTGGGAGTTTGAAGAATGAGTAGAGCTTACTCATACAAGTGGAGGCTAGCAAAAGACTGGGAGCAACCAACTAAGAGAGCAATAATGGCCATAATCATGCAGAGCAACAAAGCATTACTAATCAAAGCATAGAGTGGTACTACAAGTCAAGGACTAAATGATCATAGAGGCTATGGTGACTTGTTCATAGTCATAACATGGTGTGAGCATGTGCCAAGTCAACCCAAACAAAACATCAAGGGAGAATACCACAATACTATGCTTTTGCATGCTAAAACAACGCATGATTCTTTCAATGCAAGGCACACTAAGCAATCCCAATTGTTTGGAACAAGTCATGCTACAGAAATAATCACTAATCATAAGGTAAAAACAACACCTAGCATGAAATGATAAAGTCTAAGTCACAGTCAATGCAAGCTCCTCCTGCACTTCCAAGCAAGAACTTTCTACTCCTTTCCAACAACAATCGACTTATTTGTAACAACACAGCGAGAACGGGGGTCCAAATTAGTTTATTAAAGAAAACTAAACAAACTAAGCAAAGCAAACGAAAACTAAGATGCTCCAAGAACAACACAACAGTGCATGAAACAATAAAAACAAAGTGTCTAGACAAACCTGAGATTTTTATTGATGAAGGGGTTACCTTGGGCATCCCCAAGTTTTGACGCTTGTAACTCTTGAATATTTCTTGGGTTGACACCGGGGTGGCATCCCCAAGCGTGATATTTTGTCCATTCTTCTTCTCATTACATCATTCTCTCTCTACACCTGAATTTTTTCCTTCATACAAAACTTCACACAATCTTCATTAGCAACATTAGTATATTCAAAATATAATATACCTTTAGGCTTAGCTTTAGAACAGAAAAACTTTCACTAAGAACACAATCTACTGAAGCAACTTCCTTTAAAAATCTCAATTCCCCAAAAGAGAACTCAAAAAGAAATCGATAAGAAGCAAATGCAAATAATGGCAGAAATCTATCGAAACAGACTAGCAGGTAGAAACCGATTTTTTCGAAGATCTTCTGTTTCTCAAATCAAAAAGTGTTGAACTAATGAAAGTTATCTAACATACTGGGGGATTTATTCGTAAATTTTCAGCTCAATAAGACTTACAGAGACTCCTCACGAATTTTTATAGTCGACGACAGAAATCTGTTTTGGGACAGCAACTCCCCAAATCTTACTTCCCTCTCATTAGAGGTCATTCTTGGCACAAAAGTGAACAAAAACGATAAGGAGATGTCATTACTGAAGTAATAACTTCCAAGACTCAAGGAAACTCTTGGGTTATCTCCCAACAAGTATTTTTCTTTAATGCCTTTAAGTTAGGCACAAGAAGCAAGAAATCAAGTATTTTCAAATGAGGAATTATTAACTCTCTTGCTCCTTCCTTTCTTACCTTTCTTCTTCTCCTTAGGGAATATATGATTGCTTGCTGGAGGATCAAAATGTATAATGCCTTTTCCCACATCTATTATTGCTCCAAGGTGTTCCAGTAGGGATCTTCCAAGTGTAATCTGTCCTTTGACGGCACATTCAATAACAAGATAATCAGTAGACACCATTTTCCCTGAGATTTTTGTAAACACACCTTTAGCTATTCCAATGGGTAATAAACTGGCATTATTAGTAAGATATATTTCATCTCCTCCTTTAGAAAGTCCCCAAAGACTCAAAGACTCATAAATATATTTAGGCATAAGGCAAAATTCAGACATGATATCACAACGCGCATCAAAAGTTGCACTATTTATAATGACTTTGATTGTGGAAAACCACTTTGAAGCCTCAGAATTCATTGAAACATAATTATGGTACTCCCTAAGTGTGTGATAACAACTATTCAAAGCAGAAGTACTGGACTCAAGAGTGTTCAACCTAGCAAAAATATCTATGAAAGAGGAATCAGAATTGCCAGGCGTATTATAAATTATAATCAACTTATTTATAGAATCAAAAGCTTCATCCTCAGTATATTGAAAAATATCTTTCTCAGCCACAGCATCCAAACTATATATATAACAAAGAGCAATACTGTGGTAGAAACTATTAATAACCAAGCTAAGACTCATCTTAGGTTCAGTTTTCCTTTGTAAAGCAGAGATTCTAGACCAAGCTTCTTTAAAAATCTCTTCACTTTTTTGCTTAAAAGTGAAGATCTCTTCCATAGGTGTCACAGAGATTGGACCAAAACCAGACATGGTAGCAACTAGGGCAGGAACTAATTTTTTTGTGTTTTTGATAAAAGAAAGAAAACCAAACTAAAATATTTTTTTGGAGTTTTTGATAAAAAGAGGCAAACAAAACCAAACAAAATAAACTAAGCAAAATAAAAACAAAGTAAAGAGAAAGTTTGAGGAGAACTCCCCTTGTTAAGACGTCCTTAGCCTTCCCGACAACGGCGCCGAAAAATCTTGATGGCGCCCGGTATTATCGTGGGAGCGCTTCGTTGGAAACCCCAAGAGCAAAGGTGTGAAGAGCACAACAGCAAGTCTTCCCTCAGTAATAAACTGAGGTTATCGAACCAGTAAGAGGAAGGAAACCTGCACAACACAAACTCAAGACTTTGCCCCAACGAACAGTGAGGTTGTCAAGCTCACCGGTTTGTTGTAACAAAGGATTAACTGTATGGTGTGGAAGGTGATGATAGTTTGCAGCAAGTAAATAGTAACAGTGGAACATGTATCAATGGTAAATATTGGACCGGGGTCCATAGTTCACTAGAGGTGCTCTCCTTAGATAAAAAACATGGCATGGAGGGTAAACAAATTATAGTAGAGCAATTTACAGGAACTGAGCAAGGCATAACAATGCAATACTAGACAAAAAGATCCTATGAGATTCGATTGGGCAATAAAACAATATACATAGACCGCCATCCAATTGCATCTATGACTAGAAGTCCACCTTCAGGTTATCATCTGAACCCCCTCCAGTATTAAGTTACAGGCAACAAACAACTGCTTTAAGAAAAGTCTGTAAGGTAAACAATCCACTTGTTCCATGAACATGAGACCGTTGTTTTCTCACTAGTGGCAACAACACATCTACCATTGAAGAGATTTCTGCCACTTCCCTTGAAAAGTAGAGGCATGAACCCACTATCGAGCATAAATACCCCCTCTTGGAGTCACTAGCAACTACTTGGCCAAGATAGCTACTAACAACGGAGAGCATGCAAGATCACAAACAACACAAACATGATAGAATCAAATAGACAAAAACACTATACGAATATCACAAGATCTATACATGAAAGAACAAGGAGGAGATACAACCATCTAGCTACTACATGGACCTGTAGTCCAAGGTGGAACTACTCACGCTTCATACCGAAGAAGAAGGTCTCCGGGCTGATCTCCCCTCTGGCAGGGTGCAGGGAAGAGCTTAATATCCCCCCGATCTAGGGACGATGCTGGCGGTGGCTACAGACGGTTTCGTGAAAAATTGATCAGGTGTTTAGGGTTTTGGCATTAGGGGGACTTTATAGGCTAAGAGGCGAGGCAGGGGGGCCACCAGGGCGGCTGCACCCTCCCTAGGCGCGGCCAACCCTAGGATGCGCGGCCAGGGGTGTGGCCCCCTGGTGATCCTCCTCTGTCTCGTATTCTGGCTTCGTGTTCCCCACGGTAAAATATTGACTTTGGCTTTTTGTCCCGTCCAATTCCGAGAATATTGATTTTCTGCCTTTCTGGAACCAAAAACAGAAGAAAACAGGTAATTGGCACTATGGCAACTTGTTAATAGGTTAGTACGAGAAAACATAAAAAACACCTCAAAGTGTAGACAAAGGAAAGCAAAGTAGATACTAAACAAGCATGGAACATCAAAAATTATTGATACGTTTCCGACATATCAAAAACCTTGATGGTGGCTCAGTTCAATGTAGAGCTTTGTTGGGATACCCCAAGACGAAGGTATGATGAGCACAGCAGCAAGTTTTCCCTCAGAAACAAACCAAGGTTATCGAACCAGTAGGAAGAAGGAAACGACTCAAAGGTGTTGCTAGAAACTTCGAAACCTTCACAACCCAAAGTCAAGACTTTGCCCCTACAAGTAGTGAGGTTGTCAATCTCACTGGTTTGCTGAAAACAAAGGATTAACTGTATGGTGTGGAATGTAATAGTGGTTTGCATAAAGTAAACAATAACAGTGGAAGATGTATTAATGGTAAAGATTGGACCGGGATCCATAGTTCACTGGAGGTGTTCTCCTTAAGATAAACAAACATGGCATGCTGGGTAAAAAATTACAACAAGGCAATTGACAGGATAGAGCAAGGAATAACAATGCAATACTAAACATTCATGATCCTATGAGATTTGATTGGGCAATACAACAAGATACATAGACCGCCATCCAACTGAATCTATGACTAGTAATCCACCTTCAGGTTATCATCCGAACCCCCTCTAGTATTAAGTTGCAAGCAACGGATAACTGCTTTAAGCAAAGTGTGTAAGGTAAAGAATCCACTCGTTCCATGAACAAGAGGCCGTTGGTTTCTCCCTATTAGCAACAACACATCTACAACCTTAGAGATTTCTGTCAGTTCCCTGGATTAAATAGAGGCATGAACCCACTATCGAGCATAAATACTCCCTCTTAGAGTCACTAGCATCTACTTTGCCAAGATAGCTACTAGAAACAAAGAGCATGCAAGGTAACAAACAACACACACATGATAGAATCGATAAGACAAAACCATTAATCAATCTAACATAGTAATCTCAATATCCATCGGATCCCCACAAACACAACATGCATGATTACAAATAGATGATCTTAATCATGAACGATCTCACAAGATCTAAACATGGTAGAACAAAGGAGGAGAGCTAACCATCTAGCTACTAAATGGACCCGTAGTCCAAGGTGGAACTACTCACGCTTCATACCGGAGGCTGGCATGGTGATGAAGAAGGACTCCAGGATGATCTCCCCTTCGGCAGGGTGCCGAGAAGAGCTTCAGATCCCCTGATATAGGGACGATGGTGGTGGCAGCTACAAACTGTTTCATGAAAGATTGATCGGGTACTTAGGGTTTTGGTATCGGGGGCTTCTTATAGGCGAAGAGGCGAGGCAGGGGCAGCTAGGGCGGCTGCACTCCCCAGGCGTGAGCCAGTGGGTGTGGCCCCCTGGTGGCTCCCCTCCGTTTCGTATTCTGACTTCGTGTTCCCCATGATAAAATATTGACTTTGGCTTTTGCCTCGTCCAATTTCGAGAATATTGATTTTCTTTCTTTTCTAGAACCAAAAATAAAAGAAAACATGCAACTGGCACTGTGGCATCTTGTTAATAGGTTAGTACTAGAAAGCATATAAAAATACCTCAAAGTGTAGACAAAGCAAAGAAAAGTAGGTACTAAACAAGCATGGAACATCAAAAATTATAGATACGTTTTTGACGTACACTAGTGGGAAAACCCTTATCCACAGGCCCCTTGTTCGTGGATCACCTGATATAATGCGCCACTAATAAGATTATCTGTGGCGCACGCACAAATTATGTGCCACTAACTCCAAAGTATATGTGGCGCACGAAGGATCGGTGCGCCACGCATAAGGCGGGACCCACCTCCGACGGTCGGCCACCACTATCCGTGGCGCACGGAAACTGTGGTGCGCCACGAACTACCCTGACTTAGCCAAAATATCGGCGTCTCCTCGCTCCCTTTCCCCTCCTATTATTCTCCCCCAAATTCCCGTACGCGTGCGCTTTAGCCTCGCTCCCCCGCCAACACCGCCGCTCGCTGGACCGCCTGCCACCGCCTCCCGTCCGCAGGTACTCCGCCGCCCTCTCCCATCTCTCTTCATCCCCCTCGCTGACACGAATCGAGGAACCCTAACCCTAAACGACGAACCCTAACCACCGCTCTCACCTCGATCTCCCCTCTCCTCCGCCCCTCCCCTCTTCCCACCCCCTCTCTAACCTCTCTCCTCTCCGGCAGCCACCACAGGAGGAGGAGCACCTCAGGAGGAGGCCCGCGCTCGCACCAGGAGGAGGAGGCCCCACCCTCGCACCAGGAGGAGGAGACCCGCCACCACCTGTTGGAATTATGCCCTAGAGGCAATAATAAATATGTTATTATTATAATTCTTGTTCATTATAAAGTTTATATTCCATTCTAGAATTGTATTAAGCGGAAACTTTGATACTTGTGTTGTTTATGAACAACACCGTGTCCCTAGTACGCCTCTATGGACTAGCTCATTGATTAATGATGGTTAAGGTTTCCTAACCATAGACATGAGTTGTCGATTAATAATGAGATCATGTCATTAGGAGAATGATATGATGGACAGAACCATATTAAGCAGAGCAATTAGATCGTGTCATCGTGTTCATCTTTGCGAAGCTTTTTTTTCCTATGTCAAGTATTGTATTCCTTAGACCATAATATAATACAACTCCCTGGTATCGGAAGAAAGCTTTGAGGTCATCAAACGTCATCCTATGTGAGGGTGATCATAAAGGTGTCTCTCAGGTGATCGGAAAGTACTTGTTGGGTTGTACGTATCGAGATGGAATTTGTCCCTCCCGAGTCAGAGAGATATACTTTGGGCCCACTCGGTAATCTATATCAACACCGCTTGCAAGCACGTGGTTAAGGAGTTAATCACAAAGTGATATCGGATTATGGAACGAGTAAAGTACTTGCTGTGAACGGGATTGAACTAGGTATGCCGATACCAACGATCGAATCTCGGGCAAGTAAAATATCGAGTGATGAAGGGAATACATATATGGGATTAATTGAATCCTGGCATCGTGGTTCATCCGATATGATCATCGATGAATATGTGGGAGTCAATATGGGTTTCCAGTTCCCGTTGTTGATTATTGATAGAAGATCATGTCTGCATATTCTCGAACCCGTAGGGTCACACACTTAACGTGCATCGACGCTAGGATAGAATGGATAATTGGTTTATGAGTTTTTGTTCGGAGTCTCGGATGAGACCCAGGACATCACGAGAGGTTCCGGAATGGTCCGGAGAATGAGATTCATGTAAAGGAAAGCAGTTTTTGGATTTCAGAATCGTTTCGGAGTTTATCGGTATTGTACCGGAAGGTTCTAGAAGGTTCCGGAGTAGGACCAACGTGGGACCACTTGTCGGAGGCCTGCGTGGGCCTAAGGGTAAGTGCCCTGGCCACTTTGGGCCAGGGGCACAAGGCCCCTAAGGCCCAGCCAGCCAGCCCTAGGGGAAAGCCTAAGGGACCTTCTAGAAGAGGGGGGAAGACTAGCCCCCCACTCCACCCCTTGGGCCGCCGCCCTAGGGATTGGAGGAGGGGTCAAGGGGGCCGGCTAGCCCCCTATATAAGGAGGGAAGGGGCGCAGCCTCCCCCACTCCTCCAACCCTAGCCGCCGTCCTACTACTGCCCCTCCACCTCTATCTCTCCCAACTGCGCGTAGGCGAAGCCCTGCCGCAGAAACTCTCCACCATAAGCACCACGCCGTTGTGCTGCAGATCCAATCTATCTCTCCATCATACTTGTTGGACCAAGGAAAGGAGGATACGTCGCTGCACCATACGTGTGCATCTCTTGGAGGCGCCGCCACTTGCGGCGTAGGATCGGATCGGATCGCGAGGAGGAGACGGCGAGTACGACTACGTCAACCACGTTACATTGAGCGTTTACTGCATCGATTTCTTCAAGGGTATGAAGATCTCATCAATCTCTCTCGTTGATTACATATCCTAGATTATATCTTGTCTTTCTTGTTCGCATCTGTAGGAATTTTTTTGATTTACTATGCTGCTAAACCCTTCACCACCGTCTTCGACACTCCACCACGTGAGCCTCTCCCTCCCCTCCCTGCCTCTCCATCTCCCGCATCTTTGTGGATGTTGACATGATCATGTGGATAAAAAATTGTGTGTATTTGTTCCATGGTTTTAGTATTTGGTTTTAGCTATTGTTTATTCTCTTCTTTAATTAATATCACTGACTTTATAGTACTAGTGATGCCTACTAGCATGCTTGAAACTAAAAGATACTACTACATGGTCTTTAAATGTTCACTATCATGAAAAATAGTTGTTCTGAACTTTGGTCCTCACTTATGTACAGTAGACAAAGTTTGGTGGATGTGACCATGCAATGAAAATTTGGACTTAGTTTTCTTCTTTAACTATTGTTTGTTGTCAGCTTTTAATGTCACGAACTTGATAATACTAGTGAGGCCTACTAGCATGAGTGGAACTAAAAGATACCGCATATAGTATTTTAATGTTCACTAGCATGAAAAATAGCTGATCAAAACTTTTGTCCTGATGTATGTGCAGTAGACCAAAGCATTAGCCACCAGATCATCAAGTTAACAGGACATGCCTGTTCTACTCCCACATTCCTCATTTCTGTTACTCTTCCTCATTTTGTCTAGCATGTTTTAGAGTCTCAATTGCTTACCGGCAGTTAGGAACTAGGCCTTAACTGATCTTTTCTTTATCAGTGTTTGACTGCTAGAGTTCCAACTTATTATTGTGTATTGAGGAGTGATTCAATGAGCAATGTGCTAAGTGCATACTTAGTAATTGGATCATGTTAATGCATGATCTATTGATGTTGCACATACTTAGTGTTTAGTAGGTTAGTTTAGCATCTCCTACCAAAACATTTTATATTTTGAAACGGTGGCAGTGTTTGGTTGGGGCTTATTTTACTTCTGCATGAGCAATTGATGTTTGTACTGAACCAGATAGCTGTGTTATTTGCTTAATACCTTTACAATGATGTCGTAGCTAATCTCTAATAACTCAAGATTCAGTCCTTATTTGCATTTGAGACCCAAAACTGTGAACTAACAAAGTTTTCCAAGTATGCTTATTCCTGGAAAAAAATGAACCAAGTATGCTTATGGCATCTTCTTATGGGGATCTCTTTACTGCTCATATATATTGCTAGCAATTGCTTTGTAATGGTGAATTAATAGGAGGCTCTTAGTAGTTTAGGTTATTTGTTTGTTCAGTTAACACTTGTGCTTAGGATCCATTATTTTTATTTGCCTGGTAATAAAAGAATCTGGTAATAATCTTCAGGATGTGCTCTAATGCATTATGGGTTTGTAAACATGGCCTGGTAATAATCTTGTTACTGGTAGGCTAATTTGTAAATCTTGTTTCACCATGCAGCCCATCACAAGACAACTGTTTAGGTGCGGGGGAGTGGAGTGGTGCCCTTGGAGGTGGCAAAGGGATTCGATGCAGCAGCCGGCTGCGCCAGAGAGGGAAGGACCGAAGACCCTACTGGTGCTCGCGGAGGTGATACCGGGCGAGGACAGAGGTTCCGCAGGGCAATTTTTCCGGAATATGACCTCCGAGGTGGTCCATGCGATGCAACGGTCTCTGCATCAGCGACCAGCTGCCTTGGAGGAGATCTCGGAGAGATGCAAGGTGCGGAGATGGCCACTTCTGACTCAGAGGGACTCTGGGTGGGCGACTGCGGCAGGCCCTATCGGTGAGATCGGATGTCGTGGCGGAGATGCATCAGGCTGTGTCAGCCGACTTGCCGTCGGCGGAACACTCGGTGGTGTTTATGGTCAGGGACACTAGCACCTCGGAGCAGTGCCTAATGGGCGTGGAGCAACATAGCGCGGTCCACCTACTGGCTTCCACCCATGCCCAACGAGCATCCCCGAGGTTGAGCAGAGTGGAGCTCGACTCATTCCGTCTGCAATTCATTCAGGAGATAGAGGCCGCGGGGGCTCGTCTGGAGCAGTCGAATATGCGTCAATCATGAATTCGTGCGATTGTGTGATTTTGAACTTGTACTCTCCCATGACTTGTGTGTAACACTTGGACTCTCTATATTGATGTATTTTGTCACTTTGTATGAATTTCAGTGAGTTTCTGGGTATTCCTGAGAGTTTTGTGCATTTCTGTGATATATTGTTGTATTCTGATATATTTCCTCTGTATTCTGTGTATTTCTGTTGTATTCTGGTATTTCTTTTAAAATCCTAAGACAAGTTAGTGGCGCACGAATTTATCTAGTTAGTGGCGCACATTATTAGTGGCGCATAGAAATAGGGTGCGCCATAGATAACGTGGTAGTTCGTGGCGCACATCGCGGTGCGCCACGAACTTCCTGTAGTTAGTGGCGCCTTATTCGTGGCGCACGGTGGGTTCTCCACTAACCCCAAAAAGCGTGTGCCACCGATAGGCTTTTTCCCTCTAGTGGTATCAGTGGAAAGATCCGATAGATCCTTGGGGTGCCGGTTCTCACACCGTATGTATCATGGTCATGGCAGGACCTCCTGTCTGGGGACAAAACCCTTCTGCATCCCTTCGATAGGGCTGTGAGGCTTGCCGACAGTGTGAATAGTACTTGTTGCAGGCCATGGCAGAAGGACAAATTTATTTTGTGGGAAAAGGAGGAAGATCTCAACCTTGTGATGAGATAAACAATACCATATTGGTGGTACTTAAAGGAAAAAATTGGACGAAAGATAGGAGCCCAAGAGGTAACCGTATCATGGAAGACGAGGAAATTAGAATATGGAACTCTAGAGGAAGACTCAGAAGATGGATATGGGAACCCCGTGGAAAGCTTTGAGGATAAATATGGGACTTTAGAGGAAGACTTAGAAGAAGACCGCGAGGACGAATACGATAGTCCATAGGAAGATTCTATCTTAAAAAAGAGGGTTTTATTGAGCATCGAGGAACAAAAGAATTTTGTCTAAAATACCAAAAAGAAGTGGATCGTTTTTTCATTCTTCAAGAACTGCATATCTTGCCGAGATCTTCATACCTAAATGTACTTGACAATAGTATTATTGGAGTGAATACACTCAACATTCACATGGGGTGTTTTCCCATCAGTCTACATCATGGGAAAGAATCTCATTACGACCACTACCTTCAATTTTGCTGGATGGAACATATTCCCATGTGGTAGAAGAGCTCTAAGATGGAGGGAGCTCCATCAACATCATGTACCTTGATACATTCAAGCACTACAACTCGCGTAGTCAATGATTGAGTTGACCCTCTGCACCTTCCACGGTATCATCACAGGTCGGATGGCTTACCCAATTGGCATGTTGATGCTACCAGTCACCTTCGGCACGCTAGCAAAATTTTGCACAGAGCGGATCGTCTTCGAGCTGGTAATTTTCCGGAGCCCGTACCACCATGTACTTGGGCGATATGCGTTCACCAAATTCATAGCAGCTATTAGCGTTACTGATTACATCATCCTCGACTAGATCTTAACCCTCCTACGACTTCACTATGTTAGATGGGTCCAAATGCAAGGTTGCAACATGATAAGAGATGTATTTATGGATACCTTATTGACCTCTGGGTTTGGTACTCCACGTCATATAAGGGACCTCCCCCTCAAACCTTCTCTAGACGCCAAACTATCGATACCTCCACACAGAAGGATTGTTTTCCACTTTTCTTATTAACCCTTTTGTAGAACCTCTCGTCATAAGACCATTGACCTAGGACATCTGAGACGCGAAGGCTCACCAGACCAGTTCTGAAGAAAACCGTGCAGGAATGTCTACGGGATCGAGGTGTCAGCACATGCAGGATATCATATTTCAAAACCTCATACATTATTTAAAGACCTCGCACCTCAAGACCAAGAAGCTTACCAGGAGAAGATTGAGCATGAGAAGAAGCAACTCTACTAAAAGGAAGGACATCGTATTACGATTACCGATGATGGGTGGATTCAGGATTGTACTTCACATGGGCCTTAATCCAAGATGCATGCCCATGCCTACCTCTACAATCAAGTATCTGAAGACCTGCATCTAGAACCTCTCAACCGACCTAACCTTTGGGGCTACAAGATGGCTCTAGAGATCCCAAAGACTAGAGGCACATCCAAGGGAGAACGAAGAACAATATTATGCGGAATACCAAAATAAAGACCTAACGTGAATAAGGGAGACTCTATCACCATCGACACCTATAATTACTAAAGGACATTCACCTGAAGGGGGGACACTATAATCGTCCGAGTCTTCGGCATTAGCATTATTCAAAAACCCTAGATTCATCTATTGTCGGGTAACATTAAAAACCCACCAAGATCATATTGTATCCACTTTTGTACAATCTCTCGATCACCTTATGAATAAAGTCTAAGGGAATCTTCCCCATTATTGTAACACCCCAGTTTTACCTAATGTATAATTAGGGGTTTGATTGTGCATTCATGAGAATCATCCTTTAAATTGTGCATTGAAGAAATAAATAAAACCCTAGTTTTCTTCCCTCTATTTGCAACTATTTCAAACGGTTTCAAATATTTTGAAAATGGCAAAAGTTGTGAAGCCCAAAAAGTTATAAGGGTCTCATGTTATTTTAAATGTTTTATAAAACCCTGTGGAAGTTTTAAAATGTTCAAAATAGAATTTGAAATGGAAATACAAACAGAAAAACTAATTGGAAAAAACAATTTATAGAAAAAAAGAGCAACTGTAAGGGTCCCAACCTTTAATAAGGTAGAGTCCCCTGTGTTTACAATGCTAGTCCCTAGATCAATAGCTAGCATCCACAGTTAAGATGTAATATCAAGAAACAGAGGTCATAATACAACTTTATAACCAGGAATAACATAATTTTATTACATCTTACATAGCTCATTTGGCTATTACATTTCATTGCAGCAGAATATCTATAAGCCTGGGGTCCTTCATCTTCAAAATGCCACAGGCAGACATGTTAGTTGTAGACTTTGTAATCCTAATCAACACACTTCACTAAATCAATCAAACCTGCAACATACAAGTTACAGCCACAAGGGTCAATACATTTGAATTGTATTGGCAAGTGATACTATGGTAGTATGGTGGAGTCTATCATCTATATGCATTTGGCTAAGTGGAGTTGAGGCTTGCATTGCTCAAAATAGATTTTTCCTTAACATTTGAAAACACTAAGTTTTTGTTTGACAAAATCATTTTTCTCAATCAAAGATTGAAGATCCTTTAACCCTTGTTCAACCACAAGTTTTTAACTTAGAAATTTGAATGATGAGATTTCTTGATTGCTTCCATGTCTTGATGCTCAAATTGTCCTTTACCAGGCACATGGCTAAGTACTTAGATTTTACACTCTGCAGAGGTGGTGCACTTTCCCCACAAGACTTGGTTTCCCAAGACAAGATCTTTCAGAAGCCTTCCCTTAGACCAAAATGGACGCGCTCCAACCTATCAAACTCTACCACCAGCTGTCCATATGGCTAAGTTCTTGCAACCTATATGATCCAGGCAGAGCCCATAATGCCAAGTGGCTGCACTTGAAGCTTCTCAACATTTGACATCTCAAATCTCTTTGTTCCTGGGTGGCAATCCTCAAGTGTGATACACAAGGTAAACCATAAACATGGGCCTTGTGTAACCACTCAGCCAAAATCCACCATTCAAGTCCCATTCCACCCAGGTGATTCATTAACTTAGTTGTTTTATTAAACAAAACACAAGTCCTTAGACTTAGAAATTTTCCATAGTATGGATATATATTCCACCCTTGTTTTCTATTAGCTAAGCTAAGCATGATAGAAATAGGAATCTTAACTTAGGAAGATTTCTACTAAGGTTTCATCTACTAGGTTTTCCTATAGCAAGGTTTATACTTAGCAAAATTCCATGCAAGTTTTACATAGAGAAAATCACTAATGCATAGTGAAAGTAATGGGACAAAAGTATGAAGCATCACTTGCCTTTTTGGTAGAGGGTATAGGTTCACTCCTTGTCCTTGCAACAATCACACTCTTCAAGTCACTACAATTCAATCAAGCAAGGCACAATCTCAATCTACCAATCAAGCAAAACATCACATAAAATCATAAAGTCAAAGTAATGCATGCAAACATGCCAAGCTTTGTTTTACTTGAAAAAGTGGTTCCTAATGGGTCATAAACATTTGAAAACACATATTGGTAATTTTGTAAAGTGGCAAAGTCATTTGCAAGAGGTTTCACTTCCTAAACCATTTTCAAAACAAAGTATCATTTTATGTGGTGTAGAAATATTTTTACTAAGGCATTAATCTATAGGGTTCACAAAATATGTTTTCAAACCATAAAACTTTGTGTTTAGGGTCATAGAGTTTAAAACAAAACATTTCCCAAAAGTTTTCTTCCAAAACCATTTTAATAAATAAACCACATTTCTATTTGACTAGAAATGGTTTTAAATCAAAGAATCATTCTTTTGTTTCACCAAATACATTTTTGAAACCACAAAGTGTTTCCTATGGTCATTAGGTTCAAATCACACCATTTTCCAAAGATTTTAACCCAAAAATCATTTTTGAACAATTTTTATAATCTAAACAAGAATACGAATGTTTCTGCAAAAACAAACATTTTAACAGAAGCTTTTTGCTAAACAAAAGGCATGGTTGGCTAGGTATTGTTCCACTGATTCCATTGATATAAAATTTGCAAATTTTGGACGTGTGGATCAAAAGTTACAAGTTTTTCAAAATTGCATCTAATTCAGATTCAAAGTTTGTTTTAAATCAAACCAGTGACACGCGTCCTGTTCCTATTCGCAGATACCGTTTCGCACGGATCACACTCTCTGGTGCGTTGGATCAAGTAAGATCGTGCGACACAGGTTGCGTACCCCTTCGCTTTAAGTGGTTCTATCCTATCCACTAGATCGAGATCGGACGGCTGCTGCGAGCTGGACCTAAAATGAGCGGCGCTGCGGCGGTTGCTGGCGGCGGAGCAGCCAGATGGTGGTGGTGCCGGTGATACAGGAAGCAATGGAAGGTGGGGAGATTCTCACAGTGATCCCAGGGCGACGCCGAAGCTCAACGTGGAGTCGTCTTGGCTTGGGGCGCACGGGGACAGGAGGAATCGCTCACCGGAGTTGGTTTGGGCGGCGGTGCTCTCAGGTCGTCGTCGCTGGCATCGTTTGGAACCATGCTAAGCCAAAAGATAGGCACGGTTAGATGCGCACAAGGTTCGCGAGTAAGGGAGCTTCATCGGGAGGTGCTGGGGCGGTCGAGGCTTACCAGGGGAGTTCGTCGGAGAAACGGCAGACGGCGGTGGCGCTCAGAGCTTGTCGAAGACGATGTTCTGGGGCGCCCGCGGGTGAACGGATGACACGAGCAGGTGCGTCTGGGAGTGGGGATCACGGAGGTGTGCTCAGGAAGTCAAGGGGTGGCATGGGGCTGACGGAATCTTCGCCGGAGCGTCGTTGGACAGAGGGTGGTGTGGAGAGGAATTGTCGCAGCCTGGTGGCGTTCAGAGCGTGGAGTGTGAGGGGAAAGGAGGAGAAGGGCGAGGCAATTAAGATAGCGTGGTCGCGGCGAGAGATTAACGCTGCATTAAGGTTTATTCAACCGGAGAAATCAATGGCAGCAACGGCTGGCGAGTTTAACGCGAGGATGAAGAAGATGAGCTGGAGGGGTGGGGTCTTGCTGTCAGCGAGAAAGTGAGAGGGAAAAGAGGTCCAACAGTCAGCGTCTGCGCGGGTGCGGGTCAGAGTGAGAAAACGATTCAGCAGAGGGGAAATAGGTGGGCTTGCTGGGCCTAGTTGGGCTGGCCGGCTGGCCTGGCTCCCTTTTCTTATTTTTTTCTGTTCTGGATCTTTTTCTTTTTCCAATTTCAATTTCTATTTTGAAATTCAAACAATCAATCAAGCATTCAAATTAATTCAAACATCCACCACACTTTGCAATTGAATTTGGTTCTGTTTAACAACATAAACCAAAGTCCAAAGACCAAAATAAAATAATTTTATTCTTTTTAGGACCCATTAATAATTAAATAAATGGACCTTAGTTATTAAATCAAATAGAATTTGCTTTAATAAAATCTTTATCTTTTTGAAATCTAAAAAAATAGTACCAAACCATTCAGTAGGTTTTATTTGAAAATAATAAACACTTGGAAAACTTATTTAAAATTAAAAAAAACAATTTTATTTTAGGGTCCAATAATAATTAAATGAATAGACCTTATTCATTTAATTCAAATAGGATTTGTTTTATTAAAATCTTTGTTTTGAAATCTAAAATAAAACCAAAAACACTTCTGTAGGTTTTATTTGAGAATAAAAAATATTTGGAAAGCTTATTTAAAATAAAGTAATAAGTTTTGATGTTTAATTGAAATAGTAAAACCTTTTTTATTTTTAATAAACTTGGATATTAAATCCTTGTTATTTTATTTAAATAAACCTTTACTATTTTTATCAAATTGAAATATTTTATTTCAAAGGCTTGGACAAGTTTTAATTTGGCTTTATATAATAATCCTTATTTAAATTTCTTCCTTTTCATTTGAAAACCAAATCTTTTTATTAAAAGATTCAAAATAGTAATTTCCAATATTTTTATTTTTCCTTTATTAAATGTTTATCTTTATAAATACCTTTAGGATTTATTTGATCCAAATAGGTTTTGAAAGTTTCCAAATGGATTCAAAACGTTTCTTCTCACCCTGAAAATCAACAAAGTTTTATTTTATTCATTTATTTTTCACATTACAAGATTTGGAAAATCTTGGGATGTGACAGGCTACCACCCTTAAAATAAATCTCGTCCCGAGATTTGGGAAGGCTAGGGTTACAAGTAGGCTCGAAACAACTAGGGTACTACCACCCTTAAAAATTTTCCAACCAGTTTACATATTGGCTTGCTTGGGATCTTGATGTAACTTTCCTGGACAGAATTTTCCATAGTGGCCTAGCTCCTTGCATTTGAAACATGTGACAAGGCTGAGATCCCTCATAGGCTTGTTTATCTTGTGTTTCATCTTTTCTGGATAGTTGCTTGCATAATGTCCTAGCTCTTTACAGTTGTTGCACCACACTTGGCTAATATCTTTCTTTTCCTTTGGTATCATTTCCTCTTGTTTGTTTCCTTGGTTCTTCTTCTTTTCTGGGCATTCACTGGCATAGTGTCCCTTCTCTTTGCAATTGTAACATTGCACTTGAGTAATATCCTTCTTCTTCTTTTTGGGTCTCTCCAAAGCTAGGAGTTCTTCTAGTTCATGTTCTTCATACCTCACCTCAGAGGTGCGAAATCTTTCTCTCTTCTTGAGGCACTGATCTTCATGCTTCTTGGATGCATTATCCTTGTCTCCACAAATATTGCAAGCTTGGGTTCCTTCTAGAATAACATCTTTGTCATCCTTGTTGTCATTAGCTCTTTGGGAAAAGTTTTCTCCCATGTTGATCATTTGAGTAACCAATCCTTGCAAAAATTTGGATTGAAGTTTCAAAATCCTTTGTATGGCTGGGTCTAGTCCATTGTTGTTGGCTAAAAGCTGAGTTGTCTCTTGGCTCAACTGGTTTTGGGTTGCTATAAGTTCTTTCATGTTGTCCTCTTGGTTGTTGTTGTTGTTATCAACCTTGATGTTGGAGTCTCTTGGAGTAGTCGTCTATTTGGGTTGGATTGGGATTAGAATAGGCAAAAATATTTCTAAGGGAATATTTCTAATCACACACATCACAATTCACACAAGCAATGTGCAAACAATCACAAACAAATATTCCACTCAAACAACAAGTTTCAAGCATATTTTTAGGCAACCAAAAATATTTGTGTTACACCACATAAGTTGGTGTGTTTGTCTTAAAATAAAATATGGTGGTCCATCTATTGGGTTCACTTGAGATCTTTCCTTCCTTCTTTGGTTGATTCCTTCTTGCATGAGATCATGGTTTCCTTGGAAAAAATTTTGGTCTCAAAAACATCAAAGGTGATGAGGGTTCTTTCTAAGTTGTGTTTCCTTAGTCTCCAAATCTTGAGCAAGATTTCTTGTATCACTTGTCCTTAGCGATATCCAAGATTGAGGTCCTTGGTGCATATGCTGAAGATGTTGAAGTCATTAGAGTTGATGAAGTTGAAGTCATTAGAGTTGATGAAGTCCTTTGCACATGGTGTAGTCTTTGGTCATGGGGTAGGTTTTTCCATCAAGTTGAAATAGATGAGATGTAGAATCAAAACCAAAATGATTTAGGAAAGAGTTTACAAGATTATTTGTAAATAAGTTTTGGTACAAATATACTCCTATTCTTATAAGGGTTTTGTCCAATCCTAGGTTTACAAATCCTACAGGCAACACAATGCTCTAAGAGCAACTGTAAGGGTCCCAACCTTTAATAAGGTAGATTCCCCTGTGTTTACAATGCTAGTCCCTGGATCAATAGCTAGCATCCACAGTTAAGATGTAATATCAAGAAACAGAGGTCATAATACAACTTTCTAACCAAGAATAACATAATTTTATTACATCTTACATAGCTCATTTGGCTATTACATTTCATTGCAGCAGAATATCTATAAGCATGGGTTCCTTCATCTTCAAAATGCCACAGGCAGACATGTTGGTTGTAGACTTTGTAATCCTAATCAACACACTTCACTAAATCAATCAAACCTGCAACATACAAGTTACAGCCACAAGGGTCAATACATTTGAATTGTATTGGCAAGTGATACTATGGTAGTATGGTGCAGTCTATCATCTATATGCATTTGGCTAAGTGGAGTTGAGGCTTGCATTGCTCAAAATAGATTTTTCCTTAACATTTGAAAACACTAAGTTTTTGTTTGAAAAAATCATTTTTCTCAATCAAAGATTGAAGATCCTTCAACCCTTGTTCAACCACAAGTTTTTAACTTAGAAATTTGAATGATGAGATTCTTGATTGCTTCCATGTCTTGATGCTCAAATTGTCCTTTACCAGGGACATGGCTAAGTACTTAGATTTTACACTCTGCAGAGGTGGTGCACTTTCCCCACAAGACTTGGTTTCCCAAGACAAGATCTTTCAGAAGCCTTCCCTTAGACCAAAATGGACGCGCTCCAACCTATCAAACTCTACCACCAACTGTCCATATGGCTAAGTTCTTGCAACCTATATGATCCAAGCAGAGCCCATAATGCCAAGTGGCTGCACTTGAAGCTTCTCAACATTTGACATCTCAAATCTCTTTGTTCCTGGGTGGCAATCCACAAGTGTGATACACAAGGTAAACCATAAACATGGGCCTTGTGTAACCACTCAACCAAAATCCACCATTCAAGTCCCATTCCACCCAGGTGATTCATTACTTAGTTGTTTTATTAAACAAAACACAAGTCCTTAGACTTAGAAATTTTCCATAGTATGGATATATATTCCACCCTTGTTTTCTATTAGCTAAGCTAAGCATGATAGAAATAGGAATCTTAACTTAGGAAGATTTCTACTAAGGTTTCATCTACTAGGTTTTCCTATAGCAAGGTTTATACTTAGCAAAATTCCATGCAAGTTTTACATAGAGAAAATCACTAATGCATAGTGAAAGTAATGGGACAAAAGTATGAAGCATAACTTGCCTTTTTGGTAGAGGGTATAGGTTCACTCCTTGTCCTTGCAACAATCACACTCTTCAACTCACTACAATTCAATCAAGCAAGGCACAATCTCAATCTACCAATCAAGCAAAACATCACATAAAATCATCAAGTCAAAGTAATGCATGCAAACATGCCAAGCTTTGTTTTATTTGAAAAAGTGGTTCCTAATGGGTCATAAACATTTGAAAACACCTATTGGTCATTTTGTAAAGTGGAAAAGTCATTTGCAAGAGGTTTCACTTCCTAAACCATTTACAAAACAAAGTATCATTTTATGTGGTGTAGAAATATTTTTACTAAGGCATTAATCTATAGGGTTCACAAAATATGTTTTAAAACCATAAAACTTTGTGTTTAGGGTCAGAGAGTTTAAAACAAAACATTTCCCAAAAGTTTTCTTCCAAAACCATTTTTAATAAATAAACCACATTTCTATTTGACTAGAAATGGTTTTAAATCAAAGAATCATTCTTCACCAAATACATTTTTGAAACCACAAAGTGTTTCCTATGGTCAGTAGGTTCAAATCACACCATTTTCCAAAGATTTTAACCCAAAAATCATTTTTGAACAATTTTTATAATCTAAACAAGCATACAAATGTTTCTGCAAAAACAAACATTTTAACAGAAGATTTTTGCTAAACAAAAGTCATGGTTGGCTAGGGATTGTTCCACTGATTCCATTGATATAAAATTTGCAAATTTTGGACATGTGGATCAAAAGTTACAAGGTTTTAAAAATTGCATCTAATTCAGATTCAAAGTTTGTTTTAAATCAAACCAGTGACACGCGTCCTGTTCCTATTCGCAGATACTGTTTCGCCTGGATCACACTCTCTGGTGCGTTGGATCAAGTCAGATCGTGCATCACAGGTTGCGTACCCCTTCGCTTTAAGTGGTTCTATCCTATCCACTAGATCGAGATCGGACGGCTGCTGCGAGCTTGACCTAAAACGAGCGGCGCTGCGGCGGTGGCTATCGGCGGAGTGGCCAGATGGTGGTGGTGCCGGTGATATAGGAAGCAATGGAAGGTGGGGAGATGCTCACAGTGATCGCAGGGCGACGCCGAAGCTCAACGTGGAGTCGTCTTGGCTTGGGGCGCACGGGGACAGGAGGAATTGCTCACCGGAGTTGGTTTGGGCGGAGGTGCTCTCAGGTCGTCGTCGCTGGCGTTGTTTGGAACCATGCTAAGCCAAAAGAGAGGCACGGTTAGATGCGCACAAGGTTCGCGAGTAAGGGAGCTTCATCGGGAGGTGCTGGGGCGGTCGAGGCTTAACAGGGGAGTTCGTCGGAGAAACGGCAGACGGCGGTGGCGCTCAAAGCTTGTCGAAGACGACGTTCGGGGGCTCCCGCGGGTGAACGGATGACACGAGCAGGTGCGTCTGGGAGTGGGGATCACGGAGGTGTGCTCAGGAAGGCAAGGGGTGGCATGGGGCTGATGGAATCCTCGCCGGAGCATCGTCGGACAGAGGGTGGTGTGGAGAGGAATTGTCGCAGCCTGGTGGCGTTCAGAGCGTGGAGTCTGAGGGGAAAGGAGGAGAAGGGAGAGGCGATTAAGACAGCGTGGTCGTGGCGAGAGATTAATGCTGCATTAAGGTGTATTCAACCAGAGAAATCAATGGCAGCAACGGCTGGCGAGTTTAACGCGCGGAGGAAGAAGATGAGTTGGAGGGGTGGGGTCTTGCTGTCAGCGAGAAAGTGAGAGGGAAAAGAGGTCCACCAGTCAGCGTCTGCGCGGGTGCGGGTCAGAGTAAGAAAACGATTTAGCAGAGGGGAAATAGGTGGGCTTGCTGGGCCTAGTTGGGCTGGCCGGCTGGGCTGGCTCCCTTTTCTTATTTTTTTTCTGTTCTGGATCTTTTTCTTTTTCCAATTTCAATTTCTGTTTTGAAATTCAAACAATCAATCAAGCATTCAAATTAATTCAAACATCCACCACACTTTGCAATTGAATTTGGTTATGTTTAACAACATAAACCAAAGTCCAAAGATGAAAATAAAATAATTTATTCTTTTTAGGACCCATTAATAATTAAATAAATGGACCTTAGTTATTAAATCAAATAGAATTTGCTTTAATAACATCTTTATCTTTTTGAAATCTAAAAAAATAGTACCAAACCATTCAGTAGGTTTTATTTGAAAATAATAAACACTTGGAAAACTTATTTAAAATAAAAAAAACATTTTTATTTTAGGGTCCAATAATAATTAAATGAATAGACCTTATTCATTTAATTCAAATAGGATTTGTTTTATTAAAATCTTTGTTTTGAAATCTGAAATAAAACCAAAAACACTTCAGTAGATTTTATTTGAGAATAAAAAATATTTGGAAAGCTTGTTTAAAATAAAGTAATAAGTTTTGATGTTTAATTGAAATAGTAAAACCTTTTTTATTTTTAATAAACTTGGATATTAAATCCTTGTTATTTTATTTAAATAAACCTTTACTATTTTTATCAAATAGAAATATTTTATTTCAAAGGCTTGGCCAAGTTTTAATTTGGCTTTATATAATAATCCTTATTTAAATTTCTTCCTTTTCATTTGAAAACCAAATCTTTTTATTAAAAGATTCAAAATAGTAATTTCCAATATTTTTATTTTTCCTTTATTAAATGTTTATCTTTATAAATCCCTTAAGGATTTATTTGATCCAAATAGGTTTTGAAAGTTTCCAAATGGATTCAAAAAGTTTCTTCTCACCCTGAAAATCAATAAAGTTTTATTTTATTCATTTATTTTTCACATTACAAGATTTGGAAAATCTTGGGATGTGACAGCAACCCATCCCCCAGGCAGGCCCAGCTTTCCCTCTCCCTTCTCTCCACTCTAACTTCCGCTCAGCGTGTAGCCAGCAGGCCCAGCAGCGGCCCACTCCATCCCATACCGGTTCACCCCTCCTATCGTCGTCGTCTTCCCTAGCGACAGCAAGCAGCTCGCCGGAGCGCCGCCGGCCATCGATCCCGCCACCTTCCCCCTGCCGTCCATCGCTCACTCGGGAGGTATAAGGTCATCACGTCGACGTCCCGATCATCCTCGTCCATTCGCCCCCTTTCTAGAGACCTCCCTCTCCCTTCCCCGCCAGGCGACCGAACCCTAGCTCGACGGTAACCGCATGCCTCCAACGCTCTGGACCGCCCTGAGCTTCGCCGTCTGTCCCAGGAGATCCGCCTCGCCACCCTCCTTCGTCCCCGACCAACCAATCAAGATGGCGTGCCCTCCATCTGCCGAATCAAGTCCTCCATCCCGAAGTCCGGCCGCCGTTGTTCCGTTGATTCCGGCCATATCAGGCCCCGCCCTGCCTCGACGATGTCCCCTTGAGCATCCTGGTGAGCTGGTGGTTCTTAGGAACCTCTTCACCCCTCCTCTCTCGCTCTGTTTTGTGCTGGCGATGTGCTCCGCCGCAGGACCTCGCCGTGCTCGCTGCTCCGGCAACCAAACGCGAGCGGCGTCGCCCTATTTAGGTTCGCAGGGAAGCGCTGATTCGAGTAGGCTAGCTCCTGCCAGCGCGCCCTCCTCCACCGTCTGCCATCACCTTCTGGCCCGTTGGCCGGCAAGCCAACGTGGAGCCCGTGTGGCATCCATGTGGTGCTTGCGTGGCCTCGGCCCCACCCGTCAGTTGCAGTGGGTAGTCCCTGCCTTGGTGAGAAACACACCAACCGCCCCTGTCCCACTTTGCTTGCGTGGAGGCTGAGGTGGCCAAAGGTCCACCTGTCTGTGTCTGTGGCTAGCCCAGCCTCTGTGTAAAAAGGTTTCCTGATTTATTTAAATTAAGAAAAAGTTTAAGAATTTCAGAAATTGTTTGAATATTTTAAATTCAATAACTTTTAATCTGTAATTCAGAAAATTACAAATAATATATCAAAATGTTCAGAAAAATGAGCTCTACCTCTTTAATATATTATCATGCATTTATCAACAACTAAAATGATAAGTTTATTTAGAGAACAAATCAACCCCTCTCATATACATCCGGAGTTTCCCCGAGTTAGGGTTTTCACCCCTCGGCACCCTGATTAATTTGTCAAGCATGTTTTAGGGTTTCAATTCAATGCAATTTAACTTGTCATATCATCATCCTTGCTTGAGCATCGCATCGATGCCATGTGTTGATTGTTTCCCCTCTCTTTCCTGTGATTTGCTTCTTCTCGGTAGAATACGATATCGAGATCAAGAACGAAGACCGAGATCAAGACCATCGAAGATCGGTGAACAATACTTGACCAATTGTAATCAAGTAAAGTACAAGTCTCCCAAAGATCTGCTTATCTGTTATCGACAGGCAAAGGAAAGCATAGCCCCACCATGATATAATCCTATGATTTCGAAAGCATTTCAATTTCTGCCATAATGCATCCGATTCTACTGTGGTATTTTATCGATAGATAGAGTATCCTATCTATTGCATTACTCCCTTTGAGCTTATATTACCTAATCCACTGCTCCTAGCATAACTAGGTTTAGCTTGTGTGCACTGCTAGAGCTATTATATGTGTCTCCTTAGCCATGCATAGCTTTTAAGTCTGGTCCATCCAGATGATGTATCATATGCAGAGAATCTAGTATGACAGGAGAACATGATGATATGATATCGGTGATATAAGTTAAAAATGCTAAGGCTTGTATGGGAGGCCACGGTGGGATGTGGTTTTTGTAGTCCCATGCTCGCCACCACTAGGAACCGAGTTCTTGCCTTTGGAACCAAGACAAGCGTACAACCACACGGGGCCTGGACAACCTCACGAGCAACTAACTTGCCTAGTAGATTCCATGAGTCACATAGTTCGAGCGTTCCAATCGACATATGCATAGAAAACCGTTTGAAAGATTTGTCGGGTGAAGTTGGTGCATTCATAACAGGTAGGTAAGCATGGAACGGGTTGCTTGGGGTTGATGGAGCCCCTGTTAACCAACGTCGCCTCACATCTTTAAGTACCGTCTTCGGGATTTGACCCATTACGGCGGAACCATACTTATTGCGTGACTCATGGTCTCAGCGAAAGCAAGGTAAAGGTTGTGTCTAACCACCCTCTGCCGGCCTTCCAAGGAAGAGGGCTTATCTAGTGGCATTAAGAGAAGGTTGGTATGTGTGGGTAAAGTTGTACACCCCTGCAGGGTAATATTCTTTTTGAAAATCCGTGTTCATGGTTATGAACTCTTGGTGACCAGATTCTAAAATCATAGAGAACTATAACCTAATCGTAAAACTTGGCAGATCAACATGTGCTTAAGGATGCTTCCTCATGGATACGAGGGGTGATACTAGTTGGTAGATGATGATGATTGGTGGATATCAAAAGATGATGATCAATATTTCGGAGATGTCGCTCTCTTATCCCCTTTTAAAATACTCTGATTAGACGTGATTCTTCTCCCTCTCTTGTTTTATAAAGAAAGATGGCTTTTATAAAACAAATCCACTAGCCAGAAGTCTTGCGGAGTACACCTTGTACGCACCCTTGCTTTGTTGATACTTTTGGCAGAGTAAGTGTTCCCTGAAGATCAGTTTGGTACTACATCGACATCGACGAGTAGCTTGGGGTTCCCGGCTGGCAGCCTGGAATCTATGGGTTGGGACGTCACCGTTATGCTTCAGGCCTCTTAGGCCATTTGTTAAGTTTGCTATACTTAATAGCATAATTTGCCTTCCGTTGTTTGATGTTTGTGGTCAATGACCTATGCTTGTAATAATTTGGTTCTCTGCTGTGTTATGAGCTTGCTGTAATAAATTTGTGTCGTAGGGTCACTGTTGTGTTACCGATTCTTCACTGGATATTCTCGAGCTAAAGGTTAAGCTTATATCAGACGGAGGTCTGGGATTTGTTTAGCCCTGATCCCGAGGGTGTCACAGGTCTTGGTATCAGAGCAGTACCGACCGTAGGAAAACCTTGCTATTGGTCGATGTTGAGTCTAGTACTTATGAAAACTATTTTCAAAGATGAAAAGTATTTGTGAAAACTCTAGTATGCTTGTTTTCTCCTTATCCAGTTTCGCTCTTACTCTGGGTCATCTTATCTGGTGTTGATTTTGGAAAAGTTTTGATATCTCTTCTTGTCTTTCAAAACTTAGGTGCCTTTTGGGCATGCCGTTCCTCAACCAGTTGACCTAGTGTTGAGTTCTCTAGAGTTATGTGTGTTGTGAATTCTTGTTCCCCTTTGCTCTTTTCTGTTTGATAGATTCCTTTCTACCATGATCTCTCAGTCTTTTGGACCCACAATATTATATTGTTGGTTCCATGTTGTTCGCTCTAGGCTTTGAGGTCTCCTTTCTCCTTGTGTGCCTCCTTTTTGTTTGTTTGAGTACTTCAGAAGTTGTTTCTTCTCTTGGAAGCTACCTCGTTATTGCTATTTTGTACTGTACGCCATGTCACTCAAGTAGTAGTTACTCCTTTCTTTGGGTTTTAACCCTTGGACTTGAACCTAAGATTCCTGATTGTGCTGGATTCTGGTGTTTTGAATCTTGTACATGAAGCTGATCTTTAAATCAAGATCCATTTCTTTGAACCCTTTCGTTAATGTTCACGCATTAACTCAGGATGGCCGGTATTACCATTCTAGACTTCAAGCTTGTGGTCTTTGTCACGATAAAATTGTGACAACTAAGGTCTTCTCCTACCACATGCTATGGCAGATGTTCTTTAAATGGAACCAAATAGATCACGACAAGAGTACTCCTCGAGAGTCTCGCATCTATACTCGTGACTCTGCCACACCTTATCCTTCTTATGCATTGGTTTTCGGAAGATTGTTGACTTATGCATCCACATCTTGGGATTCCATCCTGAGCATGTTCCTTTTCCCTTTTCTCTTCCGACCTTCGTTTACCGGTTGGTAGCCAAGTAGTAACTTGCATTGGTGTCTTCCGATGCAAAATACTCTTGTGGTCCGTCATGACAAACCATTTCGTAATGTCTAGGAGAAACAAACTCCAGTACCTCGTCATGTCTAGGACCAGGTCAAAGTGTTGTAATCCGCAGATCAAGAGACATTGATTAGATTTTTTATTTTCTATCTGAAAGTATCACACTCTTTTATATTAAGAGGTTGTGATGAGTTTCATGCCTTCTTAATGAAGTGATGCTTTCACACATATTACCACCCTTCCACAAGCTTTCGCGCTCGTGAGTGATGTGTGTGCGTAATAATGTGACCATCTGAGATTCTTAGCAATTATTATTGTTTTGAACCCTAAGGACATCTGAGTCATTCCTAGCGTGATTGGTTAACTCTATCACTAAGCAAAGGATGATTGTGCTACCAAGTCCGCTATTCTGGTACATCTCTTCCGTTAAAGAGTTACGTTTGTGTTGAAACTCTGAGACTATGTCTCATTGCTTAATAAGCAAGTTTTCTCTCGAACTAAGTGACATATCGGTGGTTCGTGATATTCTAGATGTCTACTATAAGTATCACCATGTTGCCACATGACCGAGTTATCAAGTTCTTGAGCAAGCAAGTTCTCTAAATTGCACCTTTCTCCAAGAATACGTACTGGATACCCCTGAACTAGTTGGTTGAGCTTAAACCACAACTTGGAGAGTTGTAAGACAAAAGTTTTATCCGACTTTGTTCCTTCTTAAAGGGATGTCTAGTTTTGTTCGTGTTGAAGAAAGATAGTATTTCCTTTATGGATATATTATTCTCCCCAATTTTTGATTTGATTTGGGTTATCGTCAAATCAAACTCAGTTCCAAGGACTATATTGATGATGTTTCTTCTCGTGATGTTTCACTTGAGTACATCTTCATGTCCCTTGATCTGACCAATACTTTTGTCTTGTTCAAGCAACATGTGAGTCCATCTTTTTGGAGTGTCTTGATAAGTTTGTTGTTGAGCCCATCGATGACATCCTCATCTTCTCCATAATAGATTTGGTTCATATTGAACATTTGGCATCAATGTTGGAAACTTTCGAGAACCATCTTCGAGTCATATCGAAGTATGTGTTTTGGATGTTAGAAGTGACCTTCTCTAGTTCACGTGCAAACCTTGAACGATGTCGCCGTGGATTCGAGTAGAGTTAGCTCCATTCCCTAAGGACACATGTGTGTATTGTTGTTAGCACCTTATATGTATGCATTTCTCTTTTGACAAGTTGCTAAATACATTTTAGAGCTTTACACTATAGTCCATATCTTGAGAATCTAGTAACTTTACCTTCGCGGTAAATGTTGCAAACTTTCTATTCGGACATGCTGAGTCTGAAGTATCATACCACTTAACCAAATCTGAATCTCAAGCAGCAATGATGGTTGGTGTAACTCAAGATTTTGACATAGGTCCCTTTGTAAATCTGGCAGGATTAATGTAATGGTTGACACAACTTAACCGGAAAGACCTTTGCAATATTCTCTTGAACTCAGCAATATCAACCACTCTTCATGAGGCTTCTTCTATAATTGATTATAGGAGTTGTGCTTATAGTTTCCTTTGTATCGGAAGTCCGACCTTTACCTGATGCTTCGTACCTCGAACATCAAGGAGAACATTTAAAGTAGTGTTGGTAAATGTCTCTCGGTCGATCCTTCAGACTCTTTTATGTTGAAACACACTTTGTTGTGCCAAATAATTGAAGTCTAAGAACAAAGTTTCTTTCTTCTCGTGTCATCAGGAATCTTCTTAACTACTCATATCAGTGGTGTAAAGTGATACCATAATCTTTGGAAAAGATTTTGGTATACCTAGATGAATAAAGAGTTTCCTTCGTTTTCTTTCCCATGTTCTAAGAGTGACTATGATTTCGGTAATCAGAAGTTTCTCTTGTTACATGTTCTTTGTGACTCTTATGAGTCCTCACCACCAAAACACCTATCTGTCTTAGCTTTCTGTTGAATGAAAGAGTGACTCTTCTGTATCAAAAGTAGTTCAACAGCTTGGTTTTGTTAAACCATATCTCTGCAACCGAAATCTCTACTTAAGCCATTTAGTAGAGGTTCCCTATTGAAGTCTGTGTTCATGTTCTTTCTGCTGGAACCTTCCTCTTCAGAAGCTTAAACCCTTCTAAGCTCCATGGTCTCAATCCTTACGAAGACCATCTATCAAACAACTTGAAACCTTCTCCTCTTGTTTCCTCAGTCACCATGATGTGTTTCATGTTCATCATCTCAGAGTTGTTTCTAAACACTCCATCCATGAGTTGACCATGAGATACTCCGTGTGTTGTTTAGTATGTTTACCTCTTATCTCTAGAGTGGCCCTGTTTCTTTCTCTCTCTGTCCCTTTTCCTACCTTTGGAATCTTGGGTCGAGATTCTCGTAAGGGGGATAGAGCTATAACACCCCAGTTTTACCTAATGTATAATTAGGGTTTTGATTGTGAATTCATGAGCATCATCCTTTAAATTGTGCATTGAAGAAATAAATAAAACCCTAAACCCTAGTTTTCTTCCCTCTCTTTGCAACTATTTCAAACAGTTTCAAATATTTTGAAAATGGCAAAAGTTGTGAAGCCCAAAAAGTTATAAGGGTCTCACATTATTTTAAATGTTTTATAAAACCCTGTGGCAGTTTTAAAATGTTCAAATAGAATTTGAAATGGAAATACAAACAGAAAACATAAAAACTAATTGGAAAAAAACAATTTACAGAAAAAAAATGAGCAACCCATCCCCCAGGCCTGCCCAACTTGCCCTCTCCTTCTCTCTCCTCTAATCGCTCAATGTAGCCAAGCAGCCTAGCAGCCCTCCAGCGTGCAGTTCAGCCCTCCTATCGTCGTCGTCTTCCCTGGCGACATCAAGCAGCTCGCTGGAGCGCCGCTGGCCATCGATTCCGTCACCTTCCCCCTGCCGTCCATTGCTCACTCGGGAGGGATAAGTTCACCACGTCGATGCCCCGATCGTCCTCGTCCATTCGCCCCCTCTCTAGAGACCTCCCTCTCCCTTCCCCGCCAGGCGACCGAACCCTAGCTCGCCGGTAGCAGCATGCCTCCGTCGCTCTAGACCGCCCTGAGCTTCGCCGTCTGTCCCAGGAGATCCGCCTCGCCACCCTCGTTCGTCACCGACCAACCAATCAAGCTAGCGCGCCCTCCATCGGCCGAATCAAGTCCTCCATCACGAAGTCTGGCCACCGTTGTTTCGTCGATTCCGGCCACATCCGGCCCCGCCCTACCTCTACGATGTCCCCTTGAGCATCCCGGTGAGCTGGTGGTTCTCAGGAACCTCTTCACCCCTCCCCTCTCGCTCTGCTTTGTGCTGGCGACGTGCTCCGCTGTGCGCCGCCGCAGGACCTCGCCGTACTCGCTGCTCCGGCAACCAAACGTGAGCGGCGCCGCCCTATTTAGGTTTGCAGGGAAGCGCTGATTCGAGTAGGCTAGCTCCGGCAACCCCGCGCGCCCTCCGCCGCCGTCTGCCATCGCCGTCTGGCCCATTGGACGGCGAGCCGACGTGGCGCCCATGTGGCATCCACGTGGTTCTTGCTTGGCCTCGGCCCCACCCGTCAGTGGCAGTGGGTAGCCCCTGCCGTGGTGAGAAACACACCAACCGCCCCCCTGTCCCACTTTGCCTGCGTGGAGGCTGAGGTGGCCATAGGCCCACCTGTCTGTTACTGTGGCTAGCCCAGCCTCTGTGTAAAAAGTAATTCCAGATTTATTTAAAATTGAGAAAAGTTTAATAATTTCAGAAATTGTTTGAATACTGTAAATTAAATAACTTTTAATCTGTAATTCAGAAAATTACAAATAATATATCAAAATGTTCAGAAAAATGAGCTCTACCTATTTAAGCTATTATCATGCATTGATCAACAACTAAAATAACAAGTTTATTTAGAGAACAAATCAACCCCTCTCATAGACCGAGATCAAGTCAAGTACAAGGCTCCCGAAGATCTGCTTATCTGTTATCGACAGGCAAAGGCAAACATAGCCCCACCATGATATAATCCTATGATTTCGAAAGCATTTCAATTTCTACCATAATGCATATGATTCTACTATGGTCTTTTATCGATAGATAGGGTATCCTATCTATTGCATTACTCCCTTTGATCTTATATTACCTAATCCACTGCTCCTAGCATAACTAGGTTTGGCTTGTGTGCAATGCTAGAGCTATTATATGTGTCTGCTTAGCTATGCATAGCTTTTAAGTCTGGTCCATCCAGATGATGTATCAGATGCAGAGAATCTAGTATGACAGAGAACATGATGATATTAGATCGATGATATAAGTTAAACATGCTAACTCTTGTATGGGAGGCCACGGTGGGATGTGGTTTTGTAGTCCCATGCTCGCCACCACTAGGAACCGAGTTCTGCCTTTGGAACCAAGATGAGCGATAACCACACGGGCCTGGACAACCTCACAAGCAACTAACTTTCCTAGTAGATTCCATGAGTCACATAGTTTAGGCATTCCATTCGACATATGCATAGAAAACCGTTTGAAAGATTTGTCGGTGAAGTTGGTGCATTCATAATGTAGGTAAGCGTGGATCGGGTTGCTTGGGGTCGATGGAGCCCTATTAACCAACCTCGCCTCACATCTTTAAGTACCGCTTCGGATTTGACCCATTACGGCGGAACCATACTTATTGCGTGACTCATGGTCTCAGCGAAAGCAAGGTAAAGGTTGTGTCTAACCACCCTCTGCCGGCCTTCCAAGGAAGAGGGCTTATCTAGTGGCATTAAGAGAAGGTTGGTATGTGTGGGTAAAGTTGTACACCCCTGCAGGGTAATATTCTTTTTGAAAATCCGTGTTCATGGTTATGAACTCTTGGTGACCAGATTCTAAAATCATAGAGAACTATAACCTAATCGTAAAACTTGGCAGATCAACATGTGCTTAAGGATGCTTCCTCATGGATACGAGGGGTGATACTAGTTGGTAGATGATGATGATTGGTGGATATCAAAAGATGATGATCAATATTTCGGAGATGTCGCTCTCTTATCCCCTTTTAAAATACTCTGATTAGACGTGATTCTTCTCCCTCTCTTGTTTTATAAAGAAAGATGGCTTTTCGCAAAACAAATCCACTAGCCAGAAGTCTTGCGGAGTACACCTTGTACGCACCCTTGCTTTGTTGATACTTTTGGCAGAGTAAGTGTTCCCTGAAGATCAGTTTGGTACTACATCGACATCGACGAGTAGCTTGGGGTTCCCGGCTGGCAGCCTGGAATCTATGGGTTGGGACGTCACCGTTATGCTTCAGGCCTCTTAGGCCATTTGTTAAGTTTGCTATACTTAATAGCATAATTTGCCTTCCGTTGTTTGATGTTTGTGGTCAATGACCTATGCTTGTAATAATTTGGTTCTCTGCTGTGTTATGAGCTTGCTGTAATAAATTTGTGTCGTAGGGTCACTGTTGTGTTACCGATTCTTCACTAGATATTCTCGAACTCAGGGTTAAGCTTATATCAGACGGAGGTCTGGGATTTGTTTAGCCCTGATCCCGAGGGTGTCACAGGTCTTGGTATCAGAGCAGTACCGACCGTAGGAAAACCTTGCTATTGGTCGATGTTGAGTCTAGTACTTATGAAAACTATTTTCAAAGATGAAAAGTATTTGTGAAAACTCTAGTATGCTTGTTTTCTCCTTATCCAGTTTCGCTCTTACTCTGGGTCATCTTATCTGGTGTTGATTTTGGAAAAGTTTTGATATCTCTTCTTGTCTTTCAAAACTTAGGTGCCTTTTGGGCATGCCGTTCCTCAACCAGTTGACCTAGTGTTGAGTTCTCTAGAGTTATGTGTGTTGTGAATTCTTGTTCCCCTTTGCTCTTTTCTGTTTGATAGATTCCTTTCTACCATGATCTCTCAGTCTTTTGGACCCACAATATTATATTGTTGGTTCCACAGTGTTCTGCTCTAGGCTTTGAGGTCTCCTTTCTCCTTGTGTGCCTCCTTTTTGTTTGTTTGAGTACTTCAGAAGTTGTTTCTTCTCTTGGAAGCTACCTCGTTATTGCTATTTTGTACTGTACGCCATGTCACTCAAGTAGTAGTTACTCCTTTCTTTGGGTTTTAACCCTTGGACTTGAACCTAAGATTCCTGATTGTGCTGGATTCTGGTGTTTTGAATCTTGTACATGAAGCTGATCTTTAAATCAAGATCCATTTCTTTGAACCCTTTCGTTAATGTTCACGCATTAACTCAGGATGGCCGGTATTACCATTCTAGACTTCAAGCTTGTGGTCTTTGTCACGATAAAATTGTGACAACTAAGGTCTTCTCCTACCACATGCTATGGCAGATGTTCTTTAAATGGAACCAAATAGATCACGACAAGAGTACTCCTCGAGAGTCTCGCATCTATACTCGTGACTCTGCCACACCTTATCCTTCTTATGCATTGGTTTTCGGAAGATTGTTGACTTATGCATCCACATCTTGGGATTCCATCCTGAGCATGTTCCTTTTCCCTTTTCTCTTCCGACCTTCGTTTACCGGTTGGTAGCCAAGTAGTAACTTGCATTGGTGTCTTCCGATGCAAAATACTCTTAATGGTCCGGTCATGACAAACCATTTCGTAATGTCTAGGAGAAACAAACTCCAGAGACCTCGTCATGTCTAGGACCAGTCAAAGTGTTGTAATCCGCAGATCAAGAGACATTGATTAGATTTTTTATTTTCTATCTGAAAGTATCACACTCTTTTATATTAAGAGGTTGTGATGAGTTTCATGCCTTCTTAATGAAGTGATGCTTTCACACATATTACCACCCTTCCACAAGCTTTCGCGCTCGTGAGTGATGTGTGTGCGTAATAATGTGACCATCTGAGATTCTTAGCAATTATTATTGTTTTGAACCCTAAGGACATCTGAGTCATTCCTAGCGTGATTGGTTAACTCTATCACTAAGCAAAGGATGATTGTGCTACCAAGTCCGCTATTCTGGTACATCTCTTCCGTTAAAGAGTTACGTTTGTGTTGAAACTCTGAGACTATGTCTCATTGCTTAATAAGCAAGTTTTCTCTCGAACTAAGTGACATATCGGTGGTTCGTGATATTCTAGATGTCTACTATAAGTATCACCATGTTGCCACATGACCGAGTTATCAAGTTCTTGAGCAAGCAAGTTCTCTAAATTGCACCTTTCTCCAAGAATACGTACTGGATACCCCTGAACTAGTTGGTTGAGCTTAAACCACAACTTGGAGAGTTGTAAGACAAAAGTTTTATCCGACTTTGTTCCTTCTTAAAGGGATGTCTAGTTTTGTTCGTGTTGAAGAAAGATAGTATTTCCTTTATGGATATATTATTCTCCCCAATTTTTGATTTGATTTGGGTTATCGTCAAATCAAACTCAGTTCCAAGGACTATATTGATGATGTTTCTTCTCGTGATGTTTCACTTGAGTACATCTTCATGTCCCTTGATCTGACCAATACTTTTGTCTTGTTCAAGCAACATGTGAGTCCATCTTTTTGGAGTGTCTTGATAAGTTTGTTGTTGAGCCCATCGATGACATCCTCATCTTCTCCATAATAGATTTGGTTCATATTGAACATTTGGCATCAATGTTGGAAACTTTCGAGAACCATCTTCGAGTCATATCGAAGTATGTGTTTTGGATGTTAGAAGTGACCTTCTCTAGTTCACGTGCAAACCTTGAACGATGTCGCCGTGGATTCGAGTAGAGTTAGCTCCATTCCCTAAGGACACATGTGTGTATTGTTGTTAGCACCTTATATGTATGCATTTCTCTTTTGACAAGTTGCTAAATACATTTTAGAGCTTTACACTATAGTCCATATCTTGAGAATCTAGTAACTTTACCTTCGCGGTAAATGTTGCAAACTTTCTATTCGGACATGCTGAGTCTGAAGTATCATACCACTTAACCAAATCTGAATCTCAAGCAGCAATGATGGTTGGTGTAACTCAAGATTTTGACATAGGTCCCTTTGTAAATCTGGCAGGATTAATGTAATGGTTGACACAACTTAACCGGAAAGACCTTTGCAATATTCTCTTGAACTCAGCAATATCAACCACTCTTCATGAGGCTTCTTCTATAATTGATTATAGGAGTTGTGCTTATAGTTTCCTTTGTATCGGAAGTCCGACCTTTACCTGATGCTTCATACTCGAACATCAAGGAGAACATTTAAAGTAGTGTTGGTAAATGTCTCTCGGTCGATCCTTCAGACTCTTTTATGTTGAAACACACTTTGTTGTGCCAAATAATTGAAGTCTAAGAACAAAGTTTCTTTCTTCTCGTGTCATCAGGAATCTTCTTAACTACTCATATCAGTGGTGTAAAGTGATACCATAATCTTTGGAAAAGATTTTGGTATACCTAGATGAATAAAGAGTTTCCTTCTTTTCTTTCCCATGTTCTAAGAGTGACTATGATTTCGGTAATCAGAAGTTTCTCTTGTTACATGTTCTTTGTGACTCTTATGAGTCCTCACCACCAAAACACCTATCTGTCTTAGCTTTCTGTTGAATGAAAGAGTGACTCTTCTGTATCAAAAGTAGTTCAACAGCTTGGTTTTGTTAAACCATATCTCTGCAACCGAAATCTCTACTTAAGCCATTTAGTAGAGGTTCCCTATTGAAGTCTGTGTTCATGTTCTTTCTGCTGGAACCTTCCTCTTCAGAAGCTTAAACCCTTCTAAGCTCCATGGTCTCAATCCTTACGAAGACCATCTATCAAACAACTTGAAACCTTCTCCTCTTGTTTCCTCAGTCACCATGATGTGTTTCATGTTCATCATCTCAGAGTTGTTTCTAAACACTCCATCCATGAGTTGACCATGAGATACTCCGTGTGTTGTTTAGTATGTTTACCTCTTATCTCTAGAGTGGCCCTGTTTCTTTCTCTCTCTGTCCCTTTTCCTACCTTTGGAATCTTGGGTCGAGATTCTCGTAAGGGGGATAGAGCTATAACACCCCAGTTTTACCTAATGTATAATTAGGGTTTTGATTGTGAATTCATGAGCATCATCCTTTAAATTGTGCATTGAAGAAATAAATAAAACCCTAAACCCTAGTTTTCTTCCCTCTCTTTGCAACTATTTCAAACAGTTTCAAATATTTTGAAAATGGCAAAAGTTGTGAAGCCCAAAAAGTTATAAGGGTCTCACATTATTTTAAATGTTTTATAAAACCCTGTATAGTTTTAAAATGTTCAAATAGAATTTGAAATGGAAATACAAACAGAAAACATAAAAACTAATTGGAAAAAAACAATTTACAGAAAAAAAATGAGCAACCCATCCCCCAGGCCTGCCCAACTTGCCCTCTCCTTCTCTCTCCTCTAACTGCCGCTCAGCGTGTAGCCAGCAGGCCTAGCAGCGGCCCACTCCAGCCCGTACCGGTTCAGCCCTCCTATCGTCGTCGTCTTCCCTGGCGACATCAAGCAGCTCGCTGGAGCGCCGCTGGCCATCGATTCCGTCACCTTCCCCCTGCCGTCCATTGCTCACTCGGGAGGGATAAGTTCACCACGTCGATGCCCCGATCGTCCTCGTCCATTCGCCCCCTCTCTAGAGACCTCCCTCTCCCTTCCCGCCAGCATCAACCCTAGCTCGCCGGTAGCAGCATGCCTCCGCCGCTCTAGACCGCCTGAGCAGCCGCTGTCCTGTGAGATCCGCCGCCACCCTCGCTCACCGACCAACCAATCAAGCTAGCGCGCCCTCCATCGGCCGAATCAAGTCCTCCATCACGAAGTCTGGCCACCGTTGTTTCGTCGATTCCGGCCACATCCGGCCCCGCCCTACCTCTACGATGTCCCCTTGAGCATCCCGGTGAGCTGGTGGTTCTCAGGAACCTCTTCACCCCTCCCTCTCGCTGCTTTGTCTTGCGACGTGCTCACTGCGCCACAGGACCTCGCCAGACTGCTCCAAGAACCAAACGTGAGCGGCGCCGCCCTATTTAGGTTTGCAGGGAAGCGCTGATTCGAGTAGGCTAGCTCCGGCAACCCCGCGCGCCCTCCGCCGCCGTCTGCCATCGCCGTCTGGCCCATTGGACGGCGAGCCGACGTGGCGCCCATGTGGCATCCACGTGGTTCTTGCTTGGCCTCGGCCCCACCAGTCAGTTGCAGTGGGTAGCCCCTGCCTTGGTGAGAAACACACCAACCGCCCCCCTGTCCCACTTTGCCTACGTGGAGGCTGAGGTGGCCAGAGGCCCACCTGTCTGTGTTTGTGGCTAGCCCAGCCTCTGTGTAAAAAGGTTTCCAGATTTATTTAAATTAAGAAAAAGTTTAAGAATTTCAAAAATTGTTTGAATATTGTAAATTCAATAACTTTTAATCTGTAATTCAGAAAATTACAAATAATATATCAAAATGTTCAGAAAAATGAGCTCTACCTATTTAAGCTATTATCATGCATTGATCAACAACTAAAATAACAAGTTTATTTAGAGAACAAATCAACCCCTCTCATAGACCGAGATCAAGTCAAGTACAAGGCTCCCGAAGATCTGCTTATCTGTTATCGACAGGCAAAGGCAAACATAGCCCCACCATGATATAATCCTATGATTTCGAAAGCATTTCAATTTCTACCATAATGCATATGATTCTACTATGGTCTTTTATCGATAGATAGGGTATCCTATCTATTGCATTACTCCCTTTGATCTTATATTACCTAATCCACTGCTCCTAGCATAACTAGGTTTGGCTTGTGTGCACTGCTAGAGCTATTATATGTGTCTGCTTAGCCATGCATAGCTTTTAAGTCTGGTCCATCCAGATGATGTATCAGATGCAGAGAATCTAGTATGACAGGAGAACGTGATGATATTAGATCGATGATATAAGTTAAACATGCTAACTCTTGTATGGGAGGCCACAGTGGGATGTGGTTTTTGTAGTCCCATGCTCGCCACCACTAGGAACCGAGTTCCTGCCTTTGGAACCAAGATGAGCGTATAACCACACGGGGACTGGACAACCTCACAAGCAACTAACTTTCCTAGTAGATTCCATGAGTCACATAGTTTAGGCATTCCATTCGACATATGCATAGAAAACCGTTTGAAAGATTTGCCGGGTGAAGTTGGTGCATTCATAACAGGTAGGTAAGCGTGGATCGGGTTGCTTGGGGTCGATGGAGCCCCTATTAACCAACCTCGCCTCACATCTTTAAGTACCGGCTTCGGGATTTGACCCGTTACGGCGGAACCATACTTATTGCGTGACTCATGGTCTCGGCGAAAGCAAGGTAAAGGTCGTGTCTAACCACCCACTGTCGGCCTTCCAAGGAAGAGGGCTTATCTAGTGGCATTAAGAGAAGGTTGGTACGTGTGGGTAAAGTTATACACCCCTGCAGGGTAACAATCTGTTCGAAAAGCCGTGTTCATGGTTATGAACGCTTGGTGACCAGATTCTAAGATCATAGAGAACTATAACCTAATCGTAAAACTTGGCAGATCAACGTGTGCTTAAGGACGCTTCCTCATGGGTACAAGGGGGTGATCCTAGTTGGTAGATGATGATGATTGGTGGATATCAAAAGATGATGATCAATATTTCGGAGACGTCGCTCTATTATCCCCTTTTAAAATACTCTGATTAGACGAGATTCTTCTCCCTCTGTTGTTTTATAAAGAAAGATGGCTTTTCGCAAAACAACTCCACTAGCCAGAAGTCTTGCGGAGTACACCCTGTACGCACCCTTGCTTTGTTGATACTTTTGGCAGAGTAAGTGTTCCCTGAAGATCAGTTTGGTACTACATCGACATCGACGAGTAGCTTGGGGTTCCCGGCTGGCAGCCTGGAATCTATGGGCTGGGATGTCATCGTTATGCTTTAGGCCTCTTAGGCCATTTGTTAAGTTTGCTATACTTAATAGCATAATTTCCCTTCCGTTGTTTGATGTTTGTGGTCAATGACCTATGCTTGTAATAATTTGGTTCTCTGCTCAGTTATGAGCTTGCTATAATAAATTTGTGTCGTAGGGTCACTGTTGTGTTACCGATTCTTCACTAGATATTCTCGAACTCAGGGTTAAGCTTATATCAGACGAAGGTCTGGGATTTGTTTAGCCCTGATTCCGGGGGTGTCACAATTATACACATTATCGTCTTTGTGTTTGGAGATCCAATCCTGCTGACCCGAGCCAATTGATGAACAAATAAATTCTATTTTGTTCCTCAAAAGTAATACTGGTAGGAATCACAGAAACTATCCTTCTCTAGGGACGCCCTCAGAAAAACCATCAGCGATCTCCACGTTGTGCATTGCTCTATAGGCAACCTCATCCATCTTCACGCCATCAAGATATAGGTCATGCGCCGTGCTACAGGCCCCACGCATGTTAGAGTAGCATATTATATCGGTCAGTATTATGGTATTCCAAGTTTTCTAAATAGGTGTAGGGTATAAAATAGACTGGGGTTGGAAGGTTAGAGTGCCAATTTCAAGGATTAGGAATTCATAGTTTGATTTAGCTTTTGTATAGTAGTTCAAGGTTTGTTTTGGACTTTTCCCAATTCTATTACATAAACTTTTTAAATTTTCTTCTCCCATTATGGTTCCATCATCTTGTTTCAATTGTAATATTTTTTCTTTCTATGTTTCCCTTTAGCAATAACATGAATGTATATTAACTTTAACTTACAAAAATTCCACCAAACATTTGTTCTGTACGCTTAGGAAAATACTAGCTTCATTTTGTCAAATGGGTGCAATGAGAGTAAAAAAGGAGGAGGATGTGCAGATAAGTAGAAGTGGCACGCGCTGGGAGGGGGTTCAACAGAAGGTGGCCAATTCTGATGGAACTTTGAATCACACTTTTGCATGGCAAGGTGATTGTTTCGTGAACACGTCAAATCAAAGAAGGTCAGTCTTACCATATCCTTAAATGTTAGAATTCTACACGTCATATCTCATAACATAAAATATGCATATTTTGAATCTATGATATAGACGACAGAGGTCTCGACTCACTCAAACAAGAGTTTTATCCCCGCGGGAAACCATAGGATATCATTGCTTCGCAACATTTCCTAAAAACATGAGACTAGAAGTTAAACTCTTCACAAGTAACAACGGTTGTGTGTGCTAATTATATGCAATGTATTTTATTTGTAGAGAGATTTGTCTAGATACGCATTAACTGTTGATTTATGCACATAACACTTTGAAAGTATGAGGATAACCGTGGGAGCTGATAAAATTAGAAAGTACAGAACAATTTTTGCTTGACGTAAAACCAATAGTGGATTTGTATCTTTTTTTCCAATTTTTCTCTGATAGAGTAAATTCCAGTCTCTTAGACATATCACCGAACATAAAAAAAGGTACAGTGACCGATACAGAAACACCACTAACCACCACAAAGGCAACAAGAACACATGATTACACGTGCATTAGTGAGCTTGAGATATATGTACCAAAATGGCCAAGAAAGACAACAAAAATAAAATAAAGTGCTAACTTAAATAAGCATAGTAATAGGTGTCAACCCTGGACATTGCTGACACTAGCTAGGACGTATGGGCACGTCTCCTCCATCTATCTATCTCCAACAAGGAAATATGAGCTCTCCATTGGAGACTTTGGTGTCACTCCCTCTACAGATTTTGGAGTAAAGCAAAGATGAATGGCAAAACCAGCAACGGAAGTTTTGGTTCTTATGGGCGAGGTCGCAACCTAACACGACCTGTTGATGTTGGGGATAGAAATGGAATCTATAATTTGTAGAAAGGAGTAGCGGGTACCCAATAAATTGGAATGCCCTGCACATCCTCGGGGGCATCGACCTCCTCAAAGCTTCTGGCTTGTACTAGATATTGCTCTCTCAATGATGAGAAATTCATTGTGTGTTGGGGTGGGAAAGGTGGGCTTTGTCCAGGGTTCTGTGTTTTGTTTCTTGATATATCTTTGTGGGTCTGATCGTATTTTCTTTTCCGGATGCGTTTTTTAGGGAGAAGCTAGGAATGGCCGGCGGTGACGAAAGGAATGGGATGGTGGATAAGTTCCCGGTGGGAATGCGCGTGCCTGCCGTTGACGATGACCCCATCTAACTCTGGGATCTAAAGGCCCTCCTGCGCTACTGCAAATACCAACGTGAGCGTCCTCAATATCCATATCTCCCTCCTTTTGCCCCTAATCCATAATAATAAATGGCCATATGATATATTGTTTGGGTGATTTTACGGTACTGTATACTACACATTTACGGTGCAGTATTTTTGACTAATCTGATGGTCAATTTCCGCCACCGACTGAAAATGAAGATGATCAAACGAGAACAAAAATAAGATGATCAGACGAGCATGAAGATGACGATGAAGATGACCAGACAAGCACAAAGCCGTAAAATCTCCCAACCAATATTGCCATTGATTATTATGGATTAGGGGCAAATGAGGAGCGAGATGGAGACTGAGGACACAACCGTTTGTATTTGCAGTAGCGCGAGAGGGACTCCAGTGCCCTGAAGTAGATGGGGTCATCATCGACGGCGAGCACGCGCATCCCCTCCGGGAACTTGTGCACCATCCCATGCCTTTTCTCACCTCTGACCATGCCTAAATTCTTCCAAGAACCCGCATCTGGCAAAGCAAACACAATCATACGAACAAATATATGTAAAGAAACAACACACTGAAATCCCGGAGAAACTCCACCTTTCCCACCCTAACACACAATGACTTCCTATTTGTGGGTAGAGAAATATCTAGTACATGCAAGCTTTGAGGAAGGTCGATGCTCCCGAGGACGTGCAGGGAGTCGCAATTTATGGGGCGCCCACTCCTCCCTTCCACAGATTACAGTTTCCATTTCTACCCCAACATCAATAGGCCGTGTTCTCTTTTGACCTCGCCCAAAGGAACCAATATTCCGGTTTATGGTTTTGCTATTCATCTTCACTTCGCTCCAAAATCTATAGCAGGAGTGACATCTTCACTTCGCTCCAAAATCTATAGCAGGAGTGACACCAGGTCTACAACGGAGGGCTCTTATTGCCTTGTAGATATAGAGAGATGGAGGAGACGTGGACAAACTGTCCTAGCTAGTGTTATCAATGGCCAGGGTAGATGCCCATTGTTGTGCGTAATTAAGTTAGCTCTTTATTTTATTTTTGTTCCCTTTTTTGGCCATTTTGGTACATGTGTCTCAAGCTCACCGACGCACATGTATTCTTGTTACCTTCGAGTGGTTGGTGGTGTTGCCAGATCCATCACCGTACCTTTTTTCATGTTCGGTGATATATCTAAGAGACCGGAGTTTATTCTGTTATAGAAAAATTAAAACAAAAATACACAAATCCACTATTGGTTTTACGTCAAGAAATATTTGTTCTGTACTTTCTAATTTTATTAGCTCCCACGGTTATCCATGTACTTCCCAAGTGTTATATGAATCAATGGTTAATGCGTAGATAGACAAATCTCCCTATAAATAAAATACATTACATATAATTAGCCCACCGCAACCATAGTTACTTATGGAGAGTTTAACTTCTAGTCTCATGATTTTAGGAAATGTTGGGAAGAAATGATATCCTCCCGTGGGGTAAAACTCTTGTTTTAGTGAATCGAGGCCTCCATCATCCATACAAAAGATTCCAAATTACGTATATTTTATCTTATGAGATATGATGTGTGGAATTCTAACATTTAAGAATATGGTAAGGCTTACCAATTTGATTTTACATGTTTATGGAAACAGTCACCTTGGCGTGTGAAAGAATGATTGAAAGTGCCATAAAACTGGCTACCTTCTGTTGAACTACACTCCCACCACTTCTACTTTGAAGGAAATGTGCCCTAGAGGCAAATGGATTTTATTATCATATCTCAATTAGTTTGTAATAATTTCATATGTGTTATAGCTTTATCAAGCAGAAACATTGATACACGTGTGGTATGTAAATAAACCAAGTCCGTAGTAGCCTCTATTTATAATAGTTCGTTTGACAGCTGATGATCCAGGTTTCCCGATCATGGACTTACTTTAACGTCAACTGACAACGAGATCACGTCATTATGAATGATGTGATAGACATTGCCCAATATAAGTATTGCAACATAATAAATTCACTTAGTTCGTCATTGCAATAGTTAGAAGCGTAGTTTATTTCTCCTTTGATTACGAGATCATATTAATCACTATCGCCCAATGCTGCTTTAACTACATCAAATGTCATGTTTGGAACTGGGTGACAATAACGGTGTATGTTGGGTATTCTAGAGGGATATGTTGAGGCCTATGGATCAAGATCAAGATTTGTTCACCCGTGTGACATTAAGATACACACGGAAGACTCAGTGAGATTACATCCATAATATTGCTACACGTGACTAGGTCATGAGGATGGAATATCACGGGAACGGGTTAATCATTGCTTGTTGGTAATGATATTGGACAAGGTATATGATATCGATAATCAGATCTCGGAAAAGTCAGTATCTAAGTAACAAAGGGAATTGGACTCGACATAAAACATCATAGAATGCGCAGGGGTCACTATGGCCATTCTGGTCCCGCTATTGATCATTGATCTGAGAGAGGTCTCGATCATATATATGATGTTTCCAAACCATTGGGTAACACGCTTAAGGGTACAATGACGCTTGGAGATCATTATAGAATTATCGGAATCAAAGGATGAAATAGAAGAGAAAACCTGAAGCGTTTCGTGAGAGAACTAGAATCGTTCCGAGAGGATCCGAAGTCGTTCGGCGTGAACCGAAAGGTATTTCTGGTCAAAAGGGATTTAATAATATGTATTTCTTATTAATTAATGTAATTAATATTAAATATATATTTAAAGTTATATTTAATGGGTCAAGTTCCCAAGGAACAAAGCCCAAGAGGGAAGCCACCCAAAGGGAGGCCAGCCTAGCCGCTGGTGCCATGGGCCTTGGAGAGAGGGGTGGAGCTAACCCCAAACCCAACCGTCCATGATCCAGTACACGGGTGGGGGGCCACCTTGCTGACGGCCACCTCCCCTCCATGGTGTGTTTCCCACCTCCTCCTTAAGACCCACCTGGGACTTGGATGGGTGGGAGTGCCCTCCCTTCCCCAATATAAGGAGGGGAATATGGGGAGGGAGAAACACAACAATTGAGGTATTCTCTAAGGAGATTTAACTCAGAGAAAATCCATCACTCGCTCTTTCCCTCACGTGTGGTTCCCAAGTATGGAATTTCACACAATGATAGATCTCTCTCTCTAGTCGCTTGTCAGGGGATCACCCCTGGGTAGGATAATCAGACAAGAATCAGGGGCAATGTAACTGCCAGTCGGCTGATCCCAACCGGATGTAAAAACTCAAGAGCATGTTAGGGAGAAGGCCCAATGCAAAGCAAGCCAGCAAACCAATCAGCCGTATAAGAAGACGCAAGAAGGGTACCTAGACGGATGGATCTTACCAGTCAGACAAGATAGACGGCAAGGTCGTACCAGCCGGAAAGAACAAGACAGACGAGATAGCTAGCCGGCTAGGGCAACCAAGTCGGATAGTAAGGACAGACGGATAACGCAAGTCACAGTATCATGTAGCCCTAGCAGACAATGGCAGGACAGGAGGACAAAGTCAACGGAACGGATGCTGGAGAAGATGGCCCGTACCCGTGTCGGGCGAGAAAAGGATCCACTGCTCGTGTAGGCCGGGGTGGCCTCCACTGATTCAGTGTCGGCCGGGGGTCGCGGCACTATGCAAGACGTCAGGGAGGCGATATACTATACTAGAATAGTCGGTCGGGCCTGCCAGTGGGACCCGCTAGTCGGCAGTTTTGTTGCCCATGCCGCCTCGGCCTATATAAGGGGCAGCAGGGGCAACGTAGCAAGGGTTGGCTTCTCATTCTCTAGTTAGACCAAAGATACAGCTCGAGGAGCACTTGTAGCTCCCAGTGTTCATCAAATAGTCAGATCGAATGGACTAGGGGTGTTACCTCACCACGAGGGCCCCGAACCTGGGTACTTCTTGTGTCCCCGATGCATGCCTGTGCCCAATACCGCCTGTGGACGCCGTCGCTCGCTTCCCTGCTTGCTCCCAAACCTTTATCTAGCCTGCTCAGGCACAACCGTTTCCATAACAACAACAGTTGGCACCCACCATGGGGCAAAGATGGTGGCGACCGGAGTAACTTTCCACACGGTACCCCGCACTTCGTATGGCGAGCGCGTGGCCTCCGGCCTCGTGCTCACCTTGGGCCAGTTCGACTGCATCATCGACAACGCCCGCTGCTTCGCCGGCTCTAGCTTCCCGACATGCGGCTCCATCCTGCAGTTCGACGACATGCCAGTCTACTTCGCCATCGTGCCAGAGGATTTCCCTTGGGAGATCTCTCCTTATCGGAGGCGCGCTCGTCGTGCCTTGCAGCATGGAAGTGATGATGGCTGGATCTAGCCACGGTCGTCGTCTCGCTCTCGGGAGAACCAGCGACGTAGCCGGCACATCCACTCCTATGCATGCAAAGGTAATGGTGGAGGATGTCATTGAGGAACTCCTCGTGTCGGTTGACTTGGGAGAGGACACGGATGAGGCAGCCGCCAAGATCGAGGAAGCGCGATAACGTTTGCTTCTCCAGGACCAGGGCCTGGCCTCCACCAAGTACCAGATGGAGAGTAACATGTGCGAGTACAACCGTGCCCATGGTCTCAACCCAGCTAATCAAGACCCTAGCCGGCTAGGATCCGTGCAGCATCGCGGGGGAGAACTAGGCGTCCGTTTCGAGCAAGACGTCGAGCCGGGGCCTCACATGTACTTCCCACCGCCTGTATATGACACCACGGTCAAGAATGTCCAGGTGGCACGATCCGTCGCGGAAGAGATACCCCACCTGGAGGGGGAGGAAATAATCCGAAAGTTTCAGCAGGTGTAACACCTGTTGCGGGTGGCTGACGAGCAGGACGAGGCCACTCGGGTCGCGTACGACGCATGGGGCGGCTCCAGAGGGAACCATCTGGCTAGAGGCAGCCGGGGAGGCCCTCGCCAGACCGAGTACTCCATTTCTCTAGGCCAGCACTGTGCGCGCTCGCGCTCCAAGCGTCGCCAATCCGGTAGAAAACAACCCCGAGGCGACCAAGGTGCTATGAGTCACCCACGGACTGCGGCTCCTCCACCACATTCGGCTGAGCAGGACCACCCTCCACACCCTCCCCCATCCCGCCTCACTAGCCGGTGTCAACACCCGGATTTTTTATCCCAGATGCCTGTTATGCCATACATCGCAATCCCAGGATTACAATTTTTGCGTGACATAACAGAATTGGATACCACAGTACATCATCCATTACAAACCATACATAAGGTTTTACACAAATAAGGATCTCATGATCCAGTTCTTAATACAACTTCAAGTAGTGGAATACGTAATAATAACGGTAGCATGGGCGAAGCTCCATCTTCGGGGTCATAGGCAATGCTGACGATGGGAGATGATCCTAGTTGTCGTAACCTTCCTGAAGTCCATCCTCCAGGTACTCCTCTTCATAGTCTGGCCACGGGAATAGCTAGGGACAAAGCCATGAGTACTCTTTAAGTACTCGCAAACTAATACTAACAAGTGAAAGGGGTTTTCGATAATTGGACACTAGGCTCTAGGGTTGTTTTGCAAGAAGCCAGATTTATCTCTACTAAGTTCAGAAGCAAGAGAGCTAGTTGAAGTTTATGACACCTAAGTGGGAACTTGTATCTCATGCCACAACTCTGTTGTGGTCATGTCGTGGTGGTGACACGGCAGATGCCATGGGTAGGCTAAAGTAAGGGGCCAATGGATGCTAGTGGGATCTGGGGAGGGAAGATGCAGTTAATTCTACACACAGAAGACTAAGGCAAAGACCTTTATTTCCTTCCTTGAGCTACAAGTGCTCCTCGAGCTGTATGTAAGGAGAAAAGAAGAACTTCACCAGCCTAACAGTACTAAAACTGAGTCGATCCCTTCCTCTGGGTCCAAGCCTCCCCTTATAAAGGAGAGCCTTGGGTGCCTTTAGGGCTGACGGGGCAAGCATATTCGAGTAATATGCTTGTCCCAAAATAGTAGTTCGGCGCCCTCCTTTCCCTGTCGCCCTTCTAACGACGGCAAGGCACCAGAGGACCCCTCCTGCGTGCCTCGGGCTTCAGGACTGTCACCTCCGTGTCCTCCTTCTGCCCCTCTGACGCTCTGCACGTTTGTCCCTTGTGCTTGGCTCCGCTCAGATTCCTCCTAGCCTAAAGTTAGAGTTTGACTTTAGGTTTCTCCTTCTCCTGCAAGCTTCGTATCATCCGGCCTTACCTCGCGTAACTCGGCTTGTCCTTCACCTGCATTAAGATTACTCGGGTTAACCCGGCCGACTTACGTAGTATCCCGGCCGGGTAATGCCTTGCCTTTATCATAAGGGTCCTACTCTTCCCTGTCTTGGCCGACCTCAACAGGATTCGGCCGACTCTGACAGTAACTCGGAAACTAGACGGGCAACCTCCTTTCGTCTTTTCCCATCTTTACCCTACCCGAGGTCATCTCCCCAACATTAGTCCCCGAAGCTGGTATGGCACTGCCAATAACTTCGGCCGGGCCGTATCAGTTTCATGAGATTTCTTTTGCCTCGTTTCCGAGTTATCTTGCTCGAGGTATCATCGTATCTTCTCGCGTACGCCTCGTCCTACATGTCTTATTCATCATTGTTTCTCTAGTTTTTTGTTCCTCTACAGTAATTATTGTCAGTCTACAGTTATTGTTGCGCCTGTCCCGTCGGCGCTGCGACGCCTCGTGCGTAGTTTCCATCGGGGATCGTGGCTTTCTTTCCCATCGTGTGGTCGTTGGTGTGGTTCCACTCATCATCGTGCGTTGGCGCCACGTCCACGATCTACACGGTCAACCACCTCACCCACGATCCCACTACCTTGCAGGTAGCGCGGTTATAAAGAGGGGCGCGGCGCTGGGAGATTTACTTTCCCCCTTTCGCTCGCCCGCGCCCTTCTTCTTCCTCTCGCCTCTATGCCCGCTCGCGCTTCCGCCGCCGTGCGCTCGTCTGAGTTATCGACGGCAAGAATCCCGCTGTTCCGCTCCGTCGCCCTCGTCGCCGCTCGCTTGCTCTGGCACCGTCGCTGGTGAGTTCATTCGGTCCTACCGCCTGGCTTTTCCTCTGGAGATCTCAGTTTCTCCTTTGTCATCGCACGATAGTTTTCTCTCCGCTCCGCCGCCGTTTTTTGGTAGAACCAAGATGGGGCCTTGTAGTTCCAGATTTTCCTCCGCCACTAGTCCTTCCTCTGTAGATTTCTCCGGCGAACCGATGTCTAGCTCCGTCAGCGGTGCCCTGATTGAGGATGATGATGCTGGCTCTGGGCCCGAGCGAGGCTCGTGGCAGGGCTCCTCCATTACTCGCCGTGAGATCGAGTGGCTAATCCGGACTCGGAGGATAGGGAAGGCGAGTATGTAGTTTTCATGTCGCATTTCGCGCGTGGCTTTGGTCTCCCTCTCAGCTACTTCGCTAGGGAGTTTCTTGATTACCTCGGCCTTCAGCCGCATCATCTTCCCGCCAATGCCATTGCTTGTCTCTCTGCCTTCATCTCTGCCTCAGAGGGATATTTCGGCCTATGGCCGTCCCTGCATGTCTGGTCGAATTTTTTCCAGATTCGTTCTAACGTTGTCCCAGACAAATCTGTGCACCCCTCCGAGAAGTTGCTTACCCAATGTGGAGCAGCGTCCATTACACCTCGGAGGAAATCTGAATTTCCTCGTGTCGCGGGGCTAGAGTCGTGCAAGAAGTGGCACAAGTCCTTCTTCTATGTCAAGAACATGGGAAAGGAGGATAAGATTCGGCTCCCTGCCTTCTCCATTGGCACACCTTCCAAGAAGAACTGGACTTATAATCCGAGGAAGAGTCACGCTTTGGTCGAGGCTTTTGAGATTCGGCTTAAGGAACTGATCCGCGCCGGGTTACGCGGCGAGGATCTGATGACTACCTTCGTCAGCAGCCGAATCTGCCCACTCCAGAAACGCACACGCAAACTCTGCTACATGAGCGGTCCTCTTGACCCCAACCGAGTCTCGACCGTGGAGCTGGACAACTACCTCAGCTTTAAGAGTGTCCGAGCTATCTTTAAGACAGAGATGCCTGAGGATTGGGCTTGGGGATTGAAGCCATTCACCCGCGAGCATCCCCTCCCGAAGTAAGCTTAATCATTAATGCTTTGCTTTCCAATTGCTTTCGTAACTTTCTTTGCTAATCTTCCTCTTTCTTGTCTTACAGAGGTTTGCGGAGCAGAAGGATGAGGACGCGAGGTTTTATCACTCCCGTGGCCTGCGGATCGGAATACTCCGGACAGTGGGGAGCCGGACTCGGAAGAGTTCGTCCCCAAGTCGGATCTCGCTCCGGCTCGTGCTCGTGGAAAGACCTCGGCCCACGAAGAGGAAGGTGATTCGGACGAGGTCCAAGTTCTAGAGGTAGTTGCCGCAATGCCAATTTCTTATGCATTTCCGGCTTCTACTTTCCCAGCTAATCCGGCCGGTCAGGTTCACGACGCCGAGACTCTTGCTTCCCGGCCCCCTGTTACCTCGGGGAAACGTGGGGCTCCCACTGGTGCCTCAGAGACTGCTCCCAAGAAGCGAATGAAGAAGTCCGCTCCGAATCCTCCCAGGCGCAAGACCATGCCTGGAGTCACAGGGTGAGTTTCTTTTGCTCGTGTTTCTTGTTTTTCTCTTTCTGCTTTTTAACTTGACCTTTTTTATTTTCGCAGCGCTCCACTTTTTGTTAAGCCCGGTGGTCCCAGCATGACGAGTCGTATGACTCGGCAGCCGTCCCCTCCGCCTACTGAAGATACCAGGATTCCCAGTCCTGCTCGCGCTGCATCTCCTCCAGCTCCGAATCAGACGCCACCTCACCACGATGCACCTGAGATTCCTCCCATTGATGTTGATTCCACTCGGCACACAGACATTTCTACCGAACCTGCTGCCTTCTCTGTGAACCCTAATGTCTCTACTGAGCCTCTTTCTGCCCCCGCGGTTTCCACAGTGACTCCTTCCCCGGCCGAGGACGTCCATATCTCTGCGCCCTCTGCGGCTGTGACTCCTCCGGCTCCTAAAGATGTCGTTCCCAGTGTCGAGGTATCAGCTCCTACTGATGCCTCTTCTAAAACATGAAAAGCTGTCGTCATTAAAGCTTCCTCCTCCTAGAAAGGTCTTGCCGGCTCTTCTCAGCCGAATATTGCTGATGTGCTGCGCAAAGGAGCTGCCTCCGCCAAAGCCTCCGTTACCCGCCAAGACTACCTCGCTCTTCATAAAAGCCCTGCAGCAGCGGTGTCTACACAGCATGTCCGAGGTAAAGTCCTAACTCGCATGCGAGTGGGGAACAGCCTCGCTGGTTGAATATGCCAATAACTGGAATGCTGCCGATCAGTTCGAGGGTAATCCAGGCAGCCAGCCGTTTCAGGTTTCCGACATCAGCAGCCGCCTGCATCAAGCCGCCAAGATCGTTCTTGAGAGTGACAAGATGAATGGGGTAATTGCCTTTTATGGAGTTTTGATTAGTTCTCCAAATGCTATTATATACATTCTAGTCCCCGAAGCTTGCAAGCGAATAACTTGTTATTCGTTTGGAAGTTTTATGATGCTCTACTTAGTTGAATTTTATCTTAGAATTTGAACCTCCATCCAGCTAGATCTGCCTTAAATTTTGCTTGATTTGTGTCTATCTGAACTTCGAATATCCAGCCACCTAGGTCCGGGGTAAGTTTTGCTTGACTCGGATTTGTTTTAGTTTCGAATATCCAGCCACCTAGATCCAGGTTAAGTTTTGCTTGACTCGGATCTGTTGTAGCTTCGAATATCCAGCCACCTAGATCTGGGTTAAGTTTTGCTTGACTCGCGTGTGTTTTAGTTTCGAATATCCAGCCACCTAGATCCGGGTTAAGTTTTGCTTGACTCAGATCTATCGTAGCTTCGAATATCCAGCTACCTAGATCCGGGTTAAGTTTTGCTTGACTCGGATCTGTTGTATCTTCGAATATCCAGCCACCTAGATCCGGGTTAAGTTTTGCTTGACTTGGATCTGTTGTAGCTTTGAATATCCATTCACCATTTGCTCTATTGCTTAGGTTGCACATGACCGGCGGACCACCGAATTTCAAAGGTTGCTTTTTGCGCATAGGAAATTGGAAGAAAAGTATGAGAAAGTTATTCCTGTGGTGAAAAAAGCTGGTAAGTCGACAAACCTTTTCATCGGCTCCGACACTCTTATTGTTTTGTACACTAGATGTTGGCTCACTTTGCTGGTAAACAGGTAACATCAACAATCTTAACATCTGTCTTGAGAAGAGAGTCAAGGTTCTGGAAGGTTAGTTGCTTTTTTACTTTATATATTCCTCTTTAAAATGTGCGCTAATTTTCTTTTATCTCTTTTGGATTTGGTAAAGCCGAGTTACAAACCTTTGCAGCATCTCACCAAGATTGCACGTCCATGCCTGATGTGATGCTGCATTTTTTAGAACAAAGTGCTACTCACTCGGCGCAGCTGAAGGATAAAGATGACGAGATAGATCGTGCCGAGGTGGAGGCTCTTAAGCTCTCTCAGAAGTCTGAATTGGAAAAGGTCGACCAGGAGTTCTCCGAGGAGAAAAATCGGCTAGCTCTGCAGTTGCAGAAAAATAAAGAGCTCCTCGAGGCTGCCGAACTGAAGACACGTGGGATGAGCGAGGATATCACTCGTTTTGAGAAGATCAAGATTGCCTGGGCCAAAGACCTTCAGATAATGCTGAGTTATATTCATCGTAAGCTTATGACCATGGTCGGGTTATCTTTTCCCTTTTCTTATTGCTGACTAATGCGGTCGTGTTTTGCGCAGACCATTTTCCAGAGGCTAAACCCGTGAGCTTGAAAGCGGTCATTAGTGCACGAGTGAACTGAGGTGTTCCTGTTGACGCGGACTCGGAGTACTCGCTGGAAGATTTCCTGGTTGCTGTTGGCGCTGCAGTTGGTCCGATGAATATTATGGGCAGAGATTTGGTGCAGGTGGCTATCCGAGCCTACCATGTTCTCTGGCCGAATACTTCTGGGACTCCTAATATTGACGATGTCCAATTGTTGGTGGACAGGTTAATGGCATCTGAAAGGCAGCTAAGTCTTTGGAGGGAATCGGCCGGACGAGCCAGTGCCGATATGGCTCTTACTGTCATCATGTCATGGTATGAAGACATTTCTCTTGACATTTTAAGAAATTTGCGCACTGGTTCCCGCTGGGTAGAGGACCCCGACGTTGTCGCTCTTCGGCAAGCTCGAGCCTTCCAGCTTGTTGAGTATGCCGACGTGCATACTTGGAACGAAGGTCCAAGTTTCCTTCCTAACCCCGAGGACGAGGTCGTAGTTAAGGATGCCTCGGAAAACAACTCGGCTAAACAAGGAGAAGATGAGGGTGACTCGGCTGCTTCTGGTGATTCCAGTTCGATCTCAGATGGTAATGGCGACGCACGATCCTCCTCCAAAGGTACTAGGAATTCTACTGCGCAAGCTGATGCTCCTCAGCAGCCTCGGGCTTCCTCCAAAGTCGTTCCTGGGTCTGTGGAGGGCGAGGCAACCTCGGCCAAAGCTCCACCTACCTCGGAGTGCCCAGCCCCGGACCAAGTTATTGCCTCTCCAACAAAAAACCTCTAAGTCATTTCCGACCCCTAGTATGCCGGGCGTATGATGTACGTGGAATATTTGTCCGTCTTTTGTATGGTACGAATTTATTTTGCCGAGTGCCGCTGAGACATATATATGGTTGTAATCGTTATTACTTTGTTTAACTGGTGTTGTTTGCCCGAATTCTTGCTTTGGCAGCCTTCAACCTCTTGAGTTTGGTGTACATTTCTGCCTTTAGACCACTGTGGTTTAGACTGTTAATCTGGGTGTGGACTTCGAATATCATACGATATTGAGCTGTTCTTACTCTAGGTGTCGAAGTTTGATACCCTCCTTGTATCAAAGGATAACCACTACTTCGAAACAATATAGGACAGTCCCCGAGTCACTGCCTATGGCGCCGAAGTTTAGTATATATACCAAATTTCAGAAATAATATAAGACGGTCGCCGAGTCACTGCTCAAGGTGCCGAGGTTTAATATACCACCCAAATATAGAAAGAATATGAGACATTCCCCGAGTCACTGCTCAAGGTGCCGAGGTTTAGTTTGTGAATTAAGCTTAGAAATAAATTTGGGGCAGTCCCCGAGTCACTGCTCAGGGTGCCGGGGTTTAGTATGTGAATTAAGCTTAGAAATAAATTTGGGGCAGTCCCTGAGTCACTGCTTAGGGTGCCGGGTTTTAATACATAATCCAATCTTTAAAAAATATCTAGTGCAATCCCCGATCCACTGCTCGAGGTGCCGAGGTTTAATAACATATGGCAGTCCCCGAGTCACTGCTCTGGACGCCGAGGTTCAAAACATAATTGGTGCTCCATCCTGAGACATTACTTTACAATGTGTTGCTACGAGTAAAATGGACGAAGTAAAGCTACGTTCCACGGCCTTTTCTGTTCTTTCCTGGGGATTGAGCATCGATTAGGTAATAGGCATCATTGTGCAATGCTTTGCTCACGATGAATGGTCCTTCCCATGGAGGCGATAGCTTGTGCATGCCGGCCGTGCATTGCACTAGTCGGAGAACCAAATCTCCTTATTTGAACACTCTTGGATTCACCTTCTTGCTGTGATATCGTCGCAAGTTCTGCTGATAAATAGCTGATCTTGATAGCGCCATCTCTCTGGCTTCTTCTAGCAGATCAACAGTATCTTGCTGAGCTACTTCATTTACTTCTGAAGTTGTATATTGGGTAACTCTTGGCGAGTCATGTATTATGTCGGCTGGAAGCACGGCTTCTGCCCCATATACCAGAAAGAATGGTGTATATCCTGTTGATCTGTTTGGAGTAGTCCTGAGACTCCATAGTACTGCTGGTAGTTCCTCAATCCAACATCCTGCCGACCTTTGCAGTGGTTCGACGAGTCGTGGTTTTATTCCGGACAATACTAGTCCATTAGACCTTTCCACTTGCCCATTGGATGCTTGGTGAGCCACAGAGGCAACATCTAATCTTATGTGCTTTTCTTGGCAAAATCTAGCGAAAGCTCCTTCTGCAAAGTTTGTGCCGTTGTCTGTAACAACACTGTGCGGGTATCCATATCTTAAGATAATATCTTTGAGGAATTTTACTGCTATGGTCCTATCACATTTTTTTATTGGTTTCACTTCAATCCATTTTGTGAATTTGTCCACCATGACCAATATGTGGGTCATCCCACCTCGGGCCGGCTTAAATGGTGCCACCATATCTAAGTACCACACAGAAAATGGCCAAGTAATGGGTATCGTTTTTAACTCGGATGATGGCATGTGTATCTTGGTTGCATATCTTTGACAACCATTACATTTTTCAACCAGCTCTTTGGCTTCTTTCAACGCTGTTGGCCAATAAAACCCATGTCTGAATGCTTTGGCCACTAAGGCTCGAGATGAGGCATGATGTCCACATTCTCCTTGATGTATATCTAGGAGGATCTCCTAGCCTTCTGCCGAACTCACACATCTTTGCAATACACTTGTGACACTTCTTTTGTACAGCTCATTATTTATGATCGTATAAGATTTAGCTCTTCTCACTGTCTGTCTTGCTAACACCTCATCATTCGGCAAATTCGCATCTCTAAGGAAAGAGAATATGGGTTGCGCCCATATAGGTGTGATTTTCTCTGGTGTGGTCTCACTATCTATTTCCATGTTTTCTGCCGACATAACGACCTCAGACTTCTCCATAGTCATGCTTGTATCAGCTGTCTTTCTCTTTGAGAATTCCGGGTTATATTGCTTGTCAATTTCCATCGGCACATTATCTTCTCCTGACTTGGCCAAAATAAAGATAGATTTGGACTCTGGTGACGGTGTTATTGATGGTTTCCTTAGGTGCTCTAGGGCGATACCTGGGGGAATTGACTGCCTAGTTGATCCTAGTTTTGACAACGTGGTTGCGGCGTCGTTTTCTACCCGAGGTATATGGTGAAATTCACATCCTTCAAAGTATCCACTGATTTTTTGCACATGAAATCTATACAAAGCCATATTATCATCCAATGCATCCCAATTGCCTGAGACTTGCTGTACTACTAGATCTGAATCTCCATACCATAAGATTCGGCGTATGCCAATCTCTTTTGCCACCTTCAATCCATGGACAAGTGCTTCATATTCGGCTACATTTTTTGACGCGGCAAAATGTATCTGCAGCACATATTTCAGCTGATCTCTTTTTGGGGAGGTTAACACTATTCCTGCCCCCAAACCATTTCTTAGTTTGGAACCGTCAAAGTGCATCGTCCAATAATTCGGGTCTGGCAATGGTGGCTCATATTGCACCTCAGCCCAATCTACGAAGAAGTCGGCCACAACCTGAGATTTGATTGCCTCTCTCGTATCGAATTGCGGAGCATAAGGTGACAATTCAATTGCCCATTTTGCTATTCGGCCACTTGCATCTTTGTTACTCAATATGTCGGCTATGGGTGCTTCACAAATCACTTTGATGGGGTGCTCTTCGAAGTAATGTTTAAGCTTCTTTGCCGACATGTACACTCCATAAGCCATCTTCTGATAATGTGGGTAATTTTGCTTTGAGGATGATAACACCTCGCTTAAGTAATACACCAGACTTTGCACTGACTTATCATTTTCGATTCGTTCTACGATGATTACAACACTCACTACTCTGTTGGTGGCCGCTATGTAGAGTAACATAGGCTCTTTTGATAATGGAGAAGCTAAGACGGGCGCTGTGACCAACATCCTTTTCAATTCATGAAATGCACTGTCTGCTTGTGGAGTCCAAATGAACTTATCTGATTTCTTCATCAGTTGATAGAGTGGTAATGCCTTCTCTCCCAGCCGACATACAAATCGGCTGAGCGAGGCTAAATAACCTGTGAACTTTTGTACGTCATTTAGACACCTTGGCAACTCCATCCTTTCTACTGCCTTTATCTTGGTTGGGTTGGCCTCTATACCTCAGCTAGATACGAGAAAACCGAGTAATTTTCCCGCTGGCACGCCAAATGTGCATTTTTCCGGGTTAAGCTTCATTCGGAACCTTCTCAGGTTCGCGAAAGTCTGCCGTATATCATCCAGTAGTGTTTTGCTTTCTTTAGTTTTGATAACAACATCATCCACATATACTTGTACATTTTTTCCTATCTGGTCATGTAAACATTTTTGCATGCATCTCTGATACGTCGCTCCTGCGTTCGCGAATAGATAACATTGTGCGATAGCAATAAGCCCGTCACGGGTAATAAACGATCTTTATTTGATCGGCGGATTTAACGGTATATGGTGAAAACCGAATCTGGCGTCTACAAATGACAATAGTTCACAACCAGCGGTCGAATCAATGACTTGGTCTATTCTAGGTAAGGGAAAAGGATCTTTTGGACACGCCTTGTTCAGGTTCGTGTAATCGATACACATTCGCCATACAATGGCTACATTTGGATCATCCTTCTTCTTTTCTACTAGCACCGGGTTTAACAGCCAATCCGGATACAACACGTCCATGATGAACCCGGCCGCAAGGAGCCGAGCTATTTCATCCCCTATTATTTTTCTCCTGTCTTCAGCGAAGCGGCGGAGAGGTTGCTTCATCGGCCTTGTTCCTGGCCTTACATTCAGAGAGTGCTCAGCCAACTCCCTCGGCACACCTTGCAGATCCTGGGTTGACCATGCAAAGATATCTCGATTCTCACGGAGGAAGTTGGTGATCTCTCTTTCCTATTTAGCATCCAGGCCGGCACCGATAGTGACGGTGCGCTCCGAGAATTGTTCATCTATCTGGAACTTTTTTGTTTTTTAGTCGGCCGAAAGGAGACACTTCCATGTGGGTTGGCTAATGCCGGCATATTCAGCTGTGCCGACTGAGCGAGGGCTGCTACCTCCTGAATCCTTCTTTTTTTCCCTTGCTATTACCAATGATTTGGCCAAATTTGACCCGGCTGAAGCACATTCCATCGACTTCCTGAAATCCCCTGCTACTGTTATCACCCCTTGTAGTCCGGGAAACTTCATTTTTAGATAACTGACATGGCAGCTGGCCATGAATTTGGCCAATGTTGGCCGCCCGAGTAGAGCATGATAACAACTTTCTAGATCCACCACCTCAAACTCTAAGTTTTCTGCTCTGCAGTTATCTCTGGTGCCGAATAACACGTCCACTCGGACCTTACCAATGGGTTCGCATGAAAGCCCTGGTACTATCCCATGGAAAGTGGTCCTCGTGGACAGCAACATGTTCTGTGTTATTCCGAGTTTGTGTATTGTATCTTTGTACATGATATTGATACTGCTCCCATTGTCAATGAGTACCTTTGAAAATTTCACATTAATGCTCAGTCCGACAAATGTCGGATCTAACACGAGCGCATATGACCCCGGACTCGGCATTATCTTGGGGTGATCCTTTATGCTCCAGGTTACTTCTTGATCCGACCAAGGCACATATCTTGTTACTGCCGGCATTACTGCATTTACCTCCATATGCCGGCGCTGTACACTCTGCTTGTCTTGCTGTTCTGTTGTGAACATGCAATACGACTGATGATGTTCTCTGTAGTCATTGCGTCCATTATTTCCTGGATTTTTCCTTCCATCCGGACCCTGATTCATCACTTGATCTACCGCATCTCTCCGGTCCGAGTTGTCGTACCTCGGGGGAGGAGGCGGTAACATTAGTTGCTGTGCATTTGCTCCAGTCAACTGCGGCTGATGATGCAGATGTGCTTGGAGAGGTATTGCCTGCATGCCTGCTGGGTTTCCCATCGCACTTTTAATCCATGCACATTGGCGGGTCGTATGGTTGGCTGGCCTGGCTGGGTTTGACGTGTGAAATTTACACGGTTGATCTAACATAGATTCGAACGTGTACTTCGGCCTCTCCTGCCATTGCTTCTTTTGTTCTGGTGTCCACTGTCTTTTTCCTTCATTCCTTGGTGTCCACTGCTGAGGACCATTCTTTTGCCGTTGAGTTGTTCCGTTACTCGGCTGATCTTGCGCTACTGCTGCCACCTGGGCTGAATTATATCTATAATCCGGTCTCTCTTCTTTTCTTCTGCCTCTGAATTCATTGCGCCTGGATGACCCGGCCATATCTCTCACATATTTATCTTGATGCTCCCGATGATCTGTCGACATTAACTCGGGTTGGGTCGGATCTCCCAACGCATAAGAATCCGCTATTCTGATGGTTTCTGCCAATGTGGTTGGCATATCTCTCTGCAATCGCTGCCATAACACACTGGCGTAGCGGCATCCCTGTGCGAACCAAGCTATTGCTTGTGATTCTATAACTCCTTCACACGAGTTTCTTAGGTTGCACCACCGAGTTAAAAACTCTCTGTCCGTCTCATTCGGTCTTTGCTTGCACATGGCTAACTGCTGCGGCCTGTTTGGCCTCTTGTAAGTACTGGTAAAGTTGCTAACGAACATTTCTTCAAAGTCCAACCAGCAGTTAATGCTGCCTGCTGGCAGATTATTCAACCATACCCTAGCTGGTCCTTCCAACATTTGCGGGACATACCGCACGGTCCATCGTAAATTCCCACCTGCTATTTTCACTACAGTGGCATAATCAATCAACCAGTCTTGTGGTTTGGTTCTCCCATTATATGTTTTTGTACCTCTCGCCAGCTGAAAGTTCGGCACAGGTGGTTCACCCATGATCCGTGGTCCGAAATATGCCGGACCTGGTGGACCTTGTTCTTCCAGTAACTCGGATCGGTACAACCGGTCTAACTTTACTCTGGCATCATTTGAAGGCAAATCTCTGTACAGAACTCGGTCCTGTATTCCATAGTGATTATTTCCTCCATGGACCGCATATTCCATTTCGGAATAACCATCATTGTACCTTTCATTCACCTGATTGTGGCGAGCTGGTCTCGCTTCTCTTTCTTGCCGAGGTTCATGTCTCGGCTGTGGGTTGTTCGGCGGTTCTCTCCTTCCTTCCACCGGGGTGTTGTTCTCGCGATTTCCTCTTCCGAGTTCTGCTCGGCCGAGGTCTCCATTGCCTCGGCTTCTACCGCCTTTCTCAGCGCGGCCGGGGTTCCTCTCTCCACTGTTACCTCGGCTTCCATTGCCTCTGTTCTCATTTGCTTTCCCGGCTATCGCCGGATCATATAGAACAATTTTCTTGTTTCTCTTTCCCGAAGTTACTGCTCTGTCCCTTCGTGCATTGTTTCCGGGTGAAGAGGCCGCCGCCACAGACAAGGCAGGTGCTGCTCCTGCCGAGTGAACCATCCGCGAAGCCTCTGGCCTCGCCGGATCCGCCCTGAGCATCTCTTCGTTTTGCTGGTTCGCGATGCGTACCAGCTCATTCACTCTTTCTTGCTGTTTCTGCCAGGCTTCGCCGTTCAATCCCTCTAACTCTAATGCTGCGGCATTTGCTGCTCTCAGGTTCTTTGCTGGGGTATTGTACCTCGGCAAGCCCAAATCAACTGATTCTGCCTTATGAGCATCATGCTCCTTGTTGATATCATCTATGAGGTTCTTCCCTCTTAATCTCAACTCGTCAACCCGTTCGGGAGCGACGTCAAGCTTGTTAGCTTTGGCATATTCTCGCAGGGTCCTGTTTAAGGACTCCCGCAAGGCCGACACCTTTTTTGCCTCTACCAGCACCTTTTGCCTGGTTTCTTCTAATTCTGCCTGAGCATTTGCCGGATCAAGTATCGGCGCTACAGGTGTAGTCAGGTTTTCTATGGTTGCCTGAAGAATGTTTTCTGGTCTTTCCAGAGGTGGCCCTCTTATTCTTGGTGCCTTTGGGGTAGTGTCCTGTACTTCGGCCTGGTTGGTCACTGGAGGGATTACCTCGGTGGGTGGTGGTGCCGTCTGCCTGGGCGCGACCTGCACGCCTGTGGCAGGGTCTCTGGTTGATCCGGCACCCGCTACTCCCGCCAGCACTCCGGCTGCGACCATCACCTCAACGCTGCTGACAGGATGTGCTCCGCGCGGACGGCTCGCGACGCTAAGGGGTGGCTCTCCTGCAACAACCTGATGAGGATAAATGTTGGAGATGTCGACGCCGACGTAGACCTGGTGCATGCCCAAGCTGATGAAGACGCCGTTGCGCGGGGGAGTTTTTCCCCTGAAGCTGCCTGCATTGTCGCTGACGTAGTCACAGAGATCAAATCTCCGGACCAATCCAGAAGCCTTGGGTGCCTTTAGGGCTGACGGGGCAAGCATATTCGAGGAATATGCTTGTCCCAAAATAGTAGTTCGGCGCTCTCCTTTCCCTGTCGCCCTTCTAACGATGGCAAGGCACCAGAGGACCCCTCCTGCGTGCCTCGGGCTTCAGGACTGTCACCTCCGTGACCTCCTTCTGCCCCTCTGATGCTCTGCACCTTTGTCCCTTGTGCTTGGCTCCGCTCAGATTCCTCCTAGCCTACAGCTAGAGTTTGACTTTAGGTTTCTCCTTCTCCTGCAAGCTTCGTATCATTCGGCCTTACCTCGCGTAACTCGGCTTATCCTTCACCTGCATTAAGATTACTCGGGTTAACCCGACCGACTTACGTAGTATCACGGCCGGGTAATGCCTTGCCTTTATCATAAGGGTCCTTCCCTTCCCTGTCTTGGCCGACCTCAACAGGATTCGGCCGACTCTGACAGTAACTCGGAAACTAGACAGGCAACCTCCTTTCGTCTTTTCCCGTCTTTACCCTACCCGAGGTCATCTCCCCAACAGGTCAAGTCAAAGTCTCAATTCATTTCACAAGTCATTTTGAAAACATCTGACGGGGGAACAGTATGGCCACTCTAACTGTCCATAACTGTGGACACGGCTATTCTAATAGTTTGACACTCTGCAGAGATTGTACACTTTCACCACAACATTTGATACATCCGTCAGGAACAAATCCTGAATTCACCATACTCAGTATGCAGATAATCAATCCTAACCTTTCAATTACACGCCCTAGTATAAGAACCTCTCCTGTGAGTTTGGCCTCCCAACCATGACCAATTGTCATCTTGGGTACTGCACAAGAGGACAATATTCACAAGGTAGCCTCAGCTCAGACCTTGGCCGTGAGGGAACTGATACTAAGGTATATAAGTTTCCAGTCAAGCCCTACCCAATCTTCGAGTATTGTGGTTGTACGATAAAATTGGAATGGTATCGCATCCAGACAACCATCCGTTTTATAAAGGGCTAAGGCTCATGCCTCAACATTTTCATCACCAAAATCATCTGGTGTTCGGAAACACATGTCAAAACATCTTAGTAGAATGATCCATCATTCTAAGGTTTTCATAACCATTTTCACCAAGTAGTCCCATCTAAATTTGATCAAGTTTTATGCTTAGCACTAGCATCTACAAGTGGGGATGAGTACTAGTGAGGGGTGGTAAACTAGTGGAGTTTCAACTAAGTTCAATCTTATGCCTTAGGATGACATCAAGATTTTCTAGCTTAGGCCAAATTTTATGCTCTTTATGCAACCTTCAAATATATCTTTCTAGAATATAAAAGTCACTTAAGTCAACTCCAATGTAAAGCTTTGATAAAGAATTAAAGTAGAAAGCTTGCAAATAAAACTAGGATTGGGTTATCAAGTGGATATGATCACATATGCTTAAGGCATATAGTAGGCATGGTAGCAAGGGTTTGCTTGCATCAGTAGAGTATCTTGCAAGTGTTATCTTGCATATTCAACTAGTAGTATTAGGCTTGCCTTATGCAGAGTAGTGGTTGAAGTTCTCCTCGGCTTCTTCTTGGTAGAATCCTCCTTCCTCCTCGTATCCTTGGTCGGTACTAGCGTCTATAAATAAATACGATGTACACAATCACCAAACAATACTTAACTACTTGCAATCATCACACAAAAGGTTCCTATAGATGATCTAGCATCATCACTAACATTACAAGATTAAGGCTTGGTTTAATTCCTTTTATTTTTAGAAAAGCAATTTCTACTCATTGAAAAACTACTTAAGATTTAATATTCTCCAAACCAAATAACTGGGCTGCGCGGGAAAGGTTAACTGGCCGGCCTGCTAACCATAGCGCTTCCGCGGGCTGCTTAAGTGGTTGTCCCCACGCGTCAGTGAGACAGGGGGGTGCGAAGCGGTATGGGGCGATGTGGTGCGTTCGATCTGGTTCTAATCCAACGGCTGAGGGTCATCGTCGACGTTGGGAAACGCCATGCAGACGAAACCTAAGCGCGATGGGGTCGTTGGGGGCTCACCGGGGTTCAGGTGAGGGTCGGGGAGGCGGGCGAATGATGAAGTCGATGACGGAAAACATCCTGGTACCGAAAGCTTCTCCTGGGGCGGCTCCAATCGCTGGCTCCCTTCTTCTCCAGCAGCGGCGGGCTCCGGTGAAATTCCGGCGCTGCTTTGCTCGGGAGCGGTGGAATGGTCAGTGAGGAGAGGGGAGTGAGATGGTGTGCTCAGTTCGGCTGGGGGTGGCCTCTATTTATAGTCGCGACGATGAGACCGAACGGGATGGGCAGGCGACGGTGGCGACATGGCTACGGGCTGCTAGAGGCATGGCCGGCGGTGGCGATCGCTTGGTTGTCTCCTGGCGATGCTCTATGGCTTTAATGCGCGTGTATGGGCGGTGTGGTTTGGTCTGGAACGCACGATGCTCTGCGCGGCAGATGCGGCGTCTTCGACGGTGAGCGGTGGCTGTGCGGCATGGGGCGGCGAACGGGGATGCCTGACGGTCTCCTGGGTCGGTGGCGATCATGTATGCACGCGGAGAGGGCGGCGCGGTCTATGGGCTTCGGTCAAGCGTGGCGCTCTAGCGCATGCTCGGCATGGTTGACAGAGGCACGGGCGAGGCATTCCTGGGTGATGTGTTCAACGTCTTCGAGGCAGGGATGGTCGAGAGGGGGCGGTGAGGCATGGGTGATCTCCCAAACAAGGTTGGCACGACTAGTTTCCTTCCTAGCTTGCTGTCTCCACTAGGGTGGCATGGTGAGCTTCGGCTGTTCACCATTGATGGCATTGCCTAGCTTACAGGGATGCTAAGGGTGTCCAATTGAGCTAGATGATCTACTAAAACCTAGTTGCAACCAGAGAGGGAACAAGTTAGGCTTCAATCGCTGCTCACAATAGTGTTTAGATTTTGTTTGATTGGTGTCTGCAACCAGTTTGATGAAATGGCCGCAAGAACTCAAGTTTTGAATTTTGAAAAGATTTTTGGTGGGTGTGCTAGGTTGGTGCTGGTGAGTCTGCAGATGCTTGGGTTTTGAAAGTTGAGCTTGTTTGAGTGGTTTTTGAAAAAGTGGGATCTTCCCATATGAATAAGATTCAATTTTGAATTGTTATTTAAACTATGCATTTGAAAGTTTCTGGATGATCACAAAGTGGGCCTTGATACTTTTTTATGAGTACAATCAAGGGGTGCAAAGATCCAGAAAAGTTTCTGTTAGGTTCTGAAAGATTGAGACAGGCAAAGTAGGCATGCGAGTTAAATTGGTCAAAATGACCATTCCCTTGTTTTATTTGTTTTGATTTACTTGTCTTTGGGAAAAGGTTGGGAAATGTTTAGATTTTTATTTCACCTAAGCATCCATTTACAAGCAATGGGACACACAAACAAGGTGGTTCAAAAGAATTCAAAATGAAATGCATACTCATATGCATGCTTCCATAATTTTATTTAGAAAAGTTTTTGTTAACCCTAATTTTGATGATTAGATTTTGATGATCCAGGTTTAGTATTTTTGGGATGTTACAGCTGGGTGGCAGGACCTAATCCGGTTGAGCCGGATGTTGTGGGAATGGCCACGGAAGTTGCTGTGATTGGTAGCGAGTAGTAGAACGAGGGGCGAGGGCGACCAGCCATATGTGGTGCGAGATGAGGGCAGAGACACAAGGTTTTACCTAGGTTCGGCCCCCAGAGGGTAAAGACCTACTCGTGCTAGATTGTATTATTGAGATATTATAGTGGGCGAGCTTGGCGGCTAGGCGGCACGTCGATGGGGTGTATGGTGGAACGTAAGTGCTATGCGTACCCTAGGGAGGTTTATATAGGGGTACCTGTGAGACCCTGGCGCCTGACTCAATAGGATTGATAGGAAATCTATACCAACAAGTTGCAACTTCTTTTCCGAAAGCTCATTCGAAAAGAACTCTAAGGTTAGGCGTTCTTGGCCTAGAGGAATTCTAGATGGGTGACCGACCGAGAAGTGGGTACTGGGTGCGCACGAGTGTGGACAAAGTGCACAGAAAAGACTAGTATTGGTTTGTGGAGTTAGTCTAGAGATCCTATTGAGCTGCCAGAAGTGATAGCCGTCAGTCCGGAGTGACCGGGGGGTGTTATAGTACCTCGCTAGGGTATTTACAGATCTACAACCGAGTTGGATAAGGACTCGAAGGGACTTAACCTAATCCGATTGGCCTAGCTACACTTCTGGGTCTTTAGCTTCCAGTTTCCTGTCTCTTTCTTGGGTTGTGATACAGTCGCTGTCTTGCAGGCCCACTCGCTGATAGTATGATCTAGTAGGGAATGTCCTGCTAGGTATACCCCACTCGGCATATCCCCATCAGTAGTCCCTAAGGCCGTCTTTTATTCTTCGCAGGTGTTCTTTGGCAGTTGGAGTATACAAGTCCAATTTGGACGCCCAGTCGAATCGGCGGTGGTCTCTTTCAACGAAAGAAATATTCTTCAACATATACCTTCCGTCCCAATATTGGCTACCGGTTGAAACGCCAATTTGGCAAGTATTCGAGTCGGAGCTTTGGCGAATGGGTTGGCGAGCCGAGTGGACGAAGTCGGACCGTAATTTTTGATCAACCTAGCCATTGGGTAATCCAACGGTAATATCGGCGTAATCACTGCACAGTAACGACTCCTCCGAAATTTGCGGGAGGCAACGGCTATATAAGGAGAGTGACAGGGGAGTTTGCGAACCTTCCTCACATTTCCTCCGATCCTGTGCACCCCTCAGTCTCCCATTTCATCCCGATCTGGAACTTCCAGAGCGAGTTAGCGATCCCAGATCCTTGATTCGATGGCGCTCCCGAAGGAACTGTGGGGAAAATCTAGGTGCACCAGGGCGACGCTGAAATCTTTCGAAGACGTGGGGATCCTCTCCGCCGAAAGATGGCAAATCCCCTTGGCCGGAGAGGTGGAACCGGATCCCCGCGCCAGCGAATTCATCTTCTTCACCAACCACCTGGAGAGGGGCTAGGATTCCCCACCTCGATCTTTTTCCGGCGTTTTTGTGGCTAATACGCTATCAAGCCCTCCGATCTGGGGCCTCACATCATGGAGCATCTCGGCATTTTCATGGCGTTCTGCGAGTGTGACCTAGGGTGCCTCCCCTACTTCCCGTTGTGGCGGGAGCTGTTCCATGGCCGCGTCGGCAGTGCAGGGACCGGAGGCCCGATGCTGGAAGTGGGCGGCCTCACATTTCAGTTGAAGAACAAGGCCCCCTTCCTCGACATCATGCTTCCGAATAAGGCAGCTAGCGAGTGGAAAAAAACACTGGTTCTATGTCAACATGTCGACCCCGGACGGCGAGGTTCCACTCCTGGCATACACCATCGAGCGGAACGAGCCACACCGACTGCAAGTGGCCAAACTCCCCCACAACCAGAGGATGGTCGTGGATGAGATGCTGATGACGATTTGGCAACTCAAGAAAGATGGGCTCGAGACCATCAATTTGTACAATTGTTGGCTCGGGCGACGATTGGTGCCACTAGCCAGTCGCTCCCACTGGATGTACGAATACACCAGTAGAGACGATGGGACTAAGGCATGCACCGTAGAATGGAAGGCCCACGACTACATCGCCGCGTTGAAGAAGATCACCAACGCGGAATACAATGACCCAAAGGCCGGGATGGCCCCATACACCGCGAAGTGCCGGGCACCAACCGTGAGCCTTTTTTCCTTGTATGTCTTTACAATCGTAGAAGTGCAGTCGGTTTGTTAACATGCTCTTGTCGTTTCAGCTGTTCCAAGTCATGGAGGGCTGGCTCCCTCCTGTGGATGATGAGAGCTCCAAGGAGGTCGAGGAGGACCTAAGCGAGTCCTCCTCCAACGACGACGAGGCGGTGGAGGTCGCCACACCCATAGCTCGGAAGACCTGCGGGCAGCGGCAGCACGAGCTCGAGCCTAGACGAAGCCTCGAGGGACATGACGGGGGTGAGGGCAATGCCCAATAAAATAGTTCGTGGCGCGTGGCCACGCCGTCTAAGAAGAAGTCAACCAGGAAGAATAATGTGCCTAGAGTGGCGTCTCCGCCCCAGTCGGCGGCTAGCTCCGAATCGAGCAGCGAAGCTAACAACGCAAAGGCCAAGACGTCAACGAAAGCTCCGGAAGAAACGGATCCGGACGTGGTGGAAAACAAAGTGCTTCTGGCATCGATTCCCCCTCTGTTCTCGTCAGTCGCGGGGCTTGGAGCTACTTCAACTGTGGAGGCGTCCCCATCGAAGGAGGCACCGTCGCCGACTAGAGCAGAGCTTCCTGCGGCCACGGCCTCGTCTACGTAGAAGACTGTAGTGTCATGGGATCCTGTCCTGTTCCAAACGGGCATCATTCACAAGCTTGGATCGGAGTTGGAGAAGCCGACACAGATTCGCACCGGCCTGTGTTATATCCCAGTCGCCAGGTACGTCCTTCCCATGTCGACTCGGAGTAGCGCTTTTATAGTTTGTGTTTGAGTTGATAATCGTTCCTTTTGTAGGACTGGCATGAAGAAGATTGGTCACCCCTCGGTGTTCAAGGTACCAACAGCCTCCACAGGAGGGGAAGTTGATCCCTCAAAGAAGAGGAAGGGCAATGAAGCTGAGGCGCCCGCTGAGGGTGCAAAGAAGAAGAAAGGCGATGACTCCATCATAATTTTAGACGAGCCAGCCGATGCGCCGAGTGAAGCTTCGAACATAGTGGATGCGGCCGCGAAGGCCAGCATGGTCGTGGGGATGCAGCAAGTTGAGCCAACAGCGCTGGTCGGGGCGTTAGAGCCCACGACTAGCGCTTCGAGGGTGGTAGCGACGTTTCCTTGCTTCATGGAGAAGGCTTCCATCGCAGGAGTGGTGACGCATTCTCCTGAAGTGCCCAAATCTTTGGGCACGGACACCGAGTAGCGTCGCGGGCGAACTCCCTTTGTGCTGCCGTTGGCAGACGCAATCGAGATGCACATCATGTTGGGCACAGCTATCCAGGTATTTCTAGTCCCCGAGCATTTGCTCGGTGAATTTCAGCGGGTAGATTCTTATTTATTTTTCTATCGAGTCCCCGAGTGGCTTGTCGCTGAATTTCAGCCGCTAGACACTTAGGAAATTTCAGTGTCTAGTCCCCGATTGGCTAGTCGCTGAATTCAGCGGCTAGGCACTTAGGAAGTTTTGTTGCCTTATCACATCTGTTTCATATTTGCAAGGCCTTCATCGTGAATCGGTGGAGCGACTGGCCACCAGGGAGCATTTGGAGCGTGACCTCCTATCCATGCAGGAGGTGAATAGGCAGATTCAGGCGACTACAGGTAGGTTTGTCGAGTTTCTTGTGGATTTCGTTGCCTTCATCGCCTGGTGTCTAACTTTTGGTTTCTTTGTAGAGGAGCACTCTGCCGCTGTTTCCAAGGCTCGCGAAGGCCTTGTCCCAGCCAACGAGTTGGAGGCTGCCAAGTCGTCGTTGATCGCCGCGGAGAAGCGGGTCGTCTAGTTGGAGAAGGAGCTCAAGGCAGCGAAGGCGGAAGTGAGCTCGTCCGAGGAGGGGATAAAGGACGCTGTTGCGGCAGCAGCGGAGGAGCATAAGGTCTCCGACGTTCTTGTTACCGGGCTGCAGTATGAGCTGACAGGCCTTCGGGACATCACCACGGTGATGTGCCGTCCACTTCTAGGTAAGTGTTCTGAAATATGTCCCTTCATCGATGAGTCCCCGAGCGGGCGTGTCGCTACGTTGGCGAGTCCCCGGGCGGGTGAATCTGGAGTTGTGCATCCTCCTGTTTTTGACTTGGCGTTGTTTGCAGGGAAGATACTCGACGAAGACCCTGAGGTGCAGTCGGATGACGCCAAGCAATGCGTCACCATGCTGGTGGACTCTGCCGCCCTCTCGGCGACACTCATTCGTGCCGTTCTTCGGGATATCTCGCCCACTGAGGTGATTCCCAGCGAGCTCACGGAGTTGTGTAGCTACCTCGAATGGGCGCCAATGGTGGTCGACTACATGTCGTGGTCGGCGTTTCGCCACGGGGCCACGACTGCGCTGAGCCTTGGGCTTGTGCATTTACCGGATGACTTCGACCTTGACGACATCACCAGCGGGTACCCATCTGCGACCGGCTCGGTGGAGATCGCCGAAGTCCTGAAGTTGACCGCGAAGGCGGCTACGTACTCCGAGCGGGTGCTGGTGATTGGCGACCTATTGCCGTACCAGGAGACAGAGGTGGTGCCGAACGACCCTGAGCCTGCACACCATGATCTGAAAAACGGTGCAGCCGTTCTGATCGGGGATGGCGGGTACATTGATGACGTATCCGACTAATCCATGGATACCCTTCATCCGGGTCCGCGGTGGTGGTGGCGCGTCGACCTCGAAACCTGCGGAGTAAACAGTTTGCCGACTGACATTTGTATTAGTGCAAATAGATATGTGTGCCCATGTATACGAACAATATTTTGTTGCTTTAAGATATGAAAACATATTGAGAGTCAGTTTGATTTGACTTTGGTTTATTTTGTTATGCGAGTCCCTGAGCACATCCGCCCTTTAATGGGGTTTACCTCACATTTCTATATGTTTGTTTGTTTTTAGACTGTTAGTTAGTTGAGGTCGACTCACCGTGGCTTGGAAAGCTAGTTGCTTGGCGACCACAAGGGGTGCTCTATACTTAGTCGTTTTCCTCGACGCGAGCGGGGTTGGTTGGCCGAGTCCCCGAGCGTGGTAATTACCCTTTCTCATCGCATGCCCAAGGTAGGTGAGGACGAAGCGCGTTGTATGTGGCGCGTCACTCCACCTGACTCGAGGAGCCAATCTCGTGGTGAGTCCAGGGCGCGCTCTCATACTTGGTGTGTTCCCGAGCCGCATGGGTTTAGACTGAAGCGAGTCCCCGAGCATGGTACTTAACCGTTCGAGTCACTGCGCCGAGGATGCGGAGGACCAGGTCCTTGTATGAAGCGTGTGTGGTTGTCCTGGCCCAACGGGTTAGTTGAGCGGGGCGTCTCCGATGCGGGCTCCGGGTTGGCTTTTTCGTGGACGATGCAAGGCCTGAATTTCTTTGATGCCCTTGTGCCGCACTACTTAGCCGTGCCGGTCGTGCAACCAAGGGTTGAATTCTGTGAGTAGTATTGTGTTGTAGTTACGAGTGCGATTTGCACAAGACTTGGAGACTAAACACAATTGTAAGATTCGAATGTATTTTATTGCATGGCAGGGGGAATACGGGTCGGAGTTCTAGGTGTAGAACTTCCTTAGGAGATTTACATTCCAAGACCGCTTGATGTCGAGCTATCCGTCGCCACGAACGTTGATGAGGTAGTAGGCATCGTTACCAAGGACTCGCCCTATGGAGAATGGTCCCTCCCATGGGGGAGAGAGCTTGTGCATGCCCTTCTTTTCCTGGATCAATCGCAGGACCAAGTCACCTTCCTGGAAGGTACGAGTCCAGACTCGGCGGTTGTGGTAGCCGCGGAGTCCCTGGTAGTATATGGTGGTGCGGGAGCGAGCTAGGTCACGTGCTTTGTTGAGCTGGTCGACCGCGTCTTGTCCTGCGTGCTAGTTGTCATCCTCCGCATAGTTGACGACCCGAGGCGAGTCGTGCTCTAGGTCAGTCGGCATGACGGCTTCTGTGCCGTATACCATGAAGAAGGGTGTGAACCCTGTCGACCGGTTGACGGAGGTGCGAATGCCCCGTATGACAGAGGGGAGCTCTTCGACCCAGCACCCCAGAGTTCGCTCGAGGGGGACTTGAAGTCGCGGCTTGAGGTCGTGGAGGATACTCTAGTTGGTGCGTTCCTCCTGGCCGTTGGACTCCGGGTGGGCGACTGAGGCAAGGTCGAGCCATATGTTGTGCTCCTCGCAGAATTCGGCCATGGATCCCTTAGCGAAGTTGGTGCCGTTTTCCGTGATGATGCTGTGCGGGAATCCGTAGCGGTAGATGAGCTCACGGAGGAATTTGGCTGCGATCTTCCCGTCGCACTTCTGGACTGGTTCGGCCTCCACCCACTTGGTGAATTTGTCGACTGCGACTAGGAGTTGGGTGTAGACGGAGGGGGCCTTCTTGAAGGGCCCCACCATGTCCATGCCCCACACAGCGAACGGCCAGGTAATAGGGATCGTCTTGAGCGTAGAGCTGGTACGTGCTTCTGATTGGCGTACTTCTGGCACCCGACGCAGTGTTGGACGATGTCAACCGCGTCGGCATGCGCGGTGAGCCAGTAAAATCCGTGTTGCATGGCCTTGGCGACGAGGGACCGGGAGCCGGCATGGTGGCCGCAGTCTCCGGCGTGGATGTCTTGGAGGATCTTGCATCCTTCCCCAGGTTGCACGCAGCGTTGGAACACTCCTGTTATGTTGCGCTTGTGGAGCTTGCCGTTGATAATGACGAAAGACTTGCAGCAGTGCACGATCATGTGTGCTTCCGTCTCATCTGTTGGAAGGGTCCCATTCTCGATGTAGGTGAAGTATGGCACGGTCCAGTCGCTTGGTTCTGCAACCATGGCGACCAGGGTGGGCTCTGGTTGCAGCGGGATCCCGAGGTCGATCTCCTTTGGAGGAGAGACAGAGGGCTTGTGGATGGTGTCTAGGAAGATGCCTGCGGGTGGGGTTTGCCAAGCCGACACGATGCAGGAGAGGGCGTCGGCTTCCTCGTTCTGGCGCAGGTCGATCCACTCGATGGAGTACCTGGCAAAGTGGCCCCAAGCTGGTCCACTGCTTGGAGGTATGCCGCCATAGTGGGGGAGACAACATCCACTACTAGGAAAACGCCTATTTGTAGCGCACATGAAATGGCCATCCGTGGCGCACTAGCAGTGCGCCACTAGCCTCGCGCTATGGCTATCTCCTAGTCGTGGCGCACTGCCTGGTGCGTCATGGTTGTGTCGAGATAGGCTTAGCGCACCTTCTAGTGCGCCACGGCTAGGTGGGCAGGTGTGCTACGCGTTGGATCTTCTGTGGCGCACGTTGTAGTGCGCCGCTAAGCTGCGCAGGTGCGCTTTAGCTGTAGTGCACGACAAAAGCTATGTCATGTGCGCCACGGGTGTTTTTTTGTTTTTTTAATTCAGAGCCAGATGATATACAATACAGATTATATACAATATTACAGGCAAATATACACACACAGATACAAGATATACAATTATATATATAAATACACAATTTGCAAAACAAGATTGAAACAAATACATATAGATAAGTCTCATACATGAATACATAGTATAAGTTACATTATTTCGATCAAGTTACAAAGTAGTTGGTGACATGCGAATACATGTGTCTCGAACAAGTTAGAGCTCGGAAGCTCGCCTAGACATCTAAACTAGCTAGACACAAACACAGGATAAACAACCAAAGACGTTAAGCATGATCACCGCGACGAAGGTGTAGGTCTTCATCCGGTTCCTCGTCCTAACTCCCGCTATATAGCGCGTGTATCTAGCTTCTAATTCTGCCATAGTGTTGTACCCTTTGTACCTATTGCCGCTAAAACGGTGCACCTGTCTCCGGCAGTCTTCCCAATCATCGTAGACTCCAGGAACCCGTCCCTTGTACACGACGTACCACATCATCTACAAGTTGACAATAATAATTAACCGGTGATTGAAAAAAAACATGTATAATTAAAGTCGCATATGTCGCATATGAAGATACACTTATAGAAAGTACTCCTAAATCAAAAAGACCAAAGTAACTCAAAAATCATGCCCCATATATAACTAGGTTGTTGGACACAGGAAGATGCTATGATGGAACTATAAGCCAAGTAGGATGCACAACAGCTGGACTTGTTCATATCACAAGGCTCACAATCCCATCGTAGAACATTCACATATATAGTGTGCCACGACATTTCAATCATCAGCATTCTCAAAAAACACCAAAGTAACTCAAAACTCATGCCTCATATATAACTAGGTCGTTGAACACAGGAATATGCTACGACGGAACGGTCAGCCAAGTAGGATGCACAACACCTAGACATGTGCATATCACAAGGCTGACTATCCCGTCGTAGCACATTCACATATATAGTGTGCCACGACATTTCAATCATCGGCATTATTCTCGAAAAAGACCAAAGTAACTCAAAAAGAATGCCTCATATATAACTAGCTAGGCCGTTGGACATAGGAATATGCTACGACGGAACAGTTAGCCTAGTAGGATGCACAACACCTAGACATGTGCATATCACAAGGCTAACTATCCCATGGTAGCACATTCACATATATAGTGTGCCACGACATTTCAATCATTGGCATTATTCTCGAAAAAGACCAAAGTAACTCGAAAAGAATGCCTCATATATATATGTATATACATAGGTCGTTGGACACAGGAATATGCTACGATGGAACTGTGAGCCAAGTAGGATGCACAACACCTGGACTTGTGCATATCACAAGGCTCACAATCCCGTCGTAGCACATTCACATATATATTGTGCCACGACATTTCAATCATTGGCATTATTCTCTAAAAAGACCAAAGTAAATCAAACAGAATGCCTCATATATATACATAGGTCGTTAGACACGGGAATATGCTACGACAGAACCGTGAGCCAAGTAGGATGCACAATACCTGGACTTGTGCATATCACAAGGCTCACAATCCCGTCGTAGCACATTCACATATATAGTGTGACACGATATTTCAATCATCGGCATTATTATTGAAAAAATACTAATAAAGTAAGGAAAAAAGAAGGACCAAAGTGAGCAAAGAACCAAAGAGTAAGAAAAAAAACCAAGCATTGATTGATATATAATAATAATAAGAAAAATAAGTAAGCGATGATTCATAAACCTAATAAGATAAGTAGTAGCATGTACACTTGTCCACACACACACAAAGGTCATCTATAGTTTGGAACTACATCTAGGCCAACATCAAGCCTTCTGGCTCGGCTTAGGGAACGGGAGGACGCCTTGTCTCGTCATGAACTTCCTATAGCCACCCTGCATCTCTAGGCGATCTTCTATGTCACGGTTATTCGGGATATTTCCTCCATATAAGATCCGCCCCCCCCCCCCCCCCCAAAGTCATGACATCACGAAAGATGATTTCAAACTGCTGCTGGATGCGATACATCTCTTTTCTAATATCTGAATCTGTGATCTTGGCCTTTGCTTTGGTCCACTGTTTGAGATGATCTGGCAGCGTAGAATTCTGCTGGTCTAGTAGGAACTCCCTCATGTGATGGAGTGCGTAGTAGGCTTCCTTCTTACTGCTTCACGTAGGGGAACTCCGTTACGTGGTTGAAGACGTGCCTGCCGAACTTGACCTTCGTACGCACGAAGGTGGTGCCTTCAGTGGAGGCATAGCCAGTAAGAGCATCATCCAGAACTTCCTTGATCTTGTTGTAGTTTTTCTTCTTTTCTAGACTCCCCAAGTCGAAATACGTGGCGTGCGAATGCTTTGGCGATAAGGAGATGAGCGTGCAGTGTTCATCTCCGCGCAAAAAATTCAACTGGAATGTGTTGGAAAAAGAATGATGATAATATAATAAAGCCAATCGACGGTGGCGAGTGAATAACGACTTACTCGTGAAAGTAAGGCACGAGAATGTATTCCTTTGTCTTGTTTGCCACGAAGATTCTTTTTAGGTACGCAGCCACGATACTTCGTTCAGCGGGGGAACCCAATCAACCGTCACGCATGTAGTAGGGGTCCACTATAGCGATGCCCGGTGTGTTCTCTCTAATGATCTGCATGGCCAGGCTGACAGAAAACAGGCGGACCATGGTATAGTGCAACGGGTATAGGTGGAACATATTGAATATGTCGTCAAACCGCAGGAAGAACAGATCCATAGGGGCATTGTCGACCTAGCCCAAGCCTGGTGGCACCTTAACCACGAATACCGGGTGCGAGGGATCTTTCTCCGCCAGAAGGCGTCTCTCTATTGTCAGCACGCCGTCATGCACACTCTGCAGTTCCGAACTGGCGAGCCTCCGCAAATTCTTAGGTAGCATGGTCTCACCTGCCACATGAATCTTCCACATAATACCCTCGGGTCTTGGTGCCCCGTCCCGAAACCTGATCGGATTCGCAGTTGACGCCACAGGCTGGCTCGAGCTGCTAAATTTTCTTTTCCTGCCCTTTTTCCTTTTGGAGAGCGGGCAGGCACCAAAATCTGAGCACTGGCCGCCCTATGTAGTGTGTTAGGGCTTAGAATAAAGGGTCGGTTGATTGTATCAGCTGGCTCTATAAAGGCGCAAGCTGGAGGCATCTCGTGAGAACCAAACAGACGCTTCGTGATAGTGGGTTTCTCTGTGGCGCCACCAGCTAGGTCTTCGTTGCTAAACTGAGTGTTGAAGAAGTGATCATTCCAGTCTTCGTCGACCTCGGTCGGAACCTGCGCCATGTGCATATCATCAGCATGATCATCCGACCCACCGCGTGGAGGTTACGGCGAGGGCGGTAAGGGGGGTTTGCCACCGCTTGTCGCTGGCACGACAGGCGCTGCTCTTGTCTGTGGCATGATGGCCCCCGCCGTCCCCAAACGGATCAAGATCTTTGGCATTGCAAGAATAATCCGAAGCAACTTCTGAGGATAGTCGGCTCTTCTTCATCCACTCCTTGGGGTTGAATGGGAGGTTCTAGGTTTTCGCAGCCCCTAAGCACCCGACTAATTTTAACCCTATGCACGCTATCTGGCATCGGCCTTGAGTGGAACGTGCGCTGCAAGGGTTGAACGATGGTACCCTTGGCAACATCCCTCAACTCGTTGTTCACGTAGCTCAAGAGAGTTCAAGGAACATCCGTCTGCGGAAAATATGTACGATGTCATCAGAGATGCCATAAGAGTAATAGATGGCATGAAAGGCGGTAAAGCAATTTGTTTACCATGATGGCGTCGAGATCGGCTAATGTCGAGGCACCGCATACGACGACGGGCGTGCAAGAGACGGAGGGGCTGCTTGATGGCGCGGTGCTGGCCACTGGTGTATTCTCCCTACCGGGTGCTTGGAGGTCCGGTGCCGATGGCGGCGATGGCAGACGCGGCCCTACTCGATCACCCACACTCCAGTTCGCTATTGACTCCACCAAGGTAGGCAGGAAGGACGTGAGGGTGATTGCCGGGTTGTCTTGGACGATCTGCGGGATCCGTGCCACTTGTTTCTTAATTCGTGAACTTCGCGGTTTTCCTCCTCGCTCCTTCCCAACGGTGCCACATGCATCCTCGGAGGTGGACCAAAATGATCCACCCAATTCTTACCCCCGAGGCCGTCCAGTCGGCCAGCCGATGATGGCTTCTTCGTAACCGGCTCTATTTTCTTGGCCCGGTTCATCGCCCTGTTAAAAGGGTTATCCCACCGGGTGGCCGCCGTCGACCCCTGGGATGAGGAACCCTGGGATCCATGACTAGCAACAATTTCCTCCTCTTGCAGAAGAAGTAACAGTGAACCGTTTGAAACCAGAATTCATCGATTAGAATGCAATCGAGTTGATCCACGGTAATCAAATTACTTACCACAATTTCCTAGAATTCCTTCACCGCAGGATCCGCTGTGAGTTGTTTGGTTTTTGGGTCCACATGGTAACGGGCCCTGATGAAGTTTCGAACCTGCCCGGGTTTGAATTTCGCAAAAGGGTTTTCTATCCCCTTAGATCTATACTCTTTGTCCTCCTTATGCCATTTGGTCTCCACGGTTCTGTATCCACCAGATCCGAGATGGTGGTGACCTATATTCATCGCCTGTAGCTCCTTTCCCCAATTACTCGAGGCCTGGGCACTTTCTGATTCACACCTCTCCTTGAACTCCCGGAACTGATATTCGGTGATCTGCGGGTCAATCTTCTGGATCTCCTCGAGACTTTTGCCTTCTTTATAGATCTTCTTCTTTATCCGGGTTCTCCAGCTGGCCAGGGCAGTGCTCATCTTTGTGAGGGCGGATTTGTTTACTTTGTTCCCATGATAATTTGTGTTCCGATACTCAGCGGGGAACTTGTATCTTGCGTGCAGCTTCTCGAAGAGGAGTGTGCGCAAGTGGCCATTATCTGTATGCCGGAGATTCTCGGTGTTGATCGAGATGGTTGTCCGGGTGATCGCCGCCACTTGCCCACCATACCCTGTAACGACAAGGTCGGGCTCCAAAGGAACCCCTGTTGGGCTCACTTCGATAATTTCCTCCCTGACGGTGCCAACCGTGTTCGAGCGCCGTTCCTTCGGCTTCTTCTTCTTCTTAGGAGGATTACTACCACTCCCTGTGCCCTCGCCGCCATCAGTGGTTTCATCACCCGACGTTCCTTCGGCTTCTTCCTTCGCGTCTTCCATCTCATCATCATCGCTCTCCGAAGGATGGTATTCTTCATCGTCTTCTAGCCGCTGGGCCTCCTCCCAGAATGTCAATTGTTTATTCGGAGGTCTGAGTTCTCCTTCAGCGCTGATGCGATTAGAACATCCATCCTCATCGTTGTCACACATCTTTGCACTAATAAAAAACAAATAATTGGTTAAATGCACGGAAAAATCCGGCATATGACCTTTGCTAATTTTCTTAAACTAGGAGTGCCCGATTTCTGCCAAAACGGAAGTTAATGAACATTCCGTCAAAAATCAGGACTATATGACATAATAAAGTGCTTCGTACAAGCACAAGCACAATTAGCAAAGAATAAGCACCTGTCATTATATGACAGTAAGCAAATATGACAGCAAGTATGGTCATTATATGACAGCAAGCAAATAAGCACCTGTCATTATATAATATACATGAAGATTATAGCATTCAACACCAGGAGCATTTCATCACCAGGAGCATTCAACACCAGGAGCATTTCATCACTAGTAGCAAATAACACCAGGAGCATTTCATCACCAGGATCAAATAAGCAATTAAGCAAGTTTTAACCATGTATTTTCATCACCAGGAGCATTTCATCACTCCTCTTCGAGAAGTTTTGTAGTATTTCATCACCAGGGTTATTATCTACCTGACCTTATCTACTAGAGAGTAACCCAAAGATTTCAGTTTCTAAATGACACTAGCCGAGTGGTGCTATGCTTTAAAGTCAAGCATGACATGCACATATATATACAACTGAAAGAACGTTGTGACTGCAACAACACGACAACGACTCTCAAATGATATGTTCTTACAAGTGTTCCATTTTTTATAGACCAAATACACTAGTGCTGATCTGGTCTCAAACATGGTGAATTAAAAATTGAAATACTGGGGGGTTGAAATTGACGAAAAATTTCCCTGCTACCCAACCGTAACCAGTTCTCAACACGGCAGCGACTTTGAAATATTATGTGCTTACATCTGGTCCCATGCTTACATTTTTTACATAGAAAATATAGCAGTGTTTACGTAGTCCGTTGCTGATTTGGTCTGTACAATAGTACTACTTTGTTATCAAAATATTAGAGTTAAGATTGACAAAACATTTCCCAGCTATCACAACCACAACAATTGGCAAGTAATTGACCAGCAAGCAAACAACATACTGCTAGAGCAAGTTTGAAAGAGAATATACCGATGCATGTCAGAAAAAAAAGGAAAAAGTGACCAAAAAATGGAAAGAAATGTCAAACTACTAGAACAACTTTGAAAGAAAATATACCTATACTGCTCCTCTATGGACAGTTTCTACTTTGAGGTTTAGTTGACCAGCAAATAGATAGGAGATAGTTATACTACATCATACAGTACCTTGGTACATGTAATCATAATTGCACAAATAAAACAATTACAGAACCTAATGTTTCCAGAAGACATTAGAAATAACTGACGTGATCAAGGAAAGGTCAAACATTCTAATTTGCAAGTTGACAAATAATTTAGCTTGAATGAGCATACTGGTGGCCCTTCATGTTACACAAACTAATAGGGCTTCTCCAACAGAAACAACACTTTGTTTTCTGATGAATTCAGGAGTGGAGTATGTTATTTTTCCTGGTTGATTAGAGAATTATTTTACACTTTGTTTGCTGATGAATTGTTTCTGAACACTAACACTAGCAAGCTACTGCCCAGGAATTTTCTGAACACGTTACTAACACTAGAATTAAATGGACAAGCTCAAACTTCTACAACACTAACACTAGAATTTTCTGAACACTAACACTAGCAAGCTACTGCCCTAATCCACGGCCTCATCTGAACCCTAATCCACGGCCTAATCCAGGAACCCTAACCCTAATCCTCTGAACCCTAATCTAGGAACCCTAATCCTCTGCCCAAGAATGGATGCAGAGAGAGGGGAGAGAGGGAGAGAGGGGAGGGGCGAGGCTCACCTCTGAGACGAGGACGACGGCGGGCTCCTCCACGGCCTCCTCCTCCTCGAGCAGCAGCGGCCTCCTCCTCCTCAAGCGATGGTGCGCGGGCGGGCGGGCTCCTCCTCCTTCAGCGACGGTGCGCGTGCGGGCGGGCTCCTCCACGGCCTCCTCCTCGAGCGACGAGCGCGCGGGCGAGGCGGCCTCCTCCTCCTCCTGGCATGGCTGGGATCACGGCGTGATGGCGTCGTCTGCGGATGGGATGCGGCGGCGGTGGCGATGCGGATGGGGATGGCTTCGTCTGTGTCTGAGGACGATGGGGAGGGTAGGGTCGACGTGGCGAGTTGACTAGTCCTACCCACTTAGGCGTAGCGCACCCTGGCCAAGTGTGCTACGCCTAAGTGGGTAGTACTAGTCAGATAAGAGGGCTGTCACCCCCATAGTTAATACTAGCATTGCCTTATCCCACTAGTTCCGCCCACTGCTCTATTCTAAACCTGTGAGCACCCAGGTTCGAATCCTGGTGCCCACATTTTTTATTCTTATTTTAAAAATACTTTTAAATGTTCCAAAAAATGCCCAAAAGTGGTGATATATGCCACAATTTTTTTTGTTTTTAAAATACTTTTACATATTCCAAAAATGCCCAAAAGTGATAATATATGTCATAAAAGTGGTACAAATTAAATATGATTAAAATATGTCATAATAATTTTTCCATGATACAAATATGTCATAATAATTTGTCCATGAATATTACAATCTTTTTTGCCCACGCGTTTTACAATATTTTTTGAGCTAGCGTTTTACAATCGTTTTTCCCTTCTTTGTCGCGGTTGAATAATTTAGCCCCGGCACTTTAATGTTTATTCTTTCGAACAGGCTACCTTTTTTGGTAGGGTTGTATTTTTTCTTCTTGTGATGTATGTTGCCGCATCGTAGTCGTTGTCATCTTCAATCTTTGGATCTCCGTACTGGTCGAAGTCTTGCTCGTTGGCGACTCCATCCATTCCGATGATGTTTCTTTTTCCTGTCCTCGCGACAACACGGCTAGGCTTTGTCGGGTCGGTAATGAAAAACATTGGTCCACTTTGGTAGCCAGTACCCACGGTTCATTTTTCGTGGCCACGTTCGCACCGGCGGCCTTGGATTTGGCTGCTTAGGGTATAACCATGGTTGTGAAATACCGGTCTTCTCTTTCGACGCTCTTTGCCCATATAACATGGAACATCGGCGCCTTTTCTCCATAGTAGTCGAGATCCCAGATCTCCTCGATCCTTTCGTAGAATCTTTCCTTCACGTTGTCATCGGTGTAGAATTCGGACGTTACGCCTGAGTTCTGTAATCACACATGTTGTCATTTTCCTCCGTGTAGAATGTGTAGCCGTTGATATCATACGCCTGATAGGTCACCAGGTTTTGCATCGGTCCCTGCGACGAGGTGAATATGATCTTTTCTGTGTCAGAAGAATGCGATCATGGGGGATTATCAAGGAGCGTCTGCCTAAACCAACGCGTGAAATCTGAGTTGTGCTCTTTGATTATTTCTCCTTGCGTCCTCTATATGCCCCGGTCAATGTACTTCTTCTCGATTAACCATTTGTGCTTCTATACCCAAGGATCGACCAGTTCTAAATGCTGTAGCGCGACGAGGTTTGCTCGATCAAAGTCTACGCGTCAAAAATCGATGTCTGCATGCAGTATGCAACGACCCTCTCGGTGACCAGATCCGTCGAGCTTGCCAAGGTGCCTGTTGACGAGAAGACCGACAGGGTTCTCGATGTCTATATAATTCGTGCAGAAAGAGATGCACTCTTCGGCCAGAAAGCCCTTGGCTATGCTTCCATCTAGACGGGACTTGTTGCGGGCGTATCATTTGATGTGTCTGTTCATCGTTTCGAACGCCATCATGCTGCGGAGGAACATCGGCCCGAGTTGGACGATGTCCTCCACGACATGGACCAGCAGATGCACCATAATGTCGAAGAATGCAGGCGGGAAGTAGACCTCAATATCACATAGTATCACCACGATCTCCTCCTGTAGCCTCCCAAGATGATTCACGCCAATCGAATTCCTAGAGATGACGTCGAAAAACTTGCAGATGCCAAATAACGTTTCACGGACGTGCTCGTCCATTATCCCTCTTAGTGCAACTGTAAGTACCTGCGTCATTAGCACGGCACAGTCGTGTGACTTCATGCCACTAAACCTCTGCTTTGCCTCGTCTAGGTATCTGCTTATCTTGCCTATGTAGCCGTAAGGAAATTTGACTCCTAGAAGGCACTTGAAAAACTGTTTGATCTCATCCTGGCTTAGAGTGAAGCAAGAAGGAGGGCAGTAATATTTGTTCTTCTTGAAATTTTTACCCTTCCGACGACCTTGTGTCATCTCCGACTCATGATCATCGTCATCTTCCTGATCATCAGGAGTAGTGCGTCCTCCATGAAGCTCCTTCCGGATACCCATGAATATCAGGTCGTGCCTTGCTTTTGGACCATCTTTTGTCCTATCTGGCATGTTGATTATGGTGGCGACCAGACTCTCGCACACGTTTTTCGTGATATGCATGATGTCGAGGCTATGAGGCGTGCAGAGAAACTTCCAGTATGGCAACTCCCAGAAAATAGACCTTGTTTTCCATACCTTCATCAGCGTCTTGTCTTGCTGCCTCTTTCGCTTCTTTCCAGGCTTAGGACAATCTTTCCAGTTTGTCAGCAACTCTTCCACTTCTTCGCTGCTCTTTCGCTATGGGATTCCTCGGGTCTCGGATTTTCCATCGAACAGGTCTCCACATTTTGTCCATGGATCATTCTTGCCGAGCCACCTCCGGTGCGCCATGAACACGGTTTTCGAAGACCCTGGATCTTTCTCTAGTTGGAGATAGCTTGTGTTATCCATGCACCTAATGCATGCGCAGAATCCTTGGATAACCTGCCCCGAGATATACCCGCAACCTAGATAGTCTTGCACCGTAGTGACCAACATGGCTCTCATAGTGAAATAATCTTGTGCGACAGCGTCGTAAGTATTGGCTCCAGATTCCCATAACGTGGCTAGCTCCTCTTTCAACAGCCTGAGATACAGATTGATGTCGGTACCAGGTTGTTTTGTCCCTTGAATTAGAATACTCATTTGTATGTACTTCTTCTTCATGCACAAGAATGGAGGGAGGTTGTACATCCATACAAACACGGGCCAAGTCTTTGTGCGTCTTTGCTGCAGCTACGAGCGGATTGAATCCATCGGTGCTTGCACCAAGCCTGATGTTCCTCGAATCTCCACCAAATTCTAGGAATTCGAGGTCCAATGATTTCCACTGGCTAGCATCTGAAGGGTGCGTCAGCAGCTCATCCTTTTCGGGGTCATCGTCATCTCCTGGCTTCTTCCTTGCCGCATGCCATCGCATGGGCTTCGCTTCCTTAGGCTCTGCGAAATAGCGCTGCAGACGAGGATTGATAGGAAAGTACCATACCACTTTTCGAGGTGCTTTCTTCCCTTTCTTGTATCGACTCACGGCGCACACCGGACATGTGGTTTTCTCTGTGTCCTCGCCCCGATAAATGATGCAATCGTCGATTCATACGTGATATCTAACATGCGGTAGATCGAGAGGACATACGATTTTCTTAGCGTCCTCGATACTAGTTGGACATGTGTTCCCCTTTGGGAGACGATCATGCCAGAATGCCATCATATCTTCGAAGCTTGCGTCGGTCAATTTGTGTTTTGCCTTCATCTCCATAGCCTTGAGCGTTACATTCAACCGGGTATCATCGGGCCTGCATCCTTCATACAATGGATTAACCGCGTCTTTCTCAAGTTGCGCAAGCTTGGCTTTCTCTCTAGCGGCAGCCTGGCGTTACTCGTCTGCTTGAGAAGCAGCTCTTGCACATAAGGGTCCCGCACCCATCCTGACGCTGTTCCATCGTTGTCTACTCCTCCGGCATCTAGATCATCATCATCCCGGTCTACTTCCACACCTTCACCATCTCCAAGAGACTCTTTATCATCTCGCATGTTCTCGCCGTGATGATCATTGTCATGTTGCCCCCCTTCACCGTCTCCATAATCTTCGTCATCGCTTATCCAACGAGTGTATCCATCCATGAAACCATGGCGGAGCAGGTGCGCCTGCAGATTCCCGGAATATGGGTCGATCACCCAGTTGAGTTTGCATCTTCTGCACGGACATCTTATCTCCCTCTTGTTATTTCATATCATGTCGGCCGTCGCACATTTCAAAAATCTAGCCACACTGCCTTCGCTCATTATGAGCACCATTTTTGCATGCACGGTGTACACGATACAATTAGAAGTCTATTAGAACCACATAATCAATGCATGTATGCAATGGTCGATAGAAAATTTCGGCATGACCTATCCTAAAATAAGGACCTTTGCGAAATGCCAAAGTCTTGACAAAATGGAAATGAATCTACATTTCGGCAAAACAAATGGCAACTTGTTCACACACAAACACAAGAGAGAGAGACCGATCCATACACACATGAACATATCATTATCCTCTCCATACACACATGCATGAGCATCATCGATACTCTCCATATACACACACATGACCATCGATCCTCTCCATACACACATCATGAGCATCGATCATCTACATACATATGAGCATATCATCCATATACACATGAACACATCCTTACATGGACAACTTACCGATATGAGAGACCGATTGCAAGAAGATGGAAAGGAGAGGTGCGCGCGAGACCGGAGAAGGAAATGAGAGACCGGAGACCTTCCTCTATTACGTATGTAACATCCAAGGCAAGTTCTACATGCTAAAAATGGTGAATGAGTGGAGAAATTGAGGTGGGAAGGAGAAGGATCCCGACTAGATCTAAGGAGGAAGAAGAAGGGGAAAGTGAAGTGTGGGGTGGTGGATGATCACACATGTGCACAAAGTGGAGCTGCCAAAAAAATACTGGTTGACACATCTATGGCGCACATGGACCTAGTGCGCCATAGGGAATAATCACAACCGTAGCGCACATGCAAGAGTGTGCCACAGATGTTTCTGCCCATTTAAAAAACAGAGGGGCCTTCACTTAGGCGTAGCGCACGTCCTTCATGTGCACCATGGTTAACCATAACAACCGTAGCGAACCTCCCCCATGTGCGCTACGGGTATGCGGCATGCGGCCAGTAGGGCCCTGGCCCACACATATCTGTGGCGCACTATGACCATGTTCGCCACGGTTGTTCTAGTTACTAGTAGGGAACTTCCCATAGGTGAGCCACGCCTGTTTTAGCCGTGGGGCACTTCAATCATGTGAGCCACGGATGTGCTGATTACCTATAGCCATTTTCCTAGTAGTGATCGCAGGTATCGGTGACTTGCGCGGTGACGAGGTCGGAGTCACCATAGCACCGTAGGTGATTGACGTTCATCTCCTTGGCGGCCCACATGCCGTGGAGGAGGGACTCCTACTCGGCCATGTTGTTGGTGCAGGGGTTAAAGTCGAGGTACAACACGTAGCGGATCTTGTCGCCCTTGGGCGAGGTGAGTATGATTCCTGCCCCTGCACCGTCCGCGTTCTTGGAACCGTCGAAGTGGAGCAACCAATAGTGGAGGTATGGCAGCTTCCCTGGCTGTTGCGCCTCTTCCCAGTCGGCGAGGAAGTCCGCTAGGGCCTGTGACTTAATCGGTTTGCGCGGCTCATACTTGATGTTGTGGACGCTGTTTTCGATGTCCCACTTGGCGACCCGACCAGTTGCCTTGCGGTTGCGGATGATGTCCTGCAGTGGCGCGGAGGAGATGACCGTGATTGGGTGCTCCTAGAAGTAGTGTGGTAGCCGTCACTAGGCTCGAAAGACCGCGTACATCAGTTTCTAGTATTGCGGGTAGCGCTGTCATGAGTCTGTGAGGACTTCGCTGATGAAGTAGACCAGGCAATGTATGGGGCGCTCCTTGCCCTCCTCTGGTCGCTTGACGACCATGACGGCGCTGACGACTCGCTCGGACGTCGCGACATAGACGAGCATCGGCTCCTTGTCGACGAGGGCGACGAGTAATGGTGCAGCGAGTAGCACTTCATTGAGTGCGTTGAGTGTGTCGTCTGCCTCTTTGTACCATTGGAACGTGGGGTTCTTGCACATCAGGTGGTAGAGAGGCATTGCCTTCTCGCCTAGTCGGGGGATGAAGCGACTGAGAGCCGAGACTCACGCGGCCAGCTTCTAGACGTCACGGAAGCACTCGGGTTTGCCGAGCCGAGCGATCGTGTCGATCTTGGTGGGGTTCGCCTCGATGCCTCGCTTGGATACTACATACCGTAGTAGCTGTCTAGTGGGTACGCCGAAGGTGCACTTCCCTGGGTTGATTTTGATCTTGTACCTCTGTAGGTTTGTGAATGTTTTGGCCAGGCCGGCGAGTAGATCGCCCTGGTGATTGTACTTGACCACCACTTTGTCGATGTAGACGTGGATGTTGCGGCCAATTTGGATCGCAAGGCACTCCTTCATGCACCGTTGGTAGGTCGCGCTGGCATTCTGGAGGTCGAACATCATGGCGGTGTAGCAGAAGGCACCGAATGGCATGATGAACTTCGTCTTATCCTCGTCCTCGACCGCCATCTTGATATGGTTGTAACCAGAGTACGCATCGATGAAGCACAGCGACTCCAAGCCCGCTGTCGAATCGATGAACTGATCGATGCACGAGAGGACGAACTTCTCCTTTGGGCAGGCGCTGTTGAGGTTGGTGTAGTAGATGCAAATTCTCCAAGTCTCGTTCTTCTTTTCGACCAGGACCTGGTTTGCCAGCCACTTGGGGTATTTGATGGGCCAGATGAAGCCTGCAGCGAGTAGACGCTGCACTTCTTTGGCGATTGCTCGGCGGCGCTCTTCATTGAAGGGCCGCACCGACTGCTTGGCAGGTCGCGCTTTAGGGTCGGCGTTGAGTTTGTGCTCAGTGAGTTCCCTCGGGACACCTGGAATGTCGGATGGCTTCCATGCAAAGATGTCGCGGTTCTCACGGAGGAACTCAATGAGCGCGCTTTCCTATGCGGGGCTCATGCCTGATCCGATCATGACCGTCTAGCTGGAGTTGCCTAGGACCAGATTGACAATGCGAGTGTGCATGGTGCCCTTGAACGCGGTCGACCCGGCGTTTTCCGTGCTGGGCTTCTTCAGGATTGTGGAGTAGTCTTTGTCGACCCCACTCGCGTATCTAGCAAGTTCTTCTACGTGGTTGGCCTCCATGACGATGACGGTGTCCACGAGCTGTGCGCCTTTTTCCTCGCATTCGATGGCCATGTCGGGGTCGCCGTGGATGGTGAGGATGCCGCATGGTCCTGGGAGCTTTATCATGTTTTACGCGTAATGCGGTGCCACCATGAACTTGGCGAACGCTTGTCGCCCCAGGACGCAGTGATAGGGGCTAGTGAAGTTTATCAGCTCGAAGACAATCATCTCGGTGCGGAAGTTGGCTAGTGTGCAGAAGGTGACTGGAAGCGTCACCTTGCTGATCGGGTATGCCTTCCCACCACGGACGATGTCGTGGAAGGTGGTGAGGGTTGACTCGACAATCTACTGGGGAGCCGTAGTCGCCTGAATGTGTCCAGGTATAGGATATTGATGGAGCTCCCCCCGTCCATCAATGTTTTGGGAAGCCAGTAGTCGCCCACCTTGGGCTTGACTACCAGGGCGACTCGCCTGGGGTACTCGATCCATGGTGAGTGGTCCTCGCGGCTCCATGTGATGCGCTGCTCGGACCAATTGAGGAAGCAAGGGACGTCGACCTGGGACACCGCATTGATGGCAACGTCGCAGGAAAGGACCTTCTTCTCGCGCTTGGTGCCGAGCCCGGTGAAGGTGTGGAGCGAGACAGCCTCGTTACCGAATGCCCCACCATTTGGCGGGTTGTTGTTGGGGTCCTCCCTTGCGTGATGCGCCCAGATCAATGTAGATCTTCGTTGGGAGACCCCAAGAGGAAGGTATGGTGAGCACATTAGCAAATATTACCTTATAAAGAAACCAAGGTTATCGAACTAGTAGGAGGAAGGAAATGGCCCAAAGGTGTTGCTAGCAACTTGGAAACCTGCACAACACAAACTCCAGACTTTTCCCCAAAGAACAGTGAGGTTTTCAATCTCACCGGTTTTCTAAAAACAAAGGATTAACTGTATGGTGTGGAACGTAATAGTGGCTTGCAGAAAACAAACAGGAACCGTGAAAGATGTATCAATGGTAAAGATTGGACCAGAGTCCATAGTTCACTAGAGGTGTTCTCCTTAAGATAAACAAACAAGGCATGCTGGGTAAAAAAATTACAGCGGGGCAATTGACATGACAGAGCAAGGCATATCAATGCAATACTAGACATTCATGATCCTGTGATATTTGATTGGGCAATACAACAAGATACATAGATCGCCATCCAACTGCATCTATGACTAGTAATCCACCTTCAGGTTATCATACGAACCCCCTCCAGTATTAAGTTGCAAGCAACGGATAACTTCTTTAATCAAAGTGTGTAAGGTAAACAATCCACTTGTTCCATGAACAAGAGATCGTTGTTTTCTCCCTAGTAGCAACAGCACATCTACAACCTTAGAGATTTCTGTCACTTCCCCATATTAAATAGAGGCATGAACCCACTATCGAGCATAAATACTCCCTCTTGGAGTCACTAGCATCTACTTGGCCAAGATAGCTACTATAAACGAAGAGCATGCAAGATCACAAACAACACAGACATGATAGAATCAATAAGATAGAACCATTAACCAATCTTACATATTAATCTCAATATCCATCTGATCCCCGCAAACACAACATGCGTGATTAGAAATAGATGATCTTGATCATGAACGGAGCTCACAAGATCAAAACATGATATAACAAAGGAGGAGAAACAACCATCTAGCTACTACATGGACCCGTAGTCCAAGGTGGTACTACTCACGCATCATACCGGAGGCTGGCATGGTGATGAAGAAGGCCTCCGGGATGATCTCCCCTCTGGAAGGCTGCCGGGAAGAGCTTCAGATCCCCCCGATCTAGGGACGATGGTGATGGCGGCTACAGACTGTTTTGTGGAAGATTCATCGGGTACTTAGGGTTTTGGTATCGGGGGCTTCTTATAGGCTAAGAGGCGAGGCAGGGGGCACCCGGGGTGGCCGCACCCCCCAGGCGCGGGCCAAGTTTGGCCACGTGGCCAGGGGGTGTGGCCCCCTGGTGGCTCACCTCCGTCTCGTCTTCTCGCTCCGTGTTCCCCACGATAAAATATTGACTTTGGCTTTTGTCCCGTCTAATTCCGAGAATATTGATTTTCTGCCTTTTCTGGAACCAAAAACAGAAGAAAACAGGCAACTGGCATTGTGTCATCTTGTTAATAGGTTAGTCCAAAAAACATATAAAAATACCTCAAAGTGTAGACAAAGCAAAGAAAAGTAGATACTAAACAAGCATGGAACATAAAAAATTATAGATACGTTTTCGACGTATGAAACATCCCCAAGCTTAACTCCTGCTCGTCCTCGAGTAGGTAAGTGATAAAAAGAATAATTTTTGAGGTGACATCACTACGGGAAATCGAGATTTTGTTGGGTATTTTTTTGTTTCCCGAGTGTTTAAAGCTCGGACACTCGGCAAACAGCTCTTTGCTGTGTGTCACGCTGTTGACACCCGGCAAATAGACCATTCACGGCAAAGTCACATCTTTGCTGAGTATGCTACCAAAAAACACTCGGCAAATTCATATATACACAGCAAAGTTCTAGAAAACACTCGGTAAAAATGAAGGGTTTCGCGGCATAGTAAATCAAAATTTTCTACGGATGCGAACAGAGGGAAAGCCAAGATCTAATCTCGGAGATGCAAACAACGAGAGAGATTGGATTAGATCTTCATACCCTTGAAGATTCGCACAGTGAACGTTATCGGGCGTGGGTGATGTAGTCGTACTCGCTTGTCCTCCTCGCGATCCGATCCGATCTAGCACCACAAGTGCCGGTGCCTCCGTGAGATGCACACATGCAGCACCTCGACGTCTCCTCCTTCCTCGGACCAGCAAGTATGGTGGAGAGACGGATTGGATCTACAACACGACGGCGTGGTGTATATGGTGGAGAATTTCTGCAGCAGGGCTTCGCCTACAAACATTCGGGAGGGAGAGAGGAGGGCAGCAGGGCGGCTAGGGTTGGAGGGGAAGGTGTGTGGGGGTGGTGCGCCCCCAGACCTCTTTATATAGAGGGGTGGGCGGCTGCCCTAGCCCCTCCCCCAAGTCCAAACCGGTGGCCCCAAAGGAGGAAGAGTGGGGGGCAAGGAAACCCCCCCAATGCGGCCAGGACACTCCCTCATAGGCCCATGCCCCCTCCCGGAATGTGGGGCCATGTTGGTCCCCTTCCAGAAGGTTCTAGAAGCTTCCGGTACAATACCGATTAATCCGGAACAATTCCGAACTCCAAAAACTAAACTGCCTTATATGAATCTTATTCTGCGGACCACTCCGGAACCTCTCGTGATGTCCCGGATCCCATCCGAGACTCCGAACAAAAACTCATAAAGCAATTATCCAATCTATCCTAGCGTCGAGACACGTTAAGTGTGTGACCCTGCGGGTTCGAGAATATGCAGACATGATCTTCTATCAATAATCAACAGCGGGGTCTGGAAACCCATATTGACTCCCACACATTCATCGATGATCATATTAGATGAACCACGATGCCAGGATTCAATAAATCCCATATATATATTCCCTTCGTCTCGCGATATTTTACTTGCCCGAGATTTGATCGTCGGTACCTTCATACCTAGTTCAATCTCGTTCACAGCAAGTACTTTACTCGTTCTGTAATCCGATATCATTTTGTGATTAACTCTTTAACCACATGCTTGCAAGCGGTGTTGATATCGATTACCGAGTGGGCCCGAAGTATATCTCTCCAACTTGGGAGGGACAAATCCCATGTCGATACATATAACCCAACAGATACTTTCCGATCACCTGAGAGACACCTTTATGATCACCCTCTCATAGGATGACGTTTGATGACCTCAAAGCTTTCTTCCGATACCAGGGAGTTGTATTATCTCATGGTCTAAGGAATACAATATTTGACATAAGAAAAGCTTCGCAAAGACGAACACGATGACACGATCTAATTGCTTTGCTTAGTTTGGGTCTGTCCACCATATCATTCTCCTAATGATATGATCTCATTATTAATCGACAACTCATGTCCATGGTTAGGAAACCTTAACCATCATTAATCAATGAGCTAGTCCATAGAGGCATACTAGGGACACGGTGTTGTTCACAAACCACACAAGTATTAAAGTTTCCGCTTAATACAATTCTAGCATGGAATATAAACATTATCATGAACAAGAATTATAATAATAACATCTTTATTATTGCCTCTAGGGCATAATTCCACCAGACTACCACTTGCACTAGAGTCAATAATCTAGTTTACATTTGGCAACAATCTCACACCCATGGCATCGAGGTCTTGATCATGTTTACACGTGGAAGAGGTTTAGTTAATGGATCTGCGACATTCGGATCTGTATGTAATTTGCTGATCTTCAGATCTCCATCTGCTATATAATCTCGGATTATATGAAACTTGCGGTTGATATGCTTGGTCTTTGGATGATATCTTGGTTCCTTAGCGAGTGCTATGGCGCCAGTGTTGTCACACAATATCTCCAGTGGGTCCAATGCACTTGGAACCACGCCAAGCTCAGTGATGAAGTTTCTGATCCAAACTCCTTCACTTGGCCTTCTGCGTGCCATGTATTCCGCTTCTACTGTAGATCCCGCGATCACGCTTTGCTTGCAGCTTCTCCAGCTCACAGCTCCTCCATTCAAAATATACACATATCCTGTCTAAGATTTAGAATCATCCTTGTCGGTGTCAAAACTAGCGTCGACGTAAACTTTTACGACGAGTTGTTCATCACCCCCATAGACTAAGAACATTTCTTTAGTTCTATTTAGGTACTTTAGGATGTTCTTCACGGATGTCCAGTGTTCCACTCCTGGATCACTTTGATACCTTCTCGTCAAACTAAGAGCATTGGACACATCCGGTCTAGTACACAGCATGGCATACATGATAGGACCTATGGCCGAGGCATAAGGCACTTTGCTCATAGCTTCCCTATCATTTACCGTAGCTGGACACTGAGCCTTGCTAAATATCTTACCTGACAACATAGGCACTGAACCTTTCTTTGCCTTATCCATTCTGAACCTTTTCAGAACTTTGTCTAGGTATGTACTCTGGCTTAAAGCTATTAGGCGTCTTTGTCTATCTCTATAGATCTTGATGCCCAATATATAAGCAGCTTCACCTAGGTCTTTCATTGAAAAACACTTGTTCAAATAACTCTTCACATCGTTAAGCATGTTGATGTCATTTCCGATAATCGGTATGTCATCCACATATAGTACCAGAAACGTCACCGAGCTCCCACTCACTTTCTTGTAGATACAAGCTTCGTAGCAATTTGGAACAAATCCAAAGCTCTTGATCACTTGATCAAAACGAAGGTTCCAACTCCGAGATGCTTGCTTCAGTCCATAAATAGAACGCTGAAGTTTGCATACTTTATCAGCATCCTTAGGATCAACAAAACCTTCGGGTTGCATCATATACAACTCTTCATCAATGTTTCCATTGAGGAACGCAGTCTTGACATCCATCTGCCATATTTCATAATCATGAAACGCAACAATTGCTAATAAAATCCGAATGGACTTAAACATCGCTACGGGAGAGAAAGTCTCATCGTAGTCAACACCTTGAACTTGTCAAAAACCTTTCGCGACAAGCGGTAACATTACCATCCGTCCGTTTTCTTCTTGAAGATCCATTTGCACTCAACAGCCTTTCTTCGCTAGGAGGGTCCACCAAAGTCCATACTTGGTTTTCGCTCATGGATCCCAATTCGGTTCATGGCTTCTAGCCATTTCTCGAGTCTGGGCTCATCATCGCTTCCTCATAGTTCGTAGGTTCACCGTCTTCTACTAACAAGACAGTTAAGACAGTTCTTGCGTACCACTCGGGAGGGCACGCGACCTTGTCGACTGCGACGTTCGATAACATCGTCCGCTTCATGATCCTTGTCATTAGCTTCCTCTATCGTTGGTGCAGGCGGCACTGGAACAATTTCAGGTGTTGCGCTACTCTCCAACTCAAGAGAAGGTTCAACAACCTCGTCTAGCTCTACTTTCCTCCAACTCACTTCTTTCGAGAGAAACTCCTTCTCAAGAAAGGAACCGTTCTTTGCGACAAACACTTTGCCTTCGGTTCTGTGATAGAAGGTATATACCCAATAGTTTCCTTAGGGTATCCTATGAAGACGCATTTCTCCTCTTTGGGTTCGAGCTTGTCCGGCATTAACTTCTTGATGTAAGCTTCGCATCCCCAAACTTTAAGAAACGACAACTTAGGTTTAGCACCAAACCACAGTTCATACGGTGTCGTCTCAACGGATTCAGATGGTGCCCTATTTAAAGTGAATGCAGCGGTTTCTAATGCATAACCCCAAAATGATAATGACAAATCAGTAAGAGACATCATCGATCGGACCATATCTAATAGGGTTCGATTCCGGCGTTCAGACACACCATTGCGTTGTGGTGTTCCGGGTGGCGTGAGCTGTGAAACGATTCCACTTGCTTTAAGATGCGTGAGAAAATCATAACTCAAATATTCACCTCCACGATCGGATCGTAGAAACTTAATCTTTCTGTTATGATGGTTCTCCACTTCATTCTGAAATTCTTTGAACTTTTCAAACGTTTCAGATTTATGTTTCGTTAAATAGATATACCCATATCTACTTAAGTCATCGGTAAAAGTGAGAAAGTAGCGATATCCACCGCGCGTCGAAACACTCATCGGTCCGCATACATCGGTATGTATGATTTCCAACAAGTCCGTTGCTCGCTCCATCATACCGGAGAACAGGGTTTTGATCATCTTGCCCATGAGGCATGGTTCGCATGTGTCAAATGATTCAAAATCAAGAGACTCCAAAAGTCCATCAGAATGGAGTTTCTTCATGCGCTTTACACCAATATGACCTGAGCAATTGCCACAAATAAGTAGTATTATCACTATCTACTTTGCATCTCTTAGCCTCAATGTTATTGATGTGTGTTTCATCCCTTTCGAGATTTAGAAGAAATAAACCATTCACAATAGGTGCATGACCATAAAAGATGTTACTCATATAAATAGAACAACCATTATTCTCCGATTTAAATGAATAACCGTCTTGCAATAAACACGATCCAGAAATAATGTACATGCTCATCGCAGGCACATAATAACACTTATTAAGGTTTAAAACTAATCCCAAAGGTAAAACTAAGGAGAGCGTGCCGACGACCATCACATCAACTCTTGATCCGTTGCCAACGCGCATCGTAACCTCATCCCTCGCAAGCCGCCGTCTATTCCGTAGCTCCTGTTTCGAGTTACAAATATTAGCAATCACGGAATCAAATACCCGGGCACTACAACGAGGGCTAGTAAGGAAAACATCAATAACATGTATATCAAATATACCTTTGATGGTGCCAGCCTTCTTGTCCGCTAAGTACTTGGACAATTGCGCTTCCAGGACCCTTGTCCTTGCAATAGAAGCACTCGATTGTCGGCTTAGGACGGACTTGAGCTTCTTCTCGGCGAGGCGATGCTTGCCGCCCTTCTTGAAGGGCTTCTTTGCACCTTACCTTTCTTGAAGGTGGGATTGTTGACCATCAACACATGATTATCCTTTTGATGTCCACTTCGCGGCCTTGACTGCGAAGAGCTCGGTGATCGTATCAGTGGAACCAATCTGATTATGAGTCACTACAAAACTTTTGTAGCTGGGAGGGAGTGATTGCAGAACCCTGACAATCTTGAGCTCCTCTGGAATCGTGCATTCCAGTTGCTCAAGGCGTTGAGTGTAGCCCGTCATCTTAATGGCGTGCTCACTAACGGAACTCCCTTCCTCCATCTTGCAGTTAAAGAACTTCTCAGAGATCTCATATCTCTCAGTACGGGCCTGAGTCTGAAACATGGTTTTCAGCTCTTCGAGAATCTCAAAGGGCCCGGGATAGTCTTCAAAACGATTTTGAAGTTCCGGTTCCATAGCAAACAACATTGTGGTCTTAATCACACCATAATCATCTTTGCGCAACTGATAGACAGTTTTCTCATCAGCCGGCGCAGTTGCAGCAGGGGGGTCACCTAACGCTTTCCCAAGGACATAGTCCTTTTGACCGCCAGAGAGAATGATTCTTAGATTGCGGAACCAATTGGTGAAGTTAGACCCATTGTTTCTAAGCTTTTCCTTCTCATCGAAAACTTTGAAGTTGAAGTTGGACTTAGCCATGTGATCTACAGTATTTGCAAGTACAAATTAGACTATGTTCATGATAACTAGTTCAACTTAATCAAATTACTAGATGAACTCCCACTAAATTCAACACCCCTCAAGTTGTTTAGTGAACACGATCCAAATTCACCACACCTAATCCGATCATCACGAGAAGAGATGTGGTTTCAATGGTGGACAACGAAGTGTCGATCATATCATTCATATGACTCATGCTTAACCTTTCGGTTCATGTGTTCCGAGGCCATGTCTGTACATGCTAGGCTCGCCAAGTTAGACCCAAGTATTTCCTCGTGTGCAAAACTGGCTTGCACCCGTTGTATGTGAGCGTAGAGTCTATAGCACCCGATCATCACGTGATGCTTGGACACGACGAACTTTCGCAACGATGCATACTCGGGGAGAACACAGTTTTTATCTTGATCTTTAAGTGAGGAATCATCTTATAATGCTACCGTCGCGATCTAAGCATGATAAGATACATAAAGGATAAACATCACATGCATATAACTTTAATGTGACATGGTATAGACAATCTTTGCGCAATGATCTCCATCTTGTGTGTTCCGGCATGATCTCCATCACTCCACCATGATTGCCTCCACCACGAATAGCAACTATAACTATTGCTAACTACTTAGCGATAAAGTGAAACTATTACATGGCGCATAAGAAGTTGACACACAGGTCATACACAATTATAAAGACAACCATATGGCTCCTGTCGGTTGTGTACTCATCGACATGCAAGTCGTGACACATTACAAAACATGATCATCGCATACATTATACACATCACATCTTGGGCCATACCATATCATAGAAAACACCCTGCAAAAACAAGTTAGACGCCTCTACTTTGTTGTTGCATGTTTCGTGGCTTATGGGAGTAGATGCTAACGATTTTTACCTACGGAAAGCCACAATGGTGATATTATGGTTGCCAAATTCGGTGTTAATCCCATGACAACTATAGTGAGAAAGCGACATCCACCGCATGTGTGGAACAAGCCACACGTCAAGTGCGGAGCCGGTCTCGCGAACAACGTCGCGTAAGGTTGGCCTGGACCGCTTCAATCTCACTATCCCGCGTCATAAGAAGAACACAAACAAGAGTTTTGCAACAGAAAACATCAACGCCCGCAACAACCATGTTGCGTTCTACTCGTGAAACACATCTACGCATAGATCTAGCTCTGATACCACTGAAGGGTTTCGCGTCATAGTAAATCAAAATTTTCTACGGATGCAAACAGAGGGAAAGCCAAGATCTAATCTAGGAGATGCAAACAACAAGAGAGATTGGATTATATCTTCATACCCTTGAAGATTCGCACAGTGAGCGTTAAATCGGAACGTGGGTGATGTAGTCGTACTCGCTTCCCCTCCTCGCGATCTGATCCGATCTAGCACCACAAGTGGCGGTGCGTGCAGCACCTCGACGTCTCCTCCTTCCTCGGACCAGCAAGTATGGTGGAGAGACGGATTGGATCTACAACACGACGGCGTGGTGTATATGGTGGAGAATTTCTGCAGCAGGGCTTCGCCTACAAACAGTCGGGAGGGAGAGAGGAGGGCAGCAGGGCGGCTAGGGTTGGAGGGGAAGGTGTGTGGGGTGGTGCGCCCCCAGCCCTCTTTATATAGAGGGGTGGGCGGCTGCCCTAGCCCCTCCCCCAAGTCCAAACCGGCGGCCCCAAAGGAGGAAGAGTGGGGGGCAAGGAAACCCCCCCTTCTAGAAGCTCTATCTAGGGTTTAAACCCTCTTTGGCCGGCTAGGCCCTATGGGGCCTTGTGCCCCTGGCCCAATGCGGCTAGGGCACTCCCTCATAGGCCCATGCCCCCTCCCGGAATGTGGGGCCACGTTGGTCCCCTTCCAGAAGGTTCTAGAAGCTTCCGATACAATACCGATTAATCCGGAACAATTCCGAACTCCAAAAACTGCACTGCCTTATATGAATCTTATTCTCCAGACCACTCCGGAACCTCTCGTGATGTACCGGATCCCATCCGAGACTCCGAACAAAAACTCATAAAGCAATTATCCAATCTATCCTAGCGTCGATACACGTTAAGTGTGTGACCCTGCGGGTTCGAGAATATGCAGACATGATCTTCTACCAATAATCAACAGCGGGGTCTGGAAACCCATATTGACTCCCACACATTCATCGATTATCATATCGGATGAACCACGATTCCAGGATTCAATCAATCCCATATATATATTCCCTTCGTCTCGCGATATTTTACTTGCCCGAGATTTGATCGTCGGTACTGTCATACCTAGTTCAATCTCGTTCACAGCAAGTACTTTACTCATTCCGTAATCCGATATCATTTTGTGATTAACTCTTTAACAACATGCTTGCAAGCGGTGTTGATATCGATTACCGAGTGGGCCCGAAGTATATCTCTCCGACTTGGGAGAGACAAATCCCATCTCGATACATACAACCCAACAGATACTTTCCGATCACCTGAGAGAAACATTTATGATCACCCTCTCATAGGATGACGTTTGATGACCTCAAAACTTTCTTCCGATACCAGGGAGTTGTATTATCTCATGGTCTAAGGAATACATATTTGACATAAGAAAAGCTTCGCAAAGACGAACACGATGACACGATCTAATTGCTTTGCTTAGTTTGGGTCTGTCCACCATATCATTCTCCCAATGATATGATCTCATTATTAATCGACAACTCATGTCCATGGTTAGGAAACCTTAACCATCATTAATCAATGAGCTAGTCCATAGAGGCATACTAGGGACACGGTGTTGTTCACAAACCACACAAGTATTAAAGTTTCCGCTTAATACAATTCTAGCATGGAATATAAACATTATCATGAACAAGAATTATAATAATAACATCTTTATTATTGCCTCTAGGGCATAATTCCAACAAAAAAATGGATACACGGCAAACCGTCGTGCCACACGCCCTTACCACCCGCAGCTGACAGCGCAAGTTACGGTGTTACGATTTGCCGAGTGTCACCACACGTATATACACAACAAAAAATGGCGCAAAATTTTCTTCCCCCGCGCGCACCAAAATCCTAGGGTTTGGGGCAACTCAATGCCGTGTATGTGGTAGCTTTGTTGTGTGTTAGTAAGAGAACACACGGTAAACAGGTGGTTTGCTGAGTGTGTTGGTTATTACCGAGTGTTTATGTCTAATACACGGTAAATTACACTAGTAGAAAACATGCCATCCGTTCGCCCGCGCCAACGACATTAGTCCCGGTTTCGCCAGGAACCGGGACTAATGCTAGCATGCATCCCGGTTCGAGAGGGCCAGCCTGCCGCATGGGGGTCAGAGGCATGCGTCCCGGTTGATGAGGGAGCATGCGTCCCGGTTTATAACACAAACCGGGACTAAAGTGTGGGCATAAAACACATGGCCTGCCACACACCTTTAGTTCCGGTTTGTGTTATAAACTGGGACGTATGAGCCCGCCCTCTATAAATACGACGCCCCAGCCCTCTACCTCCCCTTTTTTTGGTGGAAGGTGTGAGAGGTGTGCTAGTGGTGTCCCTGCTCTTGCACACCATTTTTAGACTCGCAATATGTGGTTTCTTCAGAGATGCAATGCAATTTCTAACGAGGCTCTTCCCCTATCTTCATGCACGCCGGTTCGACCTTAGTTTGAAACAGGGAAAATTTAAAACGGGTATAAGAAATTCAAAAAATGTCCGAACAATGTAAATCCTTCGCGTGGTGTCATATTATGTGACATAGTTGCAAGGAAAAATAACAGACTTGGTATATTGATCATGTCTCGAAACAACCTTCACAAAATGACCTATCATATTCGAGGTTTCATGGCTTTCGGTCCAAATGACCGATGTTATGTGCTGAATCGCGGCATAGTTTGTGATACTGCCCATATTATGCATGCATCTATACATTGGGATGGAGAACAATGTTGTAGGAGGAAGTTTTCCTTTTCGTCGCACGGAAAATCCATTTTCCATTTTCCGACCGCAAAAAAGGGTCGTTTTGTGAAGCAACCACCAAAATGCTGTTTCCGAATGCTACCGTCCCATTTTCTAAAATACTAGACCACCTTACATGAACTATCTCCCAACCGGGAGATATCAAACCTTTCAGTCCATCCCGGGTGAAAAGGACAAATCTGCCGAATCGGCAGGAGTGGGTCCGGTTTGTACTACAGGTACATGATCTAATGCCTGTGATTTTTTGAAAACATCATTTGTAGACTCGCAATATGTGGTTTCTTCAGAGATGCAATGCAAGTTCTAACGAGTCTCGTTCCCTATCTTCATGCACGCCGGTTCGAGCTTAGTTCGAAACAGGAAAAATTCAAAACGGGCATAAGAAATTCAAAAAACGTTCGAATAATGTAAATCCTTCGCGTGGTGTCATATTATGTGACATAGTTGCAAGGAAAAATACCAGACATCGTATATTGATCATGTCTCGAAAAACACTTCACAAAATGAGCTATCATGTTCGGGGTTTCATGGCTTTCGGTCCAAATAACCGACGTTATGTGCTGAATCGCGGTATAGTTTGTGATATTGTGCTCATATTATGCATTTATGTGTACATTGGGATGGAGAACAATGTTGTAGGAGGAAGTTTTCCTTTTCGTCGCACAGAAAAGCAATTTTCCATTTTCCGAGCGCAAAAAACGGGTCGTTTTGTGAAGCAACCACCAAAATGCTGTTTCAGAATGCTACCGTCCCATTTTTCTAAAATACTAGACCACCTTACATGGACTATCTCCCAACCGGGAGATATCAAACCTTTTTTTCCATCTCGGGTGAAAAGGACAAATGCTTGCCAAATCGGTAGGAATTGGTCCGGTTTGTACTACAGGTACATGATCTAATGCCTGTGATTTTTTGAAAAAATCATTTTTAGACTCGCAATATATGGTTTCTTTAGAGATGCAATGCAAGTTCTAACGAGAATCGTCCCCTATCTTCATGCACGCTGGTTCGACCTTAGTTCAAAACAGGAAAAATTCAAAACAGGTATAAGAAATTCAAAAAAGGTCTAAACAATGTAAATCTTTCGCGTGGTGTCATACTATGTGACATAGTTGAAAGGAAAAATACCAGACTTGGTATATTGATCATGTCTCGAAAAAACCTTCACAAAATGACCTATCATGTTCGAGGTTTCATGGCTTTCGGTCCAAATGACCGATGTTATGTGCTGAATCGCGGAATAGTTTGTGATACTATGCCCATATTATGCATGCATGTGTATATTGGGATGGAGAACAATGTTGCAGGAGGAAGTTTTCCTTTTCGTCGCACGAAAAAGCCATTTTCCATTTGCCGAGCGTAAAAAACGGGTCGTTTTGTGAAGCAACCACCAAAATGCTGTTTCAGAATGCTATCGTCCCATTTTCTAAAATACTAGGCCACCTTACATGGACTTTCTCCTAACCGGGAGATCTCAAACCTTTCCGTCCACCCCGGGTGAAAAGGACAAATGTCTGCCGAATCGGTAGGAAATGAGTCCGGTTTGTACTACAGGTATATGATCTAACGCCTGTGATTTTTTGAAAAAATCATTTTTAGACTCGCAATATGTGGTTTCTTCAGATATGCAATGCAAGTTCTAACGAGGCTCGTCCCGTATCTTCATGCACACCGGTTCGACCATAGTTAGAAATTCAGATAATTCAAAACGGGCATAATAAATTCAAAAAAAACCCGAACAATGAAAATCCTTCGCGTGGTGTCATATTATGTTACATAGTTGAAAGTAAAAATACCAGACTTGGTATATTGATCATGTTTCGAAAAAACCTTCACAAAATGACCTATCATGTTTGAGGTTTCATGGCTTTCGATCCAAATGACCGATGTTATATGCTGAATCGCGTCATAGTTTGTGATACTGTGCCCATATTGTGCATAGATGTGTACATTTGTATGGAGAACAATGTTGCAGAAGGAAGTTTTCCTTTTCGTCGCACGTAAAAGCCATTTTATATTTTTCGAACACAAAAAACATGTCGTTTTGTGAAGCAACCACCAAAATGCCGTTTCAGAATGCTACCGTCCCATTTTTCTAAAACACTAGACAACCTTATATGGACTATCTCCTAACCGGGAGATCTCAAACCTTTTTGTCCATCCCGGGTGAAAAAGACTAATGTCTGATGAATCGGAAGAAGTGGGTCCGGTTTATACTACAGGTACATGATCTAACGCCCGTGATTTTTTAAAAAAATCATTTTTAGACTCGCAATATATGATTTCTTCATAGATCCAATGCAACTTCTAACGAGGCTCGTCCCCTATCTTCATGGACGCCGGACTTCAAATCGGACCCACTTCATGCCGATTCGGCAACATTTATATTTTTCACGAGATACTGACGAAAAGGTTTGAGATATCCCAGTTGGAACATTTTCCATTTAAGGTGGTCTAGTATTTTTTTAAAAAATTAGGTGATACCATTTTAAAACTTTTATTTGCTGGTTGCTTTACAAAACACCTTGTTTTTGTCACTCGGGAAATAAAAAATGGTTTTGTCTAGTATTTTTGAAAAATGGGGTGGTACCATTTTGCAACTTTGATTTTTTATTAGTATATAAAATGACCAAATGCGAAAGTTTCAGTTTTTTCTAAATTTTTAGTTTGTATGGACATTTCAAAATCGGTTCGAAATAGTTTCCGAGTGTTTTCATAATACACTCGGCAAAGCCACATGTCTGCTGCGTTCTGATTGGTTAGGACGTGATTCTCGTGGATCGTGGCTCTGCGCCATCGGATCCTCCAAAATCCTACGATCCATATCTCTCCTATCCCTACTTCCCTCTCTCTCCTACTCCAGCCACGAACATATTGTACAAAAAATCTTGCAACCTTATCCACCTCTAGCCCCAACCGAACTCTCTCCCAACCACCTCCATCATCCATCGATTTGTCGAGATATTTTGCGTGGCCACTATCTCCACCCTGTGCATGTGCCTCTCCGTCCAGGCCTTGCGCCGACCCTCTCCGGCAGGCCCTCCACCGCCACCCTAAGAGCCTCGGTGACGCCGCGCCGTTACGCACTTGAGCCGACCTTCGCCTCCCGATCGCAAGGAGGAAGCGGACCATCGCATGGCATATTGCCTCGTCCTCGGCGCCCGGCTCCGCCCTTATCGGGAGCTCCGCGCTCAAGGAGGTCTCCGGCAGAACCACGCGCACCGTGGTCGATGGCGGCGGTTAGCCATGGCGGCTGCTGGAACCGCGCACACCATCGTGGTTGATGGCCGGCAAGCTATTCGCCATGGCAGGGCTGCTTGGAACCACCACGCCTAGGAGAGAGGGTTCTGAGACGACGCTCTTGGCATGCCGGCGAGGTCGACGTTGCCACGCACCACAACGCCCAGGAGGGAGGGTTATGAGGGGCGCTGCACGCTGCCGTCGAGGTCGACGCTGTCGGGTACCACCGCGCCCAGGAGGGAGGGCTCCAAGGCGACAACCGTGGGCACGCCGTCGTGGTCGAGGATGTCCGTCTGGCGCTTGTTCCGGCGGCGGCGGTCGCCGGCGACTATTTTTTTTGTCACCGTTCTAAACATTTGCTGAGTGCCTAGTCAAACACTCGGCAAAGCGACTTTCTAGCATTTCCATTGTTCTGTTATTTTTTAACAATGGAAAATATTATGCTGAGTACCCTTCAAGACACTCAACAAAGCCATTTGTGCCGTTAACAGTTCTAGACGTCGTCAAGATTTTTTTTGCCGAGTTCCATTGGTAGACACATGACAAAGGGTAATTTACCGTGTATTTGCGTTCTGACACTCGGCAAAACCAGTTTACCTGCGCATTATTTACTGTGTGTAGTTTGCCGAGTGTAAATACACGGTAAATATTTGCCGTGTGTATTTTAATCTTTGCTGTGTATTTTTGATACCCAGCAAAAACTCGTTTTCCCGTAGTGCATGCACCATCAAAATCAAGATTAAACCATTTGCAAGCATCGAAAGCTGGGATCAAAGAGCTCTAAACATGAGCATGAAAGAACTTCTAACAATAAGACAAAGTAACTATGTATGCAACATGAAAGGTTACAAACAAATATCAAGAATAAAAATGCATTGAAAGATATTTGTTTGTTTCACATATAAAAAATGTAGCATAATGGCATTCATCTTATCCCTCATGGAGTAGCAAATAAATGCATATGACACCTTCAAAGTTCATAAGAGTGACTAGATACAAATAGTTCATGAGCAATAAATATCAACAATATGAATCAATCAATAAGTTTTGGGACAATGCACATAGAACTAAGAATGACAACTATGCTCTCTTAATTGGTGCCTAAGGATAGAAGGTGAAGACTCAATATAATGGTGGAAGAAAGGCCCTTCATAAAGGGAAGCAGGGATTTCAAGTCTCATAAAGAGCTTCCACCAATTATGGTACTTGTTAGCTTTCAGCTCTCATTGCCCCTAACATAAGCATCTTGAAGTGATTAAGGTTAAAGTGAACAAACTATGGAGTATATGCTTGACAAAGTATAAGTTGGCTATCTCATGTCCCTTGAATACGAGGGCCGCTCCTCATGCTACTCAAGTTTAGTTACCGATAAGTTCTTGTCATCGTAAGTACATGTGTATCATATAGAACCGCCAACGGGGTACCCCTTGCACATGATACAGGAGCTATCCCATAATCAAAATGACAAGGCAAACAAACAATGATCATCTCACCAATCTTCTTATTTACCATGGGAAAATGGTGTTTTTTCTCTCTTTCCTCTTTTCGCATATTTTGTTTCTCAATCTCTTTTTTCTATCTCTTTTTTATAAGAATAATGCTTCATAGATTGTTCACTATGGTGATGCTGCAAGTTTCCACCATGATTAGGCATGGCTTAGGATAGTGGCCCAGGCGTTTCTCTAACACACATACATAACTCCATGGACTTACAAGCTCCCATTTCATTTCACACCAACGACATCCATAAACAAGAGCATGATATCAACTAGGTACAATGTACAAGTGCAATGTTGAAAGTGTTCCCCATGACATCATGGTTCTGCTAATTCCAACGTATAAGTGCAAGCATATACAACATAGATGACACAATGGTTCAAGTTTATTAGGGGCAAGAAAAATAAAGTGTGACATCAAGTTTGTGAGAGCTTTAATCACTAAGTTTTCACATAACAAAGAGACTTTTTAATTGTAAGGTAGATGAAAACAAGAATATACTTGGAATGGTGTAACACACCATGCATAGGAATTTATAGTGGACACTTTGGAATAACTTGGTTTCTTGGGAGTTGGATGCATGAGTATAGCTTACTCATACAAGTGGAGGCTAGCAAAAGACTGGGAGTGACCAACTAAGAGAGCAATAATGTCCATAATCATGGAGAGCGACAAAACATTACTAATCAAAGCATAAAGTGGTACCACAAGTCAAAAACTAAATGATCATAGAGGCTATGGTGACTGGTTCATAGTCATAACATGGTGTGAGCCTGTGCCAAGTCAACCCAAATAAAGCATCAAAGGAGAATACCACAATACTATGCTTTTGTATGCTAAAACAACGCATGATTCCTTCAAGGCACATTAAGCAATCCTAATTGTTTGGAACAAGTCATGCTACAGCAATAATCACTAAGCATAAGGTCAAAACAACATCTAGCATAACATGATAAAGTCTAAGCCACAGTCAAAGCAAGCTCCTCTTGTACTACTAAAGCAAGAATTTCCTACTCCTTTCCAACACCAATAAACTTATTTGAAACCACACAGCGAGAACGGTGGTCCAAACTACTTTATTGAAGCAAACTAAGCAAACAAAAACTAGGACTCTCCAAGAACAAGACAACGGTGTATGAAACAATAAAAATGAACTGTCTAGAAAGACTTGAGATTTTTATTGATGAAGAAGGGGATCCTTGGGCATCCCCAATCTTTGACGCTTGTACCTCTTGAATATTTCTTGGGGTGACACGGGGTGGCCTATCCAAGCTTGAGCTTTTGTCCATTCTTTATATCATTACATCATTCTTCCTCTACACCTTCAAATTTTCCTTCATACAAAACTTCACAGAATCTTCATTAGAAACATTAGTGTATTCAAAAGATAATAGACCTTTGGGGTTTAGTTTTAAAACAACAAAACTTTGAATAAAGACATGAGCTACTATATCAATTCCTTCAAAAATCTCAATTTCCCAAAAAGGAATCAATAAGAAGCTAATGCAAATAATGGCAGAAATCAGTTAAAACAGACCAATAGGTAAAAAACGATTATTTCCAAGACCTTATATTGCTCAAATCAAAAAGTGTTAAACTGACGAAAGTTATCTAATAACCTAGGGGATTTATTCCTAAAATTAAAGCTCAATCCGACTTACAGAGATTTTACAAGAATGTTTATAGTGGAGCACAAAAATCTGTTTCAGGACAGCAACTCCCCAAATCTTACTTCCCTCTCATTAGAGGTTATTCTTGGCACAAAAATCAAATAAAAAATGATAAGAAGAGGTTATTACAGAAGTAATACCTTCCAAGACTCAAGAAAACTATTGGGTTATCTCCCAAGAAGTACTTTTCTTTAACGCCTTTAAGTTAGGCACAAGAAGATGCTCACATAAGAAATGTGAATGAAGTAAAAGAGAGCAATCAAGAAGCAAATTAAAAAAAAATTTAAGGCTAACCCACTTCCTATGCATAGGAATCTTGTAAAAAAATAAATCAAAAGGAACATAGTAACAAGAATGGGTAGATAAAACAAGAGCAACTTCAAAACTTTCAGCACATAGAGAGGTGTTTTAGTACCATGAAAACTTCTACAACCATATTTTACTCTCTCATAATAATTTTCAGTGGCCTCATGAATAAACTCAACAATATAACTATTACATAAAGTAGGCTTTTCATGATCTACAAACACATTGAAGGGAATATGCCCTAAGAGGCAATAATAAAGTGTTTATTATGTGTATTCCAGGTATATGATAGATGTTTATTTTGCATGCTATAATTGTATTAATACGGAAACATTAATACATGTGTGTTTAATAAACAAACAGAAATTCCTAGTTATGCCTCTCTTATGAACTAGCTCGTTGATTAACAAGATAATCAAAGTTTCCTAATCATAGACATTGGATGTTGTTAATAACGAGATCACAACATTAGTGTAATGGTGTGATGCACATTCATCTGAAGTATAGCATTACGATCAAATTCATTGAGTTTATATTGCTATAAAAACTTACGAAGTGATCCTAATCCTTAGACCATGAGATCATGTCAATCACTAGTACCGGAAGAGTTTCTTGATAACATCAAACCTCACACCATAACTGGGTGATTATAAAGATGGATTTAAAACTACTAAAGTGTTATGTTGAGGCCCATGGATCGAGAGTGGAATTTGTTCATCCCGATGACGGATAGATATACTCTGGGCCCTCTCGGTGATATCACATTGGTTAGCTTGTAAGAAAGTGATTTTATCACTAGAATGTTATATCACGGGAACGAGAAAAGAGTACATGTCAGTAACGAGATCAAACTAGGCATGGAGATACCGATGATTGAATCTCGGACATGTAATATATCGTGAATAAAAGGGATTAAGATACTAGCATAAAAGGTTCCGACGATCACAGGAAAGTCATCGTTGAATGTGTGGGAGTCAGTATGGGTCTCCAGATCCCGCTTCTGATTATTGATCGGAGAAGGGTCTCGATCATGTACGCATTGTTTGTGAACCATAGGGTGGCACACTTAAGAGACACCGACATCCAATCAGAGCAAAATTTTCATGCCGGAAAGAATAACAAGCGCAGGAATTTATTTCACTAGATACCGAAACAGGTTTTCGGGTGAAATTACAGAAAACATTTTTGCATGTGAAATGAAATACTATTTAAGTAATTGACAAAATTCTGAATAAATAAAAGGAGTTTTATTTAATGAGAGTTTGCATTAAATTTGGTGGATATTTAATGGGAATTTGAGTGGGATTTTGAGTGGAGGGAATTGAAAGGATTTTTATGAGTGGAGTGTCCACCCACATGAATGAGGGGAGGGAAAGGGGAAGCCCCCATGCGCCGGCCATCCCCTTGGGGTCTCCCCCCCTCTCCTATAAAAGGCACCCCCTCCTCACTTCTCACTCACACCTCCTCGTGAAGGATCTCTCTCCCCCTCTAGAATTTATCCTCCATGGTCTCTGACTAGCGAGATACATGTTCCCGGTGGCTATTCGGCAAGAAAGTGTTGTGCTTCCGCTGCATCGCTGGAGCGAGGAGGCGAAGGTTGCTCGGTGTTTTGTACGTGTGTGTGAGCACGAATGCGCTGCTGATTTGCGGCGATGGGACTTCCTATCGATCTTGAGATCGGCAAGAGATCATCTACATCAACCACGAGTTTAACTCGTTAAGCTTTGCCGGTCTTCAAGGGTATGTTCTCTACGTATATACATCCGCCTGTTGTTTGTATCTAGTAGATAGATCTTGGTACGTAGTTGTTCCCATCGTAAGAAATTTTTTGTTTTCTATGTTGCGAACCCTACAGTGGTATTAGAGCCAGGTCTATGCGTAGATGCTTTACACGGGTAGTACACATATGAGTATGTGGGCGATGATGATCATGTTGTTACTTCTTAGTTGTATTTTGGATATTGGTGGCATAATGGGATGAAGCGGCCCGGACAAACTTTACATGTCCTCGCACATGAGACATGTTCCACGCTTGACATGCAACTAGTTTGCATAAGTGGCTAGAGGGTGCCTGTCTCTCCTACTATAGTCAATATCAAATATGCAACGAGTTGTCAACAATTTGGTTATCCTTGTTGTGGTTCATGTTCGTAGGTAAGAACAGCTCTATCTTCGAAAGCCCTAAGCCACGTAAAACTTGCAATGGATAAATTAGAGGCGTCTAGTTTAGATTGTTGCTGGGCTAGTGTTATGATATGGTGATGTTGTAAGTAGAAGTATGAGATGATATTCTTACAACACACATAATGTGTAAGTTCCATAGACCTTGGCCTTACACATAGAGGTATGATAGTGATCATACCACGGTGCACATGATGGAGATCATATGCGGGAACCATATCATTCCACTTAAAACATGAGATGTTTGATTGCATCTTATATTGCTTGTTTGGAATTTTATTAGCATAATAAGATAATCGCTCATTTAAATATCAAGATAAGAATATGTTCTTTCTTAAGTATGCAACGATTATGTTTTCGTTGCTCCAAGACATCACGTGATGATCGGGTGTTCTTGGATCCACGACCATATTTCGGGTGTAAGACAGTTACACACGCGAATACTAAGGTTCTAATTTGGCGAGCCTAGCATGTATAGACATGGCCTCGGAACACGGACCGAAAGGTTAAGCATGAGTCATATAGTAGGTATGATGCCCATTTGATGCTCGCCTTTGAAGCTACACCGACTCACGTGATGATCAGACTTGGTGTAGTGGATTTGGTTCATGTAATGACCAAAAAGGCACGAGGGATGTCGTTTTTTAGTGGGAGTTCATTCGTAATGTGGATTAGTTGAACTAAATCTATCATAAACTTAGTCTAAACATAATTTTTTTTGTAGATGGCACCACCTACTTTTAATTTCAATGTGTTTATGGAGAAAGAGAAACTTGCAACGAATGGTAGCAACTTTACCGAATGGGCCATGAATTTGAGGATTCTCCTCTCCGCTGCACAAAAAGCAATATGTCCTAGAAGCGCCGCTAGGCCCCCCACCTTTCGATGACGCCCCTAACGAGGAGAAGAATGTCTACCAGACTCGTCAGGAGGACCACAACTTAGTTCATTGCTGCAGATTGTATGGGCTAGAGCCAGAACTTCGAAAGCGTTTCGAAAATGGCAATGCATTTGATACAATGGGTGAGTTGAAAATGATTTTCAACAAACATGCTGCTATAGAGAGCTACAATGCTTTAGAAAAGTTCTTTAGCTGCATGATGGAAGAGCATAGCTCCGTAAGTGAGCATGTACTCAAGATGTCGGGTTACGCCGATAAGCTTGTGTCCTTGGGAATATCGATTCCCATTGACTTAGGCATCCATCGTGTTCTGTAGTCTCTGCCACCTAGATATAAGAGCTTCGTGATGAACTATAATATGCAAGGTATGAAGAAGTCTCTCCTCGAGCTTCTGTCAATGCTTAAAACTGCATAAATGGAGATCAAGAAAGAACATCAAGTGTTGATGATCAATAAGAACACTGGTTTTAAGAAAGACAAGAAGAGAAAACAGAAGGGAAGTAAGGGAGGCAAGTCGGTTGCCGTGCCTAAAAAGAAACCCCGAGTTGGCCCTAAGTTTGATATCGAGTGCTACTCTTGTAAGGGGACTGGATACTAGAAGCGCAACTGCCCCAAGTATTTGGCAGACAAGAAGGCCGGCAAGGTAAACAAAGGTATATATGATATACATGTTATTGATGTGTACTTTACTAGTGTTCGTAGTAGCACCTGGGTATTTGATACCAGTTCAGTTGCTAATATTTGTAACTCGAATCAGGGGCTGCGGAACAAGCGACCGCTAGGAAGGGGTGAGGTCAAGATGCGTGTCGGCAATGGATCAAGCGTTGATGTGATTGCCGTTGGAACGCTACCTCTCCACTTGCCATCGGGATTAGTAATAAACTTAAATAATTGTTATTTGGTGCCAGCACTGAGCATGAACATTGTATCTAGATCGTGTTTGATGCAAAGTGGTTATTCATTTAAATCCGAGAACAATGGTTGTTCTATTTATATGAATGAAATATTTTATGGTCATGCACCGATGATGAATGGTTTATTTATATTGGATCTCGATAATAGTATTACGCATATTCAAAATGTTGATGCTAAAATGATTAAACTTAATGATGATATATCCGCATATATGTGGCACTTCCGTCTAGGTCATATTGGTGTTAAACGCATGAAGAAGCTCCATTCGGATGGACTTTTGTAATCACTTTATTTTGAATCATTTGATACATGTGAGCCATGCCTTATGGGCAAGATGACTAGAACACCGTTTTCCGGTTCAATGGAACGGGCGACAGATTTATTGGAAATCATATATTATGATGTATGTGGTCCAATGAGTGTGTCGGCGCGAGGTGGATATCGTTATTTTGTTACTTTCACGGATGATTTGAGTAGATACGGTTATATCTACTTGATGAAACACAAGTCTGGAACCTTTGAAAAGTTCAAGGAATTTCAGAATGAAGTGGAAAATCATCATAATAGAAAGATCAAATTTCTACGGTCCAACCGTGGAGGTGAGTATCTAAGTTACGAGTTTAGCAGTCACATGATAGAGTGTGGAATTGTTTCACAACTCACACCTGTCGGAACACCACAGCGAGATGGTGTGTCGGAATGTTGTAATCGTACTTTATTGGATATGGTTCGATCTATGATGTCTCTGACGGACTTGCCGTTGTCATTTTGGGGTTGTGCACTACAAACTGCTTCATTCACTTTAAATCGGGCACCATCTAAATCCGTTGAAAAGACACCGTATGAATTATGGTTTGGAAACAAACCTAAGCTGTCATTTCTTAAAGTTTGGGGATGCGATGTTTATGTGAAGAAACTTCAACAGGATAAACTCGAACCGAAAGCGTAAAAATGCGTCTTCATAGGATACCCTAAGGAAACTATTGGGCATTCCTTCTATCACAGATCCGAGGGCAAGGTTTTTTTTTGCCAAGAATGGATCCTTTCTAGAGAAAGAGTTTCTCACGAAAGGTGTGAGTAGTCGGAAGGTAGAACTTGAAGAGGTTACTGAACCTTCTCTTCAAAGTATGTCGAGTAGCGCAGCGCCGGAAGTCGTTCCGAAGTTGGCTTCGCCAGTTGAAGAGGGAACTAATGATAATGATCTTGAAACTCCGAAAGAGAGTACTACCGAACCTCGCAGGTCTAGCAGGACGCGTGCAGCTCCCGAGTTGTACGAAAATCCTGTCATGAATTTCATGGTTGATGAAAATGATAACCCTGCAACGTATGAAGAAGCGATGATAAGCCCGGATTCCAACAAATGGTTAGAAGCCATGAAATCCGAGATGAAATCCATGTATGAAAATCAAGTTTGGAACTTGGTGGACTTACCTCACGACCAAAAGGCCGTGGAGAATAAATGGATTTTCAAAAGAAAAACTGATGCTGATGGTAATGTGACCGTCTATAAAGCTCGACTTGTCGCAAAGGTGTTTCGACAAATTCAAGGAGTTGACTACGATGAGACATTCTCTCCTGTAGCGATGCTAAAATCAGTTAGGATTATGTTAGCAATTGCTGCATATTTCGATTATGAGATATGGCAGATGGATGTCAAAACCGCGTTTCTCAATGGTAATATTGAAGAAGAGTTGTATATTATACAACCAAAGGGTTTTGTCGATCCTAAGGATGCTAACAAGGTGTGCAACCTTCAGCGATCCATCTATGGACTGAAGCAAGCATCACGAAGTTGAAATCTCCACTTTGATGAGGTGATCAAAGAGTTTGGATTTGTCCAAACTTATGGAGAAGCTTGTATTTACAAGAAATTGAGTGGGAGCAATGTGGCATTTCTGATATTATATGTGGATGACATATTATTGATCGGAAATGATATAGATTTTTTAAACAGTGTTAAAAGTTATCTAAATAGCAAATTTTCAATGAAGGACCTAGGTGAAGCGTCATACATATTAGGCATAAATATCTATAGAGATAGATCTAGGCGCCTAATAGGTCTATCGCAAAGTACATACCTTGATAAGATTTTAAAGAAATTTAAAATGGACGAAAGTAGGAAGGGGTTCTTACCTATGTTGCAAGGCAGGACATTGAGTAATAGTCAAAGTATGGCTACGGCGGAAGAAAGAGAGATAATGGAGAAAGTCCCCTATACTTCAGCCATAGGCTCTATAATGTACGCCATGCTATGTACAAGACCAGATGTGGCACATGCTATTAAATTAACTAGTAGGTACCAATCGGATCCAGGTTCGAAACACTGGATAGCGTTCAAGAATATCCTTAAGTACTTGTGAAGAACTAAGGATATGTTTCTTGTATACAGAGGTAAAGAAGAGCTCGTCTCTAAGTGTTATGTCGACACTAGCTTTGACACCGATCCAGATGACTCTAAGTCTCAATCCGGATACGTATTTCTCATGAATGGTGGAGCGGTTAGTTGGAGGAGTTCCAAAGAACCCGTGGTGGCGGGATCAACAATGGAGGCCGAATATGTTGCTTCTTCAGAAGCGGCTCAGGAAGCAGTTTGGATGAAGGAGTTCATATCCAAACTAGGTGTGGTTGCAAGCGCGTTGGACCCAATGGTGATCTATTGTGACAACAATGGTGCCATTGCCAATGCCAAAGAACCAAGGTCTCACAAGTATTCCAAGCATATTAAGCGCCGGTTTCACTCCATCCGTGAACATGTCAAGGATGGAGATATAAAGATTTGTAAAGTACATACGGATCTCAATGTAGCAGAGCCGTTGACTAAAACTCTCCCTAGAGCAAAACATTATCAACAGCAGAACTCCATAGGTGTTAGATTCATCACTATGTAACTACATTATTGTCTCTAGTGCAAGTGGGAGACTGAAGGGAATATGCCCTGAGAGGCAATAATGAAGTGTTTATTATGTGTATTCCAAGTATATGATAGATGTTTATTTTGCATGCTATAATTGTATTAATATGGAAACATTAATACATGTGTGTTTAATAAACAAACAGAAAGTTCCTAGTTATGCCTCTCTTATGAACTAGCTCGTTGATTAACAAGATGATCAAAGTTTCCTGATCATAGACATTGGATGTTGTTAATAATGATAACATAACATTACTGTAATGGTGTGATGAACATTCATCCGAAGTATAGCATTACGATCAAAGTCACTGAGTTTATATTGCTATAACAACTTATGAAGTGATCCTAATCCTTAGACCATGAGATCATGTCAATCACTAACATCGGAAGAGTTTATTGATAACATCAAACGTCACACCATAACTGGGTGATTATAAAGATGGGTTCAGAACTACTAAAGTGTTATGTTGAGGCCCATGGATCGAGAGTAGAATTTGTTTATGTAGGGGTTCGTAGCATGGAAAACAAAATTTTCTATCGCATACAAACAAACAAGCCAAGATCTATCTACTAGATTGTAGCAACGAGTCGATGGAATAACTTACCCTCGAAGATTCCAAAGCGGTTAACGAGAGCAGATTCTCGTGGGTGATGTAGTCGTACTCTTTCCGATCTCAAGATCGCGTGAGCGATCCTTCCATGCGTTCGGCAGCGCTTCAGAGTTGGTCTGCGTTCGGTTTTCGGCGAAGACCTTCCTCTCCCTTGTTCCAAAGCAGCGGAGGTTGTAGCACTCTCCTCGCGATTCCGGCAACTGTGGCGTACGGAAGTAGAGGGGAGATCCCGCAGGGCTTCGCCTTAAGCCGGAGAGAGTATGGTGGAGTATGAGAGAGAACTATTAGTGGTCTAGGGATTAGACACACCAATTAGAAGGCTCTAAACCGAAGGCTAGAGCAATTAGAAGCTCTAAACCAAAATGGCTCTAAACCGGAGATTAGAGGATAGGAACTTGTGTGTCTAGAGGAGGAGGCCCTGCCCCCCCCTTTTATAGGTGGGAGGGGCGGCCAAGGGGAGGGGAGTCCCTCCCCAAGTCGGCCTTGGTTGGCGTGCCGGCTTGGAGGGACTCCTCCCCCAAGTTGGTTCCAACCACCTCTTGCTTGTTTCCCACAGTTTCCTGTTTCCCACAGTTTCCTATTTTCCACAGTTTCTTGTTTTAGACGTTTGACTTTCAAACTGGCAGTTTGACTTTTCAGTTTTGGAACAGCAAGAACACTTAGTACATGATGCAATCATTCAATATGTAATGACACATTCATGTACCCTCCCCGAGTGCTTGGGACAATCCGAACCTTCTAGAACATTCCGATGAAAACACGGAATCATTCCCGAACTCCAAACGGACTTTCCTTATATGAATCTTATTCTCCGGACCATTCCGGATCACCTCGTGATATCCGGATCCCATCCGAGACTCAAAACATTCGGTCTCTTTCTCATAATACCATAACTACTCAAACAACGTCGAATCCTTAAGTGTGTCTCCCTACGGTTCGTGAATTATGCGGACATGATCGAGACACTTCTCGAACAATAACCAATAGAGGAATCTGGAAATTCATATGGCTCCCACATATTTCTCGATTACTTTGCGATCGAATGAACCACTTACATACGATACCAATTTCCCTTTGTCTCACGATAGTTTACTTATCCGAGGTTATGATCGTCGGTATCTCTGCATACCTAGTTCAACCTCGTTACCGATAAGTACTCTTTTCTCGTTCCTGTGATATGTGATCCCTTGTGAGCCAGTCACATGCTTGAAAGCTAATTGGATGACATTCCACCGAGAGGGCCCAGAGTATATCTATCCGTCATATGGATGGACAAATCCCACTCTTGATCCATGTCTCTCAACCAATACTTTCCGAACACTCAATGCCACCTTTATAGCCACCCAGTTACGGTGTGGTGTTTGATGTCATCAAAGCATCCATCCGGTAAAGGTAATATGCATGATCTCATGTTCGAAGGAATTAGGTTACTATGTATCAGAAAGCATATATCAATTGAACTATTTAAATGACTTGATCTTTATGCTACGCTTATCTATAGGAGTATGTCCACCACATCATTCTCCTAATGATATGATCCTGTTGTTGATAACATCTCTATGTTCATGATCAGGAAACCATGATCATATATTAACCAACAAGCTAGTTTAACAAGAGGCTTTACTAGGGACTCTTATTTTAGTTTACAAATCACACAAGTATTAATGTTTCCGGTTAATACAATTATAGCATGGTATGTAAACATTTATCATAAGTGTGAAGATATGATAATAACCACTTTATTATTGCCTCTTGGGCATATCTCCAACAGTCTCCCACTTGCACTAGAGTCAATAATCTAGTTTCAAACCTTTGTGTATTCAACACCTATGGCTTTCCGGTGTTGTATGTACCGATTGCTAGTGGTCAATCGATCTCGGATCGACCCTTCCAGGTCCGAGTGTAATTGCATGTCTTTGCGTCTCTACGCATCACTCATTCTCTAATGAGATGACTTTGTATAAATTTGGTCTTTCGGTGTGACCTTTAGCTCTTTGGGGTTAAAACATGTTGATAATATTGTCGCACAATATATCTTCATAGTATTATCCCACTGTGAACTACACCTAGTTTGATAACAAACTACTTGACACAAATGCCCTCTTTTGATGCTAAAATAGCAGTCATATACTTAGGCTTTTGTTGTAGTATCAGTCACAATGTCTTAACTTTGGAACTCATCCAAATCCTTTATGGAACTCACTTTCCATTATATTGTGCCACCCTTAGTTTAGATCGAGATAAACTTAATTTGTACTTTGTGACAAAACTAGTATCAATGTAGTACTTTTACAATGAACTAACCATCTATTTGTCACTTCTACAAATATTATACTCTTAGTTCTTCCAAAATATCATAAGAATATCCTTACTATTGTCCAATGATCATCTTACGAATCATTCTGGTATATGCTCACAACATTTAGAGCATAGGACATATCTGGATTTGTACATATCACAGTATGATTGATATAAATACTCTTTGTGATTTCATACATCAAGTATCAATCTATACTTGATTATTTGTTTCACTTTACCAAATGTCAATACACTTGAATATGTCATCAACATTTGAACTCTTTCAATCCTTTCTGTGCGACAAGAACCTTTCTTGTAGTTTCTATATTGAACTCATTCAATATCTCGTCTATGTACTTCTGGCACAACCATATTAGCGTCTATTGATGCCAAATATTTGGGTTTTGCCTAAGTCTTTCGTCGGGATGAAATTCTTAATATGTGTTAATAAAAGATACATTATTTCCAATCAACAATATGTCTTCCACATAATGTATTAGAAACATGTCTTAGCGCTCCCACTTAATTTCTTGCAAATGCAAGCATCTCCATCGTCTCTGATGAACTTTTAAACTCCTTTAATAGTTTCATCACGTGAAGATTCCAACTCCGATGCTCACTTTAACCATTGAAGTTTGCATATGCTTTTAGCATCCTTTTGAATTAACAAAACCCTATGGACCGTGTTATGCACATGTCCTAGGTAACGATTCTATTAGAAGAACTTGTTTTGTTTATTCAACTACCATATAACAAATTATATGTAGTGGTTGCTACATTAATCCGTCTAGACTAAATATCACTATGAAAGATCAAATCTTGTCATAGTCAACCTTTGAACATTTTGTGAACTCTTTCCCAACATGTCGACTATTTCATAGATGTAAAACATCCATGTCTATTTCTTTATAGATGCAGACACAACTGCAAGGTCTTACACCTTTCTCGAGGGTCCTTCAAGTTCAAAACTTGATTTCTCGTGTATGGAACTATCACGGATTTTATGGCTTCAAGCCATTTGACGGAGTCAGGGCCCATCATTGCTTCTTTGCATGTAGTCGGTTCATTATTCTCAAATAATGATTCAACCCTCAAATCTTGGTATTTGATTGTTTACCCGATCTACTTGTTTCAATAGGAACTTAGATCTCCGTGACCACAACCTTTGAGGCACGTGAGCCATGAGCATTGTTGCTGCCTCCGGAACACTTTTCGGTGCTGCGCAACTTTGCACATATAGCTAAGGTTCCTTTAACCTTATCAAAGTTCTATTGTCCTCCCACTTTTCTTTTCACGAAAAATTCCTTCCCAAAGAAACTTGACGTTCTAAGCGACAAACACTTTTGTCTCTGGTGTTATGGAGGAATACTCAACAGTTATACAAAGACAGGTTCATCCGACTTTGGTTGTAAACATCTTTCTTATGCATAGCAAAACATTTTTTAAGAAAGGACAACTTGGGTTTTATCCCAAACCATAACTTTATATGGTGTCATTTCAACGGATTATGATGGAGCTCTTTTCAGTGGAAAAACGGTAATCTCTAAAGCTTTTAATCTTTAAAATATAATGGCAGTTTTATGAATTATACCTTTGATATTACCATGTCAAACAAGGTTTAATTACATATCTCGAACGCTCCATACCCTTATGGTGTTTCGGGAAATGCAAATCCACGGAACGATTCCTTAAATCTTAGGTATTATGCTAAACTCTGTAACTCAAATATCTTCCTTTATGATCTTTATCATAAACTGTTTATATTCTTGTTACAATGATTTTGCACTTCATCTTGAAAGTCTTTGAACTTTTCAAATGTTTCATACTTCATCCTTATTAAGTAAATATTCATATATTCACTCAAAATTTCGGAAAAAGCAAATGAAGTTAAAATCCATCGCTCTTGACTACACATAATGGACTTCGTACAACAATATGTACAAATTCCAATAAGCTAGTCTTTCGTTCCCTTTTGGCCTATGAACGAAGTTTCAATTATCTCTAGGAAAGTTTCACAAGTGTCATTTGATCAAAAATCAAAAGACTCCAAAATTCCATCCACATGGAGTTTATTCATGTTTCTTTTCAGTATAATTTAAACGGAGATGTCACTTCCTAAGTGATCTTTCAATCAATTTGTCTTTCGACATCGTTAGCACTAGTTTTATGGATGTGCTGTCTCCAACGAGATTTGCGAATCCATCTTTTATGGATTACGGCAATTATTTGAACAACCCTTTTGTTCTCATAATACCTGATAAAACAAATCTTTGAAGGCAAGCTTTGATGTTTAACGAGCAACACAATAACCCTTTATTTGTTCTCGATGAACATCATCACATATTCTTTTGCTAGTTACTTAGGCCATTGTAGTTCATGAATTGTGTTGTTTCGTATGACGATTCACACCAACAAATTCAGTATCAAATACTTGAGAACCACATTGTTTAATAAGCAAAGAATATAGCCATAACATGTATATCATCTATATACTTAAGCTGAACAATTCTAGTCTTTTCCTTTCGCCATATATTTATGAGATTCTCTTTCAAGATTTCCTTTTACATTTGAAAGAATCTATCAACATCAATAGTGGAGTCATACATATGACATATAGTCCAAAGTGTATAATTAAATACCAATGTCTTTGGACTTGCACTTTGAAGTAGATCACCATCATCAAATATTTGGTGTTCTTTCAAATTCCTTTCTTTAGTAATCTCTTGGTGTAGTAAACATTTTACCTACATCAAATATTCACCCTTATCATGGAATCGCCCATGATCAAGCTACTTAGCTTATAACGATGAATTATGAGTATAATGTTGCTATCCAAAACCTTTTGGAGGATTAGGACAACAAGTGTCTCCAACCTTTTGCAAATTCTCATCAAATATGAGAACATGACTTTAGCCATATTATACTCTATCATGTTGCAACTAAAACTTCGCTTCAGATATCACAATATCTTCCACACATCATGGTTTCAAACAACTCTTTCAGATCCTAGATAACCTTGATATTAAGACAATCCTTTGAATATCAAGAATCATGGAAACAAACATGATACTAACACTTGGAATTGTTACTCTTGATTTAATACTAATTATTAAACTTCATGGAGTAACAGAACTTCTTGAAAGTTTGCAATAGGACTTTTAAACTTTTAGATTAACACTTCAAAACAATATGATACCAGTTCAGAAAGTAACTAACTGAATTCTATAGTTCTATTATCTCAATTATAACTAAGCGCAAGGTGGTAAACGGATGCCAATGACTACAACAACTATGCAATTTCACTTTGATTTAGTTTATGATAAATTGAGTTCTAATTAATAATTAAATTAATCTAGGTGAACTCCCACTCAAAACAATATCCCTCACATTGTTTTAGTGATCACACGAACCAAATCCACCACATCAAAACCGATCATCACGAGAGTTGATATAGCTTCAATGGCGAACAATCAACATGTTCATCATATCTACTATATGACTCATGCTCTACCTTTCGGTAATCCGTGTTCCTGAGGCCATGTCTGTACATGCTAGGCTTGTCAAGATCAAACCTTAGTTTCTGCATGAGAAAATATGGCTTGCTCACGTTGTATACACTTGCAGAATCTAACACACCCGATCATCACGTGGTGCTTCGAAACAACAAGAGCAACGGTGCTAACTAAGGGTGAACACTTTATGACTTGAAATTCATGTGCATGAGGGATCATCTTATAATGCTACCGTCGTCTACTAAGCAATACAAGATGCATAAAGGATTAACATCACATGCAATTCAATAATATGTGATATTATATGGCCTTTCTTCTTTGTGCTTCCGATCTCCATCTTCAAGCACGAACATGATCTCCATCATCATCGGCATTGCATCAAGGTCAATGACGCTTCTCCATGGTTGTCGTCCACCGGCTTCAAATATTACAACTAATTTGAATAGACACGCGGGTCTTAACATAAATTAAAGACAACCATATGGCTCCTGCCGGTTGCCAACTTACAATAAGGAACATTGCATACGTCATATATAATCACAATCATGGCCATATCACATCACAGCACACCCCTGCAAAACAAAGTTAGACACCTCTACTTTCTTTGCATATTTTACGTGGTTTGGGGCTTTCAATAAGTGTCGTTCTAACTTACGAACAAGAACCACAGCATTGATACTAGTATTGTTAATCACCCGTTGTAAATTGGATCTTAACTATGCTAGGAGAAACAGGCACCCGCAAAGCCACTTATGCAATAAAAGTTGCATGTCAAGCGTGGAGCAAGTCTCATGAACGATGTCATGTAAGGTTAGCCCGGGTCGCTTCATCCCAACATACCGCAAGATGCAAAGTACACAAGAAGCAATCGACAATAAAAGCATCAACGCCCACAATGACCATTGTGTTCTACTCGTGCAACAGATCTACATATAGACACGGCTCGATACCCTTTGTAGGGGTTCGTAGCATGGAAAACAAAATTTTCTATCGCATACAAAAAAACAAGCCAAGATCTATCTACTAGATTGTAGCAACGAGTCGATGGAATAACTTACCCTCGAAGATTCCAAAGCGGTTAACGAGAGCAGATTCTCGTGGGTGATGTAGTCGTACTCTTTCCGATATCAAGATCGCGTAGACGATCCTTCCGGCGCTGCGTTCCGGCAGCGCTTCCGCAGTCGGTCACACGTTCGGTACTCGACGAAGACCTTCCTCTCCCTTGTTCCAGGTGAGCGAGGTTGTAGCACTCTCTCTCGCGATTCCTAGACAACGGCGTGGTACCTAAGTAGAGGGAGATCCTGAGGCCTTAAGCCGGAGAGAGTATGGTGGAGTATGAGAGAGAACTATTAGTGGTCTAGGGATTAGACACACCAATTAGAAGGCTCTAAACCGAAGGCTAGAGCAATTAGAAGCTCTAAACCAAAACGGCTCTAAACCGGAGATTAGAGGATAGGAACTTGTGTGTCTAGAGGAGGAGGCCCCCTCCTTTTATAGGTGGGAGGGCGGCAAGGGAGGAGTCCCTCCCAAGTCGGCCTTGGTTGGCCGGCTTGGAGGACTCCTCCCCAAGTCGGTTCCAACCACCTCTTGCTTGTTTCCCAGCTTCCTGCTTCCCACAGCTTCCTATTTTCCACAGCTCTTGTTTTAGCGTTTGACTTTCAAACTGGCAGTTTGACTTTCAGTTTTGGAACAGCAAGAACACTTAGTACATGATGCAATCATTCAATATGTAATGACACATTCATGTACCCTCCTCCCCCGGAGTCTTGGACAATCCGAACCTTCTAGAACATTCCCGATGAAAACACCTAATCATTCCCGAACTCAAACGGGACTTTCCTTATATGAATCTTATTCTCCGGACCATTCGGATCACCTCGTGATATCCGGATCCCATCCGAGACTCGAACAACATTCGGTCTCTTTCTCATAATACCATAACTACTCAAACAACGTCAATCCTTAAGTGCGTCTCCCTACGGTTCGTGAATTATGCGGACATGATCGAGACACTTCTCCGAACAATAACCAATAGAGGAATCTGAAATTCATATGGCTCCCACATATTTCTCGATTACTTTGCGATCGAATGAACCACTTACATACGATACCAATTTCCCTTTGTCTCACGATAGTTTTCTTATCCGAGGTTATGATCGTCGGTATCTCGCATACCTAGTTCAACCTCGTTCGATAAGTACTCTTTTCTCGCTCCCGTGATATGTGATCCCTTGAGCTCACATGCTTGCAAGCTAATTGGATGACATTCCACCGAGAGGGCCCAGAGTATATCTATCCGTCATATGGATGGACAAATCCCACTCTTGATCCATGTGTTTCAACCAATACTTTACGAACACTCAATGCCACCTTCATAGCCACCCAGTTACGGTGTGGTGTTTGATGTCATCAAAGCATCCATCCGGTAAAGGTGATATGCATGATCTCATGGTCGAAGGAATTAGGTTACTATGTATCAGAAAGCATATAGCAATTGAACTATTTAAATGACTTGATCTTTATGCTACGCTTATCTATAGGAGTATGTCCACCACATCATTCTCCTAATGATATGATCCTGTTGTTGATAACATCTCTATGTTCATGATCAGGAAACCATGATCATATATTAACCAACAAGCTAGTTTAACAAGAGGCTTTACTAGGGACTCTTATTTTAGTTTACAAATCACACAAGTATTAATGTTTCCGGTTAATACAATTATAGCATGGTATGTAAACATTTATCATAAGTGTGAAGATATGATAATAACCACTTTATTATTGCCTCTTGGGCATATCTCCAACAGTTTATCCCGATGACGGATAGATATACTCTGGGCCCTCTCGGTGATATCACATTGGTTAGCTTGCAAGCAAGTGATTTGATCACTAAAATGTTATATCACGGGAACAAGAAAAGAGTACATGTCAGTAACGATAAAAAGGTATGGAGATACCGATGATCGAATCTCGGACATGTAATATATCGTGAAACAAAGGGATTAAGATACTAGCATAAAAGGTTCCGATGATCACAGGAAAGTCATCGTTGAATGTGTGGGAGTCAGTATGGGTCTCTAGATCCCGCTTATGATTATTGATCGGAGAAGGGTCTCGATAATGTCGCATTGTTCACGAACTGTAGGGTGGCTCACTTAAGAGACATCGACAACCAATTGAACCAAAAGTTTCATGCCAGAAAGAATAACAAGCGCAAGAATTTATTTCACTAGATACAGAAACAGGTTTTCAGGTGAAATTGCAGAAAGTGTTTTTGCATGTGAAATGAAATACTATCAAGGGGTTATATGTGAATGTTTTTCATTAATGTAATTGACAAAATTCAGAATAAATAAAAGGAGTTTTATTTAATGAGAGTTTGCATTAAATTTGGTGGAAATTTAATGGGAATTTGGGTGGGATTTTGAGTGGAGGGAATTGAAACGATTTTTGTGAGTGGAGTGTCCACCCACATGAATGAGGGGAGGGTAAGGGGCAACCCCCATGCTCCGGCCACCCCCTTGGGCTTCCCCCTCTCCTATAAAAGGCACCCCTTCCTCACTTCTCACTCATACCTCATCGTGAAGGATCTCTCTCCCCCTCTAGAATTTATCCCCCATGGTCTTGGACTAGCGAGATACATGTTCCCGGTGGCTATTCGGCAAGAAAGATTTGTGCTTCTGCTGCATCGCTGGAGCGAGGAGGCGGATGTTGCTCGGTGTTCTGTGTGCGTGTGCGAGCACGGATGCGCTGCTGATTTGTGGTGCTAGGACTTCATCTCGATCTTGAGATCGGCAAGAGATCGTCTACATCAACCACGAGTTTAACTCGTTAAGCTTTTCGGTCTTCAAGGGTATGTTCTCTACGGATATACATCCGCCCGTTGTTTGTATCTAGTAGATAGATCTTGGTACATAGTTGTTCCCATCATAGGAAATTTTTTGTTTTCTATGCTGCGAATCCTACACACATAATCTCTACAAAGCTCAAAAATAGTGGGATTAAACCTTTCAAACCCACTTTTAACAATTTTATAACAAGGTGACTAATCATTCAATATAGGACCATCATCTCGACCTTTAACATAAACATTTTCTAAGCAAAACTCTTTAGTACCATGCATTTCAAAGTTAGGCACCAATATAGGATTATCATAGATAATTGGAGCATAACTATTATCACAAGTTTTACCCATAGCAGATATTTCAAAAGAATCCATAGGAACATTCATCCTCCTTTGTTAAGCATGGGGGATAATCAAATAATGTAAGGGGTAAAGAGTTACTCTCATTAGAAGGTAGGCATGTGTAGATAATCCATTCTTCCTCCTTGTGTTCATCACTCTCCTCTTTTTCATCTAATGAGCTTTCAGGTTTAGCAGTTTATTCTTCCATAGGCTCCTGCAAATTGTGCACACATTCTTGTGCATGACTAGGTCTCTATTTATAATTAATGATATAACAATTAATGCTGAAATTTTCTATGCAATGATCAAGGATAGAAGATACCATATCTTTAAGGTCTTTACAAGCAAGACAGGTTTCATAGTTTTTAGACATGAAGGATTCTATTTCAGAAGCTCCCATAAACAAAACAAATTGTTATACTTCTTCAAATCCAAGATGAATATAGTTATTCCAATGATAGTTCATAATTACAAATTCTTTACTAAAGCCACGTTGGAATTTAAGATGTTTAGTATCCTGTTCAGAGCAACAATTTATATTATGGCGTTTAAGCAAAATTTTAGCAATTCGATCCAACCTTTTTAACACGGCTCTCATGACGTTACCCATATAAGATTCTCTATACCTTATAAAATCTTCCATGGAGGTTCTAGAAGGCGGTGGTTCATCTATTACCTTAGCAGTGATAGTAGTTTCCCCAAATAGGAAACCGAGTGGTTTATCCATAATGAAATAGTGATTGGAGCAGAACTAGACATAAAAACAACTTGAAGTAGGAACTAAATTTTTTTGTGTTTTTTATAAAAAAGAGGCAAACAAAACAAAGAAAAAGAAACTAAGCAAAACAAAAACAAAGTAAAGAGAAAGGTTGTGAAGGAATGCCCTTATGAAGCCGTCCTTAGCCTCCCCGGCAACGGCGCCAGAAAACAAGCTTAATGCGCTCAGATCAATGTAGAGGTTCATTGGGAAACCCCAAGAGGAAGGTATGATGAGAACATCAGCAAGTCTTCCCTCAGAAAGAAACCAAGGTTATCACACCAGTAGGAGGAAGGAAACGACCCAAAGGTGTTGCTAGCAACGTGGAAACCTGCACAACACAAACTCAAGACTTTGCCCCAACGAACAATAAGGTTGTCAATCTCACCAGTTTGCTGAAAACAAAGGATTAACTATATGGTGTGGAAGGAAATAGTAGCTTGCAGAAAATAAACAGGAACAGTGAAAGATGTATCGATAGTAAAGATCGGACAGGGGTCCATAGTTCACTAGAGGTGTTCTCCTTAAGATAACCAAACAAGGCATGCTGGGTAAACAAATTATAGTGGGGCAATTGATAGGACAGAGTAAGGCATAACAATGCAACACTAGACATTCATGATCCTATGAGATTTGATTGGGCAATACAACAAGATACATAGACCGCCATCCAACTGCATCTATGACTAGCAATCCACCTTCAGGTTATCATCCGAACCCCCTCCAGTATTAAGTTGCAAGCAACGGATAAATACTTTAATAAAAGTGTGTAAGGTAAACAATCCACTTGTTCCATGAACAAGAGATCGTTGTTTTCTCCCTAGTAGCAACAGCACATGTACAACCTTAGAAATTTCCGTCACTTCCCCAGATTAAATAGAGGCATGAACCCACTATCGAGCATAAATACTCCCTCTTGGAGTCACTAGCATCTAGTTGGCCAAGATAGCTACTAGAAATGGAGAGCATGCAATATCACAAACAACACAGACTTGATAGAATCAATAAGATAGAACCATTAACCAATCTGACATAGTAATCTCAATATCCATCGGATCCCCGCAAACACAACATGCATGATTACAAATAGATGATCTTGATCATGAACGGATCTCACAGGATCTAAACATGATAGCACAAAGGAGGATAAACAACCATCTAGCTACTATATGGACCCGTAGTCCAAGGTGGAACTACTCACGCATCATACCGGAGGCTGGCATGGTGATGAAGAAAGCCTCCGAGATGATCTCCCCTTCGGCAGGATGCCGGGAAGAGCTTCAGGTCCCCCTCGATATAGGGACGATGGTGTCGGCGGCTATAGACTGTTTCATGGAATATTGATCGGGTACTTAGGGTTTTGGTATCGCGGGCTTCTTATAGGCGAAGAGGCAAGGCAGGGGTCTCTCGGGGTGGTCGCACCCCCAGGAATGGGCCACGTCTGGCCGCTCGGCCAGGGGTGTGGCCCCCTGGTGGCTCTCCTCCGTCTCGTCTTCTAGATCCGTGTTCCCCATGGTACAATATTGACTTTGGCTTTTGTCCCGTCCAATTCCGAGAATATTGATTTTCTGCCTTTTCTGGAACAAAAAACAGAAGAAAACCTGCAACTGGCACTGTGGCACCTTGTTAATAGGTTATTCCCAGAAAACATATAATAATACCACAAAGTGTAGATAAAGCAAAGCAAAGTAGATACTAAACAAGCATGTAACATCAAAAGTTATAGATACGTTTTCGACTAATGGTAGGGTTCATTCGGAACTTCAATGGCACCTACAAGCGTCCAGGCAGACCTCGTGATCTCTCTCTATGCATCCAAGGAGACTACGAGTCGGATCGTGAGTATCTCGCCCGCAGTATCGAGCTGTGCAACTCCTACGAAAGGGTGGTGGAGAACCAAGCAATTGGTTTCTTCTTCGGAGGGTGTCGAGAGGGCACGAGGCCATGTCACCGGCTGTTGTGTGACGAACCCAAGACCATGGCAGAGCTGATGAACGTTGCCGATCAGTACGCCACCGAGGACATGGAAATGAAGAAGCCCCTCCGAGTGAATGTGGAAGTCCAACTGGTTCCCACCGAGTCGGCTCGAGAGAAGAAAGCTAGACAAGGTGGAGATGCCAGATCGTCCAGGCGGCTTGGCGGTAATAACCGCTACTAGGGCAAGCGTCCGGTTGAGCAGCAGAACCCTCGGGACCACCAAAGGCAAGTCAATGCGGTGCAAGGCGCACCGGCTGGAAATGACAAGAGGCAGAGGAACACCTTCACCTTCGAGCAGATGTTCGACGGGCCGTGAAATTATCATAGCGGCGCCTTCAAGCCAGCTACGCACACCACTCGGCAGTGCAGCTGGACCCGGCAGATCAAGAGTAGGCTGGCTTGCCCCCTCTCCCCCACCCCCTCCTCGTGGACCCTCACCATCGGCTAGGGCAGCCGGAAACAACAACGGCAATGGGGCTAACCCTCACCAGCACGAGTACTACCACATCTTCGAGGCCGAGCCGACTAACAGTCGTAGCCAAAAGCAGCAAGCCGTGGAGGTGAACACTGTCGTTCCTCCAGTCCCCCTGCGCCTCAACTGATCTGAGACTCCCATCATCTAGATCCAGGAGGACCTGTCGGACCAGTCCGAATCCTGGGGGCTACAGGATGGTGCTAAACCCACTTCTCGTATCCAAAGTGCGCACCTACCGATTCTCATGCGTACTAGTAGACGGTGGGATCATCCTCAACCTTCTCTACCGGTCTTCCATGGAGAAGCTGGGCATCCGGGAGCGTGACCTGCATCCCTCGACCACTGTGTTCCACGGCGTCGAGCCTGGCCACCATGTGTCCTGCCGGGAAAAATCCGGCTGGATGTCATATTCGGCTCGGAGGAGAACTTCCGGCGCGCGCCAATCTATTTTGAGGAGGTCAACCTCGCCAGCACCTACCATGCTCTTCTAGGGCGCCCTTCCCTTGCAAAATTCATGGTGGTCCCCCACTATGCATAGCTCAAGATGAAGTTGCCAGGGCCGAATGGTCTGATCACTCTTGACAGCTTCTACAGGAAGTCCATGGCGTGCGTGAGGATAGCCGAGTCCCTTCTCATCATTGAGGAGAAGCGCGAGATGATGCACAACGTTGCCATGCTTGTAGGGGATATGCTATATGGGTATCCTCATAGCATGTCTCCTATCCGGATAACCCGGGTGGCCCACAGTTGGTAGCATGGCCCATGGCCTGCTGGGCGGCCCAGTTAGATGGATCCAGAAGGGAGGCCCATGTCGGATAAAGGAAGGCTACGGTTGGAGTCACCGACGTAGCCGGAGCCTTGGAGTGCAAGATACACAAGAGTAGTAATAGACGGTGTAGGACTATGTAACCTGTCTGGCTAGGAATTTTCCCTGTAACCCTAGGACCTGGCGACTATATAAGTCGGGCCTATGGGAGCCTTTAGGGCACGATAACTTACAATCTTAGACAGTCGAGTAGCGATTATCACACACCTCGCACAGCGAACCAATCTCTATAACTCGGCGTATTGCCCTTATAGTGATTTATAGCAGGAGTAGGATTACGCCACCGTCGTGGGATCTGAACCTGGCTAAGCTGTGTTACCTCGTACCCGTCAACCGCCCGCCTTCCCCCACATCTCTAAACACGCACTGCGAGGACCCCTCCATGGCGTACTCATCGGCAATACCACGACAGTTTGCGCCCACCGTGGGGCAAGAGGCGCTTCAGGCTCTTCGGCGGGCGAGGACCAAGATCTTCACGGGAATCGACAAAACCATAGCCATTGGACGTGTTCTCTTCTCCGGCAACATTCTGATCATCCCTCCCGACGAGTTCTGGATTGCGGCGAAGACGAACCCTACGCGGTGTTCGATCGTTCCTATCGGAGACATCCACCTCTTCATTTGCGAAACCGACTCGGGCACTAGTTCCCTAGGAGTTAGTGGAGCATCAAGACCCGCACGGACCGCCTACGGGCAGGATACGTTCGCGGAAGGATCGATGTTGGATCTCTCTTTGGAGTTTGCTAGCAAAGATCGGAATAATTCAAGGCCAAACCAAACCGCCCTTGTGTAGGATTAAAAGGTGGAAGATCGCTGCAAGTCCGCCGGCTTCGCCCGTGCATCTGGAAAACAGAGATCCAAGTTCGTCGGAGTGGTTACCATCTTTGATCTGGTGCGTTGCGTTCAGAGAGAGGGAGAAAACCCTCGCAATTACCTGGACAGGTGGCTCCGCATACGAGCCGATCTGGCCCACTACCCCAATGATGATGCTATGTATCACTTTGTGGAAGGACTGGACCATGGCACACTTCTCCGACATTCTCTAAGACGGCAGCAGGCGTCAGGCCGCCTTACCTTCGAAGGCATGGTGAACACCGTCAACAACTACGCGGAGGCCGAAGCGGCAGCTCAGACAGCGCTTGCGCTCATTGACGGAGCCCCTTCGATTCAGCCACCGCCACCATCGCCTCCAGCCGCCATCGTCGCAGCCGCGCCGCCACCTCTAGTCATCGTCGCTGCTGTTGCACCTCCACCGCCCGTCATTGAGGAAGTCCTGGCACCCTCCAACTCTGCTATTGACGCGCTTTATGCTTACTTCAGTGCAGATTCAGAGGAGATATATTTCAGTCCAGAGGAACTAGACTCCACCATGCAGGAGATGGAGGAGGAGTACACGTGCGACGAGCAAGCCAACAATGTCATCACGTCTCGAGAGGTGTTCGTCACCATTGGGACGACGATGGATGAAGATCAACCCGGACGAGCTCCGCTTACAGCGTTGGAAAAGGGGAAGGGGACACTTATTGCTGCTGACAATGATCGCGCAAAGGTCATGCCTCCTCCGCCTAACCCAGTGCAGCAGCCGCAGGAACTCGGCACCGTCCCGAGCAACAACAACACCGCAAACTTGCCACCTCCAGCGTCTACGTCGGTTGCCGCCCAAGTTACTCCGGCTGATAGAGTGATGTACGGCAATCTCCTCGTCGAGCCACTGACCGTAGCTCATATCCGGAACGTGACTCAGCTTGACGAGAAGCGCCAGAGGAAGTGCAGGCCATTGCAGAGCAAGGCGCTAAGCTATATCGAGATCTGGTCAACGCCCAGAAGTCCATGGAGAAAGCTAGAGCAATGGAGGCCGAATACAAGACCCTGCAGCAGCAGTAGAAGGCAAGGAAAGCTCCAGCTCGCGTCATCAATGATCCTGGTGTAAGGCGAAACCTAGGATGGGCTCCCTCGAAGCCGGCACAGGCCAAGCCATACATTGACAGTGAAGGCAAGCAGGTTATGCCCACCCCACTCCTTAACCTCGCCGTCGCCAAGACCCTCCTGGAGCAGGATAGATCGCCTGAGGCAGTGGAACAGGTCTATGACCTAGTGGCCAAGGCGGTGAAGCAGCAGGGAAATGCCACCTCTCAGAGGCTTGAGTCCGATCCAGCGCTTTGCCAGTCTAGCCAGTGCAAGCCGCCAAGGGATCGATCTCCTCTTGATGTCGGGTATTAGACGGGTTCATCAGAATGAAGACGGAGGGATGCGCGCAATAGTAAGGATGCTATCCCCATATCCTCCGATCACGGAGAAAAGGCCCGACCTCGTCGCCCATCGCCACCGCCCCGATCCCCCCAACATCGCGAAGATCACAAGGCTCACCATCATACGGATATGCCCCCACCAAAGCAATGCGGCATCATCATCCGCGACAACGCGGAACGGAATCGTCATGACGGAGAGCGCAACCAAGGACACAAGAGCATGTCACGCCATGACCCTCCGCGTCCGACAAGCAACCGTGATAGGCGGGAGGCATCGTAGGAGGTAACAGCAAGAAGGATAACCCACCGCCACCTCCGCCTTCGTCAACACCAAGCAGTCACCATGGCGGAGGAGGCCCACGTCGTTCATGCAGCCCATCCCTTGTTGACAAGAAGAAGAAGAACCCGGACCCGTACGATGCATGTTCGCGGATCGATAAGATCCACGAGGCTCGGGAAGGACCATACCTGGGACCACGTTGCTTTGGACCTGCAATACGTTCCGCAACTTACCCCAAAGGTTTCCGGAATGACAAGACCATCAAGACCTATGACGGCACCGCCAAGCCAGCCACATGGTTGCAGGACTACGACAACGCGGTGGAGATTTCCGGAGGCAACCCCAACATCGCCGTCAAGTACCTCCCGTTAATGTTGGCAGGCACGACCCGTCAATGGATCGACGACTTGCCGGAGAAATCCATCTGCAATTGGTTGGACATGCAAGAAGCGTTCACCAAGAACTTTGAGGGTACATACAAGCGTCCCTGCACTGTTGGCGATCTACAGCGGTGCATGCAAGAGAAAGACGAGACATCTTGTGCCTACCTCTCCCGCTGGCTGGACATGAAGAATTCCTGCGCAGGAGTGCACGCTCAGACCGCCATGGCCGCCTTCATCGATGGGTTGGAAAGGGGCACGTTGCTCCGACATAAGCTGAAGCGCTTGCAGGACAATCACCACCTTGACTTGAACCAGATGATTCAGTTGGCTAGTTAGTTCGCAGCTACCGACGACGATGCTAGCGGCTCCTTGCCGGCAATGGTCATTCCAACTCAGGCTCGGAGGAACAGCAGTACAAAGCGGAAAACCGCTCCAGAAGAAAAGAAATCTACCGACATGGTCGCTATGACTTTTGTAGGACGGGGTGATGGCGGACAACATGGACGAGGAAGGGGAGCTGGCCATGGGCAGCAACGAGGAAGTGAAACTACCTCGGCGCCGCTCCGCATTCCCCAAACCTACGAGGAGTACCGCGATATGCCGTGCCTCATACACCTCGATGTCAACAACAAGGCCACCCATACCAATTGACACTGCAAGTTCGTCAACGACCTCAAGGGAGACCCGAAGTCCGGTTACAAGCAAAGTCGGAAGAACAGACCGTGAGGCAAGGGCAAGGGGAAGAAGATGGAGGAGGATTCCAAGGATTCAAGTGACATGGACAAGGACGTTGACCCCAAGAACGCCGCTAAGAGCGACTACAAGGGCAAGAACCCCTTCGTGAAGAAGGCGCCGGTCTACCACACTTTCCTTGGAACCCCCATCGTCCGGCAACAGAATACCTCGCTGAGGATCCTGATGGCTACTCTCTCCCCATTTCCCCAGTACTTGCGCTGGTCGGAGGTTCCAATTACTTGGGACAGGACAAACCACCCAGACCTCATCCCTACGGAGAACCAGTACACCATGGTCATCAACCCCTTGATTGACGGCGTGGAGTTCACCAAGTGTATGGTGGATAGTGGAAGCAGCATAAACATCATGTACCTGGATACACTGCATAAGATGAACTTGACGGAGGTAAACCTAAGGTGGACCAACACCATCTTCCACGGCGTAGTTCCTGGTCAGGAGGCTCGGTCCCTTGGGTGCATTACACTTCAGGTTGCCTTTGGCGATGTTAATAATTACCGCCAAGAGCGCATGACCTTCGAGGTGGTCCCCTTCAAGAGCGTGTACCACGTCATATTTGGCCGCGACATATTCCACACGTTCATGGCCAAGCCATGCTTCGTCTACAACAAACTCAAGATACCCGGACCATATGGTGTCATCACCGTATCCGGAAGCTTTACCAAGGCAAGGGACTGCGAGATCAATGAAGCAGCCGTTGCGGAAGCTGTCCTCTACAACAAAGAATTCAATGAGATCCAGAGAAAGGTCGATGACTCAGAGATGCCCACGTCGAAGAAGCAGATCTCCGACTCCGCTCCTGCGTTCAAGGCCGCCATCTAGACCAAGCCGGTGGAACTTGTGGTAGGCGATGCCTCCAAGGTCACTGCCATTGGGACAAACCTGGATCCCAAATAGGAAAGCGCGCTCGTCGAGTTCCTCTGTGAGAATAGGGAAATCTTTGCCTGGCAACCTGCCGACATGAAAGGTGTACCTAGGGAACTTGCCGAGCACAACTTAAACATTGATCCAAAATCCAAACCAGTGAAACAACCTCTACGACGCTTTGGAGATGAGAAGAGACGCGCCATTGGCAAAGATATAGCTAGGTTACTTAAGGCTAGATTTATCCGAGAAGTCCTTCACACCCAATGGGTGGCCAATCCTGTACTTGTACCCCAAAAGGGTACCAATGAATTAAGAATGTGCGTTGATTACACCGGCTTGAACAAAGCATGTCCCAAAGATCCGTTTGCTTTGCCTTGCATTGACCAAGTCATTGACTCGATGGCTGGCTCGGAACTTTTGTGTTTTCTCGATGCATACTCAGGATACCACCAGATCAAGATGAGGAAGTCGTACCAATTTGCCACTTTGTTCACTACCCCATATGGCACGTTTTGCTATGTTATGATGCCCTTTGGGCTGAAAAACGCAGGTGCTACGTACCAGCGGACAATGCAACATTGCCTTCATGACCAAATTGGTCAGAACGTTCACGCCTATATGGACGACATCGCGGTGATGTCTAAAAATTCAAATTACTTAATCTCCAACTTGAAAGAAACCTTTGATAATCTCCGGAAATACAACATGATGCTTAACCCTAAGAAGTGCGTCTTCGGGGTTCCAGCCGGCAAATTGTTGGGTTTCATCGTTTCCCAGCACAGAATCGAGGTTAACCCGGAGAAAATCAAGGCCATCTTAAACATAAATCGTCCAACATTCCTAAAGGACATTCAACGACTAACAGGTTGTGTTGCAGCAGTTAGTCGGTTCGTCGGCCGACTTGGACAAAAGGCTCTGCCACTGTACAAGTTGCTAAAGAAGGCGGACAAATTCACATGGACAGACGAGGCAGATGCAGCATTGAAGCAGCTCAAGGAGATTCTTTCCTCAGCGCCCATCCTTGCATCGCCCGAGCCTGGCGAGCTCATGTTAATTAACATGGCGGCAACTAACCGGGTAATCAGCATCGTCCTCGTGGTAGAGCGAAAGGAACCAGGCTATGAGCACGGAGTTCAGCGACCAGTTTACTATGTGAGCGAGGTCTTGACGGAGTCCAAGCAGCGTTACCCGCACTACCAGAAGATAGCTTATGGAGTATTCCTTGCTTCTCGGAAGCTGAGGCACTACTTTCAGTAGCACCCAATCACAGTGGTGAGCAAAACTCCACTGTCCAACATTATCAACAACAGCGACGCTACAGGAAGGGTCGCAAAGTGAGGCATTGAACTTGCCGTCTTCGAGATCACTTACAAGAGACGCGACGCTATCAAGTCACAAGCCTTGGCGGTTTTTGTTGCAGATTGGACGGAGATACCAGATGCTACTCTATTGCCGGAACCAGTGTACTGGGTGATGCACTTTGACGGATCAAAGCTTCTCAACGGCTCGGAGGTTGGTGTATTGCTACAGTCACCAACAGGAGACAAGCTACACTACGTTCTGCAGATCCACTTCGAGGCTACAAACAACATGGCGGAGTACGAAGCACTCATTCACGGACTACAAGTAGCCAAGGATATTGGCATCAAACACATACTTTGCTGTGGAGATTCCGACTTGGTGGCCCAGCAGGTGGCTGGCACCTGGAATGCGTAGAACCCTATGATGGCGCCATATCGAGACGAAGTGGACGAGATAGCCAAGAGCTTCTTGGTCTACGAAGTCAAGTATGTGCCTAGGGAGCAAAACAAGGCGGCTAATCTGCTGTCTAAGCTTGGATCAGGGCGCAAATGAATTCTGCTAGGAGTTTTCCTAGAGAACCTGCGCACACCATCCGTGAAGGGAGCCGTCATCGACAACCCGGATAGAGCTGACTCTTTCGTCAACATGGTGACCAAGGTCCCTCCGGCTTGGACAAAACCGTTCATGGAATATCTTGAACACGGAACTTTGCCCGACGACAAGGTCGAAAGACGGCAAATAGTACGATGAGCAAAGGGTTATACCATAATCAATGAACAACTCTACAAAAGGAGCACTACTGGTGTATACCTAAAGTGTGTTTCCCAGCTAGAAGGTATGGAAATCCTACGCGAAATCCATCTCGGAGATTGCGGGCATCATGATGCTCCTCGATCGTTGGTCGCGAAAGCCTTCCGGCAAGGATTCCACTGGCTGACCGCGTAGGCGGATGCCGACAAGCTGGTTGAGACATGCATGGGATGCCAGTATTATGCTCGACAACCACATGTTCCTGCTGAAGAATTGCGAACAATACCAATAACTTGGCCGTTTGTAGTCTGGGGGCTAGACATGGTGGGACCATTACAGATGGCACCATGTGGGTTTACGCACCTGCTAGTAGCAGTTGATAAATTCACTAAATGGGTAGAAGCTAAACCCATTAGAAAGCTTGATGGGGCAACTGCCCTTAGGTTTGTCCGGGATCTAGTGGTGAGATTTGGTCTCCCACATAGCATTATCACCGACAACAACAGCAATTTGTCACTCGGAGAAGTGGAGGCTTATTGTTGGGAGAAAGGCATCCAACTTGACCTCGCGTCTGTGGCACACCCACAATCCAATGGTCAGGTTGAGCGAGCCAATGGATTAATTCTGCAGGGAATCAAGCCACGTCTTGAGGCACCGCTACATAGAGAAGTTGGAGCCTAGGCGGAAGAATTGCCATCTGTGCTGTGGAGTTTACGAACTACACCCAACAGATACACCGGCTACACCCCTTATTTCTTGGTATATGGAGCAGAAGCCATCGTGCCTTCCGACATACTTCACGATGCACCAAGGGTTGCCGCCTACGACGAAGATGACGCTAAAGAATCCGGACGCCTAGATGTGGACCTTCTCGAGGAAGAGCGTGTTTTGGCATGCCAAAGATCCGCCATCTACCAGCAGAAGCTATGCAGCTACCATAGTCGCCGCGTTCGACATCGCTCGTTTAAAGAGGGGTATTTGGTGCTCCGACTTAAGAAGAAGAAGTCACACAAATTATCCCCACCATGGTAAGGACCGTTCATCATAAGCAAGGCGGTACTCAATGGGTCTTACTACCTCGTTGACAATCATGAACTGAAGGATAGGCCCAACAAGGATCATAAGCGTAAGCGACGTGACCCGGATGATGACTACCCGGAGCTTGATCGTCCATGGAACATAGCACAGCTACGTCCTTTTTACACTTAGCATTTTTTATCTAATTGTGTACCTCTTATATGATCAATGAAATAAATCTCTTTGGTTCACTCATATTTTTGAGTCTTTTACCTCCTTTAGTGTTCATTTTTGGATCATGTAAAACCTTTATGCACAAGTTTTGCGATTGCACTTGTGAAAATTCTGCCTACGGGCGTTAGCTTAAGTTTTCTGGTCAACACGTTCTTTGTCATTTTTATGTGGATTCTGGAGTAGTGACTTTTGGCACTTATTGTCGGCGATTTTATGCTTAGGTTATTGACGGTGCCATTGGGCATATCACCTAAGCGCATGGTTCCGACAACGAGTCTTCCGACTCACGAAAGGTCAAGCATAAGAACCAAAGTAATGGATAAGCCAGCACTTGCTTAAAAAATATATACATGCTAGAAACTGATTCTTAAGTAGCACGACATGCAACATTGTTTTCCGCCTTAACTTACATCAATAAGTTTTTTCCGCATACACACCAAAGGTGAAACAAATATTACAAAGTTGTTCTTCATTCCTTTGGTGTAGGTGACTTAGAAGCAGCATCATCACCAGCAGGAGAACCACCCTCGAAGTCAGCGGTCTGAAGAGACTCGGAGGAGCTCTGGTTGCCGCCATCGATGGTGTTCATTGGCAAGAAGACGTTGATGTCATCCAACTCGGCAACTCTGGTGTCATAACCCGCGAGCGACGACAATATGGATTCGTGGTTAATCTCTTTGCCATCATCGTCTACGTCGGGAATGCCAGAGGTCACCGTGTCAATGTCGGCATCTTCGTAGTGTGCCTTCACCATTGACAGCGCCATTCTTGCGCCAGCCCATGCACATGAAGCTTTCCACGTTGTCATACGCTCAGGGGCTCGGCGCAAGATCTCCGAGTGCTTCGCCACGGAGTCCGATGCTTTGATGTTGATCTAGAGGGGCTTGGCGATCTCCTTAGCTTGCGTGATGGCGGTGTTGATGAAGTTACCGACAAGAACCATGCATTCTTTGGCTGGAGGAGGCGATCGGGTTAAACCCATAGGAGCTGCAAATTCCGACAAGGAGCACATGAGTTCAACAATTGAGAGTACCCAAACTACAGAAATCAATGACGGAGAAAACTTACTGAAGATGCTGGCTTCAGCTTGCCAGAGGGTGTCCACCAAGGATTCTTTCTCTTGTTGGAGGAGTTTATACGCCTCACTATGGCATTGATTCTGCTCATCGGCAGCTTGCTTCTGATCTCTTAAGATAGATATCTCCTCTTTCAAGCGATTGATTTCCTCGGTGGCGGAGTCCTGTAGGGCCTTCATTGAATCCTCATGCATTTTCAGAATGTCCTTCCTTTCCTTCTTAAGAATTTTGTTCTCGCTATCCAGCTCTTGAATGTGCTTGGATTGCTCGACAATATTCTTGGCCTTGGCGATGGTTTCTACAAGTCGGAGAAAGCAAAGTACATAGTGAGTACTCGGAGAATATGGGAACAAAACCAAGACGGAATGCAAAAAAGAAAACAGACGCTTGCTCTTGGTGATCTGTTCCTTCAAAAAGGCAGTTTTACCCTTTTCAGCTTCCAAGTATGCGCGCATCTTTTGGTACTTGTCATTATCCATGCCCCTCCGAGCACTCTCGTTCTGTGGAAAAAAGGTCAAAGTTAAAACGTTGTTTGGTCTGCTTGGAGCATCTAGCCGGAAATTTTCCACCTAGACGCTCGGGGGCTACAGCGAGAATTTTTGACATAGCATTATGCTTAGCTTTTCTTTAAGCATCTAGTCGGAACTAATTCAGTTTTCGATTAGAAGCTTGGGGGATACAGTATAAAGTTTTTTAACTCGGATATATGCTTAGCTTTTCTTTAAGCATCTAGTCGGAACTAATTCAGTTACAACTAGAGGCTTGGGGGCTATAGTATTGAAATTTATAAACACTGCGTATGCTACTCTTAAAAGAATCTAGTCGGAATAATTCATTCCACCTACATGCTTGGGGGATGCAGTGAGAGGTTTTCTAACTTAGTCACTCTTAGAGCATATAGATGCAAAGACCTATGGTTTTCCGTCTACATCCTCGGGGGCTACAGTGGGATACTAATATGAAATGCAAAATGCAAATAAAACTTACAAGTGCAATGATCTTGAGGTTTGTAGCATTCTCGGCCAGCAGCTTGCCAAAGGATTCGCTGTTTCCTTGCAAGATTTCTGCTTGTCAGCAGAGCTCCTCTAGACCGCACGTCGGAGATGTCGGTGCCGCACCAGGGACCAGAGCAGTGCTACCCAGTGTAAGTACCGGATAAACTATCTTTGGATAGGCTATGGTTTTCTTGGGTATGGGGCGCCGCCTACGGCAGAAGTACCTACTTCCACCACCGCCTTATCGCCACCGATGGCATCCTTAGCCGGAGCTGCAGCCATTTGGTGGGCGGCACTCTCCTGCGTCGCCTGCTCGCCGACGACAGCAACCTCGGTAGAGACACCTGAGTCCACTTCCATGGCGGAAGGGCCAGATGCCTCCTTAGCTTGTGAGCTTGTCGGGGCAGACGAGGGCTTGATGGAGGGAGTGGCAGGGGTCATGGCGGGAGATGCGTTGCGATGTAGCATGTCCTTAGCTTGTGAAGCCCCCAATTTGGAGGTCTTCTTCAGGCTGGTTGTGGCTTTCTTCCTGAAACGTGCAAAATGCATAAGTACAAGAGCAAGACAGATGAATAGACAATGTCGGAGAGAAAGAAGCTTACACAAGTGGGGGTGCTTTGGCAAAGGGGATCCCAATAAATTTTCTCTTATCCGCCTCCAGGGCAGCGGTAGTCTTCTTGGAGGCTCCACCCTCCGTCTTCTTCTTCTTCTTGCCTCCGTCGGCAGCGTCAGAGGTGGAGCTCTTCCGCTTTCGCGCCAATGGAGCATCGTCGTCAGACACGATCGTGACTTCCTTCATCTTTGCATCGTAGATTTGCGCAGCCATGCTGACCTCCTCTAGATCGCTAAGTTGTTAAGTGAGAATTCACCATGTTAGATGAGATGACATTTGCAAAACGGAAGAACTGGAGTATATATCATACATGGAAAAAAAATAACTACCTTTGGGCACTTGCCGTCTACGAACATGTCGTAGGTGATGGTGAAACCAAGCTTCTTGTCCTTCACCTTGACGATGTCCTTAAGGCGGAGCTTGACGGAGTCACTCGAGAAGTTGTCCACGGAGATGTGGAGGCTATCCCTTATATCGCTGGTATACTCATGCATGAGCTTCGCGCGGTGCTGCAGAGGTTGGATTCGCCTGATGAACCAGCACATGGCTAGGTCCAAGCCGGCCAAACCCGTCTCTACGAACCATTCTATACGCCTTATAGTGCGGGAAGCATCAAGGTCAGAGGGAAGGGAGGCCTGGGATCTCCATGACGAGGTTTCGGCGACGGCTCCATATACGAAGTCAGGGTATGTTACTTCTCGGCCAGCTAGAGGGATATCTGGGCCGTAGAAGTAAGTACGCTGCCAGTTTTTGCAGGACTGGTGACCAACGATGTCGGGGAACCGCCGGCCAGGACGGCTCTTGAAGCTTATGGTGCCGCAATTCCTAAGTTCTTCCTTACTGGCTCTGGCTTCATGTTTAATCATGAAGAAGTACACGAACAGATCTAGCCTAGGTTTATGCCTAAGTAACCCTCGCAGAGCGCCGTGTAGTTGTTAAGCGTTAAGATACTATTGGGAGAAATGTTTTGGGGCTGTAATTTGTAGTGGTTTAAGACAAAGAGGAAGAAGTTGGAGATGGGCAGGGAGACGCCGCGTATCAGTTGGGCTTTGAGGTACAGTTTTTCTCCGGCTTGGAGAGAAGGTGTCACCTCGCCAGCCGGCGTTGCCCGCCAGGCGAGCCCCTCCGTCGCAGGGAGTTAGCCCTCAGCGATTAGCTCCTAGATATCACGGTTGGTGATGTCTGAGCCGCGCCAGTCGCCCTTGTGCGAATCAAGTTCCTCCTCCAACGGCTCCAGCACCGCTGGATTATGGTCGCCGCTGGTGGAATCAATCACCGCCGAGTCGGGGATGACCAAGCCCTCTAGGGGCACGACGATAGAGCTCGCTGGCTTCACCGCGGCTTCGCTCGGTGCCGCCATGGAAGGGTAAGTGCTACTGCTAGCCATGGAGAGAGGTTGGAGGTGACTGGTGCAGATTGGGGCTAGGGTTTTTCGCGATTTTTGTGCGGAGAGCTCAAGGAGGCACGCGCTGGAGGAAGAAGACGATGCGAGGAGAGAATGAGGTAAAAGGTAAAAATTCCACCACGGTTACTATTTATCATCTCCAGCATCAAGATTCGTGCAGCTTGATCGGACGGTTGCTGCGTAGACAACGTGTTTGTGAACGTGCGCGGAAATTTCGCCACGTCTCCAACTGTCGCCGCAAACGGTTCGTATCGCTCGCACGGGAAAATCGGACATGATTGCGTTCTGTGCATGTGTGAGTTACGAGGCGTCGCTGACCTAAGCCTACGTCGCCCTAGATGACATAGGCAGATGAGCCGTCACATCAGAAGATTCCGGCATGGACGGATCCAGTCCGGCTACGAAAGATTACGATGGAAGATTCAACATTTCTCCGACTTACGTGTTAAAGACGGAGAAAACCTTGCAGGGTTCTTTGGGAGGACTACAAGATATTGCTTGACGATTTGCCGACATCCATCTAGACAGAGCATTCAGTGTGAAGAGGCAAGACAGCGCAAGATCTCGGAGTTATCCAGGGGCTACTATTGGGGATATGCTATATGGGTATCCTCATAGCATGTCTCCTATCCGGATAACCCGGGTGGCCCACAGTTGGTAGCATGGCCCATGGCCTGCTGGGCGGCCCAGTTAGAAGGATCCAGAAGGGAGGCCCATGCCGGATAAAGGAAGGATACGGTTGGATTCACCGACGTAGCCGGAGCCTTGGAGTGCAAGATACACAAGACTAGTAATAGACGGTGTAGGACTCTGTAACCTGTCCGGCTAGGACTTTTCCCTGTAACCCTAGGACCTGGCGACTATGAAAGTCGGGCCTATGGGAGCCTTTAGGGCACGATAACTTACAATCTCAGACAGTCGAGTAGCGATTAGCACACACCTCGCACGGCGAACCAATCTCTGTAACTCGGCGTATTGCCCTTATAGTGATTTATAGCAGGAGTAGGATTCCGCCACCGTCGTGGGATCTGAACCTGGGTAAGGTTTGTTACCTCTTACCCGTCAACCGTCCGCCTTCCCCCACTTCTCTAAACACGCACTATGAGGACCCCTCCATGGCGTACTCGTCGGCAATACCACGACAATGCTGCAACAAGAGGTGCCGGCTGGCTTGAAGCCGGCTGGGGACATGGTGTTCCAACCATCCAAGGACATCAGGAAGATCCCGCTCGACCCAGTTGACCCCTCCAAGTGCGTCACCATTGGTGTCGGCTTGGACAGCAAATAGGAAAGCGCGCTCGTCGACTTCCTCCATGAGAATCGGGACATCTTCGCATGGTCTTCCAAAGACATGTCGGGTGTGCCGAGGGAGTTCGCCGAGCACTAGCTTCATGTGCGGCTAGATGCCAAGCCGGTCAAGCAGCCCCTCCGTCACTTCGTGGAGGACATGAGGAAGGTCATCGGTGACGAGATCGCCTGACAACTTGTTGCTGGCTTCATCATGGAAGTATACCACCCGGACTGGCTGGCCAACCAGTCCTGGTGTTGAAGAAGAACAAGACTTGGTGCATGTGTACCGACTACATGAGCCTGAACAAGGCCTTCCCGAAAGACACTTTTGTTTTGCCCCGTATTTATCAAGTAATTGACTCTATGGCCGACTGTTATTTGCTCTCCTTTCTCGAGTGTTATTCCGGTTACAATCAGATCCGGCTAAATTTGGCTGATCAATTGAAAACATCGTTCATCCCCCCGTACGGGGCTTACTGCTATGTAACCATGCCATTCTGCCTGAAGAATGCAGGTGCTACCTATCAGCATTGCATGTAGAAATGCTTGCACTCGTAGATCGCCCAGAATATGCATGTTTACGTGGACGATGTCATCATCAAGACGAAGGAGAAGCAGACCCTTTAGGAGGATTTTGGCGAGATGTTCGCGAATCTTCACCGGTACCAAATGAAGATAAACCCGGAGAAGTGCGTGTTCGGCCTGCCAACTGGACAGATCCTCAGTTTCCTCGTGTCAAGCCGAGGGATCGTGGCCAATCCAGAGAATATCGCGGCAATCGAGAGGATGCAGCCGCATAATAGCCTGCTCGGCGTCCAAAAGTTCACCGGCTGCTTGGCATCCCTCAGCCGTTTCATCAGCTGGCTTGGGGAGAAAGCGCTCTAGATGTACCAGCTGATGAAGATACGGACCAGTTCACTTAGACTTTGCAGGCGAATGCCGCATTCCACGACCTCAAGCATCGTCTATCCATAGCGCCGGTTCTCGCCACACAGGATGACAAGGAGCCTATGCTGCTCTATATAGACACCACCAACCGGGTCATCAGCGTCGTCCTGTCGGTGGAGCGTCACGAGAATGGCAAGGCCTAGCCGGTTCAGTGACCCGTCTACTACCTCAGCGAGATGCTTTCCCTCTCCAAGCAGAACGACCCCCATGTCCAATTTGCATCACCATTCTATATCATAATTTGCCTCTATTCATTGATATATGTCTTATTATGAGGTATTATGTCACATCCCAAAATTTTCCAAATTTTGATATGTAAAAAATAAATAAACAAATTAAACAATTGTTGAAATTTAGGGTGAGAAGAAACTTTTTTATTTCCAATTGGAAACATCAAAACCTATTTTGATCATATAGAATCCTAAAGGGATTTAAAAAGATAAATAAATAATAAATAAAGTTATATTAGTTGGAATCACCATTTTTGGATCTTTAAATAAAAAGATATGGTTTTTATAAGCAATGGTAGAAATAATGAATAAGGACTATTTTTAAAAGAGCCAAATTAATCTTGGCCAAACAAATGAAATAAAATATTTCTATTTTGATAAAATAGAGTATAGGACTATTTAAATAAAATAATAAGGATTTATTAATATCCAATTTTATTTAAGTAAGGGATTTTTCCATTTTAAATAAACATTAAAAACTTATTAAAGTGTTTTAAATAAAAATTCAAAGTGTTTTATATTTTCAATTAAAACCTGCTGAAAAGATTTTTGTAGAAATTTAGATTTCAAATAGAGTTTTTCAAATATATTAAATCCTATTTGAAATAAAGACTAAAGTCTATTTATTTATTTTTAATAAATAATAAACCCTAAAAATTATTGTTTTAAATTTGACTTTTGATTGTATTGTTAAACAGTATTAAAATCAACACAAAGATTTGTGGAAGTTAGAATTCATTTGGAGTTTGAATTGTTTGAATTAAAAATCAAAACATAAATTCAAAATAGTAAAAAGAAAAGCAATCGGTATAAAAAAATAGAAACTAACCCAACCCATCTGGCCCAGCCCAGCAGCGCATCCCAACTAAACCCCCTCTGGCGAAACATTTTCACGCAGAAGCGCACCCGCCCCGTCGCTGATCAGTGGACCCCAATCTCTCTCCCTCTCTCTCGCTGTCAACACGGTCCCATGCCGTCAGATCATCCTCTCCACCGCGACCCGTTCCCCATTTTCTTTCCGGCCGTTTCTGTCTTTGATTCCTCGCTTCAATTCGTTTGAATGCGCTAGTAATTTCGCCTCGCGTTTGTGACTTCTTAATCGCCTCTCTCCTCTCTTTTTTCCCCAGTTTCCACCCCACGAGAGCCACCAGGCTGCGAAAATTGCGAACTAGAGCCCTCTCTGCTCCGACGAGCTCCTCCGTCGATTCCGGTGAGGACTTTCTCCCCGTAAGCCCCTGCTTCACACGAGTTTCATCAGCAGCCTCTTGCGCACCTCCCTGTGCCAACCGCTTGGCCTTGCCCGCTCCACAACATCGGCAACCTCGACACCGAGCACCACCATCGTCTGCCACTTCTCCGGCTAACTTCCCAGGTAACATTAGACCGCCCCGAACTCGCTTGTTGATGCTCTTGTAATCCCCGCACTCGACCGCGTCTAACTACACCCTCCTCTTGCCTTCGGGTGGCCTGTAGCTCCGCCTCCGACGACAAACAGAGACGCCCGACGACGCCACGGACTCCGGCGAGCAATCCCTCTGGAACCCGTGCGCCCCTTGAACGACTGAGACCACCTTGAGAATCAGCGCGTCACTACGAGCACGGTGAGGTACTCCTCCCTCTCCCTCGGCAAGCTCACCGCCCGAGCGTGCGTCGCCGTCCGTCGCCGCCAGCGCCACCAGACAATGGTCAACTGCGTTGTGTCCGTTGGATTTTAATCTAGTGGCTGAGATTAGATCTTAATCGAAAGGGTACGCGTCCATCTGCATCGTGCGTTTTAAGTGAAATCCTACGGCCAGTGTTGATTAATCCGCACGAAGCGGTACCGTCCAATAGGATAGCGCCACGTGGCCAGACTCAGGATTTAAAATAGAAATTTGATCTATTAGATTTGCAAACTTGTAAAATTCATAACTTTAATTCTACACCTCCAAATTTTGCAAATTTTATATCAATGGAATCAGCAGGACAAGTACTTTGCAACCATGCACTTTTTTTAATGTTGTGCTTCTGTAAAATTGGTTGAAATTGCAGAAACATGTGTAGGCATAATTTGAATATAAAAATTGTTCTAGATATATTTTTAAGGTGAAATCTTTGCAAAATGGATTGTTTTGAACCTACTGACCATAGGAACCAACTTATGGATTTAAAAATGTATTATGTGAAGTTAAGGAATAAATATTTGAATTAGCACATTTCTAGTCAAATAAAAATATTGTTTATGGTTTAGAAATGAATTTTTGAGTAAAGCCTTTGGGAAACGATATAATTCAAAACTTCTGACCCTAAACACCAAGTTTTGAGATTTAAGAACATATTTCATGAACCATATAAAGTCATTACTTTGCTAAAAGATATTTTCAACTACATAAAATATCACCTTATCATAATATTTGGTTTATGAGATGAAACCTTTTGCAAATGGTTTTACCACTTTTGTAAATGACCACATTGAGCTTTAAAATGTTTAGAGCCTAATAGAAACCACTTTTCTAAATAAAACCATCTTTTGCATGCTTGCGTGCATTGACTTGTTTCTATTATTTTATGTGTGATAAATTGTTTGAATGTTGGTTTGAAAATGTGTTTGCTTGATTGAATTGTAGTGAAGTTAGAAGAGTGTGATATTTGCAAGATCAAGAAGTGAACCAACATTCTCTACTAAAAAGGCAAGTGACACTATCATCCATGTCCTACTATTTTCATTACACTTAGTGGATTTTGTAACATGCATGATAAGGACTACTATATTTTATGCTATGCTAAATCCTAATAGGATACCCTTATATCTTCCTTAGTGAAAACATTGTAGTTGTAGTAAGCTTAGCCCTGCTATATATTCGGGATGGGATACATGATATGAATATATGAAGTGTTGGAAAGATATATGTTTTATATAATAAAACAATTACTCAATGAACCACCTGGGTGGAAAAGGATACTCAAGATTTGGACAAGGTGGCAACAAAGGGAACCATGTTTATAGGGCTACCTTTTTGTGTGTGCACTAGAAGAAAACCACCCAGGGACTTAGAGATTGAACATGTTTCTCGTACAGTGGCTTTCGTGTACAGCCACATGCTAAATGGGCTCTGGCTTAGTCAACTACATAGTGGAAGACCCATGCATTGGCATCTTCAGGTTAACTAGAATTGTGTAAGGGAAATATATCCCTACATTGGTGCCTGGTAGACAAGCTAGCATTGTGTATTGGGAGGACTCCTATGGAAAGACTTTGTCACATTCTCGATCTACCAGTACTCCATTTTGGTGAGTACTTATCCAGCGTCCACTGGTGGCATCAAGAGGAGATTGTGTCATGTGGGTAAAGTGTACAACTTCTGTAGAAGATCAAATTCTAAGTACTTAGCCATGTCCCCGGTTATGGACAATTCTGAGCAACTTAGGCCTGAAGCTATGGAAGATCTCGACATTCCAAATTCTCAAAGTAAAACTTGATGGTGACAACAAGGGATTAGAAGCACTTGGAGTTTTCCAAGGAGTTCAGAAAGATTTGACAAAAGATCAAAACTATTTTCAAAAGATAGGATAAAACTATATTGCTTTCTGCAAATGAGCCTAAACCCTACTTAGCCAAATATGCATGTAATGATAGGATCCACTTATTTCTACATAGTAGTGAAACTTGCCAATACATTTCAAATGTATTGACCCTTCTGGCTGCAACTTATTATGTTGCAGGTTTGTTTGATGTTAGTGAAGTGTGTTGAATCGGATTACAAGTCTACAACCAACATGATTGCCTATGGAACTTTGAAGATAAAGGACTCCTTGCTATATAGATATTCTGTTGCAATGTAATATGATAGCCAAATGAGCTATGTAAGATGTAATGAATTATTTTATTCCTGGTTATAAGTTGTATTATGACCTTTGTTCCTTGATATTACATCTTAACTGTGGATGCTAGCTATTGATCCAGGGACTAGCATTGTAAACACAGGGATCTCTACCTTATTATAGGTTGGGACCTCTACAGATGGTATTAGAGCACTGTGTTGCCTGTAGGATTGTAACCCTAGGATTGGACAAAACCCCTTAGAAAAAAATAGGAGTTTTATTTGTTCCAAAACTTATTTACAAATAATCTTGTAAACTCTTTCCTCAACCTTTTGGTTTTGATTCTACATCTCTTCCTTTTCAACTTGATAGACAAAGCCTTCACCATGACCAATGACTTCAATTTTAGTTTCACCAAGGATTTCACTAAGGACTACAAGTGAGAACCAAGAGACATTAGATTGCCTACCAAAACATTGATATCATGTTAGTGTATGGATCATATTGACCTATGAGGTATGACCATACGAAGTTAATCATTTCAAGAAAACTTGTTGTTTTCTTCAACTCATGAGTTAAGCTCATAAGTTGTTAAGTGGATAGTTGCTTGTTGATTGATTGATTGTTTGATTGAACTTGGTTGTTTTGAGTTGTGTGTTAGAACTTACTTATGCCTATCTGTCATTACTTATCCCTATCAAACCAATAGATGCCTCCCCGATGTGCCAACCCCAACCAAAACAACAACAACAACATCACTCCCGAGATACAGCAGATGTTGACAGGACAAGCTCAACTGATGCAGATGATGACACAGTTCCTGCAAAATCAGAATAAGAACAACAACAACAACAACAACAACAACAACAACAACAATCAGAGTAATCCTCCAGCACATGATATGCTCACCAGGTTTTTGAAACTAAGGCTTGCAAGGTTCTCTGGAACAACTGACCCAATGTTAGCCAATGATTGGTTACTTTTGGTGAATAAGGACTTAGTGACTGTTGGCTGCACCGACGAAGAAAAAGTTAGGTTTGCATCACATCTGCTTGAAGGACCAGCAGCAACATAGTGGGACAACTTTCAGATCACCACTCCCCTTTAAGATGTAACTTGGGCTATTTTTGAGGATGGTTTCCGTACAGCTCACATCTCAGCTGGAGTGATGAACTTGAAGAAAAAGGAGTTCCACAATCTGAAACAACATCACCTCAGTGTGGCTGAGTATGTTGAAGAGTTCAACAACCTGGCACGCTATGCACCGGATGAAGTTGATACAGATGCTAAGAGGAAAGATAAATTCCTCGAAGGACTTAATGATGAGTTGAACCTGCAGCTGTCTGTTGCTTATTTCCCAACTTATCAATCACATTGTGCCAACGCCACCATTTTGGAAAACAAGATGAATCAAGTTGAGAACAGAAAGAGGAAGCATAAAATCAAGTAACACTCAGGATCATCACAAAAGAAGCATTCATTCAAAAAGAGCAATGAAGATTATGAACCACGTCAGTATCACCAGAACAACAATGGAAGTGATAATAATGGAAATGATACTGACAATGGAGATGACCTTTGTCAGAACCAACATGACAATTTCAGGAAGAAAGACATTAGACAGTTGCAGTGCTATAATTGTAAGGAACTTGGACACTATGCATCAGACTGTCCTGAGATGAAAAAGAAAAAGGATGCTAGAAACTCTAATGGAAATGACTCCAATGTGACCCAGAAAGGACATGTGAACCACATTGATATGGATGGGAACTTTGAAGAGATAGAAGAAGTGGATGTCAGGAACTAGTTAACTCAGAAGAATCAAATAAGGATTCCTTGTCAGGATATCAAGTGTTGAACCCATAGTCAAGTGAACCATCAATGTAACCCTATGAGACTTTCTTTTAAGGGTGGTAGTACCCTAGTTGCTTGAAGCCAACTTGTAACCCTAGCCTTCCCAAATCTCGGGACGAGATTTCTTTTAAGGGTGGTAGCCTGTCACATCCCAAAATTTTCTAAATTTTGATATGTGAAAAATAAATAAACAAATTAAACAATTGCTGAAATTTAGCGTGAGAAGAAGCTTTTTGATTTCCAATTGGAAATATCAAAACCTATTTTGATCAAATAGAATCCTAAAGGGATTTAAAAAGATAAATAAATAATAAATAAAGTTATATTAGTTGGAATCACCATTTTTGGATCTTTAAATAAAAAGATATGGTTTTTATAAGAAATGGTAGAAATAATGAATAAGGACTATTTTTAAAAGAGCCAATATAGGACTATTTAAATAAAATAATAAGGATTTATTAATATCCAATTTTATTTAAGTAAGGGCTTTTTCCATTTTAAATAAACATTAAAAACTTATTAAAGTGTTTTAAATAAAAATTCAAAGTGTTTTATATTTTCAATTAAAACCTGCTGAAAAGATTTTTGTAGAAATTTAGATTTCAAATAGAGTTTTTCAAATATATTAAATCCTATTTGAAATAAAGACTAAAGTCTATTTATTTATTTTCAATAAATAATAAACCCTAAAAATTATTGTTTTAAATTTGACTTTTGATTGTATTGTTAAACAGTATTAAAATGAACATAAATATTTGTGGAAGTTTGAATTCATTTGGAGTTTGAATTAAAAATCAAAACAAAAATTCAAAATAGGAAAAAGAAAAGCAATCAGTATAAAAAAATAGAAACTAACCCAACCCATCTGGCCCAGCCCAGCAAGCCCAGCAGCGCAGCCCAACTAAACCCCCTCTGGCAAAACGTTTTCACCCAGAAGCGCACCCGCCCCGTCGCTGATCAGTGGACCCCACTCTCTCTCCCTCTCTCTTGTTGTCAACGCGGTCCCACGCCGTCAGATCATCGTCTCCACCGCGACCCGTTCCCCATTTTATTTCCGGTCGTTTCTGTCTTTGATTCCTCGCTTCAATTCGTTTGAATGCGCTAGTAATTTCGCCTCGTGTCTGTGCCTTCTTAATCGCCTCTCTCTCCTCTCTCTTTTCCCCAGTTTCCACCCCACGAGAGCCACCAGGTGCGCAAATTGCGAACTAGAGCCCTCTCTGCTCCGACGAGCTCCTCCGTCGATTCCGGCGAGGACAGTCTCCCCCTCAGCCCCTGCTTCACACGAGTTTCATCAGCATCCTCTTGTGCACCTCCATGTGCCAACCGCTTGGCCTTGCCCGCTCCACAACATCGGCAACCTCGACACCGAGCACCACCGTCGTCTGCCACTTCTCCGGCGAACTTCCCAGGTAACATCAGACCGCCCCAAACTCGCTCCTTGATGCTCTTGTAATCCCCGCACTCGGCCACGTCTAACTACACCCTCCTCTTGCCTTTGGGTGGCCTGCAGCCCCGCCTCCGACGACAAACAGAGACGCCCGACGACGCCACGGACTCCGGCGAGCAATCCCTCTGGAACCCGTGCGCCCCTTGAACGATTGAGACCACCTTGAGCATCAGCGCGTCACTGCGAGCACGGTGAGCTAATCCTCCCTCTCCCTCGCTTCCTGAATCATCGGCAAGCTCACCGCCCGAGCGTGCGCCGCCGTCCACCGCCGCCAGCGCCGCCAGACAATGGTCAACTGCGCTGTGTCCGTTGGATTTTAATCTAGTGGCTGAGATTAGATCTTAATCGAAAGGGTACGCGTGCATCTGCGCCGTGCGTTTTAAGTGAAATCCTACGACCAGTGTTGATCGATCCGCACGAAGCGATACCGTCCAATAGGATAGCGCCACGTGGCCAGACTCGGGATTTAAAATAGAAATTTGATCTATTAGATTTGCAAACTTGTAAAATTCATAACTTTAATTCTACACGTCCAAATTTTTCAAATTTTATATAAATGGAATCAGCAGAACAAGCACTTTGCAACCATGCACTTTGTTTAATGTTTTGCTTCTGTAAAATTGGTTGAAATTGCAGAAACATGTGTAGGCATAATTTGAATATAAAAATTGTTCTAGATATATTTTTAAGGTGAAATCTTTGCAAAATGGATTGTTTTGAACCTACTGACCATAGGAACCAACTTATGGATTTAAAAATGTATTCTGTGAAGTTAAGGAATAAATATTTGAATTATCACATTTCTAGTCAAATAAAAATATTGTTTATGGTTTAGAAATGAATTTTTGAGTAAAGCCTTTGGGAAATGATATAATTCAAACCTTCTGACCCTAAACACCAAGTTTTGAGATTCAAGAACATATTTGATGAACCATGTAAAGTCATTACTTTGCTAAAAGGTATTTTCAACTACATAAAATATCACCTTGTCATAATATTTGGTTTATGAGATGAAACCTTTTGCAAATGGTTTTACCACTTTTGTAAATGACCACATTGAGCTTTAAAATGTTTAGAGCCTAATAGAAACCACTTTTCTAAATAAAACCATCTTTTTCATGCTTGCGTGCATTGCCTTGTTTCTATTATTTTATGTGTGATAAATTGTTTGAATGTTGGTTTGAAAATGTGTTTGCTTGATTGAATTGTAGTGAAGTTAGAAGAGTGTGATATTTGCAAGATCAAGAAGTGAACCAACATTCTCTACTAAAAAGGCAAGTGACACTATCATCCATGTCCTTATAGGATACCCTTATATCTCCCTTAGTGAAAACATTGTAGTTGTAGTAAGCTTAGCCCTGCTATATATTTGGGATGGGATACATGATATGAATATATGAAGTGTTGCAAAGATATATGTTTTATATAATAAAACAAGTACTCAATGAACCACCTGGGTGGAAAAGGATACTCAAGATTTGGACAAGGTGGCAACAAAGGGAACCATGTTTATAGGGCTATCTTTTTGTGTGTGCACTAGAAGAAAACCACCCAGGGACTTAGAGATTGAACATGTTTCTCGTACAGTGGCTTCCGTGTACAGCCACATGCTAAATGGGCTCTGGCTTAGTCAACTACATAGTGGAAGACCCATGCATTGGCATCTTCAGGTTAACTAGAATTGTGTAAGGGAAATATATCCCTACATCGGTGCCTGGTAGACAAGCTAGCATTGTGTATTGGGAGGACTCCTATGGAAAGACTTTGTCACATTCTCGATCTGCCAGTACTCCATTTTGGTGAGTACTTATCCAGCGTCCACTGGTGGCATCAAGACGAGATTGTGTCATGTGGGTAAAGTGTACAACTTCTGCAGAAGATCAAATTCTAAGTACCTAGCCGTGTCCCCGGTTATGGAAAATTCTGAGCAACTAAGGCCTGAAGCTATGGAAGATCTCGACATTCCAATTTCTCAAAGTAAAACTTGATGGTGACAACAAGAGATTATAAGAACTTGGAGTTTTCCAAGGATTTCAGAAAGATTTGACAAAAGATCAAAACTATTTTCAAAAGATAGGATAAAACTATATTGCTTTCTGCAAATGAGCCTAAACCCTACTTAGCCAAATATGCATGTAATGATAGGATCCACTTATTTCTACATAGTAGTGAAACTTGCCAATACAATTCAAATGTATTGACCCTTCCGGCTGCAACTTATTATGTTGCAGGTTTGTTTGATGTTAGAGAAGTGTGTTGAATCGGATTACAAGTCTACAACCAACATGATTGCCTGTGGCACTTTGAAGATAAAGGACTCCATGCTATATAGATATTCTGCTGCAATGTAATATGATAGCCAAATGAGCTATGTAAGATGTAATGAATTATTTTATTCCTGGTTATAATTTGTATTATGACCTTTGTTCCTTGATATTACATCTTAACTGTGTAAGCTAGCTATTGATCCAGGGACTAGCATTGTAAACACAGGGATCTCGACCTTATTATAGGTTGGGACCTCTACATATTACTTATACCTTTTCATCTATTTATGCATGTTGGATGATTCTTGGAGGATGAACTGCCAGAGTCTGCATTCTGATGGAAAAGGAGGTGTTTTGATGCAATTTCGCGAAGATCAGAAAAATACTAGAAAAATATAGGAAAATTATATTTTCCCAGAAGACGAAGGAAGCCAGAAGGGGAGGCGTAGCTGGGCCCCAGGGGGCCAACAACCCCCTAGGCGCGTTCCCCCTAGGCCGCGCCTAGGGCAGGTGTGGCCCACCTGGCCGGCCTCTGACTATGCCCTCTCGCCTATATCTTCCTCACGGAACCCTAATACCAGGGGAGCGACCACAGATAGATTTTCGCCGACTCTGCGGGGCGGAAAACACCGAGAGAGAAAGATCTCTCTGGCAGACAGATTTCTGCCGGAGAAATTCCTTCCCAGAGAGGGGAGATCGTTGCCATCAACACCATCGTCAAGCTAGACTTCATCGGGATCATCATCATCATCATCCACACCATCATCTCCACCAGCACCATCATCACCACTCCATCCCGTTGTAACAATCATGTTGAATACTTTCTTAGTTCATTAGGGGAAACTTTCCCAGTGTTGATTACTATTGTACTTGATGCTTGTGAGTTGAACCATTGGATTATTGTTTATGTTCATATTGTTATCCATTATCATATCATCTTTGATCTTGATCCATATGATGTCTCGTGAGTATTTAGTTTAGTTCTTGTGGAAATGGGAGAAGTCATGTTGTTAGTAATGGATTTGTGTTGAGTTATTATTCAATGGTTTAGTATTTAAGTTGTGGTGCTATTCTTCTAGTGGTTTCATGTGAACATCGACTACATGATACTTCACCATTTATGGGCCTAGGGGCATTATGTATTTGGCTACTAATTATGGGGTTGCCGGAGTGACAGAAACCTGAACCCCCGTTAGGACACCTTTGCACAAGGGAGCGTAGGATCTCAGAGTTTAAGGCTGTGGTTAGATTTTTATCTTAATTACTTTCATGTAGTTGCGGATGCTTGAAGGGGGTTTAATCACAAGTATGTATTAGCCCAAGTAAGGTCGATATGTTAGAACAGGTTCACCCACACAACACTTATCAACACCAAAGAAGGGTACTCAGCTATTTGAAGCGAAAGCACTTGACAGAAATCCGATGTGTCCTCGAGAACGTTTGGTCCTTATAAGTATTTCCACTGGCTTGTCCTTTGCTAAGAGAGGATTGGTCCACTTACTTGTTGTCTTTATTACTTGCACCTTTCTTTGTTTCTTTATCAGAAAACCACTAGTTAACACCTCCTTCTCCTCGTTGGGATCGACACTCCTATTTATCGAAACTACTGCAATACACCCCCTATACTTGTGGGTCATCAAGACTATTTTCTGGCACCGTTGCCAGGGAGTGAAGCGCTATTGAAGAGAAGAACTGGTAAAGGAAACTTCTACTATGAGTATTGCTTTTTATTTCTGTTTGTTAATTTGTTTCCAATATGGATAACCCACTCGGTTTTCTGTTTGGGAAAACTACCACCACTGTTAGGGTAGTAGATGAACCACCACCAGTTGATATAGATCCTTTTAAGATACCTACAAGTATTATTGATCGTGTTATGGATAATTATTGTTTAGGGGATGGAACTGTCCATCCTGGTGACCATTTGCTTTTTATCCAAGAATTATGCAGGTTGTTTAAGTGTGCATGTATCACACTGAACAGGTGAAGAAGAAGTTACTCTCCATATCCTTGAAAGGGAGAGCTAAAGAATGGTACAAGCTGCTGAAGAATGGACAATCCATGGAATGGGAGGAGATGGCATCTCTTTTATTCTGAATTTTATCCTCCCAGTGAAATTCATAAGGATAGAAATATGATATATAACTTTTGGCCTCGTGATGGAGAGACTACATCTCAAGCTTGGGGGAGATTTAAGTTACTAATTCTTAAATGTCCTATTCATGAACTCCCTAAAAATATTATTATCAATAACTTTTATGCTAGGATTTCTCTTCATGATAAATATTTACTAGATGCTTCTTGTGCTGGATCATTCACATGTATGAAGGAAGAAGCTAAATGGGATCTCCTAGACCGAATTCAAGAGAACACTGAAGCCTGGGAGAATGACAAAGGTAGAAAGTCATGTATAAACTATGATTATGAATGCATTAAATCTTTTATGGGAACTGATGGCTTCCATGATATTAGCAATGAGTTTGGTCTTGATCCTCAAGTTCTTGCAAAATGTTTTAAGGCCTTTGCCTCTTATATTTAAATTCCCAAGAAAGAGTGGGACAAGTATAATGCTCCTTATAAAGACATTATTACCCATGTTCCTGCTAGCATAGAGGTTTGTACTGTTGATCCTATTTTGCCTGAACCTTAAGTTGATAAAATCCCTTTTCCTACTAAGGTAAATGAACATTCTATCATAGCTAATGTGGTTAGCAAAAGTGCAAAGAAAACTGTGGAGCCCGATGAGCAAATTAATATGGAGCTTGTGGTATCTATTGTGAAAGATCTTGTCACTAGAAATATAGAGGATGAGCACATTGTCTTCTGTGAAGACGCTACTAATACTGTTTCTCATCCTAAAAAAGCTAGAAAAGCTAGTGTCGTTGTGATTTCTGTTAGAATTGGTGATCATAGCAATTATGGTTTGTGTGATATTGGTACTAGTTCTAGTGCTATACCTTATGAGCTTTACAAGGAAATTATGCATGAAATTGGTCCTTGTGAGATTGAGGACATTGATGTGGTTATTCACCTTGCTTATAAGGAAACTATTTACCCCATTGGCATTGTAAGAGACGTGGAAGTTCTCTGTGGTAAGATTAAATATCCTGCTGATTTTCTAGTGATTAATTCAACAGCTAGCAAAACTTGTCCTATCATTTTTGGTAGACCTTTCTTGAACACTTGTGGAGCTATTATAGATTGTAAGAAGGAAAAAGGTTTTAACTAAGTTTGATGGAGATTCTTATGAGTTTAATTTTTCCAAATTTGCTAAAGCTCCTTGTGAAAATAGCTTGCCTAATAAAGATTTCAGGATGGAACAACTTGCTTCTATTGATCCAGTTTATGACCTTGGTCCTCTTTTTGATGACAGTAAGTATGCTTATTCTGCTGATAAATTTGTTGCGAGTGACAGTTATATTGTCAAATTTATTCAAAGTGCTACTAAAAGTTATTATGAGAGAGGGAAACATGGTTTTATGCATCTCAATAATGTTAAGTTTCCCCATTTTATGTTGAAAGCTTTGAAGTTGCATTTGTTTTGTCTTCCTATGCTAGTGGCTTTTTGTTTCAACAATTCATTTTATCACGATACTCCCATGCATAGGAAGTGGGTTAGACTCAAATGTGTTGGTTATTTTCTTCTTGATGCTCTCTTTCACTTCAAATATTTATCTCCTATGTGAGCATTTTTGAAAGTTTCAAGCCTAACTTAAAGGCATTAAAGAAAAGTACTTGTTGGGAGATAACCCAAGAGTTTTGTCGAGTCTTGGAAGTTATTACTTCAGTAATAACCGCTCCTTATCCTTTTTTTTGTTTTTGTGTCAAGTTCAACTGCTTTTGTGAAGTAGAGGAGTTGTTAAAAGTGGCTGTCCTGGGACAGATTTTTGTGCTCCATTGTAAAAATTCGTGAGGAAGCTCAGTAATTCGGATGGAGCTGTATTTTTCCGTGCTTTCTCTCCAAGTTGTTACCCAACTTTCATTAGTTTTGCACTTTTTTATTTGAGCAACAAAAGGTTTTCGAAAAAATCAATCTTTACCTGTTGGTCTGTTTTGACAGATTTCTGTCGTCTTTTGCATTTGCCTCTTATAGAAGCTTTTGTTTGGATGGGTTTTCAGTTGAAGTGTGTACCTAAAGGTTTATTGGTTTTGTTTACACTAATGTTTCCATTGAAGTTTGTGTATTTCCTTGTGAAGAAAGGAATTTTCAGGAGAAGGAGGAAAAGAATCTACAGAGTTCGTATTTGAATAGGTAAAAGTGGTGAAAACAGAAGGTTCATGAAAATCCAATATCTTCATATTTTTGATGTTTTTAATAAATATGGAGGATTACGAGACAGAACATAGGAGGAAACGGAGGCCAGGGTGGCCATACCCACCTAGGCATGGGCCCAGCTGGGCCCGCCTGAGGGGGGTGTGAGCCCCCCGAGCTCCGTCTCTGCCTCGTGTTCCTATCAGTACCTTCCTTGTGCATTGAAACTTCATATTATATAACCCCCCGGATTCCCCGAGGTTCATGCATCGTGTTCTCATCGTGTTTTCATTTTGATCTATTTCTGTCAGGAAATCTTCTAAAGTTTAGAGCACCATGGTCTCCGCCAGCGACAAAGGCAAGAAGCCCGAGGAACATGATCCTCAAGACTCCAAGGAGGAGGATATTTTGGTTGGGGATGAAGACGACATGGAGGAGGACGAGCATCTGGACACCCGCGCTACCATCACAAGCATTGGAGTGGTGGCAAATCCTACCAAGCTTAGGAGGACATCACGGATGTCTACATGAGGGATAACTCCGCGTCATATCCTTGCTCCACGGTCACTTCCTCCACATACTAAGAGACCCTTCCATACTCTTATACATGAGCATCAATACCAACAGGTGCCCAAAGGGACTTACCCTTAGTTTGGGATATGCCTCGTTCTAACAATACAGGGAAGGAACAATCTAAGGAGGAAGAATGGGGAAAGAATAACAAGGACTAGGATTCTCGGTCCGACATGATCATGAACCGCATTGAGCAAAACTCGGAGCTGATTCGTACTCTTAACTTCAAGTTTGAGGATTTGAATAAACTTATTGAAGATCTTATCAAGAGAACACCACCACCACCGAAGGAGTAATTCATCATCAGGTTTGGCATCCCCTTGGCTTGTCCAAGCTTGGGGGAGTGTCGCGGTATCACCATCATCATCTTTTATCTTTTACCTTTTTAGTGGATTCATATCTTTGGTAGATAATTTATCTTATAGGTTGGTTTGCATGTGGAAGTATCTTTCCTTTAGTTGATTATCTATGCATCCCTTGGTGTGAGTTACTTTATTGAATATTAATGAGAGGTCTCATCTTTTACTTTTTGCACTTCTTATTCTAGTTCACAATCTCTATTATATGATTGATCTTGTTGATCAGTATTCGCATCACTTTGGGAGCATCAATTAAATCTAAATTGGTTTTGGAAAACCGAGCTCTGGTCAGTAGCAACACTTTTTGAGGTTTGAAAGGAAAAGAAAAGGCTTACAGGTATTTTGTATCATTTATTTTCTTTCTTGGTTGGCTCATAAGCTTATTATTCTTTATTTAAGATATTTTGTGTCTTCAAGGAAGATTGCATGTTTGGCTTTATTACTTGTATGTTTGGTTGTTTCCTTCAACTCTTGTGCTTGCTACCCAACCTTGCTAGCCAAAAACCTGTTTTGAGAAGGCATAATTCTCATGTTTCCAATCTCTTTGAACCAAACCTGTGCCATTTGTGTCCACCATATCTACCTAGTAGCATTATTGCTATTCCAAGCAAATTTTCAAGCTTCATCTATCTTTCGAATTAAAAAGTATTTTGTTATATGAAAACTAGTTAGTAAAGCTCTCACGAACTTGATGGCACACCTTATTTTCTTGCCCCTAATAGACTTGAACCATTGTGTCATCGAAGTTGTATATGCTTTCACCTATACGTTGGAATTAGCATAACCATGTTGTCATGGGGAACGTTTTCAACATTGCACTTGTACTTTGTACACAGTTGATATCGTGCTCTTTTGTCTGTGGATGTCACCGGTGTGAAATAAAAAGGGAGCTTATAATTCCATGGAGTTATGTATTTTGTGTTAGAGAAACGCCTGGGCCGCTAGCCTAACTCATTCCTAATCATGGTGGAAACTTGCAGCATCATCATAATGAGAATTCTGTGAAGCATCCTCAATAAAAAGCTATGCACATAGTAAATAAAAAGATCGCTAAGATGCTCATTGTCTACTTGCCTTGTCATTTTGGTTATGGGATAGCTCATGTACCATGTGCAAGGGGTACCCCGTCGACGGTTCTCTATGATACGCATGTACTTACAATGACAAGAACTTACCGGTAACTGAAGTTGAGTAGCATGAGGTGTGGCGCTCATATTCAAGGGACATGAGATTGCCAACTTATATTTCGTCAAGCATATACTCCATCTTTGTTCACTTTAACCTTAATCATCTCAAGATGCCTATGATAGGGGCAATGAGGGCTCAAAGCTAGTAAGTACCATAATATTTTGGAAGCTCTTTATGACTTGAAATCTCTGCTTCCCTCTATGAAGGGACCTTTCTCCTACTTCCAAGTTGAGTCAATAAACCTACTTCCTCTTTATCTCTAGCAAGCATTTAAGTTGTTATGTTTCAAGCATTCATATGGTGATTTATTCAATCATGTTCTTTATCTTCCTTGTTTGCACAAAAATCTTATCTATTGAGTATTATTACCTTGAAAGCCTTCATTGTGAAAATCTTTTTGAGCAAAGAGTGATCCTATTTTAAAGACTTCTACAAAAATATTTTTTTGAAACTGTTTGCCACCTGTTCTATGACCAAGAACAAAGTTTGTCAATTCCAATTATGATTTATCTTTATGCATCTCTATTGTGACTCATGTACTTGTTGCAAGCTAAGTTATATAATGGTGCGTTGCTTTCTTCTATGAGTTGTGTAATGGTAAGTGTGATGCTTCTTCTCCGTATTCTTTTATCGACATAGAGTTTCTGGATCCATAAACCTGTGGACATGTTTACTGAGCTTAGTTTTCGCTTGGGGAAAAGTTAAGGTCCTCTAATTTGCATCACTATTCTATATCATAATTTTCCTCTATTCATTGATATTGATACGACCAAAACGTATCTACTTTCTCGAACACTTTGCTATTGTTTCTCCTCTAAACTTGTGTGATTTGGATACAACTAACACAGACTGACGATGTTTTCAGCAGAATTACCTTGGTGTCTTGTTTTTGTGCAGAAAATGAACTATTAGGAAAAATCCCGGAAAATATGCCAAAAATTATATTTCACCAGAAGATCCACGGAGTCGGAAGACGAGACGAGAGGAGGCCTGGGGGACCCACACCCACCCCAAACGCCTGGAGGGGGTGCAGCCACCCCAGGCACCCTCTAGACCTCCCTCTACGCCTATAAGTTGCCTTTCGACCTAAAAAACAGGGGGGGTTCGATAGTTTTCTAGAAAGAGTTCCGCTCCACCGCCGCCACTAGAAACCAAGATTTGGATCCAGAAACTCCGTGCTGGCACCCTGCCAGGACGGGGAATTTGGAGAGGATCATCGCCATCGCCATCACCAACGCATCTAAATCGACCACCGATGTTTCCCTCATACATGAGTGAGTAATCCCCCGCTGTAGGCTTGGGGATGGTAGGGATTGGATGAGTTCTATCATGTAATCGAATAAGATTTGTTAGGGCATCATGCTTAGTATCTCTATTAGTGCTATTTACTTTGTTGCAACTTGTTGTGCTTAATGCTTGTCACTAGGGCCTGAGTGCCATGATCTCAGATCTGAACTTATTATTGAATCATTATGATAGTATTGTTTGTGATCTTATCTGCAAGTTGTGTACACATATCATTGTCCGGATCCAAAGGCCCCAAAGTGACAATAATTGGGACAACCGAAGGGGATGGCTATGGTGTGAGGATCACATGTGTTCACGGAGTGTTAATGCGTTGCTCTGGTGCTCTATTCAAAGGAGCACCTTAATTGCCAATAGTTCCCTAGAGGCCCCGCTGCCACGGGCTGGCTGGACAGAAGATGTTGTGCAAGTTCTCATTGCGAGCACATATGAATATATTTGGAGCACATGCCTAGGATTGTTTAGTACTTCGATGCTTGTTATTATTTATCTGCAATACCCTAGATCTTGAAGTTACATGTTTAGACTTGTCCATGCAACGCCCGTCCATCCATCCCTATGCCTACCGCACTCGAATCCTCTCTTTGTTACTATTACTATTTCTGTTTCCTTTATTCTTGTTGCTACTACAAACTGTTGCTACTGATAAACTGCTGTGAGCAAGAACTATTTCTAGGTGCAGCTGAACTGACAACTCAGTTGTTAAGTGATGCGTTGTAAACGTATCTATAATTTTTTATGCTCCATGCTTGTTTAGTATCTACCTTGCTTTACTTGTCCACACTTTGAGGTGCTTTTTACATGGTTTCTGGTACTAACCTATTAACAAGTTGCCATAGTGCCAGTTTCCTCTTTTCTGCTATTTTTGGTTTCAGAAAAGTTAGTAAAGAAATATTCTCTGAATTGGACGAGAGAAAGTACAAAGTCAATTACTTTCCGTGGGGAACAAGAAGTCCAGAGGAGAGCCAGAGGGGCCAGCCAGAGGGGCCAAACCCCTCAGGCGCGGCCACAGGTGGGCCCGCAACTGTATAGGGTTTGGTGGCCCTGGCCGCCTACCGGTCTCGCCCCTTCGCGTATAAGAATCCCCCGATGCAGAAACCCTGAGTACCCGATCAGAAATCCAAGAAATCATCTATAGCCACTGTGACACCCCCGAAATCAGGGCTAAACAAATCCCAGACCTCCGTCTGAAATAAGCTAAACCTTGACACAAAAATCGGTAACACGGCAGTGACCCTACGACACAAAAATTTATTACGGCAAGCTCATAACTGAGCAGAGAACCAAATATTACAAGCAGAGGTCACTGACCACAAACATCAAACAACGGAAGGCAAATTATGCTATTAAGTATAGCAAACTTAACAAATGGCCTAAGAGGCCTGAAGCATAACGATGACGTCCCAGCCCATAGATTCCAGGCTGCCGGCCGGGAACCCCAAGCTACTCATCGATGTCGATGTAGTACGGAACTCATCTTCAGGTAACACTTACTCTGCCAAAAGTATCAACAAAGCAAGGGTGAGTACAAGGTGTACTCCGCAAGTCTTATGGCTGGTGGAGTTGTTTTGCATTAAGCCATCTTTGTTTATAAAACAAGAGGGAGAAGAAGCTCGTCTAATCATAGTATTTTAAAAAGGGATGAGAGAGCGACATCTCTGAGATATTGATCATCATCTTTTGATATCCACCAATCATCGTCATCTACCAACTAGGATCACCCCCTCTGATGGGGATATGCCTACCGGGGTATACCCAGCGGGACGTTTCAGACTGGCCCAAAGAACTGGCGAGTGGGCCTGCAAAACGACGACTGGATTAAAGCCCAGCAAGGATCCAAGCGACTGGAAGCTGAAGGCCCAGGCGAGTGGATAGGCCCACTCGGATTAGGTTAAACAAGTACCGAAGCTCTAACTGAATCGGTTGAGATGTGTAAACCCTAGGGGAAGTGAGCCTATATAAACCTCCCTATAGGGCGAGTAGAGGGGCGTTCCATCATACACCCAAGCGACTCGCCGCATAGCCGTCGAGCTCGCCCATTGTACCACCTCCATAATACAATCTAGCAGGAGTAGGTCTTTACCCTCCGGGGGGGCCGAACCTGGGTAAACCCTGTGTCTTTGCCCTCATCTCGCACCGCAGATGGTTGGCCGCCCTTGCCCCTTGTTCTACTACTCGCTGCCAATTGCATCATCTGCCGTGACTATTCCCACGACAGTGGCGCCCACCGTGGGGCCTGGCCGGTCTGGCCGGTGTTCTGCGGCGAGATCCAATCAGCCCATCAACGAGATGGTCGCCACCGGCCGCATGATAGCGATCAGCGAGATGCTCCAAATCTTGCCGAGCAGCTACGTCCCGGCGGCGCGGCCCATCACGCAGAGCGTGATCCTGCCGATCGGCACGATCAGCCTCTTCGTCGGCCTCACCGACGTCATCGTCTCGGAGGATTCGACTCGCATCCGCGAGTCGCCGCCACGCGATTGGCTCTCCGAGAGCCAGATCCGCATGATCCATCGCCTCTCCTCCGAGTATAACTCGGCCCACAGCGACGTGGCCGAAAACACAGCGGCCGCAGAAGACGCGGCCCTCAACGACGACGCCGACTCGGCGACCCCGGCGTCACTCGCCGGATCCATCACCGCGGCTTCATCCGCGGGCTCCATCGCCCAGGTCTCCAACGTGGGAGACTTCGAGGACCCCTCCATCCTCGGGATCTTCGAATTCGACTCCGGGTCGGAGAACTCCGCCGACCTCCGCGACAGAACCAGTCGCCACGCCGCTACCTACATGGCGACCGGCACCGATCCGCCGGAGGATCCATTCTCCACCCCAATCCCTCCTAACGCCACGGCAACGGAGGTCGAGGAACTCCGCCTGAAATTGGCGGAGGCGGTGCGCAAGGAGCAAGCCGAGCGCGAAAAATTTCGCCTCGAGCAGGTGACGGCGCAAGAACTATCACGCTACCACCAGCAGCGGATCAGGTCGCGCCTGAACCCCACCGTTCAGGGGCGTGCCCTGAACTTCGACGACGAAAACGACCCAGCCCGCGTGGCCGAGTGCGCAATCTACGAGAACGCGCCACCAGGAGGAAGCGCCCGGCCTCCGCCAGGATCAACGGCGATGGGCGCCCCACCTCCACCCAACCGCACCCCTCCCAGGGACCAGCCGCGGATAGTAGTCTCCTCACGAGAGCGAGACGCAAACGGCCTCCCACTGTTCTCCACCCCGATGGACAACCTCGTGGCAGGCCGAGCAGCAGCCGACAGCATCACGGCCACCGGCGACGGCGCCCTACAGGTCCAATACGTTAGGGCCCTGCTCGTGAAGGCCGTCGAGCAGCAAAGAGCGGGCGCCGACTCGCAAGGTCGAGTATACTCGCGTTCCTCGGGAAGCAGAGCGGCCTCCAGCGGCCGCCCAGCGGCGGCAAACACCCTCAACTGCCCGCCACCAGAGCCACTGCAGCTCCAACACCGACCAGAGCGCGCACTCTCCCTGCGACCCCAGGCCGGCGACCAACTTCGTCGCCGCCAACAGGCAACCCATCGACGCCCGCACCCACATCATCAACAACCAAAGTTGGCGCGCACGCCAGCCCGACGACCTGCGACATACCCTAACCAATCGCCACGACGGCGAGCCCATGGGGTCGCTCAGCCGACTAGGACCCAAGTGCTTCGGACCAATGATCCGAGGCGAGAAGTACCCGCCAAACTTCAAGGCGCCAAAGGAGATAGAAAAGTACGACTCCTCGTACGACCCTGCCGTCTGGCTCGACACATACCTCATGGCGATGGGGATCGCAGGCCACACCGACCTGCTAGCCGCTCGTTACCTCCCCCTGATGATGGAGGGGATGTGTAGGCAGTGGATCAACACCCTCCCGGGCGATGTCGACTCACGGGAGGAGATGCGCCGATGCCGTCGGGGCACTTGAGTGCTCCTACACCGCGCCACCACTATCGAGGACACAGGCGATGCGTCCGGGGACCCAGCAGTCGACCCGCAATCGGGTCCAACGGTGACAAGAACTCGGTACAACGCGTCGGCATCCACCCGGACACCGCGATCCATTGCTTCAAGACCTCGTGCTCTGAGCCTTGTCGCCAAGCTCAAGCGACACTCTTGCACTCGACAACATACCCGACCTCCTCGAAATCGCCAAGCGGTACGGAGGAAGATCCAAACCAGGAAGCGGCGACGAGTCAGAGGTCAACGCCAGCCTGCAGCAGCGGCAAGACGACGGTCCGACCTACGCTACAGCAACACTCGCCTCACCGGCAAGCGCCGCAGTGACGGGCGAGTCGACTTCGTCGCCAACGTCGGGCACGTGCAACGCGAGCCCAAGAGCTTCCGCCGCGACGGAGGACAACGCCGCGACAGTGGCAACTACAAGGCCAATCCAAGGTTCGACCCCGCGGCTCTCCTTAACCAACCATGTGCGTTTCATAGAAGGGAAGGGAAGCCCGCAACACACACCACCGCCGACTGCCACACCCTCAGGGAAATCGAGAAGGCACGGCGAGCGTGGGAGGACCCCGACAACGACCCGCCAAACGGAGGAAAATTCGGCAAAGTGGCTGTCTCCCTCCATACCTTCACAGGCTTCAACACGAAGCGCGAGAAGAAGGTCATCGTCCGCGCTGTCGCCGTCAACGCGGTGGCCCAGGTGGACGTTCCCCAGTTCCTAAACTGGTCAGAGCAGCCCATCACCTGGAACCGCCAAGACCACTCGCCACGCATCGAGTACCCAGGACGAGTCGCCCTGGTGGTCAAGCCCAAGGTCGGCGACTACTGGCTCCCCAAGACATTGATGGACGGCGGCAGCTCCATCAACATCCTGTACCTCGACACCTTCAGGCGGCTGCGGCTCCCGCAGTTGATGATCGAGACGACCCACACCACATTCCACGGCATCGTCCCCGGTCGGAAGGCGTACCCGATCGGCAAGGTCACGCTGCCAGTCACCTTCGGCACACCGTCCAACTTCCGCACCGAGCGGATCGTCTTCGAACTGGTGCCCTTCGACAGCCCCTACCACTGCGTTCTGGGGCGCCAGGCATTCGCTAAGTTCATGGCAGCTCCCCACTACGCGTACAACGCGATGAAGCTCCCCGGGCCGTGCGGCATCATCACCATCAACAGCGACCCCGACATGGCCGCCGAGTGCGAGGCCAAAGGAGCCGAGCTCGCTGACGCCGTCATCGCGGCGGAGACCAACCACGCTGATGAGCTCGCCAAGTATGCGAGCGGGGTCAACAACGACGACCCCACCATACTCAAGAAGCCCAACTCAGAGGGCGCAAACACATCAACCTTTGAGGCCACGACGCACACCCGCACCGTCGAGCTGGTCCCAGGCGACTCCAGCCATACGGTGACGATCAGGATGGGCATGAGCCCAGCATAGGAAGGCGCGCTCATCGAGTTCCTCCATGAGAACAGGGACATCTTCGCATGGAAACCCTCTGACATGCCCGGTGTCCCTAGGGAGCTCGCTGAGCACAAGCTAAACGCCGACCCCAAAGTGCGACCTGTCAAGCAGTCGCTCCGGCCCTTCAATGAAGAACGTCGTCGAGCAATCGCCGAGGAGGTGCAGCGTCTACTCGCTGTCGGCTTCATCCGGCCAATCAAGTACTCCAAGTGGCTGGCAAACCCAGTCCTGGTCGAGAAGAAGAACGGGACCTGGAGAATGTGTATCGACTACACAAACCTGAACAACGCCTGCCCAAAGGAGCAGTTCGTCCTCCCGTGGATCGACCAGATAATCGATTCAACCGCGGGCTCGGAGTCGCTATGTTTCCTCGACGCCTACTCTAGGTACAACCAGATCAAAATGGATGTCGAAGACGAGGAGAATACGGCGTTCATCACGCCATTCAGAGCCTTCTGCTACACCGCCATGACCTTCGGCCTCAAGAACGCCCGGGCGACCTACCAGCGGTGCATGCAAGAATGCCTCGCGAGCCAAATTGGCCGCAACATCCACGTCTACATCGACGACGTGGTCGTAAAGTCCGCTCGCCAGGGCGACCTACTGGCCGACCTGGCGGAAACATTCGCCAACCTGCGAAAATATAAGATAAAGCTCAACCCAGGCAAATGCACCTTCGGTGTACCTGCCGGACAACTACTGGGGTACGTCGTCTCCAAACGAGGGATCGAGGCGAACCCCACGAAGATCGACACGATCGCCCAGCTCGGCAAACCCGAGTGCCTGCGCGACGTCCAGAAGCTGGCCGGGCGAGTAGCGGCTCTCAGTCGCTTCATCCCCTGCCTAGGCGAAAAAGCGATGCCCCTATACCGCCTGATGCGCAAGAACCCCACCTTCCAGTGGAACAAGGAGGCGGATGACGCACTCCGCGATCTCAAAAAGGTGCTACTCGCCGCACCGCTACTCGCCGCCCCCGCCGACAAAGAACCCATGCTGGTCTACGTCGCGGCTTCCGAGCGCGTCGTCAGCACCGTGATGGTCGTAGAGCGACCGGAGGAAGGAAAGGAGCACCGGTCGCGACGGTGTACTACATCGAGGTCCTCACGAGTCGCGCCAGTGTACCCGATACCAAAAGCTGGTATCGCGGTCTTGAGCTCAGCGGCGCGCCGCACTACTTCCGAGAGCACCCGATCACGGTCGTTTCCGGCACGCTGCAGGACATCATCCGCGAAACTGCGAGGCGGGTCGCCAAGTGGGCCGTCGAGATCGACGTCCACAACATCAAATACGAGCCACGAAAAGCGATCAAGTCGCAGGCACTATCAGACTTCATCGCCGACTGGGAAGAGGCCCAGCAGCCAGAGAAGCTGCTGTACCTCCATTACTGGAGCCTGCACTTTGACGGCTCCAAGAACGCGGACGGCGCAGGCGCAGGGATCGTGCTAACTTCTCCAAAGAGCGACAAGCTCCGCTACATCCTCCGCCTCGACTTCACACCCTGAACCAACAACATGGCTGAGTATGAGGCCCTACTCCACGGCATGCGAGCTGCAAAGGAGATGAACGTCAATCGCCTCCGCTGCTACGGAGATTCCGACCTCGTCGCGGGGCAAGTCGCTGGCACCTGCGATGCCGTCTCCCCCACCATGGCGGCGTACCGCCGAGAAGTGGACAAGTTAGGCGGACACTTTACACGCTACTCCGTCGAGTGGATCGACAGGCGGAAGAACGAGGAGGCCGACGCACTCTCTCGCATCGGGTCAGCTCGACTCGCCCCACCCGCCGGCGTCTTCCTCGACACGATCACCAAGCCATCAGTCTCTCCCCCGAGGGAGATCGAAATCGGAGTCCCGCTCCAACCAGAGGCAGCCTTGGTCGCACTCGTCAACGAGCCAGACGACTGGACCAAGCCCTACATCGCCTACCTGGAAGCCGGCACCTTGCCAGCAAACGAGACGAACGCCCGGATGATCGCCCGCCGCTGCAAGTCCTACACCGTCATCGACGGTGAGCTCCACAAGCGCAGTGTCACCGGCGTGTTTCAACGCTGCGTCCAACCCGCCGAAGGACGCAAGATCCTCCACGATATCCACTCCGGCGACTGCGGCCACCACGCCGGCGCCCGCTCCCTGGTCGCCAAGGCTATGCGACATGGCTTTTACTGGCCCACCGCACACGCCGATGCCGTCGACATTATCCAGCGGTGCGCCGGGTGCCAGAAGTACGCCAACCAGACGCACGTGCTGAGCTCAGCGCTCAAGACAATCTCCATCACCTGGCCATTCACTGTGTGGGGCATGGATATGGTAGGACCCTTCAAGAAGGCCCCCTCCGGCTACACCCACCTGCTAGTCGCAGTCGACAAATTCACAAAGTGGGTGGAGGCCAAGGCAGTTCGGAAATGCGGCGGGAAGACCGCCACTAAATTCCTACGCGAGCTCATATATCGCTACGGGTTCCCAAACAGCATCATCACGGACAACGGCACCAACTTCGCCAAGGGAGCCATGGCCAAATTCTGCGAAGAGCACCACATTCGGCTCGACCTCGCGTCAGTCGCCCACCTGGAATCCAACGGCCAGGCGGAACGGGCCAACCAAAGCATCCTCCACGGCCTGAAGCCGCGACTCCAAGTACCACTTGAGCGCACCGCCGGGTGCTGGGTCGAGGAGTTGCCCTCTGTCATCTGGGGGATCCGCACCTCAGTCAACAGGTCGACAGGGTTCACCCCCTTCTTCATGGTTTACGGCGTCGAGGCAGTCATGCCCACCGACCTCGAGCACGACTCGCCGCGGGTCGTCCACTACACGGAGAGCAGGCTCGCCAAGACGGGATCGACCAACTCGGAAGCACGTGACCTCGCTCGGTCATGCACCGCCATCTACCGGAGGACTCCGCTACCACAGCGGCGGGTGAAAACTTCGCACCGAAGAAGGCGACACAGTGTTACGCCTCGTCCGGGACAAGAAGGGCATGCACAAGCTCTCCCCATGGGAAGGGCCATTCTCCATCGGCGCGTGCAACGCAGCGCCTACTACCTCATCGACGGCGTCCGCGGGCGGCGAACTCGATGTCAGCGACCATGGAATGTAAACCTCCTGGAAGTTCTACTCCTAGAACCCCACATGTACTCTCCGTCGCTATGAAATAAAAAAGCGGTTACCGCAAATTGCGCCTACTCTCCATGACTTGTGCCACTCAGCTTTTCGTAACAGCGTCAAGCTAACGCAGAACTCAACCTTTGGTACAGCGATCGCACGGCTAAGTAGTGCGGTGCAAAACCGATTCACCTCAGGTCTTGCATCGTCCCAAAACGCCTACCCGGAGCCCCATTGGATTCGCCTAGCTCGACTGGTTCTACGAACCAAGACAACTGCCTTCGCTTCTCACAGCGACCTTGGTCCTCCGCATCCTCGGCATAGCGACTCGAACGGCTAAGTACCACGCTCGGGGACTGAAGACCAGTTCATCGCGAGCGGTCGGGGAAAACGCCAAGTAGGAGAGCATGCCCAGGACTCGCCACGCGACTGACCCCACGGGCCAGGCAGGAGTGACGCGCTCAAACCAACGCGCTAAGTCCTCAACCACCCTCGAGTCGCGCCTAGAACAACCAAGTACCACGCTCGGGGACTCGGCCACCCGACCTCGCTCGCGCAAGGGAAAACGGTAAAGTACAGAGCACTCAAGGGAGTCGCCTGGCGACTGGCTCTCCGAGCTCGGGCGAGTCGACCACAATAACAAAACACATAACAACAACAAATATATCACATACGAGGTAAACCCCAGAAAAAGGGCGGACGCGCTCGGGGACTCATTCAAACATCAATCACAAACACATGACAAATACCAAAATAGACACGATGTCTCATTCGATTGCATATCGCATTGTCTCATGTTACAAAATATGCCTGCATGGCAGACCTGCTGCTAACGCCACAAGGAAAACTATCCTACTCTGCAGGCTTTGATGACGACTCGCCAACATCCCGGCGATTGCAGATGAACGGCGTGAATGGGTTCGACGGATACGTCATAAGTTCACCCGCCATCGCCGCGCGAAAAGGTTGCTCGACCTTGAAGTCACGATGCGGCGGCTCGGGGTCGTTCGGCACGACGACCGTCTCCTGGTATGGAAGGAGATCGCCCATTACCCAGACACGTTCCGAGTATGTGGCGGCGCGGTCCCGCAACTTGAGAACCTCGGACAGCTCCACCGCGCCAGTCGACGATGGGTATCCACTCGTCACATCGTCGATGTCGAAGTCCTCGGGGAAGTGGGCAAGTCCAAGACTAAGTGCCGTCGACGCTCCGCGCCGAAACGCCGACCGCGTCATGAACTCAACGACCGCGGGCGCCTTCTCCAAATACTTCCACACCTCAACGAGGTCGCTGGGAATCACCTCCGTGGGTGATATCTCTTGGAGATAGGCGCGGATGCACGTCGCCGACAACGTTGTTGAGTCGACAAGCATGCTTACACACTGCCTCGCGTCGAACGAGCTCGCCTCTTCCTCGCTATCGATGATGCGACCTGCGAGTAGAAGACACTAATGAATACGACGGTCACCACAAAAGGCACAACCACCGGAAGGGGCAGATGCACTTACCAATCAACGGGCGGGCGAGTTCCGTGATGAAGTTTTGAAGCGACGTATGGTCGTCCTGAAGCCCAGCAACAAGGGCATCGGACACTTTGCGATCCTCTTCGGCGGCTGCAATGGTGGCCTTGGCTCGCCCGTCAGCCGAGCTCGCTTCTTCTTTTGCCTACCGCAGCTCGCGCTCGAGGTTGGCGACCCGCTGTTCAGCCGCACTCAAAGACGATTGCACCGCCACCAAATCACCAGCGGGGACAAGCCCCTGGCGAGCTTCCTCTGCCTTCGCGGCAACAGCCTGAAGCCCTTTGTTCGCTTCTAGGACGATGGCCAATTCCTTCTCCGCGCGCTGCTTCGCGGCCAATTGGTCAGCCGATTCAAGCTGTAGACCCTGCATATCATCAAAAAGGTTAATCAAAGAAATTCCTAAGTGCCCACCGCCGAAATTCAGTGAGTGCGCACTCGGGGACTGGTACTCAAAGAAATTCCTAAGTACCCACCCGCTGAAGTTCAGCGCGTGCGCACTCGGAGACTGGATGCGAAAAAATAAAGATAAGACATTATAAGAATCAGGCCGCTGCAAAGCACCGACCTGATCCTCGGGGACTGGATGTACCTGGATGGCTGCGCCAAGCATGCTGTGGAGTTGTATCGCGTCCACGGACGCGAGGAGAGCCGGCGTATGGCCACGACGTTGGTCGACTTCAGCATCGACGGTCCCAAGAGCGTAGCTTGAGGGCGAAGTCCCACTCGCCGTGGCCGCCTTGGTCATGAAACGCGGGAAGGTGGCAATCGAGGCACCCGCACCAAAGGAGGTTGGTTCGGCCGTTCCAGGCAAGGGAGCGCCCTCCTTCATGGACGCGGCCGCCTCCGTTACGATTCCAGCTGGCGCGACCGCCGTGTCATCGGAAATCGTGACGACATCGTCACCCTTGGCCTTCTTGCCGCCATCCGGGACGACGACGTCGTCCGCCTTCCTCTTGCGGGAAGGATCCTCCTCGCTGATGACGGGTGCCACTTTAGCCACGGTCGGGTGGCCCATCCTCTTCACTCCGGTCCTGTGCATCAATCATGTAAGCAAGACAATTCAAGCGATTATGGTAGACAAAGGAAGGCGAAGGTACCCACTTGGCGACCGGAATAAAGCGTAGCCCCGTGCGGAGGCCGGCTGGTTTCTCCAGTTCAGGGCCCAGTCGACGACTGAGCCCCATCTCCAGGACGTCGCGTGCCCAAGACACGGACGGCTTCTTCGTCGTTGAGGCCGCAGCTGGAGCCTCTGGGATATCTTCGGCAGGAGCCTCCTTGCGAGGCGAAGCCGCTGCAGCCGGAGCATCCCCGAGCCCAGAGACTGGGGCGAATGGCGGAGGCATTGAAGCCAGCGGCACTTCCACGGTCGCCTTCCCGGGTCGCCTCGGCCACGTAAAACCACGATTTCTTCTAGTCGCTCGCTGCCTTGGCGAGCAGCATCAGGTCGAAGAATGAAGCCTTTGACTTGAGCTGGAAGGTTAGGCCGCCCGCGGCTAGCATTGGGCCACCTGCTTCCTCGCGGCTGATCCGTCCGTGGAACAGATCTTGCCACAAGGGGAAGTAGGGCCGGCAGCCCAAGTAGCATTCGCAGAACGTCACGAAGATGGCGAGTTGCTCGATGCTGTGGGGACCCCATCCGAGGTGGATCCGTAGTAGCGCAGCGCCGGAAGAACAGGGACGTGGGGAACCCTAGCCCCCGTTCGAGATGACTGGTGAAGCAGATGAACTCCCTCTCTCGCAGATTCGGGGTCGTCTCTCCGGCTACAGGAATACTCCAACAGCCGGCTCGCAAGATCCCGACCTCCTCGAAGGAAGCCAGTTGCGCCCTCGTGCACTTAGATCTACCCCACGGCTTGGTGGAAAGGGCCATGGCCGAGAGGTTTGCTGGGGGTCGGGGGATTTCGGGTCGGTTCGATCGCGATGCGAAGGGAGGCGGAAGGTGCGCGCAGTCGGAGGAAATGGTGAGAGGATGGTTCTCTGATCGCCTGCCATACCTCTTATATAGCGGATGTTACCCGCCAAATCAGGGAGCTGTTACTACGCGGTGATTACGCCAAAAGTTACCGTTGGATTACCCCAACGGCTAGTTTGACCACGGTTAACGGTCCAACTTCGGCCACTCGACTCGCCGACCCAATCACTATGACAGTGTTGCGCCGACTCGACTCGCCAACGCTGCGATCAGGATGACTAGTTTTCTCCTTTATGCAGGAGCCCGCCGACGATTCGACTGGATGTCTACTCTGAAGCCGTATACTCCGACTGCCAGCAGCCACCTACGCCTAATCGACGGCGGCCTTGGGGACTACTGATGGGGATATGCCTACCGGGGTATACCCAGCGGGACGTTTCCGACTGGCCCAAAGAACTGGCGAGTGGGCCTGCAAAACGGCGATTGGATTAAAGCCTAGCAAGGAGCCAAGCGACTAGAAGCTGAAGGCCCAGGCGAGTGGATAGGCCCAGTCGGATTAGGTTAAACAAGTACCGAAGCTCTAACTGAATCGGTTGAGATGTGTAAACCCTAGGGGAGGTGAGCCTATATAAACCTCCCTATAGGGCGAGTAGAGGGGTGTTCCATCATACACCCAAGCGACTCGCCGCCTAGCCACCGAGCTCGCCCATTGTACCACCTCCATAATACAATCTAGCAGGAGTAGGTCTTTACCCTCCGGGGGCCGAACCTGGGTAAACCCTGTGTCTTTGCCCTCATCTCGCACCGCAGATGGCTGGCCGCCCTTGCCCCTCGTTCTACTACTCGCTGCCAATTGCAGCATCTGTCGTGACCATTCCCACGACACCCTCGTACCCATGAGGAAGCATCCTTAAGCACACGTTGATCTACCAAGTTTTACAATTAGGTTATAGTTCTCTATGATCTTCTGTCCTTTCCCAAGTCATCCATAACCGCGGACACGGCTTTCCGAAAGATTAATACCCTGCAGAGGTGTACAACTTTACCCACACGTACTAACCTTCTCTTAATGCCACAATGATTAGCCCTCTTCCTTGGGAGGCCGACAGAGGGTGGTTAGACACGACCTTTACCTTGCTTTCGCCTAAATCCATGAGTCTCCAAGAAAGGGTTCCATCAGCCTATATCTCTATGTCCTAGGATCGGGATTACTCCTAGAGCCTCCTTCCTCCTTGGTCATGCCCTGTATGATGCACCATCTTCAACCCATCCAAATATGCAGATGCCAAAAATCTAACAACGGACTCATGGATCAGACTAGGCAAGTTAGTCACTCGTGAGGTTTTCCATGCCCCATGTGGTTGTACGCTCGTCTTGGATCCGAAGGAGAGAACTCCCGGGGTCCTAGGGTTGGCGAGCATGGGACTAGAAAAACCACATCCCACCGTGTCCTCCCATACAAGCCTTAGCATGTTTAATCTCATATCACCTATGATCCCATCTCATCACGTTATCCTGACATACTAGATTCTTTGCATCTGATACATCATCTGTATGGACCAGATTCAATATCTATGCATGGCTAAGCAGACACGAATAAGATCTCTAGCAGTGCACACAACCCAAACCTAGTTATGCTAGGAGCAGTAGATCAGGTAATATAAGCTCAAAGGGAGTAATGCAATAGATAGGATACTCTATCTATCGATAAAAGACCACAATAGAATCATATGCATCATGGAAGAATTGAAATTCTTTCGAAATCATAGGATTATATCATGGTGGGGCTATGCTTGCCTTTGCCAGTTGATAGCAGATAAATAGATCTTCGGAAGCCTTGAACTTGAGTTGGTTAGGGTTGGTCAAGTATTGTTCGTCGATCTTTGATCTTCGATGGTGTTGTCCTCGGGCTTCGATATCGATCTTGATCTCGTATTCTACCGAAGAAGAACCAAACACCGGAAAGAGGGGAAAAACAATAAAGAATGGCATCGATGCAATGCTCAAACAAGGATGATGATATGACAAGTTAAATTGTATTGAAAAGTAACCCTAAAGCATGCTCGACAAATTAAACGGGGTTCTGAGGGGTACAAACCCTAACTCGGGAAAACTCCGAAATCATATGAGAGGGGTTGATTAGTTCTCTAATTAAACTTGTCATTTAAATTGTTGAACAATGCATGATTATAGATTAGATCGCTAGGTTTCATTTTTCTGAAAATTTTGATATACTATTTGTATTTTTCTGAATTATAATTAACAAGATATTGAATTTACAATATTTAAAACAATTCCTGAAATTATTAAAACTTTTCTTAAATTATTAAACAACTCGTTAGACTTTTTACACCCAGCCAAACTCTACCCACAACAACTGACTGATGGGCCCTGTGCCACATAGGCAGCCACTTGAGCAAAGTGGGACCGGATGCCGGTTGGGGTGTTTCTCACCAGGGCAGGGGCTAGCCGATGTCGCTACCAGGTGGGGCCTAGCCCGTGCTAGCAATCCACGCGGGCGCCACTCGGGCCTCGCCGGAGAACGGCCAGGCGGCGGCAGTTGGCGGCGCTAGAAGTCTTGCGGGACTACGCGGTTAAGTGCGTTCGAGCGAGCGGAGCCAGGCGAGCATGGCAGAGGCGGCGCCGCCCGCGGATGGTCACCGGAGCGACCTGTGCAACCGCGTCTATCGGCGGCGCACGGAGGCGTTCGATGCGAGCAAGAAACAGAGAGGAAGGGGGCCATCGAGGTGGTTCAGGAGGAGCGGCTGCTCACCTAGAGTGCAGAGGAGGGCTCGAGAAGGCCGGGCGAGGCCGGAGGGCGCCGCCAATCAACGGTGAGGCGACGGTCGGTGACAGAGAAGGAGGTACCGATTGCGGAGGTTGGAGGCTCGCCGGCTTGCGCGCTTCGGGGCAAACGGCAGAGGAGGGTGCGGTGGTTCCAGAGAGGTGCTCAGTTGGGTGGGGGTAGGACGGGAGTGACGGCGACAAGCAGCGTCTGCGGCTCCAGGGTTCGAGCTTGCCGCAGAGAAAGAGAGGGAGCGCGCGGGGAAGAAGGAGAGGATAAGGGCAAGCGAGGGCATCGGCGCGGGTCTTATCGGCCTCCAGAGTGGCGGCAGGCATCGCGGCGCGGGGCGCACATCTCGGCGGCGGCGGACGGTGTCGGCGGCGACACAGAGCTACTTGTCCCCGCGAGGAAGACGACGAAACAGATCGGTGAAGGGGTACGGGCCGGCTATGGGCCTCGGACGGGCCAGGTGGGCTGGCTACGGGCGCACTGAGCAGAAGAGAGAGAGGAGAGCAAGATGGGCTTGGCCAAGTTAGCTGGATGACTCTGTTTTTTTATTTACAAATTGTTTTTATTTTTCTATTTTCAAATTTCTGTTTGTATTTCCATTTTGAATTTTCAGTTTAAATTTGTTTTGGGTGATTTCAAAATTACCAGAGATTTTATAGAATATATAAAATACTGTAGGGACCCCTTTAATCAATTTGGGATCCTTTAATTTTGTCACTATTCAAAATTCAAAACTATTTTGAATTGATTTGCTAATAGAGATGGAAGATTAGGGTTTAGGATTTTCTTTATTTTCATCAATGCAAATTTTAAGGCATGATTGCACAAAACTAACCGTAATATTGATTAAGTAAACTGGGGTGTTACAGCTCTATCCCCCTTACGAGAATCTCGACCCGAGATTCCAAAGGTAGGAAAAGAGATAGAGAGAGAAATAAATAGGGCCACTCTAAAGATAAGAGGGAAACACACTAAACAACACAGAGTATCTCATGGTCAACTCATGGAAGGAGTGTTTAGAAACAACTTTGAGATGACGAACATGGAACACGTCAAGGTAACGGAGGAAACAAGAGGAGATGGTTTCAAGTTGTTAGACAACAGGTCTTCATAAGGATTAATACCATGGATCTTATAGGAGATTTGAAGCTTCTAAAGAGGAAAGCTTCCAAAGAAAGATCTGAACCGCAAACTTCAATAGAGTACCTCTACTAAATAACTTAAGTAGAGATTTTAGGTTGCAGAAATATGGATCAACAAAACCAAGCTGTTGAACTACTTTTGAAACAGAAGGGTCACTCTTTCATCCAACAGAAGGTCAAGATAGAAAGGTATTTTGGTGGAGAGGACTCGTAAAAGTCACAAGAAACATGTAGCAAGAGAAACTACAGATTACCAAAATTATGGTCACTCTTCGAACATGTTTAAGAGAACAAGAAGGAAACTCTTTAACTTATCCAGGCTATCAAAATCTTTACCAAGGATCGTGATATCACTTTACACCACTAGATGAATAGGTAATAAGATTCCTGATGACACGAGAAGAAAGAAACTTCATTCTCAGACTTCAATTACTTGGAAATGCTTTCCATCATAAAAGGGTCTGGAGGATCGACCGAGAGACATTTAGCAACACTACTTTAAATGTTCTCATTGATGTTCGAGAAATCAAACATCAAGTAAAGGTCAGACTTCAGATTCAAAGGAATCATAAGCACCACTCCTATATTAACATATAGAAGAAGTCTCATGAAGAGTTGTTGTTATTGCTTAACCAAGAGAAAATGACAAGAGGTCTTTCCAGCTAAGTGTGTCAACCATTATATCAATCTTTCCAGATTTACTAAGAGATCTATGTCAAAACCTTGGGGATCACCAACCATCATTGCTGCTTGAGATTCAGCTTTGGTTAGGTGGAATGATATTTCAGGCCCAACATGTCTGAATAGATAGTTTGCAACATTTACCGCAAAGGTAACGTTACTAGATTCTCAAGATAGGAACTACAGTGTAAAGCTCCAAAAGACTGAGCTAGATTGTTAGACTCATATACCAGTAACTTGTCAAAGGACAACTACACACACATATAAGTACTAACAATAAAACACACATGTGTCCTTAAGGAAGGGATAACTCTTCTCGAATTCACGGCGACATCTTTCAACAACTTCACATAAACCAGAGAAGGTTACTTCTATCATCCAGAACTCATACTTTGAGATAACTCAAAGATGGTTCTGGGAAGTTTCCAACATTAATGCCCAATGTTACATATGAATCCAATCTAACATGGATAGGATTAGGATGTTGTTGATGGGCTCAACAACAAACTTATCGAGACACTCCAAGAAGATGGACTCACATATTGTATAACAAGGCAAGAGTATTGGTTAGACCAAAGACATGAAGATGCACTCAAGTGAAACATCACGAGAAGGAGCATCACTAAGATAGTCCTTGGAACTGAGTTTGATTTGTCAATAACCCAACTCAAATCAAAGATGGGGGAAGATAACATATCCATGAAGGAAATACTATCTTGCTTCAACACGAAGAAAACTAGACAATCATTTACGAAGAAGCAGAGTCGGATAAACTTTTGTCTTACAACTCTGCAAGTTGTTGTTCAAGATCAACCAACTAGTTCAATGGTATCCAGTACAGATCCTTGGAGAAAGGAGCAGTTCAGAGAACTTGCTTGCTCAAGAACTTCACAACACGGTCATGTGGCAACATGGCCATACTTCTAGTAGACATCTAGAATATCACGGAGACATAGGCAGCCACGTGAGCAAAGTGGGACCGGAGGCCGGTTGGGGTGTTTCTCACCAGGGCAGGGGCTAGCCGTTGCGGCTTCCAGGTAGGGCCTAGGCCACGCTAGCAATCCACGCGGGCGCCACGCGGGCCTCACTGGAGAACAGCTAGGCGGCGGCAGTTGGCGGAGCTAGAAGGCTTGTGGGACTACGCGGTAAGTGCGTTCGAGCGAGCAGAGCCAGGCGAGCATGGCAGAGGCGGCGCCGCCCGCGGATGGTCACCGGAGCGGCCTGTGCAACCGTGTCCATCGGCGGCGCACGGAGGCGTTCGATGCAAGCAAGAAACAGAGAGAAAGGGGGCCATCAAGGTGGTCCAAGAGGAGAGGCTGCTCGCTTAGAGTGCGGAGGAGGGATCGAGAAGGCCGGGCGAGGCTGGGGGGCGCCGGAATCGACGGTGAGGCGATGGCCGGTGATGGAGAAGGAGGTACCAATTGGGGAGGTTGGAGGCTCGCCGGCTTGCGCGCTTCGGAGCAAACAGCATAGGAGGGTTTGGCGGTTCTAGAGGGGTGCTCAGTTGGGTGGGGGGAGGCCGTGAGTGACGGTGACAAGCGGCGTCTGCGGCTCTAGGGTTTGAGCCTGCCGCAGAGAAAGAGAGGGAGCAAACGGGGAAGAAGGAGAGGATAAGGGCGAGCGAGGGCGTCGGCGCGGGTCTTATCGGCCTCCAGAGCGGCGGCGGGCATCGCGGTGCGGGGCATGCATCGCGGCGGAGGACAGTGTCGGCCGCGACATGGAACTACTTGTCCCCGCGAGGAAGACGACGGAACAGATCGGTGAAGGGGTACGTGGGCAGGGCTGAACGGGCCAGTGGGTCAGGCAAGACCGAAAGAGAGAGAGGAGAGCAAGATGGGCTCGGCCCAGTTAGCTGGCTGACTCTGTTTTTTTATTTACAAATTGTTTTTCTTTTTCTGTTTTCAAATTTCTGTTTGTATTTCAATTTTGAATTTTCAGTTCAAATTTGTTTTGGGTGATTACAAAATTACCAGAGATTTTATAGAATATATAAAATACTGCAGGGTCCCCTTTAATCAATTTGGGATCCTTTAATTTTGTCACTATTCAAAATTCAAAACTATTTTGAATTGATTTGCAAATAGAGATGGAAGATTAGGGTTTAGGATTTTCTTTATTTTCCTTAATGCAAATTTTAAGGCATGATGCTCATGATGCACAAAACTAACCCTAATATTCATTAATTAAAACTGGGGTGTTACAGCCGCCGCTACCATCGTCCCTAGATCGGGGGATCTGAAGCTCTTCCCGGCACCCTGCCGGAGGGGAGATCATCCCGGAGGCCTTCTCTCTGGTATGATTCTTGAGTAGTTCCACCTTGGACTAAGGGTCCATGTAGTAGCTAGATGGTTGTATCTCCTCCTTTGTGCTCTCATGTATAGATCTTGTGAGCTCCGTTCATGATCAAGATCTAATCTATTTGTAATTATGCATGTTGTGTTTGCGGGGATCCGAAGGATATTGATATTATTATGTTGGTTTGATTAATGGTTTTATCTTTATGATTCTATCATGTCTTTATTTTTGGTGAGTTCGCATGCTCTCCATTGCTAGTGGTTATCTTGGACAAGTAGTTGCTAGTGACTCCAAGAGGGGGTATTTATGCTCGATAGTGGGTTCATGCCTCTAGTTTCCAAGGGAAGTGACAGAAATCTCTTCGGTTGTAGATGTGATGTTGCTACTAGGGAGGAAACAACAGTATCTTGTTCATGGAACATGTGGACTGTTTACCTTACACACTTTGCTTAAAGCAGTTGTTTGTTGCGTGCAACTTAATACTAGAGGGGGTTCGGATGATAACCTGAAGGTGGACTTCTAATCATAGATGCAGTTGGATGACGGTCTATGTATATTGTTGTATTGCCCAATCAACCTCATAGGATCTTTCTGGCTAGTAATTGCATTTTTATGCCTTGCTCAGTTCCTGTAAATTGCCCCGCTGTAATTTGTTTACCCTTCATGCCATGTTTATCTAAGGAGAGCACCTCTAGTGAACTATGGACCCCGGTCCAATCTTTACCATTGATACATCTTCCACTGTTACTTGTTTACTTGCTGCAAACCATTACCTTCCACACCATACGTTTAATCCTTTGTTACAGCAAACCGGTGAGCTTGACAACCTCACTGATTCGTTGGGGCAAAGTCTTGATTTTGTGTTATGCAGGTCTCCGCGTTGCTTGCAACACCTGTGTGACGTTTCCTTCCTCCTACTGGTTCGATAACCTCGGTCTTATCTGTGGGAAGACTTGCTGCTGTACTCTTCACACCTTGCTCTTGGGGTTCCCAACAAGACTCCACATCAAGCACCAAGTTTTCTGGCGCCATCAAGGAGTCATCAACAAGTTTTCTGGCGCCGTTACTGGGGAGGCTAAGGACGTATTCACTAGGGGAGTCTTTCACTTCCTTTCTCTATACTTTATTTTTAGTTTGCTTTGTTTCTTTTGCTTGGTTTTGTTTGTCTCTTTCAAAAAATCCAAAAAAAAGTCTAGTTTGGTTTGCTTGCTTTATTCAAAAAGACAAAAAAATTAGTGCCTACTCTAGCTGCTACTGCTGTTTTTGGCTTGCCCACCTTTGCCAAAATGAACTCATCTAGGAACACGAAGTTGTGTGACTTCACTTGCACCAACAACAATGATTTCCTAAGCAATCCTATTTCTCCACCTGCTCCTGATGCTACCTTTTATGAAATTAAGCCTGCTTTGTTGAATCTTGTGATGAGAGAGCAATTTTCTGGTGCTAGTTCTGATGATCCTGTTGCTCATCTTAATAGCTTTGTTGAACTTTGTGAGATGCAAAAGTATAAGGATGTAGATGGAGATATTATTAAGCTCATGCTTTTTTCATTCTCCTTGTGGGGAAAAGCTAAAGAATGGTTGCTATCTTTGCCTAAAAATAGTATTGATTCTTGGACTAAGTGCAAAGATGCTTTTATTGGAAAGTACTATCCTCCTGCTAAGATTATTGCTATGAGAAGTGACATTATGAAATTTAAACAGCTTGATTGTGAACATGTTTCTCCTGCTTGGGAAAGAATGAAATCTTTGGTTAAAAATTGCCCTACTCATGGACTCACTTCTTGGATGATTATCCAGAATTTTTATGCAGGTTTGAACTTCTCGTCAAGAAACCTGCTGGATTCTTCTGCTGGAGGTACCTTCATGGCCTCACTTTGGGTGCTGCAACAAGGCTCCTTGATAATATGATGGCCAACTACATTGAATGCCATGTTGAGAGAGCTCCACATGGTAAGAAGGTAAATTCTGTTGAGGAAACTTCCTCTTTGAGTGAAAAGATTGAAGTTATTATGGCTATGCTTGTTAATGGGAAAGATCCTCTAGATCCTAATAGTGTTCCTTTAGCCTCTTTGGTTGCTCAAGAAGAGCAAGTTTATGTGAACTTCATTAGAAACAACAATTTCAAAAACAATGCCTATAGGAATAATTTTGGTAGCAACAACAATTATAGGCCTTATCCTCCTAATAATGGAAACTCCTATGGAAGCTCCTATAATAATGCTAGAAGTGTCCCCTCAGAACTTAAAGTAATGCTCAAGGACTTTATTAGTAAACAAACCACTTTTGATAAGACTATAGAGGAAAATCTTTTAATTGTTGAGAAAAATATATCCTCTTTGTCTGAAGCTCAAACTTCCTTGGTTAATAAAATGGCTGCTAAACCTGAAACTATGAAAAACACCTTTGCTACTGCTCATGCCATACAAGTTACTATTGATGAAAATGTTAGGCTATTATCTCAACTTCATGCTAGGTGGGAAAGGGAAGTTGAAATTGATAGAAACAATAGTGTGTGCACTATCACCACTAAACCACAAGTAGCCGCTATTTCTCCTCCTACTATGCCTAAGCCTAGTGAGCCTACTACTAGTGATGCTAAGTATGACTTTGTAACATCCCAAAATTCTTCCTATTTTGGAATGTTATAAATTAAATCAATAGCTTGATTGATTGTTTGACGTTGTTGAAAATTCTCAAAGAGAAGAAACTTTTTGAATAGAAAATCCTCTCAACCTTGAATTCAAAATCTTATATTCTTTTGTTATGACCTAAGTAGCCATATAGGCAAAAGGGCATGGATTGATTATGGATTGTAGAATTGGTGTGCAAGATTTCAAAATTAAAATCATGAAGCATTCATAAGTATTTCATTACATCCATGCAAAGTTCTCACAAACTGAATCCAAATCCGGTATCTAAATCCTATAGTTGATTCGCCCAACTGTACCTAAAGGTAATTAAATTGACTTTATAAAACCCACTGTTGATAAGGCATAAATTATTGATAATTTTATCCTAAAGATATCCAAGTAATATTACAAAATTTTAGAAACAAAATTGAGCTCATTTGGAGCTATTATGAAAAAGTTATGAAATAAATACAAACAAATAAAGATATAAATAAAATGAAATATACAAGGATTTATAAACCCACTAATTCCAAACTAGTAAAAAGATTACAAATTTGATCCTATAATGATCTATTCGATTTTAGAAAAATTTAGAAACAAGAATCATATCATTTGGAGTTCGTATGCAAAAGCTATGAGGGAAACAAGCAAATAGAAAAAGAAAAAGAAAAAAACCTAAGCGGGACCCACCCGGACCGACCGGAGCACCCACACGCATGTACACAGGAAGGATCGATCCCACGAGTGCTTTAAAAACCGTACGAATCAGGTTTTCTCTAACCTATCTCTATTCAAACTCTCATAACTTTTTATCTACAACTCTGAATCGACTTCCGTGTGTTTGTACTTGTTCCCTACTCCAAGGCCTATCTCTACACCATCCTAAATCTCCATATAAACTCGTGGAGCCACAGCTGTACGAGTTTCTATTCCCGAAATCCCGAATTTACACATGCCCGAATCTTATTTCGCTTTTTGACCTATCTAGACTTTGTTGTTTGCCTTCGGCCAAAAAACAAAAGTTGTAGAACTCATCGAAATATTTCAATCCCGAGAAACCTCACCTCTTTTCATACACCACAGCCGGAGAATTTTGCACCGCAATATTTCAGATATGAAGGTGTAAATCCAAGATGTACTCGCGCTCGTTTCTTCGAATCCAAATTCCTTTAGTGAGAAGGTAGGACTAATGATTCCTAACAACTTTATGTTCTAAGTTTTTCAATTTGACCTACGGATTTGTCTCTCTAACCCAGATCTATTTCTTGTCTATTCTGAGCCAAAATCGGGTCAATCTCCTCTCCAAACCACTGGATCTCATCCCAACGGCCAGGATTAGATCGATCCTCAAAGGGGTACGAGCCAACCGGATCTCTCCGCTGTCAACGTCAGGTCAGCATCTAATCCCAGTCAGCATGCAAAGTTAGCCTATCCATTCAGCGAAATATTCTCTGAAATATTCCGTTCGAATTTAAAATTGCACATTATAGATCTAACTTGTAAAATTTATTAGAAATTCATACCACGTCCAAAAATTGCGTACAATATATCAAATTGAAGATAATTTTATGTAGAATCATCTTATCAGAATAGATCCAACTTTTACTGTACGTGGTTACTGCAGTGATTTAATTAGTTTTAATGGTCTTTTAGGTTAATAAATTCATAGGAAATTATCTGTAACTCCGAAAACTATGAACAATATATCAAATTGAAGCTACTGTAATATAGATTAATAATATTTGGTTGGATCCAGCCTTTGCGGAATATTTACCCCATAGAAATTTAATTAGTTTTAATGGTTTTATAAATCATTAAATTCATAGTAAATTATTTGCATATCACAAAAATAGAAATAATATACCGATAGGAAGCTGGTTCCATGTAGATCATCAATATGCAAATGGTTCAGGCAAATATTCTAAGGTTCTACAGCAATTAAATAAATAGATTAATGGCTTATTTAGAGTATTAAAATCATAGTAATTCGAGTATTGCTCAGAAAATTACAAATAATATGTACCTGGAATTACAATTCCGTGGAGATTTCAGATAAAATTTTAGTTTGATTTTTAGGCAACAGAAACTATATGAATCATTTAAAACCCATTAAACACTATTTAAATAATATAAAAAGATCTATAACTCCGATTAGGGTGAATCCAACGCCTACTGGTTCGTATTAACGTCCTCTCTCCAGTAAACCGAAGAAACAAATTTAATTCGACAGTTAGAACAGTCGTTACAACAGAACTATTAAAAAACCCTATATTGGCAAGTAATTATTAATAACAAGTACCCTATTGCTTTAATTGATCTCATACATGCATCATATGATCTATTAATGCTCAGAGAACTAAATATAAGCATTGTAACATATTAAACCATCATGCATGTTTTTGATCATCCTTGTTGTGTTTGCTATGTTTGCAATTGTTTTAATTGGAACTACCTTGTCCTCGTATTAGATTGTTCAGAGAGTGCGATTTCTGCGGAGAAATACAATCAACACCCATATTATCAACATAAGGCAAGTTACACCACTTGTTCATAACTTTTGTCCCAGTTTTGATTCTATGCATGTGATCTTCAAAATTTTGTAGTATGCATGTGTAGGATGTTCTAGTAGAATTTTTTTCCTTAGTATTATTTTGCAAGTGCGATGATTTTGTAGTATGCCATGAGTATCTCTATACTTAGGATTTACCCTCCTAATAGGTTCCCCTATTTTGCTAAGTATTGCTTGCTATGCTATATATATGTAAAGTACCATTGGGGGGTTCGAAAGACAATGAATTTTTCTAAGTATAAAGGCTCTCTTGAGCAAACTTTTTTCTTCTCAAATTCACTTCAAAATAAAACTAAGTTTTCTTCTGGGCGGAATGGTTGTCGGGTCACTCGTTGATGGTTGCAATATTTTGGTGGAGGACGGCCGCCCAGGAATCAAAGAAGGCTGCCATGTTTCAGAATTCAAAAGCTTCTAGTGCAACCACAATACATATGGGCTATGTCTTGGTCTAGTACTTAGTGGGAAACCTCACCTGGTTACCAACATTTGGAGGTTCTTGGCACGGTTGGATCCAGAAGGTAGAGGGGCTACTAAGGGAAAGCCTCGCCATGGTCTTGTCTGTAAAAGGACTTGATCGTGGATTGTGGGTAAAGTGCACAGGAAAAGCTTTTAATTGTTGAGAAAAACATATTCTCTTTGTCTGAAGCTCAAACTTCCTTGGTTAATAAAATGGCTGCTAAACCTGAAACTATGGAAAACACCTTTTCTACTGCTCATGCCATACAAGTTACTATTGATGAAAATGTTAGGCTGTTATCTCAACTTCATGCTAGGTGGGAAAGGGAAGCTGAAATTGATAGAAACAATAGTGTGTGCACTATCACCACTAAACCACAAGTAGCCCCTATTTCTCCTCCTACTATGCCTAAGCCTAGTGAGCCTACTACTAGTGATGCTAAGTATGACTTTGATATTGATGGTTGCAATATTTCTGAAGTGATTATGTTCCTGCAAAAGCTTGCTAGAAGTACTGATGCTAGTGATATGCATGTTGCCTTTACCAAACACATTACAGATGCTCTTATTAAGATTAAGGAAGAGAAGCTAAAACACAAAGCTTCTATTCCTAGGAAAGTAGAAGATAGTTGGGAACCCATTATTAATATGCAAGTGAATGACTTTGATCTCAAAGCTTCATGTGATCTTGGTTCTAGTGTCTCTATTATGCCTAGGAAGATTTATGAAATTCTTGATTTTCCACCTTTCACTAGTGCAGAACGGCCCATTGGTCCCGGTTGGTAAGGGGCTTTAGTCCCGGTTACCCAACCGGGACGGGGCAATCGGGACTAAAGCCCCAACCTTTAGTCCCGGTTGCCCCACCAACCGGGACATAAGAGCGTACACGTGGCCGCTGCTCCGTGCGAGGGGGGAGGATCAACCGTCCCGGTTCGTAACACGAACCGGGACAAATAAGCTTCTGCCGCGGCAGAGATTTGACACATTTCTCTGTCGAGGCAGAGAATTCATTTTGGCAACTTTTGTTGCCGCGACAACATTTTGGCCACTTTTTGTGCCGCGGCAGAGAATTCATTTATGTTGTTTTATTGTTTATTTATTGTTTTGCACTCATCAATGAAGGAACCATTATATTACATAAGATCATCATGACAATATTACATTCGATACATGGATCGAGTTCATGCACTACATACAAAAGTTGCTCTTTGTACAATCCCTATTGTATATACACAGCCGAATAGTATTCCCCTTTTGGGTTTAGGACTTCTGCAACCAAGAATCCCGCCAATTCCACCTGAATTGCTCGTACGCGATCCTTTGGCAGAAGACCGTCCCATAGACGTTCGATCTGATTTAAAAAAGGAGTCAGCCTATATGAATGAAACTAAACACAATTTGATTGTAATTAAAAACTATAGAAATTGTTTACGTACATGGAGTTTCTCTAAATTTATGCCCTTCTCATCGCACGTCTGCCGGATGAATTCGCAAACATAGTATCCACATAGATTGTTACCTGGTCCCTGCGTCAGGCACTTTACGAGAACATAGTTCAATCAAAATAATAATCAAGCATGATAATAACTGTATCACAACTAGAATCAAAGAGATGCGCGGATATAGCTAGTGGTGCTTACATCTAGTGCTTCAAATGTAAGATCCGCTTTCCAAACACCCCTAGCCTTGTTGGTGAACCGTTTCCAAGCGCTGCCCGGCGAAGAAAACGAATAAAATAAGTTATTAATTACTTGATATCATAAAATTCACGAATGTTGCAGATATAGTGTCGTAATGATTAGAATTACCGCTGGAGAAGCATCTGCATGTCCTTCCACTGCTCAAGGGGTTTATGTTTCGAGTCCATGACTAGTACACGCCCTTTGTCAAGTTGAATGGTTAACAGAAAAAAGTGGAAGCTGCGAATGCATAACTAATCAATTATATACTTAACATCGAGTAAGCGAAATAGAAAGTGTATACAAGACAATAACACTCACTCGAAGTTGTAAGGAAAAAGTATTTCCCTTATGGTTTCTTGAAACCTTAACGCGTGTACTTTATTATCCTCCGTATCCTGGGGGCTTGTTTTGAGATTAGCTTGATGAACCCAATATGGGTCAATGAAGCCAATGTCATATATTTGTCCTCTGTTTCATTCGAGAATCTTCATTCTGCATATTACAGTATGATTATATACATGCAATAAACAAGGTGAGATAGCAGGAGACTAAATTAATTACAAAATTAGTACTTACAGACAATAGGGACTGATGATCGATTTGTCCAAGGAGTCTCGATTGAATAATTGAAATAGTTCATCAAATTCAATGGATATCATGTCATCTATTTCTTTCCCATAATGCTTTTTTGTAACCTTCAGCACTATCCATTTAGCCCCGGCCTTTGTGGCATGCATGTACCAGTTATGCAATCTTCGCATTTTTGCTGGAAGATTATTTACCTCCTCACATTTGACGAGAGGTTTGCCGTACTGGTATTTGTATGCTACTTCACACACGGGGAGGTACTCTAACTGGGATAAGTACTGGGCAATACTCATACCTTGAGCAGCGATGCCTTCTCAGACAGTAACTACCTCTGGATCATACTGCTCTTCCGCCGCATATTTGCTCAACCCCACATTGGTATGGGAAATCACCTTGAGAGGGGTGCAAGACTGTTTTGCTTGTTCTCCGAGCTGGGCAACAGATTTCTCGCTTGCATCAGTACTACTCTTCGAGGCTTGTTGTGCCGCATGTGACTTGAGAATAGAATGCTCATAGTCTGATGACAGCTTTGGCTCGGGTTGAAGAAGAGTCTTTAGCATTTTCAACACTCTGGCTTTTTCTTCTCTGGTGCTGGGGAACTCTGGCTCTTTTGGCCGCCTCAGCTTAGCGAAAAACGCTGTCGTTTCCGCATCAACGATCTCCGCAGTCTCCTCTTGAGTACATTCATAAGCTCTCTTGGGAGGAACCTTTGGTACTTTTGGAAGAGGCTCTTGTTTACGTTTTGGAGATTGCTTACCACGACGCAGAGTAGCGATACGCTTATGCTTTTTATCCTGAGGTGCCGGCGATGGCTCCCACGGTGATGGCTGCGCTGGAGATTGGTGAGGTGACGGATCCGGGTGAGGCGACGAAGACGGCTGCCGCGACGACGACGACCTCGCTGGAGACGGGTGAGGCGGCGGCGAAGATGGCCTTGGCATGAGATTTCGAATCACGATACATTCCTTTGGCCATAGAATGGTGACGTTTGTTGTGTCTCCCAGTTCAGTCACATCCCCTTCACCTACAGGGTAGTCAAGCTTCAAAACTTCAAAGGTGGGCATGATTTCATCCACCCCGACAACAGCGTAGCCCTGTGGAACCGCATTTACAAGCAAGTTGGTGTGGGTCCAATTGGTAAGGCATAGCCGACCGCCACCTTCATTGATATGTTCACAACTTTGACATGTAGCTCGCAATGTGTCATCTGTGTGATATCATCCACTGGGTAGCCAACAGGAGCCATCGTCGGTGCACCATCGTCATCACCATTGTCATCACCCGGGACCTCGGTGGAAGCCACACTGCTTTTTTGATTATTCGATAGGCCGGTAGCATCGAATGCAGTGTGCTGCTGAGATGGGCCAGTAGTACTTTGCTCTTTAAGTGCGTTAATTTCATCTTGTTGTTGCTTTATTCGTTCTTCAATTATACGCATTCACTCTTTTTGAATATCTTCTTCAACTTCCGCCTTTCCTTTCTCCTCTGACGGCTTCTACCAGGATATTTCTTCCTCTCTTCGGGAAACCCAGCCCTCCATGGTTTGGAGACGCTTGTGCCTCGTGTTCGGGCATCATGTTCCTTATTTCCAAGGGAGAGTGTGAGCTCATCATTCTCTCTATCGGGAATGAAGTCCCCATCTTTAATAGCCTTTACTGCTTTTCTCATATTCTCGATTGGCAAGGGGTCTTCTTTATATCGTATGTTATATATACACGTCCCTTCCGAGTCCAACGTGCCCCCATGCCCGTAAAACCAATTACTTGCACGTTCTACCCAATAGTCTGTCTCTGGGTGATATTTTTAGCACGCAGTTCATTCTCAAGTTTCTTCCACTTAGGAATTCCAGCCCTGTAGCCACCTTGCCCCATAATATGGTGATACTTCTTGTTAGCAGCATTCAGCTTATTCGTTGCAGACATTTTCTTAGCTTTTTCTGATGTCTTGTATTTCACAAACTCAGCCAAGAATGGTTTTATCTTCTCAAACTAAATATTCTTGAAATCGGGAGTCTTCCCTTTCACGACATAGTCAAGGTGCAATCTTTTCTTCTAGTTGGTGAAACACTGGGCCATCTTCTTCAAAGCCCACTCCCTGACCTTAGCCTCCATGGCTCTCCCATGTTCTAAGGCGTCCTCAACTGGATCCTCCGCATTTGGATCCAGTTGTATCTTTGGTAGTTTGAAATTAACCATGAGCCTCTTCCACAGTAAATCTTTGGCGTTGTTAGGGACAAATAAACATGTTCCCTCTTCTTCCGCATCAGCAGGCCTATTCCAATTTCGAATGGTGATCGGGATTAAGTCCATAATGATTACTCCGCATTGTGCCACAAATGTGTTTGCGACAACTTCAGGAGCCGTCGGTTTGCCGTCTTCAGCGATATCTTTGATCCTGAACCTCTCATGGTCTCCCATCTTTTTGGTTGGGCCTCGGCTGCTCTTTTCAGTAGATTTCTTCGATCCGGAGGGCTAAAATAAGAAAGATCGTTGTTACTATTTCTATATAGATAGAAGATGATTAATTAATGAATTAATTATATTACATGCACCTCGCCAGAGCGGTCGTCTTCTCGATTACACAAGGCATCGCCTTCTCCCTCGCGGAAGGCAACACCTTCAACCTCAAACAAGTCGTCTATTTCGGCAAAAAGAGGATCACCCTCACCGGAGTTGTCCAGAAACGTCGATACATCTAAATTTTCTTCCCCGCGGATCACACCTTGGATCAACTCTTCCTTTTCTTCGTCTCTGTCGTGTGGGTCCATATTTTCTGCATAGGTGGAAAAACGGATAAGTCAAAGCTGCTAAGGGAGAATGTTAGGTACGGTGTTGAGAGATATAAACCATAATTCAGAGAAACCCTAATATATACATACACAATAATAAAAATATATACATACACACTATATATACATACACAATATATACATACACACTAAAAGGGAAGGGGCGCGCGGCCCTCTCGGGTGTGCATGGTATTGGCGGCGGCGGTCAGGCGGCGCTGTGGTGGTCAAGGAGGAGAGGGAGGCGGCCGGAGATGACGCGGCCAGAGACGGAGGTCGATTGAGGTGGCTAGAGACGACGTGGCCGGAGACGGAGACGACGTGGCCGGAGACGGAGGTCGACGCAGGCGGCTGGAGACGACGCGGCCGGAGACGGAGGTCGACGCAGGCGGCTGGAGACGACGCGGCCGGAGACGGAGGTCGACGGAGGCGGCTGGAGCGCGTGGCGAGGACGGAGAAGGAGGCACTGTGGCGGTCGGGGAGGATGGATAGGAGGAATGCTCAAATAAGGATGATGATATGACAAGTTGAATTGCATTGAAATGAAACCCTAAAACTTGCTCGGCAATTTAAACGGGGTTCCGAGGGTTGAAAACCCTAACTCGGGAAACTCCGGAAACACATGAGAGGGGTTGATTTAGTTCTCTAATTAAACTTGTCATTAAAGTTGATTAGCAATTCATGAGTATAGCTTAAAAAGGTAGAACTCATTTTTATGAACATTTTGATATATTATTTGTATTTTTCTGACTTATAAATAATAAGATATGAATTTTACAATATTTAATCATTTTCTGGAATTATAAAACAATTTATTACATCAGGCTGACGTCATAAACCACCCAGGGCTTTTGTTACCATGACTGAACCTACCCATAGAGACTGACTGGTGGGGCCGGAGCCACATCAGCAGCCCCACACACAAAGTGGGGGGGTCAGGGCGTTTGTCACCGGGGCTGGATCTAGCCAGAGGGGCTGACTGGTTGGACCTGGCCACGCAAGCAAGCCACGTGGACCTCGCCGGAGCACGGCCAGACGGCGGCGGCTGGCGGTGCTAGGGGACGAACGAAGACACACGGGTAGGCCTAATCGAATCAGAGTGTCACCACGAACCTAACTAGGGCGGCGCCGCTAGGTAGAGGTTGCCGGAGCAGGCCGCACGATGACGGCCAACGGTGAAGCATGCAGATGATTGCGATGGCGACGATTCAGAGAGGGAGAGGGGAAACAGAGAGGGTCACAGGGACCGTGAGCTTACCGGGAAGCTCACGGAGGGGTCATTGGCGTGAGGGGAGCACAGGGGACGTCGGAATCGATGGAGCTGGACACGGCGGCTAGAGACGCGCGTGTGCGGCCGGAGATGAGGACGGAGGGCGGAGGCGTCGGCACTGACGATGACGGCGGGCGTGCAATGACGGGGCAGCCTGCCGGCGATGTGGGGATCGGGGCGGTGGCGGCCTGTCCCAGCTCTGTGTGCGCGTGTGGGTGAGTGAGGAGGAACGGGGAAGAAGGAGAACGAGAAGGGGTGTCGTGTATAAAGGGGAGGGAGAATACGTCCCAGTTGATGCCAACAACCGGGACTAAAGGGTCATGCGTCCCGGTTGGAGCCACCAACCGGGACGTATACTACAGTTTTTTTAGCAGACCAAGGGTTGGCGCGCGCAGGGTCTTTAGTCCCGATGGTGGCTCCAACCGGGACATATGACCCTGTTTTCAAAATGTTTCAGGAATTTTCTCTCTATTCCCACCTTATTTTTTATTTTGGGGTTTAAATTTGTAATTTTTTTAAATGAAAATTACTTTGGAATTTAGAAAAACTTTAAACATAAAAAGTGTTTGAATTTGAATAACTAATTCAAAACCATTTTCTGTTTTTAAAAATAATTAATGTATCCATTTAAACTATGAACCATTTAAAATTAAAAATGAATTAACTTATATTTTTTGAATATTAATTTAGAATTTAGAAAAACTTTAAACATAAAAAGTGTTTGAATTTGAATAAATAATTCAAAACCATTTTCTATTCTTAAAAAATAATTAATGTAACCATTTAAACTATGAACCATTTAAAATTAAAATTGAATTAACTTATATTTTTTGAATATTAATTTGGAATTTAGAAAAACTTTAAACATAAAAAGTGTTTGAATTTGAATAACTAATTCAAAACGATTTTCTGTTTTTAAAGATAATTAATGTAACCATTTAAACTATGAACCATTTAAAATTAAAAAAGAATTAACTTATACTTTTTGAATTAATTTGGAATTTAAAAAACTTTAAACATAAAAAGTGTTTGGATTTGAATAAATAATTCAAAACCATTTTTTTTTTTTAATTTGGATTTTAATTAACTTATATTTTTTATATATTAATGGGCGAGAAAAAAGGACGGGAAATAATGTGCGGAAAGAAAATTTTATTAGGATAGAACTGGAATTAAAGTACATAACTGTTGCCTGCCAAAACTCACCGGCGAGCAGCGACGAGCAACACGAAGAGCCGGGAGGCTCCAGAATCACTGTGGGCCTCGTCCCTCGGGCGACGGCCGCAAAACTCCGCACACGCCCCGGCTTGGTTCGAGGCGTACACCTGACCTATACCGCCGTGAAGGTGAAGGATTGCTCCGATTGATTTCGCATGGTAAACAAGTATCGTAAAATTGAGCCGTGATCGGCTCCCGGTTTCCACAGAATCGGCTCCTAGAGCCGATTGCTATGGTTCGCATTAGATTTACGATAACATGGGGTTTTGCTTGATCACTACAAGTTAAATCGATCTGACGGTTTAATGTTTTCACCACGTAATCGGGCGTCCTGCGTAATTGAGCCTGGTATGTACAAAAGATGAAGAATATTAACCCTAGAGGAGGCCTAATAACCAACGTAAAGTCAATTACCGGAACAACTTCTCTAGAACGAATAAGCCACGTCCCTACGTACTACTGGATCGTTCAACCCGTTTGTAAGGCCTGACTACGTAGATATCAAACTAAACCTTGGCGAGCAAGGCACAACCATAACAGATCGAAACAGCTAAATAAAGATCAAGCAAGGTGCTACCCTTGCACTTGGGAAGAGGTGCAAAGGTAGCGAGGTAACTTAGAGGTAGCAAAATCAAACGATTATAACGAAGAACACCGATGCTAACCTCAACAAATCTACGATAGTAGTGTTACTCGCCATCAAGAAGGCTTCAGTACGAGTAACACCAAATAACGCATAAGTAAAGATACTGCCTAGATCGCAAGATGCGTTCTAGGCAGCATGACACTTACCCGAAAGAAACCCTAGAAACAAGGGGTGGCGATGCGCCGAGATTGTGTTTGTTGTGAACGTGATTGTCCTCCTTTTTTCGATAACCTTAGGTACATATTTATAGTCCGGAGACTCTCTACTTTTGGAATAACTCTACAACTCTATCTTTACCTAAACTGAAACAGAACCTAAACTGAAACGAAACCTACTATGATACAAGATACACGGGCAGTTTAGCCCAATTCTACGTACTAGGCCGATCCAACAACACGTTGAATATACGCATCTTCCAAGCCCATCTTGATCACGGCCCATCTCCTTCATGGCCAAAATATGGCGATAACACATGCCCCCTGGTTTTGGCAATGATAATTCCAAAACCACTCATGTTTTTTTCTTCTCTCTTTTTTTTGTATTGGGCTGCACGTTGACGAATGCGTGGCGAGCAGATAAATCACGCTACCCCCTCATCATGATGCCCTGTCTTCTCAACTCCTCCGCAATGCATGATTTGACGATTTTGGCAGCGCAATCTGGGAAACCGCTATGGCATTGAACCGTCTCTCCACTATTCCCCTTATTTAAATTCGTCTGCGAAGAGCAGTTCGCAGTCCCCATCTTCCTCCAGTAGCCAAAAAACCCTCTTTCTCCGCCATGGCCTCCTCTGCTTCCTCTGGCCTATCCTCCCACGCCTCCAACAGCATCAGTGATCGAGAGCCAACGCCAGATCACCCGCCGATGGCGGCGTACAACACTCTTGCCCCACAATGGTGGGACGAGAGGGGTTGGGACTTCGCCGTTTGGTCGGAGGACGACGCGTCCTTGACTGACGGCGAAGAAGACCTGCAGTTCCTTGTTGATGGGGAACTGGAGGCAGACAGCACCGACGACGCCATGTCCTGGGACGGCGTCGACTCCTCCGAAGAAGAGGAGGAAGAGGAGGACACCTCCTCCGAGGAGTACGAGGACGAGGAGGCCCCTGCTGGATTCTTCAGCAGCAGCAGCGAAGACGACGCCGGTAGCAGCGCTGAAGATAGCGCACAAGACGGCGGCGATGGCAGCGACGACGACCTCGGCCTAGATTAGGAACCAGTAATAGTAGCCGTAGTAGTAGTAGGCTCCCTTTTGTAATCCATCAGTCGCTTGTAAGCAATCTGCTTTTGAATGAATGAATGAAAAATCCGTTTCTCGCAGATTGTCTTTCCGCCCCAATTTTGTCGATAACACAAATAAGTCGATGCTCCAGGAGCCGATAGCAACGCATCGGCTTTCACCTTGTTACGTTCTCACGATCACCAAGCTATAACTCAAAGAGCCGATGCACATCGGCTTTCCAAATCGTTGACAAGGTCAACTCGATGATACTTAGGCAAACCTAAACGGCCACTTCTTAGTTTCAAACGGTAACTGCGACTCTCTTCAAAAGGCGACCTAGATCCCCAACCGCCCACCGACCGGATCGAGCTCACAGCAACAAGAACCCTCAATCCTCAATCTGATAGATCCATCTCCGCCGCAAACCGGATGGCGAGAATCGTCAACACCAATCCAGAGGTCTCCGGTGCGAAGGTATGCCTACCCTCGCGATCGAATGCAATGTTAGAATTTAATGGCGAACACGAATTAATGCCTTTATTCCACCATTAAACTATCTAGGTTTCGACATCCTGCCGCATCCTTCTCTCCCAAATTCTCTCTGTCTTGGCCCTCGTCTGATTCTAGTCACCTTATCGATTTCTTGCGAAGCAAATAGAATCCTTAAGTAAGCCAAGACCTAGATCTGAACTCTTGGGGCCGCGAGCTGGCCTAATCCCCCTGAACATTGGGTTTCTTGGTTCAGTAGGGTAGCTAGAGCTTACTAATCCCAATGGGAAACTTTGGGAATAGCCGATGCCTTGCATCTATCGTTGTCTCCTCTTGATAAACACGAGAATCTTCTCAAAACCATCGGCTATTTCTGGTTTGATGCTCTGAACTGCTTTATGTTCGGCCATGGCCCTATGTCACCAACCTTGCTAGACGTGGTGATGATCACTGGTCTGGATGTTACATCACCCAGCCCCTCTGCTTTCAAACTGTCCAAAGTCCCCTAAAAACTGTCTTCCAAAACAGACTGTACAAGTTGGGGTGCTTATCTCCAACGCCATATGAAAACAAAGGGCCCTGTTTCAGAGAAAGAACATACATCCTTTCTCAACTTCTGGCTAGAGCATTTCATCTTTTGTGGCCCTTCCCTTGCTCCAACCAAAAACTACCTCCCCTTAGCCCATGAACTGGCCAAAGGTACTCAACTTGGCCTCGGCAAATTGTTTCTTGGAGAAGTCTATCGATACCTCCAATTGATGTCTGTCAAGCTGTTCTCTGGCATAGCAGTCAAAACAGGTGGTCCTTGGTGGTTTATTCAGCTATGGGCTCAGCTGTATTTCCAAAATCACATCCCAAACTTCCCCCTTCGAGTTCTTCCCGCCAGCTCCTGTGGTTCTTTTCTGCAAAGACTCGCCACCTCTGAAAAAGGTCATAATGCAGAAACAGCCGATAACCCCACAATCGGCTTCCAAGGAACCAGCAGCTCCTAAGTCAGCTGCCCCTCGAGTTCCGACTAAAACCAGAACGATGGTGAGGGAGGTAGCTGCTAGGAAGACTTTGAGGCGCCGGAGCCCTTCTCCAGACAGCTCGCAAGTAAGCTAATTCAGGCCTTGGTCGATCCTGGTCATTCTTCCATTCTTGCAGACATGCTCGCGATTACTAATTCTCCTCCTTTACAGGCTTCCGTCGAAGACACCTCCAGTGAGGATACCCAGACCAACCGAGGAGAACTAGGCCCAACGGATTCTGAGAGGACCATCACACCGAACCAGCCAGATTCACCACCATCGGCTTCTAGGAAAAGGTCGGCTCCTGAACCTGCTGCCCGGCGTCGATCAAGCGGGGCCAATCATGGTCCCAAGATAACTTGCAAAGGACTACAAGCTTCTTCGTCGAGTCAGGAGGTTTCGAAAATCACCACCCTTTTTTTGTCTGCCGATTTATCGTTATTTACACCGGCTAAGAACACCTTTCATGCAGACGCCTGACATTTCCAGTGGGAAAGCCGGGGCAGTGCTGACGCCGGATCTGGGAATCCCCGAAGGTGCAGATGAAACGGCTACTACTCTGGCCAAGCCTCCAGCAACCACACACAAACCGATGGTCTCCTCATCGGCTATCCCCTCGATCTTAGGAGAGGTACGTTTAGGTTCTTTCGGCTCATCCTTACACGTTTGGATGCATACTGACGCTTTTCTGGCTGCCAGAGTTGTGATCTTTCAGGTTTGCTGTCGTTCGACCCTGAATCCATCGAACCAACTCCCTCTGTTGCCCACGCTGAACCACAAGCCAGGGTTGCTCTACCTCAATTCCAGCGTCTTAAAACCTTTGTCCTCCCCGATCGAGGAGTTGATCGAGGGTTCTGAGGAAGTGAAGAGCGTTCTTGCCGAAATTCAGGACCATCTTCCAGTAGCATTGCAAGTGAAGCTTTGGTCAGTTGCAAATCTGTCCTTCTTCGGGCCACGGGTGAAGTTAGCTCGTGAAAGGATCAATCTGCGCCACGCCCAACTTCCGCTGAAAGCCGATATTGCAGACAGATGTCAGCAGCTTAACGAGAAGAAGGCGTCTCTGGATGCTAAAACTGACACCTCCGTCAGTACCGCCGAGCTCGCATCCTTGAAAAAGGAGCTGGAAGATCTTGAGGAGAAGGTCCGGGTGACTAAACAGCTCATCCGCGACAAGGAAGAATCCATCGCCCGTTCCCAAGGCGAGGGAAGGCCTCAAAGCTCAGCGAACCGATCGCGGACATACGTGCCCTGAGCAAGCAGCTAGTGATGGGTAAGGATGAAGATGACGAAGCCGAGATTGCCGAGGTGGATCGTGTCCGTGCTGACGCCCTCCACGCCTTCGAGGCATTTCTTCAGTAGCTCGTATGTGTAAACTGGCATCTGTTTGTAGCGTGTGTGAACCTCTAAAGTCGATGACCGTGCATCGGCTATACATTTTGCTTTTATTCGGCCGATTTTCAGCATCGGCCCCCACATTTTTACTGTCCATCGTCTCACGTGCTTTTACTTAGCCGATTTCATGTATAATATTTCTTGAGATGTTGACCGTTGACCGCCACTGGGAATTTCACGCCGTCCAGCTCCTCAAGCATGTACGCGTTTCCTCTTAAAACTTGGTCGACCCTGTATGGCCCGTGCCAATTTGGAGACCATTTACCATATGTTGCATCCTTAGTCCCCAAGGGTAACACCGCTTCCCATACCAGATCACCAACGTGGAACTCCTTTGGCTTCACTTTCTTGTTGTATGCACGAGCTACTTTGGCCTTGTTCTCTTTGATTTTCTCCAGTGACCACAGCCTGAGCTCGGTTAAATCCTCCACACTGTCACTCATCAGGGTTGCGTATTCTTCAGTCGTTAGATCGTCCTGAAAAGTGACCCGTCTCGACCCAGCCGTAATTTCCCAAGGCAATACGGCTTCTTGTCCATATACTAGATGGTATGGCGAGGTTTTAATCGCCCCATGGCATGACATGCGATAAGCCCACAATGCCTCTGACAAAACCTCATGCCAGCGCCTAGGGTGCTCATCGATTTTTCTCTTGATCAGCTTGATGAGGCTCTGGTTGGACGCTTCAGCTTGCCCATTCGCCTGAGCATAGTATGGAGATGATCGATCGACTTAATCCCGTGTCCTCGCAAAACTTTCTAAACTCACGAGAAATAAAGACCGAACCTCCATCGGTCGTGATAGTTTGGGGAATCCCGAATCTATGGATGACATGTTCTTTCACAAAGTTGATAACATCCTTTGAGTTTACTGATTTCATCGGGACAGCCTCCACCCATTTAGTGAAGTAGTCAGTGATGGCCAAAATCCACATGTGGCCTTTGCTTGATGGAGGATTGATTTTGCCGATCATGTCCATGCCCCAACCTCGGAATGGCCAAGGCTTGATGATGGGGTTCATTGCTGACGCGGGTACCATCTGAATTTTCCCAAACTTCTGACATGCTTGGCACCCTTTGTAGTACTTGAAACAGTCCTCAAGCATGGTGGGCCAATAAAACCCTGATCGCCTGATCAACCATTTCATCTTATGAGCTGATTGGTGAGTTCCACAGGCGCCTTCGTGTACCTCGTGTAGGAGCCGATTGGCCTCGGCTGTCCCCAGGCATTTGAGCAATAGCCCTTCCAGAGTCCTGTAAAACATGTCATCCCCAATAAGCACGTACTTCATGGCCTTGTATCTTATCCGTTTAGGTGCCCCCCGAGCCGAATCCTTCAAGTAATTGAAGATATCGGCTCTCGATCGTCTGCTTCAGGCATGCACGAACGTCGGCTCCTTCTACAACGTCCTTGTAGCCTGAAGCCATCTGCGCAAGATCGTTCGCCTCGGTATTCTGCGATCGTGGGATCCAGGTGAAGTTTATGTACCGGAACTGCGCCATCAGCTCGCGGCAGTGCAGCCATAATGGGAAGAGGGACTCGCTCTCGCACTTGTAGTCCTCCGTGAGTTGGGAAATCACCAACTTGGAGTCTCCAAAAATTTCCACTGCTTCTGCTCCGGCTTCGAGGAGTAACTCCATTCCCTTGCGTATCGCCTCGTACTCGGCTACATTGTTGGTGCGAGAGGTAGACAATCTGATGGAGAAGGAAAATGTTGCCCCTCGGGGCGACACGAGTAAAATGCCGATGCCGCAGCCATCGTCACAAACTGATCCGTCGAAAAACATAGCCCACGCTCTTATGGACAGTGCTGCTATTTTAGTGTTGATACTTTCAGCGATAAGATCGGCTAACGCTTGTCCCTTAACTGCTTTCGCGGGTTGATACCGGATGTCAAACTCCGATAATGCAAACATCCATTTGCCCAGTCGGCCTTTCAACATAGGAGCCGACAGCATGTGCTTTATGACGTCTGACTTGCATAAATATGGCGCAGCTTTGTGCAGGTGAAAAACAGGCAGAGGCACAACTTATCGATATCAGGGTACCTTGTCTCTGCGTCCAGCATCCTTCTGCTTATGTAAAAGACGACTCGCTCCAGCCCATCATAAACTTGCACCACCACCGAGGCGATGGACGTGTCAGCTACTGACAAGTAAATGTAGAATGGCCTGTCAGGCTGCGGTGGAACTAACACTGGCGGCTTTGTCAGATATTCTTTGATCTCGTCGAAGGCTCGTTGTTGTTCTGCCCCCCAGCGGAATTCCTCGTCAGATTTGATTTTTACTAGTCCCATGAACGGCTCGATCCTTCCTGACAGATTAGAGATGAATCTTACGCGAAGTTGATCTTGCCGATGAGGGACTGCAGTTCTTTCTTCGTGGTGGGTGGCTTCATTGTTCGCACTGCCTCCTGACTTTTCAGGCCGATTTCAATTCCGCGTTCATGGACCAAAAAACCCAAGAACTGACCGGCCGTCACCCCGAAGGCACACTTCTTTGGATTCATCTGTAGCCTGAATTTTCTTGTGCGGTCCAGGACGCGTTGCAGATCATCCAGGTGTCCGTGCGCTGAAGCAGACTTGACCACCACGTCATCGATGTAAATCTCCACTAGTTTGCCGATCAGATCATGGAAAATATAATTCATGGCCCTTTGGTACGTGGCGCCAGCATTCTTCAGTCCAAACGTCATGACTACATATTCAAATAACCCCGACCACAGGACTCAATGCGGTCTTGTGTATGTCTTCGGAGCCATAAAGATCTGGTTGTAACGGCATTGCCGTCTATGAAGCTCAAAATCTTATGACCAGCTGCTGCATTGATTAATGTTTACGCCACCGCATCGGATACTCATCCTTTGGGGTAGCTCGTTGAGATCCCGAAAATCTATGGCAACACGCCACCGGCCATCCTTTTTCTCTGTGCGATACTAGAAATCCACTCGGCATACCGCATGGCCTGATTAACTTGGTCATCAACATTTTCTCGACCTCTTTCTTGACTTCTTCGAATTTCGCCTTCATTTGTCGTGCTCGCTCTGAAATGGCGAAATCCTTTGAGAGGAGTCGATGCTCAATGATGCTCTGTCTAGCCGAGCATCTCTGTAGTCCTGTGCGGCGATGGATATTGTTTCAACAGGCTATCATCGGCCGGGCCCAGATTCGGATCTAACTTTCTGGCGATAAATGTTGGTCGTGGCTTATCCCGGGACCAATGTCGATCTCTTCTAGCTCATCGGCGGATGTAAACCCATACCCTAGCTTCCGTCACTGTCAAATCGGCGCTAAACACGGGGCAAACAGTAGGTGAGGTAACACAAATGATTTGGGCGATTGCACGAATCGCCCCTTTTGATTGAATTAGTTAAGGATGGTTTACACCTTATTGTGTTACAATGGCGGGGCATCTCCTGCTACTACGTGATCCGCTTGTCGTGCGATTGGTGCTTCCTATTTTTAGTGGTGGCGATCGCGAGATCGGCCGTACCACGACGCCGTGGACCTGCTACTCTGTCGGGCGTGGATAAGACCAGCCTCACCCGTTTTTGTAGCTTCAATGCGCTCCACGTCTAGCTAGGCGATTCCAGAGATCGGCTCTTGGTCTCCTGCTTCCCAGACGTTCATGCCAGCTATGGAGATCTCGATAGAATCATCTGCGTGGATGACCTCCACTTCATCTCCGTCCCACTGTATTAGGCATTGGTGCATCGTGGATGGAATGCAGCAATTAGCGTGAATCCAGTCTCTACCTAGCAAGACAGCGTAGGTACTTTTTTGCATCCCACGAAAAATGACGTGGGTATGGTTTTCTGCCCACCGCCGATCCACGTTCATTACGCCTTGCGTTTCAAAGCGACCGTTGAAGTCGCTTAACGTGACGTTGGTTTTGATCAGATCTGCAGTGGAGCGTCCCAAACGTCGTAGCATGGAGTACGGCATGATATTGACTGCCGCTCCGGTGTCAACCAACATCTTGCTGACAGGTTGCCCATTGATGTAACCTCGTAGGTACAGGGCTTTCAGATGTTTGTAACCCTTCTCACGTGGATTCTCAAAGATAACCGGCCGTGGACCGCAGTCAAACTGTGCCACTGGTATCTCATTGGTTCTTGGCGCGCAGAATTCTGGCGGAAGTACGAACACCATGTTTGTGCCAGCCGATGTCTGTGCATCGGCTTTTGCTGGTTTGGGCGCCATTCTTTCCTTGTCGGGCGGTCTTCCGTTTCCAGGTTCTGCCTAATTTTGACGGCCAGATCGGGCCGTGCTTTCTTTAAAGCGTGGAGATACTGCACTTCAGCTTCCTCCAAGTTACGCAGCCGCTGCACTCTACGCTTTTGGGTGTGTCTGAGTCCGTCGGGACACCACCTTGGACGGTGATATCTGTCTTCGTCTTTGTCATTCTTTGGCTTCTCGAGGTCTTCGCTCGGCGGACTCCTATGCGGCTCGGGGTGGAAGAGGCGTTTGAACACCGACACGGCCTCGTGTCCTTCTTCTGCCGACCGCATTCGGGCGGTTGTCGATCGTAGGCAATCGGCTCATTCCGCGTCAGCAATCTTGGAAGAAAGGACAATCCCAATGCTTGTCTGCGCCTTCCTTTTCTTTAGACGGTCCCTTAGCGAGGTGCTCATATCCTTCATCGTCTCCATCGGCGCGGCGGCGTTGGTCATCTTGAAGCTCATACTTGTTAAGGAGATGGGCGGAATGTGGCCTCGATACGCACTCTCCTCACTGTTCCTCTGTTAAGTACCGCTGTCATTGTGGCTGGGCGGTCGCGGGACCAGCCTCCTTTCTTTCTTTGCCCGAGGCGGACAACTCCCTCCTTATGCGTGTCATGGTGGTACCAGACCGCCATATTAACACCGAGCGAAAAATCCAGTTGCGCCTCGCGGCGCCGAGTTCTACCATGTTGGCGCGGAAATGGGTTCGTGTCCACTTTCATGGCGCCCGAGGATCGACGGCCTTGTTCTATCGCCATTTGGATTTGGCGTGCTCTTTGCACTCATTAGTGGTGTGGGTGAGCAGTGATGCCACTTGCGTATGGTCTCCGTTCATTTCTGAGTCGTAGGGATTTTGTGGCCTTGGGTAACCTCACCGCTTCTCCTTCAAGACAAATCGAATATCTGCTCGGCTTTGCTCACATCAAGTCGAACCCTTTTGCAGGCCCTTCTTTGTTTCACCCATTTGCGAGCTACATGATCGCCCCGAGCCCATTCATTCGGCCACTTCACAGTCTGTGTAGGATCATCTTCTTACGCATCGACCAGGCCTATCGGACGTTGAATTTGTCTTGGTACAACTCGGTGGCGCTGTTCATACATCGGTTTCGGGCCATGCCAATGAGTTGTACTCCACTTGAAAGCGGATCCTTGATGGGTCTTGAGACCCAACACCGCCAGCTCATTGCTTCCTTCTCGATTAAGCAGCTGAGTAACATCGGTTCTTAGCGGTCTGAAGCTGGATGTACTCGGCTCTGATTTCTCCCGCTTCGCACTGCGCCAGTCGCAATGCCAGCCTCGGTAGCCTCGAATGGTCGGATGTGGAACTGCTCTTCTGATTGCTTCCAGGTATGAATCGAATCAGGTGGCAGCGAGGTGTACCACCCAAAAGCTGGTCCTGTCAGCGATTGCGCAAAAAACCTTACGCGCATCTGATCCGATGCCGAAATTATGCCTAGCTGTGCCAAGTATCGGCTTATGTGCTCGATCGAGCTTGACCCTTCTGACCCGCTAAACCTTGAGAACTCAGGGAGTCGATACTTGGGTGGCAGCGGAATCAGATCAAACTCGTTGGGGTACGGCTTTGAATAGCCGATTGTCCTTCTCTTGACGCACGGCGAACTGGTCTCTCGGGATGGTACGGATGCTCCCTTTGTTTGAGCTGCGGGGCTAGATTCTCATGACTTGTTCCAGTGGCATACTTGGCTAGCCACGCCTGTTTGTCAGCGTCTATCCCAGACATCGCTGCTCCAGAAACGCCTGCTCCTGAAGATCCTGCCCCAGGAACCCCTGCCGCAGAAACTCCCGCGGTTGCAATCTGGTTGGTGCGTGTCAGGTTATTGCAGTCCGGCACGTAGGTGCATATGTATCCGTGTGGGATTTCCTTAGGTGGCTCAAACAGGAATTGGCAATCGCCTGGGTCGCCTCCAGCCTTGTAGACGACGTCGCCCGCTCTGGCGGCTCTGGGCTGCAGTGTGAATGGCGTGTGGCCTGATGCAGGCGGTCTTTCTCCTTGGTGAGTCCCTAAAGTGGGTCCCGACGGAGTACTGATGTTTCATGATCTCTGAACTACGCGAACGCGACCCGCTCAGCGTTCACGGGCTCTCGGAATGGCGGTGCGGAGAATGAGCCACCATGTAGTTGACTTCTGTCGTAGAGCTCAGTGCGCTCCTCCGGAACAGGCAGATCCACCTCATCAAGAGCACCCTCGGGAGAACCCCCTCACTTGATGCCATGCTTACGGGTCCTCTCAAAAGAGCCGATGAGATCGGCTTGAAGATTCGATCTCGTCATACTTGCCTTGTGCTCTTGAGAAGCTCGTCGTGCGTGGTGGTCATTCTCCATCGCAGCGTCGGATGTTGATGTAGACGTTGAATGTCACCGGGCGTGCGAAATGTGTTGTCTACCAAAACTCACCGCGAGCAGCGAGCAACACGAAGAGCCGGAGGCTCCAGGAACTGGTGGGCCCTGGTCCCTCGGGCGACCGCAAAACTCCGACACGTCACGGCTTGGTTCGAGTGCCACGACCTATACCTGGCGGAAGGTGAAGGATTGCTCGATTGATTTCTGCATGGTAAACAAGTATCGTAAAATTCGAGCCGTGACGGCTCCCGGGTTTCCAGCAAATCGGCTCCTAGAGCCGATTGCCCCATGGTTGCATTAGATTTACGATAACATGGGGTTTTGCTTGATCACTACAAGTTAAATCGATCTCTGACGGTTTAATGTTTTCACCACGTAGCTGGAACGTCCTGCGTAATTGAGCCTGGTATGTACAAAAGATGAAGAATATTAACCCTAGAGGAGGCCTAATAACCAACGTAAAGTCAATTACCGGAACAACTTCTCTAGAACGAATAAGCCACGTCCCTACGTACTACTGGATCGTTCAACCCGTTTGTAAGGCCTGACTACGTAGATATCAAACTAAACCTTGGCGAGCAAGGCACAACCATAACAGATCGAAGCACAATAAATAAAGATCAAGCAAGGTGCTACCCTTGCACTTGGGAAGAGGTGCAAAGGTAGCGAGGTAACTTAGAGGTAGCAAAATCAAACGATTATAACGAAGAACACCGATGCTAACCTCAAAAAATCTACGATAGTAGTGTTACTCGCCATCAAAAAGGCTTCAGTACGAGTAACACCAAATAACGCATAAGTAAAGATACTGCCTAGATCGCAAGATGCGATCTAGGCGACATATTACTACCGAAAGAAACCCTAGAAACAAGGGTGGCGATGCCGAGATTGTGTTTGTTGTGAACGTGATTGTCCTCCTTTTTCGATAACCTTAGGTACATATTTATAGTCCGAGACTCTCTACTTTTGGAATAACTCTACAACTCTATCTTTACCTAAACGAAGCGGAACCTAAAGCGAAACCTACTATGATACAAGATACACGGGCAGTTTAGCCCAATTCTACGTACTAGGCCGATCCAACAACACGTTGAATATACACATCTTCCAAGCCCATCTTGATCACGGCCCATCTCCTTCGTTGGCCAAAATATGGCGATAACAATAACGCAACTAACACAAAGTTACATAGAAGAACTGAAAATTAAGATACATGGCCAGATTAAGCCACAATCGGCCGAACTTGTTTTGCAATGTTGGAGTGGTTCAGTCATGCTCCTGCCTACACCTGTAATACTCGCCACTATAGTCGTCGTACTCGCCGCAGCCATCGTCGTTGTCGTCGTCGGGGTCGCCGTAGTTGAACCTTGAAGGCTAAGTACGAGTGGGTTGGACTTGAGGGTAGCGCAGGCGGGGGCTAGAGTCGGTGGCCGTGTCATAGGCCATGCGCTCTGGAGAGTCCGACCGCGCCACCACAACCGACGGCTGGCCTCGTTGAAGTTCGGAGGAGGTGGGCCATCCTACTCGTGCCTGGCGAGCGCCCTCTCACGCCGATCCACGAAGAAGGCTTCCCAAGTCGAGAAATAGTCGGGATGCCATCTGGGATTCCTCCGCTGCTCCGGCGTGTGCTAGAAGTAGTAGTGGTTCATGATGGCCATCCGACGCGCCACACCTAGAGGGACAGGAGGAACCGGCACGCCTCTGGCGCTCAGCATCCAGCCGACGGAGACACAGTAGTTCGACGGGCAGGGGTAGTTCGAGGCGCAAAGCGCCTCCGCCTCCCTGGAAGTTAGTGCTATGGTGGAAGTCATGGGAAAGAGTGATGAGGTTGTAGATATGAGTCTAGTGATGTGCAATGACAATGGAGGCCAACCCTACATATATATATAGTGACAAATGGCAGGAAGATAACTGGAGAGAAGAACTGGCAGGAAAAACTGGCGGAAAGAAATGGCTGGAGAAATGCCAGGAAAAAATGGCGGGAAGAAAAATGGCGGGAAGAAATGGCGGGAAGAAAAATGGCTCATTTAGAACTTGCATTGGATCTCTGAAGAAACCACATATTGCGAGTCTAAAAATGATTTTTTCAAAAAATCACGGGCGATAGATCATGTACCTATAGTACAAACCGGACCCACTTCCTATAGATTCGGAAGACATTTGTCCTTTTTACCCGGGATGGACGAAAAGGTTTGAGATGTCCCGGTTGGGAGATAGTCCATGTAAGGTGGTCTAGTATTTTAGGAAAATGGGACGGTAGCATTCTGAAACAGCATTTTGGTGGTTACTTCACAAAACGACCCGTTTTTCGCGCTCGGAAAATGGAAAAGGGCTTTTTCGTGCGACAAAAAGGAAAACTTCCTCCTGCAACATTGTTCTCCATACCAATGTCCACATGCAAGCATAATATGGGCACAGCATCACAAACTATGCCGTGATTCAGCACATAACATCGGTCATTTGGACCGAAAGCCATGAAACCTCGAACATCATAGGTCATTTTGTGAAGGTTTTATCGAGACGTGATCAATATACCAAGTATGGTATTTTTCCTTTCAACTATGTCACATAATATGACATCACGCGAAGGATTTTAATTGTTCTGATTTTTTTTGAATTTATTATGCCCGTTGTGAATTTTCTGAATTTCTAACTATGGTCGAACCGGTGTGTATGAAGATAGGGGACGAGCATCGTTAGAAATTGCATTGGATCTCTGAAGCAACCACATATTGCGAGTCTAAAAATGATTTTTTCAAAAAAATCACGGGCGATAGATCATGTACCTGTAGTACAAACCAGACCCACTTCCTACCGATTCGGCAGACATTTGTCCTTTTTACCCGGGATGGACGAAAAGGTTTGAGATATCCCGGTTGGGAGATAGTCCATGTAAGGTGGTCTAGTATTTTAGGAAAATAGGACGGTAGCATTCTGAAACAGCATTTTGGTGGTTACTTCACAAAATGACCCGTTTTTCGCGCTCGGAAAATGGAAAAGGGCCTTTCCATGCGACAAAACGGAAAACTTCCTCCTGCAACATTGTTCTCCATACCAATGTCCACATGCATGCATAATATGGGCACAGCATCACAAACTATGCCGTGATTCAGCACATAACATCGGTCATTTGGACCGAAAGCCATGAAACCTCGAACATGATAGGTCATTTTGTGAAGGTTTTTTCGAGACATGATCAATATACCAAGTCTGGTATTTTTCCTTTCAACTATGTCACATAATATGACATCACGCGAAGGATTTTCATTGTTCGGATTTGTTTTGAATTTATTATGCCCGTTTTGAATTTTCTGAATTTCTAACTATGGTCGACCCGGCGTGCATGAAGATAGGGGACGAGCATCGTTATAAATTGCATTGGATCTCTGAACAAACCACATATTGCGAGTCTAAAAATGATTTTTTCAAAAAATCACGGGCGATAGATCATGTACCTGTAGTACAATCCGGACCCACTTCCTACCGATTCGGCAGACATTTGTCATTTTTACCCGGGATGGACGAAAAGGTTTGAGATGTCCCGGTTGGGAGATAGTCCATGTAAGGTGGTCTAGTATTTTAGGAAAATGGGACGGTAGCATTCTGAAACAGCATTTTGGTGGTTACTTCACAAAACGACCTGTTTTTCGCGCTCGGAAAATGGAAAAGGGCTTTTCCATGCGACAAAAAGGAAAACTTCCTCCTGTAACATTGTTCTCCATACCAATGTCCACGTGCATGCATAATATGGGCATAGCATCACAACCTATGTCGTGATTCAGCACATAACATCGGTCATTTCGACCGAAAGCCATGAAACCTCGAACATGATAGGTCATTTTGTGAAGGTTTTTTCGAGACATGATCAATATACCAAGTCTGGTATTTTCCCTTCAACTATGTCACATAATATGACATCACGCGAAGGATTTTCATTTTTCGGATTTTTTTTTCGAATTTATTATGCCCGTTTTGAATTTCTAACTATGGTCGAACCGGCGTGCATGAAGATAGGGGACGATCATCGTTAGAACTTGCATTGGATATCTGAAGAAACCATATATTGCGAGTCTAAAAATGATTTTTTCAAAAAATCACGGGCGATAGATCATGTACCTATAGTACAAACCAGACCCACTTCCTACCGATTCGGCAGACATTTGTCCTTTTTTACCCGGGATGGACGAAAAGGTTTGAGAAGTCATGGTTGGGAGATAGTCCATGTAAGGTGGTCTAGTATTTTAGGAAAATGGGACAGTAGAATTCTGAAACAGCATTTTGGTGGTTACTTCACAAAATGACCCATTTTTCGCGCTCGGAAAATGGAAAAGGGCTTTTCCGTGCGACAAAAAGGAAAACTTCCTCCTGCAACATTGTTCTCCATACCAATGTCCACATGCATGCATAATATGGGCACAGCATCATAAACTATGCCGTGATTCAACACATAACATCGGTCATTTGGACCGAAAGCCATGAAACCTCGAACATGATAGGTCATTTTGTGAAGGATTTTTCCAGACGTGATCAATATACCAAGTCTGCTATTTTTCCTTTCAAATATGTCACATAATATGACATCACGCGAAGGATTTTCATTGTTCTAATTTTTTTTTGAATTTATTATGCCCGTTTTGAATTTTCTCAATTTCTAACTATGGTCGAACCGGTGTGCATGAAGATAGGGGACAATCATCGTTAGAAATTGCATTGGATCTCTGAAGAAACCACATATTGCGAGTCTAAAAATTATTTTTTCAAAAAATCACGGGCGATAGATCATGTACCTGTAGTACAAACCGGACCCACTTCCTACCGATTCGGCAGACATTTGTCCTTTTTACCTGGGATGGACGAAAAGGTTTGAGATGTCCCGGTTGGGAGATAGTACATGTAAGGTGGTCTAGTATTTTAGAAAAATGGGACGGTAGCATTCTGAAACAGCATTTTTGTGGTTACTTCACAAAACGACCCGTTTCTCGCGCTCGGAAAATGGAAAAGGGCTTTTCCATGCGACAAAAAGGAAAACTTCCTCCTGTCACATTGTTCTCCATACCAATGTCCACGTGCATGCATAATATGGGCATAGCATCAAAAACTATGTCGTGATTCAGCACATAACATCGGTCATTTGGACCGAAAGCCATGAAACCTCGAACATGATAGGTCATTTTGTGAAGGTTTTTTCGAGACATGATCAATATACTAAGTCTGGTATTTTTCCTTTCAACTATGTCACATAATATGACATCACGCGAAGGATTTTCATTGTTCGGATTTTTTTTTTAAATTTATTATGCCCGTTTTGAATTTTCTGAATTTCTAACTATGGTCGAACCGGCGTGCATGAAGATAGGGGACGATCATCGTTAGAACTTGCATTGGATATCTGAAGAAACCACATATTTTGAGTCTAAAAATTATTTTTTCAAAAAATCACGGGAAATAGAACATGTACCTATAGTACAAACCGGACCCACTTCCTACCGATTCGGCAGACATTTGTCCTTTTTACCCGGGATGAACGAAAAGGTTTGAGATGTCCCGGTTGGGAGATAGTCCATGTAAGGTGGTCTAGTGTTTTAGGAAAATGGGACGGTAGCATTCTGAAACAGCATTTTGGTGGTTACTTCACAAAACGACCTGTTTTTCGCGCTCGGAAAATGGAAAAGGGCTTTTCCGTGCGACAAAAAGGAAAACTTCCTCCTGCAACATTGTTCTCCATACCAATATCCACACGCATGCATAATATGGGCACATCATCACAAACTATGCCGTGCTTCAGCACATAACATCGGTCATTTGGACCGAAAGCCATGAAACCTCGAACATGATAGGTCATTTTGTGAAGGTTTTTTCCAGACATGATCAATATACCAAGTCTGGTATTTTTCCTTTCAACTATGTCACATAATATGACATCACGCGAAGGATTTTCATTGTTCTGATTTTTTTTAATTTATTATGCCCGTTTTGAATTTTCTGAATTTCTAACTATGGTCGAACCGGTGTGCATGAAGATAGGGGACAAGCATCGTTATAAATTGCATTGGATCTCTGAAGAAACCACATATTGCGAGTCTAAAAATGATTTTTTCAAAAAATCATGGGCGATAGATCATGTACATAGTACAAACGGACCCACTTCCTCTCGATTCGGACATTTGTCCTTTTTACCCGGGATGGACGAAAAGGTTTGAGATGTCCCGGTTGGGAGATAGTCCATGTAAGGTGGTCTAGTATTTTAGGAAAATGGGACGGTAGCATTCTGAAACAGCATTTTGGTGGTTACTTCACAAAACGACCGTTTTTCGCGCTCGGAAAATGGAAAAGGGCTTTTCCATGCGGCAAAAAGGAAAACTTCCTCCTGCAACATTGTTCTCCATACCAATGTCCACATGCATGCATATTATGGGCACAACATCACAAATTATGCCGTGATTCAGCACATAACATCGGTCATTTGGACCGAAAGCCATGAAACCTCGAACATGCTAGGTCATTTTGTGAAGGTTTTTTCGAGACATGATCAATATACCAAGTCTGGTATTTTTCCTTTCAACTATGTCACATAATATGACATCACGCGAAGGATTTTCATTGTTCGGATTTTTTTTGAATTTATTATGCCCGTTTTGAATTTTCTGAATTTCTAACTATGGTCGAACCGGCGTGCATGAAGATAGGGGACGAGCATCGTTAGAAATTGCATTGGATATCTGAAGAAACCACATATTGCGAGTCTAAAAATGATTTTTTCAAAAAATCACGGGCGATAGATCATGTACCTGTAGTACAAACCGGACCCACTTCCTACCGATGCGGTAGACATTTGTCCTTTTTACCCGGGATGGACGAAAAGGTTTGAGATGTCCCGGTTGGGATATAGTCCATGTAAGGTGGTCTAGTATTTTAGGAAAATGGGACGGTAGCATTCTGAAACAGCATTTTGGTGGTTACTTCACAAAACGACCTGTTTTTTGCGCTCGGAAAATGGAAAAGGGATTTTCCATGCGACAAAAAGGAAAACTTCCTCCTGCAACATTGTTCTCCATAGCAATGTACACATGCATGCATAATATGGGCATAGCATCACAAACTATGTCGTGATTCAACACATAACATCGGTCATTTGGACCGAAAGCCATGAAACCTCGAACATGATAGGTCATTTTGTGAAGGTTTTTTCGAGACATGATCAATATACCAAGTCTGGTATTTTTACTTTCAACTATTTCACATAATATGACATCACGCGAAGGATTTTCATTGTTCGTATTTTTTTGAATTTATTATGCCCGTTTTGAATTTTCTGAATTTCTAACTATGGTCGAACCGGCGTGCATGAAGATAGGGGACGATCATCGTTAGAACTTGCATTGGATCTCTGAAGAAACCACATATTGCGAGTCTAAAAATGATATTTTCAAAAAAATCACAGGCGATAGATCATGTACCTATAGTACAAACCGGACCCACTTCCTGCCGATTCTGCAGACATTTGTCCTTTTTACCTGGGATGAACGAAAAGGTTTGAGATGTCCCAGTTGGGACATAGTCCATGTAAGGTGGTCTAATATTTTAGGAAAATGGGACGATAGCATTCTGAAAAAACATTTTGGTGGTTACTTCACAAAACGACCCGTTTTTTGCGCTCGGAAATAATGTCGACACTTACGAAATAATGTCGACACTCACCCCTATTATTAGTGCTAACTCGTGTTAGTGCCGACACTTACGAAATAATGTCGACACTCACCCCTATTATTTGTGTTGACTCATGTTTTGTCCCGGTTGGTGTCTCCAACCGGGACTAAAGGCATCTTTAGTCCCGGTTGGAGGGATTTCGGCATAGTGTCGACACTTACGAAATAATGTCGACACGCACCCCTATTATTAGTGCTGACTCGTGTTTTGTCCCGGTTGGTGTCTCCAACCGGGACTATATTTAGTTAGCTCCTAGCTGTATTGGAGACACCAACCGGGACAAAACACGAGTCAACACTAATAATAGGGGTGAGTGTCGATATTATTTCGTAAGTGTCGACACTATGCCGAGCTGCTTGTACTATAAATAGGCATCCTTGTGAGTCAAGTCCTCCAGCCAGATTGAGGCATCTCCAATATTATTTTCGAGAGCAGGGACACCACTACGACCAGTTTCCGGGAGATGCCGCTGGATCCCAGTCCTCCGGCATCTCCAAGAAACTGGTCATAGAGGCACTCCCTAATATGTGAAATTAGTTAGCTCCCAGGTGTATTGATCTAGTTAGAGAAGTTACAAGCTGCAAGATGGTTTTCGAGCGAGGACACCACTACGACGATTTCGGGAGATGCCGCGGATCCATCCTCGGCATCTCCAAGAAACTGGTCATAGAGGCACTCCCTAATATATGAAATTAGTTAACTACCAGGTGTATTGATCTAGTTAGAGAAGTTACAAGATGCAAGATGGTTTTCGAGAGCAGGGACACCACTACGACTAGTTTCAGGGAGATGCCGCCAGATCCCAGTCCTCCGGCATCTCCAAGAAACTGGTCATAGAGACACTCCCTAATATGTGACCGCGCATGTTTGGAGATCAGATCTTAATGGTAAGTACGAATCAGGACAACTTCTTCATAGTTCCGATCCAGCCATAAAATAGGACTAACACTCAAGACATTTATTAATATTAAAAACTGAGACTACAAAACCGTGACTAAAGGCCCCCTATATATAGTCCCGGTCAAGCCACAAACCGCGAAAGATATCCTTCGGTGAAGCCACAAACCGCGAAAGACATGAACTAGAGTTACATAATATGAGCATGAACTTCTTGGCATATGTCCTTCCTTATGATCACTTCAGACGTAACCATGGAGATCTTCTTTACTTAACGGAATGCTTGGGTCAGTTTTCCTTTGTGAAGGCGAATTTCATCAAACTTATTATAATCTTCCGACATATGCATCTTGTCCTCGATTCCCACGATGTTTCTTTTCCCTGAAAGAACTATGTGACGCTTTGGCTCATCATATGATGTATTCGTTTGCATATTTTTTTCTTTTTTTCGGTCTGGAGGACATGTCCTTCACATAGAAAACCTGAGACACATCATTGGCTAGGACGAATGGTTCATCTCTATAACCAAGATTGTTGAGATCCACTGTTGTCATTCCGTACAACTGGTCTTTCTTTACCCCTTCCCCATTTAGGTTGACCCATTTGCAGCGAAACAAAGGGACCTTAAAAGAGACTCCATAGTTTAGTTCCCATATCTCCTCTATGTAACCATAATATGTGTCCTTTTGTCCATTCTCGTCTATTGCATCAAAGCGGACACCACTATTTTGGTTGGTTCTCTTTTTATCTTGGGGGATCGTGTAGAATGTATTCCCATTTTTTTCGTACCCTTGGAAATTCAATACAGTAGAAGATGGTGACGCGGCCAACAAGTATAGCTGATCTCCAACAGTGGTGTCATTCAAGAGATGTGTCCGCATCCAACCACCAAAAGACTTCATGTGTTCATCTGTAATCCATGATTCAGGCTTCCCCGGGTTTTTGGAGCATACAATATTCTTGTGTTCCTCGATATACGGAGCTACCAAGGTGGAATTATGTAGAACTGTGTAGTGTGATTTAGTGAAAGAATCCCCGTCCCTACATATCATTGCTTTCTTTCCCAGCGTGCCTTTTCCACTTAGTCTTCCCTCATGCCGCGAGTCAGAAACACCAACCGGCTTAAGGTCAGGAATAAAGTCAACACAAAACTCAGTGACCTCCTCTGTTCCATATCCCTTGGATATGCTTCCTTCTGGTCTAGCACGGTTGTGAACATATTTCTTTAAGACTCCCATGAACCTCTCAAAGGGGAACATATTGTGCAGAAATACCGGACCGAGAATGGCAATATCTTCCACTAGGTGAACCAGGAGATTGCGTCATAATATTGAAGAAGGATGGTGGGAACACCAAATCAAAACTAATAAGACATTGTACCACATCCTTCTGTAACCTTGGAAGAATATCTGGATTGATTACCTTCTGAGATATTGCATTGAGAAATGCACACAGCTTCACAATGGGTACTCGGACATTTTTCGGTAGAAGCCCCCTCAATGCAATCGGAAGCAACTGCGTCATAATCACGTGACAGTCATGAGACTTCAGGTTTTGGAACTTTTTCTCTGCCATATTTATTATCCCCTTTATATTAGATGAGAAGCCAGACGGCACCTTGATACTATGAAGGACTTCAAAAAAGATTTCCTTCTCTGCTTTGGTAAGAGCATAGCTGGCACGACTTAAGTGACGCCCTTTATCCGTCTTGTTCTGTGTATGCATGTTCTTTGGGTCTTTCATAATTTGTTGGTCCTCCCGTGCTTCTGGTGTATCTTTTGTCTTCCCATATACACCTAGGAATCCTAGCAGGTTCACGCAAAGATTCTTCGTCACGTGCATCACGTCAATTGAAGAGCGGACACGCAGGACTTTCCAATATGGCAGCTCCCAAAATATAGATTTCTTCTTCCACATGGGTGCGTGTCCTGTAGCGACGTCGTTCGGAACTGATTGACCGCCGGGACCGTTTCCAAAAATTACTTCTATGTCCTTGACCATACCAAATACATCATCACCAGCAGGGAGTTCAGGCTTCTTCCGGTGATCTGCCTCACCTTTGAAATGCTTGCCTTTCTTTCTTACGGGATGATTGGTCGGAAGAAATCATCGATTCACCAGGTACACAACCTTCTTGCATTTATGCAAATATGTACCTTCAGTCTTATCTAAACAGTGTGTGCATGCCTTATATCCCTTGTTTGTCTGTCCTGAAAGGTTACTAAGAGCAGGCCAATCATTGATGGTTATGAATAGAAACCCTCGTAGATCAAATGGCTCCTGTTTGTTCTCATCCCACACACGTACACCTGGTTTGCCCCACAACTGTAAGAGTTCTTCAACTAATGGCCTAAGGTACACATCAATGTCGTTGCCCGGTTGCTTCGGGCCTTGGATGAGCACTGGCATCATAATGAACTTACGCTTCATGCACAACCAAGGAGTCAGGTTGTAGATACATAGAGTCACGGGCCAGGTGTTGTGACTACAGCTCTGCTCCCCAAAAGGATTCATGCCATCCGTACTTAGACCAAACCATAAGTTCCTTGCGTCACCTGCAAAGTCTGGGAAGTCTCTCTTGATTTTTCTCCACTGTGACCCATCAGCAGGGTGTCTCAACTTCCCGTCTTTCTTACGGTCTTCTTTGTGCCATCGTAACAACCTGTCATGCTCCTTGTTTCTGAACATGCATTTCAACCTTGGTATTATAGGATCATACCACATAACCTTAGCAGGAACCCTCTTCCGGAGGGGCTCTCCCTCAACATCACCAGGGTCATCTCGTCTGATCTTATACCGCAATGCATTGCACACTGGGCATTTATCTAAATTCTCATACTCCTTACCGCGGTAGAGGATGAAGTCATTAATGCATGCATGTATCTTTTGCACATCTAATCCTAGAGGACAGAGAGTCTTCTTTGCTTCGTAGGTACTCTCGAGAAGTTCGTTATGTTTTGGAAACTTCGGCTTCATTATTTTCAGCATCTTTTCAAATGAGGAGTCAGTTAGACCACACTATGCCTTCCATCGCAATAATTCCAGTGTGGTACCGAGCTTTGTGCTGCCATCTTCACAATTTGGGTACAACAATTTCTTGTGATCTTCTAACATGCCCTCTAACTTCAACTTCTCATTTTCTGTTTCACAGTCTCGCTTTGCATTAGAAATGACCCTACCAAGTTCATCAGCCGGCTCATCTGATGGCCGTCCTTCACCTCCTTCCTCTCCATTGTCTTCCATTGTAGTATCACTGTATTCAGGAAACATATGATGATAGTTGTTATCATCATCTTCTTCTTCACCATCTTCCATTATAACCCCTCTTTCCCCGTGCTTGGTCCAGCAATTATAGTTGGGCATGAAACCTTTCATAATCAGGTGGCCGCGAATGATTTTCGAGGAAGAGTACTCCTTGTTGTTCCGACAGTGAACACATGGACAACGTATAAAACCATTCTCTTTGTTTGCCGTAGCCACATCGATAAATTTATCCACACCTTTCATATACCCGGGTACACGCCGGTCACCGTATATCCATTCCCAACCGTTCATCTGCATCATATAAGTAAGTTTATCAAAAAACAGGACATCATAAATAGTGAAATGACCAATTCACATCGACACATGCATTGTATCAATGACAGAGAAAATATAAGATTGCTAATCTCGATCGAGGAAAATAAAGAGGAGAAATCTCAAGTGCGTCTCGGACACCTTCTATATTTTTGTTCTATGAGAAATTGAACGGGATCATTCACTCAAACATTTCATCAAACACCTTGAATTCATGCATAGGGGAAAAAAACTAGCACACCCCTCACACCTTCCACCAAGAAAAAACAGAGTGGAGGCAGAGGGCTGGGGCGTTGCATTTATAGAGGGCGGGACCATACGTCCCGGTTTGTAACACAAACCGGGACTAAAGGTGTGTGCCACGCCACGTGGCTGACGCCCAACCTTTAGTCCCGATTTGTGTTACAAACCAGGACGTATGCCCCCTACCAACCGGGATGCATGCCTCCGGGCCCCGTGCCCGCTCGAACCGGGATGCGTGCCAGCATTAGTCCCGGTTCGTGGTGGAACCGGGACTAATGTTGTTAGGAGGCACGAACGGATAGCCTTTTTTCTACTAGTGTTTGGAAGATTGCCATTTGGATGTCCCACTCAATGATAATGCTAAGAAGAAACTCATGGGTACTATTAATGATGTTCTCATTATCGTTAACATTGCTTATGTCCCTATTGATTTCTATGTTTTGGATGTTGAATACAATACTTCTTGTCCTATCACTTTGGGAAGACCTTTTCTTAGAACAGTTGGTGTCATCATTGATATTAAAGAAGGCACCATAAAATATCATTTTCCATTCAAGAAAGATATTGAACACTTCCCTATGAGGAGAGAGAAGTTGCTTTTTGCTCCTCCTTTGAAAGCAAGGTTTGATGTTAATGCTTCTTCATTTGAAAATACTTGATTCTTCTTGCTTCTTGTGCCTAACTTAAAGGCATTAAATAAAAGTACTTGTTGGGAGATAACCCAAGAGTTTCCTTAAGAATTGGAAGTTATTACTTATGTAATAACCTCTCCTTATCCTTATTTTTGTTTTTGTGCCAAGAATGACCTCTGATGAGAGGGAAGTAAGATTTGGGGAGTTGCTGTCCCAAAACAGATTTCTGTCCTCCACCAAAAAAATTCGTATGGAGGCTCTGTAACCCGGATTGAGCTTAAAATTTACAAATAAATCTCCCAGTATATTAGCTAACTTTCTTTAGTTCAACACTTGTTTATTTGAGCAACACAAGATGTTCGAAAAAATTCGTCTCTACCTGCTGGTCTGTTTTGACAGATTTCTGCCATTATTTGCATTTGCTTCTTATTGATTCCTTTTTTAGCTCTCTTCAGGTAAATTGAGTTTTTTTGAAGGAGTTAATACAGTAGATTGTGTTTTTAGTTAAAATCCTTTCTGTTCCAAAGCTTTGCCGGTGGTCTAATATCTTTTGAATAAGCTAATGTTGCTAATGAAGATTGTGTGAAGTTTTGTATGAAGGAAAAATTTCAGGTGTAGAGAGAGAATGATACAATGAGATGAAGAATGGAAAAAAGCTCAATCTTGGGGATGGCACCATGGTGTCACCCCGAGAAATATCCAAGAGGTACAAGCATCAAAGCTTGGGGATGCCCAAGGCATCCCCATCTTCATCAATAAAAAGCTTGGGTCTGTCTAGACACTTCATTTTTATTGTTTCATGCACAGTTGTGTTGTCCTTGGAGCGTCTTAATTTTAGTTTGCTTTTCTTATTTTGTTTATTTTGCTTTAGTTTGATTTAGTAGTTTGGACCCCCATTCTCGCTGTGTTGTTTTGCAAATAAGATTGCTTGGTGTTTGGAAAGAGTCGTAAGTTCTTGCTTGAAATGCAAGAGGAGCTTGCACTAACTGTGACTTAGACTTTAGCATGACATGCTAGGTGTTGTTTTGGCATTATGCTTAGTAATTATTGCTGTAGAATGTCTAGTTCCAAACAATTGGGATTGTTTAGTGTGCCTTGAAGAAATTATGCGTTGTTTTAGCATGCAAAAGCATAGTATTATGGTGTTCTACTTTGATGTTTTGCTTGGGTTGACTTGGCACATGCTCACACCATGTTATTACTATGACAAGTCCCCATTAGCCTCTATGATCATTTGGTCCTTGACTTGTAGTACCACTCTTTGCTTTGATCAGTTTTCTTTGTTGCACTGCATGATTTTGGCCATTATTGCTCCCTTAGTTGGTTGCTCCCAGTCTTTTGCTAGCCTCCACTTGTATGAGTAAGTTCTACTCATGCCTCGAACTCCCAAGAAACCAAGTTATTCCAAAATGTCCACTATAAACTCCTATGCATGGTGTGTTACACCATTCCAAGTATATTCTTGTTTTCATCTATCTTCCAATTAAAAACTATTTTGTTATGTGAAAACTTAGTGATTAAAGCCCTCACAAACTTGATGGCACACTTTATTCTTTGCCCCTAATAAACTTGAACCATTGTGACAACTTTGTTGTATATGCTTGCACTTATAAGTTGGAATTAGCAGAACCGTGTTGTCACGGGGAACGTTTTCAACATTGCACTTGTACCTTGTTTTACTCAGTTGATATCATGTTGTTTTTTCTATGGATGTCACCGGTGTGAAATAAAGAGGGAACTTGTAAGTCCATGGAGTCTGTATCATGTGTCACTACTAGGAAAACGGCTATAGGTAATCCACACTTTTATGGCGCACTTGCTAGTGGTGCCCCACGGGTAAAATAGGCGTGGCGCACTGCCCACAGGTGCCCTACGGCTAACTACCATAAGCGTGGCGCACATGGGGGTGGTGCACCACGGCTATGTGTGGGCCATGGCACAGGTGGCCGCAACACACATACCCGTAGCACACTAGGTCAAGGTGTGCTACGGATGTGTCACTTAGCCATAGCGCACCTTGACCTAGTGCGCTACGGGCATGTGTGCTGCAGCAGCTGGGTCAACTTAGCCGTAGGGCACCCTGCCCTAGTGCCCTATGGCTAAGTGGCTTGCAGCAACTCCCCCCCCCCCCCCCCCGTGGACCGCCTTTTTAGGTTTTGCAAAAAATAAAAGAAAATGATAAACACTTCCAAAAATATAATCCTTTCATATTTATGTAGGTAATATGGTATAGTTTGTAGGAAAATTAAAAAACAATAATTTCGACTTTATCTGCAAAAAAAAGTCATGCCACGGTAAAATGGCCGTAACTTTTGCATACGATATCGAAAAAAATCGTATAATATACCAAAATGACGAGTACGAGATTTCACATCCGCTCGTAACGACCTATGGTCGTTTAGAGATTTTTTATATTTTCAAAATTCGAAAAGAGTAAAAAGTTACGGTCAAAAGACCGTTTTTTCCTACAGAAAAAAAGAGGGCAACTTACCCGTAGCGCACCACCACCTAGTGCGCCACCGATAAGCTTGGGAGGGATTCAAATTTGAATCACCACCCCGCCCACCTACCCCTCAACTTTCCCTCCCCCTTTTACTTCTCCTTATCCTTCTCCTTCTCCTCCTTCCCCTTTTTACCCTTCACCTATCTCTGGCCACCTTGCTTCGGCCTCTTCCTCTCCTTCAAGTGATGGTGGCACGACGACGGCCTTCTTCTCCTCTTCCTCACAGCGACGACGGGCGATGGTGGCGTCCTCCTCCTCGCAGCGACGACCGGCGAAGGTGGCCTCCTTCTCGCAGCGACGACAGGCGACGGCGTCCTCCTTCTCCTCACCTACCTCCCTTCCTCCCTCTCTTCTTCTCTTCCTTCCTCTCGTCGTACCTCCCCTTCACCAACCATCTACTGCCTCGATGCCGACAAGGACTACCATGGCCATGGCCTCCCGCACCTCCCTGCGGTGGTAGGTCGTGGCCACGAACATGCTCCGGCGAGGCGACACGACGGTGGTGCATGGACCCAATTGCTTTTGCAATTCAAAACGAGGGTGTTTTTTGCATTTTTTTTTTTTTTGAAAAACACATCTGTGGCGCACCCTGTACCCCTAGCCGTGGCGCACCTGGTAGTGTGCCACGCCTATCTCGACACAACCGTGGCGCACCATGCGATGTGCGGCTACTGTCAGAACATGAGCCTGTGGCGCACTGCTAGTGCGCCACGGAAGGCCTTTTTAGGTGCGCCACGAACATGCGTTTTCCTAGTAGTGTATTAGAGAAACGCCTGGGCCGCTAGCCTAAGCCATGCCTAATCATGGTGGAAACTTGCAGCATCACCATAGTGACATCTATGAAGCATTCTTCTTATAAAAAAAGAGACACATTGAGAAAAGAGGAAAGAGAGAAAAAAGAACCATATTCCCATGGTACATAAGAAGAATTGTTGAGATGCTCATTGTCTGCTTGCCTTGTCATTTTGGTTATGGAAAAGCTCCTGTACCATGTGCAAGGGGTACCCCGTTGGCGGTTTTCAATGATATGCAAATACTTACAGTGACAAGAACTTACCTAGACCCAAAGTTGAGTATGCATGAGGTGTGGCCCTCGTATTCAAGGGGCATAAGATTGCCAACTTTTACTTCGTCAAGCATATACTCCAGCTTTGCCACTTTAACCTTAACCACTTCAACATGCCTATGATAGGGGCAATGAGGGCTGAAAGCTAACAAATACCATAATTTTTGGAAGCTCTTTTTGAAACTTGTAATCCCTTCTTCCTTTACAAGAAAGCCTTTCTTCCACCATTATTGAGTCTCCGCCTTCTACCTTTAGGCACCATTAAGAGAGCATAGTTATCATTCTATGTGCAGTGTTCCAAAGCTTATTAATTGATGCATATCGTGATATTACTTGCTCTTGTGCTACTTGTTTCTAGTCATCCTTTTGAACTTTTTAGGTGTCCTATGCATTATATTGCTACTCTATGAAGGACAAGCTGATTGCCACTATGCTATGTTTTCTGTATGTGAAACGAACAAATGTTTTTCAATGCATGTTACTCATGATCTTTGTTTGTAGTTTGTCATGTTGCATGCATATTTACTATGTCCTATTGTTAGAACTCCATCTTTCATGCACATGTTTAGAGTTCTTTGATCCCAGCTTTCAATGCTTGCAAATGGTTGGATCTTTATTGTGAGGGTGCATGTCACCTCAAAAATTATTCTGTTTATCACTTACCTACTCGAGGACAAGAAGGAGTTAATCTTGGGGATGCTGATACGTTGGAAACGTATCTATAATTTTTGATGCTCCATGCTTGTTTAGTATCTACTTTGCTTTACTTGTCCACACTTTCAGGTGCTTTTTACATTTTTTCTGGTACTAACCTATTAACAAGTTGCCATAGTGCCAGTTGCCTGTTTTCTGTTGTTTTTGGTTTTATAAAAGATAGTAAAGAAATATTCTTGGAATTGGACGGGACAAAGGACAAAGTCAATTACTTTCCGTGGGGAACAAGAAGTCCATAGGAGATCCGGAGGGGCCGTCCAGAGGGGAAAAACCCCTCCTAGGCGCGGCCACAGGTGGGCCCATGGCTGGCTAGGGTTTAGTGGCCCTGGCCACCTCCCGGTCTCGCCCCTTCGCCTATAAGAAGCCCTTGATGCAGAAACCCTAAGTACCCGATCAGAAATCCACGAAATCGTCTGTAGCCGCCGCCACCACCATCGTCCCTAGATCAGGGGGATCTGAAGCTCTTCCCGGCACCGTGCCGGAGGGGAGATCATCCCGTAGGCATTCTCTTTGGTATGATTCGTGAGTAGTTCCACCTTGGACTAAGGGTCCATGTAGTAGCTAGATGGTTGTATCTCCTCCTTTGTGATTTCATGTATAGATCTTGTGAGCTCTGTTCATGATCAAGATCTAATCTATTTGTAATCATGCATGTTGTGTTTGTGGGGATCCGATGGATATTGAGATTATTATGTTGGTTTGATTAATGGTTTTATCTTTATGATTCTATCATGTCTATGTTGTTTTTTTATATTGCATGCTCTCCGTTGCTAGTGGTTATCTTGGCCAAGTAGTTGCTAGTGACTCCAAGAGGGGGTATTTATGCTTGATAGTGGGTTCATGCCTCTTGTTTCCAAGGGAAGTGACAGAAATCTCTTCGGTTGTAGATGTGTTGTTGCTACTAGGGAGAAAACAACGGTCTCTTGTTCATGGAACATGTGGACTATTTACCTTACACACTTTGCTGAAAGCAGTTGTCTGTTGCTTGCAACTTAATACTGGAGGGGGTTCGGATGATAACCTGAAGGTGGACTTCTAGTCATAGATGCAGTTGGATGACGATCTATGTATATTGTTGTATTGCCCAATCAACCTCATAGGATATTTCTGGCTAGTAATTGCATTGTTATGCCTTGCTCAGCCTCGCCAATTGCCCCAGTAATTTGTTTACCCTTCATGCCATGTTGTTTATCTAAGGAGAGCACCTCTAGTGAACTATGGACCTCGGTCCAATCTTTACCATTGATACATCTTCCACTGTTACTTGTTTACTTGCTGCAAACCATTACCTTCCACACCATGCATTTAATCCTTTGTTACAGCAAACCGGTGAGCTTGTCAACCTCACTGATTCGTTGGGGCAAAGTCTTGAGTTTGTGTTATGCAGGTCTCCGCGTTGCTTGCAACACATGTGTGACGTTTCCTTCCTCCTACCAGTTCGATAACCTTGGTCTCAACTGAGGGAAGACTTGCTATTGTACTCTTCACACCTTGCTCTTGGGGTTCCCAACAAGACTCCACATCAAGCACCAAGTTTTCTGGCGCAATCAAGGAGTCATCAACATTAAGGCTTGCAAGTATTCTTTGGCTCCCCTTGTGTCGAATCAATAAATTGGGTAATGCTACTCGCGAAGACTATTGCGATCCCCTATACTTGTGGGTCGTCAAGACTATTTTCTGGCGCCGTTGCCGGGAGCATTGCTTTATTTGTAAGTTCACTTGGATCTATTATTGTTCACTGCTACTCCTTTCATCATGGGGAAGCCTCGTGATGGAAAGTTCCCTATTTTAACATCCACTACAAGAAGAGGTACAGTCCTAAGCGCCTCTACTGCTCTTGATTCACCGTCTGTTATAAGTAAGCTTGTCACACCACCACCGCATACTCATGCTACACACACCGCTACTACTGCTGAGTCTGAAACTGATTTTGATACTCATGATGTTACTTCTACTATGCTTGTTGCGAGTGGTTCATTAGGTCCTTCTCTAGATGCTACTATGGCTAGTCTAGGAAATACTGAAACTCCTAGTGAAGACACTATTACACCTATTAGCTCAACTGAGCCTAGTGAGAGTTATGATATTAATGATGGTTACATCGAGTTCACTGATGATTTTGTTGAAGAGTGTCGAAACACACATGGTAATAGTGCTATTAAGAGTCTCCTTGCTAGACGTACTATCATGCCTAAGTTGTCCTCTAATCCTAAGTTTGCCACCTCTCCCATAGATATTAAAGATAAGGACTATGATTTCTCTTGATTTATCTTATTTAGATATTGTTGAGAAAGAACCTTTTTGTGGGACTGAAAATGAGAGTGATGTGGCTCATATGAATGAGCTTTCTACTATGAGTGCTTTATTCTCTGATGATTTTAAGATGCACAAGTACTTTGTTACTAAGATCTTCCCTTTTTTACTAAAAGGAGAAGCTAGGGCTTAGTTTAATAGATTACCTCCTGGTTCCATTGATAGCCCTGATTGCTTGATTGATTCTTTCTTCCATAAATATTTTCCTCCCAGTGCTAGACATGCTGCTTTGCAGAGACTTTTTTATTTTAAACAGGGAGAAGAAGAGAAATTGCCTGAGTCATGGACAAGGTTCTGTGCCTTGATTCATGCACATCCTGGATGTCCATTACCTAAGAATGAACTTCTTGATATTTATTATAATGGACTAAGTGATGATTCTAGGACCTACCTAGATAACTTTGCTGATTGTGTTTTCAGGAAAAGGACTCCCACAGATGCTGAAGAATTAATGACTAAGATAAGCAAAATTATGATGATTGGACTTCAATTGAGCTAAATACACCTGAGCCTGTTACTCCTGAACCAGTTCCAACACCAACAACAAAGAAGAGGGGAGTTATTGCATTAAATGATGAAGTGATGAAAGAAGCTAAGAAGTGTCTAAAGGAGAAAGGTATTAGAGCTGAAGATGTGAAGAATCTACCTCCTATAGAAGAATTATGTAAGTCAATTCCCCACTCATCTGCTATTGAGGTACACTCTCTCCAACACTTTGATGAAGGTGATATTCCTTGTGGTAAGCCTCCTGGTCAATGTTTAGAGGAACTTGACACATTTATTGTTAAACAAGGGTATTTTAATAAACAAGCTAAGAATCATTTATTGGAAAACTCTAGAGCTATCCATGAGTTGAAAGATATTGTGGAAAGAACTTCTAATGATATTAAAATGCTTTGTAAACACTTTCAAATGGTTCAAAGTCAACTTGATCAACTTGCTAAGGTGCAAAAGGATATGCTAGTTAATGCTTCAGGAGATAAACATGCTTATGGAATTAGAACTAGGAGTGGTATAGCTACTCAAGATCCTTTATATCCAGAAGGACACCCTAAAAGAATTGAGCAGGATTCTCAAAAAGTTGATAGTGGTAGTCCTCGTAAGAGAAAGAAAAAGAAACATAAAGTAGTTAAGGAACCACTTGAACCTGCTGTAGATCCTAATAGTATATTTGTCTCTGATGCTGAAACTGAGAGTGGTAATGATAAAAAAGAGTCTCCTGATAAGGAGGAAGGTGAGGAAGAACCTGAGAAGCACACTAAGAACACTAGGTACACAAAGGAATATTTTATTTCTAATAAACAAGGTAAAGAGAGAGAACCTTGGGTGCAGAAACCTATGCCTTTTCCAGGTAAGAAAAACAAGTCAAAGTAGGAAGAACACTACAACAAGTTTTGTGAGTGGATGAAACCTTTATTTTTGCAAATTCCTTTGACTGATGCTATTAAGTTGCATCCTTATTCAAAGTATATGAATGATATTGTCTCTAAAGGAAGATTCCTAATGAGGAGATTTCTACTTTGCTTGCTAATTACTCCTTCAATGGTAAGGTTCCAAAGAAACTTGGTGATCCAGGTATACCAACTATTCCTTGCTCTATTAAGAATAATTATGTTAGAACTGTTTTATGTGATTTGGAAGCTGGAGTTAGTGTTATGCCTTTTTCTCTCTACAAGAGACTTCAGCTAGAAAAGTTGATACCAATTGATATATCTTTGAAAATGGCTGATAAGTCAACTACTATTCCTGTTGGTATATGTGAGGATGTTCCTGTTCAAGTTGCTCATAATTGCATGGTCTTAACTGATTTTGTTGTGCTTGAAATGCCTAAGTATGATAATATGTCTATTATTCTTGGGAGACCTTTTCTTAAAACTGCAGGTGATGTCATCAATTGCAATCAAGGAAAAGTAACATTCAATATTGCCTTAGTTGTTAAGAGATATTGCCTGTATTCCATTGAAAATATTGAGAGCATCAAGGTTGGAGAAATATATTGTCCCATTCCACAAGAACATTTTGAAACTATTATGATTGGGACCATTGCTATCAAGTATGAGGTAACATAATCACCTTGTGGAATGCAAAGTTTTGCTTCATATAAGATTGTTTTGGTAACAAGACTTGATCAACCTTGTTAACAAAAGGATTTTAATGAACAAAATAATGTTTCCACTGTGGTTATACTTGCTTTCTTTTTCTTTTCTCCTTCCCAGTCTTTGCTTTAGCTTTAGTTTTGCTAGTTGTTTGCTTTTTTGAGTTTCTTAGAGCTCCTGTAGTTTGGCTTTTGGTTTGATTTTGCTTCTTCTGAAAAAACTATTTCTGCGAGAAAATCAATTTTCATATCCTGAAAATTGGCCAAAAATAAAGTTTCCCGAAAAATCCCAAAAGATTCAAAATAAATTTATCCTCGAAAAAAGGGGCAGAGTGGCACCTGAGGTAACCCAGGGGCCACCCCAGCCACCATACCCCTGGTAGGCGTGGCCTACCAGGTGGCGGCACCTGGGGGGTCTAGCCCACATGGGCCCCTCCAGGTTGCCTCCTCAAAGCCACCATCTTTCTCTCTCCTGAAAAACACCGGAAAACTTGCTCAAGCTCGAGTTCTTGCTATTCTTTCTCGCGATTTTCGATCTCCTTGTTCAGCCCATCTCAAGTGCTGATTTTTGGAGGGTTTCCTCCTTGGTATGTGCCTCCTCGACTTGTCCAATTAGATTTGTAATTCGTAGATTGTATCTTGAGTATTTTGCTGCTATAGGTGATAGGTTGTTTGAGCTTGCATGCTTGTTCTATGCTTAGAAACTTTGTTTTGATGCATGTGTAGTCCTCTAGCAAGTTCCTATAGTAGTTTCTCATCATTTATCAACTTAGAAATCACTTGGTTTGATGGTTGTCTAAAATTTTTAGCAAGGAAGATGAGTGCTTACCCACTGAACCAATATGACCTGATGGTGCATGAGCCAATGAAGGTTCATCGTGAAGAGGCAGTTTTTCCTTTCATATATCCATGCCATGAATTTATGAGAATTGCGGGGATCCTCCAAGATTTCCAAACTATGGTTATAGATGCAGGGTTGGAACACTTTGTTGAAGGTGAACCATTCCATTATGTTAAGCTAACCATGGATTTTGTGCAGGACTTCCGGTTCACTTGGTCTACATCTAATCCCATGGTCCATTACAAAATATATAATATATCTATCGACCTGCCTTTTGCTTATTTCTGTGCAACAATTAGAGTACCTCAGTGGGGATCTTGTGTGAAGATCAAGGAGAGGCCCAAGTCACTTATGGATTTATATGCTGAGATTTTCCAAGGTTTCGACTTCTCAAAGGAAAGTGGTGAAATTCGGAACATTCAGCTCCCTGCTATTAGATACTTTGCGTATTTCATTACCAAGTGTGTTCTTGCTAGAAAGATTGCTAGAAAGTTGTCTTCTTTTGATCTAGCTTTTATCGCAGCTGCTTTGAATAGGAATAGATCTTATAGCTTGGGTTCTTTGATAGCTCACCATCTCACCACCAACCGTGAGAAGGTGGAATTTGTGGAGGTCTCATTGCTTCTAGGTTGCTAGCTTTCCATGGTTTAGAGCCTCACTATTCAGATTTTCAGTTTCCCATAGAGAGGCTTGATATTGAGTCCATGATTCACCATGGTTTTGTTTCCTTGAGGGATAATGTGAGAAGTTTACCGTATGAATTATCGTTTGCCCGGCAAGGTCGGAGAAAGGGTAGGACTGAGAAAATAGTTTATTTGCCTGCACCTACTTTGTTTAATTTTGATAACAGGCAAGGATGGTAACTTACGGAGAAGGAGGTTTACACTTATGTGGGGGAACTCTCCCAACAAGAGGAGAATGTTGAAGAGTATGCCGAAGACAATTCAGTTCAGCCCTCCAACTTGGAAGAGTCTTCATACCAGCAGCCCTCATTTGATTGGGGCGCGTCTTCTTGTTCATCGCAGGTGCCTGACTATGATCATTCCTATGATGACCCACCAGCATGGGGGTACTATCTGCGTTATTGAGCCCCACTTAGGCCAAAATCCTAAGCTTGGGGGGAGGTACACCGACATCACACACTTATATATATATCATGTTCGGTCGGTTCTTTGTATATCCATTGTTTTCGTTTTATTTTTGGTTTTTGTTGTTTCTTTCTAAAAAAACAAAAATATTAAAAATATTTTCGTTGTTTCTTTGTTTCTTTACTTTTATTTGCCTTAAAATAAAAACCCAAAAATATTTTGCTTTGTTTGGTTTGCTTTGTTTTTGTTTGGTTTTTCTTTGTTTGCTTGTTTCTAAAAAATCGAAAACACCAAAAATATTTGTTGTTCTTCTTTGGTTTTGTGAGTTCGTTGCAGGGTTCATCCGTCCTTAGTGGATTTTGGTTTCATGTTAATTATTCAAGTCACACAAGTGAAGGGCAATAGTGAATATTAAGACAACTCAAGGTGTGGTAAGAGGTTGGTAACAAACTCTATTTGTTTCATTTTTGTACATATACTCATAATTGTGAGCATGCTTAGCCTGTTTGTGTAAGGTGTATGTCATTATGGATGCTTAGTAGTTCTTGCTTGTGTATGATTAGCTCTAGCTTGCTAATAGTTTGTAGCATGTCATATGAATGTTTGCTTGCATTGTTTTATTCATACTTTGGTATGATATTGTGGTATCCTCCTATGACTGTTCATGTGAATCGACTTGGCACATGCTCACGCATGCATATGACTAATCAATATTCAGTAAGCCTCGATGATTTATTTTGCCTCAGAGTTATTGTATCACTTTCATGCCATAATTAGTCCTATTTTGTTGCAAGCATGATTATGACAGCTATTTCTCTCTCGTTTTTTGCTCCATCTCTATTTCTAGCCTTCACTTGCACTGAGTATGTGCTCTACCTGTGCATCCAACTCCCAAAAACCAATATTGCCAGTTGTGTCCACCATACCTACCTATTAGCATCATTTGATATTTCAGTGAATATTCCATATGTCGTGATTTCTTCCAAAATAAAATGTTTGTCTGTTTTGAGAAAGTTAGTTAGTAAATCTCTCACGAACTTGATGACACACTTTATTCCTTGCTCTTAATAATCCTGAACCATTGTGACTAGTCCATGAAAGTTATATGTTTGCTAATTATATACTGGGAGTCAACAGAACCGTGCTGTCACGGGGAACGCTTTCAACACTTTTTGGATATCTCATCCAGTTGATTCCTTGCTCTTTTGTTTATGGATGTCGACGATGTGAAATAAAAGGGGAGGTTGTGAGTTCATGGAGTTTATACATTGTGTTAGAGAAACGACTGGGCCGCTAGCCTAAGCCATGCTTAATCATGGTGGAAACTTGTAGCATCACCATAATGAGCATATATGAAGAGTCCTCAATAAATAGCTATGCATATGGTAAATAAAAAGATTGCTAAGATTCTCATTGTCTGCTTGCCTTGTCATTTTGGTTATGGGAAAGCTCATGTACCTTGTGAAAGGTGTACCCCGTTGGCGGTTCTCGATGATATGCATGCATTTACAATGACAAGAACTTTCAGGTGACCAAAGTTGAGTAGCATGCGGAGCGACCCTCGTACTCAAGGGACTTGGGATTTCTTGTCTATGGTCTGTCAAGCATATGATTCAGAGTCGACCTCACTTTCACCTTAAACACATGAAGATGCCTATGATAGGGGCAATGAGATCTCAAAGCTAATGAGTACCTTCCTTTCAGTATTTGGAAGCCCTTCAAACCTTTCAAAACCATTTTCACAACTTTGTTTAGTCACCACTTATCCTATGAGCACTTTCTTGAGAGCATAGTTGTCATTCTTGTGTTTGTTCCAAAACTTGGTTAATTATGTCATGACTTTCATGCTTGTATCTCTGATATCTTTACTTCTAGTCTTCATGTGAACTTCAGAGGTGCCTCAGCATTTATATTGTGCTCTTCAAACAAAGGCAAGAAAGATACCACTATATCATACCTTATTATGAGCATTGCAATGTTGCTTATGTTTATGTTTCATGCTACTTATTATTATTGAATTGGTTTCTCTTCATATCTTGCAATGACTATTGAGTAGACTTAGTTGCATACTCCTTATTATGAATTGTCTAAGCATCTACTCCTGTGCTGAGAATATTTACATCATATGAAGCAAAGTGTTCGTGAAAGTTCTTTTATCGCACTCAGGTTTCAACTGAATTGCTTGAGGACAAGCAATAAGCTAAGCTTGGGGGGAGTTGATACTGAAGGGATACGGGTAGGCTACACTAGCACAAATCAAAATTTTCTACCGCGTAAACCAGGATTATTGTTGTCATAGATCATAGGATTACCACTAGACGCACAGTTGCAGAACTTGATGAAGCACGTCGAGGCAGTGCAGACGATCTATGTACCCTCCTCTTTCTCGTCCCACGAGCAGATCCCCTTGCGCGTCCCGTCCAAGCGCTACAGATGCAGCGCCTCCGAGGTATCCACACGTACAGGGTGGAAGCGTCAGACGCCGGACTGCTAGGTCCGCGCGTGCAACACAGGCATGAGGAGTGGCGGCTAGGGTGGAATGGTCTAACCCTGGTCAGCTCTCCCCACCCTCTCTTATATAGGAGTCCCTAGTGGACTTCTACATTAGCAGCCCATTAGTAGCCTAAGCCTGGTCTAATTCGGATCCAATCCTCATTAGGCTTCCAGCCCCTTAAGTGTGTGACCCTATAGGTTCATATACGTATAGACATGACACGAATACACTTATTCTGTCAATAGTTGGTAGCGGCCTCTAGCAAGACGTGCCAACTCCTAAATGCATACAAATATCATATCGGACGAACCATCACAAGGTTTAGAACATGTCTTTCCCTTTGCCTCACGATATTTGGTCTAGCTCCAAGCTGACCTCCCTTTCTTGATATTGTGATTCGGAATCCCTTTACTAGGTTAACTCTTAACCATATGTAGCACGGCCATGCATTTCTGGATCTGATCACTCGAGGGGCCCAGAGATATCTCTCTCAAGTAGAGAGGGGCAAATCCCATCTTGATCGACCATGCCGTGTAGCATGCTTCAGTACAAACCCAAAAGCTACCTTTATAACTACCCAGTTACGGAGCAGCGTTTGATATCCCCAAAGTAGGTCGATCCACATCTCAAGTACATGCGACAATCTCAGGTCTAAGGACAAAACGTACACGATGTGTAGAGAGAGAGCTGCAACTAATTGCCAGTCTCAAGTTGGGTCAGTCCAACCCCATGTTCATAACATGTGTCCACATCATTGGTTTGACATCTCCATGTCTATGACTTGCGAAACATAGTCATCAACCAATCGATGTGCTAGTCTAATATTCACATGTGTCCTCACATGAACTCCGACTAGGGACAACTATTAAATAACCATACAAGTAAAGAGTTTCACAAAGAATTCACATAATTGCCAATCAATACAAGTTGCCTGATATGGATATTCAAGGAACATTACAATAACTCATGGATACATAAGAAATATAATCATTTGTATGATTGCCTCTAGGGCATATTTCCTTCAGTCTCCCACTTGCACTAGAGTCAATCTAGATTGTATCTAATACTTATTGCTCTAGTGTGCGCCTCATGCGCAGGCTGCGGGAGTGGCTTTGTAAAAGGATCAGCAACATTTGAGTCCGTATGTATTTTGCATATCATGACACTACCATCCTCAACGAACTCTCGAATCTGATGGTAACACATGCGAATATGTTTGTTCTTTTGCTGCTGTCTAGGTTCCTTGGCTTGTGCAATAGCACCATTGTTATCACAATAAACGTCCATGGGATTGGACGCGCCCTAAACCACACCAAGAGCGATCAGGAAATTCCTAATCCAAACAGCTTCCTTTGTAGCCTCCAAGGCGGCAATATATTCAGCTTCTGTTGAAGAGGAGTCCACCGTATCTTGCTTGGAACTTTTCCAACTCACAGCATCACCATTCATGACAAACACATAACCAGATTATGATCTGGAATCATCTGAGTCGTTAAGGTAACTCACATCTGTGTAACCCCTTACACTGAGTTCATCCTCACCTCCATAAACTAGGAACACATTCTTAGTCCTTCTCAAGTACTTAAGGATATTCTTTACCGCTGTCCAGTGACCTTCACCCGGATCAGCCTGATATCTGCTCGTAACACTTATAACATAGGAAACATCTGGGCAAGTACATATCATTGCATACATGATGGATCCAATAGCCGAAGCATATGGAATCCTACTCATGCGCTCACGCTCATCAGTAGTCGAAGGACACTGAGTCCTGCTGAGTTTTATGTCGTGAGACATGGGCAAGAACCCCTTCTTAGCCTCTTACATGCTGAACCATTTCAACACTTTGTCAATGTATGTACTCTGGCTCAATACAATTATCCTCCTTGATCTATATCTATAGATCTTGATGCCCAGAATATATGCCACTTCTCCTAAGTCCTTCATCGAAAAACTATTTTTCAATGAGGTCTTAACAGACTAGAGCATAGGAATGTCATTTCCAATCAGCAATATGTCATCTACATATAAGATTAGAAATACCAGCGCTCTCCCACTTTCCTTCTTGTAAACACAAGGTTCTTGTTCGTTTTTGATGAAGCCAAACTCCTTTACAACTTCATCAAATCGAATGTTCCAACTCCGAGATGCTTGCTTCAGCCCATTAATGGACTTCAGAAGTTTGCATACCTTTCTAGCATTGTTTGGATCGACAAAACCTTCGGGATGCATCATATACACGTCCTTAGTTAGGATTCCATTTAGGAAATCCGTCTTGACATCCATCTGCCATATTTCATAGTCCAAATGTGCAGCAATGGCTAGAATGATCCGTATAGATTTAAGCATCTCTACGGGCGAGAAAGTCTCGTCATAGTTAACTCCTTGAACTTGTCGAAAACCTTTTGCAACAAGTCGAGCTTTATGGATGTTAACATTTCCATCCATATCAATCTTATTCTTATAGATCCATTTGCAATCGATGGCTTTAAAACCATCAGGAAGGTCAACCAAGTTCCAAACATGATTGTCTCCCATGGACTCTATCTCAGGTCTCATGGCGATCAGCCATTTCTCATAGGTCGCAGGCTCATCATTGTCTAACAATAATAATTCCCGCGTTTCGTGGGGCCTCGCCAACCTTCGTGGTTGTGGTGCTTCTATTGCCACGGGTTCCTCAACTTGTTCTGCTACAATAGCATCACTTGTAGAAGCATCCCCAACTGGCTCATCTTGAACTTCTTCAAGTCGCACCGACCTTCCACTCGTTCCCTTTGTGAGAAACTCTTTCTCTAGGAAAACACCGCTACGAGCGACAAACACTTTGCCCTCTTCTCGGTTGTAGAAGTAATACCCTAAGGTTTCCCTCGGATATCCCAAGAAAATGCACTTATCCGATTTGGGTATTAGCTTGTCCGAGTGAAGTCACTTGACAAATGCATCACAACCCCAAATCTTTATAAAAGACAAACTGGGATTCTTTCCAGACCACATCTCATATGGTGTCTTGACTACAGATTTAGATGGTACCCTGTTAAGTGTGAAAGCTATCGTTTCTAGAGCATAACCCCAAAATGATAATGGTAAATCCAACTGGCTCATCATTGATCGAACCATGTCCAACAAAGTTCGATTGCGCCGTTTAGAGACCCTGTTTCTTTAAGGCGTTCCGGGCGGCGTGAGCTGTGGAATAATTCCGCAACTCTTAAGATGATTGCTAAATTCGTGACTCAAATATTCACCTCCGCGATAGATCGCAAGGCCTTTATTTTCTTGCCACGTTGATTCTCTACCTCATTCTAAAACTCCTTGAACTTTTCAAAATTTTCAGACTTATGCTTCATCAAATAGACATAACCATATCTACTGAAATTATCAGTGAAAGTAATGAAGTAGTGATATCCTCCTCTGGTTGTCGTGCTCATTGGTCCACACACATCAGTATGTATGAGTTCCAACAAGTCTGTCGCTCTCTCGGGTAAACCCGAAAAATGCAATTTGGTCATCTTTCCAAGTAAACAAGCCTGACATGTCTCGTATGATTCAAAATCAAACGAAGTTAGAAGACCATCACCATGGAGCTTCTTCATGCGCTTTTCACTTATATGCCCCAGACGATAATGCCATAAATCGGTAGGACTCAAATCATTAGACCGAAGCCTTTTAGCACTAACATTGTAAACAGATGCATCATCAAGATTTAAAATAAATAACCCATTCACAATGGGAGCATTAGCCATAAACATAGCATTCTTAGAGATTACACAACCATTGTTTGCACTCGCGAATGAATATCCATCCCTCATCAAACATGAAGGTGATAAAATGTTTTGACCCATACTTGGAATGTAATAACAATTATTCAAATCCATAATAAATCCTGACGGAAGGTGAAGTTGCATGACGCCGATGAACAATGCAGCAACCCTTGATTTATTTCCGACGCGAAAATCCACTTCGCCTTTCTGCACTTCTCTAGTCCTTATTAGCCCCTGCATCAAATTGCAAATATGAGCAACCGATCCAGTATCAAATACCCAAGAGTTAACATAGGAATCAGCGAGAAGAATGTCCACAATATTTACCACAAGCGTACCTAAGTGGGAATTACTCTTACTTCCACTCTTCTTCAAACAAGCCTGGTACTTGCTGTAGTTTCTCTTCCAGTGGCCATGTTCATGACAAAATAAGCACTCAGTGTCTTCTATAGGTCCAGCCTTTTGCTTGGGTGCAGGCTTAGGGATCGTATCCTTAGCCTTGCCCTTCTTCTTCCAAGAAGTACCCTTTTTCTTGAAGCTAGGCTTGTTCTGCACAGCCATCACATGGCTATGCCCTGCACACTTCTTCATGTCACTTTCTGTTGTTTTTAGCATCCCGCATAACTCATTAAGTCCCTTCTCCACCCCATGCATATGGTAGTTCGAAATGAACTGCCCATAGCTGGATGGAAGAGACGCCAAAATGAAGTCAGTATCCAACTCTTGGCCTAGTGGAAAACCAAGATTTTCCAAAGTCTAATTGTAACCAACCATTTTGATCACATGGGGGTATACAATTGCTCCCTCTGCTAGCTTGCATTCGACAAAGTACTTGGCAACATTGTACATCTCAGTCTTTTCCTGATCTTAGAACATGTCCTTAAGCTCAACGATCATATCGTACGCATCCTGATCCTCAAACTTGTTTTGGAGTTCAGGTTCCATGCATGCAAGCATAAGACATCTAACCTCAAGAGAATCATCACATGCTCTCTTGTAGGCATTCTTTAGGGAAGCAGATGCATTATCAGCAGGTTCATCGGGGATTGGGGTATCCAGAACTGTTTCCTTTTTATCAGACCTAAAAACAATTCTCAAGTTACGGACCCAGTCCGTATAGTTTGTTCCATTTAGTTTATCTTTGTCAAAGATCGAACGCAAAGAAAAAGGTGGTGTAGTGTTCGGTGCCATTGATCTACAACAGAAAACATGCAAAATACTAAACCATGTAACCAAGTAAGAGTAAAACATATTAAACAATTTAATAGCATATACTCCCACTTAAATCAATATCCCTCTATTGATACTAAGTGATTCAAGATCCACAATTAACAAGTCAACTAGTGAGCTTTAGCATCACTGCTGGAAGACAAGGTAAATCGGTAAGCAACACTTGCTAATCATATCACATATGACTCTTGTTTTTGGGTGACATCTCTATGTCAAAACTAGGCGCCCAACCTTTATGCCCCAAGGTCCTTAACTGTTAAGATGACCTTGTCAAGCTCACCAACCCTTATGCATGTAGGTATCCGATAGAAACCCATCCAGCCAAGGAAAGCCGTGGCACCCTAATTTCATAGGCCCACCAACGATTGTACATGGTGTAGGATGGTGCAAGGTTTGGTTGGGAGGGCATGGTTTAACTTAAACTTTGTGAGGGATCATTCTACTTCTATCATCTAACAATGCATAGAGTAAAACGCATAAGAATAGCATTCCCATAAATGTGACATAGTATGGCCCATTTTCTCATGGTGATATCTATTGCCATAGAACCTGTCCACCATGATGATATCCATCTTCATGTTCCATGCGAGCCATCCTCCAAGTGATGAGTCCTCCAAGAACTAATACAAGATATTACTCCTAACAGCTAGTAATCAAAATTACACAGTATTGGGATCATCACAAGTTGGCATGCAGGCCATTATAATAATTGACAACACACATGGCTCCAGCCGTGTTGCCCTACTCATGACACACAGGTCATGATAAATTTCATACATGCATCACATACATATATGGGCCATACTGATCACATACATCCTGCAAAAACAAGTTATGCATAGAATCGCATTCTACCGGATCATGTGACCTCGCAGCACCTAGTTACCTTAACGAGATACAAAAAATGTGCTATGACTAGGGGGGGTCTAGGGGGTCTCCCCCTGCGGGGTTCGAAGGGTCTCCCCCTACGACTAGGGGGAACCTAGTTACTGTGAAAAATGAGAGATCGAATCTACACAATTTTCTTTAAGGATTTTGATCGGCAAATCAAATTTACCATAAACCGTCTGTTGTTCTGATCTGATCAAACTCCTTTGATCACGGTACATCGATTTTAGATCTAGGTTCCAATTAGATCAATTATATTGATCGTCGCATAATTCAATAGGATTTATGTGTCACTGTCTTTCCCGATGGCGGAAACCGACCAGTAGGGGTAAGTCGTTCGACTACCTGAGAATCACGATCACGGAAAGCACAATCATAGATCGATCCTGAAACACCGCAATATAAACGATCACATCATTCATATCAATCTACATATCACCATATGCAACCATCACGAACCTATAACTGAACAATATCGGCTCTGATACCACTGAAGGGATACGGGTAGATTACACAAGTGCAAATCAAAATTTTCTACCGCGTAAACCAGGATTACTGTTGTCATAGATCACGGGATTACCACTGGACGCGTAGTTGCGGAACTTGATGAAGCGCGTCGAGTTAGTGCAGACGATCTATGTATCCTTCTCGTTCTCGTCCCACGAGCAGCTCCCCTTGCGCGGCTCGTCAAAGCTCTACAGATGCAGCGCCTCCGAGGTATCCACACATACAGGGTGGAAGCGTCAGACGCTGGACTGCTAGGTCCACGCGTGCAACACAGGCGTGAGGAGTGGCAGCTGGAGTGGAATGGTCTAACCCTGGTAAGCTCGCCCCACCCTCTCTTATATAGGCGTCCCTAGTGGGCTTCTACATTAACAGCCCATTAGTAGCCTAAGCCTGGTCTAATTCGGTTCCAATCCTCATTAGGCTTCCAGACCCTTAAGTGTGTGACCTATAGGTTCATATACGTATAGACATGATACAAATACACTTATTCTGTCAATAGTTGGTAGCAGCGTCTAGCAAGACGTGCCAACTCCTAAATGCATACAAAGATAATATCGGACGAACCATCACAAGGTTTAGTACATGTCTTTCCCTTTGCCTCACGATATTTGGTCTAGCTCCAAACTGACCTCCCTTTCTCGATACTGTGATTCGGAATCCCTTTACTAGGTTAACTCTTAACCATATGTAGCACGACCATGCATTTCTGGATCCGATCACTCGAGGGGCCCAGAGATATCTCTCTCAAGTAGAGAGGGGCAAATCCCATCTTGATCGACCATTCCTTGCAGCATGCTTTAGGACAAACCCGAAATCTACCTTTATAACTACCTAGTTATGGAGCAGCATTTGATCGCCCCAAAGTAGGTCGATCCACATCTCAAGTACATGCGACAATCTCAGGTCTAAGGACAAAAGGTACACGATGTGTAGAGAGAGAGCTGCAACTAATTGCCAGTCTCAAGTTGGGTCAGTCCAACCCCATGTTCATAACATGTGTCCACATCATTGGTTTGACATCTCCATATCTATGACTTGCGAAACATAGTCATCAACCAATCGATGTGCTAGTCTAATATTCACATGTGTCCTCACATGAACTCCGACTAGGGACAACTATTATATAACCATACAAGTAAAGAGTTTCACAAACAATTCACATAATTGCCAATCAATACAAGTTGCCTGATATGGATATTCAAGGAACATTACAATAACTCATGGATACATAAGAAATATAATCATCTCTATTATTGCCTCTAGGGCATATTTCCTTCAGATACGTCCAAAACATATCTACTTTCTCGAACACTTTGCTATTGTTTCTCCTCTAAACTTGTGTGATTTGTATACAACTAACATGGAATGACACTGTTTTCAGCAGAATTACCTTGGTGTCTTGTTTTTGTGTAGAAAATAAACTATCAGGAAAAATCCCGTAAAATATGCCAAAAATTATATTTCACCTGAAGATCCATGGAACCAGAAGACGAGATGGAGAGGAGGCCTAGGGGGGCCCACACCCACCCCAGGAGTGGTCCCACCATTGGTCGCACCTAGAGGGGGTGTAGCCACCCCTGGCACCCCCTCGGCCTCCCTCTGTGCCTATAAGTTGCCTTTAGACCTAAAAACTGGGAGGGGGTCGATAGTTTTCCAGAAATAGTTTCACTCCTCCGCTGCCACCAGAAACCAAGATTCGGATCCAGAAACTCCATTCTGGCACCCTGCCGGGACGAGGAATTTGGAGAGGATCATCACCATCGTCATCGCCAACGCATCTCCATCAACCACTGATGTTTCCCTCATCCATGAGTGAGTAATTCCCCATTGTAGGCTTGGGGATGGTAGGTATTGGATGAGTTCTATCATGTAATCGAATAAGATCTATTAGGGCATAGTACATAGTATCTCTATTAGTGCTATTTGACTTTGTTGCAACTTGTTGTGCTTAATGCTTGTCACTAGGGTCCGAATGCCATGATCTCGGATCTGAACTTATTATTGAATCATTATGATAGTATTGTTTGTGATCTTATCTGCAAGTTGTGTACATATATCATTGTCCGGATCCAAAGGCCCCAAAGTGACAATAACTAGGCCCCAGGGGGCCCACACCCCCTAGGCGCGGGCCCCTCCGGGCCGCGCCTAGGGCAGGTGTGGCCCACCTGGCCGGCCTCCGACTACGCCCTCTCGCCTATATCTTCCTCAAGGAACCCTAATACCAGGGGAGCGACCACAGATAGATTTCTGCCACCTTTATGGGGCGGAAAACACCGAGAGAAAGATCTCTCCGGCAGACAGATTTCTTCCGGGGAAATACCTTCCTGGAGAGGGGAGATCGTCGCCATCAACACCATCATCAAGCTAGAATTCATCGGGATCATCATCATCCACACCATCATCTCCACTAGCACCATCATCACCACTCCATCCCGCTGTAACAATCGTGTTGAATACTTGCTTAGTTCATTAGTGGAAACTTTCTCGTTGTTGATTACTATTATAGTTGTTGCTTGTGAGTGGAATCATTGGATTATTGTTTTATGTTCAGATTGTTATCCATTATCATATCATCTATGATCTTGATCCATATGATGTCTCATAAGTAGTTCGTTTAATTCTTGAGGACATGGTAGAAGTCATGTTGTTAGTAGTGGATTTGTGTTGAGTTATTATTCAATGGTTTAGTATTTAAGTTGTGGTGCTATTATTCTAGTGGTGTCATGTGAACGTCGACTACATGATACTTCACCATTTATGGGCCTGGGGGAATGCATTATGTATTTGACTACTAATTGTGGGGTTGCCGGAGTGTCAGAAACCTGAACCCCCGTTAGGACACCTTTGCACAAGGGAGCGTAGGATCTTAGAGTTTAAGGTTGTGGTTAGATTTTTATCTTAATTACTTTACTGTAGTTGCGGATGCTTGCATGGGGTTTAATCACAGGTATGTCTTAGTCCAAGTAAGGTCGATATGTTAGCACAGGTTCACCCACACAACACTTATCAACACCAAAGAAGGGTACTCAGCTATTTGAAGTGAAAGCACTTGACAGAATTCCCATGTGTCCTCGAGAACATTTGTTCCTTATATGTATTTCCATCGGCTTGTCCTTTGATAAGAAAGGATTGGGCGACTTTCTCATTGTCTTTATTACTTGCACCTTTATTTGTTGCTTTATCATAAAACCACTAAAAATCTGTTTGCTAAGTATTTACAGAGAGTTCCTGCTCCATACCACTAGTCAACATCTTCTGCTCCTCGTTGGGATCGACACTCCTATTTATCAAAAGTACTGCGATACACCCCCTATACTTGTGGGTCATCACCCCACTACCATAAGATGTGCTACAATGTCTACCTGGCCTGCAAGAAGCTCAAGCACTACTTCTAGGAGCATCCGCTCATGGTGGTGTCCACCGCACCATTAGGGGAGATCTTAGGCAACAAGGACGCCATGGGCTGGGTAGCCAAGTGGGGCATCGAGTTAGCCACCTACCGCATCCGGTATGAGCCGAGAATCACTATCAAGTTTCAGGTGGTGGCAGATTTCTTTGTTGACTGGGCGGAGAACCAGTACCTGCCACCAGTTCCTGTTTCCGAGTACTAGAAGCTTCACTTCGACGACTCGAAGATGCGCGGGGGCTTGGGAGCCGGCATCCTGCTCACCTCGCCCAAGGGGGGCCGGTTGGAGTATGTGCTGCAGATCCACTTCACCTCCTTGAACAACATCGCCGAGTACGAAGCTCTCGCACACGGGCTCCGGCTCACGAAAGAAATCGACATTCGCTGGATCATCTACTTTGGGGATTCGGATCTGGTGGTGCCACAAGTATCTGGCGAGTGGGATGCCCGGGACGCCAACATGGCCCTCTACTGGTTCGACATCCAGTTGCTCAATGCCGGCTTCGAGGGATGCGAATTCCATCACTTCCCCCGTGCTAACAACGAGGCGGCCGACGCGCTTGCGCGAGTCGGATCCACCATAGCGGCCATCCCTCTTGGAGTTTCCTTAGAGCATGTCCGCAAGCCGAGCATCACCCCCTCTCCAGAGTCCGAGTCCATCATCTAGGTAGCAGACCCGGGGGCTGTCGGCTCGAAAGAGCTGGGCCCTGCTGTTGTGCTCCAGGATCGAAAGACCAGAGGGCTGCCTCCTCCTTAAGAAAGTCATCGCCGAGCAAGCCAAAGGGCTCGGGGCATGCCGACTCGGGCATCCCACCCACTCGACCCCCGGATGAGCTTCAAATCATGCTGGCTAGCGTCTTCACCATATGGGAAGTTCCATCATCGGCCCAGCCCTTCATGAACTACCACCTCAACGACGAGCTCCCGGCTGATGAGGTGGAGGCGAGGCAAATCCGGTGCTGCGCGCACATGTACACCATCATCAACAAGGAGCCATACAAGCACAGCGCCGCATGCGTCTTTCAGCGGTGCCTCAACGAAGATACCGGCTACTGAAGGAGATCCACTAGGGGGAATGAAGCCACCATGCTTCCTCTCATGCCCTGGTGTAGAAGTCAATACGCCATGGGTTCTACTGGCCCACTTCCTTGGAGGTCGCAGACCAGTTGGTTCGTGCGTGCAACGGATGCCAGCGGTTCGGCCGGCTAAGGCACATGCCGACTTGAATACTCAAGACCATACCGATCACGTGGCCCTTTGGTGTCTAGGGACTGGACATGGTCGTCCCCTTCAAGCGAGCCCGAGCCGGCATGACCCACCTGATGGTGGTGGTGGACAAGTTCACCAAGTGGATCTAGGAAAAGCCGATCTAGAAGCTGGACGGTGCCACAGTCGTCACCTTCTTCTGGGACATCATCATCCGGTTCGGGTATCGCCACATCATCTTCATCGACAACGACACAAACTTCACCAGGGGAGCCTTCGCCCGGTTCTACCACAACAAGGGGATCTGACTAGACCTCTCATCCATCACGCACCCGCTGTCCAACGGGCAGGTAGAAAGACCAAACGGCTTGGTGCTAGCTGGAATCAAGCCCCGGCTGATCCAGCCACTGGAGCGCTCTCCCAGCCGCTGGATTGAGGAACTCCCAGCTATGCTGTGGATCCTATGCACTACCCCGAATCGATCAACTGGCTTCACCCCATTCTTCCTCACCTATGGCTCAGAAGCGGTCCTCGCGGCGGATATCGAGTTCCACTCACCCCGTAAGCTCCTCTACACGGAGAAGGAGAACCAGGAGGCGATGGAGGATAACGTGGACCTCCTCGAGGAGGCCCGCGAGCTAGCCTTGTCCAGATCGGCCATATATCAGCAAGGGCTTCGCCGGTATCCCTCCAACCGGATCTAGCCTGTCGCGTTCCGCAAAGGCGACCTGGTGCTTCGGCTGATACAAGAGACAAAGGGCATGCACAAGATATCTCCTCCGTGGCAAGGCCCCTTCATCATCAGCAAGGGGCTACACAACTGAAGGGAATATGCCCTGAGAGGCAATAATAAAGTGTTTATTATGTGTATTCCAAGTATATGATAGATGTTTATTTTGCATGCTATAATTGTATTAATACGGAAACTTAATACATGTGTGTTTAATAAAAAAACAGATGCCTCTCTCATAAACTAGCTCGTTGATTAACAAGATGATCAAGGTTTCCTGATCATGGACATTGGATGTTGTTAATAACGGGATCACAACATTAGTGTAATGATGTGATGAACATTCATCCGAAGTATAGCATTACGATCAAAGTCATTGAGTTTATATTGCTATAACAACTTACGAAGTGATCCTAATCCTTAGACCATGAGATCATGTCAATCACTAACACCGGAAGAGTTTCTTGATAACATCAAACGTCACACCGTAATAGGGTGATTATAAAGATGGATTCAGAACTAATAAAGTGTTATGTCGAGGCTCATGGATCGAGAGTGGAATTTGTTCATCCCGATGACGGATAGATATACTCTGGGCCCTCCCGGTGATATCACATTGATTAGCTTGCAAGCAAGTGATTTGATCACTGGAATGTTATATCACGGGAACGAGAAAAGAGTGCATGTCGGTAACGAGATCAAACTAGGTATGGAGATACCAATGATCGAATCTCGGACATGTAATATATCGTGAAACAAAGGGATTAAGATACTAGCTTAAAAGGTTCCGACAATCACAAGAAAGTCATCGTTGAATGTGTGGGAGTCAGTATGGGTCTCCAGATCCCGCTTCTGATTATTGATCCGAGAGGGGTCTCGATCATGTCCGCATTATTCATGAACCGTAGGGTGACACACTTAAGAGACACCGACATCCAATTGGAGCAAATGTTTCATGCGAGCGAATTAATAAAGCGCAGGAATTTATTTCACTAGATACCGAAACAGGTTTTCGGGTGAAATTGCATAAAGTGGTTATGCATGTGAAATGGAATTCTAGCAAGGGGTTATTTGTGAATGTTTGTCATTAAAGTAATTGACAAAATTCTGAATAAAATAAATGAGTTTTATTTAATGAGAGTTTGCATTAAATTTGGTGGAAATTTAATGAGAATTTGAGTGGACTTTTGAGTGGAGGGAATTTAAAAGACATTTTGTGAGTGGAGTGTCCACCCACATGAATGAAGGACGGGAGGGGGCAGCCCCCATGGCCGGGGGCCACCCCCTTGGGTGCCCCCCTCCTCCTATAAAAGGAGCCCCCCTCCTCACTTGTCTCTCACACCTCCTCGCGAAGGATCTCTCTCCCCCTCTAGAATTTATCCCCCATGGTCTCGGACTAGCGAGATACATGTTCCCGGTGGCTATTCGGCAAGAAAGAGTTGTGCTTCACGCATCGCTGGAGCGAGGAGGCGGAGGTTGCTCGGTGCCTCGAACGTGTGTGCGAGCACGGATGCGCTGCTGATTTGCGGCGCTAGGACTTCCTCTCGATCTTGAGATCGGCAAGAGATCGTCTACATCAACCACGAGTTGAACTCGTTAAGCTTTGTCGGTCTTCAAGGGTATGTTCTCTACGGATATACATCCGCCCGTTGTTTGTATCTAGTAGATTGATCTTGGTACATAGTTCCCATCGTAGGAAAATTTTTGTTTTCTATGCTGCGAACCCTACAACAACAACTCTTACTACCTCATCGACGCACAGAAGCCGCGCAAGAACATGATTGACAAGTCGGACGAGGAGAAGGAGCGGTCGTGGAATGCGGACCTGCTCCGACCAATGAATGAAAGATGTGGAACCCCGGCTGATGCTCGGGGGCTCCTTGCCAGATATATTGTTGTTGTTTTTTCGATTAAAACCCTGCAATGTGTTTTCGGCTTCCGTCGACCCCTAACCGCGGGGGCTCGCCTGTTGGCCCGGCCTGCTAATTCTATAAGACGACTGAGAAGTGTGCGACGATGCCGGAGGCCCAATCTTCCTTCAGCTATAGACCGCAACCCGGCTGTCCGGCTAGCAAGAGCAAAATCCTGAGGCATCCCACATGAGAAATGGTGAAAGATGCGACAGATCGGACAGTCCGTACATGTGCCTAGTTGGTATTTTCCGGGTACTAAGCCTCTAGTACCGTGTGTGATGTATTGTCAGCTCCCTTCGGCTTCGGCTCCTTCTCCAGACCGCAACCCGGCTTCCCGGCAAGAAAGTGACTAAGTGTTCAGAAAAGCCCGAGCTGGTTTTCGAAAAATAAAAAATTCTAGTCGGATAGCGACAGATCTACCACACAGTAATGTACTGATAAGAAACCATTTTCGTGTGTTTTCTTTTGCACAAATTGCACAGAGCCGGATCTCAAAGCTAGAGAAGATTAAAAGAACCTATTTGCGGTAGCAGCTCTGAATCTTGAGGGCTACACCCAGTGGGTTCGCTGGCGCGCCCCCACTTGAAGTATGTATCTCCCGGCTAGAATATGTTCCATCTAGTCAGGGAAAGGAAAAGCCAGCCGAGAAAGCAAGACAATAAGATCACCTGGGCCGGGATGCAGTTTCTCTGGTCCGGCTAAGTCCATCAGTCGGACATGCGAGGCGGAGCTATTCGGAATGCAAGAAGCAAGATTTTTTTGAAGATTCAAAGCACATATCTACGGTAGCTCCTTCGAATCTTGGGGGCTACACCCAGTGGGTGCGCTGGAACACCCCACTGGAAGAGTGAAGTTCCCGACAAACAGATGTCTTAGACAGTCAAGGCAAAGCAAGAGAGATGAGAAAGATGGAAGTATGAAAGAAATAAAGAGAGAAAGATGGAAGTAGGAAAGAAGAAAGAGAGAAAGACGGAAGTAGGAAATAAAGAAAGAGATAAATATTGATGTTATAAGGAAAGTAATAGAGAAAAAGGCCCAAAGTACAGCCGGATAGAGTAGCCGGACCGGGATGCAGTTTCTCCCATCCGGCTAAACAAGTCGGATTCTAAAAGGTATGGCGAAAATCAAGATATCTTTTTGAAGATTCGAAACACCTGGCTACTCCAGCTATTCCGAATCTCGGGGGCTACACCCAGTGGGTGCGCTGGCGCGCCCCCACTGGAAGCATGTGGTTCCTATCTAGAAGATGTTCTAGCCGGTCAGAGCAAGATGGCAAGCTCCTACCAAGTCAGAAGAGCAAGATTGCAGAAATAAAATAGAAGGAAAAAAGTCCCATGACCAAGTAAGACAGAAACAATAAGCTATCCAAGTAAAGCAAGGTGAAACCGACTAGAAAGGACCAGTCGGGAGAAATTAGTCGGACAGACTGATGCGGCTCGAATCACTATAGAGCTTCATTGGGAAACCCCAAGAGGAAGGTATGATGAGTACAACAACAACTTTTTCCCTTAGTAAGAAACCAAGGTTATCGAACCAGTAGGAGGAAGGAAATGACTAAAAGGTGTTCCTGGCATCTGGAAACCTGCACAACACAAACTCAAGACTTTGCCCCCACAAATAGTGAGATTGTGAATCTCACTAGTTTGTTGAAAACAAAGGATTAACTGTATGGTGTGGAAGGTAATAGTGGTTTGTAGAAAGTAAACAATAACAGTGGAAGATGTATTAATGGTAAAGATTGGACCGGGATCCATAGTTCACTAGAGGTGTTATCCTTAAGATAAACAAACATGGCATGCTGGGTAAAAAATTACAACAGGGCAATTGACAGGATAGAGCAAGGCATAACAATGCAATACTAGACATTCATGATCCTATGAGATTTTATTGGGCAATACAACAAGATACATAGACCTCCATCCAACTGCATCTTTGACTAGTAATCCACCTTCAGGTTATCACCCGAACCCCCTCTAGTATTAAGTTGCAAGCAACGGATAACTGCTTTAAGCAAAGTGTGTAAGGTAAACAATCCACTAATTCCATGAACAAGAGGCCGTTGTTTTCTCCCTATTAGCAACAACACATCTACAACCTTAGAGATTTATGTCACTTCCCCAGATTAAATAGAGGCATGAACCCACTATCGAGCATAAATACTCCCTCTTGGAGTCACTAGCATCTACTTGGCCAAGATAGCTACTAGAAACGGAGAGCATGCAAGATAACAAACAACACACACATGATAGAATCAATAAGACAAAACCATTAATCAATATGACATAGTAATCTCAATATCCATCGGATCCCCGCAAACACAACATGCATGATTTCAAATAGATGATCTTGATCATGAACGAAGCTCACAAGATCTAAACATGGTAGCACAAAGGAGGAGAAACAACCATCTAGCTAATACATGGACCCGTAGTCCAAGGTGGAACTACTCATGCTTCATACCGGAGGCTGGCATGGTGATGAAGAAGGCCTCTCGGATGATCTCTCCCCTCCGGCAGGATGCCGAAAAGAGATTCAGATTCCCCCGATCTAGGGACGATGGTGGCGGCGACTACGAACTATTTAGTCGATGATTGATCGAGTACTTATGGTTTAGGTATCGGGGGATTCTTATAGGTGAAGGCGGAGGCCGAGGGGGTGCCTTAGGCGGCTGCACCCCCCCAGGTGTGGGCCAGGCCAGGCCACGCGGCTAGGGGGTGTAGCCCCATCAAAGCCCTCCTCTGTCTCGTCTTCAGGCTCTGTGTTCCCCACGGTAAAATATTCACTACTAGGAAAAGGCCCATCAGTGGCGCACCATTTTGGGACTACAGTGACGCATACGGGATACGCCACTGTTATCTCGCCACTAAAGTTCAGTTCTGTGGCGCATATTGAAATGCGCCACAGAAGTCTGAAAAACTTTTGTGGCGCATATGGCCAAAATGCGCCACAGAAGTTCCGAACCAGATCTCAAACTGGGCGACGGCCAATATGCGTAAGTTTTTTTCCACTTCAAAACGCCGCCGATCTGCCGGAGGTGGTGCTCGCCGGAGGTGGGGGTCGCCGATGGAGGAGAGATGGAGGTCGCTGGTGGATGAGGTGGAGGTCGTCGGTGGAGGAGAGGAGGAGGCCACAGGAGGAGGAGGAGTAGGAGGAGAAGGTCACCGGAGGAGGAGAAGGTCACCGGAGGAGGAGCTCGCCGAGGTGGAGGAGGAGGAGCTCGCCGGGGTGGAGGAGGAGGGAGGTGGGAGGAGGAGGTGGAGGAGGGAGAAGCTCACTGGGGTGGAGGAGGGAGGAGCTCACCGGGGTGGTGGTGGAGGAGGAGGATAAGCTCACTGATGGGGGAATACCAATCGGGGTATACCCACGAAGCGGATTCGCCAGCTGGATCGAGCCGACTGGAACCTAGCCCTGAGCGGGTCGACTCGCCCAATACGGCGACTGACGCATGCTGCACCTAGGCGACTGGCGCCGACTGGAGGCCCAAGACGGCGACTCGTATACAAAGCCCACCAACACACTTGTAAACCCTAACTGGCTGCATATATAAAGCCACCAGGGGCACCCCCATGGGGTATGTCATATTACATCCTCTCCCACATATCTTATTATATCTAGTCTCTCCCTCCGCCTACGGCGAGTCCATTGTAAACCAATCTATGATCATATACTGGATTGATAGCAGGACGTAGCGATCCTCCATCGAGGGGACGTGAACCTGGGTACATCGTGTGCCAATCTCGCTCCCGCATTCTCCTACGTCGCCTTGCTCCCTCTACGTAAGCTACCCCCAGTAGCATCTGCCGTGCAATACCACGACAGTTGGCGCCCACCTTGGGGAACGCGGTGCTTGGAGGGTGAAGATCCGGGCGAGACCCTTCATCGTCAACCATGGCCAGATTGCATCTGGTAAAATCCTGCGATTGGGCGGCAACGCACGACGGGACGATGCACGTATCAGTTTCCGTATCAAGGCCAACGTATGTCGAGCTGACTCCAAACTGGACAAGACCTCATCGATTTGGAGCCAGCCACGCACGGCGAGCTACAACAACTTCAATTCAATAAAGAGAAAAACGAATTTCTCAATTCATGATCGATAATGCCTTTCATCTACTCCTTTTTTAATTATTAATATAATATGTACTGTATGTATGAACTACTGGTCCTTGGCGGATCGATTAGATCAGCTGACAGTATGCATAGATCGCTTATAAAACATCTTTGCCTTTTTGCCTATCTCGCATCCTCATGTTTGCGTGATCAGGCTTTACGTTCAATTAAATTGAGATCATATAATTTGGCACGAGTACTAATCTTTTGCTTTATTTGGCCTATGTACGAGGAACAAATTGATCGACACTGCACGTCTACACAAGGCGACATAAAAATTCAGGCTTGGGGACTTAAGCGCGCACGCGAGCACCTCGATGGCAACACGCGAACGAAGCAGACCCGACTAACTCTGCCATGCGAAGGTCTAGTCGGACACGCTGTCGCGACCTCCACCGAAGGATTGAACAACCGCTCTACCGCCAGCTTCTTCGACTTTTTGCCACCGTGTCTCCCACAACTCCGCCAATGATGACTCGGATATAGCCGATAATTTCTCCCACTCGATCTTATTTTAAATATTTATTTGTATACTGATAATCTGTTTATTAAATGTGTGTTATATGTACGAAGAAGAAGCAAATTGCACTCTCGCGACTCAGATGCGTGTGGAATGCCTACCCGACCAGCTCGGGAGACTCGCCTCGCCTCTCGCGATTCGCCCCTCACGGACTCGCCACGCTCGTGGGTCCTCCCGCCGCGGACTCATCACGCTCGTGGATCCTCCTTCCGCGGACTCGCCACGTCCGGCGACTCGTCCATCGCGCACTCGCCATGTCCGGTGACTCGTCCATCGCGGACTCGCCATGCTCCGGACCTTTGCCAAAACACGGACACACTTAAACGCGGACTCGCTAGGCTTGGAAACTCGCTCGTTGCGGACTCACCTGCCGCGTCGACTTTGCCATAGTGCGATCTCCGTCCGCCGCGTCAACCCCGTGTCCGCTGCGTCGATTTTGCCATAGCGCAAACTCCGTCCGCCGCGTCGACCCCGTGTCCGCCGCGTCAATTTCGCCATAGCGCGACCTCTGTCCGCCGCGTCGACCCTGTGTCCGCCGCGTCGATTATGCCATAGCGCGACCTCCGTCCGCCGGACGACGCCATGTCGGCCGCGTCGACTCTATCCGGCTACGTCTAATGTGTACGCCGCGCCTGCTAAGGGACTTTCATCGTCCGAGTCGCCACAGAGGGTCGCATGCCAGGAGGAGGAGAAGGTCACCGGAGGAGGAGCTCGCCGAGGTGGAGGAGGAGGAGCTCGCCGGGGTGGAGGAGGAGGGAGGTGGGAGGAGGAGGTGGAGGAGCTCACCGGGGTGGAGGAGGGAGAAGCTCACCGGGGTGGAGAAGGGAGGAGCTCACCGGGGTGGTGGTGGAGAAGGTGGATAAGCTCACTGATGGGGGAATACCAATCGGGGTATACCCACGAAGCGGATTCGCCAGCTGGATCGAGCCGACTGGAACCTAGCCCTGAGCGGGTCGACTAATACGGCGATCGGCGCATGCCGCACCTAGGCGATCACGCCGATCGAGGCCCAAGACGGCGACTCGTATACAAAGCCCACCAACACACTTGTAAACCCTAACTGGCTGCATATATAAAGCCACCAGGGGCACCCCCACGGGGTATGTCATATTACATCCTCTCCCACATATCTTATTAGATCTAGTCTCTCCCTCCGCCTACGGCGAGTCCATTGTAAACCAATCTATGATCATATACTGGATTGATAGCAGGACGTAGCGATCCTCCATCGAGGGGACGTGAACCTGGGTACATCGTGTGCCAATCTCGCTCCCGGATTCTCCTACGTCGCCTTGCTCCCTCTACGTAAGCTACCCCCAGTAGCATCTGCCGTGCAATACCACGACACTTACCGGGGTGGAGGAGAAGGAGGAGGAGGAGGAGGAGGAGGAGGAGGAGGAGAAGGAGAAGGTGAGGAGAATGAGAGAAGAAGTGGAGGAGAAGAAGGATGGAGGAGTGGAAGAGTATAAGAGAGGGAGAAGGGGGAGGGATTCAAAATTCGAATCCCTCCCAAAACTTCTGTGGCGCATATGGAAGAAATGCGCCACAGAAGTTTGTCCTCCTTTTTTTTGCAGAAAAAACGATCTTTTGGCCATAACTTTTTACTCTTTTCGAATTTTTAAAATCTAAATAATCTCTAAACGACCGATGGTCATTGCGAGCGGATGCGAAATCTCTTTCTCGTCATTTTGGTATATTATACGTATTTTTTCGACATCGTATGCAAAAGTTACGGCCGTTTTACCGTGGCATGAACTTTTTTTGTATAAAAAGTCGAAATGCATGTTTTTTAATTTTCCAACAAACTATACCATATTACCTATCACTATGTGAAAGGATTTTATTTTTTGAAGTGTTTTTCATTTTCTATTATTTTTTACAAGGCTAAAAAGGCGATCCACTTGGGGGGGGGGGGGTAGAATCTATTTTTCCTACAGAAATTTCTGTGGCGCATGCCTCTATATGCGCCACAGAAGATAAACTTCTGTGGAGAATATGGTCATATGCGCCACAGAATGTTGGTCAGAGTACAGTCAATGAATTATGTGGTAGGGTCCACCCGAGCTTTCTGTGACGCATATGTCCACATGCGCCACAGAAGTTGGAACTTCTGTGGCGCATGTGGACATATGCGCCACAGAAGTTCCAACTTCTGTGGCGCACCGCATTTGATGAAATGCGCCACTGGACAAGTTTTGTGGCGCATGGTCAGAACCATGCGCCACAGAAGGTCTGTCTATCTATAGCTAGTTTTCTAGTAGTGATTAATTTTGGCTTTTGTCCCGTCCAATTCCGAGAATATTCATTTTCTGACTTTTCTGGAACCAAAAACAACAGAGAACAGGCAAGACACTGTGGCATCTTGTTAATAGGTTAGTCCCAGAAAACATATAAAAATACCTCAATGTGTAGACAAAGCAAAGCAAAGTAGATACTAAACAAGCATGGAAAATCAAAAATTATAGATACGTTTACGACGTATCAAGCATCCCCAAGCTTAACTACTGCTCGTCGTCGAGTAGGTAACTGATAAAAAGAATAATTTTTTAGGTGACATGCACCATCAAAATCAAGATTAAACATTTGCAATTGAAAGCTGGGATCAAAGTACTCTAAACATGAGCATGAAATATGAAGTTCTAACAATAAGATAAAGTAACTATGTTGTAACATGAAAAGATACAAACAAAGATTCATGAATAATAATGCATTGAAAGACGTTTGTTTGTTTCACATATAGAAAACATAGCATAGTGGCATTCAGCTGTAAAGGTCCCAACCTTTAATAAGGTAGAGATCCCTGTGTTTACAATGCTAGTCCCTAGATCAATAGCTAGCATCCACAGTTAAGATGTAATATCAAGAAACAAAGGTCATAATAAAACTTTATAACCAGGAATAAAATAATTCATTAAATCTTACATAGCTCATTTGGCTATCTCATTACAATGCAACAAAAATATTTATATAGCATGGAGTCCTTCATCTTCAAAGTGCCATAGGCAAACATGTTGGTTGTAGACGTGTAATCCTATTCAACACACTTCACTAACATCAAACAAACCTGCAACATAATAAGTTTCACCCACAAGGGTCAATACGTTTGAATTGTATTGGCAAGTTTCATTACTATGTAGAAATAAGTGGAACCTATCAATATATGCATATTTGGCTAAGTAGGGTTTAGGCTCATTTGCAGAAAGCAATATAGTTTTATCCTATCTTTTCAAAATAGTTTTGATCTTTTAACAATCTTTCTGAACTTCTTGGCAAACTCCAAGTGCTTCTAGTCCCTTGTTGACACCATCAAGTTTTACTTTGAGAAATTGGAATGTTGAGATCTTCCATAGCTTTAGGGCTTAGTTGCTTAGAGTTGTCCATAACCGGGGACACGGCTAAGTACATAGAATTTGATCTTCTGCAGAAGTTGTACACTTTACCCACATGACACAATCTCTTCTTGACGCCACCAGTGGCCGCTGGATAAGTACACACCAAATGGAGTACCGGCAGATCGAGAATGTGACCAAGTCTTTCCATAGAAGTCCTCCAAATACATAATTCTAGCATATCTACCAGGCACCAATGTAAGGATATATTTCCAATACATGAATCCAGTTAACCTGAGTAGGTGCCAATGCAAGGGTCATCCACTATGTAATTGACTAAGCCAGAGCCCATTTAGCATGTGGTTGTACATGGAAGCCACTGTACGAGAAACATTTTCAATCTCTAAATCCCTGGGTGGTTTTCTTCTAGTGTACATACAAAAAGATAGCCATATAAACATGGTTCCTTTTGTTGCCACCTTATCCATAATTGAGTATCCAAATTCCACCCAGGTGGTTCCTTGAGTACTTGTTTTATTATATAAAACATATATTTTTACAACACTTCATATAATCATATCATGTATTCCATCCCAAGTCTATAGCAGGTCTAAGCATACTGCAACTATGATGTTTTCATAAGGAAGATATAAAGGATTTCCTAATAGGACTTAGCATAGTATAGTAATATATTAGCCCTATCATGCATATTACAAAAATTCTACTAAGTGTAGTGAAAATAGTAGGACATGGATGATAGTGTCACATGCTTTTTTAGTAGAGAATTTTGGTTCACTCCTTGATCTTGCAATAATCACACTCTTCAAATTTCACTACAATTCAATCAAGCAAGCACATATTCAAACTACCATTCAAACAATTCACCACATAAAATGATAAAAGCAAGGCAATGCATGCAAGCATGCGAAAGATTATTTTATTTGGAAAATTGGTTTATAATAGGTATAAACATTTTAAAACATCTAAAGGTCATTTATAAATGTGGAAAAATCATTTGAATCCAAGTTAGTGAAAATGGGCCATTTAAATCATTTTGTTTTGCTAGAAGTGATTTACATCAAAGTAATATTTTGTAATTTTAGCCAAATATATTCTTTAAACACAAATGTTAGTGTTTATGTTTAAAGGGTTTAATATTAATCCATTTGCAAAAGGTTTCACCTAAATTCCATTGAGAAATCGAAACAATATTTTTATTTGCTAGAAATGCCTTTAGCCAAGTAATAATTTACTAGGGTTCATCAAATGTATTTTTAAATCCTAAAACTTGGTGTTTAGGGTCAGGGAGTATAAATCAACCCATTTGCAAAAGGTTTTACTCAAAAAAGCATTTTTAAACCATAATCAACATTTTTATTTAACTAGAACTGCTTTTATTCAAATATTTATTCCCTAGCATCACAAAATGTATTTTTAAATCTACAAGTTGGTTTTTATGGTCAGTAGGTCCAAAACAAACCTTTGACAAAATATTTTACCCTAAAACTATTTTTAGAATATATTTTATACTCAAAATATGCCTACACATGTTTCTGTAAAAACAACCAATATTACATAAGCAAATCATTAAACAAAGGGCATGATTGGATATAATTCTTTTTCTTGATTCCAATGATATAAAGTTTGCAAAATTTGGACGTGTATATTTAAAGTTATGAATTTTGCAAGTTTAAACATCATATAGAAATGTTTCTGTCTATTTAAAACAAAAGTTGTCCACGTGTCTTATTCTTACTGGCAAATACCGATTCGCACGGATCGCGCTCTGTGGACCGTCAGATCTAATTAAAATCGCACGGTGTAAACTACTCGATACCCTTTCGATCTAAGATCTAATCTTAGCCCACCGATTCAGATCTAACGGCTACCAACGCAACTACCAGGAACTGGCGGCGCTCGACGGCTGCGCGCGGCGGCGACGCTCTGTCAGAAGCGTTCCAGCGAAGATAGGAAGCGAGGGAGAGGATAGGGTGCTCACCGCGTTTGCAGGGTCGTAGTGAAGCTCAAGGTGGTCTCAGCTACTCAAGGGGCGCATGGAAACATCGGCGATTGCTCACCGGAGATGGCGTCGGCGTCGGGATCACTAAGGTATGGTTGTGGCCGACGCTACAAGGCAAAAAAGGGCGCGCAAGATGTGGCGTTAGATGCGTATGAGCATGGTGAGTGTAAGCATAGCCTCCAAAGGGAAAGGGGCAGTCAGGTCTCACCGGTAGGGGTCGCCGGAGTTGAGGCAGGAGACGGTGGCGAGAAAGCTTCGTTGTTGCCGAGCCTCTAGGGCATGCGCGGTCAAGGAAAAGGTGCTGGAAGGTGCGCATGTCGATGGGGAATAGGCTCGTGGGTACTGGGAGGCAAGGGGAGGGTCGACATCGCCGGAATCGGTCGTTGAGTTCGTCGGAGTCGTGGGTGTTCAAGCGTGAAATTTGGGCAGCCTAGGGGCAGGGAGGGAGTGGTGTCTGGGGGGAAATGGAGAGGAGGGCAAGGCGCTTAAGATTGCGTGGTCTCTGGAGGGATTAACGTCGCTGTTTACACGAATTTACACCGGGGATTAAACGATAGTGAATGGCAGTGAGGAGAGGGGAAACGGTCGTAGGGTGGAGACGACGACTGGCAGTGTGGGGTCGCGCTGTCAGCGTGGGGCCAAGCATTCAGTGACTGAGCGGGTGAGATTGCGAGTAAGAAAGAACAGGGGCAGAGGGATTCTCGGGTGGGCTCTTGCTAGGCTAGTTGGGCCTGCTTAGTTGGGTAGGTTAGTTTGTGCTGGTCCATTCTATTTTTTTCCTTCCCTGTTTTCTTTATCTTTTCTATTTTTCATTTCTGTTTTCAAATTCAACATTCATTTGAATTCAGATTTATTTTTCAAAACCTTTTCAAACTTTCAGTAGGTTTTATTATGTTTATTAATTTTTTAAATTTCCATTTTTAGAATACTTCAAACATTCCTTTTATGGTTTATTATATATTTAAAATAGACACTTGTCATTATTTAAATCGGATTTTAAATATATTTTCAAACTTCTATTTTAATTCCAATTTTTTTTACCAAACCTTTTTCAGTAGATTTTATTTATTCAGTAGTGCAAACAATTCACTTTGAATTATTATTTAATATGATTTAATGTTCATTTAAATTGGGAATTTGTATTTATTTAAATAAAATTGGATATTAATCAATCCTTATAATTTTATTTAATTAATCCATTACTCCTTTTATTATTCAATAAACTTTCATTTCATTTTTTTGGCCCAGATTTAAAATATTTGTTGACAAATTTTTATATGGATCAAATCAATAGTCTTAAAGAGATCTTGGAAATGAATTATTCTTTTAGGGTTTTGGTTTATTTTCCCGTTTAAATTTCAAGATACATTCATTGATGAATGCATTTCACTTGATTGAAATTTGTTGAATTCCCTTTTATTCAATTTTGTTCAAGAAGGGTTTTGATGTTTTCTTTTAGAAACAAAAAGTTTCTTTACACCCTAAATTTCAACAATCATTTCTTTTGTTTATTTTTTTTTTCACATTTCAAAATTTGGGTAAATCAGCTTGTCCCTCATGTAGTAGCAATAAATGCATAGGACACCTTCAAAGTCCATAAGGGTGACTAGATACAAATAGTTCAAGAACAAGCAATACCAACATTATGAATAAATCAATAAGTTTTGGGACAATGCACATAGAACTAAGAATGGCAACTATGCTCTCTTAACTGGTGCCTAAGGATAGAAGGTGGAGACTCAATATATAAGTGGAAGAAAGGCCCTTCAAAAAGGGAAGCAGGGATTTCAAGTTTCATAAAGAGCTTCCAAAAATTATGGTACTTGTTAGTTTTCAGCTCTCGTTGCCCCTATCATAAGCATCTTGAAGTGTTTAAGGTTTAAGTGAACAAACTATGGAGTATATGCTTGACAAAGTATAAGTTGGCAATCTCATGTCCCTTGAGTATGAGGGCCGCTCCTCATGCTACTTAACTTTAATCATCAGTAAGTTGTTGTCATAGTAAGTGCATGTGTATCACAGAGAACCGCCAATAGGGTACCCCTTGCACATGACACATGAGCTATCCCATATCAAAATGACAAGGCAAGCAGACAATGAGCATCTCGGAAAATGGTGTTTTTTCTCTCTTTCCTCTTTTCTCATCTCTTTTTTTCTTTTTCTCAATCTCTATCTCTCTTATTTTATAAGAAGAATGCTTCATTGATTGCTCACTATGGTGATTCTGCAAGTTTCCACCATGATTAGGCATGGCTTAGGCTAGCGGCCCAGGAGTTTCTCTAACATATATACATAACTCCATGGACTTACAAGCTCCACTTTTATTTCACACCGACGACATCTGCAAACAAAAGAGCATGATATCAACTGGGTAACATGTACCAGTGCAATGTTGAAAACGTTCCCCATGACAACATGGTTCTGCTAATTCCAACGTATAAGTGCAAGCATATACGACATAGATGACACAATGGTTCAAGTGTATTTAGGGGCAAGAAAAATAAAGCGTGCCATCAAGTTTGTGAAAGCTTTAATCACTAAGTTTCACATAACAAGTTTAATTTGGAAGATAGATAAAACAAGAATATACTTGGAAAGTTGTAACAGACCTTGCATTGGAATTTATAGTGGACACTTTGTAAAAACTTGGTTTCTTGGGAGTTGTATGCATGAGTAGAGCTTACTCATACAACTGGAGGCTAGCAAAAGACTGGGAGCGACCAACTAAGAGAGCAATAGTGGCCATAATCATGCAGAGCGACAAAACATTACTAATCAAAGCATAAAGTGGTACCGCAAGTCAAAAACTAAATAATCCTAGAGGCTATGGTGACTGGTTCATAGTCATAACATGGTGTGAGCATGTGCCTAGTCAACCCAAACAAAGCATCAAAGGAGAATACCACAATACTATGCTTCTGTATGCTAAAACAACACATGATTCTTTCAAGGCACATTAAGCAATCCTAATTATTTGGAGCAAGTCATGCTACAGCAGTAATAACTAAGCATAAGGTCAAAACAACATCTAACATGACATGATAAAGTCTAAGTCACAGTCAAAGCAAGCTCCTCTTGTACTACTAAAGCAAGAACTTCCTACTCATTTCCAACACCAATCAACTTATTTGAAACAACACAACGAGAATGGGGGTCCATCCTACTTTATTCAAGCAAACCAAACAAACTAAACAAACCAAAAACAAAAACTAAGATGCTCCAAGAATAACACAACAATGGATGAAACAATAAAAACGAAGTGTCTAGAAAGACCTCAGATTTTTATTGATGAAGAAAGGGGATGCCTTGGGCATCCCCAAACTTTGACGCTTGTACCTCTTGAATATTTCTTGGGGTGACAGGGGGTGGCATCCCCAAGTTTGAGATTTTTTCCATTCTTCATCTTATTACATCATTCTTCCTCTACACCTACAAATTTTCCTTCATACAAAACTACACACAATCTTCATTAGCAACATTAATGCATTCAAAAGATAATAGACCTTTGGATTTAGTTTTAAAACAGAAAAACTTTCACTAAAGACACAAGCTACTGTAGCAATTCCCTCAAAAAGCTCAATTTCCCAAAAAGAACCCAAAAAGGAATCAATAAGAAGCAAATGCAAATAATGGCAGAAATTTGTCAAAACAGACCAGCAGGTGGAAACCGATTTTTTGAAGAACTTATGTTGCTCAAATCAAAAAGTGTTAAACTAAGGAAAGTTATCTAACAACCGGGGGGATTTAGTCATAAAATTACAGCTCAACCTGACATACAGAGATTTTACACGATTGTTTATAGTGGAGCACAAAAATCTGTTTCGGGACAGCAACTCCCCAAATCTTACTTCCTTCTCATTAGTGGTCATTCTTGGCACAAAAATCAAATAAAAAGGATAAGGAGAGGTTATTATAGAATTAATAACTTCCAAGACTCAAGAAAACTATTGGGTTATCTTCCAAGAAGTACTTTTCTTTAACGCCTTTAAGTTAGGCACAAGAAGCAAGAATCAAGTATTTTCAAATGAAGAAGCATTAACATCAAACCTTGCTTTCAAAGGAGGAGAAAAAGGCAACTTCTCTCTCCTCATAGTGAAGTGTTCAATACCTTTCTTGAATGGAAATTTATAATTAATGGTGCCTTCTTTCATATCAATGATGGCACCAACAGTTCTAAGAAAAGTTCTTCCCAAAGTAATAGGACAAGAAGCATATCATTCAACATCCAAAACATAGAAATCAACAGGGACATAAGAATTGTTAACCATAATAAGAACATCATTAACACTCCCCATGAGTTTCTTTTTATCATTGTCATTAAGTGGGACATCCAAATAGCAATCTTCTAAAGGTGGCAAATCAAGCATTTCATAAATCTTTCTAGGCATAATAGAGACACTAGAACCAAGGTCACATGAATCTTTCAGATTAAAGTCATTCAATTGCATATCAATGATGGGTTCCCAAATATCTTCTACTTTCCTAGGAATAGAGGCTTTATGTTTCAACTTTTCTTCCTTAATTTTAATAAGAGCATCTGTAATGTGTTTGGTGAAAGCCACATTCATATCACTAGCATCTGGACTTCTAGCAAGCTTTTGTAGGAACATAATCACTTCAGAAATATTGCAACCATCAAGATCAAAATCAAACTTAGTATCACTGGTAGTAGACTCATTAGGAATTGTGGTAGGAGGAATAGGGACTTCTTGTGGTTTGGTGGCATCCATATTGGTGGTGGTAATAGTGCAAACACTATTGTTTCTAGCAATTTCAGTTTCTCTTTCCCACTTAGCATGCAGTTGAGCTAACAATCTAAACTTTTCATCAATAGTAACTTGTATAGCATGAGTAGAAGCAAAGGTACTTTCTAAGGTTTTAGGTTTAGCATCCATTTTACTAATCAAAGAGGACTGTGCTTCAGACAAAGAGGAAATAATTTTCTCAACATTCAAAAGCTTTTCCTCCATAGTCTTGTTGAGAATAGTTTGTTTACTAATAAAGTTTTTGAGCATGACTTCAAGTTCAGATGGAGCACTTCTAGTTAGTTGTAGGAGTTTCCATAGGTATTTCCATTATTAGGAGGATAAGGCCTATAATTATTTTGCTACCAAAATTATTCCTATAGGCATTATTGCTAAAATTGTTGTTTCTAATAAAGTTCACATCAACTTGCTCTTCTTGAGCAACCAAATAGGCTAAAGGAACATTATTTGATCTACATGATCTTTTCCATTAACAAGAATAGTCATGATAACATCAATTTTATCACTGAAAGAGGAGGTTTATTCAATAGAATTTACCTTCTTACCATGTGGAGCTCTCTCAGTGTGCCATTTAGAATAGTTGACCTTCGTATTATCAAGGAGCTTTGTTGCAGCACCCAAAGTAATGGTCATAAAGGTACCTCTAGCAGCTGAATCTAACAAATTTCTTGAAGAGAAGTTTAAACTTGCATAAAAAGTCTGGATAATCATCCAAGCAGTCAGTCCATGAGTGGGACAATTCTTTACCAAAGATTTCATTCTTTCCCAAGCTTGAGCAACATGTTCATTATCAAGTTTTTAAAATTTCATTATTTCACTTCTCATAGATATAATTTTACCAGGAGGATAATATTTTCCAATAAAAGCATATTTTCACTTAATCCAAAAATCAATACTATTTCTAGGCAAGGATAGTAACCATTCTTTAGCTTCCCCACTCAAGGAGAAGGGAAACAATTTGAGCTTAATAATATCTCCATCTACATCCTTATATTTTTACATCTCACAAAGTTCAACAAAGTTATTGAGGTGCAGCAGCATCATCAGAACTAGCACAAGAAAATTGCTCTTTCATCACAAGATTCAACAAAGCAGGCTTAATTTCATAAAAGGTAGCATCAGGAGCAGGTGGAGTAATAGGTGTACTTAGGAAATCATTGTTGTTTGTGCTAGTGAAGTCACACAACTTGGTGTTCTCGGGAGAGTTCATTTTTTCAAAAGTGGAGCAAACCAACAGCAGCAGCATCTAGAGTAGGAACTAATTTTTTTGTGTTTTTTATAAGAAAAAGCAAACTAAACGAAACTAATTTTTTTGGAACTTTTTGATAAAAAGGCAAACAAAACAAAGAAAAAGAAACTAAGAAAAACAAAAACAAAGTAACGAGAAAGGTTGGGAAGGACTCCCCTTGTGAAGTCGTCCTTAGCCTCCCCGGCAACGGCGCCGGAAAAAGGCTTTATGCGGCTCAGATCACTGTAGAGCTTCGTTGGGAAACCCCGAGAGGAAGGTATGATGAGTACAACAGCAAGTTTTTACCTCAGTAAGAAACCAAGGTTATAGAACCAGTAGGAGGAAGCAAATGACTCAAAGGTGTTGCTAGCAACTGTAAACCTGCACAACACAAAATCAAGACTTTGCCCCAACGAACGGTGAGGTTGCCAATCTCACCGGTTTTGCTGAAAACGCAGGATTAACTATGTGGTGTGAAAGGTAATGGTGGCTTGTGGAATGTAAACAGTAACAGTGGAAGATGTATCAATGGTAAAGATTGGACCTGGGTCCATAGTTCACTAGAGGTGTTCTCCTTAAGATAAACAACATAACATGCTGGGTAAAAAAATTACAGCGCGGCAATTGACAGAACAGAACAAGGCATAACAATGCAATACTAGACATTCATGATCCTATGAGATTTGATTGGGCATTACAACAATATACATAGACCGCCATCCAACTACATCTATGACTAGTATCCACCTTCAGGTTATCATCCGGGCCCCCTCCAGTATTAAGTTGCAAGCAACGGATAACTGCTTTAAGAAAAGTGTGTAAAGTAAACAATACAATTGTTCCATGAACAAGAGATTATTGCTTTATCCCTAGTAGCAACGCCATATCTACAACCTTAGAGATTTCTATCACTTCCCCGGATTAAATAGAGGCATGAACCCAATATCGAGCATAAATACCCCCTTTTGGAGTCATTAGCATCTACTTGGCCAAGATAGCTACTAGAAACAGAGAGCATGCAAGATCTCAAACAACACAGACATGATAGAATCATTGACCAATATAACATAGTAATCTCAATATCCATTGGATCCCCACAAACACAACATGCATGATTCGAAATAGATGATCTTGATCATGAACGGAGCTCACAAGATCTAAACATGGTAGTACAAAGGATGAGAAACAACCATCTAGCTACTACGTGGACCCATAGTCCAAGGTGGAACTACTTAGGCTTCATACCGGAGGCTGGCATGGTGATGAAGAAGGCCTCTGGGATGATCTCGCCCCTCCGGCAGGGTTCTAGGAAGATCTTTAGATCCCCCTGATATAGGGATGATGGTGGCGGCGGCTACACACTGTTTCGTGGAAGATTAATCAGGTACTTAGGGTTTAGGTATCAAGGGATTCTTATAGGTGAAGAGGGAGGCCGAGGGGGTGCCCGAGGTGGGTGCACCCCCATAGGAGCAGGCCAGGTCAGGCCGCCCGGCCATCGGGTGTGGCCCCCTCGAGGCCCTCCTCTGTCTCCTCTTCTAGCTATGTGCTCCCCACGGTAAAATATTGACTTTGGCTTTTGTCCCGTCCAATTACGAGAATATTCATTTTCTGAATTTTCTGGAACCAAAAACAACAGAAAACAGGCAACTAACACTGTGGCATCTTGATAATAGGTTATTCCCAGAAAACATATAAAAATACCTCAAAGTGTAGACAAAGCAAAGCAAAGTAGATACTAAACAAACATGGAACATCAAAAATTATAGATACGTTTACGATGTATCACAGACCTAGTGAAAGACATACGCATCAAGGAAAAAGTAACCAGATAATAATTAAACGTCGGGGCACGAAGCCCCGCAGATCCAAGGTTCCAAGATACAAGTTCGCAAGACCATAAGTTATGTACAAATACACTCGGCATCTCGGGGATCCCTTCTTCATGCCGTCAGCCCTTTGCCGTGAGGAGCGCTTGAGTCGGCCCCGCCCGACTGAGAGGACGTCTCTTCCTCGCCTTTCGGCCCAGCGCTCGCCTTCGTCTCCATTAACACCTCATCAATGTCGGCATAGTTGGCGATCGTGATGGTGGCCAAGCGGAGTCCCGGATGGGCTTGGCGCATGATGGGAAGGTCGGTCCTGGCTCGGAAGCCCTTCGTCAACTTCTCGACGCGCGCGTCCTTATACCAGATCAGCATCAGTGCCAACGCCATCTCGGAGCCGGAACGAGTGGCAAGCTCGCGGAGCCGGTCGATGGCGTTTGGCGTGTCGCCGAGCTTAATGGCCAGGGCGCCCAAGGTCTCCGGCAGGAGTTCACCTGGCCAGATGAGGTCAGGGATGGCGGCGCTGGCTTTGCACAGGTTGGCGGAGTCCTCCCCGAGATGCACCTCCAGATCCCGGGCATAGGCCTTCTCGCTCGGCGTGACCTGCTGCACCTGGTCGTAGGCCAAAGCATCTACTTGCGGATAGAAACCTTTTTGATCAAAAGGGGAAGTCAAACCACAAAATTCGGCAAGATCAATCGGACGAACGTAAGAGGAAGAGGTAGCCGGACTCACCTTTTTCTATGTGCCCGATGTTCATCATCTCGCCCTTGAGGAAGGCAGTGTGCTCCTTTAGCCGAGTGACCTCCTTGTCCAGGAGATCGAAGGCGGTAGCCCAGCTAGCGAGGGCCTCCTCGCGCTCCTTCACCATGGCCTCGAGCTAGTCGGCCTTGGAGTTCCACTCCTTGTTCTGCACGCGGAGCATGGAGTTTTCCCGGCTGAGGCACGCGTTGGAGCGCGTCAGTCGGTCAATTTCATTTTGTGCACAAACGAGGATGGCTGTAGCACAAGACAGAGAAAGAAAGAGGAATGAGAAAGAAGTCGGAAAAAAATAAAGGAAAGAAGAAAAGCAAGATGGAAGACTTACTCCGCGACGTCCCCCTTGCCGTAGCCAGCTGCTCCGCCGCGGACTGGTTGGCGCTCTCCAGCGTCGCCTGCAGCTGCCGACATTCCTTGAGTCTGGCTTTGAGGTTTCCCTCGAGGGCCTGTAGCGAAGGCCCAGCCTCCATGGGGAGCGGCATGAGAGGACCGGATAGAGAAGCCGGGGTGTCGTGGGCGGCAGTCACCCACTACACTGTCGACTCCTCGTCGGGGTCGACTTCCTCCACCACCACCGTATCCTTGTCGTCTCGAGAGCCCCCGCACTGGCTGAAGAGCCCCAACCCGGACCGGAGGCCGCATCTGGCTGACCCGGCGTGCTCAGGGGTGCGACGGGAGCCGCCTAATCACGGTCTCCGGCTCTGGCGGGGGGTGACTTCAGGCGGAGGCGGGGGCGGTCGTCGAAGGGGCGTCAGGCTGGATGGGGGGGTCGCGAGGCAGCGAGGTGGAGATGTTGCGAGTCGGGCTCGCGGCGCCAAAGGAGAGGAGGGAACTGCGTAGGCTAGAACAAAGTTAAGACAAGAACAGGGAAAAGGGAAAGAGCAAAATCGCAAGAAAGAAGAAGGAACAAGACAAAGGAAAAATAGACTTACCCCTGCACCACCGATGCGCCGGCCCTCTTACGGGCACCCCTGGCCCGGCCGAAGTATGGAGGGATGCCCACCCGGCTGCGCTTGGCAGCCGGATCCTTGGGAGCGACAGCCTGCCTTGAGCTCTCCTCGCCGGCTCGCTTCCTGGCCAGCTCGGGTGGCGCGGTGTTGTCTCTCTCTTTCAGCACCGGGCCATGCGGGTCCTTCACCACCTCGTCGGTCCAGCTAGGGAAGAACCCCTCCTCGCTGTCTGAACCCTCGCTGGATCAGTGCGGGCGCGGTTCGGAGAGGTTGGCAGTGAAGACCTAGAGGTGCGCCACTACTAGGAAAACGGCTATAGGTAATCAGCACATCCGTGGCTCACATGGTTGAAGTGCCCCACGGCTAAAACAGGCGTGGCTCACCTGTGGGCAGTGCCCTACTAATAACTAGAACATCCGTGGCGCACATGACCCTAGTGCGCCACAGATATGTGTGGGCCAGGGCCCTGTTGGCCACACGCCAAACTTCTGTAGCGCACTACAGCCATGTGCGCCACGGTTGTTAGGGTCATCTGTGGCGCACGTGTGCATGGTGCGCTACGACTGAGCGCATGCCCACCTCTGCTCTGAAACGGCCACAAACTTCTGTGGCGCACTCCGCCTAGTGCGCCACAGGGACTAGGAGCATCTGTGGCGCACTCCCCCTAGTGCGCCACAGAAGTTTGTACTCCCTGTGGCGCACTGTGGCCGTGTGCGCCACGGATGTGTCGATTTTTTTAGGACAGCACTTTATGTGCACATGTGTGACCACATCCACCACCCCACACTTCACTTTCCCCTTCTTCTTCCTCCTTAGATCTAGTCGGGATCTTCTCCTTCCCACCTCAATTTCTCCACACATTCACCATTTTTAGCATGTAAAACTTGCTTTGGATGTTACATAAGTAATAGAGGAGGTCTCCGGTCTCTCATCTATCCGTCTCCGGTCGACGCGCGCACCTCTCCTTTCCATCTTTCTCGTGATCGGTCTCTCATCTCGGTAAGTTGTCCATGTAAGGATGTGTTCATGTGTATATGGATGATGCATGTGCTCATATGTATGTAGATGATCGATGCTCATGATGTGTGTATGTGTGGAGAGGATCGATGGTCATATGTGTGTGTATATGGAGAGTATCGATGATGCTCATGCATGTGTGTATGGAGAGGATAATGATATGTTCATGTGTGTATGGATCGGTCTCTCTCTCTCTTGTGTTTGTATGTGAACAAGTTGCCATTTGTTTTGCCAAAATGTTGATTCATTTCCATTTTGGCAAGACTTTGGCATTTCGAAAAGGTCCTAATTTTAGGATAGGTCATGCCGAAATTTTCTATCGACCATTGCATGCATGCATTCATTATGTGGTTCTAATAGACTTCAAAATTGTACCGTACATCGTGGGCAAAAATGGTCCGCATAATGAGCGAAGGCATTGTGGCTAGATTTTTGAAATGTGCGACGGCCGACATGATACGAAATAACAAGACATATATAAGATGTCCGTGCGTAAGATGCAAACTCAACTGGGTGATCGACGATTCCGGAATCTGCAGCGCACTCGCCCGCCATGGTTTCATGGATGGATACACTCGTTGGATAAGCGATGGCGTAGATGATGGAGACGGTGATCATCATCACGGCGAACGGGCGAGATGATGAAGAGGCTCTCGGAGATGGTGAAGGTACGGAAGGCATCGGGATGATGATGATCTAGATGCGGAGGAGCGACGATTTATGGAACAACGCCAGTGCGGGACCCTTATGTGCAAGAGCTGCTTCTCAAGCGCATTTAGTAACGCCAGGCTGCCGCTAGAGAGAAAGCCAAGCTTGCGCAACTTGAGAAAGACGCGTTACTCCATTGTATGAAGGATGCAGGCCCGATGATACCGGTTGAATGTAACGCCAAGGCTATGGAGATGAAGGCAAAGCACAAATTGAGCGACGCAAGCTCGACGATATGATGGCATTCGCACGATCGTCTCCGAGGGGAACACATGTCCAACTAGTATCGAGGATGCCAAGAAAATCGTCCCCTCTCGATCTACCGCACATTAGATATCACGTATGCATCAACGATTGCATCATTTATCGGGCGAGGACGGAGAAAACCACATGTCCGGTGCGGCGTGAGTCGATACAAGAAAGGAAGAAATCACCTCGAAAAGTGGTATGGTACTTTCCTATCACCCCTCGTCTGCAGCGCTATTTCGCGGACCCTAAGGAAGCGAAGCTCATGCGATGGCATGCGGAAAGGAAGAAGCCAGAGATGATGATGACCCGAAAGGATGAGCTGGCCGACGCACCTTCGGATGCTAGCTGCTGAAAGCATTGGACCTCGAATTCCCGCATCGGTGGAGATTCGAGGAACACGGGCTTGGTGCAAGCACCGATGGACTCAATCCGCTCGGTAGCTGAGCAGACGCACAAAGACTTGGCCTGTGTTTGTATGGATGTACAACCTCCTCCATGGTTGTGCATGAAGAAGAAGTACATACAAATGAGTATGCTAATTCAAGGGCCGAAACAACCTGGTACCGACATCAATCTGTATCTCGGCTGTTGAAAGAGGAGCTAGCCACGTTATGGGAATCGAGCCAATACTTACGACGCCGCACAAGATTATTTCACTATGAGAGCCGCGTTGGTCACTACGGTGCAAGACTATCCAGTTGCGGTATATCTCGGGCAGGTTATCCAAGGATTCTACGCATGCGTTAGGTGCATGGATAACACAAGCTATCTCCAACTAGAGAAAGATCCAGGTCATCGAAACCGTGTTCATGGCGCACGGAGGTGGCTCGGCAAGAATGATCCATGGAGAAAACGTGGAGACCTGTTCGATGGCAAATCGAGACCCGAGGAATCCCAGAGCGTAGGAGCAGCGAAGAAGTGGAAGAGTTGTCAAAAACTGGAAAGATTGTCCTAAGCACGGAAAGAAGCGAAGAGGCAGCAACAAGACAAGCCATTGATGAAGGTATGGAAAACAAGGTCTGTTTTCGGGAGTTGCCATACCGAAGTTTCTCCGACGCCTCATAGCCTCGACATCATGCATATCACGAAAACGTGTGCGAGAGTCCGTCGCCACCATAATCAACATGCCGATAGGACGAAGATGGTCCGAAAGCAAGGCACGACCTGTTATGCTTGGTTATCCAGAAGGAGTTTCACGGAGGATTCACTACTCCTGATGATCATGAAGATGACGATGATCATGAGTCGGAGACGACACAAGGTCGTCGGAAGGGTAAAAAGTTCAAGAAGAACGACTATTACTGCCTCCTTCTTGCTTCACTCTAAGCCGTGATGAGATCAAACAGTTTTCAAGTGCCTTCTAGGAGTCAAATTTCCTTACGGCCGCTGGCAAGATAAGCAGATACCTAGACGAGGCGGGCGAGGTTCAATGGCATGAAGTCTCACGACTGCCGTGCTAATGACGCAGTATTTCCGGTCGCACTAAGAGGGATAATGGACGAGCACGTCCGTGAAACGTTATTTGGCTTATGCAAGTTTTTCGACGCCATCTCTAGGAAGTCGATTGGCTTGAATCAGCTCGAAGGCTACAGGAGGAGATCGTGGTGATACTATGTGAGCTTGAGGTCTACTTCCCACCCGCATTCTTCGACATTATGGTGCATCCGCTGGTCCATGTCGTGGAGGACATCGCATAACTCGGGCCGATGTTTCTCCGCAGCATGATGGCGTCGAAAGGATGAACGGACACATCAAAGGATACGTCGCAACAGGTCCCGGCCCGATGGAAGCATAGCCAAGGGATTTCGGCGAAGAGTGCATCTCTTTCGCACGAATTATCTAGACATCGAGAACCCCGCCGGTCTTCCGTCCACAGTACACCTTGGCAAGCTCGACGGATCTGGTCACCGAGAGGGTCGCCGACATCGCATGCGATTTCGATTTTCGACGCGCAGACTTTGATCGAGCAAACCTCGCCACAGCATTTAGAACTGGTCGATCCTTGGGTAGTAAGCAAAAGGTTAATCGAGAAGAAGTACGATGACCGGGGCATACAGAGGACGATGGAGAAATAATCAAAGAGCACAACTCAGATTTCACGCTTGTTTAGGCAGACGCCTTGATAATCCCCGCGCCGCATTCTTCAGACACAGAAAAGATCATATTCACCTTGTCGTAGGGACCGATGCAAAACCTGGTGAGCTATCAGGCGTATGATATCAACGGCTACACATTCTACACAGAGGAAAAGGACAACAAGTGTGATTATCAGAACTCAGGCGTAACGCCGAATTCTACACCGATGACAACGTGAAGGAAAGATTCTACGGAAGAATCGAGGAGATCCGGGAGCTCGACTCTGTGGAGAAAAGGTGCCGATGTTCCGTGTCGATGGGCAAAGAACGCCGAAGAGAAGACCGGTATTTCACAACCATGGTTATACCCGGCAGCCAAATCCAAGGTCACGGCAAACGTGGCCGAAAAATGAACCGTGGGTACCGCTACCAAAGTGGACCAATGTTTTTCACCGACCCGACAAAGCCTAGCCGTGTTGTCGTGAGGAGAGGAAAAGGAACATCATCGGAATGGATGGAGTCGCCAATGAGCAAGACTTCACCAAGACGGCGATCCAAAGATTGAAGATGACGACGACTACGATGCAAAGAACATACATCACAAGAAGAAAAAGGACAACCCTACCCAAAAAGGTAGCCCGTTCGAAAGAAGAAACATTAAAGTGCCGGGGCTAAATTATTCAACCGCGACAAAGAAGGGAAAAAGATTGTAAAACGCTAGCTCAAAAAATATTGTAAACGCGTGGTCGAAAAAGATTGTAATATTCATGGACAAATTATTATGAAATTTAGTTATACTTTAAATCATATTTTGGGCATTTTGGAATATTATTACTTTTGGGCATTTTGGAATATTTAAAAGTATTTTAAAATCAAAATAAAACTTCTATGGCATATATCACCACTTTTGGGCATTTTGGAATATTTAAAAGTATTTTAAAAACAAAACAAAATTTGTATGGCATGTATCACCACTTTTGGAACATTTTAAAGTATTTTTGGAACATTTTAAAGTATTTTTAAAGTAAAATAAAAAGTGGAGCACCAGGATTCAACCAGGTGCTCATCGTTTAGACTAGAGCTAAGGGCGTAACCAAGGTAAGACAAGATTAGTGTTAACTAGTGGCGACCAAGTACTTATTCGATACTCCAACCACACGCAGAAGCACTCAGCTAAGTGCGCTACTTGCCATCCGTAGCGCACTTAGCCAGGGTGCACTACGCGTGTGTGGGTTGGACTAGTCAACTGCGCGCGTGAGCCAGCCCTCCCATCGTCGCCCTCATCAGACACATCGTCCATCCCCATCCCCATCCCCGCATCGAGGCGCCGCCGCCGCCACGCCAGGAGGAGGCCGCCACGCCACGCCAAGAGGAGGAGGAGGCCGCCACGCCACGCCAGGAGGAGGAGGCCGCCACGCAACGCCAGGAGGAGGAGGCCGCCGCCGCCACGCCAGGAGGAGGCCGCCACGCCACGCCAAGAGGAGGAGGAGGCCGCCACGCCACGCCAGGAGGAGGAGGCCTCCACGCTAGGAGGAGGAGGAGGCCGCCTTGCCCGCGCCAGGAGGAGGAGGTTCCTGCAGAGTCGTCCGCCAGCCCTCGTCGTCGTCATCTCCCCCTCTCTCCTCGAGCAATCTCAGAGGTGAGCTCTGCCCCTCCCCTCTATCCTTCTCCCCCTCTCTCTCCTCAGAGGGTTAGGGTTAGACAAAAATGTGCTGGAAATGGACTGGATAGGGTTAGGCTTGAAATGGACTGGATAAATGAGTTTGCATCTGGTTAGGGTTAGGCTTGAAATGGACTGGATACTTTGGTGTTTGCATCTGTTTAGGGTTAGGCTTGAAATGGACTGGATAAATGAGTTGAGCATGTTGGCACTTTCATATTAAGAACTCCAATATTCTGTCTCCATGTGAGCATCAATCAATCCAATAAACAACATCACATGTCATCTTGGAATATGGCATCCTTGCCATGTATGCAGAGCCAGAGGTCTCCCTTGTATAAATAAAGTTTGATGTCAAATGAGTTGTTAATCTGATGCTGATGGCTCCATTTGTTCAAGTGATGGCTCCATTTGTTCAAGTGATGGCTCCAGTTGTTAATCTTATGCAGAGCTAGCTGCTTCTGAACAGCTGATAGAGACATGTTATGGTGTTGATGTTGAGCTGGTACTTGCTTTTGCAAGCCCCTTATTTTGTTCAAGTGTCCTGCTTCAGCCAGCTAACATCTCCTAAACAAACACTGAACAAACACCTGCTCACTTTAGCATCCGAAAGTTCTCTGTTAATTTGGTTCTCGATATAAACTTTAGCATCTGTTCTCGTAATTTGGACCTAATTTTATCTAGGATTCTAGTAATGTTCATATCTAGCTGTGCTCGATTGCAGAAATAAATTGATAGTTAAACCAACTAGTGCTCGAGAATATAAACTTCTCCTATGTGCATCCATTGTTTCACTTTTATTTGACTAAGATAGCTTTTGTACATTTTTACTTAATAGAATGGCTGCAGATTTTCTTATTAATAAAATTAGAATGGACTGATGCTATCATATACTTGTTGTCATATTTGTTGTCATACTTGCTGTCATATACTTGTCATACTTGTTGTCAATGACAGTTGATATAACTGTGGTGATATAATTGTAGCACTTGAAATTGTGCTTGTGCTTGTATATGAAGAACTTTATTATGTGTGTATGCAGGTTCTTGTATGAAATGAGTCCCGATTTTGCGAATGTTGATTAACTTCCGTCGCGTAAATCGGGCACTCCTAGTTTAAGAAAATTAGCAAAGTTCATGCCGGATTTTTCCGTGCATTTAACCAATTATTTGTTTTTTATTAGTGCAAAGATGTGTGACAACGACGAGGCTGGATGTTCTAAGCGCATCAGCGCTGCAGGAGAACTCAGACCTCGAATAAACAATTGACATTCTCGAGGCGGCCCAAATGCTAGAAAATGATGAAGAATACCATCCTTCGGAGAGCGAGGATGATGAGATGGAAGACGCGAGGAAGAAGCCAAGGAACGCGGACGATGAAACCACTGATGGCGGCGAGGGCACAGGGAGCGGTAGCAACCCTCCTAAGAAGAAGAAGCCGAAGGACCGGCGCCCGAACATGGTCGGCACGGTCAGGGAGGAAATTACCGAAGTGAGCCCATCAGGGGTTCCTTTGGAGCCCGCCTTGTCGCCAAAGTACGGTGGGCAAGTGGCGGCGATCACCGGACAACCATCTCGATCAACACCGAGAATCTCCGGCATAAAGATAATGGCCACTTGCGCACACCTCTTCGAGAAGCCGCACGATACAAGTTTCCGCTAAGTATCGTAACACAAATTATCATGGGAACGAAGTAAACAAATCCGCCTCACAAAGATGAGCACCGCCAGCCGGAGAACCCGGATAAAGAAGAAGATCTATAAAGAAGGCAAAAGTCTCGAGGAGATCCGGAAGATTGACCGCAGATCACCAAGATCAGTTCCGGAGTTCAAGGAGAGGTGTGAATCCGAAAGAGCCCGCCAATAGTAATCGGGAAATGCGCCGCAGCGATGAATATAGGTCATCACCATCTCGGATCCGTGGATACGTAACCGCGGAGGCCAAATGGAATAAGGAGGACGAAGAGTATAGATCCAAGGGATAGAAAACCCTTTATAAATTCAACCCGGCAGGTTCGAACTTCATCAGGCCCGCTACCATGTGGACCCAAAACCAAACAACTCACCGCGATCCTGCGGTGAAGGAATTCGAGGAAATTGTGGTAAGTATAATCTAATTACCGTGATCAACACGATTGCAATCTAATCGATGATCTAAATGATTCACTGTTACTTCTTCCGCAGAGGAGGAAATTGTTGCTAGTCATGGATCCTGTGGTTCCTCATCCTGTGGGTCGACGGCGGCCACCGGGGATAACCCTTTAATGTGGCGATGAACCGGCCAAGAAAATAGAGCCGATACGAAGAAGCCGTTGCCGTCGGGCCGTCTGCCGGCCTCGGGGTAAGAATTGGGTGGATCATTTTGGTCCACCGCCGAGGACGCATGTGGCGCCTGGGAAGGAGCGAGGAGGAAAACAGAGAGGTTCAAGAACTTAAGGCACAAGTGGCGCGGATCCCGCAGATCGCCCAAGACAACTCGGCAATAACCCTTACGCCCTTCCCGCCTACCTTGGTGGAGTCAATAGCGAATCGAGTGCGGGTGGTCGAGTAGGGCCGCCCGATTCCAAGCATGGTCAGCCGAACAACGCGGGCGCCGACGAATCAGCGAACTACGTGTTCGTGACTCCCGCCAGCACCGCTCGCCAAGTGTTGGTGACTCGCCATCACCGCGGCGCCGAGTACATGTTGGTGCCCCCCGCCATCGCCGCGCGGCACCGGAGCTCCAAGCACCCGTCGGTAGGGAGAATACACCCGGCCAGCACCGCGCCATCAAGCAGCCCTTCCTCTTGCACGCCTGTCAGCCAGATGCGTCGACATTAGCCGATCTCGACGCCATCACGGTAAACAAATTGCTTTAATTACCGCCTTTCATGCCATCTATATATTACTCTTGTGGCATCTCGCCGCTCGACGACGCCGTACATGTTTTCCGCAGACGGATGTTCCTTGCACTCTTATGCTACGTGAACAACGAGTGAGGGATGTTGCCAAGGGTACCATCGTTCAACCCTTGCAGCGACGTTCCACTCAAAGCCGATGCCGATAGCGCATGTGGTTAAAATTAGTCGGTGCTAAGGGGCTGCGACTACCTGGAACCTCCCATTCAACCCCCAGGAGCGGATGAAGAAGAGTCGTCCGTCTCGAAGTTGCTTCGCTTGTTCATGCTATGGCCAAAGAGCATGATCCGCTTGGGGACGGCGGGGCCATCACGCCAGACAACAAGACACCGTCGTGCCGCGACAAGCGGTGGCAAGGCCCTTACCGCCTCGCCACCTCCACGCGGTGGGTCGGATGATCATGTTGATGATATGCACATGGCGCAGATCCGTCCGAGGACTTCAAGACCGGAATGATCACTTCTTCAGACTCGGTTGCAACGAAGAAGACCTAGGTGGCCCCACAGAGAAAGCCACTATCACCAAGCGCCTGCTTGGTTCTCGAGACGCCCAGCTTGCGCCTTACAGAGCCAGTGATACAACCAACCCCTTTATTCTAAGCCCCGACACTACATAGGGCGGCGGTGCTCGATATGCCTGCCCGCTCTCCAAAAGGAAAAAGGGCAGGAAAAGAAAATCTAGCAATCGAGCCAGCCGGTGGCGTCAACAACTGCGAATCCGATCAGGTTTCGGGACGGGCCACCAAGACCCGAGGGTATTATGTGGAGGATTCATGTGGCGGGTGAGCCCATGCTACCTAAGAATTTGTGGAAGCTCGCCAGTTCGGAACTGCAGAGTGTGCATGACGGCGTGCTGACGATAGAGAGACGCCTTCTATCGGAGAAAGATCCCTCGCACCCAGTATTCATGGTTAAGGTGCCACCAGGCTTGGGCTTCGTCGACACCGCCGCGGATCTGTTCTTCCTGCGTTCGAGGACATCTTCAATATGTTCCACCTATACCCGTGCACTATACCATGGTCCGCTCTTTCTCTCACCGCCACGCAGATCATTAGAGAGAACACACCGGCATCGCTATAGTGGACCCCTACTACATGCGTGACCTGCTTGGGTTCTCCACGAACGACGATCGTGGCCTCGTACCTAAAAAGAATCCTCGTGGCGAACAAGACAAAGGAATACATTCTCGTGCCTTACTTTCCGAGTAAGTCGTTATTCACCGCCACCGCCGATTGGCTTTATTAGATCATCATCATTCTTTTTCAACACATTCCATTTGAATTTTTGCAGAGATGAACACTGCACGCTCATCTCCTTATCGCCGAAGCATTCCCACGCCACGTATTTCGACTCGGGGAGTCTAGAAAAGAAGAAAAACTACGACAAGATCAAGGAAGTTCTGGATGATGCTCTCACTGGCTTTGCCTCGACGGAAGGCACCATCTTCGTGCGTAAGAAGGTCAAGTTCGGCAGCACGCCTTCAACCACGTAATGAGTTCCCTGCGTGAAGCAGCGGAAAACAGAAGAAGGAAGCCTACGCACTCCATCACATGAGGGCGTTCCTACTTGACCAGCAGAATTCTACGCTGCCAGATCATCTCAAACAACCGAAGCAAAGGCCAAGATCAATGATTCGGATATTAGACAAGAGATGTATCGCATCCAGCAGCAGTTTGGGGCAATCATCTTTCGTGATGTCATGACTTCGGGGGGGATCTTCTACGGAGGAAATATCCCAAATAACCGTGACATAGAAGATCGCCTAGAGATGCAGGGTGACTATAGGAAGTTCATGACGAGGTATGCCCTCCGTTCCTAAGCCGAGCCAGAAGGCTTGATGTTGGCCTAGTTGTAGTTGCAAACTATAGATGACCTTTGTGTGTGTGTGGACGACAAGTGTACTTATCTTATTAGGTTTATGAATCACCGCTTACTTATTTTGCTTATTATTATTATATATCAATCAATGCTTGGTTTTTTTGCTTACTCTTTGGTTTTTTTGCTTACTCTTTGGTTCTCGGACGACAAGTGTGAGTTATTTTTGTCTTTTTGAGAATATGCCGATGATTGAAATGTCGTGGCACAATATATATGTGAATGTGCTATGACGGGATTGTCGACCTTGTGATATGCACAAGTCCGTGAATTGTGCATCCTACTTGGTCGATTCCGTCATAAGCAATTCGTGTCCAACGACCTAGCTAGTTATATATGAGGCATGCTTTTCGAGTTATTTTGTCTTTTCAAGAATATGCCGATGATTGAAATGTCGCACAATATATATGTGAATGTGCTATGACGGATTGTGAGCTTGTGATATGCACAAGTCCGTGAATTGTGCATCCTACTTGGCTCACAACCCGTCATAAGCAATTCATGTGTCCAACGACCTAGCTAGTTATATATGAGGCATGCTTTTCGAGTTATTTTTGTCTTTTCGAGAATATGCCGATGATTGAAATGTCGTGGCACAATATATATGTGAATGTGCTATGACGGGATTGTGAGCCTTGTGATATGCACAAGTCCGTGAATTGTGCATCCTACTTGGCTCACAGTCCGCCATAAGCAATTCGTGTCCAACGACCTAGCTAGTTATATATGAGGCATGCTTTTCGAGTTATTTTTGTCTTTTCGAGAATATGCCGATGATTGAAATGTCGTGGCACAATATATATGTGAATGTGCTATGACGGATTGTGAGCCTTGTGATATGCACAAGTCCGTGAATTGTGCATCCTACTTGGCTCACAATTCCGCCATAAGCAATTCGTGTCCAACGACCTAGCTAGTTATATATGAGGCATGCTTTTCGAGTTATTTTGTCTTTTTCGAGAATATGCCGATGATTGAAATGTCGTGGCACAATATATATGTGAATGTGCTATGACGGATTGGGAGCCTTGTGATATGCACAAGTCCGTGAATTGTGCATCCTACTTGGCTCACGGTCCGCCATAAGCAATTCGTGTCCAACGACCTAGCTAGTTATATATGAGGCATGCTTTTCGAGTTATTTTTGTCTTTTCGAGAATATGCCGATGATTGAAATGTCGTGGCACAATATATATGTGAATGTGCTATGACGGGATTAGTTTGTGATATGCACAAGTCCGTGAATTGTGCATCCTACTTGGCTAGCAGTCCGTCATAAGCAATTCCTGTGTCCAACGACCTAGCTAGTTATATATGAGGCATGCTTTTGAGTTATTTTTGTCTTTTCGAGAATATGCCGATGATTGAAATGTCGTGGCACAATATATATGTGAATGTGCTATGACGGGATTGTTAGCCTTGTGATATGCACAAGTCCGTGAATTGTGCATCCTACTTGGCTAACAGTCCGTCATAAGCAATTCTTGTGTCCAACGACCTAGCTAGTTATATATGAGGCATGCTTTTGAGTTTGCTCTTTTGATTTAAGAGTACTTTCTATAAGTGTATCTTCATATGCGACTTTAATTATACATGTTTTTTCAATCACGGTTAGTTATTATTGTCAACTTGTAGATGACGTGGTACGTCGTGTACAAGGGACGGGTTCGAGTCACGATGATTGGGAAGACTGCCGAGACAGTACGCAGTTCAGCGGCAATAGCTACAAAGGGTACAACACTATGGCGGAGGCGGAAGATAGATACATGCGCTATCTAGCGGGAGTTAGGACAAGGAACCGGATGAAGACCTACACCTTCGTCGCGGCGGTGATCATGCTTATCTTCTTTGGTTATTTATCCCGCGTTTGTGTCTAGCTAGCTAGTTTAGATGTCTAGGCGAGCTTCCGAGCTCTAACTTGTTCGATCGACACATGTATTCGCATGTCACCAACTACTACTTTGTAACATGATCAAAAAAATGTAACTTGGACTATGTATTCATGTATGAGACTTATCTATATGTATTTGTTTCAATCTTGTTTTTCATATCGAGTATTTATATATATATAATTGTATATCTTGTATCTGTGTGTGTATATATGCTGTAATATTGTATATAATCTGTATTGCATATAATCTGGCTTGGAAATTAAAAAAAAACAAAAAATACATCTGTGGCGCACATGTTCTACCTTCTGTGGAGCACTACACCTAAAGCGCACCATGGATGTTTAGTGGCGCACTGGGTAGTGCGCCACAGAAGATCCAAGGGGTAGCGCACCATGCCAAACTTCTGTGGCGCACTAGGTGGTGCGCTACGCCTATCTCTACACAACCGTGGCGCACTAGGCAAAGGCGCCACGAGAGATAGTCAGAAGAAGGCCCGTGGCGCACTACTGGTGCGCCACGGATGGGCCTTTCAGGTGCGCCACAAACGACCATTTTCCTAGTAGTGCGCCTCGCCGTCCTCCCGGATGATGCACGGGAAGGTCTGCAAGGGAAGGAGGAAGGACGAGCCGGATCAAGAAGCAGTTCCAGACAAGAAAAAGGAAAGGCAAAGGCAAGAAAAAGCAACAAGGCAAACTTACCAGGGGAGCACGGCTTTTGTGGTTGTAGGGGGAAATACCAAAGGACCAGTCAGCCTTGATCTTATCCTTCGTGATTATCCAAACCCACTCATAGAGGTTGGCGAATGGGGGATCACGGAGGGAGAGCCGGGTCGGATCCAGGCGGCCGGAGTAGTAGCGCATGTTGTGTTCTCACTACTGCAGGGGCATCATCAGCCAGGAGACCCAGATGAGCGTCACGTCGACGCCGGTCAAGCCGGCTGTGACCAGCGCCCTCATTCGGCATAGCAGCTCCTCCCACTCAGTCTTGGAGCCAAAGTAATTTTGCTCCTAGTTCACCTAGGAGGACTCGACGTCCTGGAAGGCCGGAACATTGATCCGGTCATTTGCGGATAGGTTACATACATAGAAGTAAATTTGGGGCCATAGCTTGACCGTGTCGTGTAGCCGAAACTTCGGATAGCCGGTCTGCGCGTGGGAGTAGATGGAGGCGCCATCGCAAGTCACGAGCGGGCCTTTGGTGTACTGGACCTGGGGCCGGATGAGGAAGAGCCGACAGAAGAACCTGAGATCCGGCTGGATTCCGAGGTAAGATTCGCATAAGGAGACGAAGTGGGCGAGGATGCCATGGCGTTGGGGCCGATATGGTGGAGGCGAAGGTCGAAGTGAGCAAGGAAGGAGAGGAAGAAGGCGCTGGTCGGGAAGACCAGGGCGCGCGCAAGATGCACAAGGAAGACCATGCGCTCGCCGGCTTGTGGGTTCGGCGTGATCTCGCCGGCTGGCGCAAGGCGCACCCCGACCTCGCCGGCGGTCGGCATCATGCGAGCATGCTGATACTTCTCAATCTGCTCATCCGTGATGGAGGAGCCGCACCAGGCATCGCGGCTCTCAGCCATTCCGTCAAGGGCGGTGAGCGGCGGAGGGGAAAACGAAAGAAGAGGAGGAGAAAAGGGAGCGGCGGAGGAAAGGCGGTGGCCCGTTGCTCCGCTGAGCAAGAAAGGGGCGGTGCTGGCAAGACGGAGGCGGTGCGGTCTCGTCGGCGGTGTCGGAGGCTCGGGCACGGAAGAGCAGCGAGGCGTGGAAGGGCGGCATAGGATATCGAGCACGGAGAAAGGGGCAAATGGCTAAGTGGGTGCGACGGTGCGGAGTGCGTTCTATTTAAGGCCCGGGCAGAGCAACCGCCGGCTGGCCACATGGCGGCACGACACGCCCCCAACAGCTCCCGGATTGTTTGCGCGGGCCCTGAGGGCACAAAGGATCCTGGGCGCAGTAGACGAGGTGTCAGCTGGCCACGTGGCGGCACCGCATGCCCCCAATGGCTTCCGGATTGTTTGTGCATGCATTGAGGGCACAAAGGATCATGGGCGCAGTAGGCGAGGCACCGGCTCCCGAGGCAGCGCTTGACACGACGCATCACCGCATGTCGTAGTAAATCCATCATGACATTGTGCGCGTGGTTGACGTCCGCGATGACGTAGCCGAGTAACCCAACCGCCAGAACTCAGCTGGATAGAAATTTAAACTAGCTTTGGAGCCCATGCACATTTCTCCTAAGGGTGGAATCTACGCGTGCTCGGGGGCAAGTGTCGGGGGGATCACCCCCGGGTAGGCTAACCGTACAAGAATCAGCAGCAATGTAACTATCGGCCCGCTAATCCCAGCCGGATGTAAAAACTTAATAGTAGGTAAGGGAGAAGGCCAAAAGCAGAGCAATCCAGCAAACAAATCAGCCAGATAAGAAGACACAAGTAGGGAACCTAGCCGGATAGATCTTACCAGTCGGACAAGATAGCCGGCAAGGTCATACCAGCCGGAAAGAACAAGACAGAAGAGAGAGCTTTTGCTAACCACGTGTCCACCCTTTTATCCCTACAAACCCGCTTTTCCTACAAAACAATCCCGTTTTGCTACAAATAGCCCCGCTTTTGCTACATGTAGCAGAAAACGGTTCGGTCCAGAAAAATAACAGACAGCCTAGATCTTGCCGGAGAGTTCGCCGAAGACCTCGCCGGAGACGATATAGCAAAAAAACTAATGTCGAAAAATCGAGTTCATCGGAGAATCGCTGGGAGATCTCGCCAGAGACCTTGCTGGATACCTCGTAGCAAGAAGTTTCCGCTACTGTAGCAAAATCAGAAAACAGATGTAGCAAAATAATTATACTAATATAGCAAAAGCTGACTTCGCCGGAGACATCGCCGGAGCAAAAACTTGTAAGAAAAAATATACCATGTAGCAGCACTGCTCGCCGCAGGTAGCAACACCAGAAGCTATATGTAGCAGGACCGGTCGCCATGTGTAGCAGTGCCTCTCGCCGAAGGTAGCAGCGCTGCTCACAGCAGGGTAGCAACAACTGTTGCCATAGGTAGCAACACCAGAAGCTGTATGTAGCATGTTTGGTCACCGTGTGTAGCATTGCCGCCGTCCACACATAGAAATGCTGCCAACGTTGGGGAGGAGCGTAGGTTTAGGGGCGACACCATGGGAGGTGGCGGAGCAGACGACCTATATGGTGCTAGGGCAGTAGCGGCTGGCTCCACCATGGACGACCTGCAGGGAGCTAGGCAGCGGCGTGTCCTGGGGCGTCGCTCCGGCGAGGTGCGGGCAGCGCTCCGACGAGGTACGTACAGGAGGCGGCGGCACGGGCAGCAGCAGCGAAGCAGCATGGCGGAGAGAGTCGGGGGCGACGCGGTGGCGACGAGTCAGCGGTGAGGGGACACGGAGCTTGGGCAGCGGCGCATGGCAAAAAGCTTGAGCGGCTATTCATGGCGTGTCCTGGAGAGAGAGAGGAGGATATAGGAGAGATGGAGGCCACGAGCTGAAGTTTTCCTAGGCCTACCCACGTGCGTGTAGCTGTTGGACCAGTACTTGTTGTCGTGCGGAAAGGAGTGACCCAGGGGATCGTATCCCCCGGGGGAGTAGTATCATTTTCCTTAGACAATGCACTAAGCATAGCTAGCTTTGAAAGAGGGACCGCGCACATGCATAAGACCTGGTCGCGCGCATGCACAGGATCGCTGGCCGGGACAAGCTCCCACGTGTGGTTTGTCACGTGCAGCCATGTGTCAGCCCCGCAGAGCACCTCGCTCGTGTTACGCGGTCGCGCTTGTAGCTATTTCCGCGCGCCTGGTGCGTTCTTTCAGGAGCGCGCTTACCCTAGTCGCTCTCTCCATAACTTTGTACTTTATTGTGCCAAAATTTCCATTATGTTGCAACTTTATTATATTTATTGAGACTACCATACTAATAGTTGAAAAGTGCACAAATTCTTGTCTCATATATTGTCGTGTAGGAAAATACACGAATATATAACGAAACCGGTCATTATGGTGAAATCTGAAGTTTCCTGAAATTTTCCCCTGCAGAATAGTTTTCAAAGATTGCCACGGGATCCTTGACGATTGCGTCAAATGGAAAAGGTCAAAATATGAAAAAATTTAGAAATTTTATGCCGATTGTCCTATTATATATAAAATTTTCCTCAAACGATGTTCAAACAAGAAATTTATCACCGGATTACTGAAGAGTACAGAACCAGTTTCGGGATTCTGAGAGTTTGCGACGTGATTGACTCCAACTCTTCCCATACTTGGTGGATTTGGCCAAGTCATGCCCCAAGGAGCCTTTATAGGACCAAGGGGAACCTTGGAAGGTTCTAGAGGTGCCCAAGAGCCCTTGGATCAAAGGGGCATCCATCCACTCGTGGAAAAAGGGCCTCCAGTCCCGGGACGCAACTGGCTCTAGTTCCGGTTTTGGGCCTGGGACTGCCAAAACGGGACTAGAGGCCCCCTCTAGTCCCGGCTCGCTACAGCCCGCGACTGATAACAGCCACGTGGTTGTTTCAGCTCCGCGGGGGGCGGAAACCCTCTAGTCCCGGGCCATAACACCACCAAGGTTTCCTGTCGCGGCAGAGAACTGTGTGTTTCTCTGTCGCGGCAGAGATTGTGTATTTCCTTTTTTTGCCATTTCGTTCCTTTTTCGTTTTGTGTTTCACTATAATTTCAAACATATAGTTCAGTACACATATTCTACGCTAGTACATACACAGTACACGTTGATGCATCTATATAATTAGTCGATCCCTTGCAAGCATACATTGATGATATATATCAACAGGAAGAAATGTTTTGAAATTACATGGTAATTGATGAATATATATATATATCATATCAACTATATGGAGATCACTAAGGCAAATCGAGTTCCACGTCATCCGCATAATGCTCTCTATGTACATCAAGGACCTCCTTCATCATAAATCCCGCCAGCTCCTCTTGAATTGCTCTTATGCGCTGGTCTGGCTCTAGTTTTTCCCACAAACCATAAATATAATGTGAGTCAACTTTCTGCTCACTGGTCAACTCGCGGATGTACTCGCAGACGTAGTACCACATAAATGAGTTCCCGGTAGCTGCTGTAAACTCTTCACCATTTTATAAGTTAGCTCCTCTTTGAATGGACCTAGTATTTTCTATCTGAACCGTGTCCAATACCTGCTCGTCAAAGAAAATGAATAGAGAAGTTATTAGTTACTTGATATCAGGAAATGAACGAAAGAGGCCGATATAATGCGATAATGATTAAAATTACTTATGGAGCATTGCTTTCATATCGCTCCACTGCTCTTGGTCCCAACTTAATGAGTCGTGGACTTCAACTAGGGACTTGTCAACTTGAATGTTTAGCAAGATCCAGTGGAATCTGCGGACGTTTACATAAGCATACATGCATATCTCATCGAGTACAAGATAGAAACACTCACTTTAAGTTGTAAGGAAATAGTATTTCCTTAACAAAATTATTCTCGGTTAAGAACCTGCACAGTTCTTCCTCCACGTCCTTGGGGTGATTCTTTAACGTATATTCATTAATGATATATGGGTCAATGAACCCAACATCATATCTTTTAGATCTTTTGCATTCTAGCATCTTCATTCTGCAGAATATAATATCATACAAAAGGATATATAGTTAGGATAATATATTAAATGCAATGAACGAGTTGAGCTACAAACTTAACTATAGAAATAAATCATTTACAAAAAGTAGAAACCAATGATAGATTTGTTGAGGGCGTGCTGGTTGTATAACTGAAATAGTTCGGTCATTTGAACATGTATAGATTATGGTTTGAAGTGATGCTCCTTTCTAACGTCCACCGGAAACCAATCTTTCTGATGCTTTTTTTCTGCTTGCGACATGTACCATTCGTGCAGATTTCGCATGTGTGTGGATAGACGCGCGAGCTCCTCATTACTGACTAGAGGCTCCCCTTGGACATACTTACATACTATCTGACCCACTGGCGTATCTTCATATCCTAAATATTGACCAAGAGACATATTTGCTTCGGTAGCAAGTGCTTTGGCCTGCGATACAGTGATGCCCATTAGTGCATCATTAGTACGGGCTCTAGGGTCCATTATTTGCATGTCCATATCCATTTCACCTCTGAAGGCCTTGTCGAGGTCTGAAATGACTTTGAGCGGGGCGACCGATTGATTCTTCTATGCTCCGAGCTGGTCAACTTGCTTCCCTCTTTTTGCACTTGTGATTTTTTTCTTCTATGCTTGCTTAATAATCTCCCGGTCATAGTCTGATTCTAGATTCATCGATATCTGGGATGGTTGCTCAAGAAAGGACTTAGCCCACTTTTTGGTTTTTTCATCATATATTGTCTTTGGCTAAGGCTTTTTAGGTGCAAAATGCGCCTTAACTTGGGCAGCCACATCCGCGTTAGTTTCCTCATCGGTCTTGTCATAAGGTCTCTTTGGAAGACGACGAGATGTCGACTATCTTTGCCGTTTGACCTTTCTTCGATGTGGGGCATGGGGGAGCGTCGACCTTCCGTTTCTTTGACGAGGTAGTAGTATTGCACGGAGGCGGAGGCGGAGATCGAGTATTGCGCGGAGGCAGAGATCGAGTTGATGTACTCCTGTTGCGGAGATCGTCAGCGGGGCGGGGTGGACTTGGAGGTTGACAATAATCGGGTTAGGGTGGAATTGGAGGTTGATGATATTCGATGCGGGGTGGACTTGGATTCTTAGGAGTCGGTGGCCTTGGCACTGAGCCTGGAAAGTTGATGTACTTCTTCCATAGAATTATGTTGCGCTTGACATCTCCTAGTTTCGTAAGGCCTTCAGGCGTAGCGATGTCAATCTCTAGGTCCGCAAAATCCTCCACTGTGTCATCCACCGTGACACAAGCATAGCCAGGTGGAATCGGAAGTGAATGATGGAGTGCTCTAGGTAGACAAGGTAAAGCAGTGCCAATCACCACCTTGAAGGACAGGTTGTTCATTGGCTGATGTAGCTCACATTGTGCCATCTCTCTGACATCATCCACGGGGTAGTGAGGAGCCGGTGCATCATCCAGCAGTTGTTGATCATCATCCCGGACCTCCGTGGAAGCCACACTGCTTCTCCGCTGGCTAAGATCCAATGCAGGATCATCAGCCTGCGGGTGATTTGACGATGGCGGCCTTTGTCTAATTTCTTGCATGAGGTTCTTCAGATCATCTAGGTCCTTCTCTACCCTGGAGATCCAGTCTGCCTCCCGGTCCTTCTTTCTCTGACGGCTTCTGTAACTGGCATCGTACTGAGGAAACCCTTTCTTCCATGAGACACGGGCGCCTTTGACTCGTGTTCGTCCTCCCTTTTCAGGATTGCCTAGGGCGCGTGTCAGCTCGTCATTCTCTCTCTCGGGACGAAACAATCCCAATTGAGCATCGTTCATTGCTTGAACAAGGTCTTGGGAGGGTTTTAGAATTTTTTCATGAAATATTGTCTTCCCTGTTTCTGGGTCCAACGATCCCCTGTGCATGTACCACCAATGCTTTGACCTCTCGGGCCATCCATCCATACTAGCAGTGACGCCTCTAGCCCTCATCTCCTTCTCCATAGTTTCCCACCTAGGGACAGCCTTCTTGTAGCCACTTGTCCCCATTTTATGATGGTATTTCTTTTGGGCAGCATTTAACGCGTTATTTGCCAACTTTGCCTTTGCTTTATCAGATTGCTTGTACTATACAAAATCGGGCCACTAATCTCTCAACTTCTCGTTTGCTCCTTTGAATTCTAGAGTTTTCTTTTCCGCGACATATTTCGCGTATAAACTTTTCTTGTGGTTCTGGTACAGTTTAGCCATCTTGCTCAAAGCCCACTCCTTGACTTTCGCTCTTTTTCAAGCCCACCCGGCCTTGGGTTAATACCATCTGCCTCAAATTCTTCATACTCTGGAGGTAGTATGAAATGCACTATGAGCTTCTGCCAAAGGTCATCTTTGGCATTATCGGTGACATAGCTTTTGGATTCTTCACCGGGTTTCTTTGACTTATTCCATTCTTGGATAGTGATCGGCAGGTTGTCTCTAACAAGAACCCCACATTTATTTGTAAACATCCTCTGGTGCTTCTCTGGAGCAATCGGTTCACCATCATCATCAATTTCTTCGACAGTGAACCTCTGATTACCTTCCAACTTTTTGTTCGGCCCTCGTTTCGTTCGAGCTGTCGATTGCTTCGATCCGGTGGGCTAAAAGAAGAAGAGAGAGTGATTAATATATATATTGATATATCTAGATCAGTTAATGAATAGAGGAAACACGAGGCTTTATATATATATGTACCTCGCCGGATCCTGTCGAGGGGCCATCATTATTGTTGTTATTTTTTTTCCTTCGTCCATCCGGTCTTCCCCTTGGTACATTAAGTTTTCCTCTAGTCCATCACCGGATGGATTTCGATATGAGGATATCTCTGCCTTGAGAAAAATATATTCACCGGTAGTAATATTAAGAGGAATTTCACCTCTTATCATGCCCTAAAGAAAACCTTCACAAATGCGACCAGGATCTTCGGATGGATCAATGACTTAATTAACTATAAAATAAAGAGAGTTAAACAGGTTAGAAAAAACAATAACCCGAATAACTAAAAAAACAATAACCCTAATAACACTAATTAATAACCCTAATATTATATGCGATAAAACAATAATCCTAATAACTAATACAAAAAAACAATAATCCTATATTTTTTGTGGTAAAACAATAATCTTAATAACTAAAACAAAAAACAATAACCCTAATTAATAACCCTAATATTATTTTTGGTAAAATAATAATCCTAAAAACTAAAACAAAAAACAATAACCCTAATATTATTTGTAGTAAAACAGTAATCCGAATTATAATAATCCTAATATTATTTGTGGTAAAACAATATAATCCTAATAACTAAAACAAAAAATAACTTAAACAATAATCCTAAAATCCTAATCCTAATCCTAATAAGTAAAACAATAATTCTAATTATAATTAATAACCCTAGCTAATAATTACAACAAAACAAAACACATCGTACCCCTCCCTCGAGCTCTCACCGATGTCGGTCGGTGGCAGCGAGAAGCGGCGCGTGGCCAGCCGCAGCGATCTGGCAGGCGACACGACAAGGCAGAGATCACGGCGGAGCGGCGGCACGACGGAGCACGCACGGCGGAGCGGCGGCGGAATCGGACAGCACCTCCCCTGCATGTGCTTCGTCTTCGTCTGTGCGTGCTTCGTCTTCGTCGAGAATGCCAAGTGCTGGTCGTGTGCGGCGGCGCGCGGAATATATAGGAACCCCCCTTTAGTCCCTGGTCCAGCCACCGCCCGGGACTAGAGGGTCACTAGTCCCGGGCCGTGGCTTAACCCGCGACTAAAGACCCCCCCCCCTTTTAGTCGCGTGTTAAGCCACGGCCCGGTACTAGTGTGTTTTTTCGGCGCTTCGTTTTCGCGCGCGCGGGTACCCTCTAGTCCCGGGTCGAGGCACGACCCGCGACTAGTTCGTTTTTTGTAAAAAAAAATAATTCAAATCAAATATAAAACTTTGGAAAATCATATCTTCTATTGTAAAAATCCAAATAAAAAAAATAATATGTCTATTATTATCATAAAAATATAAAGAATTTTAATATAATATCCATACATATGTTTGCATCATTTATAAATTATTTCATTTGTAAATTTTCTTTTTTAAATTCAAATCAAATATAAAACTTTGGAAAAATCATATCTCCTATTGTAAAAATTGAAATAAAACAAATAATATGTCTATTATTATTATAAAAAAATAAAGAATCTTAATATAATATCCATTTAGTCCTGGTTGTAGTCACTAACCGGGACTAAAGATATTTCCCGCCATTTCCCACCGCTTCCCGCCAAGTTTTCCCGCCCTTTCATTTTTACTAGAGCTTTTAGTCCCGGTTGTAGTCACTAACCGGGACTAAAGATATTTCCCGGCATTTCCCAAATCTTCCCGCCAAGTTTTCCCACCCTTTCCCTCTATATCTAGGGCGATAGCGCCATGGCTATCCACACATCCACACCTTCCTCTCTTAGAACAATGTACAACGCCTACTGGGCCATTCTGACCCTCGAGGAGACTAAGGCGCTGTGCGCCTCCAGCTACCCTTGTCTGTCGGGCTACCGACCGCCCGCCGGCTGGATGCTGAGCGCTGGAGGGGTTCCTGTCCCTCCTGTCTCTCAAGGTTCCGGACGCCAGGCGGTCATCACGAACCACTTCTACCACGAGCTCACGCCGGAGCAGCGGATGGATCCCCAGTGGGATCCTGACAACTACGACACCTGGAATTCCTTCTTCGCTAACCGGCGGGAAATGGAGCTCGCCAGGTATGAGGGTGATGGCCCACCTCCGGTGAACCACAATGAAGCCGGCCGCTGTCTGTGGTGGGAGAACCGTACTATCATTAGAGTGATGCGCTACATCGCCGGGGGAGACCATCCTCGCCTTCGGTGCCCACAAGTCCACCCGCCATAGAGCCACAAGAAGGCTCCTCCCCCACCCGGCGGTAGCGGCATCGTCTTCCAGGAGACCCCTCCCCCGCCCGCCGTGAATCCGAGGCCGGAGTGGCAGGTGCCCCCGGTATATGCCATGGCTAGGCTGAGGATCCTCGGAGTGGCAGGTGATGATGATGATGATGATGATGACGATGACGAAGAAGACCCTGAAGCTGCGCACTATAGGACTAGGCATGATTATGACTAAAGGGGGCGGCTTTAGTCCTGAGTGTTAGCTAGTCCCGGTTTGTCCCGGTTTTTAATATTAATAAATGTCTTGAGTGTTACCTAGTCCCGGGACTAAATATGAAGATGTTGTATTCTTGTGAGTTCGCTCAGGTGATCAAATACTGTTTTTTTCTACCTGCTGGTTTTTAATATTAATAAATAGAGGGAAATGCCTATAAAGAGAGGGTTCATCTTTAGTCCCGGTTGGAGAAACCAACCTCAACTGAAGGGATTGCGACAGACTGGGCTAGGAAGCACTAATAATAGGGGTGAGTGTCGACATTATGTCATGCGGCTTGTACCTTGTCCCGGATGGTTTCACAAACCGGGACTAAAGATGAACCTTTAGTCCCGGTTGGAGATACCAACCGGGACAAAACATGAGTCAGCACTAATAATAGGGGGTGAGTGTCGACATTATGTCATGAGTGTCGACACTATGCCGAGCTACTTGTACTATAAATAGGCATCCTTGTGAGTCCAGTCCTCCAGCCAGTTTGAGGCATCTCCAAGATGGTTTTCGAGAGCAGGGACACCACTATGGCCAGTTTGAGGGAGATGCCGGAGGAGCCCAGCCCTCCGGCATCTCCAACAAACTGGTCATAGAGGCACTCCCTAATATGTGAAATTAGTTATCTCCCAGGCGTATAGATCTAGTTAGAGAAGTTACAAGATATAAGATGGTTTTCGAGAGCAGGGACACCACTACGACCAGTTTCGGGGAGATACCGCCGGATCCCAGTCCTCCGACATCTCCAAGAAACTGGTCATAGAGGCACTCCCTAATAGGTGACGACACGCGTTTGGAGATCAGATCTTAATGCTAAGTACGAATCGGGACTAAAGGCCCCCTTTAGTCCTGGTCCAGCCACGAAACGGGAATAACACACTCAAGATCGTTTGCAGACAACACTATCAAAATGGACACATGGATCATCTTCACTCATAAAATGTAACAATTATTACACATCATTTCTTCGCGTGTTTTCCTTTCTGATCCCGCCGTATCCATGGAGCATCTTCATTCATTAACATGATGCTTGGGTCATCCTTCACTGCGAAGGGCGGAATTTCATGAAACTTATCACAATCTTCTGACATGTCTGTCTTTTCCTCCACTCCCACGTTGTTTCTTTTTCCTGGAAGAACTATGTGGCGCTTTGGCTCATCGTCTGATGTATTCTTTTTCTTATTTTTTATTTTTCTAGGTTTGGTAGACATGTCCTTCACATAGAAAACCTGAGACACATCATTGGCTAGGACGAATGGTTCGTTTAAGAACCCAAGATTGTTGAGATCCAACGATGTCATTCTGTATTTCTTGTCTACCTCAACCCCTCCTCCTGTCAGCTTGACCCATTTGCACCGAAACAAGGGGACCTTAAAAGTAGGTCCATAGTAAAGTTCCCATATCTCCTCTATGTAACCATAATATGTGGTCTTTGACCCATTGTTGTCTATTGCATCAAAGCGGACACCACTGTCTTGGTTGGTGCTCTTTTTATCTTGGGCGATCGTGTAAAATGTATACCCATTTATCTCGTACCCTTGGAACATCGATATAGTCGAAGATGGTGACCTAGACAACAAGTATAGCTGATCTCCAAGCGTGTTGTTTTTTATGAGATGTTGAAACCAACCACCAAAACTCTTCATGTGTTCATCTCTAATCCAAGAGTCATGATTTCCAGGGTTGTTGGAGCGTCAGATTTTCTTGTGTTCCTCGATATATGGGGCTGCCAAGATAGAATTCTATAGAACTGTGTAATGTGCTTCGGTGTAAGAATGTTCGTCCCTACATATTATTGATTTCCTTCCTAGAGTACACTTTCCACTCGGTCTCCCCCCATACCGCGATTGAGGAAGACCAATCGGCCTAAGGTCAGGAACAAAGTCAACACAAAATTCAATGACCTCCTCTGTTCCATAGCCCTTGGAGATGCTTCCTTCTGGCCTAGCACGGTTATGAACATATTTCTTTAATTTTCCCATGAACCTCTCAAAGGGAAACATATTGTGTAGAAATACAGGACAAAGAATGGAAATCTCTTCGACTAGGTGAACGAGCAGGTGCGTCATAATATTGAAAAAGGATGGTGGGAACACCAACTCAAAACTAACAAGACATTGGACCACATCATTCTGTAACTGTGGTAGATCTTCAGGATTGATTATCTTGTGAGAGATTGCATTGAGGAATGCACATAGCTTCACAATGGGTACTCGAACATTATCTGGTAGAAGCCCCCTCAATGCAATCGGAAGCATTTGCGTCATAATCACGTGGCAATCATGAGACTTTAGGTTTTGGAACTTTTTTCTGCCATATTTATTATTCCCTTTATATTCGACGAGAAGCCAGACGGGACCTTAATACTGCTCGGGCATTCAAAAAATATTTCCTTCTCTTGTTTGGTAAGAGCGTAGCTGACATGACCTTGAAACCATTCTAGATGCAGGCCATATGGGTCTTTCATACGTTCATGGTCCTTTCGTACTTCTAGTGTATCTTTTGTCTTTCAGCATCACATCGATTGCAGAGCGGACCTCTAAGAATTTCCAATATGGTATCTCCCAAAATATAGATTTCTTCTTCCACATGGGTGCGTGTCCTTCAGCGTCCTTCGGAACAGATTTTCCGCCGGGACCCTTTCCAAAGGTTACTATTTGATCCAAATCTTTGACCATATCAAATATATCAGCACCATTACGCTCCTTAGGCTTCGTCTGGTGACATGCCAGACCGTTGAAATGCTTGCCTTTCTTTCTTAAGGGATGCTTGGACAAAAGAAATCGACGATGCTCATTGTACACATTCTTCTTACAATGTTCCAAATATACACTTTCAGTCTCATCTAAACAGTGTGTGCATGCATTGTATCCCTTGTTGGACTGTCCTGAAAGGTTACTAAGAGCAGGCTAATCATTGATTGTTACGAAAAGCAATGCTCGGAGGTCAAATTCTTCCTTCTTGTGCTCATCCCACACACGTATGCTTGGTTCGTGCTACAACTATAAAAGTTCTTCAACTAATGGCCTTAGGTACACATCAATGTCGTTTCTGGGTTGCTTCGGACCTTGGATCAACACTGGCATCATAATGAACTTCCGCTTCATGCATAACCAAGGAGGAAGGTTATAGATGCATAGAGTCACGGGGCAGTTGCTGTGACTGGAGCTCTGCTCCCCAAAGGGATTCATGCCATCTGTACTTAGACCAAACCTTAAACTCCTTGCGTCATTTGCAAAGTCCGGGTACTTTCTATCGATTTTTCTCCATTGCGACCCATCAGCGGGGTGTCTCAACATCCCGTCTGACTTACATTCCTATTTATGCCATCGCAACAACTTGGCATGCTCTTTGTTTCTGAATAAGCGTTTCAACCGTGGTATTATATGATCATACCACACCACCTTGGAAGGAACCCTCTTCCGGGGGGGCTCGCCCTCAATGTCACCAGGATCATCTCGTCTGATCTTATACCGAAGTGAAGTGCATACCAGGCATGCATCCAAATTCTCGTACTCCTCACCGCGGTAGAGGATGCAGTCATTAGGGCATGCATATATCTTCTGAACCTCTAAACCTAGAGGGAAGACAACCTTCTTTGCTTCGTACATACTGGCGGACAATACGTTATCTTTTGGAAGCATATTCTTCATCATTTTCAGCAACTTTTCAAATGAGGAGTCAGGTATAGCACACTCAGCCTTCCATCGCAGCAATTCCAGTGTGATGCCCAGCTTTTTCAGACCATTTTCGCAATTTGGGTACAACAACTTTTTGTGATCCTCTAACATGTGATTGAACTTCTTCCTCCCCTTTTCAGTTTCATAGTCTCTTCGTGCATCGGCAATGGTCCGACCAAGATCATCAGCGGGTTCATCATGTGTCTCTTCTTCATTCTCCCCTTCAGCATCCCCCATGGAAGTATCTCCGTACTCAGGGAAACCATGATAGTTGGCATCCTCCTCCTCTTCTTCATTGTCTTCCATTATAACCCCTCTCTCTCCGTGCTTGGTCCAACAATTATAACTGGGCATGAAGCCGGACTTCAACAGGTGGCTATGAAGGGTTTTTGAGTCAGACTAATTCTTATTATTCCTACATCCACTACATGGACATAATACAAAACCATTGCGCTTGTTTGCATCAGCAACACGGATGAATTCATGCACGCCATTAATGAACTCGCCAGAGCGTCGGTCGGTACCGTACACCCATTCCTGGACCATCTGCATTATAGTAAAAGTATATCAAAAACCATTACACAACATGATAAAATTATTACAAGTTATATGGAGAGCTTCTAGAGCATTAATTTTGAATTTTGAAAAATTTACATGCACCAATTTGTGAATTGGAGAAAACAATTAACATGATAAATGTGGAGTTTTTTATTATTGTTCTATCAGTGAAAACCTCATTCCATTCTAAGCTCTGAAACTCTAAAATTACACATTTCAATTTTCAGTAACTATGTGCCTAATCAAAATTTGTTACACATATATATCAAAATCCTTCTACTTCTAGAGCATGCATGCATTGATCCATATCTCTATACTTCTAGAGCATTATAGAGCTAAAGTAGCAATAAGAGATGAAAGAATGAAGTTCTAACCTTTTAAATCTTTGGATTTAGGGGTTGTAAACTAAATCTTGACAAATCTTGAGAAAAAAATGGCATCAACTCACTTGCTTGTTTGAGAAACATGGCCACCATATGCTTTAGGGAAGCTGGACAGGAAGCAGAATATATAGTGGTGGACAATTAGTCCCGGACCGTGATACGACCCGGGACTAATAGTCCATGAAAAGACCAGCTAGCCTGCTCCAGGTTATTAGTCCCGGGCCGTATTACGGACCGGGACTAGAGATCTGGTCCGGCCCAGGACTAGTGTCTACGGATATTTCTAGCCGTTAGAGGCCTCACGGCCCGGGACTAGTGTAGCACTAGTCGTGGGCTGTGACGGCCGGACTGCTGGCATTGTTCACATCGAACCAAAGACCCTTTTTCCAGTAGTGATCCAACGGCCAAGATTGCATATCCACCTCTATATATTGAGGGGAAACCCTATTTCTAGAGCCATCCACCCATAGCAATGAAAATCCTTCTCCTTGGAGGCCACCAAAGATGAGAGAGGCTCCTCAAGATTAGCACCATGGATAAGGAAGAAGAAGGGGCAAGGGGCCTCCGCCCCTAGGGCAGCCATCGCCCTAGGAGGGGTGTGTCGGGGTGCCGCCTCCTCCTCCACGCCGGCGTGGCCTCCCCACCATGGGAAGGCTCATCTCCATCACCATCTACAGCAACTCTCCATCGTCCGTTAATGTAATCTCTTGGAAAACATGATGTATGATGCAATAGATTATTTTCCATGATGTATTGTATATCTATGTTGATGTTTGAGTAGTGACTTATTTATGGCAATTATGATAAATTTTGTTGTTGGTTGCATACAAGTATATGTTATCTTCTATGATGATCTTGTTATACTAACATATGAGTGCACACATATGTTGGGGGATGCACAAGGTTGTAGCCATTTCATATTGATAGGATGAGGGATATCCCTAGTTTGACAGAAACCGAATCCCAACTCTTAGAGATACATGTTGTATTAATTCATGGTTAATCAACGGGGGTATTATCATGGGTACCTTATATCTAAATGTGGTGGTTGGACTTTATGTCTTAATAATTTCCTTGTTTGCTCTTAATTGGACTTGGTATCAATCACTAGGGGTGTATTTCGTCATGTATATGGATGCACCTATTCATGGCTCCTCCTTAGAAGAAACAATAAAAATACTATCTTTGTGCTTCACTAATTGTGACAACTAACCAAATGAAATAGCAATTTTACTAAGCACTTGCTCCCTTAGGTTATCCACCTCCGTTTCACTAGCTTCATTTTACTTGCACTACCTATAGTATTTTCTTCCAAAAACTTTATTGTTTTCTAGTTAGTACCAAAAAAACAACCGCAGACACACACACTATAGTTCCTAGATTTGCATAGAAGGTCATATAAGTGAGTTATAGGGCTTTAGAGAATAGATAGTTTATCTTTAGCTCATTGTGGGTTTGACACTCAAATACTTATCGAATTGTACTATGGTGATCCCCTACACTTGGGGGTTATCAATGGTTTTGTCTCGAAAGCACTAGCAACCACGTAAAACTTGGAAAAGATAAAGCAGAGGCGTCTAATTTTTTTCACAGGAGGGCATGTGATTTGATAAGGTCTTGGTCGTTGCAAAAGTAAACTAGTTTACTTTCCTGTTACTAAGTAGTATAGTAATAGTCATCATATCGATGGATGACCTACTCGTGGCTTTGTGGAGACTTGGCGTCAAACCTTGGCGTCAAACCGGTGGCAAGATGGAGATCATGCCGAAGCGCTCGTTGGAGATCATGGCGCATGAAGAAGGACCATATCATATCACTAAATATCCATGTGAGGTTGATATCTTACATCTTATTGTGTGATTGTAGTATTAGATACTCAACGTTAGCATCATATATAAGATGTTCCCTATTAATACTAAAATAGTGTGATACTTAATGGTAGCATTATATCTAGTACAGGACATAAGCTTTGAGGATGGTCGATGTTCCCGCTCCTCCCTTCCATGGATTACAGTTCCATTTCTATCCCCAACATCAACATGTCGTGTCCACTTGTGACCTCGCCCATGGGAACCGAAATTTAGGTTGCTGATTTTGCCATTCATCTTCGCTTCACTCCAAAATCTATAGCAGGAGTGACACCAACGTCTCCAACAGAGAGATCTTGTTTCCTTGTGGACATAGAGAGATGGAGGATACGTGGACAAACCGTCCTAGATAGGGTCATCAATGGCCAAGGTTGACGCCTATTGTTGTGCGTAATTAAGTTAGCACTTTATTTTATTTTTGTTGCCAGTTTTTGGACATTTTAGTACATGTGTCTCAATCTCACCGATGCACGTGTGATCATGTATTCTTGCTAATTCCGTGGTGTTTGGTAGTGTTGTCATCTCGATCATAGTACTTTCTTTCATGTTCAGTGATATATCTAAGAAACCAGAATTTATTTTGTTAGATAATAATTGAAATAAAGAAACAGAAATCCACTATTGGTTTTATGTCAAGCAAAATTTGTTATGTACTTTCTAGTTTTATCAGCTCCCACGGTTATCCACGTATTTCCCAAGTGTTATGTGCATCAAACATTGGTTAATGCGTACGTAGACAAATCTCCCTATATATAAAATATATTGCATATAATTAGCCCACCATAATCATAGTTACTTATGAATAGTTTAACTTCTAGTCTCGTGTTTCTAGAAAATGTTGGGAAGCAATGATATGCTATAATTTCCCGCGGGGCTAAAACTCTTGTTTGAGTGAGTCAAGACCTCCATTGTCCATATCAAAGATTCAAAATTACGCATATTTTATGTTATGCGATATAATGTGTAGAATTCTAACATTTAAGGAATATGGTAAGGCTTACCATCTTTTATTTGACATGTTTATGGAAACAGACACCTTGCCATGTGAAATAATGATTGAAATTATCATAATACCGGCCACCTTCTATTGAACTACACCCCCACCACTTCTACTTTGAAGGATATATGCCCTAGAGGCAAATAATAAATGAATTTTATTATCATATCTATATTATTTCATAATAGTTTCAAATTGTGATATAATTGTTTCAAGTGGAAAAATTTATACAGGTGTGTGGTACGTAAACAAACCAAGTCCCGAGTAGACTCTGTTTATACTAGTTTGTTTGGCAGATGATAATCGAGGTTTCCCAATCATGGACTTACTTTAACATCAACTGATAACGAGGTCAGTTCATTATGAATGATGTGATGGATATTTCTCAATATAAGCATTGCAACACAATCAAGTCACTTAGTTCATTGTTGCAATGGTTAGAAGTGTAGTTTATTTCTCCTTTGATCGTGAGATCATATTAATCACTATCACCCGAGGCTGCTTTAACTAGATAAAATATCATGTCTGTAACTGGGTGACAATAATGGTGTAAGTTGTGTATTCCAGAGGGATCTTTTTAGGCCTATGTATCAAGATCAAGATATGTTCACCCGTGTGACGGGAATACACACACGGCCGACTCGGTGAGATTACATCCATAATGTTGCACCATGTGACTAGGTCACGAGGATGGAATATCACAGGAACGAGTTAATTAGTGCTTGTCGGTAATGAGATTGAACAAGGTATATGATATCAATGATCAGATCTCGGACAAGTCAGTATCGAAGTTCAAAAGGGAATTGGACTCGACATTTCATAGTTCAAATGACATAAAACATCATGGAATGTGCGAGGGTCATTATGGGTATCCCGGTCTAGCTATTAATCACTAATTCGAGAGATTTCTTGATCATGTCTGTGATGTTCCTGAACCGTTAGGTTAAAATGCTTAAGGGTACGATGACGCTTGGAGATCATTATGGAATTATCAGAATCATAGGATGGAAGAGAAGAGAAAACCAGAATTTTTCTAGGAGGATGCAAAGTTGTTTGGAGTGAACTAAAGGTATTTCAGGTCAAAGGGGATTTAATAATATGTATTTAACATTAATTAATGTAATTCATATTAAAAATATATATAAAATTAAATTTTATGGGAAACTTCTACTAATGGGCCAAGTTCTTAAGGAACAAGGCTCAAGATGGAAGCCACCCAAAGGGAGGCCAGCCTAGCTGTCGGTGCCATGGGCCTTGGTGTGTAGGATGGGGCCCGCCCCACACCCGTCCATCCATGGGCTGGTGCATAGGTGGGGGCCCACCTTGCCAGGCGACCACCTCTCCTCCATGGTGCCTCCCCCACCTCCTCCTTTAGACCCACCCTAAGATTTGGATGGGTGGAAGTGCCCCCTTCCCCTATGTAAAGAGGACATATTGGGAGGGAGAAACAAAACAAGTGGGATAGAGATCTCTCTCTCTCTCTAATCATTATTGCGATGTCGTGTTTCCTATAAGGAACTGTACACGTAAGAGACGAGATCGCTATGGCATGCCATTGTGTTGCAGGAATTCTATCCAGAAGAACGACTTCGCACTCTTGAGAGGGATTAGAGAACCATAGGTTGTCATCGTACACCGTATGTGTGCCAGACCACAAGGGTGCTACCATTATTGGTACCTGTTGGGCCATGTAGAGATAAACAAAACTTTTTTCCTGCGCGGGGATCCCAAGATCTAGCTGAGGTAGAAGGCCACGAGGATTACCACTAGATGCGCGGTTGTAGATTACTAATGAAGCGTGTTAGTTGAGAAGTGCAGTCCTCACGATATGATTCAAAACATGATCCTCGAAGTGTCGATCCTACATCACCTCTACTAGTGTCCACACGTACAAGGAGGAGTGCGGGCAATGGACTGCTAGGTCTAGTATGGCGGTGGGACAAGAGTGGAGCTAGGGTTTCCAATGCATGGAATGACCTAACGTGTCCATATGGGCGTATGTGCCCCAATATATAGAGAGAGTGAAAGTGGGCTCAACTTACTTGCGTCCCATTCACTAAAGCCTATATTAGTCACTTCAAGTCTGACTCACTGACTCAGTCTGTATCTTCTTTAGGTCCAACCCAAACAGATTTCTAGTTCGGGTACAACCCAAACTTGCTCCCGCTCTTAAGTGTATGACCTGATGGATATGAAATATAGACATCCACGTACGCATTTAAACTAGATATTATTCATATATTTGATGAAATATCTCTCTATTTCCTGCCACTAATGCCTAATGATCAGAGGGGTATGCAATCCTTTCTTGCTATTTTTGGTTGCGCAGATAATGACGTATTATGAAGGGAATCACTACATAAATGCCAAAGATACGAGACTTCCAACACACCAAAGAAACTAGGAGTCCTGAGGAGGCAATTGTAAGTTTAACGACCAACTATACGGCCTGACGCCGTATAGTTTATACCAACCTCCTTAGGTCAAACAGAACAACTTTCGTGAAGGGGCCGAACTCCACAATATCGCTTCTTTCATCCTCAACTCTCCCTGCCGCCACGCTGGAGGAATAGATCTAGATCTAAACCTCTAAACCCTTCTCCACTACCATAGCCATCTTCCACCACTTGTAATAGATCTCATCTCCAATTGTCGACATTGTAGACTATTTCTTATCAACTCTATCATCTCTATTACAATGTTTATGATTGTCGATTTCATCTCTATGTGTGAGTAATTCTCTTTGGGTTAAGGGCTTCGACCTAGCCATGTAGCTTTTGTGCATGTTATTTATCATAGATGGGATCATGTATTAGTTTGTATGACTTGATGATTGTAGTACCGTATATCGCCTCAATCTAAGGAATTTTCAGGTACCCAAGACCCCGAAGATTGATCCAGGTAAAGGGAGTGTGAGTAACGACTGATCTGCAGGATAGGAACCCCAGTGACAGAAAGAGTAGTACGGATGTATGTGATGAACTTACTTGGGATTAACGGTGACATCACTATGCATATCATTAGTTCTCTTTCTTCTATGGATGAGACTAGTAGGTTATTGCCATAAGCGGTTGCACCGGTGATAACATTTATGGATGCACTGCCCACATATAATTATCTTGCTCTAACAATTACATAAGTACTGTATTATTATCTTTTATTCCCATTAGATGTTTTGCATAGCTACTGGTGAAAACCGAATACCCTAGGCCCTCTCACTCTCCATCGTCAACAACAACAACAACAAGATCGCAAACTCTTGGTCCAGTGAAAACGCAATAAGAATTCTAAAACTCTCGAAGATCCGTTTAAGTAATCTCACTTTGCTTTCTACTTCCCGAGGATTCGATAAACCTAGGTCTACTAGGGAAAAAGATCTATACTACATCCGTAATCCAGATGGAAGTTATCAACCCTTTTTCTGGCGCCGTTGTCGGGGAAGCATTAGCTACCTTGGTGAGGTTAGTAGGAAGCTTGCTAGTTTTAATTCTCGTTTTTAATTTTGTTAGTTTTCTTTTAGTTTTTATTTGAAAAACCAAAAAAAATAGTTAGTCTTTTTAATTCTTGCTTTATCATCATTAGTAATTGTTTAAGAAAATACAAAAACATAGGAAGTATGGATGAAAAGAAGCTTGGGGAGTTTGCAACTCCTAACAATGATTATTTGCGTACTCCTATTACTCAGCCAGCAATTGTTGCTAAATATTATGAAATTAATCCCCACTATTTAAGTTTGGTTCAATAGAATCAATTTGGAGGATCTGCTATAGAAGATGCAGGTATGCATTTAATACTTTCACTGAAATATGTGATATGATGCACATTAAAGATGTTGACCCTGATGCGGTCAAGTTTCTCTTATTTCCTTTCACTCTTAGAGGAAGAGAAAAATACTATTGCATCATGGGTGAAATGTACTTCTTTATTTATGGCTAAATTATTTCCATCTGCAAAGACTATGCAACTCAGATCTAATATTACTGGTTTTAGACAGGAAGAGCGTGAGCCACTAGCACTTGCATGGGAGAGAATGAAAGAATGCATGATAAACTGTCCCAACCATGGGATGGAAGATTGGTTAATTCTCCATTTATTTTATAATTCTCTTAACCCTGTTTCTAAGTCTATGCTAGATACTGAAGCTGGAGGAACATAAGAAAATTACCGAAGCAAAGCAGTTGCTAGACAATATGCAAGATAGCCATGCCCAATGGCATGTGGAAAGATCAAACACGAAGAATGTGAACTCTGTCACACCTCAAGAGAATGAAGTTCTCAATGCTAAGTTGGATGAGCTTATATTAGCCGTTAAAGTTAAGGAAACCCCGGTAAGAACTACTCCTGAACCAACTATTGAAGAAGTAGACCTCATAGCTCGTAATGATTATAACCCTGATTGGAAGAAGAACTATAATCCAAACTTTCAAAAACATTATTCTAGTCCTACAGGTAGCTCTAATAATAATATGGGATCAAGCAATACTAATATACAAGAAACTCTTAATGCTTTTATGGACTCACGAAATGAGAAAAACAATATTCTAGTCAAACTTATAGAGAATCATGATGCTATGCTTGGTAAATTATCTAACCAAGCTATTAGTTTGAGAAATGATTTGCAAGCCCTCCAAGAAAGAATAAGGATCATTGAGGCACGGCTAGGTAAGATAATAGAGAGTCAAACTCTCATTCTAGCATAATTTTCATGTAAAGCTAAGCCGAACCTAGTTGAAGAGCTCAAGATGATAAGAATCCAAAGAGGATCCCAGAGAACTTGATTATAGCAATTCTCCTTCACCAAACTACACTGTTGAAGATCTTGTAAAAAGGATCAATGTCAAGATTCCGGTAAGTGAAGGAAATGAAGAAGCAATGTATCATCAATTTGTTAATCAAGTAGCAATAAAGGTACGTGATCTTGAAGAAGAATGCAAGAAAAGTTCTGAAAAATTGCATGTTGAGCTAGATGATATATTTGATACCACTATTAAGATTAAGATTGGGACTAGTGAAATAGATGCACTGTGTGATCTAGGTGCAAGTATTTCAATAATTCCAATGAGTCTTTTTAACAAGTTAAAGCTTGGCTCTTTTGAAATTTCCGAACTAAAATTACATCTAGAAGATTCTACCTATAAACAAGTAGTAGGCATAAAAGAAAACACTTTAGTTTACATTAAAGGTTGTCCTGCTCTTATTGATTTTGTTATTGTTGACATGCCTGAAGATGCTACTACCCCTATCATATTAGGACGTCCTTTCTTAAGAACTATTAATGCTTTGATCAATTTGCATGAAGGGAACGCAAAGCTTCAATTACCTTCACGGGATCCTTTTGTTATTCATTTCCCCAGGAAAAGAAAGCCAAGCAAGATGATAAGGAGGCCATAACTTTGATGGACAATTACTTCGGAGTGGGTGTTCCACTCATATGGCCTAAGTGAGCAATGTCAAGGTCAAGTATTGACCGTAAAAGAGCGTTGTATGGGAGGCAACCCATGATAAAATAAGGTTTGAGTTAATTTTTTAAGTTTTAGTTTAAGTTTTATATAAATAAAGAGTGCTAGAAAACTCTAGTGAGAGGAAGAGATTCAGAGGTACTAAATATTCATGTTTCATATATGCCATAGTTGGTCGAAATTTTAGTCTGTCATTTTTCTGTCAAAACAAGGTGTTTCGCTAAGTTTCAGTCTAAGAAGTAATTCTCGAAGAAATAGAAAATTGCTGATGTGCACAGAAAGGTTAACGACCAACTATATGGCGGGAATAAAAATTCCCGCCGTATAATTGCGGCCTTATAGTTATGTTACCCATCGACAATTTTTCATCACAGAGTACAGAAGGTTTGACGACTAACTATACGGCGGGAACAAAAGTTTCGGCCGTATAGTTGTCACCGTATAGTTACAGCCGCCAGACAGAAAACCTAGGAAAACCTAAAATTTTGCCGTCATACCAACTATACGACCGGAACACCCTATTCCCGCCTTATAGTTGCCGTTGTATAGTTGCGTCCGACCACTTAAACGCTCGGGGAGGTACCCAAAACATCAAAAACACAATCCTTTTTCTCTCTTCTACATCCAAACTCTTCTCTCAAAACCTCAAGGGAACTTCACCCCTTCTCAATTTCGTTCAAATTCCTCGCACACAAGTGATCTATGGTATGTTTCTCCTCTGATCCTCCAATTACTTTTTGCAAATTCATCTCAGATCTATTGTCATTATCAATCTAAGGTGAGACTTATATTTGAACAATTTCCATGATTATCTTGCCTAGATTAATATGTTGAGGAGATTCTTTAGTGTGCTATGATAAGGATTATGCTATGACTATTACTATTGGATCAAAAAGTTTTATATTTGTCTCTTTTATTTTTTAGAAGATGAACACGAGGAGACAGAGACGTGATTTTTCCGCAGGTAGTTCTTCTCGGGCTGTAGCTCAGGAACGCATGGGGATTCGATTCAAGAACGAAGCCCACCGTGATCGTTTCGACAGGATCAAAAACCGAGAAGTCAAGGAAACCAAGTGGGCTTGCCCCGTCACTTTGAACCAACTCAGTATTTCTGATGACTTTAATTTACTTTGTGATAGATTTGGCATGCAAACCTTTTTATTCCATGATGCACCAACCTATCGCCGGTTAACCATTGAATTTCTTAGCTCCTTGCAAATCACCGTTAAGGCATGGCATGGGGAGGATAAGATTTCTTTCCGACTCATGAACAATAATTATTCTCTAACACTCGACGAATGGTGCAATTGTTTTGGTTTACCCAACAATGATCCTAATGCTCTGCGGACAGCTTTTACCAACATGGAACCTTCCCCTGAACTCTGTTATAATAGAATGAGCTTTACTTCTAGAGTTAGCAGAGGGAATAATATTCAACGTCCTGCTATTAGCTATTTGTTCTATGTTATTGCTAACACCTTGCAGGCGCGCAATGAGTTCACAAGACTCAATGAGGAGGACATCTTAGTCCTTGCAAAAGCTTCTTTCAACTATGACAACTTTTCACTTCACTTGGATGCAATTCTAGTGCGCTACTTGGAGTACCAATCCCACCAAAGCCAAGGACCAATCACTTGTGGAGGCGTAATCACCATGCTTTCCAATGTTCTAGGCATCTACCTAGGTGATCTACAACCGGTACTAGGTGAGCGACATGTTGGTTTCTCTACTTTGAGGTCTTGTGGAATGCTCACTAGGAGAGGTGGTGTTTATTATTTGCATATTGCCAGAGTTGGGTGCATCTATCCTGCTCCTTTGCCTAATTATATTTTCTGTATCGAGGAAGGACGTGTGTTTTATGACTTGCAGGTTGAGCAACACCAACCTGAGGAGGAGATTCTGGAGAAGGATGAGGACCAAGAGGAGGAGCAAGAAGTCCCTCATCAGGAACAGCAGCCACCAAACCGGTTTGCTACATATCAAGATTTCCAAGAACTTGGAGGAACTATGGAGGGAATGCACAATCTCGCCCTGAACCTCTGAGAAACAACAAGTAACCTTTCAACTCAATTTGTGCACTGGAGTTACAACTTTCCCCCCACCACAGTGATTTGAAGGGCTTGCAAAAGCCTAAGCTTGGGGAGGTTTTCTATCTATTTTACATTTTGGTCTTCATTTGCTTTATCTTATTTTCGAGAATATGATTTTATTTGAGTTTATAAGCACTCTTGTTGGTTTCCTCAACACTTTATCTTAGTTATTTTATTTTGTTTGAGATTTTCAAGCCGAGCTTCGCCGCCAATTTTCTATTCTTTAATCCCCCTTCTCAAAAATCACAAAAATATTTCTCCGTTAATCTTTATTTTCCCTCTCTCTTTTTATTTCTGCCTCGAAGTTCTCGTTGATTTGCAGGAGAGTGATTGACTTCGAGTTTCTAAGGAAAAAAATAAAAAGGGAAGAGAGAAGTGGAACCAAACATGAGAGGTATGCCTTATGACTCCCCACTTTTGAAGTTTGAGAAACACATGCTAGTTAGTAGTAATATTAAGATGTTATATCGGTGGAGTGAGTCTCTATATTGTAGTAAATTTTTGTTTACAATGGTATTTAATTGGGTATGTTTTGTTTCAGCTCTTGTAGTTAACCAAGTCTTGCTTAAAAATTTGCTAAACAATTGAAATAAGAAAAAGTCTTACAATTAAAGACTTGGGTGTTGTAGTGTTTTAGTCTTAAAAGCTTATTCCTAGAGACACTCAACACCACAGAAAATAATGATTGACTTGATAGCTCTGTTTGAAAATATTTGTTTAATTGAATTAATGTTTAGCGGTTTTTGTGAGCATGCCAAAGTTTGACTTATAAATCATAAGAATGATATAGCTTTATGAGTGTCAAACTTCATGGGATGCGAACAACTCCGCTGGCCTACGAACGATCTTCATGGAGGAAACTCCTAGATTTCGGCTATAAGTTGATTAAACATTTATAGCAGCAATGTTATAATGGGTAAGATTCTTGGCACTCCCGGGTATATGTAACATGATGGAATCACTCCTCTGGCTGATATGAGTAATCATGATGCAAAAGGAACAAAAACCTTAGTGATGCCACGAGTGTCCATCTCTGCCCGATAAACTAATGAATTTTTTTGGCATGCTCTCATTTACTTAAGAACTGAAATTCTTGAAGGACAATTAATAGAAAAGTAGTGCTTGAAAAGTCTTGATTTATTGATGTGGGAGAATTGAGATACTTTAATATATATATGCTTCTTCATGACAAACTCTCACACTCTTAATTCTACATGATTACACTTTATTTTTCAAAGTCAAGCCTATGAGTTAATTACATGACATGGAATAAAGTCTAATCTTTTGAAACATCCATGCTTACAATAATTTTGCTGCAATATAAGGATTCATGAAACCCGTATGATATGCTTTCCATTACTCTATCTATGATGGAGTGTTTCAGATTAATAGTGGAGGAAACATGAGACTACCAATCATGAGTAAGATCATCATCTCGTTATTTTAGTTTCAATGATGAGTTCCCTTTTGATTTTGGTTTTATTACTCGAGGACGATAAAGTTTAATCTTGGGGAGGTTGATGGATGTGAAATATAGCCATCCATGTCCGTATTTAAACTACATATTATTCATATATTTGATAAAATACCTCTCTATTTCATGCCAGTAATGCCTAATAATCAGAGGGGTATGCAATCCTTCCTTGCTATTTTTGCCTGCGTAGATAATAACTTATTATGAAGGGAATCACTACATAAGTGCCAAAGATACGAGATTTCCAACATGCCAAAGAAACCAGGAGCTGTGAGGAGGCAACTTCAAGTTTAACGACCAACTATATGGCTCGTCGCCGTATAGCTGCCGCCTTTGCACCGACCTCCTTAGGTCAAACAGAACAACTTTCGTGAAGGGACGCATATATAAAGAGGCTTCAGGCGATGAGAAACAAGCCCCCAACTCCACAACATGACCCCACGGGCTCATGGTAACTTGGAAACAATTGCAGTCCAACTTGCAATCGACCAATCGGTAGTGGCTCCTAGCAGAACATGGCGACTCCCAAGTGCCAAATAGTCATGACGACATGCCTTTCTAGTGCGATTTACGTCTAAGTCTTTTTTTCCTCACTATATACCTTGTTGAGTTATAGGCGAATAATCGGCATTTCTTAAATTGTATGCCTCTCTCCGCGATCTGTGATATGTGATTCATCCGACTAACACTTAATCGAGTCGTGCATGGCCATGCTTTCCAAATCATATCACATGAGAGGGCCTAGAGAATATCTCTCCAAATGGAGTGGGAAAATCCCATTTTGGCTATCCACATCACGCAGCTTGATTCTCAGTTGACCCGAACTCTGCCTTTATAACTTCCCTGTGACGGAACAACATTTGACAAACCTAAATTGGTGATTCACAACTCGTATTGTGCAATAACCTTAGGTCTAAGGATTACATTGATTGAGACATACAAATGACGACTTATTTGTTGCATTTCAATATGGGTCAATCTGACCCGCTAAACTCTTTATTCGAATATGTGTAAGTTGGAATAGCATCACCATGCCCATAACAAGTGGAACCGAGTCATCAGCGACCTTCACATTACTCTAAGTTGTGTGTCTAGCACAATCGCAATACCAAGGACATTTAGTATGCACAACATGAATATATAGTTCCACAACTTAATCATATATTCAATGATATACATCATATGTTCATGCAAGGAGAACTTAATAACTTTATAAATACAAAGGGAATTACATCATACATGATTGCCTCTATGGCACATTTCCAACAGCACCCGGACTGTCGTGCGAGGACCAGGAGGTGACGTGTGAGGAGCTTCGTGTTGGGGAGGTGACCCCGGATAGGGTCAAGACAGGGGAAAGACGAAAGGAATCTCCCTAGTCGTGAGCCGAATTACTGTTTGTATCGGCCGAGTCATGTAAGATTTGGCCGAGATAAGCAAGGCCATGACAGATATAGAATGAGTAACGCCTTATCTGGCCGACATATGAGTTAAGTCGGCCGCACGAGTCTGACTAACTTGAATGCAGGTGAAGGACGAGCAAAGTTATGCGAGACAAGGCCGAGTAACACGAAGCTTGCAGGAGAAGGAGGTGCCTATAGTCAAACCCTAGTCACTGGCTAGGAGGAATCTAAACAGAGCCAAGCACAAAGGACAAGGAGCAGAGCAGCAGAAGAACAGAAGAAGGTCACAGAGTTGACAGTCAGGGAGCCTGAGGCGCGCATGTGAAGATATCTGGAACATTGCCGCTCTTAGAAGGGGGACACGGAAAGGAGGCCGCCGAGTTACCATATTGGGACAAGCATATTCCAAGAATATGCTTGCCACGTCATCCCTAGAAGGAACCAAGGCACCCCTTTATAAGGGGAGACGCGGGCTCCTGAGGGGGATAGATTCATACGCCGTAAGGCTCGTGTAGTAGTGTTCTTCCTCTCTACGAGACAGCTCTTGGAGCACTTGTATTCATTGAGAAGAGGAATGGAGATTTATTTGTTGAGCATTTGAGTGTAGAAATCACTACATATTCCCTCCCTGGATCCCTCTAGCATCCATTGGCCCCATACTTTAGCCTACCCATGGCATCTGCCGTGCCACCACCACGACAGTTGGCGCCCACCGTGGGGCCAGCAGCGATGCTAGCTGGAGTCAAGATCCGGACGGGAAACTTCATCCACACCGGTGAGCGGGTTGTCTCTGGCTTAGTCCAGAGATTTGATCTCTGGGACTATGTCAGCGATAACGCAGGTATCTTCAGGAGGAAAGCGCCTCCACGCAACGGCGTCTTCATCAACTTGGGCACGACAAGGTCTATGTCAGCGTTGACACCTCCTTTGTCTATCCTCACCGAGTTATTGATGCAGGAGAGCCTCCCCTCAGTGCCACTAACGATCCGCGTGGAGCACGCCCCGTTGGCAGCGTCGAGGTGATGGTTACAGCCGTAGTGCAGGCGGCAGGAGCAGGCACCAGACCAAGCAAGGACCCGGCGGCAGGACAGGTGACCACGAAGCAAGCAGCTCCACAGCCCACCGAGGTAGATCCGCCAGCAGCCAAGTCGCCGAGGTGTAGGAGGCAACCCCAAAGGCAGAAAGGGTAAGATGGAAGCCTCTGAAAAGACCAGAGAATATTCTCTAGGCAGCTATAGATAATCTAACCACGGTTGTGGCGCCGATACTTGATTCGGCTAACGCCCAGGCAGAGTTAGAAGAGACTAGACAAAAAGTACTGGTAGAGGCAAAAAAGGTGTCGCCCTTGCGGGAGTCCTTGAACAGGACCCTGCGAGAATATGCTAAGGCAAACAAACTAGATGTTGCCCCCGAGCGGGTATATGAATTGAGATTGAGAGGAAAGAACCTCATGAATGATATTAACAAAGAGCATGAGGCTCGTAAAGGTGATTCAGTTGATCTAGGCTTGCCGAGGTATAGTACCCCAGCAAAGAACCTGAGGGCGGCAAATGTCGCAGCCCTGCATTTGGAAGGATTAAGGGGGGGAAGCCCGGCAAAAACAGCAAGAAAGAGTGAATGAGCTAGTGCGCATTGCGAACCAGCAGAATGAGGAAATGCTTAGGGCTGACCCGTCAAGACCGGGAGCTTCGCGTATGGTTCATTCGGCCAGAGCAGCACCTGCATTATCTGCGGCAGCAGCATCCTCGCCCGGAAACAACGAGCGAAAAGATAGAGCAGTGACCTTAGGAAAAAGAAATAAGCAGATTATTCCGTATGATCTGGCAGTAGCCGGAAAGGTCAATGATAACAGAGGCAATGGAAGCCGAGGTAACAGTGGGGATAGAAACCCCGGCCGTGCTAACAAAGGCAATGGAAGCCGAGGTAACGAGGACCTCGGAAGAAGAAATCATGAGAACAATAACCCGGCGGAAGACAGGAGAAATCCTCCGCCGGACCCTCGACCGAGGTATGATCCTCGGCAAGAGCGAGAAGTGAGACCAGCACACTATGATCGGGCAAATGAGAGGTACAATGATGGGTACTCGGATATGGAGAATGCAGAACATGGTGGGAATAATCATTGTGGAATACAGGAGAGGATCATATATAGAAACTTGCCATCAAATGATGCAAGACTAAAAATGGACAGGTTGTATCAGTCCGAGTTGTTGGAGGAACAAGGTCCGCCTGGTCCAGCGTGCTTCGAACCTCGGATCATGGGCGAACCACCGGTGCCGAACTTTCAATTGGCGAGGGGCACGAAAACATACAATGGGAGCACAAAACCACAGGATTGGTTAATTGATTATGCCGCAATGGTGAAGATAGCCGGCGGAAACCTACGATGGGCGGTGAGATACGTCCCACAGATGCTGGAAGGACCAGCCAGTGTGGTCGAACAATCACGCCAAAAGATCAACTGTTGGCTAGATTTTGAAGAAATGTTTGTCAGCAACCTCACCAGTACCTATAAAGGCCACAGCAGCTCGCTATGTGCAATCAGAGGCCGAATGAAATGGATAGAGAATTCTTGACTCGGTGGTGTAACCTCAGAAACTCGTGTAAAGGAGTCATAGAGTCTCAAGCGATGGCTTGGTTTACTCAAGGTTGCCGATATGGAAGTGTATTATGGCAAAGGCTGCAAAGAGATATGCCGACTACATTGGCAGAGACCATTAGGATAGCAGATTCGTATGCTTTAGGGGATCCGATGCAACCAGAATTAATGTCGGCAGAGCATCGGGAGCACCAGGATCAATATGCAAGAGATGCAGCCGGGTCATCGAGGCGCAATGAATTCTGAGGTAGAAGAAGGGAGGAGAGGCCAGAATACAGATATGCTTCCAACCAGGTGGCAGCGGTGGTACAAGATCAGCCGAGTCACGGAAACAGTCGGAGACAGAAAAATGGTCCTCAGAAGTGGACACCGAGGAATGAAGGAAAGTGACAGTGGACACCAGAACAGAAGAAGCAGTGGCAGGAAAGGCCGAAATACACGTTTGAATCCATGTTGGATCAATCGTGTAAGTTCCAGACTCCAAACCCGGCCAAGCCGGCTAATCATACAACTCGGCAATGTGCCTGGATGAAAAATGCTATGGGGAACATGACGGGCATACAAGCGCCCCCTCATCAGGTACATCAACAGCAGCAGCCACAGCTAACAAGAGCAAATGCGCAGCAGTTAATGTTACCACTACCTCCTCCGAGGTATGATAACTCGGACCGAAGGGATGCAGTGCATCAAGTGATAAATCAAGGTCAAGATGGAAGGGCAAACCCTGGAAACAACGGACGCAATGATTACAGGGAGCATCATCAATCATATTGTGTGTTCACAAGAGAACAGCAAGATAGGCAGAGTGTACAACGCCGACATATGGAAGTAAATGCTGTTATGCCGGCGGTACCAAGATACGTGCCTTCGTCCGATCAAGAAATAACCTGGAGCATAAAACATCACCCGAAAATAATGCCGAATCCAGGGTCGTATGCACTCGTACTAGATCCGACATTTGTCAGGCCCAGCATTAATGTGAAATTCTCAAAAGTACTCATTCACAATGGGAATAGTATCAACATCATGTACAAAGATACAATGCACAAACTCAGAATAGCACAAAATATGTTGTAATCCACAAGAACCACGTTCCATGGAATAGTCTCGGGACTTTCGTGTGAACCCATTGGGAAAGTCTGAGTAGATGTATTATTCGACACAAGGGAGAATTGCAGAGTGGAAAATTTGGAATTTGAAGTGGTGGACCTAGAAAGTTGCTATCATGCTTTACTCGGACGGCCAGCATTGGACAAATTCATGAGTAGCTGCCACATTACTTATTTGAAAATGAAGTTACCCGGGCCACAAGGGGTGATAACAGTAGCCGGAGATTACAGAAAGTCAATGGAGTGTTCTTCGGCCAGATCAAACCTGGCGGAGTCATTGGTGATTGCGAGAGAAAAAAGAAGGATTCGGGAGGTAGTGGCTCTGGCTCAGTCGGCACAGCTGAATATGCCAGCACTAACCAACCCCCATGGAAGTGTTTCTTTCCAGCCGACTAAAGAGAAAAAAAAAGATCCAGATAGATGAGCAGTTCCTAGAGTGCAGCATCACGATTGGTGCCGTCCTAGATGCCAAATAGGAAGGCGAGCTCACCAACTTCCTCTATGAGAATATGGATATCTTTGCATGGTCAACTCAAGACCTGCAAGGTGTGCTGAGGGAGTTGCTAAGCACTCTTTGCATGTAAGGACAGGAGCAAGGACGGTGAAGCAACCTCTCCGCCGCTTCGCCGAAGGCAGGAGAAAATAAGAGGGGATAAGATAGCTCGGCTCCTTGCGGCCGGGTTCATCATGGAAGTGCTTCACCCGGATTGGCTATCAAATCTGGTGTTATTGGAAAAGAAAAAGGATGACCCGAATGTAGGCGTCGTATGGCGAATGTGTATCGATTACACGAACCTAAACAAGGCGTGTCCCAAAGATCCTTTTCCTTTACCTAGGATAGACCAAGTCATTGATTCGACCGCTGGTTGTGAGATGTTTTCATTTGTAGACGCGTATTCTGGTTTCCACCAGATACCGTTAAATCTGGCCGATTAAATAAAGACTGCGTTTATTACCCCGTACGGGGCTTATTGCTATCGCACCATGACATTCGGCCTGCGTAATGCAGGAGCAACATACCAAAGATGCATGCAAAAGTGTCTACATGACCAGATAGGAAAAAATGTACAAGTATATGTAGACGATGTGGTTATAAAAACCAAAGAGAGAAAAACGCTCCTTGATGATATTCGGCAGACATTCGAAAACTTGAGAAGATTCTGAATGAAGCTCAACCCGGAAATATGTACCTTCGATGTGACGGCTGGAAAATTACTTGGTTTCCTCGTGTCCAGCCGAGGTATAGAGGAAAATCCAACTAAAATCCGGGCAGTAGAAAAAATGGAACTGCCGAGGTGTCTTAATGATGTACAAAAAATCACGGGATGCCTGGCTTCGCTGAGTCAATTCGTATGTCGGCTAGGGGAAAAGGCATTACCTCTATATCAACTGATGAAAAATCTGATAAATTCATCTGGAAACCGCAAGCAGATAATGCTTTTCACGAGTTAAAAAAAGATGTTGGCCACAGTACCGATCTTGGCTTCTCCATTATCAAAAGAACCTATGTTACGTTATGTAGCCGCCACTAACATAGTGGTAAGTGCGGTGGTTGTCGTGGAACGGAATGAAGGAGATAGGTCGATACAAATGCCAGTATATTACCTGAGCGAGGTATTATCGGCCTCAAAACAGAACTACCCGCACTACCAGAAGATGGTTTATGGAGTATACATGTCGGCCAAAAAACTCAAACATTACTTCTAAGAGCATCCGATAAAAGTGATTTGTGAAGCGCCCATAGCCGAGATATTGAGCAACAAAGATGCAAGTGGCCGAATAGCAAAATGGGCAATCGAGTTATCACCTTATGCTATGCAATTCGATAGGCGAGATGCAATCAAATCTCAGGCAGTGGCCGACTTCTTTGTGGATTGGGCCGAGGTACAATATGAACCACCATTACCAGACCCGAATTATTGGACTATGCATTTTGACGAATCCAAGCTGAGAAATGGTTTGGGGGCAGGGATAGTATTAACTTCGCCAAAAAAAGATCAATTGAAGTATGTGCTGCAGATACATTTCGCCGCATCAAACTACGTAGCCGAGTGTGAAGCACTCGTCCATGGGTTGAAAATGGCAAAAGAGATTGGTATACGCCGGATCCTATGCTACGGGGATTCAGATCTAGTAGTACAGCAAGTATCAGGAAATTGGGACGCATTAGATGCGAATATGGCCCTATATAGATTTCATGTGCAAAAAATCAGTGGTTACTTCGATGGATGCGAGCTTCATCATATACCTCAGGAGGAAAATGACGCTGCGGACACACTGTCAAAACTCGGATCAACTAGGCAGTCAATTCCCCCAGGTATCGCCCTAGAGCACCTGAGAAAACCATCGATTACCCCATCACCAGAGTCCGAGTCAATTCGTATCTCGGTAGAATTGAAAGAAGGAAGTGTGCCAATGGAAATCGACAAAGAATGCGACCCGGACTTTCTAAAGGTGAACCCGGCCATCGCACGAGCAAACACAGAAAAATCCGAAGCTGTTATGTCGGTGGAAAATATGGAAATCGACAGTGAAACTATCCCAGAGAAAATCACGCCGATATGGGCGCAACCCATATTCTCATTCCTTAAGGAGGCAATCTTGTCGAGTAATGAAGTATTGGCTAGACAAGTAGTAAGAAGAGCAAAATCTTACACAATCATAAACAATGAGCTGTATAAGAGAAGCGTCACGGACGTACTACAAAGATGTGTTGACTCGGCAGAAGGACAGGAAATACTTCTGGATATACATCAGGGAGAATGCGGGCATCACGCCTCATCCAGAGCTTTAGTGGCCAAAGCATTCAGGCATGGGTTTTATTGGCCGACGGCATTAAAGGAGGCAAAAGAGTTAGTGGAAAAATGTAATGGTTGCCAGAGATACGCCAGCAAGATACATCTGCCCTCGTCCGAGTTAAAGACAATACTAATCACTTGGCATTTTCTGTATGGTGTTTGGATATGGTAGGACCATTCAATCCAGCCCGAGGCGGAATGACTCACACTCTAGTCATGGTGGACAAGTTCACAAAGTGGATCGAGGTGAAACCAATAAGAAAATGTGATGGACTAACAGCGGTAAAATTCCTAAAAGATATTATCTTGAGATATGGATATCCACACAGTGTTATCACAGATAATGGCACAAATTTTGCTGAAGGAACCTTTGCTAGATTTTTCCAATAAAAGCACATAAGACTAGATGTTGCCTCGGTGGCTCACCCGGCTTCAAACGGGCAAGTAGAAAGATCAAATGGACTGGTATTGTCAGGAATAAAACCCCGGCTTATCGAGCCACTACAAAGGTCGGCAGGATGCTGGATTGAGGAATTTCCAGCAGTACTGTGGAGCCTCAAGACCACCCCAAACAGGTCGACAGGGTATACCCCTTTCTTTCTGGTATACGGGGCAGAAGCTGTGCTTCCAGCCGACATAATGTATGACTCGCCAAGAGTAATCCAATACACATCGGCCGAAGTAAACGAAGTATCACGACAAGACGATGTGGATCTGCTAGAGGAAGCAAGGGAATTGGCGTTATCAAGATCTGCTGTTTATCATCAAAACCTCAGACGATACCATAGCAAAAAAGTAAATCCAAGAGTTTTTAAAGAAGGAGACTTGGTTCTTCAACTATTGCAACGCACAGCCAGCATGCACAAACTCTCACCTCCATGGGAAGGACCATTCATTGTGAGTAAAGCATTGCACAATGATGCATATTACCTGATCGACGCTCAGCCACCAGAGAAGAATAAGGCAAATAAGGCAGGAGACGAATCAAAAAGACCATGGAACATAGCCTTACTTCGCCCGTTCTACACTTAGAATCCATATGTTGTACGTCGTGATGTGACGCATCAAGTTGGAGTATCAAGCATGTATTAAACCTCGGCACCTCGAGCAGCGACTTGGGGACTGCACAATGTTGTTTCTATTTTTTAAGACTATGTAGTAAACCTCGGCACCTCGAGTAGTGACTCGGGGACTACACCGTAAATTTTGACACCTCGAGCAATGACTCGGGGACTGCACCGTGTTATCCCTTATTTCGGATTATGCATTAAACCTCGGTACCTCGAGCATTGACTCAGGGACTGCCCCATGATTTTTTCTTGTTCTGAAATATGTATTAAACCTCGGCACCTCGAGCAATGACTCGGGGACTGCCCCGTGGTATTCTCTGCATTAAGCTATGAATTATATTTCGGCAACCTAGTTTGTAACTCGGGGACTGTTTTGTGTTATTCGATATTATCTAAACAGATATAACCTTCAGCGACCCAAGGGATAACTCGGGGATGACTTACACCACTCATTAATTTCTTTCATTCATATAAGAGCTTGATAGCTTCAGCAGAAACTCGGGGACTACACCAATTTGCTGCCCATAATTCATAAGATGCAACATAAGCGTGCCCCGATCGACAAAGGAACAACAAGGAGAAAATAATTAACGATTTATAGAGGTAACAACCTCAGCAAGTCGAAGTATGATAAGGAATACAAGCCGACATATGAGGTTGGAGCATTATACTTCAAGTAGAAATCGCGAAAATAACAACTATACAACCAAGTTTACAAAGGGCAAGCAAGTTAAATGTCGGACGAAGATCAACTACATGGGAGAATACGATCTGGCCTTATGAAATTAAAGTTGGGCAAGGCAAAGATATGAAACAGATAGCTTAACTTACACGAAATTACAATAGTTACCATCACCAATGCCTCAGCGGTGCAAGGCAAAAAGGTTCACACCACACACAAAAGACGGACAATTATTTCACAAACATCATACTCCCGACATGCCGGGGACTTAAAGAAAATTGAAGTTTTTCAAGCCTAAACACCAGAAGATGCCAAACAACCCTTAAGGGGCAGTAGCATTGTCAGGAGCATCGGGCATGGGTAACTCGGACGCTGGCGGAGGGACCTCGGTCTCCCTCAGAAGGGTATCCTCGGGAACTAGGTGCTCCTAGGTAGTTGCTGCCTCAGCCGAAGTTACCTCGGCTTTGACAAAAGCCATAGTAACCTCGGAGACAAGCCCCGGCTGCTGAGGGACATCAGTTTGAGCTCGAGAGTTTTCATTCCCTTTAGAGGACGATCGCGCATCGCCATCCTCGCCAGAGTTGTCGTTTGAATCACGGGAGTTATCTGAATCACCCTCCGATTCATCCTGATCGGCCGAGTCATCACCTGATGCATCTTCAGCTTCGACATCATCCGCCGGATTGGGAAGAAAACTCGGCCCTTCGATCCAATTATGCACGTCAGCATACTCAATAAGCTGGAAGTCACGAGCTTGGCGACGAGCGACGAACTCTGGATCCTCAACCCAACGAGAGCCAGTGCGTAAATTCATCAGAGTATCGAGTGAGATATCCTCGTACCAAGACAAAACGGCTGTAAGTTCCATATCAGCACCAGCCCTCCCAGCAGATTCCCTCCAGAGATTTAATTGGATCTGAGATGCCATTAACCTCGCCACAAGCACTTTAACTTCATCAATATCAGGCGTTCCAGAGGTATTCGGCCAAAGAACATGGTAGGCCCGAATGGCTGCTTGCACCAGATCTCTTCCCATAATCTTCATTGGTCCAATAGCAGCACCGACGGCTATCAGGAAGTCTTCCATCGAGTATTCTGGACTCGAGTCAGCGGGGACACCTCGGCGCTGACGAGCAGAAATCACTGCCTTAGAGCTCACTGGTTTCGCTTCCGGAAAATGATCTACACGAAAGGAAAACATATCAGTTAAAAATAATAAAGAGAAGAAAATAACTCGGCCACGGGCGGAAACTTACGATGAATGTAACTCAACATTTTCTAGAGATCCAGGGACCAATCCGCCCTGCTTTTCTCTAAACGAGTGATTTCCTCACTTATCGCCCGGTTTTTTAGCTAGGCACCCTCAAGAAGTTCCTTATCTTTCTGCAACTGCAGGCTCAGTCGATTCTTTTCTTCAAAAAATTCCTGATCAACCTTTTCCAGTTCAGACTTCTGGGAAAGCTTGAGAGACTCAACCTCGATGCGTAACTGAGTTATCTCATCGTCCTTTTCTTGGAGTTGCGTCGAATGAGCAGCAGCTTGTTCTAAAAAATGCAGCATCATATCAGGCATAGGTATGCATTCTTCATGCGATGCTGCAAGTGTTTGTAGCTCGGCTATACCAAAGCCGGAAGGTTGTAAGAGACCCAAATATTTATCTCGGACAAAAATTAATAGGTTAAAAACCAAAGAGGAACCAACCTTCAAGAGCGGTAACCTTCTTGGTAAGGCGGGTATTCAGATTGTTGATACTAGCTGCACGCCATCGAGGAGTGAATTAGCACGACAAGCCAAAACTATTATGAACTGAAGGAACTGTACACGAATTAGTTAAATTACTAGTCTTTTTCACCACAGGAACAACCTTCTCATACTTTTCTTGCAGTTTCTTGTGGGCGAAGAGCAACCTTTGAAATTCGTCCGCCTGCCGATCCTGGGCAACCTAGATATAATGGAAGGTTAAAAGACTGGATACTCAAAGTTAAAGTAGATCCGAATCAAGTAAAACTTGACTCGGATCTAGGTGGCTGGATATTCAAAGATAAAATAGATCCGAATGAAATAAAACTTGACTCGAATCTAGGTGGCTGGATATTCAAAGCTAAAGTAGATCCGAATCAAGAAAAACTTGACCCGGATTTAGGTGGTTGGATATTCAAAGTTAAAGCAGATCCGAATCAAGAAAAACTTGACCCGGATCTAGGTGGTTGGATATTTAAAGCTAAAACATATCCGAATCAAGTAAAACTTGACTCGGATCTAGGTGGTTGGATACTCAAAGTTCAGGCAGATCCAAATCAAATAAAACTTGACTCGGATATGCATGGACCACGGCTAATCCAAATTGCAAAAGGGTTAAGTTAGCAAGAAATGCAATTGAAGCCTAATAAAGCTTCCAAACGAACAACAAGTTATCCGGTTGCAAGATTCGGGGACTAGTGCATATATAGTACCACTTGAATAACAGACGAAATATCAACGAAAGCACTTACCTCGTTCATCTTGTCGCTATCAAGAACAATCTTAGCAGCCATATGCAAGCGACTGCTGATGTCGGGAAGCTAAAATGGTTGGCTACTCGGATTGCCTTCAAGTTGATCGGCGACATTCCAGTTATTGGCATACTCCACCAAAGAGCCGAGGCTGTTTCCGCTCTCAGTGCGGGTCAACACTTTACCTCGGGCCAATTGTGTAACTATCGCTGTCGCAGGACTCTTGTGAAGAGTAAGTTGAGTGTCGGCGGCCGGGGTGACACCAGGCTTAGCAGAGGAAGCCCCCTTGCGAAGTGCATCAGCTATGTTGGGCTGAGAAGAGCTAGCCGGCCCCTTCTGAGATGCTGAAGGTTTGGTAACAACAACCTTCCTACTTTTAGGAGAGGCTTTGGCAGGGGCAGCAACCTCGGCATTAGGAATCACGTCCTGAGGAGCAGGAGGAACTATGGTTTCTAAGGGAGCCGAGATGGTGATATCTTCGGCTGGAGCGGGAGTAGCAGCTGGGATCGTGGTGATCAAAGGGTCGTTGTGGGAAACCTCGGTGGTCTGAAGAGGGGCAAAAGGTTCAACATAATGATCTGGTGGCGGCGTTATGTCGGCATTAACGGTGGGAGCAGTGGGTACATCTTGCTGAGGCGATGTATGGGTCGGCACAGGAGGAGAGTCAACACGAGAGGGACTGGGAGCCCGAGTATCTTCCGGAGGCGGAAGAGAAGGATGCCGAGTAGCATGGCTTGTCTTGGGGGCATGGTCACCCAGTAACCGCAGGCATGGTCTTACGCCTCGGAATATGCTAGGCAGACTTCTTCACTCGCTTCTTGGGGGCAGCGTCGGAGGGATCTGCCGGAGCGGTGCGCTTCTTTGAGGTAGCAGGAGCTTGAGAAGCAAGAGGCTCGGCGTCGTGCACCTGACCGGCTGGATTAGCTGGGAAAGTAGGAGCCGGAAATGCGTAAGAGATAGGCACCATGGCAACTACCTCAAGAATTTGGACGTCGTCCGAGTCACCTTCATCCGCGTGGGACAAGGTCTTGCCATGGGCGCGAGCCGGAGCAACATCCGACTTAGGGACAAACACTTCCGAGTCAGTTTCCCCGCTGTCCGGGGTATTCTGATCTGCAGTCCACAGAAGAGCCAAAAACCTCGGCATCCTCGGTCTTTTGCTCCACAAACCTCTACGAGAGAAGAAACAAAGTAGGATTAGCAAAAGAACAGTCACAAAGGCGACTCGGAAGCAAACACCAGTGCGTAAATTTACCTCAGGAGGGGGATTCCCGCGAGTGAATGGCTTCAGTCCCCATGCCCACTCCTCCAGCATATCGGTCTTGAAGATAGCTTGGACACGCTTATAAATATGATAGTCGTCGAGCTCAACCGTCAAAACTCGGTTGGGATCGAGAGGACCACTCATGTAACAAATCTTTTGAGAGCGAAGCTGAAAAGGGCAGATTCGGCTGCTGACAAATGTGGTCATCAGATCCTAACCACGGAGCCCGGCGCGGATCAACTCCTTGAGCCAAATCTCAAATGCCTCGGCCAGAGCATGGCTTTTCCTAGGGTTGTAGTTCCAATTATTCTTGGAAGGGGGCCAATAGAAAAAACGGGGAGTCGAATCTTATCTTCTTTCCCAGTGTTTTTGACATAGAAAAATGATCTATGCCATTTCTTGCAAGACTCAAGGCCGGCGACACGAGGGAACTCGAAGTTTCTCCGAGGTGTAATGGACGCAGCCCCACATTGGGTAAGGGATTTCTCGGAAGGGTGAAGAGATTTGTCCGGTATGACATTAGATCGGATTTGGAAGAATTTAGACCAGAAAGGTACAGAGGGCCAAAGGCTGAAGTACCCCTCCGAAGCCGAGATAAAAGCTGACAAAGAGGCGATAGCATTGGCCGGCAGATGATGCGGCTAGAGGCCGAAGTAATCGAGGAACCCCCTAGCAAAATCGCTAAGGGGGAGGCCGAAACCACGAGCAAAGTGGGACATGAAAACTACATACTCTCCTTGGTTGAGTACGGGAGAGGACTCTTTGCCGGGCAGGCGACAGCTTACCTCGGCGGGGATCCGGCGTGTCTTAATTAACCACTCTACCTCACGGCGAGTGACAGTGGAAACCTGCCAAGAACCACGTTCTGGACCAGACGCAAAGTCATCCTCCTCAACAAGAGCTCCGCTGGCAGAACTAGACATGGGTTCGTCGGATGAATCAATGGAGGAGGAACTAGCGGCAGGGAGAGGCCTAGAGGTGTCGTGGTTCTAACGAGCACGGCGGCAAAACAAAGAAGAACCGCCTCGAGGAATCTAGGAAGGCAGAGGGAATGCCTAGGGCAGAAACCTAGTGGCAGTGCCGTAGGAAAACTCACTGGCGAAGGCGACGGAGCAAGGGCATGGCGGTGAGGCCATCGGAGCAGGAGAACTGCAGCGTCACTGTCGAGGAGATCGACAATGGCGCAGCATCTAGCACACGAACGGAGGCGCGGGCGCGAGGAGGAAGAAGAAGGGCAAACGAAGGGGGAAAGTAAAATTGTCTAGCCCCGCTCCCCTCCTTATAACCGCACAGTTTTAGCGGTAGTGGGATCGTGGGTGCGCCACGATAACCGTGTAAATCACACGTGTGGCAAAACCGTTCGCAACTAGTGGAGCCACACCGTAGACCACATAGCACGGGAGAGGATCGGGCCAACTGACAGATGCGGTACACGAGGCGTCACTGCACCGGCGCGACGGGCGCAGTAATCACTGTAGCTTGTCAGTAGGCACTGTAGCGGAACAAAAAACTAGAATAGCAATGATGAGTAGTACACGTAGGAAGAGGCGTACACAAGAAGATGCACGGATACCTCGGACAGAAAAAATATCTCGAAAAGAAAGAGATGAGAATCTCGGGAAACTGATGTGGCCCAGCCGAGGTTCCCGGCAGGACCACACCAGCTTCGGGGACTAATGTTGGGGAGGTGACCCTGGATAGGGTCAAGACAGGGGAAATACAAAGGAATCTCCCAAGCCGTGAGCCTAATTACTGTTTGTATCGGCCGAGTCATGTAAGAGTCTTCCGAGATAAGCAAGGCCATGACAGATATAGAATGAGTAACGCCTTATCCAGCTGACATATGAGTTAAGTCGGCCGAACGAGTCTGACTAACTTGAATGCAGGTGAAGGCCGAGCCGAGTTATGCGAGAGAAGGCCGAGTAACACGAAGCTTGCAGGAGAAGGAGGTGCCTATAGTCAAACCCTAGTCACTGGCTAGGAGGAACCTAAACAGAGCCAAGCACAAAGGACAAGGAGCAGAGCAGCAGAAGGGCAGAAGAAGGTCATGGAGGTGACAGTCAGGGAGCCCGAGGCGCGCATGTGAAGATCTCTAGAACATTGCCGCTCTTACAAGGGGGACACGGAAAGGAGGCCGCCGAGTTACCATATTGGGACAAGCATGTTCCAAGAATATGCTTGCGACGTCATCCCTAGAAGGAACCAAGGAACCCCTTTATAAGGGGATACGCGGGCTCCTGAAGGGGGATCAATTCATTCTACGCCGTAAGGCTCGTGTAGTAGTGTTCTTCCTCTCTACGAGACAGCTCTTGGAGCACTTGTATTCATTAAGAAGAGGAATAGAGATTTATTTGTTGAGCATTTGAGTGTAGAAATCACTACATCTTCCCTCCCCGGATCCCTCTAGCATCCATTGACCCCATACTTTAGCCTACCCATGGCATCTGTCGTGCCACCACCACGACACTTCGCGGCCTTGAGATCGGCTATGAGTACAACTACATCATCCACGCTCACCGAGGAACGTTAACTGCTTTTGGTATACACGGGTATTTCATGATTGGAATTTATGTAAACTTTTATTGTATTATTTTATGCATATCAACCACCCATCTCATGCTTTATCTAGATGTAGTGATGCAAAATATGCATGGTTTCTGTTTTTATTTATTTTTATATGAGCTTTGCACATTTATTATTTTAGGTATAATTTTATCCCTCTTCCTTGTCTTTGACATGTGTGTAGGTGTTGATGATGATTATGGATAAAACAAAGGAAAAAATAACAAAGAGAGCATAGTATGGAGGAGCTGCAGGGACCAGATTTAGCCATTTCGACTGTTCAAAAAAGTGAAATTTTCCAACTTCTAAAAATAAATATCCAAGACCACAGGATTTTAGCCCTCGTCGATACTAATCCAACGATCCCAAGAACACCCAAAACAGAGTTCGTATGAAGAAATGGCAGCCAAAACATTATGGAGCCCGAAGGTTTAATGAGCAACTATACAGGGGGAGCAATAATTCTGGCCGTATAGTTGCGAAAAAGGTCGGAAACAATTTCTCCCCCCAGAAGCTTCAGAACCTTCCCTAAGTCATATGACGGTATTGGGGGAACCCTAGGGCACCCCCAAGGCCTATATAAAGGTGGGAGGATCCAAGAGAGGGCTCCAATCCATATTCTTGACCACGGCGGAGCCCTTCCGCCGTGCCACCTCCATAGCCACCTCCAATCAGATCTACACCATCACAATCACACAAGAGGAGAAGGGACTAGGATCTTGAAGGCCTCCACATCAATATACATCGTCATCTTCCTCAACAACATCTCCATCACCGATCCCCTTTGGTTACTTGTTCTAATTCTAGATTGAATCTTGGATTTGCACTTGTCCTCAATTGTATCATCATACTTCATCCATATTCTATCCATGATATTAATTTCCTTCATGTGTGAGTAGTTTCCTTTATTCTTCGGGAGACGGAGTAACCCTAGTATCTGATTGAACAGATATAAAGATTATTTTATGATATTGTTCATTATGTGTTTGTGTTAGATTTCCTTCATCTTGATGTTGGGTGAAGCGTGCCACTCAATATTTGCCTCACTAACGACTAGATGGAGGGAACTATTTGTTGGTAGACGAAGGGTTGATAGCACTTACAGTGACTATAAAGTTGTTAACACTCCCTTACGTATCAACTTGGGAACCGAGGAGAACACACTAAACATTGTCCATGCCATGGTATACATCCTACGAGATAAAGTTCCTTAATAGCGCAGTTATTTAATTGATGTTGATTGCTTTTCTGCTGTGGTTATGAGGATGATGTGAGCAGCGATTGCTGCCTATTCGTCCATATATGGAGCTCCTCCCACACATATCATAAATGGTCTTATTCATTATAATAATTTTCATCACTCTTTCTAATGACTAGCGGTGAATCCACTACTCCATGAGAACTCTTTCCATCATCTTGCAGACTTTCGTAATCATACTCTCATGATCTTGTTTACTTACATCTTTAGTTTACTTATTGTTATCTTATTTGAAAACCCAAAATTATCATTTACACAAAAAATCGCATTTTATCTTGTTACTTAGAATATTATTTAGCATTACTATCTCAGTATTTAGTTCAAGAGTTATTAGACTTCAGACTCCTGCTCCCAGTGGGATCGATATCTTTATTTCAAAACTAGCTACAAACGAACTACGCACTTGTAGTCATCAATCTATTTTCTAGCGCCATTGCCGGGAGCTAAGCGCTATAGGTCTTTTAGCTTTTGTTTATTTATATTAGATTTGCTAGATTTTTTTTAAGCTTTCTTTTTTTCCTGCATTTTATTTTTGCTTTTGTTTACAAACCAAAAACCCATAAAAATATTCGTTAATAATCATGTCGTCCGAGATAACTACCTTCCAACAGATGAAATCTATAATGGAGGAGTCAAAGGGAAGGACTTTGGGAAATGTTCATAAGAGGCATGTAATATTAGAAGAATAATTAACTTGGGTGGATTAGTATTCATCCATACTAAGTGCCTCTTATCAATTATATTATGATTGTTGCGAATCTCCATATCACCTTAATTATAAACGTGAGTATAATTGTGACTCTGAACTAGCAGACTATAATAGAGATGAGTTTAAATGCCTTGCTAGGGAGGACACATTACAATTTGTGCTTTTTACTGGTTGCCAAGAGTTGTTATTTTTTTAAGAGATATACAGGTAGAAAGTAAACCACTTGATATTATCTATAAAGAATTTCACCCTATATCCTGCTATTGCCGAGATAACTTCCTTGATAATGCATTTATTGTTGAGCGGATTAAAGCTGCCATGGAAGAATCTAACCTTTTGCAGGGTGCTCCGAAGGATAAGGTGGAGGGAATTCCACACAAAGAACCTCAACCTAAACCACGAGAACATGTTGTTAATAAAGAGGTGGCACTTGATGTTGCACCCTCTCAAATAGTGGAAGGTGAACCAAAAGGCAGAACTATTGCCGAGTTAGCTATGTCCTCTCAACTAGTGGAAGGTAAGCCCGAAGGTAAGAATATCGCTAAGCTACTCGCGAATTATCTTAGTAAGACTGAAGAGGAGCAACTTTATCAACCACTTGAATCCCCTACTTCTGAAAATAACTTTCCACACACAAATAGTATGCATGCCAATGCTATCTCATTCTCTAGTAATGATTTCTATAAGTCCCAAACTTATGATGATTGTTCTGAGGAGGGTTCATTCCTAGACAGTGATTTTGGGGACTTTGGTGAGGAACTAGAAAATGAATCTTTCAATGAATATTATGATGCTATTAACATGGTACAGGAATCCTCATTGGAAGAGGAGGATGAGTATTTTGAAGAACAAATGAGCAATATGACGGTAAGAGAAATGTATTCCCGAATAGTGGAATATGATCAAAAGTTAATTTCTTCGGATACGATAGACGATCCAATAATATGTCCTCAGTGTCTGAAACTTGGGCACTACTTTCGTTTTCAATGATCTAATACCTTTAATCAATCTTTAGTGTCTTATAATAATGGTAATATCACTAGTGAAGTATTAGAGTATGTTATCTTTGAAGCCTCCCATGAGCTGATAATACATGTCATATCACTTATTAATAGTGAAGATAGTATTCTCATAAAAATGGCTTATAAAACCCAGAAACATATTTCTTGGTATTGTCACGAACATTTTAGTGAGAATGCACTTATTATGAGGAGTAAGGCACGGAGTAGAGCCGCAATGCCCTATGTTAATCGTTTGTAGGAACTACTGGATAACAAGGAGGAACACCAAAAAGGTGAGGGTGAAGATAAAAATCATTCTACTAATAATAAGTTTGTTTATGACGCCTCAGTATCTAGTAATGATTCTTATTGTGTTAAAACTGAAGATAATTTATGTCTGGAGGCTTTATGCCTAGATACTCTTTTGGAGAACACTAATAAGGATGAACTGGAGATAAATCCTTTAAGTATTAATGAGTAGGTTTTGGGAGAGCACATCTTTGATGAAATATTTGTTGATGATGCTTCTTTTTGTGAGTGGATTGATAACTCTAGAATTGATGAACTTGTTAGAAAGGTTGATGAACTTGTTAGAAAGGTTGATGAACTAGATAATAGAGATACTTTTGAATTTTTCTCTGCTGCTAAAGATGAGTATTATGAAGTGTTCCCTCGTGATAGTGTAGGCTAAGAAGAGTACTATGAATTGTATCCTGATGATGCTATTAAAGGTAAAAGGTTTGAATTTACATGTAAATATCTAATCCTTTTGTTGAAGCTGTCTAGGGAGGTATTCTCACCACACATGGCACATCAATCATCACGTGTGAGCAATAACACATTTATCTACATGACTCCGATGCACCGCAAGCAGGTGAGACTTCGACTAGGATATAATAGTAAGTGCTCCAAACCTCTTTTGGAGGTAAGAATAAATAATTTTGTAGCTCCTATCTATTGAAATAATAATGGATAAAAGTCTGCCTACTTGGTTATAAGAAAGCACTTCCCAGGAGGCAACCCGAAAGTCATTAGGTGTCTTTCTTAGTTTTGTGTCTTGAGTCTAGATGCATTCATGTTGCATTGGCATTTTTATTCTTTGCATGATTTGCTATTATAGTTATCTTGTTGTAGTTTTAAAAAGGTAGAATTTATTGTTACTATGTGTTGCATAATTCGGTTGTACTTAAATCTGACGGGGGAACAGTATGGCCACTCCAACTGTCCATAACCGCGGACGCGGCTATTCGAATAGTTTGTCACTCTGCAGAGATTGTACACTTTCACCACAACATTCGATACATCCGTCAGGAACAAATCCTGAATTCACCATACTCAGTATGCGGATAAATAAATCCCAACCTTTCGATTACACGCCCTAGTATAAGCACCTCTCCTGTGAGTTTGGCCTCCCAACCATGACCAACTGTCATCTTGGGTACTGCACAGGTGGACAATCTTCACAAGGTAGCCTCAGCTCAGACCTTGGCCGGGAGGGAACTAATACTAAGGTATATAAGTTTCCAGTCAAGCCCTACCCAATCTTCGGGTATTGTGGTTGTACGGTAAAATTGGAATGGTATCGCATCCAGACAACCATCAGTTTTATAAAGGGCTAAGGCTCATGCCTCAACATTTTCATCACCAAAATCATCTGGTGTTCAGAAACACATGTCAAAACATCTCAGTAGAATGATCCATCATTCTAAGGTTTTCATAACCATTTTCACCAAGTATTCCCATCTAAAGTTGATCAATTTTTGTGCTTAGCACTAGCATCTACAAGTGGGGGTGAGTACTAATGAGGGGTAGTAAACAAGGGGTGTTCTAACTAAGCTCAATCTCATGCCTTAGGGTGACATCAAAATTATCTATCTTAGGCAAAATTTTATGCTCTTTATGCAACCTTAGCATATATAAGTAACTTAAGTACTCTCTAAGGAAGTAGCTTTGATAAAGAAATAAAGTAGAAAGCTTGCAAATAAAACTAGGATTGGGTTATCAAGTGGATATGATATCATATGCTTAAGGCATATAGTTAGCAAGGTAACAAGCAAGTATTGGCTTGCATAGGTAAAGTATCTTGCAAGTGTTAGCTTGCACATTCAACTAGTAGTATTAGGCTTGCCTTGTGCAGAGCAGTGGTTGAAGTTCTCCTCGGCTTCTTCTTCGTAGTATCCTCCTTCCTCCTCGTTTCCTTGGTCAGTACTAGCGTCTATAAATAAATACGATGTACACAATCACCAAACAATACTTAACTACTTGCAATCATCACACAAAAGGGTCCTATAGATGATCTAACATCATCACTAACATTACAAGATTAAAGCTTGGTTTAATTCCTTTTATTTTTAGAAAAGTAATTTCTACTCATTGAAAAACTACTTAAGACTCCAAACCAAACATGGGATCATGTTGGCACATGTCATCACCACACATTTTAGTCCATGGGAATGTGATTTAAAGTGGTGTCACAATTTAATAAGGTTTTACCCTTTTATTTTAATTAAATAATGTGTCTAGAAATTCCTATGTGGCATTCTTTTATTACTTGGTCAATATTTCTGTAAGTAAACCATTATATTTTTATATATTCTGAAAGGTATGGTTAAATGTGATTTTTGAGAGTTGGAATCAACTCAAAAGCTATTATGGTTTTAATTTGAAAAATGTTTGAATGCATAAAAGCTTATGCTTTGTTATTTTTACCAAGGATGATCTACAGATCCCAATGACTTGAATCCAACGGGCTTGGATTCAGCATTTCCAGGCCTTTCTAACAAAATTAGTTTCATTCATTTTGGTGCACTAAATCGATCTGGGTTGTTTTTTGAATCTAGGTACAGAAGTGTGTTTGAATGAAAATGGAAAAATCCAAATTCAAACAACTGGGCTGCGCGGGAAGCGATACTGGGCCGGCCTGCTAAGCACAGCGCTTACGCGGGCTGGTTAAGTTGCTGTCCCCACGCGTCAGTGAGACGAGGGGATGAGAAGCGGTATGGGGCGATGTGGGGCGTTCGATCTGGTTCTAATCCAACGGCTGAGGGTCATCGTCGACGTTGGGCAACGCCGGCGAGACAGAAACCTAACACGGCAGGTGGGGGTCGTTGGAGGCTCACCGGGGCTCAGGCGAGGGTCGGCGAGGCGGGCGAACGACAAAGTCGACAACGGTGAACCTCCTGGTACCGGCAGCTTCTCCTGGGGCGACTCCAATCGCTGGCCCCCTTCTTCTCCAGCAGCGGCAAGCTCCGGTGAAATTCCGGCGAAGTGTTGCTCGCCTTACTCCGGGAACGGGGTGGCACCATCAGTGAAGAGAGGAGAGTGATATGGTGTGCTCAATTCGGCTGGGGGTGGCATCTATTTATAGTCGCGACGACGAGACCGAACGGGATGGGCAGGCGACGGTGGCGACATGGCTACGGGCTGCTAGAGGCATGTCCGGCGGTGGCGATTGCTTGGTGGTCTCCTGGCGGTGCTCTACGGATTTAATGCGCGCGTAGGGGCGGTGGAAAATGGTCTGGAACACGCGATGCTCTGCACGGCAGAGGCGGCGTCTTCGATGGCGAGCGGTGCCTGTGAGGCATGGGGCGGCGAACGGGGATGTCTGGCGGTCTCCTGGGTCGGTGGTGATCGCATATGCACGCGGCGAGGGCGGCGCGCGGTCTGTGGGCGTCGGTCGAGCGTGGCGCTCTGGCGCATGCTCGGCATGGTTGCTGGCGAGCTGGGCATGGTCCGTGTGTGTGGTCCAGGGGTTGGGAACACTCTCGGCTAGGACAGGGAGTGGCGGTGGGGTGTTGGCTTGCTACCAGACATGTTGGCTAGGCTTGTTTCTTCTCCTAGCTCGCTGTCTCCACTGGGGTGGCATGGTGAGCTTCGGTTGTTCACCATTGATGTCATTTCCCAGCTTACAGTGATGCTAGTGCTTGGTTTAGCTTGCTAGATGATCTACTGAGGTTGTTGTGAGCTAGAGAGGGAACAAGTTAGGCTTCAATCACTACTCACAATAGTGTTTATGATTTTGATGATTTGTGTCTGCAAGGTGTTTGATGAAATGGTCGCAAGAATTCAAGTTTTGAATTTTGAAAAGATTTTTGGTGGGTGTGCTAGGTTGGTGCTGGTGAGTCTGCAGATGCTTGGGTTTTGAAAATTGAGCTTGTTTGAGTGGTTTTTGAAAAAGTGGGATCTTCCCATATGATAAAGATTCAATTTTGAACTGTCCTTTAAACTAAGCATTTGAAAGTTTCTGGAAGATCACAAGGTGGGCCTTGATACTTTGTTATGAGTACAATCAAGGGGTGTAAAGATCCAAACAATTTTCTGTTAAGTTCTGAAAGTTTGAGACAGCCAAAGTAGGCATGGGAGTTAAATTGGTCAAAATGACCATTCACTCATTTTGTTTGTTTTGATTTATTTGTCTTTGGGAAAAGTGTGGGAAATGTTTAGATGATGTTTATTTCACCTAAGCATCCATTTACAAGCAAAGAAACACACAAACAAGGTGGTACAAAAGAATTCAAAATGAAATGCATACTCATATGCATGCTTCCATATTTTTATTTAGAAAAGTTTTTTGTTAACCCTAATTTTGATGATTAGAGTTTGATGATTCTTGTTTAAGAATTTTGGGATGTTACACTCAGCCTCTCGCTCAGAGAAGGTGAGTGCGTGATCACGCACAGAGAGATAAGTCACCACACGTCTCAGGTCCACGGAGGAGGGGTCGGCTCCTCTAGAGGGCAGGGTCGGGCCTCGGGAGACCTCCAGAGCCCGCACCTCGCTAGGGGCATTGCCACCTCGGGAGGTGCTCCCCTCGCAACGGTCCTCCCACCATTTTCCAAATCTTGTTATGTGAAAAATAAATGAATAAAATAAAACTTTGTTGAATTTCAGGGTGAGAAGAAACTTTTTGAATCCATTTGGAAACTTTCAAAACCTATTTGGATCAAATAAAATCCCAAAGGGATTTGAAAAGTTAAATAAAAAAGAAACTTCAAAATATTTAAAATTACTGTTTTTGGATCTTTTAATAAAAGATTTTGTTTTTAAAAGAAAAGGTGGATTTATAAATAAAGATTATTTTATAAAGCCAAATTAAACCTTGGCCAATATTTTGAAATAAAATGTTTTGTTTTGATTAAAATTAGTAAAGGCTTATTTAAATAAAATAATAAGGATTTATTATCCAATTTTATTTAAGTAAAGGCTTTCCCCATTTTAAATAAACACTAAAACTTATTTATTTATTTTATTATCCAATTTTATTATCCAATTTTATTTAAGCCCAGCAACCAGCCCAGCTTTCCTCTCCCGCAGGAAACGTTTTGCACTTAATCTTTAACCCGCAGTGTGACCGACTGGTGGACCTCTCCCTTACTCCTTTTCCCACTGACGACCGGACCCCACTCTCCTGTTCATCCTCCTCACCCGCGCGACTTCTTCTCCCTCCCCCGTCGCTGTTTCCTGCAGAGATTCCGCGGCCTTAATTCGTCTTAACGCGGCCACCATTACACGCTTTGATCATGCAGGCTTAAACGCTCATGTCTCCTCTCCATTTCCCCTCTGTCGCCCATCTCAACGCGCACCCAGACCACCCCAATTTCCTCCCCGAGCAGCTCTGTCTCCGACGACCGTCCTTGTCATTTTCGGCGAGCCCAGCCACCTCCTGCCCCCCTCGACCACCCGAGCGTGATCCCCATCTCCCTACGCATCTCCCAGAACCAACCACTCGTCTGCGCGTGCTCTAGAACGCCGACAACAAACACGACAAAGCGCTGCCGTCTTCTGCCGTTCTCCGACGACGTCTCCCTGGTAAAATCCGACCACCCCTCTCTTCCCCGTGGACACGATAATGGCCGCCATGCTCTCACGGACCTAATGATTCTTTTCGTTTGTCCTAGGGTGCCCCCTAGCCTCTCCGCCGTCGACGTCTGACCGCACCGAGGCCCAGAACAACTTTGGTGAGCAATTGAAGACGAACACGTGCGCCCCTTCACCAACCAGTACCACGTTGAGCATCAGCATCGTTCAGCGAACCAGGTGAGCACTCTCTCCATCCTTCTCGCTTCCTGTAACGCCGGCGACGCCACTGACAAGCCGCCGCCGCCGCGCGTCAGAGTCCAGCGCCGCCAGTTTCTGGTCGGGGCACTGAGAGCCATTAGATCTGGATCGGAGCGATAGGATAGTTCACTTATCGAAATGGTAAGATCGATCCTGTGCCGCATGATACGCTTTAGATCCTGCGGTCCACGTTGCCGATCCGACCGAACAGGTATCATCCAACCAGAACGCGCCGCGTGGCCAGGTTTCGTTTTAAAAACAGATTTGAATCTGTTATAAATTCAATTTTCAAACATTTGTAACTTTTGATCCACACGTCCAAAAATTACAAATTTTATATCGTTGGAATCAGTAGAACAAACCCTAGCCAGCCATGCCCTTGGTTTAGCAAATAGTATCGGTTAGCTTGTTGGTTTTTGCAGAAACTTTTGATTGCTTGTTAAGGTTGTGAAAATTGTTTAAAAATGATTTTGGGGATAAAATCTTTGGCAAATGGTGTGATTTGAACCTACTGACCATAGGAAACACTTTGTGGATTAAAAAATGAATTTGGTGAAACAAAATAATGATTCTTTGATTTAAAACCATTTCTAGTCAAATAGAAATGTGGTTTATTTATTAAAATTGGTTTTGGAAGAAAGCCTTTGGAAAATGATTTGTTTTAAACTCTCTGACCATAAACACCAAGTTTTATGGTTTGAAAACATATTTGGTGAACCCTATAGATTAATGCCTTAGTAAAAAATATTTCTACACCACATAAAATGATACTTTGTTTTGAAAATGGTTTTGAGGTGAAACCTTTTGCAAATGACTTTGCCACTTTACAAAATGACCATTAGGTGTTTTCAAATGTTCATGACCCATTAGGAACCACTTTTTTCAAACAAAACAAAGCTTGGCATGCTTGCATGCATTTCTTTGACTTTGTTATTTTATGTGTTGTTTTGCTTGATTGGTAGATTGAGATTGTGCCTTGCTTGATTGAATTGTAGTGACTTGAAGAGTGTGATTGTTGCAAGGACAAGGAGTGAACCCATACTCTACCAAAAAGGCAAGTGATGCTTCATACTTTTTGTCCCATTACTTTCACTATGCACTAGTGATTTTCTCTAAGTAAAACTTGCATGGAATTTTGCTAAGTATAAACCTTGCTATAGGAAAACCTAGTAGATGAACCTTAGTAGGATTTTCCGAAGTTAAGATTCCTACTACTATCATGCTTAGCCTAGCTAATAGAAAACAAGGGTGGAAATATATTCACACTATGGAAAATTTCTAAGTCTGAGGACTTATGTTTTTCTTAATAAAACAACTAAGTCAATGAATCACCTGGGTGGAATGGTAATTGCTTGGTGGATTTTGGTTGAGTGGTTCACAAGGCCCATGTCTATGGTTTACCTTGTGTATCTCACTTGTGGATGGCCACCCAGGAACAAAGAGATTTGAGATGTCAAATGTTGAGAAGCTTCAAGTGCAACCACTTGGCATTATGGGCTCTGCCTGGATCATATAGGTTGCAAGAACTTAGCCATATGGAAAGTGGGTGGTAGTGTTTGATAGGTTGGAGCGCTTCCATTTTGGTCTAAGGGAAGGCTTCTGAAAGATCTTGTCTTGGGAAACCAAGTCTTGTGGGGAAAGTGCACCACCTCTGCAGAGTGTAAAATCTAAGTACTTAGCCATGTCCCTGGTAAAGGACAATTTGAGCATCAAGACATGGAAGCAATCAAGAATCTCATCATTCAAATTTCTAAGTTAAAATCTTGTGGTTTGAACAAGGGTTATTTGAAATCTTCAATCTTTGATTGAGAGAAGCCTTGGAAAAGATTTTGTCAAAACAAAAACTTAGTATTTTCAGAATGTTAAGGAAAATCTATTTTGAGCAATGCAAGCCTCAACTCCACTTAGCCAAATGCATATAGGTGATAGACTCCACTATACTACTATAGTATCACTTGCCAATACTATTCCAAAGTATTGACCCTGGTGGCTGTAACTTGTAATGTTGCAGGTTTGATTGATTTTAGTGAAGATTGATTGATTAGGATTACAAAGTCTACAACCAACATCTGCATGTGGCACTTTGAAGATGAAGGACCCCATGACTATAGTTATTCCGCTGCAATGTATTGTAATATCCAAATGATCTATGTAAGATGTAATAAAATTATGTTATTCCTGGTTATAAAGTTATACTATGACCTTTGTTTCTTGATATTACATCTTAACTGTGGATGCTAGCTATTGATCCAGGGACTAGCATTGTAAACACAGGGGACTCCACCTTATGTTAAATAAAGGTTGGGACACTCCCTTTACACACACCCACAGGATCTTCAACCAGCAGGGCATCACCGCCCACAACAGCCACATCGAGGTCAGCCCAATCCTCCTCGAGAGAGCGGCCCCCCGCCTCAGGGCCGTGTGCTTCGTGCACTGGTGATATCTGGACCTCCACGGCACCGGGCGAGGAGCTCCTACGGGCCAGCGGAGAGATGGATTCGCCCCCGTCACACTCCAAGGCTCCTCTAGAGCCTGACTTCAGCATCTCCTTCATCGTTTTACCCTTGCGCCTGCGCCAGAACATCATACTTAAGAGGCAGTGGAAAGGGGGAGAGGGGACCCAGAAGAGCCACATGAGGCCTACTCACCATGCGACCATCGGCCTCGCCAGGGACCAGTTGGCCCTCCGCGCTCTAGGAGGAAGGAAGGCAAGACCCTCGTCATGCCTAGGTCGTTTTCTGGCCATGCGCGTCACGAGTATGGCGGTGGTTGCCCTCACTCCTGTGGAATCCATGTGGCTTGCTTGGCTGGCGGAGCTATGGGCCCCGCCCTCGTGAGGATCCGAGGTGTCCTCTTCTGAAGATGACACGCTGTTGATCATCCTCCCGCGACGAACAGACCGGGAAGATCCGGGGCCGCCAGCAGGCTCCATGCCTTCGTCATCCAGCTCAACCAGGGAGAACTCTCCCCAAGTGTCGAAAGTGGGGAGCCTGGCGCGAGCGGCGTGCACGTCGCACTCTAGGTACAAGGGCGCATGCTGGGAGGAAGATCTGCCACGAGCTCCACGCCTAGAAGCAGGCGATAAGGACAGCCACCGTGTCCTCATCATGGAGTCCCTCCGAGAGCCTGGCCCCCTCCAGGCTAGGATCCAGGGTCTAGAGAGGCCTCCAGTGTTCCTGGATAGGAGCGATCTGCTTCCACAGGTACTCCTGCACCACCATCTCGCCGGTCAAGCCCTGGCTCCTCAAGTCTGACACGCGCCTCACGTGGGGGCTCGGGCCCATGCAAGCATCCGCCTCGCGAGCCCATCCGGCCGCCCTCACTAGGACTCGAAGTTGTGGCGATGCTCGGCCGGCGTCGACCAACACCTAGTCATGGCAGAACTCCAATTTTGTTCCGAGGATGGAGATGGGCCCGAAATCCACCTCCTCTCCGGTGAAGAACCATCCGCCGCCTAGGGTGTCCTCCGGCGAGAGAACATGGAGGCGATAGAAGTGTTGAAACAACTCCACGGAGGGCTCGACGCCAACGAAAGCCTCGCACCATATTGCGAAGGTGGCGAGGAGCGTCATGCTCCGCGGATTAAGGTGGATCAATTGGATGCGGTATTGCTCCAAAACAGCAAGGGGGAAGGGGAGAAAGGGGGAACGAGACCAGCTGCGGTGGAGTGAGTGAAGACTGCGGTGGCACTGGGACGCCACCCATCTCCCCCGACACTGAGGCACCAGGCCCACGAAGCGCCCCACTTGTTTGAGTCGGCGACCATGAGCTTCTGTACCTTCTCCAATCCCTCTGTGTTGAGGACCGTGGCTTGAGGCAAGGCCCCCACATTCACCGCGGAGAAACTCGACGCGGCAAGAGGTCTCTTGGGGACATCTTAGAGGCTACCTGGGCCGATCAAAAGGTGTTGAGCAGGCAATAAGATTAGCGGCAGAGAAGATGAAGTGACCCGGCTCTTCCCGAGTTCGGGGTTTTATGGGCGACACAAACTCCAACACCGGCAAACGGCAGTGCTGGTTCCTGCATCAAACAGGTTGCATTCCCTTCATGGGCACGTGGAGGCCGTGGGCGGCATCTTCAAGAACCACACGCAGACGTGATTGCTAGTGGGCCCGGCGTCAGATGGTCCCTTGACTTCAACACCCCTTCATCAAATGCGTGCAAGACAAGCGACCAGGGGATACTGTCGGACTATTGGCACTGGGGGTGCCTCGTCCCACCGAGGCATCGGTCCCACTAGACACGCCTTTGCAGGGCTCACGAGGAGCACGGCCCTCGCGAAGGTGGTAGGAGTGTGAAAGCGCCAAGGGTGCTAGGGTCAGCCTCATCACAGATCAAGGACTCGTGAGCCAAGGCCTCGCGAGGGCGTACATCCTCAAATGGAGGCGCCTCGAGCTAAAAGACTCACCAACGGGTAGTCCACACGAAGACTGGTCCACCTCAGGAAAGCAAGATGCATGCCTGCATCTCTTTGTGCAAAAGAGAAGGGAGGTGATGCTAGGGGATGACAGCGCATGGCCCGCTGCTTTGGTGCAAAGAAGCCAGGTCGAAGCAGCATGTGATATGTCGGAAATGTATGTATAATTTTTGATGTTCCATGCTTGTTTAGTATCTAATTTGCTTTGCTTTGTCTACACTTTGAGGTGTTTTTATATGGTTTCTAGAACTAACCTATTAACAAGTTGCCACAATGCCAGCTGCCTGTTTTCTTCTGTTTTTGGTTCCAGAAAGGCAGAAAATAAATATTCTCATAATTGGACGGGACAAAAGCCAAAGTCAATATTTTACCGTGGGCACCACGAAGCCAGAATATGAGACGGAGGAGGATCACCAGAGGGCCACACCCCCTGGCGGCGTGCCCTAGGGCTGGCTGCGCCTAGGGAGTGCAGCCGCCCAGGTGGCCCCCTGCCTCGCCTCTTCGCCTATAAAGTCCCCCCGATGCCAAAACCTTAAACACCTGATCAATATTCCACGAAACCGTCTATAGCCGCCGCCACCATTGTCCCTAGATCGAGGGGATCTGGAGTTCTTCCCGGCACCCTGCTGGAGGGGAGATCATCCCGGAGGCCTTCCTCTTCGGTATGATGCGTGAGTAGTTTCACCTTGGACTATGGGTCCATGTAGTAGCTAGATGGTTGTATCTCCTCCTTGTGCTTTCATGTATAGATCTTGTGAGCTCCGTTCATGATCAAGATCTAATTATTTGTAATCATGCATGTTGTGTTTGTGGGGATCCGATGGATATTGAAATTACTGATACGTCGGAAACGTATCTATAATTTTTGATGTTCCATGCTTGTTAGTATCTACTTTCCTTTGCTTTGTCTACACTTTGAGGTGCTTTTTACATGTTTTCTGGTAATAACCTATTAACAAGTTGCCACAGCTCCAGTTGCCTGTTTTCTGTTGTTTTTGGTTCCAGAAAAGCTAGTAAAGAAATATTCTCGGAATTGGACGGGACAAACATCAAAGTCAATAACTTTACGTGGGGAACAAAAAGTCCAGAGGGGAGACGGAGAAGCGGGCCAGGGCACCCAGACCCCCTAGGTGTCGCCAGGGGTGGGCCCGCGCCTAGGCAGGGTGTGGGGCCCCTGGCCACCGCCTCTCCCTTCCCCTTTGCCTATAAGAAGCCCCCGATGCAGAAACCCTAAGCACCCGATCAAATCTCCACGAAACTGTCTGTAGCCGCCGCCACCATTGTCCCTAGATCGGGGGGATCTGAAGTTCTTCCCGGCACCCTGCCAGAGGGGAGATCATCCCGGAGGCCTTCTTCTCTGGTATGATGCATGAGTAGTTACACCTTGCACTATGGGTCCATGTAGTAGCTAGATGGTTGTATCTCCTCCTTTTTGCTTTCATGTATAGATCTTTTGAGCTCCGTTCATGATCAAGATCTGATCTATTTGTAATCATGCATGTTGTGTTTGTGGGGATACGATGGATATTGAGATTATTATGTTGGTTTGATTAATGGTTTTGTGTTTATGATTCTATCATGTGTTTGTTGTTTGTGATCTTGCATGCTTTCCGTTGTTAGTGGCTATCTTGTCCAAGTAGTTGCTAGTGACTCCAAGAGGGGGTATTTATGCTCGATAGTGGGTTCATGCATCTAGTTTCCAAGGGAAGTGACAATAATCTCTTCGGTTGTAGATGTGTTGTTGCTACTATGGAGAAAACAATGGTCTCTTGTTCATGGAACATGTGGACTGTTTACCTTACACACTTTTCTTAAAGCAGTTGTCTGTTGCTTGCAACTTAATACTAGAGGGGGTTCGGATGATAACCTGAAGGTGGACTTCTAGTCATAGATGTAGTTGGATGGCGGTCTATGTATCTTGTTGTATTTCCCAATCGAATCTCATAGGATCTTTCTAACTAGTAATCGCATTGGTATGCCTTGCTCAGTTCATGTCAATTGCCCTGCTGTAATTTGTTTACCCTTCATGCCATGTTGTTTATCTAAGGAGAGCACCTCTAGTGAACTATGGACCCCGGTCCAATCTTAACCATTGATACATCTTCCACTGTTACTTATTTACTTGCTGCAAACCATTACCTTCCACACCATACATTTAATCCTTTGTTACAGCAAACCGGTGAGCTTGACAACCTCACTGATTCATTGGGACAAAGTCTTGAGTTTGTGTTGTGCAGGTTTCCACGTTTCTTGCAACACCTTTGAGACGTTTCCTTCCTCCTTCTGGTTCGATAACCTCGGTCTCTATTGAGGTAAACTTGCTGTTGTGCTCATCACATCTTGCTCTTGGGGTTCCAACGAAGTGTCCCACGTCAACACTAGGTGCACGCATCAATTACTATGTCCGATTGATTAATGGTTTTGTCTATTTGATTCTATCATGTATGTGTTGTTTGTGATCTTGCATGCTCTCCGATGTTAGTAGATATCTTGGCCAAGTAGTTGCTAGTGACTCCAAGAGGGGGTATTTATGCTCGATAGTGGGTTCATGCCTCTACTTTTCAAGGGAAGTGACAGAAATCTCTTCGATGGTAGATGTGTTGTTGCCACTAGGGATGAAACAATGGTCTCTTGTTCATGGAACAAGTGGATTGTTTACCTTACACACTTTTCTTAAAGAAGTTGTCTGTTGCTTGCAACTTAATACTGGAGGGGGTTCGGATGATAACCTGAAGGTGGACTTCTAGTCATAAACGCAGTTGCATGGCGGTCTATGTATATTGTTGTATTGCCCAATCGAATCTCATAGGATCTTTTTGTCTAGTATTGCATTGTTATGCCTTGCTCAGTTCCTGTCAATTGCCCTGTTGTAATTTGTTTACCCTTCATGGCATGTTATTTATCTAAGGAGAGCACCTCTAGTGAACTATGGACCCCGGTCCAATCTTTACCATTGATACATCTTCCACTGTTACTGTTTACTTTCTACAAACCATCATCATCTTCCACACCATACCGTTAATCCTTTGTTACAGCAACCAGTCAGATTGACAACCTCACCGTTCGTTGGGGCAAAGTCTTGAGTTTTTGTTGTGTAGGGTTCCACGTTGCTTGCAACACCTTTGAGGCATTTCCTTCCGCCTACTGGTTCGATAACCTCGGTTTCTTACTGAGGGAATACTTGCTGATGTGCTCATCACACCTTGATCTTTGGGTTTCCAACGAAGCGCTCCCACTTCAACACCGGGCGCCAACAAGTTTTTCTAGCGCCGTTGCTGCGGAGGCTAAGGACGTCTTCACAGGGGGAGTCCTTCTCAACCTTTCTCTTTACTTTGTTTTTAGTTGCTTAGTTTATTTTGCTTGGTCTTGTTTGCCTCTTTTTATCAAAAACTCCAAAAAAAATTAGTTTAGTTTGGTTTGCTTTCTCTTATCAAAAACACAAAAAAATTAGTTCCTACTCTAGTTGTTGGTCTGTTATTGCCTTGCCTTGTCATGCTTTCTATCAATGGATGGTTTCATTGAAACTAGTTCTTATTGGCAAGGTGGGTTCACGGAAGAAGAAAAATATTATTATAAGGAACATCGTTTGTCACAAAAAGGGAAACACTTATGGGAACAAATTTATAAATTGAATACTATTGCTAGAGAGGTGTGCTCTGCTTATAATGTTACTTATTTCTTTGATAAATCATGTTGCTGTAGGAGGTATAAACACCTGCCTTTTCAATGTGAGTATAATGGTAATGTTACCATATCTTCTTATGTTAAAGGAAATTATGACTTTTATGATTTGGAGCAAATTGAAGAATTTATTGCTTTCAAGGGTGCATTTGAACTTGATAGTTTGCTTGAAAATACTGATGATGCACCTTATGAATATGAGGTTTATGAGATACCTAAATTTTTCTTTGATAATTACAAGGAATAAAATGTCTACATTCTTGAATATTTTAATATGTGCTTTCCACAAATGGAAGAGACTAATGCCTTGCAGGAGCCTATGGAAGAAGAAATTGTTGAACCTGAGAGCTCATTAGATGAAAAAGAAGAGGAGAGTGATGGTCAAGAGGAGGAAGAATGGATCTACCCATGCCTACCTTCTAATGAGAGTTACTTTATACCTCTTACAGTATTTGATTGTCCCCCATGCTTACCAAAGGAGGATGAATGTTATGTTCCTGTGGATTCTTTTGAAATATCTGCTATGGGTAAAACTTGTGATAATAGTTATGCTCCTGTTATCTATGATAATCCTATCTTTGTGCATAACTTCGAAATGCATGGTACTAAAGATTTTTGCTTAGGAAATGTTTGTGATAAAGCTCTAGATGATGGTCCTATATTGAATGATCAGTCACCTTGTTACAAAATTGTTAAAAGTGGGTTTGAAGGTTTTAGTCCCACTATTTTTTAGCTTGATAAAAATTATGTGTTTGTAGATCATGAAAAGCATGATTTATGTGATAGTTACATTGTTGAGTTTATTCATGTTGCTACCGAAAGTTATTATGATAGAGGGAAACATGGTTTATGTATCTCAACAATATTAAGTTTCCCCTCTTTATGTTGAAAATTTTGAGGTTGCACTTGTTTTGCTTTCCTATGTTTGTTGCTTTGTGCTTTCATGAATTGTTTCTTTACAAGATTATTTTTCAAAAGAAGTGGGTTAGGATTAAATGTGTTTTGAATTTGCTTCTTGATGCTCCCTTTTGCTTCAATTCATATTTCTTACGTGAGCATCTTCTCAAACTATCAAACCTAACTTAAAGGCGTTAAAGAAAAGTACTTGTTGGGAGATAACCCGAGAGTTTTCTTGAGTCTTGGAAGTTTTTAATTCAGTAATGACCTCTCCTTATCCTTTTTTTGTTTGCTTTTTGTGCCAATAATGACCTCTAATGAGAGGGAAGTAAGATTTGGGGAGTTGTTGTCCCGAAACAGATTTATATCCTCCACCATAAATATTATTGAGGAGTCTATGTAAGTCAGATTGAGCTGATATTTTACAAATAAATCCCTCAGTATGTTATCTAACTTTAGTTAGTTCAAAACTTTTTGATTTGAGCAACAGAAGGTCTTCAAAAAAATCATTTTCTACCTGCTGGTCTGTTTTGACAGATTTCTGCCATTATTTGCATTTGCTTCTTATTGATTTCTTTTTGAGTTGTCTTTTGGGGAATTGAGATTTTTAAAGGAAGTTGATTCAGTATATTGTGTTTTTAGTGAAAGTTTTTCTGTTCTAAAGCTAAACCCAAGGGTCTATAATCTTTTGAATATACTAATGTTGCTAATGAAGATTGTGTGAAGTTTTGTATAAAGGAAAAATTTCAGGTGTAGAGAGAGAATGATGTAATGAGATGAAGAATGGACAAAAGATCAATATTGGGGATGCCACCCCGGTGTCACCCCAAGAAATATTCAAGAGGTACAAGCGTCAAAGCTTGGGGATGCCCAAGGCATCCCCTTCTTCATCAATAAAAATCCCAGGTCTGTCTAGACACTTCATTTTTATTGTTTCATGCACTATTGTGTTGTTCTTGGAGCGTCTTAGTTTTTTTTGCTTTTATTAGTTTTTTTAGTTTGCTTGAATAAAGTAGTTTGGACCCCCGTTCTCACTGTGTTGTTTCAAATAAGTCAATTGGTGTTGGAAAGGAGTAGACAGTTCTTGCTTGGAAGTGCAAGAGGAGCTTGCATTGACTGTGACTTAAACTTTAGCATGGCATGCTAGGTGTTGTTTTGACCTTATGCTTAGTGATTATTGTTGTAGCATGACTTGTTACAAACAATTGGCATTGCTTAGTGTGCCTTGAAAGAACCATGTGTTTTTTTGTTTGGGTTGACTTGGCACATGCTCACACAATGTTATGACAATGAACAAGTCACCATAGTCTCTATGATCATTTATTCCTTGACTTGTAATACCACTCTATGCTCTGATTAGTAATGTTTTGTCGCTCTGCATGATTATGGCCATTATTGCTCTCTTAGTTGGTTGCTCCCAGTCTTTTGCTAGCCTCCACTTGTATGAGTAAGCTCTACTCATGCTTCCAATTCCCAAGAAACCAAGTTATTCCAAAGTGTCCACTATAAATTCCTATGCATGGTGTGTTACACCATTCCAAGTATATTCTTGTTTTCATCTATCTTCCAATTAAAAAGTATTTTGTTATGTGAAAACTTAGTGATTAAAGCCCTCACGAACTTGATGGCACACTTTATATTCTTTTCCCCTAATAAACTTGAACAATTGTGTCATCTATGTTGTATATGCTTGCACTTATACGTTCGAATTAGCAGAACTATGCTGTCATGGGGAACGTTTTCAACATTGCACTTGTACTTTGTACATAGTTAATATCATGTTCTTTTGTCTATGGATGTCACCGGTGTGAAATAAAGAGGGAGCTTGTAAGTCCATGGAGCTTGTGTTAGAGGGAGCTTGTAAGTCCATGGAGTTAACCTAAGCTATGCCTAATCATGGTGGAAACTTCCAGCATCACCATAATGAGCATTCTGTGAAGCATCCTCAATAAAAAGCTATGCACATAGTAAATAAAAAGATCACTGAGATGCTCATTGTCTGCTTACCTTGTCATTTTGGTTATGGGATGGCTCCTGTACCATGTGCAAGGGTGTAATGCCCGGAAATATTACAAATTAGAAATTGGTTGTTATTTTATTTTGTGCATCATCATGACATCATCATGCATATTTGGTCTCTAAAATATTTTCGACAAAAGCTTATTTTGTCTTCTAATTAGTCCCCTCTTTTATTTCAAATTAAAACTCTGGTCTTTTCTAGATCTTTTATTTGTCTAAAAACTATTTACAAAAGTCTTTCTAAACTAAAACAAATAAAAATGGAGGCAGCCAGCCGGGCCAAACGCGCCCAGCTAGCCACCTACGACCCCGTAAGAAAACCCTAGCCAATCCTAACCCTAATATTATCCCACACACACACGCGGCCGCCGCCAGCTACACGCGCGCCCGCGAGGCAACACACACACGCACCCGCTGCACACACACACCCCGACCCAGGACACCACAGCAACACCCACGCACACCGCCGCCACCCCTGGCACACACACTGACATGGATATGCCCTACGGGTACCCGAGGTTAGTATACCCGGTCCAGCTCAACAGAAGGCCCAGTCGATGACCTACCGAGGTCCACGATGTCATGACGTTTCGGCTGCTATGAAGCCCATATGGACACGGAGTCTCAGCGCACAAGACACGGAAACCTCAAGACTAGAGTTTGAATACAACTTGTAACCTACTCGTATCGGTACCTGAGACCTAGACTCCCCATATATAAAGGCTAGGAGGGTCCAACGAGGAGGGCACGACCTATAGACGCCATAACCCCCCAATATACTAGACCACAATAGATCTACAGATCTAGCTCTCGACTCATACTTTCGCACGCACCTCCACGCCAGATCGAATCTGCGCACCCTGTAACCTTCGGTTCCGCCGTAATCAAGAGCAGACAAGCAGGAGTAGGGTTTTCCCTCCGGGTGCCTGAACCTAGGTAAATCTCGTGTCCCATGGTTGGTTGTCTGTTAACCGTGCCACGATCTCCAGCATCCCCATCTTCTCCAAAACCCAAGTCCATAACAATGGGCATTGATGAGATTAAACCTCGTCAATTGGCGCCGTCTGTGGGGATCGGGGCTGCTGATTGTGCGATCTTGATGGTCCCATCAACCCGGCGATCTACCGAGCACTCACCGATCTTTAGGGAACAACAACGCGCCTTCATCACCGCCAAAAAACGTTCCATGGAATCAAGATCTTGGCAGGATCCCTCGTCGCCGCTGGTCAGATCACATCTGGCCGACACTTCCTTTTTGGAAGCATCAACATGCCCAACCTCGCCAGAGTTCAGACCACACTCGGTAGATCGGATCAGGATCAGGATCACGGGTCAACACCAAGGAGGCGAAGCGATCTTGGCTATCGTGTGTCTGCTAGCTGCCTCTAGTACCGAGTCTGGTCGGTATTCACGTCGGAAGTGTTGCCGTACACAAAAATCAGCTACCTCTAGTACCGAGTCTGGTCGGTATTCACGTCGGAAGTGTTGCCGTACATAAAAATCAGTAGGCTGGCGCTTTGGATTGTGTCAGGATCAATTGCATGCACATTAATTTTGGTTGGCAGCAGCTCACGTGCGTACCACAGATGCAACTTTTGAGATCGATTGATGCTTTGTCCTATAATTATGACATAGCTAGCTCTGGTTAGGGACTCACGTTATGGAGACAACACATAGTGAAACCAAATCAACATATGAAGACCATGGCCACTACATGCCTGAATTACTTGGCTAGGAGGACGTGTTTTCCGATCGATCGAATATGGTGGCGATGAACGCGTGTGACAACTCTGTGCGTGGATACGCATCAATGTATTGCGCCAATTTTCCGCTCCGTCGAGATGTGACTCGCCGCCATGTCGACTTTCTGTCAAAGAAAGATCTAACGACCCTGTTACGACGACTCCATCCGATCACATCGACTCTACACTTGGGGGCTCCCTCGACATCGGCGACCACGACCCGCCACGGTTTTCGACTCCGACGACCCGCTGCATCTTTCGGATGCGGCGACCTGCTGCATCTTTCGATTGCGGCAAACTCCCGCCGCCATCGGTTTCGGTGACCCGCTGTCGCGTTGACTCCGGTCCGCCACATCGGCTCTCGAGCGCCGCTTTGGGTACATCGACCACATCAAATCCACGCCCGAGGGCTGCACCGCCTCCACCATGTGATCCGTCGATTCTTCGGATGCGACAACTCTTCATCACCATGCGACTCCGGTCCGCCGCGTGACCCATTGCCACGTCTTCTACATTTTTTGACTATGTCGATCCTCTACGATCTTCGGCTCCAGCAACTCGGGGGCTCCCCCGGCATCGGTGACCCGATGCGGCTTTCGGCTGCGGTAACCCGATACATCCTTTGGATGCGACCTGGTGCGGTCTTTGATCGACAATCTTCGGATGCGGAACTCGCTGCCGCCATCAACCTCAGAAATCCGTCACTTCTATGACCATGGTCCGCCGTGTCGACAACGTCCGCCGCGTGACCCGCTACCGCATCATCTTCCTCCACGACAACTACCAACAAAGCTAAGTTCTCTACTCAGAGTAGATTTTCTTTCTTACTTTAATCGCACTCGAAACACTCGGGGGCTGCGCCCTCTTCGAGTAACCTAATGTGCCATCGTCTCCACGCACTCGAGCACCTCGAACGCGATAGCCCGAGTAGCTGATTACGCACGATCGAATCCTTGAACTCCGAGTGCCTCGGCAAGGTACTGAGACTAAGGGTAATCAGGCTAACGAAAAGGCCTAGCATACAGTGCAAAAGTGTCGACTCGATCGGCACCAGAATCTTACTATACAAGCCGACAGGCAAATATTTCTTGCAAGATACAAGTACTTCACAAATTTTCATGTTTTATGCAGCCTACAGGGATGTCGAAATTACATCTAGCTATTGTATCGGGTCCTCCAACAGAGTCGACCAATGCCAAGACCCGAGTCGACGTATTCCTCGGATGACCACATCAATCAACGACAAAAGCGGAGCTGGCCGCGCACCCGAAAGAAGCAACGGTGTCGACTTCATCCGCAACATCGAGTCCTTCCGGCTAAACGTTGCACGACTCCGCTACGTTGACTCCTGGCTCCTTATGCGTGAGACTGTTGCCTGCCAAAACCCACCGGCGAGCAGCGACTGACAACACGGAGAGTCGGGAGGCTCCCAGGACTGCTGGTGGGCCCTGGTCCCTCGGGCGACGGCCATAAAAGCTCCGCACACGTCCGGCTTGGTTCGAGATGCCACCTGACCTATACCTGGTCGAAGGTGAAGGATTGCTCGATTGATTTCCTGCATGATAAACAAGTATACGTAAAATTCGAGCCGTGATCGGCTCCCAGGTTTCCCTGTAAATCGGCTCTTAAAGCCGATTGCCCCATGGTTCTGCGTTAAACTTTATGATAACATGGGGTTTTGCTTGATCATTACAAGTTAAATCGATCTACGATAGTTTAATGTTTTCACCACATAACTGGAACGTCCTACGCGTAATTGAGCCTAGTACGTACAAAAGATGAAGAATATCAACCCTAGAGAAGGCCTAATAACCAACATAAAGCCAATTACCGGAACATCCTCTCTAGAACGAATAAGCCACATCCTTATGCATTACCGGATCGTTCAACCCGTTTGTAAGGCCTGATTACGTAGATATTAAACTAAACCTTGACGAACAAGGCACAACTATAACAGATCGAATCGACTAAATAAAGATCAAGCAAGATGCTACCCTCACACTTTGGGAAAAGGTGCAAGGGCAGCGAGATAGCTAGAGGCATAACCCGCGATAGTAGTGAAAAGGTAACGATGCTAGCCTCAAAACAATCTATGATAATGGTATTACTCGCCATCAACAACGCTTCAGTACGAGTAAAACCAGGTAACGAACAAGTAGATACTGCCTAGATCTCAAGATGCGATCTAGGCAGCATGGCACTTACCCGAAAGAAACCCTAAGAACAAGGGGTGGCGATGCGCCGAGATTGTGTTTGTTGTGAACGTGATTGTCCTCTTCTCTCAATAACCCTAGGTACATATTTATAGTCCGGAGACTCTCTACTTTTGGAATAACTCTACAACTCTATCTTTACCTAAACATAAACGGAACCTAAACAAACACGAATCCTACTATGATACAAGATACACGGGCAATCCAGCCCAAATCTACGCACTAGGCCGATCCAACAACACCTTGAATATATGTATCTTCTAAGCCCATCTCGATCACAGCCCATCTCCGTCTCTGGCCAAAATATGGTGATAACACATGCCCCCCTGGTTTTGGCAATGATAATTCCAAAACCACTCCGTGTGTTTTTTATCGAACTGGCGTCGGCGTAATCGTGGCGAGCAAAGACCGTCACGCTACCCCTTCATCATGATGCCTGTCTTCTCAACTCCTGCTTGCAGCGTGATTTGACGATTTTGGCGGTAATGGAAACCGCCATGGCATTGAACCGTCTGTCCACTATTCCCCTTATTTAAATCAGCCTGAACAGTTCGCAGTCCCCATCTTCCTCCAGTTGCCAGAAAATCCTCTCCCATCACCGGAAAAACCCTCTTTCTCGCCATGGCCTCCTCTGCTTCCTCTGGTCTGTCTTCCCACGCCTCCAACTCAATGAGCGACCGAGAGCCGACGCCAGAGCATCCACCGATGGCGGCGTACCACACTCTCGCCCCACAATGGTGGGACGAGAGGGGTTGGGACTTTCTTGCAGTCGGAGGATGACGCATCCATGACCCGGCGAGGAGGACCTGCAGTTCTCGCCGATGGGGGCGGAGGCGATAAGGCGATCTTGACGCTATGTCCTGGGACGGCGTCGACTTCTCCGAAGAAGAAGAGGAAGAGGAGGACACCTCCTCCGAGGAGTACCAGCCGGTGAAGTACTTCCGCACCGGGTCCAGCGAGGATGACGACGACGAGGACGAGGAAGCCCCTGCTGACTTCTTCGGTGACAGCAGTGAAGACGACGCCGGTAGCAGTGCTGAGGACAGCGCACAAGACAACGGCGGCAGCAGCGACGACGACCTCGGCCTCGATTAGGAATCAGTAGTAGTAGCCGTAGTAGTGGTAGATCCCCTTTTGTAATCTATCAGTCGCTTGTAAGCCATCCGCTTTTGAATGAATGAATGAAAAAGCCATTTCCCGCAGATTGTCCTTCCGCCCAAATCTTGTCGATCACATAAATAAGTCGATTTTCCAGGAGCCGATAGCAACGCATCGGCTTTCACTTGGTCATGTTTCCACAGTCAACCAATGCTACAACTCAAAGAGCCGATGCACATCGGCTTTCCCCAAATTGTTGACAAGGTCAACTCAGCCGCATATTTAGGCAAGCCCAAACGGTCACCTCCTAGCCCCAAACGGTAACCTGCGGCTCTCTTCAAAAAGGGCGGCCTAGATCCCCAACTGCCTACCGACCAGGTCGAGCTCATAGCAACAAGAACCTTCGCTTCTTACCCCGCACAGATCCATCTCCGCCGGCCAACCAGATGGCAGAATCGTCCAACACCAATCCAGAGGTCTCCGGTCTGAAGGTACGCCTACCCTTCGCAGTCTGAACGCAATGTAAGAACTTGATGGCGAACATCTGAGTTAATGCCTTTATTCTGCTATTAAATTTTCTAGGTTTCAGACATCCTGCTGCCGCATCCTTCTCTCCCAAATTCCCTCTGTCTCGGTCCTCGCATGATTCGATCCTGCCTCGATCTCTTGCGAAGCAAATAGAATCCCTTCGTAAGCCAAGACTTAGATCTGAACTCTTGGGCCATTGTTTGCAGCGGCCTAATCCCCGAACATTGGGTTTCTTGGTTTAGTAGAGTAGCTAGAGCTTACCAATCCCAATGGGAAACTTTGGGAATAGCCGATGCCTTGCATCTATCGTTGTCTCCTCTTGAGAACACGAGAATCTCCTCAAAACCATCGGCTACTTCTGTCCGATGCTCAATTGTTTTATGTTTGGCCACGGCCCTATGTCACCAACCTTACTAGGCGTGGTGATGATTACCGTCTGGATGTTACATCGCCAGCCCTACGCTTTCAAACTGACCACAGTCCCCTACAAACTGTCCTCCAAAAGCAGACTGCAGGTTGGGGTGCTTATCTCCACCGTCATATGAAAACAAAGGCCTGTTTGGAGAAAGAACATACAACCTTCCTCAACTTCTGGCTAGAGCATTTCATCTTCGTGGCCCTTCCCGCTCCCACCAAGAACTATCTCTCCTTGGCCTCTGAACTAGCCAAAGGTACTCAACTTGGCATCGCAAACTGTTCCTTGGAGAGGTCTATCGATATCTCCGATTGATGTTTGTCAAGCTGTTTTCGAGCATAGCAATCGAGCAGGTGGACTTTGGTGGTTCATCCAGTGGGCTCATTGTACTTCAAAACCGTATCCCAGACTTTCCCTTCCGGCGAATGTTCCTTCCCGATGTTAAAGGGCAAATCCGATGCACCGGCTATGGCCAAGCTTTGTATCGATCGCCGAGCGACAAGCGACGCCTCAAGAGGCGTCAAAATGGTTCAGTATCTTTTTCCAGGGCCTGGACAACCCCAACTTCTTCCCCTACATGGAAGAAGCAGAACATTTCGAGAATCCACTCTCCTTCAGGCTGGACAATTTTGCCGATGACACTAGCACTCGGCAACTCTTTTCCACCGTTATTCGTCCCTGTTTCCTTCCAGTTGGCATGAGCACATCTAACCGGATAATCAAACCCGGGTACGAATTCTACCAACCAGTCGTGGTGGCTCGTCAATTTGGCCTCGGGCAAGTAGCTCCCCACTTCTTTCTTCATCAACTTACGGAGTGTAGAGCCGACCTGCCTGATCCTCTCACCAGTCAGAGGTGTTACTCTTTCTTCGATGCTCTGCCCATCCCTATTCCAAACGACCTCACCTTTTCTTCGTCAACTGACAGCTTCGAGGACTGGTGGATGATGTGGAAAACTCATGCCTTCAGGAGGGCTCTGGGACCGTTGTTGAAACAGATTGACGCTGACTATGATATCCCCGTGGAACAGGTACTACTACTGCAAATTCACTTGATGCAGCTTGCAATTGATCCTGTTACTAATTCATTCTTATCCTTGCAGCAACAAGAGGGTCCTGAGCCAACACATAGCGACGGATCCCTCTTCGAGTTCTTCCCCCCAGCTCCTGTGGTTCTTTTCTGCAAAGACTCGCCGCCTCTGAAAAAGGTTATAATGCAGAAACAGCCGATAGCCCCGCCATCGGCTTCGAAGAAACCAGCAACTCCTAAGTCACCGCCCTCGAGTCCCGACTAAAACTAGGACGACGGTGAGAAAGGTAGCTGCTAGGAAGACCTTGAGGCGCCGGAGCCCTTCCCCAGACAGCTCGCATGTAAGCTAATTCAGGCATTGATCGAACCTCGTCATCCTTCCATTCTTGCAAACATGTTTACACTTACTGGCTCCCCTCTTGTACAGGCTTCCGTTGAAGATACCTCCAGTGAGGACACTCAGATTAGTCGAGGAGAACTGGGCCCAACGGATTCCGAGAAAACCATCACACCGAACCAGCCAGACTCACCCCCATCGGCTTCCAGAAAACGGTCAGCTCCTGAACCTGCTGCCCCCCGAGCACCAGGTGAGGCGGGGCCATCTGCGGGTCCTAAGAGAATTCGTAAAGGACAACAAGCTTCTTCGTCGAGCCAGGAGGTTTCAATAACCGCCCCCCCCGTCCTTTAATGCTTGTTCCCTTTTCGTCTGCCAATTTACTTATACCGCTGAGAACACTCTTCGTGCAGATGACTGGCATCTTCAATGAGGCAGTGGCGATGCACGCTGGATCTAGGAACCTCCGAAGGCGTAGGTGAAACGGCTACTAATCTCGTCCAGCCTCCAGCAACCACACATGACCCGATGGACTCCTCCTCAGACATCCCCTTGACTTTAGGAGAGGTACGTTCAGGTTCTTTCGGCTCGTTTTAGCCTATTTGGACGAGATACTAACGCTTTTCTGGCTGCCAGAGTTGCGATCCTTCAAGTCTGCTGTTGTTTGACCCTGAATCCATCGAACCAACTCCCTCCGATGCCCCCACTGAGCCACAAGCTGGGGCCGCTCTACCTCAATTTCGGCGTCTTCAAACCTTGCTGTCCTCCCCGATCGAGGAGTTGATCGAGGGCTCTGAGGGAGTGAAGAGCGCCTTGAACTCGTGGCCATCTCCCGGTAGTTTTGCAGTGAAGCTTTGGGCAGTTGCAAATTTGTCCTTCTTCGGCCACAGGTGAGGTCGGCTCGTGAAAGGATCAACTGCGCCATGCCCAACTTCCGTTGAAGGCCGACATTGCGGCGATGTCGGTGACTCGAGAAGAAGGCGTCCTAGATGCTACAACCGACACCTCCGTCGATGCGCCGAGCTCGCATCCTTGAAAAGGGAGTTGGAAGACCTTGAGGAGAAGGTCCGGGTGACCAAACAGCTCATTCGTGACAAGGAAGAATCCATAGCCCGTTCCCAAAACAAGGCGGAAGGCCTTAAAGCTCAACTGAAGACCGACCTGGCAGATATACGTGCCCTTAGCAAGCAACTGGTGAAGGGTAAGGACGAAGATGACGAAGCTGAAATCGCCGAGGTGGATCGTGTCCGCTTGACTCCTTCATGCCTTGAAGAATTTCTTCAACAGGTGAACTAGCACTGTTTGTACTATGTGTGAACCTTGAGTCGGCATGCGTCGACTATGTATTTTGTTTTTTATTCGGCCGATTTTCAGCATCGGCCCCCATATTTTTACTGTCCTTCGTTTCTCGTGTCTTTACCTAGCCGCATCATGTAACGGCTCCTCCAGTTTTACTGTCCAACCTCCCACATGCTTGGGAGATATTTCTTGAGGTATTGTCCGTTGACTGCCACTGGGAACTTTACGCCTGCCACTGGGAACTTTACGCCGTCCAGCTCCCCGATCATGTACGTCACTGGGAATTTCACACCAGATCCCCACGTGGAATTCCTTGGAATTTCTTATCCGTTTAGGTGCCCCCCGAGCCGAATCCTTCAAGGAATTGGAGATATCGGCTCTTTGGTCGTCCGCTCCCAGGAAAGCACATTCTTGCTTGATAGATGTTGGTCGTGACTTATCCCCAGGACCACTGTCGATCTCTTCTAGCTCATCAGCGGATGTAAACCCGTACCCTAGCTTTCCGTCACCTGTCAAATCGACGCTAAACACCGGGCAAACGGTGGGTGAGGGCAACAAAAATAATTTGGGCCGATCGCCTGAATCGGCCCCTTTTGCATCATCAAGGACGGTTTACACCTTATTATTTTACGATGGCGAGCATCTCTGCTACGACTACATGAAGCTTTGTCGTATGATCGCTGCTTTTTATTTTTGTGGCGATCGCGAGGATCGGCCGTACCACGATGATCGTGGGCTTTTCTACTCTGTAAGGCGATGGATAAGACCAGCCTCACCCGTTTTTGTAGCCTCAATACGCTCGCGATCGTCTAGATTGATTCCAGATCGGCTCTTGGTCTTCGCCTCCCGGCGTTCATGCCAGCTATGGAGATCTCGATGGAATAAATGCGTGGATGACCTCCACATCGTCTCCATCCCTTTGGATCGAGCATCGATGCATTGTGGACGGATGCAGCAATTAGCGTGAATCAATCCCTTCCTAGCAAGACAGTGTAAGTGCTCTTGCTGTCCACGACGAAGAATGACGTGGGTACGGTTTTCCTGCCCACTGTCAAGTCCACGTTCAGTACACCTTGTGTTCCCGAAGACTGACCATTGAAGTCGCTCAACGTGACGTTGGTTTTGATCAGATCTGCAGTGGAGCGTCCTAAACGTCGTAGCATGGAGTATGGCATGATGTTGACTGCCGCTCCGGTGTCCACCAACATCTTGTTGACAGGTTGCCCGTTGATGTAACCTCGCAGGTACAGGGCTTTCAGGTGTTTGTAACCCTTCTCACGTGGCTTCTCGAAGATAACCGGCCGCGGGCCGCAGTCAAACTGTGCCACGGGTAGCTCATCGGTTCTTGGTGCGCAGAATTCTGACGGGAGTACGAACACCATGTTTGTGCCAGCCGATGTCTTTGCATCGGCTTTTATCGGTTTGGGGCGCCACTCTTTCCTGGTCGGGCGGTCTTCCGTTTCAACAACCTGCCTTACTTTGACGGCCAGATCAGGCCGTGCTTTCTTCAAAGCGTGGAGATACTGCGCTTCAGCTTCCTCTAAGTTACGCAGCCGCTGCACTCTACGCTTCTGGGTGTGTCTGAGTCCGTCGGGGCACCAACTTGGACGGTGATACCTGTCTTTGACCTTGCCATCCTTTGGCTCCTCGAGGTCTTCTGCTCGAGCGGACTCCCTGTGACGGCTCTGGGACGGAAGAGGCCCTAGGCGTTTGAATACTGACACTGGCCTCGTGTCCTCTTTCTGCTGGTTGCATTCCGGGCAGTTGTCGACTGTAGGCAATCGGCTCATCCCCGCGTCCCAGCAGTACTTGAAGAAAGGACAATCCCAATGTTTGTCTCCGCCTTCCTTTTCTTTTGACGGTCCCCTAGCAAGGTGTTCATATCTTCCGTCGTCTCTATCGTGCTGGCGACGTTGGTCATACTGGCGCTCATAATTGTTAAGGAGATGCGTGGAATGTGGCTTCTGATATCGCACTCTCCTCACTTGTTCCTCTGTTAAGTACCGCCTGTCATTGTGGCTGGGCCGGTCGCATGGACTAGCCTCCTTTCTTTCCTTGCCCCGGGAGCGACCACCGTTCTCTTTGTACGTGTCATGGTGGTATCCAGACCCTGCCATGTTAACGCCGAACGAGAAATCCAGCTTACGCCATGGAGCTCGAGTTCTACCATGTTGACGCCGGAAATGGGTTTGTGTCCACTTTCATGGCGAATCGCCCAAGGATCGACGGCCTTGTTCTATCGCCATCTGGATTTGGCGAAGCTCTTTGCACTCGTTGGTGGTGTGAGTGAACGAGTGATGCCACTTGCGTATGGTCTTCCGCTCATTTCTGAGCCAGGGATTTTGTGGCCTTCGGCAACCTCACCGCTTCTCCTTCAGATGAGATCGAATATCTGCTCAGCTTTGCTCACGTCAAGTCGAACCCTTTCGCAGGCCCTTGCTTTCACCCATTTGCAGGCCACGTGATCTGCCCCGAGCCCATTCAGCTACGGCCACCTCCTGGTCTGCGTCGGATCTTCTTCTTCCGCATCGACCAGGCTTATCGGACGTTTGAATTTGTCTTGGTACAACTCGGTGGCGCTGCTCATACATCGCCGATTACGGGCCATGTGCGCCAATGAGTTGTATTCTACCCGAACGCCAAGTCCTTGATGGGTGCCGAGACCCAACACCGCCACCGGCGGCTTCCTTCTCGATTAGACGAGCCAAGTAACATCGGTTGACAGTCCCGGCTGGATGTACTGCCACGATTTCTCGCTTCGCCGCACTGCGCCAGTGCGCAATGCCAGCCTCGAGAGCCTCACGAATGGTACCGGATGTGGAACTGCTCTTCCAGTTGCTTCCGTATGAATTGAATCGGTGGTAGTGAGGTGTACCACCAAGGCTGGTCCGTCGAGATTGCGCAAAGAATCTTACGCGCATCCGATCCGATGCGAAATCATGCCTAGTTGTGCGGTATCGGCTTATGTGCTCGATCGAGCTCGACCCTTCCGACCGGCGAACCTTGAGAACTCGGGAGTTTATACTTGGGTGGCGGCGGGATCAGATCAAACTTCGTTAAGTACGGCTTTGAATAGCCGATTGTCCTTCTCTTGACGCTGGCGAACTGGTCCCTCGGGATGGTACCGATTTGCTCCTTTGTTTGAGCCAGGGGCTAGATTCTCATGACTTGCTCCGGTGGCATACTTGGCTAGCCACGCTTGTTTGTCGGCGTCCATCCCAGCCATCCTTTGCTCCGGACACTGCCCGGAAGATCCTGGCCCAAGGGTTCTGCGCGAAACTCCTGCGGTTGCGATCTGTTTGGTGCGTGTCGTTATTGCGATCCGCACGTAGGCGCATATATATCCGTGTGGGATCTCCTTAGGTGGCTCGAACAGGAATTGGCAATCGCTGGGTCGCCTCCGGCCTTGTAGACGGCGTGGCCGCTGCCCCAGGTTACGGGCGGCAAGTGCGAGCGGGATCTGCGACCTGGTGCAGGCGGTCTTTCCCACTGGTGAGTCCCTAAAGTAGGTCCCGGCGAGTACTGATGCTTCATGATCTCCTGGACTACACGGACCGCGACCCGCTCGAAAGCGTTCACCAGGCTCTCAGAATGGCGGTGCAAAGAATGAGCCACCATGTAGTTGACTTCCTGTCGTAGAGCCCTGGTGCGCTCCTCCGAAGAACGAGCAGATCCACCTCATTAAGGCGCCCTCGGGAGAACCCTTTCCACGATGCCATGCGTCGGGTCCTCTCAAAAGAGGCGATGAGGTCTTCCTCGAAGAGGGCCTTGATCTCGTCGTGCCAGCCTTGTGCTCGCCAGGCGGTCGTCGTAAGTGACGGTCTGCATTCTCCATCGCAGCGTCGGTGTTGATGTAGACGTTGTTGAATGTCCCACGGGCGTGCGAATGTGTTGCCTGCCAAAACCCACGGCGAGCAGCGGCCCGACAACACGGAGAGTCGGGAGGCTCCAGGGCTGGTGGGCCACGGTCCCTCGGGCGGCCCGCAAAAGCTCCGACATGCGTCTGGCTTGGTTCGAGCGTGCCACGACCTATACCTGGTCAGGAAGGTGAAGGATTGCTCCGATTGATTTCCTGCATGATAAACAAGTATACGTAAAATTCGAGCCGTGATCGGCTCCCAGGTTTCCCTGTAAATCGGCTCTTAAAGCCGATTGCCCCATGGTTCTGCGTTAAACTTTATGATAACATGGGGTTTTGCTTGATCATTACAAGTTAAATCGATCTACGATAGTTTAATGTTTTCACCACATAACTGGAACGTCCTACGCGTAATTGAGCCTAGTACATACAAAAGATGAAGAATATCAACCCTAGAGAAGGCCTAATAACCAACATAAAGCCAATTACCGGAACATCCTCTCTAGAACGAATAAGCCACATCCTTATGCATTACCGGATCGTTCAACCCGTTTGTAAGGCCTGATTACGTAGATATTAAACTAAACCTTGACGAACAAGGCACAACTATAACAGATCGAATCGACTAAATAAAGATCAAGCAAGATGCTACCCTCACACTTTGGGAAAAGGTGCAAGGCGCGAGATAGCTAGAGGGCATAACCCGGCGATAGTAGTGAAAAGGTAACGATGCTAGCCTCAAAACAATCTATGATAATGGTATTACTGCCATCAACAACGCTCAATGCGAGTAAAACCAGGTGAACAAGTGAATCTTGCCTAGATCTCAAGATGCGATCTAGGCAGCATGGCACTTACCCGAAAGAAACCCTAAGAACAAGGGGTGGCGATGCGCCGAGATTGTGTTTGTTGTGAACGTGATTGTCCTCTTCTCTCAATAACCCTAGGTACATATTTATAGTCCGGAGACTCTCTACTTTTGGAATAACTCTACAACTCTATCTTTACCTAAACATAAACGGAACCTAAACAAACACGAATCCTACTATGATACAAGATACACGGGCAATCCAGCCCAAATCTACGCACTAGGCCGATCCAACAACACCTTGAATATATGTATCTTCTAAGCCCATCTCGATCACGGCCCATTTCCGTCTCTGGCCAAAATATGGTGATAACAGAGACGCTGACTCGATGCACTTCCGAGTCAGTGGTTTCTCCTCACATGAGTCTCCACTCGAGTCTGTGACTCGACTAGACACTCGGGGGCTACTCCTATCAGGAGCGCTGGTCGCGTACCCGATGTACTTCCGGGTCAGCGGTACGCCCAAGATATTTTCGGCTACAATTGCACGATATAAAGACTCGAGTCTCTGCCCGAGTCTACGACTCCGCCAGACACTCGGGGCCACTCCAAACTGGAGCGCTGGTCGCGCACACACAAGATCTTCGAGTCCTACGCCGAGTCTACGACTCCACTACGGACTCGGGGCTACTCCCATAGGGAGGATTGATTCAAGCATCCGAAAAAAATTGTGTCCTATGGACCTGAAGCAAACAATGGCTGAATTAAAGTCTCTGCTCGAGTCTACGACTCGAACAGACACTCGGGGGCTACTCCCATAGGGAGCGCTGGTCGCGCACCCTATAGTCCATTGTGTTGACTACGTCCATGATGTCGATTCCTTTACAACAGCCGAACAAATTCAGCTGACCCGATGAACTTCCGGGTGAAGTGCTTCGCACTTGACACAACTTTCGACTCCGACATCCAAATACAAGGTTCAAGACAACTAAGTCTCCACCCGAATCTACGTTTCGGATGGAGACTCGGGGGCTACTGACATGGATATGCCCTACGGGTACCCGAGGTTAGTATACCTGGTCCAGCTCAACAGAAGGCCCACTCGATGACCTACCGAGGTCCACGATGTCATGACATTTCGGCTGCTATGAAGCCCATATGGACACGGAGTCTCAAGCGCACAAGACACGGAAACCTCAAGACTAGAGTTTGAATACAACTTGTAACCTACTCGTATCGGTACCTGAGACCTAGCCTCCCCATATATAAAGGCTAGGAGGGTCCAACGAGGAGGGCACGACCTATAGACGCCATAACCCCCCAATAGACTAGACCACAATAGATCTACAGATCTAGCTCTCGACTCATACTTTCGCACGCACCTCCACGCCAGATCGAATCTGTGCACCCTGTAACCTTCGGTTCCGCCGTAATCAAGAGCAGACAAGCAGGAGTAGGGTTTTCCCTCCGGGGGCCTGAACCTGGGTAAATCTCGTGTCCCCTGGTTGCTTGTCTGTTAACCGTGCCACGATCTCCAGCATCCCCATCTTCTCCAAAACCCAAGTCCATAACAATGGGCATTGATGAGATTAAACCTCGTCACACACACCACACAACGACCACACGCGACGCCACACCACACACGCACCACACGCACACGAACTCTACACGACCCACACCAGGAACACCCCGCACGCCTCTCGCTTAGGATCCCAACCACCCCACGCGACCCATGCCCTCACCTGGACCCACCTTCCTCTCGCGTCGCTCGCTCGGCCCGTAATCCCCTCTCTCGCGCGCGCGCGCGTTTCCACGGGTGCTCTCCCCTCCTGCAAGCCCCGCTGCCTCCCTCCTCCCTGTGGCCGCCGCCGGATGCTTCCCCCTCGCCTCGACGCCTGCGACCTCCTCCCTGTGCCTCGTCGGCTGCTTGACGCCGCGAGCGTGCCGCTTTCACCGCCTTTCTCTGTGTCCTCTCTGAAGCCCCTAGGCGCCGCCTCTCTGTTCTCCCCATGGTCGCCATGACTGCCGGCCGCCTCTAGCTCGCCGCTGTCACGCGCGACTTCCGCCTCGCCACCTCCCTGCTTCCTCGGCACCTCGAGCCTGCGCCCCTGCACCACGCAGCGCCGCAGGTAGCCCCGCTCCTCTCTGCAACCCCCTCGCCGCCGCCTGCCTCACCAACCTCCGCGCGAGGCGCCGCCGGCCTCCTCCCAACGCGAGCGTCCCCGACCCTCTGCCTGCCTTCTTCTCCAGGCCGCATCGAGCGCCTGCAGTTCACTACCGCCTTTGTCGTTGTGCTCTGCCCGACCCTTCACCGTTAACCACCGCCGTCGCCGCCCTCTCCCCTGTACCGCGCGTGCTTGCCCCCGTCTGGCTCTGCCGCCTCTGCTCAATGTGCGCCCTCGCCGTTCAAGAGCCTCCCCGCATCACTGCCGGCCTCGTCGTTCTCCGCCGCGTCCAAGCCCCGTGCTCGCCTCCCTCGCTAAGCTCCTCCGGCCGCCGTTCGTTTTTCCCGGCCTCCCTCGCCGTCGTCCGTCTGGCAACATGCGCCTGCGCATCCGCTGTTGCAGCGAAGCCATGGGGCCCCTTGCTATTTTCCTGCCTCCTGCGGTCAACGACGGCTCTGGTGGACACCAGGTGCTCGAGTCAATGCCCACTTGGGACATGTTCCTGCGGTGTAAGTTTGCCCATGATCTGCATGTTTATCCTGCTGCCATATGCCCGTGTGGTGTGCTGAATCGGTGATGGCACATGTCTCTCTAAGATCTGTAGCATGTGGTGTGGTTTCTCTCATGCCGAGCTTATCGTGGACCAATCTGCACTGGTATCAAGTTCGACATCCACGTCTTGCTAAAACCCACTTCCGCTTCTGCCGGTGACAAGAGCCTCCACCACCTCCAGGGCGCCACTGGAAGACCAGCGACGTCGAAACCCCAAGGTCGACAGCATGGGACTTGGTGGTGATGACGCTGGTTCGACAAGATCTTCTACATGAACCCGAACCTGGAACCAAAGACCGATCCCGCCGAACCCCAAGATCTTCGAACCCTAATGTGTGATCCCGTCCCGATACCCTATTTTGATAAATATAATATAACTTGTGCATCTTAAAATTATCCATGCTTGCATCATATATTATTGTTCGGGGTTATATGTCGATTCATCTACTAAATAAATATGGAATATATGGGAGTGCTATTTGTCTTGTCCCAGTTCCATTTAATATTGTGTAGCGAACCGATGCCATGATTTATCTTGTTAAACAACATTTAAATTGCGGGGTAGATAAACAACTCAAACCATAACATTTACTTGTCGGGATCCTGATTTCGCTTAATATTGCTAAGTGGGACCGCATATCGCCATGCCATGCATCATATCATAAACATGCCGGATCTTCCGCCTAGTATTAAATATTGCACCGGTTGCTCTTTTTAGTGTTTGCTTCTTCACCGGATAGGACGATGAGTTGGTGTGAGATACGACAAGCCTCCGGCTACCCGACTTTGCTCCTCAGGCGACCATTCTCCCCCTTCTACCTATTTTGCATTTATAGTCTTTACTTCCTCCCTTTGATCTATTGCTATCCTTATTGTCGATGCTATAGTACCGTTCCTTTATTTACCTGCTCCACTATATTGCCTTGGTTATACTATTGTCTTGCTTGATTAGCTAGCTTTGTCCTTGCGAGTCGTAGGCATGCTTAGTACCGCTCTCATACAGGTGGAACGTGATACTTGAATATTTTTGGTGATAAGATAATTAATCTGGTGATGTTGGTTATGGTTATGGTTTCACCTAATGATAAGGCCCCGGCAGGGACCACCTTTGGTAACTGCTTGAGCCGACCTAGGACCCGTTCGTTCTACGATACCAGTTCTGAGTTGATCGCGCTAACCAAACGTGGGGGCCTCTGGGATCCCCCCTCAACTACCGGCGCTATTCGTATATCCAGAGGGTTACAAAATTGGTTTTCCATTTGGTGCATACGCATAATATGTCCTCGGACATGGGTGAGTTGATATGTCTTCGGACTTGATGTTTTGGTGGACTTCCATGGCTTGCATTGCATAAAATTGGGATATCGTGTCGGAGGTGGGATGGAGCTCTAGAAGTTATCTTCCGATCATCGCCCGACCGTAGACTCAAACGTTGTGCCACCTAGAGAATCAGTTGTATCTCTTGTGTGGGTAAAACACAGTAGGTGATGCCTCTGGATATGCGCGTAGTTATGGGACAGTTCTTGTTGTGAGATTCGGAAGGCACGCGTGACATGTTGCCTGAAGGGTTGAGCATGCGTTTGGGTATAGTAGTGCACCCCTGCAGGGTAAATCTTTTCGAGAAGTCGTGTGTCCACGGTTATGGACGCCTCAGGAGTACAGTGTCATGATCATAGACAACGCCACTAATTTTTTGCCTCTAATAATATGAATAGTAATTAGCCTTATCAACTAAACACCTGCTTAACTAAAATTGCCACCGTGTGTGTTCTGCAAGGGGACCTCCTTGACTGGTCTTCGAGGAGGAAATCTTCGGATGGGTTATGTTTGGTGTTATAATATTGTTACCGCATAGCGCTCTCTTATCTCGCTCTAATAGCCGAAGTTGTAGCGTGTCTCTACAAGTTAGATAGTGCAAGCTTTGCTGCCGCTGAGCCCACCATACCTATGTAGGCGAGGATCGCCGAATTCTAGTCTCGCCGTGTATTGGCCTTAGTACTGACCGCTCTCTTCCTGTTTTCCTTTGCCCTTTGTCGGCACCCTTTGGTTTGACAGGTATGTGATTGACGACGTTAGCAAGGTTACCCTTCCGGCTTGGCCTGGGCAGGGTTGGACACCGCTTGGTTATTCTTCAGGACTCTTAGTCCCATTTGGATCTTGTCCGTACTCGGATACTATTTGGCTTTCTTTATGATTTGTATCATTTGTATTCTTGACTCGTTGAGTCATTGTTGTATATATAAGTTCTTGTGGAATCTGTTGTAAACTATTGTGATGTAACTACTTGTAATCAAATCCTACCCACACGAAAGTGTCTGGTGGGCGTCTTTGAATCGCTTCTATGCGGATTTTGGCGGAAAATGCTAAGATCTGCATAGACCAGATTCGGGGGCGTTACAAAGGGGTAACCCATTGGCGGTTCTCTATGATACGCATGTACTTACTATGATAAGAACTTACAGGTGACTGAAGTTGAGTAGCATGAGGTGTGGCCCTCGTATTCAAGGGACATGAGATTGCCAACTTATACTTTGTCAAGCATATACTCCATAGTTTGTTCACTTTAACCTTAATCACTTCAAGATGCTTATGATAGGGGCAATGAGGGATGAAAGCTAACAAGTACCATAATTTTTGGAAGCTCTTTTTGAAACTTGAAATCTCTGCTTCCCTTTATGAAGGGCCTTTCTTCCACTATTATGTTGAGTCTCCACCTTATACCTTTAGGCACCATTAAGAGATCATAGTTGTCATTCTTAGTACTATGTGCAGTGTCCCAAAACTTATTGATTGATGCATATTGTTGATATTGCTTGTTCTTGTGCTATATGTATCTAGTCACTCTTATGAAATTTGAACGTGTCCTATACATATATTTGCTACTCCATGAGGGACAAGATGATTGCCACTATGCCATGTTTTTTGTATGTGAAACAAAAAAATGTTTTTCAATGCATGCTATTCATGATCTTTGTTTGTAGCCTTTCATGTTGCATGCATAGTTACTTTGTCTTATTGTTAGAACTCCATCTTTCATGCACATGTTTACAGTTCTTTGATCCCAGCTTTCAATGCTTGCAAATGGTTTGATCTTGGTTTTGATGGTGCATGTCACCTCAAAAACTTAGAATTTAGCATGTCATGCTAGGTGTTGTTTTGACCTTATGCTTAGTGATTATTGTTGTAGCATGACTTGTTACAAACAATTGGCATTGCTTAGTGTGCCTTGAAAGAATCATGCGTTGTTTTGTTTGGGTTGACTTGGCACATGCTCACACAATGTTATGACAATGAACAAGTCACCATAGCCTCTATGATCATTTATTCCTTGACTTGTAATACCACTCTATGCTCTGATTAGTAATGTTTTGTCGCTCTGCATGATTATGGCCATTATTGCTCTCTTAGTTGGTTGCTCCCAGTCTTTTGCTAGCCTCCACTTGTATGAGTAAGCTCTACTCATGCTTCCAACTCCCAAGAAACCAAGTTATTCCAAAGTGTCCACTATAAATTCCTATGCATGGTGTGTTACACCATTCCAAGTATATTCTTGTTTTCATCTATCTTCCAATTAAAAAGTATTTTGTTATGTGAAAACTTAGTGATTAAAGCCCTCGCGAACTTGATGGCACACTTTATATTCTTTTCCCCTAATAAACTTGAACAATTGTGTCATCTATGTTGTATATGCTTGCACTTATACGTTGGAATTAGCAGAACTATGCTGTCATGGGGAACGTTTTCAACATTGCACTTGTACTTTGTACACAGTTGATATCATGTTCTTTTGTCTACGGATGTCACCGGTGTGAAATAAAGAGGGAGCTTGTAAGTCCATGGAGTTATGTATTTTGTGTTAGAGAAACGCCTGGGCCGTTAACCTAAGCCATGCCTAATCATGGTGGAAACTTGCAGCATCACCATAATGAGCATTCTGTGAAGCATCCTCAATAAAAAGCTATGCACATAGTAAATAAAAAGATCGCTGAGATGCTCATTGTCTGCTTGCCTTGTCATTTTGGTTATGGGATAGCTCCTGTACCATGTGCAAGGGGTAACCCATTGGCGGTTCTCTATGATACGCATGTACTTACTATGACAAGAACATATAGGTGACTGAAGTTGAGTAGCATGAGGTGTGGCCCTCGTATTCAAGGGACATGAGATTGCCAACTTATACTTTGTCAAGCATATACTCCATAGTTTGTTCACTTTAACCTTAATCACTTCAAGATGCTTATGATAGGGGCAATGAGGGCTGAAATCTAACAAGTACCATAATTTTTGGAAGCTCTTTTTGAAACTTGAAATCCCTGCTTTCCTTTATGAAGGGCCTTTCCTCCACTATTATGTTGAGTCTCCACCTTCTACCTTTAGGCACCATTAAGAGAGCATAGTTGCCATTCTTAGTACTATGTGCAGTGTCCCAAAACTTATTGATTGATGCATATTGTTGATATTGCTTGTTCTTGTGCTATAGGTATCTAGTCACTCTTATGAACTTTGAACGTGTCCTATACATATATTTGCTACTCCATGAAGGACAAGATGATTGCCACTATACCATGTTTTCTGTATGTGAAACAAACAAACGTTTTTCAATGCATGCTATTCATGATCTTTGTTTGTAGCCTTTCATGTTGCATGCATAGTTACTTTGTCTTATTGTTAGAACTCCATCTTTCATGCACATGTTTACAGTTCTTTGATCCCAGCTTTCAATGCTTGCAAATGGTTTGATCTTGATTTTGATGGTGCATGTCACCTCAAAAATTATTCTTTTATCACTTACCTACTCGAGGACGAGTAGGAGTTAAGCTTGGGGATGCTTGATATGTCAGAAATGTATCTATAATTTTTTATGTTCCACGCTTGTTTAGTATCTACTTTGCTTTGCTTTGTCTACACTTTGACGTGTTTTTATATGTTTTTTGGAACTAACCTATTAACAAGTTGCCACAGTGATAGTTGCCTGTTTTCTTCTGTTTTTGGTTCCAGAAAGGCGGAAAATCAATATTCTTGGAATTAGACGGGACAAAAGCCAAAGTCAATATTTTACAGTGGGCAACACAAAGCCAGAATATGAGACGGAGGAGGCTCACTAGGGGGTCCACACTCCCTGGCGGCGCGCCCTAGGGTTGGTCACGTGTGGCATCCCGCAAAACCACTACTAGAAAATCGCGTTGAATTTGTGCATTGCATCGTCATCATCATGCATTGTTGGCATAAAACTATGTTCGCAAAGCCCGTTTTGTTTTCCAAACGCCAAACACCGGGTCTTTTATTCAAACGCCAAACACCGGGTCTCCGGAATTATTTTGTTGTCGGCTATCGGGTTGCGAAAGCCGTGTTTTAAAATAAATAAAATTTGAATTATTTTTAGTGGGGGCAGTCGAACGGGCCGATTGACCCGAACGACCACCCCCAGGATTTTTCAAACGGCCCACCTAATCGGCCCCTTCTAAATCCTAAAGCTACCTATTAAACTACCCGCACACCCACATCACCCCAACCAAAGGGAGCACGCCACCTCACCTCTTCCCTTCATCCACCCACTCACATCCTGCCACTTGTGCCCCCCCACCCTGCCAGCACACCCCACACCTGCCCACACACGCGCGCAGCACCCCACTCGGCCCCACCCCCACAGCCCCCAGCACACGACGCTCACACGCAGAGCACACACGCCACACACGCCCTGCCCCGCCCCTGGGTCCCACACACGCACCCCTCGCGCACGCACGCGACCCCCGTAGCGCCCCGTCCCCACCCCGGCTCTCTCCTCGCGCGCTCGCCTCCTCTCCCCATCGTCTTCCTCCAACCGCCCTGCCCTCCTCTCCTCCTCAAGCCCCAGCGTGCCGCCGCCTCCGGGTTCCGCTGCCCGCCGCCTGCCTCCCGCTCCCCATCCGACCCCCTCTTGCCGCCCGTCACCACCACCACAGCGCCGCCCGCTGCCGCTCTCTCACCGCATCCCCGAGCCTTCACACCGCCGAGTCCGCGTCGCCTGCCCGGACCGCCCTCCGTGCCCCACTCGCCCGGCCGCCCGGTGCCCGAGCACGCCCGACGCTCTCTCCCTTCTCCGCTCGCCCTCGCTCCGGCCACATGACCCAGCCCCGCCCGCTCACGGCCGAGCCCTCGCCTCGCCCTCGCCCGAGCCACCGCGCCCCCGACGCGTCCTCCGTCCTCCCCGCGGTCGCCTCCTCCTCCCTGCACCTCTGCCGCCCCGCCGGTGCCGGCCCGACGCCCGCCTCTGCCCCCCTTCGCGCGGTCGCCTTCTGCTTCTCCTCGGTCCAGCATCGCTCTGTCCGTCCGCTGCAGGAGACCGCGTCCTCGAGGCCGCCCGTTCTGTGCTTTGCAGGTCATCGCCGGTATGGGACGATCCCCTTTCAGATGTTGGTGTATCGGGGCACCCTCGGACCACCGTGTGTTTGGTGAATCTTATCCCCAAGCATGTCAACGCCAAGTTCAAGATCTGCGAGCCGTGTTTGCACATCCGCACTGCTGCCTGAAGATCTACGCCAAGATTTCCACCCCGGACGCCAAGGCCTCCTTCACGGATTCCGATGATCGAGACCCGAAGATCCCGGAACTACAAGCTCTCCCTCACGGAATCCGAAGACCCTGATCCGCGGAGTTCGACGGCGACCCTGAGCCGAAGCCCTCGAGCCCTCCTACACGGATTCGATGGCGAACCCTGAAGACCGTTTCCGTACCCGGACGATAAGGATACCGACGCGGAACACCGAGAACTCCCCCTGAACGCCATGATCGTCGACATGACCCGAAGGCCGTGAATGCGACAAGAACGGCATCGACCCGGAAGAATCCGATGCCCCGACGCCAGACCAAGTGCTTCTTCACAGAACGCCAAGATCTACCCCGTCATCTGAGGACGCTTCCGCCGAGACCGAACCCGACGAATCCTGAACCCGAGACCGACCCCGTACCCCGAACCCCCGGATCCCCAAGATCGTTGAGACCCCTAATGTGTGACCCTTTTCCTCGATACCCTATTTTATAAATGATATCAACTTTTTGCATTAAATCATTCATCTCGCATGCATATCTGTGGTTTGGGGGCCTTATGCCGATTCACCTTATAATTAAATATGGGGCCCATATGCGGGCAAATCCAGTCACATATCGGCCTCATTTAAACTTGTGTAGCAAACCGGTAATATATTCTGCCTTGTTAAACAACATTTAAATTGCGGGGTATCTAAACAACTTGAACCATTTAATTAATTGTCGGGACCCCGGTTCCGCTTAATATGACCTAGTTGCATCGCACCTTTGCCATGTCATGCATCATACATGCATCATGCCGATCTTCTGTCGTTGTATTAAATATTGCATCCGGTGTTTCTTCTAGTGTTTTGCTTCTTCGCGGATAAGGCTGTTGAGTTGATGTGAGCTTCGCCCCGATCTTCGGTTGAACCCGTCGGCAATGTTTTCAGGCGAGCATCTCCCCCTTTCTACCTATCTTACTTTTATAGTATTTATTCCCTCCTGTTGATCTATTGCTATCTGTGTTGCGATGCTTTAGTTTTCGTACCTGTGATATACCGTGCAGCCCTATATTGCCTTGGACACATCCTATTACCTGTTGTTTGGTAGATAGTTGGACTTGCGCGTCGTAGTCGCTTGCTCAAGTGCTGTTGTGTGTCGTCCAGTGCCACAGTTGTTGATGTATTGCCGCATGTTGATGTTGGAGATGATCATAGTTTTACTTATCGTTCACTTTAATTCCTGTTTAACAACTAAAATTGAAGTAAGCAGAGGCATCGGTGGGTGATAGATAATATTTGGTTTCCGAACGCCCACTTGTGTCCCGTAGGACCCCGAGTACTTGATACCTGTTCCTTGATTTATCGCGCTATCCACATCCGGAGGTATATGGGACCCCCGAGCGATCTTGATTCGTCTTATTTCTTGGGGCCACAAACTAGTTTGAGGTTTTATTTACGATCCTGTACTTATGCCATGCTACTTATGTATTTAAATTGTGCGAGGAGCACACTGCATCGTTTAGGTAAGCGGAGTGATTACGCGATCGACAAGCCCAGCCACACTTCGGGTTCCCGCCGCTACTGACCATTGACGCAAACCTTGAGTCCGTCTCGGCTTGCTTACTGCTTGGTCTACTCAATGGGTGGCCTGAAATATTTCTGAATCGTGATTGTTCAGTCGTGAAAGCCTCGTTGGTTTTGTTTTGGTTTTTCTGAGGTTGATCGAGCGTGTGTTGCTATTGGTGCACCCCGGCCGGGTAAAACTTTCTGAAAGCCGTGTCCGCGGATATGGACGACTTGGAGCACAGTATCTCGATCATAGACAAGCATAACTAAAGTTTATTGCTATAAATTTGACTTATAATGACTAGTAATCAGCTTCACTATAATGGAATGGCTAATTAAGACTGCCCACAACTGCTTGTTTGGAGTGTCGCTTGCGACCATTGTACCTGACTAGTAAGTATTGCAACTACAACGGAATGGCTGAATAAAAGTACCAACAACTGCTGGGTTTTGGGTTTATCTCATGCTACCTGTATCTGATTAGTAATTGTTGCAACTACAACGGAATGGTTAACTAAAAGTGCCCACTGCTTATTTTATCAGGACGATTAACTAAACCTGACTAGTAATTGCTGCAACGATAACTGAATAAGTAAACGGCCAACCGTGTGAGTTCCTCGGTTGACTTCCTCGTTTGGTCTCGAGGGGGAAACGCCAGGATGGGTTTGTTTGATGGTAGTATCAGGTTATCTCCGAATAGGTCTTTCTTACCCATCTCTGATTGCCGCCAGTTGTATCGAGTCTCTATAGGTTGTTTAGTGCATGCTGCCGCTGTCGCTTCAGTCCACCATACCTATGTAGGCGAGGACCGCCGAATTCTAGTCTCGCCGTGTACTGGCCTCAGTACTGACGCTCATCTTTTTCCTTTGCCCTTTGTCGGCACCCCTTTTGTTTAAGCAGGTTTTGAGATCGACGTCGTTAGCAGGGTTACCCTTCCGGCTTGGCCTGGGCAGGGTTATGGACGCCATTGGTTATTCTTCCGGGCTCTTAGCCCCATTTGCATCTTGTCCGTAGTCGGACGCTCTATCATTTTCAAGGTGATTTGGATCTTTGTATATTATATCTGTATTATTGACTCTTTGAGTCGCTGTTATATATATTTGTTCTGTGGGTCCCATCGAGGACTGTTGTGTAATGTTATTACTTCGTTTCCACCCGCACGAAAGTGCCTGGTGGGCACCTTTGAATCGTTTCTATGCGGGTTTCGTGGATTTCGCTAAAACTTGCATAGGTCCGATTCTGAGGGTGTTACATCACGCCTGGGGGCGGTGCAGCCGCCCTGGTGGCCTCCTGCCTCGCCTCTTCGCCCATAAAGTCCCCTCGATGCCAAAACCTTAAACACCTGATCAATATTCCACGAAACCGTCTATAGCCGCCACCACCATCATCCCTATATCGGGGGGATATGAAGTTCTTCCCGGCACCCTGCCGGAGGGGAGATCATCCTGGAGGCCTTCTTCTACGGTACGAAGCGTGAGTAGTTCCACCTTGTACTACGAATCCATGTGGTAGCTAGATGGTTGTATCTCCTCCTTGTGCTTTCATGTATAGATCTTGTGAGCTCAGTTCATGATCAAGATCTAATCTATTTGTAATCATGCATGTTGTGTTTGCGGGGATCCGATGGATATTGAGATTACTATGTCAAATGGATTAATGGTTATTTCTATTTGATTCTATCATGTATGTGTTGTTTGTGATCTTGCATGCTCTCCGTTGTTAGTAGATATCTTGGACAAGTAGTTGCTAGTGACTCCAAGAGGGGGTATTTATGCTCGATAGTGGGTTCATGCCTCTACTTTTCAAGGGAAGTGACATAAATCTCTTCGATGGTAGATGTGTTGTTGCCACTAGGGAGAAAACAACGGTCTCTGGTTCATGGAACAAGTGGATTGTTTACCCTACACACTTTGCTTAAAGCAGTTGTCTATTGCTTGCAACTTAATACTGGAGGGGGTTCGGATGATAACCTGAAGGTGGACTTCTAGTCATAGATGCAGTTGGATGGCGGTCTATGTATATTGTTGTATTGCCCAATCGAATCTCATAGGATCTTTTTGTCTATTATTGCATTGTTATGCCTTGCTTAGTTCCTGTCAATTGCTCTGCTGTAATTTGTTTACCCTTCTTGCCATGTTGTTTATCTAAGGAGAGCACCTCTAGTGAACTATGGACCCCGGTCCAATCTTTACCATTGATACATCTTCCACTGTTACTGTTTACTTGCTACAAACCATCATCATCTTCCACACCATACAGTTAATCCTTTGTTACAGCAACCAGTGAGATTGACAACCTCACCGTTCGTTGGGGCAAAGTCTTGAGTTTCTGTTGTGCAGGGTTCCACGTTGCTTGCAACACCTTTGAGACGTTTCCTTCCTCCTACTGGTTTGATAACCTCGGTTTCTTACTGAGGGAAGACTTTCTTCTGTGCTCATCACACCTTGCTCTTGGGGTTTCCAACGAAGCGCTCCCACATCAACACCGGGCGCCAACAGCAGGCCAGCAGGACGACTGTCCACCACAACGGCACTATAGTTGCCTGGCGGCCGCAAGAGTACAAGGCGAATCAAAGCCCCAAGGCGGGATTGTGGTAGCCCTTCCCGCCCAATGTTTGGGGGAATAGGCCCGAAGCCTCCCTATAGAAGTGATGACCTACAAGTATAGGGGGTGTATCGTAGTACTTCCGATAAATAGGAATGTCGATCCTAACGAGGAGCAGAAGGTGTTGACTAGTGGTTTGGATCGGGAATTCTCTGTAAATACTTAGCAAACGGATTTTAGGGTTTTTTGATAATGCAAAGAAATAAAGTGCAAGTAAATAAAGACAATAATAATAATTGTAGCAAGTGGCCCAATCCTTTCTTCAGCAAAGGACAAGCCGGTTGTATTACTTATGAGGACCAAACATTCTCGAGGACACATGGGAATTCTGTCAAGTGCTTTCTCTTCATATAGTTGATTAATCTTCTTTGGTTGGATAAGTTTTGTGTGCGCGAACCTATGCTAATGCACCAAACTTACTTGGACTAATACATACTTGTGATTAAACCCCTTGCAAGCATCTGCAACTACAAGAAACTAATTAAGATAAAAACCTAACCACAGCATTAAACTCTGAGATCCTACACTCCCTTGTGCAAAGGTTTCCTAACGGGGGTTCATGTTTCTATCACTCCGGCAACCCCAAAATTAGTAGCTAAATACAAAATGCATTCCCCTAGGCCCATAAATGGTGAAGTATCATGTAGTCGACGTTCACATGACACCACTAGAAGAATAACACCACAACTTAAATATTAAACCATTGAATATTTCTCAACACAATTCCACTACTAACAACATGACTTCTCCCATGTCCTCAAGAACTAAACGAACTACTCCCGAGCAATCATATGGATCAAGATCAGAGATGATATAATGATAAGTAACAATCTGAACATAAACAATAATTCAACGGTTCCACTCAATAGCATCAACTACAAAAGTAATCAACACCGGGAAAGTTTCCCCTAGGAACTATGCAAGATTCAACCCAATTGTTACAGCGGGAAGGAGTGGTGGTGATGGTGCTGGTGGAGATGATGGTGAGGATGATGATGATCCCGATGAAGTCTAGCTTGATGACGGTGTTGATGTCGATGATCTCCCCTCTTCGGGAAGGAATTTACCTGGCAGAAATCTGCCTGCCGGAGAGCTCTTTCTCTCTCTGTAGTTTCCGCCCCGCAGAGGCGGCGAAATATTTCTGTGGTCACTCCCCGAGTCTTAGGGTTTCGATGGTATGTTATAGGTGAAAGGGAGATGCCAGAGGTGGGCTAGGGTGGCCACACCACCTGGTGGCGTAGCCCAGGGGGCGCGCCAGGGGGTGGTGTGGGCCCCTTGTGGCCCATCTCTCTTCCTCCTTCTAGCCTCTTCATCTTCTAGAAAAATAGGGATTTCCATATATTTTCTGGAATTTTCTGATCTTCACGAATATTGCATCTGGACACTGTTTTTTCCATCAGAATCCTAACTCCAGCAGTTCATCCTCCAAAAGTCATCCAACATGAAAAATAGATGAAATAACATAAGTATCACCTATTAATATGAAATATATCAATGAATAGCAGTAAATTATTATATAAAATAGTGATGCAAAATGGACGTATCAATAAGGGACCCTTCTCCTACCTTAGAACAGGTTGATCCCCTGCGATCTAAACCATAGACATACATCCTCCATTATACCCTCGCAAAGCAAGCGAGCAATACAACAAAGCAGGAGTAGGGGCTTTACCTCCTCATGAGGGTACCGAACCTAGGTAAAAAGACATGTTCCATCTCTTTGTCGTGTGCTTTCTCCGCCGTCGCCACCGTCATCGAGGCTCCTTGGAACTGCGTGTTCAGTCCCCTCTCAAACCAAGTGATCGTTGGACCCTAGTTTCCTTCGCGGGACAAATCTCTGACATGATTCATCGAAACATGAGATTTAACACAACAGGATTAGCTTCTGTAAAAATACCTAGCATCCAACAATTGAAAATACGAACAGCCGAACCCTAATAACACACGATCTAGCATCCAATGATGGGAATAGGGAAAGAACAAGGGAAAGGGAGAAAACCCTAGTTACCTCCGACCATGGGTCAACGATGTTGGTGTTGTAGGGGTTCTCCGGCCAGATGAACTCCTCCTTCTCGTAGGGGTCCCAGTCGAGCGAGATCTTCCCGAGACCGGAGGGGGCCTCCTCGCCGGTGGCTACGGCGGAAGCAAGGATGGCGACTTACTTCGATGCCTAGAGGAGGACCTAGACGGAGACAGAGGCTACCTTCGATGCCTGGACTAGGGCCTCCTCGCCGACGGCATTGGAGGCAACGATGGCCACCACGCCGTTCTTCTCCATCGCCAGCGTAGTTGGGTTTTCTTAGGGGTTTGCAGAAGGTGATGGGACAGTGGAGATGGTTGCGTGAGTGAGCGAGTGAGCTAGTGATGAGTAAGAGCGAGGAGGCCTCTATAAAGGTGAAGGGAAGGGACATTTCAATGCACCACCGTGCACCGCGTAACCGCGTACGCTAATGCACTGTGCATGGACACGCGCGTCCACTACCGCCCCGTGCACCATGGCACGTGTACCGTGCGGCACTTTTTCCCTCATGTCTAACCCTAGCGACTTATGTGTACTTAGTTATATCCTCGAGTGTAACACTAACAATTTGGTTGTACTCAATTTTTATCTCCAATACTAACACTGTCGCGTGCAATATACGCAGTTTTACCCTCCGGTGGCTGGTCAACAGAGAGTCAACGAATGAGTTTTAGCTAGCTAATTTAGTCATTCTGTGCACAATAAATTCAAAAAGATCAAAACATAGTGGCACCTACCCACGGTGTCTTCTTATGTCACCTGCCACCATAAAAATGTATACAAATCAAGTTTTAACCTAAATCACCACTTCTCAAATCACCTACTATCTATGAAGGTTCATGATTTCTACTCAGGCCTCTTCCCAAAACATTCCTCCCCAAAACATAGTTTTTCTAAATGAGGCAATAATTGTCACACTCATGTATATTTGAATTGCAAATAGTTTGATGTATGCCAAGATGTTTTTATTGTATAAAAGGCACATTTTCCATTTTTTAAATCTGTTACTAGTTTCTATTTGAATCCCTTTGTCATTTTCCCTTGGTTTTTAAGTTCTACTCTGTTTTCCCCCCTCTCTCTCTCTCTCTTAGTCACAAACTCTCACAACAATGCACATCTTCGCTTCTACGCTCTGATTGGTCGATAAAGTTGTCACGCGGATCATGCCCACTAACCGTTGATCCTCTCTGATCTAGCGGACAAGATAACCCCTATATCTGTCGGGGCCACCCCTCTATCCATGAAAAATAACGAGTTTTCCACCGGTACTTTAACTCCATAAACAAATGATTTTGAATATGATTTGAAGGAAAAGTATTCAAATGTGTATAATTTCCGTATATGCAAGTTTATGCATTACATTCCGCTCTATGAAAATGATAATCTCTCAAGATTTTCTTAGCACAACATTATCACGTCCTAGGTGCGATTTCAAAGTGTTCAAAGGTGTATAGTTTTTGTATATGCAAGTTTATGCAATATATTCCACTCTATGAAAATGATAATCTCTCAAAAATTTGTTAGCACGACATTATCCGCGCCACCTGCATGTAGTGGAATCGAGGTCCGCCATGCACGATCCAAGTCAAATGTACTCAAGTTTGCGCGTGCATTCACTCACTGACAGGTGGGTCCCCACGTTCCCCTCAAGATTAATTTTTTCACTTCCTTGCATGAAATTGGTTCTGCATCACTTGCATGCAGTCAAATGTACTCACGTTAGATGGTCCCCGTGCCCACCCTCACTAATTACGGCCCCCTTCCTTGCCTTCCACGTGGATGAGACCTGTGTATGCGCAATTAAATTGCATGCTAGTATTTGAAATGTGATAGGTAGTGATGCAGAGCACATGAGCTATAGGTGATGCAATGGACAGGACTAAACGACCGATAGCTTGAATTGACATGACAGCACAAGACGCATATATCCTTATTATTACTCTTTTTAATGAGGGCTCCTTTTAAATATTTGTTTACTCAGAAGATGGAATGGCCACCGCCACGCGTCTCCACAAGTTCATCTGAATCGCAGCGACGGTTCTAGCATATCCCTTGTTTCGAAGAAAGCCATCTTCCTCCTGTCCTCTGTCTTCTCCTTCCCATCTATTGTTCTTTCTGTCTTCTCTTTGCCACCTCCACGCTTCTTCACAACCACAAGGACGTCTGAATCGCAGTGAAGGTTCTAGCCTTCCCTTGGTTTCTCTAAAAGCCTTCTTCTTACTCATGTCCTCTATCTTCTGCATACCATATGTTGTTCTTTTTGTCTACTCCTTTCCGCCATGGAAGGATACACTTGAGAGACAAACTTCACTGCCCATGGCAATACAAAGATACATGTCATCTACACCAACGAGGAGGATATAGTTGTGCGAGTCCTGAGGATGTACGAGGAATGGATTGAGAAGGACGAGGACAAGTTTGTCAGATTGGACCTCGAGTACACCAAGGAGGAGGAATACGACGAAAAACAGGTCGTCGTCATTCAACTGGCAATGAGGCAACACGTCCTCGTCTACCACTACTCCTGGTTTGTAGATCTGATCTCTTTAGTTTACCACTTTTAGGGTTTTCTTACTTTTAATGGTCACTTGTATGATTTTAATCAGTTGAATTTTCCTTTACTAAATAGTCTTAGTCCTAAATTTGCTCAAATGTTGTTCTCGCAAATACTGCAATCTTTCCATTAGCTCATATTGCATTTACTGAATTCTGTTAGTACCAAATTAATTATGACTATATAACTTTTAGAGTGTTCACCTTGGATTTACTAAATTTTTGTAGTTTCAATTTTTATTCAAGATGTGGTATTGCATTGTCTAAATAGTCGTAGTCCCAAATTTTATTATAGTGGGGATCTTGCAAGTACTACATTTTTGCAACTAGTGAATTTAATTGCGTATGGAGTCTATCCACTTGGTCATGTTGCAACTACGGAATTTTATTAGGACCAAAAAAAATTATGACAAGCCATACTTGAGAGTCTTGATTTTGCATTTACTAAACTTTTGTACCTTTAAAATATATTTAGAGATGATGATCTTGCATGGACAACATTTGTAGTTACTCATTTTGTCATTGTTTTGGCCATGCATTTTATGATGACAAACTACATACTTCTAGGACTGACAAGAAGTGTCTGGCGCTGCGCCAATTCCTTGTGCATAAAGGAATTGTTTTCTGCACTGTCGAGAAAAGATCTGATTCTGTCAAATTTTCTCATGCGGGAATCAAAATTCTTGAGCACAAGTGGATCGATATTCAACATCTTGTCAAGATCAAAGGGGACTGGAAGAGGGATGGAATGGCTAGTCTCGCGTCTAGAATCATCGATCCGTCGTTCACCAAAATGAAGGAAGTTTTCCCTGAATATAGGCACGTTTTTTGGGAGGAGATGTTGTCTGATATAAACCTGAAGTATGTAGCCATAGATGCTTACGTGACCTACCGGCTGCATGCTCAGATCCATTTCTTTCAAACTTTCCTCGTGTTTTGCCCCAGTTGCAAGAGGAAAGACAAGCAAAGGGGAGGAATCTGTCGGAAATGCAAAATATGTGAGCGTGACGCTGAAACTGCAAAGAGAGAAGCTGCAGCTGAAGCCGCAAATAGATAGGCTGCAGCTGATGCCGCAAACAGAGAGGCTCCAGCTAAAGATATTGAAGCCAAGTCCCCTTCCAGGTGGGATGAACTTTTATTTCGTCATCGATGGGAGGCCAATAACACAAGCGACAGATGGAATAATGGTCGTTGGTCTCCTAGGAAATATGGCAAGCGCATAAAGTGTTCTAATGAGGAGTGAATTAAATTTTACTACTTTCAGTTATGTTTCTATATATGTCTGGTAGCTTGTGAAGAACTTCTGTTGGTCATGTGTAATTATTAGTGTATGAACCATGTTTAATATGTATGGGAATCATCGTGACTTATTATGTAATTATATACCCGTGTTTGCGCCATGGTACGTAATGATGATGGCATGCATTCTATCTTGCCATGTTGTTTTGAAAATTTTAAAAATTTCACCCTCAAACTCAAAAACATGATTTAATTTGTGAAGCAAGTACAGCCACTACAATTTGAATCCTTCTAGATGCATGCTTGTGTGGTCGTATATCACATTTGGACCCTGTTTTGACCAAACCTTGTAAATTTCATAATAAAATTAGAAATTCTCAAATTCTTGTGAAACCTTGAAATTTGGTAATTGTGTGGCAAATACTTTGCAAGAAAAATGTCAAAAACGAAAAAAATGCCCCCTAGAGGTCCACTATCAAATGTGGGATAGTTAGCTCAACGAGCATGTCCGACTACTCGATACAACCACTTGTGTACCATTTTTTCATCTACCTTTCTTCAAATGGACCCAAATTTGGCACAAGGGTGTATCACCATGTCCCTAATGATGCTAGCATTCTATCTATCCATTATGGTTTCAAAATTTTAAAAAATCACCCTCAAACTCATAAACATGGTTTCATTTGTCAAGCAAGTACCAAAACTAAAATTTATAACCTTCATATGCTTATGTAGTTGTACATCACATTGGGACCACATAACATCACTTGTACTTTTCAGATGCTTTCACAATCTCTCGAAGGACTCTGGTCAACCCTGGGTTGACCAAGCCTTGTAAATTTCATAATAAATTGAGAAACTCTCCTGGAAACCTTAAAATTTGTTCATTGTGTGGCAAATACATTAAATAAAAATGACAAACTTTCGAAAAAATGTCCCCCTAGCAGTCCACTATGTAATCTGTTGGTAGTTAGGTCAAGGATCATGTCCGACTACTCGAAAGAGCAACTTGTGTACCATGTTTTCATCTACCGTTCTTCAAATGGACTCAAATTTGGAACAAGAGGGTATCACCACATTCCTAATGATGGTAGCATTGTATCTAGCCATTTTGGTTTGAAAATTTCACCCTCAAACTCAAGAAGGGCTTTCATTTGTGAAGCAAGTACCAAAACTACAATTTGAAACCTTCTAGTTGCATGCTTGTGTGGTTTTAAATCACATTGGGATCACAGAAGATCAAATGTACATTTCATATGCTTTTACCATACCATGATGATCCACATGACCACACACACTCAAGTGGATGTTGTGATGCATCTTATGTCCCAATAGTCCATCATTCCATATGTGACAGCTGCATCACAGTGGCTTTGGTGGCGATTTATGACCATGGTTTGACACATGGAGTCCCCAGAGTCATTTGCATATGTTCTTTTCAAACCACAATGATCCACATGACCACACACACTACAATGGATGTGGTGATGCAACTTCTGGTTTGACACATGGACTCCATAGATTCATTGCATGTGTTTTTACCAAACCTCAATGATCCACATGAACACACACACTCAGGTGGATGTGGTGATGCAACTTCTATCACACTGGTGCATCATTCCATATTTCCATGTGGTAGCTGCATTGCTAGTGATGCTCTTTACATGGCGACCCAAGCGCTAGATGAAATTGGTTCCGCGCCACTTGCATGCAGTGGAATCGAGGTCCACCATGCACGATCCAAGTCAAAGCGTACTCACGTTTGTGTGTGCCGACCTTCCCTTGCCGATAGGTGGGACCATACATTTCCCCTCACGATTTATTTTTGCACCCGCTTTAGACGGTCCTCGTGCCCACCCTCACTAATTACACCCACCACACCCCCCTCCTTGTATTCCACGCGGACGAGACCGGCGGCGGCGGTTCCTCACTCCCTACTCGAACAACTGCTTCCCTCCCTGATTCCATCCCCTCATGAATCCATCCGCCTTTGGATCACACCTCATCCATTAATCTGCCTGATTCCAGCCTCCATTTGCTGCCATGGGTAAACCATGGGGCTGGCACCGTCGCACGCTGAAGTGTAAGGAAGATGACGATGGCGATGCGGCTGGTCATGGCGACCGCCACCGTGAGGATTGGGGATGGCCGAACCTCAGCCCTGTGAACGTGTACAGGGTCGCCAAGGAGTTGGACATCATCACTGCCGGTCGCCTCGGTCACTGCATCCCTGGCTTCCGCCCGCCGATCCAGGAAATGGAAGAAGAACTTTTCGGCATGCCAGGCCTTCTTTACCCTGATACTAGCATATGGCCAAACGACCGCGACGGCCACGTAAGTTCCAGTATCTTGCTTGTTGACTCAGTCATACCGTTGATTCATATGTGTTGAACTTTCATCGGAATCCTATGTTCCTTCCGTCGAATGTGTTGTGTGCACGCGTAGTTTGAACAAATTTAACCATTTAAGACTATTCTGTACAGAGGAAGCTCTGCTTGCACTTGATATTCTGGTATTTTCGTAGTGATACAGTCTTAATTTAGGTGATAGATGAGGTGTCAATTTGGATTTGCAATGGAATGCCTGCTAGGTGATATTCGGATTCTAAAAAAATAAACAAACTAGACAATTTAAGGTTGTTATGTCCCTAGTTGTTTATGATCACCGTCAGGAGTTTGTTCGGGGGAAGCTCTGCTCCTACTTGATATATTGGGTATTTTCGTAGTGACACATGCACAATTTAGGCGAGAGTTGGGGAGATAGTCGTATATAATACTTTAATATGAGCGCAGTGGTGTTAAATTATATTTTCAATGGAATCCATGCTAGGTGATTCTACCAACTGACAACAAACTTTTGCAGAATGTTCATGCAAAACTGATGCTGCTGGATAAGTGGTCTAATTCAGTAGTGGTGAATATCAAGGAGACAAAGGAGGCGGAAATGGATGATGAGAAGAACTGGGTGGTGGCAACGGCGAGTGGCTGGTCCTTTTATCCTAGGACGGGAGTACTTGGACTCTAAAAAATGTCTACAGATCGTTGAGACTTACACCGCCATCTGTAGTGGGTGTCGGCATTACTGCATTCAACAATGGGTGGCCGCCGCCAAAATCTGAATTCGCTTACAGGTTCAACATGGCAGAACTTGAGCTCCTGAAGGTACAGCTCCCACAGAATCCTCTCCTGATGTGGAAGACTTGGCACTACAACCTCTTAGCAGTGTTCGACAAGGCAATCACATTCATTAGATGCCCAGATGACAATGAATGGACAGTCTTGCGCGACGACCATCTGCAACCGGACAAGTATGTCGACGTTGTCTTCATCTCCTGTGTGTATGACGACACACCGCAACGCATTTACGCGGTCACTGAACCTAGCGGCGACGTGCGTGTTTGGGAGCCATTCACCTGGGGTGAGTCATGGTGTCATATAGCATGTAAATTCCCATTCAAAATTCTACTTACTGACTGAAGGTAACATGCAGCCCCACGCGTCATTCTAGCTCCGATGATCGAAGATGCAACAGTAGATGCTGATCCTATATCACGGTGCTGGTTCCTTGCACCTCTCAGAGGCGATGTCAACCAGGGTGCTGAACTCACGTGGATTCATAACAGGGGAGCACTAAACAGCGTTGGTGATACAATAGAACATATGGGGACACAACTTTCTTCATACCCATCGCTGTGGTGTCATGTTTTCTCGAGGTCCACGTGTCCATCAAAAGACCCAGTAGACCAGGTCTGGAGTAGAGTCGACAATCTGAAGGAACAATATCTGTTTCTTGGGATCAACCACCCTTTCTTGCTTGGAGCCCCTGAAGTTGTTGAACCTGTAATTGCTCAGGCAGCCCCGACTCCTGATGATGCTGCTGCTGGTGGTGGTGGAGCTGACGAAGAACTAGCTGCTGCTGCACCTGGTGAAGATGACGAAATACTTGCTGATGTTGATGCTGGTGAATCTAACGAGATACCGGCTGAGGCTGCTGCTAGAGTCTAGGGAGAACATGGTGATGTTGTTGCTGAGGTGCCAGCACTTCCAGTGTTGATAGCAGACTGTGTTTGCTGCGCACTCACACGTTTATTATGTTGACACTCCAGATCTGACCTGGAGCCGAATCCACTTTAGGGGGAGGGGCCTGCCATTGGATCATCAGTGGGATCGTACAATTTGATAGAGAATGAGAGACGTCCAAATTCAGCACACTGATTCGTTCTGATGATGCCACCAGCTCCAGAGGCCGGTTCGCCAGTTGGCTTGCCGGAAGTTCCGACGGTGTAAGACTGCTTTGCTTATTTGTGTAAGAACAAGTTAAGACTATGTGTGTAAGACTAAGTTATGCCTAACTGCATAATATTCAGTGAAGCCCAACTTTTCTTTCCCTGCCCACAACAGCCGAATTGCAGCATAGAATATACAAGGGTCATGTGTATACCAGACATTTTGCTCGGGATAACAACCACTTCAAGTTAATTGCAGTTTCAAGTTGGCAATACTGCTGACAGTGTTATTGTTATGAATGTGTATGTATTTGAATGCATCACTAGAATGTGCCACCTATTAATGATTGATGACTTGGATCTAGCTTCTCTTCGCGTACTTGCATTCAATTGCTCATGTATCAGAATTACTACATGTACATAGAAAAACAGCAAAATTGAAAGAGGTACAACACATGATATTTTTGAAACATAGAGCATCCATTGTATTACAGGCACACCATACAACTTTCACTTGCATATAATACACAGATAGATAATACAACAGGATCATACTAACATGATCCATTAATCTAATCTGACGGGTAGCCGTCGTAGTCATCGTAGTGGGTGGTACCATATTCGCCATAAGGCGGCACCATCTGCAGTTCAGAATGCTCGATGATTCTACAATACTTCGCCAGGAATCGATCGAGTTCGAAAGGACGGTAATTGATCCATAATCCTCCTACTCCATGCCCATGGTCAACCCTTGGCTCCTCTTCCCACACAAGAGCCTCAAAGCTTTAAGATCTAATATGGGGTAGGTGAGGATAGTAGATGTTGCCGACCTGCACTGTGGGTACCCTGGCGCTGTAGACGCAGATGCACCGATTGTCAGCAACAAAGAGAGCACGGCTAAACTAGCTGAAGGACACAGTTATGTGTATCAACCCGGTAAACAACGGGCCTGCCGACGTAGACCGGTTCACTCACAACGAACAATAACTCCCCGTCGGACTCGACGAGGTAAAAACGATTCTCCGGGTACCGACAGCCCGGAACAGGGCCTTCGACGGTGTCATGCATCTTCAGGGTCCGTGCGGAGCGCTGCATCTGGACATCTCCATGAGCAACACCAGGCATAGTCGAGAGGACAGACCCATATTTGTCTACGACGAAAACATCACCGGTGTAAGAAGTCATGCTCCGGAGTTCCGCGAAGTCATTCGGCATGTACCGCCCTTCACCAAAGACCGGGCGACTGCCTTACTCCGTGCCCTCATCCTCCCACCGAATGATGGTGTTCTGAATATTTGATGTAAACACCATCAACGACGGGAACATCGTCACATCGACAGAATCCACCTGCTCGGTCGGTATGTCCACCCTCGGGCGCTTGATAGTGCCCGAGAAGGGGTTGTACAACCGTGTCTTGTACGGCTGCACCCTCTGTCCAAGCACAAGGAGGCCACCAATTGTGCTACCGACGTAAAAGTACCTTCCACACACACACACACACACACACACATATTGAGAGAGATGAGAAGCAGAGATTCAGTCAAGGTAAACAGACAGAGATTCAATCAAGGTAAAACAAGTAGATGGAGAAACAAAACTTGAAAATATATCGTATAGGAGGTGAACGCAAAAAAAGGATCGCACATATACAGATGAATATCAAGAAAGCACCTGCGAATAACCCGACTTATCTTCTTCTCAAGGTAGCGTCCGGTTCTCACGTTCAACAACGTGATGGCAGCGTCGTCTACCCCATACTCCGGTGACAACTAGTGCTCTAGAACAATCCAATTGACTGGTATAAAGCGCTCCTCTGTGAAGCCGTGCTAGGCGCTGCAGATTGCCCGGAAGGCGGCGTAGTAGTCGAAGTTGTCTGTCGACAGGAATATGTCACCTATCTTCTACATGACTCCCTCAGGGAGATCAGCCCACGGCGAATCCTGCTGCTTGTTGCCGGCCATGGATGATGGTGTTCGTGTGGTCTCAGTCCTGTCGAATGGCAGAGGAAGCGTTTCCAGAGACAGAAATTTATTAAAGAAGGCCAGGAAATGCCAAGGGAACCGTGTGGAAACGAGACGACCGCATGCACACAGCAACTGCAAGCCCAACCGCCAACGATCCTGCATGCAATCTCTCTTGTCGGTTCGGTTCCTGTCAAGTAAATGCGGGGGTTGATACACAGGCAAGTTAATGCGGGGTTTTGCAGTTTCAAGTTTACTAGTATCTAGGAAAGTAAGGTGCCACGATCATATAAAATGAATAGATCATACAAACAGCTAGCAACACTGCTGCCATAAGTTATTGTTATGAATGTGTACATATTTGAACACATCACTATAATGTGCCACCTATTGATGATTTATGACATGGATCTAGCTTCTCTTTACGTATTGGCATTCAATCACTCATGGATTTCTTCCCATATTTTTTGGCAATGGCTGATAAACTCCACTCTCTTGGTAACATGCTTCGTCGACGAGCCCTTGTTGATGCAATGCAAAGTACAGACTATGGTCTTCATTGTTATCCCATTTAGGTTCTCTGTTTTTCTTCATCATGGAGCTACTAATTTCAAATGAAAGTCTAGTAAACAACATAGCGGTACATGTTTTCTACTACCACAATCACAAGAAGAAAACTGGATGGAATTTCACCTTGTTGGCATTATGCCGAATAGATTGGATGTGGTCTTGGGGTTTGGAGAGTAAGGCGCCCTGGCTGGTGCGGGTGCGACAAACGGCGACGACAAGCTCGGATTTTGGAGAAGGATAACGGGACCGAAATCTCTGGTTTGGGACGAGGAGCGCGAGACCGATCAGGTTCAGCCGGGTGCCGGATCTCGCTGCTGAAGGAATTCCCTCCCAGCTCCGCGCCATGGCAGTGACCATAGATCACCCCTTTGGGGAATAAGAAGGACGGGTCAAAAGACCGTTTGAACACGAGGGCACCAGTGCTGGAAGTCTACATGGCAGCCAGGATGGTAGCGACTTAACTATGAAAAGTGACAGGCGGGGCCCAATTTGACGGGCGTTAGCGAGTTTTCCCGTGTTCAAACGGTTTTTTGAATTCGTGCCGAAAAATACCCTTTGAGCATTTGGCACTCCAACTCGGGGTATCACGATCCAATACTGACAAATTCGGACCCCGCGTTGCCTTGGCGCTTCAAATTTTGGGCCACAAGTTAAAAATCTCAGTGCTTGGTTACCATTGGTTACTATCCAAACAACCCATAAATTGTTGCAACAATGTGAAGACAATTTCACATGGTTTCTCGAATAGATAATTGTCCCACTGCCATACTCACATCTCCACGAAATTGGTGGTTCTGGTATTACTGTTTCAGTTCCACTGATTGGATCCCAGGCCATTATCACGTTAGACCCTTGCGGACAATGAAGTAGCACCCTACCATTGCGACATCCGAGTATATATGGTTTGTAGGCTTTATGTATTTCCACTAGGCTGTTCAGCTTCTTGAATATGGATTGGTCAAGATTACGATATGTTATGAATCGAGCGTCCTTAGAGATGTTGGTGACAAATCCAAGTAACGGCATTTCTCTGTTGTGTGATAGGGTTAGCTTTTTGAAATCGTTGTTTCCCATGAAGTCCATCAAATGTTTTTTGGGCGACTGATGCCCTCAGTATGCAGGATGGGTGCGGAGGTAGCCTGATAAGAATCTGACCGACTGCATCGCTTGGCATATGTTCTTCTACTGAAGCTGGTAGGATGATGCAAATAGCACAAGTGCATCATCAGAATCAAGTAAACTGCACAAGGCACAAGGCACAATGCACAACCCTAAAAAAGAATTAAGTAAACACCACAATGTATCATATAATTTGGCAGGAAAATTTATCATCAAAATTTCATAAACTGCACGCATCCAAAAAATACCTAAAAAGCAGAGTGTGTCAACAAAATACCTAAACAGCACAAGGAATCAACTAGAGTAGTACAAAAGCACCAAAATGCTTCACCATGTAAGAACATGGTAAAAGGAATGAAGAATATTTTTTTAGAGGTCACCAGGAAGAACAAAAAGGCCCCACCTAAATTTTCTCGTTTTATCATAAAGAAGGGGAGAAAAATTGATGCAACTTCAGTGACTTGGTGAATCCAGGTCTCACGGTGACTTGCCCCAAGATCCACCTTCCATATTAGATTCAATAAATGACAGTAGCTCATATTTTAAACTACAAAGTAAAACTATTCAAAAACATTGACAAAAAACATTAAATCATAGGATGTCTAGGTTTGAATCTTGTGAACGTTTCATCCCATTCGGATCACTAGTTTGTGATTAAATAGCTTTTTATGTTCCCGGTACTAGTAGTTTAAACTAATATCCACTGCGTCCAGAAAAACCCCCGGAGCGGAATACATAAAAGAGGGAGGGGGATCAGGGAGACAACATCCAACGCAGACCTTATAAAGGGGTCGATGAGTTCTGAGCAGATGGAGCAGGCACTGCCGATGAATGACGAGCCACAATCGCTGACGCTGAAGAAGCACGGCCACGAGATGACACATTCCTAGCATCCCACGCAGTCGTTGCTTTAGTAGCGGCAGCCAACATAGCTAAATTTGATCCAGCAACGGTCAACGAGGATCTCGACTACGCCTCCACCGCTTTCCAAGCATCACTCAACACTGCCCAAGATTCTGATGCAGTACAAGCATCGACCTCCGCATCCGCTTCACATGTATCCGCTGGTGCCGCTTCAGCATCCACATCTGCTTTACAAGCATCAGTCGACGCAACAAAAGCATCCACCGACGCCAATTCCATTTCCTGCAAAAGCGACCAGCTTATTTACTTCGCAATGCCCAAAATAAATGTATTCTATCCATGAGAAAGCACGTAATCGCTGGAGGCTGGGGACATACGTACCAGCGAAGTGGTTCCCAGTGGTGGAGCGGCAAGGACGGTTCGGTAGAGGGAGAGCGGCCAGGCGGAGAAGATATCGATGCAGTTGAGAGAGGGCTTCCTCTAACTAACTTTCGCCGTGCTATATTTTTATTGTGAACCCCTATTTTTAGTGGAAAAACCCCGTTGTACAACATGACTAAGGATCCCGCCTTGGCGTTGCTCAGTTTCCGGCCTACAAGCATCAAATTTTGTATTCATCTAATACAATGAATTGCTTGGTATAAAATGTTCCAGCTTGTAGAAGTCTGCCGTTAAATGGCATCAAGTTCTAGAGTTCAAACATCATCCTAAAATTCCACAATCTACAACTAAAAGTTTTGGCTTACTACCATACATGCCTACAAAGCACCCGCAAGTGGCATTGACATCATCATTAAAAGATCTCAGAAGGAAAAAATTGAAAGATTAAAAACCACCACAAGTTAGAATAAGATGACTCCTATTACCAAATATCGTCACATAAAACCGGGTGCACTCCAACATATATTATATCATAATAGTACATCAAATATATAGATTCGTAAGCACCACACACCAACAGAGCAAAAAGACAAGTTTTAGTACTAATTTAACAAACGTAATCCTTACAAAAGATCCTAAACTCTTCCAAAATGAAAGTAGAGCGGTCAATATGGTTTACAAATTTCCTCATATTTTGCAGGATCGGGACTGTATGGGCGTGGAGAATCTCGAATTTCTGTTAGGGTCTCATCTGCTTCTAGAGCCAAATGGAAAAAAATGTCAGCTCGTATTTGCACCTGTTCCAAGATTCAGTGGTATGCCTAGCCAATAAGGTCGTCGCCATCCACATCAGGCGACTCAGGAACTAAGTTGTTGTTTTTTACCGAGAAACCATTGGGAAACCCCTACGGTATAATTTTCATTTAATCAACAAGGGCACAAGAGTACACAAACTGTTACAACATATGAAGACACGAGCAATAAAAAGGAAACTAAACTGGCTCCGAGGCAGAGCACAAACAAGAAAAGGAAACTAGACTAGAAGAAATCAATCCAATTCGAAAGCTCCTCTTTCTGTAAACTTTTTACCCTATGCACTAGAAGCCCCAAGTTGTGTTTAAAGATAGCTTTCCAAGATCTGAAATTTGGCTGCTCACTCTCAAAAATAACACCATTTCTAATCTTCCAAATTCCCCATAGATCACATACATCCACCTCCATAAATTTGGGCCCTCCAAAGGACGTTTTCGAAGCCTCAAACATAGCAGAAATACAGGTATTAGAAGGCCAACTGATCCCCAGAGCAACCCAAACTCTACGAGCAAACCTACAGTTAAAGAAAAGATGATCTTTCATCTCTTGCTTGCTCTTGACAAATAGCACAATTTAAACCAGAAGAAACATGCCAATTACGCATGCCCATCATGTCTCTGGTGTTGATCTTATCCACCAAAATGAGCCAAACAAAAACCTTCTGTTTATTAAGACATTTGCTCTTCCAAACCTTCTTGAAAACGGGCGACCCTGGAACCCCAGAAAACAGAAATCGATACAGCGCCTTGGCTGAGTAAGAACCATTCTGTAAGAAAAAGGACCACTTGTCATGCCGATGGTCAGCCTCCAACTTCATTGCGTTTAGAACAGCTAAAATGGCATCAAGTTCATCCATGGCCTGAGGAGAAACAGGGATGGCAAAGAGGTGAGCCATGTCATCCAGGCTATCACACGCAAGCATGGTTTGTAGGGAGACAACTGTATCCGTTGCAAACGAATAAATCCGGGGATAACTCAGAGCCAGAAGATTTTCATGCCACAAATCCTTCCGAAAGAGAACAGAATTGCCAATTCCGGGTGAAACCTTTGTTATGCTCTTGAAAGTGGTGAATAATTTGCATACATCGCGCCACCAAAATGAGCCCACTAGCCCTGAAGCATGCGGAACAGAGTGTTGGTAATAAGCCTGCCAGACCATTTTAACCCACGGCGTGTCTCGGTGACTAAACAAACTGAACAAATGTTTTATAAGAAGGGCATCATTCTGAATTTCTAAATTGGTCACACCAAGACCACTCTTATCCTTGGGTTTACAGACTAACTCCCAAGCAGCTAATGAATGTTGATGTTCTCTGTCCTTCTTGTCCCACAAACAGTGCTGCCTTTCCCTATTTACCACTTTAATAATTGATTTATTAAGCTTGAGAATGCACATGTAAAAAGTGGGTAACGAAGACAAAACTTAGTTGACAAAAGTAAGTTTCCCTCCATAGTTAAAAAACCTTGAGCAAGCATTCAATCTCCTTTCAACACTATCTGCCAAAGGAGCCAATTCCAAAACAGTCGGCCTCGTAGTACCCATAGGGAGCCCGAGATAGGTAAAAGGCAACTTGCCCACTTCACATTCAAAAAATCCAGAAAAGACTGTAGCATAATGGACATCAATGTTGATAGGCACCAAACATGATTTATGGAAGTTAACTTTTAACCCAGTGGCCTGTTGGAAGCATAATAAGGTGGATTTCAAGGTCTGTAGTTGATCAAAGCTTGCCTCAAGGAAGAGAAGCGTGTCGTCGGCGTATTGGACAATTGGGTAGTCTTGATCCTCAAAGATAACAGGTGCCACCAGTTTACCTTGATGGTTGAGATCATTGATCATGTCCTGGAGGAGTTCAACACCTTCCACAAACAATAAGGGGGATAACGGATCCCCTTGACGAACACCTCGTTTGCAAAAGAATTTCTTCCCTAGGACCCCATTGAGAAGAACGGATGAGGTAGCAGAACTGAAAATATTTTCAATCCAACCAATCCATCTATCATCAAAACCTTTCCTTTTCACAATTTGTAAAATAGACGAGTGTTCAATAAGATCAAATGCTTTTTCAAAATCAAGCTTCAAAATGATGGCCCCTCTCTCAGCATGTTTGCAGTGGTGGATATATTCAAACGACCACGCCAAACAATCTTGCAAGTTTCTATCCTTTATAAATCCGTACTGATTTTGATGCACCAACTCCATAATCCTTCCTTGCAGACGATTAGCTAGAAGTTTGGTCAGAAGTTTAAGAACCGAATTAAGCAGTGAGATTGGCCGGAAATCATTAGGAGTCTCGGGGCTGTTTTTCTTCGGGATTAACGTAATTAGGGAATCATTTAGACATTTCAGAGAGATATTATTTGCATGAAAATCATTGATAAGATTATAGAAATATTGCTTAATTAGGTGCCAGCAACTCTTAAAAAATTGCCCATTAAAACCGTCCGGGCCAGGTGCTTTGTTGACGGGTAAATCATGCACCACTGCATCTATCTCGCTTCTGAAAAAGGAGCTGATAAATTTGCAAGATTATGACTTGGTTGAACTAGATTTAAAATCTCAGTTGGAATGCAAGTGTTCAATGATGTTCCTGGTCTTTCTTTGAAAGAGGTCCAGAACAGCCACCTTTGCCTCATGATCAACAACTTCTGTTCCATCAGTCAGAGTGAATCGTGCAATATTGACGATAACGGATAGTCGCCATTGAGTGGAAAAAAGAAGAGTTCTCTTCTCCAAATTTTGCCCAACGAATGGTACACCGATTCTTCCACAGATCCTGCTTACATAGCAGCACATGGTACAGTTTGTTTTTGATAATGTTGCGAAAATTCCATTCAGTAATGTCCAAGGGCCGCTGCTCTTCAATTTCATCAAGCATAAAAATCACGGCATTGCAATTTGCAATAAGAGAGTCCATATTTGAGATGTTGCCTTTCCATTTTTTTAGAGCTTTCCGTAATAGTTTGAATTTGTGAGACAGAACTAGTGCACTGTTACCCAGACAGGCCAGCGACCAAATATTCTGAACTACCTCAAAAAACCCAGGTCTACGAATCCAGTAGTTCTCGAAACAAAAAACAGATGCTTTGGGAACCTTAGAATCAATCTTGACAACACACAGGATGTGGTCAGAGGCAGGACGAGAGAGAGGATGAGCTTGCATATTTGGGTGAGAAATAGTCCAGTTCGGAGAAGATAGAAACCAATCAAGCTGGACAAGAAATGGAACTTGTTGCATATTACTCCACGTGTAAGCACGACCTTTTATCGGAATTTCCAGTAAACCAAGATGGCTAATGAACTCATTGAAGGTGGACATGTCATTGAAATTTGCCCCATCTCTATTCCTGTTTTCAGCTGAGCGATAGAAGTTGAAATCACCGACAAAGAGCCAATATTCAGAAGGAGGAATATCTAAATGCATTAACCAGCTGACAAACTCCGATCTGCGAGGCTCAGTACACGGACCATACACATTGACTAATGTCCAAGCAAACGAACTCACTGTCGACACAAAATCAACCACGACTGCAAAAGACTCCTGCATACGGATGGTGCCCAAAAAATATTTACTATTCCACAAAACCAACAAGCCACCAGATGCACCATCAGAAGGGACACACACAAAATGATCAAAGCGACGCCGGCGCAAACTTAAGAATAGAAGAATTATCAAAGTATGATTTCTTGGTCTCTTTCAAACATACGACAGAAGCTCCACTTTCCTCTATCTTGTCACGCAGAATCGGGGACTTATAATCTGCGTTTACACCACAGATGTTCCAGTTAAAGACACCCCACATATTATTACTGCTAGCAACAGACTGCATCTTAACAAAATAAGAACAGAGAAGTTCAGACTCGTGGACGACGGAGAATGGCTTCAGTCAGGTCTTCGGGATCCACCTCGCACTGCTCCACCCCTATTTTCTGCATTGCCTGAATCTGCATCACTTCCAGCGTAGGATCTAGAGGAACCGAGGAGGGTTTCTTGCGAGTAGGTTGATAAGGTAATGATTGTTCTATATATCCATCTTTATCACTACGAAGACCACGACGACAACCTCGAGAAGAGAGTGGAGTGGTACTGGAGCCAGGTTTACGAAATGATCTACCAGCAGTAGCGGGAACCAACTCGTTTGAAACATGAGCCACCTGCTCCGTGTCCAGATGATCAGTTAGGTTCAACAACGTCCCATCAATAATCTGCATGTCTTGTGCCTCTTGATCATCGTCAGTCTCCATCAGCTCGATGGTGAGCTGATTGAGTGCTCTCAGGTTCCTCTCAGACTCCACAGCAGGAACATATAAAGGATCTTTTAGAGAGAGAGAAGCACATACTGTATTGACCGAGAGATCCACATAGTTAAGCTTGCCATTAACAGTCAAAAAAAAGATTCAAAAAAAGATTCAAAATCAGAGAACAAGCCAACATTAACCTCTTGAGAACAGCCACCACTAGAATTGATCGAAATCGAAGGTAAAAGGATTCCAGTAGAGAGAAAACTGTAGCTTCTTCTGTCAGGGCACCATGTTCAGAGAAGAGCAAATTTTGTAGAGATTCCGGCATGACAGCTGGAAGGCAGTGCACCCTTTTGTAGATGGCAGCAGTAAAGAAATAAATCATGGCAATGAAAGCAGAGCACTAGATATCTGAAATTGGTGCAGAGCCATTCAATGTATCAGCCGAAGTGCCCAAAAGCTGGGCATGGGCCAACATCTCCACGACATCAACCAAGACTGCAGATAATTGGGCTGAATTATCCACTACCCTGTAGCAGAAACCTCAGAAGCAATAACTAGATTGTCCTCTGGCATCACAACAGCATTGAATCCAGGTACAAAGCCAGAACATGAAACATCAGTGTTGTGAGAAGAAGAGCATCGTTTCGGTCTCCAGACTTTAGCATATTGTCGTCCAGGAGAACGACAACCTCCATTTCAAACTATTAGAATCATCACATCTAACAGTAAAACCTTGTCTAAACAACCGGTTATGAAAAACATTTGCTTTTAAAGAATTGATTGATTCTGTCTGTTGCAAACAATCTGTCCTTTTACTAACAGAATCCTTAATTACCCATTGCCAATGAGAAGCTTTTCTATCATTACCAATAAAATTTCTTTGTTGCGTTGGTAGAGAAGAATACCTTTTATTCAGACAAAACCTTGCACGATTCCCCAGGATTTTACATGATCTGCATCGAAGACCGGTCGAGCATTGGCTAACTTCATGGCCATATCCCAAACACTTAGTGCAAAAAGCGTTCTCAACAGAATAGCCTGGAATATTATTAGCAAGGACATAACGAACGAGAGAACGATCCGGCAGAGCACGAATACCCATGGCCTCTTGAATTTCAGGCTCCGAATAATTGGCAAATCTCAGATCAGCAATTTGCCCAAAGAAATCCCTAGAGGACATAACACCATCGGCTGATCCTTTTTTTAAATTAGAACCACGGAAGACCAGATCCCTTAGAGGCGTATTTTCCAGAATAGGATGAACCGTGAAAACCAGACTACCAAAAATCATGGAGGAGCCTGAGACACAAGCATGATCTTTCAAAGGAACTGACGTTGAAAATTCCGGCGATGTATCACTGCGAACTTTCGCCGGACTAATGAGACCAAATTTCAGTAATTCCATCTCCGATGTATCAGGATCAGCATGTGCACTAGACTCAAGAAAATCCAGCGATGAATGAGCCACCATATTATTGGCGTGAAAAACCTCCGTATGTGCTGATCTCAATGCAGCACCCGTTTTCCTAGGATCTGTTGCCGGAGCAACATCCGATCCAGAAAAAACGTCCTTGTATACCCGAGAATTTGGATCACCACGAAACAAACTGAAGTGAAGTTGAAAATCTGGCCAAGATCTCTCCAGTAGGGAGTAAATAAAATGCCCAACATGATTTGAAGCCAGAGAGAAACGGAATCGCTTATCACTTAATTGAAAAGCACGGAAACCACACGGATCACCACCAATACAACATTGCAATGCAATACCCACTGATTCCACACAGAGATTGAATGATGCATACGTGAAGTTGGCCACCAGAAAGAATTCCTTCGTAGAAGAATAAGGAGAGAAGTGGACATGAGATTTGAAGAAACGACGAACCTGCGCCTCGACCGCCTGGCCAGGCGAAAAATCCCATGAGAGCAAGAAATCCATGGAGGCAATCAGGCGAGGAGGGATCCATGGTTAGGGTATGGTTGAGGAGAGACGGCAGCGACAAACTTTTTAAAATCAACAACAACATCATGTACAACTGAAATTGAGGTATTCCATCCTGCTGTCAAATCAGCTATCCGATTAGTGAATATCGCCACTTCCTCTGTAGGTACCTAATCTGTTCCTCCTGGTGTTCATATTTCTCTTGAAGGCACAAAATTATGTGTCTATGAGCTTTGTATTTTTTTCAGAGACGGACAATTGTCCAATCCCTGTAGTGACCAACACCATTACGCCATGAGCGACATGAATAAGGTAAAAACTGCAAATAACAAATCCAAAATTAAACCAAATTCATGTTTCGAGAAAATTAATCCAAATTCAGCTGCACACATCGTGCAAGCTTCACGGTGGTGCAGCAAAATGGCAAAGAACCAATAAGACATATTGCCCAAACATAGAAAACAGAACCGACATGAGAAGAGTCGTAATTTAGGATTTGCCTTCTTAGCTGGCACATCAGCAGTCCTAGCCTTAGTAAGTGGCAAGAGATCAGAAAGACTTCGTTTCTGCAAATCATAATGCAACCAAACTGATCAATATATTTCAGTGGACATTTTAAGGAATAAAGCATCCTTTATAAAAAAAATGTTTTCGGGAACAAAGCATAGGTTACTGAAATTATAAAAAAGCAGCTTCATAGATCAAAACACTTGTCACTCGATAAACACGATTAAGGCATGTCTTCATGCAATGCCTCCTCCACGGGTGGGACATGAGTATGATGCTAAATGAAATGCAGCAAAACCAGTAAATTTTAGGAAAGAACACATCAACTTCACAATACAAAGAAGGATATGTGCATTAATCTACTGTCAAAGATTTGGCGTGTTTCCCTTAACCAAAAAATATAATTTAAAAAACTCAGCAATGTAGGACACCAGCGAACAACAATCTGTTTATGAACGATGTGCAGGAAATTAACTCTATATTATTCAGCAGAGGACCGCTCTGTGAAATAAAGCCAGGGGTCAAGCTCCCATCGTCATAAAACTCTTCTTGGCAGCATGTACTTTCCTATTTCTATTGTACCTTATAACTAATTCCATGGCTACATCCATGGTGATCCCAGATGTTGGAGATATGCCCTACAGGTAATAATAAAAGTGGTTATTATTATATCTTTGTGTTTATGATAAATGTTTGTATTCATGCTATAATAGTATTAAAAGGAAATATTAATACTTGTGTGATTTGTAAACTAAATTAGAGTTCCTAGTAAAGCCTCTTTGTAATACTAGCTTGTTGGTTAATAGATGATTGTGGTTTCCCGATCATCAACATTGAGATGTTGTTAACAACAAGATCAAATCATTAGGAGAAAAAAGGTATGATAAACATACTCCTATAGATAAGCGTAGCATTAAGATCAAGTCATTTCAATAGTTCATTTGCTATAAGCTTTCTGATACATAGTAACCTAATTCCTTCGACCATGAGATCATGCTAATCACCATCACCGGAAGGATGCTTTGATGACATCAAACACCACACCGTAACTAGGTGTCTATAAAGGTGGAATTGAATGTTCAGGAAGTATGTATTGAGGCAAATGGATCAAGAGTGGGATTTGTCCATCCATATGACAGATAGATATACTCTGGGCCCTCTCGGTGGAATGTCATTCAATTGGCTTGCAAGCATATGACTGGCTCACAAGGGACCACATATCACGGGAACGAGAAAGAGTACTTATCGGTAACGAGGTTGAACTAGGTATGCAGAGATACCGACGATCAAAATCTTGGATAAGTAAACTATCGCGTAATTGGTATCGTATGTAAGTGGTTCATTCGATCGCAAAGTAATCGTAGAAATATGTGGGAGTCATATGAATTTCTAGATTACTTTGTTGGTTATTGATCGAAGAAGTGTCTCGATCATGTCCGCATAATTCACGAACCGTAGGGAGACACACTTAAGGATTCAATGTTGTTTAGTAGATATAGAATGTTAGTAGGGATACCTAATGTTGTTCGGAGTCTCGGATGGGATCCGGAATATCACGAGGAGATCCGCAATGGTCCGGAGAATAAGATTCATATAAGGAAAGTCCGATTCCGGAGTTCGGGAATGATTTCAATGTTTTCATCGGAGAGGTTCTAGAAGGGTCTAGAAGGTTCACCGGACCGGAAGGGGAATGGTCCATGAATGTGTCATGGGTAAGTGGAATGATTGGATCATATCCTTGGTCACTTGGTTTGGGCATTTGCAAAAGAGAATTAAAGCTCTAAATTGAAAGTCAAACGGGAGGTTTGAAAAGTCAAACCGGAACAATGGTTTCCTAGTGGAATAAGGAAAGAGTCCTTCTTTCAATCCAACTTGGGTTTGGGTTTGGATTCAAACCCTCCCCTCCCAAGGCTGCCCCCTCTCATAAATAGAGGGGGAGGGCTGCCCCAAACACACACCAAGCCAGCCCACCCCACCCCGTACGCCTAGCCGCCGCCGCACGCCGTCGCCTTGCACCGCCGTCGGCCCGTCACCGTCGTCCTAGCCTCCGCCGACTCCTCCTCCTCCACTCCGGCCTTCTAAACCTAGATCACCGGAAAACCCTAGATCCACCATAACTCGCACCGGCTTAGGCGAAGCCCTGTAGGATCTTCCCTCTACTTCTGACACCACGCCGTCATGCTGCCGGAATCACGAGGGGGGAACTACAACCTCCGATGTCTGCTGGAACAAGAGAGAGTAAGGTCTTCATCAAGTACCGAATGTGTGACCGACTGCGGAAGTGCTGCCGGAACGCAGCGCCGGAAGGATCGTCTATGCGATCTTGAGATCGGCAAGTTGTAACACCCTCAGAATCGACCCTATGCAAGTTTCAGCGATTCCCGCCAAACCCGCATAGAAACGATTCAAAGGTGCCCACCAGGCACTTTCGTGCGGGTGGAAAACGAAGTAATAACATTACACAACAGTCCTCGATGGGAACCACAGAACAAATATATATACAACAGCAACTCAAAGAGTCAAGAATACCGATATAATATACAAAGATCCAAATCACCTTGAAAATGATAGAGCGTCCGACTACGGACAAGATGCAAATGGGGCTAAGAGCCCTGAAGAATAACCAATGGTGTCCATAACCCTGCCCAGGCCAAGCCGGAAGGGTAACCCTGCTAACGACGTCGATCCCAAAACCTGCTTAAACAAAAGGGGGTTGCCGATAAAGGGCAAAAGAAAAAGAGAGAGCGTTCAGTACTAAGGCCTGTACACGGCGAGGCTAGAATTCGGCGGTCCTCGCCTACATAGGTATGGTGAACTGAAGCGGCAGCGCGGCATGCACTAATCAACCTATAGAGACTCGATACAACTGGCGGCTATCAGAGAGGGGTAAGAAAGACCTATTCGGAACCATCCTGGTACTACCATCAAACAAACCCATCCTGGTTTTTCCCCCTCGAGACCAAACGAGGAAGTCAACCGAGGAACTCACACAGTTGGCAGTTTTACTTATTCAGTTATCGTTGCAGCAATTACTAGTCAGGTGTAGATAATCATCCTGATAAAATAAGCGATGGGCGTTTAGTTAACCATCCGTTGTAGTTGCAACACTTACTAGTCGATACAATTAGCATGAGATATCACAAAACCCAGTTGGTTGGTACTTTTATTTAGCCATTCCGTTGTAGTTGCAATACTTACTAGTCGATACAATGGTCGCAGTTTACAACCCAAACAAGCAATTGTTGGCAGTTTTATTTAGCCATTCCATTATAGTGAAGCTGATTACTAGTCATTATAAAGTCAAATTTATAGCACTACTTTAGTTATAGTTGTCTATGATCGAGACATGTGCTCCAAGTCGTCCATAACCGCGACACGGCTTTGAAAGTTTTACCTAGGGTGCACAAATAGCAACACACACTCGATCAACCTCGGAAAAACCAAATCAAAACCCAACGAGGCCTTCACGACAAAGCAATCACAGGATTCAGAAATATTTCAGGGCCACCCCATTGAGTACACCAAGAACGGTTAGTGACTCGAGACGGACTCAAGGTTTGCGTCGGTCAGAACGATCGGGAACCCGAAAATGTGATGGGCTTGTCGATACCGCGAAAACACTCCGCTTACCTAACAAGACAGTGCTCCTCGCACAATCGTAAATAAAGCGAAAGCATGGCATAAGTACAGGATAGTAAATAAAACCTCAAACTAGTTTGTGGCCCCAAGAAATAAGACCGAATCAAGCTCGCTCGGGGGTCCCATAATCCTCCGGATGTGGATAGCGAATATTCAAGGAACAGTATCAAGTACTCGGGTCCCACGGACACAAGTGGACGTTAACAACCAAATAACATCTATTGCCCACCTCCTGCTACCTACTTCAATTTTAGTTGTTAAACAGTAATTAAAGTAAACGATAATGAAAGCCATGATCATCTCCAACCTTAAACATGCGGCAACACTCCAACAACTGTGGTACTGGACGACACGCAACATCATTTGAGCAAGCGACTACTACGCGCAAGTCCAACTATCTACCAAACAACAGGTAATAGGATGTGTCCAAGGCAATATAAGGCTGCAAGGGATATCACGGGTACGAAAACTAGAACATCACAACACAGATAGCAATAGATCAACAGGAGGGAATAAATACTATAAAAGTAAGATAGGTAGAAAGGGGGAGATGCTCGCCTGAAAACATTGCCGAAGGTTCAACCGAAGATCGGGGCGAAGCTCACATCAACTCAACGGCCTTATCCGCGAAGAAGCAAAACACTAGAATAAACACCGGATGCACTATTTAATACTATGGCAAAAGATCGGGCATGATGCATGTATGATGTATGACATGGCAAGGGTGCAATGCAATTAGGCAATATTAAGCGGAACCAGGGTCCCGACAATTAAATATATGGTTCTAGTTGTTTAGAACCCCCGCAATTAAATGTTGTAATAACAGGGCAAGATAAGTTACCGGTTCGCTACACAAATTTAAATGAGGCCAATATAAGACTAGATTTGCCCGCATATGGGCCCCATATTTAATTATGAGGTGAATCGGCTAAATGCCCCCAAACCACACAATATGCATGCGAGTATGACAATTTAATATGCGATAAGTATATATTATTATAAAAATAGGGGCTTAGGGTCACACATTAGGGTTCGACAGATCTTGGGATCCGGGGGTGCGGGGTTGGTCTCAGGGTCCGGATCTGGGGTTCGGTCTCGGCGGGGTCGTTCTCGGATACAGAGTAGATCTTGGCGTTTCGCGAAGAAGGACTTGGTTCGGCGTCGGGGCGCATCGGACTCGCCCTGGTCAGTGCCGATCCTGTCGTTGCGAAGATCTTGTCAGGTCCGCGCCATCGAGTCGGTCTTGGCATTCGGGGTGAATAACTTGGCATCCTCGAGGAAGTACTTGTCGTATCCGTGAAGAAGATCATGTCGGTCCACGGGGTTCGGTCTTCGGGGTCCGACGGGTGTCTTGGCGTCCCATGGAGAAGAGCTGGGCGTTAGGCGGTAGATCTTGTCGGTTCCACCCAGAAGGCCTTGTTGTTCGGCGACGTAGATCTTGGGGGTTTCGGGGTCTCGATGTCCCATGGAGAAGGTCTTGTGTTTCTTGGAGGTCGATCTTGACAGATCACAAAGGTTCTCGGCTTGCGACAGAACACCCATGGCCTCGGCAATCTTGGCACCAGAGACCAACACGGACATCGGTGCCCAAGTCTAAATCGCACCACGGAAATTCTTGACCGATTTCTAGTCGTGGTCCATGTGCGGAACTTGAACAGAATCTGGCAGCAGCACCCCATCTCGTCCTGTGTTCTTGGGCCAACCAACAACCAGGGGCGCTAGTGGTGCGCATGCGAGGCGGAGGTCGACGGGCCGGTGGGCGTGCCGTGGTGACGCAGCTTGGCCGCAGCGAGGGCGGCGGCACAGGGCACGGAGCAGGCTCGAGTCGTGAGCACTTGGCCGGGAGGCGCCTGGGGCTCCGGCCAGGGTCTGAGGCGCCGAGGCGAGGCGATCTGCGGAGGAGGCCGCAGGAGGGAGATGGCGGCGACGGTAGCGGTGGGCCGAGCTCGGGCTTGAGATGGAGGAAGGGCGGCCGGGAGGAGGAGGGAGGCGCCGTGGATGGGGACCCTCCGATGGGAGGAGCTTGCGGCATCGGGCGGAGGTGCACCTCCATCCCTGGGTGGCCAGCTGCGGCAGCACGCTGGCGAGGAAGCTCAGGGGCGAGGGGAGGTGGCCCGGGATGGCATGCGACCGGAGGCGGGGATGGGGTGAGCGGCGAGGTGGCTGGCCGCGGGGAAGGGGAGGGGCGCTGGAGGCAACGAGGAGTGGGCTCGAGCGGGCCGACACGGAGAGGCGGAGGGATAAGCGGTCGTCGGCGGCGCTTGGTCGACGTGGAGGAAGGCGGCGGCTTGCTGAGGCGAGCCGGCCGAGGGGAAGGAGGGCCGGTGGCGAGACGCGAGAGGGAGCGGAGGAGGTCATGCGGTGGCCTGTGGTGGTGAGCGGGGCCGACGGGAGGATGAGAGAAGGCGGCGGCGTCGGGTGGGGGAGAGACGGGGTCGCGAGAGAGAGGACGCGTGGGGAGGTGGGGCCGGGGTGGCGAGCGATGCGTGGGGGTCGGTCGCGTGTGTGGCGTGGTGTGGTGTTGTGTGTGCTGGGTCGGTTGGGGTGAGAGAGGGAGTGGGGTGGGGTTGGTGAGGTGGCGGCATAGGATAGGTTAGAGGGGAAGAGAGGGGTGAGGTGGCGGCAGACTATTGGGTGGGGTGAGGTGGAGACAGGGTGGGTAGAATAGGTGTAGGTAGGAAAAGATTTGGGGTAGCCAGGATTTTTAACTGGAGGTGGCCAGCCGGGCTTTCGGGCCTAGCGGCTGCCTCCCAAAAAATATTATAAATCTTTATTTAATTTAAAATAACCTTTTGTAAATAGTTTTTAGACAAATAAAAGATCCAGCTAGACCGACGGTTTTGGTTTGAACAAGAAGGGGAGGATATTAATATAGAAAACAAAGTAGGTCTTTTAGCAAAATAGTTTTAAGCAAACAGATGCATGTTGATGTCATGATGATGCAATGCACAAAAACAACGCGATTTTCTAGTAGTGGTTTTAGCGGGATGCCACACAAGTGTACAACTACATCTTCCACGAGAATCCGCTCTCGTTAACCGCTTTGGAATCTTCGAGGGTGAGTACTCTAATCGACTCGTTGCTACAATCTAGTAGATAGATCTTGGCTTGTTTGTTTGCATGCGGTAGAATTTTTTTGTTTTCCATGCTACGAACCCCTACACCAGATTCCTAATGTGGCATATAAATTAAATATTTCAAATAGCAATCACCTAAACAACTATCTGGATGGTTGGGGACTCACCAAAGATTGCGCTGATGCGATGGAGAGGTGGACGCTGCTGGGTAAAGAAGGTGTGCGATGGGGGGGGGGGTGCACAAATGTGCAAAAGATGTAGCGATATTCATATATCGATAGATATAGCAGTAACCACAAACTCCAGAAAGGCTGTTAGCAGACTATCAACAACTCCCATCTTAATTAACCTAGTGTAATTTAAAGTGGCAGTAGTATGAGATGGTGAGTACTAGTAAACAAAAGGAGATTAACAAATTTATTATGGAAAGATTTTTGGGCAGATCAAGAACTATTGCGTGATAAATTTCCGAGGCTATATTCCTATGCACTTAACGAGGATATATCAGTTGGCTCGTTTGCTTTTAATGTGTACCTGACCTCTTGCTTTGCCCTCCCATTATTGGTTGAAATATTTGAATAGCTGCAGCAAGTCTCGCAACTCTTGGGAAACTAGATGATACCCCACGCGTTGCAGCGGGAAAATATAATGATAACAGAAAATACATATATGAAACAAACAAAGAAAAATTGCTAATTTTGTTGTGGTCATACCCACTGCATATTAAGGCAAATACCATTTAAACCCCATCAATCAGAAATACTATCATTACAAATTTGTTCTTTTATCGCCGGTGTTTGAAAAAAGAAGACAGTCATTGCAATCTGAAAAGAACACACTATTCATCTCCAATAATCATGTATTTTATAAGTGTAAACATTTATGTATATAAGATCTGAATGGGCAATGAGCCAATTACTAATAAGGCACTCCATCATTCGCTCGTAAGGATGCTGCCATATTCAAGCATGTAGTATCAATCATAATTTAAGCTTCTGACGACATCAGCTCATTAGCAGCACGACACATCAATATTCTGATTCCTCTTTCCCTTGAAGGTTAGACACATGTAATTAAGAAAATCCAGGGGTATAGAGTTAATTAAAGATTTGAAATATGCAAACCTTTGATGATTCTAAATATGATAGTAGGGAAAATATGAACAAACAAATACTTGACCAGTAATATATTCTTAATTTTGCAATCCGATTTTTATCTCCTAGTGAACCAAGCTATACTGAACCAAGCTAGTACAGATCAAGTATAAACCCCATAGCAATTGAGTAATACATGTAGTAGTAGAGTGAAACTGGAGGGGGGGATAACAAAACCGTGCATCTATTTGTATGATTCTTAGAGGGATAACAAAACCGTGCATTTATTTGTATGATTCTTAGCAATCTATGAGATATGCGTGGTCTTGTGCTAGTGTGTAGTGATCAGGGCAAATTTGTAAGCAAGAAAAAAAATACTATACAACAAGAACCACGAAGTAAACCTTGAGGCAAGATTGGCTTTGATTTGAACCTAGTAGGAACAAACAAAGGTGTAAGGATGTCACCTCAACTTGAATACTCAATTTTCAGAATACTTGTTAGGATAAAGCACATAAGCAACTGGATTGTGATATTTGTCTCCACACTTTGCTAATATCTGAAATACACATGATCGACCAAAAAGCTATTGTTATCTTCTAAAGAGCTATATAGCCGTACATCACAATATTATCATCCAGAGAAGGCAAGAAGTAACAGTAGGCAATTGGATTAACAGTAATAGAACAATACAACTACCATGGTGAATTGCTGATCGGAATTACATGCATCCACAATTTAGGAATGGGCGAGGCGACCCACCCCAGGGCAGGGGAATACATTGGTGATTCTAGGGCATCTGGGGCAGTGGTCGGCTGGTCGCTCCTTGTTCATACTATCCGGCAAGAAGAACTCAAGCCGAGCACCCGCATGGCCATGGAGCACATACATAAATATGCACCGCGTCTCCAGGGACGTTCCCCAAGTAGCCTCATGTCTTGTGACACCAGCGAGCCGCGAGAAGCCTCGAGGAGCGACCGGCATGGACATGACATGACAATATGGGAAACGCCGCGCCGGCTAGGAATTGGAATGCAGTGGTGAGCTGTAGGTTCGATAGATGGCGAGGGAGCTCTAATGCAGGTGAGATGGGACTCTTTGCTTAGTGGCGTGAGTGAGAGCAGAACCAGCGTGCGAGGGTTGAGACTGTGATTGGTGAGAATGGGAGGGATTAATCGTGAGAGAACTTATATTGATTGGGAAGTGAGGGAGAGAAGGAGACCAACAATTCATCTCGTATGATGCTTGTTTATTCTGGGAGGTAAAACGCAGGATGATGGAGCGGAGGATCGAAAGGTCCACCAGATTAATGGAGAAGAGATATCGTCAGTGTCTGTTGAATCCTCCCGTGCTGGAGAAAAAAATAAACGGAAGCAGAAGAAAATTATGGTGGGATGTATTTATGGGTTGCACGCCTGCACCTAGTCCACTCGTCTGCTACGCATGTGCCCTGTTGGGAATTAATTTGCAGTATTAATACAATGTTAATTTGTGATTAGTACCGCATAAATAATAGATAGCGAGGTCAATAAAAATTTGAGGTGATGACACTGCATAGCTGTGTGTGTTGCAAAAATGGGAATGATGTGGCATGCTGTGATTGCTCGAGGATGCTTGATGAGGTGGCATAGCTGCATGTCAAGAGAATTACCTTAGTGCGGGTGAACTTCTTAGTTATATAGGATACACCAATTGATCTGGGTAGTATTGATCAGAGACGTTTTGTATGTGGGGACAAATATACACCTTCAAGATATTACCATTTTTTATTTGAGCAGCTGCCCAAGGATAAGTCTCTAAATGCAATTTGGTCTTCTAAAGCTTTACCCAAACTAAAAAAAATCATGTGGCTTCTCATGCATAATCGATTTGAACACAAGAGATATTATGTTGAGAAAAAATTGGCACATTGATTCTGGACCCGAGTGTCCTCTTTGTCAGGTTGGGAACTTAGAGACCATGGATCATCTTTTCTTTGGCTGTGATTTTGCCTTAGAATGTTGGGACTTGATTTCTTGTCAGTGGGATATTTCCTTGCCTATTTCACACAGGTTCATGACTACAAATATGGCCTTTCAAGGCCCTTGTTTCTTAGAGACTGTGGCATGTGCAGCCTAGAACATCTGGAAGGTGCGCAACGGCGTTATTTTCAACTCCATATGGCTTCTGTTGCTCGTTGGAAAGTGGGTTTTTTAGAGCGATCTTTTGCTACATCGTTACAAAGTCAAAGCAACTTCCGTTCAACCCTTCATTGATTGGTTGCTCTCCACCTTTACTTAGTGTTTTTTAGAGCCGTTTCTCCATAATGTTGTATTATTTTCATTTCTCCCCCTTTGATGTAACTTTTTCTCTCTTAGGAGGGTTGTACAATTGTTTTTGTCTTATTATTTATAGAGGCTTCCCCTATGGTAAGAGCATAAAAAAAACACCACGAAACTTTAGCTCCGGCTCTGACATGATACTAATTAATTAGTTAAATAATAATATTTCATAAGACTGTTAGTCAACATATAAAAAATTAATATATGTATAAACATTATGTAGAAATGACGAGCCAAGTAGAGCTTCGTACTTACATAGGACACGTATATACAGTGATGGTGTTAGTGAGCCAAGTATAGATGCACAACATTTTTTATGTGCAAATCACAAGGCTCACTAACACCATCCCTAGATCGCATCCTAGTTAACATATAAAATTATCTAAATTTTCTATCCCTGGAATCATGTAAATTTGCTACATCTATCCCTAAAATTATCTAGATTTTCTATCCCTAAAATTATGTATAATTGCTACATCTATCCCTAAAATTATCTATATTTTCTAGCCCTAAAATCATGTACATTTGCTACATTTATCCCTAAAATTATCTAGATTTTCTACCCCTATAATCATGTACATTTGCTACATCTATCCCTAAAATTATCTAGATTTTCTAGCCCTAAAATCATGTACATTTGCTACATTTATCCCTAAAATTATCTAGATTTTCTACCCCTATAATCATGTACATTTGCTACATCTATCCCTAAAATTATCTAGATTTTCTATCCCTAAAATCATTTAAATTTGCTACACTAAACAAAAATCCCTAAAATCATCTAGATTTTATACACTAAACAAAAATCCCTAAAATCACCTATTTTCTACACTACACAGAAATCACTAAACTAAATACAATAATTAAGAGAGGGGGCGGGGGAGTCTACCTGCGACGGGGGAGACGCGACGACGCGAGGTCGGGGGAGGCGCAAGTTGGTGGAGGCGCGGCAACGCGAGGTTGGACAGGCGCGAGCGAGGGCGGAGATGACGGGCCCGGGTCGGAGAGCCGCGAGTGAGGGCAGAGAGGCACGGCGGCAAGGGTCGTCGGGGAAGGCGGCGTGAGGTCGCGGGAGACGGGACGACGTGGGCACGGTGATTTGGGGGATTGGGGAGCGAGCGCGCGGGAGTGCAGTTGGAATGAGAGAGTGAAGGACCGGCAACGCCTGTTAAGTTAACAAAATTTTGAATATCACAGTGGTGGTGTCTCCAATTTTTAGGACGCCATCACTACACCATAATTATGATGTTCAAAGTTGCTGAACGCCTGGGCTACATTGGTATCGGCTCGCATCATGGTGCCTACCTAGTGCTGATGTTCTCTGTCTCCCGAACGCATGATTAAGTTATAGTAACGGTGTTCGTGTTTTTAAACGTCACGACTATTTTGTCTTTCAATAGTGACATCATTTTATTTTAGACCCCACTAGAAAATAACTTTTATAAGCTTTTTCTACAAGCTTTTCTTTTGCATATAGAAGCTTTTTCTACAAGCGGCGGAACCAAAATTTCAGTAATAAAAAAAAAAGATATTTCAGTACCTCGTATCCGGCCCATTCAAAAGAAAGGACTAATTGGTCGCCACATCAGTATCGGCCTATTCGGCACAGCCCAGCGAAGTATCCTCGGAGAACAAAAAGCCCAGCTTCTGGCAGAACCGTCTTACTTTTCCTCCAAGCAAACCGTCTTCACCCACGTCTCGTCCATCCTTTCCTACTGACATCTGGGTTCAGGAACCTCACGACCCCACAAGTCATTCACTACCAAACAGTTCTCCTTTTCGCTTCCACATACTCTGGACGATCACCCGGCTTACTGCTAGAAGCACCCGCAAAGGTTGCCAGGATCCTTGATGATCTCACCGACGAAAGGGTCCCACATGTAGGCTGGCCTGCTGACCCCACCTGTCGGTTAGTGTAGACGAATGAGAGATATTTCCTCCCGTACGCGCGCGCCCGAGCCACAGAAATATCTCACGTGCTCTGCCTATTAACCCATTCCCCTCTCTCCACGACTCCACTCCTCGGCTCCTCCTCCTCCTCCTTCCCTCCCCACCAAAAACCCTAAACCCCGACGCCGCAATAAACCCTAGCCGCCGCCGGCTCCTCCCAGGATGTACGCCATGATCCGCCGCGCGGATCCCCTCCGCAGGCGCGCCGTGTCCGCCATCTTGACGGCCCTGCTTCACCAGCCGGCTGCTCCCTCCGCGGTGGCGAAGTCGGCGGCGGCGCTCGCGCCGAGGACGACGCTCCCGCCGCCAGCGAAGTGGTTCCACTCGTCGCCGGCTTTTCTCGGGTTCAGGGAGACAGGGGCAGCGCGGGCGGGGGCGCGTCCGCAGTTCGCGGCGGACGATGGGTGGAACTACGAGGAGGAGAGGAGGCCGGCGGGAGCAGGGGCTGGGGCTGGCGCTGCGCCAGGGGCCAGCGGGGAGGGGCTGGAGATTGCTAAGCTCGGGATCTCGTCCGAGATCGTAACCAAGCTCGCCGGGAAGGGCATCACCAAGCTGTTCCCCATCCAGGTAAGGGGAGCAGGCTGGCAGTCTTTTCCCCCAATCTCCGATTAGAGCATGATTAGTTCTAACTGTGGTCCTCCGTAAATTGCTTGCTCTTGAACTGATTTGCTTCACAACTAATTACCTTTTTCATACCTATAAGAACATTTCCTCCTTTTGATAAAATTTAATTGCTGCACAATTAGTTAATTGTGAACATGGCTCAGTCTAAGGTTTGCTCTGCCGTGGGCATTGGTCAAGGATTTCTGCCTGTCGGGGGTCCCTATTCCCTAGTATGATATATTCAGATGCTGCAATTGCACGAAACATGTTACTTCATGATATGGTGTGATTTTACATGATTTAGCACTGTGTGGTCCTCAACTATCTCACTGCCTATGTGAAGCAAACATAATCCTCGGTTGCTATGCATTGGACAAATAATTTTTTGCCAGAAAAATTTGTATTGACAGACACAAATTGATGGTTGCTTGACATTACTCATTAGTCGATTAATTGTTGCATCCATCACATTATAGTATTGAGAGACACAAATTGATGGTTGCTCGACATTGCTCAGCAGTCGATTAATTGTTGCATCCATCACATTATAGTATTGAGAGACGAATTGATGGCATTGCTCAGCAGTCGATTAATTCTTGCACCCATCACATTATAGTATTATCCGCCTGCTTGGTTGTTTTAGTCATATATGATAGATATATGCATGCTCAGCTGTTTTTTACCTCTGCATCTTATTGGGCCAATCAGAAAGTCCTTGTATATATATATATGAAGCAAGAGCTCCCCTCCAAATAGTTACCTATTTTGCTTTCAAGTACTTTTACGTCATCATGTTTCAGTATTCTCCTGGCAGTAGTGTAGATTTTCTGCTGCTTAGCTGATCACACAATTGCCGGACGTTTCATGTTTGGATGTTCAATTTGGCTTCTTTTTGCTGCGATGCTAGAAAGCTGTTCTTGAGCCAGCAATGCAAGGAAAGGACATGGTTGGTCGTGCCAAAACTGGGACAGGGAAAACTTTGGCATTTGGAATCCCCATAATGGATGCAATTATTCGCCATAACAACGCTAACTCGTAAGTTGGCTCACTTTTGAGATCATGAATTGATTTTTTATTGTACTCCTTTTGGTGTGCTCTTGCCTTGTACTGTCTCCTCAATTGTATCTTTGGATTCACAGACCTGGACGCGATCCCCTGGCGATATGTTTGGCGCCAACAAGAGAACTTGCAAAACAAGTTGAGAAAGAATTTCTTGATTCTTCCAATCTGCAAACACTCTGTGTCTACGGAGGCACTCCGATTCAGCAACAAATAAGAGCACTTGACCATGGTGTTGATATAGTTGTTGGGACACCTGGGCGGGTAATTGATCTGCTAAAAAGAGGTTCTCTGAATTTGTCAATGGTCAAGTTTGTTGTTCTTGATGAAGCAGACCAGATGTTGTCAGTGGGATTTGATGAAGATGTTGAGATAATTTTGCAAAGAGTGCCTGCGAAACGTCAAACCTTGATGTTCTCTGCAACAATGCCACCCTGGATACGCAAGCTGACAGAAAAGTACCTAAAAAGTCCCGTCATAGTTGACCTTGTGAGTGCTACTTGATGTTGTGTTCACACTGCTCTTACACACATGAATTGCTCAACCTTGCAACTTTGATTTCATTGCATAATCTGTGGATCCATATATGAACTTGTTTGTCATGCATGTGCCATGTCTATTCGTGTTGTTGGTCATCTTTGTTGAATTAGATCTTACCATTAGAAATAACTTCAGTTATGTTATGTTAGCACTTAATTTGAGGTCTTAATATATTACCTTCAAATTATATGGGACTCCACACTGAGCAAAAAGTTAATTGAAATCACCAACTTCAAGGTTATGAACTGAGAAAAATACTGTGGGGAGCTTTCTCTTGGTTTCATCTGCATGACATCATAAGTACATTGTTCCATTAAGAACTAAGTAGCTACTATCTGGAATTGGTTTATGATACTTCTGTTTTTCTAGGTTGGTCAAGATGACCAGAAGCTGGCGGAAGGAATTACCCTGTATACTATTGCTACAGAGAATCATTCAAAACCTGCTGTCCTTCAACAATTGATTAAGGCAAGGATGATTTTTGTTTCTAGTACTAACTAAATACTGTCTGTAAGTCATATCTAGCTTTATTAAGGTGCTCTGTCAAGTAATTGTGTATTCATTTTAGGATCATGCTAAAGGTGGCAAGTGCATCGTGTTTACGCAAACAAAAAGGGATGCTGACCGTTTGGCATACAGCATGAGCCAGGTTATCCAGTGCCAGGCCCTTCATGGAGATATTACACAAGCCCAAAGAGAGAGGACACTTGCAGGATTTCGTGAAGGGCGGTTCAGTACTTTGATGGCTACAGATGTTGCTGCTCGTGGTTTGGATATTCCAAACGTAGATCTGGTTAGTGTTTTTTCTGCCTTTCTAGTTCATTTCTCATTTAGAACTGTATTTTGAATTGTTTGGTGTTGGCAACAGCATCTAACCAGAACATATGTTGTCAACCTCTTGACTGGCTTTGTTACTTTGTTCAGGTGATACATTATGAATTACCCAACAATTCAGAGATATTCGTCCACAGGACTGGCCGTACTGGCCGTGCTGGAAAGAAGGGTACTGCAATTGTGATGCACACTTACAACCAAAGTAGAACTGTCAGGGGGATTGAGAATGATGTTGGGGGCAAGTTTAACGAGGTGAGGTTTTGCATCTTGTAATTCTCTGTTCGAATTATGTTTTATGACATTGCACTCAACTTGTTGATTGATTCCCAGCTTCCGAAGATCAATGTTGAAGGATCTCAACTGACGATGGCTGGTGGTTTCGACTCCTATGGAAGTGGAGGCGGAGGATTTGGTCGTGACAGCGGGCGCGGCGGTGGTTTTGGTGGGCGTGGTGGTGGCTTTGGTGGGCGTGGCGGCGGTGGGTTTGGTGATTCTGGAGGATTTGGTCGTTCAGGTGGTGGATTTGGTCGTTCAAGCGGCGGTGGTGGTGGATTTGGTGATTCAGGGTTTGGCCGTTCAGGTGGTGGTGGTGGTGGTGGATTCGGCAATTCAGGGTTTGGGCGCTCAGGTGGTGGTGGCGGATACGGCGATTCAGGGTTTGGCCGATCTGGTCGGTCCAGTGGGTTTGGGGATTCTGGCTCAGGGGGGTTTGGTAGCTCTGGCTATGGAGGATTTGGCAGCTTTGGAGGCAAAAGCTCTTGAAGATCCACTTGGTTCATCAACTCAGCATAGCCTAGTAACACCTTAATTAGGGCAAAAGGCAACTTGGCTGCCTACTTGAGCTTGATGGTTCTTATCAGAAGAGGTGACTATTCTTCTTATTCGGCCAAGGCCGAATTTCTAGCGCAAACACCATACGCTTATATGCCTGGAGCTGCCAACTTTGAAGGCAGCAGGAAATAATCACGAGGTTTTTTTTGTTCTTCTCTTTTCGTTTCCTGCTGCAAGCTATTTGCAGTAGGGTTCCTTGTAATATATGCAGTGTGTCTTCTGCGGATAACGATATTATATCTGTCTTTTGGTAGTTTTGTATTGTATTATGCAGCTCTCTGTAGACGTCCCTAATGACCTGAACTAGTCTCTAGAAGAATATGTTACAGATGGTTATTTCTGCATCGTCGACTGTTACTATTTATTGCTAATTGCCGAGTGCAGATCTTGTGGCATGTGAATTCTCCAAATTTCTTCATTTTTGGTAAGTTATGGGATTTTTGACGATTGGCCTGCTTTGTTGCCACATGCCATATCATTGCATATTTGTTTTTCCTTTTCTCTGGCCTTGGTTTGTCCTCACCTAGCTTCAGTAGCTAGTCAGAGTCTCATGACAAGATCATTTGATTCATTTTTTGTATAAAGAAAATATATTAATATTAAGATGATACCAATAACATCCCGATCAACTTTAGAGCAAACGAGAAAACAGAAAATAAAAACAACGTTAGAGCACCTCTAGAAATTAAGATTTAAGAATGCACATAATAATTGAGAAAAATTTAGAGCATAGTCTGAAAAAGGTCGAAACTCAAACAATTGCTTCAATTGCTTGAAGACGACTAGGAAGGTGCAATTGCCAGATACAACCAAGACAATCAGCAATGAAGTTCGCAGTGTTCCACCCCCACTAACCGAGAACATTGCTGCTAGAAACTTCACTGGCTCCCAACTCGATCTGAGCATGCGAGTGCCATGATCCCTCATGTTTACGAGAACATTGCTGCTAGAAACTTCACTGGCTCCCAACTCGATCTGAGCATGTGAGTGCCATGATCCCTCATGTTTACCTACGAAGAGCACTCCCTAGAATCTCTAGAGTTTAGGAAATGCCAAACACGACCGCCATTATCCCTCAACAATACCATGGATATCGAGGCAATGGAAGTGCCAAGGCTTATCCAAGGTGAATAGGGGGTTGCTTCTAGCCATAGGAACATGACACCCACGCCTACTAGGTAAGTTGTAGTGTGTGCGCCTGGCTAGAGCACCCCACGACGGACATCGGTCTATCGTCTTCTGCGCCAACCTTCTCACCCTCGCCACCTGTAACAGTGCTACCATACTCAGTTCCTCCCGCGACATCCGGATGCAGACCAAAGGGACACCACCAAGAGCAGCAACGACGAGGTGGAGATCCACATTCGTACAACACTAAATATGTGTCGATGGAATAGGATCGATTAGCATCCATGTGACACCCCTAGGATCAGGGCTAAACAAATCCCAGACCCCCGTCTGAAATAAGCTTAACCTTGAGCTCGAGAATATCCAGTGAAGAATCGGTAACACGGCAGTGACCCTACGACACAAAATTTATTACAGCAAGCTCATAACTGAGCAGAGAACCAAATTATTACAAGCAGAGGTCACTGACCACAAACATCAAACAACGGAAGGCAAATTATGCTATTAAGTATAGCAAACTTAACAAATGGCCTAAGAGGCCTGAAGCATAACGATGACGTCCCGGCCCATAGATTCCAAGCTGCCGGCCGGGAACCCCAAGCTACTCGTCGATGTCGATGTAGTACGGAACTCGTCTTTAGGGGACCACTTACTCTGCCAAAAGTATCAACAAAGCAAGGGTGAGTACAGGGTGTACTCCGCAAGACTTCTGGCTAGTGGAGTTGTTTTGCGAAAAGCCATCTTTTGTTTATAAGACAAGAGGGAGAGAAGAAGCTCGTCTAATCAGAGTATTTTAAAAGGGGACAAGAGAGCGACATCTTCTAAGTATTGATCATCTTCTTTTGATATCCACGGAATCATCATCATCATCTCCTGAACTGGGATCACCCCCTCGTACCCATGAGGAAGCATCCTTAACAAACATTAGTTGCCAAGTTTTACGTAGGTTCATGTTCTCTATGATTATCATGTCCGTTTCCAAGTCGTCCATAACCATGGACACGGCTTTCCGAAAGATTATTACCCTGCAGGGGTGTACAACTTTACCCACACGTACCAACCGACTATTAATGCCACTTGACACACTTCCTTGGTGTGCTGACAGAGGGTGTGGTTGGACATGACCTTTACCTTGCTTTCGCCGAGACCATGAGTCACACAATAAGTATGGTTCCGCCGTAACGGGTCAAATCCCGAAGGCGGTACTTAAAGATGTGAGGCGAGGTTGGTTCACCAGGGGCTCCATCGACCCCAAGCAACCTCGGCCACGCTTACCTACATGTTATGAATGCACCAACTTTACCCGACAAATCCTTCAAAAGATTTTCTATGCATATGTCGAATGGAACGCCCGAACTATGTGACTCATGGAATCTACTAGGCAAGTTAGTCAATCATGGGGTTTTCTAGGCCCCATGTGGTTGTACGCTCGTCTTGGTTCAAGAGGCAAGAACATCGGGTCCTAGTGGTGGCGAGCATGGGACTAGAAAAACCACATCCGACCGTGGCCTCCGATACAAGCCTTAGCAAGTTTAATCTCATATCACATCTGATCTCATCTTATCACGTTCTCCTGTCATACTAGATTCTCTGCATCTGATACATCATCTGGATGGACCAGACTCAAAAGCTATTCATGGCTAAGCAGACACATATAAGCTCTAGCAAAGCACACACGCCAACCTAGTTATGCTAGGAGCAGCGGGTCAGGTAATATAAGCTCAAAGGGAGTATGCAATATATAGGATACCTTATCTATAGATAAAATACCACAGTAGAATCGTATGCATCATGGCAAGAATTGAAATGCTTTCGAAATCATAGGATTATATCATGGTGGGGCTATGCTTGTCTTTGCCAGTTGATAACAAATAAGCAGATCTTCGAGAGCTTTGTACTTGACTTGGTTATTGTTGGTCAAGTATTATTCGTCGATCTTTGATCTTCGTTAGTCTTGTTCTCGGTCTTCAATCTCGATCTCGATATCGTATTCTATCGGTAAGAACCAAACACTGAAAATAAAGGGGAAACAATCAACACATGGCATCGATGCAATGCTCAAACAAGACTTATGATATGACAAGTTAATTTGTATTGAATTGAAACCCTAAAGCATGTTCAACAAATTAATCGGGGTTCCGAGAGGTGAAAACCCTAATTCGGAGAAACTCCGGAACATATGAGAGGGGTTTATTAGTTCTCTAATTAAAATTGCCATTTAAGTTGTTGAACAATGCATGATTATAGCTTAAATAGCCAGGTTTCATTTTTTTGAACATTTTGATATATTATTTGTATTTTTCTGAATTACAGATTAAAAGTTATTGAATTTACAACATTTAATCAATTTCTGGAATTATAAAACCTTTTCTTTATTTAAATAACTCTGCGAAAACCTTTTTACACCAAGGGCTGGCTAGCCACTATGGATAACATGTGGGCCAGAGGCCACATAGACAAGCCACGCAGGAAAGTGGGACAGGGGGGAGGGTTGGGTGTTTATCACCAAGGCGGTAGCTAGCCGTTGCGGCTGCCAGGTGGGGCCTGGGACACGCTGGCGGTCCATGCAGGCGCCACGCGAGCCTCGCCGGCGAGCACGTCAGACACGGCGGCAGAGGGCAAGCGGGGATGTGTGTGTGCATACATTAGAGAGGGAGGGCCGAGGCGAGCCAGAAAATGGGGGCGCTGCCCTATTAGGGTCACCAGAGCTTCGGCTGCGACGAGCTCCGTCGGCGGCCCGCACAGGTGCTCGTCGCGGAGACGGTAGAGAGGAGGAGGGAGGGATTAGAGGGGTCTGTGAGGACGGCGAGCTCACCCTGGGGACATTGGTGGCGACGGCGAGATGAGGTGAGGTCGGCAACGACGGTGATTGACGACGACGGCGGTCGTCGGTCTCGAGGAATACGAGGTCGTGGGCATCGATTGGGGGCACCCCACATCGATTCCGTTGGCGAGGAGGAAGCTGGCACCATGGCGAAGCTCAAGGCGACCTTGGCAGAGCACGGGGAGGCCGGAGACGGCGGGACGGCGACGAGGTCCGACGGTTAGGGTTCGGGTCCGCGCGAGGGAGAAGAGAGAGAGGTCTCTGGGGAGGGGAAGGAGTGGATAGGGGACAAAGGGCGTCCTTATCCTCTCTTGCAGCGCGACGAACGGTGGAGCGCAGGCGGCGGGGATCAACGGCGGCACCGGCGACACCGAGCAGGAAGGCCGGGAAAGGAGAAGACGGAAAGGGATGGAGTGGGCATGGCTTTGGGCAGGGTGGGCTGCATCAAAGGTTGCAGGGAAGAGGAAGGAAATGGGTTGCGCGGCCTAGGTGCTGCTGCTCTATTTTTTATCAAAAACACCTTTCTTTTCATATTTTCTATTTCTGTTTATAATTTCAATTCAAATATGTTTTGAATTATTTCAGAAGTATTAGAAGGCTTTCAGAATATATAAATTAATGAGCGACCCTTCTATTCAACTTGGGTTCCAACTATTTTGATACTTTTCAAAATATTTTCAAACCATTTTTAATGCTTCAAAGAGAGGGGGAAGATTAGGGTTTTAGGGTTTGATTTGTTTTCTTCAATGCACAATTTAAATGATGATGCTCATGAATGCGCAAACAAAACCCTAACTAAATATTAAATAAAACTAGGGTGTTACAGCTCTATCCCCCTTACGAGAATCTCGACCCGAGATTCCAAAGGTAGGAAGAGACAAAGAGAGAAAGAAATAGGGTCACTCTAAAGATAAGAGGGAAACACACTAAACAACACAGAGTATCTCATGGTCAACTCATGGATGGAGTGTTTAGAAACAACTCTGAGATGACGAACATGAAACACGCCAAGGTAACGGAGGAAACAAGAGGAGATGTTTCAAGTTGTTGGATGATGGTCTTCATAAGGATTGAGACCATGGAGCTTACGGGAGGTTTTGAAGCTTCCGGGAAGGAAGGTTCCAGCAGAAAGAACATGACCATAGACTTCGATACGAACCTCTACTAAACGGCTTAAGTAGAGATTTCAGGTTGCAGAGATATGGATCAACAAAACCAAGCTGTTGAACTTCTTTTGAAACAGCAGAGTCACTCTTTCATTCAACAGAAGGCTTAAGACAGAAAGGTGTTTTGGTAGAGAGGACTCATAAGAGTCACAAGAAACATGTAATCAAGAGGAACTACAGATTACCAAAATCATAGTCACCCTTAAAACATGCGAAAGAAAACGAAGGAAACTCTTTATTCATCCAGGTATACCAAAATCTTTGCCAAAGATTAGGGTATCACTTTACACCACTATGATGAATAAGTAAAGAAGATTCCTAATGACACGAGAAGAAAGAAACTTCATTCTTAGACTTCAATTATTTGGCACAACAAGATGCTTGCCACCATAAAGGGTCTGGAGGATCGACCGAGAGACATTTAGCTACACTACTTTAAATGTTCTCCTTGATGTTCAAGAAATCAGACACCAAGTAAAGGTCGGACTTTGGATACAAGGAAACCATAAGCACAACTCCTATAATTAATTATAGAAGAAGCCTCATGAAGAGTGGTTGTTATTGTTGATTCAACAGATTATGACAAGAGGTCTTTCCGACTATGTTTGTGTCAACCATTACATCAATCTTGCCAGATTTACAAAGAGACCCATGTCATAACCTTGAGGAACACCAACCATCATATCTGCTTGAGATTCAGATTTGGTTAGGTGGTATGATATTTCAGACTCAGCATGTCCGAATAGAAAGTTCGCAAAATTTACCGCAAAGGTAAAGTTACTAGATTCTCAAGATATGAACTACCGTGTGAAGCTCCAAAATACTGAGATAGATTGCTATACCCATGTATTTAGAACTTGTCGAGAGACAACTACACACACATGAGTACTAACAATAAGCACACATGTATCCTTAAGGAACGGAGATAACTCTTCTCGAATCCACGGCGACATCTTTCAACATTTGCACGTGAACTAGAGAAGGTTAGTTCTAACATCCAGAACACATACTTCGAAATGACCCGAAGATGGTTCTTGAAATTTTCCAACATTGATTCCCAATGTTCCATATGAATCAAATCTAGCATGGGGAAGATAAGGATGTCATCGATGGGCTCAACGACAAACTTATCGAGACACTCCAAGAAGATGAACTCGTATGTCGTATGAACAAGGCAAAAGTATTGACCAGACCAAAGAACATGAAGATGTACTCGAGTGAAATATCACAAGTAGAAACACCATCAAGATAGTCCTTGGAACTGAGTTTGATTTGACGATAACCCAAATCAAATCAAAGGTGGGGGAAGATAACATATCCACAAAGGAAATATTATCATTTCTTCAGCACAACAAAACTAAACATCCCCTTAAGAAGGAACCAAGTTGGATGGAACTTTTGTCTTACAACTCTCCAAGTTGTTGTTTAAGCTCAACCAACTAGTTCAGGGGTATCCGGTACGGATCCTTGGAGAAAAGAGTAGTTCAGAGAACTTACTTGATCAAGAACTTGACAACACGGTCATGTGGCAACATGGCAACACTTCTAGTAGACAACTAGAATATCACGGACCACCGATATGTCACTTAGTTCAAGAGGAAACTTGCTTAGTAAGGCAAGCAGACGTAGTCTTAGAGCTTCGGCACAAACCTAACTCTTTGACCGAAGAGAGTGTACTAGAGTAACGGACTTAGTAGCACAATCATCCTATGCTTAGTGACAGGGTTAACCAATCACGCTAAGAATGACAAAAATGTCCTTGGAGATCAAAACAATAATAATTGCTAAGAATCTCAGATAGCCATATTATTATGCACACGCATCACTCATGAGCGCGAAAGCTCGAGGAAGGGTGGGTAAAGATGTGTAAGAGCATCACTTCATTAAGGGTTCAGGAAACTCAACATGACCTCTTAGTATAATAGAGTGTGATACTTCAAGATAGAACAGAAAGAAGCTAATCAATGCCTCTTGATCTGCGGATTACAACACTTTGACCTGGTCCTAGATATGACGAGGTACTGGAGTTTGTTTCTCCTGGACATTCCGAAATGGTTTGTCTTGATGGACCACAAGAGTATCTTGCATCAGAAGACACCAATGCATGTTTACTACTTGGTTACCAATTGGTATACAAAGGTCGGAAAGCAACAAGGGAGAAGGAACATGCTCAGGATAGAATCCCGAGATGTGGATGCATAAGTCAACAATCTTCCGAAAACCAATGCAAGGAAGGGAAAAGGTATGGCAGAGTCACGAATATAGATGCGAGACTCACGAGGAGTACTCCTGTCGTGATCTATTTGATTCCATTAAAGAACATCTGCCATAGCATGTGTGTAGGGTTCGCAGCATAGAAAACAAAAATTTTCCTACGATGTGAACTATATACCAAGATCTATTTATACTAGATACAAACAACGGGCGGATGTATATCCGTAGAGAACATACCCTTGAAGACCGACAAAGTTTAACGAGTCCAAACTCGTGGTTGATGTAGACGATCTCTTGCCGATCTCAAGATCGAGAGGAAGTCCTAGCACCGCAAATCAGCAGCGCATCCGTGCTCGCACACACGTTCGAGGCACCGAGCAACCTCCGCCTCCTCGCTCCAGCGATGCAGCGGAAGCACAACTCTTTCTTGCCGAATAGCCACTGGGAACATGTATCTCGCTAGTCCGAGACCATGGGGGATAAATTCTAGAGGGGGAGAGAGATCCTTCACGAGGAGGTGTGAGTGAGAAGTGAGAGGAGGGGCTCCTTTTATAGGAGGAGGGGGCACCCAAGGGGGTGGCCGGCGCATGGGGGATGCCCCTTGCCCCTCTTCATGTGGGTGGACACTCCACTCACAAACTCCTCCAAATTCCTCCACTCAAAATCCCACTCAAAGATCCCATTAAATTTCCACCAAATTTAATGCAAACTCTCATTAAATAAAACTCTTTTATTTTATTCAGAATTTTGTCAATTACTTTAATGACAAACATTCACAAATAACCTTGCTAGAATTCTATTTCACATGCATAACCACTTTATGCAATTTCACCAAAACCTGTTTCAGTATCTAGTGAAATAAATTCATGCGCTTGTTTATTCTTTCGGCATGAAACTTTTGCTCCAATTGGATGTCGGTGTCTTAAGTGTGTCACCCTACGGTTCGTGAACAATGCGGACATGATCGAGACCCTCTCGATCAATAATCGAAGCGGATCCGAGACCCATACCGACTCACACATTCAACGATGACTTTCTTGTGATCGCTTCCAACCTTTTACGCTAGTATCTTAATACCTTTGTCTCACGATATATTACATGTCCGAGATTCGATCGGTATCTCCATACCTAGTTTGATCTCGCATCGACATGCACTATTTTCTCGTTCCTGTGATATAACATTCTAGTGATCAAATCACTTGCTTGCAAGCTAATCAATGTGATATCACCGAGAGGGCCCAGAGTATATCTATCCGTCATCGGGATGAACAAATTCCACTCTCGATCCATGAGCCTCAACATAACACTTTATTAGTTCTGAACCCATCTTTATAATCACCCTGTTACGGTGTGACGTTTGATGTTATCAAGAAACTCTTCCGGTGTTAGTGATTGACATGATCTCATGGTCTAAGGATTAGGATCACTTCGTAAGTTGTTATAGCAATATAAACTCAATGACTTTGATCGTAATGCTATACTTCGGATGAATGTTCATCACATCATTACACTAATGTTGTGATCCCGTTATTAACAACATCCAATGTCCATGATCAGGAAACCTTGATCATCTTGTTAATCAACGAGCTAGTTTATGAGAGAGGCTTAACTAGGAACTTTCTGTTTGTTTATTAAACACACATGTATTAACGTTTCCGTATCAATACAATTATAGCATGCAAAATAAACATCTATCATATACTTGGAATACACATAATAAACAATTTATTATTGCCTCTCGGGCATATTCCTTGATCTCCCACTTGCACTAGAGACAATAATCTAGTTACATAGTGATATATCTAACACCCAGTGAGTTCTGGTGTTGATCATGTTTTGCTCTAGGGCGAGTTTTAGTCAACGGATCCGCTACATTGAGATCCGTATGTACTTTACAATCTTTATATCTCCATCCTTGACATGCTCATGGATGGAGTGAAACCGCGCTTAATATGCTTGGAATGCTTGTGAGACCTTGGCTCTTTGGCATTGGCAATGGCACCATTGTTGTCACAATAGATCACCATTGGGTCCAACGCTTGCCACAACTCCTAGTTCGGATATGAACTCCTTCATCCAAAGCGCTCGAGCCGCTCAAGCAAAGAACATATTCGCCTCCGTTGTTGATCCCGCTACCACAGGTTGTTTGGAGCTCCTCCAACTAACGCTCCGCCATTCATGAGAAATACGTATCCGGATTGAGACTTAGAGTCATCCGGATCGGTGTCAAACTAAGCGTCGACATAACACTTAGCGACGGGCTCTTCTTCACCTCCGTATACAAGAAACATATCCTTAGTTCTTCGTAAGTACTTAAGGATATTCTTGACCGCTATCGAGGTTCGAACACGGATCCGATTGGTACCTACTAGTCAAACTAATAGCGTGTGCCACATCCGGTCTTGTACATAGCATGGCGTACATTATAGAGCCTATGGTGAAGCATAGGGGACTTTGTCCATTATCTCTCTTTCTTCCCGAAGCGGACTTTGAGTCTTACTCAATGTCTTGCCTTGCAACATAGGTAAGAACCCTTCTTACTTCCGTCCATTTTAAACTTCTTTAAAATCTTATCAAGGTATGTACTTTGCGATAGCCCTATTAGGCGTCTAGATCTATCTCTATAGATCTTTATGCCTAATATGTATGACGCTCACCTAGGTCCTTCATTGAAAATTTCTTTCGTTTAGATAACTTTTAACCTTTGTTTAAAAGTTCTATATCATTCCGATCAATAATATGTCATCCACATATAATATCGAAATGCCACATTGCTCCCACTCACTTTCTTGTAAATACAAGCTTCTCCATAAGTTTGGACAACTCCAAACTCTTTGATCACCTCATCAAAGCGGAGATTCCAACCGTTCGGATGCTTGCTTCAATCCATAGATGGATCGCTGAAGCTTGCACACCTTGTTAGCATCCTTAGGATCGACAAAACCCTTTGGTTGTATCATATACAACTCTTCTTCAATATTACCATTGAGAAACGCGGTTTTGACATCCATCGCCATATTTCATAATCGAAATATGCAGCAATTGCTAACATAATCCTAATCGACTTTAGCATCGCTACGGAGAGAAAGTCTCATCGTAGTCAACTCCTTGAATTTGTCGAAACCCCTTTGCGACAAGTCGAGCTTTATAGATGGTCACATTACCATCAAGATCGGTTTTCCTTTTGAAAATCCATTTGTTCTCCACGGCCTTTCGGTCGTGAGGTAATTCCACCAAGTTCCAAACTTGATTTTCATACATGGATTCCATCTCGGTTCATGGCTTCTAACCATTTGTTGGAATCCGGGCTCATCGCTTCTTCATACGTCGCAGGTCATTATTTTCATCAACCATGAAATTTATGACAGATTTCCGTCAAATCGGAGCTGCACGCGTCCTGTTTGACCTGCGAGGTTCGGTAGTACTCTCTTTCGGAGTTTCATGATCATTATCATTAGTTCCCTCTTCAGGTGCGCTACTCGCCATACTTTGAAGAGAAGGTTCCACAACCTCTTCGAGTTCTACCTTCCGACTACTCACACCTTTCGCGAGAAACTCTTTCTCTAGAAAGGATCCATTCTTAACAAAAACCTTGCCCTCGGATCTGTGATAGAAGGAATACCCAATAGTTTCTTTAGGGTATCCTATGAAGACGCATTTTTCCGCTTTGGGTCCGAGTTTATCCGGTTGAAGTTTCTTCACATAAACATAGGTTTGTTTCCAAACCACAATTCATACGGTGTCTTTTCAACGGATTTAGATGGTGCCCGATTTAAAGTGAATGCAGCAGTTTCTAGTGCATAACCCCAAAAGACAACGGCAAGTCCGTCGGAGACATCATAGATCGAACCATATCTAATAAAGTACGATTACGACGTTCGACACACCATTTATTTGTGGTGTTCGGCGGTGTGAGTTGTGAAACAATTCCACACTCTTTCATGTGAGTGCTAAACTCGTAACTTAGATACTGACCTCCACGGTCGGACCGTAGAAATTTGATCTTTCTATTACGATGATTTTCCACTTCATTCTGAAATTCCTTAAACTTTTCAAAGGTTTCAGACTTGTGTTTCATTAAGTAGATATAACCGTATCTACTCAAATCATCCGTGAAAGTAACAAAATAACGATATCCACCTCGCGCCGACACACTCATTGGACCACATACATCAGAATGTATAATTTCCAATAAATCATGCCTGCTCCATTGAACCGAAAAGCGGAGTTCTAGTCATCTTGCCCATAAGGCATGGCTCACATGTATCAAATGATTCATAATCAAGTGATTCCAAAAGTCCATCGAATGGAACTTCTTCATGCGTTTAATGCCAATATGACCTGACGGCGATTACCACATATATCGGATATATCATCATTAAGTTTAATCCTTTTAGCATCAACATTATGAATATGTGTAACATTATCATCGAGATCCAAGAAATAAACCATTCAACATTGGTGCATGACCATAAAAGATTTCATTCATATAAATGGAACAACCATTGTTCTCGATTTGAATGAATAACCACTTTGCATCAAACATGATCCGGATACAATGTTCATGCTCGGTCGGGCACCAAATAACGATTATTTAAGTTTATGACTAATCCGACGGTAAGTGGAGAGGTAGCGTTCGACGGCGATCACATCAACGTTTGATCCATTGTCGACACGCATCTTGACCTCACCCTTGCTAGCGGTCGCTGTTCGCAACCCACGATTCGAGTTACAAATATTAGCAATGAACCGGTATCAAATACCCGGTGCTACTGCGAGCACTAGTCAAGTACACATCAATAACATGTATATCATATATACCTTTGTTTGCCTTGCCGCCTTCTTGTGCGCAGATACTTGGGCGATTCTGCGCTTCGATGGCATCCCTTACAATAGTAGCACTTTTCGGTATCGGACTTAGGTCCAACTCGGGGTTTCTTTTCAAGGTAGCAACAGGCTTGCCGCCTTACTTCCCTTTTTCCTTCTTGTCTTTCTTGAAACCGGTGTTCCTATTGATCATCAACACTTGATGTTCCTTTTGATCTCCACTGCAGTTTTAAGCATTGTGAGCTCGGGAGAGACTTCTTCATGCCTTGCATATTATAGTTCATCACGAAGCTCTTATAGCTAGGTGGTAGAGACCGCAGAACACGATGGATGCCTAAGTCAATGGGAATCGTTATTCCCAAGGACACAAGCTTATCGGTAACCCGACATCTTGAGTACATGCTCACTAACGGAGTGTTCTCTTCCATCATGCAACTAAAGAACTTTTACAAGCATTGTAGCTCTCTGAAAGCATGTGTGTCAAAATCATTTTCAACTCACCCATTGTATCAAAAGCATTGCCGTTTGAAAACTTTGAAGTTCGGCTCTAGCCCATACAATATGCAATGAACTAAGTTGTGGTCCTCCGACGAGTCGATAGACATTCTTCTCCTCGTCAGGCATCGTCAAAGGTGGGGGCCTAAGCGCTTCTAGCACATATTGCTTTTGCGTGAGAGGAGAATCCTCAAATTCATGGCCCATTCAAGAAAGTTTCTACCGTTCGTTGCTAGTTTCTCTTTCTCCATGAGCATTGAAATTAAAAGCGGTGGTGCCATCTACAGAATTTGTAAAGTTTAGACTAAGTGTATGATAGATTGAGTTCAACTAATCTATATTACGAATGAACTCCCACTCAAAAGCGACATCCTCGTGTCCTTTTGGTGATTACATGAACCAAATCCACTACACCAAGTCCGATCATCACGTGAGTCGGTATAGCTTCAAAGGCGAGCATCAAATGGGCATCATATCAACTATATGACTCATGCTTAACCTTTCTTACGTGTTCGAGGCCATGTCTGCATACATGCTAGGCTCGCCAAGTTAGAACCTTAGTATTTGCGTGTGTAACTTTTACACCAAGTATGGTCGAGGATCCAAGAACACCCGATCATCACGTGATGTCTTGGAGCGAAAACATAATCGGTGCATACTAAAGGAAGAACACATTCTTATCTTGATATTTAAATGAGGGATCATCTTATTATGCTTAACAAAGCGCTAAACAAGCAATATAAGATGCAATCAAACATCATATGTTTATTAGTGAAATTATATGGTTCCCGGATGATCTCTATCATGTGCATCGTGGTATGATTACTATCATACCTATATGTGTAAATCCACGCCTATGGATTTTACGCTATGTGTGTTGTAAGAGTATCATCTCATACTTCTACTTACAACACTACCATATCATAACACTAGCCCAAAGAACAATCTAAACTAGGCCTCTAATTTATCCATTGCAAGTTTTACGTGGTTTAGGGCTTTCGAGATAGAACCGTTCTTACCTACGAACATGAACCACAACGAGGATAATCAAATTGTTGACAACTCGCTTGCAAAATAGATATTGACTATAGTAGGAGAGAGACACCCGCTAGCCACTTATGCAAACTAGTTGCATGTCAAGCGTGGAACAGGTCTCATATGCGAGGACATGTAAAGTTTGTCGGGCGCTTCATCCCACTATGCCACCAATATCCAAAATCACAAGAAAGGAGCAACAATATGATCATCATCGCCCACATACTCATATGTGTACTACCGGTGTAAAGTATCTACGCATAGATCCGGCTCGATACCCTTTGTAGGGTTCGCAAAGATAGAAAACAAAAATTTTCCTACGATGTGAACTATATACCAAGATCTATTTATACTAGATACAAACAAAGAGCGGATGTATATCCGTAGAGAACATACCCTTGAAGACCGGCAAAGTTTAACGAGTCCAAACTCGTGGTTGATGTAGGCGATCTCTTGCCGATCTCAAGATCGAGAGGAAGTCCTAAGCGCAAATCAGCAGCATCCGTGCTCTTCACACGTTCGAGGCACCGAGCAACCTCCGCCTCCTCGCTCAGCGATGCAATGAAGCACAACTCTTTCTTGCCGAATAGCCACTGGAACATGTATCTCGCTAGTCCGAGACCATGGGGATAAATTCTAGAGGGAGAGAGATCCTTCACGAGGAGGTGTGAGTGAGAAGTGAGAGGAGGGCTCCTTTTATAGGAGGAGGGGGGAACCCCAAGGGGTGGCCGCGCATGGGGCTGCCCCTTGCCCTCCTCTTCATGTGGGTGGACACTCCACTCACAAAACTCCTCCAAATTCCTCCACTCAAAATCCCACTCAAAGATCCCATTAAATTTCCACCAAATTTAATGCAAACTCTCATTAAATAAAACTCTTTTATTTTATTCGGAATTTTGTCAATTACTTTAATGACAAACATTCACAAATAACCCCTTGCTAGAATTCTATTTCACATGCATAACCACTTTATGCAATTTCACCCGAAAACCTGTTTCGGTATCTAGTGAAATAAATTCATGCGCTTGTTTATTCTTTCGGCATGAAACTTTTGCTCCAATTGGATGTCGGTGTCTCTTAAGTGTGTCACCCTACGGTTCGTGAACAATGCGGACATGATCGAGACCCTCTCGGATCAATAATCGAGCGGATCTGGAGACCCATACTGACTCCCACACATTCAACGATGACTTTCTTGTGATCGTCGGAACCTTTTACGCTAGTATCTTAATCCCTTTGTCTCACGATATATTACATGTCCGAGATTCGATCATCGGTATCTCCATACCTAGTTTGATCTCGTTCGACATGCACTCTTTTCTCGTTCTGTGATATAACATTCTAGTGTTCAAATCACTTGCTTGCAAGCTAATCAATGTGATATCACCGAGAGGGCCCAGTATATCTATCCGTCATCGGGATGAACAAATTCCACTCTCGATCCATGAGCCTCAACATAACACTTTATTAGTTCGAACCCATCTTTATAATCACCTGTTACGGTGTGACGTTTGATGTTATCAAGAAACTCTTCCGTGTTAGTGATTGACATGATCTCATGGTCTAAGGATTAGGATCACTTCGTAAGTTGTTATAGCAATATAAACTCAATGACTTTGATCGTAATGCTATACTTCGGATGAATGTTCATCACATCATTACACTAATGTTGTGATCCCGTTATTAACAACATCCAATGTCCATGATCAGGAAACCTTGATCATCTTGTTAATCAACGAGCTAGTTTATGAGAGAGGCTTAACTAGGAACTTTCTGTTTGTTTATTAAACACACATGTATTAACGTTTCCGTATCAATACAATTATAGCATGCAAAATAAACATCTATCATATACTTGGAATACACATAATAAACAATTTATTATTGCCTCTCAGGGCATATTCCCTTCAATGTGGTAGGGGAAGTCCTTTATTGTCACAATTCAATCGCGACAAAGACCACAAGCTTGAAGGCTAGAATTGTAGTACCAGCCATCCTGAGGTAATGTGGGAACATTAACGATAGAGGACAGAGGAATGGATCTTGGGTTAAAGGTCAATTTCATGTACAAGATTCACAACACCAGAATGCAGCACAATCAGGGATCTTAGGTTAAAGTCCAAGGGTTAAAACCCAAAGAAAGGAGTAACTACTACTTGAGTGACATGGCATACACTACAAGGTAGCAATCACGAGGTAACTTCCCAAAGAAGACACAACTTCTGAAGTACCCAAACAAGTGAAAAGGAGGCACACAAGGCGAAAGGAAACCTCGAAGCCTAGATCAGAATATTGCGGAACCAACAATATAATATTGTGGGTCCAAAATATAGAGAGATCATGATGAAAAGAAATCTCTCACATGAACAAGATCAAAGGGGAACCAGGAATTCACAACACACACAACTCCAAAGAACTTAACACTAGGTCAACTGGCTTAGAGACGTCATGCCAAGAAGGCACCTAAGTTTTGAAAGACTAGAAGAGATATCAAAACTTTTCTAGAATCAACAGCAGATAAGATGACCCATAGTTAGAGCGAAATTTGATAAGGAGTAAAAGAAGCATACTAGAGTTTTCGCAAATACTTTTCAGCTTTTAAAATAATTTTCACAAACACTAGACTCAACATCAATGAATAGCAAGGTTTTCCTACGGTCGGTACTGCTCTGATACCAAGAACCGTGACACCCCCGGGATCAGGGCTAAACAAATCCCAGACCTTCGTCTGAAATAAGCTTAACCTTGAGCTCGTGAATATCCAGTGAAGAATCGGTAACACGGAAGTGACCCTACGACACAAAATTTATTACAGCAAGCTCATAACTGAGCAGAGAACCAAATTATTACAAGCAGAGGTCACTGACCACAAACATCAAACAACGGAAGGAAAATTATGCTATTAAGTATAGCAAACTTAACAAATGACCTAAGAGGCCTGAAGCATAATGATGACGTCCCAGCCCATAGATTCCAGGATGCCGGCCGGGAACCCCAAGCTACTCGTCGATGTCGATGTAGTACGAAACTCGTCTTCAGGGGACCACTTACTCTGCCAAAAGTATCAACAAAGCAAGGGTGAGTACAGGGTGTACTCCTCAAGACTTCTGGCTAGTGGAGTTGTTTTGCGAAAAGCCATCTTTTGTTTATAAGACAAGAGGGAGAGAAGAAGCTCGTCTAATCAGAGTATTTTAAAAGGGGATAAGAGAGCGACATCTCCTAAGTATTGATCATCTTCTTTTGATATCCACCGAATCATCATCATCATCATCTCCTGAACTGGGATCACCCCCTCGTACCCATGAGGAAGCATCCTTAACAAACATTAGTTGCCAAGTTTTACGATTAGTTTCATGTTCTCTATGATCATCACGTCCGTTCCCAAGTCGTCCATAACCGTGGACACGGCTTTCCGAAAGATTATTACCCTGCAGGGGTGTACAACTTTACCCACACATACCAACCGACTCTTAATGCCACTTGACACACTTCTTTGGTGTGCTGACAGAGGGCGTGGTTGGACACGACCTTTACCTTGCTTTCGCCGAGACCATGAGTCACGCAATAAGTATGGTTCCACCGTAACGGGTCAAATCCCGAAGGCGGTACTTAAATATGTGAGGAGGTTGGTTCACCAGGAACTCCATCGACCCCAAGCAACCCCGGCCATGCTTACCTACCTGTTATGAATGCACCAACTTCACCCGGCAAATCCTTCAAAAGATTTTCTGTGCATATGTCGAATGGAACGCCCGAACGCCCGAACTATGTGACTCATGGAATCTACTAGGCAAGTTAATAACAGATAAGCAGATCTTCGAGAGCCTTGTACTTGACTTGGTTATTGTTAGTCAAGTATTATTCGTCGACCTTCGATCTTCGTTGGTCTTGTTCTCGGTCTTCGATCTCGATCTCGATATCGTATTCTATCGGGAAGAACCAAACACCGGAAATAAAGGGGAAACAATCAACACATGGCATCGATGCAATGCTCAAACAAGAATTATGATATGACAAGTTAATTTGTATTGAATTAAAACCCTAAAGCATGTTCGACAAATTAATCGGGGTTCCGAGAGGTGAAAACCCTAATTCGGAGAAACTCTGGAACATATGAGAGGGGTTGATTAGTTCTCTAATTAAACTTGCCATTTAAGTTGTTGAAAAATGCATGATTATAGCTTAAATATCTAGGTTTCATTTTTCTGAACATTTTGATATATTATTTGTATTTTTCTGAATTACAGATTAAAAGTTATTGAATTTACAACATTTAATCAATTTCTGGAATTATAAAACCTTTTCTTTATTTAAATAACTCTGGGAAAACCTTTTTACACCGAGGGCTGGCCAGCCAGTATGGCTGACATGTGGGCCATAGGCCACACAGACAAGCCACGCAGGAAAGTGGGACAGGGGGGTGGGGGTGGGTGTTTCTCACCAAGGCGGTAGCTAGCCGCTGCGGCTGCCAGGTGGGGCCTGGGACACGCTGGCGGTCCACGCAGGCGCCACGCGAGCCTCGCCGGCGAGCACGTCAGACACGGCGGGGAACGGCGGCAGAGGGCAAGCGGGGATGTGTGTGTGCGTGCGTTAGATAGGGAGGGACGAGGAGAGCCAGAAAATGGGGGCGCCGCCCTATTAGGGTCACCGGAGCTTTGGCTGCAACGAGCTCCGTCGGCGGCCCGCACAGGTGCTCGTCGCGGAGACGGTAGAGAGGAGGAGGGAGGGATTGGAGGGGTCTGTGAGGACGGAGAGATCACCCTGGGGACATTGGTGGCGACGGAAAGATGAGATGAGGTCGGCAACGACGGCGATTGACGACGACGGCGGTCGTCGGTCTCGAGGAATACGAGGTCGTGGGCATCGATTGGGGGCACCCCACGTTGATTCCGTTGGCGAGGAGGAATCTGGAACCAAGGAGAAGCTCAAGGCGACCTTGGCAGAGCACGGGGAGGCCGGAGACGGCGGGACGACGACGAGGTCCGACGGTTAGGGTTTGGGTCCGCGCGCGGGAGAAGAGAGAGAGGTCTCTGGGGAGGTGAAGGAGTGGATAAGGGATCAAGGGCGTCGAGGGGGCGTCCTTATCCTCTCTTGCAGCGCGACGAACAGCGGAGCGCAGGCGGCGGGGATCAACGGCGGCGCCGGCGACACCGAGCAGTGCGCCTGGCTGGAGGAAGACGACGGGAAAGGAGGGCGAAGCGGTACGGGATGGAGTGGGCCGCTGCTGGGCCGTGGTGGGCTGCAGCAAAGGTTGCAAGGAAGAGGAAGGAAATGGGCTGCGCGGCCTGGGTGCTGCTGCTCTATTTTTTTTATCAAAAACATCTTTCTTTTCCTGTTTTCTATTTCTGTTTATAATTTCAATTCAAATCTGTTTTGAATTATTTCAGAAGTACTAGAAGGCTTTCAAAATATATAAATTAATGAGGGACCCTTCTATTCAACTTGGGTTCCAACTATTTTGATACTTTTCAAAATATTTTCAAACCATTTTGAATGCTTCAAAGAGAGGGGGAAGATTATGGTTTTAGGGTTTGATTTGTTTTCTTCAATGCACAATTTAAATGATGATGCTCATGAATGCGCAAACAAAACCCTAACTAAAGATTAAATACAACTGGGGTGTTACAATCCATGGGCATGGACGCCAAGGGCCTGGTGGCGCTGCTAGGATCGTATTACGTCAAGCGCTTCCACAACATTAGATCCATCATGAGGCCCTACCCGCCAGTGGATAACCATCAAGCTGACATCTGGGTCGGCGCTCGACGGTGGAAGCCAGGGAGGAGGGTCGCGACACAGTGAAGGTATATATCGACCGGATCACACACGGGGTGGCAAAAATTGCCAGGGTCAAAGAAGAATTCCTAAAAAAGGGCACCTCATCGCCGCCGTCCATTGTAGGCCTCCTTCGGCAATGGTAGGGTGAACGGTACGGTGGAGGGGTGTTTTTTGGGTGCCGAAGGAGGGCCTCCGGAGTCACCCTAGAGACGACTCGGTAGGCTAGGGTTCATGTGCGTATTCCACCTCGAAGCATGAACCATATCACATTATGCATATCAAAAGCATTGGGGCCATACTCATAGGGTGTGATTGGTAGCCCACAACACTTGGAAACATGACCGTTGGATGCAAAAATGACAGATTGTTGCCCAAGCGATGCCACGTTGTGGCCAGCACACACGTTAAAGCAGTGCTTAGCCAGGCCTAGTGAAAACGGCCAATTCAGCCGTTTCCCAAAGCCACCCTACCGGCTGCCTCCTGAGAGCCAACTTCCACCTCTTGCTGGAGGAGTTGCTGCGACTGCGACCATGTAGATGGGCGAGCTCCCGTGTTTCAGCGAAAAAGGAGGATGGTGTTTTTCGGTCATCTCCCGAGGAAATTCTGCCCTTATATCTACCTCTTCCCTTACCTCGAAATGCCAAACAACCATTGCCCGCTTCGAGGTCTCTTCTCCCGGCTATGGAAAATCTCAAGGCTGGTAACCTCCGAGCGGCTAATCTCCAAAAGGCAAATAATAAAAGTGTTTATTATCATATCTCATTAGTTCATTATGGTTTTATGCCATGATATAACTGTATCAATAGTAAACATTGGTACACATGTGGTATGTAAACAAAAAAATGTCCCCAGTAGCCTCTATTCAGCTAGTTCATTGAGCAACTAATGATCAAGCTTTCCTACTCATGGAGCATTTATGCCAATTGACAATGAAGTCATATCATTGGTGAATGATGTGATGGACATTACCCAATATAATTATTGCAACATGATCAATTCACAAAGTTCATCGTTGCAATAGTTAGAAACAAAGTATCCTATTTCTTAGACTGTGAGATCATATTTAATCAGCATCAACCGAAACTGCTTTGATTGCATCAACCATCACATCATAACATGGTGACCATAAAGGTGTATATTAGGTATTCCAGAGGGATATGTTGAGGCTTATGTACCGAGATCGGGATTTGTTCTCTTGTGTGACGGGAAGATACACCGGGCCCACCCGGTGAGATTTCGTCCATAATGTTACGCATCATGTGACTAGGTCACGGGGATGGAATATCATGAAATAAGTAAAGCAACACTTGTCAGGAACAAGATTGAAAAAGGTATGGTGATAATGATGATCAGATCCTGGAGAAGTCAAGTATTGAAGTAAAAAATGGAATTGGACTCGACGTTTATGGTTCAAACGATATTAAAGATCGTGGGGTGCATAGGGACATTGTGGGTGTCGTGGTATTGCCGACGAGTACGCCATGGAGGGGTCCTCACAATGCGTGTTTAGAGACATGGGGGAAGGCGGACGGTTGACGGGTACGAGGTAACACAGCTTACCCAGGTTCAGATCCCACGACGGTGGCAGAATCCTACTCCTGCTATAAATCACTATAATAGCGATACGACGAGTTACAGGGATTGGCTTGCTATGCGAGGTGACTAGAGAGTCTAAGTTATCGTCTTGTGTTGTGACCTAAAGGCTCTCATAGGCCCGACTTATATAGTCGCCAGGTCCTAGGGTTACAGGTAAAGTCCTAGTCGGACAGGTTACAGAGTCCTACACTGCTTATTACTAGTCTAATGTGTCTTGCACTCCAAGGCTCCGGGTACGTCAGTGACTCCTCCGTAGCCTTCCTTTATCCGGCATGGGCCTCCCTTCTGGATCCATCTAACTGGGCCGCCCAGCAGGCTATGGGCCATGCTACCAACTATGGGCCACCCGGGTTAGCCGGATAAGAGACATGCTATGGGGACACCCATATAGCATATCCCCAACAGTAGCCCCCGGAGAACTCCGAGATCTTGCGCCGCCTTGCGTCTTCACGTTGAATGCTCCATGTAGATGAATGTCGGCAAATTGTCAAGCAATATCTTGTAGTCCTCCCAAAGAACCCTGCAAGGTTTTCTTCGTCTTCGACTTGTAAGCCGGAGAATTGCTGAATCTTCCATCGTACTCTTCTCGTAGCCGGACTGGATCCGTCCATGCCGGAATATTCCGATGTGATGGTTCACCTGCTCGTGTCAGCTATGACGACGTAGACATAGGTCATTAATGCCTCATAACTCACACATGCAGAGAAGGCAATCATGTCCATTTTTCCCGCACGAGCGATACAAACCGTTGGTGGCGACGGTTGGAAACATGGCGAAATTTCCGCGCACGCGCCCGCATATGTCTCCCACGCGTCAACCATTCGATCATCTTGCATGAATCTTGACGCCAGGGGTTATAAATTGTGACTGTGGTGAACTTTTTACTTTTCACCTTATTCTCCTCCTGCGTCATCTTCTTCCTCCAGCGAGCGCCTCCTCAAGCTCTCCGCGCGATTGCGAAAAACCCTAGCCCCTCAATCCTCCCAATCACCACCTCAATCTCTCCAATGGCCAGCAGCGGCTCTGCTCTCTCCATGGCGGCATCAGGCGAAGCTGCGGCGAAGCCGGCGAGCATCGTCCTCGTGCCTCCAGAAGGCCTGGTGATCCCCAAGTCTGCGGTGGTCGAATCCACCGGCGGCGACCACAATCCAGCAGAGCTAGAGCTGCTGGAAGAGGAAAATGACTCCCACAAGGGGGACTGGCGTGGTTCAGACATCACGGACCACGACATCAAGGAGCTAATCATCGAGGGATACCTCCCCGTGACGGAGGGGCTCGCCTCGCGGGCGGCGCCGGCCAGCGAGGTCACCCCTTCTCCCCAATCCGAAGAGACGGTGTACCTCAAATCCCAACTAGTACGCGGCGTCTCCCTGCCCATCTCCATTTTCTTCCTAGTTGTCCTCAACCATTGCCGAGTACAGCCCCAAAACCTCTCCCCCAATAGCATCCTCGCACTTAGCAACTATGCGGCGCTTTGCGAGGGTTACTTAGGGATTAGGCCTAGGCTAGATCTCTTCATTTACTTCTTCACCGTCAAGCGGGAAGCCACAGTCGGCAAGGATGAGCTCAGGAATTATGGCACAATTAGTTTTAAGATCCGGCCTGGACGACGGTTCACCGACATAGTCGGCCATGAATCATGTAAAAACTGGCAAAGGACGTACTTCTACGGCCCATATATCCCTCTAGCTGGCCGAGAAGCTACGTACCCAGACTTCGTCGATGGAGCTGCCACCGAAGCCTTCACATGGAGATCCCAATCCTCCCTCCCTCCGACATCGACGCTTTCCACGCTATAAGGCGGATAGAGTGGTTCGTAGAGACGGGTCTGACCGGATTGGACCTGGCCATGTGCTGGTTCGTCAGGCGGATCCAGCCTCTGCAACACCGCTCGAAGCTGATGCATGAGTACACCAAGGATAGGAAGGATAGCTTCCGCATCTTCGAGGAAAATTTCTCGAGTGACTCCGTCAAGCTCTAACTCAAGGACATCGTCAAGGTGAAGGATAGGAAGCGTGGCTTCACCATCACCTACGACATGTTCGTTGACGGCTTGTGCCCAAAGGTATGATGTTTATTTGTCATGTATGACATATACTCCAGTTCTTCTGTCTAACCCTTACCATCTTCATCTAACACTTGTGGGATTTCACTTAACAGCTTAGCAGTCTAGAGGAGGATAGCATGGCTATCCAAATCTATGACCCAAAGATGAAGGAAGTCACCGCCGTGTCCGACGACGATGTCCCCCTGGCGCGAAATTGGAAGAGCTCCACCTCTGACGCTGTCGACGGAGGCAAGAAGAAGAAGACATGGGGTGGAGCCTCCAAGAAGACTACTGCGCCCTGGAGGCGGAGAAAAGAAAGATTACCGGGGTCCCTTTTGCCAAAGCACCCCCTGTTGTGTAAGCTTCTTTCTCTCCGACATTGTCCATTGCTTGTCTTATTCCTGTACTTATACTTTTTGCACATTTCAGGAAGAAGGCCACTACCAGTGTGAAGAAGACCTCCAAAACTTTGGGGGCTTCTAGAAATATCAAGTATATGTTGCATCGTGACGTGTCTCCCCACGCATCTCCCGCCATCGCCCCTGTCACTCCCAGCGTCCAGCCTACGCCTGCTCCGACAAGATCACATGCCAAAGATGCATCCGGACCTTCCACCATGGAAGTGGACTCAGCTGCGTCCGCGGAGCATGCCGTTGTCGGCGAACATGCAACACCGGAAAGTGCCGCAACCCATATGGCTAAAGCTCCGACTAAGGATGCCATCGGTAGCGGTAAGGCAGTGGTGGAGAGTGGTACATCTGCTGAAGGCGGCATCTCCGCACCCAAGACAACCGTAGAGTTCCTGAAGATAGTCTACCCGACACTTACGCCGAGTAGCTCTGCTTTGGCTCCTGGTGCAGCGCCGACATCTCCGACACGCGGTCTTGAGGAGCTTCTTCGACAAGAAGATATTTTGCAAGGAAACAACCTTTCCTTCGGCAAGTTTCTTGCTAAGAGAGCTACAAACCTCAAGATCATCGCACTTGTAAGTTTTACTTGCCTTTTTCATTTCATATGAGTATCTCGCTGTAGCCCCCGAGGATTTAGACAGAAAACCATAGGTCTTTGCATCTAAATGCTCTAAGAGTGACTAAGCTAGAAAACTTCTCACTATAGCCCCCAAGCATATAGTTTGAATGAATCATTTTGACTAGATGCTTTCAGAGTAGCATACGCAGTGTTTGTAAATTTTGATACTGAAGCCCCAAGATTCTAGTTGAAAACTGAATTAGTTCTGACTAGATGCTTAAAGAAATACTAAGCATATGACTGAATTAAAAAATTTATACTGTAGCCCCCAAGCTTCTAGTTGAAAACTGAATCAATTCTGACTAGATGCTTAAAGAAAGACCAAGCATATTGCCAAGTTAAAAACTCTCATTGTAGCCTCCAAGCCTCTAGGTAGATATTTATCCGGCTAGATGCTCCAAGTAGACTAAACAACATGAAATTTTCTTTCCATAGAACGAGAATGCTCGGAGAGGCGTGGCCAACGAGAAGTACCAGAAGATGCGTGCAGACCTGGAAGCCAAAAAGGGTAAAACTGCCTTCTTGAAGGAACAAATCATCAAGAGCAAGCGTCCATTTTTTCTTTCTTTTTCTTATTCGGACTTGGTCTTGTGCCAACCTTCTCCGAGTACTCACTATGTACTATTCTTTCTCCGACTTGCAGAAACCATTTCCAAGGCTAAGGATATTGTAGAGAAATCCAAGCACATCCAGCAGATGGATAGCAAAAACAAGATCCTTAAACAGGAGAGGAAGGATATGCTGAAGTTCCATGAAGACTCCATGAAAGTCCTGCAGGAGTCCGCCAACATAGAGATGAACCGCTTGAAGGAGGAGATCGTGATGCTAAACGAGCAGAAGAAAGCTGTCGATGAGAAAAATCAACGCAATCTTGAAGCATATAAGATCCTCTGACAAGATCGGGATTCTCTGGCAGAAACTCTCCAGCAGGCTGAGATTAGCATCTTCAGTAAGTGATTCTCCGTCTTGTACTTCTGTAAGTTGGATACTCTGAACTTTTTGTTTGATTGAACTCATGCGTTCTCTTGTCGGAAATTTGCAGCTCCTGTTGGTTTGACCCAGTCGCCTCCTCCACCAAAAGAATGCATGGTCCTTGCCGGCAACTTTATCAACACCGCCATCACGCAGGCCAAGGAGATAGCCAAGCACCTCCAGATCAACATCAAAGCGGTGGATTCCATGGCAAAGTTCTCGGAGATCTTGCGCTGATCCCCCGAGCGTATTGCAAGCTGGAAAGCTTCATGTACATGGGCTGACGCGAGGATGGCGCTGTCAATGGTCAAGGCGCACTATGAAAAGACATCGACAGGGTGACCTCCGGTATCCCCGACGTGGACGACGAAGGCCAAGCAATAGATCACAAGGATATCTTGGCTTCAGTTGCGGGTTTTGATACCAGAGTCGCCGAGTTGGTCGATCCTAACATCTTCGTGCCCATGAAAACTATTGACGGCGGCAACCAAAGCTCCTCCGAGCCCCTCAACACCGCCGACTTCGAGGAGGATGACTCTCCTGCTGCTGATGATGCTACGTCCAAGTCGCCTGCGCCAGAAGAATGAAAAACAATATGTAATATTGTTTCCTCTGGAATTTGGATGCGGAAAAAATTACGTGTTAACTTAAGGCGGAAAACAATGGTTTTTATGTCTTGCTACTCAAGAACTGGTTTCAGCATGTATATATTTTTAAGCAAGTGCTGGCTTATCCATTACTTCGGTTTTTATGCTTGACTTTTCGTGAGTCGTAAGACTCGTTGTCGGAACTATGCGCTCAGGCGATGATGCCCAATGACACCGTAAAAAACCTAAGCACAAAATCACCGACAATAAGTGCCAAAAGTCACTACTCCAAAATCCACATAAAACAACAAAGAACATATAGACCAGAAAACTTAAGCTAACGCCCGTAGGCGGATTTTTCACAAGTGCAAATGCAAAGCTTGTGCATAAAGGTTTTATACGATCCAAAAATGAACACTAAAGGAGGTAAAAGACTCAGAAATATGAGTGAACCAGAGAGCTTTATTTTATTGATCATATAATAGATACACAATAGATAAAAAATGCTAAGTGTAGAAAGGACGTAGTTGTGCTATGTTTCATGGCCGATCAAGCTCCGAGTAGTCATCATCCGGGTCACGTCGCTTACGCTTATGATCATCGTTGGGTATATCCTCTAGTTCACGATTGTCAACGAGGTAGTAAGACCCATTGAGTAGCGCCTTGCTTATGATGAACGGTCCTTCCCATGGCGGGGATAATTTGTGTGACTTCTTCTGCTTAAGTCGGAGCACAAGGTCCCCCTCTTTAAACGAGCGATGCCGAATGTGGCGGCTATGGTAGATGCGTAGCTTCTGCTGGTAGATGGAGGATCTTTGGCATGCTAATACACGCTCCTCCTCGATAAGGTCCACATCTAGGCGCCTGGATTCTTCAGCATCATCTTTGTCGTAGGCGGCAACTCTTGGTGAATCGAGAAGGATGTCAGAAGGTAGGATGGCTTTTTCTCCATATACCATGAAGTAAGGGGTGTAGCCGGTGGATCTGTTCGGTGTAGTTCGTAAACTCCACAACACAGATGGTAATTCCTCCGCCTAGGCTCTAGCTGCTCTATGCAACGGTGCCTCAAGACGTGGCTTGATCCCTTGTAGAATTAATCCATTGGCTCGCTCAACCTGACCATTAGACTGTGGGTGTGCCACAGAAGCAAGATCAAGTCGGATGCCTTTCTCCCAACATAAGCTTCCACTTCTCCGAGTGACAGGTTGCTACCGTTGTCGGTGATAATGCTGTGTGGGAGACCAAATCTCACCACTAGATCTCGGAAAAACCTAAGGGCAACTTCCCCATCAAGCTTTCTAGTGGGTTTATCTTCTATCCATTTGGTGAATTTATCAACTGCTACTAGCAGATGCGTAAACCCACATGGTGCCGTCTGCAACGGACCAACCATGTCCAGCCCCCAAACCGCAAACGGCCAAGTTATTGGTGTTGTTCGCAATTCTTTAGCTCGAACATGTGGTTGTCGGGCATAATACTGACATCCCATGCATGCCTCAACCAGGTTGTCAGGGTCCGCCTTCACGGTCAGCCAGTAGAATCCTTGCCGGAAAGCTTTAGCAACCAACGATTGAGGAGCGGCGTGATGCCCGCAATCTCCGAGATGGATTTCGCGGAGGATTTCAATACCTTCTTGCCAGGAAACACACTTAAGGTATACACCAGTAGTATTTCTTTGGTAGAGTTGTCCATTGATTATGGTATAGCCCTTCGCTCGACGTACTATTTGCCGTCTTTCGACTTTGTTGTCGGTCAAAGTTCCGTCTATGAGGTATTCTATGAACGGTTTTTTCCAAGCCGGAGGGACCTTTGTCAATGTGTGAACGAAAGAGTCAACTCTGTCCGGGTTGTCTATATCTGTTCCCTTCACGGATGGTGTCCGTATATGCTCCAGGAAAATGCTAGGTGGAATTTGTTTGCACCCTGACCCAAGATTAGACAGGGATTAGCCGCCTCGTTTTTCTCCCTAGGTACATACTTGACCTCGTAGCCCAAGAAGCTCTTGGCTATCTCGTCCACTTTGTCTCGATATGCCGCCATCATAGGGTTCCGCGTGTTCCAGGTGCCAGCCACCTTCTGGGCAACCAAGTCGGAATCTCCACAGCAAACTATGTGCTTGATGCCAATATCCTTGGTTATGCATAGTCCGTGAATGAGTGCTTCATACTCCGCCATGTTGTTCTTAGCCTCGAAGTGGATCTGCAGAACGTAGTGTAGCTTTTCCCCAGTTGGTGAATGTAGCAGCACACCAGCCCCCAAGCCATTGAGTAGCTTTGATCCTTCAAAGTGCATCACCCAGTATTCTGGTTCTGGTATAGGGGTAGCATCGGGTATCTCCGTCCAGTTACAATGAAATCCGCCAAGGCTTGTGATTTGATAGCGCCGCGCCTCTTGTAGGTGATCTCGAAGGCGACAAGTTCAATGACCCACTTCGCAACCCTTCCTGTAGCGTCATTGTTGTTGATGATGTCGGACAGTGGAGCTTTGCTCACAACTGTGATGGGGTGATCCTGGAAGTAGTGCCTTAGCTTCCGAGAAGCAAGGAACACTCCATAAGATAGCTTCTGGTAGTGCGGGTAACGTTGCTTGGACTTCGTCAAGACCTCGCTTACATAGTAAACTGGTCATTGAACTCCGTACTCATGCCTTTGTTCCTTCCGCTCTACCACGACGATGATGCCGCCATGTAAATTAACATTGGCTCGCCAGGCTCAGGAGCGACAAGGATAGACGCTGAGGAAAGTATCTCCTTGAGCTGCTTCAATGCTGCATCTACCTTGTCTGTCCAGGTGAATTTGTCCGCCTTCTTCAGCAACTTGTACAGTGACATAGCCTTTTCTCTAAGTCGGCTGACGAACCGACTAACTGCTGCAACGCAACCTGTTAGCTGTTGTATGTCCTTTAGGCATGTAGGACAGTTTATGTTTAGTATGGCCTTGATTTTCTCTGGGTTGACCTCGATTCCACGCTGGGAAACAATAAAGCCCAACAATTTGCCAGCTGGAACCCAGAAGACGCACTTCTTAGGGTTAAGCATCATGTTGTATTTCCATAGATTATCAAAGGTTTCTTTTAAGTCGGAGATTAATTCGTTTGATTTTTTAGACATCACCGCTATATCGTCCACATAGGCGTGAATGTTCCGACCAATTTGATCGTGCAGGGAACGTTGCATTGTTCACTGATACATAGCACCTGCGTTTTTCAGCCCAAAGGGCATCGTGACATAGCAAAACATGTCGTAGGGTGTAGTGAACGAAGTGGCCAATTGGTCCGACATCCTCATCTTGATCTAGTGGTATCCTAAGTATGCATCGAGAAAACACAAAAGCTCCGAGCCAGCCGTAGAGTCAATGACTTGGTCAATGCGAGGCAAAGCAAACGGATCTTTGGGACATGCTTTGTTCAAGCCGGTGTAATCAACGCACATTCTTAATTCTTTGGTTCCCTTTTTGGGGACAAGTACATGATTGACCATCCATCAGGTGTGAAGGACTTCTCGGATAAATCTAGCCTTAAGTAACCTAGCTATCTCTTTGCCTATGGTGCGTCTCTTCTCATCTCCAAAGCATCATAGAGGTTGTTTCACTGGTTTACATTTTTGATCAATATTCAAGCTGCGCTCGGCAAGTTCCCTAGGTACACCTTTCATGTCGGCAGGTTGCCAGGCAAAGATGTCCCTGTTCTCATGGAGGAACTCGACGAGCGCATTTTCCTATTTAGGGTCCAGGTTCGTCCCAATGGAGGTGGTCTTGGAGGCATCGCCTACCACAAGTTCCACCGACTTGGTCTCGATGGCGGCCTTAAATGCTGGTGCGGAGTCAGAAATCTGTTTCTTCGACGCGGGCATCTCCGAGGCATCGACCTTACTCTGGATCTCCTTGAACTCTTCGTTGTAGAGGACATCTTCTGCGTAGGCTGCTTCTCCAATCTCGCAGTCCCTTGCTTTGGTAAAGCTTCCGGATACGATGATGACGGTCCGGGTATCTTGAGCTTGTTGTAGACGAAGCATGGCTTTGCCATGAAGGCATGGAATATGTCGCGGTCGAATATGACATGGTACATGCTCTTGAAGGGGACCACCTCAAAGGTCATGCGTTCTTGGCGGTAATTATTGACATCACCAAAAGCGACCTGAAGTGTGATGCATTCAAGGGACCGAGCCTCCCGACCAGGAACTACGCCGTGGAAGATGGTGTTGGTCCGCCTTAGGTTTTCCTCCGTCAAGTTCATCTTCTGCAGTGTATCCAGGTACATGATGTTGATGCTGCTTCCACTATCCACCACATTTGATGAACTCGTTGCCGTCAATCAAGGGGTTGATGACCATGGCGTATTGGTTCTCCATAGGATGAGTTTTGGGTGATCCTTCCTATCCCAAGTAATTGGAATCTCTGACCAGCGCAGGAACTGGGGAACTGGGGGTAGAGTAGCCATCAGTATCCTCATGGAGGACTTCTATTGTCGGACGTTGGGGGTGCCAAGGAAAGTGTGGAAAACTGCCGCCTTCTACTCGAAGGGGTTCTTGCCCTTGGCGTCGCTCTTGGCGGCGTGCTTGGGGTCCACGTCCTCGTCCATGTCACTTGAATCCTTGGACTCCTCCTCCTTCTTTCCTTTGCCCTTTCCTCACGATCTGTTCTTCCGACTTCGTTTATAGCCGGACTCCGGGTCTTCCTTGAGGTCGTTGACGAACTTGCAATGGAGATTGGTGTGTGTGGATTTTCCGTTGGCATCGAGGTGTACGAGGCACGGCATATTGCAGTACTCCTCATAGGTCTGGGGAACACGGAGCGCTGCCTAGGTAGTTTCACTTCCTCGCTGCTGCCCACGACCAGCCCCCCGTCGTCGGCCACGCTGTCCGCCATCACCTCTTCCTACAAAAGTCATGGAGACCATGTCGGAGGCTTGGTTTTCTTCTGGCGGGTTCTTCCGCTTTGTGTTGCTGTTCCTCTTAGCTTGGGTTGGAATTGCTATTGCCGGCAACAATCCGTGAGCGTCGTCATCGACATCCACGAACTCACTAGCTAGCTGGATCATCTGATTGAGGTCGGGCTGGTGGTTGTCCTGCAGGCGCTTCAACGTATGTCGGAGCAGCGTACCTCTTTCCAATCCATCGATGAAGGCGGACATGGCGGTCTGGGAGTGCACTCCTGTGCTGGAGTTCTTCATATCCAACCAGCAGGAGAGGTAGGCGCGAGATGACTCGTCTTTCTCCTGCACGCACCACTGTAAGTCGCCAACATTACAAGGATGTTTGTACGTACCCTCGAAGTTCTTGGTGAATGCTTCTTGCATGTCCAACCAATTGCAGACAGATTTCTCTGGCAAGTCATCGATCCATTGTCGGGCCGTGCCAGCCAGCATCAACGGGAGGTACTTGACAGCGACATTGGGGTTTCCCCCGGCGATCTCCACCGTGTTGCCGTAGTCCTGCAACCATGTAGATGGCTTGGCGGTGCCGTCATAGGGCTTGATGGTCTTGTCAATCCGGAAACCCTTGGGGTAAGCTGCGGTCCGTATCACGGGTCCAAAATAGCGTGGTCCCAAGTATGCTCCATCCCGGGCCTCATGGATTTTGTCCAGGCATGATCGTGCGTCGTATGGCTCCAGGCTTCTCTTCTTCTTTTTGCCATTAGGGGATGGGCTGCGTGAACGATGCGGGCCTCCTCCGCTATGGTGGCTGTTGGGTGGTGACGGAGGCGGAGGTGGCGGTGGGTTAGCCTTCTTGCTATTTCCCTAATGCGACGCCTCATGCTTGCCACCGTTGCTTGTCGGACACGGAGGGTCATGACACGACCTGCTCTTGTGTCCTTGGCTGCACTCTCCATCATGATGGGCATGCTTCGCGTTGTCGCGGATGACGATACTGCATTGCTTTGGCAGAGGCATGTCCACGCGATGGTGAGCCTTGGGGTCTTCGCGATGTCGGGGAGATCGGGACGGTGGAGATGTGCGATGAGGATGAGCTTTGCCTCCGTGATCGGAGGATATGGGGATAGCGTCCTTCCTATTGCGCGCATCCCTCCATATTCGTTCTGATGAACCCGTTTGGGACCCGACTGTGACACCCCCGGGATCAGGGCTAAACAAATCCTAGACCTCCGTCTGACATAAGCTTAACCTTGAGCTCGAGAATATCCAGAGAAGAATCGGCAACATAACAGTGACCCTACGACACAAAATTTATTACAGCAAGCTCATAACTGAGCAGAGAACCAAATTATTACTAGCAGAGGTCACTGACCACAAACATCAAACAACGGAAGGCAAATTATGCTATTAAGTATAGCAAACTTAACAAATAGCCTAAGAGGCCTAAAGCATAACGATGACGTCCCAGCCCATAGATTCCAGGCTGCCGGCCGGGAACCCCAAGCTAATCGTCGATGTCGATGTTATACGGAACTTGTCTTCAGGTGAACACTTACTCTGCCAAAAGTATCAACAAAGCAAGGGTGAGTACAGGGTGTACTCCGCAAGACTTATGGCTGGTGGGGTTGTTTTGCATAAAGCCATATTTGTTTATAAAACAAGGGAGAGAAGAAGCTCGTCTATTCAAAATGTTTTAAAAGGGGATAAGAGAGCGACATCTCCGAAGTATTGATCATCATATTTTGATATCCACCAAGTCATCATCATCTAAACCCTAACTAGGATCACCTCCTCGTACCCATGAGGAAGCATCCTTAAGAACACGTTGATCTGCCAAGTTTTACGATTAGGTTATAGTTCTCTATGATCTTGAGTCCGGTCGCCAAGTCTTTCATAACCTTGAACACGGATTTTCAAAAATATTTAACCCTACAGGGGTGTACAACTTTACCCACACGTACTAACCTTCTCTTAATGCCACTAGATAAGCCATCTTCCTTGGAAGGCCGGCAGAGGGTGGTTAGACACGACCTTACCTTGCTTTCCCCAAGACCATGAGTCATGCAATAAGTATGGTTCCGCCATAATGGGTCAAATCCCGAATCCGGTACTTAAATATGTGAGGTGAGGTTTATTTACCAGGGGTGCTATCTACCCCAAGCAACCTAGTCCACGCTTCCCTACCTGTTATGAATGCACCTCCTTCACCGCCTTCGAGAAGATCCATAATGCATGTCGAATGGAACGCCCGAACTATGTGACTCATGGAATCTACTAGGCAAGTTAGTTAGTCATGAGGTTGTCCATGCCCCGTGTGGTTGTACGCTCGTCTTGGTTCCAAAGGGAAGAACTCAGGTCCTAGTGGTGGCGAGCATGGGACCAGAAAAACCACATCCCACCGTGGCCTCCAATACAAGCTTTAGCATGTTTAACTTATATCACCTCTGATATCATCTCATAATGTTCTCCTGTCATACTAGATTCTCTCCATCTGATACATCATCTGGATGAACCAGACTCAACAGCTATGCATGGCTAAGCAGGACACAAATAATAGCTCTAGCAGTGCACACAAGCCAAACCTAGTTATGCTAGGAGCAGAGGATCAGGTAATATAAGCTCAAAGGGAGTATGCAATAGATAGGATACTCTATCTATCGATAAAATACCACAATAGAATCGTATGCATCATGGCAGGAATTGAAATGCTTTCGAAATCATAGGATTATATCATGGTGGGGCTATGCTTGCCTTTGCCTGTTGATACCCAATACAGATCTTCGGGTTCATCAGCTTGACTTGTGCGACGACCACAAGGATATAGCTCTTCAGGGTTCATCTTGTTGTCATTGTTCATCGATGACCTTCGATGGTGTTAATCTTGATCTTTAGTCTTGGACCCTATCTCGATTCTGATGTCGTATTCTACCAGAGAAGAACCAAACACCAGAAAGAAAGGAAACAATCATCACATGGCATCGATGCAATTCTCAAACGAGGATGATGATATGACAAGTTAAAAGTTATTGAAATTGAAACCCTAAACATGCTTGGTCATTTTAAACGGGGTCTGAGGGGTGCAAACCCTAACTCGGGGAAACCCTAGATGCATATGGGAGGTTTCATTTTGTTCTATAATTAAACTTGTTATGTAAGTTGTTTAACAATACATGATTATAGTGTAGTTAGATAGAGTTCATTTTTCTGAACATTTTGATATATTATATTTTTTTTGAGTTAATATGAATTAGTTATTGAATTTACAAGATTTAAACAATTTCTGAAAATATTAAACCAAATTGTTAAACTTTTTACACCACAGCAACAGCTAGCCGCAGAGACAGACAGATGGGCCCTAGGCTAGCTCATCCTCCATGTGGCAGGGTGGGACCCAGGCCGGGTTGACTGGGGGCTGACCGCGCCTGCTGACGCCGGGGTGACGTCTCCGTGATGTCATCGACACCGGTGAGCCACAAAACTGCAAGGGAACGACGACAGGGGCTCGCGAGGCTGCGCTAGGGCATGTGCTGGAAGAAGGCTTGCGCGACGGACGGTTTAGTGGCGGTGCCGCTCCAATTTGGTAGACGGGGCAGCAGATACGGCAAGGTCTAACGGTGGTGGGCAGCGATGCTCGATGCAGGCGTGATACAGGCAGAGAGGAGGAGAACTGAGGGGTCCAGGAGGTGTAGTAGCTCACCACGAGCATGATGGGAGGGTCAGCGTGGCCGGGTAAGGTCGAGGTCGACAGCTATGGCGGCGGGGGAGCTTGTCGGAGACGGGAAATAAGTGGTCGGGACGGCCGATTGCGGGCACCCCGCATCGATTCCTTTGACGAGGAAGTTCGGCACGGCAAGGCGAAGATGATGGCATCCTCTAAGGAGCTCGGGGAGTCATGGAACGATGACGAAGAACAGGTCCTGTGGCGGCTAGGGTTCGGTTCAGAGGAAGCGGGAGAGAGGGAGTCCGTGAGGGAGAGAAAAAGGGATAACGAAGGAGTGGCGTGCCCGGGTGCTCCTTATCCTCTCCAGGGGGCGGCAGAGTGCATGAACCGCAACGCGGAACGACGACGGCATCGCCGACGACACGTAGGAGATTTCTGCCTGCGGGGAAGACGACAGTGTGAAGGGGCAAGTTGGGCTGGGCCGCAGGGTGCTGCGCGAGCGGCAGGAGAGGAGAGAGGGAGGGGTTGGGCTGCGGCCCAGATAGGTAGGGTTCTGTTATTATTTTGCAAATTCCTTTTCTTTTTTCAGAATCTGTTTTCTCTTTTGAAATTCATTTTTAAAACTGTTTTGAATACTTTCAAAACACCAGAGGGTTTTATAGAATATATAAATACTTATGAGCCCTTGTATTCAATTTGGGCTCCAACATTTTTGGTAGTTGTAAAATACAAAACCATTTCGAACTGATTTCAAATAGAGGGAGATGATAGGGTTTAGGATTTTGTTTTATTTCTCAGATGCACAATTTAAGATATGATGCTCATGCAATGCATAATCAAACCCTAATTAAAGATTAGCTAAAGCTGAGGTGTTACAGGTCTATCCCCCTTACGAGAATCTTGACCCGAGATTCCAAAGGTAGGAAAAGAGACAGAGAGAGAAAGAAACATGACCACTCTAAAGATCAGAGGGAAACACACTAAACAACACACCGAGTATCTCATGGTCAACTCTTGGATGGAGTGTTTAGAAACAACTCTGAGATGACAAACATGAAACACGTCAAGATAACGGAGGAAACAAGAGGAGAAGGTTTCAAGTGTTAGATAGATGGTCTTCATAAGGATTGAGACCATAGAGCGTCAGAACAATTTAAGCTTCTGAAAAGGAAGGTTCCAACAGAAAGAACATGACCATAGACTTCGATAGGGAACCTCTACTAAACGACTTAAGTAGAGATGTCAGGTTGTGGAGATTTGGATCAACAAAACCAAGATGTTGAACTACTTTTGACATAGAAGGGTCACTCTTTCATTCAACAGAAGGCCAAGACAGAAAGGTGTGTTGGGTGGAGAGGACTCATAAGAGCCACAAGAAACATGCAATCAAGAGGAACTACAAATTACCAAAATCATAGGCACTCTTATAACATGGTTGAGAAAATGAAGGAAACTCTTTATTCATCCAGGTCTATCAAAATCTTTGCCAAAGATCGTGATATCACTTAGCACCTCTAAGATGAATAGTTAAGAAGATTCCTGATGACACGAGAAGAAAGGAACTTCATTCTCAGACTTCAATTACTTGTCACAACAAAACATTTACCAATATAAAAGGGTCTGGAGGATCGACCGAGAGACATTTAGCAACACTACTTTAAATGTTCTCCTCGATGTTCGAGAAATCAAACATCAAGTAAAGGTCAGAATTCAGATACAAAGGAAACCATAAGAACAACTCCTACAATAAATCATAGGAGAAGCCTCATGAGGAGTGGTTGTTATTGCTGAATCAAAAGAATATAACAAAAGGTCTTTCCGGCTAATTGTGGGTCAACCATTACAACAATCTTGTCAGATTATAGAGAGACCTATGTCAAAACCTTGAGGAACACTAACCATCGTTGCTGCTTGAGATTCAGCTTTGGTTAAGTGAAATGATACTTCAGACTCATCATATCTGAATATATAGTTTGCAACATTTACCTCGGAGGTAAAGTTACTAGATTCTCAAGATATGGACTATAGTGTCAAGCTCCAAAAGACCGAGCTAGATTGATATACCCATGTATTAGCAAATGGTCGAAGGACAACTACACACACATAAAGTACTATTAATAAAACACACACATGTGTCCTTAAGGAAATGAGTTAACTCTACTCGAATCCACGACGACATCTTCCAACATTTGCACGTGAATCAGAGAAGGTTACTTCTTACATCCAAAACACATACTTCGAGATGACTCAAAGATGATTCTCAAAAAGTTTCCAACATTAACGCCAAATGTTCCATATGAATCCAATCTAGCATGGAGAGGATAGGATATTTTCGATGGTCTCAACAACAAACTTATCGAGTGTAACACCCCACTTTTAGATAATTATATATTAGGGTTTTGATTGCGCATTCATAAGCATCACCATTTAAATTGTGCATTGAAGAAATAAATCAAACCCTAAAACCCTAGTTTTCCCCTCTCTTTCTTCGAAAGCATTCAAAAGGGTTTTGAATATTTTTGAAAACTATTAAAATAAAAGGAGCCCAAATGGACTAAAAGGGCCCCTGAGTATTTTATATACTTTGTAAACGCCTCTAGTATTTTTGAATTAATCAAAACAGAATTTGAAATAAAAATACAAAGAGGAAATACAAAAGAGAAATAGAAAAACAGTTTCCAGGAAAAAATAAGCAAAACCTACCTATCTGGGCCGAGACCACCCTGTCCCTCTCTCCCTGTCGCTCACACTCGCCCGCAGAGGCCCAACTGCAGCCCAGCCGGCCCATACCCCTTCGGCACCTTTCTCTTTTCTTCTTCCTCGAGCAGCCAGAGAAGCTACTGCCTCGCAGCGATGGAGCCATCCGATTCCGTGCCAGGATGCACGCCACCGCGCCTCTCTCTGGATGAAGATAAGAACCAACTCCGCACGACTCTATCGCCTCATCCTCATCCTCTCCCGTGCTCTCCTCCTTCCTCCCTGTGAGCTAGACGAACCCTAGTTTGCAGCAGCTCTGGTTGCCCGCCGATTCCATCCACCTTTCTGCCTCCTGAGCACACCAGCGAGATCCCCGACGACGTCTTCTCATTCTTCCTACCAAGTGGAGCAAGCCGAAGTGGCCTCAGGATCTCCAATCGCCACCTCCTTCCCCGACTCCGGTCATCACGATCGCCATCGATTCTGGCCATCCCGCTCCTCGCCGACCCCTCCACTGCGTTCCCAGTGAGCTTCTGAGCCTCCCCGTTCCTTCTGTGCTTCCTGTCTTGGACCATAGCACTCTCGCGTCGTGCGTCACCGCTCGCCGCCGTCGGTCACTGTCGAATCCACGCCTCCGGCAACCAAAACACAGCGACGCCGCCCCTATCATGCTCGCCTCTCTCCACTGGTTCTATCAGGCCTAACCTCGCAGCCTCGCTCACCGTCGTTCGCTGTCCCCGTCACCGTCCTGCAGGCCACCACCGGCGTGTTGTCACCCTGACGTCACCCGTGCGTCAACGTGCGCGCAGACCCGGTCAAACCCAGCCAAGGACCCACTTTGCCTGCGTGGCTTGCCTATGTGGCCTCTGGACCACAGGTCAGCCTCTCTGGCTAGCTTCTTCCCCGGTAAAAAATGCCCCACCCCCCTAGCCGACGTCAGCCATGTGTCAGCATGACGTAGTAAAACAATTTAAATGGTTTAATAATTTCAGAATTTGAATAAAACTTGTAAAATTCATAACTTATTATTTATAAGTCAGAAAAATATGTATAGTATATCAAAATGTTTAGAAAAATGAAACATAGCTATTTAAGCTATCATAATGCATTGCTCAACAACTAAAATAACAAGTTTAATTAGAGAAAAAAATAAACCCCTCTCATATACATACGGAGTTTCTCCGAGTTAGGGTTTTCATCCCTCGGAACCCCGACTAAATTGCCGAGCATGCTTTAGGGTTACATTTCAATGCAATTTAACTTGTCATATCATCATACTTGTTTGAGCATTGCATCGATGCCATGTGTCGATTGTTTCCCCCTCTTTGTCTGGTGTTTGGTTCTTCGTGGTAGAATACGATATCGAGATCGAGATCGAAGCCGAGGAAAACACCATCGAAGATCAAAGATCGATGAACAATACTTGACCAACTGTAACCAAGTCAAGTACAAGATTCCTGAAGATCTTCTTATTCGTTATCAACTGGCAAAGGCAAGCATAGCCCCACCATGATATAATCCTATGATTTCGAAAGCATTTCAATATGCATACGATTCTACTGTGGTCTTTTATCGATAGATATAGTATCCTATCTGTTGCATTACTCCCTTTGAGTTTATATTACCTGATCCACTGCTCCTAGCATAACTAGGTTTGGCTTGTGTGCACTGCTAGGGCTTATATACGTGTTTGCTTAGCCATGCATAGCTGTTAGTTCTAGTCCATCCAGATGATGTATCAGATGCAGATAATCTAGTATGATAGGAGAACATGATGAGATGATATCAGAGGTGGTATGATAATAAACATGCTAAGGCTTGTATGGGAGGCCACGGTAGGATGTGGTTTTTCTATTCCCATGCTCGCCACCACTAGAACCCGAGTTCTTGCCTCTTGAACCAAGACGAGCGTACATCCACACGGGGTAAATGGGGACCCCCTGATTGACTAACTGGCCTAGTAGATTCCATGAGTCACATAGTTCGGGCGTTCCATTCGAAATATGCATAGAAAAACTTTTGAAATATTTGCCGGGTGAAGTTGGTGCATCATAACAGGTAGGGAAGCGTGGACCGGGTTGCTTGGGGTCGATGGAGCCCCTGGTGAACCAACCTCGCCTCACATCTTTAAGTACCGGCTTCGGGATTTGACCCGTTACGACGAAACCATACTTATTGCGTGACTCATGGTCTCGGCGAAAGCAAGGTAAAGGTCGTGTCTAACCACCCTCTGCCGGCCTTCCAAGGAAGAGGGCTAATGATTCTGGCATTAAGAGAAGGTTAGTACATGTGGGTAAAGTTGTACACCCCTGCAGGGTAATAATCTTTCGGAAATGCGTGTCCATGGTTATGGACGACTTGGGAATGGACATGATGATCATAGAGAACTTGAACTTAATCGTAAAACTTGGTAGATCAACGTGTGCTTCAGGATGCTTCCTCATGGGTACGAGGGGGTGATCCTAGTTGGTAGATGATGATTATTTGGTGGATATCAAATGATGATGATCAATATTTCGGAGATGTCGCTCTCTTATCCCTTTTTAAAATACTCTGAATATACGAGCTCCTTCTCTCTCTTGTTTTACAAACAAAAGTGGCTTTATGCAAAACAACTCCATCAACCATAAGTCTTGCGGAGTACACCTTGTACTCACCCTTTTTTTGTTGATACTTTTGGCAGAGTAAGTGTTCCCTGAAGACCAGTTTGGTACAACATCGACATCAACGAGTAGCTTGGGGTTCCCGGTCGGCAGCCTGGAATCTATGGGCTGGAACGTCATCGTTATGCTTCAGGCCTCTTAGGCCATTTGTTAAGTTTGCTATACTTAATAGAATAATTTGCCTTCTGTTGTTTGATGTTTGTGGTCAGTGACCTGTGCTTGTAATAATTTGGTTCTATGCTCAGATATGAGCTTGCTGTAATAAATTTTGTGTCGTAGGGTCACTGTTGTGTTACCAATTCTTCACTGGATATTCTCGAGCTCAAGGTTAAGCTTACGTCAGACGGAGGTCTAGGATTTGTTTAGCCCTGATCCCGGGGGTGTCACAGTTCTTGGTATCGGAGCAGTACCGACCGTAGGAAAAGCTTGCTATTGGTCCATGTTGAGTTTAGTGTTTATGAAAACTATTTTAAAAGCTGAAAAGTATTTGCGAATACTCTAGTTTGCTTCTTTTACTCCTTATCCAGTGTCGCTCTAACTCTGGTTTATCTTATCTGGTGTTGACTTTGGAAAAGTTTTGATATATCTTCTGGTCTTTCAAAACTTATGTGCCTCCTTGGCATGTCATTTCTAAGCCAATTGACCTAGTGTTGAGTTCTCTATAGTTGTGTGTGTTGTGAATTCCTTGTTTCCCTTTGCTCTTGTTCATCTGAGAGATTTCTTTCCATCATGATCTTTCTATATTTCGGACCCGCAATATTATATTGTTGGATCTGCAGTGTTCTGTTCTAGGCTTCGAGGTTTCCTTTCGCCTTATGTGCCTCCTTTTTGTTTGTTGGGTACTTCAGAAGTCGTTTCTTCTCTTGGAAGCTACCTCGTGGTCACTACCTTGCAGTTTACGCTAAGTCACTCAAGTAGTAGTTTCTTATTTTCTCGGGTTTTAACCCTTGGACTTGAACTTAAGATCCCCGATTGTGCTGGATTCTGGTGTTGTGAATCTTGTACATGAAGCTCACCTTTAACCCAAGATCCATCCTTTTTACCCCTATCGTTAATGTTCCCACATAACCTCAGGATGGCTGGTATTACAATTCTAGCCTTCAAGCTTGTGGTCTTTGTCGCGATTGAATTGTGACAATGAAGGACTTCCCCTACAACATGCTATGGCAGATGTTCTTTAATGGGACCAGATAGATTACGAAAAGAGTACTCCTCGAGAGTCTCGCATCTATATTTGTGACTCTGACACACTTTACCCTTATATGCATTGGTTTTCGGAAGGTTGTTGACCTTGCATCCACATCTCGGGATTCTATCCTGAGCATGTTCTTTTCCCCTTGTTGTTTTCCGACCTTTATCTACCAGTTGGTAGCCAAGTAGTAAATGTGCATTGGTGTCTTCCGATGCAAGATACTCTTGTGGTCCGTCATGACAAACCATTTCGTGATGTCAGGAGAAACAAAATACAGTACCTCGTCATTTCTAAGACCAAGTCAAAGTGTTGTAACCCGCAGATCAAGAGGCATTGATTGTCTTCCATCTTTTCTATCTTAAAGTATCACACTCTTCTATACTAAGAGGTCGTGTTAAGTTTCATGACCCCTTAATGAAGTGATGCTTTTGCACATCGTTACCCACCCTTCCTCGAGCTTTGTGCTCGTGAGTGATGTGTGTGCATAATAATGTGGCCATCTGAGATTTTTAGCAATTATTATTGTTTTGAACTCTAAGGAAATTTGTGTCATTCTTAGTGTGATCAGTTAATCCTATCACTAAGCGAAGTTTGATTGTTCTACCAAGTCCGCTACTCTGGTACACTCTCTTCGGTCAAAGATTTAGGTTTATGTCGAAGCTATAAGACTACGTCTGCTTGCCTTAGTAAGCAAGTTTCCTCTCGAACTAAGTGACATATCGGTGGTCCGTGATATTCTAGTTGTCTACTAGAAGTGTTGCCATGTTGCCACATGACCGTGATGTCAAGTTCTTGAGCAAGCAAGTTCTCTGAACTTCTCCTTTCTCCAAGGATTTGTACTGGATACCCCTAAACTAGTTGGTTGCGCTTAAACAACAACTTGGACAGTTGTAAGACAAAAGTTCTATCCGACCCAGTTCCTTCGTAATGGGATGTTTAGTTTTGCTTGTGTTGAATAAAGATAGTATCTCCTTCGTGGATATGTTATCTTCCCCCACCTTTGATTTGATTTGGGTTATCGTCAAATCAAACTCAATTCCAAGGATTATATTGATGATGTTTTTGCTTATGATGTTTCACTGAAGTACATCTTCATGTCTTTGGTCTGACCAACAGATATGCTTTGTTCATGCAAAATATGAGTACACCTTAATGGAGTGCCTTGATAAGTTTGTTGTTGAGCCCATCGATGACATCCTTATCTTCTCCATGCCAGACAAGATTCATATGGAACATTGGGCATTAATGTTGGAAATTTCTGAGAACCGTCTTCGTGTCATTTCGAAGTATGAGTTATGTATGTTAGAATTAACCTTCTCCGATTCATGTGCAAATGTAGAAAGATGTCGCCGTGGATTCGAGCAGAGTTATCTTCCTTTTCTAAGGACACATGTGTGTTCTATTGTTAGTACTTTATGTGTGTGCAGTTGTCCTTCAACAATATGCTAATACATGGGTATAACAACCTAGCTCAGTCTTCTGGAGCTTGACACTATAGCTCCTGTCTTGAGAATCTAGTAACTTTACCTTTGCGGTAAATGTTGCAAAATTTCTATTCGGACATGCTGAGTCCGAAATATCATACCACCTAACCAAATCTGAATCTCAAGCAGATACGATGGTTGGTGCTCCTCAAGGTTTTGACATAGATATCTTGGTAAATCTGGCAAGATTGATGTAATGGTTGACACAAACTTAGCTGGAAAGACCTCTTGTCATATTCTCTTGATTCAGCAATAAAAACCACTCTTCATGAGACTTCTTCTATATGTTATTATAGGAGTTGTGCTTATGGTTCCTTTGTATCCGAAGTCTAACCTTTACTTGATGTTTGATTTCTCGAACATCGAGGAGAACATTTAAAGTAGTGTTGCTAAATGTCTCTCGGTCGATCCTCTAGACTCTTTTATGTTGACAAACACTTTGTTGTGCCAAATAATTGAAGTCTGAGAATGAAGTTTCTTTCTTCTCGTGTCATCAAGAATCTTCTTAACTATTCATCTTAGCGGTGTAAAGTAATATCATGATCTTGGCAAAGATTTTGGTAAATCTAGATGAATAAAGAGTTTCCTTCCTCTTATCGACCATGTTTTAAGAGTGACTATGATTTTGATAATCAATAGTTTCTCTTGATACGTGTTCCTTGTGACTCTTATGAGTCCTCTCCACAAAACACTTTTCTGTCTTGTCCTTCTGCTGAATGAAAGAGTGATTCTTCTGTGTGAAAAGTAGTTCAACAGCTTGCTCTTGTTGATCCATATCTCTGCAACCTGAAATCGCTACTTAAGTCGTTTAGTAGAGGTTCCCTATCGAAGTCTGTGGTAATGTTCTTTCTGTTGGAACCTTCCTTTCCGGAAGCTTCAAAACCTTCTGTAAGTTCCATGGTCTCAATCCTTATGAAGACCATTTATCTAACAACTTGAAACCTTCTCCTGTTGTTTCCTCCATTACCTTGACGTGTTTCATGTTTGTCATCTCAGAGTTGTTTCTAAACACTCCATCCATGAGTTAACCATGAGATACTCGGTGTGTTGTTTAATGTGTTTCTCTCTTATCCTTAGAGTGGCCCTGTTTCTTTGTCTCTCTGTCTCTCTTCCTACCTTTGGAATCTCGGGTCGAGATTCTCGTAAGGGGGATAGAGCTGTAACACCCCACTTTTAGATAATTATATATTAGGGTTTTGATTGCGCATTCATAAGCATCACCATTTAAATTGTGCATTGAAGAAAATCAAACCCTAAAACCCTAGTTTTCCCCTCTCTTTCTTTGAAAGCATTCAAAAGGGTTTTGAATATTTTTGAAAACTATTAAAATAAAAGGAGCCCAAATGGACTAAAAGGGCCCCTGAGTATTTTATATACTTTGTAAAAACCTATAGTATTTTTGAATTAATCAAAACGGAATTTGAAATAAAAATACAAAGAGGAAATACAAAAGAGAAATAGAAAAATAGTTTCCAGGAAAAAAATAAGAAAAACCTACCTATTTGGGCCGAGCCCACCCTGTCCCTCTCTCCCTGTCGCTCACACCCGCCCGCAGAGGCCCAACTGCAGCCCAGCCGACCCATACCCCTTTGGCACCTTTCTATTTTCTTCTTCCTCGAGCAGCCGGAGAAGCTGCTGCCTCGCAGCGCCGGCGCCATCTGATTCCACGCCAGGATACTCGCCACTGCGCCTCTCTCTGGACGAAGATAAGAACCAGCTCCGCACGACTCTATCGCGTCATCCTCTCCCGTGCTCTCCTCCTTCCTCTCTGTGAGCTAGCCGAACCCTAGCTTGCAGCAGCTCCGATTTCCCACCGATTCCATCCACCTTTCGGCCTCCTGAGCACACCAGCGAGATCCCCGACGTCTTCTCATTATTCCTACCAAGCGGAGCAAGCCGAAGTGGCCTCAGGAGCTCCAATCGCCACCTCCTTCCCCGACTCCGGTCATCACGCTCGCCATCGATTCTGACCATCCCGCTCCTCACCGACCCCTCCACTGCGTTCCCGGTGAGCTTCTGAGCCTCCCTGTTCCTTCCGTGCTTCCTGGCTTGGACCATGGCGCTCTCGCGTCGTGCGCCGCTGCTCGCCGCTGTCGGGCACCGTCGAATCCACGCCTCCGGCAACCAAAACACAGCGGCGCCACCCCTATCGTGCTCGCCTCTCTCCACTGGTTCGATCAGGCCTAACCCCGCAGCCTCGCTCGCCATCGTTCGCCGTCCCCGTCACTGTCCTGCAGGCCACCGTCGGCGTGATGTCACCCTGACGTCACCCGTGCGTCAACGCGCGCGCAGACCCGGTCAAACCCAGCCAGGGACCCACTTTGACTGCGTGGCTTGCCTATGTGGCCTCTAGCCCACAGATCAGCCTCTCTGGCTAGCTTATGCCCCGGTAACAAATGCCCCACTCCCTAGCCGACGTCAGCCCTGTGTCAGCATGACGCAGTAAAACAATTTAAATGGTTTAATAATTTCAGAATTTGAATAAAACTTGTAAAATTCATAACTTATTATTTATAAGTCAGAAAAATATGTATAATATATCAAAATGTTAAGAAAAATGAAACCTAGCTATTTAAGCTATCATCATGCATTGATCAACAACTAAAATGACAAGTTTAATTAGAAAACAAAATCAACCCCTCTCATATACATCCGGAGTTTCTCCGAGTTAGGGTTTTCATCCCTCGGAACCCCGACTAAATTGCCGAGCATGCTTTAGGGTTACATTTCAATGCAATTTAACTTGTCATATCATAATACTTGCTTGAGCATTGCATCAATGCCATGTGTTGATTGTTTCCCCCCCTTTTTCTGGTGTTTGGTTCTTCGCGGTAGAATACGATATCGAGATCAAGATCGAGGCCGAGGACAACACCATCAAAGATCGAAGATTGACGAAAAATACTTGACGAACTATAACCAAGTCAAGTACAAGATTCCTGAAGATCTTCTTATTCGTTATCAACTGGCAAAGGCAAGCATAGCCCCACAATGATATAATCCTATGATTTTGAAAGAATTTCAATTCTACCATGATGCATACAATTCTAATGTGGTTTTTTATCGATAGATATAGTATCCTATCTGTTGCATTACTCCCTTTGAGTTTATATTACCTGATCAACTGATCCTAGCATAACTAGGTTTGGCTTGTGTGCACTGCTAGGGCTTATATATGTGTTTGCTTAGCCATGCATAGATGTCAGTTCTGGTCCATCCGATGATGTATCAGATGCAGATAATCTAGTATGACAGGAGAACGTGATGAGATGATATCACAGGTGGTATGATAATAAACATGCTAAGGCTTGTATGGGAGGCCACGATGGGATGTGGTTTTTCTAGTCCCATGCTCGCCACCACTAGGACCCGAGTTCTCGCCTCTTGAACCAAGACGAGCGTACAACCACACGGGGTAAATGGGGACCCCCTGATTGACTAACTTGCCTAGTAGATTCCATGAGTCACATAGTTCGGGCGTTCCATTCGACATATGCATAGAAAACCTTTTGAAAGATTTGCCGGGTGAAGTTGGTGCATCATAACAGGTAGGGAAGCGTGGACCGGGTTGCTTGGGGTCGATGGAGCCCCTGGTGAACCAACCTCGCCTCACATCTTTAAGTACCGGCTTCGGGATTTGACCCGTTACGACGAAACCATACTTATTGCGTGACTCATGGTCTCGGCGAAAGCAAGGTAAAGGTCGTGTCTAACCACCCTCTGCCGGCCTTCCAAGGAAGAGGGCTAATGATTCTGGCATTAAGAGAAGGTTAGTACATGTGGGTAAAGTTGTACACCCCTGCAGGGTAATAATCTTTCGGAAATGCGTGTCCACGGTTATGGACGATTTGGGAATGGACATGATGATCATAGAGAACTTGAACTTAATCGTAAAACTTGGTAGATCAACGTGTGCTTCAGGATGCTTCCTCATGGGTACGAGGGGGTGATCCTAGTTGGTAGATGATGATTATTTGGTGGATATCAAATGATGATGATCAATATTTTGGAGATGTCACTCTCTTATCCCTTTTAAAAATACTCTGAATAGACGAGATCCTTCTCTCTCTTGTTTTACAAACAAATGTGGCTTTATGCAAAACAACTCCACCAGCCATAAGTCTTGCGGAGTACACCTTGTACTCACCCTTGCTTTGTTGATACTTTTGGCAGAGTAAGTGTTCCCTAAAGATCAGTTTGGTACATCATCGACATCGACGAGTAGCTTGGGGTTCCCGGTCGGCAACCTGGAATCTATGGGCTGGGACGTCATCGTTATACTTCAGGACTCTTAGGCCATTTGTTAAGTTTTCTATACTTAATAGCATAATTTGCCTTCCGTTGTTTGATGTTTGTGGTCAGTGACCTCTGCTTGTAATAATTTGGTTCTCTGCTTAGATATGAACTTGCTGTAATAAATTTTGTGTCGTAGGGTCACTGTTGTGTTACCGATTCTTCACTGGATATTCTCGAGCTCAAGGTTAAGTTTACATCAGACGGAGGTTTGGGATTTGTTTAGCCCTGATCCCAGGGGTGTCACATCGAGAAACTCCAAGAAGATGGACTCACATGTTGCTCGAACAAGGAACGAATATTGGTTAGATCAAAGGATATGAAGATGTACTCAAGTGAAACCTCACAAGTAGGAATACCATCAAGATAGTCCTTCAAACTGAGTTTGGTTTGACGATAACCCAAATCAAATCAAAGGTGGGGGAAGATAACATATCCACGAAGGAGATAATATCTTTCTTTAGCACAAACAAAACTAGACATCCCTTTAAGAAGGAACAAAGTCGGATAAAACTTTTGTCTTACAATTCTCCAAGTTGTTGTTTAAGCTCAACCAACTAGTTCAGGGGTATCTAGTACGGATCCTTAGAGAAAGGTGTAGTTCAGAGAACTTGCTTGCTCAAGAACTTGACAACACAGTCATGTGGAAACATGGAGATACTTCTAGTAGACATTTAGAATATCACTAACCACTGATTGGTCACTTAGTTCGAGAGGAAACTTGCTTGGTAAGGCAAGAAGACATAGTCTTAGAGCTTCGGCACGAGCCTAACTCTTTGACCGAAGAGAGTGTACCAGAATATCGGACTTGGTAGCACAATCATCCTTTGCTTAGTGACAGGGTTAACCAATCATGCAAATAATGACTCAAATGTCCTTAGAGTTCAAAACAATAATAATTGCTAAGAATCTCAAATGACCACATTATTACACACACGCATCGTTCACGAGCGCGAAAGCTCGAGTAAGGGTGGGTAATTATGTGTAAGAGCATCACTTCATTAAGGGTTCATGAAACTCAACATGACCTCTTAGTATAAAAGAGTGTGATACTTCAAGATAGAACATAAAGAAGCTAATCAATGCCTCTTGATCTGCGGATTACAACACTTTGACTAGGTCCTAGATATGACGAGGTACTAGAGTTTATTTCTCCTGACATCCTGAAATGGTTTGTCTTGACGGACCACAAGACTATCTTACATAAAAAGACACCGATGCTTATTTACTACTTGGCTACCAACTGGTAGACAAAGGTCAGAAAACAACAAGGGAAGGAGAACATGCTCAGGATAGAATCCCGAGATGTGGATGCATAGATTTCAATCTTCCGAAAACCAATGCACAGAAAAGGTAAGGTGTGGCAGAGTCACAAATATAGATGCGAGACTCTCAAGGAGTACTCTTGCCATGATCTGTTTGGTTCCATTAAAGAACATCTTCCATAGCATGTGGTAGGGGAAGTCCTTAATTGTGACAACTCAATCGCGACAAAGACCACAAACTTGGAGGCTAGAATTGTAGTACCAGCCATCCTGAAGTAATGCTTGAACATTAACAACAAGGGTCAAAAGGATGGATCTTGATTTAAAGGTTAGCTTCATGTATAAGATTCACAACACCAGAATCCGGCACAATCAGGGATATTAGATTCAAGTCCAAGGGTTAAAACCCAAAGAAAGGAGTAACTGCTACTTGAGTGACATAGCGTACACTACAAGGTAGTAATCACAAGGTAGCTTCTGAAAGAAGAAACGACTTCTGAAGTACCCAAACAAGCAAAAAGGGGGCATACGAGGCGAAAGGAAACCTCGAAGCCTAGATCAGAACATTGTGGAACCAACAATATAATATTGTTGACCCAAAATATAGAGAGATCATGATAGAAAGGAATCTGTCAGATGAATAAGAACAAGGGAACAAGGGATACACAACACACAACTCTAGAGAACTCAACACTAGGTCAACTGGCTTAGAAACGGCATGCCAAGAAGGCACCTAAGCTTTGAAAGACAAGAAGAGATGTCAAAACTTTTCCAAATCAACACAAGATAAGATGACCTAGAGTTAGAGTGAAAATAGATAAGGAGTAAAAGAAGCATACTAGAGTTTTCGCAAATACTTTTCATCTTTTAAAATAGTTTTCACAAGTACTAGACTCAACATCGACCAATAGCAAGGTTTTCCTACGGTCGGTACTGCTCTGATACCAAAACTTGTGACACCCTCGGGATCAGGGCTAAACAAATCCAAGACCTCCGTCTAGAATAAGCTTAACCTCGAGCTCGAGAATATCCAGAGAAGAATCGGTAACACAACTGTGACCCTACGACACAAAATTTATTACAGCAAGCTCATAACTGAGCAGAGAACCAAATTATTACAAGCAGAGGTCACTGACCACAAAACATCAAACAACGGAAGGAAAATTATGCTATTAAGTATAGCAAACTTAACAAATGGCCTAAGAGGCCTGAATCATAACGATGACGTCCCAGCCCATAGATTCCAGGCTGTCGGCCGGGAACCCCAAGCTACTCGTCGATGTCGATGTTGTATGGAACTTGTCTTCAGGTGAACACTTACTCTGCCAAAAGTATCAACAAAGCAAGGGTGAGTATAGGGTGTACTCCACAAGACTTATGGCTGGTGGAGTTTGTTTTGCATAAAGCCATCTTTGTTTATAAAATAAGGGAGAGAAGAAGCTCGTCTATTCAGAATGTTTTAAAAGGGGATAAGAGAGCGACATCTCCGAAGTATTGGTCATCATCTTTTGATATCCACCAAGTCATCATCATCTGAACCCTAACTAGGATCACCCCCTCATATCCATGAGGAAGCATCCTTAAGCACACGTTGATCTGCCAAGTTTTATGATTAGGTTATAGTTATCTATGATATTGAGTCCGGTCGCCAAGTCATTCATAACCGTGAACACGGATTTTCAAAAATATTTAACCCTGCAGGGGTGTACAACTTTACCCACACGTACTAACCTTCTCTTAATGCCTATAGATAAGCCCTCTTGGAAGTCCGGCAGAGGGTGGTTAGACACGACCTTTACCTTGCTTTCGCCAAGACCATGAGTCATGCAATAAGTATGGTTCCGCCGTAACGGGTCAAATCCTGAAGCCGATACTTAAAGATGTGAGGCAAGGTTAGTTTACCAGGGGCGCTATCTACCCCAAGCAACCCGGTGCATGCTTCCCTACCTGTTATGAATGCACCTCCTTCACCGCCTTCGAGAAGATCCAGAATGCATGTCGAATGGAACGCCCGAACTATGTGACTCATGGAATCTACTAGGCAAGTTAGTTAGTCATGAGGTTTTCTAGGCCCCGTGTGGTTGTACGCTCGTCTTGGTTCCAAAGGGAAGAACTCAGGTCCTAGTGGTGGCGAGCATGGGACCAGAAAAACCACATCCCACCGTGGCCTCCCATACAAGCCTTAGCATGTTTAACTTATATCACCTCTGATATCATCTCATCACGTTCTCCTGTCATACTAGATTCTATGCATCAGATACATCATCTGGATGAACCAGACTCAACATCTATGCATGGGTAAGCAGGACACATATAATAGCTCTAGCAGTGCACACAAGCCAAACCTAGTTATGCTAGGAGTAGAGGATCAGGTAATATAATCTCAAAGGGAGTATGCAATAGATATTATACTCTATCTATTGGTAAAAGACCACAGTAGAATCGTATGCATCATGGCAGGAATTGAAATACTGTCAAAATCATAGGAGTATATCATGGTGGGGCTATGCTTGCCTTTGCCTGTAGATACCCAATACAGATCTTCGGGTTCATCAGCTTGACTTGTGCGACAACCACAAGGATATAGCTCTTCAGGGTTCATCTTGTTGGCACTGTTTGTCGATGACCTTCGATGGTGTCAATCTTGATCTTCAGTCTTGGACTCTATCTTGACTCTGATGTCGTATTCTACCGGAGAAGAACCAAACACTGGAAAGAAAGGAAACAATCATCACATGGCATCGATGCAATGCTCAAACGAGGATGATGATACGACAAGTTAAAAGTTATTGAAATTGAAACCCTAAACATGCTTGGTCATTTTAAACGGGGTCCGAGGGGTGCAAACCCTAACTCGGGGAAACCCCATATGCATATGGGAGGGTTCATTTTGTTCTCTAATTAAACTTGTTATGTAAGTTGTTTAACAATGCATGATTATAGTGTAATTAGATAGAGTTCATTTTTCTGAACATTTTGATATATTATAAATATTTTTCTGAGTTAATATGAATTAGTTATTGGATTTACAAGCTTTAAATAATTTCTGAAAATATTAAACCAAATTGTTAAACTTTTTACACCACAGCAACAGCTAGCCACAGAGACAGATAGATGGGCCCTAGGCCAGCTCATCCTCCACGTGGGCAGGGTGGGACCCAGGCCGGGTTGACTGGGGGCTGACCGCGCCTGCTAACGCCGGGGTGACATCACCGTGACGTCATCGACACCGGTGAGCCACAAAACGGCAAGGGAACAACGGTAGGGGGCTCGCGAGGCTGCGCTAGGGCATGTGCTGGAAGCAGGCTTGCACGACAGACGTGAAGGAAATATGCCCTAGAGGCAATCATAGAGATGATTATATTTCATATGTATCCATGAGTTATTGTAATGTTCCTTGAATATCCATATCAGGCAAATTGTATTGATTGGCAATTATGTGAATTGTTTGTGAAACTCTTTACTTGTTTGGTTATTTGAGAGTTGTCCCTATTCGGAGTTCATGTGAGGACACACGTGAATATTAGACTAGCACATCGATTGGTTGATGACTATGTTTCGCAAGTCATAGACATGGAGATGTCAAACCAATGATGTGGACACATGTTATGAACATGGGGTTGGACTGACCCAACTTGAGACTAGCAATTAGTTGCAGCTCTCTCTCTACACATCGTGTACATTTTGTCCTTTGACCTAAGATTGTCGCATGTACTTGAGATGTGGATCGACCTACTTTGGGGCTATCAAACACTGCACTGTAACTGGGTAGTTATAAAGGTAGCTTTCGGGTTTGTCCTGAAGCATGCTGCAAGGCATGGTCAATCAAGATGGGATTTGCCCCTCTCTACTTGAGAGAGATATCTCTGGGCCCCTTGAGTGATCGGATCCAGAAATGCATGGCCGTGCTACATAAGGTTAAGAGTTAACCTAGTAAAGGGATTCCGAATTGCAGTATCGAGAAAGGGAGGTCAGCTTGGAGCTAGACCAAATATCATGAGGCAAATGGAAAGACATGTACTAAACCTTGTGATGGTTCGTCCGATATGGTCTTTGTATACGTTTAGGAGTTGGCACGTCTTGCTAGAGGCCGCTACCAACTATTGACAGAATAAGTGTATTCGTGTCATGTCTATACGCATCCGAATTAGACCAGGCTTAGGCTACTAATGGGATACTAATGTAGAAGCCCATTAGGGACGCCTATATAAGAGAGGGTGGGGCGAGCTGACCAGGGTTAGACCTCAGATTATTCCCAGCCGCCACTCCTCACGCCTGTGTTGCACGCGCGGACCTAGCAGTCCGGCGTCTGACGCTTCCACCCTGTACGTGTGGATACCTCGGAGGCGCTGCATCTGTAGCGCTTGGACGAGCCATGCAAGGGGATCTGCTCATGGGACGAGGACAAGGAGACGTGGAACGTCTGCACTGCCTCGACGCGCTTCATCAATTCCGCAACTGCACGTCTAGTGGTAATCCCGTGATCTATGACAACAGTTATCCTGGTCTACGCGGTAGAAATTTTTTATTTGCGCTAGTGTAGCCTACCCGTATCCCTACAAGACGGTTTAGTGGCGGCGCCGCTCCTATTTGGTAGCCGGGGCAGCAGATACCGCGAGGTCTACTAGTGGTGGGCGGCAACGCTCGATGTTGGTGTGATACATGCAGAGAGGAGGAGAACGGAGGGGTCCAGAAGGTGCAGTAGCTTACCACGAGCGTGATGGGAGGGTCATCGTGGCCGGGGACGGTCGAGGTCTACGACTATGGCGGCGGGGGAGCTTGTTGGAGACGGGGAAGAAGCGGTAGGGCCGACCGATTGCAGGCACCCCGCATCGATTCCTTTGACGAGGAAGTTCGGCATGGCAAGGCGAAGATGATGGCATCCTCGAAGGAGCTCGGGGAGGCATGGAACGGTGATGAATAACAGGTCCTACGGTGGCTAGGGTTTGGTTCATAGGAAGCTGGAGAGAGGGAGTCCACGAGGGAGAGAAAAGGGGATAAGGAAGGAGAGGCGTGCCCGGGTGCTCCTTATCCTCTCCAGGGGCGGCGGAGTGCACGAATCGCAGCACGGAACGACGACGGCATCACCGGCGACATGCAGGAGGTTGTCGCCTGCGGGGAAGACGACACTGTGAAGGGGTAAGTTGGGCTAGGCCGCGTTGGGACGCAGTGTGCTGCACGAGCGGCAGGAGAGGAGAGAGGGAGAGGTTGGGCTGCGGCCCAGATAGGTAGGGTTCTGTTTTTATTTTATGAATTCCTTTTCTTTTTCTAGAATCTATTTTCTCTTTTGCAATTCATTTTGAAAAATGTTTTGAATGCTTTCAAAACACTAGAGGGTTTTATAGAATATATAAATACTTATGAGCCCTTGTATTCAATTTGGGCTCTAACATTTTTTGGTAGTTTTAAAATACAATTTTTTTTGAATTGAGTTCAAATAGAGGGAGATGATAGGGTTTAGGGTTTTGTTTTATTTCTCTGATGCAAAATTTAAGATATGATGCTCATGCAATGCACAATCAAACCCTAATTAAAGCTTAGCTAAAGCTAGGGTGTTACACCGACATCCTGAGGAGATCTATCCCTTGGCGGCTTATGCTGACTAGACTGTCAGAATGCTGGGTCAGATTCAAGCCTTTGAGAGGTGGCCTTTTCCTGCTGTTTCACCGCCTTGGCCACAAGGTCATAGACCTGCTCCACTGCCTCGGGTGATCTATCCTGTTCCAGAAGGGTCTTGGCGACAGCGAGATTAAGAAGAGGAGTAGGCATCACCTACCTGCCTTTGCTGTCAATGTATGGCTTTGCTTGTGGTGGCTTCGAGGCGGCCCATCCTAGGTTTCTCCGTACACCGGGATCATTGATTATGCGAGCCAGATCTTTCTTAGCCTTTTGCTGCTGGAGCAGAGTCTTGTACTCGGCCTCCATGGCTCTAGCTTTCTCTATTGACTTCTACGCGTTGGCCAGATCTCGATCTAGATTTGCACCTTGCTCCACGATGGCATGCGCTTCCTCCAGCAGCTGCTGGCGCTACTCATCAAGATGAGTTACGTTCCGGATATGGGCTACGATCAGGGGTTCAATGAGGAGGTTTCCGTACATCACTCTATCAGCCGGAGTAACTTGGGCAGTAGCAGATGTAGATGCTGGAGGCAGCGGGTTTGCGGTGTTGTTGGTACTCGGACCAGTGTTGAGCTCCTGCGGCTGCTGCGCTGGGTTAGGCGGAGGGGGCATGACATTTGCGCGATCCTTGTCGGCAGCAATAGGTGGTCCCTTCCCTTTGTCCAGCGCTTTAGGCGGATCTTGTCCGGGTTGGGCTTCTTCCATCACAGCCCCAATGGAGACAAACACCTCTCAGGACGTGACGACCTTGCTAGCCCGCTCGTCACGTTGGAAATCCTCCTCCATCTCCTGCATAGCTGAGTCTAGCTCATCCGGGCTAAAATCTATCTCCTCCGAATAAGCGTTGATGTCGGCGTAGAGCGCGTCAAGCACAGAGTCAGAGGGTGCCAGGGTTTCGTCGATGATGGGTGATGGTGGGGCGACGGCGGCAATAATGTCTGGAGGTGGTGCTACTGCAGCAATGACGACTGGTGGCGGTGGTGCAGCGACGTCAACTGGAGGAGGTGGTGGTGGTTGAGGTGGAGGTGCGCCGCTAATGAGCGCAGGCGTTGTCTGGGGTGCCACCTCTACCTCCGCGTAGCTATTGACGGTGTTCACCATGCTCTCGAAGGTGAGGCGCCCCAAAGCCTGCTGCCGCCTTAGCGTATGCCGGAGAAGTGTGCCTTGGTCCAGTCCTTCCACAAAGTGATACATGGCATCATCATTGGGGTAATGAGCCAGGTCGGCCCGTATACGGAGCCATCTGGCAAGGTAGTCGCGGGGGTTTTCGCCCTCTCTCTGAATGCAACGCGCTAGATCAAATATGGTAACCACGCCGAAGAACTTGGATCGTTGCTGTCTAGGCGCATGGGCGAAGCCGGGGGACTTGCAGTGATCTTCCACCATTATATCCAGCACATGGGCGGTTTGGGTGGGCCTTGAATTTTTCCTATCTTTGCCGGAAAACTCCAAAGAGTGATTCGACATGGATCCTTCCACGAATTTATCCTGCCCATAGGCGGTCCGTGTGGGTCTTGATGCTCCTCTGACTCCCAGGGAACTAGTGCCCGAGTCGGTTTCGCCGATGAAGAGGTGGATATCTTCGATGGGGACGATCGAGCACTACGTAGGGTTCGTCTTTGCCGATATCCAGAGTTCGTCGGGAGGGATGATCGGAACATTGTCGGAGAAGAAGATGCGACTGATGGCTATGGTTTCGCCGATTCCTGCGAAGATCTTGGTCCTCGCCCGCTGAAGAGCCTGAAGCGCCTCTTGCCCCACGGTGCGCGCCAAATGTCATGGTATTGCCGACGATTACGCCATGGAGGGGTCCTCACAATGCGTGTTTAGAGACGTGGGGGAAGGCGGACGGTTGACGGGTATGAGGTAACACATCTTACCCAGGTTTAGATCCCACAACAGTGGCGGAATCCTACTCCTGCTATAAATCACTATAATGGTGATACACCGAGTTATAGGGATTGGCTTGCTGTGCGAGGTGACTAGAGAGTCTAAGTTATCGTCTTGTATTGTGCCCTAAAGGCTCCCATAGGCCCGACTTATATAGTCGCCAGGTCCTAGGGTTACAGGTAAAGTCCTATCCGGACAGTTTATAGAGTCCTACACTGCTTATTACTAGTCTAACGTGTCTTGCACTCCAAGGCTCCGGGTACGTCAGTGACTCCTCCGTAGCCTTCCTTTATCCGGCATGGGCCTCCCTTCTGGATCCATCTACTGGGCCGCCCAGCAGGCAATGGGCCATGCTACCAACTATGGGCCACCCGGGTTAGCCGTATAAGAGACATGCTATGGGGACACCCATATAGCATATCCCCAACAGTGGGCATCCCGGTCCCGCTAATGATCATTGATATGAGAGGTGTCTCAATCATGTCTATGATGTTAACGAACTGTAGGGTAACACGGTTAAGGGTTTGATGACACTGAGAGATCTTTTTGGATTTATCAGAATCATAGGAAAAAAGAGATGAGAATACCAGAAGTATTCCGTGAGTGAATCGGAACCGTTCAAGGAGAACCCAAAAGAGTTCGGAGTGAACCGAAAGGTGTTTTGGGACAAAAGGAATTATCGGAGTGAACCGAAAGGTGTAGTTCATATTAATTATTGGAATTAATATTAAATAAATATTTAAAATTAAATTTACTGGGAAAACTTCCATAATAGGCCAAGTCCTGGAGGGAACAAGGCCCAAAGGGCAAGACACCACCGCTGCCTACAGCTTAGCGCAGGTGGGGCCTACCCGGCCGCTGATCCTCCATGGTCCGCATGCGAGGCCCACCCGAGTGGTCGGCCTCTCCTCCTTGGCGCGCGCGCCTCCTCCCACATCCTTCTTGGTTTAGTCCCACCCCGGGACTTCAACTGACGGGGTAGGATCTTTTTCCCAATATATAAAGGTCTATATGTGACATGGATATGCCCTACGGGTACCTAATGTTACCCTACCCGGTCCAGCCTAGCGGAATCCGACAAGAAGGGCCTACTATAAATGTGAAACCCAAGGAGACTTCGGATGGACCAAGCCCGGAGAAAGATCGACTTCTTGGAGGACACAGCTCACCTGGATAAAAATTCAAAGGGGTCAACCCTAATTTTTAACTGACTCGACCTACCCCCGGGACCTAGCCTATCTATATAAATGCCAGGAGAGCATGGCGGGGAGGACACCGATAACCCTAGCACACAGCTCACACCAGATCTCATCTGCGCACCCTTGTAACTTTCGGCCTCGCCATCAGTCAAGAATAGACAAGCAGGAGTAGGGTTTTCCCTTTGGGGGCCCGAACCTGGATAAACCTCGTGTCCCCGCATTGCGAGTCTGTTAGCCGTTCCGTGATCTCTAGCGTCCCCTCCTTCTCCAAAACCCAAGTCCATAACAATGTGCATTGACGAGTTGAACCCACGTCAATTGGCGCCGTCTATGGGAACCAGGGGTGCTGATCATGCGATCTTGACGACTCCATCTGCTATGATCTTCGACTCCTATGCGATGGAGAACCATATTCTCTTCAGTGCCCTTGACTTCACCGCTCTATCTCCGGCCACCCGCAAGGATTTTGATTCCATAGGAGACGGAGTCGAGATGATGTTAAGGAGCTTCTGCTTCCAGGTGGGCCATATCGATACCCTTAGCCTCCCTGAGAGAGTGTTGCCTCTGGCAGTCGCACCCGCTTTGTGGGTGACACCAATCAGCGTCCTAGATGCACTATTGCTGACGTATGGTTCGGATGACAGCAGTAGCTGCAACTCTGATATGTGTGATCCCCCTATGGATGAAGGAACCTATGATTCCGGATCTGAAAGCCATGGGAGCAATGATCTCCCCCATCGCTACATGTGCGCGGCCATCGTCGATGGTCACGTTATCGATGGAGCCAATCCACCGGCTCCCCCTCCCTATCTGCAGGCTGCTAATGCCGCGAATGCTGCCAACGGCACACACCCGCAAAATCCCAACGAGAATGGGACAGTCGAAGCTGCTGATGGAGTCAATCGCATCCGCCTCAATGACACTAAGTGAGAAAGAGTGCGAGAGGCTGTGCGGGGTACCAATCCTCTACCGCTTGATTCCCCCCGCGACATGTTGATTGGCTACCACTGGCTCCTCATAAAGAGCATAATCAGCAAGTTGAGGAGCATAAGGAGCTCGAATAGTGTAGACGAGTAGCCGACGAGTCAAGCGCTCGACGAGCCGTGCTCTCTGCCGGCAGGTCCACAGTGGTGCACCCACAGACCAACGTCACATACGCCTCAGTGGCGCACCCGCAGACCAACGGTCAGGTCGAAAAAGAAATCGGCCTTGTTTGCAATGGGATCCAGAAGCGACCCCTTCACCCTCTCGAATGGTTGGCGAGAGGCCGGGCAGACAAGTTACCCTCTATCCTCTGGAGCCTCCACACAATGCTAAATAGCACAACATGATACATGCCTTTCTTCATGGTGCACGAGACAGAAGTAGTGCACGCACAACTGCGATGCTTCTACCCTGTTCGGGATATGCTGAATGGGTATCACCATAGCATGTCTCTAATCCGGATAACCCGGGTGACCCACAGTTGGTAGCAAGGCCCATGGCCTGCTGGGCGGCCCCAGTTAGATGGATCCAGAAGGGAGGCCCATGCCGGATAAAGGAAGGCTACGTAGGAGTCACCAGCGTACCCGGAGCCTTGGAGTGCAAGCCACGTTAGACTAGTTGTGTACCGTGTAGGACTCTATAACCTATCCGGCTAGGACTTTGCCTGTAACCCTAGGATCTGGCGACTATATAAGCCGGACCTATGGGAGCCTTTAGGGCATAACTCAACTCATATCGTGCACGGCAAACCAATCCTTGTAACTCGGCGTATTACCATTATAGTGATTTATAGCAGGAGTAGGATTCTGCCACCGTCGTGGGATCTGAACCTGGGTAAGTTGTGTTACCTCGTACCCGCCAACCTTCCGCCTTACCCACGTCTCTAAACATGCTCTGTGAGGACCCCTCCATGGCATACTCGTCGGCAATACCACAACAGTTGGCGCCCACCGTGGGGCAAGAGGCGCTTCAGGCTCTACAACGGGCGAGGTCCAAGATCTTCGCGGGAATCGGCGAAACCATAGACATTTGTCGTGTTATCTTCTTCGGCAATGTTCCGATCGTCCCTCCCGACAAGTTGTGGATCCCGGCAAAGACGAACCACCTCTTCATCGGCGAAACCGACTCGGGCACTAGTTCCCTAGAAGTCGGAGGTTCGTCAACGCCCGCACGAACCGCCTACGGGCAGGACACGTTGGCGGAAGGATCAAAGTCAGATCTCCCTTCGGAGTTTGCCGACATAGATCGGAAAAATTCAAGGCCCACCCAAACCGCCCATGTGCAGGATATAATGGTGGAAGATCGCTGCAAGTCCACCGGCTTCACCCGTGCGTCTGGACAGCAGATATCCAAGTTCGTCGGCATGGTGACTATCTTTAATCTGGTGCGTTGCATTCAGAGGGAGGGTGAAAACCCCTGCGATTACCTAGACAGGTGGCTCCGTATACGGGCCGATCTAGAACATTACCCCAATGATGATGCCATCTATCACTTTGTGGAAGGACTGGACCGCGGTACACTTATCCGGCATACGCTAAGACGGCAGCAGGCCACTGGTCTCCTCACTTTCTAGTGCATGGTTAACACCGTCAATAACTACGCGGCTGCCGAAGCAGACGCTCAAGCAGTGCTCGCATCTGTACCCGACACCCCGCCGCTTCAACCACCACCACCACCACCGCCTCCAGTTAAAATCCCTGCAGCCGCACCACCACCACCCATCATCGAGGAGGCCCCGGCACCCTCCGGCTCTGTTTTGGACACACTCTACACCGACATCAGTGCTGACTCGGAGGAGATAGACTTCAGCCCAAAGGAACTCGACTCTGCTATGCAGGGGATGGAGGAAGACATCAGACGCGACGAGCAGGCCGACGAGGCCATCACATCCCGAGAGGTGTTCGTCGCCATTGGGAGTGTGATGGAGGAAGATCAACCCGGACAAGCTCCGCCTAAAGCGCTGGACAAGGGGAAGGGTCCAACTGATGCTGCCGACAATGATCGCGCAAAAGCCATGCCCCCTCCGCCTAACCCAGTGTAGCAGCCGCAGGAACTCAACGTCAGTACGAGTAACAACAACACCACAAACCCGCCGCCTCCGGCATCTACGTCTGCGGCTGCCCAAATCACTCCAGCTGATAGAGTGATGTACGAAAATTTGCTCATCGGGCCCATGATTGTGGATCATATACGGAACATAGTCCAGCTTGACGAGAAGCGCCCATAGCTACTGGAGGAAGCGCAGGCCATCGCGGAGCAAGGCGCAAAGCTAGATCAAGATTTGGCCAAAGCGCAGAAGTCAATAGAGAAAGCTAGAGCTATGGAGGCCGAGTACAATACTCTGCTCAAGCAGCACAAGGCTAAGAAAGCTCCGGCTCGTGTCATCAACTATCCTGGTGTACGGCGAAACCTAGGATGGGCTCCCCAAAGCCGCCACAAGCCAAGCCATACATTGATAGCGAGGGCAGGCAGGTCATGCCCACTCCTGTTCTCAACCTAGCCGTCACCAAGACCCTTCTGGAGCAGGATAGATCGCCCGCAGCTGTGGAACAAGTCTATGACCTTGTAGCAAAGGCGGTCTAATAGCAGGAAAAGGCCACCTCTCAGAGGCTTTAGTCTGACCCAACATATTGCCAGTCTAGCAATCCTAAGCCGCCAAGGGATAGATCTCCTCAGGATGTCGGGTCCTAGACGGGCTCATCAGAACAAAGACGGAGGGATGCACACAACAGGAAGGAGGCTATCCCCATATCCTCCAACCACGGAGGCAAGGCTCATCCTCATCGCCCATCTCCACCACCCTAGTCTCCCCGACATCGTGAAGACCCCAAAGCTCACCATCATACAAGCATGCCTCCGCCAAGGCAAAGCGGCATCTTCATCCACGACAACACGGAGCAGCCCCGTCACAATGGAGAGCGCAACCAAGGACACCAGAGCAGGTCGCGCCATGACCCTCCGTGTCCAACAAGCAACCGCGACAAGCGCGAGGCATCGTAGGAGGGTAATAGCAAGAAGGCTAACCCACCGCCACCTCCGCCTCCGTCACCACCTAGCAGCCACCATGGCGGAGAGGGCCTGTGTCGTTCACGCAGCCCATCCCCTGACGACAAGAAGAAAAAAGCAAGCCCAGAGCCATACGACGCACGTTCACGCCTGGACAAGATTCACGAGGATCGGGAAGGACCATACCTAGGACCACGTTGCTTTGGACCTGTAAGACAGACCACAACTTACCCTAGGGGTTTCCGGATTGACAAGATGATCAAGCCCTATGATGGCACCGCCAAACCAACTACGTGGTTGCAGGACTACGGCAACGCGGTGGAGATCACTGGGGGTAACCCCAATGTTGCCGTCAAGTACCTCCCACTGATGTTTATAGGCATTGCCCGCCAATGGATTGATGACTTGCCGGAGAAGTCCATCTGCAACTGGTTGGACATGCAAGAAGCGTTCACCAAAAAATTCGAGGGTATGTATAAGCGTCCATGCACTGTTGACGATCTACAGCGGTGCATGCAAGAGAAAGACGAGTCATCTCGCGCCTACCTCTCTCGCTGGCTGGATACGTAGAATTCTTGCGCAGGAGTGCACGCTCATACCTACATGGCCGCCTTCATCGATGGGTTGGATAAAGGTACGTTCCTCCGACATAAGTTGAAGCGCCTGCAGGACAATCACAGGCCCGGTCTCAACCAGATGATCCAGCTGGCCAGTGAGTTCGTGGCGGCCGATGATGATGTTCGCGGCTCCTTTCCAGCAACGGCCATTCCAACTCAAGATAAGAGGAACAACAGCACCAAGCGGAAGAGCCCGCAATAATAAAAGAAAACCTCCTACAAGGTCGCCATGACATTTGCAGGACGAGGTGATGGCGGACAACATGGCCGAGGACGGGGGGCTGGTCGTGGGCAGCAGCGAGGTAGTGAAACTACCCCGGCAACGCTCCGTGTTCCCAGACGTACGAGGAGTACCGTGATATGCCATGACTTGTACACCTTGACGCCAACGGCAAGGCCACTCACACCAATCGCCATTGCAAGTTTGTCAACGACCTCAAGGAAGACCCGGAGTCCGGTTACAAGCGAAGCCAAAAGAACAGATCGCGAGGCAAGGGCAAAGGGAAGAAGAAGGAAGAGGAGTCCAAGGATTCAAGTGACATGGACAAGGATGTTGACCCCAAGCATGCCGACAAGGGCGATGACAAAGGCAAGCACCCCTTCGAGAACAAGGCCACTATCTACCACACTTTCCTTGGCACCCCTACTGTCCGGGCACAGAAAACCTCCATGAGGATACTAATGGCAACCCTACCCCCAGTCCCTCAGTACCTGCGCTGGTCGGAAATTCCAATCACTTGGGACAGGAAGGATCACCCAGACCTCATCCCTACGGAGAACCAGCACGCCATGGTCATCAACCCTCTGATTGACGGCAATGAGTTCACCAAATGCATGGTGGACAGTGGAAGCAGCATCAACATCATGTACCTGGATACGCTTCACAAGATGAACTTGACAGAGGCCAACCTAAGGCAGACCAGCACTGTGTTCCATGGCGTAGTTCCTGGCCAGGAGGCTCGGTCCCTTGGGTGCATCACGCTTCAGGTCGCTTTTGGTGATGTTAATAATTACCACCAAGGATGCATGACCTTAGAGGTGGTCCCCTTTAAGAGTGTGTACCACGTCATATTTGGACGCGACATTTTCCACACCTTCATGGCCAAGCCATGCTTCGTCTACAACAAGCTCAAGATACCCGGACCAAACGACATCATCACCGTATCCGGAAGCTTTACCAAGGCAAGTGACTGCGAGATTGTAGAAGCAGCCTTTGCAGAAGCTGTCCTCTATAGCAATGAATTCAAGGAGATCTAGAGCAAGGTCGATGCCACGGAGATGCCGACATCGAAGAAGCAGATTTCTACTCCGATATCGCCTTCAAGGCCGCCATCGAAACCAAGCCGGTGGAACTTGTGGTAGGCGATGCCTCCAAGACCACCGCCATTGGGACGAACCTGAACCCTAAATAGGAAAGCGCGCTCGTCAAGTTGATCCATGAGAATAGGGACATATTTGCATGGCAACCTGCCGACATGAAAGGTGTACCTAGGGAACTTGCCGAGCATAGCTTCAATATTGATCCAAAATGCAAACTGGTGAAACAACCTCTACGATGCTTCAGAGACGAGAAGAGACGCGCCATAGGAAAAGAGATAGCTAGGTTACTTAAGGCTAGTTTTATCCGAGAAGTCCTTCACACTCAATGGATGGCCAATCCTGTACTTGTCCCCAAAAAGGGAACCAAAGAATTAAGAATGTGCGTTGATTACACCGGCTTGAACAAAGCATGCCCGAAAGATTCGTTTGCTTTGCCTCACATTGACCAAGTCATTGACTCGACGGCAGGCTTGGAACTTCTGTGTTTTCTCAATGCATACTCAGGATACCACTAGATAAAAATGAGGAAGTCAGACCAATTGGCCACTTGGTTCACCACACCTTACGACCCGTTTTGCTATGTCACAATGCCCTTTTGGCTGAAAAACGTAGGTGCTACGTACCAGCGGACTATGCAGCGTTGCCTACATGATCAAATTGGTCGGAACGTTCACGCCTATGTGGATGATATAGCGGTGATGTCTAAAAAGTCAAATGATTTAATATATGACTTAAAAGAAACCTTTGATAATCTCCGGAAATAAAACATGATGCTTAACCCTAAGAAGTGCGTCTTCGGGGTTCTAGCCAGCAAATTTTGGGCTTCATCATTTCCCAGCGCGGAATCGAGGTCAACCCAGAAAAGATCAAGGCCATCTTAAACATAAACCGTCCGACATGCCTGAAGAACATCCAACGACTTACAGGCTACGTTGTAGCAGTAAGCCGGCACCTATGCTGCACTCAAGAAGCTAAAGTAGATACTTTCCTCGGCACCTATACTTGTAGCACCCGAGCCTATGAATCCTATGTTGATCTACATGGCAGCCACAAACCGGGTAATCAGCATCATTGTCGTGCTAGAGCGAAAAGAACCAGTGCATGAGTACGGAGTGCAACGACTAGTTTACTATGTAAGCGAGGTCTTGACGGAGTCCAAGCAGCGTTACCCGCACTACCAGAAGCTAGCTTATGGAGTATTCCTTGCTTCTCGGAAACTAAGGCACTATTTCTAGGAGCACCCTATCACAGTTGTGAGCAAAGCTCCCCTGTCCGACATTATTAACAACATCAACGCTACAGGAAGGGTTGCAGAGTGGTGCATTGAACTTGCCGCCTTCGAGATCACCTACAAGAGACGCGACACTATCAAATCATAGGTCTTAGCGGATTTCATTGCAGATTGGACGCAGATGCCAGATGCTACCCCTATACTAGAACCTGAATACTGGGTGATGCACTTTGAAGGATCAAAGCTACTCAACGGCTCGGGGGCTGGTGTACTACTACAGTCACCAACAGGGGAAAAGCTGCACTATGTTCTACAGATCCACTTTGAGGCTACAAACAACATGGAGGAATATGAAGCACTCGCGTAGCCAAGGATATTGGCATCAAGCGCATAGTTTGCTGTGGAGATTCCGAATTGGTTGCCCAGCAGGTGGCTGGCACCTGGAACGCGCGGAACCCTATGATGGCAGCATATCGAGACAAAGTGGACGAGATAGCCAAGAGCTTCTTGGGCTATGGAGTCAAGTATGTCCCAAGGGAGGAAAATGAGGTGGCTGATCTGCTGTCAAAACTTGGATCAGGGCGCAAAAAAAATCTGCCTGGCGTTTTTTCTAGAGCATCTACGGACACCATCCGTGAAGGGAGCGTACCCCGAGAACCCGGATAGAGTAGATTCTTTTGTTCACACAGTGACAAAGGTCCCTCCGGCTTGGAAAAACCGTTCATGGAGTATCTCGTACATGAAACTTTTCCCATCGACGAGGTTGAAAGTCGACAAATAGTACGTAGAGCAAAGGGCTATACCATAATCAATGGACAAATCTATAAAAGAAGCACCACTGGTGTATACCTCAAGTGTGTTTCCCAACAAGATGGTATTGAAATCCTTCGTGAGATCCATCTCGGAGATTGCGGGCATCACGCCGCTCCTCGATCGTTGGTCTCTAAAGACTTCCGGCAAGGATTCTACTGGCTGACCGCGAAGGCGGATGTCGACAAGCTGGTTGAAACATGCATGGGATGCCAGTACTATGCCCGACAACCACATTTTCCAGCTCAAGAATTGCGAACAATACCAATAACTTGGTCGTTTGCAGTCTGGGGGCTAGACATGGTTGGTCCTACAGACAGCACCGTGTGGGTTTACGCATCTGCTAGTAGCAGTTGATAAATTCACCAAATGGATAGAAGCTAAACCCATTAGAAAGATTTATGGGGCAACTACCCTTAGTTTTGTGCGGGATCTAGTGGTGAGATTTGGTCTCCCACATAGCATTGTCACTGATAACGGCAACAACTTATCACTCGGATAAGTGGAAGCTTATTGTTGGGAGAAGGGCATCCGACTTGACTTAGCATCTGTGGCACATCAACAGTCCAATGGGAAAGTTGAGCGAGCCAATGGATTAATTTTGCAGGGAATCAAGCCACGTCTCGAGGCATCGCTACATAGAGCAGCTGGAGCCTGGGTGGAGGAGTTACCATCTGTTCTGTGGAGTTTACGAACTACACCCAATAGATCTACCGGCTACACCCCTTATTACATGGTATATGGAGCAGAAGCCATCCTGCGTTCCGACATCCTTCACGATTCACCAAGAGTTGCGCCTACGACAAAGATGACGCTGAAGAATCCAGACGCCTAGATGTGGACCTTCTCGAGGAAGAGCGCATATTGGCATGCCAAAGATCCACCATCTACCAGCAGAAGCTATGCAACTACCATAGTCGCCGCGTTCGGCATCACTCGTTTAAAGAGGAGGATCTGGTGCTCCGACTTAAGCAGAAGAAGTCACACAAATTATCCCTACCATGGGAAGGACCGTCATCATAAGCAAGGCGCTACTCAATGGGTCTTACTACCCTGTTGACAATCGTGAACTTGAGGATAGACCCAACGATGATCATAAGCGTAAGCGATGTGACCCAGCTGATGACTACCCAGAGCTTGATCGGCCATGGAACATAGCATAGCTACGTCATTTTTACATTTAGCATATTTTTTACCTACTGTGTACCTCTTATATGATCAATGAAATAAAGCCCTTTGGTTCACTCATATTCTTGAGTCTTTTACCTCCTCTAGTGTTCATTTTTGGATCGTATAAAACCTTTATGCGCAAGTTTTGCATTTGCACTTGTGAAAATTCCGCCTACAGGCGTTAGCTTAAGTTTTCTGGTCTACACGTTCTTTGTTGTTTTTATGTGGATTCTAGAGTAGCGACTTTCGGCACTCGAAGTCGGATATTTTGTGCTTAGGTTTTTTACGGTGCCATTGGGCATCATCACCTGAGCGCTTGGTTCCGACTACGAGTCTTCCGACTCACGAAAATTCAAGCATAAAAACCAAATTAATGTATAAGCCAGCACTTGCTTAAAAAATATATACATGCTGGAACTAGTGCTTAAGTAGCAGGAAACATATAGCTATGTTTTCTTCCTTAAGATTAAAACCGTAGTTTTTTCGCATACATACATCTAGAGGAAACAAATATTACAAAGTATTTTTTCATTCCTCTAGCGGAGGAGACTTTGAGATAACATCATGGGCGACAGGAGAGTCATCCTGATGATCTTCGAAGTTGGTGGCCTTGAGGGACTCGGAGGAGTTGTGCTGGTCGCCATCAATGATCTCGAGAGGCACAAAGGAGTTTGGATCGACCAACTCGGAGACCCTGGTGTCCTAGACGACGAGCGATGACCAGATAGCCTTGTGATCAATCTTCTGGCCATCATCGTCTACGTCGGGGGGACCCGAGGTCACCGTATCAATATCGGCATTCTCGTAGTGAGACTTGACCATTTCCAGCGACATTCTTGCACCAGCCCGGGTACATGAAGCTTTCCAACTTACGATACGCTCGGGGGCTTGGGCAAAATCTCCGAATACTTCATGACGGAATCCACCGCCTTGGTGTTGATGTTCAGGGGCTTGGAAATTTCCTTTGCTTGCTTGATGGCGGTGATGATGAAGTTGCCGGCCAGGACCATGCATTCCTTTGGTGGAGGAGGATTACTGGTTAAACCAATAGGAGCTTCATTTCCTACCAAGCAATGGAGTACATGAGTTCAAATGACATAAAAGTTCAGAGTACCTGACTTATAGAAAGTACAAGGCGGAGATTGCTTACCAAAGATGCTCGCCTCGGCTTGTTGGAGCGTCTCCGCCATGGAGTCCCGTTCTCGTCGGAGGACCTTGTAAGCCTCAAGGTTGCGTTTATTCTGCTCTTTGAGGATCGCAATTTCCTCCTTTAGCCGGTTGATCTCTGTGTTGGCAGACTCCTACACTGCCTTCATAGACGCTTCATGCAACTTTAGAGTGTCAGCCCTCTCCTGCTTGAGGATTTTGTTCTCTCTATCCAGCAGTTCTATGTGCTTGGATTGCTCGACAATGTCCTTCACCTTGGCAATAGTTTCTGCATGTCGGAGCAATAACAGTGCACAATGAGTAGTCGGAGAGGGATGGCACAAGACCAAGTTTGAATGCAAAATTGAGAAGAAAAATAGACTCTTTCTCTTGGTGATTTGATCCTTCAAGAAGGCAATTTTACCCTTTTCATCTTCCAAGTCAGCACGCATCTTGTGGAAATTCTCATTGGCACCGCCTCTCCGAGCATTCTCATTCTGCCAAAAAGATCAAAGTTACTTAGTCTACTTGGAGCATATAGCCGGATAATTATACAGTGAGAGTTTTTAACTCGGCAAAATGCTTAATATTTCTTTAAGCATCTAGTCAGAACTAATTCTGTTTCAACTAGAGGCTTGGGGGCTACAGTATTGAAATTTACAAACATTGCGTATGATACTTTAAAAGTATCTAGTCAGAATAATTCATTCAAAATACATACTTGGGGGCTACAGTGTGAAGTTTTATAGCTTAGTCACTCTTAGAGAATTTAGACACAAAGACCTATTGTTTTCCATCTAAATCCTCGGGGGCTACAATGGGGTACTACATATGAAATGAAAAAGGCATACAAAACTTACAAGTGCAATGATCTTGAGGTTGGTGGCGCTCTCGGCAAGTATCTTGCTGAAGGCAAGGCTGTTTCCGTGCAGGATATCCGCCTGCTTGAGCAGCTCCTCAAGACCACATGTCAGAGAAGTCGACGCTGCACCAGGAACCAGAGTTGAGATACTCGGTGTAAGCACCAGGTAGACGATCTTCAGAAACTCTGCTCGTGTCCTAGGTGCAGTGGCGCCGCCTGCAGAAGAAGTTTCGCCTTCCACCATCGCCTTACCGCTACCAGTGGCGTCCTTATCCGGAGCTTCAACCACTTTGGATGCGGTGATTTCTTGTGTCGCCTGCTCGTCGACAACAACAAGTTCCGCAACAACGCCTGGGTCCACTACCATGGCGGAAGGTTCAGACGTTACCTTGGCTGGAGAGATTGTTGGTGCGGTAGCAGGCTTGACATTGGGAGTTGTAGGGGCAATGGCAGGAGATGCTTGGTGAAACATTTCTTTGATGTTTTGAGAAGCCCACGATGTTTTGGAGGTATTCTTCAAACTCATACTGGCCTTCTTCCTGAAAGGTGCAAAAGTATAAGTACATGAACAAGACGAGCAAGGGGCAATGTCGGATGTTAAGAAGCTTACACAACGGTTGGTGCTTTGGTCAAAGGAATACCAATCATTCTTATTTTCTCCGCCTCCAGGGAGGCGGTGGACTTCTTGGAGGCTCCACCCTCCGTCTTCTTCTTATTGCCTCCGTCAACAGCGTCAGAGGTGGAGCTCTTCCGCTTACACACCAATGGAACATCGTCGACGGACATGAGGTGACTTCCTTCATCTTGGGGTCATATACTTGGACAACCATGCTATCCTCGTCTATACTCTTTAGCTGATAAGTGAATCCCGAAGTGTTAGATGCGATGGTAATGGCTAGACGGAAGAACTGGAGTACATGTCATACACGAAAAATAAAACAGGTACCTCTGGGCACGTGCCCACCCTCGAACATGTCGTAGGTGATGGTGAAGCCACGCTTCCTTTCCTTCACCTTGACGATTTCTTTGAGGCGGAGCTTGATGGAGTCACTCGATAAGTTGTCCTCGGATATGCGGAGGCTATCCTTACTATCCTTGGTATACTGGTGCATGAGCTTCGCGCGATGCTGCAAAGGCTAGATCCGCCTGATGAACCAGCACATGGCTAGGTCCAACCCGGTCAGAACCGTGTCTACGAACCACTCGATCCTCCTGAAAGCGTGGGAGGATTCATCGTCGGAGGGAAGGAGGGATTGGGATCTCCATGTTGGGGCTTAAACGGCGGCCCCGTCGACAAAATCCAGGTACGATGCTTCTCGGCCAGCCAGAGGGATATCTGGGCCGTAGAAGTACGTCCTCTGCCAGTTTTTGCAGGACTCATGGCCTACAAGGTTGGGGAACCGCCGGCCAGGAAGGATCTTGAAGCTAATGGTTCCACAATTTCTGAGCTCATCCTTGCTCACTCCGGCTTCCCTCTTGACGGTGAAGAAATATATAAACAAATCTAACCTAGGCCTAATTCCTAGGTATCCCTCACAAAGTGCCTCGTAGTTGCTAAGCGCGAGGATGCTATTCGGAGAAAGGTCCTGAGGTTGAACCCAGTAGTAGCTAAGGACCTCTATGAAGAAGTCGGAGATTGGGAGGGAGATGCCGCATACCAGTTGGGCTTTGAGGTACACCTTTTCTCCGGCTTGGGGAGAAGGGATGACCTCGCCGGCCGGCGCCGCCCGCCAGACCAGCGCCTCCTTCGTGGGGAGGTACCCCTCGGCGAGCATCTTCTTGAGATTGCTCTCAGTGATATCGGAGCCACGCCACTCTCCCTTGTGGGAATCACCCTCCTCCTCTAGCAGTTCCAGCCCCGCTGGAATATGGTCACCGCCGGTGGTTTCCACAACCGCGGTGCGTGGAACCACCATGCCCTCTGGAGGCACGTGGACAGAGCCCGCCGGCTTGGCCGAGGCCTCGCTCATTGCTGCCATGGATGGTGTGGTGCTACTGCTGGCCATTGGTGTGGAAGGAGATGAGCAGTGAGGTGGTAAAAGCTAGGGTTTTTCCTTCGATGTGCGCGGAGAGCTTGAGGAGGCGCTTGTTGGAGATATGCCCTAGAGGCAATAATAAAAGTGGTTATTATTATATCTTTGTGTTTATGATAAATGTTTACATTCATGCTATAATAGTATTAACCGGAAACATTAATACTTGTGTGAGTTGTAAACTAAATTAGAGTCCCTAGTAAAGCCTCTTTATAATACTAGCTTGTTGATTAATAGATGATCGTGGTTTCTCGATCATGAACATTGAGATGTTATTAATAACAAGATCATATCATTAGGAGAATGGTATGATGGACATACTCCTATAGAAAAGCGTAGCATAAAGATCAAGTCATTTCAATAGTTCATTTGCTATAAGCTTTCTGATACATAGTAACCTAATTCCTTCGACCATGAGATCATGCTAATCACCATCAACGGAAGGATGCTTTGATGACATAAAACACCACACCGTAACTGGGTGGTTATAAAGGTGGCATTGAGTGTTTGGAAAGTATGGGTTGAGACACATGGATCAAGAGTGGGATTTGTCCATCCATATGACGGATAGATATACTCTGGGCCCTCTCGGTGGAATGTCATCCAATTAGCTTGCAAGCATGTGACTGGATGACAAGGGATCACATATCACGGGAACAAGAAAAGAGTACTTATCGGTAACAAGGTTGAACTAGGTATGCAGAGAAACCGACGATCAAAACCTCGGATAAGTAAACTATCATGAGACAAAGGGAAATTGGTATCATATGTAAGTGGTTCATTCGATCGCAAAGTAATCGTAGAAATATGTGGGAGCCATATGAATTTCCAGATTCCTCTATTGGTTATTGATCGGAGAAGTGTCTCGGTCATGTCCGCATAATTCACGAACCATAGGGAGACACACTTAAGGATTCGATGTTGTTTAGTAGATATGGAATGTTAATAGGGATACCGAATGTTGTTCGGAGTCTCGGATGGGATCCGGGATATCACGAGGAGATCCGGAATGGTCCGGAGAATAAGATTCATATAAGGAAAGTCTGATTCCGGAGTTCGGGAAAGTTTCCGATGTTTTCATTGGAGAGGTTCTAGAAGGTTCACCGGACCGGAAGGGGAATGGTCCATGAATGTGTCATGGATATGTGAAATGGTTGGATCATATCCTAGGTCACTTGGTGTTGGCATTTGCAAGAGATAAATAAAGCTCTAAATTGAAAGTCAAACTGGAACAATGGTTTCCTAGTGGAAGAAGAAACAAGTCCTTCTCTCAATCCAACTTGGGTTTGGGTTTGGATTCAAACCCACCCCTCCCAAGGCTGCCCCCCTCTCATAAATAGAGGGGGAGGGCTGCCCCAACACCAAAAAGAGCCAAGCCCTCCCACACTGCTCGCCACAGCCTTCATGCCGCCGCCACGCCCGCCCGCCGCGCGCGCCCACCGCGCCGCCTCGCGCCGCCGCCGGTCCGTCGCCGCCGCCCTAGCCGCCGCCGACACCTCCTCCTCCTCCCGGACTTCTAAACCCTAGATCTCCGGGAAACCCTAATCCACCATAACTCGCACCGGCTTAGGCGAAGCCCTGCGGGATCTTCCCTCTACTTCCGACACCATGCCGTCGTGCTGCCGGAATCGCGAGGGGAGAACTACAACCTCCGCTGCCTGCTGGAACAAGGGAGAGGAAGGTCTTCATCGAGTACCGAACGTGTGACCGACTGCGGAAGCGCTGCCGGAATGCAGCGCCGGAAGGATTGTCTACGTGATCTTGAGATCGGCAAGTGTACAACTACATCACCCACGAGAATCTACTCTCGTTAACCGCTTTGGAATCTTCGAGGGTGAGTGCTTCTATCGACTCGTTGCTACAATCTAGTATATAGATCTTGGCTTGTTTGTGTGCATGCGGTAGAAATTTTTTGTTTTCCATGCTACGAACCCCTACAGTGGTATCAGAGCCATGTCTATATGTAGATCTGTTGCACGAGTAGAACACAATGGTCATTGTGGGCGGTGGTGCTTATTTTATCAATTGCTTTTTGTGTACTTTGCATCTTGCGGTATGATGGGATGAAGCGGCACGGGCTAACCTTACATGACATCGTTCATGAGACTTGCTCCACGCTTAACATGCAACTTGTATTGCATAAGTGGCTTTGCGGGTGTCTGTCTATCCCATCATAGTATATATTCAATTTACAACAGGCACTTGATAGTTCAAGCATCAACGTTGTGGTTCTTGTTCGTAAGTTAGAGCGACACTTATTGAAAGCCCCAAACCACGTAGAATATGCAAAGAAAATTAGAGGCGTTTAACTTTGTTTTGCAGGGGTGTGCTGTGATGTGATATGGCCATGATTGTGATTATATATGATGTATGCAATATTCCTTATTGTAAGTTGGCAACCGGCAGGAGCCATATGGTTGTCTTTTAAATTCCGTTAAGACCTGCGTGTCTATTCAAAATAGTTGTAATAGTTGATGTTGGTGGATGTAACACCCTCAGAATCGGACCTATGCAAGTTTTAGCGAAACTCGCCAAACCCGCATAGAAACGATTCAAAGGTGCCCACCAGGCACTTTCGTGCGGGTGGAAAACAAAGTAATAACATTACACAACAGTCCTCGATGGGACCCACAGAACAGATACATATATAACAGCGACTCCATGAGTCAAGAATACAGATATACGGTACAAAGATCCAAATCACCTTGAAAATGATACAGCGTCCGACTACGGACAAGATGCAAATGGGGCTAAGAGCCCTGAAGAATAACCAATGGCGTCCATAACCCTGCCCAGGCCAAGCCGGAAGGGTAACCCTGCTAACGACGTTGATCTCAAAACCTGCTTAAACAAAAGGGGTGCCGGCAAAGGGCAAAGGAAAAAGAAGGAGCGTCAGTACTGAGGCCAGTACACGGCGAGGCTAGAATTCGGCGGTCCTCGCCTACATAGGTATGGTGGATTGAGCGGCAGCGGCAGCGTGCACTAAACAACCTATAGAGACTCGATACAACTGGCGGCTATCAGAGAGGGGTAAGAAAGACCTATTCGGAACCAACCTGATTCTAACATCGAACAAACCCATCCTGGCGTTTCCCCCTCGAGACCAATCGAGGAAGTCAACCGAGGAACTCACACCGTTGGCAGTTTTACTTATCCAGTTATCGTTGCAGCAATTACTAGTCAGGTATAGATAATCGTCCTGATAAAATAAGCAGTGGGACCTTTTAATTAATCATTCCGTTGTAGTTGCGACAATTACTAATCAGATACAGATAGCATGAGATAAACCCTAAACCCAGCAGTTGTTGGTACTTTTATTAGCCATTCCATTGTAGTTGCAATACTTACTAGTCAGATACCATTGCCGCAAGCGACAAACCAAACAGGCAATTGTGGGCAGTATTATTTAGCCATTCCATTATAGTGAAGCTGATTACTAGTCATTATGAAGTCAAATTTACAGCAATAAACTTTAGTTATGCTTGTCTATGATCGAGATACTGTGCTCCAAGTCGTCCATATCCGCGGACACGGCTTTCATAAAGTTTTACCCGGCCGGGGTGCACCAATAGCAACACACGCTCGATCAACCTCGGAAAAACCAAATCAAAACCCAACGAGGCTTTCACGACTGAACAATCACAGGATTCAGAAATATTTCAGGGGGCCACCCCTTAAAGTAGAACCATAATGAAGCCCGGCCGGCTCAGACGGACTTAAGGTTGTGGGGACGGCATGACGACGGGAACCCGAAAGTGTGGCTGGGCTTGTCGACACCGCGGAATCGTGCCACGATCCTAAACAGTACAGTGTGCTCCTCGCACAATTTAAATACATAAGTAGCATGGCATAAGTACAGGATCGTAAATAAAACCTCAAACTAGTTTGTGGCCCCAAGAAATAAGACTGAATCAAGCTCTGGCTCAGGGGGGTCCCTTATACCTCCCGGATGTGGATAGCGCGATAAATCAAGGAACAGGTATCAAGTACTCGGGGTCCTACGGGACACAAGTGGGCGTTCGGAAAACCAAATGTTATCTATCACCCACCGATGCCTCTGCTTATTTCAAGTTTAGTTGTTAAACAGGAATTAAAGTGAACGATAAATAAAACTATGATCATCTCCAACATCAACATGCGGCAATACATCAACAACTGTGGCACTTGACGACACGCAACAGCACTTGAGCAAGCGACTGCGACGCGCAAGTCCAACTATCTACCAAACAACAGGTAATAGGATGTGTCCAAGGCAATATAGGGCTGCACGGTATATCACAGGTGCGGAAACTAAAGCATCGCAACACAGATAGCAATAGATCAACATGAGGGGAATAAATACTATAAAAGTAAGATAGGTAGAAAGGGAGGAGATGCTCGCCTGAAAACATTGTCGAAGGTTCAACCGAAGATCGGGGCGAAGCTCACATCAACTCAACGGCCTTATCCGCGAAGAAGCAAAACACTAGAATAAACACCGGATGCAATATTTAATACAACGGGAGAAGATCGGCATGATGCATGTATGATGTATGACATGGCAGAAATGCGGTGCAATTAGGTCATATTAAGCGGAACCGGGGTCCCGACAATTAATTGAATGGTTCGGACTCCGGGAGCTGATACAAGACGGAGAACTTGTCGGGTCCCACGGGGTCGATCTTGCCGTTGCGAGGGTCTTGTCGGGCCGTTGTATCGGGTCGGTCTTGGCGTTCGGGGTCTTCGGGTCATGTTGACGGCCTTGGTGTTCGGGATGAGGTACTTGTCGCATCGGGGTCTCGGGTTGCAGAACTTGGCCGGTTCGATCTTCGGATCCGGAAAGAGTACTTGGCGTCCGGTAGATCTTATTGGTTTCCTCGAAGGGCTTGTTGTCCTGCAGCGGAGATCTTGGGGGTTTCGGGGTCTTGGCGCCTTCGGGAAAAGAGTACTTGTCGCACATGTGTCTTCGGGTTCCGTGACGATGATCTTGTCGTTCGATGTCGGGGTCTTGGAATCCGTGAAGACCTTGAGGCTCCGGTTCCATCGGGTCCGGGAAGGGCCACTCGGATATGTGGGGGCAGCCTTTGCGTTCTAGGGATCCTTCGGACCCGTGAAGGTGGTCCCGTCGGTCCCGAGATGGAGGATGGACAGGCGCCGGGTCGAGGCGAACGGCGAGACTCGACGGAGGAGCGGGGCGCGGCTTGACTGGGACCGGGCCGGCGCAGGCGAGGGCAAGCGGGGCCGGCGCGGCGACCGGAGGCGGAAGGAGGTTGGGGCGGAGCTGGCGCGAGGAGGGAGAGGGCCACCGGCCTGAGGCCGAGCACGCGAGGCGGCGGGCGCAGAGGCGCAGAGGCGACGGGCCGCCCGGGAGGTGGCCGGAGATGCGCCAGCGGCGGGAGGAGGTCAGCGGGGCTGCGGGTCGTCGAGGGCGCGCTCGGGACGGGAAGCGGCAAGGGCTCACGTGAGGCTCAGGCGTGAGGCCAGGCGGGCGAGAGCAGAGGGGCGAGGGACCGCGGCCATCTGTGCGGAGGAGGGAGAGGCGGCAGCGAGGGTAGCGCGGCGGAGGGGCGAGGTCATGCTGGCGCTTCAGCGCTGGAGACGGGAGGCAAGGCGGCCAGGACCTGGGGAAGAGAGGCGGAGGTTGGGGGAGCACTGGGGGGTCGCGGTGGCTGCCGGCGGTGGAGAGGAAGAGGCGGGCGGCGCGGGTAGGTGGGGGAAGCGGCGAGAGGAGGGAGGCAGAGGAGGGAGAAGGGGAACGCGCGGGTTGGGGAGAGGGAGGTGAGCGCGTCGGTGGGGGGTGGGTCCCAGGGCAGGACAGAGAGAGAGAGGGTCCAGGCGGGGTGGGCCAGCTAGAGGCGGTGGGGTGGGGATCAGGCGTGGGGTGCGTGTGTGTGGGCCTGGGTGTGTTGAGTGTGGTGGGGTTGGGGAGATGGGCTGGTCTAGGTGGCAACATAGGATTGGTGGAGGGAGGGAGAGAGGTGAGGTGGCGCGACGGGGTTGGCCGGGGTGAGGTGGCTGGTTGGGGGGTAGATTAGGTGTAGGTAGCTGTAGGATTTTTAGGTGGACCGATTTGGAATCGGGGGTGGTCGTTCGGGTCGATTCGGCCCGTTCGACTGCCCCCACTAAAATAATATAAGATTTTATTTGTTTTTAAAACACCGTTTGCAAACCGATAGCAGACAACAAAAATAATCCGGAGGCCCGGGGTTTGATATTTATTTAAAGATGGGGCGTTTTAGACAACGATAACAGGCTTGGCGAAAAGTTTTTATGCGAACAGATGCAAGATGATGACGATGCTCAAATGCAATGTGGCATGAGGACATGAGCATGCGGTCATGACGATGCAATGCACAAAAACAACGCGATTTTCTAGTAGTGGTTTTTGCGGGATGCCACAATTCGACACCACTAACAATGGATCTCGCCCTCGAGATCCGCCTCTTGGTACCGGAAAGAAGGCCGACGGTCTGATCCTTCGCGCTTCGTGTAGATCCTCGCGACACCACTAACGAGGGTTCCTTCTTCATCTTGAAATCGGCGAAACCACCAACAAAGGGTCGTTGTTCCTGATCGTCGAGAGAACACTCCGGAGAAACAAAGGACGAAGATAGAGGTATCAACAAATAAAGCCACCCCTAACTTCCTTGGACGGAGTAAAATCGCTGGATCCACTGATTCGATGTACAAGAGCGAATGATAAGAGTAGTGGTATGGTAGCTACTCCATCCCGCACTCAAACCATTACTCTGCACACGAATAGGCGGATTATGCAACCAACTCCCGGAATCAGACTGAAGATCTAGACAAGCGAGGTTCGGAACAACGGAATGATGCAGACTCTGCATCGGATCTGGCATAGAGGATGTCGTCGCGACGGAAACACCGGAAGATACAGCAGAAATCGTATGAAAGACACAATGATCAAGTTTCGCGATGGTTCCATTGGCATGAACAACACATGCTCAAGGTATACTCCAACTTCACCAATGCTCGTCCTTCTCATATGTTTTTCAACGATACGGATATCCGGCAAGGAACACATATGGATAAAGAGCTCAAGAACAAAAGATTGGAGGAAGGGCAATGACAAGTTGCATTGATGATCGTAGCACCTCCGCTGCAAAAGGAGAAAGCGAAACCTCAAGGCAACGAAACCCAACCACGAGAAATCCTGGACTCAAGAGAGGGAAGAGAGCGGATTCAAAACACGAGAGATAAGAGAGGAATAGCAAAGGGGTAAGTAAAATCAGACCTAATCGTAACTATCCAACCGATTTTGCAAAATAGTTTTGACACTCTACTTGACCGTTAGCTAGGTTATCCTACAGGTTGGACTTGTGGGGTATCGCAATCTACTGAGCTCGATACCACTCAGTAACACCCTCGATCGGACCTATGCAAGTTTTAGCGAAACTCGCCAAACCCGCATAGAAACGATTCAAAGGTGCTCACCAGCACTTTCGCGGGTGGAAAGCGAAGTAATAACATTACACAACAGTCCTCGATGGGACCCACAGTAAGATATATATATATATATATAACAGACTCCATGAGTCAAGAATACAGATATCGGTACAAAGATCCAAATCACCTTGAAAATGATACGGCGTCCGACTACGGACAAGATGCAAATGGGGCTAAGAGCCCGAAGAATAACCAATGGCGTCCATAACCCCTGTGCCAAGCCGGAAGGGTAACCCCGCTAACGACGTTGATCTCAAAACCTTAAACAAAAGGGGTGCCGCAAAGGGCAAAGGAAAAAGAAGGAGCGTCGATCTTGAGGCCGATGCAGCGAGGCTAGAATTCGGCGGTCCTCGCCTACATAGGTATGGTGGATTGAGCGGCAGCGGCAGCGTGCACTAAACAACCTATAGAGACTCGATACAACTGGCGGCTATCAGAGAGGGGTAAGAAAGACCTATTCGGAACCAACCTAATTCTAACATCGAACAAACCCATCCTGGCGTTTCCCCCTCGAGACCAATCGAGGAAGTCAACCGAGGAACTCACACCGTTGGCAGTTTTACTTATCCAGTTATCGTTGCAGCAATTACTAGTCAGGTATAGATAATCGTCCTGATAAAATAAGCAGTGGGCCCTTTTAATTAATCATTCCGTTGTAGTTGCGACAATTACTAATCAGATACAGATAGCATGAGATAAACCCTAAACCCAGCAGTTGTTGGTACTTTTATTAGCCATTCCGTTGTAGTTGCAATACTTACTAGTCAGATACCATTGCCGCAAGCGACAAACCAAACAGGCAATTGTGGGCAGTATTATTTAGCCATTCCATTATAGTGAAGCTGATTACTAGTCATTATAAAGTCAAATTTACAGCAATAAACTTTAGTTATGCTTGTCTATGATCGAGATACTGTGCTCCAAGTCGTCCATATCCGCGGACACGGCTTTCAAAAAGTTTTACCCGGCCGGGGTGCACCAATAGCAACACACGCTCGATCAACCTCGGAAAAACCAAATCAAAACCCAACGATGCTTTCACGACTGAACAATCACAGGATTCAGAAATATTTCAGGGGGCCACCCCTTAAAGTAGAACCCGCAATGAAGCCGGCCGGCTCCGAGACGGACTTAAGGTTGTGGGGACGGCTGTGAACGATTGGGAACCCGAAAGTGTGGCTGGGCTTGTCGACACCGCGGAATCGTGCCACGATCCTAAACAGTACAGTGTGCTCCTCGCACAATTTAAATACATAAGTAGCATGGCATAAGTACAGGATCGTAAATAAAACCTCAAACTAGTTTGTGGCCCCAAGAAATAAGACTGAATCAAGCTCGCCTCGGGGGTCCCATATACCTCCCGGATGTGGATAGCGCGATAAATCAAGGAACAGGTATCAAGTACTCGGGGTCCTACGGGACACAAGTGGGCGTTCGGAAAACCAAATGTTATCTATCACCCACCGATGCCTCTGCTTATTTCAAGTTTAGTTGTTAAACAGGAATTAAAGTGAACGATAAATAAAACTATGATCATCTCCAACATCAACATGCGGCAATACATCAACAACTGTGGCACTGGACGACACGCAACAGCACTTGAGCAAGCGACTACGACGCGCAAGTCCAACTATCTACCAAACAACAGGTAATAGGATGTGTCCAAGGCAATATAGGGCTGCACGGTATATCACAGGTACGGAAACTAAAGCATCGCAACACAGATAGCAATAGATCAACATGAGGGAATAAATACTATAAAAGTAAGATAGGTAGAAAGGGGGAGATGCTCGCCTGAAAACATTGTCGAAGGTTCAACCGAAGATCGGGGCGAAGCTCACATCAACTCAACGGCCTTATCCGCGAAGAAGCAAAACACTAGAATAAACACCGGATGCAATATTTAATACAACGGCAGAAGATCGGCATGATGCATGTATGATGTATGACATGGCAAAGGTGCGATGCGATTAGGTCAATATTAAGTGGAACCGGGGTCCCGACATTAATTAGGCGGTTCAAGTTGTTTAGATACCCCGCAATTTAAATGTTGTCTTAACATGACAGAAGATTACACCGGGTTCGCTACCCAAATTTAAATGAGGCCAATATAAGGCTAGATTTGCCCGCATATGGGCCCCATATTTAATTATTAGGTGAATAGGCATAAGGCCCCCAAACCACATGATGATATGCATGCGAGTATGACAATTCAATATGCGACAAGTTGTAATTATATTATAAAATAGGGTTCTCGGATAAGGGTCACACATTAGGGGTCTCGACGATCTTGGGGTTCCGGGGGTTCCGGGGTCGGGGTCCAGGGTTCGACGGATCAAGGTTCGGACTCCGGGAGCTGATACAAGCGGAGAACTTGTCGGGTCCCACGGGGTAGATCTTGCCGTTGCGAGGGTCTTGTCGGGCCGTTGTATCGGGTCGGTCTTGGCGTTCGGGGTCTTCGGGTCATGTTGACGGCCTTGGTGTTCGGGATGAGGTACTTGTCGCATCGGGGTCTCGGGTTGCAGAACTTGGCGCGCCCGGGTTCGGTCTTCGGATCCGGAAAAGAGTACTTGGCGTCCGGCGGTAGATCTTATTGGTTTCACTCCGAAGGGCTTGTTGTCCTGCAGCGGAGATCTTGGGGGTTTCGGGGTCTTGGCGCCTTCGGGAAAAGAGTACTTGTCGCACATGTGTCTTCGGGTTCTGTGACGATGATCTTGTCGTTCAATGTCGGGGTCTTGGAATCCGTGAAGACCTTGAGGCTCCGGTTCCATCGGGTCCGGGAAGGGCCACTCGGATATGTGGGGGCAGCCATTGCGTTCTAGGGATCCTTCGGACCCGTGAAGGTGGTCCCGTCGGTCCCGAGATGGAGGATGGACAGGCGCCGGGTCGAGGCGAACGGAGAGACTCGACGGAGGAGCGGGCGCTGCTGGGACCGGGCGCCGCAAAGCGGGCAAGGGCCGGGCGGCCGGGCGGAAGGAGGTTGGCGGAGCTGGCGCGAGGAGGAGAGGCCACCGCCTGAGGCGGGATGAAGACGGCGGCCGAGCACGCGAGGCGCTGAGGCGCAGAGGCGCAGAGGGGGCGACGGCCGCCGGCGGGGGGGGGGCCGGAGAGGCGGCCAGCGAGCGGCGCGAGGAGGTCCGGCGGGGCTGCGGGGGTCGTCGGGGGCGCGGCCGGGCTCGACGGGGAAGCGGCGGCGGCGGGGCTCGCGTGAGGCGGAGGCGAGGGCAGGATGCTGGGCGAGAGGTTGCTGAGAGGGGCGAGGACCGCGGCCAAGGGCGGAGGAGAGGGTCGGCGGCAGAGCGAGGCGGGAGGCGGGCGGCGCTGCGGGACCTGGGGGGAGAGAGGCGGAGGTTGGGGAGCACTGGGGGTCGCGGTGGCTGCCGGCGGCGGAGGGGGGGAGGCGGGCGGCGTGGGTAGGTGGGGAAGCGGCGAGAGGAGGGAGGAGGAGGAGAAGGGAACGCGGGTTGGGGAGGGAGGTGAGCGCTGCTGGGGGTGGGTCCCAGGCGGGACAGAGAGAGGGTCAGGCGGGTGGGCCAGGTGGGCGGGGTGGGGATCAGGCGTGGGGTGCGTGTGTGTGGGCCTGGGTGTGTTGAGTGTGGTGGGGTTGGGGAGATGGGCTGGTCTAGGTGTCAACATAGGATTGGTGGAGGGAGGGAGAGAGGTGAGGTGGCGCGACGGGGTTGGCCGGGGTGAGGTGGCTGGTTGGGGGGTAGATTAGGTGTAGGTAGCTGTAGGATTTTTAGGTGGACCGATTTGGAATAGGGGGTGGTCGTTCGGGTCGATTCGATTCGCTCGCCCACTAAAATAATATAAGATTTTATTTGTTTTTAAAACACCGTTTGCAAACCGATAGCAGACAACAAAAATAATCCGGAGGCCCGGGGTTTGATATTTATTTAAAGATGGGGCGTTTTAGACAACGATAACAGGCTTGGCGAAAATAGTTTTTATGCGAACAGATGCAAGATGATGACGATGCTCAAATGCAATGTGGCATGAGGACATGAGCATGCGGTCATGACGATGCAATGCACAAAAACAACGCGATTTTCTAGTAGTGGTTTTTGCGGGATGCCACAGTGGACGACAACCATGAAGTGGCGCCATTGACCTTTACGCCATACCGATGATGATGGAGATCATGTTCGTGCTTGAAGATGGAGATTGGAAGCACAAAAAGAAAGGCCATATCATATCACATATTATGAATTGCAAGTGATGTTAATCCTTTTATGCATCTTGTATTGCTTAGTTTGCGACGGTAGCATTATTAGATGATCCCTCAAGCACAAAATTTCAAGTTTTAAAGTGTTCATCCTTAGTAAGCACCATTGCTAAAGCTCGTTGTTTCGAAGCACCACGTGATGATTGGGTGTGTTAGATTCTGCGAGTGTATACAACGTGAGAAAGCCAGATTTGCTCATGCGGAAGCTAAGGTTTGATCTTGATGAGCCTAGCATGTACAGACATGGTCTCGAAACATGGATCACCGAAAGGTAAAGCATGAGTCATATAGTAGATATGATGAACATGTTGATTGTTCGCCATTGAAGCTACATCAACTCTCATGATGATCGGTTTTGATGTGGTGGATTTGGTTCGTGTGATCACTAAAACAATTTGAGGGATATTGTTTTGAGTGGGAGTTCACCTAGATTAATTTACCTATTAATTAGAACTCAATTTGTCATAAACTTAGTCTAAACTATTACAAATATGTTGTAGATCAATGGCGGCCCCTACCATCAATTTTAATGCGTTCCTAGAGAAAGAAAAGTTGAAAAACAATGGAAGCAACTTCGCAGATTGGTTCCACAATTTTAGCATTGTCCTCAATGCTGGTAATTTGACCTATGTGCTGGATGCACCGCTAGGTGACCCGCCTGCAGCTAATGCTACCGATGAGGTAAAAAATGTTTTCCTCGCTCGGAAGAATCAGTACTCCACAGTTCAGTGTGCTATCTTGTATGGTTTGGAATAGGAGCTTCAGAAAAGGTTTGAGAACCATGATCCACATGATATTGTCGGTGAACTCAAAATGATATTTGAGGCTCACGCGGCAGTTGAGAGTTATGAGGCTTCTGAAAAATTCTTTAACTGCAAGATGGAAGAGGGCAGCTCCGTCAGTGAGAACGTGCTTAAGATGTCTGGGCACGCAAGCAAGCTTCAAAGCTTGGGAATAGTGATTCCTAATGCTTTGGGGATTCACCGTGTCCTCCAATCACTACCACCATGTTACTAGAACTTTGTGATGAACTACAATATGCAAAACATGGACAAGTCGTTGCCAGAACTCTTCTCCATGTTGAAATCTGCAGAAGTGGAGATCAAGAAAGAGCACCAAGTGTTGTTGGTCAATAAGACCACCAAATTCAAGAAGCAAGGCATGTCTAAGAAAAAGGAAAACTTCAAGAAGGGCGGTAAGAAAGTTACCGTGCCGGCGAAGAAGACCAAGGCTGGGCCTAAGCCTGGTACTGAGTGCTTTTACTGCAAGGGAGAAGGTCACTGGAAGCAGAATTGCCCAAAGTACTTGGCGGATTTGAAGAACTAAAACATCAAGAAGAAAGGTATATCCGATATACATGTTATTGATGTGTATCTCACTAGTACCCGTAGTAGTGCCTGGGTATTTGATACCGGTTCGGTTGCTCATATTTGTAACTCGAAACAGGTACTGCAGAATAAACGGAAGCTAGCGAAGAACGAGGTGACGATGCGCGTTGGAAATGGATCAAAGGTTGATGTGATCGTGGTCGGCACGCTACCTCTTAATCTACCATCGGGATTAGTTCTATACTTAAATAATTGCTATTTGGTGCCTGCGTTGAGCATGAACATTATATCCGGATCATGTTTATTGCGAGACAGTTACTTGTTTAAGTCCGAGAATAATGGTTGTTTGATTTATATGAGTAATATGTTTTGTGCACATGCACCTTTGATAGATGGTCTATTCTTATTGAATCTCGATTGTGGAAATACACACATTAATAACATTGAAGCTAACCGTTTGAAATTGAGCGATAACTCGACCTATATGTGGCACTATCGTCTTGGTCATATTGGAGTGAAGCGTATGAAGAAACTCCATTCCGATGGACTTCTTGAATCACTTGAAAGATGTGAAGCATGTCTGATGGGTAAAATGACTAAGACTCCATTTTTTGGTATGATGGAGCGAGCTACGGATTTATTGGAAATCATACATACCGATGTGTGTGGCCCAATGAGTGTAGCATCGCGCGGTGGTTATTGTTATGTTCTTACCTTCACGGATGACTTGAGTAGATATGGGTATATCTATTTCATGAAACATAAGTCCGAAACTTTCGAGAAGTTTAAGGAATTTCAAAGTGAGGTAGAGAATCAACGTAATAAGAAGATTAAATTTCTATGATCTGATCGTGGAGGTGAATATCTAAGTTACGAGTTTGGCGAGCATTTGAAGAAATGCGGAATACTTTCACAATTGACACTTCCGGGAACACCACAGCATGATGGTGTGTCCGAACGTCATAATCGAACTCTCTTAGATATGGTTCGTTCTATGATGTCACTTACAGATTTACCGCTATCGTTTTGGGGTTATGCATTAGAAATAGCCGCATTCACTTTAAATAGGGCACCATATAAATTCGTTGAAATGACACCGTATGAATTGTGGTTTGGGAAGAAACCTAAATTGTCGTTCCTTAAAGTTTGGGGTTGCGAAGCTTATGTAAAGAAGTTACAGCCAGACAAGCTTGAACCCAAAGCGGAAAAATGCGTCTTCATAGGATACCCGAAGGAAACTATTGGGTATACCTTCTATCATAGATCCGAGGGCAAAATCTTCGTTGCCAAGAATGGATCCTTTCTAGAGAAGGAGTTTCTCTCGAAAGAAGTGACTGGAAGGAAAGTAGAACTCGACGAGGTTGTTGAACCTTCTCTCGAACTTGCAAGTAGCGCAGCATCAGAAGTAGTTCATGTGGCGTCTGCACCAATAAGAGAGGAAGCTAATGATGTTGATCATGAAACTTCGGTTGAATTTACTACAAAACCTCGCAGGTCAACAAGAACTTGTACCACTCCTGATTGGTATGATCTCGTTATGAGTGTCATGTTGGTGGATAACACCGATGACCCTGCGACATATGAGGAAGCGATGATGAGCCCAGATTCCAATAAATGGCAAGAAGCCATGAAATACGAGATTGGATCCATGTATGAAAACCAAGTATGGACTTTGGTGGACTTACACGATGGCCGGAAGGCTGTCGAGAACAAATGGATTTTCAAGAAGAAAACAGATGCTGATGGTAATGTTACTGTCTATAAAGCTCGACTTGTCGCAAAAGGGTTTCGACAAATTCAAGGAGTTGACTACGATGAGACTTTCTCACCAGTAGTGAAGCTAAAGTCTGTGAGGATTATGTTAGCAATCTCTGCATATTATGATTATGAGATATGGCAGATGGATGTCAAAACGGCGTTCCTCAATGGAGACATTGATGAAGAGTTGTATATGATGCAACCTAAAGGTTTTGTCGATCCTAAAGATGCTAACAAGGTATGCAAACTTCAACGGTCCATATATGGATTGAAGCAAGCATCCCGAAGTTGGAATCAACATTTTGATAAGGTAATCAAAAGTTTTGGTTTTATACAAACTTATGGAGAAGCTTGTATTTACAAGAAAGTGAGTGGGAGCTCTGTAGCATTCTTAATACTATAAGTAGATCATATATTGTTGATTGGGAATGATGTAGACCTTCTTAATAGTGTCAAGGATTATTTGAATAATAGTTTTTCAATGAAAGATCTTGGCGAAGTATCTTTCATATTAGGCATAAAGATTTATAGAGATAGATCGAGACGCCCAATATCATTGTCACAGAGTACATATTTGGACAAAGTTCTAAAGAGGTTTGGAATGGAAGATAGCAAGAAAGGTTTCTTGCCCATGTTGCCCAATATGACCTTGAGTAAAACTCAAAGTCCTGCAACGGCAGAAGATAGAGAAAGGATGAGTAAGACTCCCTATGCCTCAGCCATAGGATCTCTTATGTATGCCATGCTATGTACTAGACCCGACATTGCATATGCTCTTAGTTTGACTAGCAGATATCAAAGTGATCCAGGAATGGATCATTGGCGTATGGATATGGAAAATATAGGATTTTCGATCCTAGCGGGAAAAGGAGGGAAACAGATACTCAATTTAAAGTGAGAAAATATAATTCCATACTCGATCTCATAGATCCCTATAGAATTCTGTGGAAAGCCGTATGAGACGAAAGTCTCCAGCCTTTCTTCTCCTTTCAGGGCCTATCTGAAAGAGAATCCAGTACCTCTTGGTCCTGAATAGCAGAATAGGACGAACGAACCAGCCCCCAATTCAGTATCCAATACTTAAGAACCACATCGTTTAACAAGCAATGAATATATCCATAACATGTATATCTTCTATATACCTAAGCTGAACAATTCTAGTCTTTTCTCTTCTACCAAATATTTCTTAGATTTCTCTTTCAGTATTTCTTTATCCTTTCAAAAGAATCTATCAACATCAACAGTGGCGCCATACTCATGACATATAGTCCAAAGCGTTTATAGTTAAATACCAATGTCTTTGGAATTGCACTTTGAAGTAGATCGCCATCATCAAATATTTGGTGTTCTTTCAAATTCCATTCTTTAGTAATCTTTTAGTGTAGTAAACATTTTACGTATATCAAATATTCATCCTTATCATGGAACTATTCATGATCTAGCTACTTTAGCTTATAACGGTGAATTGCGAGTATAATGTTGCTCTCCAAAACCTTTTGGAGGATTAGGACGACTAGCGTCTCCAACCTTTCGCAAATTCTCATCAAATATGAGAACATAAACTTTGCCATATTATACTCTATCATGTTGTAATCAAAACATCGTTTCAGATATCGCAATATCTTCCACATATGATGGTTTCTAAAACAATTCTTCCTGCTCCTAGATAACCTTGATATTAAAACAATCTTTTGAATATCAAGAATCATGGAGACAAAACATGATACTTATATACTAACACTGGAATTGTTACTCTTGATTTAATACCAATTATTAAACTTGACGGAGTAACTGGTACTTACTGAAAGTATGCAATAGGACTTTTAAACTTTAGATTAACACATCAAAACAATACGATACCAGTTCCTAAAGTAACTAACCAGAATTCTATAGTTCTATTATCTCAATTATAACTAAGCCCAAGGTGGTAAACGGATGCCAATGACTACAACAACTATGCAAATTCACTTTGATTTAATTTATGATAACTAGTGTTCAATTTTTTATCATATTGTTGTTGAACTCCCACTCGAAACAATATCCCTCACATTGTTTTAGTGATTACATGAGCCAAATCCACTACACCAAGTCCGATCATCATGTGACATGATGTAGTTTCAAAGACGAACAATCATCATGTTCATCATATCATCTATATGACTCATGCTTTACCTTTCGGTATTCCATGTTCCGAGACCATGTCTGTACATGCTAGGCTCGAAAAGAATTAACCTTAGTTTCCGCATAAGCAAATCTGGCTTGCTCCCATTGTATACACTCGTAGAATCTAACACACCCGATCATCACGTCGTGCTTCGAAACAACGAGTCTTGGCAATGGTGCCTACTAAGTATGAACACTTTAAAACTTGATATTTTGTGAGAGGGGTTATCTTATAATACTAATGTCACGATCTGAGCAATACAAGATTCATAAAAGGATTAACATCACATGCAATTCATAATATGTGATATGATATGGACTTTATTCTTGTGCTTCCGATCTCCATCTTCAAGAACGAACATGATCTCCATCATCACCGGTGTGGCGTCAAGGTCAATGGCACCACTCCATGCTTGTCGTCCACCAGCATCAACTATTACAACTACTTTGAATAATAAACACGCATGTCTTAACGAAATTAAAAGACAACCATAAGGCTCCTGCCGGTTGTCTACTTACCATAAGGATCATTGCATACATCATATATAACCACAATCATGGTCATATCACATCACAGCACACCCCTGCAAAACAAAGTTAGACGCCTCTAATCTTGTTTGCATATTTTACGTGGTTTGGGGCTTTCAATAAGTACTGTTCTAACTTACGAACAATAACCACAACGTTGATGCATGAACTATCAAGTGCCTGTTGTAAATTGAATCTTCACTATGATGGGAGAGACAGACACCCGCAAATCCACTTATGCAATACAAGTTGCATGTCGAGCGTGGAGCAAGTATCATGAAGGATTTCATGTAAGGTTAGCACGGGCCGCTTCATCCCACCATCCTGCAAGATGCAAAGTACACAAGAAGCAATTGATAATAAAAGCACCACCGCCCATAATGACCATTGTGTTCTACTCGTACAATAGATCTACATATAGACACGGCTCTGATACCACTGTAGGGGTTCGTAGCATGGAAAACAAAAAAATTCTATCGCATGAATGCACATAAGCCAAGATCTATCTACTAGATTAGCGAAAGGAGTCGATAGAGTACTAACCCTCGAAGATCCAAAGCGGTTAACTAGATCGGATTCTCGTGGGTGATGTAGTCATTCACTTGCCGATCTCAAGATTGCGTAGATGTTCCTTCCGGCGCCGTGTTCCGACAGCGCTCCCGCAGTCAGTCACACGTACGGTACTTGATGAAGACCTTCCTCTCCCTTGTTCGAGCAGGCAGCAGAGGTTGTAGATCTCTCCTCGTGATTCTGGCAGCACGACGGCGTGGTGTCGGAGGTAGAGGGGAAATCCCGCATTGCTTCGCCTAAGCCAGAGCGGGTATGGTGGAGTAGAGAGAGCCTTAGGGCTAGGGTTTAGATTCCGAGGGAAGAGGGAAGCCGGCGGCTAGGGATTAGGCTAGACGGCAGCGGCGGTTTAGAGGGGATCTAGGGCGCCGGTGGCTTGGGGGTCAGCGGTGGCCTAGGGATTGGGTCTTGGGCGCCTTGGGCAAGGGGGATACCTTAGGTGTGCCCCCACCCCTCCTTATATAGGTGGGGGTGTCCAAGGGTGTTCCCAACTGTGGCATCCCGCAAAACCACTACTAGAAAATCGCGTTGAATTTGTGCATTGCATCGTCATCATCATGCATTGTTTGCCAAAACTATTTTTCATAAGCCGTTTGTTTTCTAAACGCCCATCTTTTATTCAAACCTCAAAACCGGGTCTCCGGAATATTTTGGTTTGCGATATCGGTTTGCAAAAACCTTGTTTGAAATAAATAAAATATTTAATTTATTTTAGCGGGCGGTCAGCAGGCCGTGCGACCGACGACCACCCCATATTTTAAAATCGGCCCACCCCAATCAGCCCCAGCAAATCCTACAGCTACCCAGGAATCTACCCTCTCTCACCCTCCACCTCACTCCCTCCTATCAACACACGCCACATCAGCCCATCTCCTCCCCCCACCCAATCCTAGCCCTCCACCTAGACTCCCTCTCTCTCACCTTCCCCCACCACACAACTACCCACCCCCACTCCCAGCACACGCACACACTGTCACGCACGCGCCAGCCCCCTTACATCCTGGCCCCACCGCGTGGGTCCTGTCCCCCGACCCAGCCTGCCCTGCACCCCGGGCCGCAGCTCCTCTCCTCCCACCACCTTCCTCCTCCTCCGCTTTTCTCCCAGCTCGCAGCAGGACGCCTGCCCGCCAGCTCCCACTCGGCCGACCTCCCGACCGGCGACCTCGCCCCCACGCCGCCAACCGCCAAGCTTCGCCGCTCCGGCCGAGGCACCGCCTGCCCTCGCGCCCGCTCGCGTCTGCCGTCCGTGGCCCGCCTCCGCCTTCCTCATGCGACCCGGCAACCTCTCCGCTCTCCTGCCGGCCCTCGCCAGCCCCCCTCTCCTCACCCCCTCCAGCGTCCCCGCCAGCGCGCCTCCGCCCCTTGTAGCGCCGCCCTCAGCGCCCTCCGCCGCGCCTCGCGCCTCGCCGCCCGCAGCTTCCACCTCGGGCCCGCTCCCGGCGCTCGTCGTCTGCGCCCTGCGCAGCGCCGCCCGGCGCCCCCACCAGCAACCTCCGCTCGGCCGCCCGTCCGCCTCCTGCAGCTCTCCGCGGCGACCACCTCGCCGTCGCCCCAGCACCCTCCGGCCCCGAGCTCGCCGGCTCGGTTCCCCTCCTCCTCGGCCCGCATCCCCGTCCCTGCAACCGACCCCTCCGATGTGTCGGAGTTTTGGCTACAAGTGTGGTGAAGCTCGCGAGGATGTTCAGACCCTCGTGTTTGACGAGAATCCCCACAAGATCTTCCGAAGACCCGAGAACGCCATGCTCTCTACCAAGCACTCCGTTGACGAGAACCGATGCGTGAAGATCGTACCGAGACGGGGACTCTAGGAGGTTACCGGTACCACATCCAAGGCCGTCATCGTCTACCCAAGCCGGTACCCGGACATCCTCGTCGCGGATCGACAAGTTCTTCGTCATGAAACAGAGAGCACGGATCCGAAGACCCTGGTCCACAGATCCGGTGATGCAGAACCCCTGTTGCGCCAAGATCTGGAACTGAAGACCGATCCCGAAGACTGAACACCGTGGGACCCGACAAGATCGGCACGACGACAAGAATGGCATCGACCCGGAGGATCCGATGCGCCCCGACACCGAACCAAGTCCTGCTCCCCGGAGGCGACAAGTGCTTCCCCCTGAACGCCATGATCGTCGACATGACCCGAAGACCGCGAACGCGACAAGAACGGCACCGACACAGAACGCCTAGTACTTCTTCCCGGAACGCAAGATCTGCCCGTTACCGAGGCGAAGAACGATCCGCCGAGCCCGAACCGTCGAACCCTGGACCCTGTCGAACCCCGAGCCCCGGAACCCCCAAGATCGTCGAGAACCCTAAAGTGTGACCCTTATCCGAGAACCCTATTTTATAAGATGATAACAACTTGTTGCATATTAAATGTTCATCTCGCATGCATATCTGTGGTTTGGGGGCCTTATGCCGATTCACCTAATAATTAAATATGGGGCCCATATGCGGGCAAGTCTAGTCTCATATCGGCCTCATTTAAACATGTGTAGTGAACCGGTTCCATCTGTTGCATTGCTAAACAATATTTAATTTGCGGGGAATCTAAATAACTTGAACCATCTAATTAATTGTCGGGACCCCGGTTCCGCTTAATATGACCTAATCGCATCGCACCTTGCCATGCCATACATCATGCATGCATCATGCCGATCTTCTGCCGTGTATTAAATATTGCATCCGGTGTTTATTCTAGTGTTTTGCTTCTTCGCGGATAAGGCCGTCGAGTTGATGTGAGCTTCGCCCCGATCTTCGGTTGAACCTTCGACAATGTTTTCAGGCGAGCATCTCCCCCTTTCTACCTATCTTACTTTTATAGTATTTACTTCCCTCCTGTTGATCTATTGCTATCTGTGTTGCGATGCTTTAGTTTCCGTACCCGTGATATACCGTGCAGCCATATATTGCCTTGGACACACCCTATTACCTGTTGTTTGGTAGATAGTTGGACTTGCGCGTCGTAGTTGCTTGCTCAAGAGCTGATGTGTGTCATATGCCACGATTCGATGTATTGCCGCATGTTGATGTTGGAGATGATTCTAGTTTTACTTATCGTCACTTTAATTTCTGTTTAACAACTAAAATTGAAATAAGCGAGAGGCATCGGTGGGTGATAGAAAATATTTGGTTTCGACGCCCACTTGTGTCCCGTAAGACCCCGAGTACTTGATACCTGTTCCTTGATTTTGCGCGCTATCCACATCCGGGAGGTATATGGGACCCCCCTGAGCCAGAGCTTGATTCAGTCTTATTTCTTGGGGCCACAAACTAGTTTGAGGTTTTATTTACGATCCTGTACTTATGCCATGCTACTTTCTGTATTTAAATTGTGCGAGGAGCACACTGTACTGTTTAGGAAGCGGAGTGATTACGCGGTATCGACAGTCCCCGATTGGGGACCTGCTGTCGCTTACAGCCATTGTCGCAAACCTTGGGTCCGTCTCGGAGCTTGCTTACTGTATGGTATACTTCAAGGGTGGCCCCTGAAATATTTCTGAATCCTGATTGTTCAGTCGTGAAAGCCTCGTTGGGTTTTGATTTGGTTTTTCCGAGGTTGATCGAGCGTGTGTTGCTATTGGTGCACCCCGGCCGGGTAAAACTTTCTGAAAGCCGTGTCCGCGGATATGGACGACTTGGAGCACAGTATCTCGATCATAGACAAGCATAACTAAAGTTTACTGTTATAAATTTGACTTTATAATGACTAGTAATCAGCTTCACTATAATGGAATGGCTAATAATACTGCCACAATTGCTTGTTTGGAGTGTCGCTTGCGACCATTGTACCTGACTAGTAAGTATGGCAACTACAACGGAATGGCTGAATAAAAGTATCAACAACTGCTGGGTTTTGGGTTATCTCATACTATCTGTAACTGATTAGTAAGTGCTGCAACTATAACGGAATGGATAACTAAAATGACCCACTGTTTATTTTATCAGGATGATTATTTAAACCTGACTAGTAAATGCTGCAACGATAATCGAATAAATAAAACCTGCCAATGTGAGTTCCTCGGTTGACTTCCTCGTTTGGTCTCGAGGGGAAACGCCAGATGGGTTTGGTTGGTGATATCTTCGAGTTGGATCCGGTTAGGTCATTCTTATCCTCTCGAAATCCGCCCATTGTATCGAGTCTCTATAGGTTGTTTAGTGCATCTGCTGCCGCTTGATCCACCATACCTATGTGGCGAGGACCGCGAATTCTAGCCTCGCTGTACTAGCCTCGATCGACGCTCCTTCTTTTTCCTTCGCCTTTGTCGGCACCCCTTTTGTTTAAGCAGGTTTTGAGATCGACGTCGTTAGCAGGGTTACCCTTCCGGCTTGGCCTGGGCAGGGTTATGGACGCCATTGGTTATTCTTCAGGGCTCTTAGCCCCATTTGCATCTTGTCCGTAGTCGGGCGCTCTATCATTTTCAAGGTGATTTGGATCTTTGTATATTATATCTGTATTCTTGACTCATGGAGTCGCTGTTATATATATCTGTTCTGTGGGTCCCATCGAGGACTGTTGTGCAATGTTATTACTTCGTTTTCCACCCGCACGAAAGTGCCTGGTGGGCACCTTTGAATCGTTTCTATGCGGGTTTGGTGAATTTTGCCCAAACTTGCATAGGTCCGATTCTGAGGGTGTTACAGAGTGGTATCAGAGCTCAGCAGTTACGATACCCCACAAGTCCAGCCTGCAGGATAACCTAGCTAACGGCCGAAGTAGAGTGTCACAACTATTTTTTGTAAAATCGGTTGGATAGTTCTGATTAGGTCTGATTTTACTCCTTACCCTCTGCTGTTCTCCTCTTACCTCGACGTGTTTTAAATCTGCTCTCTTATCTTTTCTTCGAGTCCAGGAATTCTCGTGGTTGGGTTTCCGTCGTACCTTCAGGGTTTCGCTTCCTCCTCCGATAACGGTGACCTATCATCCGGTGTTCAAGCTGCTTGAGGAATCCGTCTACGGTGTTACCATCTTTGTTCCTTGTTTGCGCTATCCGGCGTTTTCCGACGCGACGACATCATCTACGCCAGATCCGATGCAGAGTCTGCATCACTCCTTTGTTCCGAACCTCGCTTGTCGAGATCTTCAGTCTGATTCCGAGAATGGTTGCACGCTCTTCTACTGATTGTGCGGAGTAATAGTTTGGGTGCGTGATGGATTGGCCCCCATGCCGACTACCCTTTCTATTCGCTTTTGTACATTGAAGTGGACGAGAATGCATCGGTTCCCCTCTTCCATCGGAGCTAGAGGTGGCTTTATTTGTTGATACCTCTACCTTCGTCCGTTGTTCATCCGGAGTGCTCTCTTGACGAACGTGGACAACGACCTCTTGTTAGTGGTGTCGCGAGGATCTACACGAAGCGAGAAGATGCAGATCGCCGACCTTCCTTCCGGTACCATGAGGCGGATCTCGAGGGCGAGATCCATTGTTAGTGGTGTCGAATTGTGGCATCCCGCAAAACCACTACTAGAAAATCGCGTTGAATTTGTGCATTGCATCGTCATCATCATGCATTGTTTGCCAAAACTATTTTCGCAAAGCCCGTTTTGTTTTCTAAAACGCCCCATCTTTTATTCAAACCTCAAAACCGGGTCTCCGGAATATTTTGGTTTGCCCGATATCGGTTTGCAAAAAACCTTGTTTGAAATAAATAAAATATTTAATTTATTTTAGCGGGGCAGTCGAACGGGCCGTAGCGACCCGAACGACCACCCCATATTTTAAAATCGGCCCACCCCAATCAGCCCCAGCAAATCCTACAGCTACCCAGGAATCTACCCTCTCTCACCCTCCACCTCACTCCCTCCTATCAACACACGCCACATCAGCCCATCTCCTCCCCCCACCCAATCCTAGCCCTCCACCTAGACCCCCTCTCTCTCACCTTCCCCCACCACACAACTACCCACCCCACCCCTCCCGACACGCACACCTTTGCCCCTTACATCCTGGCCCCACAGGTCCTGTCCCCGACCCGGCCCCCGGACCCGGCCCGCAGCCTCCTCTCTCCTCCCACCACCTTCCTCCTCCTCCGCTTTCTCCCCAAGACGCTTGCCCGCAGAGCTCCACCGCCTCCGGCCCGACCTCCGCGACCGGCGACCTCGGCCTCGCCCCCGCTCGCCGCCCAGCTCGCCGCTCCGCGCCGCGCCCGCCGCCCGCCCTCGCCGCGCCCGCTCGCGTCTGCCGTCAGCGGCCCGCCTCCGCCTCCTCGCGTGACCCGGCAACCTCTCCGCCCTCTCTGCGTCGGCTCTGCGCCCCCACCTCCTCGCCCTCCAGTCCCTTCCAGCGCCGCCAGCCTCAGCTCGCGTCGCCAAGCCCACAGCGCCTCGCGCCCTCCGCGCGCTGGCCGCCTCGCCGCCCCGCAGCTTCCACCTCCAGGCCCGCTCCGGCGCTCGTCGCCGCTGCCCTGGCGCCTTGCCGCCCGGCGCCCCCACCAGCAACCTCCGCTCGGCCGCCCGTCCGCCTCCTACAGCTTTCCCCGGCGACCACCTCGCCGTCGCCCCAGCACCCTCTGGCCCCGAGCTCGCCGGCTCGGCTCCCCTCCTCCTCGGCCCGCATCCCCGTCCCTGCAACCGACCCCTCCGATGTGTCGGAGTTTTGGCTACAAGTGTGGTGAAGCTCGCGAGGATGTTCAGACCCTCGTGTTTGACGAGAATCCCCACAAGATCTTCCGAAGACCCGAGAACGCCATGCTCTCTACCAAGCACTCCGTTGACGAGAACCGATGCGTGAAGATCGTACCGAGACGGGGACTCTAGGAGGTTACCGGTACCACATCCAAGGCCGTCATCGTCTACCCAAGCCGGTACCTGGACATCCTCGTCGCGGATCGACAAGTTCTTCGTCATGAAACCGAGAGCACGGATCCGAAGACCCTGGTCCACAGATCCGGTGATGCAGAACCCCTGTTGCGCCAAGATCTGGAACTGAAGACCGATCCTGAAGACTGAACACCGTGGGACCCGACAAGATCGGCACGACGACAAGAATGGCATCGACCCGGAGGATCCGATGCGCCCCGACACCGAACCAAGTCCTGCTCCCCGGAGGCGACAAGTGCTTCCCCCTGAACGCCATGATCGTCGACATGACCCGAAGACCGCGAACGCGACAAGAACGGCACCGACACAGAACGCCTAGTACTTCTTCCCGGAACGCAAGATCTGCCCCGTTACCGAGAGCGAGAGAACGATCCCGCCGAGCCCGAACCGTCGAACCCTGGACCCTGTCGAACCCCGAGCCCCGGAACCCCCAAGATCGTCGAGAACCCTAAAGTGTGACCCTTATCCGAGAACCCTATTTTATAAGATGATAACAACTTGTTGCATATTAAATGTTCATCTCGCATGCATATCTGTGGTTTGGGGGCCTTATGCCGATTCACCTAATAATTAAATATGGGGCCCATATGCGGGCAAGTCTAGTCTCATATCGGCCTCATTTAAACATGTGTAGTGAACCGGTTCCATCTGTTGCATTGCTAAACAATATTTAATTTGCGGGGAATCTAAATAACTTGAACCATCTAATTAATTGTCGGGACCCCGGTTCCGCTTAATATGACCTAATCGCATCGCACCTTGCCATGCCATACATCATGCATGCATCATGCCGATCTTCTGCCGTGTATTAAATATTGCATCCGGTGTTTATTCTAGTGTTTTGCTTCTTCATGATAAGGCCGTCGAGTTGATGTGAGCTTCGCCCGATCTTGGTTGAACCTTCGACAATGTTTTCGGTGAGCATCTCCCCTTTCTACCTATCTTACTTTTATAGTATTTACTTCCCTCTGTTGATCTATTGCTATACGTATGCGATGCTTTAGTTTCCGTACCCGTGATATACCGTGCAGCCATATATTGCCTTGGACACACCCTATTACCTGTTGTTTGGTAGATAGTTGGACTTGCGCGTCGTAGTTGCTTGCTCAAGAGCTGATGTGTGTCGTCATATGCCACAGTTGCTGATGTATTGACGCATGTTGATGTTGGAGATGATTCTAGTTTTACTTATCGTCACTTTAATTTCTGTTTAACAACTAAAATTGAAATAAGCAGAGGCATCGGTGGGTGATAGAAAATATTTGGTTTCGAGCCCACTTGTGTCCCGTAAGACCCCGAGTACTTGATACTGTTCCTTGATTTTGCGCTATCCACATCCGGAGGTATATGGGACCCCCGAGCGAGCTTGATTCAGTCTTATTTCTTGGGTCCACAAACTAGTTTGAGGTTTTATTTACGATCCTGTACTTATGCCATGCTACTTTACGTATTTAAATTGTGCGAGAGCACCTGTCTTTGTTAGGAAGCGGAGTGATTACGCTGTATCGGCAGTCCCGATTGGGGACCTCTGTCGCCATGACCATTGTCGCAAACCTTGGGTCCGTCTCGAGCTTGCTTACTCCGTTATGGTATACTTCAAGGGTGGCCCCTGAAATATTTCAATCTGTGATTGTTCACCGTGAAAGCCTCGTTGGGTTTTGATTTGGTTTTTCCGAGGTTGATCGAGCGTGTGTTGCTATTGGTGCACCCCGGCCGGGTAAAACTTTCTGAAAGCCGTGTCCGCGGATATGGACGACTTGGAGCACAGTATCTCGATCATAGACAAGCATAACTAAAGTTTACTGTTATAAATTTGACTTTATAATGACTAGTAATCAGCTTCACTATAATGGAATGGCTAATAATACTGCCCACAATTGCTTGTTTGGAGTGTCGCTTGCGACCATTGTACCTGACTAGTAAGTATGGCAACTACAACGGAATGGCTGCATAAAAGTATCAACAACTGCTGGGTTTTGGGTTATCTCATACTATCTGTAACTGATTAGTAAGTGCTGCAACTATAACGGAATGGATAACTAAAATGACCCACTGTTTATTTTATCAGGATGATTATTTAAACCTGACTAGTAAATGCTGCAACGATAACTGAATAAATAAAACTGCCAACTGTGTGAGTTCCTCGGTTGACTTCCTCGTTTGGTCTCGAGGGGGAAACGCCAGGATGGGTTTGGTTGGTGATAGCTTCAGGTTGGATCCGGTTAGGTCATTCTTATCCCTCTCTGAAATCCGCCAGTTGTATCGAGTCTCTATAGGTTGTTTAGTGCATGCTGCCGCTGCCGCTTCAGTCCACCATACCTATGTAGGCGAGGACCGCCGAATTCTAGCCTCGCCGTGTACTGGCCTCAGTACTGACGCTCCTTCTTTTTCCTTCGCCCTTTGTCGGCACCCCTTTTGTTTAAGCAGGTTTTGAGATCGACGTCGTTAGCAGGGTTACCCTTCCGGCTTGGCCTGGGCAGGGTTATGGACGCCATTGGTTATTCTTCAGGGCTCTTAGCCCCATTTGCATCTTGTCCGTAGTCGGGCGCTCTATCATTTTCAAGGTGATTTGGATCTTTGTATATTATATCTGTATTCTTGACTCATGGAGTCGCTGTTATATATATCTGTTCTGTGGGTCCCATCGAGGACTGTTGTGCAATGTTATTACTTCGTTTTCCACCCGCACGAAAGTGCCTGGTGGGCACCTTTGGATCGTTTCTATGCGGGTTTGGTGAATTTTGCCCAAACTTGCATAGGTCCGATTCTGAGGGTGTTACACCAACCCAGGTGGAAACTCTCCCTAACTCAGAAAACCTTCCCTAACTCGGAAACCATGTTGGGATTTGACTTTTTCAAACTGCCTTTTTGACTTTCAAATTAGAGTTTGATTTCTCTCTTCCAAGTGTCCAGCCAAGTGACCTAGGACATGGTGCAACCATTCCACTTTGTCATGACACATCCATGTACCCTTCCCCTTCCTGTTCGGTGGACCTTCTAGACCCTTCTAGAACATTCCGGTGAAAACACTGAAACCATTCCCGAACTCCGGGATTGGACTTTCTTTATATGAATCCTATTCTCCGGACCATTCCGGATCTCCTCATGACATCCCGGATCCCATCCGAGACTCTGAACTACATTTGGTATCTTTACTCACATTCCATATCTACTAAACAACATCGAATCCTTAAGTGTGTCTCCCTATGGTTCGTGAATCATGCAGACATGATCGAGACTCTTCTCCGATCAATAACCAAAAGAGGAATCTGGAAATTCATATGGATCCCACATATTTCTACGATTACTTCGTGATCGAATGAACCATTTACATACAATACCAATTTCCCTTTATCTCGCGATACTTTACTTATCCGAGGTTTGATCGTCGGTATCTCTGCATACCTAGTTCAACCTCATTACCGACAAGTACTCTTTTCTCGTTCCTGTGATATGTGATCCCTTATGAGCTAGTAACATACTTTCAAGCCAATTGGATGACATTCCACCGAGAGGGACCATAGTATATCTATCCATCATATGGATGGACAAATCCCACTCTTGATCCATGTGCCTCAACACATACTTTCCGAACACTCAATGCCACCTTTATAACCACCCAATTATGAAGTGGTGTTTGATGTCATCAAAGCATCCATTCGGTGATGGTGATTAACATGATCTCATGGTCGAATGATTTAGGTTACTATGCATCTGAAAGCTTATAGCAAGTGAACTATTTAAATGACTTGATCTTATGCTACGCTTAACTATAGGAGTATGTCCATCACATCATTCTCCTAATGATATGACCTTGTTGTTAATTACATCTCAATGTTCATGATCAGGAAACCATGATCATATATTAACCAACAAGCTAATTTAACAAGAGGCTTTACTAGGGACTCTTACATGTTTACAAATCACATAAGTATTAATGTTTCCGGTTAATACAATTATAGCATGTCATGTAAACATTTATCATAAGCATGAAGATATGATAATAATCACTTTATTATTGCCTCTTGGGCATATCTCAAAAAAAATCCCATTAGGAAAAGAATAATCATTTCCCTATTATATACTAGGAATCATATTTTTGTATAGATGCTGCTTGATTGACATCCCATACATAGTTACAAATCTCATCATTCCGCAAAGGAAACAAACCATAGTAATTGTTCTTATTATCATTTGAGCCTCAGTCAATGCATGTATCATTGGCAACCAATTCTAGATTCCTTGCAGAGTAACCAAGCCTCATATATAGCTACTCTGTTGTTCACCACTATGCTCAATACAAAAGGAAGCACCATAATGGCCAAACTCATAGTAACAACCACTATATGATTTACTAACTAGTTCACCATTTAGTAAAATTTCTCCAAATATAATCTATCATCTTCCTATCTTAGAAAGCTAGGAATTATTGTAACCATTCAAACTGTCATGAAAACAGTGTTAAAGGAAACATGTAAGCTATGCTTACAAGGCACATCCATAAAATATTAATCATCTTACTAGATAAAAATTTCTAGGAATCATTCTTTAAATTTCGATCTCTCTGTCAATCTAGACAGGCAATAAGATCAATTCGGATCATCATTTTAACCTGAGACATATACCCCATTTTACTGTCATATCTAACAGGTATAAAGTTACAGAAAAAACTTCTTCCTGAAGAAAATCTTCAGTAAGTTAAGAATCAGAACATCAAGTTTGCAGTGTACATTTAGAATCCAATGAATTGGATCCAAACCATGTGTTTGAATCCAAACATTTCCACTATATGTATTTCAGCAGGAGCATTGTGTTATATTAGTTCCAGCTAAACTAACAACCATCAGAACATGGTGAACATCCTCTCAGTATCATTAAGGGAGATCCAAACCACAAGTTGACATACATGATTGTAAAATATGAGTAACATGGCATGATACAGAATTTTTATAAGCATAAAAAAATCCATATTGGTCATTATCAAGACTACCAACATTAATAACAGTAGCAGAATTAGGACTTTAACCTAGCTATGTAACACAAGCAACCAAAAGCGATAGAGAGATGATCACTTACATGTGGTCATTATTCTAGAGTAATGAAGAGGAAGCAGAGGGGGTGGTGGTGGCAGTCATGGCACGGCGGCGCGATGGCACTCAACCTGCACCAAGCCACGACCTGCAACTCCCCGATGTCGTGGGGGAAGCTCGTGAGCTCCGAGTAGCCACGGGTATGGCAGCAGAGCACCACCACAACCACCGATCTGAAAACCTAGCACCCATTAGAGTGGAGTGAGTCGGAGCTGGCCGGAATAGTCGGTGGCGTCATTGCACCCGCACCAGAAACGAAACGAGAGCGAGCGAGTGAGGCCTTGGAAACCAAATTGAATAGGAGGGGTTAATCTAAAGGACTCGGCGGAGCTTGGCCAGCAAGGAGCTACGCCGGATGCGGTCGGCGACAGTCAGAGTGGCTGGCAGCGGCGACTCGGTCGCATGCGAGGAATCAAGGAGAACGAGGATTTGGGGGTCGCGAGCTCGTGCGTGCGTGTGTTATGTGTAGAGGGGTTTGGGTCGGCCTAGACTAGGTTGGGCCGGCCTAGCAGGCTAGGACAAGATGGACCAACCAATTAAGCCAACCAAACAGGCCAGGCATAAATAGAATAAGGGAAATAAATAAATTATCAAAAATACCCTAGAATACTTTCAGCCCTATAAAAATGTAGAAAAACCCTAAAAATATATTAATACCTCAAAATGTTCATTAAAATAATATCTAACTAGAAAAAATATAATAGTACTTATTTGAGTTTAATAAAATGCAAATAAATATTAACACCATTAAATATCTAAATGAAATTTCGTTAATTTAGAAAAAAATCCTAAAAATAAATAAATAAATCACTTTTATGTATAAAAAACTATTACTTCATAAAAATACTAACTTAAAAATTCTACAAATAAAACCTAAAACAAATATTTAAAGACATTTAATAATTGAGGAACTATAAATAAAAATAATACCTAAAAATAAATAAAATTAATTTTTAAGATCTTAAGTAAGTATAATTACTAGAAAAATACTAAGTATATCATTCCAAAAACATTTTAAAGTTCCTAGATAATATATCTTCAATTATCTAAATTATTAAAATGAGATAGTTGTTTTGTTAATTCTTTAAAATTATTTCCTAAGTAAAAAATAATCACAAAACACAATCCTTTAAGTTCAAGTAGTTTAAAACCAAAATTATAATTTCGGATACACTCTAAGTGTACACTATCAACTTTATAATATTTCTCTAAAATATTTAACTAACTATAAGTCAAAGAGTTTCAAAAAAATTGCAAATCATTAACTTATATTAGAAGTAAGTAATTTCAATTCATATATAATCATATTTAGTATAACTCCTCAACTTGGTGTTCACTAAATAAACTATAAAATAAATTCACCTATTTTTATTTATATAGAAAAATCTTATAATATGATCTATAAATATTAAACATGTTAGATTTAAGTCTTTAAGACTAAGTTTCATATTTTTTTAAACTTCGTCTTTGATTATGCTTAGGATAAATCCTAATTGTTGGTCATGCCATAAATATTATATCTTAAGTCCAATTATATTTTTTATAGTTAACTTTTGTCTGATATACCCTAAGCTAGGTATGTAATGACTCACGATCATCTAAACCTTATCAGAAACCATAACTCTAGTCCTATTAATCTTCAGAGGTGATTAACTTAACATAAATAATATTTTCTTCAAATATTATTATTTTTGCCACTTCAAAATAAATATTATGCTATTTCTTTTAAGTCATAATAACTTAAAACATGAAATTCTTAATAGTTACATACTATCACTTAACCTTAGAATTGCATTATGATTGTACTTACCTTTCATGTCTTATATGTTTATCTCAAAATCCTTGCAACCACACTCTTTTGTGAAGTAAACTTGAAGATAAATCAAACCTTAAATAAATCATCTAAATCCAACTCACTTGTAATATTGGGAAATTACTTGGGGTTTTACATCATGCATCTCATTACTTATGCATAAAAGTATATTGCTTCTTTAAACATTGTCCTTACCGAGCAATGATGGTATTTTATAGAACCCAAGGTCCATGGTCAAGTCGAGACATTTGACTACAATACTTCGCTATATCAAGGCAAGTTCACACTTGCTCATGTCCTTTGATTATTTTCTATTAAGTATTTTATAAATCCAGTGTTGTTATCACCTGCATTTCAAAAAGATCAAAAAACACTATTTTCATAATAATATGATTATGGGTTATTCACCAAGAGTTAATAACCTACTATGAAAGTTCCGGTGGTAAAGGAACATATTATCTAGGATTTAACAACCAATTTCGCCAGTGATTTTTGCGCCATATATTATGCGTTAACCATGAGATCTATATGGGCTCTGGGGAAGTCAGCTGGATCGGCTCCCTTTCGCATGCCACAGACACTGTTCTAGGCGTTTTGTAAGTTGCAGACCATGGGTACAACCATGTATACGAGGAAAAACCTACCGTGGATCTGAGCTTACAAAAGACATATTTCTAGTGTTAATGGTTGTCGTGCGTATCAGACTAACGTAAAGTTGTATTAACGGGTAAAAGTCTGTCTGAGCGTACAACAATCGGTGTATGCGGGATCGCGGAGAAGGACAGTGATTGGCTTGGATTCTTATACCGGACTTCAGACCAAGGAAGTGTGAACGAGAATGCGCGCTTGATTGTACAACATGGATAAGGATTTCTTATGGATAAAGCAACGCACCTCTGCAGAGTATAAAAACTATGACATGTTACTCCCTGTTTTGGGAAAGAGCCGCAAACGCTGTAGAAAAGGAACTCCACGAACGTTTCGGTAAACCTGTGAAGGCTGACAGACATAGCTTTTCAGAATAAAAGCAACCTTTGAAAAAATGTTTATAAAACCTGCATAACCTATGACATGGTCTGCGGTTGTAGTTAATGCATCAAACACTCTTTTTTAGTGAACTTGCTAAGTACTCTCGTAGTCAACGTATCTTATTAACCCTTGCTAGATTCCGAGACATTAAAGACCAAGAAGAGGAAATATTCTATTCAGTTGAGGAGAGCACGACGGCGTTGCTAACATAGAAGGGCAACTCTGCTACAACCGCAGGGCGGCGTTGCTACAATGGAAGGGCGTTGCTACAGAGGCTTGACGGTCTTGCTATAGAAAAGTCTCTCGCGAGGTCTCCGGCAAGGACGAAGACGATTTTTTGCTACATTAGCACAACTTTTTTGTTATAAACGTTTTTTAGTTTTGCTACAATAGTGACAATTGTTTGCTCTGATGTCTCCGACATGAGCAGGGCCGGCTCTGACCCATGGCCAACATGGGCGGCGCCCTAGGGCCCATGCCTTTTGGGGGGCCATGATTTGTATGCTCCTTTATTAGTCAGCTGTTTGGTTTTGGGTTAAAAAAATCAGTTAAAATGTCTACCATGGAGAAAGAACGGACCAAATTAAATCAAGAATTGATCTTCCATGTAGTCTAGTTCGTGTTCGCATGTTTGTATCTCCAATTTCCTCGTCTATTCAACTGCGGACTGCCCTAGTCGCCCTGCTCTAGATTGGAGATCGCTAATTAATCATTGCCTATTGGGAACCATAATTGATTATTTGAACTTGTGAATCTATCTGCGTCCCTTCCCGCTCCTCATGGTCTTTTCTCTGCTGTCCTGGCCCCCGGTACGTTCAATCGCCACATAATCCAATTGCAATGTGAGATTAGGAATTTGGAGCTTTAGTTTTAAGTACTATTTAGTTCCTTCACAATTATAGCTATTCAAGTGTTGCCCGAAGAACACAAGTCCTGCATTGAGAAAAAAAACCAAGAGTCAGTTTATTGAATCACAAAGAGGTGCTTTAAAATAAGTATTTTCCGATCAGTTTTAATATCAACGCCGATAATCAATTGCAAGAATCTGATTCGGGAGAAGATGATTTTGCAGCAACAGGTTATTTAACTTCTCTTTTATTTTCTCTGTCATTATATGACATGGTTTAGGTGCTTAACAATAATGTTTATACATCTTAAACTAAGAATGTGTTGTCAGATGTTAACTCTTAATACTTTGCAAGTAAAAACAGCCATTCATACTCCTTTTTATATTAATATATATGTGTGCATATATATAACTTTATAAGGGCCCATGTTGTCTACCTTGCCCTAGGGCCCTCCAAAACATAGAGCCGGCCTGGACATGAGTTTTTCCGACGATGTCTCCGGTGATTTGCTACATTAGGACAAATTTTTTGCTACATGGTATCCGCCCAGGTCTCCGGCGAGGCCGGCCTCTTTTTCAATTTCTGGGCCAAACCGTTTTTTTTTTTTTTTTTTTTTTTTTGCTTCGGAAGTAAAAGCGAAAACATTTATAGCGTTTACAACAAAAACAGAAATTTGGACCACGAAAAGAGACACGGGTCAGCAGGGGAATAAGGACGATAAATTTTTCTCGTCGTTCCCCGGACGCTGAGTGTTGCACTTTGAAGAATCTCAGGGAAAGAATATGAACAAAAGAAGATCGATATATGTTGTCGGATTCGTGTAGCTCCGGAGCGAGGAGGGAAGTGGTTTTGTACAATCCGTGTCCACCTATGAGTTACATGCCTACTGGTACTATATCCGTATCTAGCTAGGATCCTGGAATAATAATATCAGTATTACTGGTACGGTGCATGCGACCGAATTCGTGAGCAACACGGACACTACGGACTATCTCCAACTCCAAGTACTACCAGCGGAGCACTATATACAGTATATCTCAACAGCTCTCAATCAGATAGTACCAGCTGCTCTGTCCTCGAAGCTTGTTCAACTCCAGCGTGCGCGCGTGACTCGTCCTTGTGAGAAACCTCACTCAATTAGGTGGCCATGGCTGCTAAGCGTCGGCGATGCGCCGTCCTGCTCGACGAGCCCGAGCCCAAGGTCCTCCCTGGCCATCTCATGGAGGAAATCTTCCTGCGCTTGCCCCTCAAGTCACTGCTTCGGTGCCGCTGTGTCTCCCGCGCCTGGGCCGCCGCGCTCTCCTCCGGCGATTTTGTGGACTACTACCGCCACGTCACCAACCTCCACGGCGGCCCCAGGATCTTTGGCGTGGAGGACCTTATGGACGTCCGTGAGCCCAAGGTGGTCGTGCCGCTCACGAGAACCCCACGCGTCATCACGATCGATAGCTTTCCACGCATCGCCACAACGTTGCCGTCCATGAAAGAAGAAGAAAAAGAGAACGAAGCGCCGATCCACCCCATTTTAGCGACGCAAGTCACAAAGCAGTGTCGCGGCCTCGTCGTACTGACAGCCATCCCTAGAGGGGAGGCTTTTCGCCCCAACATGTACTTCGTGTGCAACCCGACTACCGGCCAGATGACGGCTCTCCCGGAGGGACGGACAACGGGCTGTTGTGGTTCCTCCGTAGATTACGGAGAGAAGTATGAGAGCCTAGGGCTCGGCTACGACGTCCACACCAGGAAACACAAAGTTGTGCGCATCTACTACCGCGGCCGCCCCATGCCGTCCTCTAGTGGCTGTGAAGTTTTTGAGATAAACAGCCCCACGGAGATATGGCGGCCGACAGGCGAGAAGCCAACGGGTTGGATAAAGAGTGTAAGTGTCTTTGCGCAAGGACACGTGTACTGGTTAGCCTACCAGGAGCTCCATCCTCATCGTCAGGAGATGTTCATCATGTCTTTCTCGCTTCTAGATGAGAAGCTTGGGACGATACAAGCACCACCGTTGGACATGAACGACAATATAACTCCTGATCTGACACAGCTTGACGGACGACTCTGTCTTTTCGCCCCCAACAAATACAGCTATGACATCTGGATGCTGAATCAGTATGGATCAGGAGGAGCCACATGGGATCTGCAGTATCGAATCGATGTTGCGCCAGAGGTCATGCCGTTCGGAGCCAGCCCGCTTGCCATCATTGATGATGGCTGCCGCATACTCGTCACGCAACCTTCTTGCCCTAACCAGATATATGCATACGACCTTCTCACCAAGGATACTAAGAACCTCCTCGAATGGTCCATCCCTGACTCCTACTTGGGCATAGGTTGTGCTTCTGTATACGAGAAAAGCATCGCTTCCCCGGGACGGCAGCCTCGCAAAGATACCATGCTCATCTCCTCGCCAGCTACACAGGCCCTATGGCTGGTGCTGCAACTACAATGCCTGCCACAATGCACCTTTGGAAGGCTTATGTGTGTCTGCAGGAGCTGGCGCTCCATGATATCTTGTCAATATGTACGCACACACGACTAGTACTAGGTACTGCTGGCGGCTCATAAGAGAAAATAACCAAGGGCAGAAAAAGCAATTGTTGTTTTTGGCATTTTTATTATGTTGACATCTTCTGGATGTGGGTACATGGAATGGAATAGCAAATTACCAAATAAGTTGCCGACCTGAAACTAGATGTTTTTTTAATGCTTTGTACATAAGAGTTCTACCATCCTACCTTAACCTAATTGATCGGAGTTCTGCACGTAAAGACGCAACTGCTGGCCTCTCATTCTCCTTTGCACACAAATAAATTCAGTATTTATGCTGTTCGGCTGTGGCAAAATTTTAGCCCCCTGGAAACTAGATATTCCAGTAGTCTAATGGTAATATTAACACCCAAATTTCAAGCTGACAATAAGGAAAGACATGATTTGCCACTCTGAAGAATGTTCATCGATGATATTCTACTCCCTCTATTTTAAAATATAAGATGTTTTAGCTTTATGAGCAAATGTATCTAGACTTATTTTAGTAGGTAGATTCACGTGAATCTATACACTAAAGTAAGTCTATATATATTTTCTTTATAAACCTAAAACATCTTATAATTTGAAATGGAAGGAGTACAATTTTGCATTGTAATTGAGGCACACTATATGGACATTCTTTGGGGGTAGGCGGGTGGCGTCTTTCAGTTTTTCACCAATAAGAAAATTAGCCAAGCAGACGATAAAGGAACAATCTGAATTTTAGTTTCTGAGCCTCACATCGCAAACACTCTTTAAAGACCTTCTCTACGTTTTCATTTTATTAAACACAAGCGTTCGTTTTCCTCAAAACAATACTTTGTAACTGTTACCTCAGTTATCAGCTTGACTTCCTAGTTCATCGATCCACGGCACCTATAAACAGCCAGTACATAGTTAGCACGAGGAGTAAATGAGAACTAATCCATAAATAGCAAAAAATAAATATATCAAACAAATAGGAACTTATATTACATGTTAAAATAAAAGAAAACTCAATAGTAGCATAAATATTGATAAAGACATCAATTATTATCTAGGCACTCCAAATTCTAAATTTTGAGCTTGAGATTGGCAATTTGAGCTTAGGTCCACATGTGGCAAGCACAAAATTTTGAAACTGGGCACCATCTAGAAACCCGTCCCATGCAAGTAATTACCAAATACTGGCAAAGACAATCAATGAGAAAAGAACCAGTCATTCAGTTTAACAAAATATGATTTCATAAATCATAGTTTCTAATCTTGTTGGCTCATCCCAGTGGCAGTGGGTACTGGATAGCAGGAGTTTAGTTCCGGACTTTCTAGACAGAGTGTCATTTCCGGGGGGTTTAGCACATGACCGTGGGGAAGGGCCCCACCTGAAACAGAATTTTGATTAAAACAAAGTTGGAATTGTTTATGGTGACTGACCAGTAACCAACACCTGTATAGGTGTAGGATTCAGGAAATTTTAAAAACAAATCAAACAAAAGAAGAATAAAGCTTTACGGTGATTGGACTAGTAATAAACACCCGTGTAGGTGTAGGATTGTGGAGCTTCTGGCAGAACTTTGTGTTATGACTGGCATAGCATATAGCCGAAAGAAGTCCAATAACGGATCGACTTAGGGGCTTGGTCCAACTTATGTTATTTTTATTAGCTGAACATATAAACACTTGTAATGCTATGTTTGGATCAAGCAATAAATCTTATTTGTTGCCGACTCCCTCATGAGTCGGAACCCTAGCCCCAGCCGCCTCCTTCTTCTCGCGCGACCACGGCGCCATCTCGCCGTCTAGCGCGCCCAGCTCCTCGCCACCCCTCCTTCCACCCCTATAACCTAAGACCTAGGCCTAGTAGGACCCCAGCTCCTATCAATCTGGTATCAGCTGTCTCGGGCTCGATCATGTCTACCTCGACCTCCACCGCCCCCAAGCTCCCGACAACATTCGGGGCGCCCGTGCCGGCCCTCTCGGGTCCGCCCCCCTCTGTCGCCTCGCCCACGCCGATCGCTCCTGCCATCGTCTACTCTCCCAAGGAGATGACCTCGGCCCTCCGAGACCTCACCCTAGCGGTCACGGGCATCCGCACTTTTCTCGCGAGCTCCTACGGGCCACCGTCGATGGGCTACTTCGCGCCCGCCCTGCCACCACAACAGCCTCCATGGCCGCCTGCTTCGTCACCGGCCACCTGGGGCCAAGTCCCACCCGTGACGGCACAAGGGGTGCCCATCATCCAGATCAGGTTTCCTCCATCACCGTCCCTGTTGCCGGACTGGTTCGCGGTGCCGGTCTACACGATAGCCTCGGGGCAGCCGAGCGTTCCAGCACCGCCGGTGACGAGGTTTAATTTCGTCAATGCCCATTGTTATGGACTTGGGTTTTGGAGAAGATGGGGATGCTGGAGATCGTGGCACGGTTAACAGACAAGCAACCAGGGGACACGAGATTTACCCAGGTTCAGGCCCCCGGAGGGAAAACCCTACTCCTGCTTGTCTGCTCTTTGATTACGGGGAACCGAGTTCTGAGGTGCGCAGATTCGATCTGGCGTGGATGCGTGTGCGAAAGTATGAGTCGAGTTGTCCTAGGACGTGCCCTCCTGGCCTTTATATAGACTTAGGCAGGTCCCGGGCGTAGTCCTAGTCGGTTACAAGTTCTAGGGTTTTACCCCTTTGAATTTCCTATCTCCTCTAGTCTTGCTCTCCAAGGATCCGAAGACGTCATGGGCCTTGGCCACCCGAAAATCTTCATGGGCCAGCGTATGTCTGCCGTGGGCCTTCCTTGGACTGGACTAGATATGCTGAAGTTACGTACCCGTAGGGTATAACCATGTCGAGAGCCCGGTGATCGAATCGTAGATTCGGCTGAGGACTCTTCCATCCTTCGGGAGCAACTATATGTTAATAGTATATGTGTGTAGGGATTGTTGATGCGTGTGCCTGACTCACCCGACGGATCAGGGTCAGTTAACTGTCTTAGGACGAAACAACACGATCTTCTTCAGGTTCGGGTCCCTTAACCCGGGCCTGGAACATATGCTGGCGTAATTCAACTCAGGCCGCGGAGGACTTATAGGAGTGGAATTCCAGTGATTTTAATTGGTGTACCCAACGCGTCCGGGATTTTTCATCGTACCTGCTGGTACGGATTCATACTAGCAGAGCGCAGTTAGGTGCGTTGCAGGCCATCAGATGATATCTGTAGGTCTTATCTTTGCGCAGCGCAACATCCGAACATTTATCACCTCGGAGGTGTTTCGGGTGGCCAAGGAGATTGTTGCTCACTTAGCGTTTTGTTGGGGCAGAGTTGCCAAAAAGTTTTTGCATGCTGATCCGAAAGATCGCAGTCGAAGATTTCATAGGGTGCGCGACCAGCGCTCCCTATGGGAGTAGCCCCCAAGTGTCTGTTCGAGTCGTAGACTCGAACGGAGACTTTTAGTTCAAGCATTGTTTCAATCATTAGGTCCGCAGGACTCGAAAATTTTCGGATGCTTAAATCCATCCTCCCTATGGGAGTAGCCCCCGAGTCCGTAGTGGAGTCGTAGACTCGACGTAGGACTCAGAGAAGTAATTTCGTCCTCATTTGTCTGCATTGCGCGCCGCCTCGATAGGAGTAGCCCCCGAGTATCTAGTCGAATTGTAGATTCGAGTGAGTACTCTTAGCTGTGGAGCCGAAGTAGTGCTAGTATAGCTTTTGATGACGTCAATGCTTACGATCGATGACCTCAGCGTCGCTACGCCAGAGATGACTTGATCGGACGTGGGTCCCACTTGCTGACTTTGAATTGACCGGTCACGCGCGGCGTGGAGATGATTACGGCGTCTCCTCGATTTCCGCGCGTAGTGGACGGCGTGGTAACGACGGTTTGTTTTGGTGCTGACACATGTACGGCCAGATCTACCGTTGGCGTTAGGTCTTCTCGATGGACGGCCAGCGTGCGTCGTCTTCGCTGTTATAATCTCTGGTGAAATCGTGGTTTGTTTTTCACCGCAGCAGTTCATCTATTCACTGCCTCTTCGTTCTTGAGCTATTCTTGCTGTGCGCTGAGAGTTTCCTCCACATTTCCTTTGTCCTTCGTCGTTGCCAACGACACCACCGCTGTAGCGCCATGGGGAAGACAAAGAAATCCTCATCTGCGGTTGGGACCAGCGCCGTCGGAGGCAAGAAGAGCACCGCCGCTGCTCGCGTCACCGATGATGGCTGGCGGCGATCAGAGACGCGGGAGAGCGATCTCCGCAAACTGCGGGAGCGGGGCCTGATCCCGCAGGATACGACGGCCGTCAAACTCCCCGGCAATGAGGTAATCCCCCGTCCCCCATCTGGGTACCGGGTTATGTTTCTTGCCTTTGTCTTGCATGGGTTTTCGTATCCAGTCCATGACTTCCTTCGTGGACTGCTCTTCTTCTATGGGGTTCAGTTGCATCATCTGTCTCCCAATTCTCTTCTCCACATTGCTTGTTTTATCACCCTTTGCGAGTGCTGGCTGGGCATTGAGCCGCACTTTGGCCTCTTCCGGAAGCTTTATTCCGTGAAGAGGCAGTCTGGTTCGGATGGTGTGTATCCCATTGGGGGTTTCATCATCTCCCTCAGTCCCAATGTGCAATTCTTTTCCTTTTCCATGTCCGAATCTGTCCAGTACTGGCGGAGGAAATGGTTTTACATCCGTGACTCCGTACTGCCTGGGCAAGATTTTGGTCTCGTTCCTTTTGACCCCTCCCAATTGATTGAGAAGAAAAGATCCTGGAAAAACCAAATCTTAGACGGTGAGGAGGCGGAGATAGAGGCCCTGTACCGTCGGGTGGAGGATCTCCAACTGATTCCTGAGAAGGAGGTGAACGGTGTCGACGTCATCCGGACGTTTCTTGAGCGTCGGGTGCAGCCTCTCCAAGCGAGGTCGCATCCGATGTTTCTTTACTCTAGGCGCCGTGATCCGACGAGGGTTTTGAGTGAGAAAATCTCCGAGGTGGAACTTGACAAGGCTCTTCGCGCGCTGTTGAAGTTCAAGGCCGACAAAGAAATCCCGGGGAAGTCGCAGACTCCTCCCTTTTCTTCGACGTTGGTCGTATCGAAGGTGTAGATTTGCGCACGTAGTGCTCCCTTTTGTTTTTGTCAGCTGTGTACTTTTTCCTTTGTTTGCTAACAAAGTTCCTTTTCCTTTTGCAGAGCTTCAAAGTGCCGGGCATGGCACCACCGTTGTCCGAAAGGTATCCGAATGCCCCGGATAATGAAGTGGTGGATTCCGTGTCCGAGCTACCGTCAGCGCGATCCCCAGCGGAGGATGCCAACGATTCGAGTGAGTACCATTCGCGCAAGCGATCACGGAGCTCCAGCGAGTTTTCGGATGCCTCGACTCCTCCGACTCCCAGGAATCCTCTGGGCCTTGAGCGTCATGATGATGTTCATGGGGGTTCTTCCTCTCCCCTTCCTGCCATTCCTGTGCGGGTTGTTGCTCCGCACCAAAGAAAGCGGAAGAAGGAAGAAAAGAAGGAGGAGAAGAAGGAAGAAAAGAAGGAGGAGAAGAGGGCCCGAAGGGCTTCTCCTATCTTCGACCTGAGCGCGTTGGGCTCGTAAGTTTTCTTGTTGCCACTGTTGTCCTTTGTTCCCTTGTTATTTTTGCACATGTGTTGATTGGTTCGTATGCAGGCAATCCTCCGACGGCTCTAGTGATGGTGCGCGCGAGATGATGGGGGAGTCTAACATTGCGTCGCCTCCTCCTCATACGGTGGCGACTTCGGGCGACGCTGCGCCAGTTCCTCCTGTGCAGGAGAGGCTGGTGGTTGCGCCCCAGAATTTCGCAGGCGGGCCTGTGTTGGAGATATGCCCAAGAGGCAATAATAAAGTGATTATTATCATATCTTCACACTTATGATAAATGTTTACATACCATGCTATAATTGTATTAACCGGAAACATTAATACTTGTGTGATTTGTAAACTAAAATAAGAGTCCCTAGTAAAGCCTCTTGTTAAACTAGCTTGTTGGTTAATATATGATCATGGTTTCCTGATCATGAACATAGAGATGTTATTAACAACAGGATCATATCATTAGGAGAATGATGTGATGGACATACTCCTATAGATAAGCGTAGCATAAAGATCAAGTCATTTCAATAGTTCAATTGCTATATGCTTCGATACATAGTAACCTAATTCCTTCGACCATGAGATCATGCATATCACCTTTACGGATGGATGCTTTGATGACATCAAACACCACACCGTAATCGGGTGGCTATAAAGGTGGCATTGAGTGTTCGGAAAGTATTGGTTGAAACACATGGATCAAGAGTGGGATTTGTCCATCCATATGACGGATAGATATACTCGGCCCTCTCGGTGGAATGTCATCCAATTAGCTTGCAAGCATGTGACTGGGTCACAAGGGATCACATATCACGGAACGAAAAGAGTACTTATCGGTAACGAGGTTGAACTAGGTATGCAGAGATACCGACGATCATAACCTCGGATAAGTAAACTATCGTGAGACAAAGGGAAATTGGTATCGTATGTAAGTGGTTTATTCGATCGCAAAGTAATCGTAGAAATATGTGGGAGCCATATGAATTTCCAAATTCCTCTATTGGTTATTGTTCGGAGAAGTGTCTCGATCATGTTCGCATAATTCACGAACCGTAGGGAGACACACTTAAGGATTCGACGTTGTTTTGAGTAGTTATGGTATTATGAGAAAGAGACCGAATGTTGTTCGGAGTCTCGGATGGGATCCGGGATATCACGAGGTGATCCGGAATGGTCCGGAGAATAAGATTCATATAAGGAAAGTCCGCTTTGAGTTCGGGAATGATTCCGGTGTTTTCATCGGGAATGTTCTAGAAGGGTCCGGATTGTCCGGCACTCCGGGGGGGAAGGGTACATGAGTGTGTCATTGAATGATTGCATCATGTACTAAGTGTTCTTGCTGTTCCAAAAACATGAAAGTCAAATTGCCAGTTTGAAAGTCAAACGGCTAAAACAGGAAACTGTGGAAAACAGGAAACTGTGGGAAACAGGAAACTGTGGGAAACAAGCAAGAGGAGGTTGAAACCAACTTGGAGGAGGAGTTCCTCTCCTCCTTGGCCGGCGCCCAGCCCTAGGCCGAGTTGGGGAGGGACTCCCTCCCTCCCTGGCGCGCCTAGCCCCTCCACCTATAAAAGGAGGGGCAGGGCTCCTCCTTGAGACACACAAGTTTCTACCTCTAATCTCAGGTTTAGAGCCGTTTGGTTTAGAGCTTCTAATTGCTTTAGCCTGCGGTTTAGAGCCTTATAATTGGTGTGTCTAATCTCTAGACCACTAATAGACCTCTCTCATAATCCACCATACTCGCTCCGGCTTAAGGCGAAGCCCTGCGGGATCTCCCCTCTACTTAGGTACCACGCCACAGCGCCAGAATCGCGAGGAGAGTGCTACAACCTCCACGTCACTGGAACAAGGAGAGGAAGGTCTTCGTCAGTACCGAACGTGTGACCGACTGCGGAGCGCTGCGAACGCATGGCCCGGAAGGATCGTCTACACGATCTTGAGATCGGAAAGAGTACGACTACATCACCCACGAGAATCTGCTCGTTAACCGCTTTGGAATCTTCGAGGGTAAGTTATTCCATCGACTCGTTACAATCTAGTAGATAGATCTTGGCTTGTTTGTTTGTATGCGATAGAAAATTTTGTTTTCCATGCTACGAACCCCTACAAAGTGGTATCGAGCCGTGTCTATATGTAGATCTGTTGCGAGTAGAACACAATGGTCATTGTGGGCGTTGATGCTTTTATTGTCGATTGCTTCTTGTGTACTTTGCATCTTGCGGTATGTTGGGATGACGCGGCCAGGGCTAACCTTACATGAAATCGTTCATGTGACTTGCTCCACGCTGGACATGCAACTTGTATTGCATAAGTGGCTTTATGGTGCTTGTTTCTCCTAGCATAGTTAAGATCCAATTTACAACGGGTGATTAACAATACTAGTATCAATGTTGTGGTTCATGTTCGTAAGTTAGAACGACACTTATTGAAAGCCCCAAACCACGTAAAACATGCAAAGAAAGTAGAGGCGTCTAACTTTGTTTTGGGGTGTGATGATGTGATATGGCCATGATTGTGATTATATTTGATGTATGCAATGTTCCTTATTGTAAGTTGGCAACCGGCAGGAGCCATATGGTTGTCTTTAAATTCTGTTAAGACCCGCGTGTCTATTCAAAGTAGTTGTAATAGTTGAAGCCGGTGGACGACAACCATGGAGAAGCATCATTGACCTTGATGCAATGTCGGTGATGATGGAGATCATGTTCGTGCTAGAAGATGGAGATCGGAAGCACAAAGAAGAAAGGCCATATCATATCACATATTATGAATTGCATGTGATGTTAATCCTTTATGCATCTTGTATTGCTTAGTAGACGACGGTAGCATTATAAGATGATCCCTCATGCACATGAATTTCAAGTCATAAAGTGTTCACCCTTAGTTAGCACCGTTGCTAAAGCTTGTTGTTTCGAAGCACCACGTGATGATCGGGTGTGTTAGATTCTGCAAGTGCATACAACGTGAGCAAGCCAGATTTGCTCATGCGGAAACTAAGGTTTGATCTTGACAAGCCTAGCATGTACAGACATGGCCTCAGGAACACGGATTACCGAAAGGTAGAGCATGAGTCATATAGTAGATATGATGAACATGTTGATTGTTCGCCATTGAAGCTATATCAACTCTCGTGATGATCGGTTTTGATGTGGTGGATTTGGTTCGTGTGATCACTAAAACAATGTGAGGGATATTGTTTTGAGTGGGAGTTCACCTAGATTAATTTAATTATTAATTAGAACTCAATTTATCATAAACTAAATCAAAGTGAATTTGCATAGTTGTTGTAGTCATTGGCATCCGTTTACCACCTTGCGCTTAGTTATAATTGAGATGATAGAACTATAGAATTATGGTTAGTTACTTTACTGACGGTATCGTATTGTTTTGAAGTGTTAATCTAAAGTTTAAAAGTCCTATTGCAAACTTTCAGTAAGTTTCGGTTACTCCATGAAGTTTAATAATTAGTATTAAATCAAGAGTAACAATTCCAAGTGTTAGTATATAAGTATCATGTTTGTCTCCATGATTCTTGATATTCAAAGGATTCTCCTAATATCAAGGTTATCTAAGGATCTGAAAGAGTTGTTTGAAACCATGATTTGTGGAAGATATTGTGATATCTCAAACGAAGTTTTGGTTGCAACATGATAGAGTATAATATGGCTAAAGTCATGTTCTCATATTTGATGAGAATTTGCAAAAGGTTGGAGACACTAGTTGTCCTAAACCTCCAAAAGTTTTTGGGAGAGCAACATTATACTCACGATTCACCGTTACAAGCTAATAGTAGCTTGATCATGGATAATTCCATGATAAGGGTGAATATTTGATGTAGGTAAAATATTTACTACACCAAGAGATTACTAAAGAAAGGAATTTGAAAGAACACCAAACATTTGATGATGGTGATCTACTTCAAAGTGCAAGTCCAAAGACATTGGTATTTAACTATACACGCTTTGGACTATGTGTCATATGAATGACTCCACTAATTGATGTTGATAGATTCTTTCAAGCGAAAGGAAAATCTTGAAGAGAATCTCATAAGTATATGGCGAGAAAAGAAAAGACTAGAATTGTTCGGTTTAAGTATATAGATGATATACATGTTATGGCTATATTCTTTGCTTATTAAACAATGTGGTTCTTAAGTATTTGATACTGAATTTGTTGGTGTGAATCGTCATACGAAACAACACAATTCATGAACTACAATGGCCTAAGTAACTAGCAAAGAATATGTGATGATGTTCATCGAGAACAAAATAAAGGGTTATTGTGTTGCTCGTTAAACATCAAAGCTTGCCTTCAAGATTTGTTTTATCGGTATTATGAGAACAAAAGGGTTGTTCAAATAATTGCCGTGATCTATAAAAGATGGATGATTTGCAAATCTCGTTGGAGATATCACATCCATAAAACTAGTGCTAAAGATGTCGAAAGACAAATTGATTGAAATATCACTTAGGAAGTGACATCGCCGTTTAAATTATATTAGAAAGAAAACATGAAGAAAATCCATATGGATGGAATTTTGGAGTCTATTTGATTTTGATCAAATGACGCTTGTGAAACTTTCCTAGAGATAATTAAAACTTCGTTCATAGGCCAAAAGGGAACGATAGACTAGCTTATTGGAACTTGTACATATTGTTGTATGAAGTCCATTATGTATAGTCAAGAGCGATGGATTTCAACTTCATGTGCTTTCTCCGAAAATTTGAGTGAATATATGAATATTTACTTAATAAGGATGAAGTGTGAAACATTTGAAAAGTTCAAGGACTTTCAAGATGAAGTGCAAAATCATTGTAACAAGAATATAAATAGTTTATGATAAGATCATAAAGGAAGATATTTGAGTTACAAGTTTAAGCATAATACCTAAGATTTAAAGGAATCGTTCTGTGGATTTGCATTTTCCCGAAACACCATAAGAGTATGGATTGTTCGAGATATGTAATTAAACCTTGTTTGACATGGTAAGATCGAAGGTGTAATTCATAAAACTGCCATTATATTTTAAAGATTAAAAGCTTTAGGGATTACCGTTTTTCCACTGAAAAGAGCTTCATCATAATCCGTTGAAATGACACCATATAAGGTTATGGTTTGGGATAAAACCCAAGTTGTCCTTTCTTAAAACATTGGTATGCTATGCATAAGAAAGATGTGTGCAACCAAAGTCGGATGAACCTGTCTTTGTATAAACTGTTAAGTATTCCTCCATAAACACCGGAGACAAAAGTGTTTGTTGCTTAGAACGTCAAGTTTCTTTGAGAAGGATTTTTTTTCGTGAGAAATTAAGTGGGAGCGCTAAGACATGTTTCTAATACATTATGTGGAAGACATATTGTTGATTGGAAATAATGTATCTTTTATTAACACATATTAAGAATTTCATCCCGATGAAAGACTTAGGCAAAACCCAAATTTATGGCATCAATAGACGCTGATATGGTTGTGCCAGAAGTACATAGACGAGATATTGAATGAGTTCAATATAGAAACTACAAGAAAAGGTTCTTGTCGCACAGAAAGGATTGAAAGAGTTCAATGTTGATGATATATCCAAGTGTATTAACATTTGGTAAAGTGAAACAAATAATCAAGTATAGATTGATACTTGATGTATGAAATCACAAAGAGTATTTATATCAATCATACTGTGATATGTACAAATCCAGATATGTCCTATGCTCTAAATGTTGTGAGAAAAAACCAGAATGATTCGTAATATGATCATTGGACAATAGTAAGGATATTCTTATGATCTTTTGGAAGAACTAAGAGTATATTATTTGTAGAAGTGACAAATAGATGGTTAGTTCATTGTAAAAGTACTATATTGATACTAGCTTTGTCGCAAAGTACAAATTAAGTTTATCTCAATCTAAACTAGAGGTGGCACAATATAATGGAAAGTGAGTTCCATAATGGATTTGGATGAGTTCCAAAGTTAAGACATTGTGACAGATACTACAACAAACGGCTAAGTATATGACTGCTATAATAGCAGCTAAAGAGGGCATTTGTGTCAAGTAGTTTGTTATCAAACTAGGTGTAGTTCACAGTGGGATAATACTATGAAGATATATTGTGCGACAATATTATCAACATGTTTTAACCCCAAAGAGCTAAAGGTCACACCGAAAGACCAAATTTATACAAAGCCATCTCATTAGAGAATGAGTGATGCGTAGAGGCATAAAGACATGCAATTACACGGACACGGAAGTGTCGGATCCGGAGATCGATTGACCACTAGCAACGTGTACATACAACACCGTAGCCATAGGTGTTGAATACACAAAGGTTTGAAACTAGATTATTGACTCTAGTGCAAGTGGGAGACTGTTGGAGATATGCCCAAGAGGCAATAATAAAGTGATTATTATCATATCTTCACACTTATGATAAATGTTTACATACCATGCTATAATTGTATTAACGGAAACATTAATACTTGTGTGATTTGTAAACTAAAATAAGAGTCCCTAGTAAAGCCTCTTGTTAAACTAGCTTGTTGGTTAATATATGATCATGGTTTCACGATCATGAACATAGAGATGTTATTAACAACAGGATCATATCATTAGGAGAATGATGTGATGGACATACTCCTATAGATAAGCATAGCATAAAGATCAAGTCATTTCAATAGTTCAATTGCTATATGCTTTCTGATACATAGTAACCTAATTCCTTGGACCATGAGATCATGCATATCACCTTTACGGATGGATGCTTTGATGACATCAAACACCACACCGTGAATCGGGTGGCTATAAAGGTGGCATTGAGTGTTCGGAAAGTATTGGTTGAAACACATGGATCAAGAGTGGGATTTGTCCATCCATATGACGGATAGATATACTCTGGGCCCTCTCGGTGGAATGTCATCCAATTAGCTTGCAAGCATGTGACTGGATCACAAGGGATCACATATCACGGGAACGAGAAAAGAGTACTTATCGGTAACGAGGTTGAACTAGGTATGCGAGATACCGACGATCATAACCTCGGATAAGTAAACTATCGTGAGACAAAGGGAAATTGGTATCGTATGTAAGTGGTTCATTCGATCAAAGTAATCATAGAAATATGTAGAGCCATATGAATTTCCAGATTCCTCTATTGGTTATTGTTCGGAGAAGTGTCTCGATCATGTCCATAGTTCACGAACCGTAGGGAGACACACTTAAGGATTCGACGTTGTTTTGAGTAGTTATGGTATTATGAGAAAGATACCGAATGTTGTTCGAGTCTCGTATGGGATCCGGGATATCACGAGGTGATCCGAATGGTCCGAGAATAAGATTCATATAAGGAAAGTCCGTTTGAGTTCGGGAATGATTCCGTGTTTTCATCGGGAATGTTCTAGAAGGGTCCGGATTATGCGGCACTCGGGGAAGGGTACATGAGTGTGTCATTGAATGATTGCATCATGTACTAAGTGTTCTTGCTGTTCCAAAACATGAAAGTCAAATTGCCGGTTTGAAAGTCAAACGGCTAAAACAGAAACTGTGGAAAAGCGAACTGTGGGAAAGCGAACTGTGGGAAACAAGCAAGAGGAGGTTGAAACCAACTTGGAGGAGGTTCCTCTCCTCCTTGGCGGCGCCCAGCCCTAGGCGAGTTGGGGAGGACTCCTCCCTCCTGGCGTGCCTAGCCCCTCCACCTATAAAAGGAGGCGGGCTCCTCCTTGAGACACACAAGTTTCTACCTCTAATCTCAGGTTTAGAGCCGTTTGGTTTAGAGCTTCTAATTGCTTTAGCCTGCGGTTTAGAGCCTTCTAATTGGTGTGTCTAATCTCTAGACCACTAATAGCCCTCTCTCATAATCCACCATACTCGCTCTGGCTTAAGGCGAAGCCCTGCGGGATCTCCCCTCTACTTCCAGTACCACGCCGTTGTGCTGCCAGAATCGCGAGGAGAGTGCTACAACCTCCGCTGCCTGCTGGAACAAGGGAGAGGAAGGTCTTCGTCGAGTACCGAACGTGTGACCAACAGCGGGAGCGCTACCGGAATGCAGCGCCGGAAGGATCGTCTACACGATCTTGAGATCAGAAAGAGTACGACTACATCACCCACGAGAATCTGCTCTTGTTAACCGCTTTGGAATCTTCGAGGGTAAGTTATTCCATCGACTCGTTGCTACAATCTAGTAGATAGATCTTGGCTTGTTTGTTTGTATGCGATAGAAAATTTTTGTTTTCCATGCTACGAACCCCTACAGCCTGCGGGTTCGCCTTCGGAGCACGTAAGTTTTTCTGCTTGATGTTACGGGGGGAGCCCCCGAGTGTCTTCGTATGCTGATGTTGTTTATGCTTCTTTGTCTTGGGCGTAGCCCCCAAGTCCTGCTCTTACTACTATTGCCTGTTGTTGCAGCCTTTTGTCCAAGAGAGGCCAAGGGGAGGGAAACGCCGACGCTGAGGGCAACTGCGGCAGCTTCAAGGTATTCGTCTGCCTTGTAGTACTTCTCTTGCTTATCCTGATCCTGTTCTTTGACACTTGCGTGTTGTAAATGCAGAGGAGCATAACGACTCTCTGCGTGAGGTCGACGCTCTGAAGAAGAGCCTTGGCCAATCGGAAGGCGAAGCTGCATTGCGAGAGCGCCTTGAGCTGGAGCTGACGAAGGCAGCCGAAGCGAAAGAGCTTCTGCAGCAGGAGGCCGCAGATCGTGAGGAGCAGCTGGCCACCGTTGCGGCTGCTCGTGAAAAAGGGGTGGCGGAGAAGCTCATGGCTGCTGCCAAGGCCATTTCGGGTGAGTACAAGCTTTTGGACTTGTTTCTTTTTCTACGGATCTTCATTTTATGCTGCCTTTATTCATGTTTTTCTTCTGCTTTGTCCCAGATGCCGCAGGCATCGAGTTCGATCGCGGTGCTCTGGAGCACGGGAGTGCTCTAGATGATGCCACTGTAGCGATCGAAGACCGCTGCAGCACCGTCGTCAACTCCCTTGCCAAGGCGAAAGAGGTCCTTGGTCGCTTCTACCAGGAGCTCTTCCCGAAGGGCGCACCCCTTGAAGATGTGGATGCCCTGGCAGAGGCTCTGTCAGCCGAAGTGCCTGCAGCGTATAAGCGCAAGCAGAAGGGCATCGGCGCGTCCGTCGGGCTGTCGATGGCCATGGCGGCTGGGGCGGAGCTGGACCTGCCCCATATTACTTCTCGGATGCCGACGGCTGCAGATGGATCCGAGGTAGCCTTCGCCGCCTACTCCGCTCGATGCAGACGATATGGGCCCAACCTCATTGACTTGTTGTCTGAGTACGCATTGCGGCAGCAGGGCGAGGCCAAAGCTAAGCGATGGTTACGAGGCGACTCGGCGCTCCTTAGGCACGATGAACATAGGGTAGTTTGTAGTCTATTTTTGTTGTAAATATCTTTTGTAGTACCATCCTTGTGCCACGTAGTGGCCTTGTTTTAATGAATTCCTCCGAGTTGTGATTTTATCCTTGGCTGAATGTCTGTGTGCCTGCTGCTATAGGTTCCTTCGGGTGCTGACCCAGTTGACACTTCATCCGAAAGGCCCTTGCGAGCATCATTGGATGATTCCTCGCAGCTCGCTTTTTTTCGAGATCGCGTGCGCAACTTGGAGAGAGATTTGCTTGGGTTACGCGGTCGCGTTGATGTTTGGAAATCCAAAGAAGACCGTGGTGCAGCCAGAGAGGAGTATTTGATGGCGGAGTTGGGTCGGCTGTCCGAGCAGCTGCAATGTAAGTTGATCCTTCTTTCGGGTTGTAGCTCAGTTCTTCGGGTGAGCCTGCTGGCCTTACTCTTGTTTTGTGCAGTTGTCGCAGGTGCCAATCTTGCTCCGAGGGAAGAAAAGGAGCGTATTGCTATTCGAGTCAATTGCTTGACTCAACAGGACATGGAGGCCGGCGGCTTCTTCTGGATGGATCGTGATCGCGCCATAGTTCTGGCGACGGTGCAGGATCGTGTCTACCAGGTTTCGCGGGTGCTCCGCCAGGTGCAGACATCACTTTCCTCGGTGTTGCACGTTATGTTTCCGCTGGATGCCGTGCCAACGACCCTTGCAGGTCTTCTGACGAAGTTTCGGAGTGCCAGCAATGTCAAGGAGCTGGTGCGGCAGCAGCTCGTCGCATGGGTGAAGGCTGCCTTGTCTCTTGTGAGGGTGCACCGCCCTGACGTAGATTTGGCTGCTGTGGCGACTGGGCCACCTCCTCGAGCAGATGGTGGCGAGTGGAATATGCGTCCGCATTACGCGGCTGTAAGGCAGTATGCCGAACAGATTGTAGATTTGTTTGAGCAGTGTACTCAGGTTATTCTTCAGAATAGGTAGGACCTGAAAATAAACAGATAGATGTAAAATTTGTATATTGTGGCTGGGCGTGTATGTGCCCTTTGTTGTAAAGGTTTGCTTGTTTGTGAGCACGCAGTGCTTTGATTGAGTATGTGTCCTTTTCGTTTGCCTGACGTGGTCAGCTACTCAGGTGTACACGTTTGGTCCTCAGTCGATGAAATCGTGAGGTGGGGGGAGCCCCCGAGTGCGTTTGTAGTATGTAGTAAAGTTGCAGAAAAATAGTCAACCGAAGGTTGGGGGCGAGACACTTAGCTTTATTTATATCGTAATGGAGGAGGTACATGGTTCGGCTGAGTAGCCTTGGCTGAGTAGCCTTGGCTGAAAGCCTTATTGAAAGTAAAAGGGGTAGGTTGCTACGGGTAGAATCGTCGCAGGTGCGAGATGTTCCATGGGTTGGAGTATGCGACTCCAGACTCCACGTGCTTGAGGCGATAGGCGCCACCTGGGATGACTTCGGTGATGACATAGGGTCCTTCCCATGGTGACTCGAATTTATTCGGTCGCTTTTGCTTGAGTCGTAAGACGAGGTCTCCTTCGACGAAGGACCTTGGGCGCAGCCGGCGGTTGTGGTAGTTGCGGAGACTTTGCTGGTACACCGCTGATCTAGATGCTATATCCCGTGCTTCGTCGAGTGTGTCGACGGCATCTTCCAGTGCAGCCGTGGATTCGGCTTCACTGTAAGCGACGACTCGTGGGGCCTGGTGGCGTACTTCGGCTGGTAGCACGGCTTCAGCTCCGTGTACCATGAAGAACGGTGTGTAGCCGGTGGAGCTGTTTGGCGTAGTACGTAAGCTCCACAGGACAGACGGTAGCTCTTTCGTCCAGTTTCCAGCTTTGTGCTCGAGTGAGCTCATGAGGCGCTTCTTGATGCCAGCGCCGATTAGGTCGTTGGCCTTTTCCACTTGCCCGTTTGTTTGCGGGTGTGCCACTGAGGCATACGTGATATTGATCCCGAGGCCTTCGCAGAAGTCCTGGAATTCTTCGGAGATGAAGTTTGACCCGTTGTCGGTGATGATCTTTGTCGATCGCCAAACCTGTAGACGATGGATTCGAAGAACTTGACGGCGGTTTTGCCCTTCTGGTTGGTGACTGGCATGGCTTCGATCCACTTGGTGAATTTGTCGACTGCGACCAGGAGGAAGACGTGTCCCCCTTTCGAGGACTTTGGCAGTTTGCCGATCATGTCGAGGCCCCATTGGGCAAAAGGCCAGGCTATGGGTATGGGTCGAAGTTCGGACCCAGGTGCGTGCGGTTTGTCGGCGAACCGTTGGCACCCGTTGCATCTTCGGACGATGTCCTTCGCGTCGCTCATGGCCGTTGGCCAGTAGAATCCTGCTCGCAGAGCTTTGGCGACAAGGGAGCGGCTGCCTGCGTGGTGGCCGCAGATGCCCTCATGGATATCTTGGAGTATGGCCTTGCCGTCGTCGATGGTGACGCACCGTTGTAGTACACCCGTAATGCTGCGTTTGTACAGCTCGCCGTTGATGATGGTGAAGGCTTTTGACCGACGAGATATGCGCCGGGCATCTGTCGATCGAGCGATTCTCCGTTATCGAGGCGGAGGTATGGACGTGTCCAAGTTTCTTCGACGGCCATGACCTGCATCAGGTTGACCATGGCGACTTCGGTATCCAACTTTTCGGGTCCTTCATGACCTTCGGGTAGCGTAGCCCCCGAGTGTTCTGCTTCTTCGGGTGATCCTTTGGGGAATTTCCGCTTGATGGATGGCACGCAGATTTGTTCGAGGAACACACCTGGTGGCACCTTTGCGCAAGTGGAGCCAATGTTGGCGAGTCTATCGGCCTCCTCGTTGCTCTCTCTTCCGACGTGCCGAAGTTCGCAGCCATCGAATTATCCTTCGAGTGCGTTGTAGAGCGCGCGGTACGCGATCATGTTTTCGGCGTGTGCGTCGCACTCATTCATCGTCTGCTGTACGACAAGGTTGGAGTCACCGTAGATGACCAGGCGCGTTGCGCCGCATATTTTTGCCATCTTCATGCCATGGATGAGGGCTTCGTATTCGGCCTCGTTGTTGGAGGCTCTGAATTTCATCCGAAGAACGTACTTCATCTTGTCACCTTGTGGGGAGGTCAGTATGGCTCCGCCTGCTCGGCTTCACGCTTGAGCCGTCGAAATGCATTGTCCAGATCGCGACATATGCGGGGTGTCAGGCAGCTGCAGCTCCATCCAGTGTACCAGGAAGTCCGGAAGGACTTGAGATGTGATTGCGTGTCGCTTCTCGTAGACGATGTCCAAGGGTGATAGTTCAATGCCCCACAGGGCCACGCGTCCTGTGGCCTGGGTTATTCAGATCTTTGTTGGGGTGCCTCGTTGACGACCATCACCGATGATCCGGAAGTAGTGGCTCGATCGTCGAGCCGTCATGAACACGCCGTAGGCCAGCACAGTAGTGCGGTACCGCTGTTTTGTTGGAGTGAGAACCTCACGAGGTAGTAAATTGGGCGTTGTACCCGTGGGTCTTGCCTTCTTGTCGTTCGACCACGAGTCATCTTGACCACCGGTGTGTGGCTGCTATGTACAACAAGGGCTCGCTCTTTGGCGTGACCAAAACGGGCGAGGTGGAGAGGAGCCGCTTGAGGCTTTCGAATGCGTCGTTGGCTTCTGGTGTCCACTCGAACTTGTCTGCCTTGCGCAGCAGCTGGTAAAATGGTAGGGCCTTCTCGCCCATGCGGCTGATGAACCTGCTTAGTGCCGCTACTCGCCCTGCGAGCTGCTGGACGCTCTTGAGGTTTTTCGGCTTCTCCATTGCCATGATAGCTTTGATTTTCTTCGGGTTCGCTTCGATCCCTCGTTGAGAGATGAAGTACCCGGGCAGCTGACCCGAGGGGACGCTGAAGGCGCACTTTTCTTGATTGATCTTGATCCTGTAGCGATCAAGGTTGTCGAACGTCTCGCGGAGATCGTCGATAAGTGTTCTTGCCTCCTTGGTTTTTATGACTATGTCGTCGACATAGACTTGGACGTTGCGACCGATCTGGTCCTTGAGGCGAGCTCGCATGCATCGCCGGATGCGTGGCACCGCGTTCTTTATCCCGAAGGGCATTGTGTTAGCAGAATACTCGAACGGTGTGATGAACGCCGTTTCTCTTGATCTTGACCTTGAGTCGAATCGGTTATAGCTTTGAGTAGGCGTCGAGGAAGGAGAGCTTCTCACAACCTGCGGTCGAATCGATGATCCGTCGATCCGAGGTAGAGGAAGTGGTCCTTTGGGCAGTGTTTATTTAGTGACGTGAAGTCCACGCACATCCGCATGTCCGTGTCCTTCTTGGGACCATCACCGTGTTGCCGACCACTCGCTTTCCTTGATTTCCGGATGAAGTCTCTGCGAAATGTCTGTTGATCTCCTTGCCGATAGCTTCGTCTCGTGGCTCCGGCGATCTTGGATAGACCGCTGGCGGCTTGGTGTCAGGAAGACATTGAGTGCGTGCTCGGCGAATTCACAGGAACTCTGGCATGTCCGCAGGACACCAGCGAATATTTCTTAGCTCACGGAGGAATTCGACGAGCACGCCTTCCTATCTTGCGGTCGTTGGCGATCAGCGTCGTCTTGGGCGTCATCGGATGGACCTGCACTTTCTTGGTGTTGACGGTGGAGTCGAAGGACATGTCGGTGCGTTACGCCTTGTATGAGGGTAGCCCATTGTCCGTCACCTCATGAGCCTTACGAGCTCGTCTTGCATGCCAAGGACCGGGAGATTTTGTTGAAATCCACATCGCATTGGTCCGATCGGGTGAAGCTCCGTGGACCGTGATGACGCCCCTTGGTCCTGGCATCTTGAGGAGTAGGTATGCGTAGTGTGGGACGGCCAGGAACCTTGCGAATGCTACACGTCCCAGGATGGCATGGTATTGCGATGGCCAGTCCACCACTTCGAACTCTAGGCGCTCCTGCCGAAAGTTGTCCGGCTTCCCGAAGATGACGTCGAGCCCTATTTTGCCCAGGGGGAAGATGCCCTTCAGGACAATGCCGTGGAACGTTGTGTCGATTGTTCAGCTGCATTGCGGGATCCGCATAGCTGCTAGAGTTCTTGCGAACATTAGGTTGATGTCGGTGCCGCCGTCCATGAAGACGCGACTCATCTCGAAGCCTCCGATCTGCGCCTCCAGCAACCGGGCAGCATGACCTGGGCGAGGATCCGCAAGGGTGATCCGTGCGAGTGAATGTGATGCGGGACTCGATCCGCCGAGGTACTCGGGGATTGCGGCGGAGTTGCCACGGCCAAGTTGATTTGTCGGGTGATTTTCTTACGCACCCTATTTGTGGGCGTCCCTTCGTATCATATTGAGTGCTCCTTTTGGTGGGGATATGCGACCCGGCGTTGTTTTGATACTGCGATCTGGTTGATTTGGGCCTCCAATAGGCGGCGGTGGAGGAGCTCCGTGTGCTATTTCACCTGGCGCAGGTGTGTTTCCGAACGCAGGGATTGGAGCTTGTTGCCTCATCTGCACCATGCCTTCGCTGAGTTTCTGGAACTCGCGGCAGTCCTTGAGCATGTGGCTGGCTTTCTTTTTGCCATCCTGTTTGTCGATGTAGAATTGGATGGTGCATGGACCCGAAAGTTTGTCGAATGATGAGGGTCCGTTCTCGCGGTCGCGGCGTTTCCACGACTGCGTTGGTCGTCCGTTGTCGCGGAAGTTTCCGCTGCGGTATCCTCCGTTGTTGCGGTTGTTGTCATTACGGCGGTCGGCGTAGCCGGCCGCGACCATGTCGGGTCCGTCGCGGTCCTCATAGACGCGCGATCTCCTCTTGCTGCGGCGTTCGCGTCTTCGGCCGTAGTCGTCCTCTTCATCTGATTGCGCTCGCTGGATGCAATCTTCGTCGTCTTCCCAACTGTTGGCAATTTCCATGAGGTGGTCGAGTGTCTTGGGCTTTACACGCCCAAGTTCCTCCTTGAAGTCTGGGCGCTTGACGCCGTCCCTGAAGGCGTCGATGGCCCTCTTCGGAGATGTGTCTTGGAGTTCTTGGTTGTAGACCGGTAGTATGTACGAATAGATTCACCCGTTCTCTGAGTGCAGGCTCGCAACTCTTCAATTGAGGCGGGCCTCTTGCTGGTGCCTTTGAAGTTTCGGATGAAGCTGTAAGCGAGCTCCTCCCAGCTTCGGATGGATCCTGATGATAGGCTGCTAAGCGGACCAGCCGCGCTGTCAGCTGCAGCTGAAGGCATTGCATGGCGGTTTCTTTGTTGCCTCCGTGAAGCTTGACGGATGACAGATGGTCACTGAGCCAGGACTTTGGATCTTGCGTGCTGTTGAACTTCGGAGTATCCAAAGGAAGCTTGAAGTTGCGTGGCATCTGCGTTCGCCGAACAGATCTGCTGAAGCATCGAGCTCCGCAGAGTTCTCCTTCGTCTTCATCCATCTCAGATTCAGACGAGCATGCGCGTTTAGCGCGTGCTTTGTCGATCTTGCGCTGTGTAAGCTTGTCTCTGGCATCGTAGTCGCGTTTACGGCGGTGCGAGCTCTTCTTTCTTCGAGGGAGATCGTGCTCCTCTTCCTCTTCGGATGAGGGGGTGGGGCTCCGGTCGCGCCTGGCCGGAGCTTTCTTCTTCGGCTCCGCAGGAGCGTCTTCGTGGAGCGCAGCTCCGATTAGTCCTAGTCCGATGAGTGCGGACCTATGCATGGCCCTTTTCGGGTCCCCCTCCGGAGGTGGGTGAGCCGCGAGATACGCAGTGGCTGCCATGATCGCAGCTTGTGGCGTCTTCGGGATGATGTTGCCGTCGGCATCCATATCCATGAACGATGTGTGGAGAGTTCGGGTCACGTCGCGCCGCTCCTTGGGATCCATGTTTTCCACCCGTGAGCGGTGCTTGTTTCCCTAGTTTCCGTTTGTGCTAGAGTCGGGTGCGATGGCGGAGAGCGCAGCTCATCGCGCGCTGGACTCAGAGGCTGCTTGCTTGCGCTTGTTTAGCGTCTCCTGCATCTTGACTTGTTTCTTGTGCTCCTCGATGAGGAGGTAGTGGTATGCCATCAGTAGGTCACGTGAGGCGTCTGCAGGTAAGACGATGTCACCTGCGACGGCACGGAGAGCCTGGACCCATCCTTCTTTGCTAAGTTGGATGACGTGGCCGTTGCTTTCCCTGTTGGGTGGGGGGGACTGGCTTCTTCTGTTTTCGCCGTTTTCGCCGTTTCGATTGGGCGGAGGGTTAGGCGTTTCCTTGTCGGTTTGGATGACTGCGGCGCACAAATAGCGCCTGCAGATTGGTTGGCTGCTGCCGCAGCTTTCGGATCCGGAACCGTAGGTTCCTTCATCCGAAGGTGGATCGCACAGATCGGAGTTGCAGCTGCTGCTGCTGTAGAACTCATCTGTTGATGGTGACGTGCGTAGCACGGGGTGTGGAGCCCATGAAGCGGGCCTGATTGACGGCACGGCACCCGCCAGGAGGCGGAGGGTGCCGGTTGTCCCACACAGGCGAAGCTCGAACAAGATTTCGAGTCCGTCGCCTACGGGCTCGAAATCCTTCATGGTATCCGGCGAGTGGGCGGTGAAGTCGAAAGCGCCGAAGAGGAGGTGATTCTCCGTCGCCGCGGAGATGTAGATCGATCGGGTCGGAACCGTCACGACCGCACAATCAGCAGCCCCAATTCCCACAGACGGCGCCAATTGACGAGGTTTAATTTCGTCAATGCCCATTGTTATGGACTTGGGTTTTGGAGAAGATGGGGATGCTAGAGATCGTGGCACGGTTAACAGACAAGCAACCAGGGGACACGAGATTTACCTGTGTTCGTGCCCCGGAGAAAAACCCTACTCACGCTTGCGCTCTTTGATTACAAATGAACCGAAGGTTCTGAGGTCTAGATTCGATCTGGCGTGGATGCGTGTGCGAAAGTATGAGTCGAGTTGTCCTAGGACGTGCCCTCCTGGCCTTTATATAGACTTAGGCAGGTCCCGGGCGTAGTCCTAGTCGGTTACAAGTTCTAGGGTTTTACCCCTTTGAATTTCCTATCTCCTCTAGTCTTGCTCTCCAAGGATCCGAAGACGTCATGGGCCTTGGCCACCCGAAAATCTTCATGGGCCAGCGTATGTCTTCCGTGGGCCTTCCTTGGACTGGACTAGGTATGCTGAAGTTACGTACCCGTAGGGTATAACCATGTCAGCCGGCGTTGCCCTCGGCCAGCCACTTCAACAGCCCCTTGGGCTATACCGATCCCTCCACATCAGCATTGGGCCGCCACGAGGAGGCGTACCCCGTCCCCGGCAACGGTCAGCCGCCGCCACGCTACTCCAAGATGGATTTCACTCCCAACAAGTACAGATACGACATCTGGATGCTGAATCAGTATGGATCAGGAGGAGCTACATGGGATCTGCGGTTCCGAATCGATGTTGCGCCAGAGGTCATGTCGTTCGGGCCATCCCCCTCGCCATCATCAACCATGGCCGCCGCATGCTCATCACGCAACCTTCTTGCCCTAACCAGATATATGCATACGACCTTCTCACCAAGGAGACTGAGAACCTCCTCGAATAGTCCATCCCTGGCTCCTACTTGGGCATAGGTTGCGCTTCTATATACGAGGAAAGCATCGCTTCCCCGGGACGGTAGCCTTGCAAAAATACCATGCTCATGTCCTCGCCTGCTACGCAGGCCCTATGGTTGGTGCTGCAACTACAGTGCCTGCCACAATGCACCTTTGGAAGACTCATGTGCGTCTGCAGGAGCTGGCGCTCTATGATATCTTGTCAATATGTTCGCACACACGATTAGTACTAGGCACTACCGCCGGCTCATAAGAGAAAGTAACCAAGGGCGAAAAAAAATTGTTGTTGTTCTTTGCATTTTTATTATGTTGAGATCTTCTGGACGTGAGTACACGCAATGGAATAGCAAATGTTGGAAATATAAGCAATAATCCATATGATTTAATCCGAATAATAAACTGATAAATCATGATCATACAAACGGTACTAAAACTAATTATGCAGATCAGCAAAGTAGATGAACAGATTACATCTATAGAAGATAAACCTATCACATCTACACCAAACACTAGAACAAAGAACTCTAGCATAATCTGAAAGAGAGAAATCAAGATTACATACGATGTAGGCTGAATAGCAGCCGCAGCGGTTGCAGCAGCGTCGCCCATGTTGAGGTTGTCGAAGAGGTCGCTCACGTCCGGGAAGAAGTCGTCGTTTGGGAACTCGGCATCGGACGACGTCGTGGTTGCCAGTAGTCGCGCTTGAGCGCTCCCTAAAAACCCGATCGCCCATCACCCGTACAGGTTCACGAGAGGCGGGATTCCGGAGGCCTACTGTCTCGATCTGCGGCGCACGCCGCAAGCCGGGATGGAGAAGACGAAAGCGGCGGCGCAAGGTTCTGGAGGTAGGCGCGTGTGTGGATTGATACGGTACCGATTAGGTTTAGCCTGGACGCTTATATAGTGCAGGGTAGGAGGATCGTGGGCTCCGCCCACGTCCGAGTCGGTAACAGCCACGTCCATAAAAACTGGAAAAGGTTGTAATTAACACGTCCGTTAATGACTCATAATAAGTTTTCCCAACAAGCAAAATAAAGCTCGGCTCGATTTCCCGCAACCCGCGACGCGCGCGTCGTGACGAGGCGGGCGGCGTCGGAGGAGGAGTGCGCGGGGGCCACTCTTCTTGTCACACCTTAGTGGGTGGTGCAACACTCTACTATATAAGATGATCCAACTCCCCTTCAACTAGCAATATGGGACTAAAATTTAGCACCAGTAGCACAGCCATATGCTGCCATATACAAGTGAGCCAAAAAGAATTTTAAAATTTATCTAATAGGCCAACAGCCCAAAACTCATCAAATTCCAACGGTAAATTGCCAAATTAGTTGCCGACCTGAAACTCGATGTTTTTTTATGCTTTACCATCCTATCTTAAAATAATTGACCGTAGTTCTGCACGTAAAGATGCCATTCACGAAGCAACTGGTCCCCTCTCATTCTCATTTCCACACAAACAAATTCATTATTCATTTCAGAATTAATCAAACACTGAGTTTATATACCCAACGGAGTTTATGAACCTAACGGATAATATGTCACAAAGCAGTATAGGATTCATAAGTTTGTAATTTCTTCAGCCAGGAATGATGCCAGAGATCATCCCACCGATGAAGAAACAAGTTTTGTCATAGAGAGACAAGTATGAATTGATCCGACAGCTCAATTTCTTCCATGTAGATTAGGCCCAGCAAGCCCAGTGGCCATAATAACCACGAAAAAAAATAAAAATACACCACTTCGTCCACTTCCACACATAATGCCACCGCCTCCACCTAGGGATGCAAGCGGACGTCCGCTCGACATCCAAGCCTGTCCGCCAGTCCTTCAAATTAGGACTTCATCAACTACTATTAAGGGCATGTACAATGCTAGAGAAAGCATGCCTTCTCTTAGCTTTCCATATCATTTAGAGAAGACACAATATATAACTTGTACAATGCATTATCTCTTATTGCTATCTCTAGCAATTAATAGAATTAACTATTTTTAGTAAAAAATTGGTTGACTAAGAGAAGGCATATGGTACAATGGAGAAAATAGTCTTCTCTTATTGCTAAGAGATCATCCCTTAGCTAAGGGAAGACAACTCTCTCTCTCTTGTTTCTCTCTCCTCCAACTAAACAAAAATCCAACGTAACGAACATAAGAGAAAGCTAACGTCACCGCATCATACCTGTCCTAACAGAACCAGTTCCTAATTTATTCGTGCGGACGGTCCGCCTAGTCCGCTGGACTGACCGCCTGCATGGCTGGCTCCACCTGCCAGGCGGCCTGCATGCACGGAGCCGCCAGCGCCTCCTTCACCTCCACCCGGCTGCCTCCCCCACCTCCCACATGCCCACAAGGGACGCTGCCGCCGACTCCTCCACAAGCGCATGTCACCAGTTCAATTCCCTCCATTGCACGTAGAGATTCTCTTATTTTACTTTATTTTAAACAGAAGATTCTCTTATTTGTACAACCACCGAAAGGTGTAGCGTGCTTGTCAGTTTATACCAAGGTCATAAACTATAGAGAAAAATATACATGGATTATTTTATAAATAAAATAGGATGCCACATGTTAGTTCAAGAATAAGTTTTGAACTACATGCGGACGAATTTGGTCAAGATCACAGAAATTCAACTAAATTAGACTAAAATGCTTTTGGGTTGCAACTTATAGGATTAAACTTGCTTACTTTACAAGATGCGGGACAAAAACGCTCATGCGCTGCAAGTTGTGAAACTAAAAATATATATATACCTCGAAAGAATATGAACAAAAGAAGATCGATATATGTAGTCGGATTCGTTTAGCTCCGGAGCGAGGAGGGAAGTGGTTTTGTACAATCCGTGTCCACCTATGACTTACGATGCCTACTGATACTCCAACTCCGGCGGAGTATGTTGCATGCGACCGAATTTAGCTAGAGTATGTTGCATGCGACCGAATTCGTGAGCAACACGGACGACTATCTCCAAGTACGACTCCAGCGGAGCACTATATATATCTCAACAGGTCTAGATCAGATAGTACCAGCTGCTCTGTCCTCGAAGCTTGTTCAACTCCAGCGTGCGCGCGTGACTCGTCCTTGTGCGAAACCTCACTCAATTAGGTGGCCATGGCTGCTAAGCGTCGGCGATGCGCCGTCCTGCTCGACGAGCCCGAGCCCAAGGTCCTCCCCGGCCATCTCATGGAGGAAATCTTCCTGCGCTTGCCCCTCAAGTCACTGCTTCAGTGCCGCTGCGTCTCCCGTGCCTGGGCCGCCGCGCTCTCCTCTGACGATTTTGTGGACTACTACCGCCACGTCGCCAACCTCCACGGCGGCCCCAGGATCTTTGGCGTGGAGGACCTTATGGACGTCCATGAGCCCAAGGTGGTCGTGCCACTCACGAGAACCCCGCGCGTCATCACGATCGATAGCTTTCCACGCATCGCCACAGCGTTGCCGTCCATGGAAGAACAAGAAAACGAAGCGCCTATCCACCCCATTTTAGCGATGCAAGTCACAGAGCAGTGTCGCGGCCTCGTCATACTAACAGCCGTCCCTAGGGGGAAGGCTTTTCGCCCCAACATGTACTTCGTCTGCAACCCGACTACCGGCCAGATGACGGCTCTCCCGGAGGGAAGGACAACGGGTTGTCGTGGTTCCATAGATTACGGAGAGAAGTATGAGAGCCTAGGGCTCGGCTACGACGTCCACACCATGAAACATAAAGTCGTGCGCATCTACTACCGCGGCCGCCCCATGTCGTCGTCCGGTGGCTGTGAAATCTTCGAGATAAACGGCTCCACGGGGATGTGGCGGCCGACCGGCGAGAAGCCAACAGGTTGGATAGAGAGTATAAGTGTCTTTGCGCAAGAACATGTGTACTGGATAGCCTACCGGGAGCTCGTTCCTCAACGTCACGAGATGTTCATCACGTCCTTCTCGCTCCTAGATGAGAAGCTTGGGAAAGTACAAGCACCACCATTGGACATGAACGACAATGTTACTCCTGATCTGACACAGCTTGACGGACGACTCTGTCTTTTTGCTCCCAACAAGTACAGATACGATATCTGGATGCTGAATCAGTATGGATCAGGAGGAGCCACATGGGATCTGTGGTACCGAATCGACGTTGCGCCAGAGGTCATGCCATTCGGGGCCAGCCCGCTGGCCATCATCGACGACGGCCGCCGCATACTCGTCACGCAACCTTCTTGCCCTGACCAGATATATGCATACGACCTTCTCACCAAGGAGACTCAGAACCTCCTCGAATGGTCCATCCCTGACTCCAACCTGGGCATAGGTTGTGCTTCTGTATACGAGGAAAGCATTGCTTCCCCGGGACGGCAGCCTCGCCAAGATACCATCTTAATCTCCTCGCCGGCTACGCAGGGCCTATGGTTGGTGCTGCAACTAAAGTGTCTGCCACAATGCACCTTTGGAAGGCTTATGTGCGTCTGCAGGAGCTGGCGCTCCATGATATCTTGTCAATATGTTCGTACACTCGACTAGTACTAGGTACTGCGGGCGGCTCATAAGAGAAAATATGTTTCCACACACTAGTAGTGTGACACTACTAGTACTAGGTACCGTTGGCGGTGCATAAGAGAAAATAACCAAGGGCAGAAAAAACAGTTGTTATTGGTTTTTGCATTTTTATTATGTTGAGATCTTCTGGATGTGAGGACATGGAATGGAATAGCAAATTGCCAAATAAGTTGCCGACATGAAACTAGATTTTTTCTTTATGCTTTATACATAAGAGTTCTACCATCCCATTTTAACCTAATTGATCGGAGTTCTGCACGTAAAGACACAAATAAATTCAGTATTCATTTCAGATTTAATCAAACGCTGAGTTTATGTACCCTACGGATAATATGTCACAAAGCAGTATAAGACTCTTAAGTTTGTAATTCCTTCAGCCAGGAATGATGCCGGAGATCATCCCACCGATGGAGAAGCGGTTGCCCGCTGAACTCGGTAGACTGATCTGCTAGTACAGCAGCAGACTGAGGGGTGGCCATGCTCAGTGCCTCCAGCAGCACAAAGCCAAACGAATATGCATTCTGACTTGTCGTTGGCACCAGAAGTAAATTAAACATTAAGCAACATATAGCAACCTTAAAGATGCAAACATTCAATTATAGGCACTGCAGTAAACTATGTGCAAGACCTTATGCCATAGGTAAATAAAACAAAACAAGATGCTCCAAGTGTACTACCCCATAATTCCGAGAGTGGAGCTTGTGTTATCAAACTTCAGTGTAAATGCAACTGTGCCTAGCAACCTCCGCCTTTACACTTACATACTGAACTGCATGCAATTGTAGTTATCCCCGGAAGAGAACAATAGTTGAGAAGCTAATAGAAACACATAGTGCAGTTCCACGTGATAAACTTATATATGCTGTTAGGCTCTCGCAAAATTTTGGACCCTGCAAACTAGATATTCCAGTAGTCTAATGGTAATACTATCACCCAAATTTCAAGCTCACATTGAGGAAGACATGATTTACCACTCGAATAATGTCCATTGATGATATTCTAGAACAATTTTTCATTGCAATTGAGGCACACTAAATGGACATTCATTGGGGTGGACAGGCGGCGTATCGTCAACTTTTAGTTTTTCACCAATAAGAAAATTAGCTAAGCAGACGATAAAAGAAAAATTCTAAATTGTAATTTGACCTTAGGTCCACATGCGGCAAGCACAAATTTTTGAAACTGGGCACCACCTACAAACTCGTCCAGTAATTTCCAAATACAGGCAAAGAACATCAATGAGAAAAGAACCTGTGGGTCACTTTAACAAGATATGATTTCATAGGTATGTAAATCATAGTTTCAAATCTTATTGCTGATCCAGTGGCAGTGGGTACTGGATTGCAGGAGTATTGTAGTTCCTGACTTCCCAGTGTGAGTGTCATTTGCGGGGGGTTTTTAGCACATGACCGTGGGGAAGGGCCCCACCAGAAACAAAATTTTCATTAAAACAAAGTTGGAATAACAGAGCGTGGTACAGCCACGAACAGCGCTGGTACAGAGCGTGGTACCACGAACAGAGCGTGGTACAGCCACAAACGTAATTACTACTCCGGAGCTTCAACACAGCCGAGGATACATGGCATGGCACTGGATCTTCCAAATAAAGCCAAACTGATCGATCGTGACAAGATTGGGGATCAGCTGATGGACACGCATGATTTTGCAGTGCCCTGGGAAGCCATCAGGAGCGATGATATCCTCCGTGGCTAAATCTTCAGCAGCAGGGAAATATATGCCTGGGTCACCGGCTGGAGCACAGCATGGACAGCATGGAATACAGGACCGAAACCGTCAGGCCAGGGAGCAGCATCCGAACGCATGAGAACAACAGCACGGCGAGCTTCCTCAGTTAAGCTAGCGTCAAGCTCACGGAGGGCAGGAAGAGGGGCATAGAATTCATCCAGGTTGAAATCAAAAGAGACATCAGAGTGTGAGCCCAGCAGCTGCTTATAGAAGGACGACAGCACACCTACTTGTCAATTCCAGTTCTCTATTTTTTCCTTGTTTATTTATTTTGTACTCTACTAGCTATCATTCTATTAGATTAGATCATATTGAAACTTACATAATGCTGACACATAGAAAGAAGAATACAGCTTCGCAGCGACTGGACCAGTAACTGTATAGGTGTAGGATTCAGGAAATTTAAAAAACAAATCAAACAAATGAAGAATAAAGCTTCACAGTGATTGGACTAGTAATCAACGCCCGTGTAAGTGTAGGATTGTGGAGCTTCTGACAGAACTTTGAAACTAGGAACATTTGAATACTTTGTTCAGAACATAAGACAAGGATTGTTCTATCTAAAGCTTCCTATGCACAATTTAATTACTCAAGACAAGAAGTTAGTCGCATCCTATCCCTCCATATGAGTAGCAGTCTAGCACACTTGAAACTGTGTCCATGGTGGTGTGAAGTACAGAAAACGTTATCAGTTCTGTAGCTATCAACAATTTGGTGGCAATTCTTAATGTGCAAGTAATTCCTTAGCATTTAATAATAAGCAGAGAGGAGGGTGAGGAGGTAAAGACATACCTCAAAGCACTATAATACTTCTAAAAAATGCATGAAGTTCCAGGGATTAAGCATTATTGATAAGAAAAAAGATAGCCTCAAAGTTGATTACCTTCGGAAACTAGTGTCATGGTATCTTTTTTTTCCTCCAACAAATATTTGTAAATGTAAGTCAATTCTTCTGGTCTACAAATGCCTCTTTGCATAAATGAAAATCTTCATCTGGCCCTCAACAGTAACAAGAACCCGCTCTGAAACATTGGACTTTACAACCAACATCAATCCAACTATTCCCCAATGACTTTAAGAGTTCCACTTGAAATCATTGTGTCCCTGAGTGTGATGCATGATTCCATTCTTCATTAGCGATGTACTAGCAATGCGTTTAGCCATGTCAAGGTTAATTACCATATTTTCTGCAACCATTTAAGCAGGGTGTCCAGGATAACAACATCATGTTCGAAAGGTAAGTGTGAAATGATCTCTTCTGCTTCATCTAACTGTCTAGCTAGCACAAAGAAATTGATAACGCAAATATAGTGCTCTGAAATTGGTTCGATATGGAAGTCATTAACCATTTGACTAAAGTAGCTGATAGTGTTGAAGTGTATAAGTGGATTGCACTAACTCTTTCCATCAGTTCGGACTTTTGGTTGCGTTGGCTAGTGCATGAAGTTTAACATGGTATCAGAGCCTAAGGTCTCGAGTTCGAGTCCTCGCTTTCGCAATTTATCCTAAAATTGTTGTAGACCCCTCTGTGTCCACGTATAGGCCTATTTGAGTTATACGTGAGTTTCGCGCGCCGCCGCTCTTTTCCGGTTGCATGTGCTGACTTCTCTCCGTCACACGTGAGAGGGGGTGTTGAAGTGTATAAGTGGATTGCACTAGCTCTTTCCATCAGTTCGGACTGTTGGTTGCATTGGCTAGTGCATGAAGTTTAACAGATAGCACCAGCATGGCTGAACGCTGATTGACCCTTCTGAGGCTCTGAGCTAATCCACGTATCATAGCACTCAACTTCCAAGATACAATGTCTCTCTGCATCATCCATCTTGGCACACTTAGAGTACATATCACGCAAACAGCTGGCAACTATAGGAACAGGGTTTCAACCCATGGTTGGCAGCAAGAGCATGGGCACTGCCTTCCACTGCCAAGGTCATTCACGCAGGCACATGAACTTACTACGCTGCCAGAGGTGAAGGAGTTGGGCACCATCGCAGCTTTCAGTATCTGGCAGAATATGTCGAAGCCATCAGCCTGGTAACCGCTGGCTGCAAGCCCCGCAATCACCGCGGTCCACGATACGACCTCCTCCATCATAGCATCGATCGAATTCTTAGCCAAGTCAAAGTAACCAAATCCCCAATATACATTCAGCAAAGAATTGCATGGTACACCATCCTTAAGATACCCAGAGTTCAGAATAAGTGAGTGTACCTGCACTGCCTCTAGACCACAAACAGCTTAGCAAAACCATTAGGACAGTGGCAAAGGTGAACTCGTCAGGCCGAGCCCCACTGCTGATCATCCTAAGAAACTGCTTCTGTCCTGCATACATGATCCTGCTTCAGCGGACCTCGTACCGGGTCCAGCTGAGCATTCCACGACATCAAATCTCTCAGCGGCACACAATCGAACGCCTCCGGCGCATCCTTCGTGACATATTGACAACATGTGGCTCCGCATACAGCCTGAAGAGACCAGAGCCGACGCAGGCGTCCGCCGGACACCCCGGCCTTGAGAGCCCTTGCTCGGAACCAGTCGCCGCTGCAGCACGGGGAGACGATGGACGGATGGAGTGCGTGAACGCGTCCGGCACCACCGGGCCACGCGTCATCTGTGGGAATCTTCGCAGCCCCTCCCGTGTCCGGACGAAGCGGCGAGTCAGGAGAGCCATGTTCGGCATCGCGTCGTGCGGGTCCTGGGCGACGTCGAGGAGGCCGGGTCGCCGGGGCCAGAGGAGAATACCCAGAGAGGAGGGTGTTGTAGGAGACGAGGGTCGCGGGCGGCATGAGTTCCGCCGCGGGTGTAGGAGCGGAGGAGCTTGCAGCGGTAGGCGTCGCCAGAGAGGAGGGTGTTGTAGGAAACTCTCTGGGCGTGTTTTGTATGCTGGATTTTTTTTCATGCGTCGAGAAGAAATAAGCTCAACCCTCCCATTCTGAGTCACCCCTGCATGGTCGATCGGGCGGAACCTTAGCCTCTTTGTTGCCGCGTTCCCATCCCCTCTCCCGCTGCCGCCGGCGTCCGCCACCGGGCAAAGCCCTTGCGGTGCCAGCGGCGGGCCCTTCTTTCCCCGACGCCACTTTGGCCTGGTGGGAGATCTAGGCGGCGGCGGTGCACCTCAGTGATCGGCGAGCTCGACCGGTGTGTAGGGTTCGTAGCATAGAAAACAAAATAAATCTATTGCAAAAACGAATAAAACCAAGATCCAATTGCAAAGCCAAGATCTAATCTCACTTGTCGATCTCAAGATCGCGATGACGATCCATCCGGCGTCGTGTTCCAACAGCACTTCCGCACTCGGTCACACGTACGGAGTCGATTAAGACCTTTCTCTCCTTGTTCTAGCGGGCAGCATAGGTAGTAGATCCTCTCGGAATACCAGCACCAGGAGAGCGTGGTGGTGCTGGTGGAGGAGAGAATTCTACAGGGCTTCGCCTAAGCCGGAGCAGCAGGAAGGAGGAGAAGGAGGAGGAAGGTGGCGGCTAGGGTTAGGAGCAAGGGAAAGGGGTGCGCCCTTCCCTTCCCTCTTTATATAGAGGGGGTGTGGCTAGGGTTCCCCTTAGCCTCCCCTCCTAGGGCCGACGCACATAGGGAGAGGGAGGGAAACTTGCCCCCAAAGTTTTCCCCTTTCCTTTTTAGGGTTTTGCCCTAAACCCTTGGCTGGCCGGTTGGGCCCCTTGGGTCTTGGTGCGGCTGGCCCATGGCCCCCACATCATGCCCACGAACCATGTGGCCCCTCCCGGGTGGTGGGCCCACTGGTGGCCCCTCTACAACATTCTAGAAGCTCTGGTTAAAATACCGAAAACTTTTCCGAACCCCGGAAGATGACTTCCTTTATATGAATATTATTCTCCAGACCATTCCAGATCTCCTCATGATGTCCTGGATCCAATATGAGACTCCGAAGAACATTCGGTCTCCAACTCATAGTTCATATCTACTCAAACAACATTGAACCTTAAGTGTGTCACCCTATGGTTCGCGAACTATGCAGACATGATCGAGACACCTCTCCGATCAATAACCAATAGCGGAACCTGGAGATCCATAATGGCTCCCACATATTCAGCTAGCCTCACTTTTCCACCGTGGCAACTACCTAGTCTCCACATGTCTAAAACCACCTATAAAAACAACCTACACGGGCCAAGGGGGTTCTTTGTCCGGTATTGCAAAGATATGGGGGTTAATTGGCCCGGTTTAAACATAAGGGGGTTTAGCACCCTAAACCCAATACATAGGAGGGTTATGTATACTTATTTCGCCTGGATTTAGCTGCTTGCGTGTTCTGTATTGGGTGTTATTTAGAGCATCTCGCATTTTTTCATCCGAACGGCAAAATTTGATCCAGTCATGTTTTTAGGATGTCAAATTGCGTCGGATTTCGTCCAACTTTTATCCGGAGTTCCCAGGCCAAAACCGAACGCTAGGAATGCCTAGAAACGCCAGACACAATGGAAAACAGGTGGGGCAATCCTATCAACGACACAACCTCATTCCCCGTAGTGACTCAACTCTCCCGCGGCAGAGAGCTTTCCCCCAGCTACCCCCACCTCCATATCGTCGCCGGCGAAGCCCCACCCTTCCAAGCCAAAACCACGCTTGTAGATAGGTCTGCCGTCATCGCCGCATCCTTTCCCCTCGGCCTAGGCCTCGTTTCACCATCCTGCATTTGCCATAGCTCGGCTTCGTTCTGAGCTTCTGCCACCTCGCCCGCGAAATGTTTGGCGTTTTGCCCGTTCGGCCATGCATTCCGACGATGAGGAGATGTTCGCCCTGTTCCAGATGAAATCTATTTAAGATGGCAAACATTTATAAAGACTATCTCAATCCCGATGCTCTCAAGCATGCTCAGTTTGACAAGAAACTGGAATCTTGCAGGAAGGACGTGGAGCGGGCATTTAGTATGCTCCATCGGAGGTTTACAGTTGTCCGGCTCCCTGCTATGACCTGGTAGAAAGATCAGATATGGGAAGTGATGAACTTTTGTGTGACCTTGCACAACATGGTCATTGAGGATGAGAGAAAGGACCCATTGGATTTGGTCGAGCAGGACGAGCCATACTACAGACAAGGACCTCTTGCAGAGCCTGATCACCAGGTGCCGCCAACCTAGACTGCCTTCATCGCCATGCGTCAGAAGATCCGAGACCCAGTAGTGCATCAACAGATGCGGGATGATCTGGTTTAACACATATGGATACACAAGGGCAACACGTAGATGTCGAGCATGATCTAGCCGAACCAGACTGAACTATGTTATATTTCAGTCTATGTCAAACTATGTTTAATTTTATGCCGAACATTGCTCTGTACTCATATTTATGCAGAACTCTGAATTTCAGCCGAATTTGGGCTAAAACTTGCCGATTTTGCGTCGCCTAGGAACCACATCTAGCAAAGCGAGTGAAAAAAATGACTATTCTCAGGCAAGTTATATCCGTCCGATGCTAAATAGTGCCAGATTTTGGCCTGAAACACACCCAACTAGTGGAGGTGCTCTTAGCCATTTGTAAATCTGGGAACTGAATCCCCTCCCCTTGCTTATGCTCCTACACCCCTGATTTCTCTAAATTCTCCCCAAATTGCTGTATCTGCTTGTATCGGAGATAGTCGAGACCTAGAACCAATTAATCGAGTGACATAAATCGAGGTTCTTAATATATTTAGTTCAGTAACTCTAGGAAGTTAGAGAAAGGTGAAATTTACTAGCTGTGTTGTTTTTATTGAAATTAGCATTTTGCTTATATACTTCTTCAGGTGCAATTATATGGCTATGCATCTTCTTCACACTGTTATAGCTTCTGAAAATTGTAGACTATATTGCCCTGCTGCGACGCCAGGTTGCGCCGCCTAGGCGTCAACCACATGAACCTCTTCTACCAGCACCAACTAGGCGTCTTTTTCTTGCTGGCCCCCGTTTCTTGATTAATTATTTTATCCTGTTAATTGCATACATGAGAATTCCTGCGCTCTACTTGTGCGGTTGCTCACAACAATTCTTGTACTGAAACTTTTGTAGATTGGTGAGCTCAAGAAGCTGGTGGAGGCCATTTCCAAAACAAAACAAAAAGCTGGTGGAGGAGGGAAAGCTCAAGAAGCTGGTGGCCTGCTCACGCGGCGCACCCTGGTCTCTGCCATGTAGATGCAGTGGAGTCTCTGGACTCGCGACATCAAACCAGAGATTGTGCCTCTCTGCAGGTGAATTCGACATTACTAACTATACTTGTGTTGATTGATCATGTATAGAAACTGATTTATGTTTTCCATGGACCTCAGAACTGGGAAATGGAATTGTTCCTTACTGCCGGATCAGCAGTAAATTCTTTGTCTGAAAATGGAATAAGCACCAGTGCAGGCCTGCTCAGCTAGCTTTAGCTTGTGTTATGCATGTTGTATTCCCTTCCCATGGTGTAGCTCTAGCTTGGGTTCCAATACCAGGTTAATGTTGCAGTTCCTTCCCATGTAGATACTAGCATTTAGTGTTAATTATTCTTGCTCATTTTATTGAGTTCTCACTTCACATACTTTCGAACAGAGCCTAAAATATCCACAAAGAAAAATCTTCATGTCTGTTTTCCAAGATTCCAAACAAGTATATCGGTAGTCAAGCTCATTTTTCTAGTAGGTCTACATTTGTTCACTGACAAATATGCTCTGAAATATCTCAGGGACAACTAAGATCAAGAATCTAGAATCTGATGTTGAATCCGTAAATCTAAATGTTTGTACTAGAATCCAATGTGATCAGCAGATAGTATGAGTTATGAGAAAATTAGTAAAGCTACAAGCGGCTCACCGGTAGTCATTTCGTTTGGGTACTTGCATGGATTAGATTTATTTATTCTTGTTTTAGAGAAGTTCATGACTATGCACACCACCACTCTGTGTGTAAGGGGATGTGGATGTTTCTATTGAAACGGAAGGCCGAAGGTTAGCTTTTCCATGTCTTTCATTTATTTTTATTTACAAGGGTATTACTTAGTGCACAAGTTGTCCATGTATTTCACTCCGGATTTATTTTTATTACTCCCTCCGATCCATATTACTTGTCACGAAAATGGATGTATCTAGTTTACTAATATGGATCGGAGGGAGTAGTTAGAAGTGTTTGCTGGGGAAAAAATGGTGTTCAAAGTTGATATAATGGTGTGATTGTTGCTTCCAGATTTACTTACATGATCATAACTGGATGCAGATAATTTTATTCGAGAAGACTGAGATCATGGGAGGTCTGCTTACTTGAAGCCTTTTCAGCATGTCAGACTTTGGGATGCTATATTAGAGTTAGATACGCAACTTCATTGGGCCAGGAGTCCACTGGAAGCAAAGGATCGTCATCAGGTTTATGACAGGCTCTGTTCGGAGTTCGACAGGTTTCTGCTCGTCTGTGCCATTTGGAAACACTGGGTGCTTGCTAACTGCAAAAATTTAGCTTGGCTAACACTGAAACACAGGCTACATACTTAAGATCGATGAGCTAGCAGAGGATTACATGACCATCAGTAGGCTTCGTGCTATCTCTGTCTACAGTTTGAGGACAATATTGAGCACATTCTGATGCAACTCATCTATGCAAGACAGGTATGGTACGAGGTCTTGGAGCAACTAAAAAATTGAACCGAGCAAATTGTATTCATGACTGGAAATTAAGTCCACGAGTTTTGACTGAACAATATTCCCAATTGCATGCATTGGAAGATTCAGATGAAAACTCCAAGTAACCGATGAAATTCAGCAAACAAATCAGACTGTTAAGCAGTTTGAGGAATTCTGGAGAGCTTAATCAGTAACTACAAGACTATGACCATAAGCCCCAAATGTCATCAAAAGAACAGAACAATGCTCATCACTAAAGACTGGTAACCGTACTCTACCACAACATCGGGCGGCTAAGGACGAATATCAAAGCCGAACAGCCTGAAGCAAAACTGGCTGGTCATAGAGGTCGCCGTGCTTGTCCCTGCGGAACCTGACCGCTCAGTGTCCCAGTCAACGTCAAGCTTCTGCCAATCACGGTTGTGAACGGCCTTCACCGTACCTTGCCTTGATACGACCTCGTGCGGCAGCTCCAGGTGCAGGACGTTGTGTCGCACCACGCCGGTGCGGCAGGAGACGCGCATTCCCGGAGCCCACTTGATGCTCAGCGCCTCCTCCACCTCCTTTCTCGGGAGAACGTACTCTGCTCCACGGCGGGGGCACCAGACAACGGTGAAGGCCGTGCCCTCCGCCGCGAGCCGCGCCGCGTCGGCAACCTCCTCAGGACGCACAAATGCGGCAGGCACAGCAGCACGCTGCAGGCTGATCCGAATGCCCTCGCCAGATCTGATGAACAGCAGAACGTCATCTTCCTTGGGGTGCTTGATCTTCACAAAATTGTTCCAGCCGGTGATCAGCAGATGACGCCGTTGCCCACTAAGGGTGTGGGTGAACTCGAACGCAATCCCTCCCAGATCAACCATGCGCAGTTTCTGTTTCGGGCGCTGTGCTTGGAGCGGGGGGAAGATTCCCGTGGCGCAGGGGTTCGGTAGATGAAGGGCGCCCGTGCGGCTGACCATGACCTGATTTGCGGTCAGCAACTTGGGGAATATGACGAGGACTTGGGAACTGGACACGACTCCAGTGTCGTCGTCGATGGCGGCGTCCTCCGGCTGCAGGATGAGCTGGACGCGGGCCTTCGCGTCGAGCGGAGCATGGTCCTTGAGTTCGCCGCGCGCGTGGTCGAGCACGACGCTGTCGTCCTTGAGGTCGCGGGCCTTCGCGTCGAGGAGAGCATGGTCGGCGCGGACGGAGCCAGAGTCCGGCACGACGACAGTGCGCTTGAGGTCGCAGCGCGCGTGGTCGAGCACGACGCTGCCGTCCTTGAGGTCGCGGGCCTTCGCGTCGTCGCAGACGCCGACCGAGACCTTGTCGCACACGTCGCCCTTGTCTTGGCGGGCGTGATCGCGCGCGACATCGTCGTCCTTGCCGCGGCGAGTGTAGCCGCTGACGACGTCGCCGCAGTTCTTCTCGCAGCGCGCGTGGCCTCGGACGTCTTGGGAGTCCTTGCGGTGGTGGTCGGCGTGGGCACGGAGGCCGACGGCGTCCTTGAGGTCGCGCACGTCGATGGCCTCATTGTCGCCGACGTTGACGGAGTCCCTGAGGAGACGAACGACATCGTCGTCCTTCCCGCGGCGAGCGTGGCCGGCGAGGAAGCCGGCGCCGTCGACAGGCGCCAAGCCGATACGCGCGTAGACGTCGTCGCCGCGTACGAGGAGGTCCACGCTCCGTACCATGCAGAGGTACTTGTCGTCGGTGGCCTGCCCCGTCGGAGCAGTGCCGTCGCACTGGGAAGCGTGGCCGCGCGGGAAGTAGTAGGCGAGCGCGCCGATGTCGGGGACGCGGGTGAGCGGGGGCGCGCAAGCCAGCCAGAGGCGGCGCTCCAGGGGGGCTTCCGATTGCGCCATCTGGCTTCGCTCGCCGGCGCGGGGTCTGGTTGGGATTTGCGTTTGGGGAGGTGGCCACCGCCTCAATGGCGTGCCGCGTGCATATATGGGGGGGAGGATCGGGTGGGGCCTGCGTGAGCCAGCTGGTTTGTAACGGTTTTTTCACCTCGGCGCTCGGCATGGTTTCACCTCGGCGCGGTAAAAGATTTCTCGGAGCAAAGAAAAGAGGCGAGAGGCGAATTACCGCAACTTTCGGTTCGACTGTAATGCCTCTGAATTCCTCAACTGACATGTGGAATTCGGGTTGGAGTACTGAAATTCAGAGCTCTGAATAAATACTGTACTGTACTTGTTTTACAAGAGGATATAATTAAGTGTGATTCCGGGAAACATGTTCACAATGCCAAAAACAAATACTAGCCGCCTTGACAGTAACAGATGTAATTAGCACAAACAGTAAAAAAACAGAGATTAGCGTGAGAGACATGAGCGGGGGACTGAGCTAGCGCGAGGAGGAAAATTAGTGTATGTATGTGGCGACGAGAAATAGGCATGACTGGCTTGCTCTACCTGTGAAGCGTGAACAATTCGGAGGAAACGGGGATGGGGATCGAGGTGTCGTTATTAGTTACGCAAGTACTAGTACACCTTACATTTTTCGAAAAAATAAGGATGACAGACACCTAAAAAACTCAAAACCGTAAATTACCTGTCCAGTTTACAATTTCAGAGACCCTAAAAAAAGTTTACAATTCCAGACGAAAAAACGGTGTCAATCATACATACATCATAAAAAAGATGACCCGTAAAAACAGTTTAAGGGCCAGAGCCACTCCTCAACCTCTACATTTACTTGGTGGGAGGCGAAAGTGTATGTGCTAGCAGGAGGGAAGCTTATGCTTTTCTTCTCCTTTTATTCCATATGGAAGTAAGACGATTAAAATAAAAATAAATAGTGAAATATTTGACCGTTCACTCCAAAAAGATGATCTTATTGAAAAAAAAAATCTTAGTTGTTGACCTTACTCTGGAGAAATTGGAACACATTGATTCCGTCTGTTCCTCCACTTCGCTTCAGGCCATAGTGCTTCTGAATTATTCCTATACCCCTTTGATGATTTAACCTCTGACTCTTGTGGGTAAACTCCCACTTGATTAGTCATAACTTTTCTGTCTCAACTCATATACCTATCTATCTTCTTCTTTTCAGAGATAGGGGTTTCCTTGTCCTTCAGTAGTCGGACCACCGACAAATTTACCAAATTTTGACTAGTTTCGGCTAGAGATGGACAACAATCTACTGAGAGAAGCCGATGGTTGCCGAAATCGGCCGTTGTTAGAATCGACCGCTGCAGGTAGAAAGCGGCCATCGGTGCTCGCCGGAGATGGGGTTGCGCAGGGGCCATGGCAGGGCTCGCGCAGCAGCGCACTGCCATGTCGCGGCGGTGCAGATACTTTGCATGGTGGCGAACGGCCCTAGCGGCAGCAAGCGCCTGGGCCATGGTGGGGTGTGAATACCTATGTGTGAGCTAGTTATAGACGAGAAAGAAGGGGTCAGAAAAAAAAAAGGGAAGTGGTGGGCCATTGGTGGGCCCCACATAATACAGTTTGGATTTTACTGTATCTGTTCTTTTTGGCTACATTCCTTTGTTTTGTTGTGAGCAATGTGGTTTCTTTGGATCATTTTGTACCAATACCAAAAGATATGAGAACAATATCAATGTGGACTCCTCGACATACAAAGAGGTGAAAACATGTTGCACGCATATTAGCAACAATGATATGTCGAGGAGAGTTTACGTCGTGGCTCGACCTTTGATAGACAGCTTCCCTTCATGTCTGACTAGTCCTAACATGCTTCTTGTGTCGCTTGGAGTTGAAATTGCGGTGGAGCAAATTCAGCCGGCCACGATGATGGAAAACCTGTGGTAATTTGTGGAGGAGTCTGCCCAAGCCCAACATATTTATCTTGCTGAACTCCTAGTCAAGTGCCCGATGGATGTGGCTGATTGTGGGCATAAGGCGACATTGGTTCATGCATTGTTTGTGCTGGGTGCTTCGTTTGGTGATCGTCGAAGGTATATTCAGAATCATGGGCTCGGAGGAGGAGTTGACACTTGATGGCAACCTCAACTGTGGCCCCTCAATTCGATGGCTTCTGTATGCCTTTTGGCCGGTGGTCTCCAATGCATTCAACAGATATTAAAGGCAAGTACTACGCGTCCCCCGGGGGATTTCTGTTTTTTATCCCCCGGGTCCCCAGCCAACCACGTGTCTCTTTTTGGTTCAAAAATCCCGCTTTTGCTACAGACATACTCGTTTTTGCTACAAATAGTCCTGATTTTGCTACAACGTAAAGCAACGTTAGATCCGAAAATAGAAAATTAGACCTGACCTCACGGAGAGTTCACGGAGACATCGCCGGCGACCATGTAGCAAAAAAGTTATGTTAATGTAGCAAAACGGACCTCACCGGAGACTCGCCGGAGACCTCACCGGAGACTTCGTAGCAAATAATTTACGTTATTATAGCAAAAACATAAAACAATTGTAGCAAAATGTTTTTTCTAATGTAGCAAATGAGATATCGTCGAAGACATCGCCGGAGATTCCAAACTTGATATCGTAGCAAAACAAGAGAGATTGGTTGTAGCAATAAGGTTGTCGAAAGTAGCAAAAAATATCTGAATATGTAGCAAAAAATATGATAAGGTAGCAAATGCTTGTAGCATCGATCGACAACATAAATAGCAAAATCGGTCAACATAAGTAGCAACATATGCCCTAGAGTAGCAAACACCGACCGGAGACCGTGAAGCAACTCGATCGCCTTAGGTACGCTGGCCATGTCCGCTTGTCCCAGCTTCTCCGTCATGGTGGAGGAGGTAGAGGCTGCGATGCGCGCAGAGAGGCGAAGGCGGTGAGGTGGAGCAGCAAGTCGCTGGTGGGCGGCGCAATGAGGCGGAGCAGCGGCGTCACGGATAGGCGGCGGCGCAGCGAGGCGGAGGGGCAGTGAGGCGGCACATCAGCGTCACGGGTAGGCGGCGGCGCAGCAAGGCATCACGGCTGGGCAACGGAAGACGGAGGTAGGTGGAAGAATGAGCCAGGAAAGAGATAAGGCTGGTCCTGCTGTAAATACGCGACTAGCGAGCGGTGGTGCGACCCGGGGGATAAAAGTAAGTAATCCCCCGGAGGAGCCCAATCATTTTCCGATATTGAATTGGTTTTTGACCGGTTTCCTGCAAATGAACCGGTTAGTTATCTTCTATTTTTTGAAAACAAAATAGGGTAATGTTGCCACGTCTTGTAAAGAAAAAACCTGATATAAATCATGCTCTTTGTACTGAATTAGATGTCACGGATTTGTCTATATCTATACAATAAAACAATACATATTAGACAAACAATCTCTCCGGAGAGACAGTTGGCATCTTCCCTGGCAGGGACGGGAATGGTCTTCGGACTTTCCTCTAGCACATTGCGGTTAAGGCTACCCGCTTCGGCGGATCTTATCCAATTTTTTGACAATGCTAATGCCAGTGTTCAGAGGTGCGGGAAACCGTCGCGACCTTTCCCCTGTCTCGCCCTTGCAGTGACAGGGGCCCCAACTGCCGCCTCCCCCGCCTCCGCCCCTCTCTCCGCCGTCGTCGGGTCGGGCCGCGGGCTGCTCGCTGGTCGGTGGCGCCGGCCTTCCAGCCGAGGTCTTTTCGGCGGCGTGACGGCGACTCAGTGCTCCTCGGCGGTACATCGGCCCGCGTGTGGCGGGTGTTCCTGGTAGCGGTGGCGCGGCCCTTTGGCGACGATGCAGGGTACCTGGCGGCGGGTGGCTGGCTGGTCGCCGGGCCAGCGGCCAGCAGTGCCCTCTGGCCCGGATCTGGGCCTGATCTGGGCGGGCTTAAGCCGCCTAAGCGGTGGCGCTGCCTCGGGTGAACTGTGGGTAGTGGCCTGATCTTGGGATGGTGGTGGCGTGGCACCCTCGCTGCAGTGCGGCGGCAGGACTTTACGAGCCCTTTTGGGCTCGGTCGGGCCGGTAGGAGCCTGGTTTGACCTGCTGCTGCACCCGGTCGGCTACCGCCTTCCGGCGGTGGAGGCTGTTCCTTCCCGCGTGCTACCATATCGCCTTCCCTCGCTTGCGCTCCTTCCGCTAGGTTTTACTGGCCTCGCAACTTCGGACATGGAGAGACGACGGTGATGACTACAAGATCATGGTGGCGTGCGCTGGCGGCCGGCAAAGATTGGTGGAGTGGTTCGAAGAGTCCGAGAGGTGGGCTCTGTGGTTCGGGAGATTAGACGCGCGTGGCGTGGGACTCTGAGATGCAGCAGGAGCTTGCTTGCGTGCGTGATCAGGGCGAATCGGCAACACATCATGCAGGAGGAGCGGGCCCACCTGATTCGGCTGGGTTATAGTATTTCTGGTTCTGTTCCTCGCATGCTCGCCTCGCCTCGCCTGAAAAACCATCTGCGAGTAGTAGTATCACGCATCTTTATCGTACATAACGAGAGTTGGGAAGCTCGCGCGTCTGCGGCGGCGCCGGAGCTTCCACATCTCCAGGAGGACCCTGCGCGTGTGCTAGCTGGAGGGTTGTTCCGGTCAATGGCGCACCGAGGACCTCACCCAGGTCACTACATTTTGCAGAAACGACATAGCTTGGGTCCAGGGCCGGCTCTATTTTTTCCAGGGCTCTAGGGCTAATATATATATAGACATATTAAAAAAAATATTATATATATATATATATCTACTATCACTTTTAAAATAAAAATTAACATCTAGCTATACATTTTAGTCTTAAAATATAATAAATAGTATTTGTCGCTAGTTTGATTACCTCAAATAAAAAATAATATTTGTTGCTAGTTTGATCTGGGGCCTGTCGTCTATGGTATGACTGTATGAGGAGTGACTGAGTGAGGATCAGGGCCTGGGCGCCTGGCGGCCTGCTGGTGATCCCCGATAGGCGATAGATGACTGACCTGCGATCGAGTCAGGGCGGCGGGGCCCTAGAAATTGAGTCTTGTCAGATCAACAACCAGTCTCTAGGATCAGCAACAGGGCCCTAGAGATCGTCTGGCCGATTCCGAAGAGAAGGGAGGGAGATCGCCAATCGCGACTTCACGAGCCTTGGCGTCGACGCGTCATAACTCATGCGGTGCCTAGTGTGTCGTGTCGTGTGCGTCTTCTTGTCTTCTTGATTTCCTGCTCGCGTCAGACTCGTGTCTGGTTTCTCACGTCGTGGGCAGCAGCCAATAGGTTCTTGCTCGATGTATACACCGGTATATACGTGATTAGTACAAATTTTTGCCCCCCCGGCTGTGGGTCGTGACCCCTTAGAGCATCTCCACTCGCCTACCTAGGACGCCGATCTGGATGCCGAAATTCAGTCCGGACGCCGAAAATCGGTCCAGTCGCGTACCCAGGGACCTGTTTTCGTTCAGATTTCGGCGTGTTTTGGCCCGGCCTATCCAGGCCGAACCCAGGTTCCCGGGTACGCCCTGGGGACGCCGGACACCGCAAAAAAGGGCATGGGCCAGCTCTGTCGGCGAGACAGTCCCATTCCCACCCACTCCACTCGCCAGCCGCCGCGAAGAGCTGCCGCCATGACTTCGCCGGAGCTTCCGCCGAGACATGCCCACGCCTAGCTACGCCGCCGTTGTTGCCGCCACCTCCACGCCTTCTCCGCCATTTGACCTAGCCTCGGCAGTAGCTCTGCCGCTCCGTCGCCCACCACCACGCCCGCCAGTGTTCGACATTTGGCCGCCATGGACTCGACGGCGACGAGGTATCGCCATTGATTCCGACGAGGGCGAGATACGCCATGGATTTCGACGACGAGGAGTTGCTCGCCGTACTCGAGGAGGAGAGCCGAGGTCGCCGAGTGAAGAGCACTTGCAGATCTCGCATCGCCGCCACCAGTACATGCAGATGGCGAAGCCGAAGCGCGGTGGTTCGGCGCCAGGTCGCATAAAGTGCAAGGCGAGACAGAGGATATAGGGCTATTGCATGTTGTACGCCGACTACTTCGCCGACCAGCCACTCCATGGAGAGGACGTGTTTCGCCGCCGTTTCAGGATGAGCCAGAAGCTCTTCCTCAAGATCGTGCATGCCATCCGGGAGTTCGACCCATATTTCCTTTGCAAGAAGGACTGCACTGGCTTGGTTGGGTTTTCCTCGCTTCAGAAGTGCACCGTGGCGATGAGGTTGCTTGCATATGGAGCGTCGGCTGACAGTGTCGATGACTATCTCCGCATCGCCGAGTCCATCGCCCTTGATTGCTTGTACAGGTTCTGCAGGGCAGTGATTGCAGTGTTCGGGGAAGAGTACTTGAGATCACCCACTGCTGAAGACACTGCTCGGATCCTCGCAGTCAATGAAAGTAGAGGATTTCCTGGTATGCTTGGAAGCATAGATTGCATGCATTGGGAGTGGAAGAACTGTCCATTTCAATGGCAAGAAATGTACAAATGCCACAAAGGAGGATGCACTGTGATACTTGAGGAAGTTGCTACACATGATCTTTGGATCTAACACTCCTTCTTTGGCATGGCAGGATCGAACAACGACATCAACGTCTTCAACTCCTCAACTGTCTTTTCCAAGCTTGTTGAGGGTCATGCTCCCCCTGTGGAATTTGAGATTGTTGGAGATATGCCCAAGAGGCAATAATAAAGTGGTTATTATCATATCTTCACACTTATGATAAATGTTTACATACCATGCTATAATTGTATTAACCGGAAACATTAATACTTGTGTGATTTGTAAACTAAAATAAGATTCCCTAGTAAAGCCTCTTGTTAAACTAGCTTGTTGGTTAATATATTATCGTGGTTTCCTGATCATGAACATAGAGATGTTATTAACAGCAGGGTCATATCATGAGGAGAATGATATGATGGACATACTCCTATAGATAAGCGTAGCATAAAGATCAAGTCATTTTAATAGTTCAATTGCTATATGCTTTCTGATACATAGTAACCTAATTCCTTCGACCATGAGATCATGCATATCACCTTTACCGGATGAATGCTTTGATGACATCAAACACCACACCGTAACTGGGTGGCTATAAAGGTGGCATTGAGTGTTCGGAAAGTATTGGTTGAAACACATGGATCAAGAGTGGGATTTGTCCATCCATATGACGGATAGATATACTCTGGGCCCTCTCGGTGGAATGTCATCCAATTAGCTTGCAAGCATGTGACTGGCTCACAAGGGATCACATATCATGGGAACGAGAAAGAGTATTTATCAAGAACGAGGTTGAACTAGGTATGCGAGATACCGACGATCATAACCTTGGATAAGTAAACTATCGTGAGACAAAGGAAATTGGTATCATATGTAAGTGGTTCGATCGATCAAAGTAATCGTAGAAATATGTAGAGCCATATGAATTTCCGATTCCTCTATTGGTTATTGATCGGAGAAGTGTCTCGATCATGTCCGCATAATTCACGAACCGTAGGGAGACACACTTAAGGATTCGACGTTGTTTTGAGTAGTTATGGTATTATGAGAAAGAGACCGAATATTGTTCGGAGTCTCGGATGGGATCCGGATATCACGAGGTGATCCGAATGGTCCGGAGAATAAGATTCATATAAGGAAAGTCCCATTTCGAGTTCGGGAATGATTCCATGTTTTCATCGGGAATGTTCTAGAAGGTTCCGGATTGTCCAAGACTCCGGGGAGGGTACATGAATGTGTCATTGAATGATTGCATCATGTACTAAGTGTTCTTGCTGTTCCAAAACTGAAAAGTCAAACTGCCAGTTTGAAAGTCAAACGGCTAAAACAGGAAACTATGGAAAACAGGAAACTGTGGGAAACATGAAACTGTGGGAAACAAGCAAGAGGAGGTTGAAACCAACTTGGAGGAGGAGTCCCTCTCCTCCAAGCCGGCGGCCAAGCCTAGGCCGAGTTGGGGAGGGACTCCCCTCCCTCCCCTGGCGCGCCAGCTCCTCCACCTATAAAAGTGTAGGGGTTCGTAGCATGGAAAACAAAAATTTTCTATCGCATACAAACAAACAAGCCAAGATCTATCTACTAGATTGTAGCAACGAGTCGATGGAATAACTTACCCTCGAAGATTCCAAAGTGTTTAACGAGAGCTGATTCTCGTGGGTGATGTAGTCGTACTCTTTCCGATCTCAAGATCGTGTGGACGATCCTTCCGGCGCTGCGTTAGCGCTCAGCCGGGTCACATCGCTGCACTCGACGAAGACCTTCCTCTCCTTGTTCCAGAAAGACGGAGGTTGTAGCACTCTCCTCGCGATTCCGGCAAAGACAACGTGGTACCTAAGTAGAGGAGATCCCGAGGCTTCGCCTTAAGCCGGAGCGAGTATGGTGGATTATGAGAGAGGGCTATTAGTGGTCTAGAGATTAGACACACCAATTAGAAGGCTCTAAACCGCAGGCAAAAGCAATTAGAAGCTCTAAACCAAACGGCTCTAAACCTAAGATTAGAGGTGGAAACTTGTGTGTCTCTAGGAGGAGCCCTGCCCCTCCTTATATAGGTGTAGGGGCCTTGGCACGCCAGGGGAGGGAGGGAGTCCCTCCCCAACTCGGCCTAGGTCTGGGCGCCGGCCTGGAGGAGTCCAACTCCTCCTCCAGGTTGGTTCCAACTCCTCTTGCTTGTTTCCACAGCTTTCCCACGTTTCTGTTTTAGCCGTTTGACTTTCAAACGCAATTTGACTTTCATGTTTTTGGAACAGCAAGAACACTTAGTACATGATGCAATCATTCAATGACACACTCATGTACCCTCCCCCAGTGCCGAACAATCCGAACCTTCTAGAACATTCCATGAAAACACCTAATCATTCCGAACTCCGAAACAGACTTTCCTTATATGAATCTTATTCTCCGGACCATTCCGGATCACCGTGATATCCCGGATCCCATCCGATACTCCGAACAACATTCGGTCTCTTTCTCATAATACCATAACTACTCAAAACAACGTCGAATCTAATGTGTCTCCTACGGTTCGTGAATTATGCGGACATGATCGAGACACTTCTCCAACAATAACCAATAGAGGAATCTGGAAATTCATATGGCTCCCACATATTTCTCGATTACTTTGCGATCGAATGAACCACTTACATACGATACCAATTTCCTTTGTCTCACGATAGTTTACTTATCCGAGGTTATGATCGCTTGATCTCCGCATACCTAGTTCAACCTCGTTATCGATAAGTACTCTTTTCTCGCTCCTGATATGTGATCCCTTGTGACCAAGTCACATGATTGCAAGCTAATTGGATGACATTCCACCGAGAGGGCCTGAGTATATCTATCCGTCATGTGGATGGACAAATCCCACTCTTGATCCATGTGTTTCAACCAATACTTTCCGAACACTTAATGCCACCTTTATAGCCACCCAGTTATGGTGTGGTGTTTGATGTCATCAAAGCATCCATCCGGTAAAGGTGATATGCATGATCTCATGGTCGAAGGAATTAGGTTACTATGTATCAGAAAGCATATAGCAATTGAACTATTGAAATGATTTGATCTTTATGCTACGCTTATCAATAGGAGTATGTCCACCATATCATTCTCCTAACGATATGATCTTGTTGTTGATAACATCTCAATGTTCATGATATGGAAACCACAATCATTTAGTCAACCAACAAGCTAGTGAAGTATAGAGGCTATACCAGGGACTTCAATTTAAGTTTACAATTCACACAAGTATTAATGTTTCCTTGTTAATACTATTATAGCATGAATATAAACATTTATCATAAACACAAAGATATAATAATAACTATATTTATTATTGCCTCTAGGGCATATCTCCAACAAAAAGGAGGGGCAGGGCCTCCTCCTCTAGACACACAAGTTTCTATCCTCTAATCTCCGGTTTAGAGCCGTTTTGGTTTAGAGCTTCTAATTACTTTAGCCTGCGGTTTAGAGCCTTCTAATTGGTGTGTCTAATCCCTAGACCACTAATAGCTCTCTCTCATACTCCACCATACTCGCTCCGGCTTAAGGCGAAGCCTTGCGGGATCTCCCCTCTACTTCCGGTACCACGCCGTTGTGCTGCCGGAATCGCGAGGAGAGTGCTACAACCTCCGCTGCCTGCTGGAACAAGGGAGAGGAAGGTCTTCGTCGAGTACCGAACGTGTGACCCGGCGGAAGCGCTAGGAGCATAGCGGAAGGATCGCTCTACGCGATCTTGAGATCGGAAAGAGCGACTACATCACCCACGAGAATCGCTCTCGTTAAACACTTTGGAATCTTCGAGGGTAAGTTATTCCATCGACTCGTTGCTACAATATAGTAGATAGCTCTTGGCTTGTTTGTTTGTATGCGATAGGAAATTTTTGTTTTCCATGCTACGAACCCCTACAGGGTATCGAGCCGTGTCTATATGTAGATATGTTGCGAGTAGAACACAATGGTCATTGTGGGCGTTGATGCTTTTATTGTCGATTGCTTCTTGTGTACTTTGCATCTTGCGGTATGTTGGGATGAAGCGGGGCTAACCTTACATGACATCGTTCATGAGACTTTCTCACGCTTGACATGCAACTTGTATTGCATAAGTGGCTTCTATGGTGCTGTTTATCCTAGCATAGTTAAGATTCAATTTACAACGGGTGATTGACAATACTAGTATCAATGTTGTGGTTCTTGTTCGTAAGTTAGAACGACACTTATTGAAAGCCCCAAACCACGTAAAACATGCAAAGAAAATTAGGCGTCTAACTTTGTTTTGCAGGGTGTCTTGTGATGTGATATGGCCATGATTGTGATTATATATGATGCATGCAATGTTCTTTATTGTAAGTTGGCAACCGCGGGAGCCATATGGTTGTCTTTAAATTCTGTTAAGACCAGCGTGTCTATTCAAAGTAGTTGTAATAGTTGAAGCGGTGGGCGACAACCATGGAGAAGCATCATTGACCTTGATGCAATGTCGGTAATGATGGAGATCATGTTCGTGCTAGAAGATGGAGATCGGAAGCACAAAGAAGAAAGGCCATATCATATCACATATTATGAATTGCATGTGATGTTAATCCTTTTGCATCTTGTATTGCTTAGTAGGCACGGTAGCATTATAAGATGATCCTTCATGCACATGAATTTCAAGTCATAAAGTGTTCACCCTTAGTTAGCACCGTTGCTAAAGCTTGTTGTTTCAAGCACCACGTGATGATCGGGTGTGTTAGATTCTACAAGTGTATACAACGTGAGCAAGCCGATTTGCTCATGCGAAACTAAGGTTTGATCTTGACGAGCCTAGCATGTATGACATGGCCTCGGGAACACGGATTACCGAAAGGTAGAGCATGAGTCATATAGTAGATATGATGAACATGTTGATTGTTCGCCATTGAAGCTATATCAACTCTCGTGATGATCGGTTTTGATGTGGTGGATTTGGTTCGTGTGATCACTAAAACAATGTGAGGGATATTGTTTTGAGTGGGAGTTCACCTAGATTAATTTAATTATTAATTAGAACTCAATTTATCATAAACTAAATCAAAGTGAATTTGCATAGTTGTTGTAGTCATTGGCATCCGTTTACCACCTTGCGCTTAGTTATAATTGAGATGATAGAACTATAGAATTACGGTTAGTTACTTTACTGACCGGTATCGTATTATTTTGAAGTGTTAATCTAAAGTTTAAAAGTCCTATTGCAATCTTTCAAGAAGTTCCGTTACTCCATGAAGTTTAATAATTAGTATTAAATCAAGAGTAACAATTCCAAGTGTTAGTATATAAGTATCATGTTTGTCTCCATGATTCTTGATATTCAAAGGATTCTCTTAATATCAAGGTTATCTAGGATCTGAAAGAGTTGTTTCAGAAACCATGATGTGTGGAAGATATTGTGATATCTGAAACGAAGTATTGGTTACAACATGATAGAGTATAATATGGCAAAAGTCATGTTCTCATATTTGATGAGAATTTGCAAAAGGTTGGAGACACTAGTTGTCCTAAACCTCCAAAAGTTTTTTGGGAGAGCAACATTATACTCACGGTTCACCGTTACAAGCTAATAGTAGCTTGATCATGGATAATTCCATGATAAGGGTGAATATTTGATGTAGGTAAAATATTTACTACACCAAGAGATTACTAAAGAAAGGAATTTGAAAGAACACCAAACATATGATGATGGTGATCTACTTCAAAGTGCAAGTCCAAAGACATTGGTATTTAACTATACACGCTTTGGACTATGTGTCATATGAATGACTCCACTAATTTATGTTGATAGATTCTTTCAAATGTAAAAGAAATCTTGAAGAGAATCTCATAAGTATATGGCAGAAAAGAAAAGACTAGAATTGTTCAGTTTAAGTATATAGATGATATACATGTTATGGCTATATTCTTTGCTTATTAAACAATGTGGTTCTTAAGTATTTGATACTGAATTTGTTGGTGTGAATCGTCATACGAAACAACACAATTCATGAACTACGATGGCCTAAGTAACTAGCAAAAGAATATGTGATGATGTTCATCGAGAACAAAATAAAGGGTTATTGTGTTGCTCGTTAAACATCAAAGCTTGCCTTCAAGATTTGTTTTATCAGGTATTATGAGAACAAAAGGGTTGTTCAAATAAATTACCATAATCCATAAAAGATGGATGATTCACAAATCTCGTTGGAGAAATCACATCCATAAAACTAGTGCTAAAAATGTCGAAAGACAAATTGATTGAAAGATCACTTATGAAGTGACATCGCCGTTTAAATTATAATGGAAAGAAAACATGAAGAAACTCCATGTGGATGGAATTTTGGAGTCTTCTGATTTTTGATCAAATGACGCTTGTGAAACTTTCCTAGAGATAATTAAAACTTCGTTCATAGGCCAAAAGGGAACAAATGACTAGCTTGTTGGAACTTGTACATATTGTTGTACGAAATCCATTATGTGTAGTCAAAAGCGATGGATTTCAACTTCATATGCTTTCTCCAAAAATTTGAGTGAATATATAAATATTTACTTAATAAGGATGAAGTGTGAAACATTTGAAAAGTTCAAAGACTTTCAAGATGAAGTGAAAAATCATTGTAACAAGAATATGAATAGTTTATGATAATATCATAAAGGAAAATATTTAAGTTACAAGTTTAGCATAATACCTAAGATTTAAGGAATCGTTCCGTGGATTTGCATTTCCGAAACACCATAAGAGTATGGAACGTTCGAGATATGTAATTAAACCTTGTTTGACATGGTAAGATCAAAGGTATAATTCATAAAACTGCCATTATATTTTAAAGATTAAAAGCTTTAGAGATTACCGTTTTTCCACTGAAAAGAGCTCCATCATAATCCGTTGAAATGACACCATATAAAGTTATGGTTTGGGATAAAACCCAAGTTGTCCTTTCTTAAACATTGGTATGCTTTGCATAAGAAAGATGTTTGCAACCAAAGTCGGATGAACCTGTCTTTGTATGTTATTTTGAATAAGCATTAAGTATTCCTCCATAACACCAGAGACAAAAGTGTTTGTCGCTTAGAACGTCAAGTTTCTTTGGGAAGGAATTTTTCGTGAAAAGTTAAGTGGGAGGACAATAGATCTTTGATAAGGTTAAAAGAACCTTAGCTATATGTGAAGAGTTGCTTGTGTAGAAAAGTGTTCCGGAGGCAAGAACAAAGCTCATGGCTCACGTACCTCAAAGGTTGTGGTCATGAGATCTAAGTTCCTATTGAAACAAGTAGATCGGGTAAACAATCAAATACCAAGATTTGAGGGTTGAATCATTATTTGAGAATAATGAACCGACTACATGCAAAGAAGCGATGATGGGCCCTGACTCCGTCAAATGGCTTGAAGCCATAAAATCCGTGATAGTTCCATACACGAGAAATCAAGTTTTGAACTTGAAGGACCCTCGAGAAAGGTGTAAGACCTTACAGTTGTGTCTGGATCTATAAAGAAATAGACATGGAAGTTTTACATCTATGAAATAGTCGACATGTTGGGAAAGAGTTCACAAAATGTTCAAAGGTTGACTATGACAAGATTTGATCTTTCATAGTGATATTTAGTCTAGACGGATTAATGTAGCAGCCACTACATATAATTTGTTATATGATAGTTGAATAAACAAAACAAGTTCTTCTAATAGAATCGTTACCTAGGACATGTGCATAACACGGTCCATAGGGTTTTGTTAATTCAAAAGGATGCTAAAAGCATATGCAAACTTCAATGGTTAAAGTGAGCATCGCGGAGTTGGAATCTTCACTGTGATGAAACTATTAAAGGAGTTTAAAAGTTCATCAGAGACGATGGAGATGCTTGCATTTGCAAGAAATTAAGTGGGAGCGCTAAGACATGTTTCTAATACATTATGTGGAAGACATATTGTTGATTGGAAATAATGTATCTTTTATTAACACATATTAAGAATTTCATCCCGATGAAAGACTTAGGCAAAACCAAATATTTGGCATCAATAGGCGCTAATATGGTTGTGCGGAAGTACATAGACGAGATATTGAATGAGTTCAATATAGAAACTACAAGAAAGGTTCTTGTCGCATGTAAAGGATTGAAAGAGTTCAAATGTTGATGATATATTCAAGTGTATTGACATTTGGTAAAGTGAAACAAATAATCAAGTATAGATTGATACTTGATGTATGAAATCACAAAGAGTATTTATATCAATCATACTGTGATATGTACAAATCCAGATATGTCCTATGCTCTAAATGTTGTAAGCATATACCAGAATGATTCGTAAGATGATCATTGGACAATAGTAAGGATATTCTTATGATCTTTTGGAAGAACTAAGAGTATAATATTTGTAGAAGTGACAAATAGATGATTAGTTCATTGTAAAAGTACTACATTGATACTAGTTTTGTCACAAAGTACAAATTAAGTTTATCTCAATCTAAACTAAGGGTGGCACAATATAATGGAAAGTGAGTTCCATGATGGATTTGGATGATTTCCAAAGTTAAGACATTGTGACAGATACTACAACAAAAGGCTAAGTATATGACGCTATTATAGCGACAAAAGAGGGCATTTGTGTCAAGTAGTTTGTTATCAAACTAGGTGTAGTTCACAGAGGATAATACTATGAAGATATATTGTGCGACAATATTATCAACATGTTTTAACCCCAAAGAACTAAAGGTCACACCGAAGACCAAATTTATACAAAGCCATCTCATTAGAGAATGAGTGATGCGTGAGACGCAAAGACATGCAATTACACACGGACTGGAAGTGTCGATCCGAGATCGATTGACCACTAGCAATCGTGTACATACAACACCGGAAAGCCATAGGTGTTATATACACAAAGGTTTGAAACTAAATTATTGACTCTAGTGCAAGTGGGAGATGTTGGAGATATGCCCAAGAGGCAATAATAAAGTGGTTATTATCATATCTTCACACTTATGATAAATGTTTACATACCATGCTATAATTGTATTAACCGAAACATTAATACTTGTGTGATTTGTAAACTAAAATAAGAGTCCCTAGTAAAGCCTCTTGTTAAACTAGCTTGTTGGTTAATATATGATCATGGTTTCCGATCATGAACATAGAGATGTTATTAACAATAGGTCATATCATTAGGAGAATGATATGATGGACATACTCCTATAGATAAGCGTAGCATAAAGATCAAGTCATTTTAATAGTTCAATTGCTATATGCTTTACGATACATAGTAACCTAATTCCTTGACCATGAGATCATGCATATCACCTTTACGGATGGATGCTTTGATGACATCAAACACCACACCGTGGCGGGTGGCTATAAAGGTGGCATTGAGTGTTCGGAAAGTATTGGTTGAAACACATGGATCAAGAGTGGGATTTGTCCATCCATATGACGGATAGATATACTCTGGGCCCTCTCGGTGGAATGTCATCTAATTAGCTTGCAAGCATGTGACTGGCTCACAAGGGATCACATATCACGGGAACGAGAAAAGAGTACTTATCAAGAACGAGGTTGAACTAGGTATGCGAGATCTAGCGATCATAACCTTGGATAAGTAAACTATCGTGAGACAAAGGGAAATTGGTATCGTATGTAAGTGGTTCATTCGATCAAAGTAATCGTAGAAATATGTAGCCATATGAATTTCCAGATTCCTCTATTGGTTATTGATCGGAGAAGTGTCTCGATCATGTCGCATAATTCACAAACCGTGAGGAGACACATAAGGATTCGACGTTGTTTTGAGTAGTTATGGTATTATGAGAAAGAGACCGAATGTTGTTCGAGTCTCGGATGGGATCCGGGATATCACGAGGTGATCCGGAATGGTCCGGAGAATAAGATTCATATAAGGAAAGTCCCGTTTGAGTTCGGGAATGATTAGATGTTTTCATCGGGAATGTTCTAGAAGGTTCAGTTGTCCCGGCACTCGGGGAGGGTACATGAATGTGTCATTGAATGATTGCATCATGTACTAAGTGTGCTTCTGTTCCAAAACTGAAAAGTCAAAGCAGTTTGAAAGTCAAACGGCTAAACAGAACTGTGGAAAAGCAGAAGCTGGGAAGCGAAACTGTGGAAAACAAGCAAGAGGAGGTTGAAACCAACTTGGAGGAGGAGTCCCTCTCTCCAAGCCCGGCCAAGCCTAGGCCGAGTTGGGAGGACTCCCTCCCTCCTGGCCAGCTCCTCCACCTATAAAAGGAGGGGCAGGGCCTCCTCCTGTAGACACACAAGTTTCTATCCTCTAATCTACGGTTTAGAGCCGTTTTGGTTTAGAGCTTCTAATTGCTTTAGCCTGCGGTTTAGAGCCTTCTAATTGGTGTGTCTAATCCCTAGACCACTAATAGCTCTCTCTCATACTCCACCATACTCGCTACGGCTTAAGGCGAAGCCCTGCGGGATCTCCCCTCTACTTCCGGTACCACGTCTTCTTGCCGAATCGCGAGGAGAGTGCTACAACCTCCGCTGCCTGCTGGAACAAGGGAGAGGAAGGTCTTTTTCGAGTACCGAACGTGTGACCGACTGCGGAAGCGCTGCCGAAACGCAGCGCCGGAAGGATCGTCTACGCGATCTTGAGATCGGAAAGAGTACGACTACATCACCCACGAGAATCTGCTCTTGTTAAACACTTTGGAATCTTCGAGGGTAAGTTATTCCATCGACTCGTTGCTACAATCTAGTAGATAGATCTTGGCTTGTTTGTTTGTATGCGATAGAAAATTTTTGTTTTCCATGCTACGAACCCCTACAGAGATCTGTGGACACCATTACAACAAGGGATACTATCTAGCAGATGGCATCTATCCAAGATGGCTAACATTTGTGAAGACTATCTCAAGCCCAATGCTCCCCAAGCATTCTCACTTTGCCAAGGAACAAGAAGCTTGCAGGAAGGACGTGGAGCGGACATTTGGTGTGCTCCAGCAGAGGTTTGCAGTTGTCCGGTTCTCTGCTATGACCTGGTCAAAAGATCATATGTGGGAAGTGATGAACTGTTGTGTGACCTTGCACAACATGGTCATTGAGGATGAGAGGAAGGATCCAATGAGTTTGCTCGAGGAGGACGAGCCATACTACAGACAGGGTCCTCTTGCCGAGCCTGATCATCAGGTGCCTCCAACATGAGCACCTATGGATACGCAGGGCCAACACGACGTAGATGCTGAGCATGAGCTGGCCGAACTTTGCCGAAATATGTTGTACTTTTATTGCAGGCCGAACTATGTTTACATTACGCCGAACTCTGTTTAAAATTTCGCCGAACTTTGGTCTTAAAGTGTTTTGTATTCATCGTATGACGAACTATGCCGAAATTTGGACAAACTTGAGCCGAATTTGAGCGGAAACGGGCGACCCAAGAACTCGGCCTGGGTATGCGAGTGGGAAACTGGGCGTATCCAGACCAAAAACTTGCGCCGTCCGGCTAAAGTTTGGTCCATATTTCGGCCTGGGTTCGACCAACGAGTGGAGATGCTCTTAGAGCCGGCCCTGCTTAGGTCAGAGTCACGGTAGTAGCGGGCCACCCGGGAGTGCCTCATTGGGTCTGCTGCCATTGACACGACATCTTTATGAGTATGCAGGACCTATGTGGACGTGGAGGACAAGATTCATGACTGAATTGATGCATTTTGTGTGTTTCATGATCATTTTAGACATCATCGGTAAGTTCTGGGACTATTCATGCATTTTACTCCATCACAAGGAGTACATGGAAAATGTCTTTGATTTTATTTATTTTTGTTAGTGTGTGTGTGTGTGTGAGCCAAGCTAGACACATAATAGTATTATCTCTATTTAGAAAAATAAGACATTTTAGATTTATAAATCGAGAATGTAGCTAGACATCTTTAGTGTATAGCTTCATAAAAGTTCAATGCACTACACTAAAAAAATTTAGATATATTTATTTTACAAAGCTAAAAGTACGTCCTATCGCGCGTAAAAAGATTAGTAGGCAACTCGACCAGTGTGTAACAAGAATTTAAGTGGATTCTGTATTTCTGTATGTTAATAAGTGCACGTCACCCGATGAGTCTTATTTTATCAAACTGGCGAGAGAGAATGAAGTTAATTAATTGCATCCGAACGAATCAAGAGCGTGCGGGCCCACCATGATTTTCTGTTACGCTCGGTCCTTACGCGCGTGCCGCGGACATGCTTTGGCTATCGCTCTTCCTTTTACTACTACCTCTTCTTTTCTTTAACTGGAAAAACCTTCTTACTTAACATGCTCAACAAGATAGCTGGCAACAACTACTTGTGCAAAGGTCCAGCCATACGGCTTCGGAAACATCACACAGTCTTGCACCATAAGCGGCGAGAACGTCCGCGACTTTATTATAGGCCCTCAGACATAAACTAAATTTAAAACAGATAAAGTTTAGAAACAAAGATTCCTTGATCTCTTTAAGAAGGACACCATTTGGGCCATGCTCATCTTCACCTCTATTGATCGCCTGAACTAGCAGCTGAGAGTCTGACTCAATCATAATACGAGAAATTCCCCAATTCTGCACCACTTGCAAAGCTCGACTGCACGCTTCTGCTTCTGCTTGTAGAGCGTCATTGACATGATTTAATTTCCCCGCGGCAGCGCCGACAGCTTCACCCTCAGAATTACGGACAACCTCTAGCCTGAGATAAGTTGCTTAACAGTGAGCATTCAACCGTGACCCCCTGACATGGGTAAATCGTGGCCTCATAATAAATTCAGAATATTATTACTGCTCATTTTTTAACCCAGTGGAATTCTCCGTGGTAGTACTAGCACGGAACACACCTAGCTCGTATGATACGGATAAATCGGATCTTAAACGACGGATTCGGTCCTGCTGGGCGCACGAAATCCGTGAGGGATATCTGGAGTGGGGCCCGCTCGCCGGGCTCTCATTGGCTCCAACCTAGGCCTCTCACCTCCAAATGTCCGTCCCCTCACCGCAAACTGAATGTGTGACTTAGACAAATTTCGAACAAGTATATACTTATGAAAAGGCATTGTGTTGGCTTCGCGTTCTTTGTGCAACATGATTTCTTCGGATCCCTTTGGCAATGCGAGAAGACGACACATTTTATGACATCATAGCATTTTCGGTTGCTTTTCTTCTTCCGAATATTCTTGCATTCTTAGATGATATGAAGTGGATGTTACTAAACATGTAATTCAAAATACTAGTCCCTCCATTCCAAAACCGACCAAAACCGCTCCCTCATGTGTGGGTGGTCATGGTGGACACAAGTACTGCAGACGCACCCACCCATGCACTCTCACTCGAAGCTTGTCTTTTTTATGCAATTTCTAGATTTCTCAAGTTCAAAATATGTAATTTTTGGATTATGAAATTTACAAAAGTTAGAAGTTTCTAAAATTTCAGAATTTATCATAGTGTGAAGTTCCTAAATGTTTGACACTTTGGAAAGTTTGAATATGTGTAGTTTAAATTCTCATATGAAAAGGGATTTTTCTGAAAGTTGGTGATAGTATTTCTGAAAGTAACAAAAAGGAAAGTTTGTGCAGAAGATGTCTTTCTAGAAAAGGGATGTTCACCTGGTTCAAAATTGACTTTCCAAAAAAGAAAACTATAAGCGGCGGTACTAATTAGGTTGCAAGCCGTCAACCCGTATAAGCCCACGAAAATCAAATTTATTTTAAGCTAGACTAGACTAATTTTGTTAAAAATGTTTAAACTAGAGCAACCAATTTTGATCAGTGTTGTTTTGCGACCTAGTACTAATCCCCACATATGTACAGTTTTTTCTAGTCTAGGAAAAAAGAAAGAACTTATGTACAAACCCGGCCAACATGCTGACTTTTGGCGGGCCAGCGTGTGGGCTCGCGAAAATAGCCCGGCACAAGCCTGGCCCACGACGTGCCGGGCCTGTGAACCACCGTGGCTGTGTACGTGCTGTGGCCTCAGGCACGTGGGCCGGCCCAGCACGGCCCGTCAAGCCTACCAATAGCTGAAAATTAGCACATATGTGCAAAATAAGAGGCATGGGGGCTTGAACTCGCGACTCATTAAGGCAGCACTGAGTTGATGTAGGAGTACTTCGTTGGAACCCCAAGTGCAAAGTATGAAGCAACACAACAGCAAATTTTCCATCAGTAAGAAACTGAGGTTATCAAGCCAGTAGAAGGAAGGAAACGTCACACAGGTGTTGCAAACAACGCGAAGACCTGCACAACACAAACTCAAGACTTTGTCCCAACGAATCAGTAAGATTGCCAAGCTCACCGGTTTGCTGTAACAAAGGATTAACGTATGGTGTGGAAGGTAATGGTTTGCAGCAAGTAAACAAGTAACAGTGGAAGATGTATCAATGTAAAGATTGGACCAGGGTCCATAGTTCACTAGAGGTGTTTTCCTTAGATAAACAACATGGCATGAAGGGTAAACAAATTACAGCGGGCAATTGACAGGAACTGAGCAAGGCATAACAATGCAATTACTAGCCAAAAAGATCCTATGAGGTTGATTGGGCAATACAACAATATACATAGACCGTCATCCAACTGCATCTATGACTAGAAGTCCACATTCAGGTTATCATCCGAACCCCCTCTAGTATTAAGTTGCAAGCAACAGACAACTAGCGGTGTTTTCTCCCAGTAGCAACAACACATCTATAACCGAAGAGATTATTGTCACTTCCCTTGGAAACTAGAGGCATAAACCCATTATCGAGCATAAATACTTCCTCTTGGAGTCACTAGCAACTACTTGGCCAAGATAACCACTAGCAACGGAGAGCATGCAAGATCGCAAACAACACAGACATGATAGAATCATAAAGATAAAACCATTAATCAAACCAATATAATAATCTCAATATCCATCGGATCCCCGCAAACACAACATGCATGATTACAAATAGATTAGATCTTGATCATGAACGGAGCTCACAAAATCTATACATTAAAGCACAAAGGAGGAGATACAACCATCTAGCTACTACATGGACCCATAGTCCAAGGTGGAACTACTCACGAATCATACTAGAGAGAAGGACTTCGGGATGATCTCTCCTCCGGCAGGGTGCCGGGAAGAACTTCAGATCCCCTCGATCTAGGGACGATGGTGGCGGCGGCTAAAGACGGTTTCGTGGATTTTTGATCGGGTACTCAGAGTTTCTGCATCGGGGGCTTGTTATAGGCGACGAGACCGGGAGGCGACCACGGTGCCCAAACCCTAGCCAGGCGCCCCCCCCCCCCTGGCTGGCCTTCCGGGCTCCCCTCTAGACTTCTTGTTTCCACGAAAAGTTATTGACTTTGTCTTTCGTCCCGTCCAATTTCAAAAATATTTTTTTACTAACTTTTCTGAAACCAAAAAACAGCAGAAAACAGGCATCTGTCACTATTGCAACTTGTTAATAGGTTAGTAACAGAAAACATGTAAAAAACACCTCAAAGGGGACAAGTAAAGCAAAGTAGATACTAAACAAGCATAGGGCATAAAAAATTATAGATACATTTCTAACGTACTCATCGCTCTGCCAGCGAGCGCTCAACAAACAGACCAAGCCAATATTTGTGATTCATTATCTATTCAGCCCGTTTTATAGGATAAATTCAACGGGCCATCAGAAAAAATCTAACCCGCGTGCTTCATGGGCTAAACGTGCCACGGACCGCCCATTAGACGCCGATGTCATGCCCGGGCCTCGAGGCCAGGCCCCCGTACCGGCCCGGCATGGCACACGAGCTAGGCGGGCCGCGGCGGAACGTGCCGGGTCAGGCCCGTTTAGGACGTGTCGTGCCTGGGCATGCCAGGCCGGCCCGTTGGGCAGATTTGCTTATGTACAGTGTTGGATTATTAGGCATAATTTCCACGATTAATTCCAGAATATAAATCATGACAAAACCAGCTACTAGCTCATGTAACTCGAACATACTAGATGTACTAAACAACAGGATGATCGGAAACAAAGCGACCCTAACATGTACTCGCAGAACATGATGAATAACCAAACAGGATCACGTAGCACGTACCGTTCGGTTGTCGTAATAGAAACTTTGGGAAAGAGTGATCGCCGCAGATGGCGACGAAGACGGCGGTAGCACCGCGACTTGGATGGAAGGCGACCGTGATGAAGAACTCGGCGATCGCGAGCGCTTCCCAAAACCTTATTCGCCCTCTCCGTGCAGGATCACAAGGGCGAGTGGTTCCGAGACCTGCTCTCCCGTCCGCGGTGCAGCCCGGCAAGCGGGATGGAGTAGACTACGGTGGCGCAAGTAGAGAGGAAGGCAAAACCCTAGATTGGTTTCGGTGGTGTTGTGGCGGTAGCCGCGGGACTTTATATAGCGGCTCGAAACCCTAACGGAGGCAAACGTGGGCGAGTCCACGTTACGCACGCGTTGGTCGATTCTGATAGCCACGATTCGGGGCGACCGAATAAGCTAACCGTTTGACACGTCACAATTTTCTGGCAGCAAAATAAAGCTCGGCTCGGCGAGATTCCGCAACCATGCGCCGTAGCGTCGTGACGAGACGAGACGAGGCGAGGCGAGCGTGCGTGCGAGCGGCGGCGTCAGAGGAGGAGCGCGCGTGTGTATCTCTCTTATTCCCACTCACTTACAAAGTGGTGCAACACTCCACCTTATAAGGTGGTGCAACTCTCCTCCAACTTTCCATGTGGGACTAAACTTTAGCTCCCACTCCACTCCCATGTGAGCTGCCACAAACATGGGCCCAAACACATATGGGCTGCCACAAATTTGGGCTTTGAGATTTAGGGAAAATCTGAAATACTCATGGGCCTAAATGGATTAGCCCCATTATTTCTAACAATCCCCACCGGATCTCAAATGAACATTTGAAGATTTGTCAATCCTTGCTACTTGTTTATATACCAGTGTTTTAGTAGAGACTGTTAAGTTGAGCTTCCGTCTAGAATCTTGAACTACGTCTATCAACAACTTGAACAATGGACGAACCTTGAATTGCAAGTTTGGTGCCAATAGATTTCACTCAAAATGATAACTAGTACTTGGTCATTAGCCTACCCGCGGGTTGGAGCATATGCGTCATACTCCCGGTCTCTTCATGAGTTTACTAGAGATCACCCAGATCTCATAGACCGCGACGTTCTGATCGAGCTCATATAGGTGTGTTCTTTCAAGAATGCCCTGTACGGCATCTTTGCTAATTAAAGCCAACAGAAACACATTAAGGCATGTTGCCAACCTGCCTTCTGATTATGAGAGTCATGCATCTTCACATAGAGAGGGTTACAAAATACTCTCCTCGGTCAAACCACTAGCTTGTTCTTCCGTGTCCTAATTCACGGGATCTCCGATCACATAGGTTGGGTTACCACTAAGGTGTGACATCCATGGGTCTCAACCCCATCTCCCTCGATGCACTTTCTATCACATTTCGTGATAGTCCCTTTGTAAAGGGATCTGCCAGATTTTTGTCTGTTTGAATATACGTAACAGTTATTACTCCGGAGTTTCTCAATTTCCTGACAGATTTCAAACGTCTCTTCACGTGTCTTGATGACTTTGCGTTATCCTTAGAATTGTTCACTTTGACAATAACAGTTTGGTTGTCACAATTCAAGGATTGCCGGCACAGGTTTCTCAACCACGAGCAAGTCCATCAAGAGCTCACGCACCATTACGACTCAACGGTGGTGTGTCTAAAGCGATAAGTTCTGCTTCCATAGTTGACCTCGTCAATATGGTTTGTCTGAGACCTCCATGACATGCGCCACCTCCAAGGGTAAATACATACCCGCTTGTGGCGTAGAGTTCATCAACGCCGAGATCCAATTGAATCACTATATCCTTCAAGCACGCAGGATTTCAATAGTGAATCCCATAGCTCATTGTACCACATAGATAGCGCATGACCCTTTCAAGTGCATGCCAATGATCAATACCGGGTTAGACATGAACCTACTCAACTTGCTCACAGCAAAGAGATATCGGGTCTTGTAGCGCTTGCTAAGTACATGAGAGAACCAACAACTTGTGAATATTTCAGCTGATCTGTTGGTTCCTTCTTATTCTTTCGTAATGTCAAACTGGGATCATAAGGTGTTGGAGAAGTCTTGCCATCATTAAAGCCAAATCGGCTCAAGACCTTCTCAACATAATGAGATTGCGTTAAAGTAATCCCATTCTCGTTCTTAATAAGCTTGATGTTCAGAATCACATCAGCCTCTCCCAGATCTTTCATATCAAAACTCTTTGACAAGAAAGACTTGACTTCATTTATCACTTTCATGTTTGTACCAAAGATCAGAATGTCATCCACATACAAACATAATATAACGCTATCGCCCCCACCATGGCGATAGTAAACACACCTATCAGCCTCATTAATGACAAAGCCAGCAGAAAGTAGAGTTCTGTCAAACTTCTCATGCCATTGCTTAGGTGCTTGTTTCAGGCCATATAAAGATTTCAATAACTTACACACCTTTGTCTCTTCACCTTTTACCACAAACCCATCCGGCTGATCCATGTAGATCTCCTCTTCCAACTCTCCATTAAGGAAAGCTGTCTTCACGTCCATTTGATGAACGAGAAGACCATAAGAGGCAGCCAAGGACAGTAGTACTCGAATGGTGGTTAGTCTAGCGACAGGTGAATAGGTGTCAAAGTAATCTTCGCCTTATTTCTGTGTGTAGCCCTTAGCTACAAGCCGTGCCTTGTACTTCTCAATAGTACCATCAGGCCTTAGCTTCTTCTTGAACACCCACTTACATCCCACAGGTTTACAACCATAGGGTCGTTCTGATAATTCCCAAGTTCCATTAGAAAGAATCGAGTCCATCTCATTTTGGACAGCTTCTTTCCAATCATCTGCATCAGGAGATGCATATGCCTCAGTAATGGATCTGGGAGTATCATCCACAAGGTACACGATGAAATCATTGCCAAAGGATTTTGCAACCCTCATCTCTTACTCCTCGTGAGAGGTTCATCGTCATCCTTCTCAAGAAATTCCTCATGTGGTTGTTCGTAATTATCAATAGATGCACTAGATTCGGAAGTATTTCAAGAAATCCTACCAATGCTATGCATATCTTTCATAGGAAAAATATTCTCAAAGAATGTTGCATCACGAGATTCCATTATAGTATCAACATGCATATCAGGTACCTCAGATTTAACCACTAGAAATCTATAGCCTACACTCCGTGGAGCATATCCTAGAAAGATACAATCCACTGTCTTGGGTCCGAGCTTGCGTTTCTTGGGAATCGGTATGTTGACCTTCGCCAAACACCCCAAATGCACTTGAATCTGAAAGTGATGGTTTTCTCCCAACCCACTCCTCATAAGGAGTCTTTTCTTTATTCTTGTTAGGAACTCTATTCAGGACATGACATGAAGTCAACAAAGCCTCCCCCCACCATGCCTTTGATAAACCAGCAGTGGCTAACATGGAATTCACCAAGTCAGTCAGCGTGCGGTTTTTCCTCTCGGCAATCCCGTTTGATTGGGGCGAGTAGGGAGGCGTCCTCTCATGAATAATTCCGTGTTCCTGACAGAATTCATCAAATACTTTGGGAAAATACTCACCACCACGATCCGACCTAAGACGCTTGATCTTTCTCTCTAGTTGATTTTCAACTTCGGCCTTATAGATTTTAAAGTAGTCTAAAGCCTCATCTTTAGTTTGCAACAAGTAAACATAGCAGAATTTAGTAGCATCATCTATCAACGTCATGAAATATCTCTTTTCACCTTTTGTCAACACACCATTCATCTCACATAGATCAGAATGTATGAGTTCTAGAGGTGCCAAGTTTCTCTCCTCGGCAGCCTTATGAGGCTTTCGAGGTTTCTTTGATTGCACACAACTATGGCACTTAGAACCTTTGGCAATAGTGAAATTCAGAATTAAACTCATCTTTGGACATCCGAGACATCAAACCAAAATTAATGTGACATAAACGAGAATGCCAAACACGGTATCATCATTAACACCACCACAAATATGATTCACGGATTTATTACAAAACTCGAAAGTGAAAACCGGAACAAGCCTCCGAACTCATAACCTTTACCAATAAATTGTCCATGTTTGAAACAACGACTTTATTAGACTCTAAGACAACCTTAAACCCATCTGTGCAAAGAAGGAGCCACTAACGAGATTCTTGTTCATAGTAGGGACATCTTTGCACGTTCACCGCACGATCTTTCCGGAAGTAAACTTCGATCCAGGTGCCAACACCACGAGCGAAGCATGTGATCCATTCCCCATTAGGACGGATGAATCGGCGACACGATAAGAAGTGAACATAGAGATGTCGTACACACATGAACATTAGCACCCGTATCAAGCCACCAACACGGTGATTGAAATCTTTGAAGAACGATAAATAAATTACCATACCCATCGGTATTGCTAGCGGTCACGAAGTTGACAGTCTTGGCCTTTTTTCCTCTGCGGTCTGCGCATTCTGGACAGTCCTTGGAAAAGTGGCCGGGCTCTCCACAAGTGTAACAAGACAGTTCACTATTGTCCTGTTCGTCTTCTTCTTCTTGAAGGTTGTAGTCTTCTGAGCTTGTTAAAGGAGGGTTTGAAGTTCCTTTGTTCTTGCCTCTCACGGATTTGCCTTTACGCACAAAGTTAGCGTAGCAAGACCCTCTCCTTTCTCAAGAGTGTCCTTAGCCGAGCCTTCTCCTCAACATCAAGGGGCCTTATCAGTTTTCAACCGATATCTCCTGTCTCTTGTGTTTGAGAGTTGTGGCAAAGTTCCTCCATGAAGGGGCAACTTAGCAATAATGCATCCCGCCACAAACTTGTCGGGTAAGGTACACTTAAGGAGTTCGAGCTCCTTGGCAATGCAATATCTCATGAGCTTGTTGAACCACGGAAGGTCCTTAGTCATCTTAAAATCATGAAAGCTCTCCATGATATACAGTTCCTTTGCCAAGACATCTGCAGCACCAAACTTGGCATCCAAGGCATCCCGAGCTCCTTTCCGTCTTTTATGTGCATAAACACATCACACAGACGGTCGGCAAGAATGCTCGAATACATCCCACAAAGACAAGATTAGCATCCTCGAACTTCTTCCGATCCTCGTCGATATAGTTCCCTCAGTTTGCCTTTCTTGATGTGGAACACTTTCATCGTGGTCAAAGCTCAGCCTTGTCGCCACCTCTTAAAGTGCACACCGGTAAACTTATCCGGCCTCAGTGCATCGGTAAAACCAGTCATTGTTAATTCAGGAGATTGCCTATAATAAGGTTTTTGGATTGTTGGATTATTAGGCATAATTTCCATGATTAATTCCAGAATATAAATCATGACAAAACCAGCTACTAGCTCATGTAACTCGAACATACTAGATGTACTAAACAATGGGATGATCGAAACAAACAGCAGCCTAACATGTACTCGCAGAACATGATGAATAACCAAACAGGATCACGTAGCACGTACCGTTCGGTTGTCGTAGTAGAAACTTTGGGGAAGAGGGATCGCAGCAGATGGCGACAAAGACGGCGGTAGGCAGCACCGCCTGACTTGGATGGAAGACGACCCGTGATGAAGAACTTCGAGCGTCGCAAGCGCTTCCAAAACCTTATTCGCCTCTCCGTGCGGGATCGGTTCTGATAGCCCACGATCTGGGAGCGACCCGAATAAGCTAACCGTTTGACACGTCTATCAATTTTCCTAAGCAGCAAAATAAAGCTCGGCTCGGCGAGATTCCCGCAACCCGCGGCGCGCGCGTCGTGACGAGACGAGACGAGCGTGCGTGCGAGCGGCGTCGGAGGAGGAGGAGCGAGCGTGTGTATCTCTCTTATTCCCACTCACTTACAAAGTGGTGCAACACTCCACCTTATAAGGTGGTGCAACTCTCCTCCAACTTTCTATGTGGGACTAAACTTTAGCTCCCACTCCACTCCCATGTGAGCTGCCACAAACATAGGCCCAAACACATATGGGTTGCCACAAATTTGGACTTTGAGATTTAGGGAATGAATGCCCCCTCCACGCGCGCGCACGCATGCTCCACGCGACAACGCCACCTTGGGCATGGCGAGTGGCGACGACTACCGCTGCAACCTCCTCCTCCGCTCCTACACCCGTGGCGGCGCCGTCCTGGAACTCATGCCGCCCGCGACCCTCGTCTCCTACAACACCCTCCTCTCTGGGTGTTCTCCTCTGGCCCCGGCGGCCCGGCCTCCTCGACGTCGCCCAGGACCCGCACGACGCGATGCCGGACATGGCTCTCCTGACTCGCCGCTTCGTCCGGACACGGGAGGGGCTGCGAAGATTCCCACAGATGACGCGCGGCCCGGTGGTGCCGGACGCGTTCACGCACTCCATCCGTCCATCGTCTCCCCGTGCTGCAGCGGCGACTGGTTCCGAGCGAGGGCTCTCAAGGCCGGGGTGTCCGGCGGACGCCTGCGTCGGCTCTGGTGCAAATTTATCAAGTGCGCGCACCACGCTGGTGCTGTAAGCTACTTTACTCCAATGGTTAGTGACTTCCACATCGAACCAATTTCAGAGCACTATACTTGGCTTACCGATTTCTTTGTGTGAGCTGGACGGTTAGATGAAGCTAGCAGAAGAGATCATTCACACTTACCTTTCGAACATGATGCTGTTATCCTGGACACCTTGCTTAGTGGTTGCAGAAAATATGGTAACCTTGACATGGCTAAACGCGTTGCTAGTACATTGCTAATGAAGAATGGAATCATGCAGCAAAGTCAGGGACACTATGATTTCAAGTGGAACTCATAAACTCATGGGGAATAGCTGGATTGATGTTGGTTGTCAAGTCCAATGTTTCAGAGCGGGTTCTTGTTGCTGTTGAGGGCCAGAAGAAGATTTTCATTTACCCAAAGAGGCATTTGTACACCAGCAGAATTGAATTACATTTACAAATATTTGTTGGGGGGAAAAGAAGATACCATGTCACTGTAGTATCCAAAGGTAAACCACTTAGAGATTATCTTTTTTTTTGTCAATAATGCTCAATCCCTGGAACTTCATGCATTTTAGAAGTATTATAGTGCTTTGAGGTCTGTCTTTACCCCCTCACCCTCCTCTCTGCTTATACTTAAATGCTAAGAAATTACTTGCACATGAAGAATTATCACCAAATTGTTGATAGCTACGGAACTGATAACGTTTTCTGTACTTCACACCACCATGGACACAATTTCAAGTGTGCTAGACTTCCACTCATATGGAGGGATAGGATCCGACTAACTTCTTTTCTTGAGTAGTTAAGTTGTGCATGGGAAGCTTTAGGTAGAACAATCCTTGTATTATGTTCTGGAAAGAGTATTCAAATGTTCCTAGTTTCAAAGTTCTGTAAGAAGCTCCTTAACCCTACGTTGATTACTGGTCCAATCACCGTGAATCTTTATTCTTCTTTTGTTTGATTTTTTTAAAGTTCCTCAATCTTACATCTATACAGGTGTTAGTTTTTGGTCCAGTCACCATAAACTCTGCATTCTTCTTTCAATCTGTCAGCATTATGTAAGTGCCAGTATGATCTAATTAATAGAATAATAGCAAGTAGAGTACAAAATAAACAAGCAAGGAAAAAAATAGAGAACTGGAATTGACAAGTAGGTGTGCTGTCGTCCTTCTATAAGCAGCTGCTGGGCTCACATTTTGATGTCTCCTTTGGTTTCAACCTAGATGAATTCTATGCTCCTCTTCCTGCCCCCGTGAACTTGACGCTAGCTTAACTGAGGAAGCTCGCCGTGCTGTGTTGTTCTCATGCGTTCGGATGCTGCTCCCAGGCATGACGGTTTCGGTCCTGCATTCTATGCATGCCTTCCACGCCGTCCATGCTGCGCTCCAGCCCGTGACCCAGGCATATATTTCCCTGCTACTGAAGATGGAGCCATGGAGGATATCATCGCTCCTGATGGCTTCCGGCCCATCTCTCCCCAGGGCACTGCAAAATCATGCGTGTCCAGCAGCTGATCCCCAATCTTGTCACGATCGATCAAGTTGGCTTTATTTGGAAGATCCAGTGCCATGCCATGTATCCTCGGCTGTGTTGAAGCTCTGGCGTAATTACGTTTGTGAAATGTTGTGTTGACCAGCGCTGTTCGTGGCTGTACCACGCTCTGTTATTCCAACTCTGTTTTAATGAAAATTCTGTTTCTGGTGGGGCCCTTCCCCACGGTCATGTGCTAAAAAACCCGCAAATGACACTCACACTGGGAAGTCCGGAACTACAATACTCCTGCAATCCAGTACCCACTGCCACTGGGATCAGCAATAAGATTTGAAACTATGATTTACATACCTATGAAATCATATCTTGTTAAAGTGACCCACGTGTTCTTTTCTCGTTGATGTTCTTTGCATGTATTTGGTAATTACTTGACGAGTTTGTAGGTGTTGCCAGTTTCAAAAAAAATTGCTTGCCGCATGTGGACCTAAGCTCAAATTAAAATTTAGAATTTTCTTTTATCGTCTGCTTAGCTAATTTTCTTATTGGTGAAAAACTAAAAGTTGACGATACGCCACCTGTCCACCCCAATGAATGTCCATATAGTGTGCCTCAATTGCAATGAAAAATTGTTCTAGAATATCATCAATGGACATTCTTCAGAGTGGTAAATCATGTCTTTCCTTATTGTGAGCTTGAAATTTGGGTGATAGTATTACCATTAGACTACTGGAATATCTAGTTTGCAGGGTCCAAAATTTTGCCAGAGCCCAACAGCATATATAGGTTTATAACGTGGAACTGCAAAATGTGTTTCTATTAGCTTCTCGACTATTGTTCTCTTCCGGGGATAACTACAATAGCATGCAGTTCAGTATGTAAGTGTAAAAGTGGAGGTTGCTAGGCAGAGTTGCATTTACACTGAAGTTTGATAACACAAGCTCCACTCTCGTCTCTCGGAATTATGGGGTAGTACACTTGGAGCATCTTGTTTTGTTTTATTTACCTATGGCATAAGGTCTTGCACATAGTTTACTGCAGTGCCTATAATTGAATGTTTGCATCTTTAAGGTTGCTATGTGTTGCTTAATGTTTAATTTACTTATGGTGCCAACGACAAGTCGGAATGCATATTCATTTGGCTTTGTGCTGCTGGAGGCACTGAGCATGGCCACCCCTCAGTCTCCTGCTGTACTAGCAGATCAGTCTACCGAGTTCAGCGCGCAACCGCTTCTCCATCGGTGGGATGATCTTCGGCATCCTTCCTGGATGAAGGAATTACAAACTCAAAAGAGTCCTTTACTGCTTTGTGACATATTATCCGTAGGGTACATAAACTCAGCGTTTGATTAATTCTGAAATGAATACTGAATTTATTTGTGTGCAAAGGAGAATGAGAGGCCAGTAGTTGCATCTTTACATGCAGAACTCCGATCAATTAGGTCAAGATAGGATGGTAGAACTCTTATGTACAAAGCATTAAAAATACATCTAGTTTCAGGTCTGCAACTCATTTGGCAATTTGCTACTCCATTCCATGTACTCACATCCGGAAGATCACAACATAATAAAAATGCAAAAAACAACAACAATTGTTTTTTCTGCCCTTGGTTATTTTCTCTTATGAGCCGCTAGCAGTACCTAGTACTAGTCGTGTGTGCGAACATATTGACAAGATATCATGGAGCGCCAGCTCCTGCAGACGCACATAAGCCTTCCAAAGGTGCATTGTGGCAAGCATTTTAGTTGCAGCACCAGCCATAGGGCCTGCGTAGCCGGCGAGGAGATGAGCATGGTATCTTTACGAGGCTGCCGTCCCGGGGAAGCGATGCTTTCCTTGTATACAGCAGCACGACCTATGCCTAAGTAGGAGCCAGGGATGGACCATTCGATGAGTTTCTGAGTCTCCTTGGTGAGAAGGTCGTACGCATATATCTGGTCAGGGCAAGAAGGTTCCACGAGGAGTATGCGGCGGCCATCGTCGATGATGGCGAGCGGGCTGGCCCAAGAACGGCATGACCTCTGGCGCAACGTCGATTCGGTGTTAGCGATAGTTTTAAGATACCATGAGGCGTACGTATGTATATGGGTCGGACTAGACTTGGACTCTTTAGCGATCAGACTTGTATCGAGTCTCTCCTTGTTTTCGTATTCCTCTCATGTACGTATGTAACGCTGGCACCGCAAAGTGCATATATTAACAGACAACTCAGGACTCGGGATTTCATCCGAGTAGATCCCCTTACCAAATTTCATATGGTATCGAGAGCCGGCTCTTCCGCCGCATCTACCTGATCGCCCAGAACCCACACCCATCCCGATCGCCGTCGCCCAAACAGTTTTCCGCCGACGCCGCCCCCCACCACTTCCGCCATGACAACTCCCACAGCCCAGGTCATCAACCTCGGCAATCCTCCATCAGACAAGCTGACGCGACGGAACTACACGATGTGGCGTGCTCAAGTATTGCCGCCGATTCGAGGAGCTCGTTTGATCGGTCTGCTAGACGGTACCGATGCTGCTCCCCCAACCACGCTGGTCGTATCGCCAGCAGACAAGGAAACCAGTACAGCGGCCAAGACCGCCCCCAACCCAGACTATGATAATTGGATCAGCCGAGATCAGATCGTTCTCGGTTATTTGTTTCAATCGCTCTCGCCTGAAGTTCTTCCACATGTTCAGCGCATTGAGCATGCCGCAGCAGTATGGCAGGCGATAGAAGAGATGTTTGCCTCTCAAAATCAAGCAAAGGTCACGAACCTGCGCATTGCCTTGGAAAGCACAAAGAAACTCAATATGACCACCGATGCCTTCCTCACCAAAATGCAGAGTATTGCCGATGACCTCGCCGCCGCCGGGTCTCCCATCACCGACAAGGAACATATGTGGCATCCCGCAAAACCACTACTAGAAAATCGCGTTGAATTTGTGCATTGCATCGTCATCATCATGCATTGTTTGCTTAAAACTATTTCGCAAGGCCCGTGTTGTTTTCTAAAACGCCCCATCTTTAATCAAATATCAAACCCCGGGTCTCCGGATGATTTTTGTTTGTCTGCTGTCGGTTTGCAAACGGTGTTTGTAAAACAAATAAAAATATTTATTATTTTAGCGGGGGCAGTCGAACGGGCCGTTTCGACCCGAACGACCACCCCCAGGAAATTACAATCGGTCCACTTAACCGCCCTTCTAAATCCTAAAGCTACCAGTTAATCTACCCAACCCCTTCCTCCACCTCACCCCACCCAATAGACCGCTGCCACCTCACCCTCTTCCCCCCTCAACCAATCCTACCCTGCCACCTAATCCTTCCCTCCCTCTCTCTCTCTCATCAGCCCCACTCCCTCACCCATCCAGCAAACACACCCCACGCACGCCACACGCACACACGCGCACCCCACGCGCCTGCCACGCGCACACCACACGCCTCTGGGCCCCACCGCGTCGGCCCACTCGCCAGCCACTCCCCACCGTGTCCCAACCGCGTGCCCGACCTGCCCGTGGCCCCACCCAACCCACAGGCCCACCAGCAGCGGCACCGCACGACCGCCTGCACGCCTTTCTTCCCTTCGACCTCTCCCCGGCGACCACCGCCCGCCTTCGCCCAGCTCCCCTCACGCCGCCTCTCTGCGTCCCCGCCCGCGCTCGCTCGCCTCCACCTCTCCCGCTCATTGCTCCTCCTCCTCTCGGCCCTTTCTCATCCCCAGGCCGAGCCCGCCCCGCCTCGCCGCTGGGCCTCCTCGCTCCGCCCGTCGCCGTCAAGCCAGCCCGCTCTCCTGGCGACGCGCCCTCGAGCCTCGCCGCGCCGCTCACCCCGCGCCCTGCAACGCCGCTTCCGCCCGCCGCCGAGCTCATGACCAGCGCCAGCGCCCGTCGAGCTCCTCCGCGGCTTGCCTTCCCGACCCAGCATCCCGCCGCCTTCCGCCGAGCCCCGTGTGCCTCCTTGCGCCCCGCCGTCCGCCCGTGCGCCTCCTTGCGCGCCGCCCACGCGGACCTCCCCACGCGAGCCCCACTCGCGGACCTCGCCCGCGTCTTCAGCGCCCTCCGCCGCTGGCGCATCTCCGGCCGCCCTCCTCCCGCTTCCTGAAGCTCACCCAGCCAGCGCGCCATCGCTTTGGGATTGTCCTTGCGCCCGTCCATTGCGACCTCTGCCCTCGGCCTCGTCGCGCGGCGACCCCTTCTCATTGTGGGTCGCCTCGCCCATCTGGCGGCTGCCTCCTCCGATAACCGCCAGAACCCGCCACCGCGAGACCATGATGCTTATTTGTGTGTACCAGTTTGGCACCCCAAGGTCGCCAGATCTTCGATCACGGAGACCCGTACCAACGCCGGCAAGATCTTCTCGGTGGGAACCACAAGACCTTCACGGAAACCGAACCCATCGGCACGTCATGATCTTCCTCGGAACCTCCAAGTTCTCCATCCCGGCACCCGAAGACGCGGTACCCCAAGATCGCCTCCCTCGATTCGAAGCCAATGCCCCGAGGACGCCAAGACCCGAGAGCGCCGACATGGATCCGGAGACGCCAACACGCCAAGATCACCGACACGGGACGACAAATCCGACCCGACCCGTGAACCCGATAAGACCTTCGCGACGACAAGAACGGCGTCGACCCGGAAGAATCCGACGCGCCCCGATACCGAACCAAGTCCGGCTTCCCGGAGCGCCAAGACCTACCTCCGATATCCGAGAACGCTTCCGTCGAGCCTCCAACCCCAGATCCGTCGAGCCCTGAGACCGAACCCGAACCCCGGAACCCCAAGATCGTCGAGACCCCTCAATGTGTGAACCCTTCCCGAAACCTTATTCTATAATATAACAACAACTTGTTGCACATTAAATCATTCATCTCGTATGCATATCATGTGGTTTGGGGGCCTTATGCCGATTCACCTCATAATTAAATATGGGGCCCATATGCGGGCAAATCTAGTCTCATATTGGCCTCATTTAAACTTGTGTAGCGAACCGGTGATATATTCTGGCTTGTTAAACAACAATTAAATTGTGGGGGTTCTAAATAACTTGAACCATTTAATTAATTGTCGGGACCCCGGTTCTGCTTAATATGACCTAATTGCATCGCACCTTTTCCATGTTATACATCATACATGCATCATGCCCGATCTTTTGCCGTAGTATTAAATATTGCATCCGGTGTTTCTTCTAGTGTTTTGCTTCTTCGCGGATAAGGCCGTTGAGTTGATGTGAGCTTCGCCCCGTTCTTCGGTTGAACCTTCGACAATGTTTTCAGGCGAGCATCTCCCCCCTTTCTACCTATTTTACTTTATAGTATTTACTTCCCTCCTGTTGATCTTTTGCTATCTGTGTTGCGATGCTCTAGCTTCGTTCCCTGGATATTCCCTACAGCCTCATATTGCCTTGGACACATCCTATTACCTGTTGTTTGGTAGGGAGTTGGACTTGCGCGTCGTAGTTGCTTGCTCAAGTGCTGTTGCGTGTCGTTCAGTGCCACAGTTGTTGATGTATTGACGCATGTTGTTGTTGGAGATGATCATAGTTTACTTATCGTTCACTTTACATTCCTGTTTAACAACTAAAATGGAATTAAGCAGAGGCATCGGTGGGTGATAGAAAATATTTGGTTTCCGAACGCCCACTTGTGTCCCGTAGGACCCCGAGTACTTGATACCTGTTCCTTGATTTATCGCGCTATCCACATCCGGGAGGTATATGGGACCCCCCTGAGCCAGAGCTTGATTCAGTCTTATTTCTTGGGGCCACAAACTAGTTTGAGGTTTTATTTACTATCCTGTACTTATGCCATGCTACTTATGTATTTACGATTGTGCGAGGAGCACGCTGTACTGTTTAGGTAAGCGGAGTGATTACGCGGTATCGACACCCCGAGTTTTCGGGTTCCCAGTCGCTTACAGCCATTGACGCAAACCTTGAGTCCGTCTCGAAGCTTGCTTACTTCGTTGCGGGTGTACTCCAAGGGGTGGCCCCTTGAAATATTTCTGAATCCTGTGATTGTTCAGTCGTGAAAGCCTCGTTGGGTTTTGATTTGGTTTTTCCGAGGTTGATCGAGCGTGTGTTGCTATTGGTGCACCCCGGCCGGGTAAAACTTTCTGAAAGCCGTGTCCGCGGATATGGACGACTTGGAGCACAGTATCTCGACCATAGACAAGCATAACTAAAGTTTATTGCTATAAATTTGACTTTATAATGACTAGTAATCAGCTTCACTATAATGGAATGGCTAAATAATACTGCCCACAATTGCTTGATTGGAGTGTCGCTTGCGACCATTGTACCTGACTAGTAAGTATTGCAACTACAACGGAATTGGCCGATTAAAGGTACCAACAACTGCTGGGTTTATGGGTATCTCATGCTAATTGTATCTGACTAGTAAGTGTTGCCACTATAACGGAATGGTTAACTAAAAGTGTCCACTGCTTACTTTATCAGGATGATTACCTAAACCTGACTAGTAATTGCTGCAACGATAACTGAATAAGTAAAACTGTCAACTGTGTGAGTTCCTCGGTTGACTTCCTCGTTTGGTCTCGAGGGGGAAACACCAGGATGGGTTTGTTTGGTGTTAGTTTCAGGTTGGATCCGGATAGGTCATTCTTATCCCTCTCTGATAACCGCCAGTTGTATCGAGTCTCTATAGGTTGTTTAGTGCATCTTTGCCGCCGCTTGATCCACCATACTGTAGGCGAGGACCGAATTCTAGCCTCGCCGTGTCTTGGCCTCGATCGACGCTCCTCTTTTTCCTTTGCCCTTTGTCGGCACCCTTTTGTTTAAGCAGGTTTTGAGATCGGCGTCGTTAGCGGGGTTACCCTTCCGCTTGGCCTGGGGTTATGGGCGCCATTGGTTATTCTTGTGGCTCTTAGCCCCATTTGCATCTTGTCCGTAGTGGGCGCTATATCGTTCTCAAGGTGATTTGGATCTTTGTACTTATATACGTATTCTTGACTCATGGAGTCATTTGTTATATCTGCTCGTGGGTCCCATCGAGGACTGTTGTGTAATGTTATTACTTCGTTTTCCACCCTTGCGAAAGTGCTGGTGGCACCTTTGAATCGTTTCTATGCGGGTTTGGCGAGTTTCGCTAAAACTTGCATAGGGTCGATTCTCGGTGTTCTGAGTGGTATCAGAGCTCAGCAGTTGCGATACCCCACAAGTCCATCCTGTAGGATAACCTAGCTAACGGCCGCAGTAGAGTGTCAAAACTATTTTGCAAAATCGGTTGGATAGTTCTGGTTAGGTCTGCTTTTACTCCTTACCCCTCTGCTAGTCTTTTCTTACCTCTACGTGTTTTGAATCCGCCCTCTTCCCTTTCTTCGAGTCCAGGAATTCTCGTGGTTGGGTTTCCGTCGTACCTTCAGGGTTTCGCTTCCTCCTCTGGTAACGGTGTCCTACCATCCGGTGTTCTTGTTGCCTGAGGAATCCGTCTTCTGTGGTACCATTCTTTGTTCCTTGTTTGTGCCTTCCGGTGTTTTCCGACGCGACGACATCCTCTACGCCAGATCCGATGCAGAGTCTGCATCCCTCCTTTGTTCCGAACCTCGCTTGTCGAGATCTTCAGTCTGATTTCGAGAATGGTTGCACTCCCTTCTACTGATTGTGCAGAGTAATAGTTTGGGTGCGTGATGGATTGGCCCCCATGCCGACTACTCACTCTATTCGCTTGTGTACATTGAAGTGGATGAGAATGCATCGGTTCCCTCTTTCCATCGAAGCTAGAGGTGGCTTTATTTGTTGATGCCTCTACCATCGACCTTTTTGTTCCCGGAGTGTTCTCCCGACGATCACGGACAACGACCTCTTGTTAGTGGTGTCGCGAGGATCTACACGATGCGAGAAGACGCAGATCGCCGACCTTACTTCCGGTACCATGAGGCGGATCTCGAGGGCGAGATCCATTGTTAGTGGTGTCGAATTGTGGCATCCCGCAAAACCACTACTAGAAAATCGCGTTGAATTTGTGCATTGCATCGTCATCATCATGCATTGTTTGCTTAAAACTATTTCGCAAAGCCCGTGTTGTTTTCTAAAATGCCCCATCTTTAATCAAATATCAAACCCCGGGTCTCCGGATGATTTTTGTTTGTCTGCTGTCGGTTTGCAAACGGTGTTTGTAAAACAAATAAAAATATTTATTATTTTAGCGGGGGCAGTCGAACGGGCCGTTTCGACCCGAATGACCACCCCCAGGAAATTACAATCGGTCCACCTAACCGCCCTTCTAAATCCTAAAGCTACCAGTTAATCTACCCAACCCCTTCCTCCACCTCACCCCACCCAATAGACCGCTGCCACCTCACCCTCTTCCCCCCTCAACCAATCCTACCCTGCCACCTAATCCTTCCCTCCCTCTCTCTCATCACTCCCTCACCCATCCAGCAAACACACCCACGCCGCCACACCGCACACGCGCACCCACACGCCACCGCCAAGACACCACACGCCTGGTCGGCCCACTCGCCACCACTCCCACCGTGTCCCAACCAGCGTGCCGACCTGCCGTGGCCCCACCCAACCCCTAGGCCCCACGCTGCGCCAGCCACGCTTGACCCAAGCACAGCACCCACCTCCCCCTTTGTCCCTTTCTTCCTCGTGCCACCTCTCCCCGGCGACCACTGCGCCGCCTCTCGCCCAGCTCCCGCCTCCGCCTCTCTGTGTCCCTTGCCCGCCTGCTTCGCCTCCACCTCTCCCGCTCCGCTCCTCCTCCTCTCCGGCCGAGCCCTCTGTCCCATGCCGCCAGCCCGGCTCCGTTACGCTGGCCTCCTCCGCTCGCCGTCGCCGTCCCGGCCCCTTCCGTCAACGCGGCGACCCGCCCTCGAGCCTCGCCCGCCGCCGCTCACCCAGGCCTTCTGCAACCGCTGCTTCCCGCCAGCGAAACCAGCGGCCTTGGCGCCCGTCCGAGCCCCTCCATGCTCGCCTTCCCCGACCCAGCATCCCGCCGCTTCCGCCCCGAGCCCCGTCTGCCTCCTTGCGCCCTTCGCCCGAGCCCCGCTGCCTCCTTGCGCCCGTCTGCTGGACCTCCCCACGCGAGCCTACCTCGGGACTCGCCCGCGTCCTCAGCGCCCTCGCTGGCTGCCGCATCTCCGCCACCTCCTCCCCGCTGCTCGAGCTCACCAGCAGCGCGCCGCCGCTTTGGCGTTGTCCTTGCAGCGCCCGTCCGCTGCCTGACCTCTGCCCCTCGGCCTCGTCGCCGCGGCGACCCCCTTCCTCGCTGTGGGTCCCGCCTCTGCCCATCTGCGCCGGCTGCCTCCTCCTCCGATAACCGCCAGGGAACCCGGCCGCCACCGCGAGACCATGATGCTTCGCTGTGTGTACCAGTTTGGCACCCCCAAGATCGCCAGGATCTTCGATCACGGAGACCGCATAACGCCCGACAAGATCTTCTCGAAGTGGGAACCACAAGACCTTCACGGAAACCGAACCCATCGGCACGTCATGATCTTCCTCGGAACCTCCAAGTTCTCCATCCCGGCACCCGAAGACGCGGTACCCCAAGATCGCCTCCCTCGATTCGAAGCCAATGCCCCGAGGACGCCAAGACCCGAGAGCGCCGACATGGATCCGGAGACGCCAACACGCCAAGATCACCGACACGGGACGGCAAATCCGACCCGACCCGTGAACCCGATAAGACCTTCGCGACGACAAGAACGGCCTCGACCCGGAAGAATCCGACGCGCCCCGACACCGAACCAAGTCCGGCTTCCCGGAGCGCCAAGACCTACCTCCGATATCCGAGAACGCTTCCGTCGAGCCTCCAACCCCAGATCCGTCGAGCCCTGAGACCGAACCCGAACCCCGGAACCCCAAGATCGTCGAGACCCCTCAATGTGTGAACCCTTCCCGAAACCTTATTCTATAATATAACAACAACTTGTTGCACATTAAATCATTCATCTCGTATGCATATCATGTGGTTTGGGGGCCTTATGCCGATTCACCTCATAATTAAATATGGGGCCCATATGCGGGCAAATCTAGTCTCATATTGGCCTCATTTAAACTTGTGTAGCGAACCGGTGATATATTCTGGCTTGTTAAACAACAATTAAATTGCGGGGGTTCTAAATAACTTGAACCATTTAATTAATTGTCGGGACCCCGGTTCCGCATAATATGACCTAATTGCATCGCACCTTTTCCATGTCATACATCATACATGCATCATGCCCGATCTTTTGCCGTAGTATTAAATATTGCATCCGGTGTTTCTTCTAGTGTTTTGCTTCTTCGCGGATAAGGCCGTTGAGTTGATGTGAGCTTCACCCCGTTCTTCGGTTGAACCTTCGACAATGTTTTCAGGCGAGCATCTCCCCCCTTTCTACCTATTTTACTTTATAGTATTTACTTCCCTCCTGTTGATCTTTTGCTATCTGTGTTGCGATGCTCTAGCTTCGTTCCCTGGATATTCCCTGCAGCCTCATATTGCCTTGGACACATCCTATTACCTGTTGTTTGGTAGGGAGTTGGACTTGCGCGTCGTAGTTGCTTGCTCAAGTGCTGTTGCGTGTCGTTCAGTGCCACAGTTGTTGATGTATTGCCGCATGTTGTTGTTGGAGATGATCATAGTTTACTTATCGTTCACTTTACATTCCTGTTTAACAACTAAAATGGAATTAAGCAGAGGCATCGGTGGGTGATAGAAAATATTTGGTTTCCGAACGCCCACTTGTGTCCCGTAGGACCCCGAGTACTTGATACCTGTTCCTTGATTTATCGCGCTATCCACATCCGGGAGGTATATGGGACCCCCGAGGCGAGCTTGATTCATCTTATTTCTTGGGGCCACAAACTAGTTTGAGGTTTTATTTACTATCCTGTACTTATGCCATGCTACTTATGTATTTACGATTGTGCGAGGAGCACCTTGTACTTTAGGTAAGCGGAGTGATTACGCGGTATCGACACCCAGTTTTGGGTTCCCGATCGCTTCTGACCATTGGCCAAACCTTGAGTCCGTCTCGAAGCTTGCTTACTTCTTGGGTGTACTCAAGGGTGGCCCTTGAAATATTTCTGAATCCTGTGATTGTTCAATCGTGAAAGCCTCTTTGGGTTTTGATTTGGTTTTCCGAGGTTGATCGGCGTGTGTTGCTATTGGTGCACCCGGCGGGTAAAACTTTCGAAAGCCGTGTCCGGATATGGACGACTTGGAGCACGATATCTCGACCATAGACAAGCATAACTAAAGTTTATTGCTATAAATTTGACTTTATAATGACTAGTAATCAGCTTCACTATAATGGAATGGCTAAATAATACGCCCACAATTGCTTGATTGGAGTGTAAACTTGCGACCATTGTACTGACTAGTAAGTATTGCAACTTCTAGCGGAATTGGCGATTAAAGGTACCAACAACTGCTGGGTTTATGGGTATCTCATGCTAATTGTATCGACTAGTAAGTGTTGCCACTATAACGGAATGGTTAACTAAAAGTGTCCATCGCTTTTATCGGGATGATTACCTAAACGACTAGTAATTGCAACGATAATCGAATAAGTAAAGCATCAGCGTGTGAGTTCCTCGGTTGACTTCCTCGTTTGGTCTCGAGAAACACCGGGATGGGTTTGTTTGGTGTTAGTTTCAGGTTGGATCCGGATAGGTCATTCTTATCCCTCTCGATAACCGCCATTGTATCGAGTCTCTATAGGTTGTTTAGTGCATCTTGCCGCCGCTTGATCCACCATACCTGTAGGCGAGGACCCGAATTCTAGCCTCGCCGTGTCTTGGCCTCGATCGACGCTCCTCTTTTTCCTTTGCCCTTTGTGCACCCTTTTGTTTAAGCAGGTTTTGAGATCGGCGTCGTTAGCGAGGTTACCCTTCCGCTTGGCGGGCAGGTTATGGACGCCATTGGTTATTCTTCAGGGCTCTTAGCCCCATTTGCATCTTGTCCGTAGCTGGACGCTATATCGTTCTCAAGGTGATTTGGATCTTTGTACTTATATCTGTATTCTTGACTCATGGAGTCGCTGTTATATATATCTGTTCTGTGGGTCCCATCGAGGACTGTTGTGTAATGTTATTACTTCGTTTTCCACCCGCATGAAAGTGCCTGGTGGGCACCTTTGAATCGTTTCTATGCGGGTTTGGCGAGTTTCGCTAAAACTTGCATAGGGTCGATTCTGAGGGTGTTACAACATATCTCCTTTATTATCGCTGGTCTTGGTGCGGGCTACAATTCTCTCGTTGCGGCCATCGGAGTCGTATCCTCCACCATCACCGTGGCGTCTCTCTATTCCCAGATTTATGCCTATGATGAGCGCAACGAGATGCTCCAACACGAGGTTCACAATGGATTCGAAACATCTGCAAACTTGTCCTCTCGCGGCCGCCAGTTTCGCCCCAACAACAACCAGCCGCGTTGGGATCGTGGAGATCGGGCTGACCGTGACCGCCGTGACGAGCGTCATGACACCCGACGTGCTGATACAAATCAGCCACGTCCAGGCCGTGGAGGTGGCCGCACATCTTCTAGTGGGGGTCGTGGCCGTGGTCGTGGACGCCGCCGCACCACCCCATGGGTGGAGGTCACTTGCCAGATTTGTAATCGGGAGGGACACCCTGCCCGAGATTGTTGGTACCGCTTCCAAGACCATGATGATGACTATGGCGGCAAGGAGGGGAACGTTGCCTCCTATGGTGTGGACACCAACTGGTACCCTGACTCTGGGGCTACACATCACATCACGAGCGAGCTCAACAACCTGACTGTGCGTGACACGTACCAAGGACATGACAAGGTTAACACCGCCAGTGGGCAAGGTATGGAGATTTCCCATGTTGGTCATTCAATATGTCGCACCCCTGTTCAAGATTTTCATCTTCGTAATATCTTGCATGTCCCCAATGCATCGAAAAATTTGCTATCCGTACATCGTTTTACCCTCGATAATCGTGCCTTTATAGAATTTCATCCTTTCTTATTTTTGATTAAGGATCAGGTCACACGGAACATAATTCATAGAGGGAGATGCGTTGGAGGGCTTTACCCGCTCATATCATCATCGATGTCCAGCCCTCACACACAGAAGCAAGCCTTTGTCGCCACCAAGCCATCTCAAGCAAAGTGGCATAGTCGCCTTGGTCATCCATCTCTGTCAATTGTTAGCCAAATCATTAGTAAGAATAAACTTCCTTTTGTCAAGGATCTTAGCATAGCGTCGGTCTGTGACTCTTGTCAGCAGGCAAAGAGTCATCAACTTCCTTATCCAGTGTCTACTAGTGTCTCTACAGCTCCCCTACAATTAGTGTTTACTGATGTATGGGGTCCTGCCCCCACTTCTGTTGGACGTCATGATTATTATATAAGTTTCATTGATGATTATAGCAAGTTTACTTGGATCTATTTGCTCAAGAAGAAATCCGATGCCTTTTCTGCCTTTGTAAACTTCCAAAAACTTGTTGAACGTAAACTTGATAGAAAAATTCTTACGGTCCAATCCGATTGGGGAGGAGAATATGTGAAACTAAACTCTTTCTTTCAAACACAAGGAATCTCACATCATGTATCTTGTCCTCATGCACATTAACAAAATGGTTCTGCCGAAAGAAAACACCGTCATATTGTTGAAGTAGGACTCGCACTTCTTGCTCATGCTCATATGCCTCTCAAATTTTGGGATGAGGCGTTTCTTACTGCCACATATCTTATTAATATGCTCCCAAGCAAAGTTATCAATAATGATACACCTGTTCATCGTCTCTTAGGCACACGGCCTGATTATAACTCCTTACGAGTGTTTGGTTGCGCTTGTTGGCCCAACTTGCGTCCCTACAATACACGCAAACTTGCTTTCCGTTCCAAACAATGTGTGTTTTCGGGGTATAGTCCTCGCCATAAAGGTGTTAAATGTCTAGAGATTTCCACCGGACGTATCTATATCTCTCGGGATGTTGTCTTTGATGAGGCAGTGTTCCCGTTTGAGTCCCTTCATCCAAATGCCGGTGCCCTTCTTAGGCAGGAAATCCTTTTACTTGATTCCTCTCTTCAAAAATTTGAACACGGGGGCACACTTATTGATGATTCAACTATGGCTAATCCTCCTGGTACTAATCCCACGTCTAGTCCTACTACTGTTGTGCAGGTACCAGCAGGACAAACTGGTGAAAATTTCAGTCAAAATAGTGCTCAAAACAGCTCAAATGGTACACATGCAATAACAGCAGAAGAAGAAAGCACAGAACACAGTGTAGATTCATCTGCCAAATCAACCTCGGATCAGCTGCACAGCCATAATGGTTCGCCTGACGCGCATGCACGCGCTAATGACGCGGAGTTTAGCACGGAGTTTCTCTCGCCAGAAACGCATGCACGTCCCTTGCATGTGACCCGGCTGCCAGGATCCTCTGTGCCCAGTGGCACTCGTGTACTAACAAGAGCCTCTCAATCTCCCACACGGACGGACACAGGATCATCTGTGGATGGAGACAGCATCCCAGGTGTTGGAGATATGCCCAAGAGGCAATAATAAAGTGGTTATTATCATATCTTCACACTTATGATAAATGTTTACATACCATGCTAAAATTGTATTAACCGGAAACATTAATACTTGTGTGATTTGTAAACTAAAATAAGAGTCCCTAGTAAAGCCTCTTGTTAAACTAGCTTGTTGGTTAATATATGATCATGGTTTCCTGATCATGAACATAGAGATGTTATTAACAACAGGATCATATCATCAGGAGAATGATGTGATGGACATACTCCTATAGATAAGCGTAGCATAAAGATCAAGTCATTTCAATAGTTCAATTGCTATATGCTTTACGATACATAGTTACCTAATTCCTTCGACCATGAGATCATGCATATCACCTTTACGGATGGATGCTTTGATGACATCAAACACCACACCGTGGCGGGTGGCTATAAAGGTGGCATTGAGTGTTCGAAAGTATTGGTTGAAACACATGGATCAAGAGTGGGATTTGTCCATCCATATGACGGATAGATATACTCAGGCCCTCTCGGTGGAATGTCATCCAATTAGCTTGCAAGCATGTGACTTGGTCACAAGGGATCACATATCACGGAACGAGAAAAGAGTACTTATCGATGCGAGGTTGAACTAGGTATGCGAGAGATACCAGCGATCATAACCTCGGATAAGTAACATATCGTGAGACAAAGGGAAATTGGTATCATATGTAAGTGGTTCATTCGATCGCAAAGTAATCGTAGAAATATGTGGAGCCATATGAATTTCCAGATTCCTCTATTGTTTATTGTTCGGAGAAGTGTCTCGATCATGTCGCATAATTCACGAACCGTAGGGAGACACACTTAAGGATTCGACGTTGTTTGAGTAGTTATGGTATTATGAGAAAGAGACCGAATGTTGTTCGAGTCTCGGATGGGATCCGGGATATCACGAGGTGATCCGAATGGTCCGAATAAGATTCATATAAGGAAAGTCCGTTTGAGTTCGGGAATGATTCCGTGTTTTCATCGGAATGTTCGAAGGTTCGGATTGTCCAAGACTCCGGGGAGGGTACATGAATGTGTCATTACATATTGAAATGATTGCATCATGTACTAAGTGTTCTTGCTGTCCCAAATAAAGGATTAAATTGAATCCTAAAACAGAAAAGTCAAATGTCCAGTTTGAAAGTCAAACGGCTAAAACAAGAAACTGTGGGAAACAAGTAAGAGGAGTTGGAACCGACTTGGAGGAGGAGTTTCTCTCCTCCAAGCCGGCGGCCAGCCCTAGGCCGAGTTGGGGAGGGACTCCCTCCCTCCCCTGGCGCGCCAGCCCCCTCCCATCTATATAAGGAGGGGCAGGGCTCCCCTCCTAGAACACACAAGTTCCTATCTTCTACCTCCGGTTTAGAGCCGTTTTGGTTTAGAGCTTCTAATTGCTTTAGCCAGCGGTTTAGAGCCTTCTAATTGGTTTAGAGCCTTCTAATTGGTGTGTCTAATTACTAGACCACTAATAGCCTCTCTCATAAGCTCCACCATACTCGCACCGGCTTAAGACGAAGCCCTGCGGGATTTCCCCTCTACTTCCGGTACCACGTCGTTGTCTTTGCCGAATCGCGAGAGTGCTACAACCTCCGCTTTCTTTGGAACAAGGAGAGGAAGGTCTTCGTCAGTACCGAACGATGTGACCGACTCTGGAAGCGCTGAGCATGGCGCGAAGGATCGTCCACACGATCTTGAGATCGGAAGAAATCGACTACATCACCCACGAGAATCCGCTCTCGTTAACCGCTTTGGAATCTTCGAGGGTAAGTTATTCCATTGACTCGTTGCTACAATCTAGTAGATAGATCTTGGCTTGTTTGTTTGTATGCGATAGAAAATTTTTGTTTTCCATGCTACGAACCCCTACAAGGGTATCGAGCCGTGTCTATATGTAGATCTGTTGCAGTAGAACACAATGGTCATTGTGGGCGTTGATGCTTTATTGTCGATTGCTTCTTGTGTACTTTGTATCTTGCGGTATGTTGGGATGAAGCGGCCCGGGCTAACCTTACATGACATCGTTCATGAGACTTGCTCCACGCTTGACATGCAACTTGTATTGCATAAGTGGCTTTGCGGGTGCCTGTTTCTCCTAGCATAGTTAAGATCCAATTTACAACGGGTGATTGACAATACTAATATCAATGTTGTGGTTCTTGTTCGTAAGTTAGAACGACACTTATTGAAAGCCCCAAACCACGTAAAATATGCAAAGAAAGTAGAGGCGTCTAACTTTGTTTTGCGGGGTGTCTGTGATGTGATATGGCCATGATTGTGATTATATATGATGTATGCAATGTTCCTTATTGTAAGTTGGCAATGGCGGGAGCCATATGGTTGTCTTTAATTTATGTTAAGACCAGCGTGTCTATTCAAAGTAGTTGTAATAGTTGAAGCGTGTCGACAACCATGGAGAGGCGTCATTGACCTTGATGCAATGCGGTGATGATGGAGATCATGTTCGTCGAAGATGGAGATCGGAAGCACAAAGAAGAAAAACCATATCATATCACATATTATGAATTGCATGTGATGTTAATCCTTTATGCATCTTGTATTGCTTAGTAGGCGATGGTAGCATTATAAGATGATCCCTCATGCACTGAATTTCAAGTCTTAAAGTGTTCACCCTTAGTTAGCACCGTTGCTAAAGCTTGTTGTTTCAAGCACCACGTGATGATCGGGTGTGTTAGATTCGCAAGTGTATACAACGTGAGCAAGCCAGATTGGCTCATGCGGAAACTAAGGTTTGATCTTGACGAGCCTAGCATGTACAGACATGGCCTCAGGAACACGGATTACCGAAAGGTAGAGCATGAGTCATATAGTAGATATGATGAACATGTTGATTGTTCGCCATTGAAGCTACATCAACTCTCGTGATGATCGGTTTTGATGTGGTAGATTTGGTTTGTGTGATCACTAAAACAATGTGAGGGATATTGTTTTGAGTGGGAGTTCACCTAGATTAATTTAATTATTAATTAGAACTCAATTTATCATAAACTAAATCAAAGTGAATTTGCATAGTTGTTGTAGTCATTGGCATCCGTTTACCACCTTGCGCTTAGTTATAATTGAGATGATAGAGCTATAGAATTCTGGTTAGTTACTTTACGAACTGGTATCGTATTGTTTTGAAGTGTTAATCTAAAGTTTAAAAGTCCTATTGCAAACTTTCAGTAAGTTCCGGTTACTCCATGAAGTTTAATAATTGGTATTAAAACAAGAGTAACAATTCCAATGTTAGTATATAAGTATCATGTTTGTCTCCACGATTCTTGATATTCAAAGGATTCTCTTAATATCAAGAGTTGTTTTAGAAACCATGATGTGTGGAAGATATTGTGATATCTGAAACAAAGTTTTGGTTGCAACAGGATAGAGTATAATATGGCAAAGGTCATGTTCTCATATTTGATGAGAATTTGCAAAAAGGTTGGAGACACTAGTTGTCCTAATCCTCCAAAAGGTTTTGGAGAGCAACATTATACTTGCGATTCACCGTTACAAGCTAAAAGTAGCTTAATCATGGATAAATCCATAATAAGGGTGAATATTTGATGTAGGTAAAATGTTTACTACACCAAGAAGATTACTAAATAAAGGAATTTGAAAGAACACCAAACATTTGATGATGGTGATCTACTTCAAAGTGCAAGTCCAAAGACATTGGTATTTAACTATACATGTTTTGGGCTATGTGTCATATGAATGACTCCACTAATTGATGTTGATAGATTCTTTCAAGCGAGAAAAGGAAATCTTGAAGAGAATCTCATAAGTATATGGCAGAAAAGAAAAGACTAGAATTGTTCAGTTTAAGTATATAGATGATATACGTGTTATGGCTGTATTCTTTGCTTGTTAAACAATGTGGTTCTTAAGTATTTGATACTGAATTTGTTGGTGTGAATCGTCATACGAAACAACACAATTCATGAACTACAATGGCCTAAGTAACTAGCAAAAGAATATGTGATGATGTTCATCGAGAACAAAATAAAGGGTTATTGTGTTGCTCGTTAAACATCAAAGCTTGCCTTCAAGATTTGTTTTATCAGGTGTTATGAGAACAAAAGGGTTGTTCAAATAATTGCCGTAATCCATAAAAGATGGATGATTCACAAAATCTCGTTGGAGAAATCACATCCATAAAACTAGTGCTAAAAATGTCGAAAGACAAATTGATTGAAAGGTCACTTAGGAAGTGACATCGCCGTTTAAATTATATTGGAAAGAACACATGAAGAAACTCCATGTGGATGGAATTTTGGAGTCTTTTGATTTTTGATCACATGACGCTTGTGAAACTTTCCTAGAGATAATTAAAACTTTGTTCATAGGCCAAAAGGGAACGAATGACTAGCTTATTGGAAATTGTACATATTGTTGTACAAAGACCATCATGTGTAGTCAAAAGCGATGGATTTCAACTTCATATGCTTTCTCCGAAAATTTGAGTGAATATATGAATATTTACTTAATAAGGATAAAGTATGAAACACTTGAAAAGTTCAAAGACTTTCAAGATGAAGTGTAAAATCACTGTAACAAGAATATAAACAGTTTATGATAAAGATCATAAAGGAAGATATTTGAGTTACAGAGTTTAGCATAATACCTAAGATTTAAGGAATTGTTCCATGGATTTGCATTTTCCCGAAACACCATAAGAGTATGGAGCGTTCGAGATATGTAATTAAACCTTGTTTGACATGGTGAGATCAAAGGTGTAATTCATAAAATTGCCATTATATTTTAAAGATTAAAAGCTTTAGAGATTACCGTTTTTCCACTGAAAAGAGCTCCATCATAATCCGTTGAAATGACACCATATAAAGTTATGGTTTGGGATTAAACCCAAGTTGTCCTTTCTTAAACATTGGTATGCTTTGCATAAGAAAGATGTTTTGCAACCAAAGTCGGATAAACCTGTCTTTGTATGTTATTTCGAATAACTGTTAAGTATTCCTCCATAACACCAGAGACAAAAGTGTTTGTCACTTAAAACGTCAAGTTTCTTTGAGAAGGAATTTTTCATGAAAAGTTAAGTGGGAGGACAATAGAACTTTGATAAGGTTAAAAGAACCTTAGCTATATGTGCAGAGTTGCGCAACGCCGAAAAGTGTTCCGGAGGCAGCAACAATGCTCATGGCTCACGTGCCTCAAAGGTTGTGATCACGGAGATCTAAGTTCCTATTGAAACAAGTAGGTCGGGTAAACAATCAAATACCAAGATTTGAGGGTTAAATCATTATTTGAGAATAATGAACCGACTACATGCAAAGAAGCGATGATGGGCCCTGACTCCGTCAAATGGCTTGAAGCCATAAAATCCGTGATAGTTCCATACACGAGAAATCAAGTTTTGAACTTGAAGGACCCTCGAGAAAGGTGTAAGACCTTACAGTTGTGTTTGGATCTATAAAGAAATAGACATGGATGTTTTACATCTATGAAATAGTCGACATGTTGGGAAAGAGTTCACAACAATGTTCAAAGGTTGACTATGACAAGATTTGATCTTTCATAGTGATATTTAGTCTAGACGGATTAATGTAGCAACCACTACATATAATTTGTTATATGGTAGTTGAATAAACAAAACAAGTTCTTCTAATAGAATCGTTACCTAGGACATGTGCATAACACGGTCCATAGGGTTTTGTTAATTCAAAGGATGCTAAAAGCATATGCAAACTTCAATGGTTGAAGTGAGCATCGCGGAGTTGGAATCTTCACAATGATGAAATTGTTAAAAGAGTTTAAATTCATCAGAGACAATGAAGATGCTTGCATTTGCAAGAAATTAAGTGGGAGCGCTAAGACATATTTCTAATACATTATGTAGGAGACATATTGTTGATTGGAAGTGATGTATCTTTTTATTAACACAAGATAAGAATTTCATCTCGATGAAAGACTTAGGCAAAACCCAAATATTTAGCATCAATAGACGCTAATATGGTTGTGCCAGAAGTACATAGACAAGATATTGAATGAGTTCAATATAGAAACTACAAGAGAGGTTCTTGTCGCACAGAAAGGATTGAATAAGTTCAATGTTGATGATATATTCAAGTGTATTGACATTTGGTAAAGTGAAACAAATAATCAAGTATAGATTGATACTTGATGTATGAAATCACAAAGAGTATTTATATCAATCATACTGTGATATGTACAAATTCAGATATGTCCTATGCTCTAAATGTTGTGAGCGTATACCAGAATGATTCGTAAGATGATCATTGGACAAATAGTAAGGATATTCTTATGATCTTTTGGAAGAACTAAGAGTATAATATTTGTAGAAGTGACAAATAGATGGTTAGTTCATTGTAAAAGTACTACATTGATACTAGTTTTGTCACAAAGTACAAATTAAGTGTATCTCAATTTAAACTAAGGGTGGCACAATATAATGGAAAGTGAGTTCCATAATGGATTTGGATGAGTTCCAAAGTTAATACATTGTGACAGATACTACAACAAAAGGCTAAGTATATGACTGCTATTATAGCGACAAAGAGGGCATTTGTGTCAAGTAGTTTGTTATCAAACTAGGTATAGTTCACAGGATAATACTATGAAGATATATTGTGCGACAATATTATCAACATGTTTTAACCCCAAAGAGCTAAAGGTCACACCGAAAGACCAAATTTATACAAAGCCATCTCATTAGAGAATGAGTGATGCGTGAGGCATAAAGACATGCAATTACACACGGACTGGAAGTGTCGATCCAGATCGATTGACCACTAGCAACGTGTACTTACAACACCGGAAAGCCATAGGTGTTGAATACACAAAGGTTTGAAACTAGATTATTGACTCTAGTGCAAGTGGGAGACTGTTGGAGATATGCCCAAGAGGCAATAATAAAGTGGTTATTATCATATCTTCACACTTATGATAAATGTTTACATACCATGCTAAAATTGTATTAACCGAAACATTAATACTTGTGTGATTTGTAAACTAAAATAAGAGTCCCTAGTAAAGCCTCTTGTTAAACTAGCTTGTTGGTTAATATATGATCATGGTTTCTGATCATGAACATAGAGATGTTATTAACAAGGATCATATCATCGGGAGAATGATGTGATGGACATACTCCTATAGATAAGCGTAGCATAAAGATCAAGTCATTTCAATAGTTCAATTGCTATATGCTTTACGATACATAGTTACCTAATTCCTTCGACCATGAGATCATGCATATCACCTTTACGGATGGATGCTTTGATGACATCAAACACCACACCGTGGCGGGTGGCTATAAAGGTGGCATTGAGTGTTGAAAGTATTGGTTGAAACACATGGATCAAGAGTGGGATTTGTCCATCCATATGACGGATAGATATACTCTGGGCCCTCTCGGTGGAATGTCATCCAATTAGCTTGCAAGCATGTGACTTTGTCACAAGGGATCACATATCACGGGAACGAGAAAAGAGTACTTATCGATGTGAGGTTGAACTAGGTATGCAGAGATACCGACGATCATAACCTCGGATAAGTAACATATCGTGAGACAAAGGGAAATTGGTATCATATGTAAGTGGTTCATTCGATCGCAAAGTAATCGTAGAAATATGTGGGAGCCATATGAATTTCCAGATTCCTCTATTGGTTATTGTTCGGAGAAGTGTCTCGATCATGTCCGCATAATTCACGAACCGTAGGGAGACACACTTAAGGATTCGACGTTGTTTGAGTAGTTATGGTATTATGAGAAAGAGACCGAATGTTGTTCGGAGTCTCGGATGGGATCCGGGATATCACGAGGTGATCCGGAATGGTCCGGAGAATAAGATTCATATAAGGAAAGTCCCGTTTCGGAGTTCGGGAATGATTCCGGTGTTTTCATCGGGAATGTTCTGGAAGGTTCCGGATTGTCCGGCACTCCAGGGGGGAGGGGTACATGAATGTGTCATTACATATTGAAATGATTGCATCATGTACTAAGTGTTCTTGCTGTCCCAAATAAAGGATTAAATTGAATCCTAAAACAGAAAAGTCAAATGTCCAGTTTGAAAGTCAAACGGCTAAAACAAGAAACTGTGGGAAACAAGCAAGAGGAGTTGGAACCGACTTGGAGGAGGAGTTTCTCTCCTCCAAGCCGGCGGCCAGCCCTAGGCCGTGTTGGGGAGGGACTCCCTCCCTCCCCTAGCGCGCCAGCTCCCTCCCATCTATATAAGGAGGGGCAGGGCTCCCCTCCTAGAACACACAAGTTCCTATCTTCTACCTCCGGTTTAGAGCCGTTTTGGTTTAGAGCTTCTAATTGCTTTAGCCAGCGGTTTAGAGCCTTCTAATTGGTTTAGAGCCTTCTAATTGGTGTGTCTAATTACTAGACCACTAATAGCCTCTCTCATAAGCTCCACCATACTCGCACCGGCTTAAGACGAAGCCCTGCGGGATTTCCCCTCTACTTCCGGTACCACGCCGTTGTGCTGCCGGAATCGCGAGGAGAGTGCTACAACCTCCGCTGCCTGCTGGAACAAGGGAGAGGAAGGTCTTCGTCGAGTACCGAACGTGTGACCGACTATGGAAGCGCTGCCGAGCAGGCCGGAAGGATCGTCTACACGATCTTGAGATCGGAAAGAGTACGACTACATCACCCACGAGAATCTGCTCTCGTTAACCGCTTTGGAATCTTCGAGGGTAAGTTATTCCATCGACTCGTTGCTACAATCTAGTAGATAGATCTTGGCTTGTTTGTTTGTATGCGATAGAAATTTTTTGTTTTCCATGCTACGAACCCCTACACCAGGATCTTCTGCACCTTCCGTTCCTGTTAATCAGCCCGCACCTCCTCCAACTCGGCCAGCTACAAGAGGATCAAAAGGTATAGCTAATCCGAAAAATTATAAAGATGGAACTATACATTGGTGTTTGACTGCATCTTCAGATGAACCGGCTGATTTGCAAACTGATCTAGCACATGACAAGTGGAAAATGGCTATGGATGATGAATATGATGCGCTTATGAAAAATAAAACATGGAGGTTAGTTTCACCTCGTCATGCGTCGAATGTCATTGATTGCAGGTGGATTTACAAAATCAAAAGGAAAGCAGATGGTTCAATTGACAGGTATAAGGCTAGACTAGTAGCCAAAGGTTTTAAGCAACGATATGGAATAGATTGTGATGACACTTTTAGTCCCGTTGTGAAAATTGCAACCGTTCGGCTTGTTCTGGCAATTTCTGTTTCTAGGGGATGGAGTTTGCAACAGCTAGATGTCAAGAATGCGTTTCTTCATGGTGTTCTGGAAGAGGAGGTCTTTATGAAACAATCACCTGGTTATGAAGATAAACAAAAGCCAAACTATGTGTGCAAGCTAGATAAAGCATTATATGGGCTGAAGCAAGCACCTCGGGCATGGTACTCACGGTTAAGTGCTCAATTAATCAGATTTGGTTTTGTTGCATCAAAGTCGGATACTTCATTGTTTATCTATCACAAGTCCACTGTCACGATGTATATACTTATATACGTTGATGATATCATAGTTGCTAGTTCGTCAGAGGCTGCAACAGATTCTTTGTTGAAAGATTTGAGCAAGGAGTTTGCTTTGAAAGATCTTGGTGATCTTCACTTCTTTCTAGGAATTGAAGTTCATAAAGTTAATAATGGACTTGTATTGAGTCAAGCCAAGTATGCCCAGGATGTCCTTGCTCGTGTTGGTATGACAAACTGTAAAGGTTCATCAACACCTTTATCATCTTCAGAAAAAATTACAGCACAAGGAGGCGAGATGCTAGGCCCTGATGATAGCACTAGTTACAGGAGTATGGTAGGTGCATTACAATATTTAACTCTCACAAGGCCAGATATTTCCTATGCTGTTAACAAGGTTTGTCAATACTTGCATGCTCCTACAACATTGCATTGGACAGCTGCCAAGCGCATCATGAGATATGTCAAGGAAACAGTCAGTATTGGACTCACTTTTATGTCATCTGATTCTACACTAGTCAGTGCCTTTTCAGATGCAGATTGGGCAGGATGTCTTGATGATCGCAGATCAACATGAGGGTTTGCTGTGTTCTATGGTCCAAATCTTATTTCATGGAGTGCTAAAAAGCAGGCTACAGTGTCTAGATCAAGCACAGAGGCAGAATATAAGTCAGTGGCCAATGCAACAGCTGAAATAATTTGGGTACAGTCCTTACTTGTTGAGCTTGGAGTCAAGTCAAGGCAAACACCGTGTCTATGGTGTGATAATTTGGGAGCAACGTATCTATCAGCTAATCTAGTCTTCCATGCACGAGCAAAGCACATTGAGATCGATTTTCATTTTGTCAGAGAGAGAGAGTTCTAAACAAACAACTTGAAATTCGGTTCATTCCTTCAAAGGATCAAGTTGCCGATGGTTTTACAAAGCCACTCCCAGTTCGTAACTTTGAGGAGTTTAAGCATAATCTCAACTTATCCAAGTTGTGATTAACGGAGGGTGTTAGCGATAGTTTTAAGATACCATGAGACGTACGTATGTATATGGGTCGGACTAGACTTGGACTCTTTAGCGATCAGACTTGTATCGAGTCTCTCCTTGTTTCCGTATTCTTCTCATGTACGTATGTAACGCTGGCACCGCAAAGTGCATATATTAACAGACAACTCAGGACTCGGGATTTCATCCGAGTAGATCCCCTTACCAAATTTCATATTCGGTACCGCAGATCCCATGTAGCTCCTCCTGATCCATACTGATTCAGCATCTAGATGTCGTATCTGTACTTGTAAGGGGCGAAAAGACAGAGTCGTCCGTCAAGCTGTGTCAGATCAGGAGTTACATTGTCGTTCATGTCCAACTGTGGTGCTTGTACTTTCCCAAACTTCTCATCTAGAAGCGAGAAGGACGCGATGAACATCTGGTGACGTTGAGGAAGGAGCTCCCGGTAGGCTATCCAGTACACATGTCCTTGCGCAAAGACACTTATACTCTCTATCCAACCCGTTGGCTTCTCGCCGGTCGGCCGCCACATCCCCGTGGGGCCGTTTATCTCGAAGATTTCACAGCCACTAGACGACGACATGGGGCGGCCACGGTAGTAGATGCGCACAACTTTGTGTTTCCCGGTGTGAGCGTCGTAGCCGAGCCCTAGGCTATCATACTTCTCTCTGTAATCTATGTAACCACGACAGCCCGTTGTCCGTCCCTCCGGGAGAGCCGTCATCTGGCCGGTAGTCGGTTGCACACAAAGTACATGTCAGGGCGAAAGGCCTCCCCTCTAGGGGTGGCTGTTAGTACAACGAGGCCACGACACTGCTCTGTGACTTGCGTCGCAAAAATGGGGTGGATCGGCGCTTCGTTTTCTTGTTCTTCCATGGACGGCAAAGCTGTGGCGATGCGTGGAAAGTTGTCGATCAGGATGACGCACGGGATTCTCGTGAGCGGCACGACCACTTTGGGCTCGTGGCCATCTATAAGGTCCTGCACACCAAAGATCCTGGGGCCGCCGTGGAGGTTGGCGACGTGGCGGTAGCAGTCCATGAAATTGCCGGAGGAGAGCGTGGCGGTCCAGGCGCGGGAGACGCACCGGCACTGAAGCAGTAACTTGAGTGGCAAGCGCAGGAAGATTTCCTCGATGAGTTGGTCGGGGAGGGCCATAGGCTCGGGCTCGTTGAGCTGCAGGATGGCGCATCGCCGACGCTTAGCGGCCATTGGCACCTAATTGAGTGAGGTTTCGCACAAGGACGAGTCAGACGCGCACTGTGGCATCCCGCAAAACCACTACTAGAAAATCGCGTTGAATTTGTGCATTGCATCGTCATCATCAGGCATTGTTTGCATAAAACTATTTTCGCAAAACCGTTTTGTTTCTAAACGCCCCATCTTTTATTCAAACGACAAACACCGGGTCTCCGGAATTATTTTTGTTGTCGCCTATCGGGTTGCGAAAGCCGTGTTTTAAAACAAATAAAATTTATTTTTATTTTAGTGGGGGCAGCCGAACGGGCCAGATCGACCCGAACGACCACCCCCGGGAGAACATAAAACGGTCCACCTATCTGCCCCATCTAATCCTAAAGCTACCCACTATCCTACCCACACCCCTGGCCACCTCACTCCCCCCAATCATATCATGCCACCTCAGCTGACCCACTCCCACCCTCCAATCCCTCTCTGCCACCTAGGCAGCCCTCTCAACACTCACACACACCACACAGCCTCTCCCCCCCACCGGGACCCACCTACCCCAGCTGGCCCCTCACCACCTGCCCCCCACACGTGCAGCCCTCCTCCTCCCGGTCAACATCACTGGATCCGCCATGGTCCCACCCGCTCAGCCCCCTCCTCCCACGTTCTTCCTTCTCCCCTTCCCCGTCCAGCCTCCCATCCCAGGCACGCCCGCCTCCTCGCCGCATCCCGCTCCACCATTGCCCGCCACCACCTCCCAAGACGCTCCGCCGGCTCATTCCACCTCCTCGGCTCTCCAGCCTGGCCGTCCCTGCCGCCACCGCCCTTCCCCTCTCGCGCTCCGCCTCACAGGCGCCTCCTCGCCGTCGCACCGCCCGCCTGCAGCCCGCATCTCCCCCTCATGGCCCTCTCCCTCGCCTCGCCGACCCAGCAGACTCCGCCCGGACCATCTCTCGCCGGGCCCTCTCCCAGCAGAGCCCTTGGCCAGTGGCTCCTCCGCTCATCCCGCTCACTGAGCCCGCCGCCCGTTCGCTCAGCGCGCCGCCTCGCTGCCACCTCCGCCTCCGCCTCCTGCCCTCGCCATGGCCGCTTCCCCAACCAGCGCCCGCGGCTCTGGCCGCCTCAGCCCGCCCAGACGCTCGGCGTCCTCCGGGCACCTCGCCGACCCTCGGGCCCGTCCTCCCAGTGCAGCGGCCTTGACCGTCAAGCCTTGCCCTCCGGCCCAAGATCACCTTCGCCTCCTCGGCCGCTCTGCCCGCCGTCGCCGTCTCCGGCCAGGTCCGCCGCCGTCCGCCTCGCCTTCCGCCCCTGGCAGTCCTCGTCGACCTCATCTGGCCGACAGCTGCCCGGCCCCACCAAAGGCCCCGATGAGCTCCGCCGTCCGTCCCGCGCTCGCCACGGCGCCAACCCTGCTGAACCACCGGTGGCCCCGGTCCCGCGGACTCGAGTACCCCAACAAGATCTCCCGGCACCGAGAACCAAGTCCGACACCGACAAGCGAAGCCGGAACCGACGATATCGCCTACCCGGACACTGTGCAACAAGATCTACTTCACGGATCCTAAGACCCCGGCAAGACCGTCGCGACGACAAGGACTACCTCTGATGTTCGAGAACGAGCCCGCCGAGAACGCTTCCGTCGAACCCCAGACCCGAACCCTGGACCCTGAGACCAACCCCGAACCCCGGAACCCCAAGATCGTCGAGAACCCTAATGTGTGAACCCTTTTCCTCGAACCCTATTTTATAACATATCAATTTGTTGCACATTAAATTGTCATTTCCCGCATGCATAGCATTGGTTTGGGGGCCTTATGCCGATTCACCTAATAATTAAATATGGGGCCCATATGCGGGCAAATCTAGTCACATATCGGCCTCATTTAAATCTGTGTAGCGAACCGGTGCTATCTTCTGCCATGCTAAACAACATTTAATTTGAGGGGCTCCTAAACAACTTGAACCATTAAACTAATTGTCGGGACCCCGGTTCCGCTTAATCTTGACCTAATTGCATTGCACCTTTGCCATGCCATACATCATACATGCATCATGCCGATCTTTTGCCGTAGTATTAAATATTGCATCCGGTGTTTCTTCTAGTGTTTTGCTTCTTCGCGGATAAGGCCGTTGAGTTGATGTGAGCTTCGTCCCGATCTTCGGTTGAACCTTCGACAATGTTTTCAGGCGAGCATCTCCCCCTTTCTACCTATCTTACTTTTATAGTCTTTATTCCCTCCTGTTGATCTATTGCTATCTGTGTTGCGATGCTCTAGTTTCCGTACCCGAAATATCCCCTGCAGCCTTATATTGCCTTGGACACACCCTATTACCTGTTGTTTGGTAGATAGTTGGACTTGCGCGTCGTAGTTGCTTGCTCAAGTGCTGATGTGTGTCGTCATATGCCACAGTTGCTGATGTATTGCCGCATGTTGATGTTGGAGATGGTGCTAGTTTTACTTATCGTCACTTTAATTTCTGTTTAACAACTAAAATTGAAATAAGCAGAGGCATCGGTGGGTGATAGATAATATTTGGTTTCCGAACGCCCACTTGTGTCCCGTAAGACCCCGAGTACTTGATACCTGTTCCTTGTTTTATCGCGCTATCCACATCCGGGAGGTATATGGGACCCCACAGGCGAGCTTGATTCAGTCTTATTTCTTGGGGCCACAAACTAGTTTGAGGTTTTATTTACTATCCTGTACTTATGCCATGCTACTTTCAGATTTAAATTGTGCGAGGAGCACACTGTCATCGTTAGGATCATGGCCCGATTCCATGGTGTCGACAAGCCCAGCCACACTTTCGGGTTCCCGGCTCACAAACGTCCCCATAACCTTGAGCCCGTCTCGGTCACCGGCTTCGTTAAGGATCTACTTAAGGGTGGCCTCAAATATTTCTGAATCTGTGATTGTTCAATCGTGAAAGCCTCGTTGGGTTTTGTTTTGGTTTTCCGAGGTTGATCGAGTGTGTGTTGCTATTGGTGCACCCGGCGGGTAAAACTTTCTGAAAGCCGTGTCCGCGGATATGGACGACTTGGAGCACAGTATCTCGATCATAGACAAGCATAACTAAAGTTTACTGCTATAAATTTGACTTATAATGACTAGTAATCAGCTTCACTATAACGGAATGGCTAATTAATACTGCCCACAATTGCTTGCTTGGTTGTCGCTTGCGACAATTGTACCTGATTAGTAAATCTTGCAACTACAACGGAATGGCTGAATAAAAGTACCAACAACTGCTGGGTTTTTGGGTTATCTCATGATAAATGTATCTGACTAGTAAGTGTTGCCACTATCACGGAATGGTTAACTAAAAGTGCCCATTGCTTATTTTATCAGGACGGTTATCCAAAACCTGACTAGTAAAGTACCGCCACTATAACTAAATAAGTAAAACTGACAACTGTGTGAGTTCCTCGGTTGACTTCCTCGATCTGTCTCGAGGGGGAAACGCCAGGATGGGTTTGTTTGATGATAGAATCAGGTTGGTTCCGAATAGGTCCTTCTTACCCCCCCTCTGTTTGACGCCAGTGTATCGAGTCTCTATAGATTGTTTAGTGCATCTTTGCGCTGCCGATCCACCATACCTATGTAGGCGAGGACCGCGAATTCTAGCCTCGCCGTGTATCGCCTCGATCGACGCTCCTTCTTTTCCTTTGCCCTTTGTCGGCACCCTTTTTGTTTGAGCAGGTTTTGAGATCGGCGTCGTTAGCGGGTTACCCTTCCGCTTGGCTCGGGGGTTATGGACGCCATTGGTTATTCTTCAGGGCTCTTAGCCCCATTTGCATCTTGTCCGTAGCTGGACGCTATATCGTTTTCAAGGTGATTTGGATCTTTGTATATTATCTCTGTATTCTTGACTCATTGAGTCGCTGTTATATATATCTGTTCTGTGGGTCCCATCGAGGACTGTTGTGTAATGTTATTACTTCGTTTTCCACCCGCACGAAAGTGCCTGGTGGGCACCTTTGAATCGTTTCTATGCGGGTTTGGCGAATTTTGCTCAAACTTGCATAGGTCCGATTCTGAGGGTGTTACACGCACGCTGGAGTTGAACAAGCTTCGAGGATAGAGCAGCTGGTACTCTCTGATCAAGAGCTGTTGAGATATATATAGTGCTCAGCTGGAGTCGTACTTGGAGATAGTCCGTGTCCGTGTTCCTCACAAATTCGGTCTAGCTAGATACGGATAGTACCAGTAGGCATCGTAACTCATAGGTGGACACGGATTGTACAAAAACCACTTCCCTGAGTCCTCGCTCCGGAGCTACACGAATCCCACTACATATTCATCTTCTTTTGTTCATATTCTTTTACGAGTTAGCATAAAACCACCACAATTCTAGCAATTTTTTTATTTTGATACTACCACTTTTCATTTTGGAGACCGAAATCCACCACATTTTTTTCGTGGTTGTCTCATATACCACCAATTCGTCTTAAACTTGAATTGACACCCATTCTGACTGCCCGGACCCACTAGCAGAGATGACGTGGCGTCGCTGAGACGGCTCCTGACATGGCCGTTAACGACATATGCCCTACCTGTAGGGGTTCGTAGCATGGAAAACAAAATTTTTCTATCGCATACAAACAAACAAGCCAAGATCTATCTACTAGATTGTAGCAACGAGTCGATGGAATAACTTACCCTCGAAGATTCCAAAGTGTTTAACGAGAGCGGATTCTCATGGGTGATGTAGTCGTACTCTTCCCGATCTCAAGATCGTGTAGACGATCCTTCCGGCGCTGCGTTCCGGCAGCGCTTCCTTGATTGGTCACGTTCGATCGTGAAGACCTTCCTCTCCCTTGTTCCAAAGAAAATGGAGGTTGTAGCACTCTCCTCGATTCCCAAGACAACGGCGTGGTACCGGAAGTAGAGGGGAGATCCCGCAGGGCTTCGCCTTAAGCCGGAGCGAGTATGGTGGAGTATGAGAGAGAGCTATTAGTGGTCTAGAGTTTAGACACACCAATTAGAAGGCTCTAAACCGAAGGCTAGGGCAATTAGAAGCTCTAAACCAAAACGGCTCTAAACCGGAGATTAGAGGATAAGAACTTGTGTGTCTAGAGGAGGAGGCCCTGCCCCTCCTTTTATAGGTGGGAGGGGCGGCCAAGGGGAGGGGAGTCCCTCCCCAAGTCGGCCTTGGTTGGCGCGCCGGCTTGGAGGGACTCCTCCCCCAAGTCGGTTCCAACCACCTCTTGCTTGTTTCCCACAGTTTCTTGTTTTAGCCGTTTGACTTTTAAACTGGCCATTTGACTTTTCGGTTTTAGGATTCAATTTAATCCTTTATTTGGAACAGCAAGAACACTTAGTACATGATGCAATCATTCAATATGTAATGACACATTCATGTACCCTCCCCCCCGGAGTGCCGGACAATCCGGAACCTTCTAGAACATTTCCGATGAAAACACCGGAATCATTCCCGAACTCCGAAACCGGACTTTCCTTATATGAATCTTATTCTCCGGACCATTCCGGATCACCTTGTGATATCCCGGATCCCATCCGAGACTCCGAACAACATTCGGTCTCTTTCTCATAATACCATAACTACTCAAAACAACGTCGAATCCTTAAGTGTGTCTCCCTACGGTTCGTGAATTATGCGGACATGATCGAGACACTTCTCCGAACAATAAACAATAGAGGAATCTGGAAATTCATATGGCTCCCACATATTTCTATGATTACTTTGCGATCGAATGAACCACTTACATACGATACCAATTTCCCTTTGTCTCACGATAGTTTACTTATCCGAGGTTATGATCGTCAGTATCTCTGCATACCTAGTTCAACCTCGTTACCGATAAGTACTCTTTTCTCGTTCCCGTGATATGTGATCCCTTGTGAGCCAATCACATGCTTGCAAGCTAATTGGATGACATTCCACCGAGAGAGCCCAGAGTATATCTATCCGTCATATGGATGGACAAATCCCACTCTTGATCCATGTGTTTCAATCAATACTTTCCGAACACTCAATGCCACCTTTATAGCCACCCAGTTACGGTGTGGTGTTTGATGTCATCAAAGAATCCATCCGGTAAAGGTGATATGCATGATCTCATGGTCGAAGGAATTAGGTTACTATGTATCAGAAAGCATATAGCAATTGAACTATTGAAATGACTTGATCTTTATGCTACGCTTATCTATAGGAGTATGTCCACCATATCATTCTCCTAACGATATGATCTTGTTGTTGATAACATATCAATGTTCATGATAGGGAAACCACAATCATTAATCAACCAACAAGCTAGTGAAGTATAGAGGCTATACTAGGGACTTCAAATTAAGTTTACAAATCACACAAGTATTAATGTTTCCTTGTTAATACTATTATAGCATGAATGTAAACATTTATCATAAACACAAAGATATAATAATAACTACATTTATTATTGCCTCTAGGGCATATCTCCAACAGTCTCCCACTTGCACTAGAGTCATCTAATCTAGATTACATGGTAATATACCGAACACCCATGGCAGTTTGGTGTTGGTCATGTTTTGCCCTCGGGAGAGGTTTAGTCAACAGATCCGCCACATTCAGATCTGTGTGTACTTTGCAAATCTTTATATCCCCATCCTGGATATGTTCTCGAATAGCGTGAAAACGCAGCTTGATATGCTTCAGCTTCTTGTGTGACCTTGGTTCTTGCGCATTGGCTATGGCGCCCATGTTATCACAGTGTTATCGCCATATTTTGGCCGAAGGAGGAGATGAGCCGTAATCAAGATGGGCTTGGAAGATACGAATATGCAACGTGTTGTTGAATCGGCCTTGTACGTGGATTTGGGCTAAATTGCCCGTGTATCTGTATATTGTAGTAGGTTACGTTTCGGTTTAGGTAAGAGATAGAGTTGTAGAGTTATTCCAAAGATAGAAAGTCTCCGGACTATAAATATGTACCTAAGGTTATCGAGAAAAGGAGGACAATCACGTTCACAACAAACACAATCTCGGCGCATCGCCACCCCTTGTTTTTAGGGTTTCTTTCGGGTAAGTGTCATGCTGCCTAGATCGCATCTTGCGATCTAGGCAGTATTTGCTTATGCGTTATTTGGTGTTACTCGTACTGAAGCCTTGTTGATGGAGAGTAACACTACTATAATAGATTTGTTTAGGTTAGCATCGGTACTTTTCACTATGATTTGTTAGGTTGTGCTACCTCTAGTTACCTCGCTACCTTTGCACCTTTTCCCAAGTGCAAGGGTAGCATCTTGCTTGATCTTTACTTAGTTGATTCGATCTGTTATGGTTGTGCCTTGTTTTCCAAGGTTTAGTTTAATATCCACGTAGTCAGGCCTTGCAAACGGGTTGAACGATCCAGTAGTACGTAAGGATATGGTTTGCTAGTTCAAGAGGAGTTGTTCCGGTAATTGATTTTACGTCGGTTGTTAGGCCTCCTCTAGGGTTAGTTTTCTATCATCTTTTGTATCTACCAGGCTCAATTACATGTAGGACGTTCCAATTACGTGGTGAAAACGTTAAACTGTCGTAGATCGATTTAACTTGTAATGATGAAGCAAAACCCCATGTTATCGTAGATCTAATGCAGATCCATGGGATAATCGGCTCTAGGAGCCGATTCACAGGGAAACCTGGGAGCCGGTCACGGCTCGAATTTTACGTATACTTGTTTACCATGCAGGAAACTGAACGAAGCAATCCATCACCTTCCTGACCAGGTATAGGTCAGGTGGCACGCCCTTGAACCAAGCCAGGGCGTGTCGGAGTTTTGCGGGCTTGCGAGGGACCGAGCCCACCAGCAGTTCGGAGCCTCCGGCTCTTCGTGTTGCTCGTCTGCTCGCCGGTTGGTTTTGAGCAACATTCTCGCACGCCCGGTGGGACTTTCAACAAAGATTCGCATCAACATCCGACGCCGAGATGGGGATGACCGATCCACGTCTGACGAGCTGCCCGAGGAGCACAAGGCGAAGTATGATGACATTAAAGCTCTCTTGAGCCGATCTCATCGGCTCTTTTGAGAGGACCGTAAGCATGGCATCGGTGGAAAGGGTTCTCACCGAAGGTGCTCTTGATGAGGTGGATCTGCATTTCCTTGAGGAGCGCACTGAGCTCATGACAGAAGTCAACTACATGGTGGCTCATTCTCTTCACCGCCATTCTGAGAGCCTGGTGAACGCTTTCGAGCGGATCGCAGTTCGCGTAGTTCAGGAGATCATGAAACATCAGTACTCTCCGTCGGGGCCTACTCTGGGGACTCACCAGGGAGAAAGACCGCTCCAGGCCAGGCCACCGCTGCCATTCACACTTGCAGCTCCGGAGCCACCAGGGGCAGCGGCGTACGTCGTCTACAAGGTTGGAGGCGACCCAGGCGATTGCCAGTTCCTGTTTGAGCCACCTAAAGAAATCCCACATGGATATGTGTGCACCTACGTGCCGGACTGCAATAACCTGACACGCACCAACCAGATTGCAACCGCAGGGATTTCTGCGGCAGGAGTTCCTGGGGCAGGGGCTTCAGGAGCAGGCGTTCCTGGAGCAGCGATGTCTGGGATGGACGCCGACAAACAGGCGTGGCTAGCCAAGTATGCCACTGGAACGAGTCATGAGAATCTAGCCCCTGCAGCTCAAACAGTGGAGCAAATCCACACCATCTTGAGAGACCAGTTCGGCTTCGTGCCGAAGAGAAGGACAATCGGCTATTCAAAGCCGTACCCCAACGAGTTTGATCTAATTCCGCTGCCACCCAAGTATCGGCTCCCTGAGTTTTCAAGGTTTAGCGGATCAGAAGGGTCGAGCTCGATCGAGCACGTGAGCCGATACCTGGCACAGTTAGGCATGATTTCAGCATCGGATCAGTTGCGCGTAAGGTTCTTTGCGCAATCTCTGACAGGACCAGCTTTTGGGTGGTACACCCCGTTGCCACCTGATTCGATTCAGACCTGGAAGCAACTGGAAGAGCAGTTCCACATTCAGAAGCTACCGAGGCTGGCATTGCAGATCTAGCACAGTGCGCAAAGCGAGAAATCAGCGGCAGTACATCCGGTAACAGACTGTTAAGAACCGATGTTACTCAGCTCGTTTAACTGAAAAAGAAGCAGTCGAGCTGGCAGTGTTGGGTCTCTCACCACCCATCAAGGATCTGGCTTTCCAAGTAGAGTACAACTCATTGGCGCACATGGCCCAGAAACTGACGATGTATGAACAGCGCCACCCTGAGTTGTACCAAGACAAGTTCAAACGTCCGATAGGCCTGGTCGATACAGAAGAAGAGGATCCTACACAAGACCAGGAGGTGGCCGTGGCTGAATGGGCTCGGGGGGCAGATCCTGTGTCCTGCAAAGGGGTGAAGCAGCAAGGGCCTGCAAAAGGGTTCGACTTTGATGTGAGCAAAGCTGAGCAGATATTCGACTTACTGCTAAAAGAAAAGCAGCTGAAGTTACCCGAAGGCCACAAAATCCCTACGGCTCAGGAGATGAACGGGAGACCTTACTGCAAGTGGCATCACTCATTCACCCACACCACAAACGACTGCAAAGAGCTACGTCGCCAGATCCAAATAGCAATAGAACAGGGTCGTCTGATCCTTGGGCAGTTCGCCATGAAAGTAGACACAAACCCATTTCCCGGCGTCAACCTGGTAGAGCACAGCCACTCCACGAGGCGTCAGTTGGATTTTTCGTTCGATGTCAATATGGCAGGGCCTGTGTACCACCATGGCACATACAAGGAGGAAGGCGATTGCTCTCGAGGCAAAGAAAGAAAAGAGGCCGGCCCACGTGACCGGCCCCGGTACGATGACAGGCGGTATTTAACTGAGCAACAGGTCAGAAGCGTGCGATATCAGAAGCCACACTCCACGCATCTCCTTAACAAGTATGAGCGTCAGTATGATCGACGTCGCCGGCGCGATGGAGACGATGAAGGATATGAGCACCTCGCTAGGGGACCGTCAAGAGAAAAGGAAAGTGTAGACAAACATTGGGATTGTCCTTTCTTCAAGTATTGCTGGGATGCGGGAATGAGCCGATTGCCTACAATCGATAATCGCCTGAATGTGGACACAGCGAAGGATGACACGGGGGGGCCAAGCTGTTCAAGCGTCTAGGGCCTCTCCCACCTTAGAGCCGATACAGGGAGTCCGCTCGAGCAAAAGATCTCGAGGAGCCAATGGATGACAGGGAAGAAGACAGATATCACCGTCCAAGGTGGTGTCCCGACGGACTCAGACACACCCAAAAGCGTAGAGTGCAGCGGCTGCGTAACTTGGAGGAAGCCGAAGCGCAGTATCTCCACGCTTTAAAGAAAGCACGTCCCGATCTAGCCGTTAAAATTCGGCAGACCTTGGAAATGGAAGATCGCCCGAAAAGGAAAGAGTGGCGCCCCAAACCGGTAAAAGCCGATGCAAAGACATCGGCTGGCACAAACATGGTGTTCATACTTCCGTCAGAGTTCTGCGCTCCAAGAACCAATGAGCTACCAGTGGCACAGTTTGACTGCGGCCCACGGCCGGTTATCTTTGAGAAGCCACGTGAGAAGGGCTACAAACATCTGAAATCCCTGTACCTACGAGGTTACATCAATGGGCAGCCTGTCAGCAAGATGTTGGTGGACACCGGAGCGGCAGTCAATATAATGCCATACTCCATGCTATGGCGTTTGGGACGCTCCATTGCAGATCTGATCAAAACCAACGTCACGTTAAGCGACTTCAACGGTCAAACTTCAGAAACGCAAGGCGTACTAAACGTGGATCTCACCGTGGGCAGAAAAACCATCCCTACGTCATTTTTCGTCGTGGACAGCAAAAGCACCTACGTTGTCTTGCTAGGGAGAGATTGGATTCATGCTAACTGCTGCATTCCATCCACGATGCACCAAAGGCCTAATCTGATGGGATGGAGATGAGGTGAAGGTCATTCATGCAGATGATTCTATCGAGATCTCCATAGCGGGCATGAACATCGGGAAGCGAAGACCGAGCCGATCTCGGAATCGTCTAGACGGCTGTGAGCGCATTGAAGCTACAAAAAGCGGGTGAGGCTGGTCTTATCCACGGCGACAGAATAGCAAAGTCCACGATCAGTGGTATGCGGCCGATCCTTGCGATCGGCCACAAAAAATAAAAAGCAGTAATCTTACGACAAGCGGGTCATGCAGTCGTAGTAGGGAGATTCCCTGCCATTGTAAAGCACAAACAAGGTGTAAACCGTCCTTGACTAATGCAATCAAAAAGGGGGCCGATTCAGGCAATCGGCCCAAATTATTTTTGTTGTCCTCACCAACTGTTTGCCCTGTGTTTAGCATCGATTTAACAGGTGACGAAAATCTAGGGTATGGGTTTACATCCGCTGATGAACTAGAAGAGATCGACATCGGTCCTGGGGATAAGCCACGACCAACATTTATCAGCAAGAAGTTAGATCCAAGTCTGCGGGGTCCGATGATAGCTCTGTTGAAGGAATATCCAGACTGCTTCGCCTGGGACTATACAGAGATGCCTGGGTTAGACAGGAGCATCATTGAGCATCGGCTCCCGCTTAAAAAAGGATTTCGGCCATTCCAGCAGCGGGCACGACAGATGAAGGCCAAAATTTTGGAAGAAGTCAAGAAAGAGGTCGAGAAAATGTTGACAGCCAAGTTAATCAGGCCATGCAGGTATGCTGAGTGGATTTCTAGTATCGTACCTGTAGAGAAAAAGGATGGCCGCTGGCGTGTTGCCATAGATTTTCGGGATCTCAATAGAGCTACTCCAAAGGATGAGTATCCGATGCCGGTAGCAGAGACGTTAATCAACGCAGCGGCTGGTCATAAGATCTTGAGCTTCATGGATGGCAATGCCGGTTACAACCAAATTTTTATGGCTCCAGAAGACATACACAAGACTGCGTTCAGAGTCCCAGGTTCGGTGGGGTTGTTTGAATATGTAGTCATGACATTTGGACTGAAGAATGCCGGCGCCACGTACCAAAGAGCCATGAATTACATTTTCCATGATCTGATCGGCAAGCTGGTGGAAATTTACATCGATGACGTGGTGGTCAAGTCTGCTTCAGTGCAAGGACACTTGGACGATCTGCAACGCGTCCTGGACCGAACAAGAAAATTCGGGCTACGGATGAATCCAAAGAAGTGTGCCTTCGGGGTGACGGCCGGTCAGTTCTTGGGTTTCTTGGTCCATGAACGCGGAATTGAGATCGGCCTAAAAAGTCAGGAGGCAGTGCGAACAATGAAGCCACCTACCACGAAGAAAGAACTACAGTCTCTCATCGGCAAAATCAACTTCGTCAGAAGATTCATCTCCAATCTGTCAGGAAGAATAGAGCCGTTCATGGGACTGGTGAAAATTAAATCTGACGAGGAATTCCGCTGGGGGGCAGAACAACAACGAGCCTTCGACGAGATCAAAGAATATCTGACGAAGCCGCCAGTGTTGGTTCCGCCCCAGCCGGATAGGCCATTCTACATTTACTTGTCAGTAGCTGACACGTCCATCGCCTCAGTGGTGGTGCAAGTGTATGATGGGCTAGAGCGAGTTGTATTTTACATCAGCAGAAGGATGCTGGATGCAGAGACAAGGTATCCTGAGATCGATAAGTTGTGCCTTTGCCTGTTTTTCACCTGCACCAAGCTGCGCCACATCTTGCTATCAACGGAGATTGTCATCACATGCAAATCAGATGTCATAAAGCACATGCTGTCGGCTCCTATGTTGAAAGGCCGACTCGGCAAATGGATGTTTGCGTTATCGGAATTTGACATCCGGTATCAACCAGCAAAAGCGGTTAAGGGTCAGGCATTGGCCGACCTTATCGCTGAAAGGATCAACACGAATATAGCAGCGCTGTCTATAAGAGCGTGGGCTATGTTTTTCGATGGATCGGTTTGTGACGATGGTTGCGGCATCGGCATTTTACTCGTGTCGCCCCGGGGGGCAATATTTTCCTTCTCCATCAGGTTATCTACCCTCGCACCAACAACGTCGCTGAGTATGAGGCGATACGCAAGGGAATGGAGTTGCTCATTGAAGCTGGAGCAGAAGCAGTGGAAATTTTTGGAGACTCCAAGTTGGTGATTTCCCAACTCACGGAGGAATACAAGTATGAGAGCGAGTCCCTCTTCCCATTATGGCTGCACTGCCGTGAGCTGATGGCACGGTTCCGGTACATAAACTTCACTTGGATCCCGCGATCGCAGAATACCGAGGCGAATGATCTTGCACAAATGGCTTCAGGCTACAGGGACGTAGCAGAGAGAGCCGATGTTCAGGTACAGTTCCTGGAAGCCGATGACTGGAGAGCCGATATCTTCAATTACTTGAAGGATTCGGCTCGGGGGGCACCTAAACGGATAAGGTACAAGGCCATGAAGTATGTGCTTATTGGGGACGACATGTTTTACAGGACTCTGGAGGGGTTATTGCTCAAATGTCGGGGCCGAGGCCAATCGGCTCATACACGAGGTACACGGCGCTGTGGAACTCACCAATCGGCTCACAAGATGAAATGGTTGATCAGCGATCGTGGTTTTATTGGCCCACCATGCTTGAGGACTGCTTCAAGTACTACAAAGGGTGTCAAGCATGTCGAAATTTGGAAAAATTCAGATGGTACCACGTCGAGAATGAACCCCATCATCAAGCCTGGCCATTCGAGGTTGGGGCATGGATATGATCGGCAAGATCAATCCTCCATCAAGCAAAGGCCACATGTGGATTTTGGCCATTACTGATTATTTCACTAAATGGGTGGAAGCTGTCCCGATGAAGTCAGTGAACTCAAAGGATGTTATCAATTTTGTGAAAGAACATGTCATCCATAGATTCGGGATTCCCCAAACTATCACGACCGATGGAGGTTCGGTCTTCATTTCTCACGAGTTTAGAAAGTTCTGTGAGGACACGGGGATTAAGCTGATTAGATCATCTCCATACTATGCTCAAGCAAACGGGCAAGCCGAAGCATCCAACAAGAGCCTTATCAAGCTGATTAAGAGGAAAGTCGACGAGCACCCTAGGCGTTGGCACGAGGTTCTGTCAGAGGCTTTATGGGCTTATCGCATGTCATGCCATGGAGCGATAAAAACCTCGCCATACCATCTAGTCTATGGACAAGAAGCCGTATTGCCTTGGGAAATTACGGCTGGATCGAGACGTGTCACTTTTCAGAACAATCTAACAACTGAAGAATATGCAACCCTGATGAGTGACAGTGTTGAGGATTTAACCGAGCTCAGGCTGTGGTCGCTTGAGAAAATCAAAGAGAACAAGGCCAAGGTAGCTCGTGCATATAACAAGAAAGTGAGACCAAAGGAGTTCCACGTTGGCGATCTGGTATGGGAAGCTATGTTGCCATTAGGGACTAAGGATGCAACATATGGTAAATGGTCTCCAAATTGGCACGGGCCATACAGGGTCGATCAGGTTTTAAGAGGGAACGCGTACATGCTTGAGGAGCTCGACGGCGTAAAATTCCCAGTGGCTGTCAACGGCCAACATCTCAAGAAATATTTCCCAAGCATGTGGGATGATGGACAGTGAAATGTGGGGGCCGATACATGAAATCGGCCAAATAAAAAACAAAATATATAGCCGATGCACAGTCATCGACTCTAGAGGTTCAAATCATACAAGCGATGCGGTTTACATAAACGAGCTCATCAAGAAATGCCTCAAGGCGTGGGCGTCGACGGACACGATCCACCTCGGCGATCTCGGCTTCGTCATCTTCGTCCTTGCCCATCACTAGATGCTTGTTCAGGGCACGTATTTCTGCCTGATCGGTCTTCAGTTGAGCTTTGAGGCCTTCTGCCTCGTCTTGGGAGCGGGCGATGGATTCTTCCTTGTCGCGAATGAGCTGTTTAGTCGCCCGGACCTTCTCTTCAAGATCTTCCAACTCCCTTTTCAAGGATGCAAGCTCGGCGGTACTGACAGAGGTGTCAGTTTTGGCATCCAGGGTCGCCTTTTTTCGTTGAGCTGTTGGCATCTGTCTGCGATATTGGCCTTCAGTGGAAGTTGGGCGCGGCGCAGACTGATCCTCTCACGAGCTAACTTCACCCTTGACCCGTAGAAAGACAGGGTTACAACTGGCCAAAGCTTCACCTGGAATGCTACTGGGAGTTGGTCTTTTATTTCAGCCAGAACGCTCTTCACCTTCTCAGAACCCTCGATCAACTCTTCGATCGGGGAGGACAGCAGGGCTTTAAGACGCTGGAATTAAGGTGGAACAGCCCTGGCTCGTGGTTCATCATCAGCAACTGAGGGAGTTGGTTCGATGGATTCAGGGTCGAACGTCAGCAAACCTGAAATATCACAACTCTGGCAGCCCGAAAAAGCGTCAGTATGCGTCCAAACATGTAAGGATGAGCCGAAAGAAGCTAACGTACCTCCCCTAAGATCGAGGGGATAGCAGATGAGGAGACGATCGGCTTGTGTGTGGTTGCTGGGGGCTTGGCCAAAGTGGTAGCCGTTTCATCTGCACCTTCGGGGATTGCTAGATCCGGCTTGGTTAAAGGCATCGGCATTGCCCCAGCTTTCCCACTAGAAACGTCAGTCGTCTGCATGGAAGGTGTTTAGCCGATATGAATGATGATGAATCAGCAGATAAAAAGAAGTAAGTGGCAAGAGCATGAAGGGTGGTGATTTTCGAAACCTCCTGGCTCGACGAAGAAGCTTGCAGTCCCTTGCGAGCCCTCTTGGGACCTGACAATGGCCCGCCTCGGGTGCTCGAGGCGAGGTTCAAGAACAGACCTTTTCCTGGAAGCCGATGGTGGTGAATCTGGCTGGCTCAGTGTGATGGTCCTCTCAGAATCTGTCGGGCCCAGTTCTCCTTGATTGGTCTGAGTGTCCTCGCTGGAGGTGTCTTCGACGGAAGCCTGTAAAAAAGGAGAACCAGTGAGCACGAGCATGTCTGCAAGAATGGAAGAATGAGAAGGATCGACCAAGGCATGGATCATCCTACATGCGAGCTTTCTGGAGAAGGGCTCCGGCGCCTCAAGGTCTTCCTGGCAGCTACCTTCCTCGCCATCGTTCTTGTTTTAGTTGGAACTCGAGGGGCAGCTGACTTAGAGGTTGTTGGGTTCTTGGAAGCCGATTGTGGTGATATCGGTTGTTTCTGCATTATGACCTTTTTCAGAGGTGGCGAGTTTTTGCAGAAAAGAACCACAGGAGCTGGCGGAAAGAACTCGAAGGGGGAGCCATCACGTGCGTGGGTTCAGGCCATCTTGTTGCAAAGAGAAAGAGTGGGTTAGTAGAAGAATCATTTGTGAGCTGCATCAAGAAAATTTACAAGTAGTGGTACTGCTCCACGGGATGTCATAGTCAGCATCGAGCTGTTTCAGCAACGGTCCCAGAGCTCTCCTGAAGGCGTGAGTCTTCCACATCGACCACCAGTCTTCAAAGCCATCGGTTGATGAGGCGAAGGTGAGGTCGTTGGGAATTGGGATGGTCAGAGTGTCGAAGAAGGAATAACACCTTTGGCTGGTAAGAGGATCAGGCAGGTCGGCTCTGCTCTCTGTAAGATGGTGGAGAAAGAAATGGGGAGGTACTTGTCCAAGGCCAAATTGCCGAGCCACTACGACTGGCTGGTAGAATTCATACCCAGGCTTGATTATTCTGTTGGATGTACTCATGCCAACTGGAAGGAAACATGGACGGATCACAGTGGAAAAGAGTTGCCGAGTGCTGGTGTCATCGGCAAAGTTGTCCAGCCTGAAGGAGATTGGATTTTCAAAATGTTCCGATTCTTCCATGTAAGGAAAAAAGGTAGGATTGTCCAGGCCTTGAAAGAAAATGCTGAACCACTTGGATGCTTCCTGAGGGATCAGTTTACTACCTGGCAGTCTATACAAGGCTTGGCCGTAGCTGGTGCATCTGATCTGCTTCCCTTTGACATCTGGAAAGGTGCAACTCGCCAAAAGGGGGAAGTTTGGGACGTGGTTTTGGAAATACAGCTGAGCCCATAGCTGAATGAACCACCAAGGACCTCCTGTTTTGACTGCTATGCCAGAAAACAGTTTGGCAGACATCAACTGGAGATATCGATAGACCTCTCCAAGGAACAGTTTACCGATGCCAAGTTGAGTGCCTTTAGCAAGCTCGTAGGCTAAGGAGAGATAATTCTTGGTTGGAGCAAGGGAAGGACCACAGAATATGAAATGTTCCAGCCAGAAGTTGAGAAAGGCTGTGTGTTCTTTCTCTGTGACAGGGCCCTTTGTTTTCATATGGCGTTGGAGGTAGGCACCCCGGTTAGGCAAATTGCTTTTAGAAGACAGTTTGTAGGGGACCTTGGTCAGTTTAAAAGCAGAGGGGCTGGGTGATGTAACATCCAGGCCAGTAATCATCACCACGTCTAACAGAGTTGGTGACATGGGGCCATGACCGAACATGAAACAGTTCAGAGCATCAGACCATAAGTAGCCGATGGTTTTTAGAAGATTCTCATGTTTCTCAAGAGGAGACAATGACAAATGCAAGGCATCGGCTATTCCCGTGGTTTCCCATTGGGATTGGTAAGCTCTAGCTACCCTACTGAACCAAGAAACCCAATGTTCAGGGGGATTAGGCCAGGCTCGCAAGTAGTCGGCCCAAGAGTTCAGATCTAGGTCTTGGCTTACAAAGGGGATTCTGTTTGCTTCGCAAGAGATCAGATGGGCAGGACTAGATTCTGTACGAGGGCCAAGACAGAGAGAATTTGGGAGAGAAGGATGCGGCAGCAGAATGTCTGAAACCTAAAAAATTTTAATGGTGGAATAAGACATTAATTCAGGTGTTCGCCATTAATTCTAGCATCGCGTTCAGACTGCGAGGAGTAGGCGTACCTTCAGACCGAAGACCTCTGGGTTGGTGTTGGACGATTCCGCCATCTAGTTTGCCGGCGGAGATGGATCTATGCAGTTGGGGATCGAGGGTTCTTGTCGCTGTGAGCTCAATCTAGTCGGTGGGCAATTGGAGATCTGGGTCGCCCCTTTTTGAAGAGGGTCGCAGGTTACCGTTTGAAACTGGAAAGTGGACTATCAGATTTGCCTAAGTATGCGACCAAGTTTTGACCTTGTCAACGTTTTTGGGAAAGCCGATGTGTTGCCATCGGCTCTTTGAGTTTTGACTTGTTTGACTGTATGAACGCAGTGTGGTGAAAGCCAATACAGTACTATCGGCTTCTGGAGCATCGACCTATTTTGACTATCGGCGAAATTGGGTCGGAAAAGCAATCTTCGAGTTGGAAAAGTAATCTTCGTTCATTCAAAAGCTGATTGCTTACAAGGCTGATTGCTTACAAAAGGAAACCTACTACTACTACTACTACTAGTTCCTAATCTAGAGGCCGAGGTCGTCATTGTCTTCGCCATTGCCTTGTTGTCGTCGGTATTCTTGCCGTCGTCTTATTCTTCTTCTTTGAAGATGCCAGGGCCTCCTCGTCCTCGTCGTCTTCGTGTCCTCGCTGGACCGGCGGAAGCGCTTCACCGCGGGTACTGCCGGAGGAGGTGCCTCGTCGGAGGATTCGCCGTCGTGACCCGGCGTTGTCGCTGCTCTTCGCCTCCGTTCCCGTCGAGGAATCGCAGTCCCTCGCCGTCGGTCGAGGGACGTCGTCCTCCGACCAAGCGCGAAATCCCAATCCTCTCGTCCCACCATTGTGGGCGAGAGTCTCATCTGCCGCCCGTGGTAGTGCTCCGGCGTCGGCTCCCGGTCGCTAATGGTGTTGGAAGACTGGGAGGAACGGGCGGAAGAAGAGGAGGCCATGGCGGAGGAAGAGGGTTTTTTCGGCGGAGGAAGAGGGTTTTCTGGCTACTGGAGGAAGATGGGGACTGCAAACTGCTCAGATGAATTTAAATAAGGGGAATAGTGGGAGGCGGTTCAATGCCGTAGCGGTTTCCCAGAATGTGCTGTCGAAATCGTCAAATCATGCACTGCGAAGGAGTTGAGAAGACAGGGCATCATGATGAGGGGGTGGCGTGACGATTCTGCTCTGCAACGCGTAACCCGATGTAAAAAAAAAGAGGGGGAAGAAAAAACATCAACAGAGTGGTTTTGGAATTATTATTGCCAAAACCAGGGGGGCATGTGTTATCGCCATATTTTGGCCGAAGGAGGAGATGGGCCGTAATCAAGATGGGCTTGGAAGATACGTATATGCAACGTGTTGTTGAATCGGCCTTGTACGTGGATTTGGGCTAAATTGCCCGTGTATCTGTATATTGTAGTAGGTTACGTTTCGGTTTAGGTAAGAGATAGAGTTGTAGAGTTATTCCAAAGATAGAAAGTCTCCGGACTATAAATATGTACCTAAGGTTATCGAGAAAAGGAGGACAATCACGTTCACAACAAACACAATCTCGGCGAATCGCCACCCCTTGTTTCTAGGGTTTCTTTCGGGTAAGTGTCATGCTGCCTAGATCGCATCTTGCGATCTAGGCAGTATTTGCTTATGCGTTATTTGGTGTTACTCGTACTGAAGCCTTGTTGATGGCGAGTAACACTACTATCATAGATTTGTTTAGGTTAGCATCGGTACTTTTCACTATGATTTGTTAGGTTGTGCTACCTCTAGTTACCTCGCTACCTTTGCACCTTTTCCCAAGTGCAAGGGTAGCATCTTTCTTGATCTTTACTTAGTTGATTCGATCTGTTATGGTTGTGCCTTGTTTTCCAAGGTTTAGTTTAATATCCACGTAGTCAGGCCTTGCAAACGGGTTGAACGATCCAGTAGTACGTAAGGATATGGTTTGCTAGTTCAAGAGGAGTTGTTCCGGTAATTGATTTTACGTCGGTTGTTAGGCCTCCTCTAGGGTTAGTTTTCTATCATCTTTTGTATCTACCAGGCTCAATGACGTGTAGGACGTTCCAATTACGTGGTGAAAACGTTAAACTGTCGTAGATCGATTTAACTTGTAATGATGAAGCAAAACCCCATGTTATCGTAGATCTAATGCAGATCCATGGGATAATCGGCTCTAGGAGCCGATTCACAGGGAAACCTGGGAGCCGGTCACGGCTCGAATTTTACGTATACTTGTTTACCATGCAGGAAACTGATCGAAGCAATCCATCACCTTCCTGACCAGGTATAGGTCAGGTGGCACGCCCTTGAACCAAGCCAGGACGTGTGCCGGAGTTTTGCGGGCCGTTGCCCGAGGGACCAGGGCCCACCAGCAGTTCTGGGAGCCTCCCGGCTCTTCGTGTTGCTCGTCGCTGCTCGCCGGTGGGTTTTGACAGGCAACACACAGTAGATAGACATTGGGTCCAACGCACTAGGAACCACACCCAGCTCTGTAATGAACTCTTTCATCCATATCGCTTCTTGTGAAGCCTCCGAAGCAGCCATGTATTCCGATTCAGTTGAAGATCTCGCCACAACGCTTTGCTTTGCACTCCTCCAGCTAACTGCTGCACCATTCAAAATAAATATGTATCCAGACTGTGATTTAGAATCATCCGGATCGATGTTCCAACTAGCATCGGTGTAACCATTAACAACGATTTGTTCATAACCTCCATAAGAAAGAACCATATCCTTAGTTCTTCTCAAGTACTTAAGGATGTTTTTGACCGCTGTCCAATGATCCACTCCTGGATCACTTTGATATCTGCTAGTTAAACTAACAGCATATGCAATGTCGGGTCTAGTACATAGCATGGCATACATTAGAGATCCTATGGCTGAGGCATAGGGAGTCTTACTCATCCTTTCTCTATCTTCTGCCGATGTCGGACTTTGAGTTTTACTCAAGGTCGTATTGGGCAACATGGGCAAGAACCCTTTCTTGCTTTCTTCCATTCCAAACCTCTTTAGAACTTTGTCCAAATATGTACTCTGTGACAATGATATTTGGCGTTTCGATCTATCTCTATAAATCTTTATGCCTAATATGTAAGATGCTTCGCCAAGATCCTTCATTGAAAAACTATTATTCAAATATTCCTTGGCACTATTAAGAAGGTCTACATCATTCCCAATCAACAATATGTCATCCACATATAGTATTAAGAATGCTACAGAGCTCCCACTCACTTTCTTGTAAATACAAGCTTCTCCATAAGTTTGTATAACACCAAAACTTTTGATCACCTTATCAAAACGTTGATTCCAACTTCGAGATGCTTGCTTCAATCCATAGATGGACCGTTGAAGTTTGCATACCTTGTTAGCATCTTTAGGATCGATAAAACCTTTGGGTTGTATCATATACAACTCTTCATCAATATCTCCATTGAGGAATGCTGTTTTGACATCCATCTTCCATATCTCATAATCATAATATGCAGTGATTGCTAACATAATCCTCACAGACTTTAGCTTCGCTACTGGTGAGAAAGTCTCATCGTAGTCAACTCCTTGAATTTGTCGAAACCCTTTTGCGACAAGTCGAGCTTTATAGACAGTAACATTACCATCAGCATCTGTTTTCTTCTTAAAAATCCATTTGTTCTCGACAGCCTTTCGGCCATCCGGTAAGTCCACCAAAGTCCATACTTGGTTTTCGTACATGGATCCAATCTCGGATTTCATGGATTCTTGCCATTTATTGGAATCTGGGCTCATCATCGCTTCCTCATATGTCTCGGGGTCATCGGTGTTGTCTACCAACATGACACTCATAACGGGATCATACCAATGCAGGTGGTACGAGTTCGTTGACCTCCGAGGCTCTGAGCAACTTCAACCGAAGTTTCATGATCACCATCATTAGCTTCCTCTCTTATTGGTGCAGGCACCACAGAACTTCTTCCGGTCTGCGCTACTCTCAATTCGAGAGAAGGTTCGACAACCTCGTCGAGTTCTACTTTCCTTCCAGTCACTTCTTTTGAGAGAAATTCCTTCTCTAGAAAGGATCCATTCTTGGCAACGAAGATTTTGCCTTCGGATCTATGATAGAAGGTATACCCAATAGTTTCCTTCGGGTATCCTATGAAGACGCATTTTTCCGCTTTGGGTTCAAGCTTGTCCGGCTGTAACTTCTTTACATAGGCTTCGCATCCCCAAACTTTAAGGAACGACAATCTAGGTTTCTTCCGAAACCATAATTCATACGGTGTCGTTTCAACGGATTTAGACGGTGCCCTATTTAAAGTGAATGCGGCTGTTTCTAATGCATAACCCTAAAATGATAGCGGTAAATCTGTAAGTGACATCATAGAACGAACCATATCTAAGAGAGTTCGATTACGACGTTCGGACACACCATTACGCTGTGGTGTTCCCGGCGGTGTCAATTGTGAAAGTATTCTGCATTTCTTTAAATGCTCGCCAAACTCATAACTTAGATATTCACTTCCACGATCAGAACGTAGAAATTTAATCTTCTTGTTACGTTGATTCTCTACCTCACTTTGAAACTCCTTAAACTTCTCGAACGTTTCGGACTTATGTTTCATGAAATAGATATACCCATATCTACTCAAGTCATCCGTGAAGGTAAGAACATAACGATAACCACCGCGCGATGCTACACTCATTGGACCACACACATCGGTATGTATGATTTCCAATAAGTCCATAGCTCGCTCCATCATACCAGAAAATGGAGTCTTAGTCATTTTTCCCATCAGACATGCTTCGCATATTTCAAGTGATTTCAAAATCAAGTGATTCAAGAAGTCCATCGGAATGGAGTTTCTTCATACGCTTCACTCCAATGTGACCAAGACGACAGTGCCACATATAGGTCGAATTATCGCTTGATTTCAAACGTTTAGCCTCAATGTTGTTGATATGTGTATTTCCACTATCGAGATTCAATAAGAATAGACCATCTATCAAAGGTGCATGTGCATAAAACATATTACTCATATAAATCGAACAACCATTATTCTCTGACTTAAATAAGTAACCGTCTCGCAATAAACAAGATCCTGATATAATGTTCATGCTCAACACAGGCACTAAATAACAATTATTTAAGTGTAAAACTAATCCCGATGGTAGATGAAGGGGTAGCGTGCCGACCGCGATCACATCAACCTTTGATCCATTTCCCACGCGCATCGTCACCTCGTTCTTCGCTAGCTTCCGTTTATTCTGCAAAGACTGTTTGAGTTACAAATATGAGCAACCGAACCAAGATCAAATACCGTGCACTACTACAGTACTAGTGAGATACACATCAATAACATGTATATCGGATATACCTTTCTTCTTGATGTTGCCGTTCTTGAGATCCGCCAAGTACTTTGGGCAATTCGCTTCGAGGACCTTCTCCCTTGTAGTAAAGCACTCGATGTCGGGCTTGGGTCCAGCCTTGGTCTTCTTCCGGCGTGGTAACTTTCTTACCACCCTTCTTGAAGTGTCCCTTTGCTTAGACTTGCCTTTCTTGAATTTGGTGGTCTTATTGACCAACAACACTTGGTGCTCTTTCTTGATCTCCACTTCGCAGACTTTAACATAGCAAACAGTTACGGCAACTCTTTGTTCATGTTCGCATGTTGTAGTTCATCACAAAGTTCTTGTAACTTGGTGGTAGTGATTGGAGGACACGGTAAATCCCCAAAGCATTAGGAATCACTATACCCAAGCTTTGAAGTTTGTTTGCGTGCCCGGACATCTTAAGCACATGCTCACCGACGTGAGCTGCCCTCTTCCATCTTGCAGTTAAAGAACTTTTGAAGCCTCATAGCTTTCAATTGCGCATGAGTCTCAAAAATCAATTTGAGATCCTCGACAATATCATATGGGTCTGAATTCTCAAACTTTTTTCTCAAGCTCCGATTCCAAACCATACAAGCACACATCGAACTATATGGAGTACCGATTCTTCCGAGCGAGGTAAACATTCTTTACTTCATCGGGAGCATCACCGCAGTGGGTCACCAATGTGCATCCAAAGACATAGGTCAAATTACCATTGTGAGGAGAATCCTCAAATTGCGGAACCAATCCATGGTTGCTTCCATTGTTTTTCAACTTTTCTTTCTCTAGGAGCATTAAAATTGATGGTAGGGGATGCCATTGATCTACAACATATTTGCAATAGTTTAGACTAAGTTTATGACAAATTGAGTTCAAATTAATTAATGAAATTAAACTAGGTGAACTCCCACTCAAAACAACATCCCTCACATTGTTTTAGTGATCACACGAACCAAATCCACTACATCAACACCGATCATCACGAGAGTTGATATAGTTTCAATGGCGAACAATCGTCATGTTCATCATGTCTACTACATGATTCATGCTTTACCTTTCGGTGATCCGTGTTCGAGACCATGTCCATACATGCTAGGCTCTCGTCAAGATCAAACCTTAGTTTCCGCATGAGCAAATCTAGCTTGCTCACGTTGTATACACTTGCGTAATCTAACACACCCGATCATCACGTGGTGCTTGAAACAACAAGCTTTATAGCGGTGCTAACTGAGGGTGAACACTTTATGACTTCAAATTCATGTGCATGAGGGATCATCTTATAATGCTACCATCGTCTACTAAGCAATACAAGATGCATAAAGGATTAACATCACATGCAATTCAATAATATGTGATATGATATGGCCTTTCTTCTTTGTGCTTCCGATCTCCATCTTCAAGCACGAACATGATCTCCATCATCACGGCATTGCATCAAGGTCAATGACGCTTCTCCATGGTTGTCGCCCACCGGCTTCAACTATTACAACTACTTTGAATAGACACGGGTCTTAACATAAATTAAAGACAACCATATGGCTCCGGCGGTTGCCAACTTACAATAAGGAACATTGCATACATCAAATATAATCACAATCATGGCCATATCACATCACTTGACACCCCTGCAAAACAAAGTTAGACGCCACTACTTTCTTTGCATATTTTACGTGGTTTGGGGCTTTCAATAAGTGTCGTTCTAACTTACGAACAAGAACCACAACATTGATACTAGCATTGTTGATCACCCATTGTAAATTGGATCTTAACTATGCTAGGAGAAACAGGCACCCGCAAAGCCACTTATGCAATACAAGTTGCATGTCAAGCGTGGAGCAAGTCTCATGAACGATGTCATGTAAGGTTAGCCCGGGCCGCTTCATCCCAACATACCGCAAGATGCAAAGTACATAAGAAGCAATCGACAATAAAAGCATCAACGCCCACAATGACCATTGTGTTCTACTCGTCAAAGAAATCTACATATAGACACGGCTCGATACCCTTTGTGGGGTTCGTAGCATGGAAAACAAAAATTTTCTATCGCATACAAACAAACAAGCCAAGATCTATCTACTAGATTGTAGCAACGAGTCGATGGAATAACTTACCCTCGAAGATTCCAAAGTGTTTAACGAGGCGGATTCGTGGGTGATGTAGTCGTACTCTTCCCGATCTCAAGATCGTGTGGACGATCCTTCCGCCATGCTGCGTTCGGCGCTTCCGCATCGGTCACATGTTCGGTACTCGTGAAGACCTTCCTCTCCTTGTTCCAGCAGTGGAGGTTGTAGCACTCTCCTCGATTCCGGCAACGTGGCGTGGTACCGAAGTAGAGGGAGATCCCATGAGCCGCCTTAAGCGGGCGAGTATGGTGGAGTATGAGAGAGAGAGCTATTAGTGGTCTAGATTTTAGACACACCAATTAGAAGGCTCTAAACCAAGGCTAGGGCAATTAGAAGCTCTAAACCAAAGCGGCTCTAAACCGAGATTAGAGGATAGGAACTTGTGTGTCTAGAGGAGGAGGCCCTGCCCTCCTTTTATAGGTGGGAGGGGCGGCCAGGGAGGAGTCCCTCCCAAGTCGCCCTGGTTGGCGGCTTGGAGGACTCCTCCCCAAGTCGGTTCCAACCACCTCTTGCTTGTTTCCACAGTTTCTTGTTTTAGCCGTTTGACTTTTAAACTGGCCATTTGACTTTTCTGTTTTTGATTCAATTTAATCCTTTATTTGGAACAGCAAGAACACTTAGTACATGATGCAATCATTCAATATGTAATGACACATTCATGTACCTCCCCCCAGTCTTGGACAATCCGAACCTTCTAGAACATTCCCGATGAAAACACGGAATCATTCCCGAACTCAAACGGACTTTCCTTATATGAATCTTATTCTCCGGACCATTCCGGATCACCTCGTGATATCCCATATCCCATCCGAGACTCGAACAACATTGGTCTCTTTCTCATAATACCATAACTACTCAAAACAACGTCGAATCCTTAAGTGTGTCTCCCTACGGTTCGTGAATTATGCGGACATGATCGAGACACTTCTCCGAACAATAACCAATAGAGGAATCTGGAAATTCATATGGCTCCCACATATTTCTATTATTACTTTGCGATCGAATGAACCACTTACATACGATACCAATTCCCTTTGTCTCACGATAGTTTACTTATCCGAGGTTATGATCGTCGGTATCTCTGCATACCTAGTTCAACCTCGTTACTGATAAGTACTCTTTTCTCGTTCCCGTGATATGTGATCCCTTGTGATCCAGTCACATGCTTGCAAGCTAATTGGATGACATTCCACCGAGAGGGCCCAGAGTATATCTATCCGTCATATGGATGGACAAATCCCTCTTGATCCATGTGTTTCACACAATACTTTCCGAACACTCGATGCCACCTTTATAGACACCCATTGACGGTGGGGTGTTTGATGTCATCAAAGCATCCATCCGGTAAAGGTGATATGCATGATCTCATGGTCGAAGGAATTAGGTTACTATGTATCGTAAAGCATATAGCAATTGAACTATTGAAATGACTTGATCTTTATGCTACGCTTATCTATAGGAGTATGTCCACCATATCATTCTCCTAACGATATGATCTTGTTGTTGATAACATATCAATGTTCATGATAGGGAAACCACAATCATTAATCAACCAACAAGCTAGTGAAGTATAGAGGCTATACTAGGGACTTCAAATTAAGTTTACAAATCACACAAGTATTAATGTTTCCTTGTTAATACTATTATAGCATGAATGTAAACATTTATCATAAACACAAAGATATAATAATAACTACATTTATTATTGCCTCTAGGGCATATCTCCAACACTACCACATACAGTGTCTGTCTGAACAACATATGGGGGAACCATTTAGGTTTCAGTTAGTCCCCCCACCCTGCGCGCACGCCAACATTCCCCTTCTTCCTCACTCTAGTCCCGGCGATGGCCGCGGCAACCCCCGACGATGACGGTGGCAGGAGCGGAGGCGGAGATTCTTCCGCACGCATAAAAAATTCATGCCCGCCCTTTGGCGGCGGCACCATCATGCGAGGCACTCCAAGTGCGACCGTGGCTTTACGGCCGTTGATGCAGGCGTTGACGGCGGAGGCAAGGTCGGCCGCAGCTCTAGGTCGGTACTTGTCACCGTCAAAAATAAGCCACCGGTGGGCCTCCTCCTTAGGTGGTGTCGAGTAAGTTCCTGGCTTCCCCCTCTTCGGTTCAGACACGTGCTGAGACAATTTCTTGGTTGATTTTGACTAGATTTAGGTTAACTATAACTAGATTTAGCAAGATCTGCATACTTGCTGAGCTTTGTCCAAAGATTTTCTAGTATCTAAATTATGCAATTATTGTGGCAGATCACTGTGAGAGTGAAATCAATTGATTAATGTATTGTGTATCACTATCAATTATTGTGGATAATACTGTTATTTTAATTATGTAATTCAACAATGTTAATATTCCAATGTGCATATTTTAGGGCATAGTTAGCTAAACATTTGTGCATTTCAATTTTGATAGCCTTGATGACGATGTTTGGGAGATCAGATTCAACTTTCCCGGGGAAGACAACTTGTAAAGGACACTATGCAAATTTGGCATAACAAGAATGAATTTGTTAGCTCTGATAGATGCTCACGGTTATGGGTTAATGGACAACATGTACCATGTCAAACAAAAGGGTAAATGAAAGGATGGGATGCAACTAATTGACAACATGGCCAACATACTTGATATGCTTGACATGTATGAGGAGGAGAAGGTTCTTAACATCACAGTTGTGAAGAAGAATGCAATATGGCTAGCTTATCTGAACATTGATGAAGTAGAGGCAGGAGTGTTGACTGAGCCAGTAAAGTTTTCAGTTGACAGTGCAGGAGTGAACTATATTTCAGGTGATGATGACATTGTTCATGTTGATGTGGACATTTCAAATGTGCTCTTCTTTGGCACCCAAGAGAGCTCCAATTTCAAGAAAGGAAAACATGCTATCCTTGTTGATGTCATATCTGATGACGATGACTTCCATTATCCATGTCAGTACAACCCTGAAGACCACAACAAGATGGTTGCAGAAGAAATAAAACTAATGAAGAAATTGAAGAGGCAGAAAAAGGAAAAGGAACTAGATCCCGAGTATGCTGAAATACTAGATAGAGCAGCAGAAAAAGCGAAGAGATGACCCTTTTCTGCACTTTGAAGGGGATACATTTGTGGAGGAAATGTTTGAAGCTAACGATAAATAAAGTGACAGTGATGGTGAGGAAATTCCTGAATCATACTATTTTCCAAAGAGGATGAAGCCAATGAGGCCAGGCCCAACTAGTAGATCTCACCATGAAATAGAGGAAGTTCAAATGGAAGAGTTCATACCATCAAGTGATGATGAGAGCAACCCAGCTAATGTGGAAGAGAGTGATGATGATGGCAATGTACTTGAATTCACACTTCCTTCAGGAAGGAAGAGGAAGCTGAAGAAGTTCAAGATGATGGTTTGGTATGATCCCAATAGGTTTGGCACTCATGAGCAATTCTGCATCAAGTTGTGCTTCAATGATGTGTACTAGTTCAGCGTAGCACTCAGAAATTTTGCCTAGATGAGGAACTTTCATTATCACATGAACTGTAGTCATATGATCATTATTTGGTGCACTGAAGAAGGAAAGAAACATGGATGTCAATTCTATCTAAGTGCCTCTAAGATTGCACATGAGAAGACATTTTGCATAAGGAAGTTTAGGTCTTAGCACACTTGCATACCTCATGGGGAGAACACCGGAGTGACCATTGACTGGCTAGCTGCCCAATCTGAGCAAGAAATAAGAGTAGACCTAAACACCTGTGTTGATACCTTGATTGACAACACAAAGCAGAAGTATGGAGTGGAAGTGGAAAGTAGCAAAGCACATAGGGCTAGGAGGAAGGCATTTTCTACTGTGATTGTAGATCAGAAGGCACAATACACCATGTGTGGCATCCCGCAAAAACCACTACTAGAAAATCGCGTTGTTTTTGTGCATTGCATCATCATGACCGCATGCTCATGTCATCATGCCACATTGCGTTTGAGCATCGTCACCATCTTGCATTTGCTTGCATAAAATTATTCGCAGAAAAACCTGTTTGTGTTTTCTAAACGCCTCGTTCTTATTCAAACGCAAACCCGGGTCCCCGGATTATTTTTGTTTTGTCCGCTATCGGGTTGTAAAAGCCCCGTGTTAAACAAATAAAATGTTAAATTATTTTAGTGGGGCGATCGAACGGGCCGATTCGACCCGAACGACCACCCCAGAATAAACGGTCCATTTTAATCGGTCCGCCTAAATTCCTACACATACCCAACCTAGTCTACCCACCCCTCCAGCCACCTCACCCCAACCAATAATCTGCCGCCACATCACCCTTGGCCATCCCCCCTCCAGTCAAAAGCTGCCACGTCACCCCTGAACAAACCCACACCCCCCAGACCGACCCACACGCTGCCACACAGCCGGCCCCACCGATCCCTGCCCACACAACACCACACACCACACGCACTCCCCACAGCAGCCACCCACCCCATTTTCCTCCCTGACGCGCGGGCCCCACCGCGTGGCCACCTGCCCACGTCCCCACCTGGGCGCGAGCCCCAGCAACCCCGACAGCCCCTGGCCCACCACGTTCCTCTCGCCCGCTCCCCCTCCGCTCTCCTCGCTCAGCCGCGTTCCCCCCGCTCGCCATCCTCTCCGCCCCGGCCCCGCCAGAACCCGCCTCCGGCGACACCCCCACCTCCTCCCTCGCTCCGTCGCCCCATGTTGCGCCGCCGCCGCTCCCTCTCTGGCTCTCCGCTGCCGCCCTGTGGGCCCCCGCCTCCTCGCCGCGGCCTCATCTCCCTCCCGCTCTTCTTCTCTGTCGCCCAACCGCCTCGCCTCCGCTTTGGCCGTCGCCGGCCGCCGCCTCCTCGGCCATCCTCCCTAGCCGCTCCTCACGCGTGCCCGCCAGGCCCCCCTCTTCTCCGAGCGACGCCGGCCCCCCCTCCAGCGCCGCCGGGTCCCGCGAGCTCCTCGGCCCCGCCTTCTTCCCCGACGCCGGCGTCGCGCCCTTCGCCTTGATGCCGCGTCGCGCTTCGCCCGCGCCCGAGCCGCCGAGATCCTCCCTGTCGACCCTCTGCACCGCGCCCGACGCCGTCGCGTCACCGTGCCTCTGGCCAGCACGCCCGCGGCCATCCCCGACTCTACCTCGTCGGCCGGCTACTCCTCAGCAAGCTCGACCGGCTCGCCCTCTGCCACCCCGATGTCCATCGCCTCGCGTTCGCCTTGCGCCCCTCACCGCCTCCCGCCGCGGCCTCGCCTCCAGCGCCGCCCCTCCGTCGGCATCAGAGCACCACGCCGCCAAGCTCGGGCCGGTCGCCGACCGTCGCGGACCATCGCCACCACCCTGCAGGACCGCCTCCGTCGAGCCTGGTCGCCGGCGCGCCTCGCCCAGTTCCGTCTCACCCTGCTGTCGTTCAAGCTCGAGCCACCGTCGCCGACATGTGCTCTGTGGTTTTGTTTCCTGGAGTGTGCACTAGAAGCGACGGGATAGTGTGGTTTGTGGGTTCTTGTAGTCACAAGGAAGATTCAGTGTCGTGGTGGTGCAATGGTATGATGAAGTGGTGTTGTTATCTTGGCAAATTCCAATGCGGCTACAAAGTCGATGAGATGGTGTTGATGTGCGGCCGCAAACCAAGACCTTCCGGCGGATGGGAACGAGATGTCGGACAAGCGCATCAATGTCGTCGATAAGATCTCCTACCCGGATCCCAAGTTCTCCCCGATCAGGAGACCGATCCCGGCGTCCGAAGCCACGAACCCTCAGGATGACAAGTTCTTCACCCAAGGGCGACAAGGCCTTCTTCACGGATTTCAAGACCCCGACATCGAAACGACAAGATCATCGTCATGGAGCTCGAAGACCACATGGGACGACAAGTATTCCGTCATGGACCCGACTGAAGCAAACCCGAAGACCACGGATGCGACAAGACCTACCTCCGCTATCCGAGAACGTTTCCGTCGAACCCGGGACCCCGAACCTCCCCCGGAACCCCAAGTTCGTCGAGACCCCCCCCCCCTAATGTGTGAACCCCTCCCCGAAACACTAATTTTATAATATAATACAATTGTTGCATATCAAATCATTCATCTCGCATGCATATCATGTGGTTTGGGGGCCTTATACCGATTCACCTAATAATTAAATATGGGGCCCATATGCGGGCAAATCTAGCCTTATATTGGCCTCATTTAAATTTGTGTAGCGAACCGGTGCTATCTTTTGCCATGTTAAGACAACATTTAAAATGCAGGGTAGCTAAATAACATGAACCACCTAATTAATTGTCGGGACCCCGGTTCCGCTTAATCTGGCCTAATTGCATCGCACCTTGCCATGTCATGCATCATACATGCATCATGCCGATCTTCTGCCGTTGTATTAAATATTGCATCCGGTGTTTATTCTAGTGTTTTGCTTCTTCGCGGATAAGGCCGTTGAGTTGATGTGAGCTTCGCCCCGATCTTGGGTTGAACCTTCGACAATGTTTTCAGGCGAGCATCTCCCCCTTTCTACCTATCTTACTTTTATAGTATTTATTTCCTCCTGTTGATCTATTGCTATCTGTGTTGCGATGATCTAGTTTCCGTACCCGTGATATTCCCTGCAGCCTCATATTGCCTTGGCCACATCCTATTACCTGTTGTTTGGTAGATAGTTCGACTTGCGCGTCGTAGTCGCTTGCTCCAGTGCTGTTGCGAGTCGTCCAGTGCCACAGTTGTTGATGTATTGCCGCATGTTAATGTTGGAGCTGATCGTAGTTTTACTTATCGTTCACTTTAATTCCTGTTTAACAACTAAAATTGAAGTAAGCAGAGGCATCGGTGGGTGATAGATAATATTTGGTTTCCGAACGCCCACTTGTGTCCCGTAGGACCCCGAGTACTTGATACCTGTTCCTTGATTTATCGCGCTATCCACATCCGGGAGGTATATGGGACCCCCCTGAGCCAGAGCTTGATTCAGTCTTATTTCTTGGGGCCACAAACTAGTTTGAGGTTTTATTTACGATCCTGTACTTATGCCATGCTTTACTGCTTTATTTAAATTGTGCGAGGAGCACCTTTGCTTTATTTAGGTAAGCGGAGTGTTTTCGATATCGACAAGCCCAGCCACACTTTCGGGTTCCCATCGTTTCTACCATTGTCGCAAACCTTGAGTCCGTCTCGGAGCTTGCTTACTTGTTCGGGTCTACTCAATGGGGTGGCCCCTGAAATAATTCTGAATCTGTGATCGCTTAGTCGTGAAAGCCTCATTGGGTTTTGATTTGGTTTTCGAGGTTGATCGGCGTGTGTTGCTATTGGTGCACCCGGCGGGTAAAACTTTTCAAAGCCGTGTCATGGTTATGGACGACTTGGAGCCTGATATCTCGATCATAGACAACTATAACTAAAGTAGTGCTATAAATTTGACTTTATAATGACTAGTAATCGGCTTCACTCTAACGGAATGGCTAAATAAAACTGCCAACAATTGCTTGTTTGGGCGTCGCTTGCGACCATTGTACCTGACTAGTAAGTATTGCAACTACAACGGAATGGCTAAATAAAAGTACCAACAACTGCTGGGTTTGGGTTTATCTCATGCTAATCGTATCTGATTAGTAAGTGCTGCAACTATAACGGAATGGTTAACTAAAATGACCCACTGCTTATTTTATCAGGATGATTACCTAAACCTGACTAGTAATTGCTGCAACGATAACTCAATAACTAAAACTGCCAACGGTGTGAGTTCCTCGGTTGACTTCCTCGATTGGTCTCGAGGGGGAAACACCAGGACGGGTTTGTTTGATGGTAGCATCAGGTTGGTTCCAAATAGATCTTTCTTACCCCTCTCTGATAACCGCCAGTTGTATCGAGTCTCTATAGGTTGTTTAGTGCATGCTGCCGCTGCCGCTCAGTCCACCATACCTATGTAGGCGAGGACCGCCGAATTCTAGTCTCGCCGTGTACTGGCCTCGATCTTGACTCCTCTTTTCCTTTGCCCTTTGTCGGCACCCCTTTTGTTTAAGCAGGTTTTGAGATCGACGTCGTTAGCGGGGTTACCCTTCCGGCTTGGCCTGGGCAGGGTTATGGACGCCATTGGTTATTCTTCAGGGCTCTTAGCCCCATTTGCATCTTGTCCGTAGTCGGACGCTCTATCCTTTCAAGGTGATTTGGATCTTTGTATATTATATCTGTATTCTTGACTCTTTGAGTCGCTGTTATATATATCTGTTCTGTGGGTCCCATCGAGGACTGTTGTGTAATGTTATTACTTCGTTTTCCACCCGCACGAAAGTGCCTGGTGGGCATCTTTGAATCGTTTCTATGCGGGTTTGGCGGGTTTCGCTAAAACTTGCATAGGTCCGATTCTGAGGGTGTTACAGAGTGGTATCAGAGCTCAGCAGTTGCGATACCCCACAAGTCCAGCCTGTAGGATAACCTAGCTAACGGCCGAAGTAGAGTGTCAAAACTATTTTTGCAAAATCGGTTGGATAGTTCTGGTTAGGTCTGATTTTTATTCCTTACCCCTCTGCTATTCTCCTCTTCCCTCTACGTGTTTTGAATCCGCTCTCTTCTTTTTATTCGAGTCCAGGAATTCTCGTGGTTGGGTTTTCGTCGTACCTTAGGGTTTTCGCTTCCTCCTCTGATAACGGTGATCTATCATCCGGTGTTCAAGTTGCCTGAGGAATCCGTCTGCTACGGTACCATTCTTTGTTCCTTGTTTGTGCCTTCCGGTGTTTTCCGACGCGACGACATCACCTACGCCAGATCCGATGTAGAGTCTGCATCACTCCTTTGTTCCGAACCTCGCTTGTCGAGATCTTCAGTCTAATTCCGAGAGTTGGTTGCACAATCTGCCTATTCGCGTGCAGAGGAATGGTTTGAGTGCGGGATGGAGTAGCTACCATACCACTACTCTTATCATTCTCTCTTGTACATCGAATCAGTGGACCCAGCAGTTTTACTCCGTCCACGGAAGTTAGGGGTGGCTTTATTTGTTGATGCCTCTACCTTCGACCTTTTGTTCCGGAGTGTTCTCTCGACGACCACGGACAACGACCTCTTGTTAGTGGTGTCGCGAGGATCTACACGACGCGGGAAGATGCAGATCGCCGACCTTCCTTCCGGTACCATGAGGCGGATCTCGAGGGCGAGATCCATTGTTAGTGGTGTCGAATTGTGGCATCCCGCAAAAACCACTACTAGAAAATCGCGTTGTTTTTGTGCATTGCATCATCATGACCGCATGCTCATGTCATCATGCCACATTGCATTTGAGCATCGTCACCATCTTGCATTTGCTTGCATAAAATTATTCGCAGAAAAACCTGTTTGTGTTTTCTAAACACCCCGTTCTTATTCAAACGCAAACCCGGGTCCCCGAATTATTTTTGTTTTGTCCGCTATCGGGTTGTAAAAGCCCCGTGTTAAACAAATAAAATGTTAAATTATTTTAGTGGGGCGGTCGAACGGGCCGATTCGACCCGAACGACCATCCCAGAATAAACGGTCCATTTTAATCGGTCCGCCTAAATTCCTACACATACCCAACCTAGTCTACCCACCCCTCCAGCCACCTCACCCCAACCAATAATCTGCCGCCACATCACCCTTGGCCATCCCCCCTCCAGTCAAAAGCTGCCACGTCACCCCTGAACAAACCCACACCCCCCAGACCGACCCACACGCTGCCACACAGCCGGCCCCACCGATCCCTGCCCACACAACACCACACACCACGCACTCCCCACAGCCCACCACCCACTTTCCTCCCACAGCCCGCGGCCCCACCACGTGGCCACCTGCCCACGTCCCCACCTGGGCGCGAGCCCCAGCAACCCCGACAGCCCCTGGCCCACCACGTTCCTCTCGCCCGCTCCCCCTCCGCTCTCCTCGCTCGCCATCCTCTCCGCCCCGGCCCCGCCAGAACCCGCCTCCGGCGACACCCCCACCTCCTCCCTCGCTTCGTCGCCCCATGCCGCGCCGCCGCCGCTCCCTCTCTGGCTCTCCGCTGCCGCCCTGCGGGCCCCCGCCTCCTCGCCGCGGCCTCATCTCCCTCTCGCTCTTCTTCTCTGTCGCCCAACCGCCTCGCCTCCGCTTTGGCCGTCGCCGGCTGCCGCCTCCTCGTCCGTCCTCCCTAGCCGCTCCTCGCGCGTGCCCACCAGGCCCCCCTCTTCTCCGAGCGACGCCGGCCCCCTCCCGCGCCGCCTTGCCCCGCGAGATCCTCGGCCCCGCCTTCTTCCTCGGCGCCGGCACCGCGCCCTTCCGCCGCCAGTGCCGCTTTGTCCACGCTCACCCCGCGCCCAGGAGCCGGCCGAGCTCCTCCCTGTCGACCCTCTGCACCGCGCCCGACGCCGTCGCGTCGCCGTGCCTCTGGCCAGCACGCCCGCGGCCATCCCCGACTCTACCTCGTCGGCCTGCTACTCCTCAGCAAGCTCGACCGGCTCGCCCTCTGCCACCCCGATGTCCGTCGCCTCCCGTTCGCCTTGCGACCCTCACCGCCTCCGCCGCCGGCAAGCCTCGCCTCCAGCGCCGCCCCTCCGTCGGCATCAGAGCACCGCGCCGCCAAGCTCGGGCCAGTCGCCGACCGTCGCGGACCATCGCCACCACCCTGCAGGACCGCCTCCGTCGAGCCTGGTCGCCGGCGCGCCTCGCCCAGTTCCGCCTCACCCTGCTGTCGTTCAAGCTCGAGCCACCATCGCCGACATGTGCTCTGTGGTTTTGTTTCCTGGAGTGTGCACTAGAAGCGACGGGATAGTGTGGTTTGTGGGTTCTTGTAGTCACAAGGAGGATTCAGTGTCGTGGTGGTGCAATGGTATGATGAAGTGGTGTTGTTATCTTGGCAAATACCAATGCGGCTACGAAGTCGATGAGATGGTGTTGATGTGCGGCCGCAAACCAAGACCTTCCGGCGGATGGGAACGAGATGTCGGACAAGCGCATCAATGTCGTCGACAAGATCTCCTACCCGGATCCCAAGTTCGCCCCGATCAGGAGACCGATCCCAGCGTCCGAAGCCACGAACCCTCAGGATGACAAGTTCTTCACCCAAGGGCGACAAGGCCTTCTTCACGGATTTCAAGACCCCGACATCGAAACGACAAGATCATCGTCATGGAGCTCGAAGACCACATGGGACGACAAGTATTCCGTCATGGACCCGATTGAAGCAAACCCGAAGACCACGGATGCGACAAGACCTACCTCCGCTATCCGAGAACGTTTCCGTCGAACCCGGGACCCCGAACCTCCCCCGGAACCCCAAGTTCGTCGAGACCCCCCCTAATGTGTGAACCCCTCCCCGAAACCCTAATTTTATAATATAATACAATTGTTGCATATCAAATCATTCATCTCGCATGCATATCATGTGTTTTGGGGGCCTTATACCGATTCACCTAATAATTAAATATGGGGCCCATATGCGGGCAAATCTAGCCTTATATTGGCCTCATTTAAATTTGTGTAGCGAACCGGTGCTATCTTTTGCCATGTTAAGACAACATTTAAAATGCAGGGTAGCTAAATAACATGAACCACCTAATTAATTGTCGGGACCCCGGTTCCGCTTAATCTGGCCTAATTGCATCGCACCTTGCCATGTCATGCATCATACATGCATCATGCCGATCTTCTGCCGTTGTATTAAATATTGCATCCGGTGTTTATTCTAGTGTTTTGCTTCTTCGCGGATAAGGCCGTTGAGTTGATGTGAGCTTCGCCCCGATCTTGGGTTGAACCTTCGACAATGTTTTCAAGCGAGCATCTCCCCCTTTCTACCTATCTTACTTTTATAGTATTTATTTCCTCCTGTTGATCTATTGCTATCTGTGTTGCGATGATCTAGTTTTCGTACCCGTGATATTCCCTGCAGCCTCATATTGCCTTGGCCACATCCTATTACCTGTTGTTTGGTAGATAGTTCGACTTGCGCGTCGTAGTCGCTTGCTCCAGTGCTGTTGCGAGTCGTCCAGTGCCACAGTTGTTGATGTATTGCCGCATGTTAATGTTGGAGCTGATCGTAGTTTTACTTATCGTTCACTTTAATTCCTGTTTAACAACTAAAATTGAAGTAAGCAGAGGCATCGGTGGGTGATAGATAATATTTGGTTTCCGAACGCCCACTTGTGTCCCGTAGGACCCCGAGTACTTGATACCTGTTCCTTGATTTATCGCGCTATCCACATCCGGGAGGTATATGGGACCCCCCTGAGCCAGAGCTTGATTCAGTCTTATTTCTTGAGGCCACAAACTAGTTTGAGGTTTTATTTACGATCCTGTACTTATGCCATGCTACTGCTTTATTTAAATTGTGCGAGGAGCACACTGTACTGTTTAGGTAAGCGGAGTGTTTTCGCGGTATCGACAAGCCCAGCCACACTTTCGGGTTCCCGATTTCTGACCATTGTCGCAAACCTTGAGTCCGTCTCGGAGCTTGCTTACTTCGTTGCGGGTCTACTCAATGGGGTGGCCCCCTGAAATAATTTTGAATCCTGTGATCGCTTAGTCGTGAAAGCCTCGTTGGGTTTTGATTTGGTTTTTCCGAGGTTGATCGAGCGTGTGTTGCTATTGGTGCACCCCGGCCGGGTAAAACTTTCTGAAAGCCGTGTCCGCGGTTATGGACGACTTGGAGCACAGTATCTCGATCATAGACAACTATAACTAAAGTAGTGCTATAAATTTGACTTTATAATGACTAGTAATCGGCTTCACTCTAACGGAATGGCTAAATAAAACTGCCAACAATTGCTTGTTTGGGCGTCGCTTGCGACCATTGTACCTGACTAGTAAGTATTACAACTACAACGGAATGGCTAAATAAAAGTACCAACAACTGCTGGGTTTGGGTTTATCTCATGCTAATCGTATCTGATTAGTAAGTGCTGCAACTATAATGGAATGGTTAACTAAAATGACCCACTGCTTATTTTATCAGGATGATTACCTAAACCTGACTAGTAATTGCTGCAACGATAACTGAATAACTAAAACTGCCAACGGTGTGAGTTCCTCGGTTGACTTCCTCGATTGGTCTCGAGGGGGAAACACCAGGACGGGTTTGTTTGATGGTAGCATCAGGTTGGTTCCAAATAGATCTTTCTTACCCCTCTCTCGATAAGCGCGGTTGTATCGAGTCTCTATAGGTTGTTTAGTGCATCTTTGCCGCCGCTCGATCCACCATACCTATGTAGGCGAGGACCGCTGATTCTAGTCTCGCTGTCTTGGCCTCGATCTTGGCGCTCCTGTTTTCCTTTGCCCTTTGTCGGCACCCTTTTGTTTAAGCAGGTTTTGAGATCGGCGTCGTTAGCGGTTACCCTTCCGCTTGGCCCGGCAGGGTTATGGACGCCATTGGTTATTCTTCAGGGCTCTTAGCCCCATTTGCATCTTGTCCGTAGTCGGACGCTCTATCCTTTCAAGGTGATTTGGATCTTTGTATATTATATCTGTATTCTTGACTCTTTAAGTCATTTGTTATATATCTCTGTGGGTCCCATCGAGGACTGTTGTGTAATGTTATTACTTCGTTTTCCACCCGCACGAAAGTGCCTGGTGGGCACCTTTGAATCGTTTCTATGCGGGTTTGGCGGGTTTCGCTAAAACTTGCATAGGTCCGATTCTGAGGGTGTTACACCAGGTTAAGGGATTATTTGCAAGATATTCTTGATACAAACTAATGTAGTAGATGTACTGTGACAACAAAGGAGTTGGTGGAGCACCCAAGCCCAAACCTAAGATTTCATGGGCTCTTCATCTGTCTAACTAGATGTATTTATTTTTGTATTTGCATAGAAGGTTAATTAAAATTGTGCCAATAACTACATTTCCTTTATTAATTTGTGTAGGAACCCTAAAAGCAATATATCAAGTTTTTCCAAACTCTCTAGAGAGGTTTTGTCTTAGGCATCTTTATGCCAATTTTTAGTCAGCTGGATTTAGAGGCCCTGAGCTCAAGAAGTACATGGATGCAGCCAGCCATTCCTATAAAAAGAATGACTTTGATCTGGCAATGTCAGCTCTCAAAGGAAATTGTGAGAAGGCATATAACTGGCTAATGCAGATACCCCCTGAAACTTGTGACAAACTTCTCTTTGATACCAGCTGCAAGACTAACCTAGTTGTCACCAACATCTGTGAAGTCTTCAAAGGAAGATTCTAAATGTGAGAAACAAGCCAATTAGAACAATTCTTGAAGGTATAAGGGACAAACTGATGGTCAAGTATAGTGGTACAAGAGAGAAGGTAGAAACAACAAGATGGGAGATAACTCCATAGTATTGTGACAAATTGGAAGAGTCCAAAAGGTGGTCAAGAGATTGCACTGCCAAGTTGTGTGAGGTTGGTCTTTGGCAAGTGACAAGCCACAGTGGCAGAGTGCTTACAGTTAACTTGACCAACACAACATGTAGTTGCAGGAAATGGGGTCTTACCGGGATTCCTTGTAATCGTGTTGTGGCAGCAATCAGAAAGTTGCAGTAGCATCTAGAGAGCTAGTCAAAGACTCCTCCAACTCCTATATAAAGGAGATCCAAGCCTCCAGAAAAGACACCTGATTCAGGCTACGTATAGATCATGCACTAAACCGATTTAGGGTTCTTATGCCTTAGCTCGTCTATCGCAACCTAACCGGGATCATACTATAAATCCCTGCTAGATCTCTTTTCCCCTTCATATTGTACTCCTTGATACTCATAATATAGTGGAGAAGGTATGAGTAAAACTTTTACCATCATCAGATGGTCCCAACCTAGGTAAATCTGTGTCCTTGTGCGTGTTCGTTGTCATTGATCCATTACCTGTTGGCCCGAGCCCCCTACTGAACAAATAAACAATCTTTCGATATTCGGAAGTGTGATTGTCATGGGATCTTAAACATAATCCTTCGTCAGGTCTCATAGGCCTTATGTGAGGGAAAATGATTGCCTTCCCCTTTGGGGATACCACACATCCATGCCTCTGTTCTGCGTCGTGAATCACACACCACACCAGGTCCTGGCCTCGTGGGTGGGACCCGTAATCACCTTCTTACCATCCTCTTCTCTTCTTAACCATGTATTTTTTCTCCCCTATATCGTTGTCGCGTTGTCTCTTCCTGACTGATGTGTGTTGAACACTTCGTCGGGAAACCCCAAGAGCAAGGTATGATGCAGCATAACAACAAGTTTTCTCTCAGTAAGAAACCGAGGTTATCGAACCGGTAGGAGGAAGGAAACGTCTCAAAGGTGTTGCAAGCAACGTGGAAACCTGCACAACACAAACTCAAGACTTTGCCCCAACTAACAGTGAGGTTGTCAATCTCACCGGTTGCTGTAACAAAGGATTAACTGTATGGTGTGGAAGGTGATGATGGTTTGCAGCAAGTAAACAGTAAAGTGGGAGATATATCAATGGTAAAGATTGTGCCGGGGTCCATAGTTCACTAGAGGTGTTATCCTTAGATAAACAAACATGGCATGCTGGGTAAGCAAATTACAGCAGGGCAATTGACAGGACTGAGCAAGGCATAACAATGCAATACTAGACATAAAGATCCTATGAGATTCGATTGGACAATACAACAATATACATAGACCGCCATCCAACTGCATCTATGACTAGAAGTCCACCTTCATGTTATCATCCGAACCCCTCCAATATTAAGTTGCAAGCAACAGACAACTGCTTTAAGCAAAGTGTGTAAGGTAAACAATCCACTTGTTCCATGAACAAGAGACCGTTGATTTCTCCCTAGTGGCAACAACACATCTACAACCGTAGAGATTTCTGTCACTTTCCTTGATTAAGTAGAGGAATGAATCCACTATCGAGCATAAATACCCCCTCTTGGAGTCGCTAGCAACTACTTGGCCAAGATAGCTACTAACAACGGAGAGCATGCAAGATCACAAACAACACAGACATGATAGAATCAAATAGACAAAACCATTAATCAATCTGACATAGTAATCTCAATATCCATCGGATCCCCGCAAACACAACATGCATGATTGCAAATAGATGAGATCTTGATTATGAACGGAGCTCACAAGATCTAGACATGAAAGCACAAGGGGAGATACAACCATCTAGCTACTACATGGACACGTAGTCCAAGGTGGAACTACTCACACTTCATACCGGAGACTGGTATGATGAAGAAGAAGGCCTCCGGGATGATCTTCCCTCTGGCAGGGTGCCGGGAAGAGCTCCAGATCCCCCCGATATAGGGACGATGGTGGCGGCGGCTACAGACGGTTTCGTGGAATATTGATCGGGTGCTTAAGGTTTAGGCATTGGGGGATTCTTATAGACGAAAAGGCGAGGCTGGGAGGCGGCCAGGGGGGCCCACACCCTGCCTAGGCGTGGGCCCACCCTAGTCTGCCCCTAGGGGGGTGTGGCCACCCTGTGGCGCCCCTCCGTCTCTCCTCTGGACTCCATGTTCTCGTCGGTGAAATATTGACTTTGGCTTTTCTCCCATCCAATTCCGAGAATATTTCCTTACTAGCTTTTCTGGAACCAAAAACAGCAGAAAACAGGCAACTGGCACTGTGGCAACATGTTAATAGGTTAGTATCAGAAAACATATGAAAAGCACCTCAAAGTGTAGACAAAGCAAAGCAAAGTAGATACTAAACAAACATGGAACATAAAAAATTATAGACTCCGACGTATCACTGACTACCATGCCGTCGCGCCTCCACCTCCTCCCATACCTCTAATGATGCACATGTCCCGTCCTGCTCCCTGCGCGAGCGAGCTAGACTGGCCGTCCTCCCCAATTGCGTGCGGCCAGGAGGCCAAGCTCGCTGGACGCCACCCCGATACTCCCCTCTCTCTTCCACCTCCAATGGAATCGTAGATTTCGTTAACGCTCGTTCCGGCCAGCCGGTTGCCAGATATGGAGGCTGCCGCGCACCGGCCCTGATCACCCATATCTTCCCTCTCTTGATTGCTACAAGCGGCATCAGAATTTGCTACCACAGGACGAAGTTAGTGCTACGTGCGACTTTGGGGTTTGCTACATGCAACTGATGGCGGTGCTACATGCGACCACTGCCATTGGCGTTACTACAAGCGGCATTGAGTTTTGCTTGCTGTCGATGGCGGTTCTACAAGCGTTTTTGGTTTTTTCTATGTGTGGCCGGCAACGGCGATGCTATATGGGCGTCATATTTTTTCTACGATGCTACAATAGCATGCATTTTTTTTGCTACAATAGTTTTGTTATTTTGCTACTCCGTATAATAATACAAAGTTTTTTGCTACAAGGTCACAGGCGAGAGCTTCGGCATGTCTCGAGAGCAAAGTCGGCTTTGCTATAGCAGCACAACTTTTTTCTACAAAGTCTCCAACGAGGCCTCCGGTGAGGTCTTCAGCGAGATCTATCTTTTTGTCAGGGCAATTTGTAACAAAAGAGGGATGAAGGGACATGATAAGGAGATTTGACCGTCGGTCTGCTTTGATCGGATGATTGGGACTAGGGTGTCAAGCAGGGCTGGCTCCGGCACTGCTATTTTATTAATCCTTCTCTAATTTTTCGGCTCCCCGGACCTCGTTTTGCCTATATTTTTGTTTTGCGGGCTATTATGCGGGTGCCGCTTGCCACCCTAACTGGACCGAGGGGATGAAACCTTCGGTGAAGCCGACGGGTGTGAACGTAGAAAGAGGAGGCCACGCGCCATGTGATGCTGGAGGTCATCGACCACGCCTCGCCGCCGCGACGCCGCCGTGCCCAGAGGCTCCGGTGAGGTCACCCGAGGGTCGATTTTGGTATTAGGGTTTGCGGCGGTGTGGCCCACACGTAATAGCGCAGTCTAAATCACTGTTTTAGCTTTTGATTTCGTGAACTATGTATAACTAGACACTGAACATCGTACTATCAAGTGCACTTGGTCTCTGAATTTTGCCGGAAGTGTAATAAAAATTTAAAAATTACAGCATATCTATTCGCTGCAGCCGAATTGCATGCGTACTAGAAAACGAAAGTTCAGTGTTTTACACGTTGCCGATTCCACGTACTCCTATGTCGTACGTACACATAATCTAACAGTTAATTCTGCTACCTTCTTCGCTGGGAACACTTGCAAATGCCTCGAGGAAGGTACTGATGTTTGTACTGTATGTTCCTGATTCTATTTTTCTCGTCAAGATCAGCATACTACTTGTTGGGCGTTTCCAGGCCGAATCTGGCGCTATTTAGCGCTGAACGGAGCTAGTTTTTAGCCTGGAAATACTCAATTTTCCACTCGCGATTTTAGGCTGAGTTTTTAGACGACGCAAAAACAGTGACATATTCGAATTTTTTCGTCCCGCCGGCGATATCTCGGCCAAAGGTGTTCGATAGAAGTACGCTAAAAAATGTTGGCGTTTAGATTATTACAAAACAAGATAAAATGGTTCGGCGATCAGTCGTCGATGGGGATGGCCTCCTCCGGCGTGTCCGGTGCGACAGGGATGGGTTCATTGGCGGCGTGGCCACCCGACGGATTGGAGGAGGTGGAAGCAGAGCTCGACGAAGGTGTGGCGGTAGAGACGATCAGCTCAGATCTTGGCATGCTGGCGGCGATGTCTTCCTGGAGGATGGCGTTGCGGCGCGCCATGTACCAGGCCTTGACCGGCGTGCTCATCGCCGAGGTGTCTTCGCCGTCCATGAGAAACTGGAGATCCATGTTCCTCTTGGCGGCGAAGTTCGCCTTGAGGAGGTCGAGATTCCGGTCTTGGTTCTGGAGCAGCTGCGTCCACCTCTCGTCGGCCTTCTCCTCCCTCTTCTCGGCATGGGCCTTGGAGTCGGCGATACACTTCTTGATGGACGCGTGGAGACGCTCGGCGGGAGGTCCTGTGGCTTTGAGCATCTTCGCCTTCTTCTGGCCGACCTCCGTCCTTCCTTTGCCGGCAGCAGGGGGAGGAGCCTCCGGGTTGTACACGCCGTCCTTGGTCTTGGCAAGGCTCATGTGAGTGTTCACCCACTTCTGGCATTTCTCTATCACGGCAAACACGTGGTGGAACTTGAACTTCGTCTTGGTGTCGTTCCGGTACATGCCAAGTGCACGGACGAGCTGCAAAGACAAGGTGAAGTCTGTCAGGACAGGCATGAACTCAGCACACCTTTGGCTAGTGTTCGGCGAAGTACCTTGATATCCATCCTTTCCCCGCTGACGGGTGTGCGGTCGACCTCCTCGAGGATGCTGTGCCACTTGATGCACGCCTGCTGGATGAGTCCCCAGTGGTTGATCATGGCTTTCTCGCCGCGCTCCATGTGAATCTTGTTGTACTTCGGGTCACAAAGGTTGCGCTCGTCGAATGCTAGCTTCACTTGCCTCCAGTAATTTTCCGAATTTTGGTTTGCGCCGGTGATGGGATCCATGCTCACCGCTTTCCATGCATCGGCGAGGCAAGGGTCCTCTAGCATCGTCCACTTGACCCGGGGCTCCGGCATCGACGTCTTTGCCTTCCTCTTGCCTTTGACTTTGCCCTTCGCCGGAGCCAAGGCATCCTCTTCGGCGTCCTCCCCGTACTTGGCCTGCGTCTGGTCGGCCTGGCCTTCGGCGAAATCCTAGGACTCGATGCCATGTTCGGCGTCGACCCGGGACTATTCCTGAGTGAAGGAGGCGTTGCTGGCCGCCGCCAACCTTGAGGCGATCATGTCCTACATGTACGCTTCGGCCGACATTCCGTTGAACATGTTGTGGGCGCCCGCTTCGCTGAAGGTTGCGGGCGAGGAGCTGCCGGCGAACGGGAGAGGGCCGCAGCGCATGTGAAAGGGCATGTATGCCCCCATGTGTGGTTTTGGTAATTAATGACAATCTCTATGGACTAATATGTAAATTGAGTTTCACTTGTAGGTTTGTCCATTGGCATCGCTTGGGCCATGTGTTGGTCTCAAGGTTGGAAGATGAAGAAATGTCCAAGGGCTTTGTGCCCATTGGAATCATGAAGAAAGAAGGAGCTTGAAGGTCGATCAAGGCATGTGCAAAGAGTTGCATCAAGATGGATCAACCTCAAGTAAGGATGAAGAAGGACGAGCTCAAGATGCGCCATCTCTAGAAGATCTCATGCTTGAAGCTTGCCATCCTCGTGCTCATGGAATGATGAAGACAAGTTCAAAGAAGATGTTTCCCCATGGAATATGGGGGAGCACTTTGCAAGTCTTCATCAAGCAAGAGCGAGCAAGAGCAAACAAGAAAGGTGTTCCCACTATAGAAGAACAAGGCGGTCTACATCAAGTTCAAGTGGGACGCTCAAGGCAAAGGTATGTTGATAGGGCTTCTCTTTTGCCGGTCTCGTGTTGTTAGTTGGGAGACCGGGTTTAGGATAGATAGCCGTACTATCAAGAGGGGCTCTCAAGCGGGTGTCTCGTTTGCATCGTTCGGAGAGAGCTCAAACCTTTGCATTCATAGCATCATCTTTCTTGGTTGTTATTTGGTTCTTGTCCATGAGAGGATCTAGAGCTTGTGGTCATCATCATAACAAGCTCTAGTTCATCATCTAAGGATTTCACTTGCATATCTTATTGCGATTTTTGATCTTGCGAGTTTTCTGGCTCCACACCTTGGGGGATACTTCACATATATATTTATGATATTTTCTCCCAAGGTGATACCCAATATTTCATCGTTATCTTTCCAACAAAATTGGTTTCATCCCATTTGGAGTTCGGATGCAAAAGTTATTGCGTTTCTGGTTTTCTGGTTTCTGGAATTTCTCTGACCGGAAGTTCCGGCTTCCCACCGGAAGTTCCGCTAGGGAATCTTTGCCGCCGAAAGTTCCGGTGGAAGTTCCGGGTCTTCTTCCGCTCACGCTCAGTAACCTTCTGTTTTGAAGCGTTCTATTTGCCGGAACTTTGTCGGAACTTGCATCGGAAGTTCACCGGAACTTCCGGTCTGTTTTGACCGGAACTTCCGGTTGCGCTTCTGGAGCGGGCGTCAACGGTCTGATGACCGTTGGAGCCAGGCTGGGCGGAACTTCCGCCCCAGAGCCGGAAGTTCCGGCCATGTTTCGTTTTTTCAGTTTCTCGCTCCGCAGTTTTCGTCCGTTGGCTGGGTGCCACCGGAACTTCCGGCCTCCCACCGGAAGTTCCGGCCAGGTGTCGCGAATGCCCATAACGGGCAGATCTGGGAGCCCTTTAAAAGGGGCTCCTCTTCCCCTTCGTGGGCACTAGCTTTTCTTCTTGGTTCTTGGCTTTCTCTCTCTCCTCCATTGTCAACCTTGAAGAAGCTTTCCCTCTCCCTTCCCCCTCCTATGATTCTTGCATCTTTTTGAGGGATTTGAGAGAGGAGATCTAGATCTACAATACCCCCAAGTCAAATCCCTTCTTTGTGAAGGAATCATTGGGATCTAGATCTTGGAGAGTTTTGTGTTCTCCTCTTGTGTTCTTCCTCTCTTATTCCCCCAATAGCTTTTGTAGCTTTGTTGGAATTTGGGAGAGAAGGACTTGCTCTTGCATTTGGTGCATAGGTTTGAGTTCTACTCTTGTGTTCTTCCTCCCTTATTCCCCCAATAGCTTTTGTAGCTTTGTTGGAATTTGGGGGCGAAGGACTTGCCCTTGCATTTGGTGCATAGGTTTGAGTTCTCCTCGGAGATTCGGCGAGTTCAAGCTTGTGAGCTTGTTTCTATTGGGTTCCTTGGAACCCTAGACGGTTGTGTGGTTGGATTATTGACCTTTTGTGGTCTTGTTGACCTTTTGTGGTCTTGTAGCCTTTTGTGGCATTGTTGGCCTTTTGTGGCATTGTTGGCCTTTTGTGGCTTTGTTGTTGGGAGCCTCCAATTGAGTTGTGGAGTTAGCCCCAATCTTGTACGGGTTTGGTGACCGCCCTCAAGCGTCCCATAGTGGAGCAAGTGCCCGCCTTTTGTGGTGCGCACTTGGGAGAATAGGGTGAGCCTTTTGTGGTGTCGGTGAGTTGCATGCTTCCGCATCCGGGGTGAGGCCTTTTGTGGCGTTGGGTGAGCATCGAGCCACCACACCTCGAGGTGAGCCATTTGTGGCGTTCGGAGAGCATTGCGCCATCGCACCTCTCCAACGGAGACGTAGCTTCTTTGGAAGTGAACTTCGGGAAACAAATCTTCGTCTCCGCGTCCATCGGTTATCTCTCAACCGAACCCTTTACTTATGCACTTTACATTGTGATAGCCATCGTGCTTGAAGTATTTATACCTTGCTATCACCTTTTTGCTTGTATTTCTTAGCATAGGTTGTTTGGTGCACCTAGGTGAACTTAGTGGCTAGGTTTTGTGCTCAATAAATTAAACGTTAGTTTTATTCCGCATTTACTTGAGCCTAAACCGTAATAATTTTAAAAGCCTATTCACCCCCCCTCTAGGCGACTTCCTTTGTACTTTCAGCATGGATGACAAAGTGTCGGCGTACGCCATAGAGCTGACGTAGGGGACGTTGATGTCGATGTTGAAGGCCGGAGGAGGGCGAGGTGCGGGACAGGGGAAGAGCACGTTTGGGTTGAACCCGCCGTCGAACTCAGGGGAGGAGAAGTACCTCTACCGCGGGTTCGCCTGGCTCTCCTAGAACATGGCCGGCAAGATCGGAGGGAACCCGGTCGGCGATCCGATGCTTGGCTGGCTCCCCCAGTGCATGTCGTACTGTGGGGGTACGATCGGCATCGGGCGCTACATCGCTGCACGCGTCGGCGCCACCTGCGTTTCCCTCATCGCCTGGGCCTCGGCGAGCGCCTTCGCCTCCTTGGACCTTGTCGTCCTGTCCATGCGGCTGTCTGTTTCGACCTTCCTCTTTCGGACTAGGGCCAGCCACTCGGCGTCGGTCAAGCCATCTGGCCTCGGCGTCGGTGCTCTCATCTTCCTCGCCTTTTTCTTCTTTGGTTCGCCGACGGTGGATCGGGGTTTGACGAAACCCTTGGGTGGCGTGGTGGTCCGGAGCTCGGCGAACTGGCGGGAGATGTAGGGGGGAATGGAGAGGAAAGGCGGGAGGGAAAGAAGAAAACGGCGGAAGCTCGGCCTCCAGTCGCCGACAGGGTTGGACCACCCGCATTTTCGCTCCGTCCAGCGTTCCCAGGGCGTTCCCAGCACTTCGGGATCAGTCTGGGAACACCGGATGAAAGTTGGGCCATCCAGACCAAATTGGCATCCTGAGAAAGCGACTGGACGAAAAATTGTCATCCAAATAAAAAAATGCCCTAAAAACACTGTCCTAGGAATGCGGGTGGAGATGCTCTAAACATCCTGTACCGACGAATTTTCATGCGTTTGTGCTAAGTTTTCGCGGTTATGCATTCGCCTCGTAGTATCCACACGCGCGCGCCCTCCTCGTCCTTGTTCTCTATGATTTCCCTGTGGTAGTTTTATGATCCCATTTTCAAACGGCGAGACGGTTGTGTATTCAGATTCATCGGTAGGGTTTCAATTTGATTTTCATGTGTTAGTCGTAGGATTTCATTTCAGTCGGCGAGGCGTTTTTGTAGTTAGATGTTCTGAATTCATGCTTTGTGGCATAGAGGATGTCCTCTAGTTCATCCTCTCTGTTAGAATTTTCTAGAGGCTTTACTAAGAAGCTTTTTTGTGTATGTGTTGTCATTAATCATATAGTGAAATCGAGGCTATACTCTTGGATGTTTGTTTGTCCTTCCCCAAGCATTGTAGGTATGAGATTGGTGCTTATTCTAGTTTTTATTGGCATTTCTTGTCATTGTCTTTTTCAGTTAATTGTGTATGGCATTTTCTGTTATACTTGTTATTTTTTAATGTACCTCCATAGATGATTACTGGATTGTCATGTTGATGGCAATCAGCATTTCATGGTTGATTTATCATAATATGGTTTGCATTTCCCTATGTCTATTGAAATGCTCAAATTATCCTTCCTCTCCCATTTTGTGAAAATGTGTAGGTTGTGAACAATGCCTCCGAGGAAGCGCAAAGCAGAAGATGGATCACTCAACAATGAGGAAGGGGTGATGATTTATGTCCTTTCCATATTGTTTATGCCCTCTGTTTTTATGTGTTCCACATATGGCATTTTTGTTTAATTGTACTAGCGTCTATCTCTTATGATCTAGGGTTTCTATTTTTTTGTATCATAGAATGTGAGTGGCATACAATCTTGTGCTATTTTCATACATGTATCCCCTTTTCCATCTTGTTTATGTCATTTGTTTTTTATGTGTACCTGCTATGGCATCTTTTGATAAATGGTACTGGCAACTTTCTCCTTCGTTGTACCATTTATCTATTATATATCGTGTAATTTGTGTGGCATACTTTTTTGTGTTATTTTTTGTACATGTAACCCCTTTTTGTCATTATGAAATGTTGATGCATCCATCACCTCTTGTAATCTCATTCATAATGATCTATTGATTTGGTTCATGTATTCTATATGTGCAATATATGGCATTTTATGTCTGCATAATATGGCATTTTCATGTTTTTCACCCCATCTGATTCTCTTACATCATACAGTTCATCATGTGGCATTTTTGGTTTGTAAACCATTGCATTATTTTGATGTTAAGCCTTTATGTTAATGTATTTGTATTGAATTTTCTGTTTTGCCTAGTTTTATAACTTGCAAACCATAATTTTTGCCATACTTCACTGTTTTTCAGGATAAGAGGTGTAATCGGGCATCCCCGGCTTCGCTGGTTCTTCTGTACGACAAGTTCACTCCAGAGCAGTTTGGAGATTTTGAAAACATGGGGTTCAGATCCATGAACCACATCACATGTCCTAATCTAGACAATAACTTGTGCCTTTGGCTTGGCCATCGGTATGATCCTGGTACTCGAACTTTGGTTATCCTGGGACGTGATGACCCACAAGTGTAGGAGATCGCAACAGTCTTCACTGGGAGGAAAATATTTCTGGAAGAAAGAAGCAACCAAGCAATCAGGGCTATCAATGGAACCAGGAGTAATCTATTAAACCAAGCCCTAGTGAAAGGATCGTATGGGCACCTAGAGGGGGGGGGTGAATAGGTGCTACTTCAAATTTTCTTCTTTTTCAAATTAAGGTTTGACAATAAGGTAAATTCTCTAGATAATGCAACTACGGTGAATTTACCTATATGACAATTATGCAAGAGCTACCCTAACACAAAGTAGTAACAAGTAAGTAAGGTGCGGTAAAGGATAGAAGTAACCAAAATAGTGGACGCGGAGACACAAGGATTTGTTTCCCGTAGTTCCTTCCTTTTGAGGGGAAGTACATCTACGTTTGGAGATGGGGTGGTGTCAAACCACCAACGCCACGAAAGGCCTCCCTTGTTCTCCGATGAATCTCACCCCAATAGGATCGATTCACCTTCCACTATATCGGCAACCTTCAAGGTGGAAGCCGGCACCGTTACAAGTTTGGGGCACACATCCACAACTTAATCGGAGGCTCCCAAATACAAGCAAGCTGTCAAAGCAATCAAAGACAAGCTTGTAAGAACCAACACAAGAACTAGGGTTTCCAAGAAAACACTAGAGCAAAGGGGCCCTCAATGAAATGAGGGGAAAATGAAGATCTCTTTTTGTGAAGTAGTAGATCAGGGCCTCCTCCTTCAATTCCCCAAAGATCAAGGACTTTGGGTGGTGGAATGAGGAGATCTTGAAGATTTGGTGGCTCCAATGGGATCCAATGGTGGTATTTAACTTTAATATGGCTGAGCGATTTGTCCCAAGGTAGGTGGAGGGGTATTTATACCCCTCCACAAAATATGGCCGTTGGAGCCATTAATGCACTTGTAGTACCGGTACATAAGCGGTAGTACCGCTGGCAAGCAGTACTACCGGTCTAGCACCGGACCCGATACCTGAGATGCTTCAGTTGGTCGAGCCTTCTTCAGGTTTGGCCGGTATCGCCCTTGCGGTACTACCCCCAAGCGGTAGTACCGGTCGTATGACGCGGTACTACCGGTCCGGGCGGTAGTACCGGTCCCAAGTACCGCTTGGTACTGAGCAAAACAGAGAGGGGTGGCTTTTCTTCAGAACGGTCCGGTACTGCCGAGCGGTACGACCGTGTCCAAGCGGTACTACCGGTTGGACCGGTAGTGCCGCTCCGTGGTACCGGATGGTACTGACTAAGACCCACCCTTATCAGTTTTGCACGGTTCCAACCGGTACTTGAACCGGTAGTACCGGTGTCAAGCGGTAGTACCGGTCGTGTTTCTGGTACTACCGTTTGACACATGGGTTTTTCGCAAAGGGAACAGTTATGCCAATATTTGTGTCACACCCTTATCAACCCTGGTGATACACTTAGCACACGATTAAACCGATAAGTGTGTTGTTATCAAACATCAAAATCAGAGGGATAGGAAAATGCTCTTTCAGTCTCCCCCTTTTTGGTGTTTGATGACAATACACTTTTGCAAGGTGATTTAAATAGGAAGCATATGAGATTTGTAAAATAGAGACGGGGCTCCCCCTAGATGTGTAGAGACAAACCTCCCCCTCTATTTTACAAACCCAACATGGATGCACGAATATTGATACTAGCATTTGAAATCATACCTTTGCATAATAGCATGTGATGAGAAATATATAGAAAATAGATAACGCATATCATCACAAGATGGATCCAATGAAATAAACCACATAGTCTCATAAGATGGGTCCATGATATAACCACTACATAACCACATAGTCTCACACATAAAAAGAGGGAATTCGAAATCGAAGTTCACAAGCAATAAAAGGATCAAAATAAGAACGCTCTTGTGACTTCCCATGCAACACCCGTGCCTAAAGTGCAACTTATCCCCCTTTGGCATCAAGACGCCAAAAAGGGACAAGTGCAAGACTACCGTCCCAACGGTCAATCATCCTCATCCTCAAGGTCCTCCTCGTAAGGGGGTGGGGCGCGGTGCGAGGAAGAGACATCATCGTCCCAACGGTTGTGCTGAGAGATCCACTGATCTTCGGGAGTGATGTTGTTATCAGACCCCCTCGGAGACGGTCAAACCCTGAGCAGCCATCATGTCCTTCTGCCGAGCACTGGCTTTCTTGGCATACACATGCGCCTCATACATGCGCTTCTGGTTGTCAACGTGGAAGCAAAAGATCTTCTTGAGATTGACCTCCATCCTTTTGGCCCAAGAGGGCTTAGCATTCTTGCGACGAGAGACAACATAGTCAGTGTCATGTCCACTGTCAGCATCCTCAGAGTCATCCTCATCCTCCTCACCCGCGGCAACGCGAGGTTTAGCATGTGTCTTGATCTTGAGTGACTTTGGCCTGTGCACAATGAGAGAGAGAGTGGAGAGTGTCCTAGCAATGACAGGGCACTTTGACACAATGAGGGCCATAATATAAGGAGCAAATGGTGGAACCCTCCGAGAGTGTGCAGCAGCAACCATCTCATTCCATATGAAGTCTGACACATCAAGAGGAGTGCCTGAGTCTCGGTTGAGGAAGGTGTTGAATAGCAAGTCAACAGAGAACCCATGTATCTCATCCTTGTTGCCCGCACGAGGAGCAACAGTCTCACGGAAAATGCGATGGAGAATGTCATATGTGGGGAGAAGATCCTTGATCTTGCCAGCAATCCCACGGCCCCGGATATACAGAGGTGTAAGGACCTCCTTCTTGGAGGCGTGATCCCGCATGTGACAGCGAAAACCACAAGGAACGTCCCGGCCGCGATCTTCATACCCCAATATTGCAGCAAACACTGCAAGTGTAGCTTCCTTGACAGCACCTTGAGCCATCCAGGTGATCTTCCGAGTACGGCAACTCCATAATGGGAACAAGCCAAGGTGAGAGCAGATTTCCTTAGCTTCAACAAAGTAGTCAAGATTCTTGTTAATGTGCCCCATGTCAATCCACTGCTGAGGCACCACCATATGGATATTGGTCAAAAGAACCTCATGATAAACACTCTCTTTGAAATCATCGAAGAAGAGACTGTCTTCCCTGGCCTCGCTTCGGTTGCGGGGGAGTATGCATTTTCAATCTGGAGAGCCCAAAACTCTGACTCAGAGATGTCTGACAGTTTCCTTGGCCCAGATGGCCCTGAGCTGAGACTTTTGGTACGCCCAGCGGAAGGGGGGAGAGAGGGAGGGGCGTTGCCACGCCTAGCGGAGCGCTTGGTAACCCCCTCACGACCCCCACGACCACCTCGAGTGGCAGGCAACTTGGAACGGTGTCTTGGCTGTGGCATAACCTCTTCCTCAGACTCCGTCTCTTCCTCAACAATCTCACGGCTAGTCTTGGGCATGCGCTTTCCAGAACCACCTGCATCTGTGAAAGCATAAGGGAGGATAGCAAGGGGGTAAGGGCACAAGAATCAAGGAGCAAACGAGAGAATCCAATATGAAGCAGAAAAAATGCGGTCAGTTTGGGCCGGTACTACCGGACCTGACGACCGGTAGTACCGCTTGCAAGCGGTAGTACCGGAAAAAGTTCCGGTACTACCGGTTGAGCGGCACAAGTTCGTCAGATCTGGTGGAAACGGACCAAATTGACGGCATTAAACTGTAAATAGATGATTCTACTCGGTAACAAGGGAAGCATATGGCAGTACAACCTTTCAATATGTCGATTTCTCCACAAATCTAAGCCAAAACCTAGATCTAAGGAGAAAATCAAACGGAGAGAGAAAGGGCGGTTGTACCGGGATCCATGGCGGTGGAAAGAGGTGGGAGCCCGCCAAGAGGCCAAATCCAATGGGGATCCGGGGAGAGGAGGGCGCGGCAGGGCTCCTACGGCTTCAAGGCCTCCGGCGGCGGCGCGGGTGGAGGGCGTGGGGACGAATGAGGCACTGAGGGGTGCCTCCCCACGTGCGTCCAATATATACCAGGAAAACGCCGACCGGTAGTACCGGTTGCTGAAGCGGTAGTACCGCTCGTAAGCGGTAGTACCGTTTCCCCAACCGGTAGTACCGGACATGTGGGCGGTAGTACCATTCCTGGAGCAGTTCTTCCAGGAGACTACCTGGGAACTAGCCAGGTCCGGTAGTACCGCTCGTACATCCGGTAGTACCGGTCCCATCTGATTCCAAAGCCAGGAAACAAAGGTGATTCTTGTGCAGATAGAGAGAGGGTATTTGTGAGGGAGTAAGGAGGCTTGGGTTAAGACAACTGAGCTGGAAGCACATGCACTCTAAGAATCGAGAAAAAGGAAGTTAAAAACCAAACTAGAGTGCATGAGACTCAGAATGGTGAAGGCAATTCACAAGGTGACAATCATGAGTAAAAATCAAATCAAAAATGAGAAACACGAGTAAGAACATCAACCTCTCGATTGAGAGGGGGCGGTGGCCTAGGACACCATATTTGAGTATACTCGGCTTGGCACCACGAAGATATATCTTGGGTCCATTACCGAAACTCATCATTAAGCTCACATATCACAAAATGATATTAAGAGGAATGATTTTGTTTACTTTGCGCATAATAGGGGGAGGGATGGTCCAATCAATTAGGACCGCACTCCCCCTATGTCCATGCCTACACCTAAACCAAATATGGGTCGAGTATTAGGTGAGAGTGCAAGATAATCAAGTCAAGCTCCTTGAATCTACGATATTTAGTTCATTCCTCAGGTAGCAAAACCTTGCTTCATCAAGTGGCTTCGTGAAGATATCGGCAAGTTGATCTTCGGTAGAAACATAGGATAGATCAATATCACCTCGAGCAACATGATCTCTAATGAAGTGATGACGAATCTCAATATGCTTTGTCCTTGTGTGATCCACCGGTTTGTATGCAATTTTGATGGCACTTTCATTGTCACATAGAAGAGGCACTTTGTCACAATGGACACCATATTTCTTTAAAGTTTGCCTCATCCATAGCAATTGAGTGCAAGCACTAGCGGCAGCAACATACTCGGCTTCGGCGGTGGAGAGAGATATACAATTTTGCTTCTTAGAAGACCAACATACCAAGGACCTACCAAGGAATTGGCAAGCCCCGGATGTTGATTTTCTATCATCCTTGTCCCCCGCCCAATCCGAATCCGTGTATCCACAAAGAGCGAATGTTGAGCCTCGGGGATACCAAAGACCATAAAATGGGGTATGAACTAAATATCGAAAGATTCTCTTGGCCGCCATTAAATGGCTTTCCTTAGGAGCCGCTTGATATCTTGCACACACACCTACACTCAACACAATATCGGGTCTAGATGCACAAAGGTAAAGCAAAGAACCAATCATGGACCGGTATACCTTTTGATCCACATCTTTACCATTTGGATTTTGTTCTAGATGAGTCTTTGTAGCCATGGGAGTAGGAGCTCCATTTAAATCTTGCATTTTGAATCTCTTGAGCATGTCTTGAGTATACTTGGCTTAATTGAAGAATGTCCCTCCTCTAACTTGGTTGATCTCAAAGCCAAGAAATACTCTCAACTCTCCCATCAAAGACATCCGGAACCTACTAGTCATAATCTTTGAGAATTCATCATTAAAAGCTTTGTTAGATGAGCCAAAGATAATATCATCAACATATATTTGGCATACAAAAAGCTCCCCATTGACCCTCTTAGTAAAAAGAGTGGGATCGATTTTCCCAACCTCAAAGCCATGGTCAAACAATAACTCTCTAAGGTGCTCATACCACGTGCGTGGGGCTTGCTTGAGCCCATAGAGCACCTTATCGAGTTTGTAGACATGGTTTGGGAAGTTGGGGTCCTCAAATCCCGGGGGTTGCTTAACATATACCAACTCATTTAATGGACCATAAAGAAATGCACTTTCTACATCCATTTGTTGCAACTTAAAGTTATGATGTGCCGCATAAGCAAGAAGGATACGGATGGACTCAAGGCGAGCCACGAGCGCATAAGTCTCTCCATAATCAATGCCTTCAATTTGAGAATACCCTTGTGTAACCAATCTAGCCTTGTTACTTACTATAATTCCATGATCATCTTGCTTGTTCTTGAATATCCACTTTGTTCCAATAACATTGCGGTAATCCTTTGGCTTCTCAACTAATTTCCATACTTTGTTTCTCTCAAAGTTGTTGAGCTCTTTATGCATAGCCTCTAACCAATCTGAATCTTCAAGAGCTTCCCACACTTTCTTTGGTTCAATCATGGAGATGTGAGCTTGGTGTTCACTGAACCTCTTCAATTGTGCTCTTGTTGAAATACCTTTCCTTAGATCACCAACTACATTTTGTAGAGTGTGATCTCTTATTTCCAACATTCTTTCCTTTCTATCTTCGCGATGAGCGTGGATCTCCGTGTTGTTTCTTGGAGGACCCTCTTCATCATTTTGATCCTCGTCTTGACCATCATCTTGACCTTGATCATCATTGGAGTCATCCTCTACATTGGGAGGGAAAGATTGACCTTGGTCTTGATAAAGTGCACTTCTAGCGTCAATTTGAGCTTGTCTCAAAGCAGCTTGTACGGATCTTCCTTGACAAATTGACTTGGCACCACTTGACAATCCGTCGAATGGACCAAGCTCTCCTTGACTAGAGTTGACACATTGATCACCATGTTGAGGGTCCACATCTTGTCTTTGGCTTGAGTCAATGTACTTTTTGGTGGATGGAACATGTTGAGGTTGTGAAGATGAGGGCTCCACTTGAGTGGAGCATAGTTCTTCTCGATCCACCATAAGGGGTTCCTCAACGGGGCGGATATATCCCACACCCATTCTTCCTATGGCATCCTGAGGCATTTCATCATCTGCATCACAAGCATCAACACGCCCCCCTTCGGGACCATCATATTCTTCAAAGGTCACACTACAAGATTATATGATGGCTCTAGAGAGCTTATCATAGATTCTATAAGTGTGAGATTCGAGACCATAGCCAACAAAAATACCCTCTAATGCTTTAGACTCGAATTTAGACAAACGAACACCTTTTATGAGATAGAAACACTTACAACCGAATACCCGGAAGTAAGATATGTTGGGCTTGTTACCGGTAAGTATTTCATATGGAGTTTTGTTGATTTCTTTGCGGAGGTAGAGCCGGTTTGAAGCATGGAAAGCGGTGGAGATGGCTTCGGCCCAAAAGTTGTATGGCGATTTAAACTCCGCCAACATGGTCCTAGCCATCTCAATAAGAGTCCGGTTCTTCCTTTCGGCCACACCATTTTGTTGAGGGGTGTATGCAGCGGAATATTGATGTTTAATCCCCTCATCACTAAGGAAATCATTCAAGGTGTAGTTCTTGAACTTGGTGCCATTGTCACTTCTTATGATCAACACGGGAACATTGTATTGTCATTGAACCAAGTTGATGAAGTCGATAAAAGTCTTTTGAGTCTCACTCTTCAACTTGAAGAAATAAACCCAAGAGTATCTTGAAAAGTCATCAACAATCACCAAGCAATATTTCTTCCCACCAAGACTTGCATGATATGGAGGACCAAAGAGCTCCACGTGAAGGAGCTCCAAGATCTTGGTGGACTTGATGCGGTTCTTAGGCTTATGAGGAGCGTCATGCATCTTCCCTAGAACACATGCCCTGCAAACACGATTTTTGGCAAAGGAAACATTTTCTTTTAGTCCAACAATATGGCCCTCCTTATGGAGACTTTGCAAAGTTCTCATATTGACATGGGCTAGTCGGCGATGCCATAACCAACCCACATCGGCCTTTCCGAATAAGCACATCGCACTTGTAGTGGCTTGCCCCGAAAAGTCCACCACATACAAGTCATGTTCGACATACCCAACGAAAGCGACCTTGATAGACTTGCTCCACATGAGGACCACAAGATCATTATGTATAAAGACGGAAAAACCCATCTTTCCAAGAGCACAGCTGAAAGTAAATTGTACCCAAGGGTCTCAACAAGCATGACATTCACGAGTGTAATGTCGTGAGCAACCACAACTTTGCCAAAACCCATTACCTTAGACTTTGACTTGTTGGCATATGTCACGGCGATTAGATCATCTTTTGGCTTTAAGTCCTTGACAATAGACGAGCTTCCTGTCATATGACTTGTGCAACTACTATCAAGCACCCACTTTGACCCTCCGGAAGCATAAGTCTACAAAAGATCAAGCTAATTTTTAGGTACCCATTTTTCAATGGGTCCTATTTTGTTAGCAACAAGGGTCTTGGGAACCCAAATAGACCAAGCAATATAACCATCATGTGGGTCAACATATTGTGCATACACATCACCATAATAATCACACATTAGAACATAGTGAGGGTTAACACTACCCGCAAAGTCATCATGAGACATAGTTTTACCACTTGTGGTCTTACTCTCCACAATGGTCTTGTTGGTCTCTTGTGCGGGCTTGTCCTTCTTCTTCTTATTGTTCTTCTTCTTGGTTTTGGAAACAAAACCAATGCCCCCTTTATCACCACTACGCCTTTGCTTGCTCAAAAGATCATCAATGGACTTGTTGCCTTGTGGAAATGTGGCCTTAGCAAGCTCCCCCTTCAACCTAGCATTCTCTTCAAGAATAGTTGTGCTACTAGATGGAATGAAGTTACTAGGTGAAGGAATATTGGCCAATTGAGTTTGAAGCGTTTCATGGGACTTTGTGAGTGACAAGAGTTCACTCTCCAAGACCTTGTGAGCCTTGTTAAGCAAACTAAAGTCCTCGGCAAGTTTTTCATGAACCACACCAAACTCAATCTTGTCCTTTTTAGCCCTTTTGTATTTAGCAATAGCATGATCACGCTCTTTGATGAGTTTGTTAACAATAACGTCATTGGCCTCATCAAGCCCTTCAAGTTTTAATTCAAGTGACAACCTAGTTTCTTGTTCTTCTTCTAGACCATTGTTTAAAGCCTCTAGCTCAATCATATGTTCATGCCCAAGTTTACATCTTACATCTAGAAGCTCTTGAGTATGTGAGAGTTTATCTAAGATGTTACCAAAATGTAGCTTAGCATCACCTTCTAGGTTAGTCATAAACTCATCAAAGGCAATTAATTCCTTTTTAACATCAAGAGACATCTCATCATCAATTTCATCATTATCGAAGTGAGTAGAGCGGATGATGAGGATACCTCCATTCCTCTTGCCATAAGGCAAGTGACGTTCTTGGTGGAAGAGTTCTCATTTGGAGAATCGAAGAGTGAGAATGTCGGAGTAGAGGTGGTGGCTAGAGCAGCCATACCATGAGAAGTTTCCTCTTCCTCATCTTCATCATCTTCATTATCGGAGGAGTATTCTTCATGAGTGATCAAGACAATTTCTCCCGACTGCTTATTGATGGGATTCTTTTTGATGAAGGGTTTCTTGTAAGGTGCCTTGAGAGTCTTATTCAACACAAGCTTGCCACCATGATCTTCTCTATTCTCATAGGGGCAACTTGCTACAAAGTGATAGCGGTCACCACAATTGAAGCAAGTTCTCAACCTAGTGGTATTCTCTCTTTTCCTATTTGGATTGCTTCTCCATTGCATTTCCATCTTGGCCTTGGAGAGATTCTTCCAAAAGTTCTTTGCATAGAAAGCCATATATTGTTCATGAGCAATCTTGACTTCATCGGGATGGTCCATGGAAAGCCCTTCATCACTATCATCTTCATCCCCATGGTCCACAACTTTGGCCTTCAAAGCAACATTGACAACATTGCTCATACCTAGGGCACGAGCACGAGCATCTTTGGAATTTTTGGCGGCAACCTTGAAAGCGGCCATCTCTTGCATAACTTCATTTGAGGTCATGATATGGTAGTTATGTCTTCCTTGTAAGCTCTTCAAGTCGGTGGGCTCAAAAGGCATGAGTGCACTCACATATTTCCTTTTTATCCAAGCATCATCCACATGTGAGGCCCCCACATTCCTAAAAGCAGTGGCGGTGGTCTTGAGCCTTCGGTACATGTATTCGTGATCTTCACCTTCTTTCATGTAGAAGCCTTCGGCTTCATTGCTTAGAGCATCATATCGGTTCCTCCTCATACTCTCATTTCCAACAAACAACACAGTGAGAGCATCCCAAGCTTCCTTGGCAATGCTAAAGTGCTCAATGTGTGGATAATCCTTTGTCCCCAAACCTTGTTGAATCATATGCAAAGCAGTGGCATTGAGTTGACTATTAAAAATCTCTCTTCTTGTCAAGTTGTTTGGATCCCCAATAAAGAGTCCATGCTCGATGATGTTCCAAAGTTCAATGCAAGAGCTGCGCATATGAGTTCTCATTAGTGATTGCCATTGAGCAAAAGTAGCAGATTCTTCAAGCTTAGGTGGGTCACCTCTATTGTATACATGAGGGTGAGGGATTGGATGATCGGGAGAGTACCATGAATCACGGTGCTCACCCTTCCCACCATCATTGTGTGTGGAGGAATTAACGTTGTCTAGTTTACCCCCCCCCCCCACCACCATACCCTCGGGGGATACCAACGTATTCCCTTTAGGTAAAATGGATGGTTGATCCTCTTGAGGAGATGGGGGTGATGAGCCTTCTTTGTCTTTAAGAAGTTGCTCAAGCATCTTCTTAACTTCGTTAACCAAGGAAGAGCTCAATCTTGTTTCCAAGTTTTTGAGATCTTCCATGGTCACCGGTGTCGGCTCACTACCACCATCCCCTTCGTTGCTACCCATATTCTCTTAGGCGGTAAAGCCCGAACAAAGAGCCGAGGCTCTGATACCAATTGAAAGGATCGTATGGGCACCTAGAGGGGGGGTGAATAGGTGCTACTTCAAATTTTCTTCTTTTTCAAATTAAGGTTTGACAAAAAGGTAAATTCTCTAGATAATGCAACTACGGTGAATTTACCTATATGACAATTATGCAAGAGCTACCCTAACACAAAGTAGTAACAAGTAAGTAAGGTGCGGTAAAGGATAGAAGTAACCAAAATAGTGGACGCGGAGACACAAGGATTTGTTTCCCGTAGTTCCTTCCTTTTGAGGGGAAGTACGTCTACGTTTGGAGATGGGGTGGTGTCAAACCACCAACGCTACGAAAGGCCTCCCTTGTTCTCCGATGAATCTCACCCCAACGGGATCGATTCACCTTCCACTATATCAGCAACCTTCAAGGTGGAAGCCGACACCGTTACAAGTTTGGGGCACACATCCACAACTTAATCGGAGGCTCCCAAATACAAGCAAGCTGTCAAAGCAATCAAAGACAAGCTTGTAAGAACCAAAACAAGAACTTGGTTTCCAAGAAAACACTAGAGCAAAGGGGCCCTCAATGAAATGAGGGGGAAATGAAGATCTCTTTTTGTGAAGTAGTAGATCGGGGCCTCCTCCTTCGATTCCCCAAAGATCAAGGACTTTGGGTGGTGGAATGATGAGATCTTGAGGATTTGGTGGCTCCAATGGGCTCCAATGGTGGTCTTTAACTTTAATGTGGCTGAGCGATTTGTCCCAAGGTAGGTGGAGGGGTATTTATACCCCTCCACGAAATATGGCCATTGGAGCCATTAATGCACCGGTAGTACTGCAATGATAGTACCGGCAAGCGATACTACCGGTCCAAGATCGGACCTTGCACCGAGATGCTTCAGATTGGTCCAGCCTTCTTGAGTTTTGGCGGTATCGCCTTGCGGTACTACCCCCAAGCGGTAGTATCGATGTACGCGGTACTACCGTCCGGTAGTAATCCGGTCCAAGTACCGCTTAATCGAGCAAAGCAGAGGGTGGCTTTTCTTGAGCGGTCCGAGATCTTGCGGTACGACCATGTCCAAGCGGTAGTACCGCTTGTATCAAGCGGTACTACCGGTTGGACCGGTGGTGCCGCTCCGTGGTACCGGATGGTACTGACTAAGACCCACCCTTATCAGTTTTGCACGGTTCCAACCGGTACTTGAACCGGTAGTACTGGTGTCAAGCGGTAGTACCGGTCATGTTTCCGGTACTACCGTTTGACACATGGGTTTTTCGCAAAGGGAACAATTATGCCAATATTTGTGTCACACCCTTATCAAACCTGTGATACACTTAGCACACGATTAAACCGATAAGTGTGTTGTTATCAAACATCAAAATCAGAGGGATAGGAAAATGCTCTTTCACTTAGCTTCCCCTTTTAGTGAAAATGGAAGATCTTAGTAACAAAATAGTTGTGCATCTTAAAATCATCAGAGAAAAAAGCATTCATAGTATAAAGCTCATTCATATGAGCCACATCACTGTCATTTTCATTCCCACAAAAAGGTTCTTTCTCAACAATGTCCAAATAGGATAAATCAAGAGAGAAATCATAATATTTATCTTTAATATCTATGGGAGAGGTGGCAAACTTAGGATCAGAGGACAACTTAGGAATAATGGTGCGTCTAGCAAGGAGACTCTTAATAGCACTAGTACCATGTGTGTTTTGAAACTCTTCAACAAATTCATTAGTGAACTCAATGTAACCATCATTAATATCATAACTTTCTCCAGACTCAGGTGAGCAGGTGTAACAGTGTCTTCACTAGGAGTTTTAGTATTTCCTAGACTAGCCATAGTAGCATCTAGAAAAGGACCTAGTGAACCACTCGCATCAAGCACAGCAAAAGTAACATCATGAGCATCAAAAGCAGTTTCAGATTCAGCAGTAGTAGTAGTGTGTGTAGCATGAGTATGTGGTGGTGTAACAAGCTTACTTATAACAGACGGTGAATCAAGAGCTACAGAGGTGTTTGGGACTATACCTCTTCTTGTAGTGGATGGTAAAATAGGTAACTTTCCATCACGAGACATACCCATGATGAATGGAGCAGCAGTGAACAATAATAGATACAAGTGAACTTACAAATAAAGATATGATCCCCGGCAACGGCGCCAGAAAATAGTCTTCATGACCCACAAGTGTAGGGGGTCGCAACAGTCTTCACGGGTAGTATTACCCAATTTATTGATTCGACACAAGGGGAGCCAAAGAATATTTGCAAGCCTTAACAACTGAGTTGTCAATTCAGATGCACATCGAAATATTTCTTGCTCACAGAAGTTTATCAGTAGCAATAGCAAAGCAACAGCAACAGTGAAACAAGAGCAATAGTAACAATAACGGTAAACAGTGAGATTCGAGTGTGGTAGGCATAGGGATGGATGGACGGGCGTTGCATGAACGAGTCTAAACATGTAACTTCAAGATATATGGCATTGCAGATAAATAATAATAAGCATCCAAGTACTAAACAATCCTAGGCATGTGCTCCATATATAGTCATACGTGCTCGCAATGAGAACTTGCACACCACCTTCTGTCCAGCCAGCCCGTGGCAGCGGGGCCTCTAGGGAACTACTGGCAATTAAGGTGATCCTTTTAATAGAGCACCAGAGCAAAGCATTAACACTCCATGAACACATGTGATCCTCACACCATAGCCATCCCCTCCGGTTGTCCCAATTATTGTCACTTCGGGACCTTTGGATCCGGACAATGATATGTGCACACAACTTGCAGATAAGATCACAAACAATACTATCATAATGATTCAATAATAAGTTCAGATCTGAGATCATGGCACTCGGGCCCTAGTGACAAGCGTTAAGCACAACAAGTTGCAAAAGTCAAATAGCACTAATAGAAATACTAGGCACTATGCCCTAACAATCTTATTTGATTACATGATAGAACTCATCCAATCCCTACCATCTCCAAGCTTACAGCGGAGGATTACTCACTCATGGATGAGGGAAACATTGATGGTTGATGGAGAGGCGTTGGTGATGACGATGGCGATGATCCTCTCCAAATTCCCCGTCCCGGCAGGGTGCCAGAACAGAGTTTCTAGATCCGAATCTTGGTTTCTGATGGTGACGGCGGAGTGGAACTCTTCTCTATAAAACGTCGACCCCCCTCGGTTTTTAGGTCAAGGGGTAACTTATAGGCACAGAGGGAACCCGAGGGAGTGCCTGGGGTGGCCGCACCACCCTAGGCGCGGGGCAGGGCCCACCCGCGCCTGGCAGGGGTGTGCCCTCCCAGGCCTCCACTCCGTTTCGTATCCTGGCTCCGTGAGTCTTCTGGTGAAATATAATTTTTGGCATATTTTTCGGGATTTTTCCTGATAGTTGATTTTCTGCACAAAAAATAGACACCAAGGTAATTCTGCTGAAAATAGCGATTACCGTGTTAGTTGTATCCAAATCACACAAGTTTAGAGGAGAAACAATAGCAAAAGTGTTCGGGAAAGTAGATACATTTTGGACGTATCAACTCCCCCCAAGCTTAGCTTATTGCTTGTCCTCAAGCAATTTAGTTGAAAACTGAGTTCGATAAAAGAACTTCCAGGAACACATTTGCTTCATATGATGTATACATTCTTAGCACAGGAGTAGATACTTAAACCATTCATAATAACAAGTATGCAACCAAGTCTACTCAATAATCATTGCAAGCTATGAAGAGAAACCAACTCAATAATAATAAGTAGCATGGAACATAAACATAAGTAACATTGGAATGCTCATAGTAAGGTATGATAGAGTGGTATCTCGCTTGCCTTTGTTTGTAGAGCACAATATAAATGTCAAGGCACCTCTGAAGTTCAAGTGAAGACTAGAGGTAAATATATTAGAGATACAAGCATCAAAGTCATGACATAATTAATCAAGTTTTGGAACAAACACAAGAATGACAACTATGCTCTCAAGAAGGTGCTCATATAATAGGTGGTGACTCAACAATGAAGTGAAAACGGTTTTGAAAAGTTTGAAAGGCTTCCTAATGCTAAAAGGAAGGTACTCATTATCTTTGAGCTCTCATTTCCCCTATCATAGGCATCTTCATGTGGTTAATTGTGGCATCCCGCAAAACCACTACTAGAAAATCGCGTTGAATTTGTGCATTGCATCGTCATCATCATGCATTGTTTGCCAAAACTATTTTCGCAACACCCGTTTTGTTTTCTAAAACGCCCCGTCTTTTATTCAAACGCCAAACACCGGGTCTCCGGAATTATTTTTGTTTGTTGCTATCGGTTTGCAAATGGTGTATTTAAAACAAATAAAATTTATATTTATTTTTGCGGGGCAGTCGAACGGGCCGATTGACCCGAACGACCACCCCTGTTCATTTTAAAACGGTCCACCCTGCCAGCCCCATCTAAATCCTAATCCCACCTAAAATCCTACCCACACCCCCTGGCCACCTCACCCCCTCCAATCCCCACTCGCCACCTCAGCATTCCCTCTCCCCTCACCCAATCCCACACCGCCACGTGGCCTCCTCTCTCTCTCAGCCCACACCCCACCAACCCCAAACTCACCCTGGCCACACAACACAAGAGCACACGCACGCAGTACACCCGCCCTGCCAGTCCCCACCAACCGCGAGCCACCCGACACGATCCCCACCCCGTCCCACGCTCCGCCCACCTGCCTGTCCCCCGCCTATCTCCTCTCCCTCTTCTTCCTCCGCTCGCACCACGCACGCGTCCGCCCATGATCGCCTCTCCCTCCCTTCTTCCTCTCCCAGTCCTCTCTCCTGGGCCGCCTCCTCCGTGGCCAAGGCCACCGCGCCGCCTCCTCCCAGAGCTCCTCCACCGACCCGGCTCGCTTTCCCCACTCGGCCCACTCCTCACCGCCCACTGTCCGCTTGCCGCCACTCGCTGCCCCCGCGCAAGCCCAGGCCCTGCATCGCCGCCTCCGCGCAGCGCTCGCTGAGCCTGCCGTCTCCGGCGCGCCTGCCTCCCTCCGCCGGTGACGCTGCTCCGCCCGCCGACGCCGCGCCCACCTCCGCTCCGCCGCCTCGCCGAGCCTCACGGCGCTTCCTCCGCTGCCGCCACGCTGCCCGCCGCCTCCCACCGCTGTTCAAGCTGCCGAGCCGCCACGCCGCCGCGAGACTCCGCCGCTGCCCCGCTCCACCTTCTGGCGGTTTCCCCTTCACCGCCTCGCCCGTGGTGCCCCGCCGCCGGAGCGGGCATCTCCCCTGGCGCTCGCCGTCGTCTGCGCGAGCCCGACCGACGCCGTTCATCTTCCTCGCCGCCTGCCCGCCTCTGGTCCCCGGCGCCTCGCGCGTCCCTGACCGCGTTACCTTGGTCTACGGTATCACACGGACGATCGAGACGACACTTCAAGATCTTCACCCCGACGCCACGACCGATCGGATTCGGGGACCCGACAAGACCGGCTTGATGCTGATGATTCCAAAGGAGGTACATGGAGCCATCCGAGAAAATAACGCCGTAGACTCGCGGTATCCGGAGGTCGACAATAGACCGGAGTATCAAGATCTTCTCCCGGAGCAATGAGATCTGCGCAACGACAAGAACGACACCGCGGAACACCAAGAACGCCCCAGAACACCCAGGTCGACGACACGGATACCAAACGACAAGATCATCGTCATCGAACCCTAAGACCACGGGCGCGAGACGCCAAGACCCTACCCAGCCGAAGGTGTCCGAAGAAGCTCCGACAAGAACTCCATCACGGAACATCTAGCACTCCGACAGGAACCCTGGAGACCCCGGCGCCGAGCTCCAAGTTCGTCCCCGATAATCAAGGTGGAACCCCAAGACCCCGAAACCCCGATCCGAAGGCCGAACCGAAGCGCCAAGGCCTCCGCCATGGAATCAACAAGATCATCACGAAACGCTGAGCACTTCTTTCAGGACGCCACGATCGTCGACATGACCCGAAGACCGCGAATGCGACAAGAACGGCACCGACGCAAAACGCCAAGTACTTCTTCCCGGAACGCAAGATCTACCCCGTTACCGAGAGCGAGAGAACGATCCCGCCGAGCCCGAACCGTCGAACCCTGGACCCTGTCGAACCCCGAACCCCGGAACCCCCAAGTTCGTCGAGGCCCCTTCATGTGTGAACCCTCTCCCGCAAACTCTATTTTATAATTGAAATACAACTTGTCGCATAATAATTGTTCATGCATGCGTCCTATCATGTGGTTTGGGGGCCTTATGCCGACTCACCTAATAATTAAATATGGGGCCCATATGCGGGCAAATCTACTCTCATATCGGCCTCATTTAAATTGTGTAGCGAACCCGGTGCTATCTTCTACCATGTTAAACAACATTTAATTTGCGGGGTAGATAGACAACTTGAACCACCTAATTAATTGTCGGGACCCCCGGTTCCACTTAATATTGACCTAATTGCATCGCACCTTGCCATGCCATACATCATACATGCATCATGCCGATCTTCTGCCGTTGAATTAAATAGTACATCCAGTGATTCTTCTAGTGTTTTGCTTCTTCGCGGATAAGGCCGTTGAGTTGATGTGAGCTTCGCCCCGATCTTCGGTTGCACCTTCGGCAATGTTTTCAGGCGAGCATCTCCCCCTTTCTACCTATCTTACTTTTATAGTCTTTATTTCCCTCCTGTTGATCTATTGCTATCTGTGTTGCGTTGCTCTAGTTTTTCGTACCCGTGATATCCCTTGCAGCCTTATATCGCCTTGGACACATCCTATTACCTGTTGTTTGGTAGGTAGTTGGACTTGCGCGTCGTAGTTGCTTGCTCAAGTGCTGATGTGTGTCGTCATATGCCACAGTTGCTGATGTATTGCCGCATGTTGTTGTTGGAGATGATTCTAGCTTTATTTACCGTCACTTTAATTTCTGTTTAACAACTAAAATTGAAATAAGCAGAGGCATCGGTGGGTGATAGATAATATTTGGTTTCCGAACGCCCACTTGTGTCCCGTAAGACCCCGAGTACTTGATACCTGTTCCTTGATTTATCGCGCTATCCACATCCGGGAGGTATATGGGACCCCCGAGCGAGCTTGATTCATTCTTATTTCTTGGGGCCACAAACTAGTTTGAGGTTTTATTTACGATCCTGTACTTATGCCATGCTACTTTCTGTATTTAAATTGTGCGAGGAGCACACTGTACTATTTAGGATGCGGAGTGATTACACGGTATCGACAAGCCCAGCCACACTTTCGGGTTCCCAGTCGCTTACAGCCATTGACGCAAACCTTGAGCCCGTCTCGGAGCTTGCTTACTCCGTTGCGGGATCTACTCAATGGGGTGGCCCCCTGAAATATTTCTGAATCCTGTGATTGTTCAGTCGTGAAAGCCTCGTTGGGTTTTGATTTGGTTTTTCCGAGGTTGATCGAGTGTGTGTTGCTATTGGTGCACCCCGGCCGGGTAAAACTTTCTGAAAGCCGTGTCCGCGGATATGGACGACTTGGAGCATGATCTCGATCATAGACAAGCATAACTAAAGTTCTGCTATAAATTTGACTTATAATGACTAGTAATCAGCTTCACTATAATGGAATGACTAATTAATACTGCCCACAATTGCTTGTTTGTTTGTCGCCATACCATTGTATCGACTAGTAAGTATTGCAACTACAACGAAATGGCTGAATAAAAGTACCAACAACTGCTGGGTTTTGGGTTTATATCATGCTATCTCAGATTCCGATTAGTAATTGTTGCAACTTCTAACGGAATGGTTAACTAAAAGTGCCCATCGCTTATTTTATCGTGACGATTATCTAAACCCGACTAGTAAAGTGCCGCAACTATAATGAACAAGTAAAACGCCAAGCGTGTGAGTTCCTCGGTTGACTTCCTCGTTTGGTCTCGAGGAAACGCCAGATGGGTTTGTTTGATGCTAGTATCGGGTTGGATCCGAATAGGTTATTCTTACCCCTCCGATATCCGCCATTGTATCGAGTCTCTATAGGTTGTTTAGTACATGCCGCCGCTCAGTCCACCATACCTATGTAGGCGAGGACCGCATTCTAGCCTCGCCGTGCATCGGCCTCGATCTTGACGCTCCTTCTTTTTCCTTTGCCCTTTGTCGGCACCCCTTTTGTTTAAGCAGGTTTGAGATCGACGTCGTTAGCAGGGTTACCCTTCCGGCTTGGCTTGGGCAGGGTTATGGACGCCATTGGTTATTCTTCAGGGCTCTTAGCCCCATTTGCATCTTGTCCGTAGCTGGACGCTCTATCGTTTTCAAGGTGATTTGGATCTTTTATATAACATCTGTATTCTTGACTCATGGAGTCGCTGTTATATATATATATATCTGTTCTGTGGGTCCCATCGAGGACTGTTGTGTAATGTTATTACTTCGTTTTCCACCCGCACGAAAGTGCCTGGTGGGCACCTTTGAATCGTTTCTATGCGGGCTTGGCGGATTTCGCTCAAACTTGCATAGGTCCGATTCTGAGGGTGTTACAGAGTGGTATCAGAGCTCAGCAGTTGCGATACCCCACAAGTCCAGCCTGTAGGATAACCTAGCTAACGGCCGAAGTAGAAGTGTCAAAACTATTTTTGAAAAATCGGTTGGATAGTTCTGGTTAGGTCTGATTTTACTCCTTACCCCTCTGCTGATCCCCTCTTATCTCGACGTGTTTTGAATCTGCTCTCTTATCTTTTCTTCGAGTCCAGGATTTCTCGTGGTTGGGTTTCCGTCGTACCTTCAGGGTTTCGCTTCCTCTTCTGATAACGGTGTTACGCCATCCGTGTTCCAAATGCTGACGAATCCGCCTACGGTGTTACCATTCTTTGTTCCTTGTTTGTGCCTTCCGGTGTTTTCCGACGCGACGACATCATCTACGCCGGATCCGATGCAGAGTCTGCATCACCCCTTTGTTCCGAACCTCGCTTGTCGAGATCTTCAGTCTGATTCCGAGAGTTGGTTGCATAATCCGCCTATTCGTGTGCAGAGTAATGGTTTGAGTGCGGGATGGAGTAGATACCATACCACTACTCTTATCATTCGCTCTTGTACATCGAATCAGTGGATCCAGCAGTTTTACTCCGTCCACGGAAGTTAGGGGTGGCTTTATTTGTGGATACTCCTACCTTCGACCTTTTTGTTCCCGGAGTGTTCTCTCGACGATCACGGACAACGACCTCTTGTTAGTGGTGTCGCGAGGATCTACACGAAGCGAGAAGATGCAGATCGCCGACCTTCCTTCCGGTACCATGAGGCGGATCTCGAGGGCGAGATCCTTTGTTAGTGGTGTCGAATTGTGGCATCCCGCAAAACCACTACTAGAAAATCGCGTTGAATTTGTGCATTGCATCGTCATCATCATGCATTGTTTGCCAAAACTATTTTCGCAACACCCGTTTTGTTTTCTAAAACGCCCCGTCTTTTATTCAAACGCCAAACACCGGGTCTCCGGAATTATTTTTGTTTGTTGCTATCGGTTTGCAAATGGTGTATTTAAAACAAATAAAATTTATATTTATTTTTGCGGGGCAGTCGAACGGGCCGATTGACCCGAACGACCACCCCTGTTCATTTTAAAACGGTCCACCCTGCCAGCCCCATCTAAATCCTAATCCCACCTAAAATCCTACCCACACCCCCTGGCCACCTCACCCCCTCCAATCCCCACTCGCCACCTCAGCATTCCCTCTCCCCTCACCCAATCCCACACCGCCACGTGGCCTCCTCTCTCTCTCAGCCCACACCCCACCAACCCCAAACTCACCCTGGCCACACAACACAAGAGCACACACGCACGCAGTACACCCGCCCTGCCCCGGTCCCGCCCACCAACCGCGAGCCACCCCGACACGATCCCCACCCCCGGTCCCACGCGGGCCCGCCTCCACCTGCCTTGTCCCCCCCCGCGCCTACCTCCCTCTCCCTCTTCTTCCTCCGCCTCGCACCCACGCACGCGTCCCGCCTGATCGCCTCTCTCCTCCCTTCTTCCTCTCCCATGATCCTCTCTCTCCTGGGTTGCGCCTCCTCGTGGCAGGCCACCGCGCCGCCCCTCCTCCCAGAGCTCCGCCGACCAGCCGCCCCTGCCGCTGCGCCACGCCTCCTCACCGCCCCCACCGTCCGCGCTGCCGCTCACTCGCCGCCTCCCCATGAGCCCCAGCCCATCTCGCCGCCTCCGCCAGCAGGCTCGAGCCCGTCTCCTCGGGCGCCTCCGGACTCCCTCCGCTGGCGACGCTCCTCCCGCCGCTGACAAGCCGCCTCCACCTCCGCCTTCTTTCGCCCGAGCGCTCTCCGCCGGCGCTGCCTCCACGCCGCTCCCGCCGCTGTTCAAGCTGCCGAAGCCACACGCCGCCAGGACTCCGCCATGCCCGCTCCACCTTCGCGCGGTTTCCCTTCACCGCCGCGTGGTGCCCGCCGCCGAGCGGATCTCGGCGCTGCCGTCGTCTGCTCCGAGCCGACGCCGTTCATCTTCCTCGCCTTTGCCCGCCTGGTCCCGGCGCCTCGCCGTCCCGATCAGCGTTACCTTGGTCTACGGTATCACACGGACGATCGAGACGACACTTCAAGATCTTCACCCCGACGCCACGACCGATCGGATTCGGGGACCCGACAAGACCGGCTTGATGCTGATGATTCCAAAGGAGGTACATGGAGCCATCCGAGAAAATAACGCCGTAGACTCGCGGTATCCGGAGGTCGACAATAGACCGGAGTATCAAGATCTTCTCCCGGAGCAATGAGATCTGCGCAACGACAAGAACGACACCGCGGAACACCGAGAACGCCCCAGAACACCCAGGTCGACGACACGGATACCAAACGACAAGATCATCGTCATCGAACCCTAAGACCACGGGCGCGAGACGCCAAGACCCTACCCAGCCGAAGGTGTCCGAAGAAGCTCCGACAAGAACTCCATCACGGAACATCTAGCACTCCGACAGGAACCCTGGAGACCCCGGCGCCGAGCCCCAAGTTCGTCCCCGATAATCAAGGTGGAACCCCAAGACCCCGAAACCCCGATCCGAAGGCCGATCCGAAGCGCCAAGGCCTCCGCCATGGAATCAACAAGATCATCACGAAACGCTGAGCACTTCTTTCAGGACGCCACGATCGTCGACATGACCCGAAGACCGCGAATGCGACAAGAACGGCACCGACGCAAAACGCCAAGTACTTCTTCCCGGAACGCAAGATCTACCCCGTTACCGAGAGCGAGAGAACGATCCCGCCGAGCCCGAACCGTCGAACCCTGGACCCTGTCGAACCCCGAACCCCGGAACCCCCAAGTTCGTCGAGGCCCCTTCATGTGTGAACCCTCTCCCGCAAACTCTATTTTATAATTGAAATACAACTTGTCGCATAATAATTGTTCATGCATGCGTCCTATCATGTGGTTTGGGGGCCTTATGCCGACTCACCTAATAATTAAATATGGGGCCCATATGCGGGCAAATCTAGTCTCATATCGGCCTCATTTAAATTGTGTAGCGAACCCGGTGCTATCTTCTACCATGTTAAACAACATTTAATTTGCGGGGTAGATAGACAACTTGAACCACCTAATTAATTGTCGGGACCCCCGGTTCCACTTAATATTGACCTAATTGCATCGCACCTTGCCATGCCATACATCATACATGCATCATGCCGATCTTCTGCCGTTGAATTAAATAGTACATCCGGTGATTCTTCTAGTGTTTTGCTTCTTCGCGGATAAGGCCGTTGAGTTGATGTGAGCTTCGCCCCGATCTTCGGTTGCACCTTCGGCAATGTTTTCGTAGCATCTCCCTTTCTACCTATCTTACTTTTATAGTCTTTATTTCCTCCTGTTGATCTATTGCTATCTCGTTGCGTTGCTCTAGTTTTTCGCACTGATATCCCTTGCAGCCTTATATCGCCTTGGACACATCCTATTACCTGTTGTTTGGTAGGTAGTTGGACTTGCGCGTCGTAGTTGCTTGCTCAAGTGCTGATGTGTGTCGTCATATGCCACAGTTGCTGATGTATTGTCGCATGTTGTTGTTGGAGATGATTCTAGCTTTATTTACCGTCACTTTAATTTCTATTTAACAACTAAAATTGAAATAAGCAGAGGCATCGGTGGGTGATAGATAATATTTGGTTTCCGAACGCCCACTTGTGTCCCGTCAGACCCCGAGTACTTGATACCTGTTCCTTGATTTATCGCGCTATCCACATCCGGGAGGTATATGGGACCCCGAGCGCCGAGCTTGATTCATTCTTATTTCTTGGGGCCACAAACTAGTTTGAGGTTTTATTTACGATCCTGTACTTATGCCATGCTACTTTACGTATTTAAATTGTGCGAGGAGCACCTGTCTTTTAGGATGCGGAGTGATTACGCGGTATCGACAAGCCCAGCCACACTTTCGGGTTCCCGCCATGACCATTGACGCAAACCTTGAGTCCGTCTCGAGCTTGCTTACTCGCTATGCGGGATCTACTCAATGGGGTGCCCCCCTGAAATATTTCTGAATCCTGTGATTGTTCAGTCGTGAAAGCCTCGTTGGGTTTTGATTTGGTTTTTCCGAGGTTGATCGAGCGTGTGTTGCTATTGGTGCACCCCGGCCGGGTAAAACTTTCTGAAAGCCGTGTCCGCGGATATGGACGACTTGGAGCACAGTATCTCGATCATAGACAAGCATAACTAAAGTTTACTGCTATAAATTTGACTTATAATGACTAGTAATCAGCTTCACTATAATGGAATGACTAATTAATACTGCCCACAATTGCTTGTTTGTTTGTCGCTTGCGACCATTGTATCTGACTAGTAAGTATTGCAACTACAACGAAATGGCTGAATAAAAGTACCAACAACTGCTGGGTTTTGGGTTTATATCATGCTATCTGTATCTGATTAGTAATTGTTGCAACTACAACAGAATGGTTAACTAAAAGTGCCCACTGCTTATTTTATCAGGACGATTATCTAAACCTGACTAGTAAAGTGCCGCAACTATAACTGAACAAGTAAAACTGCCAACTGTGTGAGTTCCTCGGTTGACTTCCTCGTTTGGTCTCGAGGGGGAAACGCCAGGATGGGTTTGTTTGATGCTAGTATCAGGTTGGATCCGAATAGGTCATTCTTACCCCCCTCTGATATCCGCCAGTTGTATCGAGTCTCTATAGGTTGTTTAGTACATGCTGCCGCTGCCGCTCAGTCCACCATACCTATGTAGGCGAGGACCGCCGAATTCTAGCCTCGCTGTCTTGGCCTCGATCGACGCTCCTTCTTTTTCCTTTGCCCTTTGTCGGCACCCCTTTTGTTTAAGCAGGTTTGAGATCGACGTCGTTAGCAGGGTTACCCTTCCGGCTTGGCCTGGGCAGGGTTATGGACGCCATTGGTTATTCTTCAGGGCTCTTAGCCCCATTTGCATCTTGTCCGTAGCTGGACGCTCTATCGTTTTCAAGGTGATTTGGATCTTTTATATAACATATGTATTCTTGACTCATGGAGTCGCTATTATATATATATCTGTTCTGTGGGTCCCATCGAGGACTGTTGTGTAATGTTATTACTTCGTTTTCCACCCGCACGAAAGTGCCTGGTGGGCACCTTTGAATCGTTTCTATGCGGGCTTGGCGGATTTCGCTCAAACTTGCATAGGTCCGATTCTGAGGGTGTTACATTAATGTGAAAGTGAGGTCTAGTATGAGTTATATGCTTGACATACCATAAACTGGAAATCCCATGTCCCTTGAGTACGAGGGCCGCTCCGCATGCTACTCAACTTTGGTCACCTACAAGTTCTTGTCATTGTACATACATGCACATCATAGAGAACCGCCAATGGGGTACCCCTTGCACATGATACAGGAGCTATCCCGTGATCAAAATGACAAGGCAAGCAGACAATGAGCATCTGAGCGATCTTTTTATTTACTATGTGCATAGCTTTTTATTTAGGATGCTTCACGGAATGCTCATTATGGTGATGCTGTAAGTTTCCACCATGATTAGGCATGGATTAGGCTAGCGGCCCAGGCGTTTCTCTAACACATATATATACTCCATAAACTCACAAGATCCCCTTTTATTTCACACCGTCGACATCCGCAAACAAAAGAGCAAAGTATCAACTGGGTAGGATATCCAAAAAGTGTTGAAAGCGTTCCCCGTGGCAGCACGGTTCTACTGACTCCCAACATATAATTTGCAAGCATATAACTTTCATGGACAGGTCACAATGGTTCAAGATTATGAAGTGCAAGGAATAAAGTGTGCCATCAAGTTCGTGAGGGCTTTACTAACTAACTTTCTCAAAAAAGACAAACATTTTATTTGGAAGAAAACAAGGCATATAGAATATGCACTGAAATAGAAAATGATGCTAATAGGTAGGTATGGTGGAGACAGTTGGCAATATTGGTTTTGGGGAGTTGGAAGCACATGTAGAGCTCATACTCAGTGCAAGTGAAGGCTAGCAATAGAGAGGGAGCAACAAACGAGAGAGCAATAGTTTTCATAATCATGCTTGCAACAAAACAGGACTAATTATGGCATGAAAGTGATACAAGTACTCTGAGGCAAAATAAATCATCAAGACTTACTGAATATTGATTAGTCATATGCATGCGTGAGCATGTGCCAAGTCGATTCACATGAAACTTCTAGAGGAGGATACCACAATATCATACCAAAATATGAATAAAACAATGCAAGCAAAGATTCATATGACATGCTACAAACTATTAGTAAACTGGAGCTAATCATAGACAAGCAAGAACTACTAAGCATCCATCAGTAACATACGCCTTACAATGAACAGACTAAGCATGCTCACAATGATGAGCATATGTACAAAATGAAAACAATTAGAGTTCGTTACCATCCTCTTACCACACCTCAAGTTGTCTTAATCTTCATTATTGCCCGTCACCTGTGTGACTTGAATAATAACATGAAACCCAAAATCCACTGAGGACGGCTGAACCCTGCAAAGAACTCACAAAACCAAAGAAGAACAAAAAATATTTTTGGTGTTTTCAATTTTTTAAAGCAAGCAAACGAAGCAAGAGAAACAACGATTTTTTTTGGTATTTTTGTGTTTTTGATAAAGAAGCAACAAGAACCAAAATTAAAGCGAAACAATGGATATACAAAGAACCGACCGAACATGATATATAGATGAGTGTGATGTCATTACCTCCCCCCAAGCTTAGGCTTTTGGCCTAAGTGGGGCTCAATCCCATGGTGCCCAAGTAGATCACCTCTGTAGTACGACGAGGAGGCTCCCTCGTCCTGGTACGAGCTCGAGGACTCCCCTGTATAGTGTACAATGGGTCATACGAGGGTGCTTCCTCCTGATAGTGTCCATAGAAGCTAAGAGAGCATAGCTTGTCATCCATCTCCTCCTTGTAGCGTGACAAAGGTCCCTGAGAAATACTGAACAAAGTGGTTTGGGGGAGAGGGATCTCTCTCTCTTCCCCTTCAATAAACAACATTTTATAGACCAAGTTCTCAAGGGTAGAGCCATTAGTGACAAAGTGGTGTGCCTTCATGGCAGCAAGATCAAGCTTCCGAGGAGCCAAAACTGTATCATTTGGATCAACAGCAATGTCCAAGACAGTAGCAACACGCATAGCAATAATTCCCCATAAATGGGTCCCTTAGTAGTTAAACGACGAGCAATGAGAGAACCAAGATTGTACTTGGTATCATTGTTGAGCGCAGCGGCTAAGAAAGCCAAATGATAGCTGGAAATATTACTAGTGTTATCCCTACCAAGAACACTAGTGGCAAGATAGTAAGTGAAGTACCTGATGGCTGGAAGCTGAATGTTTCTTATCTTTCCCCTTTGAGCTCTATGGTTATCATCATTGGTTATTCCGCGGTAGAGCTCCAACAAATCAGCGGGTTGAGATGGAATCTTCTTTGATGATCCAGCTGTACCAAGTCCCAGAGCCTCACAAAATTTCTTCAGTGTCATATGATAAGACCTGCCATAAATCTTGAAAGAAACATCGGGGTTGAACATGCTGTTAGTAAAGGAGAAGCTCTCCACAAATGATTTAGTGAGCGTAGCATATTGCACGCTCTCATCCTGCATAAGACTTGTTAAACCAGTCCTCCGAACCAAGTTCATAAAATCATCAAAAATCTCATCAACCCGCAAGAAGGTTTGGCAAGGAAAGGAAGAGGGGTGCGCATCCCCCTCACCTCACTCGTCGCTGAATCACGGAGTGATGATATCCTCATTGTATGAGGGCCTAGTATGGGAGGATGATCTTGAAGGCCTTGCCCTTCTAGGTGCATCACTCTCAAATATCTCTCCAAATATGTGGTTGTCCATGACCACTCTTTTCTGAAATTTTTAGACAAACATCGAACCAAGTGATTTCCAAGTTGATAAATGATGAGAAACTACTATAGGAACTTGCTAGAGGGCTACACATGCATCAAAATTAAATCTCCAAGCATAGAACAAGCATGCAAGCTCATACAACCTGTCACCTATAGCAGCAAAATACTCAAGATACAATCTACCAATCACAAATCTAATTGGACAAGTGGAGGAGGCACATACCAAGGAGCAATCCCTCCAAAAATCAGCAGCAAAGATGGGCTGAGCAAGGAGATCGAAAATCACGAGCAAGAACAGCAAGAACTCGAGCTTGAACAAGTTTTCTGGTGTTTTTTGGCAGAGAGAAATAAGATGGCTGTGAGGGGGCACTTTGGAGGGGCCCAGGTGGGCCAGACCCCCCCTAGGCGCCACCCATGGGTAGGTCGCGCCTACCTAGGGTGTGGGCGCCTGGGGTGCCCCCCTAGGTCACTCCAGGTGTCCCTCTGCCCCTTTTTTGAAGGAAAAATTTATGTTGAATTTTCTAGGATTTTTTGGGAAACTTTATTTTTGGCCAATTTTTAGGGTATGAAAATTGATTTTCTCGTGATGACCCACAAGTATAGGGGATCGCAACAGTCTTCGCGGGTAGTATTACCCAATTTATTGATTCGACACAAGGGGAGCCAAAGAATACTTGCAAGCCTTAACAACTAAGTTGTCAATTCAGCTGCACCTGGAAATAGTTCTTGATCACAGAAGTTTATCAGTAGCAACAGCAACAGTGAAACAACATCAATAGTAACAGTAACGGTAACAGTAACAGTAGGATTCGAGTGTGGTAGGCATAGGGATGGATGGACGGGCGCTGCATGGACGAGTCTAAACATGTAACTTCAAGATCTAGGGCATTGCAGATAAATAATAACAAGCATCCAAGTACTAAACAATCCTAGGCATGTGCTCCAAATATAGTCATACGTGCTCGCAATGAGAACTTTCACAACATCTTCTGTCCAGCCAGCCCATGGCAGCGGGGCCTTTAGGGAACTACTGGCAATTAAGGTGCTCCTTTTAATAGAGCACCGGAGCAAAGCATTAACACTCCGTGAACACATGTGATCCTCACACCACAGTCATCCCCTCCGGTTGTCCCAATTATTGTCACTTTGGGGACTTTGGACCCGGACAATGATATGTGTACACAACTTGCAGATAAGATCACAAACAATACTATCATAATGATTCAATAATAATTTTAGATCTGAGATCATGGCACTCGGGCCCTAGTGACAAGCATTAAGCACAACAAGTTGCAACAAAGTCAAATAGCACAAGAGAAACTAGGCACTATGCCCTAACAATCTTATTCGATTACATGATATAACTCATCCAATCCCTACCATCCCCAAGCCTATAACGGGGGATTACTCACTCATGGATGAGGAAAACATCGGTGGTTGATGGAGATGCGTTGGTGAAGACGATGGTGACGATCCTCTCCAAATTCCCCGTCCCGACTGGGTGCCAGAACGGAGTTTCTGGATCCGAATCTTGGTTTCTTGTGGAGGCGGTGGAGCGGAACTCTTTTTGGAAAACTATCAAACCCCCCTGAGTTTTTAGGTCAGAAGGCAACTTATAGGCACGGAGGGAGGGCGAGGAGCTGCATGGGGTGGCCAGACCTCCCCCAGGCGTGGGGTTAGGTGGGCCCGCGCCTGGGCTGGGTCTGGGCCCCCCAGGCCTCCTATTTGTCTCCCCTTATGGCTCCGTGGATCTTCTGGTGAGAAATAGTTTTGGCATATTTTCCGTGATTTTTCCTGATAGTTCATTTTCTGCACAAAAACAAGACACCAAGGAAATTCTGCTGAAAACAGCGTCAGTCCGTGTTAGTTGTATCCAAATCACACAAGTTTAGAGAATAAAACAATAGCAAAGTGTTCGAGAAAGTAGATACGTTTTGGACGTATCAATTCCCTCAAGCTTAGCTTATTGCTTGTCCTCAAGCAATTCAGTTGAAAACTGAGTGCGATAAAATAACTTTCATGAACACTTTGCTTCATATGATGTAAATATTCTCAACATAGGAGTAGATGCTTAGACAATTCATAATAAGAAGTATGCAACTAAGTCTACTCAATAGTCATTGCAATCTATGAAGAGAAACCAACTCAATAATAATAAGTAGCATGAAACATAAACATAAGCAACATTGCAATGCTCATAATAAGGTACGATAGAGTGGTATCTCGCTTGCCTTTGTTTGGATAGTACAATATAAATGCCAAGGCACCTCTGAAGTTCACATGAAGACTAGAAATAAAGATAGCAGAGATACAAGCAACAAAGTCATGACATAATTAACCAAGTTTTGGAACAAACACAAGAATGACAATTATGCTCTCAAGAAGGTGCTCATAGAATAAGTGGTGACTCAACAAAGTTGTGAAAACAGTTTTGTGAAGGTTTAAAAGGCTTCCCAATGCTGAAAGGAAGGTACTCATTAGCTTTGAGCTCCCATTGCCTCTATCATAGGCATCTTCATGTGGTTAAGGTAAAAGTGAGGTCCACTCTGAATCATATGCTTGACAGACCATAGACTGGAAATCCCAAGTCCCTTGAGTACGAGGGTCGCTCCACATGCTACTCAACTTTGGTCATCTGAAAGTTCTTATCATTGTAAATACATGCATATCATTGAGAACCGCCAACGGGGTACACCTTGCACATGGTACAGGAGCTTTCCCATAACCAAAATGGCAAGGCAAGCAAACAATGAGCATCTCAGCAATCTTTTTATTTACCATATGCATAGCTTTTTATTGAGGAAGCTTCATAGATGCTCATTATAGTGATGCTGCAAGTTTCCACCATGATTAAGCATGGCTTAGGCTAGCGGCCCAGGCGTTTCTCTAACACAATGTATAAACTCCATGAACTAAAAACTTCCCTTTTATTTCACATCATCGATATTCATAAACAAAAGAGCAAGGAATCAACTGGATGAGATATCCAAAAAAGTGTTGAAAGTGTTCCCCGTGATAGCACGGTTCTGCTGACTCCCAGTATATAATTAGCAAGCATATAACTTTCATGGACTAGTCACAATGGTTCAGGATTATTAAGCGCAAGGAATAAAGTGTGCCATCAAGTTTGTGAGAGATTTACCAACTAACTTTCTCAAAACAGACAAACATTTTATTTTGAAAGAAAACACGGCATATGGAATATGCAGTAAAATAGCAACTGATGCTATTAGGTAGGTATGGTGGACACAACTGGCAATATTGGTTTTGGGGAGTTGGAAGCACAGGTAGAGCACGTACTCAGTGCAAGTGAAGGCTAGCAATAGAGAGGGAGCGACAAACGAGAGAGCAATAGCTGTCATAATCATGCTTGCAACAAAACATGACTAACTATGGCATGAAAGTGATACAAGAACTCTGAGACAAAATAAATCATCGAGGCTTATTGACTATGGATTAGTCATATGCATGCGTGAGCATGTGCCACTCGAACAATCAGAGGAGGATACCACAATTTCATACCAAAGTATGAATAAAACAATGCAAGCAAACATTCATATGACATGCTACAAACTATTAGCAATATGGAGCTAATCATAGACAAGCAAGAACTACTAAGCATCCATAATGACATACACCTTACACAAACAGGCTAAGCATGCTCACAATGATGAGTATATGTACAAAAATGAAACAAATAGAGTTCGTTACCAGCCTCTTACCATACCTCGAGTTGTCTTAATCTTCATTATTGCCCTTCACTTGTGTGACTTGAATAATTAACATGAAACCACAAACCACTGAGGACTGCTGAACCCTGCAAAGAACTCACAAAACCAAAGAAGAACAACAAATATTTTTGGTGTTTTCGATTTTTTTAGAAACAAGCGAACAAAGAAAAAACAAACAAAAACAAGGCAAACCAAACAAAGCAAAATCTGTTTGGATTTTTATTTTAAGGCAAACGAAAGCAAAGAAACAAACCAAGAGAAACAATGAAAATATTTTTGGTATTTTGGGTTTTTAGAAAGAAGCAACAAAGAACCAAAAAAAAAGCGAAACAATGGATATACAAAGAACCGACCGAACATGATATATATATATATATATATATATATATATATATATATATATATATATATATATATATATATGAGTGTGATGTCGGTATACCTCCCCCCAAGCTTAGGCTTTTGGCCTAAGTGGGGCTCAATCCCATGGTGTCCAAGCAGATGTGTCTCCGTAGTATGTTGAGGAAGCTCCCTCGTCCTGGTACGAGCTCGAGGCCTCCCCTGTGTAATACGCAGGGTCATACGAGGGCGCTTCCCCTAATAGTGCCCGTGGAAGTTGAGAGAGCGCAGCTTGTCATCCATCTTCGCCTTCGTGCGTGACCAAGGTCCCTGTACTGAACAAAGTGGTTTGGGGTAGAGGGATCTCTCTCTCTTCCCTATCAGTAAATAGCATTCTATAAACCAAGTTCTCAAGAGTAGAGCTAGTGGTGACAAAGTGGTGCGCCTTCATGGCAGCAAGATCAAGACTCAGAGGAGCCAAAACTGTATCATGTGGATCAACAATAATGTCCAAGGTAGCAGCAATACGAGTAGCAATAATTCCCCCATAAATGGGTCCCTTAGCAGCTAAACGACGAGCAATGAGGGAACCAAGATTATACTTATCCTCACAGTAGAGTGCAGCAGCTAAGAAGGCCAATTAATAGTTGGATATATTACTAGTGTTCTCCCTACCAAGAACACTGGTGGTAAGATAGTAGGCAAAATACCTGATGGCTAGAAGTTGGATGTTCTTTATCTTCCCTCGTTGAGCTCTGCGGTCATCATCATTGGTTATTCCTTGGTAAAGCTCTAACAGATCAGCAGGTAGAGCTGTAATCTTCTTTGATGATCCAGTTGCACACAGTCCCAGGGCTTTGCAAAATTGCTTCAAAGTCATAGAATGAGCCCTGCCATAGATTTTGAAAGACACAGTAGGCTTGAACAAACTATTAGTAAAGGAGAAACTCTCCAAAAATGTTTTAGTAAGCAAAGCATATTGTGCACTCTCATCCTGCATGAAACTTGTTAGACCATCCCTCTCAATGGTGGCATCCCGCAAAACCACTACTAGAAAATCGCGTTGATTTTGTGCATTGCATCGTCATCATCATGCATTGTTTGCCTAAAACTATTTTCGCAGAGTCTGTTTTTGTTTTCTAAAACGCCCCATCTTAATTATAACGCAAACCCCGGGTCTCCGGATTATTTTGTTTATCTGCTATCGGTTTGCAAACGGTGCATTTAAAACAAATAAAATATTATATTATTTTAGTGGGGCAGTCGAACGGGCCGGATAGACCCGAACGACCACCCCAGTTCCAAAACGGCCCAACCCAAAAACCTTTTCCTACCAGCCCTAGTCTACCCACACCCCCCTCCACCTCACCCCAGCCTATCATCTCTCGCCACCTCACCCTCATCCCAATCCCCACCCAACCAGACGCCGCCACTTGGCTCACCTCCTCTCTCCCTCTCTCCTTCCTCTCTCAACCCACCCTGCACACACACGCAACACACACGCGCGCGCGCCCCTGCCCACCAACCACCCGCTCCCCCGCGTGGACCCGTCCCCCTGGCCCACCCGCTCGGACCCACTCCCCAGATTCCACCCACCCGAAGCAGTCCCTCTCTCTCCCCTAGCGCGCCCCATCCCCGCCACGACCGGCCTCCCCAACCCCGCCTGCCCCTGGCTCCTCTTTCCCCTCGCTCATGAGCTCCCACCGCTCCGCTTTCCCTCTCTGCAGCTCGACCGCCTTCCTTCCGTTCGCCTCTCGTGCCTCCCCCGCCCCTCCGGGGCCTCCGCCAGCGAGCGCTGCCAGCCCCGCCTCCGGCCTCCTCCTCCTCGGCCACGGACCTTCCTCGGGCCGCGGTCCTGCCGCTGTGGCGCCTCCTCTGCCCCTCTCGTGGCCGTCGACCTCTGCGTCGCGCCCGCTTTGTCGGCCTTTTTGCCCTCACGCTCAGGGCCTCGCCTGCCGCCTCGCCGTGGCAGCGCTTCTTTGCATCCGCGACGCCGAGGCCCTCTGCCGCCAGCACCCTCGTCCGCTTGTCGCGCGCCTCCTCTGGCCGTTCTTCTGTTCCGGGGGCCGCATGTCCTCTGCATGTCGTGCTGCTGCTGCCGTGGTGTTTTGGTGCTAGTCCAGGGTACCTCTAGTACCAGTGGGTTGCCCCATGTGCCGTGTTTTGGTGATGTTCAGGAGAAAGCGGGGTGTGAAGATGTTTGCAACGGCGACCGTGTGAAGATGGATCAGTGGCGATTTATCTGATTTCAGTATCCTACATCGGACAAGTTTGACGGGTATCTCACCAAGACCCTCGGAATCGCCAAGTTCTCCTTCCCGGAGTTGGACCCCGAAGACTGAACTCCGAACCCGCCGGTACCTCAAGATCTTCCTCATGCGTCAAGACCAACCTGTCGGATCCCCCTCGGTGAACGCCAAGATCGCCACACGGATGCCAAGACCGAATCTCGTCGGGCCCGGATCCCGAAGACCGAAACCGACCCGCCAAGTTCTTCAATCGGATCCGAGGACACCGAGACCCCGGTGCGACAAGTACTCCGTCCCGGACACCAAGTGCTTCCTCCCGGAACGCCAAGATCTACTCCGCTATCCGAGAACGTTCCGTGAACCCGAGCCCGACCAACCGAACCCCAAGTTACCGAGACCCCTAATGTGAACCCCTTCCTGAAACCCTATTTTTATAATATAATACAACTTGTTGCATATCAAGTGTTCATGCATGCATATTTGTCATGTGGTCTGGGGGCCTTATGCCGATTCACCTAATAATTCAATATGGGGCCCATATGCGGGCAATCTAGTCTCCTATCGGCCTCATTTAAATTGATGTAGCGAACCGGTGCTATCTCTTGCCATGTTAATACAACATTTAAAATGCGGGGTTTCTAAACAACTTGAACCATTTAATTAATTGTCGGGACCCCGGTTCCGCTTAATATTGACCTAATTGCATCGCACCTTTGCCATGTCATACATCATACATGCATCATGCCCGATCTTTTGCCGTAGCATTAAATATTGCATCCGGTGTTTCTTCTAGTGTTTTGGTTCTTCGCGGATAAGGCCGTTGAGTTGATGCGAGTGACGAACCGATCTTCGGTTGGACCTTCGACGATGTTTTCAGGCGAGCATCTCCCCTTTTTCTACCTATCTTACTTTTATAGTATTTACTCCCTTCTGTTGATCTATTTCTATATGTGTTGCGATGCTCTAGTTTTCGTACTCGTGATATCCCTCGCAGCCTTATATTGCCTTGGACACATCCTATTACATGTTGTTTGGTAGATAGTTGGACTTGCGCGTCGTAGTCGCTTGCTCAAGTGCTGTTGCGTGTCGTCAAGAACCACAGTTGTTGGTGTATTGCCGCATGCTTGACGTTGGAGATGATCTTGGCTTTACTTATCGTCCACTTTAATTCCTGTTTAACAACTAAAATTGAAGTAAGCAGAGGCATCGGTGGGTGATAGATAATATTTGGTTTCCGAACGCCCACTTGTTGTAACACCCTCAGAATCGGACCTATGCAAGTTTTAGCGAAACCCGCCAAACCCGCATAGAAACGATTCAAAGGTGCCCACCAGGCACTTTCGTGCGGGTGGAAAACGAAGTAATAACATTACACAACAGTCCTCGATGGGACCCACAAAACAGATATATATATATAACAGCGACTCCATGAGTCAAGAATACAGATATAATATACAAAGATCCAAATCACCTTGAAATTGATAGAGCTTCCGACTACGGACAAGATGCAAATGGGGCTAAGAGCCCTGAAGAGTAACCAATGGCGTCCATAACCCTGCCCAGGCCAAGCCGGAAGGGTAACCCTGCTAACGACGTCGATCTCAAAACCTGCTTTAAAAAAAGGGGTGCCGACAAAGGGCAAAGGAAAAAAGAGGAGCGTCAGTACTGAGGCCAGTACACGGCGAGACTAGAATTCGGCGGTCCTCGCCTACATAGGTATGGTGGACTGAAGCGGCAGCGGCATCATACACTAAACAACCTATAGAGACTCGATACAACTGGCGGCAATCAGAGAGGGGTAAGAAGGACCTATCCGGATCCAACCTGATACTACCATCAAACAAACCCATCCTGGCGTTTCCCCCTCGAGACCAAACGAGGAAGTCAACCGAGGAACTCACACCGTTGGCAGTTTTACTTATTCAGTTATCGTTGCAACAATTACTAGTCAGGTATAGATAATTGTCCTGATAAAAGAAGCAGTGGGCCCTTTTAGTTAATCATTCCGTTGTAGTTGCAACAATTACTAATCAGGTACAGATAGCATGAGATAAACCCAAAACCCAGCAGTTGTTGGTACTTTTATTTAGCCATTCCATTGTAATTGCCATACTTACTAGTCAGGTACAATGGTCGCAAGCGACACTCCAAACAATCAATTGTGGGCAGTATTATTTAGCCATTCCATTGTAGTGAAGCTGATTACTAGTCATTATAAAGTCAAATTTATAGCAATAAACTTTAGTTATGCTTGTCTATGGTCGAGATACTGTGCTCCAAGTCGTCCATATCCGCGGACACGGCTTTCAGAAAGTTTTACCCGGCCGGGGTGCACCAATAGCAACACACGCTCGATCAACCTCGGAAAAACCAACTCAAAACCCAACGAGGCTTTCACGATGAACAATCACAGATTCAGAATATTTCAGGGGGCCACCCCTTGGAGTCTACCAGCAACGAAGTAAGCAAGCTCCGAGACGGACTCAAGGTTTGCGACAATGGCTGTAAGCGACTGGGAACCCGAAAACTCGGGGTGTCGATACCGCGTAATCACTCCGCTTACCTAACAAAGTAAAGCTATCATCGCACAATTTAAATACATAAGTAGCATGGCATAAGTACAGGATAGTAAATAAAACCTCAAACTAGTTTGTGGCCCCAAGAAATAAGACAATCAAGCTCGCTCGGGGTCCCATATACCTCCCGGATGTGGATAGCGATAAATCAAGGAACAGTATCAAGTACTCGGGTCCTACGGACACAAGTGCTCGAAACCAAATATTATCTATCACCCACCGATGCCTCTGCTTATTTCAATTTTAGTTGTTAAACAGGAATTAAAGTGAACGATAAGTAAAGCTAGGATCATCTCCAACAACAACATGCGGCATTACTCCAACAAATGTGGCACTTGACAACACGCAACAGCACTTGAGCAAGCGACTACGACGCGCAAGTCCAACTATCTACCAAACAACAGGTAATAGGATGTGGCCATGGCAATATAAGGCTGCAAGGGATATCACGGGTACGAAAACTAGAGCATCGCAACACAGATATCAATAGATCAACAGGAGGGAATAAATACTAGAGAAGTAAGATAGGAAGAAAGGGGGAGATGCTCGCCTGAAAACATTGTAGAAGGTTTCAACCGAAGATCGGGTCGACACTCGCATCAACTCAACGGCCTTATCCGCGAAGAAGCAAAACACTAGAAGAAACACCGGATGCACTATTTAATACTACGGCAGAAGATCGGCATGATGCATGCATGATGCTTGACATGGCAAAGGTGCGGTGCAATTAGGTCATATTAAGTGGAACCGGGGTCCCGACAATTAATTAGGTGGTTCATGTTATTTAGCTACCCCGCAATTTAAATGTTGTATTAACATGGCCAAGATATGGTACCGGTTCGCTACATCAATTTAAATGAGGCCAATATAAGGCTAGATTTGCCCGCATATGGGCCCCATATTTAATTATTAGGTGAATCGGCATAAGGCCCCCAAACCACATGATCATGCATGCAAGTATGGCAATTAATATGCAACAAGTTGTTATTATGTTATAAAATAGGGTTTCGGGAAGGGGTGCACACTTTAGAGGGTTCTCGACGGACTTGAGGTTCCGGGGGGTTCGGGGTCGGTCTCGGGGTCCAGGGTTCGACGAAAACGTTCTCGGATAACAGAGGTAGGTCTTGTCGCACGAGCGTCAATGCTTCCGGGAAGGAGAACTTGGGGTGGCGTCGAGGCGCATCGGATTCGTTCTGGTCGGTGTCGTTCTTGTCGTTGCGAAGATCTTGTCGGGTCCGCGGTCATCGGGTCGTGTCGTTCCACGGCGGAGATCTTGGTGTTCCGGGTCTCGGCGTCTTGGAATCCGAGAGGAAGTACTTGGCGATTCCGAGGGTCTCGACGAGCTTGGCGTCCTTGTCAGAGTTCTCGGGTGCCGAAGTCGGTCTTGGGTTTGGCACCGGTGGATCTTGGCGTTCTTCGGGTTTGGGTAGTAGATCTCGGCGTTCCGTGACGAAGGTCTTGATGGTTCCGTCTTCGCTTGTCGATGTCGTACTTGGGTGGATCGGGTACCGGGGTCTCGACCATCCGATCTATGAAGGGGAAATTGGCGTGCCGAGGGTCTCGCTCCTCGCATCTGAGTCGACGGTCTGGTGGTCCCACGCTGGAGGCCTTCGATTCCAAGGCGAGGATCTACAGTGGCCATGTAGAGGATCTTGTCGATGACGAGCTCCTTGCCCAACTATATACTCTTGTTCGCCGGGAGATCTCGATCGAAGCTCTTGTTATGACGGCCTCCGGAATCCACTGCTTCAGTTCGAGCAAACGCGACGGGAAAGATCGATGTGGCGTCACCCTAAGTAGCACCGAGCAGTGCCATACTCAGAAGATGTGCCAAGAAGGCACGCGCACAAGAACGGGTCAGGTAGAGCTGCCCTGCAGAAACTCAAGGGAAAAACCATGGCCACTCTTGGCCAAAACTGAACGTGTTCACAGGGGGGCTCGCGAGCTGCCGGAAACAGGGAAGGTGGCGGCGCTGGGTATCGGCGGGAGGCGGGACCGGCGAGGCGAGCAGGGGCGGCGTGCTCGGCCGCGGGCTAGAGGAGGAGGCGGGGAGGGCGCTCGCGGAGGCTCTGGCCGGGGAAGGCGGAGGCGGCGCAGACGGCGAGGAGCTCGAGGAGGGTCGGTCCGGCGAGGGTCGACGGCGGGGAAGAGGACAGGGGTTGTCGGGGAGGAAGGCGAGGCTCGCCGGGGAGCGGCGTGCGCGGACGCTGCCAGCGGCGAGGCAGGCCGAAGGGCGCGCCGGGCCGAGGGCGGAGGACGCCTGGCGGACAAGCGGAGCCGGAGGTGAGGCGCTGGGTCAAGGCGCTGGGCGGGCGGAAGCGAGAGCGGCGGTGGCGGTGGGGGCAGCGGCTCGGGCGGCCAAGGCGACGGAGGAGGCGCGCGAGCGGAGCTCAAGCGGCACGGGAGGCGTCTTGGCGGGCGGGGGCGGCGAGCACAGGCGGTGGCCGAGAGAGAGGAGGAACGGCGGAGCTGGCCGAGCGGGAGTGGACAAGACAGGGAAGGAGGGCTGGAGGGGTGCTCAGGGAGCCGAGGGAGGCGCGGAGGGGCTCTGCGTGGGCGCGGCGAGCTGGAGAAGAAAGGTTGGGGAGGGGACGCGTGGGGCCAGGGGGTGGGCCTGGGGACAGCGGGGCAGGGCTGTGTGCGTGTAGTGTGTGCGGGTGGGTGTGTGCTGTGTGGAGAGAGAGGATAGAGAGGGGGTGGGGGCAGGGGTGTGTGGGTGTAGGCCACGTGGCAGCTAGGGAGTGGTGGAGGAGAGGGAGAGGGTGAGGTGGCGACTAGCCATTGGGTGGGGTGATGTGGCCAAAAGGGTGTGGGTAGATTATCTGGTAGCCTTAGGATTTAGGTTGGACCGATTAATTTCTGGGGTGGTCGTTCGGGTCATTCGGCCCGTTCGACTGCCCCACTAAAATAATATAATTAAATTATTTATTCCAACCAGCGCTTTTGCAATCCAACAGCGGACAAAACAAAATAATCCGGGGGCCCGGTTTTGATGTTTGAATAAAGATGGGGCGTTTTAGAAAACAAAACGAGCTTTGCGAAAATAGTTTTATGCAAACAATGCATGATGATGACGATGCAATGCACAAATTCAACGCGATTTTCTAGTAGTGGTTTTGCGGGATGCCACAATTCGACACCACTAACAATGGATCTCGCCCTCGAGATCCGCCTCATGGTACCGGAAAGAAGGTCGGTGATCTGAATCTTCACGCTTCGTTTAGGTCTTCGTGACACCACTAACAAGAGGTCGTTGTCCGTGATCGTCGAGAGAACACTCCGGAAACAAAAGGTCGAAGGTAGAGGTATCAACAAATAAAGCCACCCCTAACCTCCGTGGACGGAGTAAAACTGCTGGATCCACTGATTCGGGGTACAAGAGCGAATGATAAGAGTAGTCGGATGGTGATCAGTCCATCGCGCACCCAAACCATTACTCTGCACACGAATAGGCGGATTATGCAACCAACTCTCGGAATTAGACTGAAGATCTCGACAAGCGAGGTTCGGAAACAAAGGAGTGATGCAGACTCTGCATCAGATCTGGCGTAGATGATGTCGTTGCGTCGGAAAACACCGGAAGGCACAAACAAGGAACAAAGAATGGTAACACCGTAGACGGATTCATCAGGCAGCTTGAACACCGGATGGTAGAACACCGTTATCAGAGGAGGAAGCGAAACCCTGAAGGTACGACAGAACCCAACCACGAGAATTCCTGGACTCGAAGAAAGAGAAGAGAGCGGATCCAAAACATGTAGGGATAAGAGGAGAGCAGCAGAGGGGTAACGAGTAAAATCAGACCTAATCAGAACTATCCAACCGGTTTTGCAAAAACAGTTTTGACACTCTACTTCGGCCGTTAGCTAGGTTATCCTACAGGCTGGACTTGTGGGGTATCGCAACTGCTGAGCTCTGATACCACTCTGTAACACCCTCAGAATCGGACCTATGCAAGTTTTAGCGAAACCCGCCAAACCCGCATAGAAACGATTCAAAGGTGCCACCAGCACTTTCGTATGGTGGAATACGAAGTAATAACATTACACAACAGTCCTCGATGGGACCCACAGAACAGATATATATAACAGCGACTCCATGAGTCAAGAATACAGATATAATATACAAAGATCCAAATCACCTTGAAATTGATAGAGCGTCCGACTACGGACAAGATGCAAATGGGGCTAAGAGCCCTGAAGAATAACCAATGGCGTCCATAACCCTGCCAAGCGGAAGGGTAACCACGCTAACGACGCCGATCTCAAAACCTGCTTTAACAAAAGGTGCCGACAAGGGCAAAGGAAAAGAGGAGCGTCGATCGAGGCCAAGACAGCGAGACTAGAATTGGCGGTCCTCGCCACATAGGTATGGTGGATCGGCAGCGTAAAGATACACTAAACAACCTATAGAGACTCGATACAACTGGCGGCAATCAGAGAGGGGTAAGAAGGACCTATCCGGATCCAACCTGATACTACCATCAAACAAACCCATCCTGGCGTTTCCCCCTCGAGACCAAACGAGGAAGTCAACCGAGGAACTCACACCGTTGGCAGTTTTACTTATTCAGTTATCGTTGCAACAATTACTAGTCAGGTATAGATAATTGTCCTGATAAAAGAAGCAGTGGGCCCTTTTAGTTAATCATTCCGTTGTAGTTGCAACAATTACTAATCAGGTACAGATAGCATGAGATAAACCCAAAACCCAACAGTTGTTGGTACTTTTATTTAGCCATTCCATTGTAATTGCCATACTTACTAGTCAGGTACAATGGTCGCAAGCGACACTCCAAACAATCAATTGTGGGCAGTATTATTTAGCCATTCCATTGTAGTGAAGCTGATTACTAGTCATTATAAAGTCAAATTTATATCAATAAACTTTAGTTATGCTTGTCTATGGTCGAGATATTGTGCTCCAAGTCGTCCATATCCGCGGACACGGCTTTCAGAAAGTTTTACCCGGCCGGGGTGCACCAATAGCAACACACGCTCGATCAACCTCGGAAAAACCAACTCAAAACCCAACGAGGCTTTCACGACTGAACAATCACAGATTCGAAATATTTCAGGGGCCACCCCTTGAGTCTACCCGCAACGGCAAGCAAGCTCGAGACGGACTCAAGGTTTGACAATGGTCAGAAGCGATCGGGAACCCAAAACTCGGGGTGTCGATACCGTAATCACTCCGCTTACCTAAACAGACAGTGCTATCCGTCGCACAATTTAAATACATAAGTAGCATGGCATAAGTACAGGATAGTAAATAAAACCTCAAACTAGTTTGTGGCCCCAAGAAATAAGATCAATCAAGCTCGCTTAGGGGTCCCATATACCTCCCGGATGTGGATAGCGCGATAAATCAAGGAACAGGTATCAAGTACTCGGGGTCCTACGGGACACAAGTGGGCGTTCGGAAACCAAATATTATCTATCACCCACCGATGCCTCTGCTTATTTCAATTTTAGTTGTTAAACAGGAATTAAAATGAACGATAAGTAAAGCTAGGATCATCTCCAACAACAACATGCGGCATTACTCCAACAAATGTGGCACTTGACAACACGCAACAGCACTTGAGCAAGCGACTACGACGCGCAAGTCCAACTATCTACCAAACAACAGGTAATAGGATGTGGCCATGGCAATATAAGGCTGCAAGGGATATCACGGGTACGAAAACTCGAGCATCGCAACACAGATAGCAATAGATCAACAGGAGGGAATAAATACTAGAGAAGTAAGATAGGAAGAAAGGGGGAGATGCTCGCCTGAAAACATTGTCGAAGGGTTCAACCGAAGATCGGGTCGACACTCGCATCAACTCAACGGCCTTATCCGCGAAGAAGCAAAACACTAGAAGAAACACCGGATGCACTATTTAATACTACGGCAGAAGATCGGCATGATGCATGCATGATGCTTGACATGGCAAAGGTGCGGTGCAATTAGGTCATATTAAGTGGAACCGGGGTCCCGACAATTAATTAGGTGGTTCATGTTATTTAGCTACCCCGCAATTTAAATGTTGTATTAACATGGCCAAGATATGGTACCGGTTCGCTACATCAATTTAAATGAGGCCAATATAAGGCTAGATTTGCCCGCATATGGGCCCCATATTTAATTATTAGGTGAATCGGCATAAGGCCCCCAAACCACATGGTCATGCATGCAAGTATGGCAATTAATATGCAACAAGTTGTTATTATGTTATAAAATAGGGTTTCGGGAAGGGGTGCACACTTTAGAGGGTTCTCGACGGACTTGAGGTTCCGGGGGGTTCGGGGTTCGGGGTCGGTCTCGGGGTCCAGGGTTCGACGAAAACGTTCTCGGATAACAGAGGTAGGTCTTGTCGCACGAGCGTCAATGCTTCCGGGAAGGAGAACTTGGGGTGGCGTCGAGGCGCATCGGATTCATTCTGGTCGGTGTCGTTGTTGTCGTTGCGAAGATCTTGTCGGGTCCGCGGTCATCGGGTCGTGTCGTTCCACGGCGGAGATCTTGGTGTTCCGGGTCTCGGCGTCTTGGAATCCGAGAGGAAATACTTGGCGATTACGAGGGTCTCGACGAGCTTGGCGTCCTTGTCAGAGTTCTCGGGTGCGGAAGTCGGTCTTGGGTTTGGCGCCGGTGGATCTTGGAGTTCTTCGGGTTCGGGTAGTAGATCTCGGCATTCCGTGACGAAGGTCTTGATGGTTCCGTCTTCGCTTGTCGATGTCGTACTTGGGTGGATCGGGTACCGGGGTCTCGACCATCCGATCTGTGAAGGGGAACTTGGCGTGCCGAGGGTCTCGCTCCTCGCATCTGAGTCGACGGTCTGGTGGTCCCACGCTGGAGGCCTTCGATTCCAAGGCGAGGATCTACAGTGGCCATGTAGAGGATCTTGTCGATGACGAGCTCCTTGCCCAACTATATACTCTTGTTCGCCGGGAGATCTCGATTGAAGCTCTTGTTATGACGGCCTCCGGAATCCACTGCTTCAGTTCGAGCAAACGCGACGGGAAAGATCGATGTGGCGTCACCCTAAGTAGCACCGACCAGTGCCATACTCAGAAGATGTGCCAAGAAGGCACGCGCACAAGAATGGGTCAGGTAGAGCTGCCCTGCAGAAACTCAAGGGAAAAACCATGGCCACTCTTGGCCAAAACTGAACGTGTTCACAGGGGGGCTCGCGAGCTGCCGGAAACAGGGAAGGTGGCTACTGGTATCGGCGGGAGGCGGGACCGGCGAGGCGCAGGGCGGCGTGCTCGGCCGCTGGCTAGAGGAGGAGGCGGGAGGCTGCGAGGCTCGGCCGGGAAGGCGGAGGCGGCGCAGACGGCGAGGAGCTCGAGGAGGGTCGGTCCGGCGAGGGTCGACGGCGGGGAAGAGGACAGGGGTTGTCGGGGAGGAAGGCGAGGCTCGCGGGGAGTGTCGCGAACGCTGCCAAGCGTAGGCAGGCCGAGGGCGCGCGGGCGGAGGCGAGGACGCTGGCGGACCATGGGCGGAGCGGAGGCGAGGCGAGGCGCTGGCTGCGGGCTGCGGCGGAAGGAGCGGTGGCGGGCGGGGAGCGGCGGCTGAGGCGGCCGAGCCGGCGACGGAGGAGGAGGCGGAGCGCGAGCTTGGCGAGCCAGCGCGGAGGCGTGGCGGCGGGCGGTGCGGCGGCGAGCAGGCGGTGGCGCCGGAGAGGAGAGGGAGGAACGGGCGGAGCGGGCCGAGCGGAGGCGGAGCGGAGACAGGGAAGGATGGCTGGGAGGGGTGCTCAAGGGAGCCGAGGGAGGCGCTGAGGGCTCGTGGGCGCCAGTGGGAGAAGAAAGGTTGGGAGGACGCCAGGCTGGGTGGGCCTGGGACAAGGTTGTGTCGTGTGTGGTGTGGTGTGTGCTGTGTGGAGAGAGAGGATAGAGAGGGGGTGGGGGCAGGGGTGTGTGGGTGTAGGCCACGTGGCAGCTAGGGAGTGGTGGAGGAGAGGGAGAGGGTGAGGTGGCGACTAGCCATTGGGGTGATGTGGCCAAAAGGGTGTGGGTAGATTATCTGGTAGCCTTAGGATTTAGGTTGGACCGATTAATTTCTGGGGTGGTCGTTCGGGTCATTCGGCCCGTTCGACTGCCCCACTAAAATAATATAATTAAATTATTTATTCCAACCAGCGCTTTTGCAATCCAACAGCGGACAAAACAAAATAATCCGGGGGCCTGGTTTTGATGTTTGAATAAAGATGGGGCGTTTTAGAAAACAAAACGGGCTTTGCGAAAATAGTTTTATGCAAACAATGCATGATGATGACGATGCAATGCACAAATTCAACGCGATTTTCTAGTAGTGGTTTTGCGAGATGCCACACTTGTGTCCCGTAGGACCCCGAGTACTTGATACCTGTTCCTTGTTTTATCGCGCTATCCACATCCGGGAGGATTATGGGACCCCCCTGAGCCAGAGCTTGATTCAGTCTTATTTCTTGGGGCCACAAACTAGTTTGAGGTTTTATTTACTATCCTGTACTTATGCCATGCTACTGCTTTATTTATTTACGACAGCGAGGAGCACACCGCATCGTTTAGGAATTTAGGAATTGCTTACGCTGTATCGACAAGCCCGCTTTTGGGTTCCTGCCAAACCGCCCCACAAACCTCGGTCCGTCTCGTCAGCTTCGCTAACCGTTGGTGTACTCCAAGGGTGGCCCCATGAACTCTGAATCCTGTGATTGCTTGCTCGTGAAAGCCTCGTTGGTTTTGATTTGGTTTTTTGAGGTCAGTGTGTGTTATTTGTGCACCGCCGGTTAAAACTTTCTGAAAGCCGTGTCCGCGGTTATGGACGACTTGGAGCACAGTATCTCGATCATAGACAACTATAACTAAAGTAGTGCTATAAATTTTGACTTTATAATGACTAGTAATCCGCTTCACTATAATGGAATGGCTAAATAATACTGCCCACAATTGCTTGTTTGATTTGTCGCTTGCGACCATTGTACCTGACTAGTAAAGTATTGCAACTACAACGGAATGGCTAAATAAAAGTACCAACAACTGTTGGGTTTTGGGTAATCTCATGCTATTTGTATTTGACTAGTAAGTGTCGCAACTATAACGGAATGGTTAACTAAAATTGCCCACTGCTTATTTTATCAGGATGACTATCTATACCTGACTAGTAATTGCTGCAACGATAACTGAACAAGTAAAACTGCCAACGGTGTGAGTTCCTCGGTTGACTTCCTCGTTTGGTCTCGAGGGGGAAACACCAGGATGGGTTTGTTTGGTGGTAGTATCAGGTTGGTTCCGAATAGGTCTTTCTTACCCCTCTCCGATAGCCGCCAGTTGTAACGAGTCTCTATAGGTAGTTTAGTGCATGCTGCCGCTGCCGCTTCAGTCCACCATACCTAGGTAGGCGAGGACCGCCGAATTCTAGCCTCGCCGTGTCGGCCTCGATCGACGCTCCTCTTTTTCCTTTGCCCTTTGTCGTCACCCCTTTTGTTTAAGCAGGTTTGAGATCGACGTCGTTAGCAGGGTTACCCTTCCGGCTTGGCCTGGGCAGGGTTATGGACGCCAGTGGTTATTCTTCAGGGCTCTTAGCCCCATTTGCATCTTGTCCGTAGTCGAACTTCCCCTCTTTTCAAGGTGATTTGGATCTTTGTACCGTATATCTGTATTCTTGACTCGTTGAGTCGCCGTTGTATATATCTGTTCTGTGGGTCCCATCGAGGACTGTTGTGTAATGTTATTACTTCGTTTTCCACCCGCACGAAAGTGCCTGGTGGGCACCTTTGAATCGTTTCTATGCAGGTTTGGCGGGTTTTGCTAAAACTTGCATAGGTCCGATTCTGAGGGTGTTACAGAGTGGTATCAGAGCTCAGCAGTTGCGATACCCCACAAGTCCAGCCTGTAGGATAACCTAGCTAACGGCCGAAGTAGAGTGTCAAAACTATTTTTGAAAAATCGGTTGGATAGTTCTGGTTAGGTCTGCTTTTACTCCTTACCCCTCTGCTATTCTCCTCTTATCTCTACGCGTTTTAAATCCGCTATCTTCTCTTTCTTCGAGTCCAGGAATTCCCGTGGTTGGGTTTCCGTCGTACCTTCAGGGTTTCGCTTCCCCCTCTGATAACGGTGTTCTGCCATCCGATGTTCATGCTGCCTGAGGAGTTCGTCTACTGTGGTACCATTCTTTGTTCCTTGTTTGTGCCTTCCGGTGTTTTCCGACGCGACGACATCATCTACGCCCGATCCGATGCAGAGTCTGCATCACTCCTTTGTTCCTGAATCTCGATTGTCGAGATCTTCAGTCTGATTCCGAGAATGGTTGCACGCTTTTCTACTGATTGTGCAGAGTAATAGTTTGGGTGCGTGATGGATTGGCCCCCATGCCGACTACCCCTTCTATTCGCTTGTGTACATTGAAGTGGATGAGAATGCATCGGTTCTCTCTTTCCATCGAAGCTAGAGGTGGCTTTATTTGTTGATACCTCTACATTCGACCTTTTGTTCCCGGAGTGTTCTCTCGACGATCACGGACAACGACCTCTTGTTAGTGGTGTCGCGAGGATCTACACGATGCGAGAAGATTCAGGTCGCCGCTCTTCTTCCGGTACCATGAGGCGGATCTCGAGGGCGAGATCCATTGTTAGTGGTGTCGAATTGTGGCATCCCGCAAAACCACTACTAGAAAATCGCGTTGATTTTGTGCATTGCATCGTCATCATCATGCATTGTTTGCCTAAAACTATTTTCGCAGAGTCTGTTTTTGTTTTCTAAAACGCCCCATCTTAATTATAACGCAAACCCCGGGTCTCCGGATTATTTTGTTTGTCTGCTATCGGTTTGCAAACGGTGCATTTAAAACAAATAAAATATTATATTATTTTAGTGGGGCAGTCGAACGGGCCGGATAGACCCGAACGACCACCCCAGTTCCAAAACGGCCCAACCCAAAAACCTTTTTCTACCAGCCCTAGTCTACCCACACCCCCCTCCACCTCACCCCAGCCTATCATCTCTCGCCACCTCACCCTCATCCCAATCCCCACCCAACCAGACGCCGCCACTTGGCTCACCTCCTCTCTCCCTCTCTCCTTCCTCTCTCAACCCACCCTGCACACACACGCAACACGCCTGCCGCCCACCAACCGCTGCCTCACAGGACCCGTCCCCCTGGCCCACCCGCTCGGACCCACTCCCCAGATTCCACCCACCCGACGCAGTCCCTCTCTCTCCCATAGCGCGCCCCAACCCCGCCACGACCGGCCTCCCCAACCTCACTGGCCTCGTCCGCCTCCTCTTTCCTCCGTCAAGGCCTTGAGCTCCCACCGCTCTGTCCCGCTCCTCTCTGCAGCCACCGCCGACCGCCTTCCGCCGTCGCCTCCTCCGTCGCCCGCCGGAGTTTTCCCCTGCCTCTGCAGACGCCAGAGCTCCTTCCCGTTGTTCCGCCCACGGCCTCCCTCCTCTCCGGCCTCGCGCATCCTCAGCGCCTCGCGATCCCGTCTTCTCCTCAAGCGCCGCCGCCGAGCAGAAGCCTTGCCGCGCCTGCCTCCCTCCTCCTGCCACGGACCTGCCTCGGTCGCGGGTCCGCCGCTGTGTCGCGCCTCCTCTGCCTCTCCGTCGCTGCCGACCAAGGCCGCGCTGCCTTCTTTGTCGGCCCTGCCAGCTCCGCCACGGGCCGCTGCCCTCGCCTTCTTTGCATCCGCTGACGCCGAGGCCCTTCGCCAAAGACTCGTCCGCTTGTCGCGCCTCCTCCGCCGTTTCTGTTCCGGGCCGCATGTCCTCTCGTGATGTCGTGGCCGCTGCCGTGGTGTTTTGGTGCTAGTCCAGGGTACCTCTAGTACCAGTGGGTTGCCCCATGTGCCGTGTTTTGGTGATGTTCAGGAGAAAGCGGGGTGTGAAGATGTTTGCAACGGCGACCGTGTGAAGATGGATCAGTGGCGATTTATCTGATTTCAGTATCCTACATCGGACAAGTTTGACGGGTATCTCACCAAGACCCTCGGAATCGCCAAGTTCTCCTTCCCGGAGTTGGACCCCGAAGACTGAACTCCGAACCTGCCGGTACCTCAAGATCTTCCTCGCGGCGTCCGAAGACCCGAACCCTGTCGGATCCCCCTCGGTGAACGCCAAGATCGCCACACGGATGCCAAGACCGAATCTCGTCGGGCCCGGATCCCGAAGACCGAAACCGACCCGCCAAGTTCTTCAATCGGATCCGAGGACACCGAGACCCCGGTGCGACAAGTACTCCGTCCCGGACACCAAGTGCTTCCTCCCGGAACGCCAAGATCTACTCCGCTATCCGAGAACGTTTCCGTCGAACCCTGAGCCCGACCCCGAACCCCGGAACCCCAAGTTCGTCGAGACCCCCCCTAATGTGTGAACCCCTTCCTGAAACCCTATTTTTATAATATAATACAACTTGTTGCATATCAAGTGTTCATGCATGCATATTTGTCATGTGGTCTGGGGGCCTTATGCCGATTCACCTAATAATTAAATATGGGGCCCATATGCGGGCAATCTAGTCTCCTATCGGCCTCATTTAAATTGATGTAGCGAACCGGTGCTATCTCTTGCCATGTTAATACAACATTTAAAATGCGGGGTTTCTAAACAACTTGAACCATTTAATTAATTGTCGGGACCCCGGTTCCGCTTAATATTGACCTAATTGCATCGCACCTTTGCCATGTCATACATCATACATGCATCATGCCCGATCTTTTGCCGTAGCATTAAATATTGCATCCGGTGTTTCTTCTAGTGTTTTGGTTCTTCGCGGATAAGGTCGTTGAGTTGATGCGAGTGACGACCCGATCTTCGGTTGGACCTTCGACGATGTTTTCAGGCGAGCATCTCCCCTTTTTCTACCTATCTTACTTTTATAGTATTTACTCCCTTCTATTGATCTATTGCTATCTGTGTTGCGATGCACTAGTTTTCGTACCCGTGATATCCCTCGCATCCTTATATTGCCTTGGACACATCCTATTACCTGTTGTTTGGTAGATAGTTGGACTTGCGCGTCGTAGTCGCTTGCTCAAGTGCTGTTGCGTGTCGTCAAGAACCACAGTTGTTGGTGTATTGCCACATGCTTGACGTTGGAGATGATCTTGGCTTTACTTATCGTCCACTTTAATTCCTGTTTAACAACTAAAATTGAAGTAAGCAGAGGCATCAGTGGGTGATAGATAATATTTGGTTTCCGAACGCCCACTTGTGTCCCGTAGGACCCCGAGTACTTGATACCTGTTCCTTGTTTTATCGCGCTATCCACATCCGGGAGGATTATGGGACCCCAGCCGAGCTTGATTCATCTTATTTCTTGGGGCCACAAACTAGTTTGAGGTTTTATTTACTATCCTGTACTTATGCCATGCTACTCTTTATTTAAGATTGTGCGAGGAGCACCTTGCATCGTTTAGGAATTGTGACCCGTTCGCTGTATCGACAAGCCCAGTTTTGGGTTCCCGATCGCTTCTGACCGCCCCACAAACCTCGGGTCCGTCTCAAGTCAGCTAACCGTTCGGGTGTACTCAAGGGTGGCCCCTCAAATATTCTGAATCCTGTGATTGCTTTGTCGTGAAAGCCTCGTTGGGTTTTGATTTGGTTTTTCCGAGGTTGATCGAGTGTGTGTTGCTATTTGTGCACCCCGGCCGGGTTAAAACTTTCTGAAAGCCGTGTACGCAGTTATGGACGACTTGGAGCACAGTATCTCGATCATAGACAACTATAACTAAAGTAGTGCTATAAATTTTGACTTTATAATGACTAGTAATCAGCTTCACTATAATGGAATGGCTAAATAATACTGGCCACAATTGCTTGTTTGATTTGTCGCTTGCGACCATTGTACCTGACTAGTAAAGTATTGCAACTACAACGGAATGGCTAAATAAAAGTACCAACAACTGCTGGGTTTTGGGTAATCTCATGCTATTTGTATTTGACTAGTAAGTGTCGCAACTATAACGGAATGGTTAACTAAAATTGCCCACTGCTTATTTTATCAGTATGACTATCTATACCTGACTAGTAATTGCTGTAACGATAACTGAACAAGTAAAACTGCCAACGGTGTGAGTTCCTCGGTTGACTTCCTCGTTTGGTCTCGAGGGGGAAACACCAGGATGGGTTTGTTTGGTGGTAGTATCAGGCTGGTTCCGAATAGGTCTTTCTTACCCCTCTCCGATAGCCGCCAGTTGTAACAAGTCTCTATAGGTAGTTTAGTGCATGCTGCCGCTGCCGCTTCAGTCCACCATACCTAGGTAGGCGAGGACCGCCGAATTCTAGCCTCGCCGTGTACTGGCCTCAGTACTGACACTCCTCTTTTTCCTTTGCCCTTTGTCGGCACCCCTTTTGTTTAAGCAGGTTTGAGATCGACGTCGTTAGCAGGGTTACCCTTCCGGCTTGGCCTGGGCAGGGTTATGGACGCCAGTGGTTATTCTTCAGGGCTCTTAGCCCCATTTGCATCTTGTCTGTAGTCGGACTTCCCCTCTTTTCAAGGTGATTTGGATCTTTGTACCGTATATTTGTATTCTTGACTCGTTGAGTCGCCGTTGTATATATCTGTTCTGTGGGTCCCATCAAGGACTGTTGTGTAATGTTATTACTTCGTTTTCCACCCGCACGAAAGTGCCTGGTGGGCACCTTTGAATCGTTTCTATGCAGGTTTGGCGGGTTTTGCTAAAACTTGCATAGGTCCGATTCTGAGGGTGTTACATCAATCAAAGCCATGAAATCATTAAGAATCCTAGAAGCTCGCAAGAAAGCTTGACAAGGAAAGGTGGAGGGGTGCGCATCCCCTTCATCTCCCTCGTCACCAAACCCCGGAGTGATGAGATCCTCATTGTATGAGGGTCTAGAACTGGTGGATTACCTTGGAAGCCTTGCCCTTCTGGGTGCATCACTCTCAAAAATGTCACCAAAGGTGTGGTGGTCCATGACTTCCCTATTCTGAAATTTTTAAACAATCATCAAACCAAATGATTTCCAAGTTGATAAATGATGAGAAACTACTATAGGAACTTGCTAGAGGACTACACATGCATCAAAACAAAGTTTCTAAGCAAAGAACAAGCATGCAAGATCAAACAACTTGTCTCCTATAGCAGCAAAATATTCAATGTACAATCTACCAATCAAAAATCTAATTGGACAAGTGGAGGAGGCACATACCAAGGAACAATCCCTCCAAAAATCGACACTTGAGGTGGGCTGAACAAGAAGATCGAAAAACGCGAGCAAGAACAGTAAGAACTCGAGCTTGAGAAAGTTTTCTGGTGTTTTCGGAAGAGAGAAAGAAGGTGGCTTTGAGGAGGCAGTCTGGAGGGGCCCAGGTGGGCCAACCCCCCCTAGGCACCACCCCTAGGTAGGTCGTGCCTACCCTAGGTGTGGTGGCCTGGGGTGTCCCCCTGGGTCACCTCTGGTACCTCTCTGCCCCTTTTTCGAGGAAAAATTTATTTTGAATTTTCTGGAATTTTTCAGAAAACTTTATTTTTGGCCAATTTTTAGGGTATGAAAATTGATTTTCTCGTAGAAACAGTTTTTTCAGAAGAAGCAAAAGCAAACCAAAAGCCAAACTACAGGAGCTCTAAGAAAGTCAAACAAGCAAACAACTAGCAAAACTAAAGCTAAAGCAAAGACTAGGAAGGAGAAAGGAAAAAGAAAGCAAGTATAACCACAGTGGAAACATTATTTTGTTCATTAAAATCCTTTTGTTAACAAGGTTGACAAATTCTTGTTACCAAAACAATCTTATATGAAACAAAACTTTGCATTCCATAAGGTGATTATGTTACCTCATACTTGGTAGCAATTGTCCCAATCATAATAGTTTCAAAATTTTCTCGTGGAATGGGACAATATATTTCTCCAACCTTGATGCCCTCGATATTTTCAATGGAATTCAGGCAATAGCTCTTAACAACCTTTTTGGGAAAATAGACAGTGTGCTCTTTGTCATTAATATTGAATGTTACTTTTCCTTGATTGCAATTGATGATAGCACCTGCAGTATTAAGAAAAGGCCTCCCAAGAATAATAGACATATTATCATCTTCAGGCGTTTCAAGCACAACAAAATTAGTTAAGACCATGCAATTATGAGCAACTTGAACAGAAACATCCTCACAAATACCAACAGGAATAGTAGTTGACTTATCAGCCATTTGCAAAGAAATATCAGTTGGTATCAACTTTTCTAGCTGGAGTCTCTTATAGAGAGAAAAAGGCATGACAGTAACTCCAGCTCCCAAATCACATAAAGCAGTTCTAACATAATTATTCTTAATAGAGCAAGCAATAGTTGGTATACCTGGATCACCAAGTTTCTTTGGAACCTTACCATTGAAGGAATAATTAGCAAGCAAAGTAGAAATCTCCTCATTAGGAATCTTCCTTTTATTAGAGAAAATATTCTTCATATACTTTGAATAAGGATGCAATTTAATAGCATTAGTCAAAGGAATTTTCAAGAATAAAGGTTTCATCCACTCACAAAACTTGTTGTAGTGTTCTTCCTCCTTTGGCTTGTGTTTCTTACCTGGAAAAGGCATAGGTTTCTGCACCCAAGGTTCTCTCTCTTTACCATGTCTATTAGCAAAAAAATCTTCCTTTGTGTACCTAGTGTTCTTAGTGTGCTTCTCGGATTCTTCTTCACCTTCCTCCTTATCAGGAGACTCATTTTTACCATTACCACTCTCAGTTTCAGCATCAGAGACAGATATACTATTAGGATCTACAGCAGGTTCAAGTGGTTCCTCAACTAATTTATGTTTCTTTTTCTTCCTCTTACGAGGACTAACACTATCCTCACCTTGTTGAGAATCCTGCTCTATTCTTTTAGGGTGTCCTTCAGGATATAAAGGATCTTGAGTAGCTGCACCACCCCTAGTTCTAATTCCATAAGCGTGTTTATATCCTAAAGCATTAACTAGCATATCCTTTTGTACCATAGCAAGTTGATCAAGTTGGGTTTGAACCATTTGAAAGTGTTTACAAAGCATTTTAATATCATTATAATTTCTTTCCACAATATCTTTCAACTCATGGATAGCTCTAGAGTTTTCCAATAAATGATTCTGAACTTGTTTATTAAAATGCCCTTGTTTAACAATAAAAATGTCAAGTTCCTCTAAGCATTGATCAGGAGGCTTACCATAAGGAATATCACCTTCATCAAATTGTTGGAGAGAATGTACCTCAATAGTAGATGAGTGGTGAATTGGCTTACATAATTCTTCTATAGGAGGTAGATTCTTCACATCTTCGGCTCTAATACCTTTCTCCTTTAGACATTTCTTAGCTTCCTTCATCACTTCATCATTTAATGCAATGACTCCCCTCTTCTTTGGTGTTGGTGTTGGAACTGGTTCAGGCACAATTGGTTCAGGAGTAATAGGCTCATGTGTATTTAGCTCAACTGAAGTCCAATCATCATAATTCTTGCTTATCTTATCCATTAATTCTTTAGCATCTGTAGGAGTTCTTTTCCTGAAAACACAATCAGCAAAGCTATCTAGGTAGGTCCTAGAATCATCAGTTGGTCCATTATAATAAATATCAAGAAGCTCATTCTTAGGCAATGGACATTCAGGATGTGCATGAATCAAGGCACATAACCTTGTCCATGACTTAGGCAATTTCTCTTCTTCTCCCTGTTTAAAATCTAAAATTCTCTGCAAAGCAGCATGTCTAGCACTGGGAGGAAATATTTCTGGAATAAAGAAGCAATCAAGCAATCAGGGCTATCAATGGAACCAGGAGGTAATCTATTAAACCAAACCCTAGCTTCTCCTTTTAGTGAAAAAGGGAAGATCTTAGTAACAAAATACTTATGCATCTTAAAATCATCAGAGAACAAAGCACTCATAGTAGGAAGCTCATTCATATGAGCCACGTCACTCTCATTTTTAGTCCCACAAAAAGGTTCTTTCTCAACAAATAGGATAAATCAAGAGAGAAATCATAATATTTATCTTTAATATCTATGGGAGAGGTGGGAAACTTAGGATCAGAGGACAACTTAGGAATAATGGTGCGTCTAGCAAGGAGACTCTTAATAGCACTAGTACCATGTGTGTTTCGGCACTCTTCAACAAATTCATCAGTGAACTCAATGTAACCATCATTACTATCATAACTTTCTCCAGACTTAGGTGAGCTAATAGGTGTAACAGTGTCTTCACTAGGAGTTTCAGTGACATGGTTATACCCTGGGGGTACATGACATTAGTATACCTGGTCCAGCCCAAGGAAGGCCCACAAGAATATACACGGCCTGTGGAGATTTTTGGGTGGCCCAAGCCCATGGCGTCTTCGGATCCTTGGGGAGCAAGACTAGAGTAGATAGAATATTCAAAGGGGCAAACCCTGACTTATAACCGACTCGATCTGTGCCTGAGACCTGCCTATCTCTATATAAAGTCTAGGAGGGCACAACGAGGAGGGCAACTTCTCACCGCATACACACCTCCACGCCAGATTGCATCTGCGCACCCTTGTACTTTTCGGTTCCGCCGTAATCAAGAGAAGACAAGCAGGAGTAGGGTTTTCCCTCCGGGGGCCTGAACCTGGGTAAATCAGGTGTCCCCTGGTTGCTTGTCTGTTAACCGTTCCGCGATCTCTAGCACCTCCATCTTCTCCAAAACCCAAGCTCATAACAATGGACATTGACGAGTCAAAACCTCGTCATTCATTATTTCCTAGACTAGCCATAGTAGCATCTAGAAAAGGACCTAGTGAACCACTCGCATCAAGCACAGTAGAAGTAACATCATGAGCATCAAAAGCAGTTTCAAATTCAGCAGTAGTAGCAGTGTGTGTAGCATGAGTATGTGGTGGTGGTGTAACAAGCTTACTTATAACGGACGGTGAATCAAGAGCAACAGAGGTGTTTATGACTGTACCTCTTCTTGTAGTGGATGGTAAAATAGGGAACTTTCCATCATGAATGGAGCAGTAGTGAACAATAATAGATCCAAGTGAACTTATAAATAAAGCTATGCTCCCCGGCAACGGCGCCAGAAAATAGTCTTGATGACCCACAAGTGTAGGGGATCGCAACAGTCTTTACGGGTAGTATTACCCAATTTATTGATTCGACACAAGGGGATCCAAAGTATAATTGCAAGCCTTAACAACTGAGTTGTCAATTCAGCTGCACCTGGAAATAGTTCTTGCTCACAGAAGTTTATCAGTAGCAACAGTTTGTAGTAGCAACAGCAAAGCAACAATAATAGTGAAACAGGAGCAATAGCAACAATAACGGTAAATAGTGAGATTCGAGTGCGGTAGGCATAGGGATGGATGGACGGGCGTTGCATGAACGAGTCTAAACATGTAACTTCAAGATCTAGGGCATTGCAGATAAATAAGAACAAACATCCAAGTACTAAACAATCCTAGGACTGTGCTCCATATATAGTCATACGTGCTCGCAATAAGAATTTGCACAACATCTTCTGTCCAGCCAGCCCGTGGCAGCGGGGTCTCTAGGGAACTACTGGCAATTAAGGTGATCCTTTTAATAGAGCACCGAAGCAAAGCATTAACACTCAGTGAACACATGTGATCCTCACACCACAGCCATCCCCTCCGGTTGTCCCAATTATTGTCACTTCGGGGCCTTTGGATCCGGGCAATGATATGTGTACACAACTTGCAGATAAGATCACAAACAATACTATCATAATGATTCAATAATAATATCAGATCTGAGATCATGGCACTCGGGCCCTAGTGACAAGCATTAAGCACAACAAGTTGCAACAAAGTCAAATAGCACTAATAGAGATAATAGGCACTATTCCCTAACAATCTTATTCGATTACATGATAGAACTCATCCAATCCCTACCATCCCCAAGCCTACAGCGGGGGGTACTCACTCATGGATGAGGGAAACATTGATGGTTGATGGAGAGGCGTTGGTGATGATGATGGCAATGATCCTCTCCAAATTCCCTGTCCCGGCAGGGTGCCAGAACGGAGTTTCTGGATCCGAATCTTGGTTTCTGATGGTGGCGGCGGAGCGGAACTCTTTTCTGGAAAACGTCGAACCCCCCTCGGTTTTTAGGTCAAGGGGTAACTTATAGGCGCAGAGGGAACCCGGGGGGTGCCTGGGGTGGCCGCACCCTCCTAGGCACGGGGCAGGGCCCATCGCGCCTGGCAGGGGTGTGGGCCCCCCAGGCTTCCACTCCATTTCGTCTTTTGGCTCCGTGAGTCTTCTGGTGAAATATAATTTTTGGCATATTTTCCGGAATTTTTCCTGATAGTTGATTTTCTGCACAAAAACTAGACACCAAGGTAATTCTGCTAAAAACAGCGTCAGTCCATGTTAGTTGTATCCAAATCACACAAGTTTAGAGGAGAAACAATAGCAAAAGTGTTCGGTAAAGTAGATACGTTTTGGCCGTATCAAGACGTGGTAGGATAAAGCTAGATGAGGGTTTGGTGTTTTCCACATTAGGAGTACCTAAAGGAGACATCCCAGTTCCTTATGGCATTGACCAGAAAATTCAGTTAAAATTATTTGTTTGGCTGTTTCCTGATCATAATGGTCACCAACCCAAGGTTCAAGATCTTTGGGAAATGCTCTCTAATATGAAGACCCACGGGCCTCGGTTTAAGATGATTTAACTCATGTACCTTGTATATGCTGTCTTAGCCCCGACGACATCATACAGATCTAGAAACAGGGTTTACCCTATCATGGTATTCCCATTTCTTTGATTTTGCATATTTTTGTCCATTTTTTTACTTCAGTTGTGCCTGGCATTTTGTGAGTAACATCCATGGCATTTTATGTTGTTATTGCAGGCTAGGTGTAAAGAAGCCCGTAACATGAACTTTTGCAAGCTAGTTGCTGACAATTTGCATGATGCACTTGTGTGTAGGAAGTACAACAAGGGCAGCCATTTGCATTTCATGGTATGCATGCATTTTCCTCGTTAACCTTTTGTATTCATGTGCTTTTGTAAGTGCATTTTTTCATATGCCCCTTTATCGATTTGTTTTTTTATCTTGGTAATGCATTTATACTACTGACATCTTTTCATTCTTTTCTTCTTTTTTGCAGCTAAGTTACCTTAACCATGTGTGCCTTAATAGTTTTAATTTGGAAATCCCACGGGAAAAGTTTGCTTGTGAATCTTGGACAAATTCGATGATTGACACGGTTTTGGCAGCTGACTTGAAGGAGGATGGTAAAGATGGTAAAAAAATATGGCAGACTTGAGGTATGAGATGTTCGTTGCTTTGTGTATGTTTAATTACATTCACACGACATTTTTAGACTTGATATACTAGCGACTTTATGATTTTCCTTTCACCCATAGATTAATTCTTATATGTTTGGTATTTTATGCTAATTATGTATGACACTTTTATATTGTTCAGCCTGGCATTTTTTGTTTTTGTATCTTTCCTATCCATTGTTCTGGTTGTGTATTATTACTGTCTGGTATGCTTGGCTGCTCATGTTATAATGTATTTTTAAGATGTTATATTCTTTTTTGCAGTTAGTAAGTGAGTGTGTAGTGAACTATAGTTATTTTGGTGGTATTGAAGGGTTCAACAAGTGGATGGATGTGAATTGCTCGTCTTTCTGCGATCCTGTTGTACGTAGTAGTATTCTAGATTTCTTTTAACCATTATTTCTGGTGTTTTGCATCATATCCGTGTATATATTTAGTACTCACACTTGGTTTTTTTTTCTGCTTGGGTTTTTTGTAGATCTGTGCTAATGTTGAGCAGGTGTTGGGCCTATTTCTTTCTGGAATGAGCTTTCTCCTTGGCGCCCTTGTGTAGTCATTGACTAGAATGACCGCAGTCGACAGTGAAACTCTGTCGCAGCAGTTCTTCCGTTTCACTAATGGAGCTCCAACCTGTTCCCATCTTACACGTGGGAGGTACATGGGGCGTGACCCAGACCAAGGCGTCCAGATCGAAGAGATGGATGATGTCTTTAAAGATGAAGGGACCCGTGGGATTCTTCATGAGAATGAAGGCGACAATCCTTCTGATTCGGACCACGAAAATGCTGCTGCGAACGAAGACGATGAAACCGAAGATGACGATGTAGATTTTGATCAGTACGAACTTGTGCCTCATAAGAAACCGAACATTGTTAGACAGGGAGTGAAGAACAATGTTATCAAAAGTATTGTCACCGACGAGCTGAATGTTAAGACTACACGAGCAGGGTCCAAACTCGATGATGATGGTAGCAGGTATGCTATATAATTTTTGCCTGGCAAGTTCTCATATTTAGCCTTGTCATTTTTATCTATTTATGCATGGCATTTTCCTTTTTTTCTTAATTGCTTTGATTAAACCTGCACTGTTTTGTTAATATGGCTCATGCATCTAATTTCAGTTTTATGTGCATCATCATTATCTTTTTTTCCAAGTTCTCTCATATTGCTACTATTTTTTGTAGCCCACCCCGCGTCGCTGCTAAGATGCCTCCGAGAAAGAGCACGAAGGCTAAACCTGCAGAAATTAAAAAGACAGTAAAAATGTAGATGCTCCTACGAAGGGTCTCCACGTGGGAAGGCGCCGGCAGAACAAGCTCAAACAATCGAGCCTATTCCAGTACCACCGCAGGCAAAGAAGACGTATGTTATCCCTTTTTCGTGTTGTGCTTCTAGCTTTGACATCTTTTTTAGTTTGTTTACCGCATGGTTTTTTATCTTAATTTAATTGTGTGTTTCATTTCATTGCTTGTTATTCTGTTCTTATATGGCATTTTTCTTTTCTTTTAATATACTAATTTCTCCTTCTATGTATTACTTCATGGATCTTTTAGTTTTGTATGCATGGCATTTTATGAAAAAAAATCATGGCATTGTTCATCCTAGTATGCAAATTTACAATTTTATTTGTTTCTTACATGGCTATATCTGTTATCCATGCATGGCATTTTGTGTTGCTCTTCCTTGTCATTTTTTATTGTAGAACACTGTTTTGATCCTCATATTTAGCATTGTGAAGTTATTTTCAATCCGTTCATTATATGTGTTTTATTGTTGTAATATAATCTTTTACCTCGTGTCTGTTTGTTGTAGTCGCTCTCCTAGGAAAGCGTTGGACCCTAAAGGTGCGACAGCTTCTCGTTTCTCTCCTCAGCTTAACAAGCGTCCCGGTCCTGATGATTCGGATGGCGATTTCATGGACCCCCCCCCCTCCAACTGCACACAAGAGGCAGCGCGTTAAGTGCGTACCAGCTTACTTCTTTCTTTTATATGGAATGTTATGCTATTTTGTGATGGCATTTTTTTTATTCAATTGTTGTTTGTTGCGACTTCTTTTTTTCATAGATTCTTCCAATCCTGCCATTGTTGTTAAGCAGTACAAGCGTGAAAGAAGGAGGGTCGAGAAGAAGGGGGTGTAGTCAGGAGTAGGGATGGTGTCAATCCCGCCCCGGTTGTTTCAGCGATTGTCCCTCCTATTGGATCTAACAAGGTTGTCCCATCAACCGTCGACGTTCCTCCATCAGGTGATGCCGGTGTTGCGAAAGAAACAACCCCTGATGTTGTAGAGGGTCTTGTCATGCTGAAAAATTATGATCCTATTGTGCTCGTTGCTAGCTCTGTCTCTGACCCGGCGTCCTTAGTTGGTGGTGATATTGTCGCTGATCTTGATCCTACTGTCACTGATGCTGCAGCTACTGGCTCTGATCCTACAGCTGCCCCTCATCTGACCTTGTGTCCGCTCCCGGTGATGCCACTGTTGCTGATCATGGACCTACTGGTGTTGATGTTCCATCTGCCGATGTATCTGCAAATATCGAGAATGCAACGTGTCATGGTCCAGCTGCATCTAGCAAAGATGTTGTGAGAACCAAGGTTTCTCTTAAGCTTGTCAAAGGTCGCGCAGTAGCTCTTGTGAACAAACGCATTAGCTCCACAGTCAAAGAGATGTTCAGTACTGCCCATGTTGATGCCGACTGTCCAAAGGGTTCTAATGCCAAACCATCTGGTTTTGAAGCACCAGTTACTGCCCCGCTAACCGCCAGTGTCGGCAATTTTGATGGTGGTTCACCTGTAGTGCCGCCAAGTTCTTCACCTATTACTAGATCAATGGGAAAACAGTTGGCAGATTCCTCGGCTGGATCACGCTTGTCGGATATTTTCAGTCCTGGTTCGGAAGACGGTGCACCATCATATGGAAAATCTCCCGGCGGACCTTTACCACAATCCCCTGTCACCATGATGAAAATAAGGAGGGAGCTAATTGATAAGCATGAGTTGAACTTTTCCCCTCCAAGTTTTAGTCTTAGCATGATACCTACGCCTTCACCTGCTAATGATTTGGTGGCTCCATTGGAGTCAAACCGTCCAGCTGATCAAGTGCCTGAGGTTTCCATTGCTTTGCTTGTCCCTAGAGATGTCATTGTGAATTCTGAATCTATTATGTTAGATTCAGGTATGCATCTTTTTTTTCCTTTTGACACGTAATGTCCTTGTTAGATATTAGGATTCTAGTTTGGCAATTTTTGTTCATTCTGGCTAGTATTTTTTGTTAACCCTTGGTGGCTTTTTCATTTTTCCTTTTGATTCAGAGTCGCAAGAGGACCCAAGCGCCTCCATAAGTATAGGTGATGAAAAATTGAATGTTGTTGACAATGATACAATCCTGATATCTTCAGGTGTCCACCTCATGTTTTCTTTTTTTAATTTTAATTCATTTTTGGTTGCTTTTTGTATCATAACTTTTTTTGCATGGTAGCTCTATTATACTTGGGCTGGTGTTTATAATATATATATATGGTGGCAAATTTTCTTCATGTTTGGTTGTTGCTTCATTATACTATGTCTACTTCTGCTATACCTAATAATTCTTTTATCTATTGTCAATACTGTAGAATCTCAAGGAGTTACATCAGCTGATATAACTGTAGTTGTTTCAAGTCCAAAGTTTGGTGTAAAAAGTAAAACACCTACAGCCAATGTTCGCCCTGCTAGGGTAGTTAAGCCAAAGGTCCAGAAGTATGCCTCCTAGTGTATTATTACGGCCTCTAAGCAGGAATTTCAGTTTTACAACTTGCTGAAAATATATGGATCTGCTAGGGAACATGGCGATCATGTGAAGAATATCAAAGAGTACGAACTTCTCTATTTCATTGCCTCTTTACCGTCATTACGCAGTAAACGTTTTCCATGCGTGAAATTTTTCTTATACTATCTTATTTGAAATTTAAGTTTTTCACTATCTATCCATGGCATTATTTCCCTTGTGGTCCTGGTTGTTTTTGTAACCCATCCATGGCATTTTTTCATATGTAGCCGTTTGTGACGTACATCTTTTTTTATGTTCTTTTAATTTTGTGGTACCTGATTTTTAAAGTAGCAACAATATTTACATTCTTTATTATTTGACATCTAAATTTTACATGGATTTTTATTTTACCAAGTAATGGCATTTTCTTTAATCCATGCATGGCATTTTCTTTAACCCATGCATGGCATTTGTTTTTTGGTCCTCTATTAAATATTATGCTCACTGGCATTTTTTGTTCACTAGCATACTCTATTAACTATTATGCCTACTGACATTTTATGTTAACTAGATTAGGCATTTTATGTCATTCATGCCTGGCTTTTTTTTTTGGTTTTGCTTGTTATTCTAAACAGCCATGCCCGCCATTTTTACTCAATTTTTTACTACTGACATTTTTTATGATCATCCAACGAGGCTATGCCTTTATTCATTTTCCTGAGGTATTATGTTCCATTTTTTGTTGACAGATCATGTTTCGACAGAAATCACATAATAAGGACGAGGAGCCATGGTTTCATTGGAACTTGGGACCCTAGCTTCTCAGGTCAAACCGGGTGGTCATCTTGGGTCAAATTTGCTTTCGTTAGCCATCGAGTACCTTAACGAATACCATCCTCATGAAGATAAAATTATACTGGATTTCGAGGTTGGTATTAAGCTCGTTGAAGGTGATTATGGTCATTCTATATTGAGGAGAGCTTTACGTACCACTGATGATTACAAGCTATCTAGCAAACAAATTGTGAGTCTTCCGTTTTTTGTATTGTGTTACCATGACATTTTTTGTTATACGGTGTTTTAACTGACTTACTACTTCCATTTTTATGTCTAGATTATGGTGCCTATTAACCAGAAGCTAGGAGAAGGCAAGGACGCTCCAAAGCACTGGTTTGCTATTTCTGTCAACACAAAGTGCAAGAGGTTTGAGGTGCTAGATTCTCTCCGGGGCGGTGATGATGAGGGGCTTCGTGCATATGCATGGGGTCTGGAATCATTACTATGGAGAATCAAGGATTCAGATTTCTGAAAGAACTGGTTTGCTATTTCTCTTAACACAAAGTGCAAGAGGTTTGAGGTGCTAGATTCTCTCCGGGGCGGTGATGATGAGGGGCTTCGTGCATATGCATCCTTAGTTATCAACCATATTAAAGGGGCCTGGAATCATTACTATGGAGAATCAAGGAATCAGATTTCTGAGTACAGAACCATTTACCCAGAGGTGCCCAGGCAGAACAATGGGTAATTTAAATTTCCTCTTTTTTATTTCTTGGCATTTTCTACATTTCCATGTGTTTACGACATGGCAATATTTAATTATGACTTTTTTTCACTTTTTATGCAGCGATGACTGTGGGTTCCATGTTCTGGAGTACTTTGTTCGCTGGCTTGGTCGTGGAATGCTGGCCCTAACTACGAATGATATCGTTAATGCGCGCAAGGTTTGGTCTTACAAGTTGATCAACTCCACGTAGTTCAACAAGAACATCGATGCAACGACATTCATTGAGGATAACATCAAGGTTCTGCAGGCCAAGTACAGGGGTTTTTCGGGGTCTTGATGAGGTAAATCTCTCTGTGCTTTGTAACTGTGTATGCAATGCCACTTTTCTGTAATTTTTGCTTTTGATTTTTCTGTATTCTGGCACTTTTACAAGCAATTCACATGGCATCTTTATGTTTCTTGTGCTGGCGTTTTATTCATACCCACCATGGCAGTTTATGTGTATTGTTTTTATAGTGATTAATAAGGCCTGGCAACAACCGGCAACAACATCTAGAGATGTACAACACACTCAGCATGTTGCCAACCGGTAACAACAACAACAACAACAACAACAACAACAACAATCTTTAAAAGAAAGATTACAGCAAAGCAAAGTATCTCAGTTTTTGTCCCCTTCGTTAATCAGCAAACTTCTCTTAAACCGAAGATCCAATCAACACCAAATTTATAGACAAGCTGACATACGAATTCCCAACATACATGCAAAATTTTATCTCAACAGACACCGTTTGCCTGCCCAAACTGTTCATCTACCAAACTTCTCTGTGCTGAAGCTGCAGCAGTCCGAACTGACTAAACCGCTTCTAAATCTGATGCTACACTAACCTAAATCTCAAACCATCTAACCAGATCGAAGTACTCAAAGCAAGAAACAAGCTCACTAAGTTTAGAGCCAATCAAAGCACGTTTGAGCCTTCAAACACTAGCTTGAAATAGACCGGCCAGATATCAGAAATCTGGACAGAAATCACCTCTCCTTCTTCTTCTTCTTCCTCTCTTATCACTAGGTTGTGGTGTTCTTGTGTGTTCTCTCACCCTCTCTCAACATCAGCCACGTTGGCTTGCTTCTCTCACTTGCTCACTCTCTGATTGAGACACCTAGCCACCAAGGGTTTTCTATTTTACTCCTCTCACGAGGAGCACCTCATCCGTTGGATACAAACATCGATCGACGGTTGAAACGTGTTGGACTTTCACGGAATGATGTTGGGCTGCCAACACACCACCATGTGGAGGAACATGGCCCAACACAAGTTGTATCCCTATTTGATAATAGTGGAAGAACATTTGGGTGGCTTCGCCCCATGGTTTTTTCTCTCAAAGTTGAGAAGTTTTCTACGTAGAAAGGATTGGTGTCCTCTGTGTGTTGATTTACTACCGCAGCTCTCAGTTCTGAAATCCTAAGCATTTTTTCAGACATTGGCTCTAGGAGTGTCTGGTCAAGTGCTTAGCAGTTTCTTCATTTATACTATTGTATATGTCTCCTTTCGTGGAGAGCAATGATCTGTGGAGTTAATGCATAAGTGGTGCTGAAGTTTACATCTTATTCCGCTGCATATTTCCAGATCATATTTGAGTGTGCTAATTTCCCAACACGATGGATCTACTCCCTCCGTCCTAAAATAGATGTCTTAGATTTGTCAAAATTTGAATGAATCTAGACACTATTTAGTATATAGGTTCGTCCAAATTTTGACAAATCTAAGACATCTATTTTATGACAGAGGAAGTACATACTTGATGGAAACGGCAAATGTCCAATCATTCAGATCATGAATTAGCTAGGGAAGTAGATGGATCACCCTGTATAGTTATGATGGTTCAATTAAATACACTACATATTAGTACCACTAAACAAGCTCTACATATGGGATCTGGTATCCCATTGATTGTCCTTCTGAAATACAGCAACAGGTTTGGTCATGTACGGTTTTCAAATATACTTAAATTTGAAGAAATCAGAACCAAATCATGAATCCTCAACCACCGAACCCGTGGTAAAGCATTTTCCATCTAAGAACCGACAGGAGCAATAGAGGTGGAAGTGCAACTGGACAGCATGAGAAATTTAATGCTAGGCTTCAAGCTGTATTTACCTGCTATGCTGTGTAACCCTTCTAGTGTTGCGCACAAAACTTGGAAGTGGTGTACCGAAATTCAGTTTGATATCTGAATTTTGAGCTTTGATCTTTTCGTCCACACTACAGGATGCGACGGCTAGGCCGACGGCAAAAAGCCCTCGGCGTAGCCAGTTTCGCCCTCGGCGTATGGTACGCCGATGGCAGCCGTCGGCGTAGCCTCCTCGGTGGACCTCTCCCTCGGCGGAGCGAAAACAACAGTCGGCGTACATTCTGGCCGTCGGCGTAGGCCTACGCCGACGGCCTTAGCGTGCCCGTCGGCGTAACGGCCATCGGCGAAGGGCGGCGCTGCCGTTACATGGCCGCTAACGGCGCACCGGATACGCCGATGGTTGTACCCTCGGCGTAGGGTCTGTTATATGTTGATCCAAATTCTACAAAGTATAGGCCAACTTCTGACTCGTTACACTCGGCCCAAGCCCCCCGCGGTACGGTACGGATCGTCGAAGACCTAGGTTTCCACCGATATATAAACCCCTTGTAAGCCGCCGGTTGGGAGAGTTGCATCTGTGAAATCCCCGGCGTTTGTAAACACTCCTCGATATAGTGAAGTTTCAGGTCGGGCGCCCGTGGTTTTTTCCTCTCTTTGTTGGAGAGGTTTTCCACGTTAAATCTGTGTCTCCTTGCTGTGTTTTTCCGTTTTCGTTCTTCGTTATCTTCTTGTCGCGATTGTAACAGGGTCGCCACGTGGCACCCGCTGGGCCTCCCCCAGGAGGGAGCTACGCTGACGGCCTCGCCATCGGCGTAAGTGGACGCGAGGCTGATGCTACGCCGACGGCCTGCCCTCGGCGTAGGGGCAGGTGCTACGCCGACGGCAGCGTAGCCCTGACCATATGGCACATGGCAGAGGGCTACGCCGAGGGCATTGCCGTCGGCGTAGCACATGCACAGTTTTTTTTTGATTTTTTCACAGCAGCAACACTCATAGCAGTACACTCACAGCAACACTAACAACAAATTTCAATGCAATATATATTCCACACCAATTGAAACAAGATCACATATGCCATACATGTATCAACGTCATCCATACATCAGTCATACAAGATCATCCATATATTAGTCATACAAGATCATCGACATCATCACACATGCCTACAACTCTGGAGGAGAGGGGGTGTACCCGAGATCTCCCCTGGTGAAAAGTGGCGACCTCTAGCGAGGGTTGCGTCCAGTAGAAGCAGCAGAAGAGCCACCTGGCGAGGGAGTAGAAGTGTGAAGCTCGGGAGAACCACCTGCAGAATGGCCAGGAGATGGACCATTGTCATGAAGCGGTGTGATCTGACGCCATCCGGCGAGGCGTGGCCAAAGTGCCGGTTCCCAGAAGCTCCTGTTTCCTACATGTTGCCTACATGTTAGCAACTTGCGAGGCAAAGTAAAGCGATAACCAGTGGGTTAGCAAGAACTTACCGGTGTTGATGCGTAGTAGGTCCTAGCGAAGCTGTCCTTGGATGGCAAAAATGGCGTCGGCCCTGGCATGGGAGGCACGGGCCCTAAAATCTCTATTCTGGCCAGTTTGAATATTCACCAACATGGCCTGCAAGATAGTTTAGATGTCAGGCCGTAGTACAACAAACGGGGGAAAGTGGGACTTGTATCTTTTGCAAAAATAAAGGTTCGAACTTATATTTGTGTATTGCATGTAGATCGCATTCGCCTCCTGATGCTGCCGAAAGGCCACCTAATATTCCTCATGAGCGGCATCGTAGGCCGCGTCTAACTCAGGCTACAATTTCAAATACAAGAAGTTAGCTTTTTCTAGGGCACGGTCATCGAGTCCGGTACGAAGATCTCGTACGTGCCAAGGATTCATGAGAATGTGCACAGACTTGACAAATAAAGGTTCCATAATAAACGAGCCATGAGGATGTGCAGTCCCAACGGGAAACACTGATGCTACTACTGTCCTTCCCTTTTTGTTTGTCAAGACACAATCTACATTTGTCAACGAAAAAGATTGGATATGCTTATGTCAAGGAAAAAGGTTGTCGGAGGAGGATTCTACCTTGGCCCCGTTTGTTTTCCTTGTGTATGTTTTGGTTTTATTGTTTGTCGGTATGTAAGTTCATAGTGATAGGAAAAATATCAGTAATTGGCTTTTCTGTTTAGTACCAATGCTTCACATTATGGAGTACATTATATTAATAGTATGTTCCTATACGTGATGAACACGAACACAAGATACAATTCAAGGATCAAGTCTCTGTCAGACTCTGCCGCTGTCTAGTTGACACTGGCACAAAACTACAGGTGCATGCATGCATGCTAGAGCAGTTGTCGTGTACTAATAAGTTTCATATAGAAAAGGAAGAAACATTCATGCATGCAACTCAGCAATATAATCAGGTTAGATTCCTGCAAATCTCTCGAAGAACTTAAATTGATTCGTCCTTCCTCAACTTGTACAAAAACTAACTATTCGATGCCAGGATATCTTGTCCCCTTGATCCAGTTACAACTAACCGTGCCTGAAACCTCTCTGTCAGGCCAGGCGTTTCCTCTGACCCACTAAATCGTTCAGGCCAGGCGATTTATGGGCGCAGCTCGTCTGACTTGGCTCTTACAAAGTTAGGACCCTGACTTAGGCCAGATCCACCGCACATAATCCATCCAACGGCTCTCCCTACTCTTAGTACTACTTGCTGCTCTATTTTGGAGGGAACACAGCTGCACGTGCTTAGTTTGGCGCCAAAACAGGACCACCTCTTTGCTGAGTTTACCGCCAAAACTGGACCACTGCCTTTGCAGCTCCCGTTCTTTCTCCTTCTCCTTGCTTCTCACAGGCTCTTTCTTCTTCTCCTTGCTTCTCACAGGCTCTTTCTTCACAGATTTTGAAAGAGCTGTCAAAGTAAAAAGGGATGTTGAGGTCAATTCAGAGTTTGATTCTAGGCAGTACTTACCAAAAATCAGAATGAAAACTCCAATGTTGGTGCAAGTCAGCCAAATCTATACCCCTGTTATATTTGATTTCTTTCAGAAGGAGTACCAGAGATCTATAGCAGCATGCGCCGAAGCACTAGATGAACAATATGAATACATGGTTAAAATTGGTTATCCTTTTGAGCAGCCAATATTTCAAGAAGAATGGAAAGTTAAAGGTAACCGTGTGGAACAAATATCATCATGTGATTGTAGTCAATATGAGAGACTAGGAGTATTGTGTGCACATGCTTTGAAAGTCCTTGATTTGATGAATGTTAAGTTACTTCCAAAACATTATATTTTGAAGAGGTGGACTAGAGAAGCACGTGCAGGGATAGTTCAAGATAGTCATGGAAGGATTGTAGTTGCAGATCCGAAGTTAGATGCCGTTCACCGCACAAATTTCCTATCTCACAAATTCTATAACTTGGTGACCGAAGCATCCAATTCTGAAGAATGTTGTATTTTGATTGAGAATACACTCGATAACCTTAGCAAGGAAGTGAAAGAGCGGTTGTTGAATGCTCAAGTGACTACTCCAGAAATAAATACTCTATTGAATGCTCAAGTGACTACTACAGCACCAAGTGATTCATTGGCTAATGCACGTCTAAAAAAAAGGAGGTTAATAAACAAGATAAAGGTTCGAAAAGAGCGAAAAGTTGGACCGAAAGGCAGTACAAAAGAAAAAAGATAGGGAAAAACCGACTATAACTACTGTGTCATTATCTAAGGTATAATAATCACACGTTATATCTTTCAAATATAATTTACTCCAACACTACTATCTAAATTGTCACATGTAACAGGGGAAGAAGCGGGGCAAAAGGAGCTTAAGACAAAAGAAAATCATCCAGCGGAGCGAACTTTACAAGAAGACTCGCATGGATACGAAAGCATTACAAACTTTACTGAATTACTCAACATGCCTAGCTTTGAACCTTCCATTGGAGATGACATATTTTGATCAGAGGGATATGAAAGTAGACTGTGTAGTTGTCAGCAAGCAAGAAAGTGTGTTGTTGAACTTTTTGTAGACTCCAGTTTAATTTTACCAAGTTTAACTAAAATACTATGTTGTCAGGACAGTTGGGCAGTTTTCAATACAAATGTTCAATTGATTTGACCGACTAGGTTTAATTTTACTAGACATCAAACCAAAATCGGTTGCAATGGAGAATTGGAGGACTTGTACCTGATTCAGTTGGACAATCCACTTGGTCTCCTTTCGTTGGAGCTCCTGTTGCGCTTCCGGCGATGGAGCGGCGGCGCCGGGACGCCATGACGGGCACAACCGCACAGGGCTAGGGCTAGTCGAAGCGGGGACGGGTAGGAAGGCGGAGAAGGGAGAAATCTTCTAGGAGAGGGGCGTCGCGGTGGGTGGGGTGGGAACTCCGGTGGGGTGGTGAGCGGCGGTACGGCTGCTGGCCAGGGAGGCGAGACGCTGGCGACGGGGAGGAAGGGGAAACAGAGCACTGCCTCGCCCCGTTTCTACCAAGTTCAGTCTGTTCAGTTGAGGACGTCCTTTAGTTCAGCACCACTTTTTTTGTACCTTTGGATGAATTATGTGCGGTGGATCTGGCCTAAGTCAGGATCCTGACTTTGTAAGAGCCAAGTCAGACGAGCCGCGTCCGCGATTTATACACATCTTCAATCAACATCAGGACTTTCCATCGCTATAACTAAATTCAAGCGTGCAGAACTATAAACATATTGGTACAAATCTTGATAATGCATTCCAATTTTCACTCAGATACTCCATTGGCACACGGAACTAGTAGGAGTAGATTATAGAAGTCTTGGGAAATAGGAGAAAAAGAATGAAGCAAGCAGGGGATATAAGGTTCATAATCGTCTGTCAGGTTTCATGTTTGTTTGAGAAAGGACTGAAGAACACAGACGGAACCTAGGTGTCCAAATACTACTGAGATAGCTCGTCCGGGAATGCGTTTTTCTCGGGATATTTAGGATTCCTCTTCCTCTACAGGATGATCCAGGAATCTGAAAACAACCCTTGTCGAGTCTCTGAAACTCTATCCTCACGCACCCCCTAACTCCCAGACCCAGTAGCACTTTCGAAATCCCAGAAACCCAGTAGCATTATTTCTAAGAGAGAGAGAGGGGGGCAAGATCTTGACCCTTGTCTCCACCGCTACGAATGGAAATCAACAGCATAGTAGCCTATGCCTAGTAGGGTCATCACAGAAACCATGGGTTCTACACTTCTACTTAGACACTCTCTCAGATATCTCGTATAATGACACACGGCAGCATTTTTGGAACTCGGAGCCTAAGGTATAACTGATGTGTGCTTCCTGATGGTGATTGCCAGGGGTTTTCAGTACCCAGGTCCGTAACTCATACTTGCAACACGAAATGGCAAGGCATGCAGGAGTTACTAGCAAATATGTAAGACAACTATCCCCCGGCTCCCAAGCCTACCATACAATAGCCACTGCCTCCATGGACTTGGGTAGCAAACTAGCAATGTTACTTGCTAGGATCTCCTTCACCTAGTTCTTTTATACTCGCTATCACATAAGTATATATGTTCTATCTCAATTCCAATAATCAATTCACTCTTCACCTAACATCGACTGGTGGTGTACTACGGGTGTGCTCAGTGGAAAAGGCAAATGTTCGATCACATATATAGTTTGAAGAGATTGCCTCATGAAAGTGGGTAGTTGTGAAGTAGATGGGTGACCATCTATAACTATGATGATTCTATCAAATACACTACAGATGAGTACTAGAAAAACAAGCTCTACATAAGAATCTGGGTGCCATTGACTGTCCTTTTGAAATACACCAGTTTTTCGAAGTACGGAATTCAATGAAATGAGAACCAAACCTTGAACCCTCAACCACCCAACCCCTAGTGAAGTACTCCACCTAAGAACTGACATGAACATTAGGAACAATATAAGTTATTCTGGATCCAGCCATTAGGGAGCTAGTTTGGATAATATTTATTAGCACCTTCGCTATGCTAGGGCCTAAAACTAGAGACAAAATAATTTGATGATGAAACTGCCGAATTAATTGGGATATCGTCGTCGTATGCCGTTCCGGTGACCAAGTCCAACTCCTTCTCCCTCCTGAGCTCAAACGAAGAGCGGGGACGACATCATACATGGACCAACACAAGTTTGTTGCTCAGCTTGGTGGGCCACGCGGTTCCTGGTGGCGCTTGCCTGGGCTGGAATGTGGTCTCGGTCCGGTTTTTTCTCAAAAATAAACTGCATTTTAATTATACCAAAATTCCACCAATTTTGACAAGAATTCAAAATCTGGTACTAATAATATTTTGAATGGACTCACACAGATCATGCATGTTTGAAATGAAGTGCATAAAGTTTGGTGCCGACAGTGATCATCGAATTCCTAAAATTTGCGTAACTGATATTTAGGCTTCCTCTTTGTCTTCAAAATGATCCAGGAATCTGAAGATGACCCTTGTTGAGTCTTTGAAATCCGACAACTCCCGGATCGGCCCCTAAATCCCAGTAACTCTTCCACAATTTGGGAGATGATCTTCTGATATCAACATGATTTCTTTGGGAGGTGCAAGATAGTGACCCTAGCCTCACCGCTACAAATCAAAATCAATAGCTACACAGTAGCTTATGCTCAGTAGGATCATCACCAAAACCATGGCTTGTACTCAGACATCCTCCCTCTCATAGGTCACCTAATGAAATGTACTTCTCCATCACATAATATAATATATATGAGCACATTGATTGACATCTTATAGTATAGTAATATAGGACAGAGGAGTAACAGCGTGGTTGCAACTTGGAGCCCAAGGTATATGGAAGATCAGGATTACACAGTATCTACTGGTGCACTTCTCATATATTATCCGGTTCAGTAGCATGTTCCGTGCAGCCGGGTATTGCCAGGCGGGTTCCTTGGCTAGGACTGTAACACATATTTGCAACGCAATATGTCAAGGCATGGGGGAGTTCCTTGCGAGAATGTAAGAAAACCACCATACAATAGCCACTAGAGCAGCCTCTACGTGGACTTGGGTAGCAAATTAGCATGTCACTTACTAGCTAGGATCTCCTTAACCTTGCTCTTTAATACGTTATCACATAAGTACATATATGTTTTTCTCAATTCACTTCCCATGATCAATTTACTCTTCACCTAACATGGATTGGTGGTGTACTACGGCTGTGCTCAATGGAAAAGGCAAATGTTCGATCATATATATATAGCTTGAAGAGATTGCCTCATGAAAGTGGCTAGCTGTGGAGTAGATGGGCGATCATGTATAACTATGATGATTCTACGAAATACACTATGGATGAGTACTACACAACAAGGTCTACATAAGGATCTGGGTGCCAGTGGCTGTCCTTTTGAAATACACCAGTTTTTCGAAGTACTGAATTCAATGAAATGAGAACCAAACCTTGAACCCTCAACCACCCAACCCCTAGTAAAGTACTCCAGCAAAGAACTGATAGGAACATTAGGAACAATAAGTTATTTTGGATCCGGGTTCTAAACACTCGGCAAACAATAATACACTCAGCAGCATCTCAATTTCCGGTAGTGTGCAGTGGTTGATCAAACGAGCGTCGCAGTATCAAAGTGCTAGCTCTGCCTGCTGGGTAATTCTAGAACAATTAGTCTGGCAGCTCGCAGCGTGTGGTAACTGGTAACCCTGATATATCTGGGTGTGTGGCTTTATTTTCAGAATTAGTCATTCATACAAACCGGGTGTAACAATTAACCTAACCAGGTGTAACATAATGTCGGCAAGAAGGTGTGAATGATTCGCGCGAGATTGGGCATCTGGTAGACTCGGGGATTTTGGCATGTGCGGATCATTTGGGAGTCAAGGGATGAGACGACTGAAGCTTACATTGGAAATAACTCTGATCCATGGTAGGTTGAGGGAATGAGGGTTCAAGGGACATCGCATAACTCAATTGACATGGGAGTCAAGGGATGAGACGAATGAAGCTTACATTGGAAATAACTCGTACAGAAACAGTTGGAAATAACTCTGACTACTGATGCAAGAACCAAGCCGCCGCTTCTACTGGGACACACTGGTCTCAAGAGGCAGAGCGCTCTCAACTTCAGCTTCCTTTGCTGCAGCGGACCGCTCCGCAACAATCTTTGACATCCCAAACATTTGAGCAACCCAAAGCAAACAAAAAAAAGGGCCTTATCACCAACATACTATTATGAAAGAAAAATGGCACTAGGACAAAAGTTGCAGTGCTACCTTCGAAACGGTATTCTTGAAGCAGATCTTGTGCTCATCCATGGAGGCATTGATGAACTCGTCCAGGTGCTCCTTCACGTCTTCAAGGAAGCTAGCATTGTCCGTTGTTTTCTTCTTCCGGCACCAAGCCATGGCAGGGTTTTTTGGGAACAGATGGCTCAGACTCTGCATTGCTGGAATCCATCTCAATGCTGCTGCTGAAACAAACCAATGGGGAAACTCTTGATATACACATTACAAACAAGAAGAGGCAATATTGGATATCAGAGACAAATACTGCATGTCCACAGCTATCTTCACATTGTAATATCAGGGAATGGACATAAACATTTCATATAAGCAAGCTAAAGGACGCATGCCATCAGATCAAATATTTAACTACCACAAGTATATATAAACCAAAAGAGCATTTATATATAGTTGATGAAGAAACAAGACTACTCTGGAAAGGCTCAAAATAAGATTCAAGAGAGTGCAGCAAAGAATTCGTGGGACTCGGAATGGACAGAGACATACGTTCACGCAAAACAGATAGATGCAACAAAATAGTGAATATAGGACTGATAATTTGACATCATTTGTTGCGTAAGTACTAGACAAGAAAACTTAATCGAGTGAGTTAATGAAAGAAATATTGGCGTTTTACAATTAACATCGCATAATGAACAGAAGATACCTTCGTCGGCATACTTAAGGTTCAAGGAGTAAGAAAATGAGTAAAATATATGCATATTATAGATACCTTCATGAGATCAACATAAACTGTGTACATCTAAGAGGCATCTTATAGAGAACCTACCATGGTTCATTTGAAGAAACATCGGTTTACAAATGGCTGTTACAATGGATTGCAAAAAAAACACGTATGCAGGGACACGGGACACAATCAGTACAAGTAATGAAGTAGTTTTTGCTAAAATATGCAGAAAAACACGAATATTAAGCGGTAAGCCGAATTAAAAATCTCGGAACAACCATGTAGTGATTCCAGATCCATGAAGTAACAAACAACTTCTCATCCTTTTCACTGGGAAGGCTAGTTTTTAAGCAAGAATCACCTCCTTGAGCGCCTTGCGGATACATTTTCTTGCTGGGTAAGGCTAGTTTGATCAAGGATTGGAGAGCGCACCCAAAAAAAGAGCAGGTAAACCAGGAGGTTTAGGTTGGAGAACAACAAATCATCAATTATAGGAGAATGCTGGTTATGAAAAAAAAATTCAGACATCCCTCAAAGTATGTTGGAGCATGTATAAGCCCATGTGCTTTGGGCAAGGATGTTGCACTTTTCTTTATTGGTATCAATCACCATGCCGGTGCACTGACTTTGGATGAGCAATATAACTAAGAATCTGACAATGGTCATCCCATGTTCACCTTTACGTTTAAAGGGCTTTTTTATCTTTACTTCTTTTTGGTTAATCCTTAGCTCTCCAGCATCCCTGTAATTATTCTACCTACTACTAATGAAATCAGAAAAAGCAGCAATTGCTGGATTTTTAAAAAAGAAGGTACTGTCGGATTAAATACCTGTTGAACACCAGACTGAAGTATTATTCTACCTACTACTAATTGAGAACCTTAAGAGCATCTCCACTCGGGGACCCTAAAGCCCTCCTAAAGGGCTATCGGGGGTGCCAGCGCTCAAAATCACGCCCAGCCGGTCACACAATCTTTTTTTCACGCCGGCGCTTCCCGTTTTGTTATCCGGCGCCCCCAAGCCGAATCCAACCCACAGAGGGCTAGCGGGGTCATCGGATGGAGCTGAAAACGACGCAGGCCAGCCCTGGCAGTGAGATAGATGGCTCGTCTCTCAAGCGTCGTCTTGTCGACGGCCACACAGCGGCGAAATTGCTCGCCCCATATAGGCTTCCCGCCCTTTTCTCGCTATATGTAGGTGCGGCAGCCATCGCCATTGCAGATCTACACAATGCCCACACCTCACACCCTCTCCCTCTATATCTAGGGCGGCGGCCGGAGGTGCTGCTTTCGCCAGTAGGGCCGGCGCACAGCCATGCCTGGCCGCCGTGCTCCTCCACCTCGCCCACCGCCCGCAGAAGAGCCGTGGCACCCGTTTCCGCCTCTCCCTAGACCCAACCACACCGACTCGGAGGGCTCCGACTTGGAGTGGATTGCCTCTGACGAGGAGGGCTCCGGTGCAGCCAACACCGAGGAGATAGGCGGGGACAGTTCCAACGCCAAGTCCGAAGAGCCGGAGGAGACGCCATGGGTGCCACTCGAACAGCGGGTGATCAACCGCCGCATTCGAGATGAGCGCCGACGAGCGCTTCCGCGGCCGCCACCACCCCACGGGCCGGCTTACCGGACCACCGACGAGCCTTATGGGTGGGACGTCTTTCACCACGTTTTCCTGCCGGCACATCTGGCTGCAAAAAATTGACAAGGCCCACACATGTCTCCTCCTTGCGACGCGCAGATACCCCGGTGATGCGGACTTGCGTGCCAGCCGCGACCGAGCCAAGGAGGAGGCCGAAACGCAGCTAGCCAGATACAACTCGTTGTTCGACCTGTGGGGTGTCGCGAGAGGGACGCCGCGGTCGCCACGCCCTCCTGGCGAGAGCAGCGCCTCCTGCTGCCGAAGGCGTTAGTTTTTAGCTTTTCCGTTTATATGTAAATTTGCATCAATATTTGTGTAAACATGTTTGAACAATCTATGAAGTCGCCGTTTGCACAAATTTTGAAGTGTTTGAATGTTTGATTTTCTCGTATGGGAAGCACGGCTGGGACTTCACCGGCAGGCGGCGGTGTCGGTGTCCTGCTGCTCCTCCATCCCTTCTCCAACCATGAATCCCTCCTACCGGATCTTGGACCGCTCTGGTGGTTGCGGCCTTCTCAGGTGAAGCTACATGTGATCTTGAAAACTGACCATATTAGTCAAAATCCTCATATGGCTAATTTTATTTCTTATTATCATTGCTCTTTTATGATACAGATAACAGTTGACCAGTTTTGGCACCGATGTCATGGACATTCTCCGCGATGGAGCTACGAAGTGCTGGTTCTTTTTGCTGAATCGTCAATGTTTTCAGACTTCAAACTTGTTGTCTAAATTTGTTGGATTAAGTGTATGTATGAATGTGGATGTTGGATGAAATGCATATATGATTGTTGATGTTGGACCTTGGAGGGCTTGAATTTTAAATTTATTGGACTTAACTGTACGTGTGACTCGTATGAGTGCTGATCTGAGACTTGTTAAACTACTCTCTTTGTATGGGATTATTAGTCCGGGGGCCAGTTTCCCTGGGACCAAGAAAATTCTCAGGACTATTTCAACTACTCTCTCCATCCCGGTTTAAAGGGCACATAGCAAATCTCTGGGCCCTAGGTTTTCTGATTGGAACCAATTTGGCTCTCACTAATCCTCTGATTGGCTCTTCCTCTGAAATCAAATACTTATGTGCTTAGGAGGTGGGGGAGTTTTGGGATTGCATGATTTTCAATATGTTTCCTTTTAAGCTAGGATGGAGGAAGTATTCTCATTGACACCTCATCAACTCCCTCTCCTTAATTTCTTTTTTCACTCACTCGGCGAAAGGAAAGAAGCGGCCAATCAGCTCCTTGTTCGTAGCGCATGCATTGGTTACACATATCGCTAGAGTAAAAATTAGCGGCTGCTATTATTATGGCCTTGGAAATCAGGAGAGTTAAGACTCTGGCCTAATAATCTCAAAATATCTGAATGCTCTCCGGCCCTATAATCCCTAACGGAGGGAGTATTATGTTGTCGATTTGTGCCTATATTATGTCATATATCATCATGAAGTTTTGAATATGCTTGTAAAATTTTGAATATGCTTGTGAATTTTATCGGAAAAAATGAAATTTTGAATATGCTTGTGAATTGTTAGTTTTATAGGAATGGTCATGGCGTTTTTTTGGCACCTACCAAACTGAGCTTTACGAGTAATTGCCATCATTACATAAGGGGTTTGAACGTTAATAACCATCGGTTAACCATTTAAAATTATTAATCAGATGGTTAAGATATATTATCCGTTTACACAAAATAGTTATTTAGGCTGTACAATTGAGGTCATTGCTTCCATTTACTACATTTTCTTCTTCAGAATAGCTCGATGTCGATTGAACAGTTGTTCAAGAACTTCCTACAGCATTTAACTAATTTCATGGGAGTTCTCCAACTGAAACTAGAACAGCGGCAGAAGGGGGGGCGGCTTTCTGGAATCTGGAACAAACACGACACCAGAGTCAACGCCCGTGTGCCTGAGCGCCGAGGGTTACAGGAATATATCCATCTCAAATTCAACGGTAGAACCCAGAGAGGAGGGTATGTCAAGAAGCATTTCAAGTACAGATAGAACTCACTGAAGCACGAGCACACGAGATTGTTGGAACTGAGATCTTCAGCTGGGCCTGGATGGGATCCCGAAACAGGAACTTCTGGGTGCCGACGAGGACTGGTGGACAAACCACATTCGGGTAATGTACGAGTGTTAGAATGAATTGTACTCCTAATTCTGAGCTCCTAGTTACATGTTTGTGTTCTAACTAACTCACTGGGTCTTTTTTTTTTTTTGCTGTCCTTTTCAGAACAACCGATGGCATGCAAAATTCAGAAATGGGCCACCAGACAAGTTATGTTTGTTGGACGGCATATTCGGGAAGGCACATGTCTGTAAAACACCCTCCATCCCCCTAGAGGACTTAGGTGAAGACAAGCAGGAGGGGCTACTCAGCGCTCGGACAAGGATGCCGAGCTCACGCCATCTGTCAGGAAGAACGCAAGATTGGCGGAGTGCAAGGTTTCCTCCCCAGTGGTTACTAAGTCGACAACGAAGGAAGACAAGAAGCCGCTTCCACAGAACTAAAAAAGACACGCAATGATCTTACTACAAGTGCTGAAGCATCGTCTTGCGATTCTAACGTGCTCCGGGCTGTAAGGGAAGCAGTAGGGCTCATACGGGAGTGCGGAGTTGAGGAAGCAACCGCTCTCTTTTATATGGCCACCAAGATTGTTGCTATGAACCCTGAGTACAGAGAGTTGTTTGCTCTCATTCAAACAAGAGAAGGGAGGCTTGACTGACTCGAGGGCACATGATGACGGCGACTCCTGGTTACTATCTTTGTTCTAGTAGATGACAGTGACTCCTGATTATTTCAACGACGTCTTTTTCACCCAGCACGTGCAAGTGTCTCCATTGTCTACTACTACTGCATTATCTATCAACCAATACTGTATAACCAAACAATACCTTAATTTATTCCAGCTCCCTCAGTATAATACTACTGCATGGCCAAAGGATTGGGACTGAATTATTATTGTAGACAATAATAACTGAGCATCATCTAGACCAGGTACGATCCATTAGAAAATGTTTCAAAACCGTGTCTCTGCATTTTGTCTCTCAAAGTATTCAGGCTGAAATGGTTTATTGACTTGCATGAGAAGAAAATCTGGGGACCATTCAACACAACAACTTGAGAGGAACCGTTCTGATGGATACTCCTTGACCCAGACAAGTCTGCTGCTTAATACAGCTGGCTCAGAGACTTGTTGTCTTCTTGATGCATGCACTTCTGTCTTTTGTGTTCTTGAGTATTCTACTTGATGTTCATCGCCTTTTTGCGGTGATTGAAACTTAAAAGAGAGGTTCTTTTTTTCCAATCGGTGATTGACACTTATTGTGGATCGGAGGGAGTACTATATGTGTTTGAAATCTGAAACACTTCTAGAAATGGAGGCACTTAACTAGTTACACTGTAACAAGTTTCAAAAGGCCTGTTGACAAAACAAATTGTAGTTTCTTTGCCATGGTAGTCAAAATGTTGACAAAGAGTACAATAATATAAATGAGATTGGGAGAGAACTAAGGATGACTTGATCTACCATCAGATGGGGTCAATGGCCGATCCCTTCCTATTATTTTTGTACAATGCAAAATGTTGAATATTTCTTAGGTCGAGCTGTGAGATCATCATGAACAGTGATCAAATTGCCCCTTGATAGCCAGGAAAGGGTGCTCAAGGGTGGACTGAAGTTTAACACTTCAGTGCAGCTAAAAAAAATTACCTGTCACAGCTGGCTGATGCCGATATTTTTTTAGTGGTACTGGTAATTAGGATAATGTAAGGAGGTAGACTAGAGTATTAACAAGAAAATTATGCAAACGTAAAGATGGCCTGATTTTGTTTTCACAGCTGGAGCTTCATAATAATACACCCACTGAACCTAACGCGTAGTACTAGTCAATGAAAGATCTGACATTTACCTTTTTCAAGTTCTCCTTCAATTGGATAATGCATGGTATATATTATTACAATTATTATGTCGATAACTGTAGATGTGTCATGCTCAATCGGATTTGATGGTCAGAAAGCAGTGCAAGCCAAATTCCGCTCAACGTATTCTCAGATTTACGTTGGTAATCTTTGTGTCCTGCAATGATTAATACTAGTAGAGTAGAGACACTGGATACCTTTTCAGGTCACTGATTATCCCTCTCATCTTTACAAGGAAATTATGACTAACACTGATCACTTGCATGCTCACTTTGATTTGATGGTCAGAAAGTAGTAAGATCCATCGCATACCTTTCAGATCTGGTAGGAGGCCTCTGCCCAACCCCTTGTGAACTTGTATCAGTCACAATCATTGAAAGATCTCCAGGAAAACATGCATGTCAAACTGCAATTAAGGAGACGATGGTGTCAGGGTTTGGTGAAGCCAACCATTCTGGAAGGATAGCAGGAGCATTAAGGACCTTTCTCACTGACCTTTTCTGAGGTGAAATGAAATGCAAGCATGTAGCCTACCTTGCTAAATTATTATATGCTGGAGTTTACACCAATACAATATGCAATATTTCTGTTTTACATCACTAATATAAACTAAAGGCTGACTATTTAGGAAACAAAGTACACAGGTTTCTTTTCTTTAAGAGCAAGTCATTTTCAATTGAGTGTTTAGTTTATTGCTGATGAACAGTGAACACGGTGTACTAACAATGACTCGGTAACGGTCAATCTGTCAAACTATAGCAATAATAAAAAGTCAAGACTTGGGCATAAGAATAAGCTTAACATGAAGAAAAATGTAAGTACTTTTGTGCTAATCCTCGCTCATATTTTTATTTGTTTTCTAGTGGGAGCTGAGCACAAGTCTTTACTTGCTACCTCCCAAGTGGCAACCAGCTAAGCTCTTTCCAAGGTGAGAACAGGCCAAGTCAATATCAATGGGACCTTGAATCCTTGCCTAGACTCCCGTATATATAGAACATGCACTTGCACTCTTTTGATTCTAAAACTACAGATACATGTCCCCTGGTCCTCATACCACCACTACCATTAGTGGAGTTCCCACCAAGCAACTGCTCCTAATCCTCGGGTGAGTTTAGGCGGATCCTCATCTCTTACAACCCACACAATCTTTGGTTCTTGGTGCGGTACCAATTTGCTTGGCTTTACATCCATCCCAGGGTTCTTTGTTTGTTTTTCTCCTTTTCGCTGAATCTACTCAACTGTCTGGGTAGGTCTGTTTTGAGATTTGTTCTAATTTCTACCAGGTGTCCCAATTTATCCAGGGTTGCTTCTCACGAAAACATTTGATTCTCTTATAGTTCCTTCCATTTTTTTGTGTTTACTTTAACCATCGGTTCGTTCATCTGGTTCTGTTAGAATTATCTCATGCTGAAAATGTTCTTTCTTCTGTCTAATGACTTCCTTTTCCCATTGATTTTGTTGCTCAAACACAGAGTTCTTAGCACGAGAAATTCTTCATCACTCCACTAACTGTACCTATTCGCCTAGTGCTCTGAACAAGTAAACTCTTCAGTGGTAATCAGCCTACTTAATCTCGGCCTTTTTGCAATTACTGATGCGTCTCAAGGGGAAGAAAACCCATTTCTAGATTATCTGTTAGTTATGAGCACCTCCTGTTATGGGTTTTCTTCTCTTTGAAGGTATCTTACCAGCTTAGTTTCTTGAAGTTACATTAGAAATAGATAACTAGCTTCATTTTGACTTGTCTTTTTTTCAAGAATTATTTTCTGCTGCTGAAAGGTAAAGAAATAATTTAAATGAGATACTTACATGATTCATTTGACTTGTCTTCTTTTCCTCAGGTAATTATCTATCGCCTCTTTGCATGAGCTTCTGAAGACATATCTGAAGCTTCTAAGAAGCAGATTTCCATACTCTAGCAATGACTTGCTTTCCTGTGTTCCGGTGGAAGAAAAATTGCAGAAGCCAAATTGTTCCAGAGTTCTGGTGGAAGAAAAACTCCAGAAGCCAAGTTGTGCAGCGGGTCATAGGTAAACCTGCATATCTAATTCTCTTTTGTCCTTTTGAAGCATCCTAAACCCTCCAGATTCACACTATTCTGTTCACAGACATGCCGATATACGGAAATGTGAAGATCTACTCCTCCAAGGAGCTCAAAAAGGCGACAAGAAATTTCTGCTCAGCAAACAAACTGGGACAGGGCTCTTTCGGTTGCGTCTACCTGGTAGGTTCAGTTGCCAGTTTGTACCCTAGAAACTTTGACATTTCACATTCCAAAGATGATAACCTCTTGCGCCTATAACATGTCGCATGCACCAATCCTTCACTCCAGAATCCTGAATTAATAGAAAGAAACATATTACACTCTTCACACTGAAGTGATTACAGTAACTGTAGCACTTGTACCAGCCATTGAACCCAACCATGGGGTACTGTTTCGTGAGTAGTCAGGCTTTGGTCTGAATTATGCAGGGAAAACTGAAGAACAGTCAGAAAGTTGCCATCAAGGTGCTTTCCTCAGAGTCCAAGCAAGGAACAAAGGAGTTCTTGAATGAGTTGAGTGTCATATCCAACATAACCCATCCCAACCTTGTTAAACTGTATGGCTGCTGCGTCGATGGAGGTCAGAAAATGTTGGTCTACAATTATCTAGAGAACAACAGCGTTGCAAAGACCCTCTTTGGTATGTCTTAACCACATTTCCAATTTCCAGTGGACTCTTGAATCCTGGTGATATTTTCATTCCTCACAACTCTCTCTGGATTTTCATGATGTTCTTAAGGCAATGCGCACAGCAGTATCCGGTTTGACTGGAGGACAAGGGTGAAGATCTGCATCGGTGTAGCCGACGGTCTCGCTTATCTGCATGAAGAAGTCAGGCCACATATCGTCCACCGTGACATCAAGGCAAGCAACGTTCTGCTTGACAAGGACCTGAACCCCAAGATATCAGATTTCGGGCTAGCCAAGCTCTTCCCAGGCAATATGACGCATATCAGCACCAGGGTTGCAGGAACACTGTAAGCAAAGTGGCACTTCTCTGATTTAATCTTGGATACTTGCCATGTGGTTATGGCAAACTGACACTCCCATTTCTCAGAGGTTATCTAGCACCGGAGTACGCGATCCGAGGGCAGCTGACGAAGAAGGCTGATGTCTACAGCTTCGGAGTTCTCCTCCTGGAGATTGTCAGTGGCAGGTGGCACACGGACCCTAGATTGCCTCTTCAAGATCAGTTCCTCTTAGAAACGGTAAAGATCACTTTCAGAAAAAAATTTACTTAATTTTGCATTATGAACGTCCTTTATGATCTCTCCGGGTCTAGTGTCTGAATCTCCAGAAAGTTTAAGATAAAAAAAGATCAGGCAAAACAATTACTTTCTAAAATACATTGATTAAAAAAATCAGGAATACAGCTATGACTGATTTCAGATGCTCCCCACGAGACCATCAGGAATCAGGGCAGACATACAGCTGTTCTGTTCACATGATTGATCAATTTAGATAATCATATGTAGATATGCATAATATACTTGCCACGAGCGCAATTATTCAAAAGGAAGGTACCATGAAGTTTCTTTTCTGTCCAAAATCGGCTAGCATGACTTATTATTTTTGTCAACTAGTTCTGGATTTGTTCAGAAAATGCTTTCTATGTCACTTGCATTGACTAGTCCTCCCGTTCTTAGGGCATATCTGTTAGTTTTTGCCAAATTATTATTACCGTGCTGATGCATTGCAAATAAATTTAACAAAGATCAATCATGTATCTGGAAGAAGCAAAATGCTACCGTCTTCACCAGCTTGCCCCACATCACCAGCTTGCTCGACACAATCAGAGCCGAACCCTGGTTGTGGGCAAAGGCAGGGGCGATGGGGCTTGCAGCGCGGCTCCCCAGGAGCCTGGCTCTTCGCATGTAGCAACAATTTCAAGGTGTCGCCCTTCTTTGGGCTTGTAAATATCTTTTTTTCTACCAATACACTAGACGCAAAGCTTTTCCATTTTCTCAGAGAGAGGGGATCTTAAATCTTTTGCTCTGCAAAGAAAGTGAAAAGTTGCTATCTCAGAAATAGCTGAAGCACTCAATTCATGGCATGGTAATTATTAATTCTTATATTTGACTAAAGCATAGGTAACAGAAATCTCCACTTCATTTATTCCAGGCTTGGACACTCTACGAGTCGGGTGATCTTGAGAGCATCATCGACAGGACCTTAAAAGATGGTTTCAGCACCGAGGAAGCACATCGGTTTTTGAGAATAGGGCTTCTGTGTACCCAGGATACTGCGAAGATCCGGCCCTCCATGTCGATGGTCGTCAAGATGCTAAAGGGTGAGTGCACCGTCACCAACAAGATCATGAGGCCAGGCCTGATCACAGATGTCATGGACCTGAAAGTCAGAACAATTGAGCCCCTCCAGTCAAATGTGTCTCCATCAATGTCTCCTATGGATAATCACTCACGGGTGTCTACACTAGCATTCGCTGGTAGCACTGTGATAAGAGAGAGCCCCTAATAAAAAATTAAAGACATGTGAAGGAACATATACGGGTAACAATGGCTGTAGATTAAAAGGATGAAAAGAAGAATGTCAACATAGGCATTTAATTTTGCTTTTGTATGTAGGGTTGCCAGTTAGATATATTGTGAGTTGTTTGTACATGTAGTACCTGAGTTTTTGATGATCAACAACAACTGAAGATTCAGATGTTTCAGTTTTAGAGACTCATAAAATGTGCCAGCATAACAAGATTTAAGGGCTCATAATGCCATCATAGGTTGCATGACCTAAGAGCATCTCTAGCAGATACCGCATATCGGCCGGCCCGCAAAATTTTGGGCCGATATGCGGTATCGAGGCTGAAAAGTGGCTTTTCCAGATACCACAAACAGGGCCGGACCGCAATTTTTTTTGTCGTTTTCCGCAAAACGGCTCGTTCGTCCCGCATATATTCGGGACGGGAGGGTTCGGATGCGGTAAACCGCATCCATTTTCTCCCCTCCCTCTACGCGTAGAAACCCTCGCCGCCGCCCACCACCTCCCAGCCACCCCTCCTAGCCATGGCCGGCCAATTGTGCCGGAAGGCCAGACGAGGCGGCAGTTCACCGCGGCGCAGAGGGAGCTCCGACGCCGCCGCGAGCAAGGAGGAGGTGCACCGTCGCCGGTCCGAGCAGGCGCGCGCGCGGCGCCGCCGCGAGCGCCCGCGTGACCTCCCCGGCATGGGCCGTGTTCGGGTTTTGGCCCGCCGCGCACGATGCGGAGGGCGGAAGCTCCCGCGCGGCCGTGAGCGCTGGCCCGCGCCGTCGCTGGTGGTGCACGTGCCTCCTCCCGCTCCCACGTCGGCTCCCGCTCGGTGGGGCCACGTCTCCGACGACGACAACAAGGAGGAGGATAACGACAGCGCGGAGGAGGACAACACGGTCCGCGAGGCGAAGTTCAACTCGCTCGAGACCCTCGTCTTCGACGTGTGGGAGTGCGCGAAGCGCCGCCGCGACAAGCGCGCCCGCGAGCAGCGCGAGCTCCGCCGTGTCTACCGCCGCTCCATACGCGAGCACCAGGCCCGGCTAGGCTTCTTCGTCATCGACTACTCCGACGACACCACCGACTCCGACGAGGAGTAGGTGAGCGACGCCGCCGCCGAAGATGCTCCGGTGAGTAGGTACCACCGGCAGTTGCTAGGTTAAGACTGGATGTAGGGAGCGGCATCCATTTTTGTTGTAAATATGTCGATCTGATGATCAAAACCTCCCCCTATGTATCAATCTGGCGCCAACTTGATGTTTTTTAAATATGCAGTTCCGGTTTGGCGTATCTGTTCCGTGCTAGCAATTTTCGTTTGCAGTTCACCGCAAATGCGGTGCGCAGGTTTGCGGTATCTGCTAGAGATGCTCTAAGTAAGGTATTATCTAATATTCATGTCCACATAAGCGGCAAGGCTATAACAGACACACCAGGAATGGACAACTCACAAGATAAATGGAATGAACAGAAAGTTCACACATCTTGGTGAAGGAGCAATTCCAGCAATCAGAAGTATACAGGGTCACCTTGGAATTCCAGAAGTATACAAGCTGTAGATTAAAAGGATGAAAAGAAGAATGTCAACATAGGCATTTAATTTTTTTTTTGTATGTAGGGTTGCCAGTTAGATATATTGTGAGTTGTTTGTACATGTAGTACCTGAGTTTTTGATGATCAACAACAATTGAAGATCCTGAGGTCAGATGTTTCAGTTTTAGAGACTGATAAAATGTGTCAGCATAACAAGATTTAAGGGCTCATAATGACATCACAGGTTGCATGACCTAAGTAAGGTATTATCTAATACTCATGTCCACATTGGCGGCAGGGCTATAACAGACAAACCAGGAATTGACAACTCACAAGATAAATGGAATGAACAGAAAGTTCACACATCTTGGGGAAGGAGCAAATCCAGCAATCAGAAGTGAAAGGGCATGTATGCCCCCATGTGTGGTTTTGGTAATTAATGACAATCTCTATGGACTAATGTGTAAATTGAGTTTCACTTGTAGGTTTGTCCATTGGCATCGCTTGGGCCATGTGTTGGTCTCAAGGTTGGAAGATGAAGAAATGTCCAAGGGCTTTGTGCCCATTGGAATCATGAAGAAAAAAGGAGCTTGAAGGTTGATCAAGACATGTGCAAAGAGTTGCATCAAGATGGATCAACCTCAAGTAGGGATGAAGAAGGGCGAGCTCAAGATGCGCCATCTCTACAAGATCTCATGCTTGAAGCTTGCCATCCTCATGCTCATGGAATGATGAAGACAAGTTCAAAGAAGAGGTGTCCCCATAGAGTATGAGGGAGCAATTTGCAAGTCTTCATCTTCATCAAGCAAGAGCATCCAAGAAAGGTGTTCCCACTATAGAAGAACAAGACGGTCTACATCAAGTTCAAGTGGGATGCTCAAGGCAAAGGTATTTTCTTGATAGGGCTTCTCTTTTGTCGGTCTCGTATTGTTAGTTGGGAGACCGGGTTTAGGATAGATAGCCGTTCTATCAAGAGGGGCTCTCAAGCGGGTGTCTCGTTTTCATTGTTCGGAGAGAGCTCAAACATTTGCATTCATAGCATCATTTTTCTTGGTTGTTATTTGGTTCTTGTCCATGAGAGTATCTAGAGATTGTGGTCATCATCATAACAAGCTCTAGTTCATCATCTAAGGATTTCACTTGCATATCTTATTGCGGCTTTTGATCTTGCGAGTTTTCCGGCTCCACACCTTGGGGGATACTTCACATATATATTCATAGTATTTTCTCCCAAGGTGATACCCAATATTTCTAATTTTTGTTAGATTCTATTCGTCATTATCTTTCCAACAAAATTGGTTTCATCCCAATCGGAGTTTCCAAGCTCAACTTCTTGTGTTTTGGGTTTTGGAGGTTTTACCGGTTCATCGCTTCTAGAGAGGTCATATCTTTCTCAATTTGGTTTTATACTTCCATGATGGACTATTATGTTTATTTGCCTAATCTTGTAAAACTTTTCGTTCTCTTCAAAACGAGCCCAAGATCATCAAAAACGGAATCCGGGATCAAAAGTTATTGAAGTTTTCGTGCAATATTGTCCTGTGTTTTTGCTTGAGCGGAAGTTCCGGCCCAAGTTCCGACCCAACCCAAGTTCCGGCCCAAGTTCCGACCCAAGTTCCGGCCAGGTTCCGTAACTTGTGTTTCTATTTGCCGGAAGTTCCGGTGGGAGGCCGGAAGTTCTGGTGGGAACGCGAATCTGGCCCAAACGGTCAGTTTTTCCTTGTCCTATTTAAGGGGGGCTTCTTCCCCAATGGTTCTCTATCTTTTGAACTCGTCTTTGCCCACCATTGTTGACCTATTTGAGCTCTCTTACTCCCTCTCCCTCCCATGATTCTTACATCTTTTTGAGGGAAAAGTGAGAGGAGATCTAGATCTACAATCCCACCAAGTCAAATCCCTTTTTTGTGAAGGAATCATTGGGATCTAGATCTTGGAGAGTTTTGTGTTCTCCTCTTGTGTTCTTCCTCCCTTATTCCCCCAATATCTTTTGTAGCTTTGTTGGAATTTGGGAGAGAAGGACTTGCCCTTGCATTTGGTGCATAGGTTTGAGTTCTACTCTTGTGCCCTTCCTCCCTTATTCCCCCAATAGCTTTTGTAGCTTTGTTGGAATTTGGGGGAGAAGGACTTGCCCTTGCATTTGGTGCATAGGTTTGAGTTCTCCTCGGAGATTCGGCGAGTTCAAGCTTGTGAGATTGTTTCTCTTGGGTTCCTTAGAACCCTAGACGGTTGTGTGGTTCGATTGTTGACCTTTTGTGGTCTTGTTGACCTTTTCTGGTCTTGTAGCCTTTGGTGGCATTGTTGGCCTTTTGTGGCTTTGTTGTTGGGAACCTCCAATTGAGTTGTGGAGTTAGCCCCAATCTTGTACGGGTTCGGTGACCGCCCTCAAGCGTCCCATAGTGGAGCAAGTGCCCGCCTTTTGTGGTGCGCACTTGGGAGAATAGGGTGAGCCTTTTGTGGCGTCGGTGAGTTGCGTGCTTCCGCATCCGGGGTGAGGCCTTGTGTGGCGTTGGGTGAGCATCGAGCCACCACACCTCGAGGTGAGCCATTTGTGGCGTTCAGAGAGCATTGCGCCATGGCACCTCTCCAACGGAGACGTAGCTTCTTTGGAAGTGAATTTCGGGAAACAAATCTTCGTCTCCGCGTCCATCGGTTATCTCTCAACCGAACCCTTTACTTATGCACTTTACATTGTGATAGCCATCGTGCTTGAAGTATTTATACCTTGCTATCACCTTGTTGCTTGTATTGCTTAGCATAGGTTGTTGGTGCACCTAGGTGAACTTAGTGGCTAGGTTTTGTGCTCAATAAATTAAACGTTAGTTTTATTCCGCATTTACTTGAGCCTAAACCGTAATATTTTTAAAAGCCTATTCACCCCCCCCCCTCTAGGCGACTTCCTTTGTACTTTCAATTGGTATCAGAGCGAGGTCTCTCGCTTTTAGGCTTCACCGCCTCGAGAGTAAAGATGTCTCCTAGGGGTTTAGTGCACTCTCACACATTTGATTTTGATGGCACACATTATGATGTTTGGCGTACTCGCATGCTTAGTCATTTCCGGGCCATTGACCCTATCATTGAGCGTATTCTAGATATGGGCTTGTCTCCTTCTAAGGATCCCCAAAATCTATCTTTGGAGGAGAAGACAAACTCTTATCTCGAAGCTCAAGCATCTAATGTGCTTGTTAATGTTGTGAGCTTTGTAGTTCTTTCCTCAATCATGCCTTTTCGGAATGCTCATGATATTTGGACCAAGCTTCAAGCAAAATATGATGTGTCCAAGCTTGATAAGGATGATTGTGTTCCATCCACCTCCGGCCGCGATGAGTTCTCATCCTCTTCCACTTCACCAACATATGAGTTATCTCAAGGTAATGATATGGTGAGTGGTGATAGAACTTGTAATGTAGATAGTGAGATTTCCATTCATGATCCTTTGTCTCTATCTCATTGCAATGGTGTATCTTTGGGCATGAACACTTGTAGGACCACATGTGTTTTACATCCTAGTGTTGATTGCCCTTGCATATCATGTATAAATTCCTTGAATATGTCTCATGATGATATGCTTGCTTTGCCTTGTTGCCATGATGATGTGCTTCTATTTCCTCTAGTTCTTGTGTTGCTAACCATGTAGAGGAAAGTGAAGATTGTGTGGGCCAAGGCAAGGTTGTCATTGGAGCTTCTTGTGTTCCCTCATCATCATCCTCTTCCAATGTTCACTTGTGCCTCATGGCTAAGGGTTCAAAGGTAACCTCTCCTTTGGACTCCAATATATCTCATGATGATGTGAATGTTGATCATATAGAAGTAGATGATGATGTTGTTTCCTTAAAAGAGAAGGGGGGGCTAGTCCTTCGTGCTCTTCATCCTAATAAAAATGCTTGCTCTACTTTTATTGAAATCCTGACTTGTGCTATTGAAAGTAGGCAACTAATATATGAGCATGAGGAGAAAATAGATAAAATAAGTAGTCTTGAGCGTGAGTATGCTAATGAAATCGCAAACCTAAATGAAGCTCTTGAAGAGGAACAAACCACTAAGGATTCTCTTGAGGAGGCCTTTGCTCTAGAGCTATCTAGAGTAAAGAAATCTCATGATAGAGAGTTTGAGGTGGCAAGTGCTCTTAAAATTAAAAATGATGAACTTGAAGTTGCCTATGCTAAACTCCTTGAGGATTTTGAGCACCTCAACAATGGCTCTAGGGTCATCAAGGGTGAGATCATCAAACTCACTGAGTCACATGAGCAACTTAAAGCTTCATATTCTAAAGAGCTTTCCAAGTTGCACTCACCTCTTGCTTTTATTGATGATGCGTGTGCTACTAACTCTATTTCTTGTGAAGCATCTATCTTGAAGGAGAATGTTGAGCTAAAGGCTCAACTTGCTTTGCTAACTAGCAACTATGGGAAATTAGAAGAAAGTCATGCCAAGCTCTCAAGCTCGCATGAGGATCTTCTAGTCTCCCATGGTAGGCTAAGGTTAGCTCATGAGGCCATTGTGTCAAAGGTAACATCTAGTGGGCCTCATGTGGACATTAGCACTACATCTACTCCTAATGCTATATTGCCATGTGCTAGTCCTTGTAATTCATCCTCTCACAACCATGCTAAATCTTGTGATGAATTGCATCATTTGCCTTGTTGCTCTAACAATGAACCTTCTACTTCCTCTAGTATTGTTGTTGATACTAACCATGTAGAGGAAGTCAAAGAGCTCAAGGCTCAAGTCACTTCTTTGAAGAATGACTTGAAAAGGTGTCATGAAGGGAAGACCACACTCAAGAAGATGTTGAGTGTGCGACGTCCCCCAAGTGACAAGAGTGGGCTTGGATTCAACTCCAACACCAAGAGCAAGCCCACTAACTCGTTGAAGCACAAGGGGAACAAGAATAAGGGCCAAGGACAAGTGAAGAATCCGGCCAACATTGTGTGCTTCAAGTGCAAGGAAGAAGGGCATCATGTGAGGGATTGCCCATTGAAGAAGAAGCCTCTTAGTGGGAAGCAACGAGGGAAGCGGCCTCAAGCTCCTCCACAAGCTCAATATGGGCCACTTTCCAAGAAGACTCAAGCTCTTCTTCATGGTGCAGCTCCTCCCAAGAAGAAAGATGGCAAGAGAAGAACTTGCTACATATGCCGTGAGAAGGGGCACCTTTCTTCCTCATGCACCATGGGTATCTCCTCATCTCATCCTATCTTGATTGATGATGCTTATTTTCTTCGTAAGGATGAGATGGGCAATGTGTTTGCCAAATTTGTTGGTGCCCAAAGTGGTGTCAAGAGAAGAACCATTTGGGTGGCCAAACCTATTGTGACTAACTTCTTAGGACCCAACTTGGTTGGGGACCAACAAGCTAAAACTTGATCAATAGGTGTTTTTGGAGGGCATTGAATACTTGACAACCTTATGAAGATTTGAGGGATCTTCATCTATTCCTTCTTATGAAAGTCAAGTTATTTGGGTTATCATGCATCTATTCTATATCCAATGTTCCTCCTTCCGGTAACTTGTGCTTAACTCCTTTACATTTATAGTTACTTGCTCCCTTGTGCATGTGTTGGTTTTGTACCTTGCATGTGTTTGTACATGTGCTTCCCACTTACCTATATTGATCTATGATGTATATTTGTGTATGTTGGTTAGCACACCATGTATTTGCGTTTTGGTTTGAAGCCTTTATTGTTTCTAGTAGGTATCTTATTTGGCTCTTATGAGGGATTAATGGACTATTCCGTTTTGGGGGAGTGTCATGCTTGGGCATTCCACAATCCTAAAATGTGTGTACATGAGGAAAACCACTTAGTAGTTTTATTACATGTTTATCTACTCTCTATGTGGTATGTCTCTCTCATGAGAATCTTATATTCCATAATGTCCATTAATACCTCTATTTTGTTTTTCTTGCCTCTTGTTGTTATTTCTTGGTTTATCACATTATGGGGGAGTCATATGCTTTGTGCATATTACAAACCTAGAAAATGTGGGCATTTGAGGTAGTGCCACTTAGATTTGATATTGAGAATTATCTAGTTCCTATGTGGCACATTTGCTCATACAAGTTCCAATTTACTTAAATGTTTTTATTGCTCATCTTTTGGATCTTGTTTGTGAGAGTGATTCTTGGTATGTGTTTCCTCATATTTGGATCTACATATCCTCATGGGAATCACTTGCTTCTATTTAATCCAATCACTAGTGATTGTGTGACTATTTGAAGCAATCAAGAATCTCTTTTGAAACATCAAGCTTAATTCCTATCTTGTTATATGCTTCTTTGTGTGAATATGATCTTGGATATCCTTGCAAACTACCTCGGGAAAGTTATCCCTATTACTTCTTGTCCTTGGACAATTAGTATTTAATATATGGTAGATTTTATTGATCATATTCACTTTTGCATTTTCTTATTTGTCTTTTCTTTGGTCAAGAAAATGTTTTTCTATTTGCTCCCAAGATTTCCTTGCCTCTTGTGGATCTTCTTATTTTATTTATTTCCCCTTGTGTTTTATTTAGTGTAGGTAGTAGTGATGATCTCATTTGTGGGTATTTTGCATTCAAAGGCAAAATTATATATAATGCTCTACTTATGGGGGAGCTCTCCTATATTATCTAGAACATTGTTTTATGCTTCTTGATTTGATCCTTTTTGCTTGGAAGCTCGATCCTTTTTGTGTTGGTACTTTGTGTGCCATCATGAAAAGTGTGAAGAGTTTGTTTTGGTTATTATTTCCTTGCTCTCGTTGGAAGTTGGCTTTATCTCATTCTGTTTCTCTTGTTTTGCTCTTATAGGATGAGATAAATCTTTGAGTCTTGGTATTTTTGTTATCCTTTTTCTTTGGCTCTTTCGAGTTCATTTGTTGAACTTGTGTTCTTTCATGTGTTGATTTGGCTCTTCGATACAAGTTGGACACCTTTTGTCGAGTCACACTTTTGTGTGTGTCTTATTGGTTTACTTGGTGTTTTTGTTCAAATTGTATCTCCTTTTGGTTCTTGAAAGTCTATGCATGCATATTTACTTCTTGTATATATTATGGCATGCTTGCTTTCTTTGATCCAATATATAGGGGAAACTCCACCAAATCCTAATGGGCTAAGTTGTGCATGAAATTCAATTTCATATCAATATGCATATATTTGTGTGGGGGCTCTCCTATGTATTGTAGTTTCACTAACTACTTTGGACCCAATTTGTTTGGGGACCATAGTGTACTTAATTGTGTTTTAGGTACATTGGAGATATATATTGGATGCTTGTATCTTGAACAAGGAAGAAGTGGCGTCTACATGTTAGTTGGATGCAAGCTAGGATGATCAACGAATTCATATCTTCTTCATCCTACCAATTATATCTCGGTAACAAGTATCTATATCTCATGCATACATATCTTGTTCCCAACCTTGTGTAGGTTGCTTGTTGGCATGAACTTGTGTTCTTCCATATGTAGGATTTCTTGTTTTGGCTTTGAAGAGTTCTCTCGATTGCAAATGTGTGTATGTTGAGATGAGTGCATATAATGGGGAATATACTAAATCATGCTCATGATTCACTAATCCCAAATATGTCAATCTAGCAACTTTGTTGCATATCGTTTCCTCAATATCTCCCATGTGCAATAGTGAGTATTTTTGCCAAGTTGATTTCTATCTTGTGATACTTGTTGCCTTTCTCCATATATTCCTTCTATCCTCTTCTTCCCTTGAGAATAGTTGTGTTGTATGGGGTATGTTGGTGTTTGAAGCTCATTGATGTACAATAAGATATATTTGAGCCCTTGGGCATGCTTTCAAGCAAAACATCTTATTGGTATATTCTATGACTTTTTTTGGAGTCTTCATGTGCTTTCTTGAGTATATATCTTGTGTGTGCATGTTTCTTTGTAGTTATATGTCTTTGTGATATTTTCCACCTAAAAATTTATACACACAAGAGAAGATCAATATTTGGTTGTTTTTGCATTTCTTGGAAATCATCTCTTACTTTATTTTGATTCTTCGGTGGTTTCCAAATTATTGTATTTTGTGTGCATTGTTAAATGGTTTTGGAGGAGTTAGGATTCCATGGTTGTGCACATTGTTTCCAAATACAATTACTATAATTGGTGCACAATTTTTGGGGAGCTTCTATAATTCATTTAATGATGCACATGTTCCTTCTTTCTCATTTCTTGTGGTTTAAATGCTTATGGGGGAGCAAGGATTCGATATTTGTGCATATTGTATTCAATACAAGTATTCTAATCTTTGCACAAACTTTGGGGAGCTTCTCTATTTTTATTTAAACACTCTTTTGGTTGTTGTTCCCTTTTGACATCATTTGATGGTATTTCAATTGTTTCTTTTGGATCTTTTGATTGCTCGCTTCATTTATTGAAGCCCTTTTCTTTTCTTTCTTTTCTTTTTTGCTTTCTTTTCTTTTTTGCTTTCTTTGGGTCCTCAATATAGTTTTACTTCCTCCCTAGTTCTCATCATTTGACTTGTGCATATGCACACCTTTGGAGGAATTCTCACTATGTTGACCGTCTACAACTTTTCACCCATTTTGGCAATCGATGCCAATGGGGGAGAAGTTTTGGAGGGTTTAAGGGAAGTTGGGCTTTGCTTTGAGTGTGTTCTTAAGCATTTGCCTCTCATGCTCTTGCATCTTTGTGTTTGCTTTGCATGTTGAATATATAGAGGAAACTCAACCAACGGTAACGGTTGGCAATCTATGCAATGAAATTCAAGTTCATCACACATGCATAGATTGTGGGAGAGTTTGCTCTATATATTGTGGTTGTACCAACATCACATACTTGTGTAGTATTTGATGTTGGGGCAACCGCTTTGATCGTTAATTGTCATATTTAAACCCTCGCTAAGGGATTGTCATCAATTACCAAAATGGGAGAGATTGAAAGGGCATGTATGGCCCCATGTGTGGTTTTGGTAATTAATGACAATCTCTATGGACTAATGTGTAAATTGAGTTTCACTTATAGGTTTGTCCATTGGCATCGCTTGGGCCATGTGTTGGTCTCAAGGTTGGAAGATGAAGAAATGTCCAAGGGCTTTGTGCCCATTGGAATCATGAAGAAAGAAGGAGCTTGAAGGTTGATCAAGACATGTGCAAAGAGTTGCATCAAGATGGATCAACCTCAAGTAGGGATGAAGAAGGGCGAGCTCAAGATGCGCCATCTCTAGAAGATCTCATGCTTGAAGCTTGTCATCCTCATGCTCATGGAATGATGAAGACAAGTTCAAAGAAGAGGTGTCCCATGGAGTATGGGGGAGCAATTTGCAAGTCTTCATCTTCATCAAGCAAGAGCATCCAAGAAAGGTGTTCCCACTATAGAAAAACAAGACGGTCTACATCAAGTTCAAGTGGGATGCTCAAGGCAAAGGTATGTTCTTGATAGGGCTTCTCTTTTGCCGGTCTCATATTGTTAGTTGGGAGACCGGGTTTAGGATAGATAGCCGTTCTATCAAGAGGGGCTCTCAAGCGGGTGTCTCGTTTTCATTGTTCGGAGAGAGCTCAAATATTTGCATTCATAGCATCATCTTTCTTGGTTGTTATTTGGTTCTTGTCCATGAGAGTATCTAGAGATTGTGGTCATCATCATAACAAGCTCTAGTTCATCATCTAAGGATTTCACTTGCATATCTTATTGCGGTTTTTGATCTTATGAGTTTTCGGCTCCACACCTTGGGGGATACTTCACATATATATTCATAGTATTTTCTCCCAAGGTGATACCCAATATTTCTAATTTTTGTTGGATTCTATTCGTCATTATCTTTCCAACAAAATTGGTTTCATCCCAATCGGAGTTTCCAAGCTCAACTTCTTGTGTTTTGGGTTTTGGAGGTTTTACCGGTTCATCGCTTCTAGAGAGGTCATATCTTTCTCAATTTGGTTTTATACTTCCATGCTGGACTATTATGTTTATTTGCCTAATCTTGTAAAACTTTTCGTTCTCTTCAAAACGAGCCCAAGATCATCAAAAACGGAATCCGTGATCAAAAGTTATTGAAGTTTTCGTGCAATATTGTCCTGTGTTTTTGCTTGAGCGGAAGTTCCGGCCCAAGTTCCGACCCAACTCAAGTTACGGCCCAAGTTCCGACCCAAGTTCCGGCCAGGTTTAGTAACTTGTGTTTCTATTTGCCGGAAGTTCCGGTGGGAGGCCGGAAGTTCCGGTTGGGACGCGAATCTGGCCCAAACGGTCAGTTTTTCCTTGTCCTATTTAAGGGGGCTTCTTCCCCAATGGTTCTCTATCTTTTGAGCTCGTCTTTGCCCACCATTGTTGACCTATTTGAGCTCTCTTACTCCTTCTCCCTCCCATGATTCTTACATCTTTTTGAGGGAAAAGTGAGAGGAGATCTAGATCTACAATCCCACCAAGTCAAATCCCTTCTTTGTGAAGGAATCATTGGGATCTAGAACTTGGAGAGTTTTGTGTTCTCCTCTTGTGTTCTTCCTCCCTTATTCCCCCAATATCTTTTGTAACTTTGTTGGAATTTGGGAGAGAAGGACTTTCCCTTACATTTGGTGCATAGGTTTGAGTTCTACTCTTGTGTCCTTCCTCCCTTATTCCCCCAATAGCTTTTGTAGCTTTGTTGGAATTTGGGAGAGAAGGACTTGCCCTTGCATTTGGTGCATAGGTTTGAGTTCTCCTCGGAGATTCGGCGAGTTCAAGCTTGTGAGCTTGTTTCTCTTGGGTTCCTTGGAACCCTAGACGGTTGTGTGGTTGGATTGTTGACCTTTTGTGGTCTTGTTGACCTTTTATGGCATTGTTGGCCTTTTGTGGCTTTGTTGTTGGGAGCCTCCAATTGAGTTGTGGAGTTAGCCCCAATCTTGTACGGGTTCGGTGACCGCCCTCAAGCGTCCCATAGTGGAGCAAGTGCCCGCCTTTTGTGGTGCGCACTTGGGAGAATAGGGTGAGCCTTTTGTGGCGTCGGTGAGTTGCGTGCTTCCGCATCCGGGGTGAGGCCTTGTGTGGCGTTGGGTGAGCATCGAGCCACCACACCTCGAGGTGAGCCATTTGTGGCGTTCGGAGAGCATTGCGCCATCGCACCTCTCCAACGGAGACGTAGCTTCTTTGGAAGTGAACTTCGGGAAACAAATTTTCGTCTCCGCGTCCATCGGTTATCTCTCAACCGAACCCGTTACTTATGCACTTTACATTGTGATAGCCATCGTGCTTGAAGTATTTATACCTTGCTCTCACCTTGTTGCTTGTATTGCTTAGCATAGGCTGTTGGTGCACCTAGGTGAACTTAGTGGCTAGGTTTTGTGCTCAATAAATTAAACGTTAGTTTTATTCCGCATTTACTTGAGCCTAAACCGTAATATTTTTAAAAGCCTCTCCCCCCCCCCCCCCCCCCCTCTAGGGGACTTCCTTTGTACTTTCAAGAAGTATACAGGGTCACCTTGGAATTCCAGGAAGACTAGGTTAACAAGAAAAGTCAAAAACCATTCAGGAAGGTTTAAATGATCATTCAGGAACCATTAATAACATAACAGCACTCTGAACCCACCAAGGTAGTTTGATTCCTCAATAAATGGCTGATCCGACTCCTCACACAATTCAGTTAAGTTCAGTTGCTAAAATGCATCAGCTGGTTATCTAGGTACAGTAGAGTAGTTACAATAAATGGCTGATCCGACTCCTCACACAATTCAGTTAAGTTCAGTTGCAAAAATGCATCAGCAGGTTATCTAGGTACATAAGAGTAGTTACACTTTCATTTTCAATATAAAACATCTCTTACCAGATCAAGGGTCCCGAAATAAAGGGGAACAGCAAAACTGTAGTTCCAAACTAGGACGAAGCTCGAACACTGAAAGCACGGGTTGACAAACGAACCTTCAAAATACTGAAAAACCAATCAGATTAGCCTTGACAAAACTTCCCTAAATTCCAGTGGAAACAACCTTGTATATAAATAGACAGGACATCTAGTTTCCGAAGCTCAAAAGAGTAGAAGTTAAATATGAGACGAACAGTCTGGGTAAGCTTTGAGTTATACAGAACTACTTACTGTCATATTTCACGGAAAGTGCTTTTGGCACATGGGCACCAGTGCTCCCGCCAGGTGGAGTCGCCTGGGACCTTGCTTCTCCCAATCTATCCGTCCATCAGTCCGTATGATTCCAGTATGCAGACATTTTCATTCTGGTATATGTGCAGGTATATTTCCTGCTCTCTTGTATTTCCATCCGAGGCTCATTTAAGGTACCACATGGGGAGCAACTGTGCCGACAGGAGAGTGTTAAGAGTACTTCCAACTTCTTAAATCTGCAGGGTGGCAGAGTGTGTATATTATGTTTGAAAAGTACCTCGTCTGCATCTCTCTCCATGGCCGAGCAAGCAGCAGGTGCGCAGGAGTCATGGTGCCATAGGCGAACCCAACCTTCCCTAAGCCTGGGCACGTGCCCAGGCTTCCGGCCGGCCGGCAAGCCTAATTTCAAGGCATTTGTAGGTGTTGATGGTAGCTTTTGGTGCTACAGTCAACACTGTTCGGATGAAAAAAATCAGTTCTGACTGACACTGGTACAAACAACAACTCATGTCTAGCAGCCTACCTGTCACGGTTTACAATCTATCTTTGAAAACAAGGTCTCTAATAATCGTAGAAATACTAAGTTAATCTAAGTGTGCTATATATGATCTTGTTGTTCAAATTGTCACGACGTCCGCATCCGTAGGTACTCCACGAGTGTTTTTCCTGTGTGCAGTCAGTCCACAATTCGAGCACTGAGCAAATCTTTCTTTCCTTCTTCTGACGATCTCCTGACTCAGGACATATTGTGCTTTTGTGACCAGGCTGCTTGCAGATGGAACAAAACGATGATCTCTTAACTGAATCCTCGTACGACGCCTTCTCCATGCTAGCATTTGGTCTTCCTGAAGCACGTGGGACGGCTAGGAGCTGATAGCGCGCTCATATTGAGCGCACCATCTACCATGCCACCTGATTCTGCTACAGCCCCTATACATCCCATGGTGGTTTTGACAGCTTGCTCCTTTTCAGCCAGCCCAAGCCCATCTTTCAGCAGACTGACGGGAGCCACTTTTGCTACTCCATCGACTAGCACATCCATTTGTACATCATATGCTTGAATATTTGAAACTCCCAATTTCACAAGCTCAAGTGCTTTTAAATAAAATCGTGTCTCATTGAAACTGATTTTGCCAGGGTTTAGGGTTTAGGATATTTCAATTGTAATTTGACAATACCTTCAAGCAGTAGCAGCAGAGCATCCCAGTGTGCTCGAAATTGCCACAAATGCATGTAATTTTTGTTGGTCTTTGTCAACTGTAACTTCAAGCACAACTCTAGACCACTTCTCCATTGTCTCACTGTTAACATGCCATGTGAGGAACCTTCTACCCTTTTTGACTTCTTCAACACGGTAGTACCCTGACTTAAACAAATTATGGCTAATTTTTTTTAAATAATACATTTTTTTATTCATTTTCACAAATAATACGCAAAACTAAAAATTTTCAAATCTGTCTGTCCGTCGTCCGTTGAGCGGACGAAACAGCCCCGTCGTCTGTTCACGAGACGACCAACATGTCGTCTTTTCTTGCAAAGACGACCAGGTTGTCTTCTTTTGTTCAAAAGACCCGGTTTGTTTGCTGTGGTCGGCCCGTCGTTGGTTGAACGGACGACTGCTTACGACAGGGGTCAGCCGCGTCGTTGAACGGACGACAGCCGTCCCTTGAAGCAGACGACGAGCCCGGCTATATTAGCTGCTCGCCCGTGCCCATCGTCTCCTCGCTCTCATTTCCATTTCGCCGTCTGCTAGCTCTTCTTCCTCTCTCACTTGCTCTCATTTTCTCAGCCGTTGCACGATTTCTAGCCTAGATTTCTATCTAAACTCGCTGCTCTAACACATTAGCAAGCTAGTAGAGTCCCGATCTACTAATGGGATAGCTGGTGTGGTGATTTGAGGCGTTTTGGTGGAGGGATCTGGTGGTGTTCTTAGCTTCTTGTTGAGCAATGGCCATGGTGGAGGCTGGTGCTGGGACTTGAGGAAGGTGCATGGTGGAGGTGCTGATCCGTTGACTGAGGCAGACTTGGCAGACTTCAAGGGTAAACCCTAATTTCTTGCTTATTGCAGTCATGTGTGTATGTTCATAGGTAGCGTTTGATGGGGTCTGTTAGATGCAAGATATTTGTAGAGTATTATGTGTCAATGTACCTATTTTGACTATTTTTGGTATTTTTTAGATCGAAAATCATGTCAAATAATGTAGTGTTTAGGTTCTTGTATGGTCCTGGTTCACGAATGAACCAAGACGGAGTTGATTTGAGCGAGTTTAGATTTATGGATGAAGTGCTTGAATCCTGAAGCGATGCGTTACTCGGTTGAAGGATTGGTTATGTTCGTTAGGGCTCCTCCTACCCATACCGGTGTGCATGCTTTATGGACTAAGTCAAGGCAAACCCCTAATTTTTATTTAAGGCCAATAGAAGCCAATGTAAATGGGTCAAATTTGTGCAAGCTTGCGGAAAAGAAGTTAACCCCTCTCTTAGTGTTACCTGTGGTGAAAGAGGCTGGGTATGATCATGACCATAGTAGTCATACGGTCATCTGAGGTAGTTATGATCATGGCCAGAGTAGTCAGACCGGTCATGCTGGAGGTAGTTATGATCATGGCCAGAGTAGTCGGACCGGTCATGCTGGAGGTAGTTATGATCATAGCCAGAGTAGTCAGGGACAAGAGGGTGGCGGCGGATATGAATCAGGTCACAGTAGCTATGCACACACCGGGGGTGATGGTTATGTATCAGAGGACGGTGGTGAAGGATTAGGGGAAGACATATTCAGTGGCGAAGGCGATGAGGACGAGATATATGATGGTTTGTTGCAACATCAAATGGAAGCAAGACTCGAGAACAAAGGATACTACGGTGATGATTACGGCGAGTCCGATCAAGAAGAGATCGCCAACCTATTCCGGCATCATGGAATAATGACAACACAAAGAAGCAATGACGTGAACGATGGGCATGATTCGGCGTGGCATTATCACGAACAACATCTCTCGGGTGCATTATATCCTAGCAAGAGACATCTGCAGGAAGCAATTGTTGAGTGGTCAATGTCCATGCAACGGGTCATGAAAACGAAGGTGTCATCTCAACAATATTTGACATTGGTTTGCGAGGAAGCTGGATGTCCTGCAAGGGTGCATGCCCATGTCCCTAGGTATGACACAAACTGGAAGGTCACCGATGTTGTGATGCACACATGCACACTTGAAAGTGTCCTTCAGGACCATCGTAACCTCACGTCAACCCTCCTGGCTAGACTGTTGTACAGAGATAGTGGAGGGCAAAGCCATGGGGTGAATGCTATCATTCACAAAGTTTCACTGATTCCGCTACAATATTTCATATGGGAAGGCTTGGAGGACTAAGCAAAGACCTTTGGAGGCAAGGTTTGGTTCGTTTGAGACGGGTATGATGTGTTGTTAGGATGCTCCACCGGACCGCAGCTAGGAATCCAGGCACCTACGTGGACATCCAACACTTTACATTGCCACACGAACCTAATTTGAGGGTACTTCATCGAGTGTTCTTCTCATTTGCTATATGCATAGAAGCTTTCACTCACTGTCGACCGGTCATCTGTGTGGATGGTACATTTCTCACTGGCAAGTATAGGGGTCAGATATTGACTGCCATAGGCCAAGATGGAAACAATCAAGTGGTTCCACTTGCTTTTGCTTTCGTGGAGAGCGAGAACACAGAGAGTTGGGTATGGTTTTCGTGCAGTGAAGATAGCAATTGTGAGAGATACACCGAATGTATGCGTGCTTCATGATAGACATCCAGGTATACTAAGCGCGATAAAGAAGCTCACACCCACTCGATGAAGTAACTCCATGGCTGGACATGCAGTCGTTGGTGCATGCGGCATCTAGGGGCCAATTTTTCTCACAGTCAGAACAAGGCTCTTATGAACCTATTCAAGAAGCTTTGCAAGCGAACCAAGAGTGGAAGTATATCAAGTGTCGTGGCTATCTTGATGACTTCACTAAAAACATGTGACTCGGAGGAGAAGCTAGAGCAACAATGATGCGGCTCATGCGTTGGCTGGACGTTAGCAACAACAGAGCAAGACCACAGGAGGAAGAACCCATTGCCCTTTGTGACTTGCGAGATTTGACCAACCCGGTACTAGGAGAAGGCCTGGCGAAGGATTAAAATTTTCAGAATGGATACAACACGAGCCTATAGAGAGGTGGTCTCTGCTGCATGACACTCATGGTGCTAGGTTTGGCGTCATGACTACAAATCTTGCAGAAACTTACAACTTTGTCTTGAGAGGAAGCAGGGCTCTACCATTAACAGCCATTATGGAGTGTATTTTCACTGGAACTCTGAAGTATTTCAGAGGCAGACTCCAGATGGCTCAGATGCATATCATGAACAACCCAAACACGAGGTATTGCTCAAAGATCATGCATTACATGGATGCCAAGATGGAGAAGGCTCGGTACATGCATGTCGTCGCCATCGGTAATCAGGAAAGAAGGTTCGATACGCCCCTTCCAACCGGATTGGAACAAGAGATGAGGTAAAGACACAGAGGTGAGGATAGGCAACGGAAGCTCGCCAACGTGAGTGCACGTGCAATAAACCCAAGTTGTTGCATACGCCTTGCTCTCATGTACTAGCCGCATGCGGGCTGATGGGTATGGATGCGATCTCGCGTGTCTCCTTATTTCCTCAAGGACGCGGTGGTCAATACGTGGACAGGCGAGATGATGGGATATAGGGCATGGGGAAATTTCAATAAAGTAAATCCAGGTGAAAGGGTTTACATCCTAGATCCTGTACTGATGAGGACAGGAAGAGGAATGCGACAATGTGTCCGCATCCGTAATGATATGGATGAATCTGAAGCCGGAGGCCCTACTAGGCAATGTTTTATGTGTAATCAATTTGGTCATATAGACACCAGTTGCCACATCTTCGAGACTGGTGGAGCTGCTCCTCGTGGACGTGGCAGCCGAGGAAGAAGAGGCAGAGGAAGAAGAGGCAGAGGAAGAAACTAGATGTGTGAAACTATGTCTTAAATTTGTAATATGTGTGAAACTATGTCTTAAATTTGTAATATGTGTGAAACTATGTCTTAAATTTGTAATATGTGTGGAACTATGTCTTAAATTTGTAATATGTGTGGAACTATGTCTTAAATTTGTAATATGTGTGAAACTATGTCTTAAATTTGTAACATGTGTGAAACTATGTCTTAAATTTGTAATATGTGTGGAACTATGTCTTAAATTTGTAATATGTGTGGAACTATGTCTTAAATTTGTAATATGTGTGGAACTATGTCTTAAATTTGTAACATGTGTGAAACTATGTCTTAAATTTGTAATATGTGTGGAACTAATGTGCAGATGGCGGGATCTTTGTTGAATGCTGACATAGATAGAAAGCACCGATCAACGGTACTGGATGCTAACCCGGGGTCCTTGAAGCATCTAGTGACTCGCACTCCCATTTCGAACTGGTGCATACATCCTGATTGGCTTCAGAGGGATGTGACATTTATTTCTCTTGTTGTTGGGATATTTATGGGCTAATGTGACTAAACTGTTCTGCTTTCTTCTTATGTAGATTGAAGTGGGCTGGGCTCTTACCATTCGTTCGTTTGGTTGAGGCCACTCATATGGAGGAGATAGAAGGGCGACTACTTGGGTTCCAGACTAGTCGCCATGCGACGACTCGTCTTTACTCACGTGCTTGGTGGATCGATGGAGGCCCGAGACTCACACTTTCCATTTTCGATGGGAGAGATGGCTCCTACCCATCGGGGCGTCTCGTACTTGCTGGGACTTCCGTTGGTGGCGTGCCCATAGGCCCAGTGGATCCACCGCAAATTGGGCCCAAGAGATGGCCCAACGATTCTTTGGCATCGCGATGGAGCTCGGCCTTTGGCCATGACAATCATGGGCCAAAATTTGGATGGTTGGAGCGATGATCGTGTGTTTCATTTATTTGTTCTATTTTGTTGGAGAAGTATCATATACTGAAAATTGTTCTATTTGCCAATGCAGAATCTGAAGGTTTGGGTTCCCGCCACTCCGATGATCGCCCCCAGATTACACGCGGCCGGAGGCATACCTTATGTGTATGTGGCTCGGGAAGGTGATGTTCATCGAGAACCCACGTGTCGACCATTAGTGCGATACATCCATTTTGCTAGAGGGATCGCGGAGGCGTGCGGGAAATGAAGAATACACAGTGGAGTTGGGTTCACTGTCTTAGCAGCGTACGTGCATCGAGGTATGTGCAATGCTGCCGCTACAAGGGGCGCTTGCTAGGATGCCCATTGTTGCTGCAACTGTGGTCGTGGGAGAGGTTCCCTCGGCCGCCCGTGATAAGTGTCAACCAAATAGTCGGCAAACATGAACATGAAACAATTCTCTACCAATCTGCTCTTGTTGACGAAGAGCAAATTGATTTGCCTACATTTGGCACTCACTTGGACCCGTCGCCAAGGTCATTGTAATGTCTTAATAAATTGCCACGGTACTACAATATGAAAGTTACTAACAACTATTTTGTCATGTAGTGTCGTTTGGCGGAGAGCAAGTCGTTAGATGCTATCCATCGTTCAATGAGCGATTCGACACTGCGAAAGAGGATGTCGTGATTTGGGAGCCGTACACCTGCAGACACGACACGCACGATATCCCTGAGGCATATCTATTATGTGCACTAGAGATCGAGATCTTGGTGACTACATCCAAGATCATCTTTGATTGCCAAGTTGAGGAGATGTCTCAGAGGGTCATGCGAGTTTGGTCTTTGCCGGATGGTAGATCCCAGCGTCCGGATGTTTCCCTTCCGGATGTCGTGCACGCGTAAGTAAATATATGTACATAAGGAACGCATCTTATACTTCATCTATGTTCTTTAATGATGGTCTAACAATTTCTAATGACAGTACTCTCGAGTAGCAAGACTGCCACTCAATGGCTCCAACGGGTGGGGATTTACGTCAACGAGTGGCAGAATGCACCAACACAAGTGTGGCACGCTGACCCGTTTGATATGGAGCTATTCCACGGATACCTACAGAGGTACATGTCGATGACACGACTACGTCCCATTCCACACGCACATGACGATGAGATATACCCTATCCAGTCAACACTGGAGTCCATACAGTCAGCGGTAAGTACTTTATTTAGAGCACAATAAACATGAGTGCCTATGTAGTGCATACCTAACTATGAGAAAAATGCAGGCCGACATGACGTGGGAGCTACAAACTGAGGTGGCTCAGTACGGACGATCGCTTTCGTCCGTTCCTCTTGTGCCCCGTCAGCAGGCTCAGTCCTTTGCCCGGCGGGTCGAGGAGAAGCTGCGGCGTATCTACGCGGCCATCACGTGCACCAGCGTCTCAGACGTCGTTCAACACCGAGAAGCACAACGCCCACCGCGTCACTCGGTGGAGGAGCGCGCCCCACGTCGATCCACACAGCAGCGCCCACCGCGTCACTCGGTGGAGGAGCGCGCCCCACGTCGATCCATGGAGCAGCCACCTTCTCCGCCATCTTTGGAGGATCGGACGCACGAGGAGCATATTTCTCCACCACTCCGCCCGGGCCTCGTCCACGACTCTCACAAGAAGCGCCGAGAGCACCACCTCCAGACCGGTGGAGGCTCGGGTGGCAGCAATCACATTTACTTCGACCGATTGCGAGAACCAGATTACTTCGAACAATGGCGGATCGGCCGATCCCCTACATGGACTTTGCTTATCGACCACAATCTCATCCTCGTGGTAAGCGTGTCCCTTCCTACTATTATTAGATGCGTATGTCATTGTTCAAGACTTAATTTCTTGTACACTAGCAGGAGACTCGTTACATGGGACAAGATCTTGACGACCGTCATCGCCAGACACAGACGAGCGGTGTAGACGGTTTAGTCGGTATCAACAAGGTACTCCACCACCTATCCCCACACGAATACAGGATCAAGGTGAAGGGTCAATCGCACCTCGCCGTGATGTGATTCCACCCCACAGATATGGATGGAGTACACCGAGGCCTCCGCCACCTCGTCGTCGACACAAGTGATATCTACTTATGTATCAGTCATTTACCTATCTATGTATGAGACATCGTTCTATTATTTCATGATTTTATTCGACAAACTACTCAACATAACTTGCAACATAGTTCAACATAACTTGTGGTACATAAATAAGAGTCCTATCTATCCCTAGCATGATGCCTTTCCCTTTCCCTTCGATGATGCCTCGCCTTTCCTTGGGCGATCCTCGACTTGCTCTTCTTGGCTGCGATTTCTTCTTCTCCTGCCTCTTGTCCCACTCAGCTCTTGCCTTGCTTCCAACGGGTGGCGGCATGAAGATATCATCCTCATCTTCGCTCTCTTCTATCCAGGCCCTACGTGCCACAACCTGCTCCGTCATGTTAGCTTGACTCTTCTTGGCCTGCTCTTTCTTCTTCTCCTGTCTCTTGTCCCACTCAGCTCTTGCCTTGCTTCCAACCAGTGGCGGCATGAAGATATCATCCTCATCTTCGCTTTCTTCTATCCAGGACCAAGGTGTATTAGCCACCTCCATCATGCGAGCTTCACTCTTGAAGGTGAGCTTGTCCCACCTTGTCTTGATCCTGAGAAGCTCTGCTCGTACCTGATTTGGGGTCTTCAGTTTCCACCCTCTTAGATAAAGTGACTTACCAAGTGTAACGAGAGCATCATGGTTCGATACCAACATATCCCAGTTGGCTGGTTTATGGCCTATCTCAACAGTTCTGGCTATAAAGAAAAGCCCAATGGACATATCTACAGGCCAGGGAGACGCGTCGGTCATAGTGGAGAGGAGTGGAGGAAAATGCGAGAGCAAAAGAAGAGAGGAAAATGAGAGAGTAAGAGGAGGAAGAGATGAACTGGGTTAAAGGATACATCCCGTTGCCCGGATTTATAGAGGCACCGAACCGAATAGGCGGGAAAAAAGGGCGGGAAGTCATGGCGGGAAAAAGAGGGCGGGAAGTCGTGGCGGGAACAAAGGGCGGGGATTACTGGCGTGAAAAATTTGCCGGGAGTAACGGCGGGAAAAAATGGCGGGGAGTACCGGCGGAAAAAATCGGCGCGAAGGATTGCCGAGCGGACGATTATTTAGCGAAGATTATGTAGCGGCGGGAGCACTGGGGAGTCGTCTTGTCAAAGGACGACACGCCCTGTCGTCTGTTCAAGGGACGACTCACGCTGTCGTCCGTTCAAGCAACGACTCACTCTGTCGTCCGTTCAACGGACGACGGACAGACAGATTTGAAAATTTTCAGTTTTGCGTATTATTTGTGAAAATGAATAAAAAAAATGTATTATTTAAAAAAAATTAGCCAAATTATGACCAAACTGTTCGAACATAGCCCTAGTGTATATCTTGCTAGCATGTCTCTCTATAGGCACACTCACTGTGAGACAGCACCAGCCTGCATGTTTTTTTCCAGTGGCATGTGATTATCACGCATTTAAAAAAGTTACAGCGAAAATGCATGTTGATATATACTTATGAGGGATGTTCTCTTTTCTTGAAAGCTTTCTTCTGATTCTCTGTCATACTGAAGTTTCTCATACTGTCTCGCAAAAAAGATGCATTGTGCATCCTGGTGGCACATAACTCTTTAACATATGATTAACACTTCAGCTCCTCTGCATGCCCGTCATCTTCGCGCGAAAATAAGGCTTTGCCCACTTGTGCCTTACCTCGTATATTTGAGTAAGATACGGATGTTTCTCCAGGCCATACTTAGATAACAACATTGCCCAACCATCCTCGAATTCCTATCAAGTTTGCTGAAAGGTGAACCTGTAAGTGTCTATAAAAAACGAAGCCTAGCAAACAGTGTTAACCCTAAATACTTAAGTGAAACAGCAAGGTCTGTATACAACTTTTTTTTTTGTCTCAAACAACAACAGATTATATTCTACCAAAGAAGCTTAGTTTTCTGTACTAGCATGGTCTAGGAACGCAGTGTATTACTATCAATATAATTTCCCTTCTACCAAGATATCCACAAGTCGGTTCGGCTTTTCAGTCAACCACGACACCAGATGTATAAGGTGTGGATCATAACAACTATTTAATTTGGGAAGGCAACCCAAAAACTGTCACGTCGTCAAATGTGACACAGGAACTCTAGAATCGCTAGCTGTAACTACTAGAATTAAATTTCAAAAATAAAAAGCAACTTGAATTAGTCACACCACTGATCCATGTTTGTAATTGATTGACCCAGTATTTCACACTGGAATCACCCCCATCACGTACTTTTTGCATTCAGGAACAGTTTACAATTAAATACACATTTTTTTATAAAGTTTCGACATGAATACACACGCATACAATTAAATACCATTTTGGAGTATGCTAATGGTATTTGAAAATTAGTGCATCCATAAAGATTCACATTTTCTTATCACCGAATTATCCCCGGTGCTATAAATGATGCTAAATGTGAACCAGTAAGTGTCGCTAACAACAACACCTAAGAATTCAGAGCTAAGACCATATACAGTGCTCAAGAAGCAGCAGTTGTATAGAAATTATCTTCGTGTTCTAAAAAAAATTGCTACATAGTAACATGAGATGCATTCTACTTGTTTGCTCTCCCAATGTTACCACAATTAGTGTCATCTACTAAAAATCGTGCAATCCCTCTTTCGTAGGTGTGCAGTTGCTACAACCTTGTTGTCTACAAAAATGACGATGCTAACTCTGAACCGGTAAGGTCAATAAAAAAAGAACAGAGCTAACTTAATATATTCCAGTGAGTATTCTTTGTTAAATTTATGAAAAAAAATCTCAAACATAAGGTAGATTCTGAATTAGTTTCAGAACAAGCAACACACTTCTGCCAGTGCATTATTATTGTGTAGAACTTAAGTTCTAAAAATGAACAACATGTGACATGCTTTAATCAAAACAGTTATCTGCGTGTGTAAAAATTAATGCTAGAATTGATACATACTAGCTTCTGCTCTTCAAACGAACACATACAGTCCCTGGCCTCTAAGTAAATGTTACAAGTCTGATTACATGGTTCTCGTAAATGTTCATAGTGCTGTCAATTATACAAGCAATTTGCACAAACTAAGCTCGGCCAAAATTCCATTTTCTTTCAAACAAACAAATGTATGGAATTCAGCCCCACAGGATATTGAATTTTGCGTACCTTTTTGCCAAGATTGTGAGTCAGGAGCGCCTTTCTTGACTTTCAGAGGCTTCTCCATGGCATCTGCTTCTAAGCTTTCTATATCCGTTCCCCCCTCTTACGGTCAAATCGATCTTCGAGGTCACCATCCTCATAGCCATGCATCTGCATCTGAAAGGTGGTATTTCGTAGGGCACCAACAAAACCCCAGCCATATCCTCATTCAGATCTAGAATTCCATCTACTAGACAGTCCCAGTAAATCTTGGAGTATCCTGAAATAGATTATGAAGGTTCTTAAAATTGTCTGGATATAGAAAGATACAGAATGAAAATTATAGAATCCATAGCAACTTACATCTGATCCTGACCCTGCTCCGCACCACAAATCTGCATCATCTCCGCTTCAACAGCTCCCATGGAGGATGGAGGAGGAAGAGATGTGTTTGCTCTGATTTCTTCTATAGTTCTATTTGCTCTGTTCTGCGGGCGGCACAGGTACACCCCTTGCAGCTCTTCGCTACTAGTACTACCCAAATAAGCAGTTCAAAGCCTGTTCCAATCAGTCAAGCAGGTCTAGCCAGTGTATAGAATGGGAATGGGCCGCCGACATAAATGAGCTACATGTCGACTAGAACTGCAAGAAAATTTCTGGCACACCAGAACATATAGGCCCACAATCCCACCTACCTGCTGCAGTATACACTGTTCCTACCATACTTATATAGTCATATCACTATTTTCCAGCAGCCCGTATTCAGTGGAAATCCTCCCTGGCACAGTTACCACGGATGCCTACCAATCGCAGAACTACCTAGCGGGAGCACCGGTGCTCCAAATCCCCTCCATATTTCATTTGTATGTAAAGGAGAAATGTACTGGATAAAAAGCTACCACCAGAAAATTTTAAAAGTTATATGCACCTGACACAGCCTATACACAGAAATAATCCGAAAAGACATATTAACAGCTAAACATGGCCCCAAGCAAACAATATTCATCCATCCAAAAGTATTATATGTGGTAGTTTCCTGAATCTATAGTACATTGTGACAAAAGCTAGATGCACATTAATAATCCTAGTGTGAGGGCATTGATTATGTCAGAACACACAACACCAAGAAAAAAACCTCAAGAAATAAACAATATCTCAATGTACAGCTAGAACCAGTTCCTGCATCAATTATTCATTCTAGGGCATTAACAACCGAGTTCCATGTTGAAATGTGGAAAATCACATTCAGATAAATCATCAGAAACTTTGTTCTTTTGCAAGTAATTCTACAACAATGCTCACAAGCCACATCCTGAAGACTACCTACACAGCAGGAAAAATCGATCGGATGAAACTTCCATGTTATGGATGATCTCCTAGCGTGGTCTTGTCATACGGTTCATTTCCAGCAATTGCGTAAGAGACACAGAACTCCATGTTTCAGCTCCGCCTTGAAGTTGTGCATAAAGTAGTCGCTTCACAGAATCTATGCAAATACTCACGGTGCCAAATTCATACACTTGCAGGCCCTTATAGAATTTGCCAACCCTAGGCATAAACAGCAAACCTTGGTCAACTGCATATTCCTGAATAGAGTCCTTGAAGCTCATATCTGACATGGCTGCTCCTGGAACAGCATGGTAAGATGGGTATTGCGATGCTTGCTGTGCTGCGTCAAATTGCCGCTTCTCTGTTGCTCTCAAGTAGCCGACATTCTCCCTAGCCCCTGGCTGCACCAACTCAAGTCCTTCAGCAGCTTGGTTCATCATCTCAAGACCAGCAGTCAGAAGCATCCGTATGCGTTCATTGGCAAGTAACTCTGGTGGGAAAAGCCCCCTCCAGCCCTTATACCAATTCATGATCTCATTGAAATCAGGATTTGGTGAACACAACCAATGATAGAGCACCTGCTGCCACTTGCTAAAGAAATCAACTTCCAACATATGGACCATATGGTGTACCGGGACAGCAGAAGCCCAAATCATAACCCAGTTAAACTGATCAAACTTCTGGCTTGCTGGGTTGATCTGAAACTCCTGGAGTGCTGTTCTCAGTTTAGGAATGATATAACGCACTATCAAGTCTTCCCAACTTGCTGGATCAAATACACCCTTCCATGGAGATAGCACAGCATAAGCTGAAGAATCATGAGCTTGCCATACATGGAGGACACTACTCAGCTTGTAGCGAATAGAGTGGCACAATGTCTCTATCCTTTGCCCTAGAGTTGGCAACCATGGGTGTACCCATACATGGATTGGCACACTCTCACTCCGCGGATCCCAAGAATCAACTGCAGCTGTGAGCTTTGGCATGATTACATGCTCCAATATTGAATGGAGCACGATTGGGGGCAGCAACCGTTCCCATGACTCGAGAAATCGGAGCATTGGTTCGGGATCCCTAGCCTTCCATGAATTAGTTCCTGATATCCGCACAGCTGGTAGGATGACCTCACTGACCAGCTGTGCATATGGAGCCATTGATTCAGTAGCATCTGAGAAATCATATGGCTGGTCTCCCTGCAGCAAATCCCTCCACGATGACATGACCTCCAAGCCAAACAATGGATTCTCCAGTGGCTGCCACCCCTGAAAGACCCGGATAAGTAGTGGATGCGCAAATCGGCAAGCAACCCATGCAACGCTGCACATTTTGAACTCCTCCTCATAGCGCATCTTCAATTCCTGGAAGGTCTTAAGCAACCCTCCCAGAGTGAGCAAACCAGCAGTGTCATCCACTCGGACCTGCTCCAGCACACCTGCAATTGTCTCCATAACTTGCAGCTGGTGTTTCTGCAAAGCCTCCTGCTTTGCTACTTTCTCCTTCTCCCGCACCAAACTAGCCACCTTCTCCTGCTCCCGTCTCAGCTGCCCATCCAACCTGACAATATCAGCCTCGGTCTCATCAACAAGCAGCCGCACATTGTACTGCAACTCCGGCATTGGGAGATCATTTGCCTCCATCTCATGTTCATTACTGAGACCCTTCAAGTCTGTCAGCACACGAGCCTGAGGCCCTCGCATGTCAATCACCTTCTGGACAAAGGCGGGCTGCTCGTCATGTTCCTTCTCGGCACGCCTAGCCAGCAACTCATTCTTTGTCAAGACCTGATCTTTCTTCAGGCTGGCCTTCTTGGACCACCGTTGTTTTTCCTTCTTGGCAGGCGGTGGAGGAGGTGGGGGCGGCAAGTTCTCCTTTGGAGTGAAAGCTTTGGGCTCCTTAAACCCCTCAACGCTACCGAGTCCAGCGTTCTTGGGGCGCAAGGTGGTCTCCACTGGGGCCGTGATACCCTGAGCATTCTTGCCGAGGCCCTCTCCTCTCTTGTATCCCATCATAGCCATCATCTTAGCCACCTTCTCGTTGGACTCCAGGCTCCCAGGGGCCGGTGCTGGTTTTCCCGGTTCCACCCCTGCAGACGTTGCACGGCGACGGCGCTTGGCCGACTCCTGCTGCCGCTCCTTCTCCTCCCGCCTCGCACGAGCACCATCGGCAATCCTCTGCCCGAACCCCGTGGGCAGGTCGTACTCCTCCTGGTCCTCCTCCGCATCCTCTTCAGGCATGGCAGCAGCGGTGCGTGAGGAGGACGCGGCCTGGCCAAGACCAGGCCTCTGATCCGCCTCCTCCTCATCCTCCTCGGGCTTTTGGGGGTCACTGATGCCCTTGGAGACGAACTGCACGGGCCTCGTGAGGTCAGGCTCGGACTCGTCCATGCGGCGCTTGCGGCGGCGGCGGCGGCGCGAAGCCTCGTCCTCCTCGGAGTCGTAGTCGGAGTCCCCCTCGGCGAAGACGCCGTAGAGGGCGTCGTCCCGGGTCTGGGGCGCCCGCTCGCGGCGGCTCTGGTAGTAGAACTCCCCATCGCGGCCAAAGCGGCCGCCCACGAAGTCGCCTTCCATGTCGAGGCGGTCCATGCCCTCGGCGTCCTCCTCCATGGCTCCGAATCCGCTCTACGCCGCCTCCTCGATACCCGACCTGAGATGTCGACACGGACGAATCTCGAATCAGAACCTAGGGTTTCGACCAAATCGAAACCACGGGAGGAGACAAGCAGGCACGGGAGTGGAAAGGGATGGCGGTGCCTACCTTTCCGCCGGTGACGCCTCGTCCGCCGGAATTGGCCGCCGGTGGCCGAGCAGAGTTCGGCGGCGCGACGGAGCGGAGGGAGAGAGCGCGTGGGTGGGCTGTTCCGCGAGCGGTTTTGCCTTTTCGTGACGGCGCGGTCGACTAGCCCGTAATTGAAGTCGGTTCGGTTGTGTGTTACTTGGGCTTAAACCTTTTCGTTTCGGATTCCCAAAACCATCGTGTAGTCATATTCGGCCTTTTAATCGTGTAGGCCTTTTTATTTAATTGTGTGTCCTTATAGTGTGGGCACGTATGTGTTATAATAAGTGTCTACTTACTCCGTCCGCAAATAATACATCTAGGCCTGTTTTAAATCAAATTTAATAAACTTTGACTAATTTTATAGAAAATATAAAAATATTTATAACACTAAATTGGTATCATTATATTAATTTTCAAACTTAGTTTTATAATATGATAAATATATGTAATATATGTTAATATATTTATCTAAAAGGTTAGTCAAATTTGACAAAGTTTTACTTAGGCAAAACCTAGAAGTACACTTATTTGTAAACTGAGGGAGTATGATTGTACCGTGTAGTTTCAAAAAAACAATGGCAAAATGTCCTAAAAAAAGCACAATGGCTAATGATCATTTTCCATTTTTCATGGCTTGTGGAGGGGCGGTATGAACAAAAAAAGAGCAGGACGGGAGATGTCGAGATCGGTTTCTATTTTTAGCTACTATAGATGATTTCAGACTTCATGCCGGCCTGGCTGTGTAGAAAAGATAAATTTTGGTGCTAAAATAAGTCTCTATATGATAATTTTTCTTTTTGCATAGCCCGCGAATATCGGTTTTTGATGAAACTTTACGTGAGCACATAGAGTATGTAGATACACATGTCAATATCTTTTTGAAAAGATTTAACAATTTGAAATCATATGTTTTTGTAAAGATAGCATATGGGCAGAGATCAAAACTGAATTTCCGGATGATCTACTATATTTTTTGGGTGCAAAATGACAAAGTTGCATAGGAACAAATGAGAAAATAAAAATGTCATGGTATAGACATATCCTACTATCTATGCTTAATTAACGTTAGGAATTTTTAATTGTAACTTTTATGGACATATCCTACTGTTTATTACAAATGGTATGCTTGCTTTCAATATTAGTGATTATTATTTCCTTATTGGTTGAATAGCACACTAGCGCTTGTTAAGTCTATATACACATAGTATAAACATGCTCCGGTGAATGCATATTACTCCTCGTGTTCCATAGTATTCTACACATTAGGTTTGGTTAATGTTAACGGAGGGAGTGCCTCCTCGAAAAGAAACATACAATTTTTTATAAAGGACATTATTATTAGACTCGAAAGTTTACTCAAAAGATGATACAAGCATCACAGCCGAAAGAAACAAAGAGATAGATAGAAGCATCAGGCTCATAGGCATATCCTAAAATACATGAATGTAAAAGAAAGGCCTACCATGGAGGGGTTCGATCCGCAAGTTATGCCGCCACCCATGATGGAAAAAAACTTCTTTCACCACTTGCTTCAACCGCGAACACACCTCTGTATAGAGGGTGCGGTGTTCCGGTTTTTAAAGAGTACACCACTCCCGGAGTAAGTGTGCATAATGAAAGATAACCTATATACGAGAAGACAAGTTAGCATCAAAAACCATATTATTTTTAAATAGCCATAGTGACCATAGTAATGGTTATCAATACCATGCAACTGGTTACCAAACATATTCATTACTGAGCTTAGTCGATACAAGTTTGAGGCTACTTGGATGACTGATCATATAGAACATGCAAACTGACACTCAAAGAATAAATGTTTGATAGTTTTATCATGGTGCCAGAAATAACATTTTGTACTTTATTATCAGTTCGCTTAACTAGATTATCTTTAGTTAATATCACACCTTGACGAAGATACTAGGCGGAAAATTTAATCCTCAGTGGTATCTTCATTTTCTAGATATGTTTGTATTTACCGGTACTTCGGAGTGTACTAGTGATTTGTACATAGAATACCATGTTTAGTTTGATTCCAACGAAACTCATCGTGATCGTATGTTAGTTGTATATCTGCTAACATCTCCTATAGAGCGTGTCATGAGGCTATTGGGGTTTGAGGGTAGAAAACAAAAAAATCCTACAAACGAAACCCTAATGCCACGATCTATCTATTAGTAATGCAGTAACGGGAAGGGATACGGTATTCATACCTTTGAAGACCGAACGCGGTTAATGTACCGCGGGGAACGTGGTTGATGAAGTCGTACTGACGCCGACCTCGAGCTCTCGAAGTCCAACGGTTCCGATAACTCCTATTGTCAAAAGTACGGCACCGCTCGAGGAAGTCACACACGTACGATGCTTGACGACACCCGCTTCTCTCTGATCCAGTCGAGATTGCGAAAGTAGATCTCCTAGCTCCGAATGCCACAGCGCGACGACACTCCGCGGTGAAGAAATCCTTCTTCGCACAGCCCAAACAAGGGGGTCATGGTCACAAGAGAGAAGAGAGAGGCAACCTGAGGCATTTTCTTATTTTCTGGTGTATTTAATTGCCTCCTATGCCTCTCTTTATATGAGGGAAAGTGGGAACGAGGATCCTTTCCTAAGCCATGTAGAACTAAACAAGAGGGGGGAGAGGGGATAGGGGGTGGCCGTCGGCCAGGACCCTCATGGGCCCCGCCAACGGATGCATGGGGCCCATGCGGCCCGTCCTCCCATTTCCTCCCTTTGCATCTTTCCCTCATGGCCCTTTTCCCCAATGGAAATTGGTCCAATAGGGATTTTAATCCTTTATTTTATTAAATAAATATAAATAAACGGTTAAATCGCTATTTAACATTTCATTATATATTATTCAATTCTCATGTCTATGGAACACCTTTCATCCCACTCTTAACATCCTCCGGACCTACCCGAAACCTTTCCGGTTTCTCTCTTTCTATTCTTCGGTGATTCTGATGGTTCCAATAATGATCTCCATGCTTCATCAAACCCTCAAGCATGCTACCCAATGGTTCGGAAACACTCCGGACATGGTCAAGACCCCTCTCAGACCAATGATCATCAGCGGGACCTGGATGTCCATAATGACCACTTGTGCATTCCACGAAACTTGTCGTTTGAATCATCAATGATGTGTCATATTCCTTTTGTCACTTTGATACTTGTATTATCCAAGATGTTATCAATGGCATCACCATGTCGAGTTCTATCTCGTCACCGAAAATAGCTACTTTACTCGATCTGATAAATGATATCCACGTGACCTAGTCACGCCGCACAGCTTATGGCTATAACTCATCTGAGTGGGCCTAGAGTATCTTCCGTTATGCGAATGGACAAATCCCGCTCTTGACGTATACGCCTCAACCTGCCCCTTTGAATAATCAATCACACCCTTATGATCATCGTTCCATCGAGTGATGCTAGATGCTCTCAAGGTACTCTCAGCTGATAGTGATTATATATGGTCTCATGGTCTAAGGAATAAGTTACTATGTTTCCTAATCATCGCAACTTGAAATGTGTGACATGATCATGTTACGATGCTTAGATAGGGTATGTTCATCATCTCATTCTCCAATGAGGTGACTCCATTGTAAATTGGTGCAAAGCATCAGGAAACCTTTGATCATCTATTGACCAATGAACCAGTGACTAGAGATTTCACGGGTAACTCCTGGTTTTTTGTATATCACACGTATATTGACGTTTCCATTCAATAAAGTTATAGCATGATATAAAACCTAATCATAAAATTTGTGAAATATGATAATAATCCATATTATTATTTGTTTCTAGGGAATATATTCCCTTTGGTCTCCCACTTGCACTAGTACAAATAAACTAGTTGTATTTGTAATCCAATCATTAGTACAAGACACCTTGGCACTTCTGATCATGCTTGATCATGGAAGAGGTTAAGTCTAGGGTATGAAACTTTCATCCCATTTGTATCCTTTGCAACTTATCAATGTCATTCTCAAATGACACTAATACCTTTATCATCTCTATGATAATATCTTGTGTATGTATAATAGTTTTGGCAACACAGTGAGGTCTACATTTCAGATGCCAGCAGTGACGTTAGATCAGTCACTTCGGACTTTCTCATAGGCACTGTGCACTAAAACACACTCTATGAGAATATGAATCTTCTCCCAGCCTTAACTTTATACATACCAACAATTAGTATTGTTATACTTATATTCTAAATGTAGATTTTAAAGTCAAAATGCACTATGTGCTACTTTGAATATTTATCATCACGCTTTAGCTGATTTAAAGTAATCCTTCAATGCAAAGATTTCCAATCTTTACGGTTAACATGTATCCTCGTAGTATAACACTTTATACTTGAGGGACGTCATCCTTCACAGGTCTGAAAACATGTCTATAGTTCTCACTATACATTGTGTACAAGCTTAGATCATTGTTCGATGATTTACATTTAATCACTTCTGAACTTGTTCTTCTCATAAGCACTTGGATCATGTTATGTTGAGTTTCATCATGGTATTTAAGACATAACCTATGTCAATACATAGTGGATGTTGCACAACCTTTTCTTTCTTTCAACCATCGATGATTATAATTTAATGGCTTTCCTAATTAGAATTATTCAGGACTACTCCTTAATCAGTTCATATTCTAAACTCTTTAGAATATCCTTTAGGAATACATTCCAACATAATTCTATATGACATTTATCCTAAGGTTTCAATGTATAATATACTTTCAACTTTAACCCTTACAAATCAATATTTATTGGCTCTACTGTCTTTACTCTTAATGTGTCAAATACACACCTGAATTATGCCAAGCTCCCACTCAAAATATGTCATCTATATATATGAGTCCGAATCTTTGCATTGCTCTACTCAAAAATATGTCATCCACATATTAATATATGAAGACTTTCTAGCTCCCACTCGATTTTATGCAAAATTGCATATCTTCTCAATATTTCGAAGAACTTCAAAATCTCTTGACCAATTATCAAATTGAGAATTCCTTTTACAAGACTCTAGTACTTTACTAGTATTAATCCACCAGACTTCAACACTACTGAATCAAATTCATTTGAATTCGTCCAAGACATCCTTTTGGCAAATTATGCTTTGTCTTTTAAAACTCCCACCCTTTTCCATACGACTTTCCGTCCCTTTGGAAATATCAAGTAACTCCTTTACTTGACGAAGTAATATTTTACTTTCTAATCAAAAGTGAAAATTACTTCTAGGATTTCTTGTAATTTTAGTTTACCATCAATTCCTTTGTAGTTCATAGGCATGCCCTGTTATAATAACATGACAAGTAATTCATAAATATCTCAACACAAGATGCAGACGTATTTGTGAATCCTACCTTCCCTTTTGTAAAAGAATATTTAAAATACAATGATCATCATCATTGATTTATTTCTTTAATGTGAAGAGTCATGTTCCGGAATGTATTTCGTTGCGCTTATCAAAACTCTGATGCAGGGTCATTGTCGTATGTGGAACGACAGTGTCTAAGTAGGCTAGATAGAGGGTGGGAGCAGGCAGGAAAGCTAGCGACGGTGTCCGCAGACGGGATTGGATACAAGCAAGTGTAGCGTGACACAAGATGTACCCAGGTTCAGAACCCTCGAGAGGTGAGGTAACACTCCTACTCCTGCCGATCTAACTATCTGGATGAACCAGGAGAACTATAAGTGCTCATCGGCTGTATGAGAGAGATCTATCTACCATAGTCCAACTTGTCTAAATGTATGTGTATATGTTTATGTTCTCGTGAAAGAGCGATCGATCAGAATGGAAATGAGCTAGTGCGTGCCTCTCCCTTGGTCATTTGTAGGATATGCCAAGGACAAAGGTAGGCCCACATGCCTAACTATACTATGCAACATGTCATGCGTGAGGTAGTACATAGTGTCTATTATTGCCTACATAGTAGAGGTATGGCAACAACGTGGCTTCCTGTATGTGTCTTCTTCTTGTCTCTCTCGCACTTGGGATCCAATCCAGCTAGCTGGGACTTGGTTTATAGTAGCAGCGGTGGTGGGCGCTGATCGATTAGGCCGGTACTGGGGTGATCGTAGGAGGGCCAGTCGGCTGGTATTGAACAATCCTAGCAAGCTAGCAGCGCCAGGTGTGGCCAAGAAGCGAGCGGAAGGCCCAGGCGGGAATCCGGCTAGGGAAGGACTATGGGGCGGAGGCCAGGTGGGCCTCGCCGGAGTGCAGAAACGGGCGGAGGCAGACCACGGGCCCGGCTGGCGGCCCAGTCCGAGAGGACCGCGGAGCCCAGCCGGGGAGGCGCCAAGCGGCCCAGCCGGGGGAAGCATGCGCGGGAGGGCCCGTCTGGGGCGAAGAGCAGGCCGTCTAGGGTCAATGAGGCCCAACCGAGACGAGTGCATGCAGGGTAAGTGTTGGCAGGATGGTTGGGACCTCTCAGCCGGCCTAGATTGCGTCTGCTGCAGTTTTCTTCTATATTTGTTGATGTTTTTCCTTTTTTTGCATATCTTGGAGTGCTTCTTCGGGGTACCGGGGATAATCCTCCTGATAGTCATAGACCTTCATCGTGCTCTCACTTTATTCTATTAACAACATTGTCGAGAATACACTTTCTCGAGAACGCACCAAAACTTCTAGCAATACTAATTTTGTCTTCTTTTGGTTCCAGTCATGGAATTTGTATTTCAAAGTTTCCAATGAATACTCTACAACGAATTGTTCGCTATTGTTTTGGTTTTATCAGATCACTCCAAAACCTTTCATGAATTCTATATGGTTTACTTTATTCTAAATGAGTGTTCGCTATTTCTAATGGTCTTTACATTAAACTACCTCGATTTATTTGATGCCACCTACAACCCACTTAATATCAAATATTTTCTTGCGAAACATATTTCACAAATCCTTATGCCAATAACGTCAAATTTCATTACTATTGATCAAATCGTAGTAATTTGATTCTCTTTTATTTTTAATACCCTTTGATGTTGAAATCTTTGATCACATCAAATAATTTCAAACTCGTGTTTTTTTCATTAAGTATACTCTTTTACTTGAATCAACAATTACTAAATGATAATTACCACCTTTTGTTGAAACACGGTACATCGAACATGCATTTTCTTTCAACAATTCAATAAACACTTTGTATTATGTAATACGCGGTGTTTCAGTTATCTCTACCAACATAGGCATGATGTGTATGTGATAAGAGATCAAATATCTTCAATATTCACATGTTATCATGACAACTTATAAATTTTAAACATTGGTTTCATTCATAATGAATATATCATTTAGTTGGGTATTTCAAGGCATTTTAATGTTTCATAATTGTTCATGCATTATCAATTAGTTGCACAACTTGAATAATTCACACATAATCAAAAATAACATATGAACACAAATAGAAATCATTCATAAAAGTAGAACAACTAATTTGTTACATACACATATAAATAACTCTCGCAAAGTGCAAGACACACTAATAAAGTTCAAATTCCATCTATTACAATAATTATCCAAAACAGTAAACTAAATGATAAATGTCGAGAGAGAGAGTGTCGTTGGCCATCATCATCATGCTCTCCATCAACACGCAACGTCACCTCCTCTCCATCAAGCACCTCTCATGCAGAAGGATCTTTTTTCACAAAACAAAACAAGTATCATATACTTTATCGCTGCAATAAGCGTTTGAAAGATTTATAACATTTATAAAATTGTATATCATATATATACCTTCATCGTTGTCGATGACCTCTTCAGCAATGGGTTCAACCTTCACATTCCTTAAATGTAATATAAAACCATGGAAATCATGTGTTTCTCCATCACCTCTCATGATGCAATTCTAGACATGTCCTTCGTAGCTAGGAGACAGGGACCGAAGCAACACTCACGAAATGAACCGGTCTCATGTATGCATCATGCATGCGCTCAAAGCGACTCTCTAAACAAGTGTGTTCCTCCATCTTTATGAAAAGGAAGTCTCCAAGAAGCTCGTGCTTCCACATGCGCATTGGGTCAACAAACTTCATCCTTAGACGATCGAACACCGCATATGGATCATGATCATCCATGAGTGTATGCAGTTCTTCCACCATCCCATAGTGCATGATTACGTGAATGAAGGTGGACATGTCACGACAAAAAATAGTGGTCTTGTCGTTGTTGTGGGGTCTTAATATAGTCATACGTCTCCTCCAAAGACATCTCATAGCGAATGTAATCGACCGCTCCATTCTCGCTAAGGATAATATTCAGATGCACTAGCCAATCAGGAAAGTTTGATCCATCTAACTTGAGCTTCTCGGCAGCTACCCAATCAGCAACCTCAAAATAGGGTTGGTGGTTGGCCATTCTCTACATTTACAATTGCAAAGGGATTTAGACTAAGTTTATAATTATATGAGTTCAAATAACACCAATAAAACTATTATTCCCAAAAAAAGGTCTTAGTGATTACACGATCCCAATTCACTACATCACCCCGATCATGGCCGGCGATATAGCTGCAAAGGTGGACGTCGAAACGTCGAACACATCATTCATGTGACTCATTCTTGACCTTTCGGTCTCCTGTGTTCTGAGGCCACGTCTACACATGCTAGTCTCACAAAATTAACCTTACGTGTATTGTTGTGCAACATGACTTACATCCACCATATGCAGATGCAATTATATATGACACCCGATCATCACGGCCTACCTCATAACGTAGAACTTTCTTGATGGTGCACACTAAAGGGAGAACACTTTCATTGATATTATGTTTTAGGGATCATCTTATTAATGCTACCATCGAATATCTAATACTAGAACACACAACAATATGCACAAACAACAAACATCAAATGTAGGTGTGATACGATATGGTCCTTCGCGCTATGATCTCCATCCGGTGCCGCTGGTCTGATGCCAGGGTACCGACGCCTTCGATGTGTAGTCTACCATCATGGTGACCGTTACTACAACTTAGCAATAGAAAATAAACTACTTTACCTTGACTATAACTGTGGCATCCCGCAAAACCACTACTAGAAAATCGCGTTGTTTTTGTGCATTGCATCATCATGACCGCATGCTCATGTCATCATGCTACATTGCATTTGAGCATCGTCATCATCTTGCATTTGCTTGCATAAAACTATTTGCGGAAAAACCTGTTTTTGTTTTCTAAACGCCCCGTCTATGTTCCAAACGCCAAACCCGGGTCTCCGGATTATTTTGTTTTGTCTGCTATCGGTTTGCAAAAGCCCTGTTTGAAATAAATAAAATATTTAATTATTTTTAGTGGGGCAGTCGAACGGGCCGATTCAACCCAGACGACCACCCCCAGAATAAAATCGGTCCACCTAGAACCTAATTCCTATTACTACCCAAACCTATCCTACCCACCTATCCCAGCTCGCCACCTCACCCCTCCCCCAATTCTCTACCCACCCCGCCACCTCACCAATCCCCCTCTTTCCCCCCCTCTCTCTCTTTCTCACACAGCCCCATCTACCCTCTCTCTCTTACAGCCTGGCCCCACCCCAACCAGCCACCAACCTCTCTCCCCCTGGCCCCACCCCTGGGCCGAGCCAGCCCCACTTCCCCACACCACACGCGCCACCCCCACTCCCCACTGCCACCGCGGTCCCACCCCCTGGACCCGGTCCACCCCCCACCTGCCGTTGTCCCCCGGGCCCCACCGCTTAGTCCCACCCCGCCTGGGCCCGACCCCACCCTGCAGCCCCACCCCCGACCTCGCCTCCCTCTCCTCTGTTCCTCTTCCCAAACCCGACGCCCTCCCTCTCTCTCACATTGCGCTTTGGCCGATCCCTCTCCCGGCCGCCACGGGCGACCACCCAAGACTTCTTCCTCCGTGACCGCCTTGCCAGGCCCTCCCTCCGGCCTCCCTCTCCTCCCCAGGCTCATTGCCACTCTCAGATCAACCACATGGGTTGCCACCGGCCAGGCCTCCATTCGGCTTCACTGACGCGCCGCCAGCCCGGCCTCCAGCCGAGCTCTTCCCAGTGGCGCCGCCGCCCTTCCCTTCGAGCTCGCGCCTGCTGGTCCCCGCCTGCCCTCTCGCCACGGACCCTCTTCGGCTCGCCGGAGCTTGCCTCCTTCTTCCTCCTTCCGCCGGTCGCCGCCTCGCCTGAGCTGCTCCCCTTGCCGCCCGTCCTCGCCAGCCCTCCTCCCGTCCCGGCGTCTGCAGCAGCGCGCCGCATGGGCCTTCCGCCACAAGACGCGGTACCACGCTGCCGCTTCTCCCGTGGTCGTGCCCTGAGAGCACCGCCGCCACCGGCGCATCCTCTCGGCCGCTTCCACTGTCGTGGCCTGTGACGCCGACCTGCCCTCGCACCGCCACAGCCACCCAGCGTGGGGGCTCTGTTTCGTTTCCTGTCATCTTCGGCTAGGGGAGTGTGCTCCTCTTTTTCCTGTACATGTGCTCGACAGGGTGTTGTTTTTTCTAGTCACAACATCTGCGAATCAGGTGGCGCCTTGTGAAAAGTTCTTACCGGCGCTCCGTTTGTTTCACAATGATAGTGCCGAAGACCGAGGCCGAGTACCTTGCTGATATTGTCAAGTGAACAAGGTTTCCGATGCACAACACCGACAAGATCGACAAGTGGCGAGGTAATCTGAAGTATGCCCGGCAAGGACGGCCCGGTTTCAAGATCTTCATCATGGGACACGAAGGTCTCCTTCACGGAACGCCATGACCTCCTTCCCGGATCCGATGACGTGAAGCCTCGATCCCGTCGAACCCTGAACCCTGAGACCGAACCCCGAACCCCGGAACCCCAAGATCGCCAAACCCTAATGTGTGACCCCTTTTCCCGAGCCCTATTTTATAAATGTCATCTATATAACTTGTGCATATTAATTGTCCATATCGCATGCATTTTGTGTGGTTTGGGGGCCTTATGCCGATTCACCTCTAATTAAATGTGGGGCCCATATGCGGGCTTATCTAGTCTTATATTGGCCTCATTTAAATCTGTGTAGCGAACCGGTAACTTATCTTGCCCTGTTATTACAACATTTAAATTGCGGGATAGCTAAACAACATGAACCACCTAATTAATGTCGGGACCCCGATTCCGCTTAATATGACCTAATTGCATCGCATCTTTGCCATGCCATACATCATACATGCATCATGCCCGATCTTTTGCCGTAGTATTAAATAGTGCATCCGGTGTTTATTCTAGTGTTTTGCTTCTTCGCGGATAAGGCCGTTGAGTTGACGCGAGTGTCGACCCGATCTTCGGATGAACCCTCGGCAATGTTTTCAGGCGAGCATCTCCCCCTTTCTACCTATCTTACTTTTATAGTATTTATTCCCTCCAGTTGATCTATTGCTATCTGTGTTGCGTTGCTCTAGTATTTCGTACCCGTGATTTCCTTGCAGCCTTATATTGACTTGGACACATCCTATTACCTGTTGTTTGGTAGATAGCTGGACTTGCGCGTCGTAGTCGCTTGCTCAAGTGCTGTTGCGTGTCGTCAAGTGCCACAGTTGTTGGTGTATTGCCGCATGTTGATGTTGGAGATGATCATGGCTTTATTTATCGTTCACTTTAATTACTGTTTAACAACTAAAATTGAAGTAAGTAAGCAGAGGCACGGGTGGGCAATAGATGTTATTTGGTTGTTAACCGTCCACTTGTGTCCCGTAGGACCCCGAGTATATTGTCGTACTCTTCTGTAGCCGGACTGGATCCGTCCATGCCGGAATCTTCCGATGTGATGGTTCATCTGCTAGTGACAGCTGCCTCGTAACTCACACATGCAGAGAACGCAATCATGTCCGTTTTTCCCGCGCGAGCGATACAAAACGTTGGCGGCGACGGTTGGCAACATGGCGAAATTTCCACGCACGCTCCCGCACACATCGTCCACGCGTCAACCATTCGGTCGTTTTGCACGAATCTTGATGCCGAAGGTTATAAATTGTAACAGCGGTGGAAATTTTACTTTTCACCTCATTCTCCTCTGCATCGTCTTCTTCCTCCAGGGAGCGCCTCCTCGAGCTCTCCGTGCACTCCACGGAAAAACCCTAGCTCCTCGACCTTTCCCAATCACCACCGTAACCTCCCAATGGCCAACAGAAGTTCTGCCCCTTCCATGACAGCGTCAGGCGATGCCGCGGCGAAGCTGGCGAGCACCATCATCGTGCCCCCAGAGGGACTGGTGATCCCGAAATCCGCGGTGGTCGAAACCACCGGCGGCGACCATAACCCAGCGGCGCTGGAGCTGCTAGAGGAGGAATACGACTCCCACAAGGGCGACTGGCATGGTTCGGATATCACGGACCGCGACATCAAGGAGCTAATCATCGAGGGCTACCTCCCTGCGACGGAGGGGCTCACCTGGCGGGCGGCGCCAGCCAGCGAGGTCACTCCTTCTCCCCAAACCGGAGAAAAGGTGTACCTCAAAGCCCAACTGGTACGCGACGTCTCCCTGCCCATATCCAATTTCTTCCTAGCTATCCTCAACCATTACCGAGTACAGCCTCAGAACCTCTCCCCCAATAGCATCCTCACGCTTAGCAACTACGTGGCGCTTTGTGAGGGTTACTTAGGGATTAGGCCTAGGATAGATCTCTTTATCTACTTCACCGTCAAGCGGGAAGCCAGAGCTGGCAAGGACGAGCTCAGGAACTATGGCACTATTAGTTTTAAGATCCGGCCTGGCCGGCGGTTCCCCGACATTATCGGCCATGAGTCCTGTAAGAACTGACAACAGACGTACTTCTATGGCCCAGATATCCCTCTGGCTAGCCGAGAAGTGACGTACCCGGACTTTGTCGATGGAGCTGCCGCCAAAGCCTCGACATGGAGATCCCAGGCCTCCATTCCCTCCGACATTGATGCTTCCCGCGCTATAAGGCGGATAGAGTGGTTCGTAGAGACGGGTCTGACCGGATTGGACCTGGCCATGTGCTGGTTCGTCAGGCGGATCCAGCCTCTGCGGCACCGCTCAAAGTTGATGCATGAGTATACCAAGGAGAGGAAGGATAGCCTCCGCATATCCGTGGACAACTTTTCCAGCGATCCCGTCAAGCTCCGCCTCAAGGACATCGTCAAGGTGAAGGATAGGAAGCGAGGCTTCACCATCACCTACGACATATTCGAAGAGAGCAAGTGCCCAAAGGTACCTGTTTATTTTCCGTGTATGACATATACTCCAGTTCTTCCGTCTAGCCATTACCATCTCATCTAACACCGTGGGTTTTCACTTAACAGCTCAGTGATCTAGAGGAGGATAGCATGGCCGTCCAAATCTATGATCCAAATATGAAGGAAGTCACCGTCGTGTACGATGACGATGTCTCGTTAGCGCGAAAGCGGAAGAGATCCACCTCTGACGCTGCCGACGGAGGCAAGAAGAAGAAGACGGAGGGTGAAGCCTCCAAGAAGACTACCGCCGCCCTAGAGGCGGAGAAAAGAAAGATTACTGGGATCCCCTTTGCCAAAGCACCCCCTCTTGTGTAAGCTTCTTTCCCTCTGACATTGTCCATTGCTTGTCTTATTCCTGTACTTATACTTTTTGCACGTTTCAGGAAGAAGACCACTACCAGTTTGAAGAAGACCTCCAAAACTTTGGGGGCTTCTAGAAACATTAAGGATATGTTGCACCATGACGTTTCTCCCCACGCATCTCCCGCCATCGCCCCTGTTACTCCCAGCGTCCAGCCTATGTCCGCTCCGACAAGATCATAGGCCAAAGATGCACAGGGCCGGCCCTAACATGTCATGGGCCTGGTGCAATAAAAAAATGGGGGCCCTGCACAAAAATAATAGAGATGTTTTTCAAAATTTTAATAGCAACTTAAAAATTTAACATAATTCTCCCTAAATTATTAATAGAAAGATTACATGACAGGATATGCGAATGGCTTATTGGTGACAAGTTCCAACTCACAAATCAGCTGCATTTGGCCAAGGCTAATATTATCAATATTAATCTTGTCCAACGGATCCTTCTCAATGCATATGTAGTTAGACACTTCAATCTCTCTTGTGACATTGAAATATTTGCCGTGTCCACCATATATACATTTTCTAGATGACATCTTAGCAGTTAGCACACACGCAGAAAAACAGACACCACATGAATTATTAACTGAAATTAGAAGTCAGAACAAATGCACCTGGAAGCTGGAGCAAGGTTGAAGATTAACTGGTTCCTTTTTACCGTCGCTCGATTCTGTACCACACAATGCCGCCAGAGCTGCGTCACTCCCAATCCCTATCCCTCGCCTTTCTTCAATCTTTTGTCTATCTAAAGCTATGGGAATTTGTGAATGAAGGAGAAGTGGAGAATGAATTGAATCGAGACGGATGAACAAGAATACACTAATTTAGATGAATATACAGGAGAGGATTGTACTGACCGTCGCAAATCAGGGATGGATTTGGGAATCAATGAATCGTGATCTCTTCCTCCTCCATTAATTCCTTCAAAACAACTAGAAATTTCGACGGGAGAGCGCTGCCCCATGGTTGGGGAGCGGGTAAGGACAACGAGGAGGCGAGAGGATGGCCTAGACGCTGGTGAGATGAGGAACTGGAGTCAATGCAGATTATTTTCTTTGACTTTACGATAGATTTTCCTTAGGGAATAGGGAGGCGTAAGCAGCCTATGTATACCGACTGGGTGGGGCCCCTAGCGATCGGGGGCCCTGTGCGGCGGCACCGGATGCACCGGCTCAGGGCCGGGCCTGAAGATGCATCTGGCCCTTCCGCCATGGAAGTGGATTCAGGTGCCTCCATGGAGCTTGTCGTTGTCGGCGAACAGGCGACGCAAGAAAGTGCCGCAACCCAAATGGCTGAAGCTCTGGCTAAGGATGCCATCAGTAGCGGTAAGACGGTGGTGGAGAGTGGTACGTCTGCTGAAGGCGGTGCCTCCGCACCCCAAAAAGCCATAGAGTTCTCGAAGATAGTCTACCCGGTACTTACGCCGGGTAGCTCCACTGTGGTTCCTGGTGCGACACCAACATATCCAACATGCGGTCTTGAGGAGCTTCTCCGGCAAGCAGAAATCTTGCAAGGAAACAGTTTATCCTTCGGCAAGTTGCTTCCTGAGAGTGCTACAAACCTCAAGATCATCGCACTTGTAAGTATTATTTGCCTTTTGCATTTGATATGAGTATCCCACTGTAGCCACCAAGGATTTAGACGGAAAACCATAGGTCTTTGCATCTGAATGCTCTAAGAGTGACTAAGCTAGAAAACTTCTCACTGTATCCCCCAAGCATATAGTTTGAATGAATTATTCAGACTAGATGCTTTCAGAGTAGCATACACAGTGTTTATAAATTTCAATACTGTAGCCCCCAAGCTCCGAGTTGTAACTGAATTAGTTCCGACTAGGTGCTTAAAGAGAAACTAAGCATATCACTGAGTTAAAACTTTATACTGTAGCCCCCAAGCTTCTAGTTGAAAACTGAATCAGTTCCCACTAGATGCTTAAAGAAAGACCAAGCATATTGCTAAGTTAAAAACTCTCACTATAGCTCCCAAGCCTCTAGGTGGATATTTATCTGGCTAGATGCTCCAAGTAGACTAAACAGCGTTAAACTTTTCCTTTCCACAGAATGAGAATGCTCGGAGGGGCGTGGCCAATGAGAAGTACCAGAAGATGCGCTCGGACTTGGAAGCCGAAAAGGGTAAAACTACATTCTTGAAGGAACAAATCACCAAGAGCAAGCGTCTGTTTTTCCTTTATTTTTCGTATTCCGACTTGGTCTTGTGCCAACATTCTCCGAGTACTCACTGTGCACTGTTATTTCTCCGACTTGCAGAAGCCATTTCCAAGGCTAAGGATATTTGTGGCATCCCGCAAAACCACTACTAGAAAATCGCGTTGTTTTTGTGCATTGCATCATCATGACCGCATGCTCATGTCATCATGCCACATTGCATTTGAGCATCGTCATCATCATGCATATTATTTTTTGCCTAAAAACTATTTGCGAAAGACAATCGTTTTCTAAAATTTACCCTCCTTCTATTTCAAATTAAACCCCCGGACGCTTCCGGATATTTTTGTTTGTCTAAAATCTATTTATACAAGCTTATTGCAAAAGTTAAATAAAATTATATTATTTTAGTGGGGCAGTCGAACGGGCCGAATGACCCGAACGACCACCCCAGAAAAATACAAACGGCCCACCCATAATCCTACAGCTACCAACCTATCTACCCACACACCCCCCTCCACCTCACCCCACCCTATAACAACTTGCCACCTCACCCTTTTCCCTTCCCCCAGCCAACCATGCGTTGCCACGTCACCAGCCACCCTCCCTCTCACCCCTTTTTCCCTCACCCACCACACAACACACCCCAGCACACACCCTGGCCCACGCCCTGCCCCGCCGCTGGGCCCCACACACGCACCCCACGCGCACGCACGCGACCTCCCGCAGCGCCCCGTCCCCACCCCGGCTCTCTCCCTCACGCGCTCGCCCTCCTCTCCCGATCGTCTTCCTCCACCGCCTGCAGCCCCACGCGGTGCACCCCGCCAGCTCCCTCAACTGCTGCCGCCCATGCCTTGCCGCTCCTCCACCTCGCCTCCGCCACACTGCTTTTCCTCGCCACGAGCTCCGCTGCCAGGCCCGGCCGCCTTCCTCCTTCTCCGTCTCACCTGCCGCCTCCGCTGCGACTGCCGCGCTTCCACCTCCAGCGCCTTCCTCGCGGGAGCCTCGCCTCCGCATCCAGCGTAGCTGCCCGGCCCCCGCTCGAACCTCCTCGCCGATCTCTCTGCAGCGGGCCACTGCTGGGCTCTCTCCTCCCGGCTCGCCGCCGACGACCTGCACCGCGCCCGACCTCCTCCCCACGACCGTCCTCCCGCCTGACGCCGCCTGCGTCTGCCTCGCCGCCTCCCGGCGCTCCGGCCGCTTCCCGTCCCGTCATCGCCGCCCGTCCTCATGCTAGTCCCCGACGAGCTTCGCCGCTCCTCCTTCTCGCCTCGCTGCCGTCCGCTGCTCGCTCCCACGGCTCGAGCTCACTGCCGCTTCGGCGCCACGCCTTCGCGTCCAACCGCCACGGCGGTCCCCTCTCCGCCATGGACGCCTCGAGCACCTTCGTTTTCCTCCACCGCCAAGCTCCTCGTTCACCCGTCCCCCGCCTCTGCGATTTCTGGTCGGCTCATCTCGCAACGGCCTCGCTTCCTCGCTTGATGGCGTGTCCGAGTCCCTGGTTCTTCTGCAGCGTGGTGCATCGCACTGTGTGGTGGTGATAGTTGACGTTAGGGATGTTTTGGTGAAGGCATAGTGGTGCCGAGTATGCATGCTGGTGTACCAGCCTAAGTTCGCAAGGTTCCCCTACCCACCAATAAGTTCTTCTATCATCGTCGCTTGAACCCCCAAGAACCGCCCACGACTGTTGCCGACTCGAAGATCACGAAGACGTACATGTGACGTAGTCCGAGAAGACATGTACTTCTACTTCACGGGACAACACGGTCGCCTTCTTGGACCTGGTGATTCAAGATCTCCCTCATGGAAACCGAAGGCAACAACGTCGGATCCTCGAGTTCTCCTGCATGAACCCTCAAGATCTCCGTCACGGACACGACATGGACTTCCCTCGGACGCCAAGTTCTACCCCCCCCGGGACCCGAAGACCGCGATGACGTTGAACCAAGATCCCCATCGGACAAGATCGACACCGAGACCCCAATGCGACAAGTACTTCATCCCGAATGCCAAGACCGACCCGACACGAGGACCCGACAAGTTCGACACCGTCCAGGGCGAGTCCGATGCCCCGACGCCAGACCAAGTACGCCCTTCCGGAACGCCAAGGTCCCCGCGAGAGACGACAAGACCGACAACATGACCCGAAGACCACGGATGCGACAAGACCCTAAATCCCGGAGTCCGAGAACGCTTCCGTCGAACCCTGAACCCCGAGACCGGACCCTGGACCCTGTCGAACCCCGCACCCCAGAACACCAAGATCGTCGAACCCCTAATGTGTGACCCCTTTTCTCGAGCCCTATTTTATAATTGTAATAACAACTTGTGGCATATTTAATTGTCATACTTTCATGCATCCTTGTCTGTGGTTTGGGGGCCTTATGCCGATTCACCATATAATTAAATATGGGGACCATATGCGGGCAAATCTAGCCTTATATTGGCCTCATTTAAATCTGGGCGTCGAACCGGTGTTCACTTTTGCCCTGTTAATACAACATTTAAATTGCGGGGTAGCTAAACAACTTGAACTATATATTAATTGTCGGGACCCCCGGTTCTGCTTAATATTGACCTAATTGCATTGCACCTTTGCCATGCCATACATCATACATGCATCATGCCGATCTTCTGCCGTTGTATTAAATAGTGCATCCGGTGTTTCTTCTAGTGTTTTGCTTCTTCGCGGGTAAGGCCGTTGAGTTGATGCGAGTGTCGACCCGATCTTCGGTTGAACCTTCGACGATGTTTTCAGGCGAGCATCTCCCCCTTTCTACCTATCTTACCTTTATAGTATTTATTCCCTCCTGTTGATCTATTGCTATCTGTGTTGCGATTCTCTAGTTTCCGTACCCTTAACATTACTTGCAGCCTCATATTGCCTTAGACACATCCTATTACCTGTTGTTTGGTAGATAGTTGGACTTGCGCGTCGTAGTCGTTTGCTCAAGTGTTGTTGCGTGTCGTCAAGTGCCACAGTTGTTGATGTATTGCCGCATGTTGATGTTGGATATGATCATGGTTTTACTTATCGTTCACTTTAATTCCTGTTTAACAACTAAAATTGAAGTACGCAGAGGCATCGGTGGGTGATAGATAATATTTGGTTTCCGAATGCCCACTTGTGTCCCGTAGGACCCCGAGTACTTGATACCTGTTCCTTGATTTATCGCGCTATCCACATCCGGGAGGTATATGGGACCCCCCTGAGCCAGAGCTTGATTCAGTCTTATTTCTTGGGGCCACAAACTAGTTTGAGGTTTTATTTACTATCCTGTACTTATGCCATGCTACTACTGTATTTACGATTGTGCGAGGAGCACACTGTACTGTTTAGGATCGGGACACGATTCCGCGGTGTCGACAAGCCCAGTTTTGGGTTCCCGATCGCTCCTGCCCACCCAAACCTTGAGTCCGGTCCGTCTCGGAGCTAGCTTACTGCTAGGGTAAGACTCAAGGGTGGCCTGAAATATTTCTGAATCTGTGATTGCTTTGTCGTGAAGGCCTCGTTGGGTTTTGATTTGGTTTTTCCGAGGTTGATCGATCGGCGTGTGTTGCTATTGGTGCACCCGGGTAAAACTTTCTCGAAGCGGTTATGGGACGACTTGGAGCACGATTCTACCATAGACAAGCATAACTAAAGTTTATTGCTATAAATTTGACTTTATAATGACTAGTAATCAGCTTCACTATAACGGAATGGCTAAATAATACTTCCCACAATTGCTTGTTTGGAGTGTCGCTTGCGACCATTGTATCTGACTAGTAAGTATTGCAACTACAACGGAATGGATAAATAAAAGTACCAACAACTGCTAGGTTTTGGGTTATCTCATGCTAATTGTATCTGATTAGTAAGTGTTGCAACTATAACGGAATGGTTAACTAAAACGGACCACTGCTTATTTTATCAGAATGATTATCTAAACCTGACTAGTAATTGCTGCAACGATAACTGAATAAATAAAACTGCCAACTGTGTGAGTTCCTCGGTTGACGTCCTCGTTTGGTCTCGAGGGGGAAACACCAGGATGGGTTTGTTTGATGATAGCATCAGGTTGGTTCCGAATAGGTCTTTCTTACCCCCTCTCTGATTTGTCGCCAGTTGTATCGAGTCTCTATAGGTTGTTTAGTGCATGCTGCCGCTGCCGCTTCAATCCACCATACCTATGTAGGCGAGGACCGCCGAATTCTAGCCTCGCTGTCTTGGCCTCGATCTTGACGCCTCCTCTTTTCCTTTGCCTTTGTCGGCACCTTTTGTTTAAGGTGTTTTGAGATCGACGCCATAGCGGGTTACCCTTCCGGCTTTGGGCAGGTTATGGACGCCATTGGTTATTCTTGGGGCTCTTAGCCCCATTTGCATCTTGTCCGTGAGATGACTGTGTCATTTTCAAGGTGATTTGGATCTTTGTATATTATATCTGTATTCTTGACTCATGGAGTCGTGTTGTATATATATATCTGTTCTGTGGGTCCCATCGAGGACTGTTGTGCAATGTTATTACTTCGTTTTCCACCCGCGCGAAAGCGCCTGGTGGGAACCTTTGAATCGTTTCTATGCGGGTTTGGCGGGTTTCGCTAAAACTTGCATAGGGCCGATTCTGAGGGTGTTACAATATTGTTGAGAAATCCAAACATATTCAACAACTGGATAGCAAAAACAAGATCCTCAAGCAGGAGAGGAAGGATATGCTGAAGATGCACGAGGATTCCATGAAAGTCCTGCAGGAGTCCGCCAACAAGGAGATGAACCGCTTGAAGGAGGAAATTGCGATCCTGAAAGATCAAAATAAAGCCACCGATGAGCAAAATCAGCGCCATCTGGACGCGTACAGGATCCTCCGACAAGAACGGGACTCCATGGCGGAAACTCTCCAGCAGGCTGAGATTATCATCTTCAGTAAGTGATTCTCCGTCTTGTACTTCTATAAGCTAGTTACTCTGAAATTTTTTGTGTTATTGAACTCATGCGTTCCTTTGTCGGGAATTTGCAGCTCCTATGGGGTTAACCCGGTCGCCTCCTCCGCCAAAGGAATGCATGGTCCTTGCCGACAACTTTATCAACACCGCCATCAAGCAGACCAAGGAGATAACCAAGCCCATACAGATTAACATCAAGGCGGTGGACTCTGTGGTGAAGTTCTCGAAGATCTTGCGTCGAGCCCCTGAGCATATCTCAAGCTGGAAAGCTTCGTGTACACGGGTCGGCGCAAGGATGATAGTGTCAATGGTCAAGGCACACTACGAATATGCCGACATCGACACGGTGACCTCCGGTATCCCCGACGTATACGAAGAAGGCCAAAAGATAGATCACGAGGCTATCTTGGCGTCGCTCGCGGGTTTTGACACCAGAGTCACCAATTTGGTCGACCCTAACGTCTTTATGCCCATGAAAACCATTGATGGTGGCAACCAAAGCTCCTACGAGTCCCTCAACACTGCCGACTTCGAGGAAGATGACTCTCCTGCTGCTGACGATGTTGCGTCCAAGTCGCCTGCGCCAGAGGAATAAAAAACAATTATGTAATATTTGTTTCCTCTGTAATGTGTATGCGGAAAAAACTACGTGTTAACTTAAGGCGGAAAACAATGGTTGTTATTTCCTGCTACTCAAGAACTAGTTCCTGTTGGAGATATGCCCTAGAGGCAATAATAAAAGTGGTTATTATTATATCTTTGTGTTTATGATAAATGTTTACATTCATGCTATAATAGTATTAACCGGAAACATTAATACTTGTGTGATTTGTAAACTAAATTAGAGTCCCTAGTAAAGCCTCTTTATAATACTAGCTTGTTGGTTAATAGATGATCGTGGTTTCTCGATCATGAACATTGAGATGTTATTAACAACAAGATTATATCATTAGGAGAATGGTGTGATGGACATACTCCTATAGATAAGCGTAGCATAAAGATCAAGTCATTTTAATAGTTCATTCGCTATAAGCTTTCTGATACATAGTAACCTAATTCCTTCGACCATGAGATCATGCTAATCACCATCACCGAAAGGATGCTTTGATGACATCAAACACCACACCATAACTGGGTGTCTATAAAGGTGGCATTGAGTGTTTGGAAAGTATGGGTTGAAGCACATGGATCAAGAGTGGGATTTGTCCATCCATATGACGGATATATATACTCTGGGCCCTCTCGGTGGAATGTCATCCAATTGGCTTGCAAGCATGTGAATGGCTCACAAGGGATCACATATCATGGGAACGAGAAAAGAGTACTTATCAGTAACGAGGTTGAACTAGGTATGCAGAGATATCGACGATCAAAACCTCGGATAAGTAAACTATCGTGAGACAAAGGGAAATTGGTATCGTATGTAAGTGGTTCATTCGATCGTGAAGTAATCGTAGAAATATGTGGGAGCCATATGTAGTTATTGATCGGAGAAGTGTCTCGGTCATGTCCGCATAATTCACGAACCGTAGGGAGACACACTTAAGGATTCGATGTTGTTTAGTAGATATGGAATGTTAGTAGGGATACCGAATGTTGTTCGGAGTCTCGGATGGGATCCGGGACATCACGAGGAGATCCGGAATGGTCCGGAGAATAAGATTCATATAAGGAAAGTCCGATTTCGAAGTTCAGGAAAGATTCCGATGTTTTCATCGGAGAGGTTCTAGAAGGTTCTAGAAGGATCACCGGTCCGGAAGGAGAATGGTCCATAAATGTGTCATGGGTAAGTGGAATGATTGGATCATATCCTAGGTCACTTGGTGTGTGCATTTGCAAGAGAGAATTAAAGCTCTAAATTGAAAGTCAAACGGGAAGTTTGAAAAGTCAAACTGGAACAATGGTTTCCTAGTGGGAGAAGAAACAAGTCCTTCTCTCAATCCAACTTGGGTTTGGGTTTGGATTCAAACCCACCCCTCCCAAGGCTGCCCCCTCTCATAAATAGAGGGGGAGGGCTGCCCCAAAGCACACAAGCCCTAGCCCCTCTCCACCCGAGTCGCCGCCGCCGCCGCCGCCACCTTGCGCCGCTGCCGGTCCATCGCCGCCGCTCTAGCCACCACCGACACCTTGTCCTCCTCCCGGTTTTCTAAACCCTAGATTTCCTGGAAACCCTAATCCACCATAACTCGCACCAGCTTAGGCGAAGCCCTGCAGGATCTTCCCTCTACTTCCGACACCACGCCGTCGTGCTACCGGATTCACGAGGGGAGAACTACAACCTCCGCTGCCTGCTGGAACAAGGGATAGGAAGGTCTTCATCGAGTACTGAACGTGTGACCTACTGCGGAAGCACTGCCAGAACGCAGTGCCGGAAGGATCGTCTACGCGATCTTGAGATCGGCAAGTGTACGACTACATCACCCACGAGAATCTGCTCTCGTTAACCGCTTTGGAATCTTCAAGGGTGAGTGCTTATATCGACTCGTTGCTACAATCTAGTATATAGATCTTGGCTTGTTTGTGTGCATGCGGTAGAATTTTTTTGTTTTTCCATGCTACGAACCCCTACAGTGGTATCAGAGCCATGTCTATATGTAGATCTATTGCACGAGTAGAACACAATGGTCATTGTGGGCGGTGGTGCTTTTATTATCAATTGATTTTTGTGTACTTTGCATCTTGCGGTATGATGGGATGAAGCGGCCTGGGCTAACCTTACATGACATCGTTCATGAGACTTGCTCCACGCTTAACATGCAACTTGTATTGCATAAGTGGCTTTCCGGGTGTCTGTCTCTCCCATCGTAGTATAGATTCAATTTACAACGAGCACTTGATAGTTTAAGCATCAACATTGTGGTTCTTGTTCGTAAGTTAGAACGACACTTATTGAAAGCCCCAAACCACGTAAAATATACAAAGAAAATTAGAGGCATCTAACTTTGTTTTGCAGGGGTGTGTTGTGATGTGATATGGCCATGATTGTGATTATATATGATGTATGAAATGTTCCTTATTGTAAGTTGGCAACCGGCAGGAGCCATATGGTTGTCTTTTAAATTCCGTTAAGACCTGTGTGTCTATTCAAGGTAGTTGTAATAGTTGATGCTGGTGGACGACAACCATGAAGCAGTGCCATTGACCTTGACGCCATACCGGTGATGTTGGAGATCATGTTCGTTCTTGAAGATGGAGATCGGAAGCACAAGAAGAAAGGCCATATCATATCACATATTATGAATTGCATGTGATGTTAATCCTTTTATGCATCTTGTATTGCTTAGTTCATGGTGGTAGCATTATAAGATGATCCCTCAAGCACAAAAATTTCAAGTTTTAAAGTGTTCATCCTTAGTAAGCACCGTTGCTAAAACTCGTTGTTTCAAAGCACCACATGATGATCGGGTGTGTTAGATTCTGCGAGTGTATACAACGTGAGCAAGCCAGATTTGCTCATGCGGAAGCTAAGGTTTGACCTTGACGAGCCTAGCATGTACAGATATGGTCTCGGAACACGGATCACCGAAAGGTAAAGCATGAATCATATAGTAGATATGATGAACATGTTGATTGTTCGCCATTGAAGCTACATCAATTCTCGTGATGATCGATTTTGATGTGGTGGATTTGGTTCTTGTGATCACTAAAACAATTTGAGGGATATTGTTTTGAGTGGGAGTTCACCTAGATTAATTTAACTATTAATTAGAACTCAATTTGTCATAAACTTAGTCTAAACTATTGCAAATATGTTGTAGATCAATGGCAGCCCCTACCATCAATTTTAATGCGTTCCTAGAGATAGAAAAGTTGAAAAACAATGGAAGCAACTTCGCGGATTGGTTCCGCAATTTGAGGATTGTCCTCAATGTTGGTAATTTGACCTATGTGTTGGATGCACCGCTGGGTGACCCGCATGCAGCTAATGCTACCGATGAGGTAAAGGATGTTTTCCTCGCTCGGAAGAATCAGTACTCCATAGTTCAGTGTGCTATCTTGTATGGTTTGGAATGGGAGCTTCATAAAAGGTTTGAGAACCATGACCCACCTGATATTGTTCGTGAACTCAAAATGATATTTGAGGCTCACGCGGTAGTTGAGAGTTATGAGGCTTCTGAAAAGTTCTTTAACTGCAAGATGGAAGAGGGCAGCTCCGTCAGTGAGCACATGCTTAAGATGTCTGGGCACGCAAGCAAGCTTCAAAGCTTGGGTATAGTGATTCCTAATGCTTTGGGGATTCACCGTGTCCTCCAATCACTACCACCAAGTTACAAGAACTTTGTGATGAACTACAATATGCAAAACATGGATAAGTCGTTACCCGTACTCTTCTCCATGTTAAAGTCTACAGAAGTGGAGATCAAGAAAGAGTACCAAGTGTTGTTGGTCAATAAGACCACCAAATTCAAGAAGCAAGGCAAGTCTAAGAAAAAGGGAAACTTCAAGAAGGGCGGTAAGAAAGTTACCGTGCCGGCGAAGAAGACCAAGGCTGGGCCTAAGCCTGATACTGAGTGCTTTTACTGCAAGGTAGAAGGTCACTGGAAGCAGAATTGCCCAAAGTACTTGGCGGATTTGAAGAACGGCAACATGAAGAAGAAAGGTATATCCGATATACATGTTATTGATGTGTATATCACTAGTAATCGTAGTAGTGCCTGGGTATTTGATACTGGTTCGGTTGCTCATATTTGTAACTCAAAACAAGTACTGCAGAATAAACGGAAGCTAGCGAAAAACAAGGTGACGATGCGCGTTGGAAATGAATCAAAGGTTGATGTTATCGCGATCGGCACGCTACCTCTTCATCTACCATCGGGATTAGTTTTATACTTAAATAATTGTTATTTGGTGCCTGCGTTGATCATGAACATTATATCCGGATCATGTTTATTGCGAGACGGTTACTTGTTTAAGTTCGAGAATAATGGTTGTTCGATTTATATGAGTAACATATTTTATGCACATGCACCTTTAATAGATGGTCTATTTGTATCTCGATTGTTGTAATACACACATTAATAGCATTGAAGCTAAACGTTTGAAATTGAGCGATAACTCAACCTATATGTGGCACTGTCGTCTTGGTCATATTGGAGTGAAACGTATGAAGAAACTCCATTCCGATGGACTTCTTGAATCACTTGATTTCGAATCACTTCAAAGATGCGAAGCATGTCTGATGGGTAAAATGACTAAGACTCCATTTTCTGGTATGATGGAGCGAGCTACGGACTTATTGGAAACCATACATACCGATATGTGTGGCCCAATGAGTGTAGCATCACGTGGTGGTTATCGTTATGTTCTTACCTTCACGGATGACTTGAGTAGATATGGGTATATCTATTTCATGAAACATAAGTCCGAGACTTTTGAGAAGTTTAAGGAATTTCAAAGTGAGGTAGAGAATCAACGTAATAAGAAGATTAAATTTCTATGATCTGATCGTGGAGGTGAATATCTAAGTTACGAGTTTGGCGAGCATTTGAAGAAATGCGGAATACTTTCACAATTGACACCGCCGGGAACACCACATCGTAATGGTGTGTCTGAACGTCGTAATCGAACTCTCTTAGATATGGTTCGTTCTATGATGTCACTTATAGATTTACCTCTATCGTTTTGGGGTTATGCATTTGAAAAAGGCGCATTCACTTTAAATAGGGCACCATATAAATCCTTTGAAATGACATCGTATGAATTATGGTTTGGGAAGAAACCTAAATTGTCGTTCCTTAAAGTTTGGGGTTGCGAAGCTTATGTAAAGAAGTTACAGCCAGACAAGCTTGAACCCAAAGTGGAAAAATGCGTCTTCATAGGATACCCGAAGGAAACTATTGGGTATACCTTCTATCATAGATCCGAGGGCAAAATCTTCATTGCCAAGAATGGATCCTTTCTAGAGAAGGAGTTTCTCACAAAAGAAGTGACTGGAAGGAAAGTAGAACTCGACGAGGTTGTTGAACCTTCTATCGAACTTGCGAGTAGCGTAGCACCGGAAGTAGTTCCTGTGGCGCCTGCACCAATAAGAGAGGAAGCTAATGATGTTGATCATGAAACTTCGGTTGAAGTTACTACAGAACCTCGCAGGTCAACGAGAACTCGTACCACTCCTGATTGGTATGATCCCGTTATGAGTGTCATGTTGGTGGACAACACCGATGACCCTGCGACATATGAGGAAGCGATGATGAGCCCAGATTCCAATAAATGGCAAGAAGACATTTAATACGAGATTGGATCCATGTACGAAAACCAAGTATGGACTTTAGTGGACTTACCGGATGGCCGGAAGGCTGTCGAAAACAAATGGATTTTCAAGAAGAAAACAGATGCTGATGGTAATGTTATTGTCTATAAAGCTCAACTTTTTGCAAAAGGGTTTCGACAAATTCAAGGTGTTGACTATGATGAGACTTTCTCACCAGTAGCGAAGCTAAAGTCTGTGAGGATTATGTTAGCAATCGCTGCATATTATTATTTTGAGATATGGCAGATGGATGTCAAAACGGCGTTCCTCGATGGAGACATTGATGAAGAGTTGTATATGATGCAACTCAAAGGTTTTGTCGATCCTAAAGATGCTAACAAGGTATGCAAACTTCAACGGTCCATATATGGATTGAAGCAAGCATCCCGAAGTTGGAATCAACGTTTTGATAAAGTAATCAAAAGCTTTGGTTTTATACAAACTTATGGAGAAGCTTGTATTTACAAGAAAGTTAGTGGGAGCTCTGTAGCATTCCTAATACTATATGTAGATGACATATTGTTGATTGGGAATGATGTAGACCTTCTTAATAGTGTCAAGGATTATTTGAATAATAGTTTTTCAATGAAAGATCTTGGTGAAGCAGCTTATATATTAGGCATAAAGATCTATAGAGATAGATCGAGACGCCTAATATCATTGTGACAGAGTGCATATTTGGACAAAGTTCTAAAGAGGTTTGGAATGGAAGATAGCAAGAAAGGGTTCTTGCCCATGTTGCCCAATACGACCTTGAGTAAAACTCAAAGTCCAGCTACGGCAGAAGATAGAGAAAGGATGAGTAAGACTCCCTATGCCTCAGCCATAGGATCTCTTATGTATGCCATGCTATGTACTAGACCCTACATTGCATATGCTGTTAGTTTGACTAGTAGATATCAAAGTGATCCAGGAGTGGATCATTGGGCAGCGGTCAAAAACATCCTTAAGTACTTGAGAAGAACTAAGGATATGGTTCTTTCTTATGGAGGTGATGAACAACTCGTTGTTAATGGTTACACCGATGCTAGTTGGAACATCGATCCAGATGATTCTAAATCTCAATCTGGATACGTATTTATTTTGAATGGTGCAGCAGTTATGTGGCATCCCGTAAAACCACTACTAGAAAATCGCGTTGTGTTGTGCATTGCATCGCCATCATCTTGCATTGTTTGTCTGCATTATTTCGAAAAGCCTAGTTCTGTTTGTACAAACACACCTCTTTATTTTTAAAGGCGAAACCCCGATCGTAGTGGATATTTTATTTCCCTAAAAACTATTTGCAAAGTGGCCTTGTTTTAAAATAAACAACACCAAAACAAACACACATTCTAAAACAGCCCCCCTAAATCCTAGTCCCACCAAATCCTATCCTACCCACCACTCACAGCTCGCCACCTCACCCCTTCCCCTCCAGGACCCTCTGCGCCGTCATCGACCGCCCCTCCCGCGCCCGTTCCCGGCCTCGCTCGCGTCTCCCCGGTGACCCCGCTCGCCCGCGGCCCCGCGCCCTCGCCTCCTTCGGCCTCGCCCTCGCCGCGACCGCGCTCCAGCACCGAACGTTGCTCACCTCTGTCGGCAGTGTGCGCCGCTCGATCCGGGCCGCCTCGTCTCTGTTGGCTCTAGTGCGTGCCTGTGGCAGATGCTCCCAGTCAAGCACATGTTGCTCACAGTCCGTGAGACCGTCCCAGATTCCAGACCGACCCGGGCCCTGTTCCCCAACGAGAACAACGACCCTAAGGACACCAACAAAACAAGTTCTCCTCGTCGATGGACCGGCGTGATGCCGAAGATCCTGACATCGGTCCAAGATCATCGTCGCGGGTCTTCATGGACACCAAGTTCGCCTTCCCGAGTTCCGACGCCACCGAAGGGAGCCCCAAGACCTAGAATTGAAGATCCGAAGAACGAACCCGGTGGCTTTTGCTGGACCATAAACAAGATCTACAAGGGAACGCCATGACTGAGACCCCGGACCCGAAGACCACTTGTGCGACAAGTACTCCTTCCCGGATGCGATGCTCGAGGACACGGACGGTAATGACACCAACCCAGAACGCCAAGTCCTTCATCCCGGACGCCAAGACCGGCTCGATGGCGCGGACCCGACAAGAGCTTCGCAACGACAAGCACGACACCGACCCGGGCGAGTCCGATGCCCCGACGCCAGACCAAGTGCTTCCTCCCGAAACGCCAAGATCTACTCCGCTATCCGAGAACGTTTCCGTCGAACCCTGAACCCCCGAGACCCGACCCCGAACCCCGGAACCCCAAGACCGCCGAACCCTAATGTGTGAACCTTTTCCCGAACCCTATTTTATAAATGCCATCTATATGAATTGTTGCATATAATTTTCTTGCATGCATACATTCATGTGGTTTGGGGGCCTTATGCCGATTCACCTAATAATTAAATATGGGGCCCATATGCGGGCAAATCTAGTCTCATATTGGCCTCATTTAAATTGGTGTAGCGAACCGGTGCTATCTCTTGCCATGTCAATACAACATTTAAAATGCGGGGTATCTAAACAACTTGAACCATATATTAATTGTCGGGACCCCGGTCCCACTTAATATGACCTAATCGCATCGCACCCTTGCCATGTCATGCATCATACATGCATCATGCCGATCTTTTGCCGTAGTATTAAATAGTGCATCCGGTGTTTATTCTAGTGTTTTGCTTCTTCGCGGATAAGGCCGTTGAGTTGATGCGAGTGTCGACCCGATCTTCGGTTGAACCCTTCGCCAATGTTTTCAGGCGAGCATCTCCCCCTTTCTACCTATCTTACTTTTATAGTATTTATTCCCTCCTGTTGATCTATTGCTATCTGTATTGCGTTGCTCTAGTTTTCGTACCCGTGATATCCCTTGCAGCCCTATATTGCCTTGGACACATCCTATTACCTGCTGTTTGGTAGATAGTTGGACTTGCGCGTCGTAGTCGCTTGCTCAAGTGCTGTTGCGTGTCGTCAAGTGCCTCAGTTGTTGGTGTATTGCCGCATGTTGATGTTGGAGATGGTCACGGCTTTACTTATCGTTCACTTTAATTCCTGTTTAACAACTAAAATTGAAGTAAGTAAGCAGAGGCATCGGTGGGTGATAGATAACATTTGGTTTCCGAACGCCCACTTGTGTCCCGTAGGACCCCGAGTACTTGATACCTGTTCCTTGATTTATCGCGCTATCCACATCCGGGAGGATTATGGGACCCCCCTGAGCTAGAGCTTGATTCAGTCTTATTTCTTGGGGCCACAAACTAGTTTGAGGTTTTATTTACTATCCTGTACCTATGCCATGCTACTGCTTTATTTACGATTGTGCGAGGAGCACACTGCATCTTGTAGGAATTGACCCGTTTACGGTGCATCGACAAGCCCAGTTTTGGGTTCCCGATGTACCGGCCCCACAAACCTCGGGTCCGTCTCAAGTCAGCTAACCGTTATGGTGTACTCAAGGGTGGCCTCAAATATTTCTGAATCCTGTGATTGCTTTGTCGTGAAGGCCTCGTTGGGTTTTGATTTGGTTTTTCCGAGGTTGATCGAGTGTGTTGCTATTTGTGCACCCGGCGGGTTAAAACTTTCAAAGCCGTGTCCGCGGTTATGGACGACTTGGAGCACGATTCTCGATCATAGACAAGCATAACTAAAGTAGTGCTATAAATTTGACTTTATAATGACTAGTAATCAGCTTCACTATAATGGAATGGCTAAATAATACTGCCCACAATTGCTTGTTTGGAGTGTCGCTTGCGGCCATTGTACATGACTAGTAAGTATGGCAACTACAACGGAATGGCTAAATAAAAGTACCAACAACTGCTGGGTTTTGGGTTATCTCATGCTAATTGAATCTGATTAGTAAGTGTCACAACTACAATGGAATGGTTAACTAAAAGTGCCCACTGCTTATTTTATCAGGATGATTATCTAAACCTGACTAGTAATGGCTGCAAGGAAAACTGAATAAGTAAAACTGCCAACGGTGTGAGTTCCTCGGTTGACTTCCTCGTTTGGTCTCGAGGGGGAAACACCAGGATGGGTTTGTTTGATGGTAGAATCAGGTTGGTTCCGAATAGGTCTTTATTATCCCTCTCTGATAGCCGACCGTTGTATCGAGTCTCTATAGGTTGTTTAGTGCATGCTGCGCTGCCGCTGCCGTCCACCATACCTATGTAGGCGAGGACCACCGAATTCTAGCCTCGCTGCATCTTGCCTCGATCTTGACGCTCCTCTTTTCCTTTGCCCTTGGTGGCACCCCTTTGTTTAAGCAGGTTTTGAGATCGACGTCGTTAGCGTGGTTACCCTTCCGCTGGGCAGGGTTATGGACGCCATTGGTTATTCTTCAGGGCTCTTAGCCCCATTTGCATCTTGTCCGTAGCTGGACGCACTATCGTTTTCAAGGTGATTTGGATCTTTGTATATTATATCTGTATTCTTGACTCGTTGAGTCGCTGTTGTATAAATCTCTGTTCTGTGGGTCCCATCGAGGACTGTTGTGTAATGTTATTACTTCGTTTCCACCCGCACGAAAGTGCCTGGTGGGCACCTTTGAATCGTTTCTATGCGGGTTTGGCGGGAATCGCTAAAACTTGCATAGGTTCGATTCTGAGGGTGTTACAGAGTGGTATCAGAGCTCAGCAGTTGCGATACCCCACAAGTCCAGCCTGTAGGATAACCTAGCTAACGGCCGAAGTAGAGTGTCAAAACTATTTTTGAAAATCGGTTGAATAGTTCTGATTAGGTCTGATTTTACTCCTTACCCTCTGCTGCTCTCCTCTCACCTCTGCGTGTTTTGAATCCGCTCTCTTCTCTCTCTTCGAGTCCAGGATTTCTCGTGGTTGGGTTCCATCGTACCTTCAGGGTTTCGCTTCCTCCTTTGGTAACGTTGTTGCTACATCTGGTCTTCATGCTATCCGAAGAATCCTTCGTCTGGTGGACCTCTCTTTGTTCCTTCTCGTGCCTTCCGGTGTTTTCCGACGCGACGGCATCATCTACGCCAGATCCGATGCAGAGTCTGCATCACTCCTTTGTTTCCGAACCTCGCTTGTCGAGATCTTCAGTCTGATTCCGAGAATGGTTGCACACTTTTCCACTGATTGTGCAGAGTAATAGTTTGGGTGCGTGATGGATTGGCCCCCATGCCGACTACCCTTTCTATTCGCTTTTGTACATTGAAGTGGATGAGAATGCATCGGTTCCCTCTTTCCATCGAAGCTAGAGGTGGCTTTATTTGTTGATACCTCTACCTTCGACCTTTTGTTCCCGGAGTGTTCTCTCGCCGATAATGGACAACGACCTACTGTTAGTGGTGTCACGAGGATCTACACGAAGCGAGAAGATGCAGATCACCGACCTTCTTTCCGGTACCATGAGGCGGATCTCGAGGGCGAGATCCATTGTTAGTGGTGTCGAATTGTGGCATCCCGTAAAACCACTACTAGAAAATCGCGTTGTTTTGTGCATTGCATCGCCATCATCTTGCATTGTTTGTCTGCATTATTTCGAAAAGCCTAGTTCTGTTTGTACAAACACACCTCTTTATTTTTAAAGGCGAAACCCCGATCGTAGTGGATATTTTATTTCCCTAAAAACTTTTTGCAAAATGGCCTTGTTTTAAAATAAACAACACCAAAATAAACACACATTCTAAAACAGCCCCCCTAAATCCTAGTCCCACCAAATCCTATCCTACCCACCACTCACAGCTCGCCACCTCACCCCTTCCCCTTTTTCCTACCCACTCTGCCACCTCATCGATCCATGCCTTTTTCCCCTCTCCTTTTCTCACCCACAGCCTCTCTACCCTCCCTCTCTGCAGCCGGGCCCCACCCTCTCTGGTCCCACCCACCGTTAGCCACCTCCCCAGATCCCACCCACCGACACACACACACCCCGCGGGCCCCACCCCACCTGTCCCCACCCGGCAGCCCCACCCGCTAGCCCCCCTCGCGGTCAAACCCCCAACCTGACCGCCCCGGCCCCACTCTCCTCACCCCCACCTGGCCCACCACCACGCGTCCCAGCCCCCCACGCACGCGACGCCCCCGCCTCCTTCATCTCTCTCCCACCCCGCCACCGACGCTCTTCCCTTCTCCACCTCCGGCGCCGGCCTCACCTTCCTCTCCTCTCCTCCCAGCCCATCCCCCGAAGCCGTCTGACTCATGCCCGGACGTTCCTCCGCCCTGCGCCCTCTGCGCCTCCCGCCCACCGTCGCCGCTGCACGCCGCCCGCCGTCGGGCCTCCACCTCCCATGACGCTCCCGCCGCTTCGCCACTCTCCGTCCGCTCAAGCGTGACCTCAGCAGCCGTCCTCCTCCGCTGCCCTGCAGTCCCGCCCGTCTGAACCCCGGCCCTCTCGCCTTCCCCATCACCGCAGCCGCCGCCCGAGCCCACGAGGCCCCTCTCTCGCGTTCGCGCCGCTGCCGACCGCGCCTCCCCGGCCTCTGCAAGCCGTCGTGCTCCCTCCTTCTCCTCCAGGACCCTCTGCGCCGTCATTGACCGCCCCTCCCGCGCCCGTCCCCGACCTCGCTCGCGTCTCCCCGGTGGCCCCGCTCGCCCGCGGCCCCGCGCCCTCGCCTCCTTCGGCCTCGCCCTCTCCGCGACCGCGCTCCAGCACCGAACGTTGCTCACCTCTGTCGGCAGTGTGCGCCGCTCGATCCGGGCCGCTGCCTCGTTGGCTCTAGTGCGTGCACTGGCGAATGCTCCCGAAGCACATGTTGCTCACAGTCCGTGAGACCGTCCCAGATTCCAGACCGACCCAGGCCCTGTTCCCCAACGAAAACAACGACCCTAAGGACACCAACAAAACAAGTTCTCCTCGTCGATGGACCGGCGTGATGCCGAAGATCCTGACATCGGTCCAAGATCATCGTCGCGGGTCTTCATGGATGTAGCATCCCAGTTGTCTAACTCCTGTAATGCTACATGTCATAATAATAAATGGGCCACTTCCAACATATAATTGTTGCATCATCATCATATCATGCTCATGTCATCATGTCCCCTTGCATTTGAGCATCATATAAAACCCTTTTCCTGTTTGGTTCTTATCTCATGTGCATGATTAATTGTAGTTGCCTCTTGATATTGTATTTGGTTCTTAATAAATTGTTAAATGCCCAAGTTGAGTTGGGGGCATCTCTCTTTTTGACTCCACCACCTTATCTTTCACCACCTTATAATTCCACCATCCAATAATATGGGCTTGGCATTTTATTGACTTATCTCCAGCCATGTTGTTGGTTGGATCCAACCATAACCTTTGCTTGGCCTTGGCCACCTATTGGGAATGCATATGGATAATGCCATGATTATAATATTGTTTTCACAAGGATAACTTGGCATTAACTATTTTTGCATGGGCCATGCAAGTTACACCTTTTCCACTATTTGGTTTTTGCTTGCTTTTAAGTGGAGCACCTTTCCTTTTGCTTATCTGGTTTGGGCTTGTAGTTTCTTCATCAAAACCATCTCCCTCTCTTCTTCCCTTCAGCTAAACCCCATGCCCCATGCACATACATGTGCTTATGTGGCATGCTCAACACCAACCCACCCTTCTCCCCACCTTTTTCTTTGATCTTGTTGGATCATGCATGTACCATAGAAACCTCCATCATCATGCTCATCTCCCTCTCCCTTTGTTGAGGTTTAATTGAAGCATGCTTGATCTAGTTAACCCCACCTCCATCCATCTTCCCCTCCCCATCTACCCTAATCCTCCCTTACACCTAAAACCCTAAGCTAAACCCAAACCCCATTCTAGCTAAACCTAAACCCCACCTAGTCTAAGCAAAACACAAAGTGCTCACCCCTCTTAACCAAAACCCTATAGTCACCCATGCCATCTCCCTCTCCCTAGCTATAAAGCCTAGACTACACCCCCATCTTGCCATGCTCCTTCTTTTTCTCTACCTGCCCCACGCTCTACCAAGGACCCTCCCCTAGCTATCTAAACCCTAGCCCGACCCATGCCCCCTCTCTCTCCTAACCTAGCTCCAAACCTTAGCTACCCGAGGCTACCACCTTTTCCCTCTCTTGCTCTCTCTCTGCCCTAGGGGCCCAAACAACCAACCCGACTCGGCCTCCCTACCACCTGCAGCCTCCTGTCCCATTTCTCTCTCTCGCTCACGTTTCGCCCTTAGTTCCCAAGGCTGGTTAAGCAAGCAGCAGCACCACGGCCGTCCCCCCTCCCCCACGCCACCTCCTCTCCCCTCTCTCGTTCTTATCCGAAACTCTTCGCCCCCAGCCTCCCCAGATCCTCTCTTCCTCTTTTCCTCCTTCCCCTTCCCCAGATCAGCCATGCCCCGACCCTCTAAACCCTAGCAACGGCGCCCCCCAGCACCCCTACGCTCCAGAGCTTCCCGAGGCGCGCCAAGAGTACCAGGAGATCCCCCTTCCTCCACTGCTTCGCCGTGACGCGCCGGGACCCGCTGTACCTCGCCGGAGGAACCCCCGCCGCCGCCGTGCCCACGAGTGCCAGGACGTTCCCGCCGCCAGCCTCGCCAGTGATCACCGTCCTCGCCGGCCGAATCGACCTCGCCGGCAAGCTCCTGGTGAGACCCTCTCCTCCCCAGACATGCCCCTCTGCCCCCTAGCGCAACGCAGCTCCGGCGCCGCCGTCGAACACTCCGCGCGCGCGCCGCGCGTCGCGCGCCGGCGACAGCAGCGCGGCAGCAGTCGATCTGCTCAAATTCAGAGCCATGCCCCGCACGCCACAGGCCGCCTCCGCGCTAGCATCCTGCATCAAAGTTGTAGGCCCCGCTATCGTCGACGTTTTTCGTTTTGGAGCCGTGTGGTTTAGACCAGCAGCGGCGTCGCCATCGACGGCCAAAGGTTCGGCCAGCGCCAACGCCGCCACGCCACGCCGTCCGGCAGCGCGGTCGTTTAGCGTTATGTCCTTCGCGTTTTCCGCCTCACGCCGATCACCAGCCCCACCGCCGTCTGTGGGAAAACTTGCAAAGGCTCCCGGACATCAAGGCGTATCAACCCGGTCCATCTCGATGCCACAGCCGCGCCTCGTTCTAAGCTGCTGCGTGTTCTTTTCGTAAATAGCCCCCCGCCTTTTGGTTCACTAACCCGCATCCTTCGGTCCTCTGCTGTGTCTCGGTACTTTTCTAAAAGGGTCCGATGTTTTGGTTAATCAACCCATGTCCGGTTGTCCCAGCACTGGCGTGTGGGCCAAGAACCCCAGCCCCACTTGTCATCGACTCAGAATGAGTATGAAGAGTAGAAAACGATTCTGTAGCTGTTTAAATTTCAAATCTGTTTAATAAAATTCAAAATTCAAATCTAATTGATTTTTAATAACTTTGTCATACTAAAACCAAATTGGGCAAATAATATATGTTTCTGATTCAGAAAAATGCCAGAATTCAAATATGCCATCTATTTTGACATTTGCATAAGTAAAATTCCAAGTTTAGTTTAATTACACCAAATGCCACTAGAACTTAATAATTTAATAACTTTTGTTTTACAACTCCAAATTAAGCAAATGATGAGTCTAAATTGATCATTTCGACGAGACCTTTCTGTTTATGCTATCCATGACTTCAATTGCAGCATGCATCATATAAATATATATTGAACAACAACTGTTATGGCAATGAAATGTGACTAAAACCACTTAATTGTTATTTTCTTGTCCACCACACCTCACCATGCCATGCTACTTTACTTGCCATGTAAATTGTGCATCATTCATCATGGCATGATTGTTTGCTTGACGACCTTATTCATATGCTTGTGCTCTATATTCATGTTGGCCTTGTTTGTTTGGTTTTTCGGATAGACACCGAAAGGTTGTATCAAGAGAACCAGAGCACTACCTGTAACCGTCCTTTGCTTCAATAGAGATACCAGCAAGCACTTCCACATGCTTGCATACATACAAGATACCTATTGCCTCTATCTTATTCTTGCATCATTGAGTCGCGATTGCATTAAATTGAATCCCAAGTATGCATAGCCTTTACTTTTATACCCCACCAAGCTTGTTTCCTCCATCCCATGAGCCACTACTATAGGAGTTGTTTGAGCCATGCGAGTCGTAGAACAGCATGTGTAGGGTTTGTGAGAGTCTGATGAATAATGAGGTACCTAAACAACTTAACCTGAGTAGTTCTGGGATAACTAAAGAAAGTGGCACCGGTGAGCAACATCTGCTATTTGGTTCTTCCTGCTCACTTGTGTCCCGTAAGACCCCGAGTACTTGATTCCTGTTCCTTGATTTATCGCGCTATCCACATCCGGGAGGTATATGGGACCCCCCTGGGCCAGAGCTTGATTCCGTCTTATTTCTTGGGGCCACAAACTAGTTTGAGGTTTTATTTACGATCCTGTACTTATGCCATGCTACTTTCTGTATTTAAATTGTGCGAGGAGCACACTGTACTGTTTAGGTAATCGGAATGTTTACGCGGTATCGACAAGCCCAGCCACACTTTCGGGTTCCCAGTTGCTTACAGCCATAGTCGCAACCTTGAGTCCGTCTCGGAGTCAGCTATCTCCGTTGCGGGATCTACTTGAGGGGTGGCCCCCTGAAATATTTCTGAATCTTGTGAATGTTCAGTCGTGAAAGCCTCGTTGGGTTTTGATTTGGTTTTTCCGAGGTTGATCGAGCGTGTGTTGCTATTGGTGCACCCCGGCCGGGTAAAACTTTCTGAAAGCCGTGTCCGCGGATATGGACGACTTGGAGCACAGTTTCTTGATCATAGACAAGCATAACTAAAGTACCGCTTTTAATCTGACTAAAGTAACTTGACTAGTAAATAGTGCAATACTCATGGAATGGTTAATAAAATTGCCAACGGATGGGGGTTGTTCGCTTCCTGTTGGTAGCGGGGAGGAGGATGGATCGGATGAGATTACCATTATAAACTGATGTAATTCACGGACATCCGGCTATCATTGGTTAGGCGGATGGTTAGCGCATATCTGTAGAATTGCTAGGGTTTATCTTTCGCTGCTATTGCGTCACCCCAGGTTGTGTCCCCTTTAGAGGCATTAAGTCTTGCTGAGTACCCTTAGGGTCTCACACGATAAATTCTTGATTCAAATGAACAGGTACCTTCTCAGGACGGATACTGGGTGGAAGAAGCCGAAGATGTGGGCAACGATCGTTCGGTGTAGAGATTCCGGGAACGGGGATCCGTGAGACCTGTAGTTGGGATGTGCTTATTTTCTCTGGCATCTTATGCCGATTTGCTTCTTATCCATACTCGGATCTTGATTGCCGCTTCCGCATGATACTCTGATGTGTGTTGTATGAGGAGTTATCCTAAAATATAGATTTATCCAGGTCATTTGAATCTTGCCGTATGGCGTTGGTATATTTCCTTTCTTTCTAGATGGTGTGGCTCTGATGTACTCTTGTATGGTGGCTTGCGTACATACCCACTTGTGTACGTAGTTGATCCCTTCGCCTGCCGACTACGCCCGTCTGACAGTCCGTTGAGAGGGTAGTGGTTGGGACGTCTGAAAGGACTACCGGTGAGTGGCTTTTGGGGCCCCACCGTACTATTTCAACCACTATCACTCATCCAGGCTTGTATCTAGGGCGTAGTTCACCGAGGTAGTTACAATTGGTATCGAGCCATCCGACCTTGAGGTTTCACCAAACGGTCGTTGTCAGTCTAGCAAATATTTTAGTAGTTATGTATATAGGGAAAAACAAAACGCGAGAGTAGGACTGCTTCCACTTTTTCTTCTTACCCTCCCACCCTTTTACGGTAAGGAAGTGCAACGTTTTCAATTCTCTTCTCAAAGTTCAAACTAGGATTCACGTGTTCTGGGTTTCCGTAGTACCATAGGTTGTGTGTGTGTGTGTGTGTGTAATCCCTTGGCTATCTGTTGCATCCAAGTTGTTATCTTATTTGCCTTTGGTTATCAACTGTTGGTACATTCCATACCGACAGGCTTTTGTGAACCGACGCAATCTATCTTCCTCTTTGAATCCGACGCTATCTTGTTTGGGGTGTTCGTTTCCGTAGTTATCAATCTTTAGGTTTCGTCGTGAGAAGAAGGGGTTAGGATATGTGTTCCACTTGTTCATGTGCGGAGTAATGATTTGAGTGCGGGATGGAGTCACGACCATACCACTACTTGTATCATTCGCTTTTGTATATTGAATTGGTAGAGTCACTAATCTTGATTCGTTAAGTAATTTTGCGCATCTATTGGTATTTTAATGCCGAAATTTGTGGAAAATTTTTCTTGGATATATTTGTGTACCACACTCCTTTTCAGTCGTGTGCGATATGCTTAATATCTTTGAGGTGCTATGAACTTTGTTGATATTTTTATATCATCTCAGTAAATTGTATCCTTTAATCTTGGTTAATTCCATCTTGGTACTATTTTGGATTATTATCATCTTCCATTATAATCTTGACTTGAGTTTTATATCAATGACGGATGGCTCCCCCACGGATGAAGAGGACATCCCTCGGGCCCGGGCTCACTGTCAAGCATAGCTAATGCTTTGGCGGCAATGCAAGAGAACCAACAGCCGAGGAGGCGTCGGAAGGAATGAGTTCGCTCCACTTCCTCCACCTCCCAAGCGTGGTGACATCAAGAGCTTCCTCAAGTTCAACCCTCGGGAGTTTGATGTGTCGACGACCTCTTGGCGGATGATTGGGCTGCGAGATCTCAAGGTTGCTCGAGACTGGATGTTCCGAGCAGGAGTGGGTCAAGTGTGCTACCCACCTTCTCAAGGGAGATGCACTCTATGGTGGGAAAACTACTTGAAGGCAAGTCGACTGGGTTCCACCAACTTGGGAGAGGTTCACTGCAGCTTTCAAACAGTTTCTCGTGAGATTGTGATGGAAAGGATGAAGGAGGCTTTCCTCAACTCAGCGAGGGAATGATAACGCGTCAACACCTATCGGGAACTTTATGAACCTGTCTCGCTATGGTGGTGATGAGGTATCGATGACAAGAAAAGCGAGAAAAGATTCAGGCAAGGGCTCAATGCGTCGATCAAGTATGCAATCACGCATGCAAGACCGGCAACCTTCCTGGAACTACAGCACACAGCACTGCAAGAGGAGGCAAGTAGGCAAATGTTCGAGGAGCCCAAGAAACATAACAGGGATGCATCAAGCTCTGCAGTTATGGCAGCTCCTTCTAAGCGGCGTGTCTAGGTTCCTAACACCCCACCGTCGCTCCTGGCTCCACCAAGACCTGCGAGTTTCACGTCAAGGCCACCAAACTTCACCACTGCGGCTCCCAGGGGCTACAACAACCCACCTGGGCGCTGGCGGAGTCCTGGCTACTCGCTCACGTCCTCACGGTGCTTGTTACATGTGGAGATCATGGACATCCAAGCTGGGCGCCCAATGAAGAACAAAGCTCTCCCTCAACCCCGCCAAGATCGCATCAAGCTCTCCTTGGTTCGTGCACCACCGCCTCGGGCTCTCAACATCAACACTAAGCCGGGTCTGCGGTCGTGCTAACCGCGTCAACGCCTCTCAAGCCGAGCTACTTTGGAGTTGTAATGGGTATGCTTTCGATTAACTCGGTCCTGCGAGTTCTCTTTGATTACGGTGCATCGCATTCATTTGTGACTCACAAGTTCGCAAGTGAGAATGGGTTAGCATTGGATCCTCTTCAAAAGAAGTTAATGGTTCTTTCTCCTGGAGCAAATATGATGGCAACTAAGATCACCATGGGAATCAAGTCGAGATTGGTGGTTCTTCATTCTTGGCTTCTTTGATTGTTCAGGCAACTCGACATTGATGTCATCACAGGCATGGATTGGTTGACAGCAAATGCAATGTGATCGATTGTCTTTGAGCTCAGTGTCTCTGAAGATTCCTGAAGGCCATCTAGTCTTTTCTCCAAGTCTGACTCCTGCTGTCCAGCTCTATTCCTTGGCTGCTCTGAATAATGATGCTATGGAAGCTATTCAGGGTGTACCAGTGGTCTGTGAGTTCCCAGATGTTTTCCCTGAAGAGTTACCAGGTATGCCTCCGGATCGCGAGGTTGAATTCGTGATTGAGCTTGAACCTGGAACGGCTCCTATCTCCAAGAGGCCATATAAAATGGGTCCTTCTGAGTTGGCTGAACTCAAACGACAACTTGATGAACAAGAGAAATTGGGTTTCATTCAACACAGCACTTCTTCTTGGGGTAGCCCAACAATCTTCGTGAAGAAGCGTGACAGGACCGATAGGCTATGTGTTGACTACCGGGCTCTAAATGCTAAAACCATCAAGAACAAATATCCTCTTCTTCGGATAAATGATCTATTTGATCACCGGCGAGGCTGTGGTGTTCTCTAAGCTGGACTTGAGAAGTGGTTATCACCAAATCAAAATTCGCAAAGAGGATGTGCCCAAAACAGCTTTCACCACTCGCTATGGCTGTATGAGTACACGGTCATGTCTTTCGCCTCACCAACGCACTGCTACCTTCTCGAGGTGATGAACTCCGTTTCATGGAGTACTGGACAAGTTCATGGTGGTATATCTGGATGACATTACGGTCTATTCCAAGTCCAAGGAGGAGCATGAAGAGCACTGCGGTGTGTCTGAACAAGCTTCGTGAGAACCGCTTGTATGCAAAGTTCTCCAAGTGTGAGTTACGGTTGCTGAAGTAACATATGGGACATGTCATCTCGCCAAGGGCATTGCATCAACCGAAACCGTGAAGACAATAGTTGAATGGCTTCCTCCTGTGAATGTCAAGGAAGTGCGGAGTTTTCTCGCTTGGCTAGCTATTGCCGTCGTTTTGTTCGAACTTCTCAAAGATAGCAAAGCCTCTTACCGACCTCCTCAAGAAAGGCAAGAAGTACTGTGGACTCACCTTGTCAAGAAAGTTTCGAGACACTCAAGAGAAGCTCACTTCCACACCAGTCTTGGTTCCTCCAGATACATCCAAGCCTTTCCGTGTCTTCTGCGATGCCTCTTTACAAGGATTGGGTGCAGTCCTTATGCAAGAGAGACAGTGGTTGCTTATGCCTCTCGTCGCTTGAAGACGCATGAGGTCAACTATCCCACACATGACCTTGAGCTAGCAAAGATTGTCTTTGCCTTGAAGCTATGGAGGCACTACTTGCTTGGGAACCGCTGTGAGATCTTCTCGGACCACAAGAGTTTGAAGTACATCTTCACTCAAATGATCTCAATCTTGAAAGGAGATGGATTGAAGCCATCAATGACTTTGATGTGACCATCAACTACACTCCAGGCAAAGCAAATGTCATGGCAGATGCGCTTAGCCGTAAAGCTTATGTCAACAACCTCATGGTAGAAGAGCGTGACCTCTCTTGTGCGAGGAATTCCGTCCGAACACGAAATTGTGGAACAAGGGCATCTCCTGAACCTTCTGGCTACTCCTCTCTTGGAAGAACAGATTCGCTCTCGTCAGCTTGGTGATCCGCACACTAAAAAGCTTATCGCTAAGCTTGACCTCCCGAAGTATGAGTCCTTTCATGTTGATGATCAAGGCACGCTCTTCTTTGAACACCGGATGTTTGTTCCAAACTACCCGGGTCTGAGAGACCAAGTTCTCAAGGAGGCACATGACTCGGTTCTTTCTATCCATCCTGGCAGCACAAAGATGTACATGGACTTGAAAACACAATACTGGTGGCACAGGTTGAAAAGGTATTGTGCCAAGTACGTCTCGAATGTGATGTCTGCAGAGTCAAGGCTGTTCATCGAAACCATTTGGTCTTCTACAGCCATTGAAACCTCCGGAATGGAAATGGGAGAAAGTAGAGATGGACTTCATCACGGTTTTCCTAGGTCAGAAGGGCAACAATGCAATCTTTGTTGTCATCGGGGCTTTCTAAAGTGGCACACTTCTTTCGATCAAAGAAACAATTTACGGAATTCAGTTGGTGAGCTCTATATCAACAGGATTGTCTCTTTGTATGGGGTTCCACTTGAAATCAGTTCGCACCGTGGGAGCATCTTCACCTCAAAGTTCGGGAGAGTTTCCAAAAGCTTTGGGAACGGTTGAACTTCAAGATTGCTTACCACCCTCGATCAAGGACAAGTGGAGCGGATCAATCAGATCCTGGAGGATATGCTTAGAGCTTGCGTCATCTCTTTTGGCATGAAGTGGGAAGAATGCCTTCCATATGCTGAATTCTCCTACAACAACAGCTTCCAGAAGAGTCTGAAGATGGCACCATTCGAGGCTCTCTATGGTCGCAAGTGCAGAACTCCGATTGGTTGGTCAGGTGCAGGAGAAAGAATCTGGTTTGGCCCGACATTGTGACTCGAGCGGAGGAGAAGGTGCATATCATTCGGAGAACGAAGATTGCTCAAAGCCGTCAGAAGAGCAACTATGACAGGAAGCACACAGATATGGTATATGCCCCTGGTGATCTCGTCTACCTTCGTGTCACTCCCATGAGAGGAACCCACCGCTTCGGTATCAAAGGAAAATTGGCTCCTAGATACATCGGTCCTTTCAAGATACGTGGTAGAAGAGGAGAAGTTGCTTATGCACTAGAGCTTCCGAAAAAACTCAAAGTCCATGATGTTTTCCATATCTCTCAGCTCAAGAAGTGCTTCAAAGACCCCGGCAAGACCGTGGATCATGAGCTAATCGACCTCCAAGAAGATCTCTCTTATCGAGAACCCCACCAAAATCCTTGAGACCATGAGCGTGGGACTCGCAACAAGTCCATCAAGTTTTGCAAGGTGCAGTGGTCACACCATTCTGTTGATGAAGCAACATGGGAGCGTGAAGATGAACTCCGTGCCAACCATCCTTCTCTCTTTGTGTCTTCTTCTTCTTCTTCCTAGAATCTCGGGGCGAGATTCCTGTTTAGTGGGGGAGAGTTGTAGCATCCCAGTTGTCTAACTCCTGTAATGCTACATGTCATAATAATAAATGGGCCACTTCCAACATATAATTGTTGCATCATCATCATATCATGCTCATGTCATCATGTCCCCTTGCATTTGAGCATCATATAAAACCCTTTTCCTGTTTGGTTCTTATCTCATGTGCATGATTAATTGTAGTTGCCTCTTGATATTGTATTTGGTTCTTAATAAATTGTTAAATGCCCAAGTTGAGTTGGGGGCATCTCTCTTTTTGACTCCACCACCTTATCTTTCACCACCTTATAATTCCACCATCCAATAATATGGGCTTGGCATTTTATTGACTTATCTCCAGCCATGTTGTTGGTTGGATCCAACCATAACCTTTGCTTGGCCTTGGCCACCTATTGGGAATGCATATGGATAATGCCATGATTATAATATTGTTTTCACAAGGATAACTTGGCATTAACTATTTTGCATGGGCCATGCAAGTTACACCTTTTCCACTATTTGGTTTTTGCTTGCTTTTAAGTGGAGCACCTTTCCTTTTGCTTATCTGGTTTGGGCTTGTAGTTTCTTCATCAAAACCATCTCTTCTTCCCTTCAGCTAAACCCCATGCCCCATGTACATACATGTGCTTATGTGGCATGCTCAACACCAACCCACCCTTCTCCCCACCTTTTTCTTTGATCTTGTTGGATCATGCATGTACCATAGAAACCTCCATCATCATGCTCATCTCCCTCTCCCTTTGTTGAGGTTTAATTGAAGCATGCTTGATCTAGTTAACCCCACCTCCATCCATCTTCCCCTCCCCATCTACCCTAATCCTCCCTTACACCTAAAACCCTAAGCTAAACCCAAACCCCATTCTAGCTAAACCTAAACCCCACCTAGTCTAAGCAAAACACAAAGTGCTCACCCCTCTTAACCAAAACCCTATAGTCACCCATGCCATCTCCCTCTCCCTAGCTATAAAGCCTAGACTACACCCCCATCTTGCCATGCTCCTTCTTTTTCTCTACCTGCCCCACGCTCTACCAAGGACCCTCCCCTAGCTATCTAAACCCTAGCCCGACCCATGCCCCCTCTCTCTCCTAACCTAGCTCCAAACCTTAGCTACCCGAGGCTACCACCTTTTCCCTCTCTTGCTCTCTCTCTCTCTGCCCTAGGGGCCCCAAATTAACCAACCCGACCTGCCCTACCCCACCTGCAGCCTCCCTGTCCCTGTTTCTCTTCTCTCTCTCGCTCACGTGCTCTGCCCCTTAGTTCCCTCGCGTGGCCGGTTAAAGCAGCAGCAGCAACACGGCCGTACCCCCTCCCCCACGCCACCTCCTCTCCCCTCTCTCGTTCTTATCCGAAACTCTTCGCCCCACCTCCCAGATCCTCTCTTCCTCTTTTCCTCCTTCCCTTCCCCGATCAGCCATGCCCGACCCTCTAAACCCTAGCACGGCGCCCCCAGACCCCCTCGCTCGAGCTTCCCGAGCGCCAAGAGTACCAGATCCCTTCCTCCTTTGCCGTGTGGCCTTGAACCAGCTGTACCTCGCGGAGGAACCCCCGCCGCCGTGCCCACGAGTGCAGGCGTTCCGCCGCCAGCGCCAAGGATCACCGTCCTCGCCGAATCGACCTCGGCCAAGCTCCTGTGAGACCCTCTCCCCGACATGCCCTTCGCCCTAGCGCAACGCAGCCTCCGTGCCGTCGTCGAACACTCCAGCAGCTGCGCAGCGATGCCGGCGGCGGCGGCGTGGCGATTGATCTGCTCAAATTTAGAGCCATGCCCGCCGCCCGCGAGCGCTTAGCATCCTGCATCAAAGTTGTAGGCCCGCTTATCGTGGGCGTTTTCGTTTTGGCCGTGTGGTTTAGACCAAGGCGTCGCCATCGGCGGCCAAAGGTTCGGCGGCGCGCCAGCCGCCAGCCGCTGCCGTCCGACAGCGTGGTCGTTTAGCGTTTATGTCGCCAGCGTTTTTCCCGCCTCACGCGCCCATGATCCACCCGCCAGCCTTGTCCGTGGAAAACTTGCAAAAGGCTCCTTGGCGTATCAACAACCCGCGGTCCATCCTGATGCCACTGTCAGCCGCGCCTGTTGCTTAAGCTGCGTCTGCGTGTTCTTTTATAAATATCCCCTGCCCTTTTTGGTTCACCAACCCAGTCCCTTCGGTCCCTCCGGTGTCTCGGTACTTTTCTAAAAGGGTCCGATGTTTTGGTTAATCAACCCAGCGGTCCGGTTTGTCCCAGAGCATGGTGTGGGCCGAAGAACCCCTGGCCCACTTGTCATCGACTCAGAATGAGTATGAAGAGTAGAAAAGCGATTCAGAGGCTGTTTAAATTTCAAATCTGTTTAATAAAATTCAAAATTCAAATCTAATTGATTTTAATAACTTTGTCATACTAAAACCAAATTGGGCAAATAATATATGTTTGATTCAGAAAAATGCCAGAATTCAAATATTCCATCTATTTTGACATTTGCATAAGTAAAATTCCAAGTTTAGTTTAATTACACCAAATGCCACTAGAATTTAATAATTTAATAACTTTTGTTTTACAATTCCAAATTAAGCAAATGATGAGTCTAAATTGATCAGCTCGACGAGACCTTTCTGTTTATGCTATCCATGACTTCAATTGCAGCATGCATCATATAAATATATATTGAACAACAACTGTTATGGCAATGAAATGTGACTAAAACCACTTAATTGTTATTTTCTTGTCCACCACACCTCACCATGCCATGCTACTTTACTTGCCATGTAAATTGTGCATCATTCATCATGGCATGATTGTTTGTAGCCTTTACCTTATTCATATGCTTGTGCTCTATATTCATGTTGGCCTTGTTTGTTTGGTTTTTCTCGGATAGACACTGAGCAGGGGCTGTATCAAGAGAACCAGGAGCACTACCCAGAACCGTCCTTTGCTTCAATAGAGATACCAGGCAAGCACTTCCACATGCTTGCATACATACAGTACCTATTGCCTCTATCTTATTCTTGCATCATTGAGTCGCGATTGCATTAAATTGAATCCCAAGTATGCATAGCCTTTACTTTTATACCCCACCAAGCTTGTTTCCTCCATCCCATGAGCCACTACTATAGGAGTTGTTTGAGCCATGCGAGTCGTAGAACAGCATGTGTAGGGTTTGTGAGTCGATGAATAATGAGGTACCTAAACAACTTAACTTTGAGTAGTTCTGGGATAACTAAAGAAAGTGGCACCGTGAGCAACATCTGCTATTTGGTTCTTCTGCTCACTTGTGTCCGTAAGACCCAGTACTTGATTCTGTTCCTTGATTTATCGCTATCCACATCCGGAGGTATATGGGACCCCCAGGCGAGCTTGATTCCGTCTTATTTCTTGGGGCCACAAACTAGTTTGAGGTTTTATTTACGATCTGTACTTATGCCATGCTACTTTCGTATTTAAATTGTGCGAGGAGCACACTGTCTTTTAGGTAATCGGAATGTTTACGCGGTATCGACAAGCCCAGCCACACTTCGGGTTCCCGATCGCTCTGACCATTGTCGCAACCTTGAGTCCGTCTCGAGTCGACTATCTCCGTTCGGGATCTACTTGAGGGTGGCCCCTGAAATATTCTGAATCTTGTGAATGTTCACCGTGAAAGCCTCGTTGGGTTTTGATTTGGTTTTCGAGGTTGATCGAGCGTGTGTTGCTATTGGTGCACCCGGGTAAAACTTTCTCGGCCGTGTCGCGGATATGGACGACTTGGAGCACAGTTTCTTGATCATAGACAAGCATAACTAAAGTACCGCTTTTAATCTGACTAAAGTAACTTGACTAGTAAATAGTGCAATACTCATGGAATGGTTAATAAAATTGCCAACGGATGGGGGTTGTTCGTCCGCTTCCCTGTTGGTAAGCAGGGAGGAGGATGGATCGGATGAGATTACCATTATAACTGCTGTACTTAATTCACGGACATCCGGCTATCATTGGTTAGGCGGATGGTTAGCGCATATCTGTAGAATTGCTAGGGTTTATCTTTCGCTGCTATTGCGTCACCTCAGGTTGTGTCCCCTTTAGAGGCATTAAGTCTTGCTGAGTACCCTTAGGGTCTCACACGATAAATTCTTGATTCAGATGAACATGTACCTTCTTAGGACGGATACTGGGTGGAAGAAGCCGAAGATGTGGGCAACGATCGTTCGGTGTAGAGATTCCAGGAACGGGGATCCGTGAGACCTGTAGTTGGGATGTGCTTATTTTCTCTGGCATCTTATGCCGATTTGCTTCTTATCCGTACTCGGATCTTGATTGCCGCTTCCGCATGATACTCTGATGTGTGTTGTATGAGGAGTTATCCTAAAATATAGATTTATCCAGGTCATTTGAATCTTGCCGTATGGCGTTGGTATATTTCCTTTCTTTCTAGATGGTGTGGCTCTGATGTACTCTTGTATGGTGGCTTGCGTACATACCCACTTGTGTACGTAGTTGATCCTTCGCTGCCGACTCACGCCCGTCTGACAGTCCCGTTGAGAGGGTAGTGGTTGGGACGTCTGAAAGGACTACCAGTGAGTGGCTTTTGGGGCCCCACCGTACTATTTCAACCACTATCACTCATCCAGGCTTGTATCTAGGAGCGTAGTTCACCGAGGTAGTTACAATGGACACCAAGTTCGCCTTCCCGAGTTCCGACGCCACCGAAGGGAGCCCCAAGACCTAGAATTGAAGATCCGAGAACGAACCCGGTGGCTTTTGCTGGACCATCAACAAGATCTACAAGGGAAGGCCATGACTGAGACCCCGGACCCGAAGACCACTTGTGCGACAAGTACTCCTTCCCGGATGCGATGCTCGAGGACACAGACGGTAATGACACCAACCCAGAACGCCAAGTCCTTCATCCCGGACGCCAAGACCGGCTCGATGGCGCGGACCCGACAAGAGCTTCGCAACGACAAGCACGACACCGACCCGGGCGAGTCCGATGCCCCGACGCCAGACCAAGTGCTTCCTCCCGGAACGCCAAGATCTACTCCGCTATCCGAGAACGTTTCCGTCGAACCCTGAACCCCCGAGACCCGACCCCGAACCCCGGAACCCCAAGACCGCCGAACCCTAATGTGTGAACCTTTTCCCGAACCCTATTTTATAAATGCCATCTATATGAATTGTTGCATATAATTGTCTTGCATGCATACATTCATGTGGTTTGGGGGCCTTATGCCGATTCACCTAATAATTAAATATGGGGCCCATATGCGGGCAAATCTAGTCTCATATTGGCCTCATTTAAATTGGTGTAGCGAACCGGTGCTATCTCTTGCCATGTCAATACAACATTTAAAATGCGGGGTATCTAAACAACTTGAACCATATATTAATTGTCGGGACCCCGGTACCACTTAATATAACCTAATCGCATCGCACCCTTGCCATGTCATGCATCATACATGCATCATGCCGATCTTTTGCCGTAGTATTAAATAGTGCATCCGGTGTTTATTCTAGTGTTTTGCTTCTTCGCGGATAAGGCCGTTGAGTTGATGCGAGTGTCGACCCGATCTTCGGTTGAACCCTTCGCCAATGTTTTCAGGCGAGCATCTCCCCCTTTCTACCTATCTTACTTTTATAGTATTTATTCCCTCCTGTTGATCTATTTCTATTTGTGTTGCGTTGCTCTAGTTTTCGTACCCGTGATATCCCTTGCAGCCCTATATTGCCTTGGACACATCCTATTACCTGCTGTTTGGTAGATAGTTGGACTTGCGCGTCGTAGTCGCTTGCTCAAGTGCTGTTGCGTGTCGTCAAGTGCCTCAGTTGTTGGTGTATTGCCGCATGTTGATGTTGGAGATGGTCACGGCTTTACTTATCGTTCACTTTAATTCCTGTTTAACAACTAAAATTGAAGTAAGTGGCGAGGCATCGGTGGGTGATAGATAACATTTGGTTTCGAACGCCCACTTGTGTCCGTAGGACCCCGAGTACTTGATACTGTTCCTTGATTTATCGCTATCCACATCCGGAGGATTATGGGACCCCCAGCGAGCTTGATTCAGTCTTATTTCTTGGGGACACAAACTAGTTTGAGGTTTTATTTACTATCCCTGCCTATGCCATGCTCGCTTTATTTACGATTGTGCGAGAGCACCACTGTCTTGTTAGGAATTGTGACCGTTTACGCGGTATCGACAAGCCCAGTTTGGGTTCCCGATCGCTTATAGCCGCCCCACAAACCTCGGGTCCGTCTCAAGTCAGCTAACTTCGTTATGGTGTACTCCAAGGTGGCCCCCAAATATTTCTGAATCCTGTGATTGCTTTGTCGTGAAGGCCTCGTTGGGTTTTGATTTGGTTTTTCCGAGGTTGATCGAGTGTGTGTTGCTATTTGTGCACCCCGGCCGGGTTAAAACTTTCTGAAAGCCGTGTCCGCGGTTATGGACGACTTGGAGCACAGTATCTCGATCATAGACAAGCATAACTAAAGTAGTGCTATAAATTTGACTTTATAATGACTAGTAATCAGCTTCACTATAATGGAATGGCTAAATAATACTGCCCACAATTGCTTGTTTGGAGTGTCGCTTGCGGCCATTGTACATGACTAGTAAGTATGGCAACTACAACGGAATGGCTAAATAAAAGTACCAACAACTGCTGGGTTTTGGGTTATCTCATGCTAATTGAATCTGATTAGTAAGTGTCGCAACTACAATGGAATGGTTAACTAAAAGTGCCCACTGCTTATTTTATCAGGATGATTATCTAAACCTGACTAGTAATGGCTGTAACGAAAACTGAATAAGTAAAACTGCCAACGGTGTGAGTTCCTCGGTTGACTTCCTCGTTTGGTCTCGAGGGGGAAACACCAGGATGGGTTTGTTTGATGGTAGAATCAGGTTGGTTCCGAATAGGTCTTTCTTATCCCTCTCTGATAGCCGACAGTTGTATCGAGTCTCTATAGGTTGTTTAGTGCATGCTGCGCTGCCGCTGCCGTCCACCATACCTATGTAGGCGAGGACCGCCGAATTCTAGCCTCGCTGCATCTTGGCCTCGATCGACGCCTCCTCTTTTCCTTTGACCCTTGGTCGGCACCCCTTTGTTTAAGCAGGTTTTGAGATCAACGTCGTTAGCGGTTACCCTTCCAGCTTGGCACAGGCGAGTTATGGGCGCCATTGGTTATTCTTGGCTCTTAGCCCCATTTGCATCTTGTCTGAATGGCGGGCCTATCGTTTTCAAGGTGATTTGGATCTTTGTATATTATATCGTATTCTTGACTCATTGAGTCATTGTTGTATAAATCTACGACATGGGTCCCATCGAGGACTGTTGTGTAATGTTATTACTTCGTTTCCACCCGCACGAAAGTGCCTGGTGGGCACCTTTGAATCGTTTATATGCGGGTTTGGCGGGAATCGCTAAAACTTGCATAGGTTTGATTCTGAGGGTGTTACAAGTTAGCTGGAGGAGTGCAAAGCAAAGCGTTGTGGCGAGATCTTCAACTGAATCGGAACACATAGCTGCTTCGGAGGCTTCACAAGAGGCGATATGGATGAAGGAGTTCATTACAGATCTCCGTGTGGTTCGAAGTGCGCTAGACCCAATGTCTATCTACTGTGATAACATGGACGCCACAGCCAATGCACAAGAACCAAGGTCACACAAGAAGCTGAAGCATATCAAGCTATGTTTTCATGCTATTCGAGAGCACGTCCAATATGGTGACATAAAGATTTGCAAAGTACACACAGATCTGAATGTGGCAGATCCGTTGACTAAACCTCTCCCGAGGGAAAAACATGACCAGCACCAAACCGCCATGGGTTTTCGGTATATTACTATGTAATCTAGATTAGTTGACTCTAGTGCAAGTGGGAGACTGTTGGAGATATGCCCTAGAGGCATTAATAAAAGTGGTTATTATTATATCTTTGTGTTTATGATAAATGTTTACATTCATGCTATAATAGTATTAACCGGAAACATTAATACTTGTGTGATTTGTAAACTAAATTAGAGTCCCTAGTAAAGCATCTTTATAATACTAGATTGTTGGTTAATAGATGATCGTGATTTCTTGATCATGAACATTGAGATGTTATTAACAACAAGATTATATCATTAGGAGAATGGTGTGATGGACATACTCCTATAGATAAGCGTAGCATAACGATCAAGTCATTTTAATAGTTCATTTGCTATAAGCTTTCTGATACATAATAACATAATTCCTTCGACCATGAGATCATGCTAATCACCATCACCGGAAGGATGCTTTGATGACATCAAACACCACACCGTAACTGGGTGGCTATAAAGGTGGCATTGAGTGTTTGGAAAGTATGAGTTGAAGCACATGGATCAAGAGTGGGATTTGTCCATCCATATGACAAATAGATATACTCTGGGCCCTCTCGGTGGAATGTCATCCAATTGGCTTGCAAGCATGTGACTGGCTCACAAGGGATCACATATCATGGGAACGAGAAAAGAGTACTTATCGGTAACGAGGTTGAACTAGGTATGAAGAGATACCGACGATCAAAACCTCGGATAAGTAAACTATCGTGAGACAAAGGGAAATTGGTATCGTATGCAAGTGGTTCATTCGATCGTGAAGTAATCATAGAAATATGTGGGAGCCATATGAATTTCCAGATTCCTCTATTGGTTATTGATCGGAGAAGTGTCTCGGTCATGTCCGCATAATTCACGAACCGTAGGGAGACACACTTAAGGATTCGATGTTGTTTAGTAGATATGGAATGTTAGTAGGGATACCGAATGTTGTTTGGAGTCTCGGATGGGATCCGGGACATCACGAGGAGATCCGGAATGGTCCGGAGAATAAGATTCATATAAGGAAAGTCCGATTCCGAAGTTCGGGAAAGATTCTGATGTTTTCATCGGAGAGGTTCTAGAAGGTTCTAGAAGGATCACCGGTCCGGAAGGAGAATGGTCCATGAATGTGTCATGGGTAAGTGGAATGATTGGATCATATCCTAGGTCACTTGGTGTGTGCATTTGCAAGAGAGAATTAAAGCTCTAAATTGAAAGTCAAACGGGAAGTTTGAAAAGTCAAACTGGAACAATGGTTTCCTAGTGGGAGAAGAAACAAGTCCTTCTCTCAATCCAACTTGGGTTTGGGTTTGGATTAAAACCCACCCCTCCCAAGGCTGCTCCCCCTCTCATAAATAGAGGGGGAGGGCTGCCCAAAGCACACAAGCCCTAGCCCCTCTACACCGAAGTCATGCCATTTGCTAACGCCAGCCGCCATCACTTGACACCTTCTCCTCGTCCCAGTTTTCTAAACCCTAGATTTCCGGGAAACCCTAATCCACCATAACTCGCACCGGCTTAGGCGAAGCCCTGCGGGATCTTCCCTCTACTTCTGACACCACGCAGGTCGTCACGGATTCACGAGGGAGAAATACAACCTCCATTTTCTTTGGAACAAGGGAGAGGAAGGTCTTCATCGAAATCGAACGTGTGACCGATCATGAAGCGCTACTGGAACACAAATAGGAAGGATCGTCTACACGATCTTGAGATCGGCAAGTGTACGACTACATCACCCACGAGAAACTGCTCTCGTTAACCGCTTTGGAACCCTATCGACTCGTTGCTACAATCTAGTAGATAGATCTTGGCTTGTTTGTGTGCATGCGGTAGATTTTTTTTGTTTTTCCATGCTACGAACCCCTACAGTTCCAACATGTATATTTTTTAAGCAAGTGTTGGCTTATCCATTACTTTGGTTTTTATGCTTGACTTTTCGTGAGTCGGATGACTCGTTGTTGGAACTACGCGCTTAGGCGATGATGCCCAATGGCACCGTCAAGAACCTAAGCACAAAATCGCCGACAATAAGTGCCAAAAGTCACTACTCCAGAATCCACATAAAAATAACAAAGAACGTGTAGACCAGAAAACTTAAGCTAACACCCATAGGCGGAATTTTCACAAGTGCAATCGCAAATCTTGTGCATAAAGGTTTTATACGATCCAAAAATGAACACTAAGGGAGGTAAAAGACTCAGAAATATGAGTGAACTAGAGAGTTTTATTTCATTGATCATATAAGAGGTACACAATAGATAAAAAAATGCTAAGTGCAGAAAGGACGTAGCTGTGCTATGTTCCATGGCCGATCAAGCTCCGGGTAGTCATCATCCGGGTCACGTCGCTTATGCTTATGATCCTTGTTGGGTCTATCCTTCAGTTCACGATTGTCAACGAGGTAGTAAGACCCATTGAGCAGCGCCTTTCTTATGATGAACGGTCCTTCCCATGGCGGGGATAATTTGTGTGACTTCTTCTGCTTAAGTCGGAGCACCAAATCCCCCTTTTAAACGAGCGATGCCGGACGCGGTGACTATGGTAGTTGCGTAGCTTCTGCTGGTAGATGGCGGATCTTTGCAATGCCAAAACACACTCCTCCTCGAGAAGGTCCACATCTAGGCGTCTGGATTCTTCAACGTCATCTTCGTCGTAGGCGGCAACTCTTGGTGCATCGTGAAGGATGTCGGAAGGCAGTATGGATTCCGCTCCATATACCATGAAGTAAGGGGTGTAGCCGGTGGATCTGTTGGGTGTAGTTCGTAAACTCCACAGCACAGATGGCAATTCTTACGCCTAGGCTCCAGCTGCTCTATGTAGCGGTTCCTTAAGACATGGCTTGATTCCCTGCAGAATTAATCCATTAGCTCGCTCAACCTGACCATTGGACTGTGGATGTGCCACAGATGCAAGGTCTAGTCGGATGCCCTTCTCCCAACAATAAGCTTCCACTTCTCCGAGTGACAAGTTGTTGCCATTGTCGGTGATAATGCTATGTGGGAGACCAAATCTCACCACTAGATCTCGGACAAACCTAAGGGCAGTTGCCCCATCAAGTTTTCTAATGGGTTTAGCTTCTATCCATTTGTTGAATTTATCAACTGCTACTAGAAGATGCGTAAACCCACATGGTGTCGTCTGCAACGGACCAACCATGTCCAGCCCCCAGACTGCAAACGGCCAAGTTATTGGTATTGTCGCAATTCTTCGGCAGGAACATGTGGTTGTCGGGCATAGTACTAGCATCCCATGCATGTCGCAACCAGCTTGTCGGTGTTCGCCTTTGTAGTCACCCAGTAGAATCCTTGTCGGAAAGCTTTAGCACCAACGATCGGGGAGCGGCGTGATGCCCGCAATCTTCGAGATGGATTTCATGTAGGATTTCAATACCTTCTTGCTGGGAAACACATTTAAGGTAAACACCAATAGTTCTTATTTTGTAGAGCTATCCATTGAATATGGTATAGACCTTTGCTCGATGTACTATTTGCCGTCTTTCGACTTCGTCGTCGGGCAAAGTTTCGTGTTCTAGATACTCCATGAACGGTTTTGTCCAAGCCGGAGGGACCTTTGTCACCATGTGAACGAAAGAGTCAACTCGGTCCTCTGCTCCTTTCATGGATGGTGTCCGTATATGCTCCAGGAAAACTCGAGGCGGAATTCCTTTGCGCCCTGATCCAAGCTTAGACAGCAGATCGGCCGCCTCGTTTTGCTCCCTAGGTACATACTTGACCTCGTAGCCCAAGAAGCTCTTGGCTATCTCGTCCACTTCGTCTCGATATGCCGCCATCATAGGGTTCCACGTGTTCCAGGTGCCAGCCACCTGCTGGGCAACCAAGTCGGAATCTCCACAGGAAACTATGCGCTTGATGCCAATGTCCTTGGCTACGCGTAATCCATGAATGAGTGCTTCATACTCCGCCATGTTGTTTGTAGCCTCGAAGTGGATCTGCAGAACGTAATGTAGCTTGTCCTCAGTTGGTGACTGTAGCAGTACACCAGCCCCCGAGCCGTTGAGCAGCTTTGATCCGTCAAAGTGCATCACCCAGTATTCTGGCTCCGGCATTGGGGTAGAATTTGGCATCTCCGTCCAATCTGCAATAAAATCCGTCAAGGCTTGTGAATTGATAGTGTCGCGTATCTTGTAGGTGATCTCGAAGGCGGCAAGTTCAATGCCCCACTTCGCGACCCTTCCTGTAGCGTCGCTGTTGCTGATAATGTCGGACAGTGGAGTCTTCCTCACCACTGTGATGGGGTGCTCCTGGAAATAGTGCCTCAGCTTCCGAGAACAAGGAATACTCCATAAGCTATCTTTTGGTAGTGCGGGTAATGCTGCTTGGACTCCGTCAGGACCTCGCTTACATAGTAAACTGGTCGTTGAACTCTGTACTCATGCCCTGGTTCCTTCCGCTCTACCATGACGACAATGCTGATTACCCGGTTGGTGGCCGCCATGTAAATTAACATGGGTTCTCCAGGCTCGGGTGCTGCAAGGATAGGCGTTGAGGAAAGAATCTCCTTGAGTTTCTTCAATATTGCATCTGCTTCGTCCGTCCACGTGAATTTGTCCGCCTTCTTCAGCAACTTGTACAGTGGCAGAGCCTTCTCTCCAAGTCGGTTGACGAACCGACTAACTGCTGCAACACAACCTGTTAGTCGTTGTATGTCCTTTAGGCATGTCGGACGGTTATGTTTAAGATGTCCTTGATTTTCTCCGGGTTGACTTCAATTCCACGCTGGGAAACGATGAAGCCCAACAATTTGCCGGCTGGAACCCCGAAGATGCACTTCTTAGGGTTAAGCATCATGTTGTATTTCCGGAGATTATCAAATGTTTCTTTTAAGTCGGAGATTAATTAATTTGATTTTTTAGACATCACCGCTATATTGTCCACATAGGCGTGAACGTTCCGACCAATTTGATCATGTAGGCAATGTTGCATTGTCCGCTGGTACGTAGCACCTGCGTTTTTCAGCCCAAAGGGCATCGTGACATAGCAAAACGTGTCGTAGGGTGTAGTGAACGAAGTGGCCAATTGGTCCGACTTCCTCAGTTTTATCTGGTGGTATCCTGAGTATGCATCAACAAAACACAAAAGCTCCGAGCCAACCGTCGAGTCAATGACTTGGTCAATGCGAGGCAAAGCAAACGGATCTTTGGGACATGCTTTTTTCAAGCCGGTGTAATCAACGCACATTCTTAATTCTTTGGTTCCCTTTTTGGGGACAAGTATAGGATTGACCACCCATTGGGTATGAAGGACTTCTCGGATAAAACTAGCCTTCAGTAACCTAGCTATCTCTTTGCCTATGGCGCGTCTCTTCTCATCTCCAAAGCGTCGTAGAGGTTGTTTCACTGGTTTACATTTTGGATCAATATTTAAGCTATGCTCGGCAAGTTCCCTAGGTACACCTTTTATGTCGGTAGGTTGCTAGGCAAAGATGTCCCTATTCTCACGGAGGAACTTGACGAGCGCGCTTTCCTATTTGGGATCTAGGTTCGTCCCAATGGCGGTGGTCTTGGAGGCATCGCCTACCACAAGTTCCACCGGCTTGGTCTCGATGGCGTCCTTGAATGCTGGGGCGGAGTCAGAAATCTGCTTCTTCAATGCGGGCATCTTTGAGGCATCGACCTTGCTCTGGATCTCCTTGAATTCTTCGCTGTAGAGGACAACTTCTGCGTAGGATGCTTCTCCAATCTCATAGTCCCTTGCTTTGGTAAAGCTTCCGGATACGGTGATGACACCGTTTGGTTCGGGTATCTTGAGTTTGTTGTAGACGAAGCATGGCTTGGCCATGAAGGTGTGGAATATGTCGCGGCCGAATATGACGTGGTACACGCTCTTGAAGGGGGCCACCTCAAAGGTCATGCGTTCTTAGCGGTAATTATTAACATCACCGAAAGCTACCTGAAGTGTGATGCACCCAAAGGATCCTCCCAACCAGGAACTACGCCGTGGAATATGGTGTTGGTCCACCTTAGGTTTGCCTCCGTCAAGTTCATCTTCTGCAGTGTATCCAGGTACATGATGTTGATGCTGCTTCCACTATCCACCATACATTTGGTGAACTCATTGACATCGATCAGGGGGTTGATGACCATGGTGTATTGGTTCTCCGTAGGGATGATGTCTGGATGATCCTTCCTGTCCCAAGTAATTGGAATCTTCGACCAGCACAGGAATTGGGGAACTGGGGGTAGTGTAGCCATTAGTATCCTCATGGAGGTCTTCTATTGTCGGACGGTGGGGGTGCCAAGGAAAGTGTGGAAAACTTCCGCCTTCTTATCAAAGGGGTTCTTACCCTTGCCATCGCTCTTGGCGTGCTTGGGGTCAACATCCTCGTCCATGTCACTTGAATCCTTGGAATCCTCCTCCTTCTTATTCCCTTTTCTCTTTCCTCGTGGTCTGTTCTTCCGACTTTGCTTGTAGCCGGACTCCGGGTCCTCCTTGAGGTTGTTAACGAACTTGGAGTGGCGATTGGTGTGGGTGGCCTTGCCGTTGGCATCAAGGTGTACGAGGCATGACATATCATGGTACTCCTCGTAGGTTTGGGGAACGCGAAGCGCTGCTGAGGTAGTTTCACTTCCTCGATGCTGCCCATGGCCAGCTCCCCGCCCTCGGCCACGCTGTCCGCCATCACCTCGTCCTGCAAAAGTCATAGCGACCATGTCAGGGGTTTACTTTTCTTCTGGTGCGGATTTCTGTTTATGTTGTTGTTCCTCCGATCTTGGGTTGGAACGGCCGTTGCCGGCAGGGAGCCGCGAGCATCATCGTCGGCAGCTGCGAACTCACTGGCCAACTGAATCATCTGGTTCAAGTCTAGATGGTGATTGTCCTGAAAGCGCTTCAGCTTATGTCGGAGCAACGTGCCCCTTTCCAACCCATCGATGAAGGCGGCCATGGCGGTCTGGGCATGCACTCCTGCGCAGAAATTCTTCATATCCAGCCAGCGGGAGAGGTAGGCGCGAGATGTCTCGTCTTTCTCTTGCACTTACCGCTGTAGATCTCCAACAGTGCAGGGACGTTTGTACGTACCCTCGAAGTTCTTGGTGAACGCTTCTTGCATGTCCAACCAATTGTAGATGGATCTTTCCGGCAAGTCATCAATCCATTGACGGGCCGTGCCCACCAACATCAATGAGAGGTACTTGACGGCAACATTGGGGTTACCCCCGGCGGCTGGCTTGGCGGTGCCGTCATAGGGCTTGATGGTCTTGTCAATCCGGAAACCTTTGGAGTTAGTTGCGGACCGTATTACAGGTCCAAAAAAACGTGGTCCCAGGTATGGTCCTTCCCGGGCCTCGTGGATCTTGTCCAGGCGTGAACGTGCATCGTATGTCTCCAGGCTTCTTTTCTTCTTCTTTTCATCAGGGGATGGGCTGCGTGAATGACGCAGGCCTCCTCCGCCATGGTGGCTGCTAGGTGGCGACGAAGGCAGAGGTGGCAGTGGGTTAGATTTCTTGCCGTTACCCTCCTGCGACGCCTCACGCTTGTCGCGGTTGCTTGTCGGACATGGAGGGTCATGGCGCGACCTGCTCTTGTGTCCTTGGTTGCGCTCTCCGTCATGACGGGTCTGCTCTGTGTTGTCGCGGATGACGATGCCGTCCCGCCTTGGCGGAGGCATATCCGTACGACGGTGAGCCTTGGTGTCTTCGCGATGTCGGGGTGAGCGGGGCGATGGCGCTGGGCGACGAGGTTGGGCCTTACTTCCGTGGTCGGAGGATACGGGGATGACATCCTTCCTATTGCGCGCAGGCTAGTTACTGGGCCGAGGTGGCTGCTACGGGCTGCTTATGAGCAGTGGATAAGGAGAAGGAAGTTGGGCCATGGGCCAGATTTGGTCTCCTTCTGTTTTTTCCTAGTTCTTTCTTGTTTTACATATTCTGATTTGTTTACAGATTTGAATTTGCATCTTTAATTTGAACATTTCTAACAAAGTTTACTTGTTGAATATTTGCAGCAACAATTTATATTGATTGAGATTTATTTTGTAAATCTTAATGATAAATATTTTATATTTCTTTATTTTCTTTATATGAATCCCTTTTAATATATTTTTAGAAGCCTTTATTATTAATTTTCTTTCTATACTAAACCATGGCTTTATTATATGATATTTCCTTATTTGTTTATAAAATTTAACTCATAGTTTGAATAGAAATTGTATATATAATGATCCTATATCATTATTTGATGCATGAAATACAAAAGAAATTAATATGGTTAATACTACTTCCATTAGTTTAGAAAATGGCAATGTATATATTTTATTATGATAAACATAGAAGTTTAGGGTTTGAATTGTAAATGTTTACCCAAGGGTTTAGGGTTCTTAATTTACTTATATTCTTTTGTTTATGTGAGTAAAGATTTAATAGCTAAGCATATTGTCTTTTGTTTATGATCTTTAATGATATCACCTTTTAAAATAGAAAGTTACATCTAAAATGTTTTATGGAAAATAAATTGATAAAAATAGCTTCTAACACATATGGTTAAGACAATTGGGAATGATAAAGATGTGCTTATGTGATGGGCTATAGGAAAATATTCCTTTAAAGTGATATGGAGATAAGATGATGGATCAATAACATGAAATGGATATTATGTTTGGTTTGAGATTTAGAGTTGGGTGTTTACCAGGAATTTCTATTTTCCATAATTCACAATCTTGGACTTCTAATTAAGGAATTCCTTTCCTAGATATACTACTTCTTCCTATCCATCATCATGGTTAACATGATGAGCTTTACTTCACAAAAATATTCTCATCCACCTATTATTATTCTAAACTCATGGATGAATCCAATGAGTTTGACACTAAAGCATTTCATGATCTTCACCTATCCAGACTTAGCTATATCAACTACTCTTCTGCTGATAATCTTCAATCCAACAAGTAGTTCCTTCAAACTCCACTCATAATCTTCCTTAATCATCTATCACTAATATTTCTCCATTAGATGTATACATCCAACTACCTTTCTCTAAAGCTTACTATCCTTTAAGATGAATAACACTACTTCTATAACTCTATGCTATACTAGCTTTAATTTAATCATACTATCCTACATTTACTTTACTCTAATAACTCATAATCCAACCTCACATTATATTAATGTGACCTGTAATAACTACTCTAGGATAACTTATCTATACTAGGGTTTCAATCATGTTCTACCCACCAATGTCACTTATACTTGATATAAGTAGACAATCCTGGTGAACAAGGCATGATCATTATAATCCTTTAATCATTTATAGCTTAGGTTTCCAATTGGCTAATCAAGGCTTCATCAATATAACCTTACAATGGTATTGAAATTATCTTCTCAGTATCTCTAATTGGATTAAGGCTGTTATTCATGGACTATGTGTCACATCCCAAGATTTTCCAAATCTTGTAATGTGAAAAATAAATAAATAAAATAAAACTTTGTTGATTTTCAGGGTGAGAAGAAACTTTTTGAATCCAATTGAAAACTTTCAAAAACCTATTTGAATCAAATAAAATCCTAAAGGGATTTAAAAAGTTAAATAAACAACAAAGTTAAAAATATTTGGAATTACTATTTTTGGATCTTTTAATAGAAATATTTAGTTTACAAATAAAAAAGGTAGAACTATGAATAAGGATTATTTTATAAAGCCAAATTAAACCTTGGCCAAGCTTTTGAAATAAAATAGTTTGTTTTGATTAAAAGAGTAAAGGTTTATTTAAATAAAAATAAGGAGAGTTTATTATTAAACCAATTTTATTAAAATAAATGTTTTACCATTTTAATTAAACATCAAAACTTGTTAAATTATTTTAAACAAGTTTTCCAAGTATTTTATATTCTCAAATAAAACCTACTGAAGTGTTTTGGTTTTATATTTAGATTTCAAAAATAAAGATTTTAATAAAACAAATCCTATTTGAATTAAATGATTAAGGTCTAGTCATTTAATTATTATTGGACCCTAAAATAAAAATATTATTTTATATTTGGGACTTGGATTTGTGTTGATTAAACAGAACCAAACTCAAATGCTAACTGTGGTGGAAGTTTGATTGTTTTGAATGTTGAATTGTTTGATTGAAATTCAAAACAGAAAATCAAATGGAAAATAGGAAAAAATTTCAGTACAAAAAAATACTAAAGGGTTCAGCCCAACTCGTCTGGCCCAACAGCCCACCAGTCCAGCCCAACTCCCCCCCCCACGCGCGAAGCGTTTTCCACCTAAACACGCACCCGCAAAGCGACAGACAGGTGGACCCCATTTCCCTTTTTCCTCTCTCGCTGCCAGACGGCCCCACCGCCAGCTCACTCTCTTCCTCCCCGCGACGACCTCGCCCCTCATTCCTCTCTGGCCATTACTGCCGATGAAATGCCGGCGTGATTACGCGTTAACCACGCCATGTAACGGCCCTGCGACGACGCCTACTTAAGCGCCAGCATCTCCTCTCTCGTTCCCCTCTGTCGCCCCACCTTAGCGCTCCCCCAGGCTGCCAAATTTTCTCCTACACCACCCTCTGATCCGACGAACTCGCGAGCAAATTCCGGCGACCCCGCGCCACCCCTTGCCTCCCCGAGCACACGGGCACATTCCCCAGACCCAGGTGCACCTTCCCGTGTCGCCAGCTCAACCGCGCGTGCTCTGCAGGCTCGGCAACGATGACGACCACCGTCGCCGCGTCTGTTTCTTCTTCCGGCGACCTCCCCCTAGTAAGACAGATCGCCCCGAAGCCGTTCATTGATGCTCACATGTTTCCTGGTACCATGTGCGTCTAACGCACCCCTTATTTTGATCTGGCACGCCTTGTAGCCCCGCCTCCGTCGACGACCATACAAACCCGAGGCGCAGCTCCACTCTGGTGAGCGATTCCGATCACCTCCGTGTGCCCCTTCGCCAGCCAGTACCACCTCGAGCTTCAGCAAGTCTCTGCGAGTCTGGTAAGACTCGCCAACCTCTTCCTCGCTTCCTCTAGAACCAGCTCCGCTGTAGCCAGACACGCCGCCGCCGCCAGCCGCCGTCAGCGCCGCTCGAGTTTGGTCAATCAGATTTACACCGTTAGATCTTGATCCTATGGCTAAGATTAGAACCTGAGCGAAAGGGTATGAGCACGTCTGAGCCGCGCGATCTTTTCATATCCAACGCCTCACAGAGGCCGATCCGTGCGAACCGGTATCGACCAGTAGTATTGCGCCGCGTGGCACTGGATCTGTTTAAAACAGAATTAGAATCTGATTTGTTTGCAAATTTGAAAAATCCATAACTTTTGATCCACACGTCCAAAATTTGCAAACTTTATATCAATGGAATCAGCAAGACAAGCCCTAGCAAACCATGCAATTTGTTTAGTAAAAACTTTCTGTTAAATTGTGTGTTTTTGCAGCAACTTGTGTATGCTTATTTAGGTTATAAAAATTATTCCAAAATGATTTTGGGGTTGAAATCTTTGCAAAATGGTTTGTTGTGAACCTACTGACCCTAGGAACCAACCCATGGATTTAAAAATGTATTTTGTAAAGATTAGTATTGGATAATTGAATTAGCCCATTTCTAGTCAAATAAAAATATTGATTTTGATATGGGAATGATTTTGGGTAAAACCTTTGAAAAATGTTTTGATTCAAACCTACTGACCCCAAAAACAAAGTTTTGTGAATTAACAACTTGTTTGGTGAAAAATATAAAATTGTAGCCTTGCTAAAAGCATTTTCCACCACATGAAATAATGATTTGATTTAAAAATGGTCTATAGATAAAAACCCTTTTGCAAATGACTTTACCAGTTTAGAAAATGACCACTTTGGACTTTACAATGTTTAAAGCCTAGTAGAAACCACTTTTGCAAATAAAACTATCTTTTGCATGTTTGCATGCATGACTTAGTTTCTATTATTTTATGTGTGATAATTTGTTTGATTATTGTTTGGAATGCTAGTTGAATATATGTTTGATTGATTGATTTGTAGTGAAGATAGAAGAGTGTGAAATTAGCAAGATCAAGAAGTGAACCAACATTCTCTACCAAAAAGGCAAGTGACACTATCATCCATGTCCTACTATTTTCATTATACTTAGTGGATTTTTGAAGCATGCATGAAAAGGATTTCTATACTATATGCTATGCTAAATCCTAATAGGATACCCCTATACATTCCTTAGTGAAAACAATGTAGTTGTAAAATGCTTAGCCATGCTATATATTTTGAGAAGATATACATGTTGAGACTTTATGAAGTTGAGAAAAGACTTATGTTTTTATATAACAAAACAAGTACTCAATGAACCACCTGGGTGGACAAGGATACTCAAGTTTTGGATAGGGTGGCAACAAGAGGAACCATGTTGATATGGCAATCTCTTTTTCTTGTGCACCAGAGGAAAACCACCCAGGGACTTAGAGATTGAACATGTTTCTCCAACAGTGGCTTCCATGTACAGCCACATGCTAAATGGCTCTGGCTTAGTCAACTACATTGGGAAGACCCATGCATTGGTCTTCAGGTTAACTGGAAATGAGGGAACTAGGAACCCTACATTGGTGCCTGAAGACAAGCTAGCATTATGTATGGGCGGACCCTATGGAAAGACTTGGTGAGTACTTATCCAGCGGCCACTGGTGGCAACAAGATGAGATTGTGTCATGTGGGTAAAGTGTACAACTTCTGCAGAAGATCAAATTCTAAGTACTTAGCTGTGTCCACGGTTATGGACAATACTGAGCAACTAAAGGCTTGAAGCTATGGGAAATCTCGACATTCCAATTTCTAAAAGCAAAACTTTAAAGTGACAACAAAAGACTTGAAGCACTTGGGGTGTACCAAGGAGATCAAGAGATTTTGACAAAGACCTGAAGCACTTGGGGTGTACCAAGGAGCTCAGAAAGATTTTTGACAAAAGATCAAAACTGTTTTGAAAGATAGGATAAATTATTGCTTTCAGCAAATGAGCCTAAAACCCTACTTAGCCAAATATGCATGTAATGATAGGATCCACTTATTTCTACATAGTAGTGAAACTTGCCAATACAATTCAAATGTATTGACCCTTGTGGCTGCAACTTATTATGTTGCAGGTTTGTTTGATGTTAGTGAAGTGTGTTGAATAGGATTACAAGTCTACAACAAACATGATTGCCTGTGGCACTTTGAAGATGAAGGACCCCATGCTTATAGGTTTTCTGCTGCAATGTAATGTAATAGCCAAATGAGCTATGTAAGATGTAATAAAATTGTATTATTCCTGGTTATAAAGTTATATTATGATCTTTGTTTATTGATATTACATCTTAACTGTGGATGCTAGCTATTGATCCAGGGACTAGCATTGTAAACACAGGGATCTCTACCTTATTAAAGGTTGGGAACCTTACACTATGCCCGCTTGGTCCAATAGAATTACTACTGGTAACTATCTTCAGGATTCATCCTTGTAATCTTCTTTACTACCATATAATAAGATAATATAAATAATTCTTCTATTCATTTAGGAGTGATTTAACTCCATCAATTATCATATTGATTTGATTCCCTCCAATCACTCCCATCCTATAGATGTTATCTAAAACTAGCATTACTATTCACCTCTTCTTAGTTGTTTCTTTATAGGCACTTAAATTTATGCTATGGTATGGTCAGGAGTTGATAGATTAAGAATTGGTGAATCTATAGTTGATTACTCAACATTGATCAACAACAGATATTGAGATAGGATTCCATAAGGATTGATATGGAAAGAAAGATACATGGTGCATGAACTTGACTTGGTTTCTTTCCTACTCAATCACACTGAAGAGTTAAAGTTAGGTATTACCATGACACTTGTAGTAAGAATAGATAAGAAGAGAGATCAGGATTAGCCATTACATTCTTATTACTTGAGTTGAAATCTGAACTGGGTATTCATAAGTTGTTGTGAGGAATATTATGATATGATCCCTTAAGGATCAGATATCAATCATTAAGCAATGCATTAAGTTTTTAAAGTTTATTCTATTTGATCTACCCTTAGATCAAATCATGTTTACCATGTTAAGGTTTTAGCAAAGGTCATATTGAAACTTATCACCGTCAACTTGATGATCTACCTCAATTCCATCAGGTTGAGAGAAGCTTCAATCACTTTGATAGGTTTTGTTCAAAAGCACAAAAATTATTCGGATTTTCTATGCATGAATGCAGTGCACACATCTGGGTTCAGCTTATTTCTGAGCTCTAATGTTGGGATGTTACAAACTCTCCCCCTTAAAATAAACTTCGTCCTCGAAGTTCGTAAACTCTCACGTTTTGGAGTAAGGAATTGACTTGTGTGGTTTACAGTATTTCTCAACTCTATGAAAACCTTAAATGAAAATAATTGTAGTATTCTATATCCTAATTAGGTATCCTAATCCAACTCTTTTTATTTAATCATCAAACTCCTTATTATACTATATAAGGTCCAGGGAGTCTCACTAAAACAAGGTTCCAAATTTTATTAGACAATACTTGTGATCAAAAGACTAATCTTTGATTTGTCATTATATGAGTTATACTGGCACTCCTTCCAAGATTGGATTTGAAATCATTTAGTCCATACCCATTGGAATTTCTTATTCTCTACACATGCCCAATTGGATGTGCTTTATTACCTCTTAGGGATCACTTAAGAGTTGTTTCTTCTAGAATTAGTCGGTTAGGATTAACCTTTTATCACCTTCAAGATTTTACCTTATTAAGCTTTAGATAATCATTCATTATCACCTATAGTATTGTTTCAACTTTCATTCATAATGCCTACTCTCCCCCTTAGGGTTTACTAATAATCTTTAAATTGTCTATATAGTATTTATTGGCTTTATAACTAGAATGTTGGTCTCTATTCAGTTTATACTTTACCTAATTAGGGTCTTATGAAAGATTGTACGGTGTATCCACACAATTGTGTATCCTCGAAACAAATCTTTCAGCATTATTTATCTTACTTACTATTGGACATTTTCGCTTAGATAAGTCTGACTTTGCGAAGCATCTCGAAAGACGATCGCTTAAATTTTATACTCATATAGGTCTTACTTAGCTTAGGCCAAGTTTTATGCTCTTTATGCAACTTTTAATAAGATCTAGTTAACTAAGTTAACCAAATACCAGCTGCGGACAAAATACCAACTGTGGATCAAAATACCGACTATAAATCAAATACCAGTTGTGGATCATCCTAGGTTGTAGGTATTACCCTATGGTTTCCGATATACTACTGACATTCTCTCTAAATTGTCAGAGCTTGGATACCATTTAAGTTCCAAATCTTCCGCTTTGCACCTATTCATGATACTTCCATGAACTTGGTACAACTACTTTATTAACTTCTTATCAACGTTACCTACTTTGAATGAGCTTTAAGTTTATTACTTATTGTTGCTCCATACATCTTCTACACTAAACTTCCTTCTTAAATCTGGCTAAGAATAGCCAGAACTTGACCTATTCTTCAAACTGCGCTAATACTCCTTATTTTTTGCTTCATCCCTCATAAAAGTCTTCATCTTGGTCCTTGGAACTCGTCTCTCCTTTACACGAATTCCCATTCCTGTCACATCCCAAGATTTTCCAAATCTTGTAATGTGAAAATAAATTAATAAAATAAAACTTTGTTGATTTTCAGAGCCAGAAGAAACTTTTTGAATTCAATTGGAACTTCAAACCCATTTGAATTAAATAAAATCCTAAAGGGATTCATAAAGATAAACATTTAATAAAGGAAATTAAAAATGTTTTGGAATTACTATTATTGGATCCTTTAATAAAAGATTTGGTTTTCAAAAGAAAAGGTGGATTTATAAATAAAGATTATTTAATAAAGCCGAATTAAACCTTGACCAAACTTTGGGAATTAAAACATTTAGTTTTGAATAAAAATAACAAAGGTTTATTTAAAATAAAATAATAAGGAATTAATATCAAATTTTATTCAAATAAAAGGTTTTACCATTTTAATTAAAACATCAAAACTTATTAAATTGTTTTAAATAGGTTTTCCAAGTATTTTATATTCTCTAATAAAACCTACTAAAGTGTTTTGGATTTATTTTAGATTCAAAATAAATATCTCAAATAAAATAAATCCTATTTGAAATAATAATGAAAGTCTATTATATTTAATTAATAATGGACCCTAAAATAAAATGTTATTTTATTTTAAACAAATCTCCAAGTATTCTATATTTCCCAAATAAAACCCACTGATTGGTTTTGAAAATATTTAGGTTTCAAATAAAGATTTTATTAATAAAATCAAACTCTATTTGATTTAACAACTAAGGCCCACTTTATTTAATTATTAATGGATCCTAAAAATAAAAAGTTATTTTGTTTTAAACAAGTTTTCCAAATATTCTTTATTTCCAAATAAAATCTACTGATTGGTTTTGAAAATATTTGGATATCAAAGGAAGATTTTATTAAATAAACCAAACCCTATTTTATTAATAAACCATGGTCCATTTTATTTAATTAATAAATGGAACCTAAAAAGATTTAAAATATTATTTTATTTTGAAAGTTGGTTATACTACTAAATAGAACCAAAAACTCATTACAATAGTTTGAATAGTTTGAATGGTTTGAATGTTTGAAATGTTGATTGAAAATCAAATTAGCAAATAGAAATAGAAAAGGAAAATGTTTCTGTACAAAAAAAAAGAAACAACAGCAGCCCAACTACCCCAGCCCAAACAGCCCACCTAGCCCAATCCCCACCCCACCGCAGCGAAACGTTTATCACCGTAGAAAGAACCCTCGGAGCAACCGACAAGTGGACCCTTTCCCCTTCTTTCCTTTTTCACGACAGTGTGCCCTGATCCTCCTGCTCATCGTCCCAAACTGGCTGCGACCGTTCCTCGCATCGCCGAGTAAACTCCTTGAATTCGCGTTGATGAATGGATTAAACCCGCCATTGACCATGCTATGTTAAACGCCATGCTTCACTCTTCCTTTCCCCAAACCGGAACCACTGGGAGCCACCAGACGCGAATCATCCCTAAACTGCCTCTGCTCCGACGACGCCCGTGAGAATTCGCCGTGTCTTGCCACTCCTTGCCTCCCCAAGCACGCAGCACATTCCCCACTTCCTGTAGCATCTCCTGCACCTTCCATTTGACCACGGGCACCTCGAACCTCGACTCCAACACACCACCAACGCCACCGCTCATCGCTGTTCTCCGACGACGCCTCCCTAGAAAACTCGACTCCTCTCATCCCGTGGACACGATGATGATCTCCAAGCTCTTCTGAACCTAACCGCACCTTCCGTTTGTCCTAGGGCGCCCTCTATCCTCACCTTCGACAACATCTGAACAAGACCGACGCCGACATGACTCCGGCGAGATTGCCGACCCATCCAGGCGCCTTGCCAACCAAGACCACCTCGAGCATCCCACACTTCAAGAACCGTGAGTCACTTCCTTTCCTCGCTTCCTCTATCACCAGCCCCGCCGTAGCCAGAGCCAGCGCCGCCACCTGCCGCCGCTAGCACCGCCCACCTCTGGTCAATCACACGGTAGTCGTGCGATCTGGATCCAACGGGTACGATAGTTTCACTTAACGCCGAAGAGGTACGCTACCTACGCCACACGATCCAGCTTGATCCAATGCCTCTCGGTGCTTGATCCAACCAAAGCGGTATCAGCGAATAGGGATAGGACACGTGTCTGTTGATTTGTTTTAAAACTGAATTTGAAATCAGATTGATATGCAATTTTCAAACCTCTGTAACTTTTGATCCACATGTCCAAAAATTACAAATTTTATATCAATGGATTTAGGAGAACAAGCCCTAACCAACCATGCCCTTAGTTTAGTAAATAGTATATGTTAGCTTGTTTGAATTTGCAGAAACATTTGTGTACTTGTTTAGAGTATAAAAATTGTTTAAAATTGAATTTAAGGATAAAACCTTTGCAAATTGGATTGTTGTGACCTTACTGACCCTAGGAACCAACCCTTGGTATTAAAAATGATTTTTGTAAGATTTAGGTTGGATTACTTGACTTAGTCATTTTCTAGCCAAATAAAAAGAATGGTTTTTGTTATAAAAATGTTTATGGAAAGAAAAACTTTAAGGAAATAGTTTGGACCAAACCTACTGACCCAAAAACACCAAGCTTTGCAATAGCAACTCATGTGGTGAACAACTTAAGAGTTTTGCCTTAATAAAAACATTTTTCACCACATGAAATGATGAATGGATTTAAAAATAGTATTTGGACAAAACCCTCTTGCTAATGACTTTGCCACTTTGGTAAATGACCAATTTGGATATTACAAAGTTTAGAAACCCCATGGAGACCCCTTTGCAAAATAAAACTATCTTGTGCATGCTCCCATGCATGAATTGGTTTCCATTGTCTTGTGTGTGTGAATTTGTTTGAGTGGTTATTGGTTTGGAATGTAAATTGAATTGGTGTTTGCTTGATTGACTTGTAGTGAAGTGTGAGACTAGCAAGATCAAGGAGTGAACTACCATTCCCTTCCAAAAAGGCAAGTGATGCTTCATACTTTTCTATCCCAATACTTTCACTATGCATTAGTGATTTTGCTAAGTAAACTTGCATGGATTTTGCTAAGTATAGATCTTGCTATAGGAAAACCTATTAGATGAATCCTTAGTAGGATTTTCCTAAGCTAAGATTCCTACTACTACCAAGCTTAGCCTATCTAATAGAAAACATGGGTGGAATATATATTCACACTATGGAAAAATATTCTAAGTCTGAGGACTTAGGTTTTGTTTAATAAAACAACTAAGTCAATGAACCTCCTGGGTGGAATGGAAGGATTGGGATATGTTGAGTGGTTCACAAGGCCATGGACTTGGATTGTGTATCTCACTTGTGGATGGCCACCCAGGAAACAAAGGGATTTGAGATGTCAAATGTTGAGAAGCTTCAAGTGCAACCACTTGGCAATATGGGCTCTGCCATGATCATATAGGTTGCAAGAACTTAGCCAAATGGACAGTGGGTGGTAGTGTTTGATAGGTTGGAACGCGTCCATTTTGGTCTAAGGGAAAGCTTCTAAAAGGTCCTGTCTTGGGAAACCAAGTCTGGTGGGGAAAGTGCACAACCTCTGCAGAGTGTAAAATCTAAGTACTTAGCCATGTCCCTGGTAAAGGACAATTTGAGCATCAAGACATGGAAGCAATCAAGAATCTCATCATTCAAATTTCTAAGTTAAAACTTGTGGTTTGAACAAGGGTTGTTTGAATTCTTCAATCATTGATGGAGAGATGGCTTGGTACAAGGATCTTGAAATCTTTGATTGAGGGAAATGATTTTGTCAAGCAAAAACTTAGTATTTTCAAAATGATAAGAAAAATCTATTTTGAGCAATGCAAGCCTCAACTCCACTTAGCCAAATGCATATAGATGTTATACTCCACTATACTACCATAGTATCACTTGCCAATACAATTCAAATGTATTGACCTTTGTGGCTGCAACTTGTATGTTGCAGGTTTGATTGATTTTAGTGAAGATTGATTGTTTAGGATTACAAAGTCTATAACCAACATCTGCCTGTGGCACTTTGAAGAAAAAGGACCCATGCTTATAGTTATTCCGCTGCAATGTAATGTAATAGCCATATGAGCTATGAAAGATGTAATAAAAATTATGTTATTCCTGGTTATAAAGTTATATTATGACCTTTGTTTCTTGATATTACATCTTAACTGTGGATGCTAGCTATTGATCCAGGGACTAGCATTGTAAAACACAGGAGGCTCTATCTTATCTAAGATTGGGACCCATACAATTCCTATCTAGGTCTATGACATCAAGTAATAACTGGGTGTTACATCATGCATTTGCACACCTAATTAACTTCATGTATAGATCTAGCCAATAGAGAAGATTCAAGAAAATCCAAAAGTCGATAAACAACAAAACATATACCATGTATTATACATAGGTTTTTAAATAATTTACAAATGTACTAGATATCCCAACGGTTTGCTCCTCGCCTATATTACACAACTATATTACAAGAACTTTCTGTTCTTGTGAGTACATCCTCACTTATTTTTGCGAACCCTTCAAACTATAATACACATTACCCTCTATGTACATTATTCAAGCACTCATCCCTTGGGATGTCATTCCTTTCTTACTTTCATCTTCCTCTAGTGCTTCATAGAGTTCCGTCCATGATGACGTGAAGTCCTATGACTGCCTTCTGGAGCGTAAGAGCATCCAGGAGGTGCATATTCTTGATTAGAAGTACCAAGACTGAGATTAGTCATTGAAAAATGACTAGAGTTGGTGTAATCTTCTACAGGATATTCCTGATTTTCTGGCAATGCTTCCTCAAAGTAAGTCGGCTCCTTAGCCTTTTCTTGGATCCAGTCATACATATTGGTATAGTAGCTATCGGAATACTCTTCTAAGTTGATTGGATTGGTATCACCCCCATGTGGTCCATAAGGCTCTCTATGGTTATAGTTGGTCTCTTCTCCGATACCTGCATCACAAGGTATAGGATTTCCTATGGTTCCACCTTGATATTCTACTCCCCATTTATACTGATTTTGCTCAGGGTTATTTGGAATAACTCCAGCCCATTCCTGTTGTTCGAAGTTGTACTTGGTCCATAGGTCTTCAGGTGGCTTGAATTCATTTTGGTAGTAGGCATAGTTTTCTGAGTGTGGATCATCAAACTCGGTTTCCTCATACACTTCTCCTGAAGGTATGTATTTGGGATGCCTAGCTTCTTTATCTAACTTCTTCCTACATGTCATTACCTTATCAGGATCAGTAAAATCCTCAGTGACCGTATCCAGTTGCTGAACTAAGACTTGGTGAGTGTTATGATAAGTGTTTAACAAAGACCGATAACGATCCATATACTCTACAGCTAGAGTAGGTTCAGTTTGGACTAAAGTAGAGTGATCTAACTCATGCTCTGGGTTTGACGTTTCATGGGGTATAATGGTGTGAGTACTACCTTCTAGAGCTTGGGATTTCTGTTCTCGGATCATGGTTATGGCTGCTGCTATGTCAATCTGGTATGCAGATGCCATGCACCTTGCCTCTCCTGATGGCATTTCTCCCTTAAGTCCTAACTTCTTGGGTAACATGATCATGGCACGGTATTTAGCTAATACCTTCCCATCATAGTAATTGTAAATCTTGACCAAAAGTCTTGATTCACAATCCAAACTCCATAGAAGTTGTTGAAGATTATCCGTCCAATACCCTCCATAGTCATTCAGTGTCATGTTCATCACTTGAACATTCCAGGGTGGATATCGAGGTGCCATGTGGAACAGTAGATAAGAAATTATCATCAGTCACATAGAGTTAAAATATAAGGTTCCCAACCTTTAATAAGGTAGAGATCCCTGTGTTTATCATGCTAGTCCCTGGATCAATAGCTAGCATCCACAGTTAAGATGTAATATCAAGAAACAAAGGTCATAATACAACTTTATAACCAAGAATAAAATAATTCATTACATCTTACATAGCTCATTTGGCTATCACATTACATTGCAGCAGAATATCTATAAGCATGGGGTCCTTCATCTTCAAAGTGCCACAGGCAGTCATGTTGGTTGTAGACTTGTAATCCTATTCAACACATTTCACTAACATCAAACAAACCTGCAACATAATAAGTTGCAGCCACAAGGGTCAATACATTTGAATTGTATTGGCAAGTTTCACTACTATGTAGAAATAAGTGGATCCTATCATTTACATGCATATTTGGCTAAGTAGGGTTTAGGCTCTTTTGCATAAAGCAATATAGTTTTATCCTATCTTTTCAAAATAGTTTTGATCTTTTGTCAAAATCTTTCTAATCTTCTTGGAAAACTCCAAGTGCTTCAAATCCCTTGTTGTCACCCTCAAGTTTTAACTTTGAGAAATTGGAATGTCGAGATCTTCCATAGCTTCAGACCTTAGTTGCTCAGTATTGTCCATAACCGGGGACACGACTAAGTACTTAGAATTTGATCTTCTGCAGAAGTTGTACACTTTACCCACATGACACAATCTCATCTTGATGCCACCAGTGGCCGCTGGATAAGTACTCACCAAGATGGAGTACTGGCAGATTGAGAATGTGACAAAGTCTTTCCATAGAAATCCTCCCGATACACAATGCTAGCTTGTCTTCCAGGCACCAATGTAGGGTTCCAAGTTCCCTAGCACTAATCTAGTTAACCTGAAGATGCCAATGCATGGGGCTTCCACTATGTAGTTGACTAAGCCATAGCCCATTTAGCATGTGGATGTACATGGAAGCCACTCTACGAGAAACATGTTCAATCTCTAAGTCCCTGGGTGGTTTTCTTCTAGTGCACAACAAAAAGAGATTGCCATATAAACATGGTTCCTTTTGTTGCCACCTTGTCCAAAAGCTTGAGTATCCTTGTCCACCCAGGTGGTTCATTGAGTACTTGTTTTATTATATAAAACATAAGTCTTTTCAATACTTCATATAATCATAACATGTATCCCATCCCAATATATAGCTGGGCTAAGCATACTACAACTACACCACTAAGGAATATATAGGGGTATCCTATTAGGATTTAGCATAGCATAAAATATAGTAAAGCTTATCATGCATGTTTCAAAAATCCACTAAGTGTAATGAAAATAATAGGACTTGGATGATAGTGTCACCTGCCTTTTTGGTAGAGAATGTTGGTTCACTTCTTGATCTTGCTAATATCACACTCTTCTAACTTCACTACAAATCAATCAAGCAAACATAGATTCAACTAGCATTCCAACCAATATTCAAACAATTCATCACACATAAAATATTAGACACAAAGTCATGCATGCAAGCATGCAATAGATAGTTTTATTTGCAAAGGTGGTTTCTACTAGGCTCTAAACATTGTAAAGTTCAAAGTGGTCTTTTTCTAAAGTGGTAAAACCATTTGCAAAAGGTTTTATCTACAAACCATTTCTAAACCAATTCATTATTTTATGTGTTTGAAAATGTTTTTATCAAAGCAATAATTTTGTATTGTTCATCAAATAAGTTGTTAATTCACGAAACTTGGTGTTTAGGGTCATAAGGTTTGAATCAAATCATTTCCCAAAGGTTTTACTCAAAAATCATTTCCATATCAAAATCAATATTTTTATTTGACTAGAAATGAGCTAGCTCATGTATTTATTCCTAAACTTCACAAAATTCATTTTTAAATCCATAAGTTTGTTCCTAGGGTCAGTAGGTTCACAACAAACCATTTTTCAAAGATTTCATCCTCAAAAACATTTTGGAATAAATTTTATATCCTAAACATGCATACATAAGTTTTTGCAAAAACAAACATTTTACCAGAATCTTTTTACTAAACAAAGTGCATGGTTGTCTACGGCTTGTTTTTTGAATCCATTGATATAAAATTTGCAAAATTTTGACGTGTGGATCAAAAGTTATGCAATTTACAAGTTTGCAAATAAATCTGATTCAAAATTCTGTTTTAAACTAAACTAGTGCCACGCGGCATGATACTATTGGCTTGTACCGTTTCGTGCGGATCGTGCGATGGCAGCCGTTGGATTTAAGTGGGATCACACGGCTCAGAAGCGCGCGTACCCTTTCGCTCACGTTCTATGTTAATCGTCAGATCCAAATCCTATGGTCCTAACTGCTTTGACCATTACTCAGCGGCGCTGGCGGCGGCGACTGGCGGCGCACGCTCGGGATGTGGCGGTGTCGGCGGTACAGGAAGCAAGGAAAGAAGCAGAGGTGCTCACCGTGCTCGCGAGGTCGAGGTGAAGCTCAAGGTGGTGTTGTCTTGGCGAGGGGTGCTCAGGGACAGCGACGATTGCTCGTCGGAGTGGGTGACGGCGTCAGGCGGATCTGGAGGTCGTCGAGGGCGACGCTGTAGTTCTCCCCAAGGCAAAACAAAGGCGTGGTTAGACGCAGGCGAGTGTGGCGAGTGCAGGAGTGTCATCGGGAAGGAGAGGGGAGTACGTCTGCTTACAGGGATACTTCGCCGGAGCGTCAGCAGACGGCGGTGGCGCTCAGATGATATCGAAACCGAGGCTGTGGGGCACTCGCGGGCGAGTTCGAGGCACTGGAAGATGCGCCTGGGGGTGGAGAACAAACTCGTGTGCAGTGGGAGGCGAGAGGTGGCGGAATGTGGCCGGAATTGCTCGCGTAGCTCGTCGGAGACGGCGGTGGTTGAGCTCAAAATTGGAGCAGCCTAGGGGCAGGAAGTGGCTGGAGCTTGGGGGGAAAGAGAGGGGAGGGACGTGCGGTTAAATTGGCGTGGTTACTGGGGGAAATCAAGGACGCCATCAACACATATTCATCGCCGGAGTTAACTCGGCTGCAACGGCAGGGGACGTGGTCGCGGTTGCAGACGACGACACGCTGGCGTGGGGCCGAGCTGGCAATGAGAGGGAGAGAGAGGGCACGGGGTCCACCTGTCTGCGACTCTGCGGGTGCGAGAATGAGTGAAATAAAACGTTTCGCTGGGGAAAATGGTTGGGCTGCAAGTGGGCTGCTGGGCCTGTTGGGTTGGGCTGCTGTTGTTTCTCTTTTTTTTTAATTCTGAATGCTTTTTCTTTTTCTATTTGATTTTCTGTTTTGTTTTTATTCGAACAAACAATTCAAACAACAAATGAATTCAAACCTTTGCCAAAGTTTGCATAATTTTTAGTTCTGTTTAACAACACAAACTGAAGTCCAAAATAAAAATAAAAATAATACTTTTATTCTTTTAGGATCTATTTAATAATTAAATAAAATAGACCTTAGTTATTAATTCAAATAGGATTTGATTTATTTTAAAACTCCATTTGAAATCTAAATAATTCTAAAATCAAATCAGTAGGTTTTATTTGAAAATATAAAACACTTGGGAAAACTTATTTAAAATAAAATAACAAGTTTTAGTGTTTATTTAAAATGGAAAGGCCTTTACTTTAATAAAATTGGATATTAATAAATCCTCATTATTTTATTTAAATAAACCTTTATTCTTTTTTATCAAATAGAAATATTTTATTTCAAAAGCTTGGCCAACATTTAATTTGGCTCTATAAAATAATCTTTATTTATAAATTCTTCTTTGCTTTTGAAAACCAAATCTTTTTATTAAAAGAACTAAAATAGTAATTCCAACTATCAAAACTTTCTTTATTAATTGTTTATCTTTTTAAATCCCTTTAGGATTTTGTTTGATCCAAACAGGTTTGAAAGTTTCCAATTGGATTCAAAAAGTTTCTTCTCACCCTGAATTTCAACAAAGTTTTATTTTGTTTATTTATTTTTCACATTTCACAATTTGGAAAATTTTGGGATGTGACATAAAACTCTTGGGTAATGATCGGAATTGCAATCATACTAAAGAATTATCGCACTAGCAATATGACAGGATTATTCTCAAGTGAATATCCCTCATATCACTAGAGAACTCTTTATTCTTGCAAGTATAAGTCCTGCAGGTTCTACCCATTTACTAGGTTTCCAACCTAAGGTCAAAGCATATGCTCTGATACCAACTGCGGTGACCCAGCATACCACTGCATGATGGAATAAACTATAGTCGTTGACATAACACTAATGAAACACCGTTTACTAGTATTACATCCCTCAGAGTGGTACAACAGAAACACAGCGGGTCCAATACATGGCTAAAGGTTACAACTCACTCTATACACAATATCCAGAGAACACTCTTGGTTTAAAGAGAGATAAAGAACTTCTTACAAAGAAGAATCAAAAACAAATAATGCACCAACTAATATACTTTTAAGACTAGTATTTCAACTAAGGGGTTGGCATTGCTGCTATTTCAACGCACTACAGAAATAGGTTCTTTGGCTAGAGAGTATATTCCTATTTTAATTAGAAACTTCATCTTCACTTGAGTTGAGGTACATGTTGACTTCCTTGTCATCATGGAAGAGCTTTAGCTCTGGATGATGATTCCTGGAGCATAACTTGATGTAGACATCGTTTGTATTCGCTTCAGAATCTAGCAAGGGTTACGAAGATACTTTGAGTACGAGCATACTCAGCAAGTTCACTAGAGAAGGAGTGTTTGATGCACTATAACTATATCCCCAAACCGTAAGTCGTAGGCAATGCAAGTTTTTGTAAATATTTCCTCAAAGGTTGCTTTTATTCTGAAAAGCTATGTCCGTCAGCCTTCACGGGTTTACCAGAACTTTCATGGAGTTCCTTTCCCGCAGCGTTCGCAGCTCCTTCCCAGAACATGGAGTAACAAGTTACAGTGCTTACACTCTGCAGAGGTGCATCACTTTACCCATGAGAGATCAACTCCTTATTGCACAACCGAGCAGCTCACCCATCCATAATTCCATGTTGTGGGGTCCAATAGATGATCCAAGCCAATCACTGCCCTCTCCGCGACCTCATATGTCTGCATGATCCTTCGGGGTTGGCTCACCTTTGTTAAGCCCCCTTTCGGGCAGGCTAAAACCCCGATGAGTTCCTGAAGACTCTATGACCTAGTGATGCCCGAAATAGTACCATTTACATGGACTATATCCGTAAAAACCATTCATAGATAATCTAGACACCAAAAGTGTGGGGCGTAAGGGTGCCCACCCATATGTTGGATCCGCACAAGGAATCACAACGTCACGTTAAGGTCATCTTGCCTCCATACAAGAGGAATAGGATACAGGTGAATTCTCCGTCCCATTCCAAATCTCATGGTTAACGCGTAATATACGGCGCAAGAATCACTGGCGACATTGGTTGTTAGTCCTAGATCATATGTTCCTTTACCACCAGAACTTTTATAGTAGGTTATTACCTCACATTAAATAACCCATAATCACATTATTATGAAAATAGTTTTTTCGGACCTTTTTCCAATGCAGGTGATGACAACACTGGATTTGTAAAATACTTTACAGAAAATAATCAAAGGACATGAACAAGTGTGAACTTGCCTTTTGTGATTGCAAGATTATGCATTCACGGTCTTCAAGACAATATAAGATCCAATATCTAAAATCAGCATCATTGGTCCGGTAAGGACTAATGTTTAAAGAAGCAATATGCTCTTATGCATAAGTAATGTGATGCACTTTATGAACGTGAATCCCTGGGATAACATTGTTCTAGAGTTTGGATACTAGAAATGATGTCTTTAAAATGTGTTGTACTTTTAGATAAGTGTTACACTTGTGCTTCTTATTCGAGCTTGTGAGTGTGTGTGAAACAATATATAATTATACTATCATACAACATTAAGATACAAAATTGTGGAATGCTATTCAAAGATTACTTATATAAGAATTGCCATATCTTTAAATCTTGCTTTACAAGTATAGGCATTTGGAAAAAACTTTAAGTATTAACAATCCTGATGTATAAGTAAGGTTTAAAGCAACGTGATTATGATTAATTGTCATCTGTTGAATATGATGAAAGTTCTTAAGTTTAGTTGTTAAGATTTGGGGATACTATCTAAAGATTTGTCGTTTGAAGTGGCAAAAAGAATAACATTTGAAGAAAAGATTTCTTTTCTAAGGTCTAAACAATTTTTGTGGTTAGTTAAGTTTGGTCGATGTTATTTGTGCTTGCTTTAATAGTTTGGACTTGTGATGCTTTACAACTTAATTATAACAGACCAAAGTTAACTATAAGACACATAACAAAGTCTTTAGTATTATATTTAAAGTCTTGTAGACTAAAGTTAACTTTAAAACATAGATGGTTTGAAAGTGTAATGCTTATGATATTTGTACCTTGTGTACTTGGTAATGTTTCCTTAAGGTTTCTTAAGAATGGTTATATTTTTACTTGGTGTAGTGGTTTCTTGATCTTTATAATGGAATAGTAGCATTTACCTTTTTATGGATGAGTGGTTATAGTTTATAAACAAAGAAATAATATTACTTAACTACATATGGACTTACTATAATGTTGTGATAGTTTCGTAATCTGGTAGTTGAAGTATATGGAAAAGATTGGATTTAGTCATAAATTATTCTTGAGGATTTTATATTGGATAGGATCCTTTTGGAAAGATAATTTACACTTATGGTTGGAAGATAATTCAATAAAATTGTATTTATAATGTTTTGAACCATTATGACTTCATAATATAAATATTTAAGACTAATACTATTTATTAGACTTAATTGACTAATTTTTAGAAATATTAACAAATTTTATTTACCCTTATATAATTATTAACTAAGGAAATAGGTTTAAATTCAAATTACTAGAGTATTAAGTTTTTATTTACTTTAAAAGTGGAATATTATATTTTTAACAAGTAGACATTATTTTTTTGATCATTTTGATATATTACTTTTATTTTTGTGATTCATAAATAATAAAATATGATTTTCATAAGATTTATTACTTTATAAATACTTAATAAATAATAAATACTTATTTAAGTGAAATAGTAATGCATGATTATTGTTTTAAATTATAGGTTTTATTTTTCTAAGATTTTTGGTATTATATATATATATTTTTAAGATTTACCATTATTAAAATAGGAATTATCAAAGTTTGATTTCATTTGAAATCTTTATTAAATAATAATTATTTAAACTGTTAACATAATAATGTCTGATAATAGTTTTAATTGGTAGATTTTATTTTTCTAAACATTTTCATATATTAAATATATATTTTGAATTATAAAACAAAAGTGATTTAATAATATTTAATGATTTTATTTTATTTCTAGAATATTTAAACTTGGGTTTATGTTCTTTCTTTATTTTTTAAACAGAAAATAACCTTTTGCACTGGGGCTAAGCCTACCCAAGGTCACTGACCTGTGGTCCTATGGCCACATCATCAACCACGCGAGACAGAGACTAGGTCAAACTGGGTGACTAGGCCAAGGGTGACGGTGGCATGACGTCATCGGAGCTTGATCCTCTCGGATCGATGACGGATGAGGTGATTTGGTGCGCGTGCGGGGTAGTGGCTAGGCTTGTTGGAAAGAGGAAGATGCGAGGAGTCTAGGAGTGGTGGCACCGCTAGCAAATGGTCGTCGGAGGATGGTCAACGACGGTGGACAACAGCGGCGGCGGCGGGTGCTCGTGGTGTGAACGAATAGAGCGAAATATAGAGAGTAAAAGGTACTGGAAGACAAGTGACTCACCCTGGTTGCAGTGGTGGTGTCGGCGAGGACTGGTGCGGTCGGAGACGAGCTCTCCGACGAGGATTCCAATGAACTGCCGCAAAGGGGAACGGCAAAATTCGCCCTCTCCAGTGCTCCCCTTGATGCAAGATTCCACCTAGAGGATCTACGGAGCACGGGGCATCTCCATGGCTACTTGTAAGAGAGTGGGAAGGTGCGGCTCGATAGTGAGGTGAGATAGGGTTTCGGCACTTATGAAGAAATTGAGAGAGAGAGAGAGAGCTGCAGAGGGGGAAATGGGGATGAGGACAAACAAACGGCGTCGTGGCGTTCTTATCCCTTCCTTCCAAGAGCGGTAGCACGCATCACAGCGCGGCGGTCCATCAACGACGGAGCTCCGACCAGCGAGCTGCTTCCAGTACGCGAGGTAGACGACGATGCGACATTTGCGAAAAACCCCTGGAACGTTTCCTCTCTTGATCCGCAGTCCCCATGCTAGCCCACTTGTCAGTCACTAAGTGAGAGGAGTCGGGCTGGTTACTGGGCCGAGGTGGCTGCTCGTGAGCAGTGGATAAGGAGAAGGAAGTTGGGCCATGGGCCAGATTTGGTCTCCTTCTGTTTTTTCTTGGTTCCTTTTTTATATTCTGTTTTGTTTATAGATTTGAATTTGCATCTTTAATTTGAACTTTTCTAACAAAGTTTACTTGCTGAATATTTGCAGCAACAACTTATATTGATTGAGATTTATTTTGTAAATCTTAATGATAAATATTTTATATTTCTTTATTTTCTTTATATGAATCCCTTTTAATATATTTTTAGAAGCCTTTATTATTAATTTTCTTTCTATACTAAACCATGGATTTATTATATGATATTTCCTTATTTATTTATAAAACTTAACTCTAGTTAACTCATAGTTTGAATAGAAATTTTTATATATAATGATCCTATAACATTATTTGATGCATGAAATACAAAAGAAATTAATATGGTTAATACTACTTCCATTAATTTAGAAAATGGCAATGTATATATTCCATTATGATAAACGTAGAAGTTTAGGGTTTGAATTGTAAATGTTTACCAAGGGTTTAGGGTTCTTAATTTACTTATATTCTTTTGTTGATGTGAGTAAAGATTTAATAGCTAAGCATATTGTCTTTTGTTTGTGATCTTTAATGATATCACCTTTTAAAATAGAAAGTTACATCTAAAATGTTTATGGAAAAGAAATTGATAAAAATAGCTTCTAACACACATGGTTAAGACAATTGGGAATGATAAAGATGTGCTTATGTGATGGGCTATAGGAAAATATTCCTTTAAAGTGATATGGAGATAAGATGATGGATCAATAACATGAAATGGATATTATGTTTGGTTTGAGATTTATAGTTGGGTGTTTACCAAGAATTTCTATTTTCCATAATTCACAATCCTAGACTTCTAATTAAGGAATTCCTTTCCTAGATATACTACTTCTTCCTATCCATCATCATGGTTAACATGATGAGCTTTACTTCACAAAAATATTCTCATCCACCTATTATTCTTCTAAACTCATGGATGAATCCAATGAGTTTGACACTAAAGCATTTCATGATCTTCACCTATCCAGACTTGGCTATATCTACTACTCTTCTGCTGATAATCTTCAATCCAACAAGTAGTTCCTTCAAACTTCACTCACAATCTTCCTTAATCATCTATCACTAATATTTCTCCATTAGATGTATACATCCAACTACCTTTCTCTAAAGCTTACTATCCTTTAAGATGAATAACACTACTTCCATAACTCTATGCTATACTAGCTTTAATTTAATCATACTATCCTACATTTACTTTACTCTAATAACTCATACTCCAACCTCGCATTATATTAATGCGACCTGTAATAACTACTCTAGGATAACTTATCTATACTAGGGTTTCAATCATGTTCTACCACCAATGTCACTTATACTTGATATAAGTATACAATCCTGGTGAGCAAGGCATGATCATTATAATCCTTTAATCATTTATAGCTTAGGTTTCCAATTGGCTAATCAAGGCTTCATCAATACAACCTTACAATGGTATTGAAATTATCTTCTCAGTATCTCTAATTGGATTAAGGTTGTTATTCATGGACTATGCCCACTTGGTCCAATAGAATTACTACTGGTAACTATCTTCAGGATTCATCCTTGTAATCTTCTTTACTACCATATAATTAGATAGTATAAATAATTCTTCTATTCATTTAGGAGTGATTTAACTCCATCAATTATCATATTGATTTGATTCCCTCCAATCACTCCCATCCTATAGATGTTATCTAAAACTAGCATTACTATTTACCTCTTCTTAGTTGTTTCTTTATAGGCACTTAAATGTATGCTATGGTATGGTCAGGAGTTGATAGATTAAGAATTGGTGAATCAATAGTTGATTACTCAACATTGATGAACAACAGATATTGAGATAGTATTCCATAATGATTGATATGGAAAGAAAGATACATGGTGCATGACCTTGACTTGGTTTCTTTCCTACTCAATCACACTAAAGAGTTAAAGTTAGGTATTACCATGACACTCATAGTAAGAATAGATAAGAATAAGAGAGATCAGGATTAGCCATTACATTCTTATTACTTGAGTTGTAATCTGAACTGGGTATTCATAAGTTGTTGTGAGGAATATTATGATATGATCCCTTAAGGATCATATATCAATCATTAAGCAATGCATTAATTTTTTAAAGTTTATTCTATTTGATCTACCCTTAGATCAAATCATGTTTACCCTGTTAAGGTTTTAGCAAAGGTCATATTGAAACTTATCATCGTCAACTTGATGATCTACCTCAATTCCATCAGGTTGAGAGAAGCTTCAATCACTTTGACAGGTTTTGTTCAAAAGCGCGAAAGTTATTCGGATTTTCTATGCATGAATGCAATGCACACATCTGGGTTCAGCTTATTTCTCAGCTCGAATGCTGGGACGTTACAATACTGGTGATGGTCTTTTGGTGAATCTAGATCAGGGGCTATTTTAGCTTGTGTGTTTGTGGTAGTCCTTGTTCTACTGGCCTTCTCCTCCTTGCCTGATATGATGTTGGCTTACTCCTCCTATGTTACTGGCCTGCTCTTGATCTCCTCCTTGAGATCCTTCAGGTCACCATCGTGATTCTTGGTTGGTTGGTTTTGGAGAAGAAACTTGTGGTATTGGGTTGTTGGGCTTGGCTATGGAAGATTGAGCAGAGAGAGATGTGCTATGGTGTCTCCTCTTATCTATTCCTTGCTTGGATGCTTCATGGTGTTGATAACACATGACATGCAGTTAGATGGGTGTGTTGCATGCTTGCTTGTTAGCTATCTATGGATAAGATCAAGTGATTCAGGATCTTTTTCTGAAGTTTTACTACTTTACCTTTTACCTCAATCTGGCGAAACTTGCTGTGGCATCCCGCAAAACCACTACTAGAAAATCGCGTTGAATTTGTGCATGGCATCGTCATCATCATATGTTGTTTGTCTAAAACTATTTTCGCAAAGCCCGATTTTTTTTCCAAACGCCCCATCTACATTCAAACACGCAAACCCGGGTCTCCGGATTATTTTTGTTGTCTAACGGTTTGCAAAAGGTGCATTTAAAAATAAATAAAAGATTTAATTATTTTAGCGGGGGCAGTCAGGCTGCAATTTAACGACCACCCTGTGTTTTACAAACGGTCCACCTCTAATCCTATTCCTACCAAACTACCTACCCACACCCAGCCTCCACCTCACCCGGACCAACCCCCTTGCGCCACCTCACCCTCTCCCCAAACCCCCCACCAACCACCCTCCTGCCACATCACCCTAACCTCCTCTCTCTCTCACCTCACTCCTCACACCCACGCCACACAAACGCACACAGCACACACGCATGCCACGCTCCAGCCCCTTCCTCTCCCTGCACGTGGGCCCCTTCCTCCCTGTAACCTCCCGAGCCAACCGCCCCGCTGCTGGCCCCACTCATGGGACCCGCCCCACTGCCTCCCCACGCAGCCTCCTCCCCACGCGACCCCATCCCCGCGTCCGCCCCTCCCCATCTCTGGCTCCACCCCGACGGACCCCCGCTCGCCGGCCAAGCTCCTCCCCTCCCTGCCGCGTTCCCCTTCGCCTCTCCCCAGCTCCTGCCGCCCCAACCTGCGTCCCCGCCCATCGCCCGCTGCCGTCCTCCATGGCGCAGCTCGGCCGTGCTCGAGCCCTGCCTCGCCCGCGAGCTGCTGCGTCGCCCGCCTGCGTCCGCTGCCCGCCCGCCTTCCATCCTCGTTGGCCGCTGCCGCCGGCCCGCCACGGCCGCCCCACTCGGCCCCTCCGTCCCCAAGCCCCTGCCCGCTCGCCGCCGCCTCCTCTTCGCCAGGCGCGTCGCCGGGGTCTCTCTCGCCGTCGGGGCCCACCGCCAGGCCACCCCACCGACCGTCTCCTCTCGCCCGGTCTCCTCAGCGCGTGAAGCGCCTCCAGCCGCCCGTCCGTAGCCGGCCGTCGCGGTAGGCCGCCGCCGCGGCCGTCCTCCCTCCGAGCCTCGAGCTCCTCGCCGCTGTCGCCTCCCCTCGTTACGCCTCGACGTTCGGTTCTGTCCCTGTTGCTTTCGGATCTGCCTCGAGGATGTGATGATTCCGACGACCGATCCAATGCCGAGTCCAGAATTCGACAAGTACTCCTGACGCTTGAAAGTCCAAGACCGTCTCCTTTTTCGAAGAACGACGCGTGAAGATGATTCCAAGTGATTCCAAGGAGTCCGGTGAGAACTACATCACGGAACCAGAAGAATTTACGACATTCGTTAAGATCTCCATCGGCCACCACGAAGTCAAGATCGCCCACGCGGACTCGAGTACCCCGATGCCCCGAGGACACCGAGACCCCGGTGCGACAAGCACTTCTTCCCGGATCTGCCCGAGGACCGGACGCCAAGGTCGTCTACACGTAATGACAAGGCCCTCGCAACGACAAGATCGACCTTGTGGGACTCGACAAGATCGACACGACGACAAGAACGACACCGACCCGGAAGCACCCGATGCGCCCCGACACCGAACCAAGTACCCTTTCCGGACGCCGAGACCGCCGGGAACCCGGATGCGACAAGAACTACCTCAGTTATCCGAGAACGTTCCGCCGAGACCGTTCCGTCGAACCCTGGACCCCGACCCCGAACCCCGTCGAACCCTAACCAAGATCTGTCGAACCCTAATGTGTGATTCCCCTCCCGAACCCTAATTTCATAATATAATACAATTGTTGCACATCAAATCATTCATCTCGCATGCATATCATGTGGTTTGGGGGCCTTATGCTGATTCACCTCATAATTAAATATGGGGCCCATATGCGGGCAAATCTAGCCTTATATTGGCCTCATTTAAATTTGTGTAGCGAACCGGTATCTTATCTTGCCTTGTTATTACAACATTTAAATTGCGGGGTATCTAAACAACTTGAACCATCTAATTAATTGTCGGAACCCCGGTTCCGCTTAATATGACCTGATTGCATCGCATCCTTGCCATGTCATTCATCATGCATGCATCATGCCCGATCTTCTGTCGTAATCTTAAATATTGCATCCGGTGTTTATTCTAGTGTTTTGCTTCTTCGCGGATAAGACCGTTGAGTTGATGTGAGCTTCGTCCCGATCTTCGGTTGCACCTTCGACAATGTTTTCAAAGCAGCATCTCCCTTTCTACCTATCTTACTTTTATAGTATTTATTCCCTCCTGTTGATCTATTGCTATCTGTGTTGCGATGCTTTAGTTTCCGTACCTGTGATATACCGTGCAGCCCTATATTGCCTTGGACACATCCTATTACCTGTTGTTTGGTAGATAGTTGGACTTGCGCGTCGTAGTCGCTTGCTCAAGTGCTGTTGCGTGTTGTCAAGTGCCACAATTGTTGATGTATTGCCGCATGTTGATGTTGGAGATGATCATGGTTTTACTTATCGCACACTTTAATTCCTGTTTAAACAACTAAAATTGAAGTAAGCAGATGCATCGGTGGGTGATAGATAATATTTGGTTTCCGAACGCCCACTTGTGTCCCGTAAGACCCCGAGTACTTGATACATGTTCCTTGATTTATCGCGCTATCCACATCCGGGAGGTATATGGGACCCCCCCTGAGCCAGAGCTTGATTCATTCTTATTTCTTGGGGCCACAAACTAGTTTGAGGTTTTATTTACGATCCTGTACTTATGCCATGCTACTTATGTATTTAAATTGTGCGAGGAGCACACTGTACTGTTTAGGATCGTGGCACGATTCCGCGGTGTCGACAAACCCAGCCACACTTTCGGGTTCCCAGTCGTTCACAGCCGTCCCCACAACCTTAAGTCCGTCTCGAGCCGGGCCGTTGCTATGGTTCTACTTTAAGGGTGGCCTCAAATATTTCAATCCTGTGATTGTTCACCGTGAAAGCCTCGTTGGGTTTTGTTTTGGTTTTCCGAGGTTGATCGAGCATGTGTTGCTATTGGTGCACCCGCCGGGTAAAACTTTCGAAAGCCGTGTCATGGATATGGACGACTTGGAGCACAGTATCTCGATCATAGATAAGCATAACTAAAGTTTATTGCTGTAAATTTGACTTTATAATGACTAGTAATCAGCTTCACTATAATGGAATGGCTAACTAATACTGCCCACAATTGCTTGTTTGGTTTGTCGCTTGCGACCATTGTACCTGACTAGTAAGTATTGCAACTACAACGGAATTGGCTGAATAAAAGTATCAACAACTGCTGGGTTTTGGGTTATCTCATGCTAATTGCATCTGACTAGTAAGTGTTGCCACTATAACGGAATGAGTAACTAAAAGTGCCCACTGTTTATTTTATCAGGATGATTATCTACACCTGACTAGTAATTGCTGCAACGATAACTGAATAAGTAAAACTGCCAATTGTGTGAGTTCCTCGGTTGACTTACTCGTTTGGTCTCGAGGGGGAATACCAGGATGGGATTGTTTGGTGTTAGTATCAGGTTGGATCCGAATAGGTCTTTCTTACCCCTCTCTGATAACCGCCAGTTGCATCGAGTCTCTATAGGGTGTTTAGTGCATGCTGCCGTTGCCGCTTCAGTCCACCATACCTTTGTAGGCGAGGACCACCGAATTCTAGCCTCGCTGCATCGGCCTCGATCGACGCCTCTTTTTCCTTTGCCCTTTGTCGGCACCCTTTGTTTTAGCAGGTTTTGAGATCGACGCCGTTAGCGTGGTTACCCTTCCGGCTTGCCTGGCGGGGTTATGGACGCCATTGGTTATTCTTCAGGGCTCTTAGCCCCATTTGCATCTTGTCCGTAGTCGGACGCTCTATCGTTTTCAAGGTGATTTGGATCTTTGTATATTATATCTGTATTCTTAACTCATGGAGTCGCTGTTATATATATATATCTGTTCTGTGGGTCCCATCGAGGACTGTTGTGTAATGTTATTACTTCGTTTTCCACCCGCACGCAAGTGCCTGGTGGGCATCTTTGAATCGTTTCTATGCGGGTTTGGCGGGTTTCGCTAAAACTTGCATAGGTCCGATTCTGAGGGTGTTACACTTGCCCCTAAGATGATGATGTTGTGCAGAAGCTGAACACTGATAAGAACAATTACTAAATTGCCCCTAGTTACCCATGCTCAGTGATGAGTTAAACAGTGCATCGCACTGTTACAATCTGAGAGCATTCTAACACTAATCCTTCCCTTTCTTTTGTTATTTTCTTTGCATTTTCTTTTTATAGGAACACGATCAAGAAGATTCAGAAGTTTGGAAGACAAGATTAGTTAGGTTCAGTGTAGGATTTTCTCTTCAATTGTAGTTTTTCTTTTATTAATTTCTTGTATTTCTTTTATGTTTTGGATAATGCAAGGACATTGTAATATTTCAGTTTCTTTATTATGATATTTTTTCTCCTTTCATTTTCCTTTATTCTTTTATTATAAATAACTATTGTAATATTTGTTTCAAGTAAAAAAAAATCGTTTCTTGTATTTTATTTTGATAATACATATATGTGAGTTGTTATAAATGATTACTCCAAATACTTGGTATTTGCGCTCATGTAAAAGCTTACTTAATCCAATTTGTATATGGATTGAGGTTTACTACTTTATCCTTTGTATTAGTTTTACTTTATCTTATCTAAATTGTAATATTAAGTATTCCTTATTTGTTATTATAATGTCATATACTATTATCCAATAATCAAACTCATTTTTCCTTATAACATCTGTTTATACTTGTTTATACTTTTATTATTATTGAGTTTTCTAAATTCAAGTTTGAATTCAAATTGGAAATTCAAACAAAAGTTTGAATTCTACCCGTCCAAAACACAAAGAATACCTAAAGGTCATGTCAAAATTTATCGCCCTCGCTGAGATGGCTAATTTCTAATCCATCGAAACAAGAGAGACTCTGATCACTCTAGGGTTTTAGTTTGTGAATAATTTACCTAGATTTTCAGATGAATGCATGCAGATGCACAAAATCCTAAATCTACCCTTCATTTAGTCCTAAATGTTGGGATGTTACACATAATTATGTAGAATGCATACCGATTTAGAACTAATTTAGGGCTTAAACTAAATGAAAACAGAGGGAGTAGTATTCACTACGCCGACCTCTGTAGTCAGGCTTATCTTTACTATTAGATCTAAGATGCGGCGGTGTGTGGTGTCACACATCAACATAATTACTAAAATGGCACCACAACAACAAAAGGACCTTTTGTTACTCTGAAAACCAGCGCCAACCCCTAATAATTAGAGCTTGTAACAAACACATCAATTATCTAAACAACTAAAACAAAATACGCAATAGGAGAGCGAAACACCATCGAGTTTCTCCTTCCCAATTTCTTTAGTGATGGCACTATCGATCGTCTTCGACCACCTCATCCCCCACTTCTCGACAAGTACAATCAGGTGTCCCTTCTCGTCTTCATTCCACCTATTAATGACAACACACAGGATTCGCCTATTCTTCATAACGCTCGTCAATAAAATATGTCTAGCAGCAGTTAAACAAGCGCATGGATTCCTCCAATGAAAACCTTGGCATGTACCAAATGGTTAGTACACGGATCAATGTATTTTCTTCCAACCTTGGCATGGATTATATGGTTACCCATATAATGTGGAGTATTATTTCTTGGGAATTGCTAAGTCATAGCTAGATGCGATAAGTCTTACATCGCAGTCAGTTTCTTGATCATTAATTTGTTTTGCCGCGTTAAGATTGGTGCAGGTCATGTTTGTATTTCGTTTGTTGTGTTAGCCCCCTGTTTCGACCATGGAGTTGGTTGATGGGCTTCTGATTGTGTTGGTTCTGTTTTTTCTCTTGGATAATCAGCTTCTTTTTTTTCTGGGTGATCGCTAGTTAGTTTTGCCGGTCAGTCATGTGTTGTAATTTGGTGAATATTGGGATGTTGGCCCATTAGACAAATTCTGAAATTCTCTTTGGCCCACTTGTGTATGGAAGCATATGGTTGTGCTAGTGGTTGTAAAGTTTAGTCACACATTGCTAGTGAAAGGAGAATTGGACCACCTTATATAGTAGAGTGTTGCATCACTCACTAAGGTGTGACAGGGAGAGAAGCCCTCGTGCACTCCTCCTTCGACGCTGCCCGCCTCGCCTCGTCACGACGCGCGCGTGCCGCGGGTTGCGTGAATTTCGCCGAGCCGAGCTTTATTTTGCTATTTGGGAAAATTAATTATGAGTCATTAATGAACGCGATAATTACAGCCATTTCCAGTTTTTATGGATCGTGGGCTGTTACCAACTCGGACGTGGGTTGTGCCCCCACGATCTTCCTGACCTACACTATATAAGCATCTGTGCTAAACCTAATCGGTGTTGAATCAATCCACAACACGCACCTACCCCCAGAACCTTCCGTCGCCGCTTTCGTCTTCCCCATCCCGGCTTGGGGGGTGCACCGCAGATCGGGACAGTAGTCCTCCGAACCTCGCCTCTCGTGAACCTGTACGGGTGAGGGGTGATCAGGTTTTTCGGGAGCACTCAAGCGTGACTACTGGTAACCACGACATCGTTCGACGATGAGTTCCTGAACGACGACTTCTTCCCGGACGTCAGTGACCTCTTCGGCAACCTCAACATGGGCGACAGCTCTGTTGCTGCTACCGCCGCGGCTACTGCCGCAACTGCATTGTATGTGGTCTCAATTTCTCTCTTTCGGATTATGCTACAGTTGCTAGTTCTAGCGTTTGGCATAGATGTGATAGGTTTATCTTGTATATATGTGATATGTTCATCTACTTTGTTGATCTGCATGATTGGTTTTACTACTGTTTGTATGATCACGCTTTATAAGTTTATTATTCGGATTAAAACATATGGATTATTGCTTATATATTCAACAATCCAAAAACCTGATTATAGGCAACTAAATTCCACTGGTATAGCCGCGGCTACTAGGCCGCCTCCTTTTGATGGCATGCACTATAAGAGATGGCGCAAGAGAGCAGTTCTTTGGTTTGAAAACCTAAACTGCTATAGCGCCACTCTTGGAAATCCTGAAGGAGATCTTTCTGCTGAGCAGGAAGCGAACTTTAAGAAAGCCGATACCATGTTTATGGCGGCTTTGTTCAGTGTTCTTGGGGACAACATTGTTGACCCATATATGTCATTTGATAATGTCAAGGACATGTGTGAAGCGCTCGAGGCCAAGTTTGGATTCTCGGACGCTGGCACAGAGTTGTGTGGCATGGAGCAATTCTATGACTACAAGATGGTTGATGAGCGCTCAGTCGTTGAGCAAGCTCATGAGATACAATCACTTGCCAAAGAACTTGAGCCGTTCAAGTGTACCTTACTAGACAAGTTTGTGGCTGGTGGCATTATAGCCAAGCTTCCTTCCTCGTGGAGGAACTTTTCTACCTCTCTGAAACATAAGAGACAAGAGTTTTCCGTTACGGATCTCATTGGGTATGTTCATGTGGAAGAGAAGGCGAGAGCAAAGGACAAAACTGCTCGAAGATTTGAGGGAGGTTCTAGTGCCAGTTTGGTACAGAAGAAAAAGTTCCAATCCCACAAGTTCAAAAACAAGAACAAATCTGAAGGAAAAGGGAAGTTCAATGGCAAGAACAAGGCCACGCACTCAACCAACTTTAAGAAGAAAAATGATAAAAGGAAAGGCTCTTGCCATGTCTGTGGTGATCCCGATCATTGGGCTCATAGCTGCCCTAATCGCTTTGACAAGTGTCAACATGGGAACAGCGGCAATGTCGCTAATGTTGTTATTAGTGATACCGAGATGAAGGATGCTGGGTACGGTATTTTACCTACTATCCTTTCAGTATGTCATTCTCCTGATTGGTGGATAGACATGGGTGCTAATACACATGTATGTTCTGATATTTCCATGTTTTCCTCTTATCAGGTCTGAAAGACTTCTTCCATGCTGATGGGAAACGGATCACGTGCTTCTATTGATGGTGTTGGTACTGTAAATCTGAAGTTTACTTCGGGAAAGACCGTACAGCTGAAGAATGTACAACACGTTCCCTCCATCAATAAGAATCTCGTCAGCGGATCGTTTTTATGTCGAGATGGCTTTAAGTTGGTTTTTGAGTCCAATAAAATTGTAATATCTAAATATGTACAATTTGTTGGAAAGGGTTATGAGTGTGGAGATATATTCCGCTTGTCTTTGTCAGACTCATGTACTAAAGTTATTAATCATGTTTGCAATGATAATGAGTCCAATGTTTGGCATTCACGACTCTGTCATATTAACTTTGGTTTCATGACGCGGCTAGCCAACATGAGTTTAATTCCGAAATTTACCACTGTCAAAGGTTCTAAGTGCCAAGTTTGTGTGCAAGCAAAGCAACCCCGCAAGTCTCATATGACCGCGGAAACAAGAAACTTAGCACCACTGGAACTTATACATTCAGATCTTTGTGAGATGAATGGTATGTTAACAAAATGTGGAAAAAGACACTTTACGACGTTAATTGATGACTCCACTTGATACTGCTATGTTTATCTTCTGAAATCTAAAGATGAAGCTTTGAACTACTTCAAAATCTATAAAGCTAAGGCAGAAAACCAACTTGATCTTAAAATCAAGCGGCTAAGGTCGGATCGTGGTGGAGAGTACTTTTCAAACGAATTTGATTTATTTTGTATAGAACATGGTATTATACATGATAGGACGCCTCCCTACTCACCTCAGTCAAATGGGGTGGCCGAAAGGAAGAACCGCACTCTAACTGATTTGGTTAACGCCATGTTAGATACATCGGGTCTTTCCAAGGAATGGTGGGAGAGGCGCTAATGACTGTGTGTCATGTCCTAAACCGTGTTCCTGTAAAGGATAAAACCATGACTCCATTTGAGGAATGAGAAAAGAAAAGGCTTAAACTCTCTTACTTACGAACTTGGGGTTGTTTGATGAAAGTCAATATTCCAATACCCAAGAAGCGAAAGCTTGGACCAAAAACCGTTGATTGTGTTTTTCTAGGATATGCTTTTCATAGCATTGGCTATAGATTTTTGACAGTAAAATCTGAGGTATCCGACACGCATGTTGGTACAATTATGGAGTCGAATGATGCGACTTTCTTTGAGGACATCTTTCCTATGAAAGGTATGTCCAGCTCATCAAATCAGGAGATGACTAGTTCATCTAGTCAGGAATTTGCTATAATTCCTGAACCCACTATGCCGATAGAACACCATGATGATCCTGTGGAGGATGACAATAAAGCTCCCAAAAGGAGCAAGAGGCAAAGGACTGCAAAGTCATTGTGTGTTGATTTTATTGTGTACCTTGTGGATGATACTCCCACTTCTATTTCAGAAGCCTATGCATCTCAAGATGCTGACTACTGAAAGGAAGCTGTCCGAAGCGAGATGGACTCCATCTTAGCTAATGGTACTTGGGAAGTTACTGATCGTCCTTATGGGTGCAACCTGTAGGATGTAAGTGGGTGTTCAAGAAAAAGCTTAGACCTGATGGTACAATTGAAAAGTACAAGGCACGTCTTGTTGCCAAGGGTTATACCCAAAAAGAAGGTGAAGACTTTTTCGATACCTACTCACCCATAGCCAGATTGACCACTAATCGAGTACTACTATCCTTGGCTGCCTCACATGGTCTTCTCGTTCATCAAATGGACGTTAAGGCAACTTTTCTAAATGGAGAGCTAGATGAGGAAATTTATATGGAGCATCCTGACGGATTTGTAGTAGATGGTAAAGAAGGAAAGGTGTGTAAGTTAGTAAAGTCTTTGTATGGTCTTAAGCAAGCTCCTAAGCAGTGGCACGAGAAGTTTGAAAGAACTTTAACTGCTGAAGGCTTTGTTGTAAATGAAGTTGACAAACGTGTGTACTATCGCCATGGTGGGGGCGAGGGAGTTATTATGTGTCTCTACGTTGATGACATATTGATATTCGGGACCAACCTCGTTGTTATTGAGGAGGTCAAAGAGTTCCTATCTCGCTATTTTGAGATGAAAGACTTGGGAATGGCTGATGTAATATTAAACATCAAGATACTAAAGGATGACAATGGTGGGATTACACTGCTTCAGTCTCACTATGTGGAAAAGATATTGAGTCGCTTCGGGTATAGAGATTGCAAGTTTTCTCCAACGCCTTATGATCCTAGTGTGCTACTTCGAAAGAATCGAAGGACTGCTAAAGATCAATTGAGATATTCTCAAATTATTGGCTCGCTCATGTATTTAGCTAGCGCTACTACACCTGACATCTCCTTTGCTGTAAGCAAACTGAGTCGATTTGTGTCAAATCCTGGAGATGATCATTGGCATGTTATTGAAAGAGTTTTGCGCTATTTGAAAGGCACTGCGAGTTATGGTATTCATTATACTGGGTATACACATGTACTTAACGGTTATAGTGATTCAAATTGGATATCTGATGCTGATGAGATTAAGGCCACGAGTGGTTATGTGTTTACACTTGGTGGTGGTGCTGTTTTCTGGAAGTCTTGCAAGTAGACCATCTTAACGAGGTCAACAATGGAAGCAGAACTCACAGCATTAGACACAACCACTGTTGAAGCAGAGTGGCTTCGTGAGCTCTTGATGGACTTACCTGTGGTTGAAAAACCAATACTCGCCATACCTATGAACTATGATAATCAAACTATGATCGTCAAAGTAAACAGTTCTAAGGATAATATGAAGTCATCAAGACATGTGAAGAGGAGATTAAAATCTATCAGGAAACTGAGAAACTCCGGATTTATTGCGTTGGATTATATCCAAACATCTAAAAACCTGGCAGATCCCTTCACAAAGGGTTTATCATGCAATGTGATAGATAATGCATCAAGGGAGATGGGTTTGAGACCCACGTTATGAGTTGATCCCAGTGGCAACCCACTCTATGTGACCGGAGATCCCGTGAATTAGAGCTGGAAGACAAGCTGTTGATCAGCTGAGAGGAGAGTATTCCCATATTATATTTACATCTCCACAAAGATGCAATACTCTCTTAATCTGCATGGCAGGTTGATATTTATCTTAATGTGTTCCAAGCGGATTTTTATAAGCGAAGATGTTGTCCTGCAGAACATCTCTTGAGGAACACACCTATATGAGTCTGACTGTCAAACGTTGCAGCCCGTGAGAATTGGGTGCTCTCTAATAAACTTATGAAAGGCCCTGGAGTATGACGCATAAGCTCCAAACCGCGGGGAAGCCGACAGCAGCCCTGTACCGGTCTAGATTTTGTGTGAAACTAGCGCGCAGAAAACTTTTAGTTCAAGACATGGTCCACTATTCAAGTTGCTAGCTAGTGTAGCATGAAGTTTAACGTGGAAGTTCAACTTAACAGTCTCCACTACACACCAGCATATAAAACAATGTTCTGGAAGAAAAGTGATGTGATGTGCCAATGAGACTTTGTGGGGGAATTGTTGGAATTTGGTGAATATTGCGCTGTTGGCCCATTGGACAAATTCTGAAATTCTCTTTGGCCCACTTGTGTATGACAACATATGGCTGTGCTAGTGGTGCTAAATTTTAGTCTCACGTTGCTAGTGGAAGGAGAGTTGGACCACCTTATATAGTAGAGTGTTACACGACTCACTAATGTGTGACAAGGAGAGAAGCCCTCGCGCACTCCTCTGACGACGCCCGCCTCGCCTCGCCACACCATGCCACACCTCGCCTCGTCACGACGCGCGCGCTGCTGGTTGCGGGTTGCGGAAATCTCGCCGAGCCGAGCTTTATTTTGCTGTTTGGGAAAATTAATTATGAGTCATTAGCGGGCGCGTTAGTTACAGCCGTTTCCAGTTTTTATGGATCGTGGGTTGTTACCGACTTGGACGTGGGCTGTGCCCCACGATCTTCCTGACCTACACTATATAAGAATCTGTGCTAAACCTAATCGGTGTTGAATCAATCCACAACACGCACCTACCCCCAGAACCTTCCGTCGCCGCTTTCGTCTTCCCCATCCCGGCTTGGGGCGTGCACCGCAGATCGGGACAGTAGTCCTCCGAACCTCGCCTCTCGTGAACCTGTAAATCAGGTTTTTCGGGAGCACTCAAGCGTGACTACTGGCAACCACGATGTCGCTCGACGATGAGTTCCTGAACGACGACTTCTTCCCGGACGTCAGTGACCTCTTCGGCAACCTCAACATGGACGACAGTTCTGCTGCTGCTACCGCCGCGGCTACTGCCACAACTGCATCGTATGTGACCTCAATCTCTCTCTTTTGGATTATGTTAGAGTTTCTTGTTCTAGCGTTTGGCGTAGATGTGATAGGTTTATCTTACATAGATGTGATGTGATATGTTTATCTATTTTGTTGATCTGCATGATTGGTTTTACTACTGTTTGTATGATCATGCTTTATCAGTTTATTATTCGGATTAAATCATATGAATTATTGGTTATATATTCAACATCATGTTGTCTGGCACTTTTTTTACTTTTTTTTTGCCTTTTTAGTTGTTATTATTGTTTAATTTTGGCCCGCTAATAGTGTTCTGTCTAGTGGTTTGATAGTGTTCAGTCTAGTTTTTAAAACGTTGTTGTTGTTTACGTGCTAAGCATTGCATGTTTCTAAATGAATTTCGATAGGCAACAATAAATAATAAACCAATTTCTTATAATCATTCATTTTTTTTGAACGGGATAATCATTCATACTCATATGGAAAACCACGCAATCAAGCGACATCACGGTGAAAACAAAAACCACCACTTTTTCTGGAGTTGCTACACTTACATATTTCATCGTTATCCGTAAAACATAACTCATGCGCCACCTCACTAACCGATCTCTTCTACTACTACTTCAAGAGAAAAGCTAAAAATAGAGAGCAAAGCCCATGTGTTTCTTACCGTCTTCAATGGTAAAAAAATGTTTTTAAGACCAAAGAAGGGTCCGAATTCAGCCTCCAAAAATAGGGCTAAAATGGGGTTAAAAACACAGCTCCTGTAACATGTGACGGAAGACTTTGGAGGAAAAGAAGAAGAAGAGTGAGGCCGACGCAACGCGGTCTCCTCTCCTCCTTCTCCGTCGTCTCCAACCTCTCGTCCGCCTCCCAAATAAATCCAACCGATAATTTTTTTTTTGTCCGCCGCTGTCTGTCTACCCCGTCCGCCATTTTTCCTCCGCCGAGGTCGCCCGCGCGCGCTAGATCGGTCGCGCCCCCTTACCTACCCCTCCTCTCCCGTCGAAGAAGTTTGCCCCCTTCATTCCCTGAAGGGATTTCTTCTTGAGGTGAGCGTCAAATCCGGTGGTTTTCTTGCTGTCCCGTTGATTTCGCTGCACCGTCGATTCCGCGCCGAGCTTCTTTCTCTTGCTGAGAAATCGACGTGGGATCAGAGACTGTTGGCTGTCTTGCTGGAGTAGCAGGAGGATTTGGGTCCTTTCAGAATTGGAGCTTGGGTTCCTTAATTCGTGCTATTTAATCGCATTTTAGAGCAGGGCATTGGATGGAACTGTTGGCAGGATAGGATCGAATTCATATGAAATTTGACTACTGCCGCGTGCTGACTGCGTCGGAATTTTTTGCAGGCATGCAGAGCCAGATCGTGTGCCATGGGTGCAGGAGCGTTCTACTCTACCCAAGAGGGGCCCCGAGCGTGTGCTGCGCGGTCTGCCACGCCGTCACCAGCGCCCCGCCTCCAGGTAATGCTCATCTCCGAGCTCATTGACTCAGGGATCCTTTTTTTTCTTTGTGCAAAGACATTGACTCAGGAATCAGAAGAACAAAGATCATGTGATGTTCAGTTTTGTCGACAATGGTCCTATAAGAGCATCCCCACTCGTTGGGCGTTCTACCGAAATCCGGACCTAATTTGAGCCGGCCAAAACTCGTTTTTGGCCTGGGAACGCCGAGTTTCCCACTCGTGGTCCCAGGCCGAGTTCCCGTGTTTGGATAAATTCAGTTAAACACGGTAAATTTGGGCGAATATAGGCGGATTTCATTAATTAGGGCGAGGACACATATATTACATCGAATTTAAACTAGGAAAACATAAAAAGGCAGCTGTCGTAGCCGACGCCGATGCCGATGCCGGACGCCGCTTCTACATGCCGAGGCGGGGGTGGTTGCCGGCCTGGATGTGCTCCAGCACGGCGACGAGCGTTTGTCCGGGAGCACTCCACCAGCGGCGACGCGACACTGCCTTGTTGCGCTTCGGCGGCGAGCCCGGCGGTCCCTCGTGGCGGGCGAGCTCCTGGAGCCGCCTGTCGACGAAGAACTGCTCCCAGAAGACCAGGTTGCCCGGATCCTCGGCGAGATCGGCGATAGCCGCCTGGATCTCGTCAGCGATGTCCTCGTCGGTCGGCACCGGCGGCGGGTCCGCCGGCGCTGAGATTCCAGCCGAGGGGGAGACGAACGTCCGGTGGCGCCATATAGCCCGCGTCGTGGAGCATCCGGGCCTCCCATGGCTGCAGCGTGCGGCGGCCAAAGCCGTTCGCCGCCGCATTGTCGTCGGGAAAACTCTCGGCCATGGCTTTTCGCCGAAGTTGTGGAGGTGGAAAGGTGTGAGCGTTTGGAGTTCGCCGGAGTTGGGAGCGTTGTGAGAGAGTGTGAAGGGAGACGGCGAGGGGTACGGCTTGCGAGGGCGGGAGGGGTGTACCGGCGAGGGCGGGAAAAGGGGAAACGGCGGGAAGGACGACGACGACTCGGCTTCTGTCGCTGACTGGGCTGGTCCACTCGCCGTCTATTTTTCTTTTCGCCGAATTCGCTTCGTCCGGCTTTCCAGGATCCTGGGTATGACCTGGGAAGTCCGGACCAAAGTTGGCCCAAATCCGGACAAAAATGGGGTCCTGGGAACGCGACTGGGCCAATTTTCGGCGTCCGGACCTAAAATTCGCCCTGGGATCGGCGTTCTGGGTAGGCGAGTGGAGATGCTCTAACATTTATAGCGCTGCTGGAAGTGGAAAATGGAGGACATAGTAGTAGAATTATTTTATCCTAAAGAAGGTTATGGGAAACCTCACTTGGAGATTGTCTAGCCTAAGATAGTGGATTCCTACAATGTGCTTTGCATTTTCTAGGTTTGATTCGACTAGCTAAACATGCCCAAATTTGATCAGAAAGCCACGGGAATCAGAAAGACGACTGGAGGTTGCTAACATAATTACTAACAGTCTAACGGCCGCTTTGGATTGTAGGATTTCATAGGATGTGTATCAATCATTGGGAATTTTTCCTACAAGCTCAAACTTCATTTTTATTATAATGCAGTTTCTATTTAATCCTCCAAAATTTCTGTGTTTATTTCTTTGCACCATCCCAAAGGCACCACTTTCCAAATTCCTCACATGACATCTCAGTCCTGCAACCTTTCCTTTCTCTATGTTTACTGATTCCTGCAGTCTGAAGAGGCCCTACATCTGTATATAAATAGTAAGATCTCTATGACATATTGGTATTGTGTTATAGAGGTAACGATATTAGTGCCGGTTAGGATGCTAATATGACATGTTGCATGACTGGTGGCATACGGATGAGATTTTCCCTTCCATATATGACACATCTACCTATTTTTGTGTGGTTACTTTCAACCTCTTATTCACGGTCCTAAACAAATTGGTCTTTCACTTAATCCAGTTCCTCTTAGCAAAATTGAGTAGCCCATAGAACCCTTCTAGTCTTGCTTTTATTGCTTAAATGGTCTTGCTGTCTACATTAGATGCACCATAAACCTTCTACCCCTCGCATTTTGGGTGTATATTCTGCTTTTCCATGCCTGACACATCTTCCTTGCTTGTTGTTGACAACTTTATCTTTCATCATGTTGTTCTATCTTTTATGATTTATCACAACAGAGCAAGTACTTTAGTGGTTATTTACAATGTTTTCTTATTGATTATAAGGGACAGCTCAAGCTTTGAAATTAGACAATGGGTGATCGTTTAACCATTCTTAGCTTTGTAACTGCATACTACTGTGAGCTCTTGGTTTGTTGATAGTGCTTCAAACATCTCGTTGACATGCTTATGAAAGAATAAGTTAATTTCTTCTGCAGGAATGGAGATGGCTCAGCTTATATGCGTCGGCTGTCGAACGTTGTTGATGTATACGCGCAATGCAACTACCGTCCGATGCTCATGTTGTGATACAGTCAATCTTGCCAGACCAGCACCGCCAGGTACTGATGTATGTGTTCAATTGTTTTGTTGATCCTTGAGCTTGTAAGTTGAATTCGTAATCTCATGTGCGTGTTACCATACATGAGTGGAATATCTGTTGTATTTAGTGAGAAAGGGTTACTCGGGCACAAAACCAAGGAGAGCGAAATTAATGCTACGAGACCTTACGGAAGTATTATTATCATCATTACCATAGGTGTAGCTAGATTACCAGAATCTTTTTACGGGTTGAAATTGGCTGATTTCTAGTAAATTTGGCCGCAGCAGTCTCACAAAGTTGAAATTGAGTAGTATTTGTGGTCTCGTATCAAAACCTATGGTGTGTTGCTGCTTGTTTTGTTTTTATATCACAAACCCTGCATTTTTTTTCCGCAAAAACGCAAAAGCCTTGCGTTTCGATTCTTTGATAGAAAAGAGAGTTCTTTACAAACAATATACAAGCTCAGCGAGCTAACACCGCAACAACTCAACCTACTAGATCTACGGGGACGCGGGGATCAGGGCCTGAAGGCCAATCGCTCCAGCGGCGGCCCAAGATCGAGCCTCAGATCGAATCGTGCCTAGAAGGTTACTCGGGTTAGGTGACGCATTGTCAAAAATGACCGCATTGCGCTGCTTCCAGATCCACCAGGCCGTCAGCATGATCAGCGAGGTTGTCCCCCTGCGCATCGCACGGGGGTAGATGCCGAAGCCTGCAGCCACCAGTCCACAAAGTCTCCTTCCCCATCCATGGAGCCACAAAGCCTGAAGCCACCAGGCCACCAGTCCACAAACCCTGCATTATTGACTTGTTGGTCATGGAGTCAAGGCCAGCCTTAGAAGTCAACTCACCATTATGTAAGTCATTCTTGACATCAAGCTCAGAGATAGACCTGTGTCGTACATAAGCCAGTATGCCACAACAAGAGCATGAACGGTGGTCATGTGAGCCACATGAGCAAATTTCTCTTCATAGTCATGACCATGCTCCTGCTGAAACCCACGTGCCACAAGACAGGCCTTGTAGCGCTCTAGGGAGCATTGGAGCGGGTCTTACCCTTGTAGACCCACTTACAAGTGATGGGATGGATGCGTGAGGAAGAAAGACAAGATCCCATGTGCCAGTGCGCTTAGGGAGCAAGTTCCTCTGCCATTCCGGATGAACAACATCATCATGATAAGAGGTCGGCTTGAGAAGAGAAGCGCCAACAAAAACAAAGTTGTCAATAGCCGGGCGCAGACGGATGCGGTGGCCATAGGTAGGAGGAGGTGGTGCATCAGCAGAAGATGCCTCACTAGGAGAAAGAGTCACTTCGAAAGGAGAGGGTAGAACTGGGGAAGATGACCCATCATGAGAAGATGGCTCACCAGGAGAAAATGATGCATTAGAAGGAGAAGGTGCATTAGGAGAAGATGGCAGCGGCGGTTAATTCAATCCTAACTCCTGAGTAGAAGAGGAGGACACAGACTCCAGAGGCCAGATGGGCTGATCCAACCCAAAGCGCGAAATATGGAAATGTGTGGCGACATGTTGGGGTGAGATGCACAACCGCGCGTCGAGGCAGCAGGGAAGCGAGCAGGGCTGTGTGTCTGGTGCAGAGAAGAAGCTGGGGGAGTAGCAAGAGCACGAATTGCACGTACTTGTAGTGGGAAGAAAACCAAGATTGCTGTGCAACTTGTATTTCCTGGAGGCCAAGGGTCAGTATAAACAACTAAGTACAGGCGAATACATACAAAAAAATCATTGTTACAATGGGAGATATCACATTCTATACAGGAACTATTATATATCTAACAATGTCATGTCCTTTGTAGATTGGCAATGCATGTTCCTGGAAAATTGGCATATATTGCTTGTGTCCCTGCTACCATCGTGTGTGCGTGTCATGTCTTTGTTCATTCTACTGTACTGTTAAATTAATTTGATCAGGGGGGTATAAAGACAATAAAATGCTAACATTTTAGTATGTTCTCTCCTCTGTTGCTCTGTCCCCTCTCATGTTTTTGTCTCCCTTTGTGCATGCGCGCGCACATGTTGTGTATCAAATGTGTTCTATTTATCTGTTCTCCACTTCACGAATTCTGTTTGTTCATGATGCAGTGAGTAGTATAGCTCATGTGAACTGCGGCCAGTGCCAGACGGTGTTAATGTATCCATACGGAGCATCTTCTGTCAAATGCGCTATCTGCAATTTCATTACAAATATTGGAGTATGTCAATATCTTTTTTGGGTCTCTTCATGCTTTGTCAAATGCTCAGTGAAACTGGCTGATTTTAGACTAATTATTTTCTTAATCCCAGATGAATACCATTAGACCATTGCCACCTACGATGCCTGCACTAAATGGAAATTCATATACTGTCCCATCGACTTCTGCGGTATGTCCATGACATGAGCTCTTCAAGCATTCCAGTGAAGTCTAAGGTGATTTACCTCTTCTAATTTGACTTCTCACCCTGTATCTGGCAGCCGTCCACTCAGTCGCAAAATGTAACCGTGGTCGTCGAAAATCCAATGACGGTAGATGACAAGGGAAAACTGGTAAGCTGTCTCTGCATTTTGCTACCATATACTAATTGGGTTGCATGTGTATCTGCATTGCCCAGTGAAGCTACCACGCATTCTCAGCCTGTTGACATTTACGCAGGTGAGCAACGTCGTGGTCGGGGTTACCACCGGTGGGAAAAAGTAGCAAAACATGTCGGCAGCACATGTTGCGGCCTTGTTTCTATGTGTCTATAATCTAGAGTTGGAAACACTTTGTACTATACCCCTGTTTGGCGATCGATCGATCGGTTGCTCGGAGGAAAGAAAAATCCGAAGAGCGTAAAGACGTTCCATTCGTGCCGACAGAAAAGAAAAGAGAGTGCGGGCATACGGACCAAGAAAACCGTGGTTTGTTTACACCTTGATTCTTTTGTATGTATAATATGACATGGGCTCTGTTAGACTTCACTGTGTGATCAAATTCCTGCCCTGAAGGGGCCTTCTTATCCTGGATGACAATACCAGCAGGTAACTTTGCACATGGCTGGCTCCAGGCTGTTGATGATTTGGTAAATGGTGATTATTGTGGTGATTAATTCTTTGAAGATTATATAAGTACATCAACTGTGTAAAATTATTGGTCAAGGGACCAGGTGTAATTGTGGTTTCAATGTACTCCGTGTAATAGCTGTTGTGGGTATTTACACACCGTGCCTAACAAAAGTACTGGTCGAGGGACCTTTTGGATAAATGCAATTATTGTTGATGGTAAAAGGACAAGTTGTGGTGTTGGAATGTAGTTTCTGAATGATGTTTCACCTGTACTATTATGCAGTAATAACCAGATTTTTTATTAGTGCATGGAAAATCAGCAAAGGACCAGACAACGATGTTTTTGAAATAGATGATGTCTTGTATTAAAAAAATTATTTATTTTTATTTGAAGGTGGAGGTCCTCTACTATTGGGATTGGTCAAGTAAAATTTATGTTATTGTCAAATCTTTTCAGTTGGGTGCGAATTTTGAACATGATGGTTGAAAGTTGAACAATCAATCTTTTCAGTTGGGTGCAAATTTTGAACATGATGTTTTGAAAGTTGAACAATCAATCTCCTTCCCTATGTTTTGATTGATGTTGAGGTTAGGATTGGCCAAGTAAAATTTATGTTGGTATTGTCAAATCTTTTCAGTTGGGTGCAAATTGTGAACATGATGGTTTGAAAGTTGAACAATCAATCCCCTTTTGTAAATTTTGATTGATGCTGAGAGAAATAAGAAAAAAAAGAGTCATTATGCATTTGATTTGACTTTGAAAGCTGAACAATATTTATCATTTAGCTCTGCATATTTTGATTTTGTAGGAAGCAAAAAAATTATGGGGTGAGAGAGGCTCGAACTCTCGACCTCAGGATCACTCACTTTAGCTATGAGACCTACGCGCTAGCCAACTGCGCCACCACCCCGTTGTGATTTATACGTGATGCTCTAGAATTTGTATGGGCTGGCGCCCTCTCATTAAGGTCAGATCCGAATTATTCTTGTCAGTTGTACCTAACAAGGAAAATTGGCATCCTCTCCCAATGAAGTGTGCCACATTTTCCCCTCACATCACATTCCTTCTCTCATACTAGAGACGCAAAATTCCTGAAGAAACAGTTCTTCTTTGACACTTCACTTTCTACTCATCTCACAAGTCACAAACAAACTCTAAACAAAACTTCTTCTCTTGACTAATCAATTGATCTTACACATGAAGAAGAAACAAGCAGCCCATAATTTACAGCTTTCATGTTATGTAACCTGTAAGCAACCCAAACTTGCGAAATCTGACTACCTCTAAAACTTAATCATTCATAGCCACCATCAGCAGCATATATAATGTGCTCCAAAAATTCCCAATTCCAGTGACCCCAAACCTCCTTAGTGTTCTGTTCACTTACAGTTCTTCCTAATCCCCCAATGGACCTTGAGCATGGCAAGAAGCCCTCTGCACAGTCTGCGGAAGCCTGCGCAGCCCAGCAGGTCAAGAGCAAGCTCATCGGCCTGCCCCCGATCCTGCTGCGAGCGTCGGCTCTCTTGGCGACGACGGTGGCGGCCGTGGTCATGGGGCTGAACAGGCAGTCCTACACCGCGGTGGTGGCAATTGTGGGCACTAGGAAACTCACACAGACCTTCACCACCCAGTTCAAGGACATGCCTGCATTTGTGTATGCCTTCATGCTTGTTTACCATCCTCTGCAGAGTTTAACGGTGTCGCCGTCGTTGTTCGGGTGACTGGTTTTTGTTTTTGTTTTTGCAGATACTTTGTCATAGCCAATGCTATTGCCAGTCTGTATAACCTAGCAGTAGTGCTGGTTATGAGGAGGCGCCTTGTGCAGGGAAGGGTCCAGCATTTGGTACTAGTGTATATGACTGACATGGTAATTTCTGCTTCCTTATCGCCTATTCATCAGTTAAATTAAATGCCACTTGTATATTGCTTAAAAAACCTTACCGAGTAGTAAATTTAAAATTTCATCAGAGTATACTTGTCTATGTCCTAGCAATAATATTTGAGTGTGTTGATAATCAAAAGACACGTAAGAGAGCAGCAACCAATCTAGTCTAGTTAAGTGTATATTCTTCTTAAACGCAATTGCTCAGAATAATATTTGAGTACATACAAGCAGCCAAATGTGATCATAGAACTGATATTTGGACCCTTCTGATGGCCCTACTATAAAAACACAGCACTCAATCTAATCAAGAATCTCTTGCAACTATCCAGAACCAGTGGCTTGAGTGAAAACTGCTGCTGCTGTGCTTGTGTAGACAACTAGTAGTACTGTAGCATACCTGGCAAAATTTCAAACCGGTGTCCATGGACAGCAACACATGATATTTTTCTGAATTATCCTTCTATTTGTCGATATCATCCCAGGTCATCATGGTTCTATTGGCCACCGGTGCCGCGGCAGCGGCCTCGATGGCCGAGCTAGGCAAGAACGGTAACCTTCACGCTCACTGGAACCCGGTGTGCAACAAGTTTGGTTCCTTCTGCATCCGTGGAGGCGTGTCGCTCGTTTCCTCGTTCCTCGGCGTCTCCCTCATGCTAGCCCTGAACTTGCTCTCCGCCGGAACGAACGCTCCCCATGCAGGCCAATGAGCAGCCATCGTCTCTCAGATAGCTCCTGCCTAAAAGTACAGGTGTTAATGTCATGTCATGTGCTCTGAGCCAATCTGGTTCATGTGGATCTCAGGCTGAAATGTGCTGAATTTGGCAAGGATCTGTATCACCTTGCCTGGCCTGAAATGTGCAGGCACGTAATCCCCAGTTGGTTATGGGGCTTTGATTGGATCAACTCTTACATAGATCAAGTGGTTGCACCATTAAATCCTACTGCTTTGTGGTTGCAAGCCAGTACTCTCAGCTGTACCAGCATTTGGATCCGTTTTCTCAAGGGATGATACGTTGCATCAATTTGGATGTATGTCTGGTGAGCCCTGGTCTTTCAAGACTGCTTGTACCAGTTGTACCGCATGGAGCTTATTTTTATTTCCTGAATAGTGAAGTTGTTTGGGGTTGCTTCATTGCTTGGGATGATCCATATCCATCCGGCACCAGCCTTGCTTATGCACTTAACGAGGAGAATTAATCAGAGTTGGTCAGTCGATGTTGATTTGTCGGAGAGAGGGAACACATGCCTGTGAGCCTATGAGGAAACTCCGTACAAATTTCAGTCAACATGCAACTAGGACCTAAGTGATGGCCACTGGTAGTACTGATTTTGTATTATCTTCAGTTCAGTTTATTCTCTATATTGCTAGTACTGATTTTGTACCCATCAACGTATCTTCAGTTGAAGGTGAGTGAACTTTTCTAACAACTTATCTCCAGTTGATGGCCACTGGTTCAGCACATCAGCCTAGCAATCTGTTCAAGCCACAACCCTAGATGTGCTCATATGTTGGGATGACCCTTTTTCCGAAGAAAAATGTTGACTGGTATGGTTTTTTTCTTAAATGTGATTGGTTACATCTTTGTCAGAAAAAAACATTCATCTTAAAAAAATTACTAGTTAATATTAGGTGGGAAATTTTTGTATTATCTTCAGTTCAGTTTATCCTCTATCTTGGTACTGATTTTGTACCCATTAACGTATCTTCAGTTGAAGGTGAGTAAACTTTTGGTGTGGTGTGGGCTCGTCCCAAGCTTGTAAATAATTATCTATTTTCTATCAATGCATCAAAACACAAAGCTTTTGCGTTTTCGCGAAAAAAATGATTTATTTTCTGAAAACGAGCGATTTGAGTAACCAAATCATAAAATTGGAACAAGAAATCCTGTATAAACATAACAGCAGATAGGACCGGAGATAGCCGCTGCCACTTGATCCAGGTACATCTTGACCCTGTCTTCTGCATCAATAGTATTGATGTACAAGACTTGTTGCCATACGCATACGGTACGAAGTGTTGATGACATGAGGTGCCCTAACATGCAGCTGGCCAGTACATCAAGAACAGGGTACCGAAGGAAAACCCAGGACCCTTTCAACATACTGTTCATCATTTTTTATGCCATCATTGCAAAAACAAAGATTATACTCCCTCCGTCCAAAAATAACTGACTTGAGTTGTCTGGATTCGAATGTATCTAAACCCAACATTTAGTGTATAGATACATTCGAATTTAGACAAACCAACATCAGTTATTTCTGGACAGAGGGAGTATATAGAATGCGCAAACAATCTGTGCATACATTTGCATTTTTTTTCATTGCAATAATCTGCCTCCTCCTGCCTCAAAAAGGATATCATTTTGAACATTCACACGGTGTCCAAAATTTAACATTTACCATTCATTTCTACTCCAATATAGTCATAAAACCTGAACTGCTATATTAGGTAAACTATCAAGACAAATCTAAACATACGATTTTCACACATCCAATCAATTTTTTTAATAATATTATTAGTCAAAGTTTAGAAGCTTAACCAAGACTATGTTATAACGTCCAGATTTAGTGGACTTGAGCGACTAGCTATAAGGAGGAGAATATTCTCAGAGTAAGAGCAACTTGCACAATCCGTACTCGCTTCCCAGCGCCCACTTTCAATAAAGAGGTACAAAATACTTTTTGTGGGATAAATGGTGTTCTACTTTGCACCAAAATCACAAGTGTGCATGTTATAGCATGAGTTTTTTTAAATCCCCTAAATAGTAATAAAAACATAAGTTGATACGGTAAATCTCAATCAACTCTGACACGCAGAAGGGAGTCAAACCCAAATGGCTGAATACAAAAGGGCAACCCAATATGATTGGTTTGTGCAACCTAAAAGTTACTTGTGAATTGTAACCCATGCAAGCACACTAACATCGTTATGGTTGTGTGCATCAGAGGATGCAGAGTCCAGGAGGCATCGCATTCCTTTCCACGAAACAAAGATGTCTTTGCGCAATGACACCAATACTTGTGTTGTGAAATTGCTGCAACCAAAGCCTGCATCCAGACTGACCTGACTTCAACCGGTCGGTGGCGGTTTCCATTTGTCCTTACACGCAAGTCTCCTTCCGCGACTTATTATGCTGAACACCATGAATTATTTTAAAAAAGAATCACAAAATTTTGAAGTGGGCAAAGAAAAGCGAGAACATAGGTTATGTGCACAACCACGCGAAATCTAGGTTTAAAAAGTTGGAGTGTCATTATACTTTCTTAACTGGATTTCAGTGATGCACCGGCTCTCTATCTAGACAGATTCTGATTATTGCACGAGCTCCAGTGCTGTACTGATGTGGACTGATTTGTGTAATCAGTTGATCATAATTTCATTCGCAATAGCCATCAAGTTGTCCATTCAACTCACAAGATTCCACATAGTAGTAATTGTTATTGTACTCTATCTCGATATCAATACAAACCAAGCAGGAATAATGCTATTACCTATTTCGAGAGGGTCTGAACCTTGGTAAATCGTGTCTAGTGATCCATGGTGAGCTGAATCTATCTCCACATCCAAAAAAAGCACGTATTTTTCTTGAAACCATGAGCAACATGTTGGTGAGGCTATTTAAGATGCCTTCATCAATCAATCATGATAGTTAATGAAAAGAATAAGGTCCAATCCCAATTTCGGCGAGAGTTAGGGATACAGTCATAATAACCTTTACATCTATGTCGATTCTGAGGATATAACTTCAGTTTAGTGGAAAGAGCAACTTTCACTTTTTCACCAAGTTGTTTTTTTCTTAAAAGTGCAAATAGTACTTCGAAATCGACTCAGACATACAAAAAATCTTAGGCGACTAAGGATTAGTAAAATTCAAAAAGTTACCAATGGGGAATTAATGATCATTCTGATCACCCAAACCTCTCCTTCTGAATATACACACTTGAACAATCATCAGAATTTTTTACAACCAAACTTAATCATTATCGAGTTTTAAATAGTTCTCCTAAATCGACCATAGGAAAAAAATGTGCTCTATTGATACTCACACTTTGAAACATTGTACCAAACAGATATAAGTACAAACTTCATATCAAATCATCATCATGCACACATTGCAGATTAACTACTGTCTAACAAGCTATCTGCTTATGTTGTCTGAATGAAATAAATAGATCTCTCTAGAAATGGTTCATCCAATTGGAGCTGACTGCAGCAGCCATCTCAGGAGTCAGGCTTGGCACCACCTCACCCCCCATGGAGCTCAGCTGGCTCAGCACTGCCTTGAGCACCTTCTTGTCACAGTTCATGGTTGGGTCTAGGTAGGTCCCAAAGTCAGGAAGGCCATGGTCCAGGTAGCCCATGCCATTGTTGCCTGTCACCATGGGGAGGTAGGTGCTGTCGCTGGCACTGTTACTATTGAAGCTGGAGAAGCAGGGCACTTGCTCAAGTGCGGCGGCGGCGGAGGCAGAATTCATGTTGGCATGGAGCTGTGCTAGGGTGGTGTCCATGAGGGGTGGCAATGGTGGCGAGGAGGTGTCTGTGGATGCGCCATGGCCAATGTTGGTGAGGCTCCTTGGCTTGGGGGTGGCCCCCACTCCTGATTTCTTCTTGCAGATGACTCTGCATAGGACCCAATCCTCCTGCTGAAAAACACGTTGAGGATCCACAAGAGCATTTATTGGTTAGTAGTTCAATGAGTAGGTGAAAAATTTACGAATGCAATCTTGTTGGTCACTATCATGTACTACTTGCTCCCCATTGCATCTCTTGTCACATTGATGTGGACCCTCTTTTACAACCCTGATTGGTCCATGCATGTGTGCATTCATGTGCGACAAAGCATTTTTTTTTTTTGGATTGGATAGGTTTTACTTTTTGGGTTGCTTGGTTTGGTCAAATTCAGATGACAATCATGAAATGTGTGCCTATTTGAAGGTTGCTAGGAATCTAATCAACCCACTTCAGTATCTCTGTTACGGATGGACGTTTGTTTTTAAAGTCACGACAACTACATATGACACAAAAAAACATGCATACACAAGAAACATTGAAAAAAATTCTGTTAATTAGTAGGACGGCGGATCCTGAGGGTACGAACTCCGCGTAAGAATCATGAGGTCACTCTATCAGTTGTAAGTGACATGTTCCTCGGTCTCTATCAATTGTAATTGTGTGTTAAGCGAGTGCACTAGCGTGATGGTGTGAATTTGGTGGCATGTGTACACATGTACTTAATCGCATTACAAGTTATAATAAAAATAATAACTTCGTCTCTCTCTAAAAAATGTTTTATATGGATTCAAATTTAACTACCTAAGACAAAAGAAATTGGTAGGTAGGTCATGGTCATGTAGTCATTATCCACAAGAATTAATCGATGTTTTTTCTCAAGAAAATAATTCTTTTTTTAAATGGACCAGCATTAGTCATTATCATTAGGACGTGTACCACAATCAATCAAATCAGTGTATGAAAATGACCAGACCCCCGAGGAAAATAAATGGCCATTAGCAGCCAATAAATCAATGTGGAATTGTCTCTGGAAATAAACAAATGAATATAAAGTGGCAGGTCAAGAATCCCACCTCATGTGTACAGTATGTCAAACATGAAATGAACTATTAAATACAATGCGTACACACTATAAATAAATCTCACATACGGCTGGTTGTGCTCACAATTTTACCTAGCTAGGCCTATAGCTATGAGAATGAATAATATATTTTTTTGCAAAAAGGAAAATAAATAGTAAAGGATTGTCATTCCACACTACAATGCGTTGAACATTTCATATTAGGATATATTAATGGATTATTATTTTAAGCATTATCTAGGTTAATTAGTATCACTGGTATGTGCACACTTTACCTTGGAGTTGAACTTGGAGACTTGTTCATTTGCACCCTCCAACCTGTACTCGTGCATCACCCACTCCGTCTTTCGTCCCTTAGGAGCCCTCCCCTGGTAGAACACTAGCGTCTTCCTCATTCCAACAAGTGCACCCCTGCGTGCCACCATCCTGTCCTTACCGGTCGCCTTCCAATACCCCGATATGGTCGCTCGATTCGTGCGTTGCCCCGTCGCGTATTTCCGGTCCTTTAGGCTGAAGAAGTACCACTCCTTGCCACCCACTGACGCAGCCGCTGGTCGCCAAGAATAATATACACATACCATGTTAACAAGCCTATCATAAAAAAAACGTAAGCGGTAAACTATCAAGCAAATTCCGCAAGAAAATCGGGACAAAATTCTAGTACTAGTTATCAATCCCCCAAATTCTGGTCGTAGAGATTTTTCTCTCGCCTCTGTTTTCTCGATCGTGACATCGACACGTTTCGGTAAAACCGCGCATTTGGGGGGATAGGATACGCCAATCTCATTGAACCCACTACCTTCCATTATCTTTTGGTCGTAATCAGCCCTATTAGTAGAAGTCGGCTTGTTACCACTAGACTAGATGCTGAGCTATCGAGCAAGTGCTAGACACTAGTGTAGAGATAGAGACACGTCCTCATCCTAGATATATCAACACGTGTACGGCCTACGCTGATCGATCCCGCGCGCAAGGTGTGATTTGGCTGGTTTGATTGATCTCGATCGCGGTCGCCGTCGCGTCCGTGCGGGCCAAGGCAAGGCCTGGGTGACGTCATAATCAGTTCGTCAGTAATTCAAACATAAATTTGAAATGCCGCATTGTATAATAAAAAAGGTGTCGTGGTGTAGCGGTCTAGCACATCTGTCTTACACATAGATAATTGAAGGGTGCAATTTATATATTTTCCCAAAAAGTAGTGCCTAGCCTAAAATATAGGTGATGTGAATAAAATAAATATCAATTAAAAGAATGTTAAAGACCGTGTGGAATAACCCAATAACTGCTCCAACCTTATAAAAATAACGTGTAATATTTTTTTACACAAACTAGATGTAGTTGCAAAGGAATATGTATTCAAATGTTTTTCCACGAGTAATCCTCCTCACGCCTTACCATTTTTTTCAGGGCTAGTATCTATTTTTTTATTACAATGCATTATACTCCCTCCATCCCAGAATAGATGTCTTAGGTTTTTCAAATTTTGAATGAATTTATATAGTAAATAGTGTCTAGATTCATCCAAATTTTGATAAATTTAAGACATCTATTTTAGGACGGAGGGAGTAGTACTTATCACGCCCACCGCGCCCTTATCAAGATCTATTTGGAACACGAGAAATTCCAGTGCTTATTATGGAGGGAATGGAACTGTGTTCTTTCTCTACATACATTTAGTTTCATAATTCTTGTTGGAACACAACAACGTTGTAAACTATGTCCAAAATTTTTGGCTTAAAAAATTAATCTGTACATAATAGCTAGAGCAGGAACAAAGGTTCTTTTCCCATGTAATAAAATAGAACACGATCAGGGCAGTATGTGCTTCACTAGCTAGATCATACAGTATAGAAGGGTGCACAAAGTTATAGCTTCCTCACAATACACCAAGTTAGATAGGATAAATTATTATCGTCACACAAGAAGGATGAGTTATTACCAAAAAAAACATATGTGTAAGTTCAAGAGAATTTTGGCTTTAACATGACGGAAAATAAAAACCACAGTATATATCCAAGACACCACCCAATGAATTTGGAAAGTGTGAAGGGCATGAAAGACCTGGCTAGCTAGTTAGATTCGAATAAATCACTTATATTTTTAGCAAAGTGAAACCGGGTAAGGCTTTAAAACTTTCGTTCTTGGAAGTCTCCCACTTGATATATTCTCTAGCAGAGCCTAACCTGAAAGCGACGCTTGTTTCAGACCGCCACATCAAGATCAAGATCCTTTAAAAAAAACTCGTGTGCATATGATCTAAGGTGCAAATAATTAATTATGAAGAAATATAAAGTATTTTGTAGATCAAGTTTATCAACTAAATTCCATCCAAATGCCTACTACTTCAATTTTTCTCTGAAGCTTCACATAACTCCATATGTCAAGATGACCAAAATTCTGTAATCTTCAAAGGCGACTTTTGGTTCCGAAAGTTTACCAGAAACTAAAATTCGTGTAAAATTTTATGGAGGAGGAAAGATTCTGCGTCGAAGAAATGCTAGTTTAATATTTTGGAAGTTAATTAAGGGCTTAAAAAAATTAAAATGGGGTGCAGTTTCCTGTGCATGCTATGTGCACAACGCATTGCAGCCTTTGAGACGTTTCTTAGCACACGGAAGAAACACGATGGAAAAAAAAAACAAGATCGTTGCATGTGAAACACATTCTCCCTCTTAATTGAGACTTAATTGTCTTTCTCTCTCTGCCTCTAAATTTATATCCATGCATGACCGTATATGTAATTCTTGATTACGTCTAATTAATACCAGTACTAGTCACTTTCACATCGATGCAAAGACGCAGAGAGAGAGAGAGGGGGGATGCGCGTGGTCATGGGTAGAGAGAGCACGTACCAGGGAGGTCCCATGGCTCGACCTTGTTGAGGTCGACGTCGACCATGGGCGGGCTGCGGCCGGAGAAACCGACCTTGCCGGTGACCTTGGGCGCGAGGTAGTCGCAGATGAGCTCGTCGTCCCTCGGGTGGAACCGGAATCCCGGCGGCAGCTCCGTCTCCACCATGCTCAGGAAGCTCATCGACATCTCTCCCCACCCCCTCTCTCTCTCTCTTGCTGATGTGACGATAGAAGAACGGTGTAGAGAGAGAGAGAGAAACGGACAGGCCAAGCAAGAGAGAGAGAGAGACAGAGGGAGTCGTGCTTGTGTCATGAGTTTGCAACTTGGGAAGAAAGAGGGGTTTATAAGGTGGTTTAGGTGGTGGGTCTACCTCAACCCTTTTCCTCTTCTCTTTTTTATTCCTTCCTTTTCTTGATTTCCATTTCGCCCTTTTCTTTCCACAAATAAGAGGAGCACTTCCACATCAGCCCACAAACTCCACACACCACACATATGCATATGCCACTCACCAGAGATCTTTTTATCTCTCTACGATTTTTGCAAAGTAATGAGAAAAATTTCTTTTAAAAATAAAGAAAAGAAGGGACAAAAAGGAATATATCATCTTGTATTAGTGGAACTGAAAAAAGGCTGGATAGCTTAGCTATCCAACACCAAGCATAACCAAGTGGTTCCACTTGTCAAGGTGTAGCTATCCGTCCTACTCCTTTCAGTTAAATGTTAGATCCTACTTCGAGAGGACCGGCAAACGAAAAATTCTTGGTCAATCTTTTGCTGATATGAAGTAGCATATGCCTAGCTAATTTTGTTTTTCAAGGGCACATGAAGTGCTTCCTTAGATCAGATCATTGTATAAAAGTTGTTGTTTTGGACACGAATAAAGTTGATCCTTGAAAAAAAAATTGTGAATTGATATATGAATACCACATGTGTGAATTTGTCTCAAAATGAACCTGCATTTTTTTTAATTTTATCAATATGGTGTAATAAAAATTAATATCCAACTTGTATAGGGCCATAGGGTGTGGGGAAATCCATTGATATATTTTCTATAGTTTAAACCTTACTGATTTACAAAAAAAACTAGTGTACTCAGCAACACCTAATATGGAATGGAGGGAGTATGAACATCTTCTAGTATTTGAGAGCTCTATGAACAACAATTAGTCAGCCAAAAAAGCCCATAAAACACTTTTATCAAACAAGATTACCATCCCCACGCACTGTCAAAAATAAACCTTTTGTCTTTTGTGTTTGTTTAAAGTTGAAATCTGCTAGGAGTTCGGTCCACATCCTCGACTCACTGATAAATTAATAATACTCCAGCTTTGATACTTGACATGCGACCTGGTAGAGGTGCCAAATTTAAAAAGGACGTTGAATTGGTCGAGATCACCCCGGTGCAGAAATGAAGAACAACCATGCACTCCCTCTGTATCGAATTATAAGGCGTTTTAGAAAAGTAATTTGATACAAAGGAAGTAAATACGAAAAAATCTCTGAAAATAAAGAGAAAAGGGACAAAGGGAATACTGGATTTCTAGCTAACACCAAGCATAGCCAAGAGGCTCCACTTGTCAAGGTGTAGCTAAAAATGAAACACAGAAACCTTTTGCCTTGTTTTTGTTTTTCAAACTCATGTATAGGCCAGGTTATGCCATTTCTTCCATAAAATGTGATTATTAGTACCAGTACAATGAAGCAATTGTTTTAGCCCTACTTGGAAGCTATTACAATAATTGTAAATCATGGTGTATCTAGTGCAAACTGTGTATAGATAGTCTCGCAGAAATGGAACATCTCCTAGTAATTGGGAGCTCTACGAACAGCAAAATAGTCAACAAAAAATACCCTATAAAAAGCAGTTCTATCAAACAAGAATACCAAACGGGAATTTAACATTGTTAAAAGCCTTAGTCTGCTGAGTTCTGTCCACCTCTTCGGCCCATGGCATAAATTTACACTTCATGACACTTGACCGGGGACCTGGTAGAGGTGCCAAGCTAACGGAGGTTGAATTGGTCAAGATGAGAAGATCGCACCAGTATAGTAAAGAAAACGTAGGTGCATCAAGACTTGCACACCCTGTCTCGGCTATCTACGGCGCAAGCGAGAGCGATGACAAATATGAGAATAGGTGGATGTGCATTTCTAGAGCCGTTCGTTTGTCTCGCCGCAATCCAGAGCAAGTCTTCTCGAACGAACAAAGATTGCACAAGTCAACCTTCCACCAAGGAGGCACACCGCATCAGGGTGATCAGATTCGGAAAAGGTGCACAACAGCTCCTGTCGATGAACACACGACGTCAAAGAAAGAAAGGGGGTAAAGCTCATTTCGAGTCAAGGAGCACACGGTGTTGAAGAAAGAATCGGGTCTAGCAGGAAAGTTTAGGCGGCCTGACGTGTGGCACGAAACGGAAGCTGATGTTTTGCCGTTAGCGTGGCTATATCACACACAAACCTTAACGTAGCCAGGAGAAGATAGTGTATTAGAGGGAATTTCCCTTTGGGTTACACGCAGACAGGGAGGGAGGGCGTACGCTTGCACGCCAAACATCACACACACAAACCTCATGAGCCCCAGCTCGTTCCCAGCTTCTTCTGAGTTTGTTCTCAGATAGCGCCAAAGCAATCAGGTCCATCCAGAGCCCGTGACAGACGGCATAGATATGCCGCTAGGCGCGTCGTCAATCCCCCAAGGCCAAGATCATCCACCCTCCGAAATGTCAATCATCCAAACTACGTGTGCTCAGACAAGGTTAAGCCTCCCTTTTTTCTCTCTCTCTCCAACAGTAGCAGATTTTCTCTTCAAAATCTTCTCCTATGATCAGAGGCACTATAACCAATTAGTGAAGCCATGCAGAAAAAGTTGCCAGCCTTTAGAGAGAAAGTCAGTGACAGGACTGCAGCACGGAAATGCTGAAACGTTATACTCCAATCTGATAAAAAAACGTTATATTCCATATGCAAGAAGGCAAAATACTAACAGAGCTCCTACAAAGGCTTGAGAGATAATTGTCCTCGCAGTAGTAGTAATGGGGAATTTATGCTTCTGCCCTACTACCAAGTGAAAGGGACATGGAAATGGGCAACGACAGCAACACCGGCAAGCTCATCTCCTCCGCCCCGCACGGCCGGCCTAACATCGCACCCGGTTCAAATCAACTTTTCAGTTACCATGAACCAATCGACCGACCGATCAATCAGCTTGTGCCAGGCGCGCAACACCATCAGTGTTACAGCGATACCGAAGATCTCGCCGCAGCTCACTGGCTGGCTGGGATCTGAACACCACGGCCAGCCAAACTGAAGTGAGCTTCTAGGTCCAAGTGAGGTGCGTATCAGTACCTTTCAGGTGATGGCTGCATCAGTGAAAAGCGGAGGGAATTGACCTGTGGCCTTCCAGGGAACCTCCGGGTGTACAAATCAGGATAAGGATTTGCAGACCGAAGAGTCGCGACGGCTCTCAGTGGCCACCTCGACGCTGACACATCACCGCAAGTACAGCATGCCGTCGTTTTCAGAACATATCCTGCACAGATGAAAAAGAAAAACGAGGGCAAAACAAGTGGGGAGTACTGCAGAGATCTCTCACCTTCAAGATCACACACTGACCTGGCAAGAAAAGCTTGAATTGACCCATGGAACTGAAACCAGCCAGTTATTGCAATGGTAATGCAGCCAAAAACAAGATGAACTCTAGCTTACAGTTGAGTTTCACTGTAAATTCTCATCTATCAGATGAAAGCTTGTTGCTATTGAGCTGCCACAACAAGAGCGGTCAGGCTCAGAAGAGATCCTATCTACCTACCAATGATCATGGCTTATTTTAAATCCCTCACTTTGCATATAATATACTTGTGTTTTCATCACTTTCCTCTGAGCTATCGAACTATGATTGGTCATTGGTGCTAAATAAGAATGATTAAAGGACTGGTCAACAAGGACATACACAAGTGTAACTAAGATTCTTTTTTCTCCCACGAGTTACCACTCATCATTATTACCAAGCAAAATCTTGAAATTGTTAAGCTTACAGCACAAGAATTTTGAACAGTTCTACTTTACAGGATACAAAACATCTAACGAGTTAAAAGGCTGTATTTTATAAACAAGAGCAGAAAATTCAGTGCTCTGAAAGGAATGAATATGCACACATGCCAGACACACGAACACGCAAGGATAGGATATGACAGACCTGAAACCACAAACCATACTGATGGGATCATGTGGTAGCACATGCTTAATAAACGCAAGTCAACCTCTTGCAATAGTCTTCATCATCCCCATGTTGGTAACATCACATCGGAGATCCAACAGGATTTGATATTTTATGAGACAATACCTAGCTTCATCGACAAATGGTCAATGTTGTTAGGCAACGTACAGAGCATAATGCTTGTTTGTCTCTCAGCCAAAATGATTAGTGATTTAGCCTAGAGTCTGTACGAGATCAAACACTAGTGTTTATCAGGAAAGCAGGAGTAACATTTGAGAAACTATTGGTGCATATTTGTCCTTCCATTCCTAATTATAATTTGCATGCAGTTATGGTAGTAAAACTATCATTTTTATACCACTTTATAGTACTCCCTAGTCCCTCCGTTTCAAAATATAAGATGATTTATCCTTTTCATGAAACTCATGTATCTAGATGTCTTTTAGTGTATAGGTTCACTCATTTTGCTCCAAACCTACACACTGAAAGGTGTCTAGATACATGCGTTTCAGAAAAAGGCTAAAACATCTTATATTTTGGAACAGATGGAGTACTACGGAAAATGATTTGTGTAAATGATTCCACTCTACAGCTTGTCAGTCTTGCCCAAGTTGCAGGCAATATAAAGTACAAAATCAACTTGCTTCATGATCATTTCACTTCAAAGGAACAAGCAAGTATGTAGGGAAAATGAAAGGCCATGGAATCAATCTAGAAGTTGACCTAGCATTTATATTGGATAAAGGCACAGTGCTCAAGGGCAAACTCTTGCACATTTACAATATCTGCATTCACAATATCTGTTCAAATTGAGAACAGATAATGTCAGCTTGCGCAAAATACTAAATGTGCCAAGCAGACAATAAAGTAAGGCAGGGAACAGGTACACATAGGTTACACCTTGCAAAGGAGCAGTTGGCGGATATGAAAGCACCATAAAAAAGAAAAGGATGTGGCTCTCATAGGTTTAAAGCAAAGATCATCTTTAGAGTTTAGATTCACTAGTTGAATGTCCGTGCGTTGCTACGGGAGAACAATATGACCTATAAAATCGTTAAATCCAACTAATGATTTTTCACCCAAACATCTCTCCCTCTCATTGTCTATCAACTCTCTTGTTGGTTACAAATCCAATGTGTTTTTATTTTTGACCTGCAACAACCTGTTTTGAATCACGTAGATATCTCCCACATCCTCTGTTCACTGGTCGATGTTATCCTTACATATGCCCTACGCCCTCTTGAGTTTTTGGCTCCCCTCCTCTGCAAGTGTTGGTCTCTTGTTCCGTGTAGTTGACCCTAATTTCTCCTGATACAACATCAAGCAACACAAATAAATATTTGTTTTCAACACTCTCTCATAAAGCCTAAAGTAATTTCGGTCTGTTATATTTGCAGAAATATATTAACTCGCTATTTCAGTTTTAGAAGTAAATTACCTCTTATGGTAAAATACTCGGTGTCCTAGTGTGCCGGACGAATATGTAAGCATTCCTGAAAGTATGTACAAAAGAATCAATACAAAGAAAACAGTGTATTCAGGTCTACAAAGAATAGAAGCAAATGCATCACACTACTGAAGATCAAACCTAAAGTGCAGATTTTTGTGAAACAATGTATTTGATAAAACAAGTGAACCTTGAAACATGCCATGCATAACCTAGGGACCTACCATAACCCATAAGATCGCCCTCGTGACTCCTAAGTCCTTGTTTTTTCTCCCATGATCTCCTCCTCCATAAGAAATTTAAAAAGAAGGCAACGTTTCATTAAATTTTGAGTGCCGAATATTCATAGACTTCAAGATAGATTGACGGAACAATATTTTGATTACGGAAAGAAGCATCTACTCGAAATGGAAAGTTTTCTAGGCATTTTCAAATGGATCAAACACCAAGCTGAACTATATGGCTCTCTATATGAAAATGAACTCAGCAAATCGGTGATAGAATCAGTTGGGTGACATCATCATGTTCATATGAGATAACATTCAGGTATAAAAAATAATCACAATGCAGGACACGAACCTCTGCCGAAACATGAATGGTCCCAACCATGAAAAGTATGGGTTCCATGTGGCGTCCCTTGAAACAGGAATTAGAAGTGAGGAAGGAGTATGTGAAGTCCATGGTGGCATGGGCACATTGCGTACCTGGGCAATGATGCCAACGCATCAAGTAGGTGCTTCACGGATGTATCCAATTGGCTTCAAGTTCTTGGTCACATCATAAATGTGCAATGCATCCATCCATCGAAAAATGAAATTATGCCCTAGAAATAGGCCTCTAGAAAACAATTCTACTTGACTGCCTTCAAACAAAGGCTTTTTTGATTGCCTTGGTGAAACATCAAACTACTGAGTAAAATTTTGAGGAGTGTAAAATTCCATATGTGTAACAAATTAGTGTCAATCCAATAGCTCATTTGTACCAAGAAAAATGCATTGAATATTTTATGATTAGATCAAATTCGTCCTGTAAGTTTCTCATGGTTGTCCAAAGTTTCATATATCCTAGATGAACCATCAGGTTCCTACATAAACAAATCGCAAAGACAAGAGGAAAACACTCACTGGGTGCTTCCAAGTGGAATCTCTCGGAGCATCTCGAGATCGTCGTCATCATCCATGTCGGACGGCGTTTTCGGTCATGGCGTCCCCTAGTGGACACACACATAAACGATAAAGCTAGCCAATTCACCAAGCGATGATAGCATCAGGCACACGATTAAACAAATTACAGTGCATGATTCAACAAGACAGGATAGCATCAGCCACACAATTAAACAAATGTGGATTATTAGAGGATAAAAAAATGCAATACTTTTTGGTTGGGAATTGGAACGAACAGGTTTAAGGCCTACATGCACATTAGAACAAAGATGCCTAACTCGGTGAAGGTGTCAAGGAGGTCTTCGACGATATAGTACAGGGAAGTAAAGCATCTTGTTGCCTCATTTTTCTTGGCTTGATGCACACAGGCACACAGCTTGCCCAGGATGTGGAGTTGTTCGTCATCCCACCAGCAGCAAATTCCTTAGCATTCCCCACATCTGCGCATGCTTTTGCCGCCTATGTGCACTGCGGACGTGTGGAGGCTGCCCTTGAGTAGCGTCGCGCGGGGCCTATATATATGCTGAGTTATTGCAGCATGTGGACAGAGCAGTCCCTTTCCGCATGTCGGGTTTATGCCGATTTCCCGCCGGCATCTTCGTGTGTGATTATCCAACAGGCAGCTTCATCATATATGGATATACTGCGGCGAGATGCGGCCGCAACAAACAAGGATCTATTCTGCGGGGAGAAGCGGGATTCGCCGGCTTGAAGGCGTGGCGATCGGCGCGGATCGGATGGAGGTGGCGCCTTTAGCGGGTTGACTCGCTCCGTCCTTATCGCACTGTGTTGTCGAACCGGTGCGGTGGTGGCATAGAGGGAGGTCGGCGCATGGACGTGGTTGCTTTGGACTTATTGGAGAATATGGCGACACTGGCGGCATAACCGTGAGCAGGGATCATGTCGTGGTCGTGGCCGCCATCTTCCGACGGTGTGCACTCCTAGCATCGGAACCGCCCGGGATGGCGTCATCGTCATGGAGATCGAAGGTGGCGGCATGGGCAGCAGCAACACGGCCTATGTGCGGGGCCGGCTAGGGTATTAGTGGATGTAGCGATCTTCAGGATCTTCAAGGAGGTAAGGAGAGGGAGGTGAAAGAAACGGCCCGCAGGATTCTCGGTGCGCGGCCAAGGAGGATGACGAAGCTAATCTCATGCAGGCCTAACAACCTAAGGAGATAAGAGTGCATGCAGCATGCTAATCTCATGCAATATCCGGTAATTAACAAACCCAACGTGAAATAAGGCTGCATGCATCATCCGCGCCTGAAAAAAAAAAGGTTAGGTGGTGGCATTTTCTGTAATTTTTAGACGTGTGACACCAGGCATAAACCACGCTTTTGAAATTAATAGTATTCATTCCAAGATCAAGACAAACCTACATGTTCTGCAGGACACATATCAGTTGACGAGCAAAAGGACAGCTACATATCCTCCTGGAACTCTCACTACACGGAAGCTATATTTCTCTCCATGGCCATTGACTAGCCCATAACGATAATAATTGTCTCTAGATTTAAAGAAAGCAGCTCGGCCACGCGAGGTGTCTCTATTACTCTTCAGCACCAACAGACAGACCATTCCATCAACCTATGTATTCAGGCATCAGAAGTGTTACCATGTCATGCTTCCAAAGCATCTCCTGTTAACTTCCAAGCAACTACTGCCATATTCCTTGGAGACATAGCAGGATCAAACAGAGGAAACAACGATGCTTGAACTGCACTTCCTTGTTCTTGAAGAAACAGTAAGCGATCAAGCAAGATATATGTTTCCACCAGTGGACCTAAAGCAGCCCGAAGGCACCAAAAGGGGCCTATGAACTCCTGCAAGAATAAAAGAAAGGGGTTGCACTAGTAAGAATATCACTTTGAGCTCCCGGATCTAGTATCATATTCAAAGGTACGGAGGGAGGTGTGGATAAGCGTATCCCATGCTACATTTTTGTGAATATGGTTCAGTAAAGCATATTAATGGCACTGCTGTATTTTTGTGAAGATTGTTTAGAAAATCATATAATGTTTATGCATTAGCTGTTCCAAGTTTATATGATGTATGAACTGTGAAGTATGGACATAATATTAATATCTAATAGCTCCCCTGCCATAAGGCATAAAATGGTATTTAGTCTAGTCCTAGAACTTTTTGCAGCATCGGCAAAATAGTGTTAGTCTTCACCATATTCATTTTCTCCTAGTATTAAAATGTACCAGTTAGATATGTCCACAACAAAGATCCATGCACTCACTTTGAGTCCTGTGGAGAAACTATTAGTAGAATATTAGGGAAAACAGTGCATTACAGAATCTAGTGCAGTTGAAATGATCCCAGCATACTTATTAATGCTTGTCCAAAACTTGGTTAAACAGGATAGCACTATTTTCATTTTGATTGAGCAAACAGTTGAAAAATAGGTACTACCTCTGATCCAAATTAGTTGTCACAGGTTCACTGAACCTAGACAGATTTAGGCAACATTTTGCCTAAATCTGCGACAATTAATTTGGATCTTCACTTCTTGGAATCATCATATAGCAATAAGACATAATAGAAAAGGGCATTCCAACTTAAACATACAGTGAAGTGTTGCACGTCCTTCCATATTTCAAATAGATGAACATCTTCAACAAGATCACAGCCAACACGACCTAATCCAGAGACGGTGAAATCTTTGAAAAGAGTGAACTTGTAACATGCATCATGATGAATGTCACTTGGTACCACGTTAACTTCTGATATGGATGAATCATCGACTCCTGAAGTGGAATAAGTATCACCTGCCAGCATTATTCATTGTCCACTTATAAACTCTAAAATCTATGATTATAGCCAATCCAAAATGGTTGTGACTTATGCGGTATAAAAGTTGATAACCTGTACAACATTCGCTGCTACAACATCCGACAGCCCCTTTAGGATTAGTTGGTCCTGTTGGTAGTGAGCCATCTGCGTTCATGTTTTGTTCCTTGGGATTAGAATAGGATAAATCATCAGCTTTCCCCATAGACAAACAGGATTCCATAACTTTCCGAAGCCTTTGACGGCGCAGAGCTTTTCCTTGCCTTCCAATTGATGGACTCAATTTTGACACTTCTGGAAAATATTTCTCAAGTACCTACAGGAAAAAGACAGTTAGGTAAGTCTAAAGCCTTCAATGGAACAAGTAGTTCTGTTTTATAAATTTGAAAACAAAACACCAGGATAAGATAGAAGTGTAACAATTTAGTGGGATAGAACCTAAATGGTTGAGAAAGAGTCGACACCAAGAAGGTACTGATCCATGAGGTGCTAAGGCCCTGTTTGTTTGGGCTTCTGCTTCTGCTTTTGGACTCTAAAAACAGAAGCCCAAACAAACACCCAAAATTTGCAAAGCGCTGGTAGGAAGCGCTGCAGCGAAATGCACTATGCGAGCGTCTCCGCGCGAAAGCTAGGCCGGGGGTGCTTTTCCCCGCTTACCGAGCTTCCCATAATGCGGTGGACCGAAATAGTCTCCATCCTTCTAAACATTTGCGAAAAATCTGCCCTCCCACCCGGTCGCGGTTACCCGAACCCAACCATTTTCATTTCTCCTGTTGCCATGGTTCCTTCCCCCGCCAGGGTTAGGGTTCACCATCGCCGCCCTTCCCCGCCGCCAGCGCTCGATCCGCTCGCCGTCCGCCGTCCAAGCTTCCCTCCCTGCCGTCAGCGCTCAAGTTGCTCGCTGTCCGCTGTTCCCCGCCTCCCCAACTAGCTCCCTTCCTGCCTAGCACCGCCAGGTCGTCGAGCTCGTCTCCAACCGCCGTCGCCGCATGCCAGGACCTCGACGCCCACGGACATGTCCGCTATGAGCTCGAGCTCCAGGAGAAGGGTGCTGGACCGCACTGTACCGTACTAAATCGTTGTCTCGCGCCAGGCGATTTCCCGTCGAATTTTTTGTTCCCTGAGATTTTCCGCTCGAATTGGAGGCCACGCTTGAGTCGCTCGTTGTACCAATCCATCAGAGCTCGTCGCTATGGGGCATATGTCTGCGACGCTGGCCCATACAAGATTTTAGATCGGATGCGAGAGATGCCTGAAGAAACGAGGAGAGAGAGAATATTGTTTGCTCGTCTCCACTGATTTTGGATAACGCCTGCTACCATCGTGGGCCCACTCAAAACGTGGGCCAATTAATTTAGCTGGTATTTATGTTAAAAGAAAGCCAAAAGATAGAGAAGTACAAGTAAAAGCCCAAAATTATTCGGATAAAATACGTGTTTACAATTATTTTAGGGAAAACAGATTAATAGAGATAATTTAGCTCTTAAGCAACTCTATTATGTTGAAAAGGGGTCAAAATTAGTTGATTTGATTCAAAATCAATGTTTATACAACTTTTTCAGCATTTAGGGGCATTTCAGACATCTCATCAATTAAACAGCAGCAGCAGACACAAAAAAGCACTTCTGCCAAACATCAGATCTCTGCTTCTAACAGCTGCTTCCCACAGCTGCTTTCTAACAGCCCACCAGCTACAGCTGCTTCTCAACAGCTGCAGCACAAACAAACATACCCTAAGTCTGCTAAACAGCAATTGAGAAAATACAAGGAACAAAATTTAGCATGCATGGCTCCATATATTAGTTTGTGTGCCACACATATAGGGTCCATGTGGTATACTTAGAGATCTATAATAAGCTAACAGCTTTCTATCCTACACTCCCAACACAACTTCGGAGGTCCCAAAAGCTGCTTACTGTGATTATAAGCCAACAGACACGTTATGTACCAGAACATATGGCCCCACCATGTCAGCTCCTGATTGGAACCAGCTCGTATGAGATAAGATCTGCAATCCCTCGTTTAGGTGGTTTATCATTTAAATTAGGAAGATATCTTTTAGCTTGGGCCTTCAGCCAATTAGAGAAAATATCTACAGTTTCTTACTTAGATTGGATGGTTGGGCTTCTATCTAAAGAGGGGGCCATATGAGGAATAAAGCAATCAAGAATTAGAAGAAAAGAATTCTATATTGCCCACAGCACAAGAGCCCTTCAACTATATCTACCTAAGCCTAGTACAAAACCTTCTTGTCCATTACTACAACTAAAGCTTCTCTCCAGAAGCTATCTTACAACAGGAGATCTAGCATAAAGTGCCAATTAATACATGAAAGAACTACTTTATCCATAATGCTTGGAGGTGATCACATAAAGCATACATTTATTACGAGGTATCAACAAACAATCATGCTTGACAGCTTTGTTCTTATTTTAAGTACACAAGATCTTCTTTTCAGCAAATGTTATATGACTGGTCATTAAATAGTACTCCCTCCGTCTCAAAATAGATGTCGCAGGTTTGTCAAAATTTGGATGAATCTATATACTAAATAGTGTCGGGGGGAGTACTAAATAACATGTGCACAGATTGTAAAATGGAGAGCAGGGAAAAGTAAGGAACTGAGTGAAAATCAAGGGATCAAATTAACAGGTTGAAATAACAAAGCATTTACCATTTGAAAAGCCGCTCGGAAGGCATGTATATCGAAATTTTGTAGGGCCATTTCCTTGGTGAGGTTTCTCCATCTCTCTGCACTCTAAAACGGATCCAAATAAAGGCTTTTCAATAAAGACCATGCTATTTAAGACTACCAATCTGGCAGATAAATTTAGTCAAGCACAAAATAGCCATCTTCAATAGTGGTAAATTACTACTAAAACAACGACTAGAAGAAGGCTTCAGACATTTTGTCTAATCCTAACAAACAGTAAGTTTCAGAAATTACTAGGAATCAGGACGCAAGCGGTAAACATACTTTGCATGTAACTGCACAAAGCATCGAAGAGATACTATAGTATTATCCAACTAACTTGTATTACTCCCTCCGTCCCAAAATAAGTGACTTGAGTTTCTCTAGATTCGCATGTATCTATATACTAAAACGTGTCTAGATACATTCAAATTTAGACAAACCCAAGTCACTTATTTTGGGACGGAGAGATACTATGTTTTGCACTCTTGTCTATGTCTGGACTCCTGACCACCTTAAAGTACAAGTTCCGGTACCAAAGTATAGTTAAAACTTAAAACATATCATGCAACACTATGAACAAGGAGGAGTTACTATTATACCTGGCAAGCAAGGTCGCGGATGCTTTTGCCAAGAAACAATTTAGATGATTTAGCAGCCTTGCTAATAGGAAAACCAGGGCAGGTGTCTGTATCCTCATAACAATCCTCGGACAACAAGTTATAACAGCATCCCACGCTTACCAACGCTTGTACTTGTTCACAGGACACAAAAACCCTGCCCACAGGACACATTAACCATGTTTTGAAGAACAAACCATGCAATGGGGACAAGGTGTAGCTGCAGCAATGAGTTTGGAGAAAAGACTGCACTATGCAAATTCATGGCGTTCCCATGATTGAGCACAAAAGACCAACCTTAGCATGTTAACTGAAAGATCACCACAGGCATGAAGACCAGCAAGGACTAACTGAGGAACGTTAGTTTTTGTTACATGCTGACCATGATCATCTTGACATGCATCCAACGTCACAGCTGCCAATGTGTCACTAGAAAGAACATGACAAGTTACAGTTCTGGGCACTTTGAACTGTTGCTTCTCCACACTGCAAAAGCAATGGGAAACAATTTATACCAAACGAAATCAACTCTGGAGATATCAAGGTAGTAAAACTAAAACCAAAATACCACAAGAATCGCACCATTTAGCAGCATAGTGTTTCTTTATCCTCTCTGCACGAGTATTTGTAACAGATGCATGATGTGATGAAGCATCTATAGCGACAACAGGGAGTTGATACTCAAAAGATAGAGCTTGTGCAAGATAACCCTGGTAAGGCCATTCAAAATGATAAGAAACAAATGAATGAAAACACAAAATTACGTATTACTCAAAGTGTGTTGTCATTCCCAACAAAAGATAGTGATGGAAAATTAAGGTATGAAATCCAACAGCAAATATAGGACATGTACGATCGCGGCCGTGTAAATCCAGAAGGTTTTACACATTGACAGATAGGCCCAGCAGAGGTAGCACATATTAGTACTTTGTAACTGCGACACCTAGGATCCACAGATAGGGCCAGCAATACATGTGTGCATTCTAATTGCTATAGGTAGAAAAGAAAGTCAAGTAATTTGGCCCTCGCTTGAACCTTGTCTTTTTTGCTATATCCAACATGAAACACCTGCTCAAACTTGGACAGTACATAATCTGATATTAAAGATGGCACAGTCATCAATGAAAGCAATAAAATAAAGGTGTTAAGCATCCAAGTATCTATCACATGATTTTACGTATTTTTCTCAAACAAAACCTTGTTACAATTGCAAAGCATCTTCCAAGCGCAGAACTGCAGAAGATATACCTGACCTGAACCTACATCAATCACTGTCTTGGCTCCACTACTCCTCGCAATTGCATCAACCATCGCAGATAGAGTTTCAATCTGCATCAATCAGCTTATCCAATCATGAGAACGAAAAGAACAGATGATCTGTATCACCTTTGAAAAAAAAAAGACTAATATTACATTTATCATTGCAAGCTAATTACCTACTTCGTGCTTTTTCTTCGTGTTCATGCCTTGAGCGAGAACTGTACCAATTGATGCTACACGGGAATTAGGTAGAAACTGCAAGTATTTAAGAAAATGTGAGTCCGAATGAAACAGATGCCACATTATCTTTAAAAAACTGAATGGATCATATCACATGTAGAATGTGTGACGAATACATTTGCACTACTTCTACTGCTGTTTCAGATAAAACCTACTTAATCCGCAATGCGCAGGAAACATACCGACTGTGTTGATTTTTGCTCACGCGGGAGAACAAGCGACCTCGCGGTGAGAAGAAATTCCTGTAGCGAACTCGGCCAGTGGTACTGCAAAACAATACAGAGCTTGAATGAGCTGACCTGGTACCGAAAGCTTGTGCTGCGGGACTGGATTGGTGAGAATGGGATGCGAGGGCGTGCCTGGACACAACCGGAGGGCAGCATGAGCAGGCTCTCCACGGGCTCCCCTCGCAGGCACTCCATCCACTCGGCGTCCACCGTCTCCCACAGCCTGTCCTGCTCGGGCCGGACCCAAAACCAAACACGTCGAAGGCGTCAGTAAGATGCAGCGGCGCGAGCACGTCACCGGCAGCAACAAGGAGGGATCCCCGTGATGAGGAGCACGCGGAGCCTAGGCGGAACCGCGGAGAAACTATAGGAGCTAGAATTTCGGTACGGGGAAGCGCGAGGGGAGATGGGCAGGGGGAGAGGGGACCTTGAAGAAGTTGACGACGTGGGCCTCGAGGAGCGGGCGGTGTCCGCCGAGGAAGGAGGCGATGGCCTCCATCCACTCGCGGGTCTGCGCCGCCGTCTCGCACGAGCGCGCGACGCCGTTGCCGCGGACGGCGTTCTTCGCCGGAGACGCCGCCATCGCCAGTGGAGGGGAGGGGGAAAAAATGGTAGGCGAAGTTAGCACAGTAGCAGAGCGATGCTGTGCAGGGACAGCACGGGCGCGGTTTCTGTCTCGCCTAAGCAGGCCGTTCCGGGCCGAGCATGCGTTGGAGAACACCAGCCTAGATGTCAGCCCATCCCAGCCCACTACAACCGGTCCTGCGTCCCGGCCCGTCGCCCAAGGTGTCGCTCGTCGTCGCATACGCACCGGCTCTCGTAACTGTGAAAGTAAAATGGTGAATGAATCAACCGTTATTTTATTCCATCAATGATTCAGTATATATACAAGGGTGAAGAGACGCGAGCGAGTGGTCGCGTCCGATCGTGGGGATGCGTGGGTACGTCGGTAGCGAGGAACCGACATACGGTTACAACACAGGATTATCTCCTATTTACAATGTTTAAATAAATCCTAACACTCCCCCTAATCCTTGCTTGTCCTTGCGACCGATCATCCTAGGAATAATCTCCTCCAAAAACCCTGTGGGAAAAATAGAAGAGAAATACACAATATGCCATGAAAAACTCCTTCCAAAACCCCTGTGGGAAAATAAGGAGAAAATGACATATGTCATCCATGCTTATACTGATATTGTCTCATTAAAAACCTTACGTGAGAAATTATTAGGAAAAACTCACAAAGGAAAAGAGTGCAATACCGAAGATCTGATGATCTTCAACAGGTCTTAACCTGGGAGATTTCTCCCCCTGAACTTTGCAAGTCACGAAGTCTTCTCATACCAATTCCATGTACATATTTGTGAAACAATGAACTTGGTAAGGACTTGGTAAACAAATCAGCGAGGTTATCACATGACTTTGTTTGCAAAATATTTATTTCCCTACTCTTTTGTAGCTCATGGGGATAAAATAACTTAGGAGCAATGTGTTTTGTAATATTGCTCTTAATATAACCTGTCTGCATCAGACAATACAAGCAGCATTATCTTCATAGATAATGGTGGCGATTCTAGCAAACCAATCCCACTTGAATCTTGGACAAAGTTCATCATTCTCAAGCCATACACATTCCGTGAAGCTTCATACAAAGCAATTATCTCGTAATGATTCGTGGATGTAGCCACCAATGTTTGCTTTGTCGACTTCCAAGAGAAGGTACCTCCATGTAAGAAGACAAATCCGATCTGTGATCGGCATTATGGGGATCGACAAATATCCAAAGATCACAATACCCCACCATGATTCTCTCTTGATTTTTCCGATAGAACAAACCAAGATCTTTGGTGCCCAAGATATCTTAGAATATTCTTCACACCAACCCAATGCCTTTTCGTTGGCGATCTTGTACCTAGCTAAGAGATTAACGCAAAGCGATATATCGTGTCTCGTGCGGTTTGCTAGATACATTAGTGCACCAATTGCACTAAGATATGGAAACTCGGTCCCAATATCTCTTCATCGTCATCCTTAGGTCTAAAAGGTCTTTATCTCTATCAAGAGACCTAACAACCATAGGTGTTTTTACGGGTATGATTTATCCATATTGAACTTCTCCAATATCTTTTGGATATACGCAGACTGGTGAACTAATATTCCTGAAGAAATATGTTCAAGTTGCAAACCGAGACAAAATTTGGTCTTACCCAAATCTTTCATCTCAAATTCCGTCTTCAGATGATTAGTAGCCTCATTTATCTCTTGTGTAGTACCAATGATATTCAAATCATCCACATACACAGAGATTATACAAAATCCATCAGTAGATTTCTTGATGAACACACATGGGTAATCATCATCGTTTAAGTACCCTTTCTGCAAAAGGAACTCACTTAGTCGGTTGTACCACATTCTACCCGACTGCTTCAAGCCGTATAACGACCTTTGTAGCTTTACGCAATACATTTTGCGATCAGCCTTTGGATCTGGAATCTTCATTCCCTCAGGGACTTTCATGTAGATATCCGTATCCAGCGACCCATATAAATATGCGGTCACCACATCCATCAATTGGATATACAAATTCATTTGCACTGCCAGTGATATCAAGTATCGGAACGTGATTCCACTCATCACAGGAGAATATGTTTCATCGTAATCAACGCCAGGTTTCTGTGTAAACCCTTGTGCTACAAGCCTCGCCTTATATCTCACCACCTCATTGTTTTCGTTCCTCTTTCGAACAAAAACCCATTTCGCTCTACGGAAAACGTGTTGAGGAGTAGGTATCACTTTAGTAAATACCCTCTCTTGGTAAGCGGCGCAATTCATCCTCAATTGCAACCATCCATTTGGACCGGTCAGGCGTTTCATACACTGCCATGGTCTTAGGTTCACGGTCCAATGCCGGTCATCTGCAATATTTGAGGAGAAAAATATGTCGACATTTATAGACTTTCTGTTGAACGATTCTCCTGATTCAACATAGTTTGTGGAAATCTCTTCAATACCTTCAGACTCATCGTGATTTCCCTTAACGATTGAATCGAGGTGTTCCAATGTCCCAGCACCTATATTTGTGTGCGCACTTGTCTTTGGGCCCGGATGATGAACATCCTTTAGGTGTCTTTCTTCAACACTTGGTTGAATGTCAACCCGTGGTTGACCTACATTTCTTGTTGAGAGATCCTCATTCCCGCGGACGCTTCCGAGAAGCCTTGTCCTTTTGTCCAGTTTCTCCCCTCTTGGGCAGTTGAGTGGTCTTTGCTATCTCAACTCTCTCTGGGACATTCATAGCGGGAATATGGGATTTAGTGACACCTTTATAGTCAGTAAATACATCTGGCAGATTATTTGCAATATTTTGCAAATTTATAATCCTCTGAACCGTCAGTTCAGATTCGTTCGTACGTGGATCTAAAGACTGAATGCCTTCAACATTCCAATCTATTTCCCGGCATTCCTTGTGGTCCTTTTCTCCCCCTAATGCCGGAAAATTATCCTCATCGAAGATGCAATCAGCGTACCGGGTTGTAAAGAGATCCCCTGTTAGAGGCTCCAGGTATTTTATAATCGACGGAGAAGTGTACCCCACATAAATACCCATCTTTCTATGTGGACCCATCGATGTATGCTGAGGTGGTGATATCGGCACGTACACAGCGCAACCGAATCTTCGAAGGTGGGAAATACTTGGTTGATTTCCACGTACTAACTGCAACGGGGAGGCCGTATGGTATGCAGTTGGTCGAATTTGTATCAATTCTGCAGCATGTAACACCGCATGTCCCCAACATGAAGTTGGGAGATTACAATTCTGAAGGAGCGGTCTTGCTATCAACTTGATCCTCTTGATAAGTGATTCAGCAAGACCATTTTGTGTGTGTACATACGGTACAGAATGCTCCACAGTTATGCCCAAAGCTAAGCGAGAATCATTGAATGCTCGTGAACTGAATTCAGCAGCATTATCCATTCTGATGGATTTTATCCTATATTCAGGATGATTAGCTCTCAATTTTATGATTTGAGTAATCAGCTTTGCGAATGCATGGTTCCTTGTCGATATGAGACACACATTTGACCATCTTGTAGATGCATCAATGAGTACCATAAAATATCTGAATGGTCCCGATAACGGTTGAATTGGACCACATATATCTCCTTGAATGCGCTCAAGAAAATTTAGTGGTTCATTCTTGACCTTCAAGTATGAGGGTCTAGTAATTAATTTCCCAGTTGCACATGCAAAGGCAAACAAAATCCGATGATTGAGGAAATTAGCAAATTATATTGTGTCCAATAGAACCATCAATAATTTTCCTCATCATTCCAACACCAGGATGACCCAGGCGATCATGCCATATCTTGAATTTATCAAGATTTTGGAAAATTATTTTATACGCCAAATGTGGCTCTGGCTTTATGTATGTATAATATAATCCGGAAGATAGAGCAGGAAGTTTCTCAAGGGTCTTCCTTTCGGAACCCTTTTTCTGAGTTATGAGTAGGCTTTCTACCTCATCATCTTCATGAGTTTCAATGTGGTAGCCATTACTCCGGATGCCCTTAAAACTCAGCAATGTACGAGTTGAATCCGGATACAATAATGCCTCCTGGATCATAAGCTTCGTACCATTCGGGAGTGTAAATGTGGCCTGACCAGAACCAACAATGACGGTGTCGCGACCACCGATAGTCATGACACTCCCCTTACTCTTTTTTAGAGTTTGGAAGTATTTAACCTCCCGTAATATTGTGTTAGAGGCACCACTGTCCGCTAAGCAAATTTCCTCCTCCATTGGATTTTCAGAAGATTTCTATAGAGTAAAAAGACTAAAATTTAGTATTTTATCCAAACTCATATAGAATATACACATACAATACAATATATACCATGTACGCCTGCTCACGTATTACAATACATTATGTTCGACTACATAATTATTACAATACCATATGTCTTATGACACAAATATTTTACAACACACAATATATGTAAGGACATCATCACAATACTTATGACACTACATGGAGTTTAAAGTTGATCTCCATATATGTCACTTGTAGAAGTGAAATCCACTAGCATGTCTTCAGCATAAAGTGTTGGTCCTTCCTTTCTTGAGGTCGATCATGGTTCTCCATGTTCTTTTGAACAACTGCTCATTGAACACCTTGGGAACTCTCGACCATCGGTCCAAAGGAAGTGAGCTTCAGTCTTTGGTGCCCTTGGGCCTTCTTGCCTTTGATTGATTGTTGATACAATGACACCAAATGCTTAGAAGTTGTACACTTCTTTGCAATGTGAGTGTTACAACCACATCGATAACAACCTTGAGAATTGTTACCCTATCATTTCTCTTGAAATGATTCTTGCCCTTTGGACTCCATGGCTATTCGATTCTCATTGCGTTTCCACTTTCCCTTAAACCTCATACGGTTCTTCTTGAACCACGAAAGTTTTGAGCATTGTAAGAATTGAAATGTGCTTGACGTGACAATGTTCCCGTTGGACGGAAAGATTATTCTTATCAAGAATTTCATTGTGCTTTTACACTGAAGGAGTGCATATATCAATTCGAATGCTTCCTATACTTTTGGTTACGATCTTGTTAGAATCAACCTCATATTAGGATGGAAAGTAGAGCGTCTTCTCAATGAAATCCGCATCCGAAATCGCAGCTGCGAGAATCTCAACTTTGAGTTGATTTGATGTACTGCGGAGTTGTATGCATGGACTTGAAATCACAGGCGGATTAGTGCCCATTGCCTTTGCGCTTGCAACATCACCGATCTCTGTTGATCATAGCGCTCCTTTAAGGAGTCCCATAACGATAGAGGATTTTCTTCCATCATGTACTCATCTTTTAGAGCGGGATCAAGATGATGTCGAATGAAGTGTAAAGCAGCATACTTTGCCGGTTCTGGTATAGCAGGAGCACCTTGAGCAGGTGTGGTTATAGTGCTGATCAAATTCCTGGATGACAAGTTAATCTTGACATCCATTGCCCAGGTCAGATAGTTTCTGCCATCAAGTGCAAGTTCAGCAAATTCTTTCTTGGATATGTTATCCATAGCCTACATGAAAATATCATGCCCATTAATTTACCAACAAGTAAATTAATTATGTGTAAAATAGCATGCTTGATTCACTTAAAGGTCTAGGAAAAGCCTTTTCGACCCATCATATGACATTCTACAAATAGATAATCACCATATGTGGTGTAGATCATGTTTGTAGGACACATGGAGATAGTCACTACCGAGTAGTGTAGATCTCACTTTCATGTGTACTTTCATTTTTGCTTTAAACACAAGGTAATCACTACAAAGTAGTGTAGACCGACCTCTTATGGTACTTCACACAACCTTGTGTTTAATAAAACACATTGAAGGTAGTCGCCAACTTGGTGGCGTAGACCTCACAGTTGTGTATCAAGTAATTCATTGATATTTAACCAATCCATAAGTTGTGCGCAAATTTGAAATTTGTCATATTATTTTATCAAGCATAGTCAACATAAAGCAATTAAAAATTGCAAACAGTATAATATTGACATTTAAATATGCTGACACTACATAGTTAGTGCTAGAATACTAACAAACACATATTAAAAAAAACTGACGCTAAAAAGCTAATTAGAAAAAGAAACGAAATTTTCACGTATTGGACCGAAACTACCCAGTCCAATATAGCAGGCTCCGGCCACTTTTTTTCTTTTTCGTTCAGCTTTTTCTTTTTTCTTTTTGTTTGCCCACATACATGAACGGAGCCTTAGTCCTGGCCAAGTCGTACGTGGCCTGGACCTCGAGGTTTCTCGACCGCTCGAATGAACAGATAAGGTGGAAGGGGCAGTTATCGAATCGGATCTTCCCGACTCATGAAAAAAATCGCTCCCCACTCCTCCTCTTTTTTCGGCGGCGTTCCTGCCTCCGGCACTCCGTCCGTCCCCGGCCGCTGTTCTCTCAACGGCGAGCAGCCGACGGCCCCGGCGCTCCATCCTCCTCCTCTGAAGAAGATCCTCCGGAAAGATGTTCCCGGGCGCCATTGGAGAGGCCGGACCTCACCGGGCTCCACTGCCCCGGCCGTCGGCCGGCTCGGCTGGCCTCCAGCACAGAGCGCGAGATGACGAAGCTGGAGCGGCGGAGCTTCCCGCCCCGTTGTCTAGTACGTCCCCAAGCGCGACACTGGGAGGCGCGGCGCGAGGCCAGCGCTTGATAGAGCTGTCGCCGTGGTCGTAGACGGTAGGCTCAAGGGCGCAGGCGCCACGAGCTCGACCTCTTCCTCGACGGGCGCCGCAGGTCCCAAGGCGTGGGCAAGCCCAGCCATGTTCTGGGTACAGTGGCGACGGAGGAGGGGCTGCAAGCACGGGTCGTCGATGTCCATGTCCTGGTCCTCCGGCGCCACCTCCTCATCAGCGAAGAGGTTCAGCGCCACCTGGTCGGCGCCGCGCGATGAGACGGCTCCGTCGACCTTCCTGGCGAAGAAGATGGAGGAAGAAACTCAAGAATTCCCCCAGGCATCTTTACCTTTTTGTTCTTCTCTAGTTCTTATTTCTCCGGCGATGGCCGGAGGTTTGCTTTTGCTCTCGTTGGTAGAGGCAGTGCTGATAACGTGTGAAAGTAAAATGGTGAATGAATCAACCGTTATTTTATTCCATCAATGATTCAGTATATATACAAGGGTGAAGGGACGCGAGCGAGATGTCGCGTCCGATCGTGGGGATGCGTGGGTACGTCGGTAGCGAGGAACCGACATACGGTTACAACACAGGATTATCTCCTATTTACAATGTTTAAATAAATCCTAACAGTAACCAACCCCTCTCGCGCGTGCGCCTCACGTGGCCGCCTGGACGGGACACACGCGGGCCCGGTCAACGTCAGAGCACCACGTCGCCGACTGACCCGAAAAGCGCGCTGTACCGACACCGACACGTGGGACCATCGACGCGACGCGAAGGGAAAGCTGCCGATGCGGGGTACCGTTAACGCCAGCGGTTGAGAGAAAACCAGCCCGCTGAAAGCACAGCACGTCACATCACATGGTCGCATCACCGTCAGATCTCATCAACGGATTTCCTCCCCACTGTTCTTCGAGAAAAGAAATTTCAGTGTCATAACTGCCTCTTTTGGTCCCATTCAGCCTTGCCTTCTCCCTTTCTCTTGAAGCCATTCTTTATGGATACTGGCGTAGGTTGGCTGGACCTTTCTGTTTGGCGTTTGGGGTCTTGGATCATGTTTGGTCTATGTGATTTGTGTGTGGATTTGCAGTGTTTATTCTAATGGGATTAGCTAGCTCAATACTAGTAGCACATGGAAGGTGGATGGTGACGGGAGACAGGTGCGAAATGAAGTGTCAAGCATCAGTCAGGAGATATTGTGCCATAAAAAATACTCCCTCAGTCCGATAAATGTCTTGAATTTTTTAAATTTTGAATGAATCTATATATATTAAATATTGTCTAGATTCATTTAAATTTTAACGAATTTGAGACATCTATTTTGGGACGGAGGGAGTACCAACATACTTTTTTTTTGGAAAAAGACATTTTATTGCATCACACAATGTTTACACCCGGCCTCTGCATAACTAGAATGCACACAGCCAACCACACACACACGACACATAGTACATAATGTATAACGGATTACAAAGAAACATTTGCCCAACTAAAAAAACTTTATCCGCAGTTCACGCTGCCATCCATGTTGGGAGAAGATATCCCTCGTTGTGTCCTCCAATCACGTACATCCCTCCACAAATAAGTCGCGGAACTCCATATGCTGAAGAGCAGTCCATGACCTGAGAATGGTCGTGGCTCTGTAGATAACCTGCAAGGTAGAAGAATCATTATTATTAAAAATCTTGTCTTTCCTACATAGCCAAGCGATCAAATAATGGCAAGCGCTCCCACACTAAATAAAGTCTTAAATTTATCTACAATCCCATTCAGCCAGTTACCAAAAACATTGGTGACCGACCTAGGGGGAGACAAACCCGAGGCTATTTGGATGATTGACCATATAACACGAGCAAATTTATAATGAAAAAATAAATGTCGAATCTGTCTCATTTTGATGACAAAACACACATTGTGTACTTCCATGCCAATTCCTCTTAACAAGATTATCTTTTGTAAGAATTACCCCTTTACGAAGATACCAGGCGAAAATCTTCGTTTTAAGAGGTATTCTCATCTTCCAAATTTTACAATTATTATCTACCGAAATATCAGGTTGGATCAGTGCTCTATACAAAGAATCAACAGTAAAATTACCATTAGACAATAAATTCCATTTAAACTCATTTGTCCCCTCTGTTAGCTGGACATCAGCTAATCTTACTAAGAGACTTTGCCAAGATGCTAACCGAGGTCCTAACAAACTTCTTCTAAAGGAAACATTAGGAGGAGTAGACCCCATAACAACTGAAAGTGTCTGTCCTTTATGTCTAACAATTTAGTAAAGAGCAGGGTACTGTTCTCGGAGAGCGGTTTGGCCTAGCCATGTGTCTTCTCAAAACCTAATATGCGATCCATCCTTAATATTAAAAGTGCCAAAACGGAAAAAATATTGCTTAGAAGCCATTAGCCCAGCCCAAAAGTGTGAATCTCCGGGTTTCCACACCATTTGGGCCAAAGCTTTTGACCCAACATATTTCCGCCATAAAATTGTTTGCCAGATACCCTCTTGAGTGAGCAGCTTAAAAAGCCATTTGTCCAACAGAGCGATATTTTTGACCTTCAAGTCATGGATACCAAGTCCTCCATACTCCTTTGGTCTACAAACAACATTCCACCTGGCTAATCTATACTTCTTTTTCTCATTATCCCCTTGCCAAAAAAATCTTGCACGGAAATAATCCGTTTTCTTCAAGACTCCTTTTGCTAGTAGGAAGAAAGATATCATATACAATACCATGTTTGTAAGTACCGAATTAATGAGAACTAATCTTCCGCCAAGAGACAATAATTTGCCTTTCCAACTATTAAGACGCTTTTGTAATCTTTCCTCAACTAGTTTCCATTCCACAGTCGTGAGCCGCCGATAATGGATCGGTATACCCAGATAATTGATTGGAAACTGCCCTTGAGCACAGCCAAATAAATCGGCATACTGATGGGCATCGTTTTTAGCCTCACCAAAACAATACAGCACTCTTATAGAAATTAATTTTAAACCCGATAGTTGCTCAAATACTGATAGAATTAACTTTAGATTCTTGGCTTTCTCTAGATCATGTTCCATAAAAAGGATAGTATCATCAGTATATTGAAGAATAGATAAGCCACCGTCCATCAGATGTGGGACTAATCATTAAATTTGACCATCAGCTTTAGCTCTCTCAATCAGGATAGATAACATATTTGCCACTATATTAAATAGTATAGGTGATAATGGATCCCCATGTCGAAGTCCTTTTTGTGTCTGAAAGTATTTGCCCAGATCATCATTGACCTTTATGGCAACACTACCGCCAGAAACAAAAGAATGTATAAGAGAGCGCCACTCCTCTGAAAAGCCTTTCATATGGAGCGTTTGCTGGAGGAAAAACCAATTAACTTTATCGTAAGCCTTTTCAAAGTCAATCTTGAACAATACTCCATTTAATTTCTTTGAGTGCAGTTCATAGATTGTTTCATGCAGGATAGTACCAACATACCTATGATAGAGGGGTAAGATAAGAGGGGCTGTTTTTGTTTGGATGTAGCCAGAATGTGTGATAAAGGGAATCATGTGATTTAGATCGTCTTTCTTTCGTATTGTGCGTCTAAGCACCACTGATCCACACTTGACGCTTTCTTGCCGAGATATGTCGTACTCAGGGTGCTATGTTAAATGTTTCCTTGTTTAAAAAAGGGAATTTTGTGTGAAATTAAAGTTAGTATCTCTAGCTCTGGGTGCAAGAGAGTTGGATTTGGACGAACCAAAAAAAATCACCTACTCACAATAAGAATGACCGAGCTCGATAAAGTCGGTCAAGAGGTCAATCGACACTATTGGAGTGCTGTTGACTTATTTCTGTTATATAAGTTATGGAGACAATAATTTTATGTACAACGGAAATAGGTAAAAAATACTGACATGCCTCGACACGACAAAATGGGGTGATGTATCGTTCCATGTGTCTATTGATCTATCCATATCAAGCCAATATTGAGTGTGCTAGTTCTAATTCGATTTTTGCACCTCTTTTTAACTCGAGTTGAGATCATACATATCTTATTTCGAGTCGATCCGAAGTAAATATAAATGAAAACAAGGAAAACTCCGTAGCCTCGCGAGACTTCATAAATCGAATTTTTTTTCTTTTGATTTTGTAGAAGGGAATTGGAGAATGCACAACGCCAATTGAACCGGCTGCTCATGTATATATAGACGGTCACATGTACAATTACATGTATAACCCTGACAAAACACGGAGACCTATACATAGTACAATATGTTACTCAACACCCTCCGCAGTCGAAGGGTCAGCACCGACACATAGACTGGAGCGAAACTCAGGAAAAGTCGTGGACGGCAATCCCTTCGTCATGATATCGACAAACCGCTGAGACGTCGGTACGTGAAGAACTCGAACGTGACCGAGGGCAACTTGCTCACGAACAAAGTGGATGTCCAACTCGATGTGCTTGGTGCGCCGATGATGAACGGGGTTGGCGGAGAGGTAGACAGCCGACACGTTGTCGCAGAAGACCACCATAGCCTTGTCAACGGGATAAGAGAGCTCGGAGAGAAGCTGGCGAAGCCACGTGCACTCCGCCACAGCGTTAGCCACGGCGCGGTACTCGGCCTCGGCACTGGAGCGAGACACGGTGGGCTGCCTCTTGGAGGACCAAGAGACGAGCGACGAGTCGAGGTAGACACAGTAGCCGCTGGTGGAGCGCCGCGTGTCCGGGCATCCCGCCCAGTCCGCGTCCGAGTAGGTGACGAGGTCGGTCGACGTCAAGGACGAAGCATGCAGCGACAGGCCATAGCCCATGGTGCCACAGATGTAGCGGACAATCCGCTTCACCGCGGCCCAATGGGCATCCCGAGGAGCATGCATATGCAAGCACACCTGCTGCACAGCATACTGGAGCTCCGGACGTGTCAACGTCAAGTACTGGAGGGCGCCTACGATGGAGCGGTAGAATGGCGCGTCGGAGGCCAGAGACCCATCACTGGCCGAAACCTTGGCCTTCGTGTCGACATGAGTAGGCGCAGGGTTGCAGTTAAGCATCCCTGCATGTTCGAGAAGCCCGCGGGCATACTTCTGCTGATGAAGGAAGAACCCGTCCGCACGCCGGACAACCTCGATGCCGAGGAAGTAGTGGAGCGGGCCGAGGTCCTTCAACGCGAACTCAGCGCGAAGACTGTCGGTGAGCTGTCGAAGAAGACCAGCGGTGGAGGCCATCAAGATGATGTCGTCGACGTATAGCAGCAGGTAGGCCATGTCGTTGCCAGTCTGGTAGACAAACAACGACGCATCGGAACGCGTGGAGCGGAAGCCGAGCTGATACCGAAACGCGGCGATGCGCTGGTACCGCGGCGGCGCTGCCGATCCATACAAGGACCGAGAGAGCAAGCACACGTCATCGGGGCGCTCGGCGTCGACGAAGCCGATGGGCTGTTGATAGTATACCTGCTCCGACAGATGGCCATGGAGGAATGCGTTGGAGACGTCCATCTGATGCACCGGCCACGCACGAGAAGCGGCGAGGTGCAACACCGTGCGGATCGTGCCCGGTTTGACAACCGGGGCAAACGTATCCGTGAAGTCGACACCAGCGCGTTGTCGAAAGCCGCGCACGACCCAGCGCGCCTTGTAGCGCTCGAGAGTACCATCGGAGCCGAGCTTGTGCTTGAAGACCCATTTGCCGGTGATGACGTTAGCACGAGGAGGGCGGGGAACCAGCTCCCGGTCGTTACTGTTGCGGCGCACCACTCCTCTCGCATGGCGGCGCCAATGCGGGTCGCATAACAAGGGCGCGAGCCGAGTGGGCACCGAGAGGGCGGAGGTGGGCGGCGCACTTTCGGCAGAGGGCGCCTCCCCTCGGCGGCACCCCGCCGTCATGCGGCGAGACCTTGCGGCCTGGCCCAAAAGGCAGACGCGGCGGTCGGGGACGTCGTGCAGACGTACTGGTCGGCGGGGTATCGCGTAGACGGCCGCCGCACACCCGCACGTGCTCGGGTGAGCATGGGCGCAGGAGCCGCAGCGACGGGTGGCGAGGCGAGGGCCGAGGCGGCCGATGAAGCGGGCGACGAAGAGGCGATCGAGCTGGTCGACGGCGCCAGAGGCGTCGCGGGAGCGGGCGACGTGGGCGCCGCCGGCGACGGGGGCGTCGTCGGAGGCGTCGCCAAGAGTCCCTGCTGAAACGAAAAAACCAACTCGTCAAAGTACAAGTGCCGGGAGGTGAGGACGCGATGTGAGACTGGGTCGTAGCAGCGGTAGACCTTGGTGTTGGCGGGGTAGCCGAGAAACACACAAGGGAGAGAGCGGGGCGCAAGCTTGTGTGCAGCGGTGGCAGCAGTGTTAGGATAACACTTGCAGCCGAAGATGTGGAGGTCATCATAGGCGGGCGGCGCACCGTAGAGGAGGTGATGCGGCGTGTAAGAACAACGCACACGACACGGGCGGATGTTGACGAGGAGAGTCTACATGGCAAGGGCATCCGGCCAGAACCATGGGGGCATGTGTGCGTGGAACAGAAGGGTGCGGACGCAGTCGTTGAGAGTACGAAGCATCCGTTCAGCACGACCGTTCTGTGGAGAAGTGTTGGGACACGTGAGGCGGAAGACGGCGCCATGGGCGGCGAGAAGTGAGCGAATAGTGATGTTGTCGAACTCTTTGTCGTTGTCTGTTTGTAAGGCGTGAATGGGCCGACCAAATTGAGTGGAAACGAAGGCGAAAAACGCGGTGAGGGTGGCGGCAACGTCGGATTTACGACGTAGAGGAAAAGTCCATACAAAATGCGAGTGATCATCCAAAATAACTAGATAATAATTATAACCAGAATTACTTGGAAGAGGCGAGGTCCAAACATCACTATGAATAAGTTGAAACGGAAAAGACGTGACTGTGGAGGAGGAACTCAACGGGAGGCGAACATGTTTGCCGAGATGACATGCTTCAGAAGAGTGGGCATCCGTTTTATTACAAGTGAAGGAAAAGCCTTGCATTATTTGACGCAGAGCGGCGGATCTAGGATGGCCGAGGCGAGCGTGCCAGAGATCGACACCGGCGGAGAGAGCGAGTGGGCTGCTGGCGGTGGTGGAGGCCGAACCAACAGGGTACAGATCGCCGGGGCTGTCACATCGGTGGAGGAGCATCCGAGTACGACCATCCTTGACAGAGAAACCAAAGGCGTCAAATTCCACAGTCACAGGATTATCATGACAGAAAGATTTAATGGAAACAAGATTTTTAATCAAGGCAGGAGAAACAAGAACGTTATTTAGTGAGAGGAGTGGAAGTGGAAGGAAAAGAGACGGAACCGGTGTGAGTAATGGGGAGAGCATGACCGTTGCCAACGATGATGCGAGAAGAGGTGGAGGCGGGTGTAGAAGAAGAGAGGTTACCGGGGTGCGCGGCCATATGCGCGGAGGCGCCGGTGTCCATGAACCAGTCGCCACCGCCACCATACGCCCCAGCCAAGCGGGGCGCCTGAGGCGGTGAGGCGAGGTCCCACGAGGCCGAGCTCGGGGCGTGGCCGGGGCGGAGTAGGCCGCGGCACCGTAGCCCGGGGCGGCGACGTAGCTCGGCGTGGCTGCGAGTTGGGGCGCCGCGTAGAAGGCCTGGTGAGTGGCCGGACACGTCCCCATGATGCCCGGGTAGGGAGCGCGCGGCACGGGCATGGAGTAGGCATGAACGACTCCGGTCCATGGATTGTGACCCGCGATCCACAACGGAGTGGGGGCTGTGTACTGAGGTGGGTGAGGCGTGGGGGTGGTGGCGGTGGCGCCACCATTGCCACCGTCGTTGCCACCACCGCCACGTCGACGCCATGGCGATCGCCGCTTATTACCACCGCGGTGGCGGCTGGGTATAGAAGCCCGGAGGCGGACCCATGGGGCGAGGCGCGGGGGCGGGAGCGGGGGCGCGAGGCACCGCGTGAGAGGCCGGCGACGAAGGCGGTGTGGGCCGCCCGAGCCCGGAGATGCTTGAGGCGGCGCTCCTTGAGGCGCACGTAGGCCACGGCCTGCTCGAAGGAGGCGTGGTGAGGAGCGTGAGGTTGGAGGCAGCGTTGCTGAGATCCTCGCTGAGATCCGCCGACAGGGTGGAGAGCATGATCTTGTCGTCGATGAAGAGGCCGGTGATTTTATCCCAAACCGTGTGCGCGGAGTCGCCGTCCCGAACGACGGTGCGGAAGATGTCGTTGGAGACGGTCTGGTAAAACCAGCGGATGATGGTGGCATCGATCGCGAGCCACTCGGGGTCGTGCGGCATGGCAAGGAGGTCGATGGTGCCATCGACGTAGTCGAGGAGATCGTACTCGCGGAAGAGCAGCCCGAAGTACGTCTTCCGCGGGAAGAAGTTGGCAGCGGTGGTGGAGAGCGTCACCGGCACGCGCTCGGCGATAGGGATGTCGCGGATGACGGCGACGGAGGGGCCGGAGAAGGGGTTGCTGCTACCGGAGCGGGAGGAGTTGAAGGGGTCGGAGGGGTCGGAGGAGGAGAAACCGGCCATGGCGGAAGCGGTGGTGGTGGAGGTGGGAGGCGGAAGCGGTGGTGCGGGGTTGGAAGAAGGCTGGCGCGTGGAGGGCGACAGCTAGGGAGAGGGCGGCGCCCGAGGCGAGGAGGCGGCGACTAGGTTAGGGAGGGAGAGGGGCCGGCGGCTAGGTCAGGGAGGGAGAGGGGCCAGCGGCTAGGTCAGGGACCAGAGGGTCTCTGATACCATGTAGAAGGGAATTGGAGAATGCACATCACCAATTAGGCCGGCTGCTCATGTATATATAGACAGACACATGTATAATTACAGCTACAAACCTGACAAAACACGGGGACCTATACCTAGTACAATATGTTACTCAACAGATTTAACCATTTAAGTGAATGATGAAGTGAGCTATCTAAGAACAACTTTGACTGTTTTAAATGAAATCATGGAAGAAATCTTGAAATGTCATGTGACTTAGCAGCAATTAGTTTCTATTGTTTTAAGGCTATGTCTAGTGTAAGCTATCAGTTTACCCATGGGTTGGTTTTCTTACTGTTTTGGGTTAACTTGCAGTCATTCTCATGTCATATCACTTATGCTCTCACCATTTAGGGTTTTTTCGCGAAAATGCAAAAGCTCCGTGTTTCGATTGATAAAAAGGAAATTTTACAAGCAGAAGAAAAGACCGATACAAGCATCACTCAAAACATGACTACGACTACAAGTAGATAGACACAAGTTACATCAGACAACTCCAAACTAACCATGGTCTAAAAGAGAACCACACAAGCAGAGGGACACAATAACCCACCAAAGCCCCCAGAGAGGAAGACGTCCAATTCCGCAAAGGAGGGCTGAACAAAGCCATCCATGCTTCGAAGAGTCGAATATGTGCGGACTACATGTCTCGCCTCAACCCACTAACCGCTGAATGGCGCCCCAAGTGTCGTACAACCCTACAAATTCACAACCCTGTCCAACGCCACATGTGTCTAATACCACTAGCTAAAAACTGTCAAGTGCTTCCATGCGTCCAAGATGCCGTAACACGAGATCCTCCACCATCTGCTTCCCATGCCAACCCAAAGAAACTATAATTGCATGACACCGGTGCACATAGGATCTGACATAAAAGAGTCATGGCATGTGTTGTCTACTCGCATTCTCTCTATGGGTCGTTTGTCTTACCGTTTTGGTTAACTTGCAGCCATTCTTATGTCACATCACTTATGCTCCCATCATTCGGGTTTAATGTGCCTCTTTCTAAATATCGGAAATTTGATTATCTCTCTTAACAACGACCCATAAATTACTTTATCTTTTGTATTTTCAAATCATCGTTAATTGATTTTATTTTGACATTGGTCCTCCCATTTTTCTAATTTTCCTTGGTACCCACATTTTTCAAAAGAAGGTTTTTGTGAATCCAAATGGAGCGAGTATATAGACCACAGATTGCATGAACTTGTGCTAATAAATTTCATATTCAGTTACTAATATTGAATTACGGAAATCCTGAGGCCAACATAAAATTTGCAAAAACTTTTTTGTACCAGTTTTATTAGCAAACCGTCATGGGTGCCAACCAACGATGTCAGTCCAGAAACTAATACTCCCTTCGTTCCGAAAAGAAGGTGTATATCTTTTGTCCAAAATAAAAGGACACAAGGTTTTTATTTTCTGCAGGTAGGCACAACTGTAACCATGTATAAATAGAAAAGATCAACAATTATATATTACTTTTTTATAGGTTTAATGGGAAATATATTTCATAACATTTACTAATATTGATTTGGCATTGTAAACATCAATAGTTTCCGTATAAGCTTGATCTAAAACTTACATTTGATATATGGACAAAATTTATCGTTAGACAGAGGGAGTGGACTGGTGTCATGATTATATTACTAATACTGTATAACATATAACAAAATAATGTGACGTCTAATTCAACAGTCCACGCGCACATAGTCACATCCAACTCAACGAACAGCACAGCACAGCACACACCCCAACAAAACAACTCGAATCGAGGAGGAGGCGACGCAGTTCCGGACGCCCTTCCCAAGCCACAGACATCACGCACGCACACCTAGCGCTGGCTCTATAGTCTACCCGTCCTCCTCTATTTTGTTTCCTTCCCACGCAGCCCGACGCAGAAGAAGAACTCGCCCGCGGCACCCCTCCCGACGCCGGCACGCGCACCAAGCCCACCTCTCGAACCGGACGAGGCACCGCGTCCCCCGCCGCAGATGGCTTCCGCAGCGGCGTCGCGACCACCGGCCCCGCCGCCGCCGCCTCCCCCGCCCCCGCCGTCGGCCGCCGCGATGCAGTGGCTCAGCCCGCGCGTGTCATTCAGCCTCGAGGACGCCGGTTGCGGCGCAGGGAGGGAGGCAACGGGAGGAGGAGGAGGGGGGAAGGCGAACGCCGACTTCGAGTTCCTCCTCGCGGGGTGCTCCGCGGTGTCGACCATGCTGCCCGCCGACGAGCTCTTCTCCGGGGGCAAGCTGGTGCCGCTCCGCATCCCTACCACGTCTTCCAGCGGTTCGTTTGACGGGACGTATGCGCGGCCTCCGCTCGCCCCGGTGGCGACACAGGAGCAGCAGCCGGAGACGCCGAGGGCGGAGGAGGCGGCCAAGGACGAGGTGGAGACGGAGAAGGCGTCGTCGGGGGAGGAGCCCAAGGTTGTCCCGGCGAGGCGGTGGAGGGATCTGCTCCGGCTGCGGAAGCAGCAGGCGTCCTCGTCATCTTCCACGGACACGAAGCCGCTACGTCGCCTCCTCCGCCGCGGGCCGAAGCCGCCGGAGCAGGAGCCGTCCCTGAACCTCCCGCTCCTCCGCGAGCCCGACGAGCCGGAGAAACCCGAGAAGTCCGCGCCGGCACCGTCCCCAACTCCTCCGCCTCCATCCCAGCAGCAGCAGCACCACCAGCTCCCGCCGAAGATCCGGCTGACGGCGGCGCAGGCGGCCGTGCCCCCACCCCCGCCACCCCCTCCGCCACCACCCCCGTCCGCCGTGGCCGCCGACAGCCCGCGCCTGAACGCGGCCGGCAAGGTGGTGTTCAACGGCCTGGGCCGCTCCTCCAGCAGTCCGAGCAGCCTGGCCGGTGGTCGGCGTCACCGCACCGGCAGCGGATCCGGCGGGATGGAGCGTTCCTACTCGGCGCACGTGCGCGTGACGCCGGTCCTGAACGTGCCCGTGTGCCGCAAGTCCGTGTCCGTGTTCGGCATCGACCGCCTCTTCTCCCCGTCCTCCGCCTCCACCGCCGCGGCGGCGCACGCGGCCGCCAAGAAGGGGAAGGTGGCGAAGAAAGAGGCAGCAACCGCAGCGCCACCACCGTCGCAGTAACTTCTCGGCATCGTCGCCAGTGGTCTGATACGCATACCACCGCCATTGGTGAAACTCTCCTTCTCTGATGTTGGACTTTGTTTTGGGCGAGCAACGCTGCTTAATTAGGTTTAATCGAGAATTAAGCTTATATGGAGAGTGCTGCTACTACTAATTAGTGGTTATTTGTTGGAGAGACGTTGATTTGGAATGTAAATAGGGCGTGCGAGTGATCCAGCGAGTAATTTCTTGTTTTGCTAGCGAGGTACAGTAGTAGAGTACTAAAAGATGTGATGAACTCATCATTCATGATGATGATCGTCGGAATTCGGAGCCCATTGCGTCGTGTTCCTTGGTTTGTTGGTCTGAGAAAGCTCAAAAAGTCTGAGAAAGCGAAAAAAGGACCATGGAGTTTATAGTTTAAGCAAGTACGAGGCGATCTCCATGCGTGACAAAACTACACAAAAATGTGGACCGTACCTTTTTTCAAGTAACTAACTCGACCGTACCACATTGTCGCTGCTGACCGATAATATATGGTCGACGACGGGCGACCGCCGGTACGTACCCGGGAGGATGGGATCTGCCGGCGACCGGTCGTCGTGCCCGTGGCCCCCCGTTCCGGCCCCGGCGATCGAATGCATGCACGATCTGCACTTGCGTTAGTGGTGGTGGTGGTCCAGATCAATCGATGGATGGACCGATTGATCTTCATGAGACATGACTGCCGTCGATTGCCTGGCTGGTGGTGGCTGCCTGGACTGGGGTATAGCTGCATGTGCTGTGCATGGTCCTCTCCTCCGATCGTCTCCTCGCAATCAAGCCGGCGAGGCGAGGCGATCTGATTGACTGGCCGATCAATAAAGCTCATCGTTGGCGCCATTACTGGCTGCTGCGTCGTCTTGCTAGTTGCTACCTCTCCTTCCTCGCACACACGGCAACGCATTGCCGACAGAAGCTCAAACCAATTTTTTTTAAAAAAAATATACTCCTCCTAGAGGACTTTATACTAGTAACAAATTTTGGTTATTTTATTACTATTGTGGTTGTGCAGTAATAGTACTCCTGGAGTACAACGTGATGGTTGGGACAGTACAACGTGAGGCACGGCCGCCGGAAGCTGAGAACCACATGGCCGGCCGGCATGTGCCCGTGCTGCCTGTCTGACTGCATGTGTGTGCTGCTGTGGAGTCGTCCATCTGGCTGTGGCTGCTGGCAACAGCAGCAGTCTCCGTACGCACGCGGCCTCAATCAAAATTGGCCGTGGCCGTGGCCGTGGCCGTGGCCGTGGCCGTGGTAGGGTGGAACTGTCTTCTTCTTCTTCTTCATCCCCTTTCCTTTCTCGAGCTCGTTTCGTACGCAGCAGGAACTATATCTTCCGAATCATCAGATGTGAAATCGGAATTTCCAAAAGTTATCATCGTTCAAAAGTTTCCATCTGTACCCTGCAATGTCGTCTGCACGTACGTTCGTTCCGCTTGGCACTTGACATCGGTACCTAACTCGCCTGATGCTCTGACCTGACATGATGGGGCCCACGGGGCAGCAGCAGCTGCTGCAGCAGCAATGTGATCGAAATATATATATATATATATATTCAACCAGATGTACTACGTGCAGCAGTCAAGGGGGGACAGGAACAACAGCTCAGGCCGTACCCGTACGCGCCCGTTTTCCGTCGACTGCGTGCGCGGCTCAGCGCAACGCACGTACTAGTACCACACGAACCGATCGACGCGACGATTGATCGAGGACTGAGCAAAGGAATCGCTGCCGCTGTCGAGAGTCCACCATGCATGCATATACGTAGTACACGTAGACTGTATAGGCTCTCGATCGTACAGCCTCGGGCGTTCATCTTTCGCGCTAGCTCTCTCAACGCGCATTTTATTTTGTGAATGTACTGTTTCACATTTATCGGCAGGTAGTACTCCGTATAAAACATGTTATTTTCACCCCCTATTAATTTTTTTTTTCCTCGATCCTTCTTTACCTTTTATTGCTATAAAACCCGCTTGGAATGTCTTTTTTAACTAAAAACCGCAGGATCACACTGACTTCTCCTATTTAACATCTTCACAAAATAAAAACGACCGGATTAAAAAACAACAATTCAAACGAGGCCTACCTCTATTCCAAAATGTACTACCACCTCCGTCATAGAAATACGCGTGGGTTTTAGCAACATAGAATTCGAATGAAGTTTTCATCTGTCATTCTCAAGGAGAAAATACTGTAGTTCGCTCCCAGCAGAGCAGCGGGTCGAAATTTTCAGGCACATGTACGTGCGAGAGGCTGACAAGAACATCGCGACCAGCTCTGGCTGTGTCCCTCGGTGTAAACTGCGCGGCTCAGCGCATTGCACATGCATGAATCGATCGACACGACCGATACTGTACCAACTCAAGAGGCAAAGGCTGCGTAGGCAAAGAAGTTTTCCACGAACAGGTACGTACCTGCGCCGCTAGAGAGGCCAGGAGTAGGAAAAACCCATCTAGGGCTCTGCAACCTTCCTCGGCGATATCGCCGGTCCGCTTCGCCTCTCTTGGCCCTAGGGCCTTTGAGGTGTAGCGGATCACGGCCTCTCGCTGGCGATCGGGAGGTTTTTCGTTATTTGGTTCGGTTGTTTCTAGTGTCTTTTTTCAAAATGTTGAGGCGACGGCTATTTTTTGAAGTCTGAATAAGGTTCTCCCCACTCTATCCTCGCTCCGGTGGCGCATCTAGCATCGACGGAGGGCGCGTGGAGTCATTTGTCCGGTGGATCTCCTGGGATTCTGTCCGTTTTCATGTTCGTTGGTTTGTTTTCAGGTCTGTATGCTTCAATCTATGAATGCCATCATTAACGATGGTTGTGCTCTAGTGCGCTGGTTCTTTGTGGACTTAGCACAACGAATTTCCGCCTGCCTACTACAATAAGCTCTACCACGACAAGCTTTGCCCGGCTCCGGTGATGGAGGGGCGAGAATGGCGGCACGCCTTCGGCTTGTACTAGTGTTTGTAGTCGTCACTAGGTGGTCGAATAACCTATTTATAATTTTTATTATTTTAATTTTTTTTACTATCGTTGATGATTATTAATAGATTGATAAAATTTCGAAAAAAAAGGGACAAAGGCTGTGCAAAGGAATCGCCTTCCAATGTCTAGACCATGTGTAGCAGAGCAGAGTGTAGCCTGTAGAGTAGTACTAGTACCTCTGGTCCTTATCTATTTTCTCTCTACCTTTCTCCGAATGTTATTTTTTCTGGTGGGCTCAATTACCAGCAGGTACAAAATGACCGACTTGTCATTCTTCTTTACCACTCCGTTTCTCGTTTTCTTTTCACCATGAGATAATGGCTTCTTGTTGAGGAATTGCCATCCTACGATATGCAGTGCAGAGGACACTAACCTGTTCATTAGGGAAGAAGGACAAGGTGCAAGAAATTTCCAACTGTTGCTTCTATATCTGTTCAAGGCTATGTCAAGACTCAAAATTAATTCTGAGAATAATGTACGTAGTAGTGCTAATGGTTCTAGAAGATGCATTAACCTGCATGACTTTTTTTAAAGGAGTTGTCTCCGAAAGGACCGAAAGCAGTACTTTAATATCAAACGATGGATGTACAAAAAGTTATAAAGGGCCCCATGAGATAAGTAAAAAATAATACAGGCCTTTGATAAATGCAGAAAATATCTCACTGAAAGATGGAGAACAACAAACTGGTCCTTCTCTATCTCCACCGCCGAGCCGGAGGTCAGACTCACCGCCATCTAACTCAGAAGCGGGGACGAAATCACTTGCTTCCGTGAAGACGAGGAATGCGGCAGTCGACCTCGAGAGGGGCCTCATCGAGGAGGTTAAACAAATGCTAGGACCCTTCGCCGGCTTCTAGATAGGCCATGTTCTGGCCTTGGATGTCGGACGGATGTCATCCTCCGCTGAGGTGGTGCTCAATTAGATCGCTTCCCAACTCCATTGCCTCATGACACTGTTGTTCGCCCAATCAACACCTCCAATTTCCGCCACCACTGCGACCACTCGAGGAAGAAGAGGATATTAGGAGAAGAATAGGCCAGCAGCAGGGGACTCTTTACTGGAGCCGAAATTCAGACTCACCACGCCTGCCATGGGTGGGAGCAGGCAGGCGGAGAAGAACAACAAGAGAAGAGTCGAAAGCCCAAACCATCCGGTCGAAACAGGGGCCATGCGCCACCGCTCACCCCTCCCTCGCCACCACAACCGTCCAAGGGGAAAACGCCAACAAACACTAGCATAACATAACGCCACTCCTCCTCGCCTCCACGGCCGGCCAGGAGCAGCATCACAACATCACCTTCCTTGAACTGGAGAAGGGCAAACACACACTTTATTACTTCGCTTCCGAACACCTCTTCCCACGCCGAGAAACGGAATCCCAAAGAGGAGGAAGTGGCCAGCCACCCGACGCCATGTGGGAACGGCGGAGACAGAGGAGCTGAAAGGCGACGAGCTTGGCTCAAGCGGTCGGAGCCCCCAATTCTTTCCCTGCCACCACGACTGGCCGAAGAAGGGAGATCCCCCAACACACAGCAAATCTCCGCCTAGGAAAGGCCTTATTGGAGGCACGGCTGGCCTTCCTCCATAGCAGCGACACCGCATGAACGAAAAGGAGGAGGAGAGCCCACCATCGGCGGCTCTGGCCCGAAGAGGGCCTCGCGGCATGAAGCTAATAACCGGCAACAAGCCAAACACTACACCTAATATATACAAGAGGGGATCCGACGCCTCTCCTCCCCCTCCCTCTACCAAAGACTCTGTTCGGCTTCGGATTGGCCCGGAGCGCACGGCCGCGACCTTTGGAACTGTAGAAGGGGATGAGATAAGGTCGGGGCCGGTATTCTCGATCTATGATTTGAAAGCTTTGCCGCGCTATTCAAACTATAGTGGGCAATATGTTGGAGATATGCCCTAGAGGCAATAATAAATGTAGTTATTATTATATCTTTGTGTTTATGATAAATGTTTACATTCATGCTATAACAATATTAACAGGAAACATTAATACTTGTGTGATTTGTAAACTAAATTAGAGTCCCTAGTAAAGCCTCTTTATAATACTAGCTTGTTGGTTAATAGATGATCATGGTTTCCTGATCATGAACATTGAGATGTCGTTGACAACAAGATCATATCATTAGGAGAATGGTATGATGGCCATACTCCTATAGATAAGCGTAGCATAAAGATCAAGTCATTTAATATATTTCAATTGCTATAAGCTTTCTGATACATTGTAACCTAATTCCTTCGACCATGAGATCATGCTAATCACCATCACCGGAAGGATGCTTTGATGACATCAAACACCACACCGTAATTGGGTGGCTATAAAGATGGCATTGAGTGTTCGGAAAGTATGGGTTGAGACACATGGATCAAGAGTGGGATTTGTCCATCCATATGACGGATAGATATACTCTGGGCCCTCTCGATGGAATGTCATCCAATTAGCTTGCAAGCATGTGACTGGCTCACAAGGGATCACGTACCACGGGAACGAGAAAAGAGTACTTATCGGTAACAAGGTTGAACTAGGTATGCAGAGATACCGACGATCAAAACCTCGGATAAGTAAACTATCGTGAGACAAAGGGAAATTGGTATCGTATGTAAGTGGTTCATTCGATCGCAAAGTAATCATAGAAATATGTGGGAGCCATATGAATTTCCAGATTCCTCTATTGGTTATTGATCAAAGAAGTGTCTCGATCATGTCCGCATAATTCACGAACCGTAGGGAGACACACTTAAGGATTCGATGTTGTTGAGTAGTTATGGAATGATGAGTAAGAGACCGAATGTTGCTCGGAGTCTCGGATGGGATCCAGGATATCACGAGGAGATCCGGAATGGTCCGGACAATAAGATTCATATAAGGAAAGTCTTGTTTCGGAGTTGGGGAATGATTCCGGTGTTTTCACCAGGAATGTTCTAGAAGGGTTCGGAAGGTCCGGCACTCCGGAGGGGAAGGGTACATGAATGTGTCATGACAATGTGGAATGGTTGCATCATGTACTAGGTCACTTGGCTGGACAATATGGAGAGAGAAATCAAATCCAAGTTTGAAAGTCAAACGCCAATTTGAAAAGTCAAACGCCAAGTTTGCTTGGTGTGTAGGGTTTCGTAGCATGGAAAACAAAAAATTTCTATCGCATACAAACAAACAAGCCAAGATCTATCTACTAGATTGTAGCAACGAGTCGATGGAATAACTTACCCTCGAAGATTCCAAAGTGTTTAACGAGAGCGGATTCTCGTGGGTGATGTAGTCGTACTCTTCCCGATCTCAAGATCGTGTAGACGATCCTTCCATTGCTGCGTTAAGCGGCGCTTCCATGATCGGTCACACGTTCGGTACTCGACGAAGACCTTCCTCTCCCTTGTTCCAGCAGGCAGCGGAGGTTGTAGCACTCTCCTCGCGATTCCGGCAGCACAACGGCGTGGTACCGGAAGTAGAGGGGAGATCCCGCAGGGCTTCGCCCTAATCCGGAGCGAGTATGGTCGAGTATGAGAGAGTTTCCTCGGAGGTCTAGGGATTAGACACACCAATTAGAAGGCTCTAATCCATAGGCTAGGGCAATTAGAAGCTCTAAACCAAAACGGCTCTAAACCGGAGGCTAGGGCTAGGGTTTAGATTTAGAGGATAGGAACTTGTGTGTATAGAGGAGGGAGCCCTGCCCCTCCTTATATAGGTGGAGGGGCCGGCGCGCCAAGGGGAGGGAGGGGAGTCCCTCCCCAACTCGGCTTGGAGGAGGCGCCGCCGGTTGGAGGAGGGATTCCCTCCCCAACTCGGTTTCCCTCTCTTTCCCTCTTTCCAATTTTAGCCGTTTGACTTTTCAAACTTGCTATTTGACTTTTCAATTTAGGATTCAATTTAATCCTTTATTTGGAACAGCGAGAACACTTACTACATGAGCAATCATCCCAATATGCAATGACACATTCATGTACCCTTCCTCCGGTCTGGACATTCCGAACCTTCTAGAACATTCCATGAAAACAGGAATCATTCCCGAACTCAAACGGGACTTTCCTTATATGAATCTTATTCTCGGACCATTCCGGTCACCTCGTGATATCCGGATCCCATCCGAGACTCCGAACAATATTCGGTCTCTTTCTCATAATACCATAACTACTCAAACAACGTCGAATCCTTAAGTGTGTCTCCCTACGGTTCGTGAATTATGCGGACATGATCGAGACACTTCTCCGAACAATAACCAATAGAGGAATCGAAATTCATATGGCTCCCACATATTTCTCGATTACTTTGCGATCGAATAAACCACTTACATACGATACCAATTTCCCTTTGTCTCACGATAGTTTACTTATCCGAGGTTATGATCGTCTATCTCTGCATACCTAGTTCAACCTCGTTCGATAAGTACTCTTTTCTCGTTCCGTGATATGTGATCCCTTGTGAGCCGGTCACATGCTTGCAAGCTAATTGGATGACATTCCACCGAGAGGGCCCAGAGTATATCTATCGTCATATGGATGGACAAATCCACTCTTGATCCATGTGTCTCAACCAATACTTTCCGAACACTCAATGCCACCTTTATAGCCACCCGATTCACGGTGTGGTGTTTGATGTCATCAAAGCATCCATCCGGTAAAGGTGATATGCATGATCTCATGGTCGAAGGAATTAGGTTACTATGTATCAGAAAGCATATAGCAATTGAACTAATGAAATGACTTGATCTTTATGCTACGCTTATCTATAGGAGTATGTCCACCATATCATTCTCCTAACGATATGATCTTGTTGTTAATAACATCTCAATGTTCATGATAGGGAAACCACAATCATTTATCAACCAACAAGCTAGTGATGTATAGAGGCTATACTAGGGACTTCAAATTTAAGTTTACAAATCACACAAGTATCAATGTTTCCTTGTTAATACTATTATAGCATGAATGTAAACATTTATCATAAACACAAAGATATAATAATAACTACATTTATTATTGCCTCTAGGGCATATCTCCAACGCCTCCCACTTGCACTAGAGTCATCTAATCTAGATTACATGGTAATATACCGAACACCCATGGCGGTTTGGTGTTGGTCATGTTTTGCCCTCGGGAGAGGTTTAGTCACGGATCCGCCACATTCGGATCTGTGTGTACTTTGCAAATCTTTATATCCCCATCACGGATATGTTCTCGAATAGCATGAAAACGCAGCTTGATGTGCTTGACTTCTTGTGTGACTTTGGTTCTTGCGCATTGGCTATGGCTCCCATGTTATCACAAGAGATAGACATTGGGTCCAGCGCAGACTAGGAACCACACCCAGCTGTAATGAACTCTTTCATCCATATCGCTTCTTGTGAAGCCTCAAGCGACCATGTATTCGATTCAGTTGAAGATCTCGCCACAACGCTTTGCTTTGCACTCCTCCTAATCACTGCACCATTCAAAATAAATACGTATCCAGTTGTGATTTAGAATCATCCGGATCGGTGTTCCAACTAGCATCGGTGTAACCATTAACAACGAGCTGTTCATCACCTCCATAAGAAAGAACCATATCCTTAGTTCTTCTCAAGTACTTAAGGATGTTTTGATCATTGTCCAATGATCCACTGGATCACTTTGATATCTGCTAGTTAAACTAACGGATATGCAATGTCGGGTCTAGTACATAGCATGGCATACATTAGAGATCCTATGGCTGAGGCATAGGAGTCTTACTCATCCTTTCTCTATCTTCTCCGATGTCGGACTTTGAGTTTTACTCAAGGTCGATTGAGCAACATGGGCAAGAACCCTTTCTTGCTTTCTTCCATTCCAAACCTCTTTAGAACTTTGTCCAAATATGTACTCTGTGACAATGATATTTGGCGTTCGATCTATCTCTATAAATCTTTATGCCTAATATGTAAGTCGCTTCGCCAAGATCCTTCATTGAAAAACTATTATTCAAATATTCCTTGACACTATTAAGAAGGTCTACATCATTCCCAATCAACAATATGTCATCCACATATAGTATTAAGAATGCTACAAAGCTCCCACTCACTTTCTTGTAAATACAAGCTTCTCCATAAGTTTGTATAAAACCAAAACTTTTGATCACCTTATCAAAACGTTGATTCCAACTTCGGGATGCTTGCTTCAATCCATAGATGGACCGTTGAAGTTTGCATACCTTGTTAGCATCTTTAGGATCGACAAAACCTTTGGGTTGCATCATATACAACTCTTCATCAATATCTCCACTGAGGAATGTTGTTTTGACATCCATCTGCCATATCTCATAATCATAATATGCAGCGATTGCTAACATAATCCTCACAGACTTTAGCTTCGCTACCGGTGAGAAAGTCTCATCGTAGTCAACTCCTTGAATTTGTCGAAACCCTTTTGCGACAAGTCGAGCTTTATAGACGATAACATTACCATCGAGATCTGCTTTCTTCTTGAAAATCCATTTGTTCTCGATGACCTTCGCCATCCGGTAAGTCCACCAAAGTCCATACTTGGTTTTCGTACATGGATCCAATCTCAGATTTCATGGCTTCTTGCCATTTATTGGAATCTGGGCTCATCATCGCTTCCTCATACGTCTCGGGATCATCGGCGTTGTCCACCAACATGACACTCATAACGGTATCGTACCAATCTGGAGTGGTACGAGTTCTCGTTGACCTCCGAGGCTCTGTAGCAACTTCAACCGAAGTTTCATGATCACCATCATTAGCTTCCTCTCTTATTGGTGCAGGCACCACATGAACTTCTTCCGGTGCTGCGCTACTCGCAATTTCGAGAGAAGGTTCGACAACCTCGTCGAGTTCTACTTTCCTTCCAGTCACTTCTTTCGAGAGAAATTCCTTCTCTAGAAAGGATCCATTCTTGGCAACGAAGATTTTGCCTTCGGATCTATGATAGAAGGTATACCCAATAGTTTCCTTCGGGTATCCTATGAAGAAGCATTTTTCCGCTTTGGGTTCAAGCTTGTCCGGCTGTAACTTCTTTACATAGGCTTCGCAACCCCAAACTTTAAGGAACGACAATCTAGGTTTCTTCCCAAACCATAATTCATACGGTGTCGTTTCAACGGATTTAGACGGTGCCCTATTTAAAGTGAATGCGGCTGTTTCTAATGCATAACCCCAAAATGATAGTGGTAAATCTGTTAGTGACATCATAGAACGAACCATATCTAAGAGAGTTCGATTACGACATTCGGACACACCATTACGCTGTGGTGTTCCCGGTGTCAATCAGGAAAGTATTCGCATTTCTTCAAATGCTCGCCAAACTCGTAACTTAGATATTCACCTCCACGATCGAGCGTAGAAATTTAATCTTCTTGTTACGTTGATTCTCTACCTCACTTTGAAACTCCTTAAACTTCTCGAAAGTTTCGGACTTATGTTTCATGAAATAGATATACCCATATCTACTCAAGTCATCTGTGAAGGTAAGTACATAACGATAACCACCGCGCGATGCTACACTCATTGGACCACACACATCGGTATGTATGATTTCCAATAAGTCCGTAGCTCGCTCCATCATACCAGAAAATGGAGTCTTAGTCATTTTTCCCATCAGACATGCTTCGCATCTTTCAAGTGATTCAAAATCAAGTGATTCAAGAAGTCCATCGGAATGGAGTTTCTTCATACGTTTCACTCCAATGTGACCAAGACGACAGTGCCACATATAGGTCGAATTATCGCTTGATTTCAAACGTTTAGCCTCAGTGTTGTTGATATGTGTATTTCCACTATCGAGATTCAATAAGAATAGACCATCTATCAAAGGTGCATGTGCATAAAACATATTACTCATATAAATCGAACAACCATTATTCTCGTACTTAAACAAGTAACCGTCTCGCAATAAACAAGATCCCGATATATTATTCATGCTCAACGCAGGCACCAAATAACAATTATTTAAGTATAAAACTAATCCCGATGGTAGATGAAGGGGTAGCGTGCCGACCGCGATCACATCAACCTTTGATCCGTTTCCCACGCGCATCGTCACCTCGTTCTTCGCTAGCTTCCGTTTATTCTGCAAAGACCGTTTGAGTTACAAATATGAGCAACCGAACCAAGATCAAATACCTGCACTACTACGAGTACTAGTGAGATACACATCAATAACATGTATATCGATATACCTTTCTTCTTGATGTTGCCGTTCTTCAGATCCGCCAAGTACTTTGGGCAATTCCGCTCAAAGGACCTTCTCCCTTGCAAGAAAAGCACTCAAGATCGTGCTTGGGTCCAGCCTTGGTCTTCTTCACGGCGTGGTAACTTTCTTACCACCCTTGAAGTGTCCCTTCCGCTTAGACTTGCCTTTCTTGAATTTGGTGGTCTTATTGACCAACAACACTTGGTGCTCTTTCTTGATCTCCACTTCGCAGACTTTAACATAGCAACAGTTCGCAACTCTTTGTTCATGTTCGCATGTTGTAGTTCATCACAAAGTTCTTGTAACTTGGTGGTAGTGATTGGAGGACACGGTAAATCCCCAAAGCATTAGGAATCACTATACCCAAGCTTTGAAGTTTGTTTGCGTGCCTGCACATCTTAAGCACATGCTCTTGTGGACGAGTGCCTCTTCCATCTTGCGCTTAAAGAACTTTCGTAAGCCTCATAGCTTTCAATTGCCGCATGAGTCTCAAAAATCAATTTGAGATCCTCGAAAATATCATATGGGTCTGAATTCTCAAACCTTTCTCAAGCTCCGATTCTAAACCATACAAGATAGCACATCGAACTATGGAGTACCGATTCTTCCGAGCGAGGTAAACATTCTTTACTTCATCGGCATCATCACCGCAGGGTCACCCAATGTGCATCCAAAGACATAGGTCAAATTACCAGCCGTGAGGACAATCCTCAAGTTGCGAACCAATCCGCCAAGTTGCTTCCATTGTTTTTCAACTTTTCTTTCTCTAGGAACGCATTAAAATTGATGGTAGGGGCTGCCATTGATCTACAACATATTTGCAATAGTTTAGACTAAGTTTATGACAAATTGAGTTCAAATTAATAATGAAATTAAACTAGGTGAACTCCCACTCAAAACAACATCCCTCACATTGTTTTAGTGATCACACGAACCAAATCCACTACATCAACACCGATCATCACGAGAGTTGATATAGTTTCAATGGCGAACAATCGTCATGTTCATCATATCTACTATATGATTCATGCTTTACCTTTCGGTGATCCGTGTTCCGAGACCATGTCTATACATGCTAGGCTCGTCAAGATCAAACCTTAGTTTCCGCATGAGCAAATCTGGATTGCTCACGTTGTATACACTTGCAGAATCTAACACACCCGATCATCACGTGGTGCTTCGAAACAACAAGCTTTAGCAACGGTGCTAACTAAGGGTGAACACTTTGTGACTTGAAATTCATGTGCATGAGGGATCATCTTATAATGCTACCGTTGTCTACTAAGCAATACAAGATGCATAAAGGATTAACATCACATGCAATTCAATAATATGTGATATGATATGGCCTTTCTTCTTTGTGCTTCCGATCTCCATCTTCAAGCACGAACATGATCTCCATCATCACCGGCATTGCATCAAGGTCAATGACGCTTCTACATGGTTGTCGTCCACCGGCTTCAACTATTACAACTACTTTGAATATACACGCGGGTCTTAACATAAATTAAAGACAACCATCCGCTCTCCGCCATGCCAACTTACAATAAGGAACATTGCATACATCAAATATAATCACAATCATGGCCATATCACATCATCAAGACACCCGCAAAACAAAGTTAGACGCCTCTACTTTCTTTGCATATTTTACGTGGTTTGGGGCTTTCAATAAGTGTCGTTCTAACTTACGAACAAGAACCACAACATTGATACTAGTATTGTTGATCACCCGTTGTAAATTGGATCTTAACTATGCTAGGAGAAACAGCACCATAAAGCCACTTATGCAATACAAGTTGCATGTCAAGCGTGGAGCAAGTCTCATGAACGATGTCATGTAAGGTTAGCCCGGGGCACTTCATCCCAACATACCGCAAGATGCAAAGTACACAAGAAGAAATCGACAATAAAAGCATCAACGCCCACAATGACCATTGTGTTCTACTCAGGCAACAGATCTACATATAGACACGGCTCGATACCATCGTAGGGTTTCGTAGCATGGAAAACAAAAATTTTCTATCGCATACAAACAAACAAGCCAAGATCTATCTACTAGATTGTAGCAACGAGTCGATGGAATAACTTACCCTCGAAGATTCCAAAGTGTTTAACGAGAGCGGATTCTCGTGGGTGATGTAGTCGTACTCTTCCCGATCTCAAGATCGTAGACGATCCTTCCCAAGGCCATGCTCCTAAGCGCTTCCAATCGGTCACACGTTCGGTACTCGACGAAGACCTTCCTCTCCTTGTTCCAAAGAATGGAGGTTGTAGCACTCTCCTCGCGATTCCGGCAGCACAACGGCGTGGTACCGGAAGTAGAGGGGAGATCCCGCAGGGCTTCGCCTTAAGCCGGAGAGAGTATGGTGGAGTATGAGAGAGTTTCCTCGGCGGTCTAGGGATTAGACACACCAATTAGAAGGCTCTAATCCGGAGGCTAGGGAAATTAGAAGCTCTAAACCAAAACGGCTCTAAACCGGAGGCTAGGGATAGGGTTTAGATTTAGAGGATAGGAACTTGTGTGTATAGAGGAGGGAGCCCTGCCCCTCCTTATATAGGTGGAGGGGCCGGCGCGCCAAGGGGAGGGAGGGGAGTCCCTCCCCAACTCGGCTTGGAGGAGGCGCCGCTGTTGGAGGAGGATTCCTCCCAACTCGGTTCCCTCTCTTTCCTCTTTCCTCTTTCCAATTTTAGCCGCTTGACTTTTCAAACTTGCTATTTGACTTTTCAATTTAGGATTCAATTTAATCCTTTATTTGGAACAGCGAGACAGTTAGTACATGATGCAATCATCCCAATATGCAATGACACATTCATGTACCCTTCCTCCGAGTGCCGGACATTCAACCTTCTAGAACATTCCCGATGAAAACACCTAATCATTCCCAACTCAAACGGACTTTCCTTATATGAATCTTATTCTCCGGACCATTCCGGATCACCTCGTGATATCCCGGATCCCATCCGAGACTCAACAACATTCGGTCTCTTTCTCATAATACCATAACTACTCAAACAACGTCAATCCTTATGTGTCTCCCTACGGTTCGTGAATTATGCGGACATGATCGAGACACTTCTCAACAATAACCAATAGAGGAATCGGAAATTCATATGGCTCCCATATATTTCTACGATTACTTTGCATCGAATGAACCACTTACATACATACGATACCAATTTCCCTTTGTCTCACGATAGTTTACTTATCCGAGGTTATGATCGCTTCGGTATCTCTGCATACCTAGTTCAACCTCGTTACCGATAAGTACTCTTTCGCTCCGTGATATGTGATCCCTTGTGAGCCACCACATGCTTGCAAGCTAATTGGATGACATTCCACCGAGAGGGCCAGAGTATATCTATCCGTCATATGGATGGACAAATCCCACTCTTGATCCATGTGTCTCAACCAATACTTTCCGAACACTCAATGCCACCTTTATAGCCACCCGATACGGTGTGGTGTTTAATGTCATCAAAGCATCCATCCCAAAAGGTGATATGCATGATCTCATGGTCGAAGGAATTAGGTTACTATGTATCGTAAAGCATATAGCAATTGAACTAATGAAATGACTTGATCTTTATGCTACGCTTATCTATAGGAGTATGTCCACCATATCATTCTCCTAACGATATGATCTTGTTGTTGATAACATCTCAATGTTCATGATAGGGAAACCACAATCATTTATCAACCAACAAGCTAGTGATGTATAGAGGCTATACTAGGGACTTCAAATTTAAGTTTACAAATCACACAAGTATCAATGTTTCCTTGTTAATACTATTATAGCATGAATGTAAACATTTATCATAAACACAAAGATATAATAATAACTACATTTATTATTGCCTCTAGGGCATATCTCCAACATGGTGGAGGGAGAGTAGGAAACCTACTTGGGGAGGAAGTCCCAATCCCTCCACCCGCCGGCCAAGGATCAGGCGAGTTGGAGGAGGACTCCCTCCTCCAAGCCTCCACCCTCCACCTATATAAGGAGGGGTAGGGCTGCCCCTACCCTCACACCCAAAAACCCTAGCCTCAAGTCGCCGGCGCCACCACCTCCTTGTGCTGCTGCAGCCGCCTAGGGCTCCTCCAACTCAGCGAGTTAGGGTTTCTCCAAACCCTAGCCGCCGGCCAAGCCCTCCCCTTGGTGCCCTCTAAACCCTATATCACCAAGGCCTCTCTCATACTCCACCATACTCTCTCCGGCTTAAGGCGGCCTCAGGAGATCTCCCTCTACTCCGACACCACGCCTGCCGCCGCTGAATCGCGAGGAGAGTGCTACAACCTCCGTCACTGTAACAAGGAGAGGAAGGTCTTCATCGAGTAATCCGAACGTGTGACCGACTTGAAGCGCTTTAATGCAGCGGAAGGATCGTCTACGCGATCTTGAGATCGAAAAGTGTACGACTACATCACCCACGAGAATCTGCTCTCGTTAACCGCTTTGGAATCTTCGAGGGTGAGTTCCTCTATCGACTCGTTGCTACAATCTAGTAGATAGATCTTGGCTTGTTTGTTTGCATGCGGTAGAATTTTTTGTTTTCCATGCTACGAACCCCTACACAATAACACATGGGTGGTGTCATGCAAAGTCATATTTATTATATTATAGATTTATTTTGTTTTTGTATGTGCAATGCCATGTCATCAATATGGTTAATTGGCATTGCATGGACATGCATGTTAGACTCATCACAATGGTTAATATTATCTAGTAGTATTATGCATATGATATTAGTGTATGATACCGCGATGACCCAGCATTCCACTGCATGATGTAGTATACTATAGTCGTTGACATAACACCAATGAAACACCGTTCTACCAGTATTACATCTCTTAGAGTGGTACACCAGAAACACAGCAGGTCCAAGACATGACTATAGGTTACAACTCGACTCTTTACAAAAGATCCAGAGAACACTCTAGGTTATAGAGAGAGAAAGCAACTTCTTACAAAGAAGAACCACAAATAGCAACTCGCAACTATCATACTAGTAGACTAGCATTTAAACTATTTGGCTTTCCAATGCTGCTATTGCATTACTCTACAAAAGTTGGTTCTAGGGCGAGATATTTTACTCTTATCTAATCAGCAACTTCGTCTTCACTTTAGTTGATGTATATATTGACTTACTTGACTTCATTAAAGATCTTTGATATTTTGGTGACGATTCCTTTGATCATAAGTTGATGTAGACGTCGTCTTATTTGGCTACAAAATCTAGCAAGGGTTAAAAAAAGTATAGTTAAGTACGAGCGTACTCAACAAGTTCACTAAAAAGAAGTGTTTGATGCACTAGCTACAACCACAGACCATAGGTCATAGGGTATGCATATTTTCGTAATCATTTCTTCAAAGATTGCTTTTATTCTTAAAAGCTATGTTCGTCATCTTTCACAGGTTTATCAGAACTTTCGTGGAGTTCCTTTCCTGCCACATTCGTAGCTCCTTCCCGAAACAGGGAGTAACATGTCATAGTTTGTACACTCTTCAGAGGTGCGTTGCTTTACCCATGAGAGATCTTAGCTTTGTTGCACATCCAAGTTATAGGCTTGTTCATACTTTCTTGGTATGAGGCCTAGACTAAGATCCAAGCCAATCACTGCTCTTCTCCACGACCCTATATCTCTTCACGATCCTTCGGGCCGGACTACATCTCTGTTAAGCCATATTTCGGGCAAGCTATAACTTTGATGAGTTCTCGAAGACTCTATGAGCCGGTTGTGCCCCTGACAAGCTCCATAAAGATCTGACTATACCTTCGGCAGCCGCTCATAGATAATCAAGACACCAAAACCGTGGGGTCTAAGGGTGCCCACCCATATGTTTAATCCACGGAAGGAATTACATCGTCACGTTAAGGTCGTCTTGCCTACCTACGAAAGGAAGAAGATCCAGCTGACTTCTCTGTCCCATTCCAAATCTCATGGTTAACATGTAATATACGATGCAAGAATCACTGGCGACATTGGTTGTTAAGTCCTAGATGATATATTCTCGTACAATGTGGTTTCCATTGCCGGTCTTAATAGATTAACTGGTCACCCTGGACCAGTAAAGAAAATCATATTAATTATGAAAATAGAATTTTCTGACCATTTTAAAATACAGGTGATGACAACTCTAGATTTTAATTATTTGATAGAAAATAACCAAAGGACATGAGAAAGTGTGAACTTGCCTTTCTGATCATAAGATTATGCAATCACGTTCTTCGAGACGATAGAAGATCTTGAAGGGGTTCGTAGCATGGAAAACAAAAAATTCTACCGCATGCACACAAACAAGCCAAGATCTATCTACTAGATTGTAGCAACGAGTCGATTAGAGTACTCACCCTCGAAGATTCCAAATCGGTTAACGAGAGCAGATTCTCGTGGATGATGTCGTCGTACACTTGCCGATCTCAAGATCGCGTAGATGATCCTTCCGGCAGCGCTTCCGCAGTCCGTCACATGTTCGGTACTCGATGAAGACCTTCCTCTCCCTTGTTCCAGCAGGCAGCAGAGGTTGTAGTTCTCTCCTCGCGATTCCGGCAGAACGACGGCATGGTGTCGAAAGTAGAGGTAAGATCCCGCAGGGCTTCTCCTAAGCCGGTGCGAGTTATGGTGGATCTAGGGTTTCTGGCGATCTAGGTTTAGAAGGACGGAGAGGAGGAGGAGTCGGCGATGACTAGGGCGACGGTGACGGTCAAGGCGCAGCGAGCAGACAAGACGCCGACGGTGGCGACATGGGCGGCTTGGCCCGGCCGGCACACACGGTGGGGAGGGCTGGTTCTGTGTTCTTTGGGGCAGCCCTCCCCCTCTATTTATGAGAGGGAGGGAGGCTTGGGAGAGGGGAGTTTGAATCCGTACCCAAACCCAAGTTGGATAGAAGGAAGGACTCTTTCCTTCTTCCACTAGGAAACCATTGTTCCAGTTTGACTTTTCAAACCTCCCTTTTGACTTTCAATTTAGAGCTTTATTTCTCTCTCTCGTAAATGCCCAAACAAAGTGACTTAGGACATGATCCAATCATTCCACTTACCCACGACACATTCATGGACCATTCCCCTTCCGATCCGGTGAACCTTCTAGACACTTCTAGAACCTCTCCGATGAAAACATCGAAATCATTCCCGAACTCCAGAATCAGACTTTCCTTATATGAATCTTATTCTCCGGACCATTCCAGATCTCCTCGTGATATCCCGGATCCCATCCAAGATTCCGAACAACATTCGGTATCCCTACTTACATTCCATATCTACTAAACAACATCGAGTCCTTAAGTTGTCTCCCTATGGTTCGTGAATTATGCGGACATGACCGAGATACTTTTCCGATCAATAACCAATAGAGGAATCTGGAAATTCATATGGATCCCACATATTTCTACGATTACTTTGCGATCGAATGAACCACTTACATACGATACCAATTTCCCTTTGTCTCACGATAGTTTACTTATCTGAGGTCTAATCGTCGGTATCTCTGCATACCTAGTTCAACCTCGTTACCAATAAGTACTCTTTTCTCGTTCCCGTGATATGTGATCCCTTGTGAGCCAGTCACATGCTTGCAAGACAATTGGATGACATTCCACCGAGAGGACCCAGAGTATATCTATCCATCATATGGATGGACAAATCCCACTCTTGATCCATGTACCTCAACACATACTTTCCGAACACTCAATGTCACCTTTATAACCACCCAGTTATGGTGTGGTGTTTGATGTCATCAAAGCATCCTTCCAGTGATGGTGATTAGCATGATCTCATGGTCAAAGGAATTAGGTTACTATGTATAAGAAAGCTTATAGCAAATGAACTATATTAAATGACTTGATCTTTATGCTACGCTTATCTATAGGAGTATGTCCATCACATCATTCTCCTAATGATATGACCTTGTTGTTAATAACATCTCTATGTTCATGATCAGGAAACCATGATCATATATTAACCAACAAGCTAGTTTAACAAGAGGCTTTACTAGGGACTCTTTTATGTTTACAAATCACACAAGTATTAATGTTTCCGGTTAATACAATTATAGCATGGTATGTAAAAATTTATCATAAGCATGAAGATATGATAATAACCACTTTATTATTACCTCTTGGGCATATATCCAACAGCCTCCCACTTGCACTAGAGTCAATAATATAGTTTCAAACCTTTGTGCATTCAACACCTATGGCTTTCCGGTGTTGTATTTACACGATTGCTAGTGGTCAACTGATCTCCAGATCCGACACTTTCAGGTCCATGTGTAATTGCATGTCTTTGCGTCTCTACACATCACTCATTCTCTAATGAGATGGATTTGTATAAATTTGGACCTTTGGTGAGACCTTTAGTTCCTTGGGGTTAAAACATGTTGATAATATTGTCGTACAATATATATTCATAGTACTATCCCGCTATGAACTACACCTAGTTTGATAACAAACTATTTGACACAAATGCCCTCTTTTGATGCTATAATAGCAGTCATATACTCAACCTCTTGTTGTAGTATCTGTCACAATGTATTAACTTTGGAACTCATCCAAATCCATTATGGAACTTACTTTCCATCATATTGTGACACCCTTAGTTTAGATTGAGATAAACTTAATTTGTACTTTGTGACAAAACTAGTATCAATGTAATACTTTTACAATGAACTAACCATCTATTTGTCACTTATACAAAATAATATATTCTTAGTTATTTTAAAAGATCATAAGAATATCTTTACTATCGTCCAATAATAATCTTATGAATCATTCTGGTATATGCTCATAACATTTAGAGCATAGGACATATCTGGATTTGTACACATCACAACATAATTGATAATATACTCTTTTTGATTTTATCTATCAAGTATCAAAAATACTTAAATATTTATTCAATGCTTCCTGTGCAACAAGAACCTTTCTTGTAGTTTCTATATTGAACCCATTCAATATCTCATCTATGTACTTCTGGCATAACCATATTGGCATCACAATTTATCAATATAGACATTGATGCCAAATATTCGGGTTCTGCCTAAGCCTTTCATCGAGATGAAATTCTTAACCTATGTCAATAAAAAGATACATCATTTCCAATCAATAATATGTATTCCACATAATGTATTAGAAAAATGTCTTAGCGCTCCCACTTAATTTCTTGCAAATGCAAGCATCTTCATCATCTCCGATGAAATTAAACTCTTTTAACAGTTTCATCATAGTGAAGATTCCAACTCCGCGATGCTTACTTCAACCATTGAAGTTTGTATATGATTTTAGCATCCTTTGAATTAACAAAACCCTTTGGACCGTGTTATACGCATGTCCTAGGTAACAATTCTATTAGAAGGACTTGTTTTGTTTATTCAACTACCACATAACCAAATTATATGTAGTGGTTGCTACATTAATCCGTCTAGACTAAATATCACTATGAAAGATCAAATCTTGTCATAGTCAACCTTTGAACATTGTTGTGAACTTTTTCCCAACATGTTGACTATTTCATAGACGTGAAACATCCATGTATATTTCTTTATGGATCCAAACACGACTGTAAGGTCTTACACCTTTCCATAGGGTCTTTCAAGTTCAAAGCTTGATTTCTCATGTATGGAACTATCACGGATTTTATGGCTTCAAGCCATTTGACGGAGTCAGGGCCCATCATCGCTTCTTTGCATGTAGTCCGTTCATTATTGTCAAATAATGATTCAACCCTCAAATCTTGGTATTTGATTGTTTACCCGACCTACTTGGTTCAATAGGAACTTTGACCTCCATGACCACAACCTTTGAGGCACGTGAGCCATGAGCATTGTAGATGCATCCGTAACGCTTTCCGGTGCTGCGCAACTCAGCACATATAGCTAAGGTTCTTTTAACCTTATCAAAGTTCTATTGTCCTCCCACTTAACTTTTCACGAAAAATTTCTTCTCAAGAAACTTGACGTTCTAAGCGACAAACACTTTTGTATTTGGTGTTATGGAGGAGTACCCAACGGTTATTCTAAATAACCTACAAATACATGCTCATCCGACTTTGGTTGTAAACATTTTACTCATGCATACCAATGTTTAAGAAAGGACACCTTGGGTTTTATCCCAAACCATAGATTTATATGGTGTCATTTCAACGGATTATGATGGAGCTCTTTTCAGTGGAAAAACGGTAGTCTCTAAAGCTTTTAATCTTTAAAATATATTGGCGGTTTTATGAATTACACCTTTGATCTTACCATATCAAACAATGTATCATTACATATCTCGAACGCTCCATACTCTTATGGTGTTTCGGGAAATGCAAATCCACGGAACGATTCCTCAAATCAAAGGTGTTATGCTAAACTTGTAACTCAAATATCTTCCTTTATGATCCCAACATAAATTCTTTATTTTCTTATTACATTGATTTTGCACATCATCTTGAAAGTCTTTGAACTTTTCAAATGTTTCACACTTCATCCTTATTAAGTAAATATTCATATATTCACTCAAATTTTCGGAGAAAGCATATGAAGTTGAAATCCATCGCTCTTGACTACACGTAATGGACTTCATACATCAAATATGTACAAATTCCAATAATCTAGTCATTCCCTTTTGGCCAACGAACGAAGTTTTAATTATCTCTAGAAAAGTTTCACAAGCGTCATTTGATCAAAATTCAAAAGACTCCAAAATTCCATCCACATGGAGTTTCTTCATATTTTTTTCAATATAATTTAAACGGTGATGTCACTTCCTAAGTGATCTTTCAATCAATTTGTCTTCCGACATTTTTAGCACTAGTTTTATGGATGTGATTTATCCAACGAGATTTGTAAATCATCCATCTTTTATGGATTACGGCAATTATTTGAACAACCCTTTTGTTCTCATAATACCCGATAAATAACATTTTGAAGGCAAGCTTTGATGTTAACGAGCAACACAACAACCCTTTATTTGTTCTCGATGAACATCATCACATATTCTTTTGATAGTTACTTAGGCTATTGTAGTTCGTGAATTGTGTTGTTTCGTATGACGATTCACACCAACAAATTCAGTATCTAATACTTAAGAACCACATTATTTAACAAGCAAAGAATACAGCCATAACACGTATATATTGTATATACCTAAGCTGAACAATTCTATTCTTTTCTTTTCTGCCATATATTTATGAGATTCTCTTTCAGTATTTACTTTTCTCTTTGAAAGAACCTATCAACATCAATAGTGGAGCCATACACATGACACATCCAAAGCATGTATAATTAAATACCAATGTCTTTGGACTTGCACTTTCAAGTAGATCACCATCATCAAATGTTTGGTGTTCTTTCAAATTCCATTCTTTAGTAATCTCTTGGTGTAGTAAACATTTTACCTACATAAAATATTCACCCTTATCATGGAATTATTCATGATTAAATTCTTTTGAGTCCCAGTCCGGTTTTTCCCCACTAACCAATTACGTTACGACCACTGAACAAACTTGGTTGACGAACATGGTTTAGCTACTTTAGCTTATAATGGTGAATCGTGAGTATAATGTTGCTCTCCAATACCTTTTGGAGGATTAGGACAACTAGTGTCTCCAACCTTTTGTAAATTCTCATCAAATATGAGAACATAAACTTTGCCATATTATACTCTATCATGTTGTAACCAAAACATCATTTCAGATATCGCAATATCTTCCACACACGATGGTTTCTAAAACAATTCTTTCAGCTCCTCGATAACCTTGATATTAAAACAATCTTTTGAATATCAAGAATCATGGAGATAAACATGATACTTATTTACTAACACTAGAATTGTTATTCTTAATTTAATACCAATTATTAAACTTCAAGGAGTAACCATAACCTACTGAAAGTTTGCAATAGGACTTTTAAACTTTAGATTAACACTTCAAAAACAATACGATACCAGTTCGTAAAGTAACTAACCAGAATTATATAGTTCTATTATCTCAATTATAACTAAGCGCAAGGTGGTAAACGGATGCCAATGACTACAACAACTATGCAAATTCACTTTGATTTAATTTATGATAAATAGTGTTTAACTTTTAATCATATTGCTATTGAACTCCCACTCAAAATAAAATCCCTCACATTGTTTTAGTGATCACACGAACCAAATTCACTACACCAAGTCCGATCATCACGTGACATGATATAGTTTCAAAGGCGAACAATCAACATGTTCATCATATCTACTATATGACTCATGCTTTACCTTTCGATGATCTGTGTTCCGAGACCATGTCTGTACATGCTAGGCTCGTCAAGATCAAACCTTAGCTTCCACGTGAGCAAATCTGGCTTGCTCCTATTGTATACACTCGCAGAATCTAGCACACCCAATCATCACGTGGTGCTTCAAAATAACGAGCTTTAGCAACAGTGCTTACTAAGGATGAACACTTTATAACTTGATATTTTGTGAGAGGGATCATCTTATAATGCTACCGTCGCGATCTAAGCAATACAAGATGCATAAAAGGATTAACATCACATGCAATTCATAATATGTGATATGATATGACCTTTCTTCTTGTGCTTCCGATCTCCATCTTCAAGCACGAACATGATCTCCATCATCACCGGCATAGCGTCAAGGTCAATGGCACCGCTCCATGGTTGTCGTCCACCAGCATCAACTATTACAACTACTTTGAATAATAGACACACATGTCTCAACAAAATTAAAAGACAACCATAAGGCTCCTGCCGGTTGCTGACTTACAATAAGGATCATTGCATACATCATATATAATCACAATCATGGCCATATCACATCACAGCACACCCCTGCAAAATAAAGTTAGACGCCTCTAATTTTCTTTGCATATTTACGTGGTTTGGGGCTTTCAATAAGTGTCGTTCTAACTTACAAACAAGAACCACAACGTTGATACTAGTATTGTCAATCACCCATTGTAAATTGAATCTTCACTATGTTGGGAGAAACAGGCACCCGCAAAGCCACTTATGCAATACAAGTTGCATGTCAAGCGTGGAGCAAGTCTCATGAACGATGTCATGTAAGGTTAGCCCGGGCCGCTTCATCCCACCATCCCGCAAGATTAAAAGTACACAAGAAGCAATCGACAACAAAAGCATCAACGCCCACAATGACCATTGTGTTCTACTCATGCAACAGATCTACATATAGACATGGCTCTGATACCACTAAAGGGGTTCGTAGCATGGAAAACAAAAAATTTCTACCGCATGCACACAAACAAGCCAAGATCTATCTACTAGATTGTAGCAACGGGTCGATTAGAGTACTCACCCTCAAAGATTCCAAAGAGGTTAATGAGAGCAGATTATCGTTGATGATGTAGTCGTACACTTGACGATCTCAAGATCGCGTAGACGATCCTTCCGGCGCTGCATTCTGGCAGCGCTTCCGTAGTCGGTCACACGTTCGGTACTCGATGAAGACCTTCCTCTCCCTTGTTCCAGCAGGAAGCGGAGGTTGTAGTTCTCCCCTCGCGATTCCGGCAGCACGACGGCGTGGTGTCGGAAGAGAGGGAAGATCCCACAGGGCTTCGCCTAAGCCGGTGCGAGTTATGGTGGATCTAGGGTTTCTGGCGATCTAGGTTTAGAAGGCCGGAGAGGAGGAGGAGGAGGAGTCGGCGGCGACTAGGGTGACGGCGACAGGCCGGCGGTGGCACGATGGCGGATGGCGGCGGCGGCGCGACACGGGTGGGGAGGGGCTGGTTCTGTGTTCTTTGGGGCAGCCCTCCCCCTCTATTTATGATAGGGAGGGAGGCTTGGGAGAGGGGAGTTTAAATCCATACCCAAACCCAAGTTGGATAGAAGGAAGGACTCTTTCCTTCTTCCACTAGGAAACCATTGTTCCAGTTTGACTTTTCAAACCTCCCTTTTGACTTTCAATTTAGAGCTTTATTTCTCTCTCGTAAATTCCCAACCAAAGTGACTTGGGACACGATCCAATCATTCCACTTACCCATGACATATTCATGGACCATTCCCCTTCCGGCCCGGTGAACCTTATAGACCCTTCTAGAACCTCTCCGATGAAAACATCGAAATCATTCCCGAACACCGGAATCGGACTTTCCTTATATGAATCTTATTATCCGGACCATTCCGGATCTCCTCGTGATATCCCGGATCCCATCCGAGATTTCGAACAACATTCGGTATCCCTACTTACATTCCATATCTACTAAACAACATTGAATCCTTAAGTGTGTCTCCCTACGGTTCGTGAATTATGCGGACATGACCGAGACACTTCTCCGATCAATAACCAATAGAGGAATCTGGAAATTCATATGGCTCTCACATATTTTTACGATTACTTTGTGATCGAATGAACCACTTACATACGATACCAATTTCCCTTCGTCTCACGATAGTTTACTTATCCGAGGTCTGATCGTCGGTATCTCTGCATACCTAGTTCAACCTTGTTACCAATAAGTACTCTTTTCTCGTTCCCGTGATATGTGATCCCTTGTGAGCCAGTCACATGCTTGCAAGCCAATTGGATGACATTCCACCAAGCGGGCCCAGAGTATATCTATCCATCATATGGATGGACAAATCCCACTCTTGATCCATGTGCCTCAACACATACTTTCCAAACACTCAATGCCACCTTTATAACCACCCAGTTACGGTGTGGTGTTTGATGTCATCAAAGCATCCTTCCGGTGATGGTGATTAGCATGATCTCATGGTCGAAGGAATTAGGTTACTATGTATCAGAAAGCTTATAGCAAATGAACTATATTAAATGACTTGATCTTTATGCTACGCTTAACTATAGGAGTATGTCCATCACATCATTCTCCTAATGATATGACCTTCTTGTTAATAACATCTCTATGTTCATGATCAGGAAACCATGATCATATATTAACCAACAAGCTAGTTTAACAAGAGGCTTTACTAGGGACTCTTTTATGTTTACAAATCACAGAAGTATTAATGTTTCTGGTTAATACAATTATAGCATGGTATGTAAAAATTTATCATAAGCATGAAGATATGATAATAACTACTCTATTATTGCCTCTTGGGCATATCTCCAATAGATCTAATATCTGAAAACAACATCATTGGTCCAGTAAGGACTAATGTTTAAAGCAGCAATATGCTATTATGCATAAGTGATACTATGCATTTTATAAAACTCCCGAGGTGAATTCTTAATAGTATAAGTGAATTGAACTTAGGTGATTTCTTTAAGATTTGATATGTTTTTAGGTTTACTTTACAAGCTAATATATTTAAAAGAAACTTAAGACTAACACTCATGAAATTAAAGTAAAGTATAACAAAACCTTTTGATTGAGATTAATTGACATTATGTAACTATTATGATAGTTCATATTTTAGGTGGTGAAGATTTAAAGAAGTTCTTATGGTGTTATGGTTTGAAGTGGCAAAAAGAATAACCTTCGAAGAAAAGGTTTCTTTGATTAGGTTTAAACAATCTTTATGGTTAATCGAATGTGACCGATGTTTCTTCGCATTTGATCGAATAGTTTTGACTTGAGATGATTTATACCTTAATTGTAACAGACCAAAGTTAACTATAAAATACATATATTAAGGTGTAGTGGTCCAAATTATTATTAAGCCTTAAGGCTTTGATTAATATATTTAAGAGTGTGGGATCATTCACTTTTAATTTAAGTGAATGATGAGTTTTAAAATTTGATTTGCTTTTATGAAACTAGTATACAACTTATTGATGGAAGCATAATTAGGTGATATTATTAGTTTGTGTCACATCCCAAATTTTAGATTTGGTCTTGCATATCATTCATCAAACCGCGAAAGTTTCAACGCTATTTGCAAACCCTACCACTGGAGAATCGCCCAATCGGAGTTCGTATGAAAAGCTTCTGGACGCTTTAGTAATCCGTGAAAACGTCGAAAAATGACCGATTTTCGAGTTGTAGTCTCGCGGACCACCGATTTTAGGATTTTCAGCCAGGCCACTTAAAGGACCGCACCCTGCCGGTTTCCGTGCCCGCAACCACCGCTTGCCCACGCTTTCATCGACCGCCGCCACCATCGCCGCTTCCCACCGCTGCCGCCACGCTGCCAGATCGCCGCCGCCGCTACCGCGAAGCTGCCGCTTGCGCCGCCATTGAAGCCGCTTGCGCCGCATGCCGCCGCCACACAGATACCAAGACGCTGCGACGCTGCTGTTATTGCATGCACGCAACACGCACGTGACGCGCTGCCGCGCGATTTATTTTGTCGACTGATTAGTTTTTGCGTGCGTGCATGCATTAGCGGGCGGCGGGCGGGCGGCGGGCGGCGCGTGTTCATGCGGTGGGAGGTGGCGATGGCGGCGCTGGGCGGGCGGGCGGCGCGGCGGTGACGATGCGGCGGCGGGCGGTCTCTGGCGGAACGGAGAGGCGGCGGCGACGGCGGCGGCGGCGGAGGCGGGTCCGGGCGGCGGCGGGCGACGCCTGGCGGGCGCGCGGTAGGAGGAGATGGCGCGGGTCGGTCAGGCAAAGTGGTTGCGGCACGAAACCGAGGCAGGCGCGGTCCTTTAAGTGGCCTCGCTGAAATCCTAAATGTAATCGGTCCGCAGCTAGACTACAACTCGGAAATCGGTCCGATTTTCGGACCGCTTCCGCGGATTACTAAAACGTCCAAGCTTTTCCATACGAACTCGATTGAGCGATTCTCGCCACGGGTTCAGATCGTCGAGGAACAACCTAGCATCAAGGTTTGATCGAAACCTTGAACCTACAGGGTGGTTGTCACAGGTCTTACTAGAGCTCCCTGTAGAACCTCAGTGAAACAAAATAGGGTTTTGCAATAGCGTCACGAGCCTTTCTACTCGACGGTTTTGCATGGAAAGATATGATGCAATGATATGAATGATATGCAAGACCAAATCTAAAATTTGGGATGTGACAAGACTAACTCCTTAAGATGAATCTCGCCTCGAGATTCAAGGCTAGCAAATAGGTGCGGGTAGTCCTCTCGGATGTCATCCTCACACTCCCAAGTGGCTTCCTCTTCGGTGTGGTGGCTCCACTGCACCTTGCAAAACTTGATTGTCTTGGTACGGGTAGTCCTCTCTGCTGTCTCCAGAATCTTGACCGGTTTCTCCTCGTAGGTCAAGTCGTTCTCAAGCTGAACCTCCTCTAGTGATACAATGTCTCTCAATGGTGTGTCGACCATCTCTGGATGGCACTTCTTCAGCTGGGACACGTGGAACACGTTGTGAACAGCAGACAGAGCTTCTGGCAACTCCAATTGATAAGAAACCTCTCCTTTGCGTGCTAAGACCCGATACGGTCCAATAAATCGTGGTGCCAGCTTACCCTTAATTCCAAATCTCTTGATTCCACGAAGTGGCGACACTCTGAGGTATGCTCTATCTCCTATCTCATATACCACTTCCTTGCGCTTGGCGTCAGCGTAGCTCTTCTGCCTTGATTGTGCTACCTTCAGCCTGTCCCTAATCAAGGCGACTTCCTCGGCGTTCTTGATCAAATTAGGTCCAAACAATTGCCGTTTCTCCTACTCCATCCCATAGCAATGGTGTTCGCACCGCTTTCCCATATAGCACATCGAACGGTGACGCCTTGATGCTGGTTTGATAGTCTGTTGTAGGAAAACTCCGATACGGCAAATTCTCATCCCAACTAGAGCCATGAGCTAAAGCGCAAGCTCTCAAAGATGTCTTCCAAAATCTGATTCACCCTCTCTGGCTCCATCACCAGGTGAAACGCCAGCTAAACTCCAATCTAGTACCAAGTGACTCGTACCGGGCGCCAAATGTGAGGTAAATTGGGTGCCTCACGACACGATACTTTTGGGGACTCCGTAGGCACACAATCTTGTCCATGTAAATCTTGGCTAACTTTGCACTCTCAGATAGGTCGCCTTCACCGGTATAAAGTGGGCTACCTTGGTCAAATGGTCGACCACTACCCAAATAGAGTCATATCCTGACCGGCGCCCTGTGATAAAATCCATTCCCACTCTATCCCACTTCCACCGCACGGCAATGGCAGTAGTAATCCTGCTGGCTTCGTGTTCCGCTTTACTCGGCTACATACATCACATAGGGCAATATGCTCTGCGATGTCTCCCTTCATGTTGTTCCACCAGAATCTGTCCTTTAGGTCCATATACATCTTCGTATTGCCCGGATGTATGGAATATGGCGAGTCATGAGCTTCCTGCAGAATCAACTTCCTTATCTTGGGATCGTTGGGAACGCACAAACGATCTCCGTACCATAGGGTTCCTTGCTCATCCTCGCGGAATTCCCTTGCTCGACCTTCCTTCATCTTTTCCTTAACTTCATCTATCTCTTTGTCTCCCATCTGAGCCTTTATGATCCTGTCCTGTAGCGTCGGTTGGACTTCCATTGTTGCCAGGTATCCTTCAGATACTACCTCCAGTCTAAGGTCCTTGAATTGCTTGCACAAGTCCTCAGGCAATTCACCAATTGTCAATCCATTGGCATAAACCTTCCGGCTCAGAGCATCTGCTACTACATTGGCCTTTCATGGGTGGTATTGTAGATTCATATCATAATCCTTGATAAGTTCCAACCATCTCCTTTGTCTCATGTTCAACTCCTTCTGTGTAAATATGTACTTCAGGCTCTTGTGGTCGGTGTACACATCACAGTGTTTTCCCATTAAGTAATGCCTCCATACCTTGAGCGCATGAACCACTGACGCTAACTCCAAGTCGTGTGTGGGGTAGTTCCGCTCATGGTGCTTGAGTTGTCGCGAGGCATATGACACTACTCTCCCATCTTGCATCAGCACACTCCCAAGTCCCTGTCGTGAAGCATCACAGTACACTTGGAAATCCTTCTGAAGATCTGGTAAACACGATGTAAAGCGCGGTCACTACCGACGCCTGGGCCTCGAAAGCGGCTTCACATACGTCGACCATTCAAACTTCCTCTCCTTATTCAAGTTCACCATCGGCTTTGCAATCTTGGAAAAGTTTTCAATGAACCTCCTGTAATATCCAGCAAGTCCCAAAAAGCTTCGAATCTCTCCCGCATTCTTGGGTGCTTCCCACTCAGTTACTGCATTCACTTTGTTTGGATCAACAACAATTCCTTCTCCTGACACTACATGTCCAAGAAACCCAACAGTGTTAAGCCAGAATTCACACTTGCTGAATTTGGCATACAGCTTGTGTTCCCTCAGCTTCTCCATAATCAGTCTCAGATGTTTCTCATGCTCGGCATCATCCTTGGAATATATCAATATGTCATCAATAAACACCACCACGAACTTGTCCAAATACTCCATAAATACCTTGTTCATCATGGTCATGAAGTATGCCGGGGCATTCGTTAGTCCAAAAGACATAATTGTATACTCATATAAACCATACCTAGTGGTGAAGGCGGTTTTTGGTACGTCCTCCTCTCGGATCTTTAATTGAAAGTATCCAGATCGCAGATCAATCTTGCTGAACACCTTTGCACCTTCCAGTTGATCAAACAAATAATTTATGTTCGGCAGAGGGTACTTGTTCTTGATGGTTACTTCATTCAGCGAGCGATAGTCTACCACTAATCTCTTCCTGCTATCTTTCTTCTCCACAAATGTAATGTGTGCTCCCCATGACGCATTTAACTAGGCTGAATGAATCCCTTTTCCAGCTGCTCCTTCAACTGCTTCTTCAATTACTTCAGCTCATCCACATCCATCTTATATGGTTTTTGCTATAGGTATCGCTCCGATCGTCGATAAGAAACTCCACATCCTCGCCTGTGGCATCCCCGGCAGCTCTTCCGAAACACGCCGGGTAATCCCTAATCACCGCACAAGATCCATGCTAACCCCTTAAGAGAATTCAACTTACACCTTCTCGGTCTGCAGCCGACTTGAATCTAATCCTCTTACCATCCGGGTTTTGAGTGAAACAGCTCGTGCACAATCTATGTGTCCCCATGCATAGACATCCAATCCGCACCTGCATGACATCTAATCCCTGTGAATCCAATACTACTAGATGTGCAATGAAGTTGTGTGTTCCAATCCTCACAGTTAAGTCGCGGCATCCCGCGCTAGCTATCATATCTCCTCCAGGTGAACTCACTCTAATAGACCTTTTCATAGACTCAGTAGGTATCTTATACTTATCCACAAATGCCCTTGATATGAATGAATGCGATGCACCAGTATCGAAAAGTATAAGTGCAGGGTAAGTGTTGATTGGGAACTTACCAATCACAAGGTCAGGCTCATCTGGAATCTCCTCCACATTCATGTGGTTCACTATGGACTTCTCGCCGTTGGTTGGCTTCAGTCCTTTCTTCTCTGGACAGTTGTCAGCATAGTGTCCCTTCTGCTTGCACTTGAAGCACGTCACCTCACTCAGATCCTTCTTCACGAAGTTGCGATCACGGTTGCGGTCATGTCCACCGTGTCCTCCAGAGTGGTGAGAGTGTCGTCCCTTGTGGCTGTGGTGGCTGCTCCTACGGTTGTCATGGCGATGTCCATCGCGGCGGTCATGGCTCCCATGGTCACTCCCTCCATGCTTGGAGTATCCATCGTATGAAGTGCGAGACTTGTGGTGTGAACCAGAGTGGTGATTGTTGTTCTTTCTCTTGCGGTTCTCCACCTGCTTGTGCTTCCCCTCCAAGATCCTAGCCTTGTCCATAAGCTCCTGGAAAGTGGGGCAATAAACCACAAGTAGCTAGACTGAAAGCTCATCACTGAGGCCATCCAGGAATCTCTCCCTCCTTTTGGCATCAGTGTCCACATCCTCAGGTGTATAACGGGACAGGTTGTTGAACTCCTCAATGTACTCGGCCACGGTGCGATTGGTTTGGCGCAAGTTGCGGAACTCCTTCCTCTTCAGGCTCAGAACTCCTGAAGACACGTGGTTGGTCCTGAAACCTTTCTCAAACATTGCCCAAGTTACGGTATCCAGCGGGTGGGTGATCTGAAATGTGTCCCACCAAGAAGCGGCTGGTCCCTCCAGTAGGTGAGCGGCAAACCTCACCTTCTCAGCATCAGTGCATCCAACAGTTACTAGATCCTTGTTGACTGAACGCAACCAGTCGAGAGCAACCATTGGTTCAGTTGCAGTAGAGAACTTAGCTGTCCTTAACCTCAGAAATCTGGTGAGAGCATCTCCCTGAGGCTGATTGTTTCCATTGTTGTTGTTCTGATTTGCCATGAACTGAGTCATCACTTGGGTCAGTTGTGCCTGAGCTGCCATGAGCTGCTCCATCTCAGTGGGTTGGCGGTGAGAAGGCATATGCGGTTCAGCATAGGTAAGTTTAGAAAGAATCAACTACGACAATAGGATTCTACCCATGCATATGATCAAACAACAACAAACAATAGCAGATAATCACAAGTAAGCAACACATCAACAAACAAGCGATCCAGCAACATCCCAGGTGTTATCCTAGCAGTATATAACTACTGAAATAATTTTGCAAGAGTTGGCAACGTTTAACTAAACAGTTGATCAACTAAACAACCAAAACAGCAATCTGCCAGAACAGTCCATCAGCTTCACGAATTTTTCCGCCTGACTTAAACTCGTCAGAAAATTTAGCTGATTTTTGTGCATATAGCACAGAGAGTTTCGCATCAGCCCAATTTTTTTTCAGATTTTTCCGAGTTACCAGAAAAATATGAAAAATCGCGCAGTACTGCTGTATCAGCAGAAAAACTGCAGCGAAAATAACACATATAGTAACCAAATTGCCATAACTCTTTCAATAAAATTCGCACAAATAATTCCTGGGATATTGGAGTACACAAATAAGCAACTAAACACTCTTAAACCAACACGATCTAAGCTTCACAACGATCGAGATTAATCCTAACGAATTTGCCTAACGTGGACTAATTGGTGGACTTCTATCTATTTCTTGAAGAGATTGAGGTAGGTCCTTGCGGTCATGCGTTGGCGCTTCGGCTCGCGGTACAACCATGGCGGCGGAGTGTACACCTCTCCTGAACCATCACTTGAAACCTCAAACTCCACCTCCTCTGGATCCTCCTCTTCTTCCTCATTCTCAGCTGCAACAGCAACAACTTCATCTCCTCCACCATCACCGTCTCCATCATCATCATCCTCGTCCTCATCATCATCATCGTCTCCATTGTCATCATCATCCCCATTGTTGCCATCATCTCCATTGTCATCATCAGAGGGTGGATTCAACTGTGCTTGGAGAGCGGCAATCTGGGCTGTCATAGCTTCAATGGTTTGGTCCCTTTCCTGGACGGTCCCTTGCAGCTGTTGTATGTTCTGGGTGTTCTCTTGCACAGTGCCATGAAGATGAACTATGGTTTCATCTCTGGCTATCAAGGCATTCTCCAGAACTCCCACGGCTTCATGCAAAGTGTCAATCTCCTGTCCTTGGACCACCATTCCATTGCTAGTAAAATTTGCAATCTCCTTTATCATCCTCACCTTCTCTACTAGAGCTCCATTCTCCCTTTCCATGTCCTCTATGTGCCTCCGACGGGGCGTCATGTTGTTCCTGTCGCCTGGGGTAACCACAATGTTCCCATCTTCATCACGCCTTCCATAGTCACGGTAGGGTGAATCTGCGGGCAGTAGGTGTCGGACATAGTGGCACTGGCGAGACAGGGCTTCATGTATGGCCAAGTTGATTCCAAGTCCCCAGTTGCAGTATGTCTTGGTGTAGACCAAGTGCGCGGGGTTTGGCAAGGCGGCATCTCTGAATATGAAGGTAGTGATCTCCCATGCATCCTCTCCATATCCATAGGTGTACAACCTTCTTCCCTTGAACATAGGCAGTGGCAATCCCAATGACTGAGAGAGCTGAGCTAACTGCCTTGCAAAGGGCCTTGGTGACTCCATGGTGACATACTCAGTCCTGACGTCTCCCATCTATCAAGTAAAAGAGGAAAGTGTGATAATAGCATATGGTAAGAATTTACGAGGGTGAAAGGCATAAGAGGAAAGACAGAGTTAATATAGGCTTAATAATTCTATGGCTTCCTAATCCAATCCTAGGCCACGATCCTACAGTCGACACACGGGCTCTGATACCATCATGTAACACCCCAGTTCTGAAAAGACCGTGGCCTCTATGTGACATGCCAATCCCTGGATCGGTTCACTGGCCCACAATAGAGTAAGATAGATAACATAGCAAAATAACCGTGTATCATGATCTACAAAGATCCAGAGTACCATTATTACAATAAAAGCTTAGCACAAAGCTAGCTCAAATTATTCAGGTAGCAACATAAACAAGTAAATCCTCCATTCTTCAAATTGCCCACAAGTGAACAAGTGCCGAGTGGAGTACCGTGGCCTATAACGATCAATCAGAATCGGAATAACCTGCAACATGAAATGTAGCAGCCCTGAAGGATCAATACATGGAATGTATGGCAAGTAGAGCTAGTAATGGAGACAATAGTACTAACATCTACATGCATATTTGGCAAGTGGAGCTGTGTCTGGCTTGCATTTGCAAATACATTCGTCCTACTTTCATAAACAGTTTTTATTTTTTTTAAAAGATCCCGATTAAGTTAACCCAACAATATTAAAGCAATTATGAAATTAGAATGAGCGAGAAACATGTCATGGGATCAATATCTAGCAACTCAGATGTCCATAACCGGGGACACGGCTAATCGATTAGATTATACACTCTGCAGAGGTTAGTACACTTTACCCATGTGACTTGGCCAGCCCAGCTCGTACCATCACTCTCATTTTGGGTGATGATAGGGAGAAGTCCAAGAAGAGGATTCGAAGTAGCTCCTCAATCCCGACGCGCACCGGTCCAACCTACCAAAATTCTACATCTCTGGATACGCGGGTTCGAGTTACCACAACCTACAAAGTCCAACCAACCACCCATTTCATTATTGGCACATGGTTGTACACGTAAGCTACTCAATAAAGAAGCCAATCATTCTCTCTTGAAACCTGGGTGCCTTTCCGCAATGAAACCACCAAAAATTATCAATACCATCACACCCAGGGGGTTCATTGATTAAGTTGTTTTTAGTTTTCACAAACCAATACTTTGAGAAAACAAGTATCATTGATGTAACCCAGCCCTCGTTCAACAAAGCATGGCTAAGCACATCTACAAACGGTGGTTCATCTACGAAGAGGGTCCTACCACATAATAGGACATAGCATAGCGATAGTATCATCCTACACATGCATCTACAAAATACACGACAATGCATTGAAAATAGTAGGACGATATCATGAACAGAGTAGCATCTACTTGCCTTGTTTGTAACGGTCGGGAGCACAATCCTCACACGAGCAAGCGTTGCACTCAACACAATCTACACGATACAATTGCAATCATAAACAACAATGCACAAGCATATGCACCAAATATGATGCATGAATGCAAGAACGACAAGTGAATTGGTGCTACAGCTGCACCACAACATCCTATAACATAACACTACCGATTGCATGCATGGAAAATAGTTTTAGCGCTAGGAAAACTACTAGACAAAAGTAATGCTCCAAACTAGAGCTAGAACTCAAATAATTCACTACCTGTAGTATACTGTTTGTAAAATCTTGGTAAAATTCTACCGCATATGCATCGCTGATTAGAAACAGTACCAATTGGAATTACTCGAAAAGGAATTATAAAACTCCCCGAGTAATTAAAACACTGCAGAAATCCATTAGACAAATACTGCAGAAGTTTTTACTATAAGCCTACCTTTTTAATTCACGATGAGATTGCTCTCGTTCATACGAGTTCAGGGACATATCATACGTGATTTTTGGAGCTACGGATCTTTTTCTATGAATTTATTACTCCGAAAAGGCCATTAACTAGTTTGATTAAACTGTACTAAACCTGGCAGTAAAAGTCTAAACCAAAGGTGGAGCGAGATTCTACACGACTCACTGAACCCGTACATATTTTATTTGCAATTTTTGGCCAAGCGGTTTAATTTCTACGCAATTTACAAGATTTTACCGAAATCTGCCAACTAAAAGGATTAACGAAATTGACCCAGTCAACTGTATCTGTTGACTGGTCAACTAGTCCACTGACTGGACGCTGACTGGGCGTCTGACTAGTCAACGCCTGAGTCTGACCGGTCAACTAACGATCTAGGCCGCTGATATGAGATCTGACGGTGGCTGCTGTCTTACCGGAAACGACGACGAAACGGACTCCGAACGGGTTCCGGACAGCGGCGACGATCACTTCCGGCGACGAGGCTTTCCTGCACGGGTACACACGGTCAACTAATCGGGTCGACAAAATAAATACGCGCAGCGAGGCGGCGCGTACGTGCGTGTTTGCGTGCATGCAATAACGCGCGCAGGCGTATACGCTTGCAAGTATCTGGCGTGCATACAGCGGCAGCCAGCAGCTGGCGCAGCATAGCGGCAAGCAGCGCGGCTTGCGGCAGCGATGGCGGCGGAGATGCGGCGGGTGGCGGCGTCGGCGGCGGGTCTGCCGGCAATGGCGGTGACGAGATGCGCGGCGGCGGTCTCGTGGCGAACGGAGAGGCGGCGAGGCGACTGGCGGCGGCGAGGCGGGTCCAGCGGCGGCGGGCTTCGCCTCGGCGCGGTAGGAGGAGATGGCGGCGGGGTCGGTCGCGTGGGCAGGCGGTGGTTGCGGGCACGGAAACCGAGGCAGGTGGTGCGGTCCTTTAAGTGGCCCTGCGCGCGGAAATCCTAAACAGAATCGGTCCGCAGTTAGACTACAACTCGGAAATCGGTCCGGATTTTCGGACCGTTTTCCGGCGGATTACTAAAACGTCCGAAGCTTTTCCATACGAACTCCGATTGGAGCGATTCTCGCGCCTACGGGTTCGTATCGTCGAGGGGAACAACCTAGCATCAAGGTTTGATCGAAACCTTGAACCTACAGGGGTGGTTGTCGCAGGTCTTACTAGAGCTCCCCGTAGGAACCTCGTAGTGAAACAAAATAGGGTTTTGCAAATAGTATTTCGCCGAGCCTTTCTACTCGACGGTTTTGCATGGAAAGATATGATGCAATGATATGAATGATATGCAAGACCAAATCTAAAATTTGGGATGTGACAGTTTGTTAAGTTTTAAAATCCTAATAAGTATGATTAAGAGTTAAGGATCATTCACTCATAATATAAGTGAATGATGCATAAAGTTAGCTTCAGGGTTGTTAGTTTAAATTAGATTTAAGGTTTCAAAAGAGTTTTATAAAATTCATACTTTACACTTAAATTTTATTATGAATCCTAAGTATGGTTTTGGACTTTAGTACTTAGTATTAAAGGATTTAATGTTTATAAAGAAATGTGATTATTTCTTACTTAGGAAATAATTTTAAGGAGTAGGATTAGCGGTTAGCGGCGAGAGTTCGAGCCGTCTCTGCCAGGCTCGAGAAGGAGCGTCGGGATGAGAGCGAGCGCTTCCAGGCGAACCAGAAAATGGTCGACACCAACAACCTAGCAGTGAGTGCCTCCAAACACGTCGTCCATATGATCAACGGGAGGCGATGACTGCCGTTTTCGGCGGTGCCGCCTGTTTTAATGGCGCCGTCGCTCTTCCCGGCACGTCCTCTACCAGCTCCGTCACTTCCACACCTATCGGTTGGCCACCAGCTCATCTTAGGATGCCAGGGCCGCACACGACTTCGCTTGGAGGCCAAGGTAGGAACGTCTCGCTCTCTCGGTTCATCCTTCCCCGCACGGCGTTGTCAGAGGCGGGAGATCCCGCCATCGACCTTAACCGCACTCGAACCACCACGGATGCAACCCCGAAGGCGTCCATGAAGCGGCGGTCGACCCTGCCGCGAACATGCTGTAACATCCCAAAAATATTGAACTAGAATCATCAAACTCTAATCATCAAAATTAGGGTTAACGAAAACTTTTCTAAATAAAAATATGAAAGCATGCATGTGTGTATGCATTACAATTTGGATTCTTTTGATTGGCCATGATTGTGTGTTTCCTTACTTCTAAAAGGATGATTAGGTGAAATAAACATCATCTAAACATTTCCCAAACTTTTCCCAAAGACAAATAAATCAAAACAAACAAATTAAGTGAATGGTCACTTTGGCAAAATTAACTCCCATGCCTACTTTGGCAATCTCTAACTTTCAGAACTTAACAGAAACTTGTTTGGACCTTTGCACCCCTTGATAGTACTCATAACAAAGTATCAAGGCCCACCTTGTGATCATCCAGAAACATTCAAATACATAGTTTAAAATTGAATCTATTTCATATGGGAAGATCCCACTTTTTCAAAAACCACTCAAACAAGCTCAACTTTCAAAACCCAAGCATCCACAGACTCACCAGCACATGCCTAGCACACCCACCAAAAATCTTTTCAAAATTCAAAACTTGAATTCATGCGGCCATTTCATCAAACACCTTGCAGATTCAAATCAACAAAATCACAAACACTATAGTGTGTAGTGATTCTGCCCTAACTTGTTCCCTCTCTGGACACCAATAGCCTCAGTAGATCATCTAACCAACTTAACTAATCACTAGCACCACTGTGAGAACGCCAATGTCATCAATGGTGAACAGCCGAGAGCACCCATGTCACCCAGTGTGGACAACAAGCTACAAGCAGCACTAGCCTCGCCAACCTTGTCTGGGAGGTAGCCCATGCCTCACCGCCCCCTCTCGACCAGCCCTGCCTCGCAGACAACAGCCAGGACCGCCAGAACGCCAAGCGCTGCGTGCCGCCGACTATGCCACCTCGCCAGAGCACGCCGCTGCCCATTTAACCAGACCGCCTCAAGCCCTCGCTGCCCGCCAACATGCTCCCCACCGTCCCAGGAGACTGCCAGACATGACCATTTCGCCGCCGGTACCCCGTAGCCACCATTCCCCGTCGAAGACGCCGCCTCTGCCGCGCAGAACATCGAGCGTTCCCGACTGTTTGCCACCGCCCCTACACACGCATTAAAGCCATAGAGCATCGCCAGGAGACCACTGATCGATCGCCACCCTCGGCCATGCCTCTAGCAGCTCGTAGCCGTGTCGCCACCGTCGTCTGCCCATCCCGTTAGGTCTCACCGTCGAGCCTATAAAAGGAGTCCACCCCCGGCCGAATTGAGCACACCATCTCACTCCACTCTCCTCATTGATCGTTCCACCCCGTTCCCGGAGCAAGGCGAGCAGCGCATCGCCGGAATTTGGCCGGAGCCCGCTGCTGCTGGAGAAGAAGGGAGCTAGCGATTGGAGCCGCCCCAGGAGAATCCGCCGGTACCAGGAGGTTCGCCGTTGTCGACTTCGTCGTTAGCCCGCCTCGCCGACCCTCGCCTGAGCCCCGGTGAGCCTCCCACGACCCCCACCTGCCGCTTTAGGGTTCTGTCTCGCCGGCACTGCCCGACGTGGACGATGAACCGGAGCCGTTGGATTAGAACTAGATCCAACGCACCACGTTGCCCCGTACCGCTTCACACCCCCGTCTCGACGCTGGGCGATCACTTAACCAGCCCGCGAAGCCGTGCGTAGGTGCCGCCCATTATCATTTCCCACGCAGCCCAGTCGTTTGAATTTAACTTTTTCCATTTTCATTCAAACACAGTTCTGTACCTAGTTTCAAAAATCAACCCAGCTCGATTTATTGAACCAAATTGAATGAAACCAATTTTGTTAGAAAGGTCTGGAAATGCTGAATCCAAGCCCGTTGGATTCAAATCATTTGGATATGTAGACCAACCTTGGTAAAAAGAACAAGGCAGAAGCTTTTATGCATTCGAATATTTTCCAAATTTAAACTATAATAGCTTTTGACTTGATTCCAAATCTCAAAAATCACATTTGATCATACCTTTCAGAATATATAAAAATATATGGGTTTACTTACAGAAATAATGATCAAGTAATAAAAGGATGCCACATAGGCATTTCTAGTCACTTTATTTAATTAAAATAAAAGGTTAAACCTTATTAAATTGTGACACCACTTTAAATCACATTCCCATGTACTGAAATGTGTGGTGATGACATGTGTCAACATGATACCATGTTTGGCTTGGAGAATATTAAATCTTAAGTAGTTTTTCAATGAGTAGAAATTACTTTTCTAAAAATAAAAGAAATTAAACCAAGCTTTAATCTTGTAATGTTAGTGATGATGCTAGATCATCTATAGGACCCTTTTGTGTGATGATTGAAAATAGTTAAGTATTGTTTGGTGATTTTGCACCTCCTATTTATTTATAGACGCTAGTACCGACCAAGGATACGAGGAAGAAGGAGGATACTACGAAGAAGAAGCCGAGCAGAACTTCAACCACTTCTCTGCACAAGGCAAGCCTAATACTACTAGTTGATTGAGCAAGTTAACACTTGCAAGATACTCTACTTTAGCAAGCTTATACTGATACTGATGCAAGCCTTATAAATTAAGTTGACCTATGCAAGCAAATACTTGCTTGTTACCATGCCAACTATATGCCTTAAGCATATGTGATCATACCCACTTGATAACCCCATTCCTAGTTTTACTCACAAGCTTTATACTTTATTTCTTTATCAAAGCAATTACTTAGAGCTTACTTAAGTGAATTTGTAGATTCTAGAGAGATAATTGAAGGTTGCATAAAGAGCATAAAACTTGGCCTAAGCTAGATAATCTTTATGTCATCCTAAGGCATGAGATTGAACTTAGTAAAACTCCACTAGTTTACCACCCCTCATTAGTACTTACCCCCACTTGTAGATGCTAGTGCTAAGCATAAAACTTGATCAACTTTAGATGGGAATACTTGGTGGAAAAATGGTTATGAAAACCTTGGAATGATGGATCATTCTATTGAGATGTTTTGACATGTGTTTCCAAACACCAGATGATTTTGGTGATGAAAATGTTGAGGCATGAGCCTTAGCCCTTTATAAAACTGATGATTGTCTGGATGCGATACCATTCCAATTTTACCGTACAACCAGAATACCCGAAAATTGGGTAGGGCTTGACTGGAAACTTATATACCTTAGTATTAGTTCCCTCACGGCCAAGGTCTGAGCTGAGGCTACCTTGTGAAGATTGTCCACCTGTGCAGTACCCAAGAGGACATTTGGTCATGGTTGGGAGGCCAAACTCACAGGAGATGTGCTTATACTAGGGCGTGTAATTGAAAGGTTAGGATTGATTACCCGCATACTGAGTATGGTGAATTCAGGATTTGTTCCTAACGGATGTATCGAATGTTGTGGTGAAAGTGTAGAATCTCTGCAGAGTGTCAAACTATTCGAAGAGCCGCGTCCACGGTTATGGACAGTTGGAGTGGCCATACTGTTCCCCCATCAGATGTTTTCAAAATGACTTATGGAATGATTGAGTTCTTGACTTGACCACAACAGAGTTGTGATATGAAATACAAGTTCCCACTTAGGTGTTATAAAATTGCAACTAGATTTTCTTACTTATGAACTTAGTAGAAGTAAATCTGGCTTTTTGCAAAACAACCCTAGAGCTTAGTGTCCTAGTACAAAAACCCCCCCTTCACTTGTTAGTATTAGTTTGCGATTACTTAAAGAGTACTCATGGCTTTGTCCCTGGCTATTCCCATGGCCAGACTATGAAGAGGAGTACCTGGAGGATGGACCCCAGGAAGGTTACGACAATTAGGATCATCTCCCATCGTCAGCATTGCCTGTGACCCCGAAGATGGAGCTTCTCCTACGCTACCGTTATTATTACGTATTTCCGCTGCTTGAGTTGTATTAAGAACTGGATCATGAGATCCTTATTTGTGTAAGACCTTATGTATGGTTTGTAATGGATGATGTACTGTGGTACCCAATTCTGTTATGTCTCGCAAAAATGGTAATCCTGGGATTGCGATGTATGGCATAACAGGCATCTGGGATTAAAAACCCGGGTGTTGAAAAGTTGGTATCAGATCCATCCTGACCATAGGAGACCCTAGTTAGATTGGACGTTTGAATCAGAAACTTAGTTTCAAAACCAAAGGAAGCAAATATTTTAAAAAACTTTTTCCCATTCTTATCACCTTGATTCTTTCATAAAGATTCATGTTCCTAAAAAACTCTTGCAAAATACATATAATTTGACACACTTGATCACTCTACTAACTTACTCATCCTATATTCTTATAGATGGATGTGAAGTACAACAAGTTTTATCAGTTGGGGAATGGAGGAGACCTTATCTTTGAGAGGGATTTGGACAGCTTTCGGAACTTGGGCGTCACTTTTGAGTTCTTCGGAGCTCAACTCAATGATCAAGGAGGAGAAGATCTGCAGTGGCTAATTGTTGCAAGTCTCCGAGGAAAGATTGAACCTCCCACTGCGGAGGGAATTCAATTCACCTTAAGAGAGAACAACTGTCTCGATGGACTTGCCAGGTCCATGCAGGAAGCTCTTGCCCGTCTGTGTGGGCAGAGTATCAACTAGGTCAAGGGTACTCGCTTTGAGTTGTCCAAGGCGTGATGCTAATGGACAGCCACTGGAATCCCCATACCACCACGAGCTGAAGACTCAGTTGGACCACCTTAGCTTCATGATGTACGATCGTCAGCAGGAGTTGGATAATTGCCATGACTACTCCAACCACAAGTCCGCCATCATCAAGACGAAGGATCAGACCATCGCCATGCTAGCAAAGGATCGCAAGTCTCGTCGCCGTCATCTCGATAAGAAGGAGCGCATCATTGCCCGTCTTCGCCATCGTATCTCGTCTTTGGAGGAGACCATCCACGAGAGAGACCTGCAGTTGGAGGAAAGGGAGAATGCCGGAGAGGATCTTCATGGAGACCCCTACTCCTATCTTAGCGATGATGATGATTTTCTGGAGGATCAGGCTATGGACTTCTTCACCGATGAGGAGGATTTCGCCTTAATCAATGACGATGACGACTACACCGACTCCGAGGAGTAGTAGCACTTGAGCACTAGCGTAGAGAGTTGTATTCGGTCCCACTATATCGTAGTTTCCAGAATGGTTCTTAAAACCATCTGTTTTTATTGTTTTGTGGTGTGTGTTTGTATCGTGTGCTATGAATGAATGAATGAAAATCAAGTTGCTAGAAAAATCTGAGTCAAACTTTAAAAAACTCTTCAAAGTCCCCGAACCTTAGAAATTTCCCTCTTTTCTCATGATCTATCTCAAATCTTCAGATGCCACGTGGAGGAAGTGGTTCATCCCCGAACCCGATGTTGGAGATCCTGCAAATGTTAGTTTCTGACCGCGAAGCTGAAAGAGCCGAACATCAAGCCAACCTAGCCACCCTTCAGCAAATAGCTCAGCTAGCCCACAACAATCAAGGCCACGAAAATTAGGACAACCATGGATCTAAGCTCAAGAATTTCCAGAACACCAACCCACCTGTTTTCACTAAGTCGGAAGAGCCCCTAGATGCCGACGATTGGCTGCAAACCATGGAAAACAACCTAGAAGTCGCCGGAGTGGAAGCTAACGAGAAAGTTTTGTTCGCCACCCACTATCTAGCCGGAGATGCCAGAGCATGGTGGAACAGCGTTCGTGCGATGACCGGAGGACAAATGATGACCTGGGAGGAATTCAAGGTCAAGTTCAGCAGAACCCATGTGCCACCAGGTTTGATCAAGAGAATGAGAGATGCATTCAGATAACTGAAGCAAGGACGGATGACCGTAGTGGAATACCGTGAAAAATTCTTGTCATTATCTAGGTATGCCCCGGATGAGATCAACACCGAAGGCAAGAAGAAAGAAAGATTCCTGAATGGTCTGCACGACGAGATGCAGACTGTGTTAGTCAATATCCCCTTTGCTGATATTGAAGCCCTAGTCGACTATGCCATCCAGATGGAAGGAAAGATCAACCAAGCCAATGAGAACAGCAAGCATCGCATGATGCATCAACCAGGAACCCATCAGACCCCAAAGTATCGCCCCAACCCATCTCCAGGATTTGCCCCGAGAACCAACAGACCCCCAATGAACCGTTCGACCTATCCCAACCGTGGAAACCCGAGGCCCGGAGGAAATCACAACAACCCCGGCAACTCTAAATATTTCAACCGTGCCCCACCTAAGTTCAACAACAACAATGCTACCGCCAACACCAACACTGCCCCGAGGACTGGAAGCAATGTTGTGCCTGTTGCAGCAAAGGACAAGTCGCAAGTGACTTGTTATGACTATGGAAATAAGGGTCACTACTCCAACGAGTGCCCCAACAAGAAGAATTCCGCATCCCCTAATGCCAATGCCCCAGCTCAGCAGCAGCGTCGTGTTCAGCCTGGAAGAATATTTGCCCCAGGGAACTCGCTCCACCGCAACGGCCGTCTTTTTCTCATGCATGCTGAAGAAGCTCAGGAAGCGCCAGACGTCGAGCTGGGTATGTTTTCTGTTAAGTCAGTACTTGCAAGAGTGTTGTTTGATTTGGGTGCATCGCATTCATTTGTCACCGAAGAATTTTCCTGCACTAGTAAGATTCAACCAACCAAACTGAAGCATGTTATGATCGTCAAAATTCCCGGTTCAACCACCAAGGCTAGGCAAATTTGCAAAGCCGTCCCTATCCGAATCCATGGCATAGATGTTTATGCTAACCTGATAGTACTCGGAACTAAAGGATTGGAAGTAGTAATAGGAATGGATTGGATGTCCAAACATAAAGGATTGATTGATTGTGCCAAGAAAGCCATCACCATGACCAGTACCGCCGGAATATCAGTAGAGCATATATCTGAAACCTTACCTCGTGAATTCAAGTGCAACAAGAGTATAGCCCAACCTACCATTGACCAAGTCCGGATAGTCTGTGAATACCCCGATGTATTTCCAGATGTTTTACCCGGTATGCCTCCAGATCGGGATATCGAGTTTATCATTGAACTAATCCCCGGAACAGGACCCATAGCCCAGAGACCATATAGTATGAACCCGTAGGAACTAGCAGAACTGAAGAAGCAACTGGATTCCATGTTGGAAATTGGATTAATTCAACCAAGTGCGTCACCATGGAGATCACCTGTCTTATTTGTGGACAAGAAGGATGGAGGTAACCGTTTGTGTACGGATTATCGGAAGTTGGATGATGTCACCATCAAGAACAAGTATCCCTTGCCCAAGATAGAAGATTTGTTTGATCAGTTGACCGGTGCCAAAGTGTTTTCTAAGATTGATCTTAGGATTGGCTATCATCAACTCAAGATTCGCGTAGAGGATATTCCCAAGACTGCCTTTACCACCAGATATAGATTATACGAGTATACCGTCATGTCTTTAGGATTAACCAATGCCCCCGCTTATTTCATGAATCTCATGAATAAGATTTTTATGGACTTCCTGGATAAGTTTGTCGTTGTTTTCATCGATGACATTCTGATTTATTCAAAATCAGAAGAAGAACATGAGCTACACCTAAGGACCATTCTTGGAACCCTTAGAGAGCATCAGTTGTATGCCAAGTTTAGCAAATGTGAATTCTGGTTACAGGAGGTAGGTTTCCTTGGCCACATTGTCTCAGCCGGAGGAATTGCCGTTGACCCTGCAAAGGTGAAAGATGTCGAAGATTGGCAAGCCCCAACCACTCAAATCCAAGTTCGTGCATTTCTCGGATTGGCGGGATATTGCCGCAAATTCGTAGAAGGATTCTCGAGTATCGCCCGACCCATGACCCAATTGCTGAAGAAGGACAAGAAGTTTGAATGGACTGACAAATGTGAAGCGAGTTTTCAAGAACTCAAGAGGAGATTGATTTCAGCCCCAATCTTAATCATGCCGGATATCACGAAGCCCTTCGATGTGTATTGTGACGCATCCAAGATCGGTCTCGGATGTGTGCTAATGCAAGAAGGCAAAGTTATCTCTTATCTATCTCGACAATTGAAACAACATGAGCAAAATTACCCAACCCATGACCTCGAACTCACAGCCGTAGTTCTAGCCCTGAAGACATGGAGGCATTACCTGATGGGAAATCGTTGTGAGATTTATTCGGATCACAAGAGCATGAATTATATATTCACTCAGAAGGAGCTGAATATGAGACAGAGAAGATGGATTGAGATAATCAAGGATTACGATCTAGACATTCACTATCACCCTGGTAAAGCCAATGTGGTAGCAGATGCCCTTAGAAAATTGCCGTGCCGCTTGAACTCCATGATTTTGAAGGAGAAACCAAGCTTGCACAAAGAGATGGAAGATTTTCGAATGGAATTAGTGAGTGAAGGATTTTTGGCTAGCATCAAACTTCAATCCACTTTGATCAGCCAGATCAAAGAGGCGCAGAAAGGAAATGCTAGTATCGATGGAATCAAGCGTCGTATCCGTACAAGCAAAGTACCTGGATTCACCGAAGAAGAAGAAGGAGTTCTGTGGTACAAAGGACGCCTTTGTGTACCAGCAGATTCTGAGTTGAAAGAAGTTATTATGAAGGAAGCTCATGATACTCTTTATTCTATCCACCCCGGAGGAACTAAGATGTATCAAGATTTGAAAGAGCAATTTTGGTGGCATAAGATGAAGAGAGAAATCGGAAGCTATATCGCCAAGTGTGATATATGTCAGCGAGTCAAGGCCAGACATCAAAGATCCGCTGGATTGTTGCAACCATTGCAGATTCCGGAATGGAAATGATATTCCGTTGGAATGGACTTTATCACCGGACTACCTACTTCTAGTAGGGGAAATGACTCTATCTGGGTCATAGTGGACAGATTGTCCAAAGTCGCCCATTTCTTACCCGTTAAGACCACATATCAGAGTTCGAAGCTAGCGGAGTTATACATCGCTAGAATCGTTAGTTTGCATGGAGTCCCCAAGAACATCGTATCGGATCGAGCAACTTAGTTTACCTCAAGATTCTGGAAGAAAGTCCAAGAAGGTTTAGGAACCTGCCTAGATTTCAGTACCGCTTATCACACTCAGACCGATGGACAAACGGAGCGAGTAAATCAAATACTCGAAGACATGTTGAGAGCCCGTGTGTTAGAATATGGATCTAAGTGGGAAGACTGTCTGCCGTTCGTAGAATTTTCATACAACAATAGTTATCAAGCTAGTTTCCAAATGGCCCCATTTGAATTCATGTACGGAAGGAAGTGTCGCACCCCTTTGAACTGGTCGGAAGTAGGAGAGAGTCAGATTTTCGGACCTGATATCCTACGAGAAGCAGAAGATAAGGTTCACAAGATTCGTGAGCACCTCAAGACCGCCCAGTCAAGACAGAAGAGTTACGTCGACAAGAGACGTCGAGACCTCGCCTTCAACATAGGAGATTTCGTATACCTGAAAGTGTCGCCATTAAAGGGAATGCAGTGTTTCCAACTCAAGGGAAAGTTAAGCCCCCAGATATATCGGACCCTTCAAGATTCTGAATCGTCGAGGAGAAGTGTCGTATCAATTGGAACTACCCGAAGAGATGTCATCCGTGCACAATGTGTTCCATATCCCATTACTTCGCAAGTGTCTCGAAGTCCCGGAGAACACTGAAGTGTTCAAGAATATTGATCACCGGACTATAGAGATCAATGATGACCTGACCTATCCCTAAGTACCCATCCGTATTTTGGAGGAAGCTTTCTGAACTACCAGAACCCGAAGCATCAAGTTTCTCAAAATTCAGTGGAGCAACCACGTAAGAGGAAGCTACAGGGCCGAAGATCACATCAGGACGGAGTTTCCCGATCTCTTCAAATCCTAGGTAACCTTTTTCGTCCTTTTTAAAATCTCGGGATGAGATTTTGTTTAAGGGGGGAAGGTTTGTAACATACCAAAAATATTGAACTAGAATCATAAAACTCTAATCATCAAAATTAGGGTTAACAAAAACTTTTCTGAATAAAAATATGAAAGCATGCATGTGTGTATGCATTACAATTTGGATTCTTTTGATTGGCCATGATTGTGTGTTTCCTTGCTTCTAAAAGGATTCTTAGGTGAAATAAACATCATCTAAACATTTCCCAAACTTTTCCCAAAGACAAATAAATCAAAACAAACAAATTAAGTGAATGGTCACTTTGGCCAAATTAACTCCCATGCCTACTTTGGCAATCTCTAACTTTCAGAACTTAACAGAAACTTGTTTGGACCTTTGCACCCCTTGATAGTACTCATAACAAAGTATCAAGGCCCACCTTATGATCATCCAGAAACATTCAAATGCATAGTTTAAAATTGAATCTATTTCATATGGGAAGATCCCACTTTTTCAAAAACCACTCAAACAAGCTCAACTTTCAAAACCCAAGCATCCATAGACTCACCAGCACATGCCTAGCACACCCACCAAAAATCTTTTCAAAATTCAAAACTTGAATTCATGCGTCCATTTCATCAAACACCTTGCAGATTCAAATAAACAAAATCACAAACACTATAGTGTGCAGTGATTCTGGCCTAACTTGTTCCCTCTCTGGACACCAATAGCCTTAGTAGATCATCTAACCAACTTAACTTATCACTAGCACCAATGTGAGCTCGCCAATGTCATCAATGGTGAACAGCCGAGAGCACCCATGTCACCCCAGTGTGGACAACAAGCTACAAGCAGCACTAGCCTCGCCAACCTTGTCTGGGAGGTAGCCCATGCCTCACCTCCCCCTCTCGACCAGCCCTCCCTCGCAGACAACAGCCAGGACGGCCAGGAATGCCGCGCCCGTGCCGCAGTCGACCATGCCGACCCTCGCCGCAGAGCACGCGTCGTTCCCATTTAACCATACCACCTCGAGCCCTCGCTGCCCGCCAACATGCTCCCCACCGTCCCAGGAGACTGCCAGACATGACCATTTCGCCGCCCGTACCCCGTAGCCACCGTTTGCCGTCGAAGACGCCGCCTCTGCCACGCAGAACATCGAGCGTTCCTGACTGTTTGCCACCGCCCCTACGCACGCATTAAAGCCATAGAGCATCGCCAGGAGACCACCGATCGATCGCCACCCTCGGCCATGCCTCTAGCAGACCGTAGCCGTGTCGCCACCGTCGTCTGCCCATCCCGTTAGGTCTCACCGTCGAGCCTATAAAAGTAGGCCACCCCCAGCCAAATTGAACACACCATCTCACTCCCCTCTCCTCACTGATCGTTCCACCCTGTTACTGGAGCAAGGCGAGCAGCGCATCGCCGGAATTTGGCCGGAGCCCGGCGCTGCTGGATAAGAAGGGAGCCAGCGATTGGAGCCACCCCAGGAGAAGCTGCCGGTACCAGGAGGTTCGCCCGCCTCGTCGACCCTCGCCTGAGCCCCGGTGAGCCTCCCACGACCCACACCTGCCGCGTTAGGGTTCTGTCTCGCTTCAAAATCAACCCATCTCGATTCAGTGAACCAAATTGAATGAAACCAATTTTGTTAGAAAGGTCTGGAAATGCTGAATCCAAGCCCGTTGGATTCAAATCATTTGGATATGTAGATCACCCTTGGTAAAAAGAACAAGGCAGAAGCTTTTCTGCATTCGAACATTTTTCAAATTTAAACTATAATAGCTTTTGAGTTGATTCCAACTCTGAAAAATCACATTTGATCATACCTTTCAGAATATATAAAAATATATGGGTTTACTTACAGAAATAATGATGAAGTAATAAAAGGATGCCACATAGGCATTTCTAGTCACTTTATTTAATTAAAATAAAAGGTTAAACCTTATTAAATTATGACACCACTTTAAATCACATTCCCATGTACTGAAATGTGTGGTGATGACATGTATCAACATGATACCATGTTTGGTTTGGAGAATATTAAATCTTAAGTAGTTTTTCAATGAGTAGAAATTACTTTTCTAAAAATAAAAGAAATTAAACCAAGCTTTAATCTTGTAATGTTAGTGATGATGCTAGATCATCTATAGGACCCTTTTGTGTGATGATTGAAAATAGTTAAGTATTGTTTGGTGATTTTGCACCTCGTATTTATTTATAGACGCTAGTACCGACCAAGGATACGAGGAAGAAGGAGGATACTACGAAGAAGAAGCCGAGGAGAACTTCAACCACTGCTCTGCACAAGGCAAGCCTAATACTACTAGTTGATTGAGCAAGTTAACACTTGCAAGATACTCTACTTTAGCAAGCTTATACTGATACTGATGCAAGCCTTATTAATTAAGTTGACCTATGCAAGCAAATACTTGCTTGTTACCATGCCAACTATATGCCTTAAGCATATGTGATCATACCCACTTGATAACCCCATTCCTAGTTTTACTCACAAGCTTTATACTTTATTTCTTTATCAAAGCTATTACTTAGAGCTTACTTAAGTAAATTTGTAGATTCTAGAGAGATAATTGAAGGTTGCATAAAGAGCATAAAACTTGGCCTAAGCTAGATAATCTTTATGTCATCCTAAGGCATGAGATTGAACTTAGTAAAACTCCACTAGTTTACCACCCCTCATTAGTACTTACCCCCACTTGTAGATGATAGTGCTAAGCATAAAACTTGATCAACTTTAGATGGGAATACTTGGTGGAAAAATGGTTATGAAAACCTTGGAATGATGGATCATTCTATTGAGATGTTTTGACATGTGTTTCCAAACACCAGATGATTTTGGTGATGAAAATGTTGAGGCATGAGCCTTAGCCCTTTATAAAACTGATGGTTGTCTGGATGCGATACCATTCCAATTTTACCGTACAAACACAATACCTGAAAATTGGGAAGGGCTTGACTGGAAACTTATATACCTTAGTATTAGTTCCCTCACGGCCAAGGTCTGAGCTGAGGCTACCTTGTGAAGATTGTCCACCTGTGCAGTACCCAAGAGGACAATTGGTCATGGTTGGGAGGCCAAACTCACAGGAGAGGTGCTTATACTAGGGCGTGTAATTGAAAGGTTAGGATTGATTATCCGCATACTGAGTATGGTGAATTCAGGATTTGTTCCTGACGGATGTATCGAATGTTGTGGTGAAAGTGTACAATCTATACAGAGTGTCAAACTATTCGAATAGCCGCGTCCGTGGTTATGGACAGTTGGAGTGGCCATACTATTCCCCCGTCAGATGTTTTCAAAATGACTTATGGAATGATTGAGTTCTTGACTTGACCACAACAGAGTTGTGATATGAAATACAAGTTCCCACTTAGGTGTTATAAAATTTCAACTAGCTTTTCTTACTTATGAACTTAGTAGAAGTAAATCTGGCTTTTTGTAAAACAACCCTAGAGCTTAGTGTCCTACTACAAAAAATCCCTTCACTTGTTAGTATTAGTTTGTGAGTACTTAAAGAGTACTCATGGCTTTGTCCCTGGCTATTCCCATGGCCAAACTATGAAGAGGACTACCTGGAGGATGGACCCCAGGAAGGTTACGACAACTAGGATCATCTCCCATCGTCAGCATTGCCTGTGACCCCGAAGATGGAGCTTCGCCTACGCTACCGTTATTATTACGTATTTCCGCTGCTTGAGTTGTATTAAGAACTGGATCATGAGATCCTTATTTGTGTAAGACCTTATGTATGGTTTGTAATGGATGATGTACTGTGGTACCCAATTCTATTATGTCTCGCAAAAATGGTAATCCTGGGATTGCGATGTATGGCATAACAGGCATCTGGGATTAAAAACCCGAGTGTTGACACATGCCGACGCTACTCAACCTGTTCGGCGAAATGGTCGCCGAGGCGCGGGTCACCGACAACACGGTATGGTCACCACATTTATTCTCCATTGCCAGTGTACTACTCCCTTCGCTTTATGATGGTAAATTTGGGTGTAGGATTTCGTGGCCAACGACGGCGAGGACGCCCAGCACGACATGATCAACGAGGGTGGCGGTGGCTATGCCAACGACGACGATACCCAACAAAAGACCTGTTTGGAATATGCCCTAGAGGCAATCATGTATGATGAGATTTCCCATTGTATTCATAAAGATATTAAGTAGTCCTTGTATAAACATCTGATGTGTATCATTGAATATGTGATTCGGTTGTGGAACTATGCATTCATGTTGTTTGTACTAAATATCCTTGGTCATTGAGGTTGTGATGGACACACAACTTAGACCAATGTGAAAGTTGGCTTGATGACTCGGTTCCACTTGTCATGGGCATGGAGATGCTATTCCAACTTACACAGATTCGACTAAAGAGTTTAGCGAGTCGGATTGACCCATATTGAGGTAAAACGAACAAGTTGTCATTTGTATATCTTAAGTGTTAACCGAGGCGATCGACTAAGAGTTAGTCGGGTGAATCACTTATCTCGGATCGAGAAGAGAGTCAGACTATTTAAGGGATGACAATTATTCGCCTATAGTCTGACAAGGTATATCGTGAGGCAAAAGGGACTCGGACGTAAGTCGCATTGGAAAGGCAAGTCGTCTTGACTCTTTGGTACTTGGGAGTCGGCACGTTTTGCTAGGAGCCGCTACCTACTGATCGATTGAGAGTCGGACTCCAATCATGTCCAACTAGCCATGAGCCTGCGGGGTCACACACTTAAGAGCGGGAGAAAGTTCGGATTGGATCTGAACCTGTAATCTGGTTGGGTTGGACCTAAACCAGATTAGGACTGAGTTAGTGAGTTGGACTCACGGTAACTAGTGTTATATGGGATTTAGTGAATGTGTCGCGCGAGCAGAGCCCATGTTCACTCCCTATATATAGTGGAGCACCGTAACCCAGAAAGGTTAATCGTTTTTCGGTTAGGTCATTCCATGTGTTGGAAACCCTAGCTCCACAACAGTCCAGCCGTCGTTACGAACCTAGCAGTTCGCCGCCGGTGCTCCTCCTTGTACGTGTGGATACCAGTAGAGGTGTTGTGCGATCAGCACCATCGGATCGTGAGGATCGCATGCATCAATCGACGCTTCATCGTAATCCATAGCTGGCGTCTAGTGGTAAACCTCGTGGCCTTCTACCTTAGCTAGATCCTGGGATCGCCACGTTAGAGTAAACGTTTTGTTTTATGTCTGCGTGTCCAAATAGTGGTATCAGAGCGATAGCTTCTTGTTTTAGGCTCGAGATCTCGCATATGTGATATGCGGTTGGTTGTAGATGAGATCTATGTGTTGTTTTGGTGGTCGATCTATGAGATAGATCGGTTTTGTACGAGGTTGATTGGATCAACTGTACTCGGGGAATGGTAGATCTGATTTCCGTGATCATACTGCTGAGGTCGGGGAACGACATACCCCTACCGGTCGGCTTCCGCCATCGGGGTAGACTGTGAAACGTAAATCCAGAGGCGATGATCGAAGATCAAAAAGTTTGATCGAATCGGAACAATGGTCGGAATCCATGTCCGGATCGTATATGAGATCTACGTTTTCGAAAAAATCATCGGGCGCTGCCCCTTCGATCCCCGCCCGCTATCCGGCTAGGGGGACCGCCGGCTTCGCCCTGTCGTAGCGCCTTAGATGTCTTTGCGAGTTTCACAACGTCGGTAGATATTGTATCTATGCATAACTTGTTTTTGCAGGAAGTTGTGAATGGTATGGTTCATGTGCATGTGATGTATGTGTGTAATCCATACGTGATCTGTGAATCACGGTTTTGTCGTACCGGAGCCTAGGTGCTGTCATTTTATTGTATAACGACCTGCGTGTCGGATTCTCTATGTAATTTACTTTACTAAGCTAGTGTAGCTGTTTGGAGAACCCGGAAGGCATGCAAGGCATTGTACATGTCGGCGACATGGAGTAAGACGACAAGTGACAAGAGTTGGCACGAGTCGGATTACATGCTTCGTGGAGATGGAGATTGCCATGAAGAGAGCCATACCATTTCACATTATAAATGCTTTATTTCGTGTTATTGTTATGTCTCGGTTTTACCTCTATTAGATAGTCGGTAAAATTTAATCCCTCAAAGAAGGTCTAGTCGGTTTTCCCGCTAGTGTTTGCACCATCACAAGTCGGACATTTTTGGTAGTGGGCTCATAAAATTGAGGTGCTACCAATTCTTTCCGACTAGGTGGGTTCAAGTCGGACTCTTACTGCGGAAACACTCGGTAAGCTAGCCGAGTCTATCACAACGGTTGTGGGGCTCGGGGAAAAGTCGGATGGGAGCCGGGGCATGTGATGCCACCCGTCCAACAGGAGTCGTATGAGATACGATTGACAAGGAGTTGTCTACCTAGATCACTTGGCGGCTAGCGGTTATGCTAAAGCTCACTAGCCGACTTGCTTATTTAGGATCCTGAATCACTAAGCAACCATCGGAGGGGTGTTGGTTCTAGTGGGAGCATAAAATATTAAAATGTTTAATATGCTTGCTCTTTTATGAATACATGTCTTAAGTGTTTTGCATATTTTCTGTTGTAGATCATGGCACCAAGTAGCAATCACTCTCAGATATCCGGTTTTGCGTTGAGAACCATTCTTAAGAAAGATAAACTGAACGACACTAATTTTACCAACTGGTATCGAAATCGAGAATTGTTCTCAAACAAGAAAACAAGGACCATGTCCTAGACAACCCACTTCGGATGAGCCGAATGAGAATGCGTCATCCGCCACCAATGCCTACCGTCGGGCTAAGGATGAGTCCACATATATTAGCTGTCTTATGCTTGCTCACATGGAACCAGACTTGCAAAGCGTTCGAGCATGTTGAGGCCTACGATATGATCGAAAGCCTCAAAAGTATGTTCGAGCTCGTGCAAAGAGGCGAGAGGTATCAAGTCTCTCAGGCTTTGCTGAGTTGCAAGCTTAAGGATGGTGATCCACTGAGTCCGCATGTGATCAAAATGGTTGGTTACGTGCAGTCTATGGAGAGGCTTGGATACCCCATTAGCGAAGAGTTCGCTACGGATATAATTCTGAACTCTCTTCCTAGTGCATATGGGCAGTTCATTTCGAACTACCACATGCATGGTATGGATAAGAAGCTCACTGAATTGCATGGGATGCTCAATCAGGCAGAGGCGGATCTCAAGAAGGGCGCCAGTCAAGTGTTGATGGTGCAAAATAAGGCTAAGTTCAAGAAGAGTTCTTGGACTAAGAAGAAGGCTAAGTCAGGAGGAAAGCAGGCTCCGGACCTGGTCCCAAGCGCTTCCTCAGGGACTAAGCCATCTCCTTCAGCCGGATCCACTTGCTTCTACTGCAAGGCGGATGGCCACTGTAAGAGGAACTGCAGCAAGTACTTGGCCGACAAAGCCAAGAGTGGAGGTATGACTTCCGACTCAGGTACACTTGTTTGCAATGTTATAGACATATATTTTGCTGATGCACCTAATAGTTCTTGGGTATATGATACCGGATCAGTTATTCACATCTGCAACTCGTTGCAGGGACTGGTAAGAACTAGGAGCGTAGCAAGAGGCGAGGTTGATATTCGAGTCGGCAACAAAGCAAGAGTTGCTGCGTTGGAAGTCGGCACGATGCAACTTCATTTTGTTGGGCCACGCGGAGATAAAACAAAAAATTTCCTCTAACGTGGTGATCCCAAGATCTAGCTAAGGTAGAAGGCCACGAGGTTTACCACTAGACGCGTAGTTGTGGATTACTGATGAAGCGCGTTAGTTGATGCAGTGTAGTCCTCACGATCCGATAGTCCCGGTGCTGATCGCACAACACCTCTGCTGGTATCCACACATACAAGGAGGAGCGCCGGCGGCAAACTGCTAGGTTCGTAACGACGGCTGGACTGCTGTGGAGCTAGGGTTTCCAACACATGGAATGACCTAACCGAACAACGATTAACCTTTTTGGGTTACGGTGCTCCACTATATATAGGGAGTGAACATGGGCTCGCTCATGACCCATTCACTAAAGCCCATATAACACTAGTCACCGTGAGTCCAACTCACTAACTCAGTCCTAATCCGGTTTAGGTCCAACCCAACCAGATTACAGGTTCAGATCCAATCTGAACATGCTCCCGCTCTTAAGTGTGTGACCCCGCAGGCTCATGGCTACTTGGACACGATTTGAGTCCGACTCTCAATCGATCAGTCGGTAGCGTCTCCTAGCAGAACGTGCCGACTCCCAAGCACCAAAGAGTCATGACGACTTGCCTTTCCAATGCGACTTTCGTCCGAGTCCCTTTTGCCTCACGATATACCTTGTTAGACTATAGGCGAATATATGTCATCCCTTAAATAGTCCGACTCTCTTATCGATCCGAGATAAGTGATTCACCCGACTAACTCTTAGTCGATCGCCTCGGTTAACACTTAACCGATTCGTGCATGGCCATGCTTTCCGAATCATATCTCACGAGAGGGACCAGAGAATATCTCTCCAAGTGGAGGGGCAAAATCCCATCTTGGTCATTCACATCACGCAGCTTGATTCTCAGTCGACCCGAACTCTGCCTTTATAACTGACCAGTTACGGATCAACGTTTGACAGAACCTAAGTCGGTGATCCTCAACTCGGACTATGCAACAACCTCAGGTCTAAGGATTACATTGATTGAGATATACAAATGACATCTAGTTTGTTGTACCTCAATATGGGTCAATCCGACTCGCTAAACTCTTCAGTCGAATCTGTGTAAGTTGGAATAGCATCTCCATGCTCATGACAAGTGGAACCGAGTCATCAAGCCAACTTTCACATTGGTCTAAGTTGTGTGTCCAGCACAACCTCAATGACCAAGGATATTTAGTACAAACAACATGAATGCATAGTTCCACAACCGAATCACATATTCAATGATACACATCAGATGTTTATACAAGGACTACTTAATATCTTTATGAATACAATGGGAAATTTCATCATACATGATTGCCTCTAGGGCATATTCCCAACACATTTACCTTCCGGATTCATTATGGAACTGAATAATTGTTATTATGTTCCAGTGCTCAGTCGAAACATTATTTCTGCTTCATGTTTGATGAGGCAAGGCTATGAGTCGAATATCAAGAATAATGGTTGTTCTTTGTATTTGAATGATATGTTTCACGGCTTTGCACCCGTCCAGGACGGGTTATTTATTTTGAATCTTGATGGTGAGTCGGTTTATAACATAAATGTTAAAAGGTTGAAACCAAATGATCTGAATATGACTTACTTTTGGCATTGTCGGCTTGGTCATATAAGTTGGAAACGTATGAAGAAGCTCCATGATGATGGACTACTAACTTCGTTCGACTTGGAGTCGTTCGAGACATGCGAATCTTGCCTACTCGGCAAAATGACCAAGACACCTTTTGCAAAGAGTTGCGAAAGGGTGTCCGACTTGTTGGGACTAGTACATAGTGATGTATGTGGACCAATGAGCACGACAGCCAGGGGTGGTTATGAGTACTTCATTACCTTCACTGATGATTTGAATAGGTATGGATATATCTACTTGATGAAACATAAGTTGGAAGCCTTTGAAAAGTTCAAAGAATTTCAGAATGAAGCACATAATCAACTCAAGAAAATAAAGTTTCTTCGGCCGGACCGAGGAGGCGAGTACATGAGCCATGAGTTTGATGACCATCTAAAAAGTTGTGGAATAGTTCCTCAACTTACTCCGCCAGGAACGCCACAAAGGAATGGTGTTTCAGAAAGGCGGAATTGAACCTTGTTGGACATGGTACGATCAATGATGAGTCGGACAGATCCGCCTTTATCATTTTGGGGTTATTGTCTAGAAACAGCGGCGTTCACACTAAACAGAGTACCATCAAAATCGTTAGAGAAGACACCGCATGAGATGTGGACAGGCAAAAAGCCGAGTTTGTCTTTTCTTAAGATTTGGGGTTGTGAAGCATTTGTCAAGCAACTTCAGTCGGACAAGCTTACAGCCAAGTCAGATAAGTGTATTTTCGTGGGGTATCCGAGGGAAACCTTGGGTTACTACTTCTACAACCGAGAAGAGGGCAAAGTGTTTGTCGCTCGGAATGGTGTCTTCCTTGAGAAAGAGTTTCTCAGTCGGCGAGTAAGTGGGAGCACGGTGCAACTCGAAGAAATTCGAGAGGAACCGGCTAGTAGCGAGTCATCAAAAACCTTGGAGGTTGTTGAGGTCGTGGCGGTGAGCCAAAGCAACACCGTACTACGAAGATCGGCAAGATTACGAAGTGTTCGTGATGTGTTCTTGTTAGATGCTGATGAGTAAGCAAATTATTCGGAAGCGATGGTGGGATCTGATTCCGAGTCATGGCTTGGAGCCATGAGATCCGAGATAAAGTCCATGGATGAAAATCAAGTTTGGAACTTGGTTGATCTGCCAGACGGTGCAAGACCCGTCGAGTGCAAATGGGTCTTTAAGAAGAAAACTGATATGGATGGAAATGTTTCAATCTATAAAGAACGCCTTGTCGCGAAGGGGTTCCGACAAGTTCAAGGAGTTGATTACGACGAGACTTTCTTGCTTGTAGCGATGCTTAAATCAGTTCGGATCATGTTAGCTATAGCGGCCTATTTCGACTACAAGATATGGCAGATGGATGTCAAAACGGCTTTCCTTAACGGAAATTTAACCAAGGACGTGTATATGATACAGCCTGAGGGTTTTGTCGATCCGGCTAATGCTGACAAGGTATGCAAACTTCAGAAATCTATTTATGGATTGAAGCAAGCATCTCGGAGTTGGAATATTCGCTTTGATGAGGTAGTCAAATCGTTTGGCTTCATCAAGAGTGATCATGATTCTTGTTTGTACAAGAAGTTTAGTGGGAACAAAGTAAACTTTCTAATCTTATATGTGGATGACATATTACTGATTGGAAATGATGTCCAGATGTTGCAAGAAACCAAGGAATCATTGGAAAGGAGTTTCTCAATGAAAGAGTTGGGTGAGGCAACATACATCCTCGGAATCCGGATCTATAGAGATAGATCAAGGAGGCTCATTGGATTGAGTCAGAGTACTTATTTGGACAAAGTGTTGAAGAAGTTCAACATGGAATCGTCTAAGAAGGGGTTCTTACCGATGTACCATGGTGTAAAACTTAGCAAGACTCAGTGTCCTTCGACAACTGATTAGCGAAGTCGAATGAGTGCGATTCCATATTCTTCTGTAGTCGGATCCATCATGTATGCCATGATTTGTACTAGGCCAGATGTTTCCTATGCTCTAAGTGTTGTGAGCAGATACCAGGATGATCCTGGAGAGATCCACTGGACAGCGGCTAAAAATATCCTAAAGTACTTGAGAAGGACTAAGGATATGTTCTTGGTTTATGGTGGTGAAGATGAACTCAGTGTAAAGGGTTACATGGATGCGAGTTATCTTACCGACTCTGATGATTCTCGTTCGCAATCCGGATATGTGTTTATTATAAACGGAGGTGCTGTGAGCTGGAAGAGTTCCAAGCAAGAGGCGTATGCGTCTACAACAGGCTGAGTATATTCTTGCCTCGGAGGCGACAAAGGAAAAGTTTGGATGAGGAATTTCCTCATGGATCTTGGTGTGGTTCAGGGATCGTCCAATCCGTTGGACGTGTATTGTGACAACAATGGTGCTATTGCACAAGCCAAGGAACCTAGACAACACCAGAAGAACAAGCACATACTCATGCGGTACCACCTGATTCGCTAGTTTGTGGATCAGGGTGATATCAAGTTATGCAAGGTACACACGGATGCAAATATTGCGGATCCATTGACAAAGCCGTTACCCCAGCCGAAGCATGAGGCGCACCTAAGAGCCATGGGCATTAGATGCTTAGACATGTGATGTCGGAAGATTGACTCTAGTGCAAGTGGGAGACTGTTGGGAATATGCCCTAGAGGAAATCATGTATGATGAGATTTCCCATTGTATTCTTAAAGATATTAAGTAGTCCTTGTATAAACATCTGATGTGTATCATTGAATATGTGATTCGGTTGTGGAACTATGCATTCATGTTGTTTGTACTAAATATCCTTGGTTATTGAGGTTGTGCTGGACACACAACTTAGACCAATGTGAAAGTTGGCTTGATGACTCGGTTCCACTTGTCATGGGCATGGAGATGCTATTCCAACTTACAGTTCGCTAAAGAGTTTAGCGAGTCGGATTGACCCATATTGAGGTACAACGAACAAGTTGTCATTTGTATATCTCAATCAATGTAATCCTTTGACCTGAGGTTATTGCATAGTCCGAGTTGAGGATCACCGACTTAGGTTCTATCAAACGCTGATCCGTAACTAGGCAGTTATAAAGGTAGAGTTCGGGTCGACTGAGAATCAAGCTGCGTGATGTGAATAACCAAGATGGTATTTTGCCCCTTCACTTGGAGAGATATTCTTTGGGCCCTCTCGTGAGATATGATTCGGAAAGCATGGCCATGCACGACTCGGTTAAGTGTTAACCGAGGCGATCGACTAAGAGTTAGTCGGGTGAATCACTTATCTCAGATCGAGAAGAGAGTCAGACTATTTAAGGGATGACAATTATTCTCCTATAGTCTGACAAGGTATATCGTGAGGCAAAAGGGACTCGGACGTAAGTCGCATTGGAAAGGCAAGTTGTCATGACTCTTTGGTACTTGGGAGTCGGCACGTTCTGCTAGGAGCCGCTACCGACTGATCGATTGAGAGTCGGACTCCAATCGTGTCCAAGTAGCCATGAGCCTGCGGGGTCACACACTTAAGAGCGGGAGCATGTTCGGATTGGATCTGAAACTGTAATCCGGTTGGGTTGGACCTAAACCGGATTAGGACTGAGTTAGTGAGTTGGACTCACGGTGACTAGTGTTATATGGGCTTTAGTGAATGGGTCGCGCGAGCAGAGCCCACGTTCACTCCCTATATATAGTGGAGCACCGTAACCCAAAAAGGTTAATCGTTGTTCGGTTAGGTCATTCCATGTGTTGGAAACCCTAGCTCCACAGCAGTCCAGTCGTCGTTACGAACCTAGCAGTTCGCCGCCGGTGCTCCTCCTTATACGTGTGGATACCAGCAGAGGTGTTGTGCGATTAGCACCAGGACGATCAGATCGTGAGGACTGCACTGCATCAACTGATTCGCTTCATCAGTAATCCGCAATTGCGCGTCTAGTGGTAAACCTCGTGGCCTTCTACCTCAGCTAGATCTTGGGATCACCATGTTAGAGGAAAAGTTTTGTTTTATCTCTGCGTGTCCAAACAAGACCCAGTAAGAGACACGTAAAGAGACCCAGCAAGATGCCTACAACATTGTGGACGAGGCATTGTTTGGAAATAATGGAACTTCCCTGGCCGAGGGGGTCACGGCCACGTTGTTGTCCGCTTCACTTGTGGCCTCAATTGTCGACGACAAGAAGGTGAGCCAACAAACCGGGGGCCACACCCCCGCTGAGGACAAGCTCATATGCAAGGCATGGATGGATATTTCACAAGATCCACTATGCGGCGCCGAGCAAAAGGGCTTTGCCTATTGGAAAAAGGTGGGCAGGTTCTTCCATGAGCACAGGAAATTCAGGAAGGACGCCTTCTTTAGCGATTGAAATGATGTCCCCCTCTCCAAGCGGTGGGGCACCATCCATGACGAGTGTAGCACATTCCAAGGCTCCTACGAGATGGTGACGAAAAGGAAAATAAGCGGCATGCAGCCGGTTTACATGGTAAAACCTCTTCCTCTCTTTGTTGATGTCTTGCATTTGCATTGAGACATTGTCGGCATCCATATGTGTAGGTCTTGAAAGCAATGGAGCACTTAAAGATGGTGAATGATAACAAGGCCTTATCGTTGGTCCATTATTGGACGTTGATCAAGGACACTAAAAAAATGGGGGACTAGCTATTTCCTTTGGAGAGAAATGAACAACAACAAGAAGGGCAAGATCAATGCTTCGACGGACAGTGTCATCGACCTAGACGACGTCAATGACGAAGGCTTTGTCACCTCTGCAAGTGACGGGACTGCAGGCCATGCCTGCCGGCCTAGTGTTTGATACGCCTAATTTGCATCACCATTCTATATCATAATTTACCTCTATTCCTTGTTATTTGTCTTATTATGAGGTATTACTTATGGCTTTTCATATATTTATGCATGTTGGATGATTCTTGGAGGATGGACTGCCGGAGTCTGGATTCTGATGCAAAAGAAGGCGTTTCGGTGCAATTTCACGAAGATCAGAAAAATACCAGAAAAACATGGAAACATATTATTTTACCAGAAGAAGAAGGAAGCCAAAAGGAGGAACAAAGAGGGGCCACAGGGGGCCCACACCCCCTAGGCATGGGCCCACCTGACCCCACGCCTAGGGCAGGTGTGGCCCACCTGCCCGGCCTCCGACTCCGCCCCTTCGCCTAGAAATATCTCTTCGGCTGACAGATTTCTGCCTGTGGAATTCCTTCCCGAAGAGGGGAGAACGTCGCCATCAACACCATCATCAAGCTAGGCTTCATCGGGATCATCATCATTATCATCATCCACACCATCATCTCCACCAGCACCATCATCACCATCCCGTCCCGCTGTAACAATTGAGTTGGATATTGCTTTAGTTCTTAGGGGAAACTTTCCCGGTGTTAATTACTATTGTAGTTGATGCTTGTGAGTGGAACCATTGGATTATTGTTTCTGTTAAGATTGTTATCCATTATCATATCATCTTTGATCTTGATCCATATGATGTCTCGTGAGTAGTTCGTTTATTTCTTGAGGACATGGGAGAAGTCATGTTGTTAGTAGTGAATCTGTGATGAGTTATTATTCAATGGTTTAGTATTTAAGTTGTGGTGCTATTCTTCTAGTGGTGTCATGTGAACGTCGACACACTTCACCATTTATGGGCCTAGGGGGATGCATTGTGTATTTGGCTACTAATTGTGGGGTTGCCGGAGTGACATAAACCTAAACCCCCGTTAGGACACCTTTGCACAAGGGAGCATAAGATCTCAGAGTTTAAGGCTATGGTTAGATTTATATCTTAATTACTTTCCTGTAGTTACGGATGTTTGCAGGGGGTTTAATCACAAGTATGTATTAGTATAAGTAAGGTCGGTATGTTAGCACAGGTTCACCCATACAACACTTACAACACCAGAGAAGAGTACTCAGCTATTTGAAGCGAAAACACTTGACAGAATTCCCATGTGTCCTTGAGAACGTTTGGTCCTTATAAGTATTTCCACCAGCTTGTCCTTTGCTAAGAAAGGATTGGGCCACTTGCTCCGTTTGTTTGATACCTTTGTTACTTGCTCTTTGTTTTGTTGCCTTGTAAAAAAACCACTAAAATCTGTTTGCTAAGTATTCACACGGATTTCCTGCTCCATACCACTGTTCAGAACCTTCTGCTCCTCGTTGGGATCGACACTCCTATTTATCGAGAGTACTACGATACACCCCCTATACTTGTGGGTCATCAAGACTATTTTTTGGCGCAGTTTCCGGGGAGTAAAGTGCTATTGAAGAGTTGGACTGGTAAGGGAAACTTTTACTATGAGTATTGATTTTATTACTGCTTGTTACTTTGTTTCCAATATGGATAACCCACTTGGTTTTCTGTTTTGGAAAACTACTACCACTTCTAGGGTAGTAGATGAACCACCACCTGTTGAGATAGATCCTTTTAAGATACCTACAAGTATTGTTAAGTGTGTTATGGATAATTATTATTTTGGAGATGGAATTGTCCATCATGGTGATCACTTGCTTTTTATCCATGAATTGTTGTTTAAGTGTGCAGGTATCACAACTGAACAGGTAAAGAAGAAGTTAATCTCCATATCCTTGAAAGAGAGAGCTGAAGAATGGTATAAGCTTCTGAAGAATGGACAATCCATGGAATGGGAGGAGATGGCATCTCTCTTTTACTCTAAATTTTATCCTCCCTGTGAAATTTGTAAGGATAGAAATCTTATATATAACTTTTGGCCTCTTGATGGAGAGAGTACAACTCAAGCTTGGGGGAGATTGAAGTTACTAATGCTAGGCTTTCTCTTAATGATAAAGATTTACTAGATGCTTCTTGTGCTGGATCATTCACACATATGAAGGAAGAAGCTAAATGGGATCTTTTAGACCGTATTCAAGATAACACTGAAGCTTGGGAGAATGACAAAGGAAGAAAGTCAGGTATAAACTATGATTATGAATGCATTAAATCTTTTATGGGAACTGATAACTTCCGTGATATTAGTAATGAGTTTGGTCTTGATTCCCAAAGTATTGCCAATTGTTTTAAGGCCTTTGCCTCTTACATAGAAATTCCCAAGAAGAAGTGGAATAAGTACCATGCTCCTTATAAAGATGTTGTTAGTCATGTTCCAGTTAGAAGTACTCAAGTTTGTACTACTAATCATATTGTGCCTGAACCTCATGTTGAGAAAATGCCTTTCCCAGCTAAGGTAAAGGATTATTCTATTATTATTAGTGCAAATAACAAAGGTACAATGAAAACTGTGGAGCCTAGTAAGCAACTGAATATTAAACCCGTGGTAGCTATTGTGAAAGACACTGTCACTAGAAATATAGAGGATGAGCACATTGTCTTCTATGAAGATGCTTCTAATATTATCTCTCATCCTAGTAAGGCTAGAAAAGCTAGTGTTCCTGTGCTTTCTATTAAAATTGGTGATCATTGCTACTATGGTTTATGTGATATTGGTGCTAGTTCTAGTGCTATTCCTTATGAGCTTTACAGGGAAATTATGCATGAGATTGGTCCTTATGAGCTAGTGGACATTGATGTGGTTATCCACCTTGCTAATAAGGAAACCATTTGACCCATTGGCATTGTAAGAGATGTGGAGGTTCTCTATGGTAAGATCAAATATCCTGCTGATTTTCTAGTGCTTAATTCAGCAGCTAGCAAAATTTGTCCTATCATTTTTGGTAGACCTTTCTTGAAAACTTGTGGATACAATATTGATTGTAAGAAGGAAAAAGTTTTAACTAAGTTTGATGGAGATTCTTATGAGTTCAACTTTTCCAAATTTGCTAAAGCTCCTTGTGAAAATAGCTTGCCTAATAAAGATTTCAGGATGGAACAACTTGCTTCTATTGATCCAGTCTATGACCTTGGGCCTCTTTTTGATGACTGTAAGTATGCTTATTCTGATGATAAATCTGTTGCCAGTGATAGTTATATTTTCAAATTTATTCAAAGTGCTACTGAAAGTTATTATGAGAGAGGGAAACATGGTTTTATGCATCTCAATGATGTTAAGTTTCCCCGTTTTATGTTGAAAGCTTTGAAGTTGCATATGTTTTGTCTTCCTATGCTAGTGCCTTTTTGTTTCAACAATTTGTTTTCCCATGATACCCCCATGCACAGGAAGTGGGTTAGACTCAAGTGTGTTGGTTATTTGCTTCTTGATGCTCTCTTTCACTTCAAATATATATATCCTATGTGAGCATCTTTGAAAGTTTCAAGCCTAACTTAAAGGCATTTAAGAAAAGTACTTGTTGGGAGATAACCCAAGAGTTTTGTCGAGTCTTGGAAGTTATTACTTCAGTAACAACCGCTCCTTATCCTTTTTGTTTTGGTTTTTGTATCAAGTTCAACTACTTTTGTGAAGTAGAGGAGTTGTGAAAACTGGCTGTCCTGGGACAGATTTTTGTGCTGTATTGTAAAAATTCGTGAGGAAGCTCAGTACATCGGATGGAGCTGCATTTTTCTGATCTTGTTCTCCAAGTTACTAACCAACTTTCATCAGTTCTGCACTTTTTTATTTGAGCAAAATAAGGGTCTTGAAAAATCAATCTTTACCTAGTGGTCTGTTTTGACAGATTTCTACCATCATTTTGCATTTGCCTCTTATAAAATCTTTTGTGTTGATGGGTTTTCAGTTGAAGTGTGTACCCAAAGGTTATTGTTTTTGCTTACACTAATGTTGTCAATGATTTTGTGCAAGGTTTTGTATGAAGGAAATTCTTAGGAGAAGGAGAAAAGGAATCTGCAGAGTTCGTCTTTGAATAGGTAAAAGTGGTGAAAAAAGAAGGTTCGTGAAACCCCAATATTTTTATATTTTTGATGTTTTTAATACATAAGGAAGAGAGACGGAACTGAAGAGGAAACGGAGTCCGGGATGGACATACCCACCCCAGGCGCGGGCCCAGCCTGGCCGCGCCTGGAGGGGGTGTGCCACCATCGAACTCCGTCTCCGCTTCGTTTCCGTGTCAGTACCTTCCTTATGCCTTGAAACTTCGTAATATATAACCCCCCCGGATCCCCCGAGGTTTGTGCATCGTGTTCTCATCGTGTTTTCATTTCAATCTGTTTATGTCAGGAAATCTTCTCAAGTTTAGAGCACCATGGCCTCCGCCAACGACAAAGGCAAGAAGCCCGAGGAAGAAGAACCTCAAGTCCCCAAGGAGGAGGAGATCTTGGTAGGGTATGAAGGTGACATGGAGGAGGACAAGCAACCAGACACTCGCGCTACCGTCGCAAGCATTGGATTGGTGGCAAAACCTACCAAGCTTAAGAGGACAGCACAGATGTCTACAGGAGGGAGAACTCTCCGTCATATCCTCGCTCCACGCACACTTCCTCCTAGTACTCCTTGTTCTAAAAGTGTAGGGAAGAAACACTCTAATAGGGAAGAATGGAGAAAGAACAACAAGGACTGGGATCCTCGGTCCGAGTTGATCATGGGCAACATTGAACATAATTCGGAGTTAATTCGTACTCTGACCTCCGATATGGAGGATTTGAAGAAACTTGTTGAAGAACTTATCAAGAGAACACCACCACCACCGAGGGAGTAATTCGTCATCAGGTTTGGCATCCCCTTGGCTTATTCCAAGCTTGGGGAGTGCCGCGGTATCACCACCATTATCTTTTATCTTTTACCTTTTTAGTGGATTCATATATGTGGTAGAGAGGTTATCTTATATTTTGGTTTGCATGTGTAAGTATCTCTCCTTTAGTTGATTATCTATGTATCCCTTGGTGTGAGTGCCTTTATTGGAATATTAATGAGAAGTCTCATCTTTTACTTTTTGCACTTCTTATTTTAGTTTGCAATCTCTATTATATGATGGATCTTGTTGATCAGTATTGGCACCACTTTGGGAGCATCAAGTGGATCTAAATTGGTTTTGGCAAACTGAGTTCTGGTCAATAGCAACAATTTTTGAAGTTTGAAAGAAAAAGTGTAAAAGCTTACAGGTATTTTCTATCATTTGTTTTCTTTCTTGTTGGCTCATAAGCTTAGTATTCTTTATTTAAAGATCTTTTGTGTCTTCAAGGAAGATTGCATGTTTGGCTTTTACTTGTATGTTTGCTTGTTTCTTTCAACTCTCTTGCTTGCTACCCACCCTTGCTAGCCAAAAACCTATTTTGAGAAGGCATACTTCTCATGTTTCCAAAATCCTTTGAACCAAACTTTGCCATTTGTGTCCACCATAACTACCTAGTACCATTGTTGCTATTCCAAGCAAATTCTCAAGATTCATCTACCTTTTGAATTAAAAAGTATTTTGTTATGTGAAAACTAGTTAGTAAAGCTCTCACGAACTTGATGGCACACTTTATTTCTTTGCCCCTAATAGACTTGAACCATTGTGCCATCAAAGTTGTATATGCTTGCATCTATATGTTGGAATTAGAAGATCCGTGCTGTCACGGGGAACGTTTTCAACATTGCACTTGTACTCTGTACACAGTTGATATCATGCTCTTTTGTCTATGGATGTCAACAGTGTGAAATAAAGAGGGAACTTGTAAGTTCATGGAGTTTGTATCCTATGTTAGAGAAACGCCTGGGCCGCTAGCCTAAGCCATGCCTAATCATGGTGGAAACTTGCAGCATCACCATAGTGAGCCATCTATGAAGCATCCTCAATAAAAAGCTATGTACATAGTAAATAAAAAGATCGCTGAGATGCTCATTGTCTGCTTGCCTTGTCATTTTGGTTATGGAAAAGCTCCTGTACCATGTGCAAGGGGTACCCCGTTGGCGGCTCTCAATGATATGCAAATACTTATAATGACAAGAACTTACATGTGATCAAAGTTGAGTAGCATGAGGAGTGGCCCTCATATTCAAGGGACATGAGATTGCCAACTTATATTTCGTCAAGCATATACTCCATCTTTGCGCACTTTAAACTTAATCATCTCAAGATGCCTATGATAGGGGCAATGAGGGCTCAAAGCTAGTAAGTACCATAATCTTTTGGAAGCTCTTTATGACTTGTAATCCTTGCTTCCCTCTGTAAAGGGACCTTTCTCCCACTTCCAAGTTGAGTCAGTAAACCTACTTCCTCTCCATCTCCAGCAAGCATTTGAGTTGTTGTGTTTCAAGCATTCATATGGTGATTTATTCAATCATGTTCTTTATCTTCCTTGTTTGCACAAAACTCTTATCTATTGAGTATTACTTTGAAAGCCTTCACTTGTGAAAATTTTGAGCAAAGAGTGCTCCTGTTTTGAAACTTCTACAAAAAGCTTTTGTGAAACTGTTTGCCAGGTGTTCTCTGACCAAGAACAAGTTTGCCAATTCCAATTATGATATATCTTTATGCATCTCTACGGTGACTGTTGTACTTGGTTGCAAGCTAAGTTATATAATGGTGAGTTGTTTTCTTCTATGAGTTGTGCAACGGTAAGTGTGATGCTTCTTCTTCGTATTATTTTATCGACACTTCACTCCATAAACCTATGGACATGTTTACTGAGCTTAGTTTTCGCTTGGGGACAAGCGAAGTCTAATCTTGGGGGAGTTGATACGCCCAATTTGCATCACCATTCTATATCATAATTTACCTCTATTCATTGATATTTGTCTTATTATGAGGTATTACTTATGGCTTTTCATATATTTATGCATGTTGGATGATTCTTGGAGGATGGACTGTCGGAGTCTGGATTCTGATGGAAACGAATGCGTTTCGGTGCAATTTCGCGAAGATTAGAAAAATACCAGAAAACCATGGAAACATATTATTTTCCCAGAAGACGAAGGAATCCAGAAGGAGGAGCGAAGAGGGGCCGCAGGGGGCCCACACCACCCTAGGCGCGGGCCCACCTGACCCCGCGCCTAGGGCAGGTGTGGCCCACCTGCCCGGCCTCCGACTCCGCCCCTTCGCCTATACCTTCCCTACGGAACCCTAAGCCTGGGGGGCGACTACTGATAGATTTCCGCCGCCTCTAGGGCGTAAAACACCGAGAGAGAAAGATATCTCCGGCAGACAGATTTCTGCCGGGGTCCTTGCCGGAGAGGGGAGACCGTCGCCATCAACACCATCATCAAGCTAGGCTTCATCAGGATCATCATCATCATCATAATCATCATCATCATCCACACCATCATCTCCACCAGCACCATCATCACCACTCCATCCCGCTGTAACAATTGAGTTGGATATTGCTTTAGTTCTTAGGGGAAACTTTCCCGGTGTTAATTACTATTGTAGTTGATGCTTGTGAGTGGAACCATTGGAATATTTGTTTATGTTCAGATTGTTATCCATTATCATATCATATTTGATCTTGATCCATATGATGTCTCGTGAGTAGTTCGCTTAGTTCTTGAGGACATGGGAGAAGTCATGTTGTTAGTAGTGAATCTGTGATGAGTTATTATTTAATGGTTTAGTATTTAAGTTGTGGTGATATTCTTCTAGTGGTGTCATGTGAACGTCGACTACATGACACTTCACCATTTATGGGCCTAGGGGATGCATTGTGTATTTGGCTACTAATTGTGGGGTTGCCGGAGTGACAGAAACCTGAACCCCCGTTAGGACACCTTTGCACAAGGAAGCATAGGATCTGAGAGTTTAAGGCTGTGGTTAGATTTATATCTTAATTACTTTCCTGTAATTACGGCTATTTGCAGGGGGTTTAATCACAGGTATGTATTAGTTCAAGTAAGGTCGGTATGTTAGCACAGGTTCACCCACACAACACTTACAACACCAGAGAAGAGTACTCGGCTATTTGAAGCGAAAGCACTTGACAGAATTCCCATGTGTCCTCGAGAACGTTTGGTCCTTATAAGTATTTCCACCAGCTTGTCCTTTGCTAAGAAAGGATTGGGACATTTGCTCCGTTTGTTTGGTACCTTTGTTACTTGCTCTTTGTTTTGTTGCCTTGTCAGAAAACCACTAAATTTTTTTTGCTAAGTATTCACAAGGATTTCCTGCTCCATACCATTGTTCAGCACCATCTGCTCCTCGTTGGGATCGACACTCCTATTTATCGAAAGTACTACGATACACCCCCTATACTTGTGGGTCATCAGTGGACACAAGGCCAGGAAGGCCGACCTCGCCCGCCAGGCTGGTTCCTTGGCATTCTAGGAGACCTTGAAGAAGATCCTGGAGAAGGAAGAGGTCATCACCGAGAGGGAAGAGAGGCGGTGCAAACAGAAAGAGGCTGCCTCCAAGACCTTTGTTGAGCTGCAGACGAGGTCTATCGAGGTGGAGGATGCCAACGCCAAGGCTAGGATAATGGAGATCAAGGCCAAGGCAAAGGCGATAGAGGCCAAAGCCAAGGCCAAGGAGTCCAAGGCCAGGTCTAGGGTGATGGAGGCCGAGGCGAAGGCCAAGGAGGCCGAAGCCAAGATCATTGTCGAGGAGAATGCCATCATGATCATCGACCTGGATAGCATCGTCGGCCCCAATCGTAGGGCTTGGATCGCGAAGAGGCAACGGACCATCAGGGATCTCAATGCCTGAAGGGCAATGGCGATGGCGGATGCAACCTTTCGAGCAGAGAAGTTGCCATTTTCTGTGTTGGAGATATGCCCTAGAGGCAATAATAAATATAGTTATTATTATATCTTTGAGTTTATGATAAATGTTTACATTCATGCTATAATAGTATTAACAAGGAAACATTAATACTTGTGTGATTTGTAAACTTAATTTGAAGTCCCGAGTATAGCATCTATACTTCACTAGCTTGTTGGTTGATTAATGATTGTGGTTTCCCTATCATGAACATTGAGATGTTATCAACAACAAGATCATATCGTTAGGAGAATGATATGGTGGACATACTCCTATAGATAAGCATAGCATAAAGATCAAGTCATTTCAATAGTTCAATTGCTATATGCTTTCTGATACATAGTAACCTAATTCCTTCGACCATGAGATCATGCATATCACCTTTAACGGATGGATGCTTTGATGACATCAAACACCACACCGTAACTGGGTGGCTATAAAGGTGGCATTGAGTGTTCGGAAAGTATTGGTTGAAACACATGGATCAAGAGTGGGATTTGTCAATCCATATGACGGATAGATATACTCTGGGCCCTCTCGGTGGAATGTCATCCAATTAGCTTGCAAGCATGTGAATGGGTCACAAGGGATCACATATCACGGGAACGAGAAAAGAGTACTTATCGGTAACGAGGTTGAACTAGGTATGCAGAGATACCGACGATCATAACCTCGGATAAGTAAACTATCGTGAGACAAAGGGAAATTGGTATCGTATGTAAGTGGTTCATTCGATCGCAAAGTAATCGTAGAAATATGTGGGAGCCATATGAATTTCCAGATTCCTCTATTGGTTATTGTTCGGAGAAGTGTCTCGATCATGTCCGCATAATTCACGAACCGTAGGGAGACACACTTAAGGATTCAACGTTGTTTGAGTAGTTATGGTATTATGAGAAAGAGACCGAATGTTGTTAGGAGTCTTGGATGGGATCCGGGATATCACGAGGTGATCCGGAATGGTCCGGATAATAAGATTCATATAAGGAAAGTCCCGTTTCGGAGTTCGGGAATGATTCCGGTGTTTTCATCAGGAATGTTCTAGAAGGTTCCGGATTGTCCGGAGACTCAGGGGAAGGGTACATGAATGTGTCATTGAATGATTGCATCATGTACTAAGTGTTCTTGCTGTTCCAAAACTGAAAAGTCAAAGCGCCGTTTGAAAGTCAAACGGCTAAAACAGAAAGCGTGGGAAGCAGAAACTGTGGGAAACAAGCAAGAGGAGGTTGAAACCAACTTGGAGGAGGAGTCCCTCTCCTCCAAGCCGGCGGCCCACCTAGGCCAAGTTGGGGAGGGACTCCCCTCCCTCCCCTGGCGCGCCGGCCCCTCCACCTATAAAAGGAGGGGCAGGGCCTCCTCCTCTAGACACACAAGTTCCTATCCTCTAATCTCCGGTTTAGAGCCGTTTTGGTTTAGAGGTTCTAATTGCTTTAGCCTGCGTTTTAGAGCCTTCTAATTGGTGTGTCTAATCTCTAGACCACTAATAGCCCTCTCTCATACTCCACCATACTCGCTCCGGCTTAAGGAGAAGCCCTGCGGGATTTCCCCTCTACTTCCAGACCACTGCCAGTTGTCTTCGCGAGGAGAGTGCTACAACCTCCGCTTTGCTGGAACAAGGGAGAGGAAGGTCTTCGTCAGTACCAAACGTGTGACCGATCATGAAGCGCTGCGGAGCAGCGGAAGGATCGTCTACACGATCTTGAGATCGGAAAGAGTACGACTACATCACCCACGAGAATCCGCTCTCGTTAAACACTTTGGAATCTTCGAGGGTAAGTTATTCCATCGAATCGTTGCTACAATCTAGTAGATAGATCTTGGCTTGTTTGTTTGTATGCGATAGAATTTTTTTGTTTTCCATGCTACGAACCCCTACAGTGGTATCAGAGCCGTGTCTATATGTAGATCTGTTGCACGAGTAAAACACAATGGTCATTGTGGGCATTGATGCTTTTATTGTCCATTGCTTCCTGTGTACTTTGCATCTTGCGGTATGTTGGGATGAAGCGGCCCGGGCTAACCTTACATGACATCGTTCATGAGACTTGCTCCACGCTTGACATGCAACTTGTATTGCATAAGTGGCTTTCTTGGTGCTGTTTCTCCTAGCATAGTTAAGATCCAATTTACAACGGGTGATCAACAATGCTAGTATCAATGTTGTGGTTCTTGTTCGTAAGTTAGAACGACACTTATTGAAAGCCCCAAACCACGTAAAATATGCAAAGAAAGTAGAGGTCTAACTTTGTTTTGCGAGGGTGTCTGATGATGTGATATGGCCATGATTGTGATTATATTTTATGTATTCAATGTTCCTTATTGTAAGTTGGCAACCGCGGGAGCCATATGGTTGTCTTTAATTTATGTTAAGACCAGCGTGTCTATTCAAAGTAGTTGTAATAGTTGAAGCGGTGGGCGACAACCATGGTGAAGCGTCATTGACCTTGATGCAATGCCGGTGATGATGGAGATCATGTTCGTGCTTGAAGATGGAGATCGGAAGCACAAAGAAGAAAGGCCATATCATATCACATATTATTGAATTGCATGTGATGTTAATCCTTTATGCATCTTGTATTGCTTGGTAGACGACGGTAGCATTATAAGATGATCCCTCATGCACATCAATTTCAAGTCATAAAGTGTTCGCCTTAGTTAGCACCGTTGCTAAAGCTTGTTGTTTGAGCACCACGTGATGATCGGTGTGTTAGATTACGCAAGTGTATACAACGTGAGCAAGCAGATTTGCTCATGCGAAACTAAGGTTTGATCTTGTGAGCCTAGCATGTATGCGGACATGGTCTCGGAACACGGATCACCGAAGGTAAAGCATGAATCATATAGTAGATATGATGAACATGACGATTGTTCGCCATTGAAACTATATCAACTCTCGTGATGATCGGTGTTGATGTAGTGGATTTGGTTGTGTGATCACTAAAACAATGTGAGGGATGTTGTTTTGAGTGGGAGTTCACCTAGTTTAATTTCATTAATTAATTTGAACTCAATTTGTCATAAACTTAGTCTAAACTATTGCAAATATGTTGTAGATCAATGGCAGCCCTACCATCAATTTTAATGCGTTCCTAGAGAAAGAAAAGTTGAAAAACAATGGAAGCAACCATGGATTGGTTCCGCAATTTGAGGATTGTCCTCACCGGTGGTAATTTGACCTATGTCTTTGGATACACATTGGGTGACCCACTGCGTGATGCTCCGATGAAGTAAAGAATGTTTACCTCGGAAGAATCGAGACTCCATAGTTCAGTGTGCAATCTTGTATGGTTTAGAATCGGAGCTTCAGAAAAGGTTTGAAGAGTCAGACCCATATGATATTGTCGAGGATCTCAAATTGATTTTTGAGACTCATGCGGCAATTGAAAGCTATGAGGCTTCTGAAAAGTTCTTTAACTGCAAGATGGAAGAGGGCAACTCCATCAATGAGCATGTGCTTAAGATGTCTGGGCACGCAAACAAACTTCAAAGCTTGGGTATAGTGATTCCTAATGCTTTGGGGATTTACCGCGTCCTCCAGTCACTGCCACCAAGTTACAGGAACTTTGTGATGAACTACAACATGCGAACATGAACAAAGAGTTGCGAACTGCTGTTTGCTATGTTAAAATCTGCAAGTGGAGATCAAGAAAGAGCACCAAGTGTTGTTGGTCAATAAGACCACCAAACTCAAGAAAGGCAAGTCTAAGCAAAGGGACACTTCAAGAAGGGTGGTAAGAAAGTTACCACGCCGCAAAGAAGACCAAGGCTGGACCCAAACTCGAGTGCTTTTACGCAAGGGAGAAGGTCCTTTGGAAGCGGAATTGCCCAAAGTACTTGGCGGATCAAGAACGGCAACATCAAGAAGAAAGGTATATCGATATACATGTTATTGATGTGTATCTCACTAGTACTCGTAGTAGTGCACAGGTATTTAATCTTGGTTCGGTTGCTCATATTTGTAACTCAAAGCAGTCTTTGCAGAATAAGCGGAAGCTAGCGAAGAACGAGGTGACGATGCACGTGGGAAGCGGATCAAAGGTTGATGTGATCGCGGTCGCACGCTACCCCTTCATCTACCATCGGGATTAGTTTTATACTTAAATAATTGTTATTTAGTGCCCGTGTTGAGCATGAACATTATATCGGGATCCTGTTTATTGCGAGACGGTTACTTGTTTAAATCGAGAGAATAATGGTTGTTCGATTTATATGAGTAATATGTTTTATGCACATGCACCTTTGATAGATGGTCTATTCTTATTGAATCTCGATAGTGGAAATACACATATCAACAACATTGAGGCTAAAGCGTTTGAAATCAGCGATAATTACCTATATGTGGCAATCGTCTTGGTCACATTGGAGTGAAGCGTATGAAGAAACTCCATTCGATGGACTTCTTGAATCACTTGATTTTGAATCACTTGAAAGATGCGAAGCATGTCGATGGGAAAAATGACTAAGACTCCATTTTACGGTATGATGGAGCGAGCTACGGACTTATTGGAAATCATACATACCGATGTGTGTGGTCCAATGAGTGTAGCATCATGTGGTTATCGTTATGTTCTTACCTTCACGGATGACTTGAGTAGATATGGGTATATCTATTTCATGAAACATAAGTCCGAAACTTTCGAGAAGTTTAAGGAGTTTCAAAGTGAGGTAGAGAATCAACGTAACAAGAAGATTAAATTTCTACGTTCTGATCGTGGAGGTGAATATCTAAGTTACGATTTTGGCGAGCATTTGAAGAAATGCGGAATACTTTCACAATTGACACCGCCGGGAACACCACAGCGTAATGGTGTGTCCGAACGTCGTAATCGAACTCTTTTAGATATGGTTCGTTCTATGATGTCACTTACAGATTTACCGCTATCATTTTGGGGTTATGCATTAGAAACAGCCGCATTCACTTTAAATAGGGCACCGTCTAAATCCGTTGAAACGACACCGTATGAATTATCGTTTGGGAAGAAACCTAAATTGTCGTTCCTTAAAGTTTGGGGATGCGGCGTATGTAAAGAAGTTACAACGGACAAGCTTGAACCCAAAGCGAAAATGCGTCTTCATAGGATACCCAAGGAAACTATTGGGTATACCTTCTATCATAGATCCAAGGCAAAATCTTCGTTAAGAATGGATCCTTTCTAGAGAAGGAATTTCTCTCGAAAGAAGTGACTGGAAGGAAAGTAGAACTCGACGAGGTTGTCGAACCTTCTCTCGAAATTGCGAGTAGCGCAGCACCGGAAGAAGTTCCTGTGGTGCCTGCACCAATTAGAGAGGAAGCTAATGATGATGATCATGAAACTTCAGTTGAAGTTGCTACAGAGCCTCGGAGGTCAACGAGAACTCGTACCACTCCAGATTGGTATGATCCCGTTATGAGTGTCATGTTGGTGGACAACACCGATGACCCCGAGACATATGAGGAAGCGATGATGAGCCCAGATTCCAATAAATGTCAAGAAGCCATGAAATCCGAGATTGGATCCATGTACGAAAACCAAGTATGGACTTTGGTGGACTTACCGGATGGCCGGAAGGTCACGAGAACAAATGGATTTTCAAGAAGAAAACAGATGTCGATGGTAATGTTATCATCTATAAAGCTCGACTTGTCGCAAAAGGGTTTCACAAATTCAAGGAGTTGACTACGATGAGACTTTCTCACCAAGATGCGAAGCTAAAGTCTGTGAGGATTATGTTAGCAATCACGCATATTATGATTATGAGATATGGCGATGGATGTCAAAACAAGATTCCTCAATGGAGATATTGATGAAGAGTTGTATATGATGCAACCCAAAGGTTTTGTCGATCCTAAAGATGCTAACAAGGTATGCAAACTTCAACGGTCCATCTATGGATTGAAGCAAGCATCCCGGTTGGAATCAACGTTTGATAAGGTGATCAAAGTTTTGGTTTTATACAAACTTATGGAGAAGCTTGTATTTACAAGAAAGTGAGTGGGAGCTCTGTAGCATTCTTAATACTATATGTGGATGACATATTGTTGATTGGGAATGATGTAGACCTTCTTAATAGTGTCAAGGAATATTTGAATAATAGTTTTTCAATGAAGGATCTTGGCGAAGCAGCTTACATATTAGGCATAAAGATTTATAGAGATAGATCGAAACGCCAAATATCATTGTCACAGAGTACATATTTGGACAAAGTTCTAAAGAGGTTTGGAATGGAAGAAAGCAAGAAAGGGTTCTTGCCCATGTTGCCCAATACGACCTTGAGTAAAACTCAAAGTCCGACATCGGTAGAAGATAGAGAAAGGATGAGTAAGACTCCCTATGCCTCAGCCATAGTATCTCTAATGTATGCCATGCTATGTACTAGACCCGACATTGCATATGCTGTTAGTTTAACTAGCAGATATCAAAGTGATCCAGGAGTGGATCATTGGACAGCGGTCATAAACATCCTTAAGTACTTGAAGAACTAAGGATATGGTTCTTTCCTATGGAGGTGATGAACAGCTCGTTGTTAATGGTTACACCGATGCTAGTTGGAACACCGATCCGGATGATTCTAAATCACAATCTGGATACGTATTTATTTTGAATGGTGCAACAGTTAGCCGGAGGAGTGCAAAGCAAAGCGTTGTGGCGAGATCTTCAACTGAATCGGAATACATGGCTGCTTCAGAGGCTTCACAAGAAGCGATATGGATGAAAGAGTTCATTACAGAGCTGGGTGTGGTTCCTAGTGCGCTGGACCCAATGTCTATCTACTGTGATAACATGGGCGCCATAGCCAATGCGCAAGAACCAAGGTCACACAAGAAGCTGAAGCACATAAAGCTGCGTTTTCACGCTATTCGAGAACATATCCAGGATGGGGATATAAAGATTTGCAAAGTACACACAGATCTGAATGTGGCGGATCCGTTGACTAAACCTCTCCCGAGGGCAAAACATGACCAACACCAAACTGCCATGGGTGTTCGGTATATTACCATGTAATCTAGATTAGATGACTCTAGTGCAAGTGGGAGACTGTTGGAGATATGCCCTAGAGGCAATAATAAATATAGTTATTATTATATCTTTGTGTTTATGATAAATGTTTACATTCATGCTATAATAGTATTAACAAGGAAACATTAATACTTGTGTGATTTGTAAACTTAATTTGAAGTCCCGAGTATAGCCTCTATACTTCACTAGCTTGTTGGTTGATTAATTATTGTGGTTTACCTATCATGAACATTGAGATATTATCAACAACAAGATCATATCGTTAGTAGAATGATATGGTGGACATACTCCTATAGATAAGCATAGCATAAAGATCAAGTCATTTCAATAGTTCAATTGCTATATGCTTTCTGATACATAGTAACCTAATTCCTTCGACCATGAGATCATGCATATCACCTTTACCGGATGGATGCTTTGATGACATCAAACACCACACCGAATCGGGTGGCTATAAAGGTGGCATTGAGTGTTGGAAAGTATTGGTTGAAACACATGGATCAAGAGCGGATTTGTCCATCCATATGACGGATAGATATACTCCGGCCCTCTCGGTGGAATGTCATCCAATTAGCTTGCAAGCATGTGAATGGGTCACAAGGGATCACATATCACGGGAACGAGAAAAGAGTACTTATCGGTAACGAGGTTGAACTAGGTATGCAGAGATACCGACGATCATAACCTCGGATAAGTAAACTATCGTGAGACAAAGGGAAATTGGTATCGTATGTAAGTGGTTCATTCGATCGCAAAGTAATCGTAGAAATATGTGGGAGCCATATGAATTTCCAGATTCCTCTATTGGTTATTGTTCGGAGAAGTGTCTCGATCATGTCCGCATAATTCACGAACCGTAGGGAGACACACTTAAAGATTCAACGTTGTTTGAGTAGTTATGGTATTATGAGAAAGAGACCGAATGTTGTTTGGAGTCTCGGATGGGATCCGGGATATCACGAGGTGATCCGGAATGGTCCGGAGAATAAGATTCATATAAGGAAAGTCCCGTTTCGGAGTTCGGGAATGATTCCGTGTTTTCATCTGAATGTTCTAGAAGGTTCCGGATTGTCCCAAGACTCCGGGGAAGGGTACATGAATGTGTCATTGAATGATTGCATCATGTACTAAGTGTTCTTGCTGTTCCAAAACTGAAAAGTCAAACTGCCAGTTTGAAAGTCAAACGGCTAAAACAGGAAACTGTGGGAAACAAGCAAGAGGAGGTTGAAACCAACTTGGAGGAGGAGTCCCTCTCCTCCAAGCCGGCGGCCCACCTAGGCCGAGTTGGGGAGGGACTCCCCTCCCTCCCCTGGCGCGCCGGCCCCTCCACCTATAAAAGGAGGGGCAGGGCCTCCTCCTCTAGACACACAAGTTCCTATCCTCTAATCTCCGGTTTAGAGCCGTTTTGGTTTAGAGGTTCTAATTGCTTTAGCATGCGGTTTAGAGCCTTCTAATTGGTGTGTCTAATCTCTAGACCACTAATAGCCCTCTCTCATACTCCACCATACTCGCTCCGGCTTAAGGAGAAGCCCTGCGGGATTTCCCCTCTACTTCCGGTACCACGCCGTTGTGCTGCCGGAATCGCGAGGAGAGTGCTACAACCTCCGCTGCCTGCTGGAACAAGGGAGAGGAAGGTCTTCGTCGAGTACCGAACGTGTGACCGACTGCGGAAGCGCTGCCGGAACGCAGCGCCGGAAGGATCGTCTACGCGATCTTGAGATCGGAAAGAGTACGACTACATCACCCACGAGAATCCGCTCTCGTTAAACACTTTGGAATCTTCGAGGGTAAGTTATTCCATCGACTCGTTGCTACAATCTAGTAGATAGATCTTGGCTTGTTTGTTTGTATGCGATAGAAATTTTTTGTTTTCCATGCTACGAACCCCTACATTCTAGACATTGTGTATGATATTGCCCCCTTTTGCATATTTTAGATCCACTGACCACTTGTTGGCAATGTACAAAGGACGATGACACACGCCTGCCATGTTGTTTGATATTGAATCAATGTGTTTCCGGCTTGTTAATTTGACATTTTAAACTAATTGGCATCCTTTGTCCAGCGATGGAATCAACGAACGCCAGCACGGACAAATGGGTCGTGTCGCTGGCGCAGTCGGCCGGACAGGCCGAACCCCGACCCAAAAATGAGCACGAACCGACCCAAACAAATAAAAAAGAACCGTTTGGATCGTCCGAACGAATCAGCCCTGTGGAGATGACCTTACTCTTCGCACAGACGGATGGGATCAATGACCGGCGGCGACGCGCGTGCGCGGGGCACGGCGGCGTCCGGCTAGGTGGCGCGGCTCAACGCAGTGGCGACACCCAGCTGTGGCGAGGAGGGCTGCATGGAGCGGTGGTTTCGTGCTCGGGGCCGACGGCTGCTGGACCGGGGCGACGAGGGCCATTGGCGGGGATCTAGGGGAAGCAGCGTTCGTGGTGCTTCAGGATGGAGGCGAAGGCGCGCCCTTAGCGGTGGTGCTAAGCCTACGTGCTCATCGGCACCGTTGGTCGGCCTGCTCGATCCGTTCTTCGAAAATCGGCCGACGATGTGGGGATCGCTGTGTCGGATCTATTAAAGGAGGTGGTCCTTTGGTTTCTTTCGCATGAAGACGAAGATCTGCTTGATGTCTGCCCTCGTTGATCTGGATTGGAGAGGCGGGTTCCGGAAGGCTCCGCCGGCGAACTCCCATAGGCGTATCATGCCTAGAGATTGCTGGATCGGAAGGTATTCGGTCGTGCGCACCATGTTTTTCTGGCCGTTTGGTTTCGGCGGGAGCGTTGCGAAGCTCTATTGTTTGTTCCCACCAAGTGCCATTTTTAGAGCCATGGTGAAGTCAGATGCGAAGAATGTCAGGAAAACGAAAATATGAGGGTAGCGATGATGATTTTAATTCTTGTGGCGACGGAGAACTGACTGCGTGATCTAGGACTCGTTGCAGCTACTGTTGGTGCGGGAAGACAAACATGAGGAGTTCCATGTCTTACCTTGCAGGGTGAAAATTCAAGGTATGGCTTTTTTTTTGCGGGTAAGCCTTAACTGGTTGTGCCTGGCAATGACCTTGTTAAAGGCATTGTTTTGTGAGCGAGGACTTTCTCCAGGATGAAAACATTTGATCTTTGATCGGGCAACGATGGCTCTTGGACACTGTTTCCTTCTTAAAGGCATTGTTATTGTGGTGATGGACTACTGGTGTTGTTCTGATGGTGTCAATGTCGTTGCTTCGAGGATTAGTTCTTTGTAGCGGTATTTTTTTTTTATAATTTTTTTTTTTTGTGCTGTGTGCATCCGTAAGGCTGCTAAAATATGCGTTGTTGCGGGTTATAATTGGTATCTTTATGATATTAATATATACTCTTTAAAAAAAAAGTGCCATGCAAATGTGGCCTGCCAATTCGGTCCCGCAGCAGTCATCGAAACCTACCCAATTCGCCTGCTATGATGGGGGCGGGGGCAGCACCAGCAGCAGAATTGTGATCGAAATATTCAACCACATGTACGTGCAACGGTTGCCAGGAACAGCAGCTCTTGCTGTGTCCGTTTCAGCTGCGCGGCTCAGAACATTGCACGTACATGGTCCGATCGATCAACACGACGTGCTATTAGCCCTGCCCGTGTCCGCTACAACTGCTCGGCTCAGCAGCCGCTACATTGCACGCACATGAATCGACCAACACTGTGACGACTGTGCAAGGGAATCGCTTCCACCTTCCGGTGTGGAGACCATGTAGATGCACGTAGCAGTAGACTGTATAGTAAGTAGTGTGCCTTGGGTGTGTTTATCTTCCCCCCTTCCTCTCTGAATGCGCACGAGTAGTGGCCTTATTTCTCTCGTAAGTACTGTATCACACTTATGAGCAGGTTGTGATTTTCACCACTTCCAACTTTTTCTGTTTTCTTCTTACCATAGTACAACAATGTCTGGTTAGATCAGGTCTACTATGATCTAGCTTCGCATTCTCGGAATTCATAGTTCTGAATCTCATATCAACTGTCAGACCAGCTGTTGGTCAAATTTAAATCTCGGGACATAAGATCGCCTTCCAACAAACTCAAAGTATAAGAGCATCTCCATAGGTGCCTCCAACCCGGCCCCAAACTGAGTTGGGTGTGGACGCCAGAAAAAGTCCAAACCGGTATTGGTGCCGGCAGATTGGCTGCACTCCAATTTGTTCGGCCACCCCTGTGGCTTCTGTTAACCAGGGCTAGGCTGGGGCTGTTGCAACATACATCACGCTAGAAAGCCAGCGTCAGGCCTATTGTCAGCCACACAAACTGTCCCTTTGGTGATGGCTTGTTGCCCGCTGTCGGGAAAAGGTTTCGCCGCCACCATTTTCTTTCGTAACTTTCTCCTTCCTGCGGGTTTTGCCACTGTTTCCCGCCTTCTTTTCTTCACCCCACGTTTTCCTACCAGAGCAGCCGCGCTGCTATAAAAAGAGGCGAGCCCGCGGAGCACCGGCGCACCACAAAATAACTGGCCACCTTCCCACCACTTGGGCGATGCTCTCCGTGGCCACGTGCGCCCGCTACTCTGCGTCGGAGGATCTAGAGCAGCAGCCGTAGGCGGAACCCGAGGAATACGCCGACGACCTTAGACTAGAAGAACCCATGGATCTACAGCTCACGCGCGCCTTTGAGGCGCAACAGGCCGTTGCCGAGAAAGGGTTCAACTTCAGCGACTACTAAAACTATAAAAGCACCTCCAGAGGCGCCTCCAACCCGGCCCCAAACTGAGTTGGAGGTGGAGGCCAAAAAAGCCCACACCGGTATCGGTGCCGGCAGATTGGTCGCACTCCAATTTGTCCTTGTGGCTTCCGGTAACCAGGGGCTGGGATGGGACCGTTGGCAACACACGTCACGCTAGAAAGTAAGTGTCAGGCCCATTACCAGCCACACAAACCGCCCTTCCGTAATGGCTTGTTTCCCGTCGTTAGGAAAAGGTTTCGCCGCCACTGTTTCCCGTCGGTTTCGCCACCATTTTCTGTCGCAACTTTTTCCTTCCTGCGGGTTTCGCCATAGTTTCTCGCCTTCTTTTCTTCACCCCGCGTTCTCCCACCAGAGCGGCTGCGGTGCTATAAAAAGGGGCGAGCCTGCGGAGCACCGGCGCACCACACAACAACTAGCCACCTCCCCACCACTTGGGCGATGCTCTTCGTGGCCGCGCGCGCCCGCTACCCTGCGTCGGAGGATCCAGAGCAGCAGTTGTAGGCGGAACCCGAGAAAGATGCCGACGACGGCGGACTAGAAGAACCCATGAATCTATATCCCACTCGCGCCTTTGCGGCGCAACAGGCCGAGAAAGGGTTCAACTTCAGCGACTACTATGCAGAGGCGGAGTCAACTGTCGACCACCAGGCGCTCGAGGAGTCAGCGTGTCGCGCGGCTCGCAAACACCGGGCGCAGAAGATCCGCGCGCACGAAGAACAAGGCTCATCGAAGAGCCCATCCCTTGTCAGGTGGTGGTTGGCGCTCATCGGGGGACCTTGGGCCGGGGCATGTACTCCTCGAAGGCAGTAGTGACATCGCGGGGTGTGAAGACGGAGAGGAACCACCGCAACGCGAGGACGCGGGAGGAAAGGGGCACCTTTGCACGGAGAGACACCGATGGTGCTACGCCGAGGCGGCTAGAGGAGCTACAGGCGCAGGATCGAGCCAACTTCGATGCTTGGATGTAGATTTCTCCCGTTGTATCTTTAGTTTCAAAAAAAATAATGTACAAATTTCTTTAGAATTGCAAAAAAAATGTTATGTACTGAATATTGAGGGCACTGCTGTGAGACAACCTCTACAACCGGCAATTTGGGTAGTACCCCTGAACCCCAACTATCTACGCACTTGCACATACTTTGAGGACCACACGTGGAGATGGTCTAAGGGTATCTCCATCATGGCGATGCAAACCGTCCCTAAGTGTTTGTATGGATGCGCGTGAACTGCGCGGGGTCCTAGCGGTACGATCTATTCGGATTATTTCGATCCGTCCGATCCATTCGTGACCCAGATCTGAGTAACGGATTGCTCTGTTCGAAATACGCAGATACAGGCTGGCCTAGATACAGACATACATGAGCCTTCTTTTCTTAAGCTGGCCTGTCCATTTTCAGCTGTTTAGAGGACAGAATCACGGACCTAAATCTTCCTTCACACGATCTAAACAGACAGAATTTGCGTCGCCGTGGTGAAGATGCTCCAAGTGCTATCTATCCGAAGTGCCGAGATAATCCATTCCCAAAAATCTCAGCGAAGGGCCTACTGCTAGTAAGTAGGCTCATGCCATGGCTTCGCATATGGCAACAGTAAGTGCTCACTGTTCCGCTGGCAGGTGACGTGTCTGCCCAACAAGGTGCTACCACCACCCGAGCCCACCTGCCAGGACCCTACGGCCCTACGGTTTTGGCATGAGCAGCAAACGTCCACCCCTGGCTGGCATCGACCGCGTGCACATCGAATCGAAGAAAAACCAAGTCAGTAGTCGCCTGCTTGCTTGGCCATGCGCCTATGCACGTTAATCAGCATGAATGGAGGAGCTCAATCATTAGAGAGGCCATTAATATCTAGAAAAAAGAGCATTTTCTTCTTTAGGAAAGATCCGGATCTATTTCATGCATTCGAGGCTTTTGGCGAGGACTAAAAAAAACCCTAACCCCTCGTGTCGCTCCCGCGAGCGACCGAGGGGCTCCTCCGCGCCGCCGCCCTGCCCCTCCTCCGCGCCCCCCTCCGCCACTGGGACGCGCTGGCGGTGAAGCCTCTCGGCGTCGGTGGCGGCGTGGCTTCCTCTCCCCCCGCTCTCGAAGCTTGTGCGGTCCTGCGAGGTGAGCGGTGGCGCTGCGTCTACACGGAGCGCGGTGCGGCGCTTCATCGCGGCCAAGCGGGTGCGGTGGCGTGCGCGATGGCGCGGAGGTCCGCGAGCCTGGCGCGGCTCAGCCTGCCTCGCAATCGGGTAGAGCCAGTGTTCCGGCAACCGCCCTTGGCGACGTAGGTGGTGGCGACAGGGTTCTGAGGCTGGGCTGCTCCCCCGGATCTGGGCTCTCTGGGCCTGATCTAGGCCAGGTCAGGCCTAGCTGCGTCGGTTCTAGTTGGACCTAGGTAGGAACCACGGCGAATGGGCGACCTTGGTGCCACGTCTGCTGCAACAAGGTGGCGAGAGCCTCACGGGCCCGCCCGGCCGGGCCTAGGGACTTTTTGGGTAGTGGCGACAGGCCTACGTGCTGCATCATGGCGACGAGGACTTCACGAACCCTTCTTTGGTCCGGCCAGGCCTCCGGCCTGGTTTGTAGTTGCTGTTGCGTCGAGGATGCCCTCCAGATGGCTTTGCCGATGCCGCCATACGGCTCCCAGTGGCCTGGTCGGCTCTCGTCGCTGCATCTGGCCGGCTACCGCCTATGGCGGTGGAGGTTGTTCCCTCCCACGGGGCTGTGGCTCTGCTCCTCCTCGTCTATGGTTTTTTGCTTTCGGTTCAGTTGGCCTTGCTTAGCTTGCCACGGAGAGACGACGATGGTGTCCTCAAGACCGTAGTGGTGCATGTTGGTGGGCGCCAAGCTTGGGGGAGCGATTCAGTCTGTTCGGGTGGTGGGTTCTGGGGGTCGGGAGAAATCCTTATCGGCGGTGCCGACACTGACTTGGTGATGCCTGCGGGCGCCACCTTCCTTGTACAGGGCGTCGGGTGTACCCCTCCCATTCCCTCTCGTGTACCGGCAGAAATCCTAGGACCAGTCTAGGCAGCAGCGTCGTCGTCGCATCCCTTCCTGAAGGTGTTGCTTGGTACACAGCGGTTCGAAGGCATAGGAGTGTGGTGGAAATTATCCGAAGGGCACATCGGTTGCGACCCACCAGCGCTTTCGTTGGTCCGGCGTTGTCAGCATTCTTTTCTCTTTTATTTCTCTTGTTTTTCCTTTTGGGCTTTGATGTGCTGTCTACCCGAGCAATGGTCTCGTGTGTGTGTTCTGGTTCCTTTGGGCGTTGTGCTGTCTGGCCCAGCAGCGATCTCACCGGTGTGCTTTCTTTATAAAGCGGGAAGAAAGCCTGTTTCGAGGAGTATTTCATGAATTCACAAGAAGTACTACTACAAGGCATCCCAAACATAATAAAAATTACATCGAGGTCCTTAGGACCACCTAACGACCACTACTGCTACAAGAGCGAGCCGCTGTCGTCGCTCCCTTATCGGAGTCGGCCTAACTTTGTTGATGACATTCTAAAAGTCTTCGTGCACGTGCTCGTAAGGACCAGCGTCCTAGAGCTGAAACCATCGCTATTGAACCCTTGAATTTATTTGAATCTTGTAACACCAAACCTAGAAAACGCGTAGATTGGACGAGATCCACCACTCCATAGAAGCGGAAACCAGACGAATTCCTTCCCTCCTCAACGCCAGGGACAAGATCGCCGCCGACGAGATAGAAGAGGAGGCGGATATACCTTATTCTTGTCTCGCACAACGCCGCCATAGCCACCATAACGTCGATACCGGTAGACCAAACTCTAACTTTAGGAACCCTTTACAGCGCCGAGCATAAGTCCGAGGTCCCCACCCCCTCTCGCCGCCGAGACGACAACAGAGGAGACGGGAACCTGTCGATTTCGGTCGGCGACAGCGAGGAGGAGGCAGATGGCGGCGGCTGGGTCGCCTGCTTGCTTGGCCACTTGGCCATACGCCCGTCCATGCACGTTACTTCTTGACACAGGCTTTCGCCAACATCAATGGAGGAACTCAATCATTAGCAATGAGATGCCATTATTATCAAGAAAAAAAGAGCATTATTAGAGAGACGATAAATGCACCGTTGATCTCTGTTGGCAGCTAGAGGTCCATATTTTGGACTTTTTGGATAACAAGCAGTTACAATGCTGCATGATCACATTAATCGGCTGCCTTTTCCCAGATCTCGTACGTGGTGTTACTTTTTTTTTTCTAATGCATACTTTTTGTTTAGACTAATCACAATGGGGAGTATCATATAATAGTATCATGCATATGATACTATATATGATATTATCTTCACAATGCATAGTATCATATAGTACTATCATATTCTTGGTGTATTTATTATTTTGTAGAATCTCAATGTAAAATTATGCACAAGATTTGTTTGAGATTATTTTTTCTAGGTGCTATGATACAGTATCTAACTATGATACCAACACAATCTCTTTCATCATTAATTGCTATGACACATAAGTATTTTGCATGCATATGGTGCCTGATAGCACCTATGATACCAACCATTGGGGCTAGTCTTAGAGAAAATCTGGGAGAAGCATATGGAGTTGCAGCTGTCGATGTTCATTTGTCAACAGAAGCATGATTGGGACTAGGGAGGCATGTGCTGAATTCTTTTTGTTTCGCATGTGCACTAATTATTTTTTACTTTTACTCCATCTTCTTTAAGGGATCTATTTGGACCGGGGATACACTATCATGATTCAGCGGCAACCTACTATATGAGATATTGTAGATTCTCATACGGTAAAAAGTATTTTAGTATTATAAAATATATTCTAGTACAAACCAAATCATCTCCGAGAATAGAAACACAAAATATGGGGAAAGTAAAACATTAGGCCATCAGTTTTTCCACTATTTTCTTTTTATTTATCTCTCCCTTTCTGATTCTTCTTTCTATTTTTTTTCACGCTGCTCACCTCATGCGTGCTCAAGTGCACTGTATGGTCACTCTCTAAACGCACTTCTTGCCCCACCTCCTTCGCTTCACCCATCAAGTTGTATCAAATAAAACAATATATCATCGTGTACATCTAATATTTGTCAGAATTTACACACTCTGATTTAAAGATACATAAGTTCGTGAAGCCATCACAAGTTTGTTTCCTTTTCCGCCGAGTATTGTGGGGAAATAAATAAGTATTATACTAAATATTTATAATTATTTTGAACGTCTTGTTATCCTATTGTAGTCTTAATGAGTACAATTTATTGTTACTTAAATGTCATTGTTCACCACAAAGCAATATTTTTGAACATTAGTTTTAGCGTACTTTGTTACCCAGTTGTAGTGTTTATCAATCAAAAGTTTTGGTGTGTTAAATCTATTTTTTATGTTTTCATAAAAGTTCTCTTCTTGAATTAGTTTATCATGTTTGCATAAGTTATACAGTGTACATGTATGTATTAGTTTGTATGTATGTGTGATTGTGTAAGTATATTTAATATTCTTAAAGATGATGATAGAGGTCTCTAAACTATGCTATAACAAATATCTTAGCACTAGTTCTAGTGTATTCTTAGATAGAAAGGCCAAATCACTGGTTGTCATGGCTAGGTGGCCATACATGTTAATTATCATAAATGGTGATTAGAGAAACTCATCATTAGGGAGACATCTAATGAGTTTCAAGGCAGAAAGTTGTTAAAAATATAAGCAATTTACCATATGAATCAATCCATACAAATAGTAGATAAAGCATAACCAGTAATACAGAAATAAAAGTAAACATACAATCTAACAGATAGATTGAGAGTAGAAAATCTAAACAGATAGCTACACATAATATATGAGAAATAGTTTGCAGTAGTAGAAACATGATATGAAAAAGATGAATGAAGAGCGCATACGGTGCAGAAAATGATCCGCTAGCGTTGACGTTGGGATCAATCATTTCGTTGAATATGTGGTCGACGTCGGGGAAGAAATCGTCGTCTGGGAAGTAGTTGTCAGCATCCGTGAAGGATTCAGTAATAAAGCTAGTAGTCGCGCGAAGCTCTCCCCAAAAACCTTATCCCCCTTCTCTTGTATGTGACTCAAAGCAGCGGGCTTACGGAGGCCTACTGACCCAACTCGCGGTGCACGCTGTAAGACAGGATGGGAAAACTTGGTGTTCGCTCAGAACTCTGGAACTGGAGGCAGTAGTGAGTGTTGGTGTGTCTAAGAGAAGGAGCAACCTATCTCTCTTATAGGAACAAAAAGGGGAGGTGATCGAGATGAAACAAAGAGCCAGGAGGTGAAACGAGCAGGTGACGAACACAGCCGAATAGCCACTCAGTTCGTATTCAAAATCCACCGGAGCAAAAGGTTTTAGCTTCTATGCAACTATTTATATACCAATCATGCATGGAAAAATAAAGTTTGTCTCGGCGAGATTCTCGCAACCCGCGGCGTGCGTGCGTCGGGACGGGGTGAGGCGAGGCGTGGCGTGGCGAGGAGGAGGAGCGCGCGTGTATATGCCTTATCTTCACTCAACTAGAAATCTAGGACTAAACTTTTGTTCCACCTCTTACCTTGCATGAATGGGCCAAGTGGGTCTCTAGAATTTCAGGAATTATTAGCATATTATAAATGGGTTGAGCCTATTTTTAGGCAAAATTCCAACAACCCCTAGTAGGTCCCAGAGGCACACAAAATTTTTCCTATGGTTTCAAAGCATTGTTTTATATACTAACACTACAGTGGAGACCGTTAAGCTGAACTTCCACCTAGACTTAATGCTACTCTAGACTGCAACTTATATAGTGTACTATGAACTGCAAGTTTTTTGGGAATCTAGTTTCACTTAGAGCCTTGACGATATTAGACAACTGCAAAAGTAGCTTATGCATCATATTTCATGACCTTTCATGAGTTTAGTAGAGAGAACCCAACTCTCATAGACTACACCATTAATAGTCAGACTCGTATAAGTGTGTTTTTTAAAATATGTTCTGCAGGATAACATCTCTGCTTAAGAAATAAACCACTTAGAACACATTAAGATAAAATCAGCCTGCTGTGCAGAATATAAGAGTCTTACATCTTCATGAAGTGGATTTATACATAAGTGAGGATACTCTTATATCAATTGACCAACGGCATGTCTCCCAATTCTACTTCATAGGATATCCGATCACATAGATTGGGTTACCATTGTGGGAAATTTAAGTTGTGGGTATGATACCCATCTCCCTCGATGCATTAACTGTCACATTCTGTGATAGAACCTTTGTGAAGGGATCTATCAGGTTTTTAGATGTTTGGATATAATCCAACACAATAATTTTGGATTTTCTCATTTTTCTGACAGATTTTAATCTTCTCTTCACATGTATGAATGACTTCATATTATCCTAACTTTTTACTTTGAAAAACACAGTTTGATTATCACAGTTCATAAGAATTGCGGGTATTGGTTTTTCAACCACATGTAAGTTCATTAGGAGTTCATGGAGACACTCTTCTTCAATAGTGGTTGTTTCTAATGCTATTAGTTCTGCTTCCATTGTTGACCTTATTAAGATGGTCTGCTCATAAGACTTCAAATAAAAAGCACCACCACCAAGTGTAAATACATATCCACTCGTGGTATTTATCTTGTTAGCATCAGATATCCAATTTGAATCACTATAACCATCCAGTACTCTCGGATACGTGGTATAGTGAATGCCATAGCTTGCAGTGCCTTTTAGATTGCTCATAACTCTCTCAAGAGCATGTCAGTGATCTGATACGTCCAAAACGTATCTACTTTCTCGAACACTTTGCAATTATCTTTCCTCTAAACTTGTGTGATTTGGATACAACTAACACGGACTGACGCTGTTTTCAGTAGAATTACCTTGGTGTCTTGTTTTTGTGCAGAAAATGAACTATTAGGAAAAATCCCGAAAAATATGCCAAAAACTATTTCTCACCAGAAGATCCACACGGGCGAAGGGAGGCAGAGGAGGCACTGGGGGCGGACCCACCCTGGCAGCCCACCTAACCCCGTGCCTGGGGAGGTTTGGCCGCCCCAGGCAGCTACTCGGCCTCCCTCCGCGCCTATAAGTTGCCTTCTGACCTAAAAACTCAGGAGGGTCGATAGTTTTCCAGAAAGAGTTCCGCTCCGCCGCCACCATAAACCAAGATTCGGATCCAGAAACTCCGTTCTGGCACCCTGCCGGGACGGGGAATTTAGAGAGGATCATCGCCATCATCATCACCAACACATCTCCATCAACCACCGATGTTTCCCTCATACATGAGTGAGTAATCCCCCGCTGTAGGCTTGGGGATGGTAGGGATTGGATGAGTTCTATCATGTAATCAAATAAGATCTGTTAAGGCATAGTGTCTAGTATCTCTATTAGTGCTATTTGACTTTGTTGCAACTTGTTGTGCTTAATGATTGTCACTAGGGCCCGAGTGCCATGATCTTGGATATGAACTTATTATTGAATCATTATGATAGTATTGTTTATGATCTTATCTGCAAGTTGTGTACACATATCATTGTCCGGATCCAAAGGCCCCAAAGTGACAATAATTGGGACAACCGGAGGGGATGACTGTGGTGTGAGGATCACATGTGTTCACATAGTGTTAATGCTTTGCTCCGGTGCTCTATTAAAAGGAGCACCTTAATTGCCAATAGTTCCCTAGAGGCCCCGCTGCCACGGGCTGGCTGGAGAGAAGATGTTGTGCAAGTTCTCATTACGAGCACGTATGACTATATTTGGAGCACATGCCTAGGATTGTTTAGTACTTGGATGCTTGTTATTATTTATCTGCAATGCCCTGGTTCTTGAAGTTACATGTTTAGACTCGTCCATACAACGCTCGTCCATCCATCCCTATGCCTACCGCACTCGAATCCCACTGCTACCTTTACTGTTACTATTGCTATTGTTCACTGTTGCTGTTACTGTTGCTGTTGCTTTGTTGTTGCTACTACCAAACTGTTGCTATTGATAAACTTCTATGAGCAAGAACTATTTCCAGGTGCAGCTGAACTGATAGCTCACTTGTTAAGGCTTGCAAGTATTCTTTGGCTCCCCTTGTGTCGAATCAATAAATTGGGTAATACTACCCGCGAAGTCTGTTGCGATCCCCTACACTTGTGGGTCATCAAGACTATTTTCTGGCGTCGTTGTCGGGGAGCATAGCTTTATTTGTAAGTTCACTTGGATATATTATTGTTCACTGCTACTCCTTTCATCATGGGGAAGTCTCGTGATGGAAAGTTTCCTATTTTACCATCCACTACAAGAAGAGGTACATTTCTAAACACCTCTATTGATCTTGATTCACCGTCTGTTATAAGTAAGCTTGTCACACCACCACCACATGCTCATGCTACACACACTGCTACTACTGCTGAATCTGTAACTGCTTTTGATACTCAAGATGTTACTTCTACTGTGTTTGATGCGAGTGGTTCATTAGGTCCTTTTCTAGATGCTACTATGGCTAGTCTAGGAAATACCGAAACTCCTAGTGAATACAATATTATACCCGTTAGCTCACCTGAGTCTAGTGAGAGTTATGATATTAATGATGATTACATAGAGCTCACTGATGAATTTGTTGAAGAGTGCCGAAATACACATGGTGCTAGTGATATTAAGAGTCTCCTTGCTAGACATACTATTATACCTAAGAAGTCCTATGATCCTAAGTTTGCCACCTCTCCCATAGATATTAAAGATAAAGATTATGATTTCTCTCTTGATTTATCTTATTTAGATATTATTGAGAAAGAACTTTTTTTGTGGTACTGAAAACGAGAGTGTTGTGGCTCATATGAATGAGCTTTCTACTATGAGTGCTTTGTTCTCTGATGATTTTAAGATGCGCAAGTGCTTTGTTGCTAAGATCTTCCCTTTTTCACTAAAAGGAGAAGCTAGGGCTTGGTTTAATAGTTTACCTCCTGGTTCCATTGATAGCACTGATTTCTTGATTGCTTCTTTCTTCCATAAATATTTTCTTCCCAGTGCTAGACATGCTGCTTTGCAAAGACATTTTGATTTTAAACAGGAAGAAGAAGAGAAATTGCCTGAGTCATGGAAAAAATTTTGTTCCTTGATTCATGCATATCCTGGATGTCCATTACCTAAGAATGAGTTGCTTGATATTTATTATAATGGACTAACTGATAATTCTAGGACCTATCTAGATAGCTTTGCTGATTGTGTTTTCAGGAAAAGGACTCCTACAGATGCTGAAGAATTAATGAACAAGATAAGCAAGAATTATGATGATTGGACTTCAACTGAGCTGAATACACCTGAGCCTATTACTCCTGAACCAGTTTTTCCTGAACCAATTCCAACACCAACAACAAAGAAGAGGGGAGTTATCGCATTAAACAATTAAGTGATGAAGGAAGCTAAGAAGTGTCTAAAGGAGAAAGGTATTAGAGCTGAAGATGTGAAGAATCTACCTCCTATAGAAGAATTATGTAAGCCAATTCCCCACTCATCTACTATTGAGGTACACTCTCTCCAACACTTTGATGAAGGTGATATTCCTTATGGTAAGCCTCCTGATCAATACTTAGAGGAACTTGACATTTTTATTGTTAAACAAGGTCATTTTAATAATCAGATTCAGAATCATTTATTGGAAAACTCTAGGGCTATCAAAGAGTTGAAAGATATTGTGGAAAGAACTTCTAATGATATTAAAATGCTTTGTAAATACTTTCAAATGGTTTAAACTCAACTTGATCAACTTGCTAAAGTACAAAAGGATATGCTAGTTAATGCCTCAAGAGATAAACATGCTTATGGAATTAAAACTAGGAGTGGTATAACTACTCAAGATCCTTTATATCCTGAAGGACACCCTAAAAGAATAGAACAAGATTCCCAACAAGTAGAAGATAGTGGTAGTCCTCGTAAGAGGAAGAAAAAGAAACATAAGAAAGTTGAGGAACCACTTGAACCTGCTGTAGATCCTAATAGTATATATGTCTCCGATGCTGAAACTGAGAGTGGTAATATTGATGAGTCTCCTAATAAGGAGGAAGTTGAGGAAGAACATGAGAAGCACACTAAGAACACTAGGTACACAAAGGAAGATTTTATTGCTAATAAACATGGTAAAGAGAGAGAACCTTGGGTGCAAAAACCTATGCCTTTTCCAGGTAAGAAACACAAGTCAAAGGAGGAAGAACACTACAACAAGTTTTGTGAGTGGATAAAACCTTTATTCTTGCAAATTCCTTTGACTGATGCTATTAAATTGCCTCCTTATTCAAAGTATATGAAGGATATTGTCTCTAATAAAAGGAAGATTCCTAATGAGGAGATTTCTGCTTTGCTTGCTAATTACTCCTTCAATGGTAAGGTTCCAAAGAAACTTGGTGATCCAGGTATACCAAATATTCCTTGCTCCATTAAGAATAATTATGTTAGAACTGCTTTATGTGATTTGGGAGCTGGAGTTAGTGTTATGCCTTTTTATCTCTATAAGAGACTCCAGCTAGAGAAGTTGATACCAACTGATATATCTTTGCAAACGGCTAATAAGTTAACTAATGTTCCTGTTGGTATATGTGAGGATGTTCCTGTTCAAGTTGCTCATAATTGCATGGTCTTAACTGATTTGTTGTGCTTGAAATGCCTGAAGATGATAATATGTCTATTATTCTTGGGAGACCTTTTCTTAATAATGCAGGTGCTGTCATCAATTGCAATCAAGGAAAAGTAACATTCAATATTAATGACAAAGAGCACACTGTCTATTTTCCCAAGAAGGTTGTTAAGAGCTATTGCCTGAATTCTATTGAAAATATTGAAGGCATCAAGGTTGGAGAAATATATTGTCCCATTCCACAAGAAAATATTGAAACTATTATGATTGGGACCATTGCTATCAAGTATGAGGTAACATAATCACCTTGTGGAATACAAAGTTCTGTCTCATTTAAGATTGTTTTGGTAACAAGACTTGATCAACCTTGTTAACAAAATGATTTTTATGAACAAAATAATGTTTCCACTGTGGTTATACTTGCTTTATTTTTCCCTTCTCCTTCCTAGTCTTTGCTTTAGCTTTAGTTTTGCTAGCTATTTGCTTGTTTGAGTTTCTTAGAGCTCCTGTAGTTTGGATTTTGGTTTGGTTTTGCTCCTTCTGAAAAAACTGTTTCTGCGAGAAAATCAATTTTCATACCCTTAAAATTGGCCAAAAATAAAGTTTCTTGAAAAATCCTAGAAAATTCAAAATAAATTTTTCCTAGAAAAAAGTGGCAGAGTGGCACCTGAGATGACCCAGGGGGCCACCCCTAGGCCCCACACCCATGGTAGGCGCGGCCTACCTAGTGGTGGCGCCTAGGGGGGTCTGCCCCACCTAGGGCCCTCCAGGCTGCCTCCTCAAAGACACCTTCTTGCTCTCTCTCGAAAAACACCGGAAAACTTGCTCAAGCTCGAGTTCTTGCTGTTATTTCTTGCGATTTTCGATCTCCTTGCTCAGCCCATCGAGCGCTGATTTTTGGAGGAATTGTTCCTTGGTATGTGCCTCCTCCACTTGTCCAATTAGATTTGTGATTGGTAGATTGTATCTTGAGTATTTTGCTGCTATAGGTGTCAGGTGTTTGAGCTTGCATGCTTGTTCTATTCTTAGAAACTTTGTTTTGATGCATGTGTAGTCCTCTAGCAAGTTCCTATAGTAGTTGCTCATCATTTATCAACTTAGAAATCATTTGGTTTGATGGTTGTCTAAAATTTCAGCAAAGGGAAGTCATGGACCACCACACCTCATATTTGAGAGTGATGCACCTAGAAGGGTAAGGATCCCAAGGTCATCTACAAGCTCCAGACCCTCATACAATGAGGATATCATCGCTCCGCGGTTTGGTGACGAGGGGGGTGAAGGGGATGCGCACCCCTCCATCTTTCCTTGCCAAACTTTCTTGCGAGCTGCTGGGATTCTTAATGATTTCATGGCTTTGATTGAGAGGGATGGACTAACAAGTTTCATGCAGTATGAGAGTGCACAATATGATTCACTTACTAAAACATTTATGGAGAGTTTCTCCTTCACCAATAGTTTGTTCAATCCTTCTGTGTCTTTCAGACTGTATGACAGGGCTCATTCTATGCCTTTGAAGAAATTTTGCAAGGCCCTGGGACTTGGCACAAAGGGGTCATCAAAGAAGATTACATCTCTTCCCGTTGATTTGTTGGAACTATACCAAGGAATAACCAATGATGATGACCGTAGAGCTCAACGAGGGAAGATAAAGAACATTCAACTTCCAGCCATCAGGTACTTTACCTACTATCTTACCACCAGTGCTCTTGGTAGGGATAACACTAGTAATATACCCAACTATCAATTGGCCTTCTTAGCCACTGTGCTCTACAGGGAGGATAAGTATAATCTTGGTTCCCTCATTGCTCGTCGTTTAGCCGCTAGGGGACCCATTTATGGGGGAATTATTGCTATTTGTATTGCTGCTGCCTTGGACATTGCTGTTGATCCCCATGATACAGTTTTGGATCCTCAGAGACTTGATGTTGCTACCATGAAGGTGCACCACTTTGTCACCTGTAGCTCTACTCTTGAGAACTTGATTTATAGAATGTTGTTTACTGACGGGGAAGAGAGAGAGATCCCTCTACCCCAAACCACTTTGTTCAGTATTTCTCAGGGACCTTGGTCACGCACGAAGGCGGAGATGGATGACAAGCCGCGCTTTCTCAACTTCCACGGGCACTATCAAGGGGAGCGCCCGCATATGACCCCACTGTGCACTACACAGGGGAGGCCTCGAGCTCGTACCAGGACGAGGGAGTTTCCTCGACATACTACGGAGGTGCATCTACTTGGGCACCATGGGATTGAGCCCCACTTAGGCCAAAAGCCTAAGCTTGGGGGGAGGTACACCGACGTCACACTCATCTATATATCATGTTCGGTCGGTTCTTTGTATATCCATTGTTTCGCTTTTTTTGGTTCTTGTTGCTTCTTTCTCAAAAACACAAAAATACCAAAAATATTTTCGTTGTTTCTCTTGGTTTGTTTCTTTGTTCTTTTCTTTGGTTTGCCTTAAAAGAAAAATCCAAAAAGATTTTGCTTTGTTTGGTTTGTTTTGCTTTGTTTGCTTCTTGTTTGGTTTGTTTCTCTTTGTTTGCTTGTTTCTAAAAAAAATCTAAAACACCAAAAATATTTGTTGTTCTTCTTTGGTTTCGTGAGTTCTTTGCAGGGTCCAGCTGTCCTCAGTGGATTTTGATTTCATGTTAATTATTCAAGTCACACAAGTGAAGAGCAATACTGAAGATTAAGACAACTCGAGGAGTGGTAAGAGGCTGGTAACGAACTCTATTTGTTTTCATTTTTATACATATACTCATCATTGTGAGCATGCTTAGCCTGTTTGTGTAAGGTGTATGTCATTATGGATGCTTAGTAGTTCTTTCTTGTCTTTGATTAGCTCCCGCTTGCTAATAATTTGTAGCATGTCGTATGAATGTTTGCTTGCATTGTTTTATTTGTACTTTGGTACGACATTGTGGTATCCTCCTCTGACTGTTCAAGTGAATCGACTTGGCACATGCTCACGCATGCATATGACTAATCAATAGTTAATGAGCCTCCATAATTTATTTTGCCTCAGAGTTCTTGTATCACTTTCATGCCATAATTAGTCCTGTTTTGTTGCAAGCATGATTATGATAGTTATTGCTCTCTCGTTTGTCGCTCCCTCTCTATTGCTAGCTTTCACTTGCACTGAGTATGTGCTCTACCTGTGCTTCCAACTCCCGAAAACCAATATTGCCAGCTGTGTCCACCATACCTACCTATTAGCATCATTTGCTATTTCAGTGCATATTCTATATGCCGTATTTTCTTCCGAAATAAAATGTTTGTCTGTGTTGAGAAAGTTAGTTAGTAAAGCTCTCATAAACTTGATGGCACACTTTATTCTGTGCACTTAATAATCCTAAACCATTGTGACTAGTCCATGAAAGTTATATGCTTGCAAATTATATCTTTGAGTCAGTGAACCGTCTTTGTCACGAGGCTTTCAACACCTTTTAGATACATTTATATCTATTTGATGCCTTGCTCTTTTGTTTGCGGATGTCAACGATGCAAAATGAGAGGGGGACTTGTGAGTCCATGGAGTTTGTATTCTGTGTTAGAGAAACGCCTGGACCGCTAGCCTAAGCCATGCCTAATCATGGTGGAAACTTGCAGTATCACCATAGTGGGTCATCTATGAAGCATCCTCAATAAAAAACTATGCATATAGTAAATAAAAATATTGTTGAGATGCTCATTGTCTACTTGCCTTATCATTTTGGTTATGGGAAAGCTCCTGTACCATATGCAAGGGGTACCCCGTTGGCGGTTCTCGATGATATGCAAATACTTACAATGACAAGAACTTGCCTGGACCCAAAGTTGAGTAGTATGCGGAGTGGCCCTCGCACTCAAGGGACTTGGGATTTTCAGTATATGGTTTGTCAAGCATATAATTCAGAGTGGACCTCACTTTCACCTTAACCACATGAAGATGCCTATGATAGGGGAAATGAGATCTCAAAGCTAATGAGTACCTTCCTTTCAGCGTTTGGAAGCCTTTCAAACTTTCAAAAACCGTTTTCAAAACCTTGTTGAGTCACCACCTATTCTATGAGCACCTTCATGAGAGCATATTTGTCATTCTTGTGTTTGTCTCAAAACTTGGTTAATTATGTCATGACTTTGATGCTTGTATCTCTGATATCTTTATCTCTAGTCTTCATGTGAACTTCAGAGGTGCCTTGACATTTATATTGTGCTCTTCAAACAAAGGCAAGCGAGATACCACTCTATCATACCTTATTATGAGCATTGCAATGTTGCTTATGTTTATGTTTCATGCTACTTATCATTCTTGAGTTGGTTTCTCTTCATAGTTTGCAATGATTGTTGAGTAGACTTAGTTGCATACTTCTTATTATGAATTGTCTAAGCATCTACTCTTGTGCTGAGAATATTTACATCATATGAAGCAAAGTGTTCGTGAAAGTTCTTTTATCGCACTCAGTTTTCAACCGAATTGCTTGAGAACAAGCAATAAGCTAAGCTTGGGGGGAGTTGATACATCCAAAACGTATCTACTTTCTCGAACACTTTTCTATTATTTTTCCTCTAAACTTGTGTGATTTGGATACAACTAACACGGACTGATGCTGTTTTCAGCAGAATTACCTTGGTGTCTTGTTTTTGTGCAGAAAATGAACTCTTAGGAAAAATCCCGGAAAATATGCCAAAAACTATTTCTCACCAGAAGATCCATGGAGCCAGAAGGGGAGACAGAGAGGAGGCCTGGGGGGCCTAGACCCACCCCAGGTGCGGGCCCACCTGACCCCGCGCCTAGGGGAGGTTTGGCCCCCCCAGGCAGCTACTCGGCCTCCCTCCGCGCCTATAAGTTTCCTTCTAACCTAAAAACTCAGGGGGGTTCAATAGTTTTCCAGAAAGAGTTCCGCTCCGCCGCCGCCACCAGAAACCAAGATTGGGATCTAGAAACTCCGTTCTGGCACCCTGCCGGAACGGGGAATTTGGAGAGGATCATCGCCATCGTCATCACCAACGCATCTCCATCAACCACCGATGTTTCCCTCATCCATGAGTGAGTAATCCCCCGCTGTAGGCTTGGGGATGGTAGGGATTGGATGAGTTCTATCATGTAATCGAATAATATTTGTTAAGGCATAATTTCTAGTATCTCTATTAGTGATATTTGACTTTGTTGCAACTTGTTGTGCTTAATGCTTGTCACTAGGGCCCGAGTGCCATGATCTCAGATCTAAACTTATTATTGAATCATTATGATAGTATTGTTTATGATCTTATCTGCAAGTTGTGTACACATATCATTGTCCGATCCAAAGGCCCCAAAGTGAAAATAATTGGGACAACCGGAGGGGATGGCTGTGGTGTGAGGATCACATGTGTTCACGGAGTGTTAATGCTTTGCTTTGGTGCTCTATTAAAAGGAGCACATTAATTGCTAGTAGTTACCTAGAGGCCCCGCTACCACGGGCTGGCTGGACAGAAGATGTTGTGCAAGTTCTTATTACGAGCACGTATGAATATATTTGGAGCACATGCCTAGGACTGTTTAGTACTTGGATGCTTGTTATTATTTATCTGCAATGCCCTGGTTCTGGAAGTTACAAGTTTAGACTCGTCCATGCAACGCCCGTCCATCCATCCCTATGCCTACCGCACTCGAATCCCACTTCTACCGTTACTGTTACTATTGCTACTGTTCACTGTTGTTATTACTGCTGGTGTTGCTTTGCTGTTGCTACTACCAAACTGTTGCTACTGATAAACTTTTGTGAGCAAGAACTATTTCTAGGTGCAGCTGAACTGACAACTCCGTTGTTAAGGCTTGCAAGTATTCTTTGGCTCCCCTTGTGTCGAATCAATAAATTGGGTAATACTACCCGCGAAGACTGTTGTGATCCCCTACACTTGTGGGTCATCATGATCATCTTCCGGATTTGAAACAAATCGACTTAGTTTGCTTACAGAAAAAGCGATGTTAGGCCCTATGGTGCTAGCTAAATACATAAATGAGTAAATAATTTGAGAGTATCTCAGTTGATCTCTAGCATTTCATTGATTCTTTCGAAGTAACACACTAGGATCATACAGTGTCGGAGAAGACTTGTAGTCACTATACCCGAAACGACTCAAGACCTTTTCACATAGTGAGACTGAAGCAATGTAATCCCACAATCATCATCTCTCAATAGCTTGATGTTCTGGATAACATTAGCTACTCCTAGATCCTTAATCTCAAAAGAATGAGATAATAAATCTGTGACCTCCTTATCACATTAAGGTTGGTTTCGAAAATAAGTATGTCATCAACATACAAACAAATGATGACTCCCTTGCCCCACCATTTTGAAGGTACACACTTGTCAGTTTCATTTACAACGAAACTTCTAGCAGTTAAAGTTATTTCAAACTTCTCATGCCACTGCTAAGGAGCTTGTTTTAGACCATATAGAGACTTCAACAACTTGCACACCTTTCCTTCTTGACTATAAAAATGCCATGTAATCCAGTCTCCCATATCTGGTTTCAAAGGAATGGACAATATCTTTTTGGCGTCATCTGGGTCAAAAATGAAGGGAACCAAGTCCTTATCCCATGCCGCATTTTCTTAACCTATCAAATCACAAAATCTCATGGGTTCATCCATCCCATTTGGTGCGCGAGGATGACGTGTTGTTCCACCTAGAAGCCACAGATCAGCGAAGACATCAACAGATTCCCATGAGCTGATCGACCAAATTATGCCTGGTTTCAGTAGTTCAAGCCCCCTCAAAATACTCCACCACGTATATGACATAGAAGGCTTGGGTGTAGCCTCTAGGATTGAAGTGTCAGGAAAATACATTGCCTTAAGAACCATACAACACAGAGAGTTCGGGTGCTACAACAGGCGCCACATCTGTCTTGCCAATATAGCCAAATTAAATATATGTAGATCTCTATGCCTAGTCATTCTTCTTCTTTTGATCGTTTCATGTTCTCCCAACTAATCCAATGGAACTTTTTTATCATCTTGGATATTCCATCAATATCGGTAAATCATTGCACTAATTTCTTCATAAAGGGTTTTTGTAAGGTCAAAACAGGACATGGCATACGTTAGGATAGCCCGTGCCACCGCTTTTATCATAATTTCCTTGCCCATTTTTGAAACTAACCTTTCCATCCACCCTTGTATCCCTTGCTAGATATTCTCCTTGAGATAATAAAACTCCTTTGCCTTCAATGCCCCTAGATGAATCTGTAGTCCGAGGTACCTTTTGTTCCAGGACTCCCTAGGTATACCGAGGATCTATTTGGGAGAAACCGGTTGGTGCCCAAACGCCTATCCTATGATGGAATAACAAAATGTGTGTTTTATGCAAGTTCCTTCATGGCTAGGCCAGACACACATCTGGGATCCTAAAAAACAAAAAAATACGCCTAACATATATAATTGATGACTTAGAGGCTTCTGCGGAGGTCAGGCCGTTAACCGGTAGTTAGCTGGACAAGGAATTGAGCTTAAAAGCCAATCGAATGCAGAGATAACCTGACTCTGCGTGAAGAGGAACTCAAATGGTACCAACGCTCTAAAGAAAAATTCATTCATGGAAGTCCATGATGTTGCCAATGGCAAGCATAAGAAGGAACTTATTCACTCTCTGATCCAGGATGAAGGTATGTTTGAGAGACAGAAGCAACTGAAGTCATATATTAAAGCTTATTATAAATCTTTGTTTGGGGCTCCAACGGTAAATTTATTCTCTCTGGATGAGTCCCAAACGGCCAATTTCCCCTAGGTTTCTGCTGAAGAAAACAGTTTTCTAACTGCCTCATATACCGAGGAAGAGGTTAACAAAGCTATTTTTCAAACGGAACATAACAAAGCGCCAAGGCCTGATGGTTTTCCAGCGGAATTTTACCAAAAATTCTAGGACGTTATTAAGGAGGACCTGATGAATTTGTTTGGGTTTTTACAAGTCGGTCAGTTGGATCTCTTTAGACTAAACTTTGGCAACATAATTTTACTGCCTAAGATTAACAATGCAGAACGTATACAACAGTATCGCCCAATATGCTTGCTTAACGCTAGCTTTAAGATTTTTACTAAAGTTGTCACGATTAGACTAAACTTAGTTGCCGACCATGTTAGCCCGTCTCAAACTATGTTCATGCAAGAAAGAAATATCCTAGATGGTGTTGTAATTCTGCATGAAACAATTCATGAACTAAACTCAAAAAAATTAAATGGTGTACTATTCAAGATTCACTTTGAGATGGTATACGACAAAGTTAATTGGTCTTTCCTCCAGCAAACACTCCGCATGAAAGGTTTTTCTAAGAAATGGCACGCTCTCATTTAGTCCTTTATGTCTGGGGGCAGTGCTGCCATTAAAGTAAATTAAGATACTGACAAATACTTCCAAACCAGGAAAGGACTGAGACAAGGGGATCCATGATCGTCTTTACTATTTAATATAGTGGCTGATATGTTGGCCATCCTTATTGAGAGAGCAAAGGTTGATGGTTAAATTGAAGGATTAGTTCCATATCTTATTAATGGTGGACTCTCTATTTTTCAATACGCCGATGACACAATCCTTTTTATGGAACATGATATTGAGAAGGCTAAGAATCTGAAATTAATTTTATCAGCATTCGAGCAGCTATCTGGACTTAAAATTAACTTCCATAAGAGTGATGTGTATTGTTTTGGCGAGGCCCAAAAGTAGGCCCACCCATATGCTGAACTTTTCGGCTATGGTCAGGGGCAATTTCCAATCAACTATTTGGGAATACCGATTCATTATCGGCGTCTTACAATTGCTGAATAGAAACTTGTTGAGGAAATGCTACAAAAACGTCTTAATAGTTGGAAAGGAAAATTGTTATCGTTTGGTGGAAGACTAGTACTCATAAATTCAGTACTTACTAACATGGTACTGTATATGATCTTGTTTTTCCAATTACCTAAAGGTGTCTTGAACAAAGTGGGTTATTTTTGTTGAAGATTCTTTTGGCAAGGGGATAGAGAGAAAAAGAAGTACCGATTGGCCAGATGGAATGTGGTTTGCCACCCGAAGGAGTATGGTGGACTGGGCATACACGATTTGCAAGTTAAAAACACCACGCTTCTGGGAAAATGGCTTTTTAAACTAGTTACAGAAGATGGTGTTTGGAAAACCATGTTATGGAGGAAATATGTAGGGTCCAAAGTTGTGTCTCAAGTGGTTTGGAAACCCGGTGATTCACACTTTTGGGCGGTCCTTATGACCATCAAAAAATATTTCTTTCGTTTTGGTGCTTTCGAGATTAAGGATGGATCACAGATTAGGTTTTGGGAAGATAAGTGGCTTGGACAAACTACTCTTCGCGAACAATATCCAGCTCTGTATTCAATTGTTAGACACAAAGGGGATACAATTTCCTCAGTGATGGAAGACAACCCTCCTAATGTGTCGAAGAAATCTCATTGGTCCTCGACTGGTATCTTGGAACAATCTACTATTACGATTATCCACGATACAATTGTCGGACGGTGTTGACGTGTTCAAATGGAATTTAGTAGAATGTGGTAAATTTTCTGTTGGCTCACTATATAGAGCTTTGATCCAACCTGATATCCCGTCGATGATAATAGTAAAATTTAGAAAATGAAAATACCCCTTAAGACGAAGATATTTGCATGATATCTACGTAAAGGTGTAATTCTAACAAAATATAATCTTACAAAGAGGAATTGGCATGGAAGTACACAATGTGTTTTTTGTCATCACGATGAGACAATTCGTCATTTATTCTTCCATTGCAAATTTGCTCGCTCTATATGATCATTCATCCAAATAGCTTCTGGTTTATCTCCTCCATATTAGTAACCAATGTTTTTGGTAATTGGTTGCATGGAATTGTTGATAAGTACAGAACTATGTTTAGGGTGGGAGCGCTTGCCATTATATGGTCGCTATGGCTTTTTAGAAATGACAAGATTTTTAATAATATTGTGTCTTATCCTCTACAGGTTATTTATCGAGTCACGGCTATCCTCCGATCATGGACTATTCTCCAACGCATGGAGTTTCACGACTTATTTGTGGAGGGATGTACGCGATTGGAGGAGACGGCGAGGGATATTTTCTCCCGACATGGATGACCGCGTGATTTGAGGATTGATCTACCTTAGATTGAAGACAATTATTTCGGTAGTGCCTTTTTGTAATTCGTGTCTACTTTTTCCCCTAGTTTTGTCGTTCGTGTGGCTGTGTGCATCTTAGTTATGTAGAGGCCGGGTGTAAGCATTAAACATTTTATGTTAATAAATGCGCCCATTTCTAGAAAAAAAATTACCTTGCTTTGTCGCATGATGAGTACCTTTACTGAACATTGCTGCCGACTTCTCTTTATTTGTCATCTGCCCCGATTGCCCCTTATAAACTGCTAGGATGTGCTGTAACATTTGTGCATTAGCCACATTTGCCTTCATAACTATGAAGGAATAGTCAGTAAAAAATAAAAATAAATGGTTAATTTTTGGTGCTAGAGGGCATAATTGAATCCACTGAATATTATCCTCTTCTTCTGCATTTCTCAACAACATTGACAGGCATTCAACACAAAGAATAAATAAATAATGTCGCAAAGGATCCCCTTGGCGCAGTCCTTTATCTGTGTAAAACCCTCTTACAACTTCCTATTCACCTTCACTCGTTATGAAACAGATTTGATACAATTTATCACCAGCTGTATCTAAGCCACACCACAACCCATTTCCTTCATAATTTTATCAAGAAAGAGCCATTCAATCCAATCACATGCTTTATTCATATCCAACTTGACGGCCACGTAACCATCACATCCCCCTTTCTTCCTATGCATCATATGCATGATCTTGTAGGCAAGGAGCACATTGTCCGTTATCATCAGTCCCAGGACAAAGACCGACTACATGGGTGAAATTATGAATGGCAATATCACCTTCAGCTGATTGACCAACACCTTTGAAATGAGCTTATAAAGAACATTAGACAAGCTAATAGGGTGAACTCTATTACTCATTGTGGATAACACCTTCGGAATTAAAATAAAACAATACATTGTACAACTCTGGGCGTTCATCTTTCGCACACGCTTTCTAAACACACATTTTTTACAAATGTACTGTTTCACATTTATCACTTTTTTTGGCGAAAATCCCACCGATCTCTTAAAAATCATCAATAGTAGTACAAAGAGAATTAAAAATAATAAAAATACAAATAGGTCCATGAGCCACCTAGCGACAACTACAAACACTAATGCGATCCGAAGGCGTGCCACCGTCTTCGCCCCTCCATTACTGGAGCCAGGCAAAGCTTGTCGTAGTAGAGTTTTTTAGTAGACAGACATAAAGTCATCGTGCTAAGACTCCAAAAAATAACACACCAGAGCAACAACTATCGTCAATGATGACAATCGTAGATTGGAAGGGACTGACCTGAAAACACACCAATGAACATGAAAATCGACCGGATCCCTGAAGATCCACAAGACAACCGACTCCACGCGTCCTCTGTCAGTGCTAGACGCACCACCGGAGTGAGGATATGACGGAGAGCTCTTTATTTTGACTCTAGAATGTAGCTGTCGCTTCAACATGCCGAAGAAGACATGAAAAGCAGTATAAGAAAAGTAAACGAAAAACCCTCCCGTCGGCGAGAGGCCGTGGTCCGCCACACCTCCGAGTAGGGATGGCACCCGCCGGGTTCGGGTCCAGGTCAAGGACCCCCATACCCGTCCTCGCCCCATTTTCCTCGCCCCGCGATCCGCCCTTATTTCAGACCCACGACCCGGCCAGGTAGGGAAGGAGCCGTTCCCTACTTCGTTCTCCATGATCTCGACGACGACACACTAGGGAAGGACAAGATGCAGAGAAGAGGACGGGATCTAGGGGCTGGGCCAACTCTCCAAGCGGCGGCGGTGTCCTGTCGATGGGCGACGCAACAATGGAGCGTGGCTGGAAGCGCAGCAAGGAAGGCGGCAACACAACACGAGAGGTAGGAGAGGAGAACGAGGGGCAATGGGGATAGGAGCGAGGTGTCGTGACTGTCCCATGCGTTCTGATGGGATCTGGAGAGTGGAGATGGGAATGTGGGAGGTGGGATCGTGTGGGTTCTGGTGGTCGGCTTGTGGGGTGGGGCTATTAGGATTTGCTCAACACAATGATATGTTGGCCACTCCTCGTGCCATAGCCAGTATGTTGGTCTGCGTGTACGGGTTTGGCACCCCATACCCTCCCCCGCTAGACCCGATGGGTCTAGGTTTTTACCGATAAGTAGCTCCGTGAGTTTTTTCTTACCAAACCCTCCCCGTTTATGACGGGTACTCGTTGGGTTACCAGGTATCAGGTGCCCATTGTCATCCCTGCTACCTTCGAGACCCCAAGATCACCAGTAGCGTCACCGACAAGAGAGAAAATTGCAGGTAACACCATGCTTTGTGGCATCTGTTGCATAGAACACATAAACAATTTTTTTGTTGCAGCTAGCACAACTTTGTAGCTAAATCGTTGCAGCTGGCCCAAATAATTCAATTAACACGTTAATAGTTCCAGGCCCACCTAGTCCCACCACATCAAGGCCCGTATAAGGGAAGAATCAAGCAAATAATAAACCAACTCGTACGAGCTCAACCAGACAGAGCGCTGCGTTGTGCGTGCGACCTGGCGATAGGGACGGCAGAGGAGGCAGCGCCGGCGTCGAGCGAGATTAGTGCGGACGACCTCCAACCCCCGTACAGTGGGTATGTCTTCCTCCTCCTCTCTCAAGTAGACGAGTCGCTGACGATGCGGCCCGGCGACCGCGGCGGCACGGCGGTGGCGGTTCAGGCGGATTTCGTCGACCTCATCAATCCTTCGAGCAGGTATATTTCCCATCGACTTGCGCCCTCTTTCCCCTATTTCCCATACTGCAGTTTTCTCGGTTTTGGAGTGGGAGCGAAGAACCCTAGGTTTGCTTTCCTATGAAAATTAGGCTTCAGATTGACGTACGATTGTAATCTTCTTCTTAGATTCAGTGTGTGAAGTTGTCAGATGCAGTAATCTTTATTTGATTGGAAATTTTGATAACATAAATTGGATAAATTAAAGAGATTGTTTTTCTGTAACTCTACCGATTTTATTTGTCTCAATTATTCCTTTGGTTCACGGTAGTTCTGAGTAGTGACAATGAGTTTGCGTTTGTGTAGGTTGGAGTTAGCTGACATTTGGGACACACATCACGGTGTCAATCAAACCATAAATCATGGTCTAGATAGCCAGATGGAGATCGACTCAAATGGTTACATGGAGGTGTTGCTCAGATTACTTGCCATTTTCAAATGTTATGCTGCCCAATTTTTGTGTGTTATATGTCTAGCATTTTCAGCTGCAAATCTGGGGCTGTGAATGTGTATAGCTGTGAAAACCGTGGGTTTGCAAATTAACTAGAGTAATTTGGGCCAGCTGCAACCGATTTAGGCACAAAGCAGTGCTAGCTGCAACAAAAGAGTTGTTTGTGTGTTCTGTGCGACGAATGCCACTAAACATGGTGTTGTCTACAATTTTCTCCCGACGAGAGGAACGGGTGGGTTTTTAGCCAGCCGCCGCCACGATCGCCAGAGCTCCTCCTCACATTTATCATTTCTATCACTTATGAGCGGGTGCAAAACATGTTATTTTCACCTCCTATCAAATTATTATGTACTACATCGATACTCTAGTTCTCGAAATACACGTGCGTTTAGTAACATAGAATTCGAATGAAGTGCCATCCGTCAATCGGAAGGTGAAACTAGTTGGCTCCCTGCAGAGCAACGGGTAGTTCATTCGAAATATTCAGGCAGATGTACGTGCGAGAGTCTGACAAGAACAGGGCGCTACCATAATATAGCTCCGGCTATGTCCGTTCGTCTCAACTGCGCATTGCACATGCATGAATCGATCGACACGAGACCAACAATGTGACGACCGAAGTACTGTGCAAAGGAATCGCCTTCCGGTGTCGAGACCATGTGTAGCAGAGCAGACTTGTAGCCTGTAGAGTAGTAGTACCTCTGGTCCTTATCTATTTTCTCCGTAGCTTTCTGGGGTTTTTTCGTGGGCACAAAATGACCGACTTGTCATTCTTTTTTACCACTCCGTCTCTCGTTTTCATTTCACCATGAGACAATGGCTTCGTGTTAAGGGACTGTCATCCTACTGTATGCAGAAGAAGACAATTCTGTTCATTACGGAAGAAGGGAGAAGGGGCAAGACATTTTGAGCGGGTGTCAATCTGTTTGAGGCTACGTCTGAAATTAAGATTAATTTTAAGAAGAACGAAGCGCTAATGTGCTAGAAGGTGAATTAAGTTGCCTGACTTTTATGCAAAATGCGGGTAGAGACCGACGTGTGTGTGCCGGCTAATCATATTAGAGCATCTCTAGCAAATCCTTTAAACAGCTCTGAACTGTAAAACTCCGGCGGGTATACGGGTCCGGACATGTTTTTTGGCCCGAACAAGCCCGTATATCATGTCCGACTCATAATTTTTTATAGTGTACCGAAAATTTGTCTCCCGGCCTTTATGCATATGGGTTCGACGCGTCGATATGGTTCTCGAACCCTCACTTTTCCGTACGCGCCTTCGCTGCTCCACCGTGTGCCGCTCACCAAATCGAGGAGCTCCGATGAGCAATTAGTCGTGTCGGTCGATAGATCCGACACCACACCGCCGCTATGAAATGTCGGGGGAGCTCCAGCGGAATGGGGCGGCTAGGTGGGCAGTTCCTCCCCTTCGTCCCACCGCCGCGCAGGACCGGCTGAGACTCAGATGAGGAGCACTGCCGTCGTGTGCGCTCCGACGGCGTGCGGAAGCGCACCTCCCTCACTACATCTACCACGGGGCTCCGGTGCCCCGCAAGCTCCTCTGTCATGAAGTGGAGGAGGCTAAGCGTCGGTCGGGCAAGGGGAGCTTGTCCGGGGCCGTGGCCGCTCGTGCACTTCTGCCACAACCAGAGGAGGAGGAGCTTGCGGGGAACGACCACGCGGTGCACGGCGTCATCATCGGCGAGGAGGACTACGTCGACGATGCCTCCTTTGACCGCATCACCGTGCCACCGAGGAAGCCGACGAGCGCCACCGAGGAAGCTGGCGAGCGCAGGCGGCAGCAGCGGGAACGCGGAGCTCAACGAGCTCTTCCTCGAGCAGGGGCTCGCTAGCAAGAGGGAGCTCCGCCAAAAGCAGCTGGAGTGGGAGCTCAAGCGCGTAGCCTAGGTGGACAAGTTCGTCGACCTCAGCGACGATGAGTGAAGCCCCACCGGCAAGCCCATCGTTGCCGCACCCAGAGGCCGCGGTGAGCCAAATTTTCCATTTAGGGTTAGGGCGGTAACGAATGGCAGAACCCCTAGTATATATTTTGTGCAATTTGTATGTATGATCGCGGGCACGAACAATAAAGTTGATACGTCGTAAACATATCTATAATTTTTGATGCTTCATGTTTGTTTAGTATCAACTTTGTTATGTTTTGTCTACACTTTGAGGTGTTTTTATATGTTTTCTGGTACTATCCTATTAACAAGATGCCACAGTGCCAATTGCCTGTTTCTTCTGTTTTTAGTTCCAGAAAGGCAGAAAATTAGTATTCTCGGAATTGGACGGGACAAAAGCCAAAGTCATATTTTTCCCGGACCAACACGGAACCACGGCAGTAGGGCACCGTGGTGGCGCACCCTCCGGCCAGGCAAGCCCAGTGGCGCCTCAGGTGTGGGCCCCCTGGCCCTCCACCGACCTTGCCTCCTACGCCTATAAGAAGCCCCCGGGGAGAAAACCATAAATCATCCATCATACTTCTACAAAAACCTTCGTACCGCCGTCGCCACCGAAAGGGAGATTCGGGGGACAGAAAGTCTCTGTTTCGGCACCCTGCCGTGACGGGGAAGTGCCCCCGGAGCCATCTCCTTCGATCTCCACCACCATATCCATCACCATTGCTGATTCCCATGATGAGGAGGGAGTAGTTCTTCCTCGAGGCTAAGGGCTCTACCGGTAGCTATGTGTTCATCTCTCTCTCTTTATGCATGATCTTGTTGTGGTCATGAGCTTTGTAATCAAGTAGATCTACCTTGCTACTCAAGTGCTTTAATAGATCTCTGCTCTCCCCATGTGTGTGAAAGTGAAAACGTGCACGCCATGGTGACACTTAGGTTTGAATCTATATAAATACTCTTTGTGCTTTAATAGATCTATGCTTTTCCCCACGTGTGTGAAAATGACAGCGTGCATACCATGTGTGGCACTTTGGCTAGATTGAATATTTGTTGTGAATTATATTTTAGAGTTGGATGTCTCTATGAAATTGTGGTGTTTGTTGGAACCATCTAGCGCTCAAGGTGACAGTGTGAGGTTATCTAGATTGGGGAAGGCGGACTTTGAGGAGTGCTGTTATAGCCCTACCGATGATTAGAGTATCCAACCGGAGAGTAGTTAAGAGTAGTATTATGAAGAGAGGATATTTATATGAGAGAGTGTTCACTAGTGAAAGTAAGATACCTAGGCCTTGTTTCTAAACATTGAAACACCGTTTGTATCTAGATCTATTGCATGTTTGCTTGCTTTAGTCTTTACCTCACCGTCAAGCTATCTTCTGGCACTGTTACCACTTGTATTTCACTATCTCTTCGCCTAACTAGTGCACCTATACACCTAACAAGTGTATTGGTTGTGTTGGGGACACAAGAGACTTCTTTTATCTTGATTGCATGATTGCTTGGGAGGGAATACCTTTGACCACTTCCTTCCTGAGTTCGATAAACCTTGGGTAATCCACTTAAGGGAAATTTGCTGCTGTTCTATAAACCTATGCACTTGGAGGCCCAACAACTGTCTACAAGAGTAAAAGTGCGTAGACATCAAAATTCTATAAAATCTCCCGGGAAATTTTAAATTTCGTTGTTTTATGGTCCATGTTTGTGGTTTCTGTTATGCACCTCGGCCAGTCCAAAAAAATAGCAAAACCACACCCTTATCCGCCTTCTTATGGTTCGGCGGATAAGGGGTCTTAGAGAATCTCCACCGGGCCGACCCATCTCGTCCTTGCGTGTCCGAACACATCCGAGCAGAATGGAAGACAGGTGCACGGTGGCCCATCACGGTGACTCATCCGGAGAAACGCATGCGGACTGACCCATCCATGCACCAAATCTGAGCCTTGGTTTGGTCGACCCGGACATCGCGCTTGTCCTCGCGCATCCTCCTTTACCTTTGACGGTCCCTCCTGCCAGTGGCTGATACTTTCATTTTTCATCATCTTTTTAGGACCTTTATACACTGTTTAGAATCATATTTATCTTGATCCATTATTATTTATGCATATTTAGATGATTTATGTGACTTTCCTATAAAGTCTCTTTCATTGGTATTAATTTCTAGGAGTCAGAAAACCTCCTTTTTCATGTTTTTATTGTTTCAGGACCTTATGGACGTCAATAAATCAAAGGAAAAATAACTGATAAGTTTTTCACTATGAGAACCAACTTGGGACAAAGAATGAGGCGAGCGGAGCCACGAGGTGCGAAAGAGGCCAGGTGGCGCGCCCACCCCCTGGGCGTCGACACAGGATCTTTTGGTCCTCGAGCGTCATCTCGGCTCCTCCTTTTTATAGACACCTCCATATCGCCAGATAACCTACACCATATTATTCCTACAATTTACAGAGGAGGCAACGGAGGCAAAAGTCCTCTCCTACTTCGGGAGAGAGCAGATATTGCCGCATCAGAGCCTCTAGTGAGGGGGAAATCAATGTCATCGTCGTCACCACTCCTCCTAGGCATAGGGGGAGGCCTCTCCATCGACAATCTCCACCAACACCATCATCATCACCATCTCCAAGATCTATCTCGGTCCTTTCATAGTTTGTGATTGATTGAACCCCGAATATTATTTTAAGGGCTACTTGCATATTTGTGATTGGCATCTTTTCTTTATTTGGTGGAGAGATTATATTTTCAGATTGTGTTGTATCCCATATGCTACTGATCCATATCATGTTTGGTGCTTGTGAGTAGATCCCTATGTTCCTGAGGGCATAGGATGAATTGGCTATTATTTCCATATAATATGCAATGAGTATGTGGTTCAATTTTTATCTTTTATATTGTTCTATGATGGTTTTATTCGAACATCGACTACATATTAATTCACCTATATGGGCTCATAAGAGAATAATTTGATGCAATGATAGGGGTTGAAAGGGACATAATTGACAGAAACCGTTTTCCAATACTTTGAGTTGCATTGGAGGGGTTGAAAGGGACGTAATTGCTATGGTGGGACATTTATGTCTTAATGATTCCTAGATGTTTATGTGAATGGCTCTAGGACCAATTATAAGTGGTGTATTTAGTCCGTACTTATAGCTGCACCTAATTAGGTTCCGCCCTAAGAGAATGAAACTTGACAAAATATTCACCATATTGTGTAAAAATCTTTATACTAAGTAAATCCATGATACTCTCAGGAATGCTTTTCACATATAAGTTCAGACACACTTGAGCTTGTCCTCTTGCTGCATAGAGTATTGGTTTTTTTCTCATTGAGAGCATTTACTTATTGCTATTTAATTTCAGCATTTTATATTCTTGCAAACTACAAACCCAAAACAACAAATCTGTTGCATTTACTATTATTTTCTTTATCAAATTTGCTCACAAATATCCTCAGCTCCTCATGGGTTCGACAACTTTTCTTTATTGAAAAATACTACAATTGATCTCCTGCACTTGGGAGTCATCAGTTGCGCAGAAACCATACCACTTCTCCCTCCAAAAAATCTCTCCCGAATTTTCACTGGCAGGAGCGGGAGGGAAGACGATGGATCCCGCCGCTGTTGGGGATATGTTACATGTCTCTAATCCAGATAACCCAGATGGCCCACAGTTGGTAGCGAGGCATATGGCCTACTGGACAGCCCAGTTAGATGGATCCAGAAGGGAGGCCCATGCCGGATGAAGGAAGGCTACAGTGGAGTCATCAACGTACCCAGAGTCTTGGAGTACAAGTGTAAGACTCTGTAACCTGCCCGGCTAGGACTTTCCCTGTAACCCTAGGATCTGGTGTCTATATAAGCCGGACCTAGAGTATCCTTTAGGGCATAACTCAACTCATATCGCACACAACGAACCAATCCCTGTAACTCGGCGCATTGCCATTATAGTGATTTATAGCTGGAGTAGGATTCCGCCACCGTCGTGGGATCTGAACCTAGGTAGTTGTGTCATCTCATACCCGCCAACCTTCCGCCTTAACCCACGTCTCTAAACACACACTGTGAGGATCCCTCCATGGCGTACTCGTTGGCAATACCACGACAGCCTCCATGGACGATGTTGTGCTATCCGGCGTTCCCACTGCCAAGAAGCGCGGCCAGCCAAAGAAGCTCACCAAGGACCTGACGCCGGTGAAGCGGAAAGTTGGGTCAGGGAAGCGCGCTAGTCGGCGGGTAGCGGCGAGAGCTCGAGTCATCGCTGACAGGCTCGATACGGAGAACAGGGATGAGAACAAGAGCTTCCAGGCCAACCAGAATATGGTTGACACCAATGAGCTGGCAGTGAGTGCTGCCAAGCACGCCATCCACATGATCAAGCAGGAGGCGATGACTGTCGCTTTCGGCGACGCCGTCTGTTTTGATGGCGCCGTCGCTCTTCTCGGCACGTCCTCTACCAGCTCCGTCACTTCCACGCCTAGCGGCCGGCCACCAGCTCAGCCCAGGACGCCACGGACACACACAACCTCGCTTGGAGGCCAAGGTAGGAACGCCTCACTCTCTCGGTTCTTCCTTCCCCGCATGGCATCGTCGGAGGCAGGAGAGCCCGCCATCGACCTGAACCACACTGCAACCACCGCGAACGCAACCCTGGAGGCGTCGACGAAGCGGCGGTCCATCTGTACCGCGAACATGCAGATGCCAGTCAACATGTTCGGCAAAATTTTGGCTGAGCCGGGGGCTGCCGTCGACACAGTATGGTCGCCACATTTCTTTACCATTGCTAGTATACTGCTCCCTTCGCTTTATGATGGCCAAATTGGGTGTAGGATTTTGTGTCCAACGACACCGAGGATGCCCTGCATGACATGATCAACGAGGGTGGCGGCGGCTATGCCGATGAAGGAGAGACCTAGAAAGAGACGCAACAAGATACCCATCACGATGCCTACAACATTGCGGACAAGGCATTGTTTGGAAACAATGGCACTTCCATGGGCGAGGGGGCACGGCCACGTCGTTGGCTACTTCACTTGTGGCATCACTTGTCGATGGCAAAAAGTTGAGCCAACGAACCGCGAGCTACACCCCGAGGAGGACAAGCTCCTATGCAAGGCATGGATGGAGATTTCATAAGATCCACTATGCGGCGCCGAGCAAAAGGGCTTTGCCTATTGGAAAAAAGTGGGCATGTTTTTCCATGAGCATAGGAAAATTGGGAAGGACACCTTATTTAGCGATCGAAATGATCTCTCCCTCTCCAAGCGTTGGGGCACCATACATGCCGAGTGTAGCAAGTTCCAAGCCTCCTACGAGATGGTGACGAAAAGGAAAATAAGCGGCATGCAACCGGTTGACATGGTAGAACCTCTTCCTCTCTTTGCCAATGTCTTGCATTTGCGTTGAGCCATTGTTGGCATTCATATGTGTAGGTCCTAAAAGTAATGGAGCACTTCAAGACGGTGAATGATAACAAGGCATTCACGTTGACCCATTGTTGGATGTTGATCAAGGACACTAAAAAAATGGGAGACTAGCTATGCCCTTTGGAGAGAAATGGACAACAAGAAGAAGGGCGAGAGTAACGCTTCCACGGGCGGTGTCGTTGACCTAGACGACGACAATGACGAAGGCTTCGTCAACTCTACAAGCATTGAGACTGCCGGCCGTGCCCGCCGGCCGACCTCGCCTGCGAGGCTGGTTCGTTGGGGGTCTAGGAGACCTTGAAGAAGATCCTGGAGAGGAAGGAATAGGCCATCGCCGAGAGGGAGTAGAGGCAACGGAAATAGAAAGAGGCCGTCGCCAAGACCTTTGTCGAGCTGCAGACGAGGTCTATCGAGGTGGAGGAGGCCAACGCCAAGGCTAGGCTAATGGAGATCGAGGCCAAGGCAAAGACGACCGAGGCTGAAGCCAAGGCCAAGGAGGCTGAGGCCAGGTTTAGGGTGCTAGAGGCAGATGCAAAGGCCAAGGAGGCTGAAGCCAAGATCATGGCCGAGGAGAACGTCATTATGCTCACCAACCTGGATAGCTTCACCGACCCCGATCACAAGGCTTGGATCGCGAAGAGGCAGCAGACCATCAGGGCTCGCGATGCCTAAAGGACAATGGCGACAGCAGATGCAATTTTTTAGATAGAGAAGCTGCCATTTTTTTGGACACTGTGTCCCCTTTTGCATATTTTAGATCCACTGACCACTTGTTGGCGATGCCCAAAGGGTGATGACACACGCCTGTCATGTTGTTTGATACTCAATTTATGTGTTTATGGCTTGTCAATTTGACAGTTTAAACCGATTGGCAATTCCTTACCCAGCGATAACGTCAACGAACGCCCGGGCGAACAGATGGGTCGCATCGCTGGACGGTCGGCCGGATAGACCGGACCACGACCCAAAACAACCATAATCTGACATAAATGGAGAAGAACGAACCGTTTAAAATGAACGGATGAGTCGGCCCGGTAAAGATACACTTAGGCTTTAAAATATATCGGCGGCCTTTGGAGGTGCAGGTGGCATTCCCTTCCAAAATTGCACCGGGTTCCCAGTAAAGGCCTGTTTGGATTTAACGGGTTTTTTATCCCAAGGAATCAAATCCCGACTAGAAATCCACGAAAATAGTTTAAATCACCGGGATTTTATTCCCCACCTCTCTACCAGTGGATTTATTTTTCTGGAAAAAGGCTGGGTTTCTCTCCTACCAAACAAGCTCTAAGTCTATTGGGACCCCCAGTGATGCCTCGGCGGGACTTCTATGTCGTTTATTTACTCTTCTCACCGAAGGATGTGATCCATTTGTGCCTGCAATGTCGTCTGCCAGTTCGGTCCGGCAGCAGTCATCGAAACCTACCCAACTCGCCTGATATGACGGTGGTGGCAGCACCGCAGCGGCAGCAGCAATGTGATCCAAATATTCAACCACATGGACGACGTGCAAGGTCTGACGAGAACATCCGCTACCATCGCGTCGACGTACGTACGATCAGCCCGTGTCCGCTTCAACTGCTCGGCTCAGCAGCCGCTACATCGCACGCACATCACATGAACCGACCAACACTGTGTGGACTGAAGGCCGTGCAAAAGGATTCGCTTCCACCTTCCAGTGTCCAGACCCATGTAGACGCACGTAGCAATAAACTGTAGACTTGTGTGCCTTAGGTGTTTATTTTCCTCCCTTCCTCTCTGGATGCGCAGGAATAGTAACCTTATTTCTCTGGTAAGTATTATAGAGTAGCACCAATATCACCAGCTTGTGATTTTCACCACTTTCATTTTTTTTTTCGATTTTGCACAATGCGAGAGTCTTCCACAAACTCTCAGACCAAGCTGTTGGTCAGATTCAGATCTCAGGACATACGATCGCCTTTCAAAAACTCAAACAAAGTAAAAATGCCGTCGATCTAAAGTGCCAAGATAATCCATTTTGGAAATTCTCAGTAGAGTGATCACCGAGGCCTTTTTTTTTGGACAATCGATACTACATAGTAGCAAATAGTAGATGGTGAATATACACGAGCTGTCTTCAGCAATTATAAAATTAAATCTAGAAAAAATACCAAATCATCGAGGTCATGAAACTCTTTCTCCTTTCATGACACAATCTTAGAGCTTTTTCAAAGGCGGTCTCACAAAAAAGACATAGGTACCAAACCACACATATGTAAATTCCACCGAGGATTCTCCCATAATTTTAATTTAAACTGCAATACGAAGTTTACGTGCACGCGTGCAGCCATTAAAGTAATCAACCAATATCTACAAAAGTACCAACACCATTATTTCAGGAAGAAGAACCGAACATCCTCGTGAACATTGCTGGGAGTCGAGAGTATGAATCACCATTGTCAAGAATCTCGTAGCCGAGAATGATAGTCCACTACAAACCTCGTCGCGACAACCAACAAAAACCATCCAAGATCGATCCGCGATGCAAAATCTGAAAAATCATAATCTTTCAACAAACACCACTGATGCCGAGAAAAAAACTCACTCGTGGAATGAAGGGCCAATGAACGCTTACCATAGACGATGTCATCTTTATCAACCTACATGCCAAAAAGTAGCTTAATTGATCACTGATGCCTACTAGCTACTACTCCCTCCGTTTGGAATTAAAAGGTGTCTAGGTACATCTTATTCACAAACCTAAAACATCTTATATTTCCAAACGGAGGGAGTACTAGGTAAGCTCGTGACTCTATGGCCACCATGGGTTCGCATCTGGCAACAGTAAGTGCTCACTGTTTCGTGGGCAGGTGACGTGTCTGCCCAACAAGGTGCTACCGCCGTCCGGGCCCACCTACCAGGGCCCCTACCACGTTATCGCGCACCCAGCTAGGTAATAAGCCGTTTCGGCATGAAGAGCAACGTCCACCCCTGGCTGGCATGGCATCGACTACGTGCACATCGAAGGGCGGAAGAAAAGCCAAGCCAGTGGTCGCCTGCTTGCTTGGCCACTTGCCATGCGCTCATGCACGTTAAGCAACATCAATGGAGGAGCTCAATTATCATTAGCAATGAGAGGCCATTAATATAAAGAAAGATCATATTAGAGAGACGATCAGTGCACCGTTGATCTCTGTTGGCAGCTAGCGGTTCATATTTTGGTCTTTTGGATAACAAGCAGCTGCACGGTGACATGAATCGGCTGCCTTTTCCCAGATCTCGTACGTGGTGTAACATTTTTTCTTTCTAATGCATGGAGTTGCAGCTTTCCATGTTCATTTGTCAACACAAGCATGATTACGTAGTAGGGGAGGCATGATGCCCTTTTTTTTCTCCGCATGTGCATTATATTATTTAAAGGATATACTTGTATTAAAAAAACATATGACAATACAAAGCACCACAAACAAAATTACAACAAAATCCTCGAGATGCCGTTCGTCTTTAACCTTCAGAGTGTGTCGACCGCCGCTCCTTGAGATGCCCTTCGTCTTCATCTGTCTCGGAGATGAAGACAAAGAAGTAACCGTTGATGAAGCTCCTTGACTACCTTTAGATCCCACATTCAGAAAAAATCTCCTTGATAGACACAAAAATTGCCAAGATCAGAAGAGAATGAACAGATCCGGCAACGCTAACCCTCACTGATCCTTCGTTGACTCCGAATGGAACGCCCACGAGATAGAGAGAGGCCGGAGAGACCTTATCCCAACACGTAATCATCGCTCCATCTCGCCGATGTCGCTATGGAGACAAAAACAAGAGAAAACAGACCTATAAAAAGCAAACGATAAAGAGGACGGCTTTCCACTCCTCTATACGCCGACATGGTTGCTGGACGAAGGAGAGGCGGATTGTAAAGGTCGAATCTAGTGGGATGGGGTGGCGGCTCTCGCGAGGGGAGGGGTAGATGGATTTTTTCAACGCTCTAATATGCATTATTTATTTTATTTTTACTCCATCTTTAAGGGATCTATTTGGACCTCAGGCCTGCACTATCGTGATTCTAGGGTAGCCACCGACTATAATAGATATCGTACAATCTTGTACCGTGATAAGTGTTTAGATTCTCAAAAAGGAGGGTTTTAGTATACTATAAACCATATATTAGTACATCGAGACGGTCTTCTAGAATTGATTTGCAAAAGATTAAAAAAGTGAAACATGAGGCCACTCGTCGACTGCTTTTTCCATTATTTTCTCTCTTTTTTCTTATATCTCTCTTTCCAATTCTTCTTTTTATTTTTCATCTCCATGTAGCTCAGCACGCGCGCCCTGCACGACCAGTCTGTAAACATGAGCGACACGTTTGCGTTCGGCCCGTGCCTGCGCGTGGACGCGCTCCGCCCACTCACTTCTCCGCTCTGCCCGTCCAACCCGTTTCACCTCCTTTCCTTCATCATCAACTCGTATCAAATAGACCAAGAGATCACCATATTATATTATACTATAGCTTAATCTTGATGACATGCATGAACAATGAGTTGGTGGCATGCATGAGCAATGAGGGCACTTGTACATAGCTTAATCTTGGTGACACGCATGAGCAATGAGAGCACTTACACATAGCTTAATCTTGGTGACATGCATGAATAATGAGGACACTTGCACATCATGTATCTATGGAGTGTGAGTTTGGACAGGCCCCACTAAGCATTTGTTTTAAAAACTTCAAATTTAAAGATTAAAAAAATTTCAGTAAAAATATTATATACAAATAATGATTTAAAATACAGGCGTACAAAATCTTATGTGAAAATACTTTGTATTATGGTCTCTTAAAAAAGAAATAAATTCAGACCAGTCAAATTTTGAATGTGCCTTTCTTTTTCCAAAATTTATCATATTTGTCTCTTTTGTTGCACCCAAATATAAGGTATTTTCCATTAAATTTCTAAAAACGTGTATTTCGTATTTTTGGCTACACGTAGGTATTTTAAAAAAATATTTGATGAATTGAAAAAATAATCAAAAAGGGCTCCATGAAACCCGTGCTCTAAAGCGATTTTTCGTGACGTTGACACTCTCTATTCGTCTTACTGGAGAGCTCCGGGCTATGGTTTCCGGCTGCCGCCTACGATTCTCCGACAGCTACCACACTAAGGCCGCCCAACCGCAACTCCTTTAGGCTGTCTCCCCCGGCCTCATCTCGACCATCGTGCGGCCATGTGCGTGGAGGGGTGCACGGAATCGTTGCTCTAGGCGGAGGTGTGTCGCCCAGGAGGATGAACCGGCGGTGATGAGGCGCTACAAGATGCACTGGTCAGATGGGGGGCTTGGAGTGCATCTCAAGGCAGTGTCTTTGGCATGGAGTTGAGCATGTAGAGGAGGCGTGGGGACATCGACTCTGGGACAGCACTACATGGGAGAGGGAGGCGCCTAGGCGGGTCACTCCGTCTAAACCTTCTCGCTCGTCCTTGCCTAGAGACGAGGAAAGGCGCTTCCTCCTCGGGCCGTCCACCCCTCTCATCTGCTCGGCCGTTCCTCCACTCACGGCTCTCTCTTCTCCTTCAAGTTGTGAGCAACAAGCATTCGTCCTAAGTATGCATTGTTGTGACACCCCCAGGTTGAGCTGTCATTTCCTTTTCTCCAACTCTTTTTTTCTTCTTCTTTTCGATTTGTAAAATTTATTACAGATGGACATAATTGTTTCTGAATTTTATATCATAGATCCTTCATGTATTAATTTATTGGTTAGAGAAATCATGTGCTTAGAGGAAGGAAATAAACATTTGTTTATTTTAACCTAGAAATATCCATTTATATTCTAATAATAAGATTGAATCCAATTGGTAACAACACTCCACCAATTAATAGTAAAAGAGAAATAAATGCATGACCGAAAACTTGTGTGCTCGCTCATGATATATAATGCGATATAAACGGCGAGACGAAGCTTGGACGCCCGCCTAATACATATAATCTTTGTCAAAACATACACACTTCCAGAGTTACAATATGACACCGCTAGCCTAGCTAGCTTGCTATCTCTCACATAGAAATAATGGAGATAATAGATTTTTTGACCTCGCGCTTTCCAAAACAACTAAGCTTTTCTCTGACTATTTCCTCTCAAATGATTGGACTGATTACAGTGTCTTAAGTAGGCTCAACGCTTACAGAAGCACCACACTCTGGCCACTAACTACATACACGTGTGCACTCACACCACTAACACATAGCCTGATCCTTAATCCATGATCCATAAGACCCGGATGTCACTCTTGCCTCTCCGCACGGACAGAGCTACAGCTAATGGAGGCCATGTATGCAGTTTGATCAGGTCTTTTGCTGCTATTTCTTCGTCCACGACCACACGTGGTAAAGGAAAGCTTGCACTCTGGTCACTAGACGCTCGTACGTCGACTACTGCTGGCTATACACAACTTGTAGAGATCTATATGAAAATACACTAAAACAACCTAGACTCGACAATATAGTCTCAACAGTACAGATTCGACACCTCGTGGTTTATTTCCAACACGATACGATTCATGTAGCCATCGGAACTTTTTTCCTTTTCCAACCAAGTACCGTGGGAAAATAAATAAGTATTATACAAAACATTTATACTACTTTCGAACGTCTTGTTATCATATTGTAGTCTTAATGAGTACGGTTTTTCGTTACTTAGATGTCATTGTTAATAATACAACAATATTTTTGAACATTAGTTATAGCGTTTTTTGTTAACCAGTTCTAATGTTTGTCCATCAAAAGTTTCCTTGTGTTAAATTTATTCTTTATGTCGTCATAAAAGTTTTCTCCCTGAATTATTTTTCAACGTTTGCATAAATTATACAATGTATATGTATATATTAGTTCATATGTATGTGTGATCATGTGAACATATTTAATATCTTTATGATGATAGAGATCTCTAAAATTATGCTAGAACAAATATCGTAGGGTAAATACTTTAGATTGTAGCCCGATGGGAATCAAAAGATCGGACCTATTGACAGACGTTCGTCTCTATTTAATCAAATGGCATACATCACATAACCTCCCACTTTAAAACTGCACCCGTTAATCACGCACAAAGATTTCTCCATCTTTTTTTTCTATATCAATTCCAAATCGCCTCCCCACCGCTGCCAGCTATCGTCTCCGTCGCGTCGGCCCACGCCATCGCCGCCGTGACCTGTTCTCTCTCCAATCACCAGCTAGCCCTTTTCGTAAAAGACCTACGCCATGCCCTTCCGCGGCGAGGATTTGTCGGAGGCGCCAACGTGACAGTCGGCGGTACCATGGCAGGTTTGTTAGAGTTAGAGGCGGAGTAGCCTGGAGCCGATGAGGACGTCCTTCTCTACTCCATGGATCAGAATCGAGACGTTCTTCCACTCGTCCTTGTCTCAGTCTTCCTTCTTTAAGGACACACGTGGAATGAGCAAACGAGGTTTGTATAATGTTGAGAGAAATCAACATGTAGTATTGGTAATTTTGAGAGAAATTAATGTTAACTTAGTTTTAAAAGTTTCTGCATAGATATACCTTTTGGTATGATGCGTGGTCATGAATTTTATGCTTCCATATCAACATGCTTCCAAAGTATATAATTCTTTTGCTTCATGTTACTGTTACTAATGCATCATTTGCTCCGAGCGTGTATCCGAATGTGCTTCTGTGCACATGTTCTGCCCAGATAAAATTTTCAACTCAGATAAGTATTGTTTCACTTATTTTGAAGCACGCTTCCTTGGATTCTAACTTATGCTTCCAATACAGAGATGCTAACATATCCGGAATAACTAATTGTGTACCCAAATTTATTCCGGAAGCATGCCAAATTGCAAAATCAAAATTTCTCTAGTTCTATTGCATGTTTATATGTGCTGATGGCATGAAATCTTTGCTTTTCGTCAGCCAACATTTACTACTCTCTCCGATCTGATTTAATTATCTCATGCTGAGGCAAATTTTGCTCAAGTTGAAGGTTGTACTTGATGTGTTGTTCAACCAGTGCCATTGTTTGATGGTCTTATCATACAATAGCTTTGCTTCAACCGCTAGGAGCATGTGCTTCAAGCATGTGTGCTTTGTTGATGCATGGTTTTCAACGTATGCTTCAACCTTTGTTATTACTAGGGCGTGCTTCACTATTACTAACTGATGCTTCTATTGTATAGATAAAATTCTTCTTAAGCCAGTCAGGACACATATGCCTTCTTGACGAGGAGGAGCTTGTATCAGCCCATGGCACGGTCTACAATGTTTGTTATTAAGCAGAAGTGTAAAATGTATTGTTGTAATAGTGTTTTATTTTTTCTAGCACAATTGTTGTAATATTTTAAAATTGAATTACTTTGTTCCACTGCATCGTGCTTCCTGTTGTGCTTCCTTAGATTTCCTTTGTGAAAGAAATATTGTCATCAAAGTCGCATCAAATTTTGTTTTCAAAGCACTAAAATAGTATCAAATCATAGTATTATAGTATTTACTATTTATGTCGAAAAGAATGCTCCATGATGCCGACAATATGTTATATAGCACCACAAAAATGATGCTTCCATTTATCAAGATGAATTTTTTATTAGCCTAAAAACCTGTTGGCATCGCAAGAAATGCACAATAAAAAAATGGTGCTTCCATCCATCAAGGTGAATGCTTTAGTCATCGAGAAAAAAGCATCTTGGAAATACAAACCATAATTATTTTTCAACATTTATTTATTGGAAACGAATTATTGGAAGCATGTTCATATTGATATAGAAGCAAATTTATATTTAGTTTAAAACATCAAATAATACTGAAAATCTCAAGGAACCAAAGTGTACTGCCTGGATACATGATTTACCAGATTAATTAGTCATTTTAAAATCCGGAATCATTCTAGGAACCATTTAGTAGGAAACAAATCATAATTGTTGAGATCCCCTATTACTGCTATGTTCCATGAGAGAATGCAATCTAGCGCTACTTTCACGCATGCAGTTACACATGACTGATTGGTTTAGCATCGTACGGTCATCATACGTTGCATCCTGTGGCCACAACCTGGTCTAATGGGAAGCTATCCATCGGGAGCCGATTCCTAGTGGTGCCCATATCGTAGCACTAGTTCTAGTGTATTCTTAGAAAGAAAGGCAAAGTCAGTGGTGTCGTTCTGGCTGGATGGCCATACTATGTTAATTACTGTTAGAGTATATTATAGTTATATTATATTTGATAGTTTAAATATTATAATTTAATTCTATCTTTAGTAGTCTTATTGACTCCCAAGTCTTCTAGTGCTATATAAACAGTCTAAGGGGTTACGATATAATCACCTCTTGCAATATCAATACAATCTATACTTTCGCAATCTTTCATGATATCAGAGAGGTTCGCTTCACCTAGGGTTTAGCCACCGCTTCCGCCGCGCCGCCCCCGGGGAGATCGTTCTCCGCGGGGGGCCGCGCAATAGTAGATTAGATCTTACATCGCCAAAATTTTCTTGCCGGCCGCTTGACCATCGTTTTTTCTTCTTTCGCCGTTCATAGATCGGATTGCGTCGTCCACAGCCGCTACTTTAACCTTGGCGTCGACACATCTCCGGCTACATCGTCATCGACCGCGCCGGATCATCTTCGCCAACATCAACCGGGATGCACGTCCCAAGTACGCGCCTCGCCGTCAACAAAGGGTTGCACCTTCATCACTCATGGTCATCATCGCCGACAACCATCTACACCAACAACATCGCCACATCGTCGCCGCCACCACCAATCGTGGTCATCGTCAACGCCAGCAAGTTCTTCTACACGAGCGATGCCGCGCTCATACAAGCAGAAAATACGGGTCTAATCCCCAAAATCGACTACCGCAACAACTCAATCATTATCGACAACTACCACCATTGTCTTCGTCCACCACGACCTTGCCGCCAGAGTTGCAGTCTATTTTTTTATTTGCACAAGTTTGTGCTCAATTTTCTTCTTGCAGTCACTTCGTCTACTTCGATGCGGCGGACAACTTCTACACTGACCGTTTACGGAAAATTTTCTTTGCTCCTCAATCCTGGCTTTGGCACGCATGGCTCATGATGGTCCTTGTCTTCGCACGTCCGGCATCGGCAACACCGACGTGTGCCTTCGTCCCCAACACGCTCCCGAGTATGGCAAGCTCGGCATTGCGGGTCAAGCTACTTCTCAAACTACGTCTGCAGAGATACCGATGATCAAAACCTCGGATAAGTAAACTATCGTGAGACAAAGGGAAATTGGTATCGTATGTAAGTGGTTCATTCGATCGCAAAGTAATCGTAGAAATATGTGGGAGCCATATGAATTTCCAGATTCCTCTATTGGTTATTGATCAGAGAAGTGTCTCGGTCATGTCCGCATAATTCACGAACCGTAGGGAGACACACTTAAGGATTCGATGTTGTTGTGTAGTTATGGAATGATGAGTAAGAGACCGAATGTTGTTCGGAGTCTCAGATAGGATCCGGGATATCACGAGGAGATCCGGAATGGTCCGGAGAATAAGATTCATATAAGGAAAGTCCTGTTTCGAAGTTCGGAAATGATTTCGGTGTTTTCACCGGGAATGTTCTAGAAGGGTCTGGAAGGTCCGGCACTCCGGAAGGGGAAGGGTGGATGTGTCATGACAATATGGAATGGTTGCATCATGTACTAGGTAACTTGGCTGGGCAATATGAAGAGAGAAATCATATTCAAGTTTGAAAGTCAAACGCCAATTTGAAAAGTCAAATCCGAACATTGCTTGGTGGAGGGAGAGTAGGAAACCTACCTAGGGTGGGAATCCCACTCCCTCCACCCTCCGGCCATGAAGAGGGGTAGGGCGCACCCCTAACCGCCTCCCCAAACCGCCTCTCCCCACCTATATAAGGAGGGGTAGGGCGCACCCCTACCCCTCACACCCAAACCCTAGCTCCCAGGCGCCACCACCCTCCAAGTGTTGCCGCCACCTAGGGCTCCTCCAAGTCGTCGAGTTAGGGTTTCCCAAACCCTATCCGCCGGCTACACCACCTCCCCTTGGTGCCCTCTAATCCATAGATCGCCAAGGCTCTCTCTTACTCCACCATACTCGCTCCGGCTTAGGCGAAGGCCTGCGGGATCTTCCCTCTACTTCTGACAGCACGCCGTCGTGTTGCCGGAATCACGAGGAGAGTGCTACAACCTCCGCTGCCTGCTAGAACAAGGGAGATGAAGGTCTTCATCGAGTACCGAACGTGTGATCGACTGCGGAAGCGCTGCCGGAATGCAGCACCGGAAGGATCGTCTACGCGATCTTGAGATCAGAAGTGTACGACTACATCATCCACGAGAATCTTCTCTCGTTAACCGCTTTGGATCTTCGAGGGTTAGTACTCTATCGACTCGTTGCTACAATCTAGTAGATAGATCTTGGCTTGTGTGAGTTCATGCGATAGAAAATTTTGTTTTCCATGCTACTAACCCCTACAGTGGTATTAGAGCCATGTCTATATGTAGATCTATTGCACGAGTAGAACACAATGGTCATTATGGGCATTGATGTTTTTGTTGTCGATTGCTTCTTGTGTACTTTGCATCTTGTGGGATGGTGGGATGAAGCGGCCCGGGCTAACCTTACATGACATCGTTCATGAGACTTGCTCCACGCTTTACATGCAACTTGTATTGCATAAGTGGCTTTGCGGGTGCCTGTTTCTCCCAATATAGTTAAGATTCAATTTACAACGGGTGATTGACAGTACTAGTATCAATGTTGTGGTTCTTGTTCGTAAGTTAGAACGACACTTATTGAAAGCCCCAAATCATGTAAAACATGCAAAGAAATTTAGAGGCGTCTAACTTTGTTTTGCAGGGGTGTGCTGTGATGTGATATGGCCATGATTGTGATTATATATGATGTATGCAATGTTCCTAATTGTAAGTTGGCAATCGACAGGATCCATATGGTTGTCTTTTAATTCCGTTAAGACTTGCGTGTCTATTCAAAGTACTTGTAATAGTTGAAGCTGGTGGACGACAACCATGAAACGGCGCCATTGACCTTGACATCATACCGGTGATGATGGAGATCATGTTCGTGCTTGAAGATGGAGATCGGAAGCACAAGAAGAAAGGCCATATCATATCACATATTATGAATTGCATGTGATGTTAATCCTTTATGCATCTTGTATTGCTTAGTTTGCGACGGTAGCATTATAAGATGATCCCTCAAGCACACAATTTCATGTTTTAAAGTGTTCATCCTTAGTAAGCACCGTTGCTAAAGCTCGTTGTTTCGAAGCACCACGTGATGATCGGGTGTGTTAGATTCTGCGAGTGTATACAACGTAAGCAAGCCAGATTTGCTCATGCGGAAGCTAAGGTTTGATCTTGACGAGCCTAGCATATACATACATGGTCTCGGAACACGGATCACCGAAAGGTAAAGCATGAGTCATATAGTAGATATAATGAACATGTTGATTGTTCGCCATTGAAGCTACATCAACTCTCGTGATGATTGGTTTTGATGTGGTGGATTTGGTTCGTGTGATCACTAAAACAAATTGAGGGATATTGTTTTGAGTGGGAGTTTAACAACAATATGATTAAAAGTTGAACACTATTTATCATAAATTAAATCAAAGTGAATTTGCATAGTTGTTGTAGTCATTGGCATCCGTTTACCACCTTGTGCTTAGTTATAATTGAGATGATAGAACTATAGAATTCTGGTTAGTTACTTTACGAACTGGTATCGTATTGTTTTGAAGTGTTAATCTAAAGTTTAAAAGTCCCATTGCAAAACTTTCAGTGAGTTTCGATTACTCCGTGAAGTTTAATAGTCGGTATTAAATCAAGAGTAACAATTCCAGTGTTAGTATATAAGTATCATGTTTATCTCCATGATTCTTGATATTCAAAAGATAGTTTCAATATCAAGGTGATCTAGGAGTTGAAAGAGTTGTTTCAGAAACCATCATGTATGAAAGATATTGCGATATCCGAAATGATGTTTTTGGTTACAACATGATAGAGTATAATATGGCAAAGTTTATGTTCTCATATTTGATGAGAATTTACAAAAATTTGGAGACACTAGTTGTTCTAATCCTCCAAAAGGTTTTGGAGAGAAACATTATACTCGCGATTCACCGTTATAACCTAAAAGTAGCTTGATCATGAATAATTCCATGATAAGGGTGAATATTTGATGTAGGTAAAATGTTTACTACACCAAGAGATTACTAAAGAATGGAATTTGAAAGAACACCAAACATTTGATGATGGTGATCTACTTCAAAGTGCAAGTCCAAAGACATTGGTATTTAACTATATATGCTTTGTACTATGTGTCATATATATGGCTCCACTATTGATGTTGATAGATTCTTTCAAACAGAAAAAGAAATACTGAAAGAGAATCTCATAAATATATGGCAGAAAAGAAAATACTAGAATTGTTAAGTTTAGGTATATAAAGGATATACGTGTTATGGCTGTATTCTTTGCTTGTTAAATAATGTGGTTCTTAAGTATTGGATACTGAATTTTTTTGGTACGAATCGTCATACGAAACAACAGAATTTATGAACTACAATGGCCTAAGTAACTAGCAAAATAATATGTGATGATGTTTATCGATAACAAATAAAGGGTTATTGTGTTGCTCGTTAAACATCAAAGCTTGCCTTCAAGATTTGTTTTATCAGGTATTATGAGAACAAAAAGGTTGTTCAAATAATTGCCGTGATCCATAAAAGATGGATGATTCTCGTTGGAGAAATCACATCCATAAAACTAGTGCTAAAAATGTCGAAAGACAAATTGATTGAAAGATCACTTAGGAAGTGACATCACCGTGTAAATTATATTGGAAAGAAAACATGAAGAAACTCCATGTGGATCGAATTTTAGAGTTTTTTTTATTTTTGATCAAATGACGCTTGTGAAACTTTCCTAGAGATAATTAAAACTTCGTTCATAGGCCAAAAGGGAACGAATGACTAGCTTATTGGAACTTGTACATATTGTTGTATGAAGTCCATTATGTGTAGTCAAGATCAATGGATTTCAACTTCATATGCTTTCTCCGAAAATTTGAGTGAATATATGAATATTTACTTAATAAGGATGAAGTATGAAACATTTGAAAAGTTCAAAGACTTTCAAGACGAAGTGCAAAATCATTGTAACAAGAATATAAATAGTTTATGATAAGATCATAAAGGAAGATACTTGAGTTACAAGTTTAGCATAATACCTAAGATTTAAGGAATCGTTCCGTGGATTTGCATTTCCCGAACAACCATAACAGTATGGAGCGTTCGAGATATGTAATTAAACCTTGTTTGACATGGTAAGATGAAAGGTGTAATTCATAAAAATTCCATTATATTTTAAAGATTAAAAGCTTTAGAGACTATCGTTTTTCCACTGAAAAGAGCTCCATCATAATCCGTTGAAATGACACCATATAAAGTTATGGTTTGGGATAAAACCCAAGTTGTTCTTTCTTAAACATTGGTATGCTATGCATAAGAAAGATGTTTGCAACCAAAGTCGGATGAACCTATCTTTGTATGTTATTTCGAATAACTGTTAAGTATTCCTCCATAACATCGGAGACAAAAGTGTTTGTAGCTTAGAACGTCAAGTTTCTTTGAGAAGGAATTTTTCCTGAAAAGATAAGTGGGAGGACAATAGAACTTTGATAAGGTTAAAAGAACCTTAGCTATATGTGCAAAGTTGCACAACACCGAAAAGTGTTCCGGAGGTAGCAACAATGCTCATGGCTCACATGCCTCAAAGGTTGTGGTTACAGAGGTCAAAGTTTCTATTGAACCAAGTAGGTCGGGTAAACAATCAAATACCAAGGTTTGAGGGTTGAATCATTATTTGACAATAATGAACCAACTACATGCAAAGAAGCGATGATGGGCCCTGACTCTGTCAAATGGCTTGAAGCCATAAAATCCATGATAGTTCCATGCGCGAGAAATCAAGCTTTGAACTTGAAAGACCCTCTGGAAAGGTGTGCGATCTTACAGTCGTTTTTGGATCTATAAAGAAATAGACATGGATGTTTTCACATCTATGAAATAGTCGATATGTTGGGAAAGAGTTCACAACAATGTTCAAAGGTTGACTATGACAAGATTTGATCTTTCATAGCGATATTTAGTCTAGACGGATTAATGTAGCAACCACTACATATAATTTTGTTATGTGGTAGTTGAATAAACAAAACAAGTTCTTCTAATAGAATTGTTACTTAGGAAGTATGCATAACACGGCCCAAAGGGTTTTGTTAATTCAAAGGATGCTAAAAGCATATGCAAACTTCAATGGTTGAAGTAAGCATCGCGGAGTTGGAATCTTCACTATGATGAAACTGTTAAAAGAGTTTAATTTCATCGGAGACAATAAAAATGCTTGCATTTGCAAGAAATTAAGTGGGAGAGCTAAGACATGTTTCTAATACATTATGTGGAATACATATTGTTGATTGGAAATGATGTATCTTTTATTAACACATATTAAGAATTTCATCCTGATGAAAGATTTAGGCAAAACCCAAATATTTGGCATCAATATCTATATAGATAGATTGAGACACTAAAATGGTTGTGCCGAAAGTACATAGATGATATATTGAATGATTTCAATATAGAAACTACAAGAAAGATTCTTGCCACACATAAAGGATTGAATGAGTTCAATATTGATGATATATTCAAGTGTATTGACACTTGGTAAGTGAACCAAAGATTCAAGTATAGATTGATACTTGATGTATGAAATCACAAAGAGTATTTATATCAATCATACTATGATATGTACAAATCCAGATATGTCCTATGCTCTAAATGTTATGAGTATATACCAGAATAATTCATAAGATGATCATTGGACGATAGTAAGGATATTCTTATGATATTTTGGAAGAACTAAGAATATATTATTTTGTAGAAGTGACAAATAGATGGTTAGTTCATTGTAAAAGTACTACATTGATACTAATTTTGTCACAAGGTACAAATTAAGTTTATCTCAATCTAAACTAAGGGTGGCACGATATAATGGAAAGTAAGTTCCATAATGGATTTGGATGAGTTCCAAAGTTAAGACATTGTGACAGATACTACAACAAAAGGCTAAGTATATGACTGCGATAATAGCAGCAAAAGAGGGCATTTGTGTCAAGTAGTTTGTTATCAAACTAGGTGTAGTTCACAACAGGGATAATAATATGAAGATATATTGTACGACAATATTATCAACATGTTTTAACCCCAAAGAACTAAAGGTCTCACCGAAGGACCAAATTTATACAAAGCCATCTCATTAGAGAATGAGTGATGCGTAGAGACGCAAAGACATGCAATTACACACGGACCTGAAAGTGTCGGATCCGGAGATCAGTTGACCACTAGCAATCGTGTAAATACAACACCGGAAAGCCATAGGTGTTGAATGCACAAAGATTTGAAACTAGATTATTGACTCTAGTGCAAGTGGGAGACTGTTGGAGATATGCCCAAGAGGCAATAATAAAGTGGTTATTATCATATCTTTTATGCTTATGATAAATGTTTACATACCATGCTATAATTGTATTAAACGGAAACATTAATACTTGTGTGATTTGTAAACATAAATAAGAGTCCCTAGTAAAGCCTCTTTGTAATACTAGCTTGTTGGTTAATAGATGATCGTGGTTTCCCGATCATGAACATTGAGATGTTGTTAACAACAAGATCATATCATTAGGAGGATGGTATGATGGACATACTCCTATAGTTAAAGCATAACATAAAGATCAAGTCATTTAATATAGTTCATTTGCTATAAGCTTTCTGATACATAGTAACCTAATTCCTTCGACCATGAGATCATGCTAATCACCATCACCGGAAGGATGCTTTGATGACATCAAACACCACAGCGTAACTGGGTGGCTATAAAGGTGGCATTGAGTGTTCGGAAAGTATGTGCTGAGGCACATGGATCAAGAGGGGGATTTGTCCATCCATATGACGAATAGATATACTCTAGGCCCTCTCGGTGGAATGTCATCTAATTGGCTTGCAAGCATGTGATTGGCTCACAAGGGATCACATATCACGGGAACAAGAAAAGAATCGATCGATGTGAGGTTGAACTAGGTATGCAGAGATACCGACGATCAAAACCTCGGAGAAGTAAACTATCGTGAGACAAAGGGAAATTGGTATCGTATGTAAGTGGTTCATTCGATCGCAAAGTAATCGTAGAAATATGTGGGATCCATATGAATTTCCAGATTCCTCTATTGGTTATTGATCGGAGAAGTGTCTCGGTCATGTCCGCATAATTCACGAACCGTAGGGAGACACACTTAAGGATTCGATGTTGTTGTGTAGTTATGGAATGATGAGTAAGAGACCGAATGTTGTTCGGAGTCTCAGATGGCATCCGGGATATCACGAGGAGATCCGGAATGGTCCGGAGAATAAGATTCATATAAGGAAAGTCCTGTTTCGGAGTTCGGAAATGATTTCGGTGTTTTCACCAGGAATGTTCTAGAAGGGTCTGGCACTCCGGAAGGGGAAGGGTACATGGATGTGTCATGACAATGTGGAATGGTTGCATCATGTACTAGGTAACTTGGCTGGGCAATATGAAGAGAGAAATCAAATTCAAGTTTGAAAGTCAAACTCCAATTTGAAAAGTCAAATCCGAACATTGCTTGGTGGAGGAAGAGTAGGAAACCTACCTAGGGTAGGAATCCCACTCCCTCCACCCGCCGGCCATGAAGAGGAGTTGGGGGAGGACTCCCTTCTCCCCACCTATATAAGGAGGGCTAGGGCGCACCTGTTGGAGATATGCCCAAGAGGCAATAATAAAGTGGTTATTATCATATCTTCATGCTTATGATAAATGTTTACATACCATGCTATAATTGTATTAAACGGAAACATTAATACTTGTGTGATTTGTAAACATAAAAGAGTCCCTAGTAAAGCCTCTTGTTAAACTAGCTTGTTAGTTAATATATGATCATGGTTTCCTGATTATGAACATAGAGATGTTATTAACAACACGGTCATATCATTAGGAGAATGATGTGATGGACATACTCCTATAGTTAAGTGTAGCATAAAATCAAGTCATTTAATATAGTTCATTTGCTATAAGCTTTCTGATACATAGTAACCTAATTCCTTCGACCATGAGATCATGCTAATCACCATCACTGGAAGGATGCTTTGATGACATCAAACACCACACCGTACCTGGGTGGCTATAAAGGTGGCATTGAGTGTTCGGAAAGTATGTGTTGAGGCACATGGATCAAGAGTGGGATTTGTCCATCCATATGACGGATAGATATACTATGGGCCCTCTCGGTGGAGTGTCATCCAATTAGCTTGCAAGCATGTGACTGGCTCACAAGGGATCACATATCACGGGAACGATAAAAGAGTACTTATCAGTAACGAGGTTGAACTAGGTACGCAGAGATACCGACGATCAAACCTCGGATAAGTAAACTATCGCGAGACAAAAGTAAATTGGTATCGTATGTAAGTGGTTCATTTGATCACAAAGTAATCGTAGAAATATGTGGGAGCCATATGAATTTCCATATTCCTCTATTGGTTATTGATCGGAGAAGTGTCTCGGTCATGACCGCGTAATTCACGTACCGTAGGGAGACACACTTAAGGATTATATGTTGTTTAGTAGATATGGAAAGTGAGTAAAGAGACCGAATGTTGTTCAGAGTCTCGGATGGGATCTGGGATATCACGAGGAGATCCGGAATGGTCTATAGAATAAAATTCATATAAGGAAAGTCCAATTCCGGGGTTCGGGAATAGTTCCGATGTTTTCATCGGAATGTTCTAGAAGGGTCTAGAAGGTTCACCGATCTGGAAGGGGAAGGGTACATGGATGTGTCATGACAAAGTGGAATGGTTACATCATGTCCTAGGTCACTTGGATGGACACTTGGAATAGAAAAATCAAACTCTAGTTTGAAAGTAAAACGCCAGTTTGAAAAAGTCAAACTAGGACAATAATTTCCAAGTGGGGGAAGAGAAGGAAACCTGGGAAGAGAAGGTTTCCCTTCCCTCCTCCAAACCGACGGCCAACAAGGGAGTTGGGGGAGGACTCGACTAGCCCTAGACGCCCCTCCCACCTAAAAAATAAAGGGAGGGGGCGCCCCCTCTCCCTACACATTGCCCCTTATTAGCTGGAACCCCCTCTAAACCTTAGGCCAGCCGCCGCCCCCTTCTAGATGCGGCTGCCCTAGATCTCCTCTAAACCGCTTTCTAGCTAAACCCTAGCCGCCGGTTAACTCTAAACCCTTTGGCCCTCTAAACCCTAGATTGCCAAGGTCCTCTCTCTACTCCACCATACCCGCTCCAGCTTAGGCGAAGCCCTGCGGGATCTACCCACTACTTCCGACACCACGCCGTCGTGCTGCCGGAATCATGAGGAGAGAACTACAACCTCCACTGCCTGCTGGAACAAGGGAGAGGAAGGTCTTCATCGAGTATCGAACGTGTGACCGACTGTGGAAGCGCTGCCGGAACGCAGCGCCGGAAGGATCGTCTACGCGATCTTGAGATCGGAAGTGTATGATTACATCATCCACGAGAATCTGCTCTCGTTAACCGCTTTGGATCTTCGAGGGTTAGTACTCTATCGACTCGTTGCTACAATATAGTAGATAGATCTTGGCTTGTGTGTGTTCATGCGATAGAAAATTTTGTTTTCCATGCTACGAACCCCTACAGTGGTATCAGAGCCGTGTCTATATGTAGATCTGTTGCACGAGTAGAACACAATGGTCATTGTGGGCGATGGTTCTTTTATTATCAATTGCTTCTTGTGTACTTTGCATCTTGCGGTATGGTGGGATGAAGCGGCCCGGGATAAACTTACATGACATCGTTCATGAGACTTGATCCACGCTCGACATGCAAATTGTATTGCATAAGTGGCTTTGCGGGTGTCTGTCTCTCCCATCATAGTATAGATTCTATTTACATCGGGCACTTGATAGTTCAAACATCAATGTTGTGGTTCTTGTTCGTAAGTTAGAACGACACTTATTGAAAGCCCCAAACCACGTAAAACATGCAAAGAAAATTAGAGGCGTCTAAATTTGTTTTGCAGGGGTGTGATGTGATGGGATATGGCCATGATTGTGATTATATATGATGTATGCAATGTTCCTTATGTAAGTTGGCAACCGGCAGGAGCCATATGGTTGTATTTTAATTCCGTTAAGACATGCGTGTCTATTATTCAAAGTAGTTGTGATAGTTGATGCTGGTGAACGACAACCATGGAGCAGCACCATTGACCTTGACGCCACACTGGTGATGATGAAGACCATGTTCGTGCTGGAAGATGGAGATCGGAAGAACAAGAAGATATGCCATATCATATCACATACTATGAATTGCATGTGATGTTAATCCTTTTATGCATCTTGTATTTCTTAGTTCGCGACGGTAGCATTATAAGATGATCCCTCAAGCACAAATTTCAAGTTTTAAAGTGTTCATCCTTAGTAAGAACCGTTGCTAAAGCTTGTTGTTTCGAAGCACCACGTGATGATCGGGTGTGTTGGATTCTACGAGTTTATACAATGGGAGCAAGCCAGATTTGCTCATGCGGAAGCCAAGGTTTGATCTTAACGAGCCTAGCATGTATAGACATGGTCTCGGAACACGGATCGCCGAAAGGTAAAGCATGAGTCATATGGTAGATATGATGAACATGTTGATTGTTCGCCTTTGAAGCTACATCATCTCACGTGATGATCGGTTTTGATATGGTGGATTTGGTTCATGTAATCACTAAAACAATGTGAGGGATATTGTTTTGAGTGGGAGTTCAACGGCGATATGATTAAAAGTTGAACACTATTTATCATAAATTAAATCAAAGTGAATTTGCATAGTTGTTGTAGTCATTGGAATCCGTTTACCACCTTGCACTTAGTTATAATTGAGATAATAGAACTATAGAATTCTGGTTAGTTACTTTACGAACTGGTATCGTATTGTTTTGAAGTGTTAATCTAAAGTTTAAAAGTCCTTTTGCAAACTTTCAGTAAGTTCCAGTTACTCCGTGAAGTTTAATAATTGGTATTAAATCAAGAGTGACAATTCCAGTGTTAGTATATAAGTATCATGTTTGTCTCCATGATTCTTGATATTAAAAAGATTGTTTTAATATCAAGTTTATCTAGTATCTGGAAGAGTTGTTTCAGATACCATGATGTGTGGAAGATATTGCGATATATGAAATGATGTTTTGGTTGCAACATGAGAGAGTATAATATGGCAAAGTTTATGTTCTCATATTTGATGAGAATTTTAAAAAGGTTGGAGACGCTTGTCGTCCTAATCCTCCAAAAGGTTTTGGAGAGCAACATTATACTCACGATTCACCGTTATAAAGCTGAAGTAGCTTGATCATGAATAATTCCATGATAAGGGTGAATATATGATGTAGGTAAAATGTTTACTACACCAAGATATTACTAAAGAAAGGAATTTGAAAGAACACCAAACATTTGATAATAGTGATCTACTTCAAAGTGCAAGTCCAAAGACATTGGTGTTTAACTATACACGCTTTGGACTATGTGTCATGTATATGGCTCCACTATTGATGTTGATAGATTCTTTCAAAAAGAAAAGGAAATACTGAAAGAGAATCTCATAAATATATGGTAGAAAAGAAAAGACTAGAATTGTTCAGTTTAGGTATATAGAGGATATACGTGTTATGGCTGTATTATTTGCTTGTTAAATAATGTGGTTCTTAAGTATTGGATACTGAATTTGTTGGTATGAATCGTCATACGAAACAATAGAATTCATGAACTACAATGGCCTAAGTAACTAGCAAAACAATATGTGATGATGTTCATCGAGAACAAATAAAGGGTTATTGTGTTGCTCGTTAAACATTAAAGCTTGCCTTCAAGATTTGTTTTACCGGGTATTTTGAGAACAAAAGGGTTGTTCAAATAATTGCCGTAATCCATAAAAGATGGATGATTTACAAATCTCGTTGGAGAAATCACATCCATGAAACTAGTGCTAAAAATGTCGAAAGACAAATGGATTGAAAGATCACTTAGGAAGTGACATCGATGTTTAAATTATATTGGAAATAAAACATGAAGAAACTCCATGTGTATGGAATTTTGGAGTCTTTTGATTTTTGATCAAATGACGCTTGTGAAACTTTTCTAGATATAATTAAAACTTCGTTCATAGGCCAAAAGGGAACGAATGACCAGCTTATTGGAACTTGTACATATTGTTGTATGAAGTCCATTATGTGTAGTCAAGAGCGATGGATTTTAAATTCATATGCTTTCTCCGAAAATTTGAGTGAATATATGAATATTTACTTAATAAGGATGAAGTATGAAACATTTGAAAAGTTCAAAGATTTCAAGATGAAGTGCAAAATCATTGTAACAAGAATATAAATAGTTTATGATAAGATCATAAAGGAAGATATTTGAGTTACAAGTTTAGCATAATACCTAAGATTTAAGGAATCGTTCCGTGGATTTGCATTTCCCGAAACACCATAAGAGTATGGAGCGTTCGAGATATGTAATTAAACCTTTGTTTGACATGGTAAGATGAAAGGAGTAATTCATAAAAATGCCATTATAGTTTGAAGATTAAAAGCTTTAGAGACTACCGTTTTTCCACTGAAAAGAGCTCCATAATAATCCGTTGAAATGACACCATATAAAGTTATGGTTTGGGATAAAACCCAAGTTGTCCTTTCTTAAACATTGGTATGCTATGCATAAGAAAGATGTTTGCAACCAAAGTCGGATGAACCTGTCTTTGTATGTTATTTCGAATAACTGTTAAGTATTCCTCCATAACACCGGAGACAAAAGTGTTTGTCGCTTAGAACGTCAAGTTTCTTTGAGATGGAATTTTCCGTGAAAATATAAGTGGGAGGACAATAGAACTTTGATAAGGTTAAAAGAACCTTAGCTATATGTGCAAAGTTGCACAGCGCCAAAATGTGTTCCGGAGGCAGCAACAATGCTCATGTCTCACGTGCCTCAACGGTTGTGGTCATGAAGGTCTAAGTTCCTATTGAACCTATTAGGTCGGGTAAACAATCAAATACCAAGATTTGAGAGTTAAATCATTATTTGACAATAATGATCCGACTACATGCAAAGAAACGATGATGGTCCCTGACTCCGTCAAATGGCTTGAATCTATAAAATCCATGATAGTTCCATACACGAGAAATCAAGCTTTGAATTTGAAAGACCCTTTGAAAAGGTCCAAGACCTTACAGTCGTATTTGGATCTATAAATAAATGGACATGGATGTTTCACATCTATGAAATTATCGACATGTTGGGAAAGAGTTCACAACAATGTTCAAAGGTTGACTATGACAAGATTTGATCTTTCATATCGATATTTAGTCTAGATGGATTAATGTAGCAACCACTACATATAATCTTGTTATGTGGTAGTTGAATAAACAAAATAAGTTCTTCTAATAGAATTGTTACCTAGGACGTGTGCATAACACGGTCCAAAGGGTTTTCTTAATTCAAAGGATGCTAAAAGCATATGAAAACTTCAATGGTTGAAGTAAGCATCGCGGAGTTGGAATCTTCACTATGATGAAACTGTTAAAAGAGTTTAATTTCATCGAAGATAATGAAGATTCTTGCATTTGCAAGAAATTAAGTGGGAGCGCTAAGACATATTTCTAATACATTATGTGGAAGACATAATTGTTGATTGGAAATGATGTATATTTTATTAACACATATTAAGAATTTCATCTCGATGAAAGAAAACCCGAATATTTGGGATCAATATCTATATATATAGATTGAGACGCTAATATGGTTGTGCCAAATGTACATCGATGAGATATTGAATGAGTTCAATATGAAAGCTACAAGAAAGGTTCTTGTCGCACAGAAAGGATTGAATCGAAACTCAAGTGTATTGACACTTGGTAAGTGAAACAAAGATTCAAGTATAGATTGATACTTGATGTATGAAATCACAAAGAATATTTATATCAATCATATTGTGATATGTACAAATCCAGATATGTCCTATGCTTCAAATGTTATAAGCATATACCAGAATGATTCATAAGATGATAATTGGACAATAGTAAGGATATCCTTATGATCTTTTGGAAGAACTAAGAATATATTATTTTGTAGAGGTGACAAATAGATGGTTAGTTTATTGTAAAAGTGCTACATTGATACTAGTTTTGTCACAAAGTACAAATTAAGTTTATCTCAATCTAAACTAAGGGTGGCACAATATGATGGAAAGTAAGTTCCATAATGGATATGGATGAGTTCAAAAGTTAAGACATTGTGATAGATACTACAACAAAAGGCTAAGTATATGACTGCTATAATAGCAGCAAAAGAGGGCTTTTGTGAAAAGTAGTTTGTTATCAAACTAGGTGTGGTTCACAGCGGGATAGTACTATGAAGATATATTGTACGACAATATTATCAACATGTTTTAACCCCAAGGAACTAAAAGGTCTCACCAAAGGGCCAAATTTATACAAAGCCATCTCATTAGAGAATGAGTGATGCGTAGAGACGCAAAGACATGCAATTACACACGGACCTGAAAGTGTCGGATCAGGAGATCAGTTGACCACTAGCAATCGTGTAAATAGAACACCGGAAAGCCATAGGTGTTGAATGGACAAAGGTTTGAAACTAGATTATTGACTCTAGTGCAAGTGGGAGACTGTTGGAGATATGCCCAAGAGGCAATAATAAAGTGGTTATTATCATATCTTCATGCTTATGATAAATGTTTACATACCATGCTATAATTGTATTAAACGGAAACATTAATACTTGTGTGATTTGTAAACATAAAAGAGTCCCTAGTAAAGCCTCTTGTTAAACTAGCTTGTTGGTTAATATATGATCATGGTTTCCTGATTATGAACATAGAGATGTTATTAACAACAGGGTCATATCATTAGGAGAATGATGTGATGGACATACTCCTATAGTTAAGCGTAGCATAAAGATCAAGTCATTTAATATAGTTCATTTGCTATAAGCTTTCTGATACATAGTAACCTAATTCCTTCGACCATGAGATCATGCTAATCACCATCACTGGGAGGATGCTTTGATGACATCAGACACCACACTGTAACTGGGTGGCTATAAAGGTGGCATTGAGTGTTCGGAAAGTATGTGTTGAGGCACATGGATCAAGAGTGGGATTTGTCCATCCATATGACGGATAGATATACTCTAGGCCCTCTCGGTGGAATGTCATCCAATTAACTTGCAAGCATGTTACTGGCTCACAAGGGATCACATATCACGGGAACGAGAAAAGAGTACTTATCGGTAGCGAGGTTGAACTAGGTATGCAGAGATATCGACGATCAAACCTCGGATAAGTAAACTATCGCGAGACAAAAGGAAATTGGTATCGTATGTAAGTGGTTCATTCGATCGCAAAGTAAACGTAGAAATATGTGGGAGCCATATTAATTTCCAGATTCCTCTATTGGTTATTGATCGGAGAAGTGTCTCGGTCATGTCCGCGTAATTCACGAACCGTAGGGAGACACACTTAAGGATTCAATGTTGTTTAGTAGATATGGAAAGTGAGTAAAGAGACCGAATGTTGTTCGGAGTCTTGTATGGGATCCGGGATATCACGAGGAGATCCGGAATGGTCCGTAGAATAAGATTCATATAAGGAAAGTCCAATTCCGGAGTTAGGGAATAGTTCCGGTGTTTTCATCGGAATGTTCTAGAATGGTCTAGAAGGTTAACCGATCCGAAGGGGAAGGGTACATGGATGTGTTATGACAAAATGGAATGGTTACATCATGTCCTAGGTCACTTGGCTGGAGACTCGAAATAGAGAAATCAAACTCTAGTTTGAAAGTAAAACGCCAGTTGGAAAAAGTCAAACTCGGAAAATAATTTCCAAGTGGGGGAAGAGAAGGAAACCTGGGAAGAGAAGGTTTCCCTTCCCTCCTCCAAACCGCCGACCAACAAGGGAGTTGGGGGAGGACTCGGCTAGCCCTAGCCGCCCCTCCCACCTATAAATAAAGGGAGGGGGCGCCCCCTCTCCCTACACCTTGCCCCTTAGTTGGCGCCCCCCTCTAAACCCTAGGCCAGCCACTGCCCCCCTTCTAGATGCGGCTGCCCTAGATCTCCTCTAAACCACCGTCTAGCTAAACCCTAGCCCCGGTTAACTCTAAACCCTTCGGCCCTCTAAACCCTAGATTGCCAAGGTCCTCTCTCTACTCCACCATACCCGCTCCGGCTTATGCGAAGCCCTATGGGATCTCCCCTCTACTTCCGACACCATGCCGTCGTGCTGCCGGAATCACGAGGAGAGAACTACAACCTCCGCTGCTAGCTGGAACAAGGGAGAGGAAGGTATTCATCGAGTACCGAACGTGTGACCGACTGCGGAAGCACTATCGGAACGCAGTGCCGGAAGAATCGTCTACGCGATCTTGAGATCGGAAGTGTACGACTATATCATCCACGAGAATCTGCTCTCGTTAACCGCTTTGGATCTTCGAGGGTTAGTACTCTATCGACTCGTTGCTGCAATCTAGTAGATAGATCTTGTCTTGTATGTGTTCATGCGATAGAAATTTTTGTTTTCCATGCTACAAACCCCTACAAGCACACCAAATGCCCGCTCCACGTCCTTCTTGTAAGCTTCCCGTTCCTTGGAAAAGTGAGAATGCTTTGGGAGCATTGGGCTTGAGACAGTCTTCACAAATATTGGCCATCTTGAATAGATGCCATCTGCTAGATAGTATCCCTTGTTTTAGTGGTGCCCACCGATCTCAAATTCCACGGGGGGAGCATGACCCTCAACAAGCTTGGAAAAGATAGTTGAGGAGTTGAGGACGTTGATGTCGTTGTTCGATCCTCCCATGCCAAAGAAGGAGTGCCAGATCCAAAGATCATGTGTAGCAACTGCCTCAAGTATCACAGTGCATCCTCCTTTGTGGCCTTTGTACATTCCTTGACATTCAAATGGACAGTTCTTCCACTCCCAATGCATGCAATCTATGCTTCCAAGCATACCAGGAAATCCTCTACTTTCATTGATTGCTAGGATCCGAGCAGTGTCTTCAACAGTGGGTGATCTCAAGTACTGTTCCCCGAACACTGCAATCATTTCCCTACAGAACCTGTACAAGCAATCAAGGGCGATGGACTCGGTGATGCGGATATAGTCATCGGCACTGTCAGCCGGCGCTCCATATGCAAGCAACCTCATCGCCACGGTGCACTTCTGAAGCGAGGAAAACCCAACCAAGCCGGTGTAGTCCTTCTTGCAAAGGAAATATGGGTCGAACTCCCGGATGGCATGCACGATCTTGAGGAAGAGCTTCCGGCTCATCCTGAAACGGCGGCGAAACACGTCTCTCCATGGAGTGGCTGGTCGGCGAATTAGTCAGTGTACAACATGCAATAGCCCTCTATCCTTTGTCTCGCCTTGCACTTCCGGCGACCTGGCACCGAACTACCGCGCTTTGGCTTCGCCATCTGCATGTACAGCTGGGCGAGCGATGTGACGATCTGCAAGTGCTCTTCACCTTTGGCGACCTCGGCGCTCTCCTCCTCCAGGAGTACGGCGAGCATGTCCTCGTCGTCAGAGTCCATGGCGAGTATCTCGTCCTCGTCGGAGTTAGTGGCGAGTATCTCGTCGCCGTCAGAGTCCATGGCCATATCCGGCCAAATGTCGAACACTTGGCGGGCGTGGTGGTGGGAGCACGTAGCCAAGCAGAGCTACGGCGAGGCTCGGTCAGCTAGATCGGCGGCATGGAAGGCGTGGTGTTGGGCGGCAACTACGGCGAGCGTAGCTAGAGGCGTGGGCATGTCTCGGTGCGCAGGAGCTCCGCCGGCAAAGTCATGGCGACAGGGGGCACTGGGAGCACTTCGCGGCAGTCTGGGCGAGTGGAGTGGGTGGAAATGGGAATGTCTCGCCGACAGAGCTGGCCCACGCCCTTTTTTGCGGCGTCTGGTGTCCCCAGGGCGTACCCGGGAACCTGGGTTCGGCCTGGGTAGGCCGTACCAAAACACGCCGAAATCCAGACGAAAATAGGTCCCTGGGTACGCGACTAGGCCAAATTTCGGCGTTCGGACCGAATTTCGGCGTCCGGATCGGCGTCCTGGGTAGGCAAGTGGAGATGCTCTTAGAGCCTACGATTCCATGTGTGGTCCAGTCAAAGACAGCAAAAGGAGGCTCATCCGATTGTGAGAAGGTCTAGAAAAATTATCGACTTGGACCCGACAGAAGATTTGAAGTACAAGATAGTAATTAGCTACTATGTTGTAACATGTGAGATTTTTAACTTGCGGACCGAAAGTTGAAGCGCCAAGGCAACACAGGGTGCAACTTCATTGGTATTGGATCATGATACTCCGAGTTGGCGTGCCAAATGCTTAGAGGGTCTTTTTTGGCATGAATTTAACAAACCGTTTGAACACGGGAAAACTCTCTAATGCCCGTCAAATTGGGACCCGCCTATCACTTTTGACCATTAAGTCGCTGCCATCCTAGCTGCCATGTAGACTTGCAGCGCTGGCACCTGTTGGAGATATGCCCTAGAGGCAATAATAAATGTAGTTATTATTATATCTTTGTGTTTATGATAAATGTTTACATTCATGCTATAACAGTATTAACAAGGAAACATTAATACTTGTGTGATTTGTAAACTAAATTAGAGTCCCTGGTAAAGCCTCTTTATAATACTAGCTTGTTGGTTAATAAATGATTGTGGTTTCCCTATCATGAACATTGAGATGTTATTAACAACAAGATCATATCATTAGGAGAATGGTATGATGGACATACTCCTATAGATAAGAGTAGCATAAAGATCAAGTCATTTTAATAGTTCAATTGCTATATGCTTTCTGATACATAGTAACCTAATTCCTTCGACCATGAGATCATGCTTATCACCATCACCGGAAGGATGCTTTGATGACATCAAACACCACATCGTAACTGGGTGGCTATAAAGGTGGCATTGAGTGTTTGGAAAGTATGGGTTGAGACACATGGATCAAGAGTGGGATTTGTCCATCCATATGACGGATAGATATACTCTGGGCCCTCTCGGTGGAATGTCATCCAATTAGCTTGAAAGCATGTGACTGGCTCACAAGAGATCACATACCGCGGGAACAAGAAAAGAGTACTGATCAGTAACGAGGTTGAACTAGGTATGCAAAGATACCGACGATCAAAACCTCGGAGAAGTAAACTATCGTGAGACAAAGGGAAATTGGTATCGTATGTAAGTGGTTCATTCGATCGCAAAGTAATCGTAGAAATATGTGGGATCCATATGAATTTCCAGATTCCTCTATTGGTTATTGATCGGAGAAGTGTCTCGGTCATGTCCGCATAATTCACGAACCGTAGGGAGACACACTTGAGGATTCGATGTTGCTGTGTAGTTATGGAATGATGAGTAAGAGACCAAATGTTGTTCGGAGTCTCGGATGGGATCCGGGATATCACGAGTAGATCCAGAATGGTCCGGAGAATAAGATTCATATAAGGAAAGTCCTGTTTCGGAGGTTGAGAATGATTCCGGTGTTTTCATCGAGAATGTTCTAGAAGGGTCCGGAAGGTCCGGCACTGCGGAGGGGAAGGGTACATGAATGTGTCATAACAAGTTGGAATGGTTGCATCATGTACTAGGTATCATCGCTGAGCAAAATAAAGGGATAAATCAAATCCTAGTTTGAAAAGTCAAACGCCAATTTGAAAAGTCAAACGACAAGTTTGCTTGGTGGAGGGAGAGTAGGAAACCTACTTGGGGAGGAAGTCCTCCTCCCTCCACCGCCGTCCAAGGAGGCCGACTTGGGGGAGGACTCCCTCCCCCTTGTCCGCGCCCTCCCACCTATAAAAGGAGGGGCAGGGGTGCCCCTCTAGACCTAGACCTTGCTCCACCAAAACCCTAACCCTAGCCGCTGGCCCTCCTGCAGCCGCCGCCGCCCTAGGGTTTGCCCTAGCCGCTGACTTGGGGCTCTACCCTTGCCCTATCCACCGTCCTAGACCTCTCTCCTTGGTGCCTCTAAACCCTAGATCACCAAGGCCTCTCTCATAGTCCACCATACTCGCTCCGGCTTAAGGCGAAGCCCTGTGAGATCTCCCCTCTACTTCCGGTACAACGCCGTCGTGCTGCTAGAATCGCGAGGAGAGTGCTACAACCTCCGCTGCCTGCTGGAAAAAGGGAGAGGAAGGTCTTCATCGAGTACCGAATGTGTGACCGACTATGGGAGCGCTGCCGGAACGCGGCGCCGGAAGGATCTTCTACACGATCTTGAGATCGGCAAGAGTACGACTACATCACCCACGAGAATCCGCTCTCGTTAAACACTTTGGAATCTTCGAGGGTGAGTTATTCTATCGACTCGTTGCTACAATCTAGTAAATAGATCTTGGCTTGTTTGTTTGTATGCGGTAGAATTTTTTTGTTTTCCATGCTACGAACCCCTACAGTGGTATCAAAGCCGTGTCTATATGTAGATCTGTTGCACGAGTAGAACACAATAGTCATTGTGGGCGGTGGTGCTTTTATTATCAATTTCTTCTTGTGTACTTTGCATCTTGCGGTATGATGGGATGAAGCGGCCCGGGCTAACCTTACATGACATCGTTCATGAGACTTGCTCCACACTCAACATGCAACTAGTATTGCATAAGTGGCTTTGCGGGTGTCTGTCTCTCCCATTATAGTACAGATCCAATTTACAACGGGCACTTGATAGTTAAAACATCAACGTTGTGGTTCTTGTTTGTAAGTTAGAGCGACACTTATTAAAATCCCCAAACCACGTAAAATATGCAAAGAAAATTAGAGGCGTCTAACTTTGTTTTGCAGGGGTGTGCTGTGATGTGATATGGCCATGATTGTGATCATATTTGATGTATGCAATGTTCCTTGTTGTAAGTTGGCAACCGGCAGGAGCCATATGGTTGTCTTTAATTTCTGTTAAGACCCGCGTGTCTATTCAAAGTAGTTGTAATAGTTGGATCTGGTGGACGACAACCATGAAGCGGCGCCATTGACCTTGACGCTATGCCGGTGATGATGGAGATCACGTTCGTGCTTGAAGATGGAGATCGGAAGCACAAGAAGAAAGGCCATATCATATCACATATTATGAATTGCATGTGATGTTAATCCTTTATGCATCTTGTATTGCTTAGTTAACGACGGTAGGATTATAAGATGATCCCTCATGCACATAAATTTCAAGTTTTAAAGTGTTCATCCTTAGTAAGCACCGTTGCTAAAGCTTGTTGTTTCGAAGCACCACGTGATGATCGGGTGTGTTAGATTCTGCAAGTGTATACAACGTGAGCAAGCCGGATTTGCTCATGCGGAAGCTAAGGTTTGATCTTGACGAGCCTAGCATGTACAGACATGGTCTCGGAACACGGATCACCGAAAGGTAAAGCATGAATCATATAGTAGATATGATGAACATGTCGATTGTTCGCCATTGAAGCTACATCAACTCTCGTGATGATCGGTTTTGATGTGGTGGATTTGGTTCGTGTGATCACTAAAACAAAGTGAGGGATATTGTTTTGAGTGGGAGTTCAACTAGATTAATTTAACTATTAATTAGAACTCAATTTGTCATAAACTTAGTCTAAACTATTGCAAATATGTTGTAGATCAATGGCGGCCCCTACCATCAATTTTAATGCATTCCTAGAGAAATAAAAGTTGAAAAACAATGGAAGAAACTTCGCGGATTGGTTCCGCAATTTGAGGATTGTCCTCAATGCTGGTAATTTGACCTATGTGCTGGATGCACCGCTGGGTGATCCGCCTGCAGCTGATGCTACTGATGAAGTAAAGAATGTTTACCTCGCTCGGAAGAATCAGTACTCCACAGTTCAGTGTGCTATCTTGTATGGTTTGGAATCGGAGCTTCAGAAAAGGTTTGAGAACTCAGACCCACATGATATTGTCCATGAACTCAAATTGATATTTGAGACTCACACGGCAGTTGAGAGTTATGAGGCTTCTGAAAAGTTATTTAACTGCAAGATGGAAGAGGGCAGCTCCGTCAGTGAGCATGTGCTTAAGATGTCTAGGCACACAAACAAACTCCAAAGCTTGGGTATAGTGATTCCTAATGCTTTGGGGATTTACCGTGTCCTCCAATCACTGCCACCAAGTTACAAGAACTTTGTGATGAACTACAATATGCAAAGCATGAACAAGGAGTTGCCAGAACTCTTCTCCATGTTAAAATCTGCAGAAGAGGAGATCAAGAAAGAGCACCAAGTGTTGATGGTCAATAAGACCACCAAATTCAAGAAAGGCAATTCTAAGAAAAAGGGAAACTTCAAGAAGGGTGGTAAGAAAGTTGCCGCACCAGCGAAGAAGACCAAGGCTGGACCTAAGCCTGATACTGAGTGCTTTTACTGCAAGGGAGAAGGTCACTGGAAGCGGAATTGCCCAAAAGTACTTGGCAGATTTGAAGAACGACAACATCAAGAAGAAAGGTATATCCGATATACTACCTCCATTTCAAGGAATAAGGCGCACGCGCATTCCAAAGCAAAGTTTGACCAAATAAATAGAGCAACTAAAGTTTGATTATATTGTGTAAAATTAGTATCATTGGATTCGTATTGAAATGCACTTTCCCATGATATTAATTTTATATCAATATTGTTTACATATTTAGAGTAAATCTTGGTCAAAGAAAAAACACGCAAAACGAGGACGCCTTATTCCTTGAAACGGAGGTAGTACATGTTATTTATGTGTATCTTACTAGTACTCGTAGTAGTGCCTGGGTATTTGATACTGGTTTGGTTGCTCATATTTGTAACTCGAAACAGGTGCTGCATAATAAACAGAAGCTAGCGAAGAACGAGGTGACGATGCGCGTTGGAAATGGATCAAGGGTTGATGTGATCGCGGTCGGCACGATACCTCTTCATCTTCCATCGGGATTAGTTTTATACTTAAATAATTGTTATTTGGTGCCTGCGTTAAGCATGAACATTATATCGGGATCTTGTTTATTGCGAGACGGTTACTTGTTTATGTCCGAGAATAATGGTTGGTCGATTTATATGAGTAATATGTTTTATGCACATGCACCTTTGATAGATGGTCTATTCTTATTGAATCTCGATAGTGGAAATACACATATTAATAACATTGAAGCTAAATGTTTGAAATTGAGCGATAACTCGACCTATATGTGGCACTGTCGTCTTGGTCACATTGGAGTGAAGCGTATGAAGAAACTCCATTCCGATGGACTTCTTGAATCACTTGATTTCGAATCACTTGAAAGATGCGAAGCATGTCTGATGGGTAAAATGACTAAGACTCCATTTTCTGGTATGATGGAGCGAGCTACGGACTTGTTGGAAATCATATATACCGATGTGTGTGGTCCAATGAGTGTAGCATCGCGCGGTGGTTATCGTTATGTTATTACCTTCACGGATGACTTGAGTAGATATGGGTATATCTATTTCATGAAACATAAGTCCGAAACTTTCAAGAAGTTTAAGGAATTTCAAAGTGAGGTAGAGAATCAACGTAACAAGAAGATTAAATTTCTACGATGTGGAATACTTTCACAATTGACACCGCCGGGAACACCACAGCATAATGGTGTGTCCAAACGTCGTAATCGAACTCTCTTAGATATGGTTCGTTCTATGATGTCACTTACGGATTTACCGCTATCATTTTGGGGTTATGCATTAGAAACAACCGCATTCACTTTAAATAGGGCACCATCTAAATCCGTTGAAACGACACCATATGAATTATGGTTTGGGAAGAAACCTAAATTGTCGTTCCTTAAAGTTTGGGGTTGCGAAGCCTATGTAAAGAAGTTACAGCCGGGCAAGCTTGAACCCAAAGCGTAAAAATGGGTCTTCATAGGATACCCGAAGGAAACTATTGGGTATACCTTATATCATAGATCCGAGGGCAAAATCTTCGTTGCCAAGTATCCTTTCTAGAGAAGGAATTTCTCTCGAAAGAAGTAACTGGAAGGAAAGTAGAACTCGACGAGGTTGTTGAACCTTCTCTCGAACTTGCGAGTAGTGCAGCGCCGGAAGAAGTTCCTGTGGTGCCTGCACAAATAAGAGAGGAAGCTAATGATGTTGATCATGAAACTTCGGTTGAAGTTGCTACAGAACATCGCAGGTCAACGAGAACTCGTACCACTCCTGATTGGTATGATCCCGTTATGAGTGTCATGTTGGTGGACAACACCGATGACCCTGCGACATATGAGGAAGCGATGATGAGCCTAGATTCCAATAAATGGCAAGACGCCATGAAATCCGAGATTGGATCCATGTACGAAAACCAAGTATGGACTTTGGTGGACTTGCCGGATGGCCGGAAGGCTGTCAAGAACAAATGGATTTTCAAGAAGAAAACAGATGCTGATGGTAATGTTACTGTCTATAAAGCTCGACTTGTCGCAAAAGGGTTTCGACAAATTCAAGGAGTTAACTACGATGAGACTTTCTCACCAGTATCGAAGCTAAAGTCTGTGAGGATTTTGTTAGAAATCGCTGCATGATTATGAGATATGGAAGATGGATGTCAAAATAGCATTCCTCAATGGAGACATTGATGAAGAGTTGTATATGATGCAACCCAAAGGTTTTGTCGATCCTAAAGATGCTAACAAGGTGTGTAAACTTCAACGGTCCATATATGGATTGAAGCAAGCATCCCGAAGTTGGAATCAACGTTTTGATAAGGTAATCAAAAGTTTTGGTTTTATACAAACTTATGGAGAAGCTTGTATTTACAAGAAAGTGAGTGGGAGCTCTATAGCATTCTTAATACTATATGTAGATGACATATTGTTGATTGGGAATGATGTAGACCTTCTTAACAGTGTCAAAGAATATTTGAATAATAGTTTTTCAATGAAAGAACTTGGCGAAGCAGCTTACATATTAGGCATAAAGATTTATAGAGATAGATCAAGACGCCTAATATTATTGTCACAAAGTACATATTTGGACAAAGTTCTAAAGAGATTTGGAATGGAAGATAGCAAGAAAGGGTTCTTGCCCATGTTTCCCAATACGACCTTGAGTAAAACTCAAAGTCCAGCAATGGCAGAAGATAGAGAAAGGATGAGTAAGATTCCCTATGCCTCAGCCATAGGATCACTAATGTATGCCATGCTATGTACTAGACCCGACATTGCATATGCTGTTAGTTTAACTAGCAGATATCAAAGTGATCCAGGAGTGGATCATTGGACAGCGGTCAAAAACATCCTTAAGTACTTGAGAAGAACTAAGGATATGGTTCTTTCTTATGGAGGTGATGAACAACTCGTTGTTAATGGTTACACCGATGCTAGTTGGAACACCGATCCGGATGATTCTAAATCTCAATCTGGATACGTATTTACTTTGAATGGTGCAGCAGTTAGCTGGAGGAGTGCAAAGCAAAGCGTTGTGGCAAGATCTTCAACTGAATCGGAATACATAGCTGCTTCGGAGGCTTCACAAGAAGCGATATGGATGAAGGAGTTCATTACAGAGCTCGGTGTGGTTCCAAGTGCGCTGGACCCAATGTCTATCTACTGTGATAACATGGGCGCCATAGCCAAGAACCAAGGTCACACAAGAAGCTGAAGCACATCAAGCTACGTTTTCACGCTATTCGAGAACATGTCCAAGATGGTGACACAAAGATTTGCAAAGTAAACACAGATCTGAATGTGGCAGATCCGTTGACTAAACCTCTCCCGAGGGCAAAACATGACCAACACCAAACTGCCATGGGTGTTCGGTATATTACCATGTAATCTAGATTAGTTGACTCTAGTGCAAGTGGGAGACTGTTGGAGATATGCCCTAGAGGAAATAATAAATGTAGTTATTATTATATCTTTGTGTTTATGATAAATGTTTACATTCATGCTATAATAGTATTAACAAGGAAACATTAATACTTGTGTGATTTGTAAACTAAATTAGAGTCCCTGGTAAAGCCTCTTTATAATACTAGCTTTTTGGTTAATAAATGATTGTGGTTTCCCTATCATGAACATTGAGATGATATTAACAACAAGATCATATCATTAGGAGAATGGTATGATGGACATACTCCTATAGATAAGCGTAGCATAAAGATCAAGTCATTTTAATAGTTCAATTGCTATATGCTTTCTGATACATAGTAACCTAATTCCTTCGACCATGAGATCATGCTTATCACCATCACCGGAAGGATGCTTTGATGACATCAAACACCACACCGTAACTGGGTGGCTATAAAGGTGGCATTGAGTGTTCGGAAAATATGGGTTAAGACACATGGATCAAGAGTGGGATTTGTCCATCCATATGACGGATAGATATACTCTGGGCCCTCTCGGTGGAATGTCATCCAATTAGCTTGCAAGCATGTGACTGTCTCACAAGGGATCACATACCGCGGGAACGAGAAAAGAGTACTTATCAGTAACGAGGTTGAACTAGGTATGCAGAGATACCGACGATCAAAACTTCGAATAAGTAAACTATCGTAAGACAAAGGGAAATTGGTATCGTACGTAAGTGGTTCATTCAATCGCAAAGTAATCGTAGAAATATGTGGGAGCCATATGAATTTCCAGATTCCTCTATTGGTTATTGTTCGGAGAAGTGTCTCGATCATGTCCGCATAATTCACGAACCGTAGGGAGACACACTTAAGGATTCGATGTTGTTGAGTAGTTATGGAATGATGAGTAAGAGACCGAATGTTGTTCGGAGTCTCGGATGGGATCCGGGATATCACGAGGAGATCCGGAATGGTCCGCAGAATAAGATTCATATAAGGAAAGTCATATTTCGGAGTTGGAGAATGATTCCGGTGTTTTCATCGGGAATGTTTTAGAAGGGTCCGGAAGGTCCGGCACTCCGGAGGGGAAGGGTACATGAATGTGTCATAACAAGTTGGAATGGTTGCATCATGTACTAGGTATCATCCCTGAGCAAAATAAAGGGATAAATCAAATCCTAGTTTGAAAAGTCAAACGGCAAGTTTGATTGGTGGAGGGAGAGTAGGAAACCTACTTGGGGAGGAAGTCCTCCTCCCTCCACCGCCGACCAAGGAGGCTGACTTGGTGGAGGACTCCCTCCCCCTTTGCCGTGCCCTCCCACCTATAAAAGGAGGGGCAGGGGTGCCCCTCTAGACTTACACCTTGCTCCACCAAAACCCTATCCCTAGCTGCCGGCCCTCCTGCACCGCCGCCGCCCTAGGGTTTGCCCTAGCCGCCGACTTGGGGCTCTCCCCTTGCCCTAGCCGTCGGCCTAGCCCTCTCTCCTTGGTGCCTATAAACCCTAGATCGCCAAGACCTCTCTCATAGTCCACCATACTCGCTCCGGCTTAAGGCGAAGCCCTGCGAAATCTCCCCTCTACTTACGGTACCACGCCGTCGTGCTGCCGGAATCGCGAGGAGAGTGCTACAACCTCCGCTGCCTGCTGGAACAAGGGAGAGGAAGGTCTTCATCAAGTACCGAATGTGTGACCGACTGCGGGAGCGCTGCCAGAACGCGGCACCGGAAGTATCGTCTACACGATCTTGAGATCGGCAAGAGTACGACTACATCACCCACGAGAATCTGCTCTCGTTAAAAACTTTGGAATCTTCGAGGGTGAGTTATTCTATCGACTCGTTGCTACAATCTAGTAGATAGATCTTGGCTTGTTTGTTTGAATGCGGTAGAAAATTTTTCTTTTCCATGCTACGAACCCCTACAGCACCCTCGTGTTCAAACGGTCTTTTTGACCCGGCCTTCTTCTTCCCCAAAGGGGCGATCTGTGGTCACCGCCATGGCACGGAGCTGGGAGGGAATTCCTCCAGCTGCGAGATCCGGCACCCGGCTGAACCTAATCGGTCTCGCCCTCCTCCTCCCAAACCGGAGCTCTACCCATGGCACGGCAGCACCCATGGCACGGCACCGGGACGAGATTTCTGCCTCGGGGTCCTTCTCCAAAATCCAAGCTCGCCATCGGCGTTTGTCGCACCTACACCAACCAGGGTGCCTTACTCTTTGAACCCCAAGGCCACATCCAATCTGTTCGGCATAATGCCAACAAGGTGAAATTCCATCCATTTTTCTTGTGACTGTGGTAGTAGAAAAACATGTACCGATATGTTGTTTACTAGACTTTCATTTGAAATTAGTAGCTCCATGATGAATAAAAACAGAGAACCTAAATGGGATAACAATGAATACCATAGTATGTACTTCCTTTGCATCAACAAGGGCTCGTTGACGAAGCATGTTACTGTTGGGTCACGTAGAGATAAAACAAAACTTTTTCCCTCTAACATGGTGATACCAAGATCCAGCCGAGGTAGAAGTCCACGAGGTTTACCACTAGACACGCGGTTGCGAATTACTGATGTAGCGCGCCAGTTGATGCAGTGCAGTCCTCACGATCCGATCGTCCTGGTGATGATCGTACAACACCTCTGCTGGTATCCACACGTACAAGGAGGAGCACCGGTGGCGAACTGCTAGGTTCGGTACGTCGGCAGGACTGCTATGGAGCTAGGGTTTCCAACATATGGAATGACCTAACCGATCAACGATTAACCCTTCTGGGTTACTGTGCTCCAATATATATAGGGAGTAAACGTGGGCTCCACTCACGTGGCCCATTCACTAAAGCCCATATAATATTAGTCATCGTGAGTCCGACTCACTGACTCAGTCCAAATCCGGCTCGGGTCCAACCCAATCAGATTTCCGGTTCAGATCTAATCCGAACTTGCTCCCGCTCTTAAGTGTGTGACCCCGCAGGCTCATGGCTACTTGGACACGATTAGAGTTCGACTCTCAATCGATCAGTCGGTAGCGGCTCCTAGCAGAACGTGCCAACTCCCAAGCACCAAATAGTCATGATAACTTGCCTTTCCAATACGACTTACGTCCAAGTCCCTTTTGCCTCACGATATACCTTGTCAGACTATAGGCGAATATATGTCATCCCTTAAATAGTCTGACTCTCTTCTCGATCCGAGATAAGTGATTCACCCGAATAACTCTTAGTCGACCGCCTCGGTTAACACTTAACCGAGTCGTGCATGGCCATGCTTTCCGAATCATATCATCCGAGAGGGCCCAGAGAATATCTCTCCAAGTGGAGGGGCAAAATCCCATATTGGTTATTCACATCACGCAGCTTGATTCTCAGTCGACTCGAACTCTGCCTTTATAACTGCTCAGTTATGGACCAGTGTTTGATAGAACCTAAGTCGGTGATCCTCAACTCGGACTATGCAATAACCTCAGGTCAAAGGATTACATTGATTGAGATATACAAATGACAACTTGTTCGTTGTACCTCAATATGGGTCAATCCGACTAGCTAAACTCTTTAGCCGAATCTGTATAAGTCGAAATGGCATCTCCATGCCCATGACAAGTGGAATCGATTCATCAAGCTGACTTTCACATTGGTCTAAGTTGTGTGTCTAGCACAACCTCAATGACCAAGGACATTTAGAACAAACAACATGAATGTATAGTTCCACAACCGAATCACATATTCAATGATATACATCACATGCTCATACAAGGACAACTTAATATCTTTATGAATACAATGGGAAATATCATCATACATGATTGCCTCTAGGGCATATTCCCAACAGTTACTAAGAGAAAGGAGTTCATCGGTCATTGCCAAAAAATATGGGAACAAATCCATGGGCGATTGAATGCAAATATGCGAAGAGAAGCTAGATCCATGTCATCAATCATCAATAGGTGGCACATTATAGTGATGTGTTCAAATATGTACACATTCATAACAATAACTTATGGCGGCAGTGTTGCTAGCTGTTTGTATGAGCTATTCATTTTATATGATCGTGGCACCTTACTTTCTTGGATACTAGTAAACTTGAAACTGCAACCCCCCGCATTAACTTGCCCATGTAGCAACCCCCCGCATTTACTTGACAGGAACCGAACCGATGAGAGAGAATGCATGTGGGATCGTTGGCGGTTGGGCTTGCGGTTGGTGTGTGCATGCGGTCGTCTCGTTTCCACACGCTTCCCTTGGCATTCCCATGCCTTCTTTAATAAATCTCTGTCTCTGGAACCGCTTCCTCTGCCATTCGACGAGACTGAGACCACAAGAACACCATCATCCATGGCCGGCAACAAGCAGCAGGATTCGTCGTGGGCTGATCTCCCTGAGTGAGTCGTGCAGAAGATAGGTGACATCTTCCTGTCGACGGACGACTTTGACTACTACGCCGCCTTCCGGGTAGTCTACAACGCCTGGTGTGGCTTCACGGAGGAGCGCTTCATACCAGCCAACTCGATTTTTCTAGAGCACCAGTTGTCGCCGGAGTATGGGGTAGACGACGCCGCCATCACGTTGCTGAACATGAGAACCGACTGCTACCTTGAGAAGAAGATTAGTCGGGTTATTCACAGGTGCTTTCTCGATATTCATCTGTATATGTGCGATCCTTTTTTTGCGTTCACCTCCTAAACGATATGTTTTTCAAGTTTTGTTTCTCCATCTACTTGTTTTACCTTGATTGAATCTCTATCTGTTTACCTTGACTGAATCTCTGCTTCTCATCTCTCTCTCCCTCTTTGTGTCTCTGGGACGTACTTTTACATCGGTAGAACAACCGGTGGCCTCCTTGTGCTTGGACATAGGGTGCAGCCATATAAGACACGGTTTTACAACCCCTTCTTGGGTGCTTTCAAGCGCCTGAGGGTGGAGATACCGACCGAGAAGGTGGCTTCTGTCGCTGTGACGATGTTCCCGTCATTGATGGTGTTTACATCAAATATTCAAAACACCATCATTCAGTGGGCGGATGAGGGCACAGAGGAAGGCAGTCGCCTGGTATTTGGTGAAGAGCGGTACACGCCGAATGACTTCACGAAATTTCAGAGCATGACTTCTTACGCCGGTGATGTTTTAGTCGTAGACAGATACGAGTCTGTCCTCTCGACTATGCCTGGTGCTGCTCATGGAGATGTCCAGATGCAGTGCTCTACACAGACCCTAAAGATGCATGCCACCGTCGAAGGCCCTGTTCCGGGCTGCCAGTACCCGGAGAATCGTTTTTACCTCATCGAGTCTGACGGGGAGTTGTTGTTCGTTGTGAGTGGAATTGTCTACAGCGGCAGGCCCGTTGTTTACCGGGTTGATACATAGAACTGTGTTCTTCAGTCGGTCACAGGCATCGGCATCCGTGATCTCTTCGTTGCTAACAACCGGTGCATCTGCATCGACAGCACCAGGGTACCCACGATGCATGCCGGCAGCATCTACTATCTAGACCTATCCCAGATTAGATCTTACAACTTTGAGGCTCTTGCGTGGGAAGAGGAACCAAGGGTTGACCATGGGTATGGAGTAGGAGGATTATGGATCAATGACCATCCTTTCGAACTCGATCGATTCATGGCGGAGTATTGCAGAATCGTCGAGCATTCTGAACAACAGATGGTGCCGCCTTATGGCGAATGTGGTACCACCCACTACGATTACTACGACGGCTACCCGTCAGATTAGATTGATGGATCATGTTGGTATGGTCCTGTTGTATTCTCTGTCTATGAATTATATGCAAGTGCAAGTTGTATGGTGTGTCTGTAATACAATGGATGCTCTATGTTTCAAAAAGATCATGTGTTGTACCTCTTTCAATTTCGCTGTTTTTCTATGTACATGTAGTAATTCTGATACATGAGCAATTGAATGCAAATACGCGAAGAGAAGCTAGATCCATGTCATCAATCATCAATAGGTGGAACATTCAAGTGATGCGTTCAAATGCGTACACATTCATAACAATAACACTGTTGGCAGTATTGCCAACTTGAAACTGCAATTAACTTGAAGTAGTTGTTATCCCGAGCAAAATGTTTGGTATACACATGACCCTTGTATGTTCTATGCTGCAATTTGGCTGTTGTGGGCAGGGAAAGAAAAGCCGGGCTTCACTGAATTTACGCAGTTAGGCATAACTTAGTCTTACACACATAGTGTGAACTTGTTCTTAGACAAATAAGCAAAGCAGTCTTACATCGCCGAAACTTCCGGCGAGCCAACTGATGACTCCTTGGTGGTGCCAGAGAACTTGGTGCTTGATGTGGAGTCTTGTTGGGAACCCCAAGAGCAAGGTGTGAAGCAGCACAGCAGCAAGTTTTCCCTCAGTAAGAAACCGAGGTTATCGAACCAGTAGGAGGAAAGAAATGTCACACAGGTGTTGCAAGCAACAGGGAGACCTGCACAACACAAAATCAAGACTTTGCCCTAACGAATCAAGGAGGTTGTCAAGCTCACCGGTTTGCTGTAACAAAGGATTAAACATATGGTGTGGAAGGTAATGGTTTGCAGCAAGTAAACAAGTAACAATGGAAGATGTATCAATGGTAAAGATTGGACCGGGGTCCATATTTCACTAGAGGTGCTCTCCTTAGATAAACAACATGGCATGAAGGGTAAACAAATTACAGCAGGGCAATTGACAGGAACTGAGCAAGGCATAACAATGCAATTACTAGTAAGAAAGATCCTATGAGATTCGATTGGGCAATACAACAATATACATAGACCTCCATCCAACTGCATCTATGAATAGAAGTCCACCTTCAGGTTATCATCTCAACCCCCTCCAGTATTAAGTTGCAAACAACAGACAACTGCTTTAAGCAAAGTGTGTAAGGTAAACAGTCCACATGTTCCATGAACAAGAGACCGTTGTTTTCTCCCTAGTAGCAACATCACATCTACAACCTAAGAGATTTCTGTCACTTCCCTTGGATACTAGAGGCATGAACCCACTATCGAGCATAAATACCCCCTCTTGGAGTCACTAGCAACTACTTGGCCAAGATAGCTACTAACAACGGAGAGCATACAAGATCACAAACATCATAAACATGATAGAATCATAAAGACAAAACCATTAATCAAACCAACATAATAATCTCAATATCCATTAGATCCCCGCAAACACAACATGCATGATTACAAATAGATTAGATCTTGATCATGAACGAAGCTCACAAGCTCTATAAATGAAAGCATAAAGGAGGAGATACAACCATCTAGCTACTACATGGACCCATAGTCCAAGGTGGAACTACTCACGCATCATACCAGAGAGAAGGCCTCCGGGATGATCTACCCTCCGGCAAGGTGCCGGGAATAACTTCAGATCCCCCCGATCTAGGGACGACGGTGGCGGCGTCTATAGAAGGTTTCATGGAATATTGATCGGCTACTTTGGGTTTCTGCATCGGGGGCTTCTTATAAGCGAAGGGGGAGGCCGAGGCGGTGGCTAGGGCCCCCACACCCTACCTAGGCGCGGGGCAGGGCCCACCCGCGCCTAGGGGGGTGTGGTTGCCCTGGAACGCCTCCCCGTCTCCCCTCTGGACTTCTTGTTCCCCACAGAAAGTTATTGACTTTGACGTTTGTCCCGTCCAATTCCGAGAATATTTCCTTACTAGCTTTTCTGGAACCAAAAACAGCAGAAAATAGGCAACTGGAACTGTGGCAACTTGTTAGTAGGTTAGTACCAGAAAACATGTAAAAATCACCTCAAAGTGTAGACAAAGCAAAGCAAAGCAAATACTAAACAAACATGGAGCATCAATAATTATAGGTACGTTTCCGACGTATCACCAACCGGCAAACCGACCTCTGGAGGTGCTGGCATCATCGGAACGAACCAGAGTGCTGTGTTTGGCCGTCTCTCATTCTCTATCAAATTCCTATCCAACCGTTAGAAGGCACGCGAACAGGTACACTTCCCGTCTAGTTCGACTCGTCCTACTTATCGGTACGGCTAAATCACTGTCAACTTTTAATTCTATAGCCTTTTTGCTGTGCAAAAAGTGCCAAATGTGCTTCCTAGGAGGACCCCCACTCCACCTTCTCATGTAACGCTGCTATCAGTTCAGATATCTGTACCACTTCAGGATCGTATGTGCCAATGGATACATCAATGTCGTCGACAATTTTTTCTGTACCATTATCTAATTTTGTAGTGAACTTATCGACACCGATACGAAAGTGTACCTTGCCATCACCAGTTTCCTCAGGATCAAGACCACCGAGAGGTTTGATGACAGTATCAGAGTCCAGACCATGGACTTGTTCCTCAACAACAGGTCTTCGATTAGCCTCGACGGCGGCAGCATCAACACACTAAAATTCACCACGGGTTCGAGGAGGACCAATGCCCAAGACGGTAGTTCTAGAAACAGCAACAAGGATTGGATCATTAGCAGGCTGAGCAACAACACTAGAAGTTCTGGCAACAACAGGGCAACCTCCCGAAGCCTTAGTTTGCACAGTGGAAGCATAGATTGGTTCAGTACCAGGCTGAGCAACAACACCAGCAGTTATAGCAACAACGGGGCGGCCTCCCGAAGCCTTAGTTTGCACAACAGAAGCAGGGATTGGTTCATTACTAGGCTACGCAACAACACCAGTAGATTCCACAACAGCGGTACGGCCTCCCGAAGCCTTAGTTTGCACAACAGCAACAGGGATTGTGTCAGTAGTAGGCTGAACAACAACACCAGCAGTTCTGGCAAAAGCGGGGCGTCCTCCCAAAGCCTTAGTTTGCACAACAGTAGCAGGGATTGGGTCAGTAGAAGGCTGAGCATCAACACCAGCAGTTCTGGCAATAGTGGGAAGTCCTCCCGAAGCCTTAGTTTGCACAACAACAGCAGGAATTGGATCAGTAGCAGGCTGAGCAAAAACACCAGCAGATTCCACAACAGCGGGGCGGCCTCCCGAAGCCTTAGTTTGCACAACAGAAGCATGTATTGGGTTAGTAGCAGGCTGAGCAACAACACCAGCAGTTCTAGCAACAGCGAGGCGGGCTCCCGAATCCTTAGTTTGCACAACAGCAACAGGGATTGGTGTTGGCTCTTTGTAAACGTGGGAGCGCTTCGTCGGGAAACCCCAAGATAAAGGTGTGATGCAGCACAATAGCAAGTCTTCCCTCAATAAGAAACCGAGGTTATCGAACCAGTAGGAGGAAGGAAACATCTCAAGGGTGTTGCAAGCAACGTGGAAACCTGCACAACACAAACTCAAGACTTTTCCCCAACGAACAGTGAGGTTATCAATCTCACTAGTTGCTCTAACAACAGGTTAACTATATGGTGTGGAAGGTGATGATGGTTTGCAGCAAGTAAACAGTAACAGTGGAAGATGTATCAATGGTAAATTGGACCGGGGTCCATAGTTCACTAGAGGTGTTCTCCTTAGATAAACAAACATGGCATGCTGGGTAAAAAAAATTACAGCAGGGCAATTGACAGGACTGAGCAATGCATAATAATGCAATACTAGACAAAAAGGTCCTATGAGATTCAATTCGGCAATACAACAATATACATAGACCGCCATCCAATTGCATCTATGACTAGAAGTCCACCTTTGGGTTATCATCTGAACCCCCTCCAGTATTAAGTTGCAAGCAACAAACAACTACTTTAAGCAAAGTGTGTAAGGTAAACAATCCACTTGTTCCATGAACAAGAGACTGTTGTTTTCTCCCTAGTGGCAACAACACATCTACAACCGTAGAGATTTCTATCACTTCCCTTGATTAAGTAGAGGCATGAACCCACTATCAAGCATAAATACCCCCTCTTGGAGTCACCACCAACTACTTGGATAAGATAGCTACTAACAATAGAGAGCATGCAAGATCACAAACAACACAGACATGATAGTATCAATAAGACAAAACCATTAATCAATCTGACATAGTAATCTCAATATCCATCGGAACCCCGCAAACACAACATGCATGAGTAGATTATATCTTGATCATGATCGATACTATCATGTGTTGTTGTGATCTTGCATTCTCTTGTTAGTAGCTATCTTGGCAAGTTGCTAGTGACCAAGAGGTATTTATGCTCGATAGTGCCTCTAGTTTCCAAGGAAGTGACGATATCTTCGTTAGAGATGTGTTGTTTCCACTAGGAGAAAACACTCTTGTTCATGAACAAGTGGATTGTTTACCTTTTGTCTTTGCTTGCAACTTAATACCGGTGTGTTATAGATGATAACCTCTGAATCATAGATGGGATGGCTGTATTGACCAATCGAATCTCATAGGATCTTTTCTCTAGTATTGTATTGTTATGCCATGCTCCATAATTTGTTTACTCTTCATGCCATGTTGTTTATCTAAGGAGAGCACCTCTAGTGAACTATGGATCCCGGTCCAATCTTTACCATTGCTACATCTTCCACTGTTACTTGTTTACTTGATGCAAACCATCATCACCTTCCACACCATACAGTTAATCATATGTTATAGCAAATCGGTGAGCTTGACAACCTCACTGATTCGTTGGGGCAAAGTCTTGAGTTTGTGTTGTGCAGGTTTCCGCATTGCTTGAAACACCTTTGAGATGTTTCCTTCCTCCTACTGGTTCGATTACCTTGGTTTTTTACTGAGGGAAAACTTGATGTTGTGCTGCTTCACACCTTGCTCTTGGGGTTTCCGGACGAAGTGCTTCCCAGCACCATCAAGCTTTTCTGGCGCTGTAGCCGGGGAGGCTAAGGACGCCTTCACAAGGGGAGTCCTCCTCAACCTTTCTCTTCACTTTGTTTTTGGTTTGCTTAGTTTCTTTTGCTTGATTCTGTTTGCCTCTTTTTATCAAAAACTCCAAAAAATTAGTTTAGTTTGGTTTGCTTTTTATTTTCAAAAAACACAAAAAAATTAGTTCCTACCCTAGTTGCTACCATGTCTGGTTTTGGTCCTATCTCTCTGACACCTATGGAAGAGATCTTTGCTTTCAAGCAAAAAGGCGAAGAGAGTTTTAAAGAAGCTTGGTCTAGAATCTCTGCTTTGCAAAGGGAAACTGAGCCTAAGATGAGTCTTAGCTTAGTTATCAATAGTTTCTACCACGGTATTGCTCTTTGTTATAGATATGATTTAGATGCTGTGGTTGGGAAAGATATTTTTCAATGTACTGAGGATGAAGCTTTTGATGCCATAAGAAATTGACTATAATTTAAAATACACTTGGCAAGTGTGATTCCACTTTCATAAATATTTTTGCTAGGTTAAACACTCTTGAGTCCAGTACTGCTGCTTTGAACAGTTGTTATCACACACTTAGGGAGTACCATAATTATTTTCCAATGAATTCTGAGCCTTGAAAGTGGTTTCCCACAATAAAAGTCACTATAATAGTGCAACTTTTGATGCTTGTTGTGATATCATGTCTGAATTTTGCCTTATGCCTAAAGATATTTATGAGTCTTTGAGTCTTTGGGGGCTTTCTAAAGGAGGAGAGGAAATCTCTCTTACTAATAATGCCACTTTATTACCCATTGGAATAGCTGAAGGTGTGTTTACAAAAATCTCAGGGAAAATGGTGTCTATTGATTATCTTGTTATTGAATGTGTAGGCAAAGCACATATCACATTTGGAAGATCCCTACCGAAACACCTTAGAGCAATAATAGATGTGGGAAAAGGCATGATGAATTTTGATCCTCCAGTAAGAAATCATATTTTGCCTAAATATAAGAAGAAAGGTAAGAAAGGAAAGAACGAGAGAGTTGCTTCTTCATTTAAAAATACTTGATTTCTTGCTTCTTGTGCCTAACTTAAAGGCATTAAAGAAAAGTACTTGTTGGGAGATAACCCAAGAGTTTCCTTGAGTCTTGGAAGTTATTACTTCAGTAGTGACCTCTACTTATCCTTTTTGTTTGCTTTTTGTGCCAAGAATGACCTCTAATGAGAGGGAAGTAAGATTTGGGGAGTTGCTGTCCCGAAACAGATTTCCGTCCTCCACCATAAAAATTCGCGAGGAGTCTCTATAAGTCGGATTGAGATGAAAATTTACTAATAAATCCCCCAGTATGTTATCTAACTTTCGGTAGTTCAACACTTTTTGATTTGAGCAAAATAAGATTTTCAAACAAATCGGTTTCTACCTGCTGGTCTGTTTTGACAGATTTCTGCCATTATTTGCATTTGCTTTATTGATTCCTTTTTTAGTTCTCTTTTTGAACGAGTTGCTACAGTAGCATGTGTTTTTAGTGAAAAGTTTTTCTGTTCCAAAGCTAGGCCTAAAGGTCTATTATCTTTTGAATACACTAATTTTGCTAATGAAGATTGTGTGAAGTTTTGTATGAAGGAAAAAATTTAGGTGTAGAGAAAGAATGATGTAATGAGATGGAGAATGGACAAAAGCTCAAGCTTGGGGATGCCACCCCGGTGTCACCCCAAGAAATTTCCAAGAGGTACAGGTGTCAAAGCTTGGGGATGCCCAAGGCATCCCCTTCTCCATCAATAAAAAACTCAGGTCTGTCTAGACACTTCGTTTTTATTGTTTCATGCACTATTCTGTTGTTCTTGGAGCGTCTTAGTTTTCGTTTGGTTTTTTTAGTTTGTTTAGTTTTCTTGAATAAAGTAGTTTGGACCCCCGTTGTCACTGTGTTGTTTCAAATAAATTGCTTGGTGTTGGAAAGGAGTAGAAAGTTCTTGCTTGATAAGTGCAATAGGAGCTTGCATTGACTGTGACTTAGACATTAGCATGACATGCTAGGTGTTGCTTTAACCTTATGCTTAGTGACTATTGTTGTAGCATGTCTTGTTCCAAACAATTGGGATGCTTAGTGTGCCTTGAAGGAATCATGCGTTGTTTTAGCATACAAAAGCATAGTATTGTGGTATTCTCCTTTGATGCTTTGTTTCGGTTGACTTGGCACATGCTCACACCATGTTATGACTATGAACAAGTCACCATAGCCTCTATGATCATTTAGTCCTTGACTTGTAATACCACTCTATGATTTGATTAGTAATGTTTTTTCGCTCTGCATGATTATGGCCATTATTGCTCTCTTAGTTGGTTGCTCCCAGTCTTTTGCTAGCCTCCACTTGTATGAGTAAGCTCTACTCATGCTTCCAACTCCCAAGAAACCAAGTTATTACAAAGTGTCCACTATAAATTCCTATGCATGGTGTGTTACACCATTCCAAGTATATTCTTGTTTTCATCTACCTTCCCATTAAAAAGTATTTTGTTATGTGAAAACTTAGTGATTAAAGATCTCACAAACTTGATGGCACACTTTATATTCCTTGCCTCTAATAAACTTGAACCATTGTGTCATCTATGTTGTAGATGCTTGCACTTATACGTTGGAATTAGAAGAAATGTGTTGTCACGGGGAACGGTTTCAACATTGCACTTGTACTTTGTATACCGTTGATATCATGCTCTTTTGTCTATGGATGTCACCAATGTGAAATAAAGAGGATGCTTGTAAGTCCATGGAGTTATGTATTTTGTGTTAGAGAAACGCCTGGGCCGCTAGCCTAAGCCATGCTTAATCATGGTGGAAACTTGCAGCATCACCATAATGAGCTGTCTGTGAAGCATCCTTAATAAAAAGCTATGCACATAGGAAATAAAAAGATCGTTGAGATGCTAATTGTCTTCTTTCCTTATCATTTTGGTTATGGGATAACTCCTATACCATGTGCAAGGGGTACCCTGTTGGTGGTTCTCTATGATACGCATGTACTTACTATGACAAGAAATTACATGTGACTGAAGTTGAGTAGCATGAGGTGTGGCCCTCATATTCAAGGGACTTGAGATTGCCAACTTATACTTTGTCAAGCATATACTCCATAGTTTGTTCACTTTAACCTTAATCACTTCAAGATGCTTGTGATAGGGGCAATGAGGGCTGGAAGCTAACAAGTACCATAATTTTTGGGAGCTCTTTTTGATACTTGAAATCCCTGCTTCCCTTGTGAAGGGCCCTTCTTCCAATATTATATTGAGTCTCCACCTTCTATCCTTTAGGCACCATTAAGAGATCATAGTTTCCATTCTTTGTGTAGTGTCCCAAAACTTATTGATTGATGCATATTGTGATATTACCTGCTCTTGTGCTATTTGTATCTAGTCACACTTATGAACTTTAAAGGTGTCCTACGCATCTATTTGCTAATCTATGAGGGACAAGATGAATGCTACTATGCCATGTTTTCTGTATGTGAAACAAACAAATGTTTTTCAATGCATGTTATTCATTATATTTGTTTGTAGCCTTTCATGTTGCATGCATAGTTACTATGTCCTATTGTTAGAACTCCATCTTTCATGCACATGTTTAGAGTTCTTTGATCCCAGCTTTTAATGCTTTCAAAAGGTTTGATCTTGGTATTTATGGTGCATGTCACCTCAAAAAATATTCTTTTATCGCTTACGTACTCGAGGACGAGCAGGAGTTAACCTTGGGATGCTTGATACGTTGGAAACGTATCTATAATTTTTTTATGTTCCATGCTTGTTTATTATCTACTTTGCTTTCCTTTGTCTACACTTGGAGGTGTTTTTATATCTTTTCTGGAACTAACCTATTAACAAGTTGCCATGGTGCTAGTTGCATGTTTTGTTCTGTTTTTGGTTCCAGAAAGGCAGAAAGTCAATATTCTCGGAATTGGACGGAGAGGCGAGCCAGGGTCGACACCCCCCTAGGCGCGGATGGGCCCACCCCGCGCCTAGGCAGGGTGTGGGCCCTCTAGCCGCATCCCAACCTCGCCTCTTCGCCTATAAGAAGCCCCCGATGCAGAAACCCTAGGCACCCGATTAAAACTCCACGAAACCTTCTGTAGCCGCCGCCACCATCGTCCCTAGATCGGGGGAATCTGAAGTTCTTCCCGGCACCCTGCCAGAGGGGAGATCATCCTGGAGGCCTTCTTCTCCAGTATGAAGCGTGAGTAGTTCCACATTGGACTACGGGTCCATGTAGTAGCTAGATGGTTGTATCTCCTCCTTTGTGCTTTCATGTATAGAGTCTTGTGAGCTTTGTTCATGATCAAGATCTAATCTATTTGTAATCATGCATGTTGTGTTTGCGGGGAGCCGATGGATATTGAGATTACTATGTCAGATTGATTAATGCTTTTTTCTATTTGATACTATCATGTCTTTTTTGTTTTTGATCTTGCGTGCTCTCCATTGTTAGTAGCTATATTGGCCAAGTAGTTGCTAGTGACTCAAGAGGGGGTATTTATGCTCGATAGTGGGTTCATGCCTCTAGTTTCCAAGGAAAGTGACAGAAATCTCTTCGGTTGTAGATGTGTTGTTGCCACTAGGGAGAAAACAACGGTCTCTTGTTCATAGAACAAGTGGATTGTTTACCTTACACACTTTGCTTAAAGCAGTTATCATTGCTTGCAACTTAATCTAGGAGGGTTCGTATGATAACCTGAAGGTGGACTTCTAGTCATAGATGCAGTTGGATGGCGGTCTGTGTATATTGTTGTATTGCCCAATCGAATCTCATAGGATATTTTTGTCTAGTATTGTATTGTTATGCCATGCTCAGTTCCTGTCAATTGCCCTGCTGTAATTTTTTTACTCTTCATGCCATGTTGTTTATCTAAGGAGAGCACCTCTAGTGAACTATGGATCCCGGTCCAATATTTACCATTGCTACATCTTCCACTGTTACTTGTTTACTTGCTGCAAAACATCATCACCTTCCACACCATACAGTTAGTCCTTTGTTATAGCAAACCGGTGAGCTTGACAACCTCACTGATTCGTTTGGGCAAAGTCTTGAGTTTGTGTTGTGCAGGTTTCCGCATTGCTTGCAACACCTTTGAGATGTTTCCTTCCTCCTACTGGTTCGATTACCTTGGTTTTTTACTGAGGGAAAACTTGATGTTGTGCTGCTTCACACCTTGCTCTTGGGGTTTCCCGATGAAGTGCTTCCCAGCACCATCACAACTATGCTCTCTTAACTGGTGCCTAAAGGTAGAAAGTGGAGACTCAATATAATTGTGTAAGAAAGACCCTTCAGAAAGGGAAGCAGGGATTTCAAGTTTCAAAAAGAGCTTCCAAAAATTATGGTACTTGTTAGCTTTCAGCCCTCATTGCCCCTACCATTAGAATCTTGAAGTGATTAAGGTTAAAGTGAACAAACTATGGAGTATATGCTTGACAAAGTATAAGTTGGTAATCTCATGTCCCTTGAATATGAGGGTCGCACCTCATGCTACTCAACTTAGTCACCTGTAAGTTCTTGTCATAGTAAGTACATGTGTATCATAGAGAACCACCAACAGGGTACCCCTTGCACATGGTACAGGAGCTATCTCATATACAAAATGACAAGGCAAGCAGACAATGAGAATCTCAGCGATCTTTTTATTTGCTATTTGCATAGGTTTTTATTGAGGATGCTTCACAGATTGCTCATTATGGTGATGCTGCAAGTTTCCACCATGATTATGAATGGCTTAGGCTAGCGGCCTAGGCGTTTATCTAACACAAAATACATAACTCCATGGACTTACAAGCTCCCTCTTTATTTCACACCGACGACATCCATAGACAAAAGACCATGATATCAACTATGTACAAAGTACAAGTGCAATGTTGAAAACGTTCCCCATGACAGCATGGTTCTGCTAATTCCAACGTATAAGTGCAAGCATCTACAACATAGATGACACAATGGTTCAAGTTTATTAGAGGCAAGGAATATAAAGTGTGCCATCAAGTTTGTGAGATCTTTAATCACTAAGTTTTCACATAACAAAATACTTTTTAATGGGAAGGTAGATGAAAACAAGAATATACTTGGAATGGTGTAACACACCATGCATAGGAATTTATAGTGGACACTTTGTAATAACTTGGTTTCTTGGGAGTTGGAAGCATGAGTAGAGCTTACTCATACAAGTGGAGGCTAGCAAAAGACTGGGAGCAACCAACTAAGAGAGCAATAATGGCCATAATCATGCAGAGCGAAAAAACATTACTAATCAAATCATAGAGTGGTATTACAAGTCAAGGACTAAATGATCATAGAGGCTATGGTGACTTGTTCATAGTCATAACATGGTGTGAGCATGTGCCAAGTCAACCGAAACAAAGCATCAAAGGAGAATACCACAATACTATGCTTTTGTATGCTAAAACAACGCATGATTCCTTCAAGGCACACTAAGCAATCCCAATTGTTTGGAACAAGTCATGCTACAACAATAACCACTAAGCATAAGGTTAAAGCAACACCTAGCATGTCCTGCTAATGTCTAATTCACAGTCAATGCAAGCTCCTCTTGCACTTCTCAAGCAAGAACTTTCTACTCCTTTCCAACACCAATCAACTTATTTGAAACAACACAGCAAGAACAGGGGTCCAAACTACTTTATTCAACCAAACTAAACAAGCTAAGCAAAGCAAACGAAAACTAAGACGCTCCAAGAACAACACAATAGTGCATGAAACAATAAAAATGAAGTGTCTAGAAATACCTGAGCTTTTTATTGATGAAGAAGGGGATGCCTTGGTCATCCCCAAGCTTTGATGCTTGTACCTCTTGGATATTTCTTGGGGTGACACCAGGGTGGCATCCCCAAGCTTAAGCTTTTGTGCATTCTTCATCTCATTACATCATTCTCTCTCTGCACCTGAAATTTTTCCTTCATACAAAAGTTCACACAATCTTCATTAGCAACATTAGTATATTCAAAAGATAATAGACCTTTGGGTTTAGCTTTAGAACAGCAAATGTTTTCACTAAAAGCACAAGATACTGTAGAAAATATTTCAAAAATCTCAATTTCCCAAAAATAACCCGAAAGGAATCAATAAGAAGCAAATGCAAATAATGGCAGAAATCTGTCAAAACAGACCAGCAGGTATAAACCGATTTTTTCGAATACCTTTTGTTGCTCAAATAAAAAAGTGTTAGGCTAATGAAAGTTAGATAACATACTAGGGGATTTATTTGTAAAATCTCAGCTCAAGCCGACTTACGGAAACTCGTCACGAATTTTTATGGTGGAGGACAGAAATCTGTTTCGAGACAGCAACTCCCCAAATCTTACTTCCCTCTCATTATAGGTTATTCTTGGCACAAAAAGCAAACAAAAAGGATAAGGAGAGGTCATTACTGAAGTAATAACTTCCAAGACTCAAGGAAACTCTTGGGTTATCTCCTAACAAGTACTTTTCTCTAACGCCTTTAAGTTAGGCACAAGAAGCAAGAAAGATCAAGTATTTTGAACAGAATAAGCATTACCTCTTTTGCTCATACCTTTCTTACCTTTCTTCTTATCTTTAGGGAAAATATGATTGCTTACTGGAGGAGTAAAATGAATAATGCCTTTACCGACATCTATTATTGCTCCAAGGTGTTTCAGTAGGGATCTTCCAAGTGTAATCTATCCTTTGCCTACACATTCAATAACAAGATAATTAGTAGACACCATTTTCCCAATGATTTTTGTAAACACACCTTCATCTATTCCAATGGGTAATAAAGTTGCATTATTGGGAAGAGATATTGATACCTTGGAAACGTTCTATAATTTTTGATGCTCCATGCTTGTTTTGTATCTACTTTGCTTTACTTGTCCACACTTTGAGGTGCTTTTTATATGTTTTCTGGTACTAACCTATTAACAAGTTGCAACAATGCGGATGCTGTTTTGGTTTCAGAAAATTTAGTAAAGAAATATTCTCGGAATTGGACGGGACGAAGGACAAATTCAATAACTTTCCATGGGGAACAAGAAGTCCAGAGGAGAGACGAGGAGGCATGCCAGGGCGGCTAAACCCCCCTAGGCGCGGGTGGGCCCTACCCCACGTCTGGGTAGGGTTTGCCCCCCTCTGGCCGCCGCCTCGGCCTCCCTCTTCGCCTATAAGAAGCCCCCGATGCAGAAACCCTGGGTACCCGATCAGAAATCCACGAAACCGTCTGTATCCGCCACCATCGTCCCTAGATCGGGGGGATCTGAAGTTCTTCCCGGCACCCTGCCGAAGGGGAGATCATCCCAGAGGCCTTCTCTCTGGTATAATTCGTGAATAGTTCCACCTTGGACTATGGGTCCATGTAGTAGATAGATAGTTGTATCTCCTCCTTTGTGCTTTCATGTATAGATCTTGTAAGCTCCGTTCATGATTAAGATCTAATCTATTTGTAATCATGCATGTTGTGATTGCGGGGATCTGATGGATATTGAGATTATTATGTTGGTTTGATTAATGGTTTTATCTTTATTATTCTATCATGTCTGTGTTGTTTGTGATATTGCATGCTCTCCGTTGCTAGTGGTTATCTTGGCCAAGTAGTTGCTAGTGACTCCAAGAGCGAGTATTTATGCTCGATAGTGGGTTCATGCCTCTAGTTTCCAAGGGAAGTGACAGAAATCTCTTAGGTTGTAGATGTGATGTTGCTACTAGGGAGAAAACAACGGTCTCTTATTCATGGAACAAGTGGACTATTTACCTTACACACTTTGCTTAAAGCAGTTGTCTGTTGCTTGCAACTTAATACTGGAGGGGGTTGAGATGATAACCTGAAGGTGGACTTCTATTCATAGATGCAGTTGGATGGAGGTCTATGTATATTGTTGTATTGCCCAATCGAATCTCATAGGATCTTTCTTACTAGTAGTTGCATTGTTATGCCTTGCTCAGTTCCTGTCAATTGCCCTGCTGTAATTTGTTTACCCTTCATGCCATGTTGTTTATCTAAGGAGAGCACCTCTAGTGAAATATGGACCCCGGTCCAATCTTTACCATTGATACATCTTCCACTGTTACTTGTTTACTTGCTGCAAACCATTACCTTCCACACCATATGTTTAATCCTTTGTTACAGCAAACCGGTGAGCTTGACAACCTCCCTGATTCTTTAGGGCAAATTCTTGATTTTGTGTTGTGCGGGTCTCCCTGTTGCTTGCAACACCTGTGTGACGTTTCTTTCCTCCTACTGGTTCGATAACCTCGGTTTCTTACTGAGGGAAAACTTGCTGATGTGCTGCTTCACACCTTGCTCTTGGGGTTCAGATGATAACCTGAAGGTGGACTTCTATTCATAGATGAAGTTGGATGATTGTCTATGTATATTGTTGCATTGCCCAATCAACCTCATAGGATCTTTTTGGCTAGTAATTGCATTGTTATGCCTTGCTCAGTTCCTGTCAATTGCCCCGTTGTAATTTGTTTACCCTTCATGCCATGTTGTTTATCTAAGGAGAGCACCTCTAGTGAACTATGGACCCCGGTCCAATCTTTACCATTGATACATCTTCCACTGTTACTTGTTTATTTGCTGCAAACCATTACCTTCCACACCATACGTTTAATCCTTTGTTACAGCAAACCAGTGAGCTTGACAACCTCATTGATTCGTTGGGGCAAAGTCTTGATTTATTGTTGTGCAGGTCTCCACGTTGCCAGCAACACGTTTGAGACGTTTCCATCCTCCTTCAGGTTCGATAACCTCGGTCTCTACAGAGGGAAACTTGCTGTTGTGCTCATCACACCTTGCTCTTCGGGTTCCAACGAAGTGTCCCACGTCAACACTGGGTGCACGCATCAAGATCACTAGGGAGGCTAAGGACGTCTTCACTAGGGGAGTCCTTCACTTCCTTTCTCTTTACTTTGTTTTTAGTTTGCTTTGTTTCTTTTGCTTGGTTTTGTTTGCCTCTTTTCAAAAAAAAGTTCCTGCTCTACCTGCTGCTGTTTTTGGCTTGCCCACCTTTGCCAAAATGAACTTTGCTGAGAACACCAAGTTATGTGACTTCACTAGCACCAACAATAATGATTTCCTAAGCACACCTATTGCTCCACCTGCTCCTGTTGCTATCTTTTATGAAATTAAGCCTGCTTTGTTGGAACTTGTGACGAGAGAGCAATTTTCTGGTGCTGGTTCTGATGATCCTGCTACCCATCTTAATAGCTTTGTTGAACTTTGTGAGATGCAAAAGTATAAGGATGTAGATGGAGATATTATTAAGCTTAGGCTTTTTCCTTTCTCCTTGATGGGAAAAGCTAAAGAATGGTTGCTATCTTTGCCTAAAAATAGTATTGATTCTTGGACTAAGTGCAAAGATGCTTTTATTGGAAAGTACTATCCTCCTGCTAAGATTATTGATATGAGAAGTGACATTATGAAATTTAAACAGCTTGATAGTGAACATGTTTCTCCTGCTTGGGAAAGAATGAAATCTTTGGTTAAAAATTTCTCTACTCATGGACTCACTGCTTGGATGATTATCAAAACTTTTTATGTAGGTTTGAACTTCTCCTCAAGAAACCTGTTGGATTCTGCTGCTGAAGGTACTTTTATGGGACTCACCTTGGGTGCTGCAACAAGGCTCCTTGATAATATGATGGTTAACTACTCTGAATGGAATGTTGAGAGAGATCCACATGGTAAGAAGGTAAATTCTGTTGAGGAAACTTCCTCTTTGAGTGAAAAGATTGATGTTATTATGGCTATGCTTGTTAATGGGAAAGCTCCTCTAGATCCTAATAGTGTTCCCTTAGCCTCTTTGGTTGCTCAAGAAGAGCAAGTTGATGTGAACTTCATTAGAAACAATAATTTCAACAACAATGCCTATAGGAATAATTTTTGTAGCAACAACAATTATAGGCCTTATCCTCCTAGTGGAAATGCTTATCAGAATAGATCTGGAATGCCTAGTGAAGAGAGGATTCTAGAAGTTGAGAGATCCACTAAAATTTATATGCAAATGCAATATGAGCAAAACAAGATTTTCACTAAAACTATGGAGGAACAATCTATTATCTTGAAAAAATTAGTCTTCAGCTTGAGAATCTGAATAGAGAAATTCCTAGTTTACAGTCAAAAAATTTGAGTCCTGAGAAAAATATATCCTCTTTGTCTGAAGCTCAAACTTCCTTAGTTAATAAAATGGTTGCTAAACCTGAAACTATGGAAAACACCTTTGCTACTGCTCATGCCATACAAGTTACTATTGATGAAAATGTAGGCTATTAGCTCAACTTCATGCTAGGTGGGAAACGGAAGCTGAAATTGATAGAAACAATAGTATGTGCACTATCACCACTAAACCACAAGTAGCCCCTATTCCTCCTCCTACTATGCCTAAGCCTAGTGAGCCTACTACTAGTGATGCTAAGTTTGACTTTGATATTGATGTTTGCAATATTTCTGAAGTGATTATGTTCTTGCAAAAGCTTGCTAGAAGTCCTGATGCTAGTTATATGCATGTTGCCTTTACCAAACACATTATAGATGCTCTTGTTAAGATTAAGGAAGAGAAGCTAAAACACAAAGCTTCTATTCCTAGGAAAGTAGAAGATAGTTGGGAACCCATTATTAATATGCAAGTGAATGACTTTGATCTCAAAGCTTCATGTGATCTTGGTTCTAGTGTCTATATTATGCCTAGGAAGATTTATGAAATGCTTGATTTGCCACCATTGGAAGATTGTTATTTAAATGTCCCACTCAATGATAATGCTAAGAAGAAACTCATGGGGAATATTAATGATGTTCTCATTATGGTTAACAATGCTTATGTCCCTGTTGATTTCTATGTTTTGGATGTTGAATACAATGCTTTTTGTCCTATTACTTTGGGAAGACCTTTTCTTAGAACAGTTGGTGCCATTATTGATATGAAAGAAGGCACCATTAGATATCATTTTCCATTCAAGAAAGGTATTGAACACTTCCCTATGAGAAGAGATAAGTTGCTTTTTGATCCTCCTTTGAAAGCAAGGTTTGATGTTAATGCTTCCTCATTTGAAAATACTTGATTCTTCTTGCTTCTTGTGCCTAACTTAAAGGCGTTAAAGAAAAGTACTTGTTGGGAGATAACCCAAGAGTTTCATTGAGTCTCGGAAGTTAATACTTCTGTATTAATATCTCCTTATCCTTTTTGTTTGCTTTTTGGGCTAAGAATGACTTCTAATGAGAGGGAAATAAGATTTGGGGAGTTGCTGTCCCGAAACAGATTTCTGTCCTCCACCAAAAAAATTCGTGAGGAGGCTATGTAACTCGGATTGAGCTAAACCTTTAATAATAAATCCCCCAGTATGTTGGCTAACTTTCTTTAGTTCAACACTTTTTTATTTGAGCAACACAAGATGTTTGAAAAAATTTGTTTCTACCTGCTGGTCTATTTTGACAGATTTCTGCCATTATTTGCATTTGCTTCTTATTGATTCCTTTTTTAGCTCTCTTCAGGTAAATTGAGTTTCTTTGAAGGAGTTACTACAGTAGCTTGTGTTTTTAGTGAAAAGCCTTGTTGTTTCAAAGCTTTGCCGGTGGTATAATATCTTTTGAATAAGCTAATGTTGCTAATGAAGATTGTGTGAAGTTTTGTATCAAGGAAAAAAAATTAGGTGTAGAGAGAATGATGCAATGAGATGAAAAATGGAAAAAATCTCAAGCTTGGGGATGCCACCATGGTGTCACCCTAAGAAATATACAAGAGGTACAAGCGTCAAAGCTTGGGGATGCCCAAGGCATCCCCTTCTTCATCAATAAAAAGCTCAGGTCTGTCTAGACACTTCATTTTTATTGTTTCATGCATAGTTTTCTTGTTCTTGGAGCGTCTTAGTTTTCATTTGGTTTGCTTAGTTTGTTTAGTTTGCTTTAGTAGTTTGGACCCCCGTTCTCGCTGTGTTGTTTTGCAAATAAGTTTGCTTGGTATTTGGAAAAGAGTAGTAAGTTCTTGCTTGAAGTGCAAAAGGAGCTTGCATTGACTATGACTTAGACTTTAGCATGACATGCTAGGTGTTGTTTTAGCATTATTCTTAGTGATTATTGTTGTAGCATGTCTTGTTCCAAACAATTGGGATTGCTTAGTGTGCCTTGAAGAAATTGTGCGTTGTTTTAGCATGCAAAAGCATAGTATTGTGGTATTCTCCTTTGATGTTTTTTGCTTGGGTTGACTTGGCACATGATCACACCATGTTATGACAATGACAAGTCAACATTAGCCTCTATGATCATTTATTCCTTGACTTGTAGTACCACTCTTTGCTTTGATTAGTTTGCTTTGTTGCATTGCATAATTATGGCCATTATTGCTCTCTTAGTTGGTTGCTCCCACTCTTTTGCTAGCCTCCACTTGTATGAGTAAGTTTTACTCATGCTTCCAACTCCCAAGAAACCAAGTTATTCCAAAGTGTCCACTATAAACTCCTATGCTTGGTGTGTTACACAATTCCAAGTATATTCTTGTTTTCAACTATCTTCCAATTAAAAACTATTTTGTTATGTGAAAACTTAGTGATTAAAGCCCTCACGAACTTGATGGCACACTTTATTCTTTGCTCCTAATAAACTTGAACCATTGTGATAACTTTGTTGTATATGCTTGCACTTATAAGTTGGAATTAGCAGAACCGTGCTGTCACGGGGAACGTTTTCAACATTGCACTTGTACCTTGTTGTACTCAGTTGATATCATGTTCTTTTGTCTATGGATGTCACCGGTGTGAAATAAAGAGGGAACTTGTAAGTACATGGAGTTTGTATCCTATGTTAGAGAAATGCCTGGGCCGCTATCCTAAGCCATGCCTAATCATGGTGGAAACTTGCAGCATCACCATAGTGACATCTATGAAGCATTCTTCTTATAAAAAAAGAGACACATTGAGAAAAGAGGAAAAGGAGAAAAAAGCACTATATTCCCATGGTACATAAGAAGAATTGCTGAGATGCTCATTGTCTGCTTTCCTTGTCATTTTGGTTATGGGAAAGCTCATGTACCATGTGCAAGGGGTACCCCGTTGGCGGTTCTCAATGATATGCAAATACTTACAGTGACAAGAACTTACTTGGACCCAAAGTTGAGTATGCATGAGGTGTGGCCCTCGTATTCAAGGGGCATGAGATTGCCAACTTATACTTCGTCAAGCATATACTCCAGCTTTGCCACTTTAACCTTAACCACTTCAAGATGCTTATCATAGGGGCAATGAGGGCTGGAAGCTAACTAGTATCATAATTTTTGGAAGCTCTTTTTGAAACTTGTAATCCCTGCTTCCTTTACAAAAAGGCCTTTCTTCCACCATTATTTGAGTCTTCGCCTTCTACCTTTAGGCACCATTAAGAGAGCATAGTTGTCATTCTATGTGAAGTGTTCCAAATCTTATTAATTAATGCATATTGTGTTATTACTTGTTCTTGTTATATTTGTTTCTAGTCACCCTTGTGAACTTTGCAGGTGTCCTATGCATTATACTGCTACTCTATGAGGGACAAGCTGATTGCCACTATGATATGTTTTCTGCATGTGAAACAAACAAACGTTTTTCAATACATACTATTCATGATCTTTATTTATAGCTTGCCATGTTGCATGCATAGTTACTATGTCCTATTGTTAGAACTCCATCTTTCATGCACATGTTTAGAGTTGTTTGATCCCAGCTTCCAATGCTTGCAAATGGTTGGATCTTTATTGTGAGGGTGCATGTCACCTCAAAAATTCTTATTTTATCACTTACCTACTCGAGGACGAGCAGGAGTTAAGCTTGGGGATGCTGATACGTTGGAAACGTATCTATAATTTTTGATGTTCCATGCTTGTTTTCTATCTACTTTGCTTTACTTGTCCACACTTTCAGGTGCTTATTACATGTTTTCTGGTACTAACCTATTAACAAGTTGCAACAGTGCCAGATGCCTGTTTTCTGGTGTTTTTGGTTTCAGAAAAGTTAGTAAAGAAATATTCTCGGAATTAGACGGGACGAAGGACAAAGTCAATAACTTTCCGTGGGGAACAAGAAGTTCAGAGGAGAGACGAGGAGGCATGCCAGGGCGGCTAAACCCACCCTAGGCGCGGGTGGGCCCTACCCCGCGCCTGGGTAGGGTTTGCCCCCTCTGTACGCCGCCTCGTCCTCCCCCTTCTCCTATAAGAATCCCCCGGTGCAGAAACCCTGGGTACCCGATCAGAAATCCACGAAACTGTCTTTAGTTCTTCCCGGCACCCTGCTGGAGGGGAGATCATCCCGGAGGCCTTCTCTTCGGTATGATTCGTGAGTAGTTCCACCTTGGACTATGGGTCCATGTAGTAGCTAGATGGTTGTATCTCCTCCTTTTTTCTTTCATGTATAGATCTTGTGAGCTCCGTTCATGATCAGGATCTGATCTATTTGTAATCATGCATGTTGTGTTTGCGGGGATCCGATGGATATTGAGATTATTATGTTGGTTTGATTAATGGTTTTATCTTTATGATTCTATCATGTTTGTGTTGTTTGTGATCTTGCATGCTCTCCGTTGCTAGTGGTTACCTTGGCCAAGTAGTTGCTAGTGACTCCAAGAGGGAGTATTTGTGCTCGATAGTGGGTTCATGCCTCTAGTTTCCAAGGGAAGTGACAGAAATCTCTTCGGTTGTAGATGTGCTATTGCTACTAGGGAGAAAACAACGGTCTCTTGTTCATGGAACATGTGGACTGTTTACCTTACACTCTTTGCTTAAAGCGGTTGTCTGTTGCTTGCAACTTAATACTGTAGGGGGTTCGGATGATAACCTGAAGGTGGACTTCTAGTCATAGATGCAGTTGGATGACGGTCTATGTATATTGTTCTATTGCCCAATCAACCTCATAGGATCTTTCTGGATAGTAATTGCATTGTTATGCCTTGCTCAGTTCCTGTCAATTGCCCCGCTGTAATTTGTTTACCCTTCATGCCATGTTGTTTATCTAATGAGAGCACCTCTAGTGAACTATGGACCCCGGTACAATCTTTACCATTGATACATCTTCCACTATTACTTGTTTACTTGCTGTAAACCATTAACTTCCCCACCATATGTTTAATCCTTTGTTACAGCAAACCGGTGAGCTTGACAACCTCACTGATTCGTTGGGGCAAAGTCTTGAGTTTGTGTTGTGTAGGTCTCCACGTTGCCAGCAACACCTTTGAGACGTTTCCTTCCTCCTTCAGGTTCGATAACCTCGGTCTCTACTGAGGGAAACTTGATGTTGTGCTCATCACACCTTGCTCTTGGGGTTCCAACGAAGTGTCCCACGTCAACACTGGGTGCACGCATCTGATATTTCTTCTCCTCCTTTAGAAAGTCCCCAAAGACTCAAAGACTCATAAATATCTTTAGGCATAAGGCAAAATTCAGACATGATATCACAACGAGCATCAAAAGTGGCACTATTTATAGAGACTTTGATTGTGGGAAACCACTTTGAAGGCTCAGAATTTATTGGAACATAATCATGGTACGCCCTCAGTGTGTGATAGCAACTGTTCAAAGCAGCAGTACTGGACTCAAGAGTGTTCAACCTAGCAAAAATGTCTATAAAAGAGGAATCAGACTTGCCAGGCATATTATAAATTATAATCAATTTCCTTATGGCATCAAAAGCTTCATCCTCAGTACATCGAAAAATATCTTTCTCAGCCACAACATCCAAAGCATATCTATAACAGAGAGCAATACCATGGTAGAAACTATTAATAACCAAGCTAAGGCTCATCTTAGGCTCAGTTTCCCTTTGTAAAGCTGAGATTCTAGACCAAGCTTCTTTAAAACTCTCTTCACCTTTTTGCTTGAAAGCAAAGGTCTCTTCCATAGGTGTCACAGAGATTGGACCAAAACCATACATGGTAGCAACTAGGGCAGGAACTTTTTTTATAAGAGAAAGCAAACCAAACTAAACTAATTTTTTTGGAGTTTTTGATAAAAAGAGGCAAACAAAACCAAGAAAAATAAACTAAGCAAACTAAAAACAAAGTAAATAGAAAGGTTTAGGAGGACTCCCCTTGTGAAGAGGTCCTTATCCTCCCCGGCAACGGCGCCAGAAAAACTTGTTGGCGCTTTCTCAACGTGGGAGCGCTTCGTCGAGAAACCCCAAGAGCAAGGTGTGATGTAGCACAGCAGCAAGTCTTCCCTTAGTAATAAGCCGAGGTTATCGAACCAGTAGGAGGAAGGAAATGTCTCAAAGGTCTTGCAAGCAATGTGGAAAACTGCACAAGACAAACTCAAGACTTTGCCCCAACGAACCGTGAGGTTGTCAATCTCACTGGTTGCTGTAACAAAGGATTAACTGTATGGTATGGAAGGTGATGATGGTTTGCAGCAAGTAAACAATAATGGTGGAAGAGGTATCAATGGCAATGATTGGACCGGGATCTATAGTTCACTAGAGGTGTTATCCTTAGATAAACAAACATGGCATGCTGGGTAAACAAATTACAGCAGGGCAATTGACAGGACTAAGCACGGCATAACAATGCAATACTAGACAAAAAGATCCTATGAGATTCGATTGGGAAATATAACAATATACATAGACCGCCATACAACTGCATCTATGACTAGAAGTCCACCTTTGGGTTATCATCCGACCCCCCTCCATATTAAGTTGCAAGCAACAGACAACTGCTTTAAGCAAAGTGTGTAAGGTAAACAATCCACTTGTTCCATGAACAAGAGACTGTTGTTTTCTCCCTAGTGGCAACAACACATATAGAACCATAGAGATTTATGTCACTTCCCTTGATTAAGTAGAGGCATGAACCCACTATCGAGCATAAATACCCCCTCTTGGAGTCACTAGCAACTACTTGGCCAAGATAGCTACTAACAACGGAGAGCATGCAAGATTACAAACAACACAGACATGATAGAATCAATAAGACAAAATCATTAATCATTCTGACATAGTAATCTCAATATCCATCGGATCCCCGCAAACACAACATGCATGATTACAAATAGATTAGATCTTGATCATGAACAAAGCTCACAAGATCTAGACATGAAAGCACAAGGAGGAGATACAACCATCTAGCTACTACATGGACCCGTAGTCCAAGGTGGAACTACTCATGCTGCATATCGGAGGCTGGCATGATGAAGAAGAATGCCTCCGGGATGATCTCCCCTCCGGCAGGGTGCCAGGAAGAGCTTCAGATCCCCCCGATCTAGAGATGATGGTGGCGGCGTCTACAGACGGTTTCGTGGAATATTGATCGGGTCCCTAGGGTTTAGGCATCGGGAGCTTCTTATAGGCGAAGAGGCGAGGCTGGAGGGCCACCAGGGCAGATGCTGTAGGGGTTCGTAGCATGGAAAACAAAAAATTTCTATCGCATACAAACAAACAAGCCAAGATCTATCTACTAGATTGTAGCAATGAGTCGATGGAATAACTCACCCTCGAAGATTCCAAAGTGTTTAACGAGAGCGATTCGTGGGTGATGTAGTCGCTCTTGCCGATCTCAAGATTGCGTAGACGATCCTTCCGGCTATGCGTTCGGCCGCTTCAATCGGTCACACATTTGGTACTCGAAGACCTTCCTCTCCATTGTTCCAAAGAGGCGTGGAGGTTGTAGCACTCTCCTCGCGATTCCGGCAGCACGACGGCGTGGTACCGGAAGTAGAGGGGAGATCTCGCAGGGCTTCGCCTTAAGCCGGAGCGAGTATGGTGGACTATGAGAGAGCCTCGGTGATCTAGGGTTTAGACGCACCAAGGAGGAGAGGCTAGGCCGGCGTCTAGGGCAAGGGGATGCCCCAACTCGGAGGCTAGGGTTTTTCCCTAGGCGGCGGCAGCAGGAGGTGGCGGCGCTGGTGAAGGGTTCGCAGCATAGAAAACAAAAAAAATTTCCTACGATGTGAACTATATACCAAGATCTATTTATACTAGATACAAACAACGGGCGGATGTATATCCGTAGAGAACATACCCTTGAAGACCGACAAAGTTTAACGAGTCCAAACTCGTGGTTGATGTAGACGATCTCTTGCCGATCTCAAGATCGAGAGGAAGTCCTAGCGCCGCAAATCAGCAGCGCATCCGTGCTCGCACACACGTTCGAGGCACCGAGCAACCTCCGCCTCCTCGCTCCAGCGATGCAGCGGAAGCACAACTCTTTCTTGCCTAATAGCCACCGGGAACATGTATCTCGCTAGTCCGAGACCATGGGGAATAAATTCTAGAGGGGAGAGAGATCCTTCAAGAGGAGGTGTGAGTGAGAAGTGAGAGGAGGGGCTCCTTATATAGGGGAGGGGGAACCCCAAGGGGTGGCCGCGCATGGGGCTGCCCTTGCCCTCCCCTCATGTGGGTGGACACTCCACTCACAAAACTCCTCAAATTCCTCCACTCAAAATCCCACTCAAAGATCCCATTAAATTTCCACCAAATTTAATGCAAACTCTCATTAAATAAAACTCTTTTATTTTATTCAGAATTTTGTCAATTACTTTAATGACAAACATTCACAAATAACCTTGCTAGAATTCTATTTCACATGCATAACCACTTTATGCAATTTCACCCAAAACCTGTTTGGTATCTAGTGAAATAAATTCCTGCGCTTGTTTATTCTTCGGCATGAAACTTTTGCTCCAATTGGATGTCGGTGTCTCTTAAGTGTGTCACCCTACGGTTCGTGAATAATGCGGACATGATCGAGACCCTCTCGGATCAATAATCGAGCGGGATCGGAGACCCATCGACTCCCACACATTCAACGATGACTTTCTTGTGATCGGGAACCTTTTACGCTAGTATCTTAATCCCTTTGTCTCACGATATATTACATGTCCGAGATTCGATCATCGGTATCTCCATACCTAGTTTGATCTCGTTCGACATGCACTCTTTTCGTTCCCGTGATATAACATTCCGTTGATCAAATCACTTGCTTGCAAGCTAATCAATGTGATATCACCGAGAGGGCCCAGTATATCTATCCGTCATCGGGATGAACAAATTCCACTCTTGATCCATGAGCCTCAACATAACACTTTATTAGTTACGAACCCATCTTTATAATCACCTGTTACGGTGTGACGTTTGATGTTATCAAGAAACTTTTCGGTGTTAGTGATTGACATGATCTCATGGTCTAAGGATTAGGATCACTTCGTAAGTTGTTATAGCAATATAAACTCAATGACTTTGATCGTAATGCTATACTTGGATGAATGTTCATCACATCATTACACTAATGTTGTGATCCGTTATTAACAACATCCAATGTCCATGATCGAAACCTTGATCATCTTGTTAATCAACGAGCTAGTTTATGAGAGAGGCTTAACTAGGAACTTTCTGTTTGTTTATTAAACACACATGTATTAACGTTTCGTATTAATACAATTATAGCATGCAAAATAAACATCTATCATATACTTGGAATACACATAATAAACAATTTATTATTGCCTCTCGGGGCATATTCCTTGATCTCCCACTTGCACTAGAGACAATAATCTAGTTACATAGTGATATATCTAACACCCATTGAGTTCGGTGTTGATCATGTTTTGCTCTAGGGAGAGTTTTAGTCAACGGATCTGCTACATTGAGATCCGTATGTACTTTACAAATCTTTATATCTATATCCTTGACATGCTCGCGGATGGAGTGAAACCGCGCTTAATATGCTTGGAATGCTTGTGAGACCTTGGCTCTTTGGCATTGGCAATGGCACCATTGTTGTCACAATAGATCACCATTGGGTCCAACGCTTGCCACAACTCCTAGTTCGGATATGAACTCCTTCATCAAAGCGCTTCAGCCGCTTCAAGCGAGAACATATTCGCCTCCGTTGTTGATCCGCTACCACAGGTTGTTTGGAGCTCCTCCAACTAACGCTCCGCCATTCATGAGAAATACGTATCCGGATTGAGACTTAGAGTCATCGGATCGGTGTCAAAGCTAGCATCGACATAACACTTAGCGACGAGCTCTTCTTCACCTCCGTATACAAGAAACATATCCTTAGTTCTTCTTAAGTACTTAAGGATATTCTTGACCGCTATCGATGTTCGAACACGGATCCGATTGGTACCTACTAGTCAAACTAATAGCGTGTGCCACATCCGGTCTTGTACATAGCATGGCGTACATTATAGAGCCTATGGGTGAAGCATAGGGACTTTGTCCATTATCTCTCTTTCTTCATGAAGCGGACTTTGAGTCTTACTCAATGTCTTGCCTTGCAACATAGGTAAGAACCCTTCTTACTTCCGTCCATTTTAAACTTCTTTAAAATCTTATCAAGGTATGTACTTTGCGATAGCCCTATTAGGCGCCTAGATCTATCTCTATAGATCTTTATGCCTAATATGTAAGACGCTTCACCTAGGTCCTTCATTGAAAATTTCTTTGTTTAGATAACTTTTAACACTGTTTAAAAGTTCTATATCATTCGATCAATAATATGTCATCCACATATAGTATCGAAATGCCACATTGCTCCACTCACTTTCTTGTAAATACAAGCTTCTCCATAAGTTTGGACAAATCCAAACTCTTTGATCACCTCATCAAAGCGGAGATTCCAACCGTGATGCTTGCTTCAATCCATAGATGGATCGTGAAGCTTGCACACCTTGTTAGCATCCTTAGGATCGACAAAACCCTTTGGTTGTATCATATACAACTCTTCTTCAATATTACCATTGAGAAGCGCGGTTTGACATCCATCGCCATATTTCATAATCGAAATATGCAGCAATTGCTAACATAATCCTAATCGACTTTAGCATCGCTACGGAGAGAAAGTCTCATCGTAGTCAACTCCTTGAATTTGTCGAAACCCCTTTGCGACAAGTCGAGCTTTATAGATGGTCACATTACCATCGATCAGTTTTCCTTTTGAAAATCCATTTGTTCTCCACGGCCTTTCGGTGGTGAGGTAATTCCACCAAGTTCCAAACTTGATTTTCATACATGGATTCCATCTCGGTTCATGGCTTCTAACCATTTGTTGGAATCCGGGCTCATCATCGCTTCTTCATACGTCGGGGTCATTATTTTCATCAACCATGAAATTTATGACAGATTTCCGTGACTCGGGGCTGCACGCGTCTGTTTGACCTGCGAGGTTCGGTAGTACTCTCTTTCGGAGTTTCATGATCATTATCATTAGTTCCTTCTTCAATGTGTGGAGCCAACTCGGAACGACTTCGGTGAGCGCTACTCGCCATACTTTGAAGAGAAGGTTCCATAACCTCTTGAGTTCTACCTTCCGACTACTCACACCTTTCGCGAGGAACTCTTTCTCTAGAAAGGATCCATTCTTAACAACAAAACCTTGCCCTCGGATCTGTGATAGAAGGAATACCCAATAGTTTCTTTAGGGTATCCTATGAAGACGCATTTTTCCGCTTTGGGTTCGAGTTTATCCTTGAAGTTTCTTCACATAAACATCGCAACCCCAAACTTTAAGAATGATGACTTAGGTTTGTTTCCAAACCACAATTCATACGGTGTCGTTTCAACGGATTTAGATGGTGCCCGATTTAAAGTGAATGCAGCTTTCTAGTGCATAACCCCAAAATGACAACGGCAAGTCCGTCGAGACATCATAGATCGAACCATATCTAATAAAGTACGATTACGACGTTCGACACACCATTTCGCTGTGGTGTTCCGCAGGTGTGAGTTGTGAAACAATTCCACACTCTTTCATGTGAGTGCTAAACTCGTAACTTAGATACTCACCTCCACTACGATCAGTAGAAATTTGATCTTTCTATTACGATGATTTTCCACTTCATTCGAAATTCCTTGAACTTTTCAAAGGTTTCGGACTTGTGTTTCATCAAGTAGATATAACCGTATCTACTCAAATCATCCGTGAAAGTAACAAAATAACGATATCCACCTCGCAAACACACTCATTGGACCACATACATCGAATGTATGATTTCCAATAAACTGTCGCCTGCTCCATTGAACCGAAAACGGCGTTCTAGTCATCTTGCCCATAAGGCATGGCTCACATGTATCAAATGATTCATAATCAAGTGATTCTAAAAGTCCATCCGAATGGAGCTTCTTCATGCGTTTAATGCCAATATGACCTAGACGGCGATTACATATATGCGGATATATCATCACTAAGTTTAATCCTTTTAGCATCAATATTATGAATATGTGTAACATTATCATCGAGATCCAACGAAATAAACCATTCAACATTGGTGCATGACCATAAAAGATTTCATTCATATAAATGGAACAACCATTGTTCTCGATTTGAATGAAAAACCACTTTGCATTAAACATGATCCAGATACAATGTTCATGCTCGCAAGGCACCAAATAACAGTTATTTAAGTTTATAACTAATCCCGACGGTAAGTGGAGAGGTAGCGTTCGACGGCGATCACATCAACGTTTGATCCATTGCCGACACGCATCTTGACCTCACCCTTGCTAGCGGTCACTGCCCGACACGATTCGAGTTACAAATATTAGCAATCGAACCGTATCAAATACCGGTGCTCTGCGAGCACTAGTCAAGTACACATCAATAACATGTATATCATATATACCTTTGTTTGCCTTGCCGCCTTCTTGTCCGCCAGATACTTGGGGCGATTCGCCCAAATGGCTGTCCCTTACAATAGTAGCACTCGGTATCGACTTAGGTCCAACTCGGGTTTCTTTTCAGCGCAACAGGCTTGCCGCCCTTACTTCCTTCCGCTTTTCCTTCTTGTCTTTCTTGAAACCAGTGTTCCTATTGATCATCAACACTTGATGTTCCTTTTGATCTCCACTTGCAGTTTTAAGCATTGTAAGCTCGGGAGAGACTTCTTCATGCCTTGCATATTATAGTTCATCACGAAGCTCTTATAGCTAGGTGGCGAGACTGCAGAACACGATGGATGCCTAAGTCAATGGGAATCGTTATTCCCAAGGACACAAGCTTATCGGCAGAATCCGACATCTTGAGTACATGCTCACTAACGGAGCTGTTCTTCCATCATGCAGCTAAAGAACTTTTCAAGCATTGTAGCTCTCTGACAAGCATGTGTGTCGAAAATCATTTTCAACTCACCCATTGTATCAAAGGCATTGCCGTTTTAAACGCTTTCAAGTTCGCTCTAGCCCATACAATATGCCGCAATGAACTAAGTTGTGGTCCTCCGACGAGTCGATAGACATTCTTCTCCTCGTCGGGGCATCGTCAAAGGTGGGGGCCTAACGGCTTCTAGCACATATTGCTTTTGTGCAGCAGAGAGGAGAATCCTCAAATTCATGGCCCATTCAAGAAAGTTGCTACCGTTCGTTGCTAGTTTCTCTTTCTCCATGAACGCATTGAAATTAAAAGGTGGTGCCATCTACAATGAATTTGTAAAGTTTAGACTAAGTGTATGATAGATTGAGTTCAACTAATCTATATTACGAATGAACTCCCACTCAAAAGCGACATCCCTCGTGTTCTTTTGGTGATTACATGAACCAAATCCACTACACCAAGTCCGATCATCACGTGAGTCGGTGTAGCTTCAAAGGCGAGCATCAAATGGGCATCATATCAACTATATGACTCATGCTTAACCTTTCGGTCTGTGTTCCGAGGCCATGTCTCATACATGCTAGGCTCGCCAAGTTAGAACCTTAGTATTTGCGTGTAACTGTCTTACACCAAGTATGGTCGAGGATCCAAGTACACCCGATCATCACGTGATGTCTTGGAGCGAAAACATAATCGGTGCATACTAAAGGAGACCACATTCTTATCTTGATATTTAAAATGAGGGATCATCTTATTATGCTTAACAAAGCGCTAAACAAGCAATATAAGATGCAATCAAACATCATATGTTTAATAGTGAAATTATATGGTTCCCGCAGATGATCTTTATCATGTGCATCGTGGTATGATCACTATCATACCTATATGTGTAAATCCACCACAGTCTATGGGTTTTACGCTATGTGTGTTGTAAGAGTATCATCTCATACTTCTACTTACAACACTACCATATCATAACACTAGCCCAAAGAACAATCTAAACTAGACGCTTCTAATTTATCCATTGCAAGTTTTACGTGAGGGCTTTCGAGATAGAACCGTTCTTACCTACGAACATGAACCACAACGAGGATAATCAAATTGTTGACAACTCGCTTGCAAAATAGATATTGACTATAGTAGGAGAGAGACACCGCTAGCCACTTATGCAAACTAGTTGCATGTCAAGCGTGGAATGTGTCTCATGTGCGAGGACATGTAAAGTTTGTCCGCCGCTTCATCCCACTATGCCACCAATATCCAAAATCACAAGAAAGGAGCAACAACATGATCATCATCGCCCACATACTCATATGTGTACTACCTGTAAAGTATCTACGCATAGATCCGGCTCGATACATCAAGGGTTCGCAGATAGAAAACAAAACTTTTCCTACGATGTGAACTATATACCAAGATCTATTTATACTAGATACAAACAACGGGCGGATGTATATCCGTAGAGAACATACCCTTGAAGACCGACAAAGTTTAACGAGTCCAAACTCGTGGTTGATGTAGACGATCTCTTGCCGATCTCAAGATCGAGAGGAAGTCCTAGCGCGCAAATCGCCAGCGCATCCGTGCTCGCACACACGTTCGAGGCACCGAGCAACCTCCGCCTCGCCTCCAGCGATGCAGCGGAAGCACAACTCTTTCTTGCCGAATAGCCACCGGGAACATGTATCTCGCTAGTCCGAGACCATGGGGGATAAATTCTAGAGGGGGAGAGAGATCCTTCACGAGGAGGTGTGAGTGAGAAGTGAGAGGAGGGGCTCCTTTTATAGGAGGAGGGGGGGGAACCCCAAGGGGGTGGCCGGCGCATGGGGGCTGCCCCCTTGCCCTCCCCTCATCATGTGGGTGGACACTCCACTCACAAAACTCCTCCAAATTCCTCCACTCAAAATCCCACTCAAAGATCCCATTAAATTTCCACCAAATTTAATGCAAACTCTCATTAAATAAAACTCTTTTATTTTATTCAGAATTTTGTCAATTACTTTAATGACAAACATTCACAAATAACCCCTTGCTAGAATTCTATTTCACATGCATAACCACTTTATGCAATTTCACCCGAAAACCTGTTTCGGTATCTAGTGAAATAAATTCCTGCGCTTGTTTATTCTTTCGGCATGAAACTTTTGCTCCAATTGGATGTCGTTTTCTCTTAAGTGTGTCACCCTACGGTTCGTGAATAATGCGGACATGATCGAGACCCTCTCGATCAATAATCGAGCGGGATCCGAGACCCATCCTGACTCCCACACATTCAACGATGACTTTCTTGTGATCGTCGGAACCTTTTACGCTAGTATCTTAATCCCTTTGTCTCACGATATATTACATGTCCGAGATTCGATCATCGGTATCTCCATACCTAGTTTGATCTCGTTACCGACATGCACTCTTTTCTCGTTCCCGTGATATAACATTCCAGTGATCAAATCACTTGCTTGCAAGCTAATCAATGTGATATCACCGAGAGGGCCCAGAGTATATCTATCCGTCATCGGGATGAACAAATTCCACTCTTGATCCATGAGCCTCAACATAACACTTTATTAGTTCTGAACCCATCTTTATAATCACCCTGTTACGGTGTGACGTTTGATGTTATCAAGAAACTTTTCCGGTGTTAGTGATTGACATGATCTCATGGTCTAAGGATTAGGATCACTTCGTAAGTTGTTATAGCAATATAAACTCAATGACTTTGATCGTAATGCTATACTTCGGATGAATGTTCATCACATCATTACACTAATGTTGTGATCCCGTTATTAACAACATCCAATGTCCATGATCAGGAAACCTTGATCATCTTGTTAATCAACGAGCTAGTTTATGAGAGAGGCTTAACTAGGAACTTTCTGTTTGTTTATTAAACACACATGTATTAACGTTTCCGTATTAATACAATTATAGCATGCAAAATAAACATCTATCATATACTTGGAATACACATAATAAACAATTTATTATTGCCTCTCAGGGCATATTCCCTTCAGCTGGCGGCTTAGGGCTAGGGTTTGCAGGGTGCAAGGTGTGTACTTGGAGGGGCAGCCCTGCCCCTCCTTATATAGGTGGAGGGGGCCGGCCAAGGGGAGGGGAGTCCCTCCCCAACTCGGCTTCCAAGGCCGGCGGTGGAGGGAGAGGGACTTCCTCCCCAAGTAGGTTTCCTACTCTCCCTCCACCAAGCAAAATAGTCGTTTGACTTTTCAAATTGGCGTTTGACTTTTCAAACTAGGATTTGATTTATCCCTTTATTTCGCTCAGCGATGACACCTAGTACATGATGCAACCATTCCAAATTTTTATGACACATTCATGTACCCTTCCCCTCCGGAGTGCCGGACGTTCCGGAACCTTCTAGAACATTCCCGATGAAAACATCGGAACCATTCTCCAACCCCGGAACAGGACTTTCCTTATATGAATCTTATTCTCTGGACCATTCCGGATCTCCTCGTGATATCCCGGATCCCATCCGAGACTCTGAACAACATTCGGTCTCTTACTCATCATTCCATAACTACTCAACAACGTCGAATCCTTAAGTGTGTCTCCCTACAGTTCGTGAATTATGCGGACATGATCGAGACACTTCTCCGAACAATAACCAATAGAGGAATCTGGAAATTCATATGGCTCCCACATATTTCTACGATTTTTTGCGATCGATTGAACCACTTACATACGATAACAATTTCCCTTTGTCTCACGATAGTTTACTTATCCGAGGTTTTGATCGTCGGTATCTCTGCATACCTAGTTCAACCTCGTTACCGATAAGTACTCTTTTCTCGTTCCCATGATATGTGATCCTGTGAGCTACCACATGCTTGCAAGCTAATTGGATGACATTCCACCGAGAGGGCCCAGAGTATATCTATCATCATATGGATGGACAAATCCCACTCTTGATCCATGTGTCTCAACCAATACTTTCCGAACACTCAATGCCACCTTTATAGCCACCCAGTTACGGTGTGGTGTTTGATGTCATCAAAGCATCCTTCCGGTGATGGTGATAAGCATGATCTCATGGTCGAAGGAATTAGGTTACTATGTATCAGAAAGCATATAGCAATTGAACTATTAAAATGACTTGATCTTTATGCTACGCTTATCTATAGGAGTATGTCCATCATATCATTCTCCTAACGATATGATCTTGTCGTTAATAACATCTCAATGTTCATGACAGGGAAACAACAATCATTTATTAACCAACAAGCTAGTATTATGAAGAGGCTTTACTAGGGACTTCAATTTAAGTTTACAAATCACACAATTATTAATGTTTCCTTGTTTATACTATTATAGCATGAATGTAAACATTTATCATAAACACAAAGATATAATAATAACTACATTTATTATTGCCTCTAGGGCATATCTCCAACAGTCTCCCACTTGCACTAGAGTCAACTAATCTAGATTACATGGTAATATACCGAACACCCATGGCAGTTTGGTGTTGGTCATGTTTTGCCCTCGGGAGAGGTTTAATCAACGGATCCGCCACATTCAGATCTGTGTGTACTTTGCAAATCTTTATGTCACCATCTTGGACATGTTCTCGAATAGCGTGGAAACGTAGCTTGATGTGCTTCAGCTTCTTGTGTGACCTTGGTTCTTGCGCATTGGCTATGGCGCCCGTGTTATCACAGTAGATAGACATTAGGTCCAGCGTACTTGGAACCACACCGAGCTCTGTAATGAACTGTTTCATCCATATCGCTTCTTGTGAAGCCTCCGAAGCAGCCATGTATTCCGATTCAGTTTAAGATCTCGCCACAACGCTTTGCTTTGCACTCCTCCAGCTAACTGTTGCACCATTTAAAGTAAATACGTATCCAGATTGTGATTTAGAATCATCCGGATCGGTGTTCCAACTAGCATCGGTGTAACCATTAACAATGAGCTGTTCATCACCTCCATAAGAAAGAACCATATCCTTAGTTCTTCTCAAGTACTTAAGGATGTTTTTGACCGCTGTCCAGTGATCCACTCCTGGATCACTTTGATATCTGCTAGTCAAACTAACAGCATATGCAATGTCGGGTCTAGTACATAGCATGGCATACATTAGAGATCCTATGGATGAGGCATAGGGAGTTTTACCCATCCTTTCTGTATCTTCTGCCGTTGTTGGACTTTGAGTTTTACTCAACGTCGTATTGGGCAACATGGGCAAGAACCGTTTCTTGCTATCTTCCATTCCAAACCTCTTTATAACTTTTTCCAAATATGTACTTTGTGACAATGATATTAGGCGTCTCGATCTATCTCTATAAATCTTTATGCCTAATATGTAAGCTGCTTCGCCAAGATCTTTCATTGAAAAACTATTATTCAAATATTCCTTGACACTATTAAGAAGGTCTACATCATTCCCCAATCAACAATATGTCATCTACATATAGTATTAAGAATGCTACAGAGCTCCCACTCACTTTCTTGTAAATACAAGCTTCTCCATAAGTTTGTATAAAACCAAAACTGTTGATCACCTTATCAAAATGTTGATTCCAACTTCGGGATGCTTGCTTCAATCCATAAATGGACCGTTGAAGTTTGCACACCTTGTTAGCATCCTTACGATCGACAAAACCTTTGGGTTGCATCATATACAACTCTTCATCAATGTCTCCATTGAGGAACGCTGTTTTGACATCCATCTTCCATATCTCATAATCATAATATGCAGCGATTGCTAACATAATCCTCACAGACTTTAGCTCACATGTGAGAAAGTCTCATCGTAGTCAACTCCTTGAATTTGTAAACCCTTTGCGACAAGTCAAGCTTTATAAACGATAACATTACCATCATCATCTGCTTTCTTCTTGAAAATCCATTTATTCTCGATGACCTTCCGCCATCCGGTAAGTCCACCAAAGTCCATACTTGGTTTTCGTACATGGATCCAATCTCGGATTTCATGGCTTCTTGCCATTTATTGGAATGGGCTCATCATCGCTTTCTCATACGTCGCGAGGTCATCGGTGTTGTCCACCAACATGACAAATATAACGGGATCATACCAATCGAGTGGTACGAGTTCTCTGACTGCGAGGCTCTGTAGCAACTACAACCGAAGTTTCATGATCATCATCATTAGCTTCCTCTCTTATTGGTGCAGGCACCACAGGAACTTCTTCCGGTGCTGCGCTACTCGCAAGTTCGAGAGAAGGTTCGACAACCTCATCGAGTTCTACTTTCCTTCCAGTCACTTCTTTCGAGAGAAATTCCTTCTCTATAAAGGATCCATTCTTGGCAACGAAGATTTTGCCTTCGGATCTATGATAGAAGGTATACCCAATAGTTTCCTTTGGGTATCCTATGAAGACGCATTTTTCCGCTTTGGGTTCAAGCTTGTCCGGCTGTAACTTCTTTACATAGGCTTCGCAACCCCTAATCTTTAAGGAACGACAATTTAGGTTTCTTCCCAAACCATAATTCATACGGTGTCGTTTCAACGGATTTAGATGGTGCCCTATTTAAAGTGAATGCGGTTGTTTCTAATGCATAACCCCAAAATGATAGCGGTAAATCTGTAGGTGACATCATAGAACGAACCATATCTAAGAGAGTTCGATTACGATGTTCGGACACACCATTACGCTGTGGTGTTCCCGGCGGTGTCAATTGTGAAAGTATTCCGCATTTCTTCAAATTCTCGCCAAACTCGTAACTTAGATATTCACCTCCACGATCAGAACGCAGAAATTTAATCTTCTTGTTACGTTGATTCTCAACCTCACTTTGAAATTCCTTAAACTTCTCAAAAGTTTCGGACTTATGTTTCATGAAATAGATATATCCATATCTACTCAAGTCATCCGTGAAGGTAAGAACATAACGATAACCACCGTGCGATGCTACACTCATTGGACCACACACATCGGTATGTATGATTTCCAATAAGTTCGTAGCTCGCTCCATCATACCAGAAAATGGAGTCTTAGTCATTTTATCCATCAGACATGCTTCACATCTTTCAAGTGATTCGAAATCAAGTGATTCAAGAAGTCCATCGGAATGGAGTTTCTTCATACGCTTCACTCCAATGTGACCAAGACGACAGTGCCACATATAAGTCGAGTTATCGCTCAATTTCAAACGTTTAGCTTCAATGTTATTAATATGTGTATTTCCACTATCGAGATTCAATAAGAATAGACCATCTATCAAAGGTGCATGTGCATAAAACATACTACTCATATAAATCGAACAACCATTATTCTCGGACTTAAACAAGTAACCGTCTCGCAATAAACAAGATCCCGATATAATGTTCATGCTTAACGCAGGCACCAAATAACAATTATTTAAGTATAAAACTAATCCCGATGGTAGATGAAGAGGTAGCGTGCCAACAACGATCACATCATCCTTTGATCCGTTTCCCACGCGCATCATCACCTCGTTCTTCGCTAGCTTCCGTTTATTCTGCAGCACCTATTTCGAGTTACAAATATGAGCAACCGAACCAGTATCAAATACCCAGGCACTACTATGAGTACTAGTGAGATACACATCAATAACATGTATAACGGATATACCTTTCTTCTTGATGTTGCCGTTCTTCAAATCCGCCAAGTACTTTGGGCAATTCCGCTTCCAGTGACCTTCTCCCTTGCAGTAAAAGCACTCTGTATCAAGCTTAGGTCCAGCCTTGGTCTTCTTCGTCGGTGCGGTAACTTTCTTACCACCCTTCTTGAAGTGTCCCTTTTTCTTAGACTTGCCTTTCTTGAATTTGGTGGTCTTATTGACCATCAACACTTGGTGCTCTTTCTTGATCTCCACTTCTGCAGATTTTAACATGGAGAAGAGTTCTGGCAACTGCTTGTTCATGCTTTGCATATTGTAGTTCATCGCAAAGTTCTTGTAACTTGGTGGTAGTGATTGGAGGACACGGTAAATCCCCAAAGTATTAGGAATCACTATACCCAAGCTTTGGAGTTTGTTTGCGTCCCCAGACATCTTAAGCACATGCTCACTGATGGAGCTTCCCTCTTCCATCTTGCAGTTAAAGAACTTTTCAGAAGCCTCATAGCTCTCAACTACCGCGTGAGTCTCAAAAATCAATTTGAGTTCACGGACAATATCATGTGGGTCTGAATTCTCAAACCTTTTCTGAAGCTCCGATTCTAAACCATACAAGATAGCACACTGAACTGTGGAGTACTGAGTCTTCCGAGCGAGGTAAACATTCTTTACTTCATCGGTAGCAGTAGATGCAGGCGGGTCACCCAGCGGTGCATCCAGCACATAGGTCAAATTACCATAATTGAGGACAATCCTCAAATTGCGTAACCAATCCGCGAAGTTGCTTCCATTGTTTTTCAACTTTTCTTTCTCTAGGAACGCATTAAAATTGATGGTAGGGGCCGCCATTGATCTACAACATATTTGTAATAGTTTAGACTAAGTTTATGACAAATTGAGTTCTAATTAATAGTTAAATTAATCTAGGTGAACTCCCACTCAAAACAATATCCCTCACATTGTTTTAGTGATCACACGAACCAAATCCACCACATCAACACCGATCATCACGAGAGTTGATGTAGCTTCAATGGCGAACAATCGACATGTTCATCATATCTACTATATGATTCATTCTTTACCTTTCGGTGATCCGTGTTCCGAGACCATGTCTGTACATGCTAGGCTCGTCAAGATCAAACCTTAGCTTCCGCATGAGCAAATCTGGCTTGCTCACATTGTATACACTTGCAGAATCTAACACACCCAATCATCACGTGGTGCTTCGAAACAACAAGCTTTAGCAACAGTGCTCACTAAGGATGAACACTATAGAACTTGAAATTCATGTGCAGGAGGGATCATCTTATAATGTTACCGTCGTTAACTAAGCAATACAAGATGCATGAAGGATTAACATCACATGCAATTCATAATATGTGATATGATATGGCCTTTCATCTTTGTGCTTCCGATCTCCATCTTCAAGCACGAACATGATCTCCATCATCACCGGCATTGCATCAAGGTCAATGACGCTGCTCCATGGTTATTGTCCACCAGCTTCAACTATTACAACTACTTTGAATAGACACGCGGGTCTTAACAGAAATTAAAGACAACCATATGGCTCCTGCCGGTTGCCAACTTACAATAAGGAACATTGCATACATCAAATATAATCACAATCATGGCCATATCACATCAAGACACCGCAAAACAAAGTTAGACGCCTCTAATTTCTTTGCATGTTTTACGTGGTTTGGGGCTTTCAATAAGTGTCGATCTAACTTACGAACAAGAACCACAACGTTGATGTTTGAACTATCAAGTGCCCATTGTAAATTGGATCTATACTATAATGGGAGAGACAGACACCAAGAAGCCACTTATGCAATACAAGTTGCATGTTGAGCGTGGAGCAAGTCTCATGAACGATGTCATGTAAGGTTAGCCCGGGCCGCTTCATCCCATCATACCGCAATATGCAAAGTACACAAGAAGCATCACCGCCCACAATGACCCTTGTGTTCTACTCGTGCAACAGATCTACATATAGACACGGCTCTGATACCACTGTAGGGGTTCGTAGCATGGAAAACAAAAAAATTCTACCGCATACAAACAAACAAGCCAAGATCTATCTACTATATTGTAGCAACGAGTCGATGGAATAACTCACCCTCGAAGATGCCAAAGTGTTTAACGAGAGCGGATTCTCGTGGGTGATGTAGTTGTACTCTTGCCGATCTCAAGATCGCGTAGACGATCCTTCCGGCGCTGCGTTCCGGCAGCGCTTCCGCAGTCGGTCACACATTTGGTACTCGACGAAGACCTTCCTCTCCATTGTTCCAGCAGGCAGCGGAGGTTGTAGCACTCTCCTCGCGATTCCGGCAGCACGACGGCATGGTACCGGAAGTAGAGGGGAGATCTCGCAGGGCTTCGCCTTAAGCCGGAGCGAGTATGGTGGACTATGAGAGAGCCTAGGTGATCTAGGGTTTAGACGCACCAAGGAGGAGCGGCTAGGCCGGCGGCTAGGGCAAGGGGATGCCCCAAATCGGCGGCTAGGGTTTTTCCCTAGGCGGCGGCGCCGGCGGCTTAGGGATAGGGTTTGCAGGGTGCAAGGTGTGTACTTGGAGGGGCAGCCCTGCCCCTCCTTATATAGGTGGAGGGGGCCGGCCAAGGGGAGGGGAGTCCCTACCCAACTCGGCTTCCAAGGCCGGCAGTGGAGGGAGAGGGACTTCCTCCCTAAGTAGGTTTCCTACTCTCCCTCCACCAAGCAAAATAGCCGTTTGACTTTTCAAATTGGCGTTTGACTTTTCAAACTAGGATTTGATTTATCCCTTTATTTCCCTCAGCGATGACACCTAGTACATGATGCAACCATTCCAACTTGTTATGACACATTCATGTACCCTTCCCCTCCGGAGTGTCGGACATTCCGGAACCTTCTAGAACATTCCCGATGAAAACACCGGAACCATTCTCCAACCCCGAAACAGGAATTTCCTTATATGAATCTTATTCTCCGGACCATTCCGGATCTCCTCGTGATATCCCGGTTCCCATCCGAGACTCCGAACAACATTCGGTCTCTTACTCATCATTCCATAACTACTCAACAACGTCGAATCCTTAAGTGTGTCTCCCTACGGTTCGTGAATTATGTGGACATGATCGAGACACTTCTCCGAACAATAACCAATAGAGGTATCTGGAAATTCATATGGCTCCCACATATTTCTACGATTACTTTGCGATCGAATTAACCACTTACATACGATACCAATTTCCCTTTGTCTCACGATAGTTTACTTATCCGAGGTTTTGATCGTCGGTATCTATGCATACCTAGTTCAACCTCGTTAATATAAGTACTCTTTTCTCGTTCTCATGATATGTGATCCCTTGTGAGCTACCATGCTTGCAAGCTAATTGGATGACATTCCACCGAGAGGGCCCAGAGTATATCTATCATCATATGGATGGACAAATCCCACTCTTGATCCATGTGTCTCAACCAATACTTTCCGAACACTCAATGCCACCTTTATAGCCACCCGATTCGTGTGGTGTTTGATGTCATCAAAGCATCCTTCTGATGATGGTGATAAGCATGATCTCATGGTCGAAGGAATTAGGTTACTATGTATCAGAAAGCATATAGCAATTGAACTATTAAAATGACTTGATCTTTATGCTACGCTTATCTATAGGAGTATGTCCATCATATCATTCTCCTAACGATATGATCTTGTTGTTAATAACATATCAATGTTCATGATAGGGAAACCACAATCTTTTATTAACCAACAAGCTAGTATTATGAAGAGGCTTTACTAGGGACTTCAATTTAAGTTTACAAATCACACAAGTATTAATGTTTCCTTGTTAATACTATTATAGCATGAATGTAAACATTTATCATAAACACAAAGATATAATAATAACTACATTTATTATTGCCTCGAGGGCATATCTCCAACAGCTGCACCCCCCGGGCGCATGGTGGGCCCACCCGCGCGGCCAGGGGGTGTGGCCCCCTGGTGGGTCCCCTCCATCTCGTACTCCGGCTTCGTGTTCCCCACGGTAAAATATTGACTTTGGCTTTTGTCCCGTCCAATTCCGAGAATATTGATTGTCTGCCTTTCTGGAACCAAAAACAGAAGAAAACAAACAACTCACACTGTGGCAACTTGTTAATAGGTTAGTACCAGAAAACATATAAAAACACCTCAAAGTGTGGACAAAGCAAAGCAAATTAGATAGTAAACAAGCATGGAACATCAAAAATTATAGATACGTTTCCGACGTATCAATTGGTTCAGTAGCAGGCTGAGCAATAACACCAGCAGATTTCACAACAGCGGGGCAGCCTCCCGAAGCCTTAGTTTGCACTGTGATGGCGATTACGGCAATGGAAGCACGACACGCATCCACAACAGGTCTTGCACCACGGCCAAAGCAGGCACTCCTTGAGGAGGTTGCGGCTGAAGCATAAGCAGACGACGAACCACATTTTTCTTAACATCAGCGGGGCTTCGAGTCAGACCACCCTTAGCTTGAATAGCAGGGCCACTAGTAGTGGAAGCATCTTCCACATCCACTATTCTACATTCCAGGAGAAACATTCGAATGTGCGAAATCCGTTTCAACAACCCGGACATCTGACTATCATGCTTTATAGTAACCTTTCCGCGTTGTTTATCGATGAAGCTGAACCGTGCATTCTGTGTCGGCCCCATTTCAATATGTTTACGCAGAACAGCAACCATACTAAGGATAGTGCAAATCTGCGCCGGTGCTTCTTTAATCACGACATAAGTACCAGAATTCCACTTGGCCTTCACATTTGATATTCGCGGTTGGTATCCATTGACGCATACCAAAACCATGTAAGGGGCCTCTGGGGGCCCTAGTTGACAAAAATTTGGGGAAAAAATAAGAACTTGTCTATCAGCGTTCGGCCAGCAAACAATTCTAGGTTTGATCTATCTCTTTTAGGTCAATAGACAGATTGCATATATAGTTAGTGCGAAAAGCAAAGAGAAGAGTAGCTCACCCACATGTATCGAACACTTCTTTCAGGGTACGATGATCTGTGATATGTCCAAAACATATCTACTTTCCCGAACACTTTTGCTATTGTTTCTCCTCTAAACTTGTGTGATCTGGATACAACTAACATGGACTGACGTTGTTTTCAGCAGAATTACCTTGGTGTCTAGTTTTTGTGTAGAAAATCAACTATCAAGAAAAATCCCGGAAAATATGCCAAAAATCCTATTTCACCAGAAGGTTCACGGAGCCAGAGTATGAGACGGAGGGGAGCCCTGGGGGGGCCACCCCCCTGCCGCGCGGGTGGGCCCATCCCGCTCCTGGGGGGTGTGGCCATCTCAGGCACCCCCTCGGCCTCCCTCTTCACCTATAAGAAGCCTCTTGACCTAAAAACTGAGGAGGGTTTGACATTTTTCCAGAAATAGTTCTGTTGCGCCACCACCACCAGAAACCGTGATTCGGAACCAGAAACTCCGCTCTGGCACCCTGCCGGGACAGGGAATTTGGAGAGGATCATTGTCATCGTCACCGCCAACGCCTCTCCATCAACCATCAATGTTTCCCTCATCCATGAGTGAGTAATCCCCGCTATAGGCTTTGGGGATGGTAGGGATTGGATGAGTTCTATCATGTAATCGAATAAGATTGTTAGGGCATGGTGCCTAGTATCTCTATTAGTGTTATTTGACTTTGTTGCAACTTGTTGTGCTTAATGCTTGTCACTAGGGCCCAAGTGCCATGATCTCAGATCTGAACTTATTATTGAATCATTATGATAGTATTGTTTGTGATCTTATCTGCAAGTTGTGTACACATATCATTGTCCGGATCCAAAGGCCCCGAAGTGACAAAAATTGGGACAACCGGAGGGGATGGCTGTGATGTGAGGATCACATATGTTCACAGAGTGTTAATGCTTTGCTTTGGTGCTCTATTAAAAGGAGCACCTTAATTGCCAGTAGTTCCCTTGAGGCCCCGCTGCAACGGGCTGGCAGGACAAAAGATGTTGGGCAAGTTCTTAGTGCGAGCACGCATGACTATATATGGAGCATATGCCTATAATTGTTTAGTACTTGGATGCTTATTCTTATTTATATGTAATTGCCCTAGATCTTGAAGTTACATGTTTAGACTCGTCCATGCAACGCCCGTCCATCCATCCCTATGCCTACCGCGCTCATATCCTACCGTGTGCTGCTACTGTTATTATTGCTCTTGTTCTACTGTTGCTGTTACTTTGTTGTTGCTACTACAAAACTGTTGCTACTAATAAACTTCTGTGAGCAAGAACTATTTCTAGGTGCAGCTGAATTGATAACTTAGTTGTTAAGGCTTGCAAGTATTCTTTGGCTCCCCTCGCGTCGAATCAATAAATTGGGTAATACTACCCTCGAAGACTATTGTGATCCCCTATACTTGTGGGTCATTAAGACTATTTTCTGCCGCAGTTGCCGGGGAGCATAGCTTTATTTGTATGTTCACTTGGATCGATTATTGTTCACTGCTACTCCTTTCATCATGGGGAAGTCTTGTGATGGAAAGTTTCCTATTTTACTATCCACTACAAGAAGAGGTGCAGTCCTAAACACCTCTACTGATCTTGATTCACCGTCTATTATAAGTAAGCTTGTTACACCACCACCACATACTCATGCTACACACACAGCTACTACTGCTGAATCTGAAACTGCTTTTGATAAACATGATGCTACTTCTACTGTGCTTGATGCGAGTGGTTTATTAGGTCCTTTCCTAGATGCTACTATGGTTGGTCTAGGAAATACTGAAACTCCTAGTGAAGACACTTCTACACCTATTAGCTCACCTGAGTCTAGAGAGAGATACGATATTAATGATGGCTACATTGAGTTTACTAATGAATTTATTGAGAGTGTCGAAACACACATGGTGCTAGTGCTATTAAGAGTCTCCTTGAGAGACGTACCATTATTCCTAAACTGTCCTCTAATCCTAAGTTTGCCACCTCTCCCATAGATATTAAAGATAAAGATTATGATTTCTCTCTTGATTTATCTTATTTAGACATTGTTCAGAAAGAACCTTTTTGTGGGACTGAAAATGAGAGTGTTGTAGCTCATATGAATGAGCTTTCCACTATGAGTGTTTTATTCTCTGATGATTTTAAGATGCACAAGTACTTTTTTACTAATATCTTCCCTTTTTCACTAAAAGGAGAAGCTAAGGCTTGGTTTAATAGATTACCTCCTGGTTCCATTGATAGCCCTGATTGCTTGATTGCTTCTTTCTTCCAGAAATATTTTCCTCCCAGTGCTAGACATGCTGCTTTGCAGAAACTTTTTGATTTTAAACAGGGAGAAGAAGAGAAATTGCCTGAGTCATGGACAAGGTTCTGTGCCTTGATTCATGCACATCCTGGATGCCCATTACCTAAATATGATCTTCTTGATATTTATTATAATGGACTAACTGATGATTCTAGGACATACCTAGATAGCTTTGCTGATTATGTTTTCAGGAAAAGAACTCCTACAGATGCTGAAGAATTAATGGCTAAAATAAGCAAGAATTATGATGATTGGACTTCAACTGAGCTAAATACACCTGAGCCTATTACTCATGAACCAGTTGTGCCTGAACCATTTCCAACACCAACACCAAAGAAGAGGGGAGTAATTGCATTAAATGATGAAGTGATTAAGGAGGCTAAGAAATGTCTTAAGGAGAAAGGTATTAGAGCTGAAGATGTGAAGAATCTACCTCCTATAGAAGAATTATGTAAGCCAATTCCCCATTCATCTACTATTGAGGTACACTCTCTCCACTTTGATGAAGGTGATATTCCCTATGGTAAGCCTCCTAATCACTGCTTAGAGGAACTTGACACTTTTATTGTTAAACAAGGTAATTTTAATAAACAAGTTTAGAATCATTTGTTAGAAAACTCTAGAGCTATTAATGAGTTGAAAGATATTGTGGAAAGAACTGCTAATGATATTCAAATGCTTTGTAAACACTTTCAAATGGTTCAAACCCAAATTGATCAACTTGCTAAGGTACAAAAGGATATGCTAGTTAATGCCTCAGGATATAAACATGCTTATGGAATTAGAACTAGGAAGTGGTATAGCTACTCAAGATCCTTTATATCCTCAAGGACACCCTAAAAGAATTGCGCAGGATTCTCAACAAGGTAAAAGTAGTGGTAGTCCTCGTAAGAGAAACAAAAAGAAACATAAAATAGTTGAGGAACCACTTGAACCTGCTGTAGATCCTAATAGTATATCTGTCTCTGATGTTGAAACTGAGAGTGGTAATGATAAAAATGATGCTCCTGATAAGGAGGAAGTTGAGGAAGAACCTGAGGAGCACACTAAGAACACTAGGTACACTAAGGAAGATTTTATTGCTAAAAACATGGTAGTCAGAGAGAACCTTGGGTGCGGAAACCTATGCCTTTTCCAAATAAGAAACACAAGTCAAAGGAGTAAGAACACTACAACAAGTTTTGTGAGTGGATGAAACCTTTATTTTTTGCAAATTCCTTTGACTAATGCTATTAAGTTGCCTCCTTATTCAACGTATATGAAGGATATTGTCTCTAATAAAAGGAAGATTCCTAACGAGGAGATTTCTACTTTGCTTGCCAATTATTCCTTCAATGGTAAGGTTCTAAAGAAACTTGGTGATCCAGGTATACCAACACGTCCTTGCTCTATTAATAATAATCATGATAGAACTTCTTTATGTGATTTGGGAGCTGGAGTTAGTGTTATGCCTTTTCTCTCTACAAGAGACTCCAGTGTCGTGGTATTGCCGACGAGTACGCCATGGAGGGGTCCTCACAGTGCGTGTTTAGAGACGTGGCGTAAGGCGGACGGTTGACGGGTACGAGGTAACACGGCTTACCCAGGTCCAGATCCCACAACGGTGGCGGAATCCTACTCCTGCTATAAATCACTATAATGGCAATACGCCGAGTTACAGAGATTAGTTTCGCTGTGGGAGGTGTGTGTAAAACGATGCCCTAAAGGCTCCCATAGGCCCGGCTTATATAGTCGTCAGATCCTAGGGTTACAGGGAAAAGTCCTAGCCGGACAGGTTACAGAGTTCTACACCATCTATTACTACTCTTGTGTATCTTGCACTCCAAGGCTCCAGGTACGCTGGTGACTCCACCGTAGCCTTCCTTTATCCCAAGCATGGGCCTCCTTCGATCCACCTAATCGGCCGCCATAGGCACCTTGCCGACTATGGGCCACCGGGGTTAGTCGGATAAGAGACATGCTATGAGGATACCCATATAACATATCCCCAACAGTAGCCCCCGGAGAACTCCGAGATCTTGCGCCGTCTTGCCTCTTCCCGTGGAATGCTCCGTCTAGATGGATGTCGGCAAATCGTCAAGCAACATCTTGTAGTCCTCCCAAATAACCCTGCAAGGTTTTCTCCATCTTCTATAAGTAAGTCGGAGAAACGCTAAATCTTCCATCGTTCGCTCCCGTTGTCGGATTAAATCCATCCATGCCGAAATCTTCGATGGTACGGCTCATCTACCATGTCAGTTATGACGACGTAGGCTGTAGGTCAGCGACACCTCGTAACTCACACATGCAGAGAACGTAATCATATCCGTTTTTCCTGCGCGAGCGATACGAACCGTTGGCGGCGGCGGTTGGAGACATGGCGAAATTACCGCGCACGTTCACGAACACGTCGTCTACGCGGCAACCGTCCGATTAGCTGCACGAATCTTGACGCAGAGTAAGATAAATAGTAACCATGGGACACTTGCCACTTTTTCACCCCATTCTCTCGCGTCATCGTCTTCTTCCTCCAGCCGCGCGCCTCCTCGAGCTCTCCGCAAAAACCTCGAGAAACCCTAGCCTCTTGCCTGCACCAGTCGCGTTCTTTCCTTCCTCCATGGCCAGCAACAGCGGCGAAGTCGGCGAGCTCCGTCGTCGTGCCCCCAGAGGGTCTGGTCATCTCCGCATCGGCGGTGATAGAAACTACCGGCGGTGACCACAATTTGGCGGCGCTGGAGCCCCTGCAAGAGGAGCCAGACTCGCACAAAGGCGACTGGCGCGGCTCGGACATCACCGGCCGCGACATCCAAGAGATGGTCGATGAGGGTTACCTCCCTGCGACGGAGGGGCTCGCCTGGCGGGCGGCGCCGGTTGGCGAGGTGACCCCCTCTCCCCAAGCCGGAGAGAAAGTATACCTTAAAGCGCAATTGGTACGCGGCGTTTCTCTGCCCATCTCCCACTTCTTCCCGTCTGTCTTGAATCACTTCAAGGTCTAACCCCACAACCTTTCCCCCAATAGTATCCTAGTGCTTAGCAACTTCGCGGCACTTTGCGAGGGTTACCTAGGGATTAGGCCTAGGTTAGATTTGTTTGTCTACTTCTTCACCGTTAAACGTGAAGTCGGACACAGTAGGGAGGATCTTAGAAACTGCGGCACCATAAGCTTCAAGATCCGACCTGGCCGGCGGTTCCCCGACATGGTCGGCCACGAGTCGTGCAAAAATTGGCAGCGGACGTACTTCTACGGCCCCGACATTCCTTTGGCGGGACGAGAAGTAACGTACCCGGACTTCGTGGATGGAGCCGCCGCTAAAGTCCCCACATGGTGATCCCATGCCTCCCTTCCCTCCGACCTCAACGCTTCTCGCGCAATAAGGCGGATAGAGTGGTTTGTAGAGACGGGTCTGGCCGGCTTGGACCTAGCCATGTGCTGGTTCATCAGGCGGATCCAACCTTTGCAGCACCGTACGAAGCTTATGCACGAGTACACCGGCGACCGAAGGGATACCCTCCGGATCTCCGAGGACAACTTCTCGAGCGACTCCATCAAGTTCCGCCTTAAGGACATCGTCAAGGTGAAGGACAAGAAGCGTGGCTTCACCCTCACCTACGACATGTTCGTAAACGGAAAGTGCCCAAAGATAGGTATTTATTTTCCGTGTATGACATTGCTCCAGTTTTTCCGTCTTGCCAATATCATCTTGTCTAACACGATGATTTCTCAATTAACAGCTTAGCGATCTAGAAGAGGGCAACCTAGCCGCCCAAATCTACAATCCCAAGATGAAGGAAGTCATGGTCGTGTCCGACGATGATGCCCCGTTGGCGCGAAAGCGGAAGAGCTCCACCTCTGACGCTGCCGACGGAGGCAAGAAGAAGATGACAGAGGGTGGAGCCTCTAAAAAGATTACTGCCGCCCTGGAGGCGGAAAAGAAGAAAGCCACCGGGATGTTTGCCAAAGCGCCTCCCCTAGTGTAAGCTTCTTATTCTTCGACATTGTCTTGTTTATCTGTCTTATTCCTGTACTTATGCATTTTGCATGTTTCAGGAAGAAAGCCACAACCAGCCTCAAGAAGTCCTCCAAGACTCTTGGGGCTTCTAGAAATATTAAAGATATGCTGCATCGCGACTCTTCCCCCGCCATCGCCCCTGCTACTCCTGCCAAGCCTCCTCCTCGCTCGACAAGCTCCCAAGTCCAGGAGGCACTAGGCCCTTCCGCCATGGAAGTGGATTCTGGCGCCTCTACCGAACTCGCAGTTGTCGGCGAGCAGGCGACGCATGAGAGTGCTGCTCTTCAAATGGATGAAGATCCGGCTAAGGATGCCATCGGTAGAAGCAAGGCGGTGGTGGGTGCTGGTACCTCTGCCGAAGGCGGCGCCTCTACTCCCCAGAAACCCTTCGAGCTGCCGAAGATTATTTTCCCGGTGCTTACGCCGGGTAGCACAACTATGGTTCCTGGAGGAGTGCCGTCATCTCCGACGTGCAGTCTTGAGGAGCTACTCCATCAAGCAGACATCTTGCAAAGTAACAGTGTTTCCTTTGGCAAGCTGCTCGCCGAGAGTGCTACAAACCTCAAGATCATCGCACTTGTATGTTTTACTTTACCTTTTGCATTTCATATGAGTATCCCACTGTAGCCCCCGAGGATGTAGACGGAAAACCATTGGCTTTGCATCTATATGCTCTAAGAGTGACTAAGTTAGAAAAACTCTCCTTTGAGCCCCAAGCATTTAGATGGAATGAATTATTCCGACTAGATGTTTTAAGAGTAGCATACACAGTGTTCATAATTTTAAGTGTTGTAGCCCCCAAGCCTCTAGTTGTAACTGAATTAGTTCCGACTAGATACTTAAAGAAAAGCTAAGCATTTTTCCGAGTTAAAACTTTATACTGTAGCCCCCAAGCTTCTAGTTGAGAACTGAATTAGCTCCTACTAGATGCTTTAAAGAAAATCTAAGCATATTGCTAAGTTAAAAACTCTCGCTGTAGCCCCCGAGCATCTAAGTGGAAAATTTCCGACTTGAGGCTCTAAGCGGACTAAACAACGGCTTGACTTTGTGTTTGTTTCCACAGAACGAGAATGCTCGGAGAGGCATGGCCAACGATAAGTACCAGAAGATGCGCGCGGACCTTGAAGCTGAAAAGGGTAAAACCGCCATCTTGAAGGAACAGATCATCAAAAACAAGAGTCTGTTTTATTTTTGCGCACTTCCGTCTTACTTTTGTGCCTTCCTTCTTCAAGTACTCACTGTGTACTTTGTTTTCTCCGACTTGCAGATCATGTAGCCAAGGCCAAGGATATTGTCGAGTAGTCCAAGCACATCCAGCAGCTGGACAGCGAGAACAAGATCCTTAAGAAGGAGAGGGAAGAAATGCTGAAGATGCACGAGGATTCCATGAAAGCCCTGCAGGACTCTGCCTCCGCGGAGATCAATCACTTGAAGGAGGAGCTTGCGATCCTAAAGGATCAGAAGCAAGATGCCGATGAGCAAAACCTTCACCATAGCGAGGCGTTTAAGCTCCTCCAACAAGAGAAGGAATCTTTGGCGGACGTCGTTTGGCAGGCTAAGGCCAGCATCTTCAGTAAGTGTCCTCCGCCTTGTGGCTCTGTAGTCACGATACTTAGAATTTATTGAATTCATTCATTTCTTGTCAGAATTTTCAGCGCCTATGGGCTTAACCCGCTCGCCTCCTTCGGACAAGGAATGCATGATTCTTGCCGGCAACTTCATCAACACCGCCATCACCCAAGCCAAGGAGATCGCCAAGCCCCTCCAAATTTATATCAAGGCCTCTGACTCCGTGGTGAAGTACTCAGAGATTCTGCGCCGAGCCCCCGAGCGTGTCGCAAGCTGGAAAGCTTCATGTGCACGGGCTGGTGCAAGGATGGCGTTGTCCATGGTGAAGGCACACTATGAAGGTGCCGACATCGACACGGTGACATCTGGTGTCCTCGACGTGGATGATGACGGCAAGGAGATCGATCACGAAGCCATCTTGTCATCACTCACGGGCTATGACACCAGGGTTGCTGAGTTGGTGGATGTCGACGTCTTCGTGCCCAGGAAATTCCTTGACAACGCCGACCCTGAATCCTCCGAGTCTCCTCACAGTGGTGACGTTGAAGGTGAATCTCCGGCTGGTGATGATGCAGCCTCCAAGTCCCCTGCACCCAAGGAGTGAAAAACACTTTTAATTCTTGTTTCACCTCTGGAGTGTGCATTGAAAAAACTTGGTGATGTAATCTTAAGGCAGAAAACAGTGGTTGTCGTATCCTGCTACTTAAGAATTAATGCCCAGTTTGTATATATTTTTTAAGCAAGTGGTGGCTTATCCATTACTTAGGTTTTTATGCTTGACTTTTCGTGAGTCGAAAGACTCGTTGTCGGAACCATGCGCTTAGGTGATGATGCCCAATGGCACCGTCTATAACCTGAGCACAAAATCGCCGACAATAAGTGCCAAAAGTCACTACTCCAGAATCCACATAAAAACAACAAAGAACGTGTAGACCAGAAAACTTAAGCTAACGCCCGTAGGCGGAATTTTCACAAGTGCAATCGCAAAGCTTGTGCATAAAGGTTTATATGATCCAAAATTGAACACTAAAGGAGGTAAAAGACTCAGCAATATGAGTGAACCAAAGAGCTTTATTTCATTGATCATATAAGAGGTACATGATTAGATAAAAAAATGCTAAGTGTAGAAAGGATGTAGCTGTGCTATGTTCCATGGCCGATCAAGCTCCGGGTAGTCATCATCCGGGTCATGTCGCTTACGCTTATGATCCTCATTGGGTCTATCCTTGAGCTCACGATTGTCGACAAGGTAGTAAGACCCATTGAGTAGCACCTTGCTTATGATGAACGGTCCTTCCCATGGCGGGGATAGTTTGTGTGACTTCTTCTGCTTAAGTCAGAGCACTAAATCCCCCTCTTTAAACGAGCGATGCCGAACGCGGCGACTATGGTAGCTGCGTAGATTCTGCTGGTAGATGGCGGATCTTTGGCATGCCAAAACGCCCTCCTCCTCGAGAAGGTCCACATCAAGGCGTCTGGATTCTTCAGCGTCATCTTCGTCGTAGGCGGCAACTCTTGGTGCATCGTGGAGGATGTCGGAAGGTAGGATAACTTCTGCTCCATATACCATGAAGTAAGGGGTGTAGCCGGTGGATCTGTTAGGTGTAGTTCGTAAACTCCACAGCACAGATGGCAATTATTCCGCCTAGGCTCCAGCTGCTCTATGTAGCGGTGCCTCAAGACGTGGCTTGATTCCCTGCAGAATTAATCCATTGGCTCGCTCAACTTGACCATTGGATTGTGGGTGTGCCATAGACGCAAGGTCAAGTCGGATGCCTTTGTCCCAGCAATAGGCCTCCACTTCTCCGAGTGACAGGTTGCTTCCATTGTCGGTGATGATGCTATGTGGGAGACCAAATCTCACCACTAGATCCCGGACAAACCTGAGGGCAGTTGCCCCATCAAGCTTTATAATGGGTTTAGCTTCTATCCATTTGGTGAATTTGTCAACTGCTACAAGCAGATGTGTAAACCCACACGGTGCCGTTTGTAACGGCCCCACCATGTCTAGCCCCCAGACTGCAAACGGCCAAGTTATTGGTATTGTACGCAATTATTCAGCAGGAACATGTGGTTGTCAGGCATAATAGTGGCATCATGTGCATGTTTCAACCAGCTTGTCGGCGTCCGCCTTCGCGGTCAGCCAGTAGAATCCTTGCCGGAAGGCTTTCGCGACCAACGATCGAGGAGCGGCGTGATGCCCGCAATCTCCGAGATGGATTTCGCGTAGGATTTCCATACCTTCTAGCTGGGAAACACACTTTAGGTATACAGCAGTAGTGCTCCTTTTGTAGAGTTGCCCATTGATTATGGTATAACCCTTTGCTCGTCGTACTATCTGCCATCTTTCGACCTCGTCGTCGGGAAAAGTTCCGTGTTCGAGATATTCCATGAACGGTTTTGTCCAAGCCGGAGGGATCTTTGTCACCATGTTGACGAAAGAATCAGCTCTATCCGGGTTGTCGATGTCGGCGCCTTTCACGGATGGTGTGCGCAGATGCTCTAGGAAAACTCCTGGCGGAATTTGCTTGCGCCCTGATCCAAGTTTAGACAATAGATCAGCCGCCTCGTTTTGCTCCCTAGGCACATACTTGACTTCGTAGCCCAAGAAGCTCTTGGCTATCTCGTCCACTTCGTCGCGATATGCTTCCATCATAGGGTTCCGCGCATTCTGGTGCCGACCACTGGGCAACCAAGTTGGAATCTCCACAGCAAACTATGCGCTTGATGCCAATATCCTTGGCTACACGCAGTCCGTGAATGAGTGCTTCATACTCCGCCATGTTGTTTGTAGCCTCAAAGTGGATCTGCAAAACGTAGTGTAGCTTGTCTCCTTTTGGTGACTGTAGCAATACACCAGCCCCGGAGCCGTTGGGCAGCTTTGATCCGTCAAAGTGCATCACCCAGTACTCTGGTTCCGGCAATGGAGTGGCATCCGGCATCTCCGTCCAATATGCAATAAAATCCGCCAAGGCTTGTGACTTGATAGCGTCGCGTCTTTTGTAGGTGATCTCGAAGGCGGCAAGTTCAATGCCCCACTTCGCGACCCTTCCTGTAGCATCGCTGTTGTTGATAATGTCAGACAGTGGAGTCTTGCTCACTATTGTGATTGGGTGCTCCTGAAAGTAATGCCTCAGCTTCCGCGAAGCAAGGAATACTCCATAAGCTATCTTTTGGTAGTGCGGGTAACGCTGCTTGGACTCCGTCAAGACCTTGCTTACGTAGTAAACTGGTCGTTGAACTCCATGCTCATAGCCTGGTTCCTTCCGCTCTACCACGACAACGATGCTGATAACCCGGTTGGTTGCTGCCATGTAAATTAACACGGGCTCCCCATGCCCGGGTGCTGCAAGGATGGGCGCTGAGGAAACAATCTCCTTGAGCTGCTTCAATGCTGCATCTACCTCGTCCGTCCACGTGAATTTGTCCGCCTTCTTCAGCAACTTATACAGCGGTAGAGCCTTCTCTCCAAGTCGGCTGATGAACCGACTGACTGCTGCAACACAACCTGTTAGTCGTTGGATGTCCTTTAGGCATGTCGGACGGTTTATGTTTAAGATGGCCTTGATTTTCTCTGGGTTGACCTCGATTCCGCGCTGGGAAACGATGAAGCCCAACAGTTTGCCAGCTGGAACCCCGAAGACGCACTTCTTAGGGTTGAGCATCGTGTTGTATTTCCGGAGATTATCAAAGGTTTATTTTAAGTCGGAGATTAAGTCATTTGACTTTTTAGACATCACCGCGATATCGTCCACATAGGAGTGAACGTTCCGACCAATTTGGTCGTGAAGGCAACGTTGCATTGTCCGCTGGTAGGTGGCACCTGCATTTTTCAGCCTAAAGGGCATCATGATGTAGCAAAACGTGACATATGGGGTAGTGAACGAAGTGGCCAATTGGTCCGACTTCCTCATCTTGATCTGGTGGTATCCTGAGTATGCATCGAGAAAACACAAAAGTTTCGAGCCAGCCATCGAGTCAATGACTTAGTCAATGTGAGTCAAAGCAAACGGATCTTTGGGACATGCTTTGTTCAAGCCGGTGTAATCAACGCACATTCTTAATTCATTGGTTCCCTTTTTGGGGACAAGTACAGGATTGGCCACCCATCGGGTGTGAAGTACTTCTCGGATAAACTCAGCCTTAAGTAACCTAGCTATCTCTTTTCCAATGGCGCGTCTCTTCTCATCTCCGAAGCGTCGTAGAGGTTGTTTCACTGGTTTACATTTTGGATCTATGTTTAAGCTGTGCTCGGCAAGTTCCCTAGGTATACCTTTCATGTCGGAAGGTTGCTAGGAAAATATGCCCCTATTCTCACGGAGGAACTCGACGAGCGCGCCTTCCTATTTGGGATCCAGGTTCGTCCCAATGGCGACGGTCTTGGAGGCATCGCCTATCACAAGTTCCACCGGCTTGGTTTCGATGGCGGCCTTGAACGCAGGAGCGGAGTCGGAGATCTGCTTCTTCGACGCGGGCATCTCTGAGTCATTGACCTTGCTCTAGATCTCCTTGAATTCTTCGCTGTAGAGGACAGCTTCTACAATGGCTGCTTCATTGATCTCGCAGTCCCTTGCCTTGGTAAAGCTTCCGAATACGGTGATGACACCGTTTGGTCCGGGTATCTTGAGTTTGTTGTAGACGAAGCATGGCTTGGCCATGAACGTGAGGAATATGCCGGGTATCTTGAGTTTGTTGTAGACGAAGCATGGCTTGGCCATGAACAGAGATAATAACTTCCAAAACTCAAAGAAATAAAAACCAAAAGCAAACTAAAATGGGTTCTCTCCCAAAAGCTCTTTTTTATAGCCATTAAGATGGGCATGATAATTTTAATGATGCTCTCATAGGAGATATGGATTTGAAGTGAAAGAGAGCATCAAGAAGCAAATATACAACACATTTAAGTCTAACCCACTTCCTAGGCAAGGGAGTTTTGTGAGAAAACAAATTATTGAAACAAAAGGCTACTAGCATAGGAAGACAAAACAAGTGCAACTTCAAAGCTTTCAACATAAAGCGGGGAAACTTAATATTATTGAGATACATAAAACCATATTTCCCTCTCTCATAATAACTTTCAGTAGCACTTTGAATAAAGTTAACAATATAACTGCCGCAAGAAACAACTTTATCATCAGAATGAGCATGCTTATAATCATCAAAAAGAGGTCTAAGGTCATAAACTGGATCAATTGAAGCAAGTTGTTCAACTCTATAATCCTCATTAGGCATATCATTTTCACAAGGAGCTTTAGAAAATTTGGAAAAATTAAACTCATAAGATTCTCCATCAAACTTAGTTAAAACTTTCTCCTTCCTACAATCTATAATAGCACCACAAGTGTTCAAGAAGGGTCTACCAAAAATGATAGGACAAGTTTTACTAGCTGCCGAACCAAGAACTAGAAAATAAGCAGGATATTTAGTCTTACGACAAAGAACTTCCACATCTCTTACAATACCGATTGGACAAATGGTTTATTTATTAGCAAGGTGAATAACCACATCAATGTCCTCAAGTTCACAAGGACCAATTTCATGCATAATTTCCTTGTAAATCTCATAAGGAATAGCACTAGAACTTGCACCAATATCACATAAACCATAATAGCAATGATCACCAATTCTAATAGAAAGCACATGGACACTAGCTTTCCTAGATTTACTAGGATAAGAGACAATATTAGAAACATCTTCACAAAAGATAATGTGCTCAACTTCTATATTTTTAGTGACAAGGTCTTTCACCATGGCTACTACATGTTCAATATTTATTTGTTCATCAGGTTCTATAGCTTTATTTATACTTTTACTAACCACATTAAGGTTCATGATCAACAGTATAAACTTCAGTGTTTCTAACAGGAACATGATTAAAAGTATCTTTATAAGGTGCATGGTACTTGTTCCACTTATTTTTGGGAATTTCAATATAAGAGGCAAACGCCTTAAAACAATTGGCAATACTTTGAGAATCAAGACCATACTTAGTACTAATATCATGAAAGTCATCAGTTCCCATAAAATATTTAATGCATTCATAATCATAATTTATACCTGACTCTCTTCCTTTGTCATTCTCCCATGCTTCAGTGTTTACTTGAATACAGTCTAGAAGATCCCACTTAGATTCTCCCTTCGTACGTGTGAATGATCCAGCACAAGAAGCATCTAATAAATCTTTATCATGAAGAGAGAGCCTTGCATTAAAGTTATTGATAATAATATTATTAGGGAGTTCATGAATGGGATATTTAAGCATTAGTAACTTCAATCTCCCCCAAGCTTGGGATGTACTCTCTCCATAACGAGGCTAAAATTTATATATTTGATTCATCCTTATGAATCTCACTGGGAGGATAGAATTTAGAATAAAAGAGAGGTATAATTTCCTCTCATTCCATAGATTTTCCATTCTTCAGCAACTTATACCATTCTCCTGCTCTTCCTTTCAATGATATAGAGAGTAACTTTTTCTTAACTTGTTCTGTTGTGATACCTGCACACTTAAACAACCTGCATAATTCATGGATAAAAAGCAAGTGATCACTAGGATGGACAGTTCCATCCCCAAAATAATAATTATCCATAACACGATCAACAATTCTTATAGGTATCTTAAAAGGATCTATCTCAGCAGGTGGTGGTTCATATACTACCCTAGTAGTGGTAGTAGCTTTCCCAAATAGGAAACCAAGTGGGTTATCCATATTGGAAACAAAGTAGCAAATGGAAATAAAAAGCAATACTCACAGTAGAAGTTTCCTTTAATACTATAATTAATCAGGTTATGGAATACTACAATTAATTCCATTTAAGGTCATCATGGAGTGGGAAAAATGTAGCAACCACTATAAGCCAATTCCTTACTCCGAAACGTGAGAGTTTGTGAACTTCGAGGACGAAGTTTATTTTAAGGGGGAGAGTCTGTAACATCCCAGCATTAGAGCCTAGAAATAAGTTGAACCCATACGTGTGCATTGCATTCATGCATAGAAAATCCGAATAATTTTCGCGCTTTTGAACAACACTTATCAAAGTGATTGAAGCTTCTCTTAACTTGATGGAATAATAAGTAGATCATCAAGTTGACTGCGATAAGTTTTAATATGACCTTTGCTAAAACCCTATTTTTGGGAAAAGGGAGATTTGATCTAAGTGTAGATCAAATGTAATAAAAGTTAAACCCTGATACATTATAATTTATATTTGATCCTCAGGTGATTATATTATAGAATTCATTATAATAACTCATAAGTACAAAATTGAGGATATAATATAAATAATAAGAATTTAACAACTATGTCTTAATCTCATCTGCACATACCATGAGTATCATGGTAATACCTAACCCTACTTCTTAAGTAAGATTGAGTAGGAAAGAGACCAAGTCAAGATCATCCACTATATATCTTTCTTTCCATATCAATTTTTATGGAACTTATTTTGATATCAATTGTTCATCAATGTTGAGTAATCCACCATTAATTCACAAATTCTTTAACTATCAATCCTTGATCTACTATTTCTTGATCTTATCATAACATCTACTTAAATCTTTTAAAGAGGGCATAGTCCATGAATAACAGCCTTAATCCAATTAAAGATACTGAGAAAATAATTCCAATACAATTGTAAGGTTGTATTGCTAAAGCCTTTATTAGCCAATTGGAAATCTAAGCTAAAAATGATTAAATTAAACTAGTATGACATGGAGTTATGGAAGTAATGTTCTCCATCTTAAAGGATAGTAAACTTTAAAAAAAGGTAGATAGATGATTAAGGAAGATTATGAGTGGAGTCTGAAAGAACTACTTGTTGGATTGAAGATTTTCAAGAGTAGAATAGTGGGTATAACCAAGCAAGGATATGAGAAAACTAGTAAATGCTTTAATATCAAACTCATTGGATTCATCCATGAGTTTAGAAGAGTAAAGGGTGAATAAGAACATTTTGTGAAGAAAGCTCATCATACTAATTAGGATGATGGATAGGAAGAAGTATTATATCTAGGAAAGGAATTCTTTAATTAAAGGTTAAGGATGGTGAAAAATAGAAAAAAAGACATTCTTGTTAAACAACCAACTCTAAATCTTAAACCAAGTATAATATCCATTCAGGGAATTGATTCATCATCTTATGTTAATATCACTTTATAGTAATATTTTCCTATAACAGATCACATAAGCACATCTCTTCCAATTCTAATTATCATGATTATATTTGCTTAAGAGTATCTTTACCAATTCCTTTCTATAAAACATTCTAGAAATAACTTTCTATTATAAAAGGTGATGTCATTAAATATCACAAACAGAAGACAATATGCTTAGTTATTAACTCTTTTCTCACATCAACAAAGAAATATAAGTAAATTCAAAACCCTAAACTTCTTTGTTTATCATAATAGAATATATACATTTCCATTCCAAATTAATGGAAGTAGTAATAACCATATTAATTTCTTTTATATTTCATACATCAAATAAAGATATAGGATTATCATACATATAAAATTTCTATTCAAACTATGAGCCAACTAGAGTTAAGTTTTATAAAGAAATAAAATGTATCATTTAATAGATCCATGGTTAAAGTGGAAAGAAAACAATAATAAGAAAAGTCTACAAAATATTAAAAAGGGGTTCATATAGAGAAAATAAAAGAAATATAAAAAGATTATATAATTAAAGTTCACAAAAGATAATAAATATATTTTAGTTTTACTACAATTATCCAGCAAATAAATTCTATAAAGAAAAATTCAAATTGAAAGATTATATACAAATATGAAAAGGAAAACAGAAAATAGAAAAATAGAAAACAAATAAAAAACATCACCTGGCCGTGGCCCAACTTCTCTTTCCTTATCTGACGCGCATGTGCAGCCCACAAAAGCCCAACAGCCAGCCCAGCTCTTTCTCATCTGTGACTGACGAGTGGGGCCAGGAAAGGACTGCGGGTTGAGAGGAAAGAAACGCCAGGGGGTTATCCACAAAATAGCATGTCGTCGTCATCCTCACGCACACAGAAAGCTCGCTAGAGGAGCTCGCCCCCGCCCGATGCCGTCATCGTCGTCCTTGCGCCAAGATCAACGCCGCCGTTGCCAGGAGAGGATAAGGAGGCCACCGCGACGTCCTTTCTCCTCCTCATCCTCAATTTCTTCCTCTGTAGCTCTCTCTCTCTCAATTTCTTATTCTGACCCGAGAACCCTAGCTCGGAGGTGAGCTGGAGCCGGCGATTCTGTGCTCGCCTCGGCCATGTAAGACCACGGTGGAGACCGCCGTTATCTTCTCGTCCGTTTTCCCCAACTCGCACTAGCTGAGAAGGCGTGAATCAACCCAATCAAACCCTAGTTACCGACGCTGTTCGTCGACCTCGCCGATGTCTCCGACCGCGCCTCGCCCTATCGACCACGCCATCGTGTTCCTGGTGTGTCACTAAATCTCCTAATATGCGTAGATATTTCGTTTGCTTCCTAAATCCATGCCACCGTGATCGACCGCAAGCACCGCCGCATGAGCCTGTTGCCGGTTGACCTCCGGCGACCAAAAAAGGGCGGCACCACCACCAATAGGTTCGCCTTGATCTCCTCTGTCCAATGAACCTAACCATAGCCCCGCGCGCGCACCAGATCGATCGATCGATCCTCAACTTGTGAGGATCAAACCATGTGACGTCATGCCTACATCAGGTTCGAACCACATCAGCGAGTTTGACCAGTCTTTGTCTCACTTGGCATGTGACATGGCCTAGGGCCCATATGTCATTGACTAGGAGTAGCCAACCATTCGGTAACAGATGCATTTTCTTTAACCGGTGTGCTGAGGTGGCCACTGGACCACTGGTCAGTGACTGAGGCTAGCTTTAGGTGCAGTGTAAAAAGTATTTCCTGTTTAAGAAATAAATAAAATGTTATAAACTCAATTATTAATATTCCATAAATCAAATAAAGGATTAAATCTTGTTTAATTAATAACTTTTGATTTATAATTTAGAAAAATGTGTATAATATATGAAAATTCATAGAAAAATAAAATCTAATCCTTAAAATTATTATCAAATATTATTGTGATGATTACTGAAATAAATATTATTTAATAAAGGTTTTATAAGTAATGAAACTTTGATAATTCATATTTTAATAACGGTAAATGTTAATAATATAAATAAAATACCAAAAATCTTAGAAAAATAAAAATTATAATTTAAAACCATAATTATGTATTATTATTTCACTTAATTAAATATTTATTATTTATTAAGTAATTATAAAGTAATAAGAATTGTAAAAATCAAGTCTTATTATTTATAAATCACAAAAATAAATGTAATATACCAAAATGATCACAAAAATAATATTTACATGTTAAAAATATAATATTCACTTTTGAGTTAATTAAAAATTCAAATATTTTAATAACTCAAATTTAAACTTATTTACTTAGCTAATAATTCATCTAAGTATAAAGAAAACTTTGTTAATATTCATAAAATTAGTCAAATAAGTCAACTAAATGGTATTAGTCTTAAATAATAATATTATGAAGCCATAATGGTTTAAAACATTATCAATACCTTTTATTTAAATTATCTTCAACTTTAAGTAAAGATTATATTCTCAAAGGATTCCAATTCATGATAAAAACCTTAAAGAACAACTTGTGAATAAATCAGATCCTTTCTATCTACTTTAACCACCAGATTACAAAAACTACCACAACACTATTGTAAGTCCATAAGTAGTTAAGTAATATTATATCTTGGTTTATAAACTATAACCCCTCATCTATAAAAAGGTAAATGATACTATTCCATTATAAACTCAATAAACGACTACACCAAGTAAAAGTATAACCATTCTTAAGTAACCTTAAGGAAACATTACTAGGTACACAAATAACATAAGCATTATACTTTCAAACTATCTTCGTTTTAAAGTTAACTTTAGTCTACAAGAATCTAAATATAACACTATAAGCATTATTATATGTTTTATAGTTAACTTTGGTCTGAACTAGTTAAGTGATAAAGCATCTCAAGCCAAAAATATTCAAGTAAACACAAATAACATTGAACACCACTAACTAACCACAAAGAATGTTTAAACCTTAGAAAAGGAATCTATTCTTCAAAAGTTATTCGTTTTGTCACTTCAGACGATATATGCCAAATAATCAAGATCACATTACTTCATACTTCACTCGTATACCTAGGAGCAATAACACTTAAATCTCTTTATAAGTAACTTCACTTATAAAGTAAAGTTTGAAGATAAATAATTAAAGTATCAACAATCTTGAATAGCATTTCATAGGTGTGTATTCTATTGCTGCATAAGTATATGATTGTTCCACACATATTCACAAGCCTTAATAAGAAGCACAAGTATGAAATCTATCTAAAAGAGACAACGCATTCCAAAGTAACCATTTCCGGAATCCAAACCCTAGAACAACGTTATCCCCGGGATTCGCGTTTATAAAGTGCATCACATTACTTATACATAAAAGCACATTGCTTCTTTAAACATTAGTCCTTACCGGACCAATGATGCTGATTTCATATTTTGGATCTTATATTACCTTGAAGACCGTGAGTGCATAATCTTGCAATCACAAAAGGCAAGTTCACACTTGCTCATGTCCTTTGGTTATTTTCTGTAAAGTATTTTATAAATCCAATGTGGACATCACCTGCATTTGAAAAAGGTCTGGAAAAACTATTTTCATAATAATGTGATTAAAGTTATTACCATGAGGTAATAACTTACTATAAATGTTCCGGTGATAAAGGAACATAATATCTAGGACTTAACAACCAATGTCGTCAGTGATTCTTGCGCTGTATATTACGCGTTAACCATGAGATTTGGAATGGGACGGAGAAGTCAGCTGTATCCTTTTCCTCTTTTATGGAGGCAAGACGACCTTAACGTGACGTTGTGATTCCTTGTGTGAATCCAACATATGGGTGAGCACCCTTACGCCCCACACTTTTGGTGTCTAGATTATCTATGAATGGTGTTTAGGGATTTAGTCCATGTAAATGGTACTATTTCAGGCATCACTAGGTCATAGAGTCTTCAGAAACTCATCCGGGTTTTAGTCTGTCCGAAAGGGGGCTTCACGAAGATGATCCAGCCTGAAGGATCGTGCAGACATATGAGGTCGTGGAGAGGGAAGTGATTGGCTTGGACCAACTACTGGTCCCCACAACATGGAATTGTGGACGGGTTAGCTGCCCAGTTGTGTAACAAGGAGTTGATCTCGCATGGGAAAAGTAACGCACCTTTGTAGAGTGTAAGAACTGTAACTTGTTACTCCCTGTTCCGGGAAGGAGCTGCGAACGCTGCGGGAAAGGAACTCCATGAAAGTTCTGGTAAACCCCTGAAGGCTGACGGACATAGCTTTTCAGAATAAAAGCAACATTTAAAGAAATGTTTATGAAAACTTGCATTGCCTACGACCTACGGTCTGTGGATGTAGTTATAGTGCATCAAACACTCCGTTTCTAGTGAATTTCCTGAGTACGCTCGTACTCAAAGTATCTTCTTAACCCTTGCTAGATTCTGATGCCGAGATTGACAACATCCACATCAAGTTATGCTCCAGGACTCATCATCCAAAGCTAAAGCTCTTCAATGAAGTCAAGGAAGTCAACATATACATCAACTCAAGTGAAGACAAAGTTACTGATTAGATAGGAATATAATCTTTATCCAAAGAATCTAATTCTGTAGTGTATTGCAATAGCAGCAATGCCAATCCCTTAGTTAAAATACTAGTCTTAATAGTATAATAGTTCTTGCATTGTTTATCTTTGATTCTCCTTCGTAAGAAGTTCTTTCTCTCTCTTTAACCTAGAGTATTCTCTGGATCTTGTGTAAAGAGTGAGTTGTAACCTCTAGCCATGTATTGGACCCGCTGTGTTTCTGTTGTGCCATTCTGAGGGATGTAATACTAGTGAACGGTGTTTCATTGGTGTTATGTCAACGACTATAGTATACTACATCATGCAGTGGTATGCTGGGTCACCGCAGTATCTTAGAAGGACCCGAGAGTAATTTTTCCACCTTATGGCATGTGGCCAGAACCAACCCAAATTATATAATGGTTTATGTTTTATGTTTCTATTTTGGCTTTTATATACTATTGATATAAAATTCTAATTGACATTCTGGTTCAGTTGGAGAAATGATGGTTGAGATCCCTCCCGAAAGATCTGAATTCGCGTAAAATCCTAAGTATGGACGAATTGGTAACAAGAGTGAGAAGTCATTAAAAGCGAGAAGTGTCAACACCCGGATTTTTAGTCCCAGATGCCTGTTATGCCATACATCGCAATCCTAGGATTACCATTTTTGCGAGACATAATAGAATTGGATACCACAGTACATCATCCATTACAAACCATACATAAGGTCTTACACAAATAGGGATCTCATGATCCAGTTCTTAATACAACTTCAAGCAGCGGAATACGTAATAATAACGGTAGCGTAGGCGAAGCTCCATCTTCGGGGTCACAGGCAATGCTGACGATGGGAGATGATCCTAGTTGTCGTAACCTTCCTGGGGTCCATCCTCCAGGTACTCCTCTTCATAGTCTGGCCACGGGAATAGCCAGGGACAAAGCCATGAGTACTCTTTAAGTACTCGCAAACTAATACTAACAAGAAAAAGTGGTTTTGGATAATAGGACACTAGGCTCTAGGGTTGTTTTGCAAAGGCCAGATTTATCCCTACTAAGTTCAGAAGCAAGAGAGCTAGTGGAAGTTTATAACACCTAAGTCGGAACTTGTATTTCGTAGCACAACCCTGTTGTGGTCAAGTCAAAGTCTCAATTCATTTCACAAGTTATTTTGAAAACAGCTGACGGGGGAATAGTATGGCCACTCCAACTGTCCATAACCGCGGACACAGCTATTCGAATAGTTTGACACTCTGCAGAGTTTGTACACTTTCACCACAACATTCGATACATCCGTCAGGAACAAATCCTGAATTCACCATACTCAGTATGCGGATAATCAATCCTAACCTTTCAATTACACGCCCTAGTATAAGCACCTCTCCTGTGAGTTTGGCCTCCCAACCATGACCAACTCTCATCTTGGGTACTGCACAGGTGGACAATCTTCACAAGGTAGCCTCAGCTCATACCTTGGCCGTGAGGGAACTAATACTAAGGTATATAAGTTTCCAGTCAAGCCCTACCCAGTCTTCGGGTATTGTGGTTGTACGATAAAATTGGAATGGTATCGCATCCAGACAACCATCAGTTTTATAAAGGGCTAAGGCTCATGCCTCAACATTTTCATCACCATAATCATCTGGTGTTCGGAAACACATGTCAAAACATCTCAGTAGAATGATCCATCATTCTAAGATTTTCATAATCATTTTCACTAAGTATTCCCATCTATAGTTGATCAAGTTTTATGCTTAGCACTAGCATCTACAAGTGGGGGTAAGTACTAATGAGGGGTGGTAAACTAGTGGGGGTTTAACTAAGTTCAATCTCATGCCTTAGGATGACATTAAGATTTTCTAGCTTAGGCCAAATTGTATGCTCTTTATGCAACCTTCAACTATATCTTTCTAGAATCTACAAGTCACTTGAGTACTCTCTAAGGAAGTAGCTTTGATAAGGAAATAAAATAGAAAGATTGCAAATAAAACTAGGAGGGGGTAACAAGTGGATATCATCACATATGCTTAAGGCATAGGATTGGCATGGTAACAAGTAAGGGTTTGTTTGCATCATTAGAATATCTTGCAAGGGTTAGCTTGCACATTCACTAGTAGTATTAGGCTTGCTAAAGTAGAGTATCTTGCAAGTGTTAGCTTGCCTTGTGCAGAGCAGTGGTTGAAGTTCTTCTCGGCTTCCTCTTCATAGTATCCTCCTTCCTCCTCGTATCCTTGGTCGATACTAGCGTCTATAAATAAATACGATGTACACAATCACCAAACAATACTTAACTACTTGCAATCATCACACCAAAGGGTCCTATAGATGATCTAGTATCATCACTAACATTGCAAGATTAAAGCTTGGTTTAATTCCTTTTTATTTTTAGAAAAGTAATTTCTACTCATTGAAAAAACTACTTACGATTTAATATTCTCTAAACCAAACATGGGATCATGTTGACACATGTCATCACCACATATTTTAGTCCATGGGAATATGATTTAAAGTGGTGTCACAATTTAATAAGGTTTTACCCTTTTATTTTAATTAATTAAAGTGGCTAGAAATGCCTATGTGGCATTCTTTTATTACTTGGTCAATATTTCTGTAAGTAAACCTATATATTTTTATATATTCTGAAAGGTATGGTTAAATGTGATTTTTGAGAGTTGGAATCAACTCAAAAGCTATTATTGTTTAAATTTGAAAAATGTTTGAATGCAGAAAAGCTTTTGCCTTGTTATTTTAACCAAGTTTGATCTATAGATTCAAATGACTTGAATCCAATGGGCTTGGATTAAGCATTTCACTATCTTTCTAACAAAATTAGTTTCATTCAATTTGGTTCACTGAATCGAGCTGGGTTGATTTTTAAAACTGGGTACAAAAGTATGTTTGAAATAAAATGGAAAAGGTTTAATTCAAATAACTGGGCTGCGCGGGAAAGGTTAACGGGCCGGCCTGCTAAGCACAGCGCTTCCGCGGGCTGCGTAAGTGGCTGTCCCCACGCGTCAGTGAGACAGGGGGATGCGAAGTGGTATGGGGCGATGTGGTGCGTTCGATCTGGTTCTAATCCAACGGCTGAGGGTCATCATCGACGTTGGGCAACGCCGGCGAGACAGAAACCTAGCACGGCCAGTGAGGGTCGTTGGGGGCTCACCGGGGTTCAGGAGAGGGTCGGCGAGGCGGGCGAACGACGAAGTCGACGACGGCGAACCTCCTGGTACCAGCAGCTTCTCCTGGGGTGGCTCCAATCGCTGGCTCCCTTCTTCTCCAGCAGCGGAGGGCTCCGGTGAAATTCCGGTGCTGCGCTGCTTGCCTTGCTCCAGGAACGGGGTGGAATGATCAGTGAGGAGAGGGAGTGAGATGGTGTGCCCAATTCGGCTGGGGGTGGCCTCTATTTATAGTGGCGAGAGGGGACCGACGGGGCGCACGGTGAGCTCGTCGTGGTCGATGGTACAGACGGCTATCGGCATGGGCGACGGTAGGGGGCGGTGCGGTGCTCCCTGGCGATGCTCAACGACACGGTGGCGAGACGTGGGGCGGTGCGGCTTGGTCGGAACGCGACGGTGCTCTGCGCGTGCCCGACGGAGAATTTAATGGCGCACAGCGCGCGTGGTCCGCGCGGCGGCGAACGAGCGTGTCTGTGGGGTTGCTGGGATGGTGGTGATCACGTATGCACGCGGCGAGGGCGGCGCGCGGTCTGTGGGCGTCGGTCGAGCGTGGCGCACGGGGCGTGCTCTCGGCATGGTTGATGGCGAGGTTGGCATGGTTTGTGCGTGTGGTCCAGTGGCTGGCAACGTTCGAGCGCTGGACAGGTAGTGGCGGTGGGGTGTTGGCTTGCTCCCATACATGCTGGCTAGGCTTATTTCTCCTCCTAGCTTGCTGTCGACATGGGGATGACAAGTGTGCATTCGGCCTGCTCACCATTGATGGCAATGCCAAGCTTACAGTGATGCTAAGGGTGTGCAATTGAGCTAGATGATCTACTAAAACCTAGTTGTAACCAGAGAGGGAACAAGTTAGGATTCAATCACTGCTCACAATAGTGTTTGGATTTTGTTTGATTTGTGTCTGCCAAGTGTTTGATGAAATGGCCGCAAGAACTCAAGTTTTGAATTTTGAAAAGATTTTTGGTGGGTGTGCTAGGTTCGTGCTGGTGAGTCTGCAGATGCTTGGGTTTTGAAAGTTGAGCTTGTTTGAGTGGTTTTTGAAGAAGTGGGATCTTTCCATATGATAAATATTCAATTTTGAATTGTCATTTAAACTATGCATTTGAAAGTTTCTGGATGATCACAAAGTGGGCCTTGATACTTTGTTATGAGTACAATCAAGGGGTGCAAAGATTCAGAAAAGTTTCTGTTAGGTTCTGAAAGTTTGAGACAGCCAAATTAGGCATGAGAGTTAAATTGGTCAAAATGACCATTCCCTTATTTTATTTGTTTTGATTTTCTTGTCTTTGAGAAAAGTTTGGGAATTGTTTAGATGATTTTTATTTCACCTAAGCATCCATTTACAAGCAAAGGAACACACAAATAAGTTGGTTCAAAAATATTCAAAATGAAATGCATACTCACATGCATGCATTCATATTTTTATTTAGCAAAGTTTTTGTTAACCCTAAATTTGATGATTAGAGTTTGATGATCCAAGTTTAGTATTTTTGGGATGTTACAAGAAGACACTAGGTCACTATTGATTATTTTGGAGTATGTACACTTTCTATTATTCTATAGAATCTATTACAACTAATTTTGATTCTTCGATGAGTTGTTGTTAGAGTTGTTTCAGAACTTCTTATCTTGACTTAAGTGACTCATTTTATAGTTTCAATGTGAATAAGATTTCTTAGCTTACGGATATTTATCTTATTATGAGCATGAGCCTATATAAGATAACCTTAAGATATTCCTTATTCATATGCGGAGAATTAAAGACTTCGGAGATTATATTAATATTTGGATGATACATAATGCTTCATATCGTTTATTGTCTTATTGAGTTGGCATTGCTTTTACTCTAGCAATAATAATAGTTGAGAAGGTGTTGTCGATGACAAAGATCATCAAGACCGAGTTTGATATTTACTTTTATTAGAGTTCGTCCTACCTTATATTTTTTCCGTCCTCCGCCACTGAAGAGGGATGGGGAGGAGCCTCGAGGAAGAGGAGGTGGCGGGACGAGTGGTCGCCCACACGGGAGGCGGCCGGTCACTAGAGATGTTTTTTTTCACGCCCCAAGTCTACTAGCTAGGTTGTTGCTGCTGCCGAAAAAAAATTGGTGTAAATTCCGCTCTACCATCTTCATGCACGAGCCTTGCAATCATGTTTGCCGTCCTTCTCGCTCGCCGGACTATGGCTGCGAGGATGGCCCAACATTGCATGCCTCCCTGCCCCCCTTTGTCTATGTTTCATGTATTGAACGGGTCCTGAAACCGGCCGCTGATCGACAAAATAATGGAGAAGCTTAGTAGTCTATTTCTTCTAACCGTACTTCTCCGCTTGCCTACCTAATCACTAAGCCTGGTCATAGTGAGAAGTAATTTAGAGTAGTAGAAAATAACTTAGGTGTGGTAACATGCAATATCATATTAATTAGATTGTAGACACACTTTGATTTGGTATGTGTGATATTACAGTAACATAGCTAGTTACTCAATCTATCACTGTTTTTATTAAATCATTGCCATATAAGCAAAAATGCTAACTTAGACTCTTAGTTACTAGTAAAGTTACCCCCACTATGACTAGCCTAACGCTATTTCTAACGAGGGTATCATCATACTTACATTACATGCATGCAAAATAATTATGTGTCACTGTAATTAATGATAAAAGAGATTGTGTTAGGCCTTTCACAATGGAGTATATCTTATATCGTAATCCTAGGTAGTGGTGTATCTTAAGAGACAACTAGTACGATGAATTGTATCTTAAAAGTTGTATCTATATTTAATGATTTTGATTACATGCATGCATATGATTGGACTAATCATGTATTTTGCCTATAATACCGTGCAAGGCTTGCAGCTAAGCTAAGATACAACCTCATATTCTTTTTTTATTAAATATAATGCCACGTAAGCAATTTGTCTATGATACCATGCTAAGAAATATCCATTGGAAAAGGTCTTAGTATCATAGATAGATACTATATCATAACAAGTAAAACTAGAAAAACTAATCACAAAATTTTACAATGAGATTCCACAAAATAATAAATACACTATGACTATAGTACTATTATATGATATTATGCATTATGAAAATGGTATCGTATACTAGTATCATATGTATAATACTACTATATGATACTACTATTGTGATTGTTCCAAGGCTGGCCATAGTGCTTACAATAGTCTAGATTACTACTTCCGTAGTGAAAAATAAAGTGTGGTAACATGTAATATCACATTAATTAGCTTGTAGACTCACTTTGTCTTGATATGTGTGATGTTATAGTAACATAGCTATTTACTCTATCTCTCTTTCCTTATTAACTCATTATCACATAAGCAAAAGTGTTGAGTTGGGCTCTTAATTACTACTTCCCCGTCTCGGTTTAAAGAACACAATTTGCAAACCATGCAATTCTAGAATATTTAGGCACAAAAGAATTTACTCTCTGTAATTACTCCGGTGTAAAAAGAACAAAATACTTGCATACACATGTGTGAACAAATATGAACACTTTGCATAGGATGTAGCTAGCTCTTCTTCTCTTCACGCATATTCTTCTCTACAATATAAAAGGGACCAATTAGAGGACACCTAGAGCCTAGAAAATTGCAAATTATGTCTTTTAAACCGAAATGGAAAGAGTAGTGAAATTACCCCACTATGATCAGCCTAATCAGCTTCAGGATTCCTCATATATGTTGCTTTCAATAGGATTTATCTCTCCCATTCATCTGGGACGGTGGCGGCTTCTCCCTTCTGGCGGGCTCGCTTATCCCTTAGGCCCTGTTCGGTTTGGTATGGATTGAAGGGAATTGACATGGTTTAACATGGATTAAATCCATTCTAAACCAAAATACCCCTAATTCCACCCCAATCCAATTGGGAGGTGGAATAACCGAACATGCTCTTACCAGGAACGTGTCAGCCTCCCTGGGTGAGATTGACAAAAAGGATGTGGTGGTCGAGTTGGCGGAGTCTATGCAATGTCAATCACCAGTGTCAATATATCTCAGGGCGACAGTGAGCGGATGCCATACGGTGAGGAGGATAGGGTTAGGGCATCTCCATCGGTCGATCTAACCCGTCCGAGCGCGTTCGAACACGTCCGTTCGGGCACGCAGGGTGAGACATACGCGGCATTTCAGCGGCACAACCCATCCGGACGGACGCGTCCGGCTTGACCCATCCGTACACCAAATTTGGGAAACGGTTGCGTCGGCTCGGGCGAACCGAGGGTGTGTCCTGCCCGCGCGTGCCACTGGCCCACCCGTCAACCATCGCTTAGCGCGACATTGATTCAGACGCACGCAGCGGCACCGATTCAGAAGCAATCGCGACAGCGATTCGGAGGCGCGGGCATCAATGGAAGAAGTTTCTCGAGGTCTTCTGAAAGAAGTTCCTCGACTGGGAGCACAAGGCGCGACACTCGAGCTCCATCCGCACCGACCTACAGCCATGGGAGGTCTATGACTTCCCCACCATCGACTCGGACGGCGAGGATGCCGTCAACCACTCCGACACCGAGCTCGATAGCGACGACAATGACATCATCGTCAAGCAGGAGGCGGTGGACCTAGTCGTGGTTGTCGCCGTGAACCTGCCCCTGAGTACCAGGAGGTCCTAGCGCGGGGCTATGATGAGGACGACTTCACCGAGCAGGCCGTTGCGGCCAGCGCGCGGGACGAGGACGTCTTGTTGGGCGGCTACCAAGAGGTCGTCCAGTTTACCGGCCTGGTGGCGCAGGTGAACGCCCAGCTACCTCCACTGCCTCCGCTGTCAGGTGGGCGCCGCATCACTCAGGAGGTGCGGATGGAGCTAGTGCACCTCCACCATCGCACGGGGTCGCGGGCGGCATGGCCTGGACATGTGATCGACCTGTCCGCGCCCGTGCCAACTCCTACCCTGCCACCACCCAACCTCTGGATGTCGCCGGAGTACATTGACCTCGACCCCTAGATGGACGCGGTGGCACCGGCGTACGAAGATCGGTAGCTAGGTGTAACACCCTCAGAATCGGACCTATGCAAGTTTCAGCGATTCCCGCCAAACCCGCATAGAAACGATTCAAAGGTGCCCACCAGGCACTTTCGTGCGGGTGGAAAATGAAGTAATAACATTACACAACAGTCCTCGATGGGACCCACATAATAGATATATATATACAACACGACTCCATGAGTCAAGAATACAGATATACAGAACAGAGATCCAAATCACCTTGAAAACGATATAGCGTCCAGCTGCGGACAAGATGCAAATGGGGCTAAGAGCCCTGAAGAATAACCAATGGCGTCCATAACCCTGCCCAGGCCAAGCCGGAAGGGTAACCCTGCTAACGACGTCGATCTCAAAACCTGCTTAAACAAAAGGGGTGCCGCCAAAGGGCAAAGGAAAAAGAGAGCGGTCAAGATCGAGGCCAAGACACGGCGAGGCTAGAATTCGCGGTCCTCGCCTACATAGGTATGGTGGATCAAGCGGCGGCAAAGATGCACTAAACAACCTATAGAGACTCGATAAGACGGCGGCTATCGAGAGAGGGTAAGAAAGACCTATCCGAACCAACGATACTAACACCAAACAAACCCATCCTGGTATTTCCCCCTCGAGACCAAACGAGGAAGTCAACCGAGGAACTCACACCGTTGGCAGTTTTATTTATTCAGTTATCGTTGCAGCAATTACTAGTCAGGTATAGATAATCATCCTGATAAAATAAGCAGTGGGCACTTTTAGTTAACCATTCCATTGCAGTTGCAACACTTACTAGTCAGATTCAATTAGTATGAGATATCCCAAAACCCAGCAGTTGTTGGTACTTTTATTTAGCCATTCCGTTATAGTTGCAATACTTACTAGTCAGATACAATGGTCGCAAGCGACAACCCAAACAAGCAATTGTTGGCAGTTTTATTTAGCCATTCCATTATAGTGAAGCTGATTACTAGTCATTATAAAGTCAAATTTATAGCACTACTTTAGTTATAGTTGTCTATGATCGAGATCATGCTCCAAGTCGTCCATAACCGTGGACACGGCTTTCGAAAGTTTTACCTGCAGGTGCACAAATAGCAACACACTCGATCAACCTCGAAAAACCAAATCAAAACCAACGAGGCCTTCACGACAAAGCAATCACAGGATTCGAAATATTTCAGGGGCCACCCATTGAGTAGACCCAGAACGAAGCCGGTGACTCGAGACGGACTCAAGGTTTGCGACAATGGTCAGAACGATCGGGAACCCAAAACTAGGCTTGTCGATACCGCAAAAACATTCCGCTTACCTAAACAGTACAGTGTGCTCCTCGCACAATCGTAATAAAGAAGTAAAGCATGGCATAAGTACATGATAGTAAATAAAACCTCAAACTAGTTTGTGGCCCCAAGAAATAAGACTGAATCAAGCTCTGGCTCAGGGGGGTCCCATAATCCTCCCGGATGTGGATAGCGCGAAAATTTAAGGAACAGGTATCAAGTACTCGGGGTCCTACGGGACACAAGTGGACGGTTAACAACCAAATAACATCTATTGCCCACCTGTGCCTCTGCTTACCTACTTCAATTTTAGTTGTTAAGCAGTATTTAAAGTGAACGAAAAGTAAAGCCATGATCATCTCCAACATCAACATGCGGCAATACTCCAACAACTGTGGTTCTGGACGACATGCAACAGCACTTGAGCAAGCGACTACGACGAGCAAGTCCAACTATCTACCAAACAACAGGTAATAGGATGTGTCCAAGGCAATATAAGGCTGCAAGGGATATCACGGGTACGAAAACTAGAGCATCGGAACACAGATAGCAATAGATCAACAAGAGGTAAATAAATACTATAAAAGTAAGATAGGTAGAAAGGGGGAGATGCTCGCCTGAAAACATTGTCGAAGGTTCATCCGAAGATCGGGGCGAAACTCACATCAACTCAACGGCCATATCCGCGAAGAAGCAAAACACTAGAATAAACACCGGATGCAGTATTTAATACAACGGCAGAAGATCGGCATGATGCATGTATGATTTATGACATGGCAAAGGTGCGATGCAATTAGGTCATATTAAGTGGAACCGGGGTTCCCGACAATTAATTAGATGGTCCAAGTTATTTATCTACCCCGCAGATTAAATGTTTTTTAACAAGGCAGGATATATCACCGGTTCGCTACACAGATTAAATGTTGTTTAACAAGGCAGGATATATCACCGGTTCGCTACACAAATTTAAATGAGGCCAATATAAGGCTAGATTTGCCCGCATATGGGCCCCATATTTAATTGTATGGTGAATCGGCATAAGGCCCCCAAACCAATGATATGCATGCGAGTATGACAATTTAATATGCAACAAGTATATATCATTTAATAAAATAAGGTCTCGGGTTTGGGTTCACACATTAGGGGGTCTCGACGAACTTGGGGTTCCGGGGGTTCGGGGTTCGACAGGGGCTCAGGGTTCGACGGAAGCGGTCTCGGCAGGAACATTCTCGAACAACGGGGAAGATCTTGTCGCATCCAGGTTCTCGGGTCATGTCGACGGCCTTGGTGTCCTCGATGGAGAACTCGGTGTATCCGTGTCGGCGGCCTTGGCGGTTATCGGGTTCGGCCTTCGGATCCGGGTGTGGCGCCGATGTTCTTATGTGGCCCGAGGGTTCCATGTAGGAGATCCCCGGGTACCGCGGAGGAGTTCTCGGTTTCGATGAAGATCTTGGCGGGGGTTCCAGGTGGCCGATCTTGTTTCGTTTGTCTGCGATGGAGAACTTGTCGTCGAGATTGTGGTTTTTCACATGGCATCAAAATTGCCGCGCTAGATTCCCACAATTGGAAACATTGTCTTCATTTCAGCCTCAGAGCATCTTGTACTTGGTCTGCCCCTAACATCTCCCAACACAAACACAGGAGCACACACACGCGAGGCGTCCGAGACGGACTCGACTCCGGTGAGGCCACCTTGGCGGCGCGACGCTGCCGGGAGAGCGACGGTGCCGGGAGAGGCCGCGGCGGCTGCCGGGAGGCGGGCGACGGGCTCTGGACGACGCCGACGGAGGTGCGGGCAGCGAGGTCGAGGCGGTTGCGGGCGTCCGCGCGTGGGACCGGGCGCGGAGCGGGCGGGAGCTCGCGCAGACGCGGGCTCGTTAGGAGGCCGGTGTCCGTCGAGGCGAGGGGGGGCGCAGGCGGTCCTCGGCGAGGAACGTGGTGGCGGGCGCAGGTAGGAGGAGGCGAGGTGCCACGGCGGCGGGCGCGGGGCCGTCGTCGGCCAGGAGAAGCGGCCTCCGGAGGAGGAGCCGGGCGAGGAGGACGGGAGGAGGATGCGTGGGGCGCGGGTGGTGGAGTGGCGGCGAGCCTCGGGAGGCGGAGCGGCGAGAGGAGGCGCGAGGAGCTTGGGAAGAAGAGGCGAGGCCGAGCTCGAGGAGGAGAGGCGCGGGTGAGCGGGCCGTGGCCGGAGGAGGAGGCGGCTCATGCGAGCTCAAGCGGGGCGGTGAGCCGGCGGGAGGGTGGCGATGCGAGGAGGAAGGAGAGGGGAGGAGGGAGACACGGTGGGAGGGAGGAGCGCGTGGGGGACGGGGAGAGAGAGAGGGTGGGGAGAGAGGAACAGAGGAGGGGGCTGTCGGGTGGGCCAGGGGTCCGGGTCCACGCGGGGTGGGGTGGGACTGGCAGGCAGCGGGGCCGGGGTGGTCCCGCGGGACAGTGGGCGTGGGTGCTGGTGGGAGTGGGGCAGTGGGGTAGCAGGTGGCGGGCCCAGGCGTGGTGAGTGGAGAGAGTGGGGCGGTGGGGGGCCCCGGTGTCGGTGGGGGTGGGTAGATGGGGCTGTGGGTGAGAGAGGGAGAGGGGAGGGACTGGTGGATTGATGAGGTGGCGGGGTGGGTAGGAAATTGGGGGAGGGGTGAGGTGGCGAGCTGTGAGTGGTGGGTAGATTAGGATTGGGTAGGTATAGGACTTCGGGTGGGATGGTTTAGGTGGACCGTTTTTGTACTGGGGGTGGTCGACTGGGTCGGTTCGGCCCGTTCGACTGCCCCCTAAAAATAATTAAATAATTTATTTGTTTAAAACAGGGATTTTTGCCAACCGATAGCAGACAAACAAAATAATCCGGAGACCGGGTTTTGGGTTTTGAATTAAAGACAGGGCGTTCAGGAAACGAAACCAGGTTGTTCAGAAATAGTTTTATGCGAACAGATGCAAGATGATGACGATGCTCAAATGCAATGTGGCATGATGACATGAGCATGCGGTCATGATGATGCAATGCACAAAATCAACGCGATTTTCTAGTAGTGGTTTTGCGGGATGCCACAATTCGACACCACTAACAATGGATCTCGCCCTCGAGATCCGCCTCATGGTACCGGGAAGAAGGCCGGCGATCTGAATCTTCTCGCGCTTCGTGTAGATCCTCGCGACACCACTAACAATAGGTCGTTGTCCGTGATCGTCGAGGGAACACTCCGGGAACAAAAGGTCGAAGGTAGAGGCATCAACAAATAAAGCCACCTCTAGCTTCGATAGAAGGAGAGAACCGATGCATTCTCATCCACTTCAATGTACCAAAAGCGAATAGAAGGGGTAGTCGGCATGGGGGCCAATCCATCATGCACCCAAACTATTACTCTGCACAATCGGTGGAAAAACGTTCAACCATTCTCGGAATCAGACTGAAGATCTCGACAATCGAGGTGCGGAACAAAGGAGTGATGCAGACTCTGTATCGGATCTGGCGTAGATGATATCGTCGCGTCGGAAAACACCGGAGGACACGAGAAGGAACCAAGAGAAGTCCACCAGACGAAAGATTTCTCGGATAGCAGGAAGACCAGATGTAGCAACACCGTTACCAAAGGAGGAAGCGAAAACCTAAAGGTACGACGAAAACCCAACCACGAGAATTCCTGGACTCGAAGAAAAAGACGAGAGCGGATTCAAAACACGTAGAGGTAAGAGGAGAATAGCAGAGGGTAAGGAGTAAAATCAGACCTAATCAGAACTATCCAACCGATTTTGCAAAAATAGTTTTGACACTCTACTTCGGTCGTTAGCTAGGTTATCCTACAGGCTGGACTTGTGGGGTATCGTAACTGCTGAGCTCTGATACCACTCTGTAACACCCTCAGAATCGGACCTATGCAAGTTTCAGCGATTCCCGCCAAACCCGCATAGAAACGATTCAAAGGTGCCCACCAGGCACTTCCGTGCGGGTGGAAAGCGAAGTAATAACATTACACAACAGTCCTCGATGGGACCCACAGAACAGATATATATACAACACGACTCCATGAGTCAAGAATACGAATATACGTAATGTAGATCCAAATCACCTTGAAAACGATATAGCGTCCCAGTCGACAAGATGCAAATGGGGCTAAGAGCCACGAAGAATAACCAATGGCGCCCATAACTGCCTGTGCCAAGCCGGAAGGGTAACCCTAACGACGCCGATCTCAAAACCGCTTAAACAAAGGGTGCCGCCAAAGGGCAAAGGAAAAGAGAGAGCGGTCAAGATCGAGGCCAAGACACGGCGAGGCTAGAATTGCGGTCCTCGCCACATAGGTATGGTGGATCAAGCGGCAAGCAAGATGCACTAAACAACCTATAGAGACTCGATACGGGCGGCTATCGAGAGAGGGTAAGAAAGACCTATCCGAACCAACCTGATACTAACACCAAACAAACCCATCCTGTATTTCCCCTCGAGACCAAACGAGGAAGTCAACCGAGGAACTCACACCGCTGGCGCTTTATTTATTCGATTATCGTTGCAGCAATTACTAGTCAGGTATAGATAATCATCCTGATAAAATAAGCAGTGGGCACTTTTAGTTAACCATTCCATTGCAGTTGCAACACTTACTAGTCAGATTCAATTAGTATGAGATATCCCAAAACCCAGCAGTTGTTGGTACTTTTATTTAGCCATTCCGTTATAGTTGCAATACTTACTAGTTAGATACAATGGTCGCAAGCGACAACCCAAACAAGCAATTGTTGGCAGTTTTATTTAGCCATTCCATTATAGTGAAGCTGATTACTAGTCATTATAAAGTCAAATTTATAGCACTACTTTAGTTATAGTTGTCTATGATCGAGATACCGTGCTCCAAGTCGTCCATAACCGCGGACACGGCTTTCAGAAAGTTTTACCCTGCAGGGGTGCACAAATAGCAACACACACTCGATCAACCTCGGAAAAACCAAATCAAAACCCAACGAGGCCTTCACGACAAAGCAATCACAGGATTCAGAAATATTTCAGGGGGCCACCCCATTGAGTAGACCATAGCGAAGCCGGTGACTCGAGACGGACTCAAGGTTTGCGACAATGGTCAGAACGATCGGGAACCCAAAACTGGGCTTACGATACCACGAAAACATTCCGCTTACCTAAAGACAGTGTGCTCCTCGCACAATCGTAATAAAGCAAGAAAGCATGGCATAAGTAGGATAGTATATAAAACCTCAAACTATTTTGTGGCCCCAAGAAATAAGACCGAATCAAGCTCGCTCAGTGGGGTCCCATAATCCTCCGGATGTGGATAGCGAAAATTCAAGGAACAGTATCAAGTACTGGGTCCCACGGACACAAGTGGACGGTTAACAACCAAATAACATCTATTGCCCACCTGTGCCTCTGCTTACCTACTTCAATTTTAGTTGTTAAGCAGTATTTAAAGTGAACGAAAAGTAAAGCCATGATCATCTCCAACATCAACATGCGGCAATACTCCAACAACTGTGGTTCTGGACGACACGCAACAACACTTGAGCAAGCGACTACGACGCGCAAGTCCAACTATTTACCAAACAACAGGTAATAGGATGTGTCCAAGGCAATATAAGGCTGCAAGGGATATCACGGGTACGAAAACTAGAGCATCGCAACACAGATAGCAATAGATCAATAGGAGGGAAATAAATACTATAAAAGTAAGATAGGTAGAAAGGGGGAGATGCTCGCCTGAAAACATTGTCGAAGGTTCATCCGAAGATCGGGGCGAAACTCACATCAACTCAACGGCCTTATCCGCGAAGAAGCAAAACACTAGAATAAACACCGGATGCAGTATTTAATACAACGGCAGAAGATCGGCATGATGCATGTATGATTTATGACATGGCAAAGGTGCGATGCAATTAGGTCATATTAAGTGGAACCGGGGTTCCCGACAATTAATTAGATGGTCCAAGTTATTTATCTACCCCGCAGATTAAATGTTGTTTAACCAGGCAGGATATATCATCGGTTCGCTACACAAATTTAAATGAGGCCAATATAAGGCTAGATTTGCCCGCATATGGGCCCCATATTTAATTGTATGGTGAATCGGCATAAGGCCCCCAAACCAATGATATGCATGCGAGTATGACAATTTAATATGCAACAAGTATATATCATTTAATAAAATAAGGTCTCGGGTTTGGGTTCACACATTAGGGGGTCTCGACGAACTTGGGGTTCCGGGGGTTCGGGGTTCGACAGGGGCTCAGGGTTCGACGGAAGCGGTCTCGGCGGGAACATTCTCGAACAACGGGGAAGATCTTGTCGCATCCGGGTTCTCGGGTCATGTCGACGGCCTTGGTGTCCTCGATGGATAACTCGGTGTATCCGTGTCGGCGGCCTTGGCGGTTATCGGGTTCGGCCTTCGGATCCGGGTGTGGCGCCGATGGTCTTATTTGGCCCGAGGGTTCCATGTAGGAGATCCCCGGGTACCGCGGAGGAGTTCTCGGTTTCGATGAAGATCTTGGCGGGGGTTCCAGGTGGCCGATCTTGTTTCGTTTGTCTGCGATGGAGAACTTGTCGTCGAGATTGTGGTTTTTCACATGGCATCAAAATTGCCGCGCTAGATTCCCACAATTGGAAACATTGTCTTCATTTCAGCCTCAGAGCATCTTGTACTTGGTCTGCCCCTAACATCTCCCAACACAAACACAGGAGCACACACACGCGAGGCGTCCGAGACGGACTCGACTCCGGTGAGGCCACCTTGGCGCGCGGGCCATGGAACTGCCGGAGAGCGACGGTCCGAGAGGAGCGGTCATGGCCAGCCGCTGGGAGGCGGGCGACGGGGCTCTGGACGACGCCGACGGAGGGCGGCGGGCGCAGGCAGAGGCGGCGGTTCTGGGCGCCCGTGCCAGGGACTGGCGCCGGGCGGCGGGAGCTGAAGCGGGCGGGCTCGTTAGGAGGCAGCCGTGTACTGCCGGCCGGGCGAGGCGAGGGCTGCAGGCGGTCCTCCGGCGAGGGAACGTGGTGGCGGGAGGGCGCCGGGAGGAGGAGGCGAGGTGCCGGGCGGGCGGCGGGGCTCGTCGTCGGAGAGGAAGGCGGCCTCATGAGCGGGAGGAGGAGCCGGGCGAGGGAGACGGGGAGGAGGATGCGTGGGGTGGTGTGCGCCAGGCGGCGAGCTCTGAGGGCGGACGGGCGGGCGGCGGCGAGAGGAGGCGCGGGGCGGAGCTCGGGAAGAAGAGAGAGGCGGCGGCCGGAGCTCTGAGGGAGGAGAGGTGCGGGGTGAGCGGGGGGTCGCCGGCGGCGGCCGGAGGAGGAAGGCGGCTCCATGAGCTCGGGCGAGGCGGTGAGCCGGGCGAGGGTGATCACGAGGAGGAAGGAGAGGGGAGGAGGGAGACACGGTGGGAGGGAGGAGCGCGTGGGGGACGGGGGGAGAGAGAGGGTGGGGAGAGAGGAACAGAGGAGGGGGCTGTCGGGTGGGCCAGGGGTCCGGGTCCACGCGGGGTGGGGTGGGGCAGCGGGGCTGGGTGGTCCCATGACAAGGCGGTGGTCTTGGGTGGGCGGTGGGGTGGCAGTGGCCCAGGCGTGGTGAGTGGAGAGAGTGGGGCGGTGGGGGGCCCCGGTGTCGGTGGGGGTGGGTAGATGGGGCGGTGGGTGAGAGAGGGAGAGGGGAGGGACTGGTGGGTTGATGAGGTGGCGGGGTGGGTAGGAAATGGGGAGGGGTGAGGTGGCGAAATGTGGTGGGTAGATTAGGATTGGGTAGGTATAGGACTTCGGGTGGGATGGTTTAGGTGGATCGTTTTTGTACTGGGGGTGGTCGACTGGGTCGGTTCGGCCCGTTCGACTGCCCTCTAAAAATAATTAAATAATTTATTTGTTTAAAACAGGGATTTTTGCCAACCGATAGCAGACAAACAAAATAATCCGGAGACCGGGTTTTGGGTTTTGAATTAAAGATGTATGCGTCAGAAACGAAACCAGGCTGTTCAGAAATAGTTTTATGCGAACAGATGCAAGATGATGACGATGCTCAAATGCAATGTGGCATGATGACATGAGCATGCGGTGATGCAATGCACAAAATCAACGCGATTTTCTAGTAGTGGTTTTGCGGGATGCCACACTAGGTTAGGAGTAGTTTAATTTCGTTTTAAATTATGAATGTAAATTACGTATGAAATGTACACACTTTATAAGTTTTTAGCGTGAAATATCTATTGGAAAAGAATGGCTTTGCCCTGTTTTGCTAGGCGCGGATAAATGGCTGGCCGGACAAGCCAGACCCGACCAAAAAGAGCGCGAACCGATCCAAACGAATAAAAATGGATCGTTTCGGTCATCCGTTTGAGTCGCCTGGTAAAGATGCCCTTAGCCAATGAGAAGGTCCAATGTTCACAAATATGACCCACGTATAAAGTGGAAGTGCCGCGCTTCCTCACGGTATGGTCAGATAAAGGAGAAAAGAAAACTGATTTAGGGAATCGGACACTGACAGTCAGATGAAGGAGAAAGAAAGCTGATTCAGGGAGCTGGAAACAGACAGTCAAATCAAGCAAACTGCTACTTTCTTTGTTAGGGATTACAAGGGCCAAGAGCTTTTTAAAAATGTTAGAAATTGTAAGTCCTCTCTCATTTATTAGTCTTTCTCTTCCAATGCATGTTTTTCTTTTTCTCTATATTCTCTCATGCAGTAACTATTGATACATGAAGTAATTAAAAGAGGTAGTTATTGACTTTCTTAATCCTAGCAAAGTGTACAGGGAGTACAACTGAAAGGAAAACTTAAAATTTAGCTATATTAACCTTATCACCAAGTTCTAAAGAAAGTACGACTGCAGCTGCCCACATTGAAGAGCCTCTTTTCTTCTGCCAGATACTATCAAAATTTTGGACCTCTTGTGCACTGCAGCAGCCTACAATCAAAGTAGTTTTGGTTTGAGGGAGGACCTCCCCCATCTTCTAACCTGGTATCCCACTTCACTAAATTGACCCCCTTCCCCACGCCAGAATTGAATTAATCTTGTTTGTAGAACTAATCTTGTTTGTAGAAAAGACACAGCTGAGATCTCATTTCTTCCAACTTCTACAGCCTCACACCAGGAACAGACAAATCTGCACTATCCTCTACTCATACAGCAGCTTGGTTCTTGAATTTGATGTACACACCATCTCTATTATCCATGTGTTTTAAATTCTGCAAGATTCTACAAATATGTATTGTCTAACACTTCAAACTTCCATCTCACTAAAAAGCTGAGATTTAGCTAGAAAGTGAGCGATAAAGAGATGACATTCAGTATAACTGAGAAAAATAGAGTTGTACATCTAAGAACCATTAAGTTGGACTACAGCAGTCAGCCGTGAGTCAACTTGTCCATCCTGATTGTGTTTTGCAGAAGATGCAACAATACAAAGGAAGAAGCTTCTAGATAGGTTGCACTATCCTTAAATATTGAAGTCTACAGAAAGCAATACGAATTTCTGAGGACTCTAACTAGGTGAAGGTCTTGACCACAATTTGTTGCCAAAACAAAGCCCACCGTTTTCTTGTTATTAGTTATACTCCCTCCGTACGAAATCGACGACACTTATTATGGATCGGAGGGAGTAACATAGACATCATGTAGTAAGTTAGAAATATCAGGTCCATTGTTTACCCCTGGGATGATATTCATAAATATTTTGAGATCAGATGTCCCTAGATAAAGTATCAGCCAGTAGGCTAACCAAAACTAGAAGAGAACAATAAATGAAAAAAACGGATACAAACAACTTGAGTGACCCGCTTTCACAGCTGTTACTATTTGTAAACGAAGTTAGAGCGAAGATTTCAGATTAGAAGAACTCAAGCAATACACATACTAGATCAAAACTGCATCATTGGAGGTGATCAGCACATTGTGATCACCGACGAATACAAACTTGTACCCCATGAAAAAACAGGTCCAAAATTTTCATTCAGAGAAAAATTTTGGGACTTCATATGATCTGCCAAAACGATCAAACCATCTTTCATTGTAAGATATACTGAGGTTTGCACTGAAAACTGCAATTTCCACTTGAGAACATAAAGATTTGCTCACTGATACTTGAAAGCATTTGCAGAATGCCCTGAGCTATGGTCTCACTCTCTTAGTTCCTATATGTGTGTCAATATGACATGAGGATGGACAAGATAGCAATGTGATGCTTTCCTCTCTACCTAATGATTTACTGAACATACCAGGAATCAAATATCAGTGTATTAATTTCATCCTGGATTACCAACACCCAATCAACACGTAACTACTAACATGCATACAATAGCATGAATCCACCACTTATTTAGGCCAAGGACACCAAATCAGGAATTTTGTGCCATAGGCAGTTACCAATTGTCATGCCCGTTCTTGGTTCATGTAAATCTGAATCTAGTCGGCACTTCCCCTCTGCAGGCTGCTGCATAGTCTTGAGCCAGGTGTGGTGCAGCTTCCTTGTGAGGGCATATGAACTTCTCCATGAACGCCTGCTCGCCGAACATGAGTGCACTATAGTAGTCTCGTTGTTTGTGTAGCAATCCTTTTTCCTTAAGGAACTTCAAAACGTAGGACCGTGGTCTGACCCGGCCCTCCAGGCTGTACGAAAGCATTACCGGCCGATGAGCAATGTACGCCGGATCCAACCCCACCTCGGAGATAAAGAACTCAGACCTCCTCTGCATAATTTCCTTGGACCTCACCAGCAGCATTGGAGCCTTACAAAGAGCAATGCGTACCTCGGCATCAGACCACCTGAATGCGGTCTTTAGGTTCTCCACTTGGGCTGCGATCTTCTCTTGGCTGAGGAACGCAACAGCGCGCAGCGCGTGCCTGAACATCACAGACCCACGGGGCACACCAAGAGCTTCGGCACTAGCCACCATCTCCTGGAGGCGCTCTGGTTTGGTGCCAACCACCCATGGCTGATCGATGAGCAGCTGGGCAATACTACGAACACCTAGCCCGCACTCCTGCAGATAGGAGACAGTGGGCTTCACTGCATTCTCGAGGTCAAACGAGAGGAGGTAAGGTCCTCGCTTGACCGCTCGGAGGACGTCCTCGTAGGAGCCGAAGAGCGAGAGGTAATACTGTATGTTGGAGACGACGGATTTGCAGCGGAAGTTGACGGGGGCGAGCGAAACGAGGCGCCCGATCTCAGAATTCGACAGACCGAGCCCCTTGAGCCCCGCGGCGATGGGGGCCAGGGTTGTCTGCAATTTGGCGCAGAGGAACTGCGGGTCCTTGGCGACGACGGCAGCGACATGGGCGCTGGAAAGGCCGAGGCCGGCGAGGAAAGCGAGAACGGCGTCGGGCTTGGAGGGGGACTTGAGGTGGGAGAGCTTGGCAGAGGCCTTGAGGGCTTGCGCCCGCGTGAGGCCGCAGTTGTCGGTGAGGTACTCCTCCACAGCGAAGCTAGGGCTCGGTGGAATGCGGGGGGCGGTGGCGGTGGCGGTGGCGGTGGCGGAGAAGAGGCGGTGGACTGAGGAGCCGAGATAGGTGGCGGGAGAAGAGAGGAGGTGGGGAAGGATGGAGCTTCGGAGGCGGAGCATGGCGCAGGCGACGGCGTGGCGGCGAGGGGAATCGGCGGTCGCCGCCGGCTGTTTGCGAGTTATCCCAGCTCGGTCTGTCCGATTCAAAGGCAGTTAACCCAGCTCTGATTCGAGTAGCACAGTACTATTGTTTGCTTAAGTGTACCAGACTGAGCCAACTTCTAGAGTTTCGGGGTTAGTTTTCATAGTTTCAGGTTCTGAAAGATTCAAAGTAGTACAGAAAACTACAGTACCAGGTTCTGATTGTCCAGAAAGAAAGATCCAGTTTATCTACTACTCCTATATGCAACTCAATTCAATGTACAAATTGGATGAAGAACTTGATGTTGCCGCTGGTTTTATATACTCAATTGAAATTTATGAATCCAGCATGCGACGGTAACGCCTATTACATTATCTAATAACTATGACATAGGGTAACTTGCAAAATTTAGAGGAGCTGCTTCCCTGAATAAACTCCTAGTATCACTGAAGCTTCATCTAGGCTAGCAAAACTAATTTATTACTACAGGAAAGCAGTCCAGCAGAGATACGTGGGAAGTAACTCTCTCTGATCAGTCCAACAGCAGACTAACAGAGCTTCAAACTGAACTAGATGCTGCGGTTTCAGTGTCACCGAAATACACGCCTGGAAGCCAAGATCCATGATTGTCCTCACTAAGAGCATCTCCAATAGCCTTCCTATAATAAACTGCTAAAAAATAAGTATAGCAATATAAGAGAGGAGGTATAGCAATCCTCAACTTATTTTGCTTTGGCAGCATTTCTAAACTGGATTGCTATATTTACCCAACACACACAATGACATGCGGGGACAGGGGACATGGTTAGCCACACAACAAATCCCACACACACCGGACCCACATGTCAATGTGACTAAAAATTGAAGGGGACCACAACAAACCAGATTGCTATAATTTTGGGGTTGGTCTCTTGACTTTGCATATATATCAAGTGGAAAGGTTAATATACTAAGATCATCTCCACTCGTTGGCTGAACCCAGGGCGAAATTTGGTCCGTTTTTCGGCCGGACTGAACTTGTTTTCGGCTTAGGTACGCCCATTCTCCCACCCGCGTACCCAGGCCGAGTCCCCAAGTTGCTAAAATTCATCAAACTAAGGCGATTTTTATTAAGTTGGGCGAAATATAGGCGGATTACATCAAATTTAAACGAAACTAGTAATAACTGAACTTAAAAAGGTCGTCGCCGGTGCCTTCGTCGTCCTACATGCCGAAGTTGTCGTAGAACGACGTGTAGTCCGGGTCCGCACGGTCGTCATCCTCGCCGTCGTCGTCGTCATAGCTCGGCGGCTTGTTCTGGCGGGAGCTGCCCTGGCCAGGGTCGCCGCACCTCCATGGCTGGTAGGAGGGGCCTGCGTCGTCGTCGTCTAGGGACGTCTGAGCGGCGCCTGGTAGGCGGTACGCCGACCGGCCCAGCGCCGCGGCTGCCTCCGCCGCTGCTGCCGCAGCCGAGATCTGATGTTCGCTTTCTCGATCCCTCTGGACCATTCCAGGATGTCCGGCGAGGAGGGCTCGACGGGCGGCAGTGTCGGCGACTACGGCGGTGCTTCGCAGAGCGACTGCTCTAACGCCATCTTCAGGGCGGCGTACTCGGCCGGGGCCGACCCTTCTGTCTTGGGATGGCGTAGGCGCAGGTGTCCTGTTGGCGGCGTAGGCCTAGCCGACTCGCGGATGACGATACCGCGCGCGCGTGTCCGTGGCGGTGAGCGCACCGGCGAGGCAGCTTCGCGCTTCACCGTCGTCGGCGTGTGGAGCGGCGCGCTGCCGGATGAGTGCGACGCCGAAGCGGAGGAGGACGAGCTCATGCTCGCCATCCTCCTCGGTGCCCAGTTCGCCAAAGGAGAACGCCTGCCGGTCTTACGCCGGCGGCGGTTGCGCTGAAGCCCGGCGCGGCGTGTTCCCCGGTTGATGTGCTCAACGGCAGCGGCGGCGTCGCCCGGTGTGCTCCACCAACGTCGGCGCCCCGCCGAGTTCTTGCGCGCCGACGGTGACTCGCTCGACGCCCCCTCGTGGCGGGCGAGTTCCTGCTGGCGCCGCTCCTCGAAGAAAAGCGCCCAGTAGTCGAGGTCGCCGGCGCTCACGGCTTCGCCGGGGTTGTCCATGCCGGCGATGTACTCACAGACATCGTCGGAAACTCCTCGGCGTCGGCCGGCGGGTGGGATGCGCCGGCTGGCGTCACCCGGCGGCATCCGCGTGTCCGGCGGCGCCATGTACCCCGCCTCGTACAGCATGCGCGCCTCCCAAGTTTGGAGGGTGCGCCGGCCGAAGCCGTTCGCCGTAGCGCCGTCGCCAAGGTAGCATTCACCCATGGTGAGAGAAGGGGGAGAGGTGAGAGCTCGCCGGAGTTGGGCTTGTGGGTGGGGGAAGCTGCGAGAGAATGCGAAGATCTCCGGTGAGGCGTACGGCTTATAGAGTTCGAGGTGCGCGGCGAGGGCGGGAGGGGTGTAGCTATTGGAGATATGCCCTAGAGGCAATAATAAATATAGTTATTATTATATCTTTGTGTTTATGATAAATATTTACATTCATGCTATAATAGTATTAACAAGGAAACATTAATACTTGTGTGATTTGTAAACTTAATTTGAAGTCCCTAGTATAGCCTCTATACTTCACTAGCTTGTTGGTTGATTAATGATTGTGGTTTCCCTATCATGAACATTGAGATGTTATCGACAACAAGATCATATCGTTAGGAGAATGATATGGTGGACATACTCCTATAGATAAGCATAGCATAAAGATCAAGTCATTTCAATAGTTCAATTGCTATATGCTTTCTGATACATAGTAACCTAATTCCTTCGACCATGAGATCATGCATATCACCTTTACCGGATGGATGCTTTGATGATATCAAACACCACACCGTAACTGGGTGGCTATAAAGGTGGCATTGAGTGTTCGGAAAGTATTGGTTGAAACACATGGATCAAGAGTGGGATTTGTCCATCCATATGACGGATAGATATACTATGGGACCTCTCGTGGAATGTCATCCAATTAGCTTGCAAGCATGTGACTGGGTCCCAAGGGATCACATATCACAGGAACAAGAAAAGAGTACTTATCGGTAACGAGGTTGAACTAGGTATGCAGAGATACCGACGATCATAACCTCGGATAAGTAAACTATCGTGAGACAAAGGGAAATTGATATCGTATGTAAGTGGTTCATTCGATCGCAAAGTAATCGTAGAAATATGTGGGAGCCATATGAATTTCCAGATTCCTCTATTGGTTATTGTTCGGAGAAGTGTCTCGATCATGTCCGCATAATTCACGAACCGTAAGGAGACACACTTAAGGATTCGACGTTGTTTTGAGTAGTTATGGTATTATGAGAAAGAGACCGAATGTTGTTTGGAGTCTCGGATGGGATCCGGGATATCACGAGGTGATCCGGAATGGTCCGGAGAATAAGATTCATATAAGGAAAGTCCCGTTTCGGAGTTCGGGAATGATTAGTGTTTTCATCGGGAATGTTCTAGAAGGTTCGGATTGTCCGCACTCGGGGTACATGAATGTGTCATTGAATGATTGCATCATGTACTAAGTGTTCTTGCTGTTCCAAAACTGAAAAGTCAAACTGCCAGTTTGAAAGTCAAACGGCTAAAACAGGAAACTGTGGAAAACAGGAAACTATGGGAAACAGGAAACTGTGGGAAACAAAGCCGGCGGCCAGCCTAGGCCGAGTTGGGGAGGGACTCCCCTCCCCTTCCCTGGCGCGCCAGCCCCTCCACCTATAAAAGGAGGGGCAGGGCCTCCTCCTCTACACACAAGTTCCTATCCTCTAATCTCCGGTTTAGAGCCGTTTTGGTTTAGAGCTTCTAATTGCTTTAGCCTGCGGTTTAGAGCCTTCTAATTGGTGTGTCTAATCTCTAGACCACTAATAGCCCTCTCTCATACTCCACCATACTCTCTCCGGCTTAAGGCGAAGCCCTGCGGGATTTCCCCTCTACTTCCGGTACCACGCCGTTGTGCTTTGGGAATCGCGAGAGAGTGCTACAACCTCCCACTCTTTGGAACAAGGAGGAAGGTCTTCATCGAAAATCCGAACGTGTGACCGACTGCGGAAGCGCTGCCGGAACGCAGCGCCGGAAGGATCGTCTACACGATCTTGAGATCGGAAAGAGTACGACTACATCACCCATGAGAATCCGCTCTCGTTAAACACTTTGGAATCTTCGAGGGTAAGTTATTCCATCGACTCGTTGCTACAATCTAGTAGATAGATCTTGGCTTGTTTGTTTGTATGCGATAGAAATTTTTTGTTTTCCATGCTACGAACCCCTACAGTGGTATCAGAGCCGTGTCTATATGTAGATCTGTTGCACGAGTAGAACACAATGGTCATTGTGGGCGTTGGTGCTTTTATTGTCGATTGCTTTTTGTGTACTTTGCATCTTGCGGTATGTTGGGATGAAGCGGTCCGGGCTAACCTTACATGACATCATTCATGAGACTTCTCCACGCTTAACATGCAACTTGTATTGCATAAGTGGCTTTGCGGGTGCATGTTTCTCCTAGCATAGTTAAGATCCAATTTACAACGGGTGATCAACAATGCTAGTATCAATGTTGTGGTTCTTGTTCGTAAGTTAGAACGACACTTATTGAAAGCCCCAAACCACGTAAAATATGCAAAGAAAGTAGAGGCGTCTAACTTTGTTTTGCAGGGGTGTGCAGTGATGTGATATGGCCATGATTGTGATTATATTTGATGTATGCAATGTTACTTATTGTAAGTTGGCAACCGGCAGGAGCCATATGGTTGTCTTTAATTTATGTTAAGACCCGCGTGTCTATTCAAAGTAGTTGTAATAGTTGAAGCGGTGGGCGACAACCATGGTGAAGCGTCATTGACCTTGATGCAATGCCGGTGATGATGGAGATCATGTTCGTGCTTGAAGATGGAGATCGGAAGCACAAAGAAGAAAGGCCATATCATATCACATATTATGAATTGCATGTGATGTTAATCCTTTATGCATCTTGTATTGCTTAGTAGACGGTAGCATTATAAGATGATCCCTCATGCACATGAATTTCAAATCATAAAGTGTTCACCCTTAGTTAGCACCGTTGCTAAAGCTTGTTGTTTCGAAGCACCACGTGATGATCGGGTGTGTTAGATTCTGCAAGTGTATACAACGTGAGCAAGCCAGATTTGCTCATGCAGAAACTAAGGTTTGATCTTGACGAGCCTAGCATGTACAGACATGGTCTCGGAACACGGATCACCGAAAGGTAAAGCATGAATCGTATAGTAGATATGATGAACATGACGATTGTTCGCCATTGAAACTATATCAACTCTCGTGATGATCGGTGTTGATGTAGTGGATTTGGTTCGTGTGATCACTAAAACAATGTGAGGGATGTTGTTTTGAGTGGGAGTTCACCTAGTTTAATTAATTAATTTGAACTCAGTTTGTCATAAACTTAGTCTAAACTATTGCAAATATGTTGTAGATCAATGGCAGCCCCTACCATCAATTTTAATGCGTTCCTAGAGAAAGAAAAGTTGAAAAACAATGGAAGCAACTTCGCGGATTGGTTCGCAATTTGAGGATTGTCCTCACGGTGGTAATTTGACCTATGTCTTTGGATGCACCACTGGGTGACCCACTGCAATGATGCTCCGATGAAGTAAAGAATGTTTACCTCGCTCGGAAGAATCAAGACTCCATAGTTCGATGTGCTATCTTGTATGGTTTAGAATCGGAGCTTGTAAAAGGTTTGAAGAGTCGGACCCATATGATATTGTCGAGGATCTCAAATTGATTTTGAGACTCATGCGGCAATTGAAAGCTATGAGGCTTCCGAAAAGTTCTTTAACCGCAAGATGGAAGAGCTCCGTCAGTGAGCATGTGCTTAAGATGTCTGGGCACGCAAACAAACTTCAAAGCTTGGGTATAGTGATTCCTAATGCTTTGGGGATTTACCGTGTCCTCCAGTCACTACCACCAAGTTACAGGAACTTTGTGATGAACTACAACCTGTAGAACATGAACAAAGAGTTGCCAGAACTGTTTGCTATGTTAAAGTCTGCAGAAGTGGAGATCAAGAAAGAGCACCAAGTGTTGATGGTAAATAAGACCACCAAATTCAAGAAAGGCAAGTCTAAGCAAAAGGGACACTTCAAGAAGGGTGGTAAGAAAGTTACCACGCCGGCGAAGAAAACCAAGGCTGGACCCAAGCCTGAAACTGAGTGCTTTTACTGCAAGGGAGAAGGTCACTGGAAGCGGAATTGCCCAAAGTACTTGGCGGATCTGAAGAACGGCAACATCAAGAAGAAAGGTATATCTGATATACATGTTATTGATGTGTATCTCACTAGTACTCGTAGTAGTGCACAGGTATTTGATCTTGGTTCGGTTGCTCATATTTGTAACTCGAAACAGTCTTTGCAGAATAAGCGGAAGCTAGCGAAGAACGAGGTGACGATGCGGCGTGGGAAGCGGATCAAAGGTTGATGTGATCGCGGTCGCACGCTACCCTTCATCTACCATCGGGATTAGTTTTATACTTAAATAATTGTTATTTAGTGCTGTGTTGAGCATGAACATTATATCGGGATCTTGTTTATTGCGAGGCGGTTACTTGTTTAAATCGAGAATAATGGTTATTCGATTTATATGAGTAATATGTTTTATGCACATGCACCTTTGATAGATGGTCTATTTTATTGAATCTCGAGTGGAAATACACATATCAACAACATTGAGGCTAAACGTTTGAAATCAAGCGATAATTAGACCTATATGTGGCATCGTCTTGGTCACATTGGAGTGAAGCGTATGAAGAAACTCCATTCGATGGACTTCTTTAATCACTTGATTTTGAATCACTTGGAAGATGCGAAGCATGTCTGATGGGAAAAATGACTAAGACTCCATTTTCTGGTATGATGGAGCGAGCTACGGACTTATTGGAAATCATACATACCGATGTGTGTGGTCCAATGAGTGTAGCATCATGTGATGGTTATCGTTATGTTCTTACCTTCACGGATGACTTGAGTAGATATGGGTATATCTATTTCATGAAACATAAGTCCAAAACTTTCGAGAAGTTTAAGGAGTTTCAAAGTGAGGTAGAGAATCAACGTAACAAGAAGATTAAATTTCTGCGTTCTGATCGTGGAGGTGAATATCTAAGTTACGAGTTTGGCGAGCATTTGAAGAAATGCGGAATACTTTCACAGTTGACACCGCCGGGAACACCACAACGTAATGGTGTGTCCGAACGTCGTAATCGAACTCTTTTAGATATGGTTCGTTCTATGATGTCACTTACAGATTTACCGCTATCATTTTGGGGTTATGCATTAGAAAGCAACGCATTCACTTTAAATAGGGCACCGTCTAAATCCGTTGAAACGACACCGTATGAATTATGGTTTGGGAAGAAACCTAAATTGTCGCTCCTTAAAGTTTGGGGATCTGAAGCCTATGTAAAGAAGTTACAATGGACAAGCTTGAACCCAAAGCGAAAAATGCGTCTTCATAGGATACCCGAAGGAAACTATTGGGTATACCTTCTATCATAGATCCGAAGGCAAAATCTTCGTTGCCAGAATGGATCCTTTCTAGAGAAGGAATTTCTCTCGAAAGAAGTGACTGGAAGGAAAGTAGAACTCGACGAGGTTGTCGAACCTTCTCTCGAAATTGCGAGTAGCGCAGACGGAAGAAGTTCTGTGGTGCTGCGAATTAGAGAGGAAGCTAATGATGATGATCATGAAACTTCGGTTGTAGTTGCTCTGAGCCTCGGAGGTCAACGAGAACTCGTACCACTCCAGTTGGTATGATCCCGTTATGAGTGTCATGTTGGTGGACAACACCGATGACCCCGAGACATATGAGGAAGCGATGATGAGCCCAGATTCAATAAATGGCAAGAAGCCATGAAATCGAGATTGGATCCATGTACGAAAACCAAGTATGGACTTTGGTGGACTTACCGGATAGCGGAAGGTCGAGAACAAATGGATTTTCAAGAAGAAAAGCAGATCTTGATGGTAATGTTATCGTCTATAAAGCTCGACTTGTCGCAAAAGGGTTTCGACAAATTCAAGGAGTTGACTACGATGAGACTTTCTCACCGATGCGAAGCTAAAGTCTGAGGATTATGTTAGCAATCGCTGCATATTATGATTATTAGATATGGCAGATGGATGTCAAAACAACATTCCTCAATGGAGATATTGATGAAGAGTTGTATATGATGCAACCCAAAGGTTTTGTCGATCCTAAAGATGCTAACAAGGTATGAAAACTTCAACGGTCCATCTATGGATTGAAGCAAGCATCCCGAAGTTGGAATCCACGTTTTGATAAGGTGATCAAAAGTTTTGGTTTTATACAAACTTATGGAGAAGCTTGTATTTACAAGAAAGTGAGTGGGAGCTCTGTAGCATTCTTAATACTATATGTGGATGACATATTGTTGATTGGGAATGATGTAGACCTTCTTAATAGTGTCAAGGAATATTTGAATAATAGTTTTTCAATGAAGGATCTTGGCGAAGCAGCTTACATATTAGGCATAAAGATTTATAGAGATAGATCGAAGCGCCAAATATCATTGTCACAGTACATATTTGGACAAAGTTCCAAAGAGGTTTGGAATGGAAGAAAGCAAGAAAGGGTTCTTGCCCATGTTGCTAATCGACCTTGAGTAAAACTCAAAGTCCGACATCGGCGTAAGATAGAGAAAGGATGAGTAAGACTCCCTATGCCTCAGCCATAGGATCTCTAATGTATGCCATGCTATGTACTAGACCCGACATTGCATATGCTGTTAGTTTAACTAGCAGATATCAAAGTGATCCAGGAGTGGATCATTGGACAATGGTCAAAAACATCCTTAAATACTTGAGAAGAACTAAGGATATGGTTCTTTCTTATGGAGGTGATGAACAACTCGTTGTTAACGGTTACACCGATGCTAGTTGGAACACCGATCCGGATGATTCTAAATCACAATCTGGATACGTATTTATTTTGAATGGTGCAGCAGTTAGCTGGAGGAGTGCAAAGCAAAGCGTTGTGGCGAGATCTTCAACTGAATCGGAATACATGGCTGCTTCGGAGGCTTCACAAGAAGCGATATGGATGAAAGAGTTTATTACAGAGCTGGGTGTGGTTCCTAGTGCGCTGGACCCAATGTCTATCTACTGTGATAACATGGGCGCCATAGCCAATGCGCAAGAACCAAGGTCACACAAGAAGCTAAAGCATATCAAGCTGCGTTTTCACGCTATTCGAGAACATATCCAGGATGGGGATATAAAGATTTGCAAAGTACACACAGATCTGAATGTGGCGGATCCGTTGACTAAACCTCTCCCGAGGGCAAAACATGACCAACACCAAACTGCCATGGGTGTTCGGTATATTACCATGTAATCTAGATTAGATGACTCTAGTGCAAGTGGGAGACTGTTGGAGATATGCCCTAGAGGCAATAATAAATATAGTTATTATTATATCTTTGTGTTTATGATAAATGTTTACATTCATGCTATAATAGTATTAACAAGGAAACATTAATACTTGTGTGATTTGTAAACTTAATTTGAAGTCCCTAGTATAGCCTCTATACTTCACTAGCTTGTTGGTTGATTAATGATTGTGGTTTCCCTATCTTGAACATTGAGATGTTATCGACAACAAGATCATATCGTTAGGATAATGATATGGTGGACATACTCCTATAGATAAGCATAGCATAAAGATCAAGTCATTTCAATAGTTCAATTGCTATATGCTTTCTGATACATAGTAACCTAATTCCTTCGACCATGAGATCATGCATATCACCTTTACCGGATGGATGCTTTGATGACATCAAACACCACACCGTGATCGGGTGGCTATAAAGGTGGCATTGAGTGTTCGGAAAGTATTGGTTGAAACACATGGATCAAGAGTGGGATTTGTCCATCCATATGACATGATAGATATACTCTGGGCCCTCTCGGTGGAATGTCATCCAATTAGCTTGCAAGCATGTGACCGGGTCACAAGGGATCACATATCACAGAACGAGAAAAGAGTACTTATCGGTACGAGGTTGAACAGGTATGCGGAGATACCGACGATCATAACCTCGGATAAGTAAACTATCGTGAGACAAAGGGAAATTGGTATCGTATGTAAGTGGTTCATTCGATCGCAAAGTAATCGTAGAAATATGTAGCCATATGAATTTCCAGATTCCTCTATTGGTTATTTTTCGAGAAGTGTCTCGATCATGTCGCATAATTCACGAACCGTAGGGAGACACACTTAAGGATTCGACGTTGTTTTGAGTAGTTATGGTATTATGAGAAAGAGACCGAATGTTGTTCGAGTATCGGATGGGATCCGGATATCACGAGGTGATCCGGAATGGTCCGGAGAATAAGATTCATATAAGGAAAGTCCGTTTGAGTTCGGGAATGATTAGGTGTTTTCATCGGGAATGTTCTAGAAGGTTCTGGATTGTCCGGCACTCGGGAGGGTACATGAATGTGTCATTGAATGATTGCATCATGTACTAAGTGTTCTTCTGTTCCAAAACTGAAAAGTCAAACTGCCGGTTTGAAAGTCAAGCAGCTAAACAGAAACTATGGAAAGCGAGGCGGGAAGCAGGAAAGTGTGGAAACAAGCAAGAGGAGGTTGAAACCAACTTGGAGGAGGTCCCTCTCCTCCAAGCCGGCCAACCTAGGCCGAGTTGGGAGGACTCCTCCCTTCCACGTGCCGACCCTCCACCTATAAAAGGAGGCGGGGCCTCCTCTACACACAAGTTCCTATCCTCTAATCTCCGGTTTAGAGCCGTTTTGGTTTAGAGCTTCTAATTGCTTTAGCCTGCGGTTTAGAGCCTTATAATTGGTGTGTCTAATCTCTAGACCACTAATAGCCCTCTCTCATACTCCACCATACTGCCTCGCTTAAGGCGAAGCCTGGGATTTCCCTCTACTTGGGTACCACGCCGTTGTGCTACGGAATCGCGAGAAGTGCTACAACCTCCATTTTCTGGAACAAGGGAGAGGAAGGTCTTCGTCGAGTACCGAGCGATGTGACCGATCGCGAAGCTAAACGCACGGAAGGATCGTCTACACGATCTTGAGATCGGAAAGAGTACGACTACATCACCCACGAGAATCCGCTCTCGTTAAACACTTTGGAATCTTCGAGGGTAAGTTATTCCATCGACTCGTTGCTACAATCTAGTAGATAGATCTTGGCTTGTTTGTTTGTATGCGATAGAAATTTTTTGTTTTCCATGATACGAACCCCTACAGTAGCGGCGAGGGAGGGAAAATGGAAACGGCGGGAAGTTAGTGACCGTCGGTCCGTTGCGTGAGCCGAGGCGGAGATGGTGGCGCCATAAATCGGTGACGCGTGGCCGACGCGACGAGCAGTTATTGCCCGGCGGTCGCCGCGTGGTTCCGAGGATGACGATGACTCGGCTTCCGTCACTGACTCGGCGGGTCCAGCACCGCTTTGTTTTTTTTCGCCGAAATCGCTGAGTCCGGCGTTCCCAGGGCGTATCCGGAAACCTGGGTTCGGCCTGGGTAGCTCGAACCAAAAATGGCCGAAAACCAGCCGAAAACAGGTCCTTGGGTACGTGACTGGGCCAGTTTTCGGCGTCCGGACCGAAATTCGGCGTCCGGATCGGCCTCCTGGGTAGGCGAGTGGAGACGCTCTTAGCTTCCTAAATTTTTTTACAGGGGGGCCACTTATACAAAGACTGTTGGAACTGTTTTTTACACAATGATTACTATAATAGCAATTGGAAGCAAATATAGGAAGGCTCTTGGAGAGCATCTCCAGAAGTCGCCCAAAAGCGCCGCGCGCTAAAAGCCCTTTGACGCGCTCTGCAAACGACTTTAGCGTGCGAAATTGAGCCACGCTCCAGCAGCGGCGGTAAATTTTGCGCGCGCGAAAAAAGACAGGCGCTGTAAATTTAGCGCGCAAAAACACAGATTCGACCGAAACAAACTTAAACGATAGATTAAACTTAAAATTAAACATTATTCGAGCAACGCACATCGGAAACAAACTTAAACGAAGATTAAACATAGAAATAAGCAACCTAAATAACTACTCATCATCGGAATCGTCCTAGTCCGAGCCGAGGGAGGTAGTGTCCGAGGACACTTTGTCCCAAAGCTCGGCGAAAATCTCCGATTCTTCGTCGATGTCGATCTCGGCTTCCACCATCTCCTCCGCCTCCTTCTTGCGCAGACGACGCTCGGCTGCCCGGCCGCCGGCTGCCCCATTGCACTACGTAGAATTCTTCTTCCGCCTGGACATCTTGCGGGAAGAGACGCCGCCATTCCGCCATCGCGCGCTCGTCGGAGGCGGCGATGTCGAGGCGGCGCTGCTGCTGGTGGCGGCGGCGGTTCTCGTTGGTGATGAGCGCCGGAGTAGGTGCCATCAGTTCCGCCTCGACGCTTCCACGTCCGGGAAATTCATCGGCGTGGCGGCCGACGCGCCACGCTGCCCCAGCGCGCCGCCGTCGGGCGGTGTCGAAGTTCCTGGTTGAACCGCTCTCCGCCGCGCCAGTAGCTCGACGGAGTACGCGCCTGTGGAGCGTTGGCGAACGGCGGTGAACCCCGTCGCATTCCTGCGCGGCGGCATCGCGGCGGAGGAGGAGCGCGGCGGAGGCGGAGGCGGAGCGACGGCGGAGGCGGAGCGACGGACGCGTGGAGGCGGAGCGACGGACGCGTGGGAACTGTTCAGCAGCAGCACGCGAAAGCGGTGACGGTTGGTTGCTAGCGCTACGCTTCGTTTTATAGCGTACGTTCTTGCGAGCGCGCCAAAGCTCCCGCGCGGGATAGCGCTTCCCGCGCGCGCTGTAAAAAATTTCCCGCATGCGGCATTTTGGCGCTGCTGCTGGAGCGCAAAACGCAGCTCCCGCGCGTTAAAAATACGGTTTTTCACGCGCGGGCTTTATTTTGCGCTGCTGCTCGAGATGCTCTAACAAAATAGCAGAGCTGAATCTGGGAATTAAGTATAAGAACCAGATGCTGCTAGTTTATTCAACCTGCTATTTATCAGCTTGCCTAGCCTTTTGGTACCGAAAGAAGCCTCATGCCAGGAATCTCGCCCAACTGGGTACAGAAGTCAGAAAATATTTTTTATTCCTTTATCCGTACAATATAAAGTTGTGACCGCTAGTTATGTCTGACACTGAAGAATAGTAGTAACACCAAACAGTATAGCCAGCTATAGGGTCCCCACTGTGATGTTAATTCTGTTTGACCATGGGCAGACCTAGCTAACCCCATTTAATTGAACAGTGCAGTATAACAAAAAGAAAACAGAGTTTACAAGCAATTGAAAAAAAAAGCATTCTGGCAATTGAGCAGATACATCTGAAACCAATGCAATTAATCAGGTGTTGGTGTGGCACTGTTCTATTCAGTATTCACTAAATTATACTACGAAGCAAAGCACCTGGAGGCGCACATGGATAGTTTTACCGAATGGCTCGAAACAACCGTAAGTCCTCAACAATCAATTAGAAGTGGTAGCGATTACGAAGAAGCCTCTTTAACTCAATTTCGCGTCCAGCTCAAAAATCACAACCTTGCATCATTTTGAACGCAAGTTCTCAACTGCGGCATCCTAGGACTCATAGAGGCTACCCGGTGCATGTACCGGTGGGCGCCTCTCGCCGGCGCTGGCGCCATGACGCCGCCCGTCGTCCACATCATCTGCACCTGCAGCTGCAGCTGCAGCGACTTGAGGTACTGGATCGCCTCGTCCAGCATCGACGCCCTGTCGGTCTGCCACGCCAAGAATCGACCAACAGAACGAGATGATCATTCATCAGATCGATGGCCATTGTTAAGAATTAAGTAAGGTGGTAGCAGAAAGATTTGAATTACTGTACTTACTTTGTTGCTGCAGTTGGGCACGAGTTGTTGCAGGGCCCTCATCTTCTCGTTGATCCTGTCCCTCCTCCTCTGCAACCGCCGTCAGATAATCCAGGGAAGAGTCAGCAATGGCGGCAAGGGCAAGAAGATTTCACCGAAGACTATGGGAAGGTAAACATGTACGTAGTAGAGAGGTCAGATATACCCTCTCTGAGAGGTTGTGCACTTGGGCGGCACGCCGACGTTTGCATGTCGCTGTCCCCTGCGCCGGCGTGGACGTAGTCATGGCGGCCGTGTCGGACTCCTCCGCGTCCTGTATAGCCTTGCTGGGCCTCTCGTCGGTGTCTCTCTGCTTCCGCTTTTCGCCTCCTGGCGCCCTCGGCTGCGTCGGCGAAGCGTCGTCGTGGTAGGACGTGGCGTCGCTGGCCCTGACGCCACGCGGCGGCGCGCAGTGTCCGGCGGTGTCGGAGGCCGCAGGCATTTTGCCGAAGATTTCCGAGAAGAAGTCCTCCCCGAGCGAGCCGCCGTTGTCTTCGTCGACGGCGGGGTACTGGAACTGGAACCACGGCGCCACCTCGTGTTCCTGGCTGTGCCCGAGGAGCTCGACGAACCCGTTGGCTTGGCCGCTGCAGCATTAACGACGGCTGATTCATGAAGTCCGGCCGATCGACCGATTGGTTTGAGAAGAAGAATAAAGATGAATCTCACGAGATGAAAACGAACGAACCGTGGTGTCGCGCAGGCGTCTCCCATGTTGCCGCTCCTCCAATCTGCCGGGACGAACTGGTCCATGGCTCTCTCCTCGGATCACCTCCTCTCTCGCTCGCTCACTTCAACGAGAGAGTAAGTAACACGTGATTTTTCCCATTCAAAATCGGACGGCGAGAATCAGAGCAAATGTGCACATTGAGTTGCGGGTATATATTGGGTTCAGACTTCAGAAGTATCATACTCCGTATACATATATTGTTGAGTGAGTGGACTGGGTCGATATTCCTCTCTTTTGTAGCCTCACTGATGGACAGCGACGGGGAATGGCTCCCGCCACCAAGATCCACCTCGGAAAGCAAATTCAGATCAAGATCAGGGTCTAGTTCGATGACCGTACTGCTGGTACTGTGGCGGTGTCTGAAAACGATCCCGGCCGTGCATCACTGTTCCGGAAAGATTTCCGTGATCTCGGGCGATCGGCCGGCCGTGTGGAGCTAGCGGGCGACGTCGACCCCAGCTCACGTTCACGCTGCTTTCCAATTCCAAGGAGCAGTGTACATGCATGTTTGACATGTTCAGCTTCGGCGGCCAAGCCGGAAACATGCATGAACATATAGTACATGCATGTATCTCAATATCTCATTCCATATGAATTGAGATGTGCGCGTTATGTGAAGCCGACGCTAGCTCTTGACAAGCTAGGTAGCAAGATAACGCCGGGCTCCATCAGCGGCCCGGTGTCAACTGTGCAATCATGCACATCTCGTGTCAACGTAGGTCGATCGATGGCATACCAAGAACATACTACAGTACTAATTCTTTCTGTAATATTCAGATCATAGGCAAGGGAATCAACTTTAATAGTAGTATTCCTTACTCTTAGAAATAAGTGGTTTTGATTTTTTTAAATGTAAATATATATCCATACACTTGGGGAGGCTCGATATTTAGTCATGGTAATCAACGACCGTTTGAAGACATACACCGATGGGAGGAGAATCGGCAACGTGAAGATGATGAAATGGAGGCATGCGTAGGAGGCGAGAAGGAAAGATGCTAGGCGACTTGAAAAAGAAAGGAGGCGTGTCGATGAGAGATGGTGTTGGGATGAAGAAGATCGACGTAGAATTGAATGTTCAAACCTAGATGAAGAGGAGAGGCTGCCCAGAGAAAGGGCGCTGTCAGAAGCTCGCATCCGGGAGGAAGATTAGATGGTATAAACAAGGACAAGTGGAATCAGAATACAAAGATGCAGGGAGATTTCTTTGTCAGTTGCGATGACTTCACATTCACAACATCGAGGAGGTAACTTTGTGGCCACAAACCCTAGATCGATTCCTGCTACTGCATCATCTATGGGGCAGCAACCAATCCCGCGTCGGATAGTTCCCGCTGCTAATATATTCAATATCGGCAATATTCATGTTTATGTGAACAATCAGTTTATTAGTTCTCAAGTTCTTGGGCAAACTAGAAATGCAACCGCTACACCAACAATGGTGGGGTCCTCTACACCTGCACCGTGGTCATAGTGCATGCTAATTTCAATGAAAATGTGAGGTATATAGTTGGTGTTCATATGCCAATTGGTCAATTTGATATATGTGAGAATTTTATTACGAACCACAAAATATTCCGGTCTGTCAGGAGAGAAAACCCTGGGAATATGTTGCTCCATATTTTGGTTGTCATGACTTTGGATAGGGATTTTATTCTATACATGTGCTTGAATCTAATATGTAGCCTCTTGAGAAACTGCACTATGCTCACACCATTGTGGTGAGTGGTGATGTAACTGGAAAGGATCTAGAGAAAGAGTTCCAAATGTGGGTTGATGTTGTAGGTTCTGGGTGGAGGTTTAATGCCAAACCCAAGAGTGAAACTGAATTTATGATGAGGTTTCCTACTGCTAAGTCAATTGATGACTTCCATTTTGGGAAAGTGTTATATGAAAACAATGCCTTATGTTGTCATTGAACCAAAGAAGTGGAATGGAGATATTGAACCGCTATCTTGGATGGAAGAAGCTTGGTTCAGGATTGGGGGATTACTATGTAGTTCAGGGAAAGATTTTCTGCTTTATATCCAGCTAGAATTATCGAATAACCTCTGACGCAAGACAAAAATAGTTTGAGAAGCTTTGCTTTTGTAAGAGTATAAATTGTCTATCAAGACATGAATCTGGTTCCTAACACCATAATTGAGGAGATGGATAAAGGTTTTATAAATTTCAATACACTAGGGAGTTGTTTGAACCAAATGTTGTGCCTCAGATACCTATTTCTATTTAGGAGGTGAATCGGGGTGTGGACAGTGGGCCAAATAAATATAATAATACTAGTTTTGGTCAGATGTTGAGAGTAGATAAGTGAGGGATTGGACTAATGGTGCTCAGTTAGGTAGCAACGTGGATACCAATCTGGGGCAGACATGCAACCAACTATCTAATTTTCACATTCATGTCTCAAACACTCCTCCTTCTCATGTGAGGGGCATGGATCCCATGCCAGATAAAAAGCAACTTCCTTTGTGGGGCTAGGACCAGGATTGATAGACTTCAAAATCCTGGAGTGAGGGGCAAACTATTGGGGGGATTGTGATTCAGGACAATGTGCAACCTCAGGCTGGCGTGGTAAACCCTAGTGAGGAAGAAAAACAGAATCAAAGGCACTTTCAACAAGGAATGGAGGATTCTAATTTGGAGATAGTACAAGCCTTGGCTCCACAAAAAATTAGAGTTGTTCTTAATACTGATGCACCATGGTTCTCAAACCTTTCAGGAATTAGTAGCCAATAGAGGGAGTGATAAAATATTCATGCGGAAAAGGAAGTATCAACACATGTTGGGTCCAATAGAAGAGGAGGAGGATGAATATGATGAGGAAATGGAGGAGAACACAAGTAGTGGAGGCTCTGGAAATACTACAGAGTCTGAGGGGAGTGGGGGAGAAGTGGAATCTGCATCACCTGTCAGATATATTTATGGTGTTGTTATGGCTTTGGCAGTTCCTAATGAAGATGCTAAAGTAATACAAGCTAGTGTCTCACGACCTTAGTTAGTTCTAACTCGGGAGGGCCATAATTAACAATATGATGGTGATGTGTTGATTAAATTATGCGGGTGAAGCGTATATGTAAGTTTCCCAGGGGGTGATGTTGTTGTTAGAATGAGCACTGGGATAGACAATCAAGGGGTATCCCATGTGAGTGTTGAATACAAAGCTATAGAAAATTCTACTAACAAAGTCTTATCAAGTACAAATATGTCTAGTATCAATTCCTTCTCTATACTTGATGATGATATCATGAATATAGCACTAGATATGGGTGTTGGTCCTAGTACCGTTCTGTTGACAATAGTGATGTTATAAAAAGACCTGGAATGTGCCAAGCACTATAGGGATACGGGTAGGCTACACTAGTGAAAAACAAAATTTTCTACCGCGTAAACCAGGAATACTGTTGTCATAGATCTCAGGATTACCACTAGACACGCAGTTGCAGAACTCGATGAAGCATGTCGGGGGAGTGTAGATGCTCTACGTCTCCTCCTTGTCCTCGTCCCACGAGCATATCCCCCTTGCGTGGCTCGTCCAAGTGCTACAACTACAGCACCTCCGAGGTATCCACACCTCCAGAGGAAGCGTCACACGCCGGACTGCTAGGTCTGCACGTGCAACACAGGCGTGAGAGGAGTGGCGGCTCGGTGGAATGCTCAACCCTAATCAGCTCGCGTCACCCTCTCTTGTATACGCGTCCCTAGTGGGCTTCTATATTAGCAAACTAAGCCTGGTCTAATTCGGATCCAATCCTTATTAGGCTTCCAGCCCCTTAAGTGTGTGACCCTATAGGGTCATGCACGTATAGACATGATATAAGTACACTTACTCTGTCAATAGTTGGTATTGGCCTCTAGCAATACGTGCCAACACCTAAACGCATTAAAAGATCATTCGGACGAACCATCACAAGGTTGAGTACATGTATTTCCCTTTGTCTCACGATATTTGATCTAGCTCCAAGCTGACCTCTCTTTCTCGATACTGTGATTCGGAATCCCTTTACTAGGTTAACTCTTAACCGTATGTAGCACGGCATTGCATTTCTGGATCCGATCACTCGAGGGGCCCAGAGATATCTCTCTCAAGTAGAGATGGGCAAATCCCATCTTGATTAACCAATGCCTTGCAGCGACAAACCCGAAAGCTACCTTTATAACTACCCAGTAACAAAGCAGTGGTTGATAGCCCCAAAGTAGGTCAATCCACCTCTCAAGTGCATGCGACAATCTCAGGTCTAAGAACAAAACGTAAATGATGTATAGAGAGAGAGCTTCAAGTATAATTTTCAGTCTCAAGTTGGGTTAGTCCAACCCCATGTTCATAACATGTGTCCACATTATTGGTTTGACATCTCTATGTCTATGACTTGCAAAACATAGTCATCAACCAATCGATGTGCTAGTCTAATATTCACGTGTGTCCTTACATGAACTCTGACTAGGGACAACTATAAGATAACCATACTAGTAAAGAGTTTCACAAACAATTCATATAATTGCCAATAAATACAAGATGCCTAATATATGGATATTCAAGGAAATTTACAATAACTCATGGATACACATGAAATATAATCATCTCTATGATTGCCTCTAGGGCATATTTCCTTCAAGCACTACCTTATTGAGAAAACTATTGTCCTAAATGAAAATGTAAGCACAAGAACACATAATGTTATGTTGCTAGAGGGAGGGGAAGTGGAAGATGAGTATTTTTTTACTCATATAATTTCAAAGAAGGAAAAATATGGTGAGGTCTAGTTGTAGGGTTCGTTGCATGGAAAACAAAAAAATTCTACCGCAAGAATGCATACAACCAAGATCCAATCTATGGAAAAGCCAAGATCTAATCTACGAGATTGGTGCAACGAGATTGTAGAGAACTAACCCTCATAGATCCAAAGAGTTAACAAGATTAGATCTTGTGGTTGATGTAGTTGATCACTTGCCGATCTCAAGGTCGCATTGACGATCCTTCCGACGCCGCGTTCTGGCAGCGCTTCCGCACTCGGTCACATGTACAGAGTCGATGAAGACCTTCATCTCCCTGTTCCAGCAGGCATTGGAGGTAGTAAATCCCCTCGGAATCCCAGCATCATGACGGCGTGGTGGTGGTGGAGGATAAGACCTGCAGGGCTTTGCCTAAGCTGGAGCAGGACGATGGAGGAGAGAGGAGGGTGGCGGCTAGGGTTAGGAGCAATGGGTAGGGGTGGCGACCTCCCTTCTTTATATAGAGGGGATGCCCCCTTGGCCCTCCCCTCCTAGGGCCGAAGCACATAGGGAGAGGGGGAAACTTGCCCCCAAGTTCCCCCTTTCCTTTTTAGGGTTTTACCCCAAAACCTTTGGGGCTAGCCGGTTGGGCCTCTAGGGCTTGGTGAAGCTGGCCCATGCTCGCAGTATTTCCCAGCCCATGTGGCCCCTCCCGGGGTGGTGGGCCCTCTAGAACATAATAGAAGCTCTAGTAAAAACACCGAAACTTTTTGTGAACCGCGGATGATGACTTTCATTAGATGAATCTTATTCTCCAGACCATCTCGGATCTCCTCGTGATGTCCTGGATCCAATCTGAGACTCTGAACAACATTCGGTCTCCAACTCATATTCCATATCTACTAAACAACATCAATCCTTAAGTGTGTCACCCTACGGTTCGCGAACTATGCAGACATGATCAAGACTCCTCTCCAATCAATAACCAACAACGGGACCTGGAGATTCATAATGGCTCCCACATATTCAACGATGACTTCATGATTGAATGAACCATTCACATACAATGCCGATTCCCTTTGTCGCGTGATACTTTACTTATCCGAGGTTCGATCGTCGGTATCTCCATACCTAGTTCAACCCCGTTACCGATAAGTACTCTTTACTCGTACTATGATGTGACATCCCTTGTGACCTAGTCACATGCTTGCAAGCCAATTGGATGGCACTCCACTGAGAGGGCCTAGAGTATATCTATCCGTCATATGGATGGACAAATCCCACTCTTGTTCCATGCGTTTCAACACATACTTTCAGAATACCCAATGCCACCGTTATAACCACCCAGTTACGAAGTGACGTTTGATGTCATCAAAGCATTCATCTGGTGTTGGTGATTAACATGATCTCATGGTCGAAGGATTAGGTTACTATGAATTTTAAAGCTTGTAGAAAACAAACTTAATGACTTGATCTTATGCTATGCTTACTATGGGTCTGTGTCAATCACATCATTCTCCTAATGATATGATCTTGTAATTAATAACATCCAATGTCCTTGATCAGGAAACCATGATCATCTATTAATCAACAAGCTAGTTCAACAAGAGGCTTACTAGGGACTATTTTATGTTTACAAACCACACATGTATTAATGTTTCCAGTTAATACAATGATAGCATGGGATGAAAACATTTATCATAAACACAAAGATATAATAATAACCACTTTATTATTGCCTCTTGGGCATATCTCCAATAGTATCCCACTCGCACTAGATTCAAGAATCTAGATTACATGGTAATATACCTAACACCCATGGCGTTCTTATGTTGGTCATGTTTTTCCCTAGGGAGAGGTTTAGTCAACGAATCTGCCACATTCAGATTTGTGTGTACTTTGCAAATCATTATGTCACCATCTTGGACATACTCGCGAATAGAATGAAAATGTAGCTTGATATGCTTCAGCTTCTTCTGTGACCTTGGCTCATGCATTGGCTATGGCACCCAAGTTGTCACAATAGATGGCCATTAGGTCCAACACACTAGGAACCACACCAAGCTCAGTAATGAACTCGTTCATCCATATTGCTCCTTGTGAAGCCTCCGAACAAGCTATGTATTCTGATTTAGTTGAAGATTTTGCCACAACACTTTGTTTGGCACTCCTCCAGCTCACTACTACACCATTCAAAATAAATACGTATCCAGACTATGACTTTGAGTCAACCGCATCGGTGTTCCAACTAGCATCGGTGTAACCATTTATAGCGAGCTCTTCGTCACCTCCATAAAAAGAACCATATCCTTAGTCCTCTTTAAGTACTTCTGGATATTCTTAACCGCTGTCCAGTGTTCCAATACAGGATCACTTTGATATCTGCTAGTCAAACTAACAACATGTGCGATATCCGGTCTTGTACATAGCATGTCATACATGATAGAACCTATAGCCGAGGAATAGGGGATTTTACTCATCCTCTCCCTATCTTCTGCCGTAGCTGGACTTTGAGTCTTACTCAAATTCTTACCTGGAAACATGGACAAGAACCCTTTCTTGCTTTCTTCCATTCTAAACCTCTTTAGAACCTTGTCCAAGTATGTACTCTGTGAAATCCCTATTAAGCGTCCTGATCTATCTCTATAAATCTTGATGCCTAAAATGTATGTTGCTTCGCCAATATCCTTCATTGAAAAACAATTATTCAAATAGGCTTTGACACTTTCAAGAAGTTCTATATCATTCCCAATCAACAATATGTCATCCATATATAGTACCAGGAATGCTACAAAGATCCCACTCACTTTCTTGTAAATACAATCTTCTCCAAAAGTTTGTATAAATCCAAAGTTTTTGATCACCTTATCAAAATGTTGATTCCAACTCCGGGATGCTTGCTTCAGTCCATAAATGGAGCGCTGAAGTTTGCATACCTTATTAGCATATTTACGATCGATAAAACCTTTGGGTTACCATATACAACTCTTACTCAATATCACCATTAAGGAACACCGTTTTGACATCCATTTGCCAAATCTTGTAATAAAAATGCAGCGATTGCTAACAAAATCCTCACAGACTTTAGCTTCGCTACCGGTGAGAAAGTCTCATCGTAGTCAACTTCTTGAATTTGTCGGAACCCTTTCGTGACAAGTCGAGCTTCATAGACAATATAATTACCATCGGCGTCTGTTTTCCTTTTGAAAATCCATTTGTTCTTGATATGCCCAATTTGCACCACCTTTCTATATCATAATTTACCTCTATTCATTGATATATGTCTTATTATGAGGTATTACTTATGGCTTTTTCATCTGTTTATGCATGTTGGATGATTCTTGGAGGATGAATTGCCGGAGTCTGGATTCCGATGGAAAAGAAGGCGTTTCAGTGCAATTTCGCGAAGATCAGAAAAATACCAGAAAAATATGGGAAAATATTATTTTTCCAGAAGATTGAGGAAGCCAGAAGGAGGAGCGAAGATGAGATGCATGGGGCCCACACCCCCTAGGCACGGGTCTCCCTTGTGCCGCGCCTAGGGCAGGTGTGGCCCACCTGCCCGGCTCCCGACTCCGCCCACACAACACTTACAACACCATAAAAGAGTACTCAACTATTTGAAGCGAAAGCACTTGACAGAATTCCAATGTGTCCTCGAGAATGTTTGGTCCTTATAAGTATTTCTACCGGCTTGTCCTTTGCTAAGAAAGTATTGGGCCACTTGATCCGTTTGTTCGTTACCTTTGTTACTTGCTCTTTGTTTTGTTGCCTTATCAGAAAACCACTAAAAATCTGTTTGCTAAGTATTCACAGGGATTTCCTGCTCCACACCACTGTTCAGCACCTTCTGCTCCTCGTTGGGATTGACACTCCTATTTATCAAAGTATTGCGATACCCCCCCTATACTTGTGGGTCATCAAGACTATTTTTTGGCACCGTTGCCGGGGAGCGAAGCGCTATTGAAGAGTGGAACTGGTAAAGGAAACTTTTACAGTGAGTATTACTTTTGTTGTTGTTTGTTGCTTTGTTTCCAATATGGATAACCCACTTGGTTTTTTGTTTGGGAGAACTACTACCACTGCTAGGGTAGTAGATGAACCACCACCTGTTGAGATAGATCCTTTTAAGATACCTACAAGTATTGTAGATCGTGTTATGGATAATTATTATTTTGGGGATGGAACTGTCCATCCTGGTGATCACTTGCTTTTTATCCATGAATTATGCGGGTTGTTTAAGTGTGCATGTATTGCAACTGAACATGTGAAGAAGAAGTTACTCTCCATATCCTTGAAAGGGAGAGCTGAAGAATGGTATAAGTTGCTGAAGAATGGACAATCCATGGAATGGGAGGAGATGGCATCTCTCTTTTACTCTAAATTTTATCCTCCCAGTGAAATTCATAAGGATAGAAATCTTATATATAACTTTTGGCCTATTTATGGAGAGAGTACAGATCAAGCTTGGGGGAGATTGAAGTTACTAATGCTTAAATGTCCTATTCACGAACTCCCTAACAATATTATTCTCAATAACTTTTATTCTAGGCTTTCTCTTCATGATAAAGATTTACTATATGCTTCTTGTGCTGGATCATTCACACGCATGAAGGAAGAAGCCAAATGGGATTTACTAGACCGTATTCAAGAAAACACTGAAGCTTGGGAGAATGACAAAGGAAGAAAGTCAGGTATAAACTATGATCATGAATGCATTAAATCCTTTATGGGAACTGATGGCTTCCGTGATATTAGTAATGAGTTTGGTCTTGATTCCCAAAGTATTGCCAACTATTTTAAGGCCTTTGCCTCTTACATAGAAATTCCCAAGAAGAAGTGGAATAAGTACCATGCACCTTATAAATATGTTGTTAGTCATGTTCCTGTTAGAAGTACTGAAGTTTGTGCTATTGATCATATTGTGCCTGAACCTTATGTTGAGAAAATACCTTTCCCAGCTAAGGTAAAGGAGTATTCTATGATTATTAGTGCAAATAACAAAGGTACAATGAAAACCGTGGATCCTGGTGAGCAAATTAATGATGAACCTGTGGTAGCTATTGTGAAATACGCTGACACTAGAAATATAGAGGATGAGCACATTGTATTCTGTGAAGACGCTTCTAATATTATCTCTCATCCTAGTAAATGTAGAAAATCTAGTGTTCCTGTGCTTTTTGTTAAAATTGGTGATCATTGCTATTATGGTTTGTGTGATATTGGTGCTAGTTCTAGTGCTATTCCTTATGAGCTTTAGAGGGAAATTATGCATGAGATTGGTCCTTGTGAGCTTGAGGATATTGATGTGGTTATTTACCTTGCTAATAAGGAAACCGTTTGCCCCATTGGCATTGTAAGATATGTGGAGGTTCTCTGCAGTAAGAATAAGTATCCTGCTGATTTTCTAGTGCTTAATTCAGCAGCTAGCAAAACTTGTCCTATCATTTTTGGCAGACCTTTCTTGAACACTTGTGGAGCTATTATAGATTGTAAGAAGGAAAAAGTTTTAACTAAGTTTGATGGATATTCTTATGAGTTTAACTTTTCCAAATTTGCTAAAGCTCCTTGTGAAAATAGCTTGCCTAATAAAGATTTTAGGATGGAACAACTTGCTTCTATTGATCGAGTATATGAACTTGGACCTCTTTTTGATGACTGTAAGTATGCTCATTCTAAATATAAAGTTGTTACCAGTGAAAGTTATATTGTCAACTTTATTCAAAGTGCTACTGAAAGTTATTTTGAGAGAGGGAAACATGGTTTTATACATCTCAATGATGTTAAGTTTCCTCGTTTTATGTTGAAATCTTTGAAGTTGCATTTGTTTTATCTTCCTATGCTAGTGGATTTTTGTTTCAACAATTCATTCTATCATGATACTCCCATGCATAGGAAGTGGGTTAGACTCAAATGTGTTGGTTATTTGCTTCTTGATGCTCTCTTTCACTTCAAATATTTATTTCCTTTGTGAGCATCTTTGAAAGTTTCAAGCCTAACTTAAAGGGATTAAAGAAAAGTACTTGTTGGGAGATAACCCAATTGTTTTGTTGAGTCTTGGAAGTTATTACCTCTATAATAACCGCTCCTTATCCTTTTTTTTTGTTTTTGTGTCAAGTTCTACTAATTTTGTGAAGTAGAGGAGTTGTGAAAAGTGGCTGTCCTAGGACAGATTTTTGTGCTGCATTCTAAAAATTCGTGAAGGAGCTCAGTACGTCGGATTGATCTATATTTTTCCGTGCGTGTTCTCCAGGTTGTTACCCAACTTTCATTAGTTCTGCACTTTTGATTTGAGCAACAGAAGATTTTCGACAAAATCAATACCTGCTGGTCTGTTTTGATAGATTTCTGCCATCATTTGCAATTGCCTCTTACAGAGCCTTTGTTTTGATGTGTTTTCAGTTGAAGTGTGAACCTAAAGGTTATTGTTTTTTCTTATACTAATGTTTCCTTTGAGTTTGTGCAAGAGTTTTTGTATGAAGGAAATTCTTAGGAGAAGGAGAAAAGGAATATGCAGAGTTCATTTTTGAATAGGTAAAAGTGGTGAAAACAGAAGGTTCATGAATTCAAATATTTTTATATTTTTGATGTTTTTAATACATAAGGAAGACTACAAGATGGAACAGAGGAGGAACCGGAGTCCGGGGTGGACAAACCCACCCTAGGTGCGGGCCCAGCCTGGCCGCGCCTGGAGGGGGTGTGCCACCCTCGAACTCCGTCTCTGCCTCGTTTCCATGTCAGTACCTTCCTTATGCATTGAAACTTCATAATATATAATCCCCCTAATCCCCCGAGGTTCGTGCATCGTGTTCTCGTCGTGTTTTCGTTTCGATCTGTTTTTGTCAGGAAATCTTCTCAAGTTTAGAGTACCATGGCCTCTGACAACGATAAAGGCAAGAAGCCCGAGGAAGAAGATCCTCAAGACCCCAAGGAGGAGGAGATTTTTGTAGGGTATGAAGGAGACATGGAGGAGGACAAGCATCCAGACATCCGCGCTACCGTCGCAAGCATTGGTTTGGTGGAAAAAGCTACCAAGCTTAGAAGCACGCACAGATGTCTACAGGAGGGAGAACTCCGCGTCATATCTTCGCTCCACGCACACTTCTTCCTCGCACCACTTGTTCTAATCATGCAGGGAAGAAACACTCTAATAAGGAAGAGTGGAGAAAGAATAATAAGGATTGGGATCCTCGGTCCGAATTGATCATGAGCTGCATTGATCATAATTCGGAGTTGATTCGTACTCTGACCTTCGATAAGGAGGATTTGAAGAAACTTATTAAAGAGCTTATCAAGTGAACACCACCACCGAAGGAGTAATTCGTCATCAGGTTTGGCATCCCCTTGGCTTGTTCCAAGCTTGGGGGAGTGCCGCGGTATCACCACCATCATCTTTCATCTTTTACCTTTTTAGTGGATTCATATCTTTGGTAGAGAAGTTATCTTATAGTTTGGTTTGCACATGGAAGTATCTCTCCTTTAGTTGATTATCTATGTATCCCTTGGTGTGAGTTCTTTATTGAATATTAATGAGAAGTCTTATCTTTTACTTTTTGCACTTCTTATTTTAGTTTGCAATCTCTATTATATGACGGATCTTGTTGATCAGTATTTGGCATCACTTTGGGAGCATCAAGTAACTCTAAATTGGTTTTGTCAAATCAAGTTCTGGTCAGTAGCAATACTTTTTGAGGTTTGAAAGAAAAAGAGAAAAATCTTACATGTATTTGGTATCATCTATTTTATTTCTTGATTAGCTCATAAGCTTAGTATTCTTTATTTAAGATCTTTTGTGTCTTCAAGAAAGATTGCATGTTTGTCTTTATTACTTGTATGTTTGCTTGTTTCTTTCAACTCTCTTGCTTGCTACCCAACCTTGCTAGCCAAAAACCTGTTTTGAGAAGGCATACTTCTCATGTTTCCAAATCCCTGTGAACCCAACCTTTGCCATTTGTGTCCACCATATCTACCTAGTAGCAGTATTGCTATTCCAAGCAAATTCTCAAGCTTCATCTACCTTTCAAATTAAAAAGTATTTTGTTATGTGAAAACTAGTTAGTAAAGCTCTCACGAACTTGATGGCACACCTAATTTCCTTGCCCCTAATAGACTTGAACCATTGTGTCATCGAAGTTGTATATGCTTGCACCTATACGTTGGAATTAGTAGAACCGTGCTGTCACGGGGAACGTTTTCAACATTGCACTTGTACTCTGTACACAGTTGATAGCATGCTCTTTTGTCTGTGGATGTCACTGGTGTGAAATAAAGAGGGAACTTGTAAGTCCATGGAGTTTGTATTTTGTGTTAGAGAAACGCCTGGGCCGCTATCCTAAGCCATGCCTAATCATGGTGGAAACTTGCAGCATCACCATAGTGAGCTATCTATGAAGCATCCTCAATAAAAAGCTATGCACATAGTAAATAAAAAGATCGCTGAGATGCTCATTGTCTGCTTGCCTTGTCATTTTGGTTATGGGAAAGCTCCTGTACCATGTGCAAGGGGTACCCCGTTGGCGGTTCTCTATGATACGCATGTACTTACAATAACAAGAACTTAACGGTAACTGAAGTTGAGTAGCATGAGGAGTGGCCCTCATATTCAAGGGACATGAGATTGCCAACTTATATTTTGTCAAGCATATACTCCATCCTTGTTCACTTTAACCTTAATCATCTCAAGATGCCTATGATAGGTGCAATGAGGGCTCAAAGCTAGTAAGTACCATAATCTTTTGGAAGCTCTTTATGACTTGTAATCCCTACTTCCCTCCAAGAAGGTACCTTTCTCCCACTTCCAAGTTGAGTCAGTAAACCTACTTCCTCTCTATCTCAAGCAAGCATTTGAGTTGTTGTGTTTCAAGCATTCATATGGTGATTTAATCAATCATGTTCTTTATCTTCCTTGTTTGCACAAAACTCTTATCTATTGAGTATTACTTTGAAAGACTTCATTGAAAAACCTTTTTGAGCAAAGAGTGCTCCTGTTTTGAAAACTACTACAAAAAGCTTTTTGAAACTATTTTCCAGGTGTTCTCTGAACAAGAACAAAGTTTGCCAATTCCATTTATGATTTATCTTTATGCATCTCTATTGTGACTGCTATACTTGGTTGCAAGCTAAGTTATATAATGGTGAGTTGCTTTCTTCTATGAGTTGTGCAATGGTAAGTGTGGTGCTTCTTGTTCGTATTCTTTTATCGACACTTCACTCCATAAACCTGTGGACATGTTTACTGAGCTCAGTATTCGCTTGGGGACAAGCGAAGTCTAAGCTTGGGGAGTTGATACGCCAAATTTGCATCACCTTTATATGCCATAATTTACCTCTGTTCATTGATATATGTCTTATTATGAGGTATTACTTATGGCTTTTTCATCTGTTTATGCATGTTGGATGATTCTTGGAGGATGAACTGCCGGAGTCTGGATTTTGATGGAAAAGAAGGCGTTTCGGTGCAATTTCGCGAAGATCAGAAAAATACCAGAAAAATATGGGAAATATTATTTTTCCAGAAGATTGAGGAAGCCAGAAGGAGGAGAGAAGAGGGGCCGCAGGGGGCCCATACCCCCTAGGCGCGGGTCCCCCTGGATCGCGCCTAGGGAAGGTGTGGCCCACCTGCCCGGCTCCCGACTCCGCCCCTTCACCTATATCTTCCCCACAAAACCCTAAGGCTGGGGGAGCGACCACAGATAGATTTCCGCCGCCTATGGGTGCAGAAAACACCGAGAGAGAAAGATCTCTCCGGCAGACAGATTTCTGCTGGGGGAATTCCTTCCCGAAGAGGGGAGACCGTCGCCATCAACACCATCGTCAAGCTAGGCTTCATCGGGATCGTCATAATCCACACCATCATCTCAACCAGCACCATCATCATTACTCCATCCCGCTGTAACAATTGTGTTGGATATTGCTTTAGTTCATTAGGGGAAACCTTGCCGGTGTTAATTACTATTGTAGTTGATGCTTGTGAGTGGAACCATTGGATTATTGTTTATGTTCAGATTGTTATCCATTACCATATGATATTTGATCTTGATCCAGATGATGTCTTGTGAGTAGTTCGTTATGTTCTTAAGGACATGGGAGAAGTCATGTTGTTAGTAGTGGATTTGTGTTGAGTTATTATTCAATGGTTTAGTATTTAAGTTGTGGTGCTATTCTTATAGTGGTGTCATGTGAACGTCGACTACATGACACTTCACCATTTATGGGCCTAGGGGAATGCATTGTGTATTTGGCTACTAATTGCGGGGCTGCCGGAGTGATAGAAACCTGAACCCCCGTTAGGACACCTTTGCACAAGGGAGTGTAGGATCTTAGAGTTTAAGGCTGTGGTTAGATTTATATCTTAATTACTTTCCTGTAGTTACGGATGTTTGTAGGGGGTTTAACCACAAGTATGTATTAGTCCAAGTAAGGTCGGTATGTTAGCACAGGTTTACCCACACAACACTTACAACACCATAGAAGAGTACTCAGCTATTTGAAGCGAAAGCACTTGACAGAATTCCCATGTGTCCTCGAGAACGTTTGGTCCTTATAAGTATTTCCACCGGCTTGTCCTTTGCTAAGAAAGGATTTGGCCGCTTGCTCCGTTTGTTCGTTACCTTCGTTACTTGCTCTTTGTTTTGTTGTCTTATCAGAAAACCACTAAAAATCCGTTTGCTAAGTATTCACAGGGATTTCCTGCTCCACACCAATTGGCAAAGACCTTCGCCTCGTTGGGATCGACACTCCTATTTATCGAAAGTACTGTGATACACCCCCTATACTTGTGGGTCATCAGTTCTCAGTAGCATTGCAGCCATCTGGTAAGTCCACCAAAGTCCACACTTGGTTTTCGTACATGGATCTAATCTCGTATTTCATGGATTCTTGCCATTTGTTGGAATCTGGGCTCATCATTGCTTCCTCATATGTCACAGGGTCATCAGTGTTGTCTACCAACATGACTTTTAAGACAGGGTCATACCAATCAGGAGTAGTACGAACCCTTGTCGACCTGCGAGGTTCAGTAGCAACTTCGTAAGAAGTTTCATGATCGTCATCATTAGCTTCCTCTCTTATTGGCGCAGGTGGCACATGAACATCTTCCGGTGTTGCGCTACTCTCAAATCCGAGAGAAGGTTCAACAACCTCGTCGAGTTTTACTTTCCTTCCAGTCACTTCTTTCGAGAGAAACTCCTTTTCAAGAAAGGGTCCATTCTTGGCAACGAAAACTTTGCCTTTAGATCTGTGATAGAAGGTATACCCAATTGTTTCTTTAGGGTATCCTATGAAGACGCATTTTTATGCTTTGGGTTCAATCTTGTCAGGTTGTAACTTCTTTACATACGCTTCGCAACCCCAAACTTTAAGGAACGACAACTTAGGTTTCTTACCAAACCACAATTCATACGGTGTCGTTTCAACGGATTTAGATGGTGCCCTATTTAAAGTGAATGCGGCTGTCTCTAATGCATAACCCCAAAACAATAATGGTAAACCTGTAAGAGACATCATAGAACAAACCATATCTAAGAGAGTTCGATTACGACATTCAGACACACCATTGCGTTGTGGTGTTCCTGACGATCTCAATTGTGAAAGTATTTCGTATTTCTTTAAATGCATGCCAAACTCGTAACTCAGATATTCACCCCCGTGGTCAGAACACAGAAACATATCATCTTGTTACGTTGATTTTCTACTTCACTTTGAAATTTCTTAAACTTCTCATTTTTTTTTGGATTTACGTTTCATGAAATAGATATACCCATATCTACTCAATTCATCTGTGAAAGTAACAACATAACGATAACCATCGCGTGATGATACACTCATTGGACTGCACACATCGGTATGTATTATCTCCAATAAGTCTATAGCTCGCTCCATTATGCGAGAGAATGGAGTCATAGTCATTTTTCCCATTAGACATGCTTCACATCTTTCAAGTGATTCAAAATCAAGTGATTCAAGAAGACCATCGGAATGGAGTTTCTTCATGCGCTTCACTCCAATGTGACCAAGATGATAGTGCCACATGTATGTAGAATTATCATTCAATTTCATTCGTTTAGCATCTATCTTATGAACATGTGTATCACTACTATCGAGATTCAATAAGAATAAACCATTCATCCCAGGCGCATGACCATAAAAGATATTACTCATATAAATTTAACCATTATTATTAGACTTAAATGAATAACCGTCTCGCAATAAACAAGATCTAGATATAATGTTCATGCTCAACATAGGCACCAAATAACAATTATTTAAGGTTAAAACTAATCCCGACGGTAGATGAAGAGGGAGCGTGCCAACGGCGATCACATCAACCTTGGAGCCATTTCCAACGTGTATCGTCACCTCGTCTCTCGCTAGTCTTCGTTTATTCCGCACCACCTGTTTCGAGTTACAAATATGAGCAACTGAACCAGTATCAAATACCTAGGAACTACTACAATTACTAGTAAGATACACATCAATAACATGTATATCAAATATACCTTTCTTCCTGATGTTGCCGTTCTTCAGATCTGCCAAGTACTTTAGGCAATTCCGTTTCTAGTGACCACACTCTTTGCAACAAAAGCATCCTGTATCAGGGCTGGGGCTAGCTCGGGTCTTCTTCTTAGGTGTGGCAACGAATTTTCCCCTCTTCTTGAAGTTACCCTTGTTCTCACCCTTTTCCTTCATCTCTACCTCGGCAGCCACCAAAGTGGTAGAAAGTTCAGTGAGTGATTCAATCGCACCACTTATCTTGTAATTCAGCACAAACTCATTGTAACTAGGTGGAAGCGACTGCAGAACTCTATCCGTCGCAAGATCAACTGGGATGTCATATCCTAGTACCTTGAGACGTTGAACATAGCGCATCATCATCATGATGTGATCATTCACCGAGTTGTGTTCCTTCATCTTAACACTAAAGAACTCGCTAGAGATCATATATCTGTCAGCACGGATTTTGCTCTCAAACATGGTTTTGAGTTCCTCCACCATGGCAACAGCGCTGGTAAGTTCAAATCATTCTTGGAGTCCAGGCTCCATTGGCATAAAGATTGCATATTTCACAAGATTGTAGTCATCACGCTTTGTGTCATACACATTGCGCTCATCTCGAGACGCAGCATTTGCAGGTGGGTCACCTAGCGGTGCATCCAGCACATAGGTCAAATTTCCAGCATCGAGGACATTCCCCGTGTTATGGAACCATTCCATGAAGTTTCTTCATTGTATTTCAGCTTTTATTTCTCTAGGAACGCATTAAAAATGAAGGTAGGGGTCGCCATGATCTACAACATATTTGCAAAGAATTTACACTAAGTTTATGATAAATTGAGTTCAAAATTAATTCTTAAATTAACTAGGTGAACTCCCACTCAAAACAACATCCCTCACGTAAAGTAAATATGATACCAGTTTGTAAAGTAAATATCCAGAATTCTATAGTTCTATTAGCTCAATTAAAACTAAGCGTAAGGTGGTGAACGGATGCCAATGACTACAACAATTATGCAAATCACTTTGATTTAATTTATGATAAATGTGTTCAACTTTAATCATATTACTTTTGAACTCCCACTGAAAACAACATCCCTCGAGTCGTTATGGTGATTACACGAACCAAATCCACTATTCCAAGTACGATCTTCACGAGAGAAGATGTAGTTTCAAAGGCAAACAATCAACATGTTCATCATATTATTCATATGACTCATGCTTTACCTTCCAGTGTTCCATGTTCTGAGACCATGTCTGTACATGCTAGGCTCGTCAAGATTAACCTTAGTATACGCATGTGCAAATCTGGCTTGCACCCGTTGTATGCACACGTAGAATCTATAACAATCGATCATCACGTGATGCTTCGAGACGATGAGTCTTAGAAACGGTGCCTACTGATACCTTCGATCCGGATTATGATGTAGTATAGCTATTTTTCCCTAGTAGACCTAGGTTATCGAATCCCTAGGAAGCAGAAAGCGTAGTAAAGTTACTTTAACGGACCTTCGGGAGTTTTAATTTTTTTTTGTGTTTTACCGGACCAAGAGTTTGCTGTCTTTTGTTATTGTCAATGATGGAGAGAGAGGGCCTAGGGCTTTCGGTTTCACCTGTAGCTGTGCAAAACATCTGATGGAAATAAAAGATAATAATAAAGTATGCATGTAATTGTTAGAGCAAGATAATTATATGTGGGCAGTGCGTCCATAATTTCTATTGCCTCCGCAAGCGCTTATAGCAATAACCTACTAGTCTCATCCATAGAAGAAATAGAACTAATGATATGCATAGTGATGTCACCGTTAATCCTAAGTAAATCCCTCACATATAGCCGTACTACCCTTTCTGTCACTGGGGTTCCCATCCTGCAGATTAGTCATTACTCAGACTCCCTATACCTGGATCAATCCTTGGGGTCTTGGGTACCGAACAAGTCCTTAGATCGAGGCAAGAGAGGGTAAAATAATCATCATGTCATACAAACTAATACATGATCCCATCTATGATAAATAACATGCACATACTACATGGCTAGGTCGAAGCCCTTAGCCCAAGGAGAATTACTCACACATAGAGATGAAATCAACAATCATAAACATTGTAATGGAAATAATGAGATTGATAGTAATAGTCTTACAATGTCGCCAATTGGAGATGAGATCTACTATTACAAGTGGTGGAATATGGCTATGGTGGATGAGAAAGGTTTGGAGATTAGATCTAGATCTATTCCTCCGGCGGTGTGGTTTATGATGGCTTGATGTAATCTGGTGGAGTCGGGGGCGTCTTTTTCGTCGCCCGAGGCCTCTTTATATATGCTTCCCTTCACAAAAATTGTTTTGTTTGACCTAGCGGTGTCAGTGGCGACTATACGGCCAGAACTATACGGCCGAAATTTTATTCCCGCCGTATAGTTGGTCGTTAAAGCTTATGTCTCCACTTCACGACCCCTGGTTTATTTGGGTTGTTGGAAATCTCATATCTTTGACTTTAATGTTGTGATTCCCATCATCAAACGTTATTATCTGCGTAGGAAAAAATAGAAAGAAATGATTGCATACCCCTTTGATCATTAGGCATAAGTGGCAGGGTTTAGAGAGATATTTCATCAAAAATATGAATAATATCCAGTTTAAATGTGGATGTGGATGGCTATATTTCACAGCCATCAACCTCACCAAGCTTAAACTTGATCGTCCTCGAGCAAGAAAACCAAAATCAAAAAGGAAATCAGGATTTGAACTAAAATAATGAGATGATGATCTTACTCATGATTGGTAGTCTCATGTTTTCTCCACTTTATTAACCTGAAAAACTTCAGCATAGATAGAGTAATGGGAAGCATATCATACGAGTTTTAATGAGTCCTTATAGAGTAGCAAGATTATTGTTAGCATGGATGATTCAAATGAGTAAACTTTATTCCATGTCATGTGATCAAATCATAGGCTTGCCTTTGAACAATAAAGTATAATCATGTAAAATTGAGAGTGTGAGAGTTTGTCATGAAAATCATATACACTAAAGTATCTCAATTCTCCCAAATCAATAATTCAAGACTTTTCAAGCACTAATTCTATTTGTTGTCCTTCAAGAATTTCAGTTCTTAAGTAATTGAGAGCATGCCAAAAAAATTAGTTTATCGGGCTGTGATGGACACTCATGGCATCACCAAGGTTTTTGTTACTTTTGCATAATGATTTCTCATATAAGCCAGAGGAGTGATTCCATCATGAACACAACTACATGAGAATGCCAAGAATCTTACCCATTATAGCATTGCTGCTACATATGATTAATCAATTCATAGCCGAAATCTAGGAGTTTCCTCCATGAAAATGGTTCGTAGGCTAGCGGAGTTGTTGACATACCATGAAGTTTGACATGCATAAATATATATCATTCTTATGATTCACAAGTCAAACTTTTGCATGCTCACAAAAACCGCTAAACATTAATTCAATCGAACAAATCCTTTCAAAAAGAGCTATCAATTCAATCATTATTTTTTGTGGTGTTGAGTGTCTCTAGGAATAAGCTTTGAAGACTAAACACTACAACACCAAGCCTTCAATTGTGAGACTTTTTCTTATTACAATTGTTTAGCAAATTTTTAGGTAAGACTTGGTTAACTACAAGAGCTGGAACAAAACATACTCAACTAAATACCCATGCAAACAAAATTTTACTCCAATATAAAGACTCACTCCACCAATATAATATCTTAACATTTAATACTAACTAGCATGGGTTTCTCAAACTTCAAAAGTGGGGAGTCATAAGGCATACCTCTCATGATTGGTTCCACTTCTCTCTTCCCTTTTGATTTGTTTCTTGGAAACTCGAAGTCAATCACTCTCCTGCAAATATGTGAGAACCACGAGGAGAATAGAAAGAAGAAAGAGGGAACATAAAGATAAATGGACAAATATTTTTGTTGTTTTTAAGAGAGGGAATTAAATAATATAAAATTGGCGGCAAAGCTCGGCTTAAAAATCTCGAAAACAAATTAAAAATAACTGAAAGATAAAGTGTTTGGGGAAACCAACACGAGTTCTTATAAACTCAAATTAAAAGCATAACATCAAAATAAATAAAAACAAATGAATGCCAAATAAAGATAATGAGGAAACTTCCCCAAGCTTAGGATTTTACAAGCCCTTGAAATCATTGTGATGGCGGGAAAAAGTTGTAACTCTAGTTCGCCAATTGAGTTGATCAGTTACAAGTGGTTTCTCGGAGGTTCAGGGCGATACTATGCATCCCCTCCACAGTTCCTCCAAGTTCTTGGAAGTCTTGATATGTAGCGAACCGGTTTGTTGGCTGCTCCTCTTGATCAGGAACTTCTTGCTTATCTTCTTGGTCCTCATCCTCATCCGGAATGTACTCCTCAGGTTTGTGTTGTTCAACCCGCACACCATATAGCAAACGTCCTTCCTCGATAGAGAAATAGCATTAGGCAAAGGAGTGGGGTAGAGGCGCCCAGCTCCTGCAATATGCAAGTAAAAAACCACCACCTCTCCTAGTGAGCATTCCACAAGCTTTTAAAGTAGAGAAACCAACACGTCGCTCACCTAGCAATGGTTGCAACTCACCCAGGTCGATGCCCAAGGCAATGGCAAGCACAATGATGACGCCTCCACCTGTGATTCGTCCTTGGCTTTGGGAGGATTGGTGCTCCACGTAGCGCACAAGAATTGCGCCCAAGTTGAGAGACAAGTCGATGTTGTTGAAAGCAGCTTTTGCGAGGACCAATATGTCCTCCTCATTGAGTCTTGTAAACTCATTTTGTGTCTACAAGGTGTTAGCAAGAACATAGAACAAATAGCGAATAGCAGGATGCTGAATATTCTTCCCCTTGTTCACTATAGAGTGAAACTCATTCCATTATAATAGTGGTCCGGGGAAGGGCGCATGTCGGCAAAATATGCGCGTAAAGCATTAACATCATTATTAGGTAAACTAAGAAAATTGCACCATTCATCAAGTGATAATGTATAATTGTTGTTCATAAGTCAGAAATAAATCATGTCCTCTCCATGCCATGTTTTAACGATGCTTTTCAAAGAACTTGAAAATTCAAGAGTTAACCGGCGGTAAGTAGGCACATCATGGAATACAAAATTTTGTAGGACAACTCTATTGCAAAGTAAATTGAAGTCATTAGAAATACTAAGTTGATCCAATATAACGGGACAAGCCCACTTGGTTGTCTTCACTTCTCAATTTTTGATCTTGTTGAAGTGATCACGTTGGAGATCATTCCTAAATCATATCCTCATGCGGTCCTGAACCTCAGCGCCAGCCTGAGAAGAACTAGCAGGGGCACTAGCATGCGTTTGGGAGACAATTTTTTTTGATCCAATAGTAATAAGCATAACATATTCCTCATCATAGCACACTAAAGAATCTCCTTTAAAATAATAATCTAGGCAAGAGAAACATGGCAATTAGTTCATAGTAGGTCTCACCCTAGATTGATAATGACAAAAGATCAGACATGAATTTGCAAAAAGTAATTGGAGGATCGGAGGAGAAACATACCGTGGATCACTTGTCTGCGAGGAAATCGAACAAAATTGAGTAGAGATGAAGATCCCTTGAGTTTTTGAGAGAGTTTGGAGGTATAAGAGGGAAGTAGGATTGAAGTTTTGGTATTGGGGTACCTTTCCCGTGGCGTTTTTGTGGTCGGACGAAACTATACAACCAAACTATACGGCCGAAACATTTTGTTCCCGCCGTATAGTTGGTCTGACGTAAAAAAATTAGGGTTTTTTTCCTGGTGTCGATATCTATACGGCCGGAACTAGACGGCCGGGATTTTTATCCCCGCCTTATAGTTGGTCATTAAACCTTCTGTATCTAGGGAATTTTTTTTACGATGGAATAGATATCTATACGGCTGGAATTTTATTCCCGCCATATAGTTGGTCGTTAAATCTACTATATTCGCCAAAAAAATTATGTTTCTTCGAGAATTCTTTCTTAACCTGAAAATTAGCGAAACACCATGTTTTAATAGAAAAATGACAGTGTAAATTGTCGACCAACATCAGCATGTATAAAACATGATTTTTAGTACCACCGAACTTCTTCTCCTCAACTGGAGTTTTTTAGCACTCTTTATTCAACATAAAACTTAAACTAAAACTTAAAACTTTACTCAAACCTTTATTTCACATGGGTTTCCTCCCATGAAGCACTCTTTTATGGTCAATAGCTTGACCTTGATGTTGCTCACTTAGGACAAATGAGTGGAACACCCACTCCAAAATAGTTGGCCTTCAAAGTGATGGCCTCCTTCTCGTCATGCTTGGCTTTCTTCCTCCTGGGGAAATGAATAACAAAAGGATCCCCCGAAGGCAATTGAAGCTTCATGTTCCCTTCATATAGATTAATCAAAGCCTTAATAGTTCTGATGAATGGATGACCTATTATGATAGGAGCAGTAGCATCTTCGGCCATGTCAACAATAACAAAATCAATAAGAGAAGGACAACCTTTAATGTACACTAAAGTATTCTCCTTAATTCCTACGACTAGCTTATAGGTAGAATCAGCTAGATGTAATTTTAACTCGGTGATTTCAACAGAGCCAAGATTTAACTTATTAAAAAGACTTTTTGGAATTATTAAAACACTTGCACATAAATCACAAAGTGCAGCTATCTCATTAGTCCCAATTTTAATTTTAATAGTAGGCTCAAATATATCATCAAGCGTAATAGGTAGTTTTTCAACAATTTTCTTATATTCTTCCTCAAGCTCACGTACCTTTATTGCTACCTTATTAACGATGTATTGATACATAGCTTTCCATTTCCTTGACTTACTGGAATCTTGATCCTTTTCACAATATCTTCAACCGTGTAATTTGTTGAAGGGGCATTGCTATAGTCAAGTTCTTCAGGCTCCTACCTTTAAATTGTTATAATCTTGAGGTCTTCAACCGGATTGGGCTCAGCTTTACCTGCAAATTTAGCTAGAATGAGAGTTTGACTCTCGGCTATCTTACCTAGCTGTGCCTCAACAATCCTTGTTCTTTCTTGGAGGGCCTTCAAATAATTCCTCAAACTCACAGCTTGTTTAGATAATTTACCAAGCATAGTATCATGGTTCTCTGTTATCTTAATAAGGATATTATTTTGCTCATTTTGTGAGTCCATAAAGGACTTAAGTGTTTCTTGGAGACTACCATTACTTGATCCCATATTATTATTAGAGTTACCTGTAGGACTAGAATAATGTTTCTGTAAATTAGGACTATTGTTCTTCTTCCAGGCAGGGTTATAATCATTATGAGCTATGAAATCTATATCTTCAATATTTGATTCTGGGATAGCTCTTACTTGGGTTTCCTTACCATTGACGGCTAATATGAGCTCATCCAGCTTAGCATTGAGTTCTTCATTTTCCTGAGGTGTGACGGTGTTCACCTTCTATGTGTTTGATCTATCCACATGCCATTGGGCATGGTTGTATTGCATATTGTCTAGCAGCCCACAAATGTTCCTCCAGCTGCAGTATCAAACATAGACTTAGACACAGGGTTAAGAGCATTATAAAATAAATGGAGAATTAACCAATCTTCCATCCCGTGGCTAGGACAGTTCCTCATGCATTCTTTCATTCTCTCTCATGCAAGCGCTAGTGGCTCGCGCTCTTCCTGTCTAACCAGTAATATTAGATCTTAGTTGCATAGACTTTGCAGGTGGGAAAAATTTAATCATAAATGAAGAAGTACACTCCACCCATGATGCAATAATATTTCTAGGCAAAGATAGCAACCATTCTTTGCTCTTCCTCTAAGAAAGAAAGGAAATAAGCGCAACTTGACCGCATCAGGGTCAACATCTTTAATGCGCATCATATCACATATTTCAGTAAAATTATTCAAGTGCATACCTGCGTCCTCAATAGCAGAGCCTACAAATTGATTATGTTGAACCAAACTTAAATAGTGGGACTTAATTTCATAGTCCTCAACAGTAATTGTTGGCTAAGTAATAGGAGTATGCAAATAATCATTGTTGGGAGTTGCAAACTCCCCAAGCTTATTTTCAACCATATTTCCTATGTTTTTGGGTTTTCTGTTAAACAAAAACTTATGATAGTAAAAACAAGAATTTAAAGACTACCTATTTTTTTGGTTTTTCAAATAAAGACTGAAAGCAAACTAACAAAATTAAAAACAAGAATTAAAACTAGAAAGGTTCCTACTAACCTTACCAGGGTAGCTATTGCTTCCCCGGAAACGGCGCCAGAAAAAGGGTTGATACCTTCGATCCGGATTACGGATGTAGTATAACTCTTTTTCCCTAGTAGACATAGGTTATCGAATCCTCGGGAAGCAGAAAGCATAGTAAAGTTACTTTAACGGACCTTTGGGAGTTTTATAATTATTTTTTGTGTTTTACCGGACCAATTGTTTGCTGTCTTTTGTTATTGTCGATGATGGAGAGAGAGGGCCTGGGCTTTCGGTTTCACATGTAGCTATGCAAAACATCTGATGGGAATAATAGATAATAATAAAGTATGCATGTAATTGTTAGACCAAGATAATTATATGTGGGCAGTGCATCCATAATTGCTATTGCCTCCACAACCGCTTATAGCAATAACCTACTAGTCTCATCCATAGAAGAAAGAGAACTAATGATATGCATAGTGATGTCATCGTTAATCCCAAGTAAATCCCTCACATATAACCGTACTACCCTTTCTATCACTGGGTTCCCATCCTGCAGATTAGTCATTACTCACACTCCCTATACCTGGATCAATCCTTAGGGTCTTGGGTACCTGACAAGTCCTTAGATTGAGGCAAGAGAGGGTACAATAATCATCATGTCATACAAACTAATACATGATACCATCTATGATAAATAACATGCATGCACATACTACATGGCTAGGCCGAAGCCCTTAGCCCAAGGATAATTAATCACACATAGAGATGAGATCAAAAATCATAAACATTGTAATGGAAATCATTAGATTGATAGTAATAGTCTTATAATGTCGCCAATTGGAGATGAGATCAAGTATTGCAAGTGGTGGAATATGGCTATGGTGGAGGAGAAGGGTTTGGAGATTAGATCTAGATCTATTCCTCCGACGTTGTGGTTTCTGATGGCTTGATGTAATCTGGTGGAGTCGGGGGCGTCTTTTCTCGTTGCTCGAGGCCTCTTTATATAGGGGTCCCTTCACGAAAGTTGTTCTGTTTGACCTAGCGGTGTCGGTGGCAACTATATGGACGAAATTTTATTCCCGCCGTATAGTTGGTCGTTAAAGCTTCTGGCTAATTTTTTTTAAATAATACATTTTTTTATTCATTTTTACAAATAATACGCAAAACTGGAAATTTTCAAATCTGTCGGACCGTCGTCCGTCCAACGGACGAAATATCGCCTTCGTCTGTTCACGAGACGACCAACATGTCGTCTTTTGTTGAAAAGACGACCAAGTTGTCTTCTTTTCTTCAAAAGACGACCACCGTGTCGGGTGGGTCGGCCTCGGCGGTTCAACGACGGCTACTCGGTGACAGGGGTCAGCCGCGTCGTTGGTTGAAGGGACGACGCCGCTTTCGTCCGCTGAAGGGACGACGCGCCCCAGCTATATTTAGCTCCTCCGCCCGCGCCCGACGTGTGCTTGCTCCTTGCAGCTGCTTGCTCCTTCCCAGCTCCTCTCTGGCTGTTCTTTCCTCTCTCGCTTGCTCTCATTTTCTCAGTCGTTGCACCGATTTGTAGCCTAGATTTTTATCCAAACTCGCTGCTCTAACACATTAGCAAGCTAGTAGAGTCCCGATCTACTAATGGGATAGCCTGGTGTAGTGATTTGAGGCGTTTTGGTGGAGGGATCTAGTGGTGTTCTTGTTGAGCAATGGCCATGGTGGAGGCTGGTGCTGGGACTTGAGGAAGGTGCATGGTGGAGGTGCTGATCCGTTGACCTGAGGCAGCTGCACGGCAGGACTTCGCACGCTTCAAGGGTAAACCCTAATTTCTTGCTTATTGCAGTAATGTGTTTATGTTCATAGGTAGCCTTTGATGGGGTCTGTTAGATGCAAGATATTTGTAGAGTATTATGTGTCAATGTACCTATTTTTGACTATTTTTGGTATTTTTTAGGTCGAAAATCATGTCAAATAATGTAGTGTTTAGGTTCTTGTATGGTCCTGGTTCCGTCAGAATGAACCAGCACGGAGTTGATTTGAGCGAGTTTAGATTTATGGATGAAGTGCTTCAGAATCCTGAAACAAGCGTTGCCGTTACTCGTTGAAGGATTGGTTATGTGTCGTTAGGGCTCCCTCCTACCCATACTGTCGGTGTGCATGCTTTATGGACTAAGTCAAGGCAAACCCCTAATTTTTATTTAAGGCCAATAGAAGAGCAACAGAAATGGGTCAAATTTGTGCAAGCTTGCCAGAAAAGAGAAGTTAACCCCAGTCTCTTAGTGTTACCTGTGGTGAAAGAGGCTGGGTATGATCATGACCATAGTAGTCGGACGGTCATCTTGGAGGTAGTTATGATCATGGCCAGAGTAGTCAGACCGGTTATGCTGGAGGTAGTTATGATCATGGCCAGAGTAGTCAGACCGGTCATGCTGGAGGTAGTTATGATCATAGCCAGAGTAGTCAGGGCCAAGAGGGTGGCGGCGGATATGAATCAGGTCACAGTAGCTATGCACACCGGGGTGATGGTTATGTATCGGAGGACGGTGGTGAAGGATTAGGGAAGACATATTCGATGAAGGCGATGAGGACGAGATATATGATGGTTTGTTGCAACATCAAATGGAAGTCAAGACTCGAAGGCAACGGATACGGTGATGATTCTGCGAGTCGATCAAGAATAGATCGGCCAACCTATTCGGCATCATGGAATAATGACAACACAAGCAATGATCGTGAACGATGGGCATGATTCGGGTGGCATTATCACGAACAACATCTCTCTGGGTGCATTATATCCTAGCAAGAGACATCTGCGGGAAGCAATTGTTGAGTGGTCAATGTCCATGCAACGGGTCATGAAAACGAAGGTGTCATCACAACAATATTTGACATTGGTTTGCGAGGAAGTGGATGTCCCGCAAGGGTGCATGCCCATGTCCCTAGGTATGACACAAACCGGAAGGTCACCGATGTTGTGATGCACACATGCACACTTGAAAGTGTCCTTCAGACCATCGTAACCTCACGTCAACCCTCACTGCTAGACTGTTGTACACAGAGATAGTGGAGGGCAAATCCATGGGGTGAATGCTATCATTCACAAAGTTTCACGATTCGCTACAATATTTCATACGGGAAGGCTTGGAGGACTAAGCAAAGGGCAACCTTGGAGGCAAGGTTTGGTTCGTTTAGACGGTATGATCGTGTTGTTAGGATGCTCCATTCTTCGCAGCTAGGAATCCGAGCACCTACGTGGACATCCAACACTTTACATTGCCACACGAACCTAATTTGAGGGTACTTCATCGAGTGTTCTTCTCATTTGCTATATGCATAGAAGCTTTCACTCACTGTCGACCAGTCATCTGTGTGGATGGTACATTTCTCACTGGCAAGTATAGGGGTCAGATATTGACTGCCATAGGCCAAGATGGAAACAATCAAGTGGTTCCACTTGCTTTTGCTTTCGTGGAGAGCGAGAACACCGAGTTGGGTATGGTTTTCGTGCAGTGAAGATAGCAATTGTGAGAGATACACAATGTATGCGTGCTTCATGATAGGCATTCAGGTTTACTAATCGCGAGAAAGAAGCTCACACAACCCACTCCTGATGAAGTAACTCCATGGCTGGACATGCAGAGTCGTTGGTGCATGCGGCATCTAGGGGCCAATTTTTTCTCACAGTTCAGGAACAAAGCTCTTATGAACCTATTCAAGAAGCTTTGCAAGCAGAACCAAGAGTGGAAGTATATCAAGTGTCGTGGCTATCTTGATGACTTCACTAAAAAACATGTGACTCAGAGGAGAGCAGCTAGAATGTCATGACTCATGCAACAAGCAATGCAGCAACAACAGGAGCAAGACCACCGTAGGAAGAACCCATTGCCCTTTGTGACTTGCCGAGATTTGACCAACCGGTACTAGGAGAAGGCTGGCGGAAGGATTAAAATTTTCAGGAATGGATACAACACGAGCTCAGAGAGGTGGTCTCTGCTGCATGACACTCATGGTGCTAGGTTTGGCGTCATGACTACAAATCTGGCTGAAACTTACAACTTTGTCTTGAGAGGAAGTAGGGCTCTACCATTAACAGCCATTGTGGAGTGTATTTTCACCGGAACTCTGAAGTATTTCAGAGACAGACTCCAGATGGCTCAGATGCATATCATGAACAACCCAAACACGAGGTATTGTTCAAAGATCATGCATTACATGGATGCCAAGATGGAGAAGGCTCGGTCCATGCATGTCATCGCCATCGGTAATCAGGAAAGAAGGTTCGAGGTACGCCTCCCTTCCAACCGGATTGGAACAGGAGATGAGGTAAAGACACAGGAGGTGAGGATAGGAAACGAAGCCTGGCCAACGTGTGAGTGCACGTGCAATAAACCCAAGCTGTTGCATCTGCCTTGCTCTTATGTACTAGCTGCATGTGGGCTGATGGGTATGGATGCGATCTTGTTTGTGTCTCCTTATTTCCTTAAGGACGCGGTGGTCAATACGTGGACAGGCGAGATGATGGGATATAGGGCATGAGGAAATTTCAATAAAGTAAATCCAGGTGAAAGGGTTTACATCCCAGATCCTGTACTGATGAGGACAGGAAGAGGAAGGCGACAATGTGTCCGCATCCCTAATGATATGGATGAATCTGAAGCCGGAGGCCCTACTAGGCAATGTTTCCTGTGTAATCAATTTGGTCATATAGACACCAGTTGCCACATCTTCGGGACTGGTGGAGCTGCTCCTCGTGGACGTGGCAGCCGAGGAAGAAGAGGCAGAGGAAGAAACTAGAAGTGTGAAACTATGTCTTAAATTTGCAAAATGTGTGGAACTATGTCTTAAATTTGTAATATGTGTGGAACTATGTCTTAAATTTGCAATATGTGTGGAACTATGTCTTAAATTTGCAAAATGTGTGGAACTATGTCTTAAATTTGTAATTTGTGTGGAACTATGTCTTAAATTTGTGCAGATGGTGGGATCTTTGCTGAATGATGACATAGATAGAAAGCACCGATCGATGGTACTGGATGCTAACCCGGGGTCCTTGAAGCACCTAGTGACTCGCACTCCCATTTCAAACTGGTGCATACATCCTGATTGGCTTCAGAGGCATGTGACATTTATTTCTCTTGTTGTTGGGATATTTATGGGCCAATGTGACTAAACTGTTCTGCTTTCTTCTTATGTAGATTGAAGTGGTCTGGGCTCTTACCATTCATTCGTTTGGTTGAGGCCACTCATATGGAGGAGATAGAAGGGCGACAAATTGGGTTCCAGACGAGTTGCTTACAGTACGACTCGTCTTTGCTCACGTGCTTGGTGGATCGATGGAGGCCCGAGACTCACACTTTCCATTTTCGATGGGGAGAGATGACTCCTACCCTTCAGGACGTCTCGTACTTGCTGGGACTTCCGTTGGCTGGCGTGCCCATAGGCCCAGTGGATCCACCGGCAAATTGGGCCCAAGAGATGGCCCAACGATTCTTTGGCATCCGCGGTGGAGCTCTGGCCTTTGGCCATGACAATCATGGGCCAAAATTTGGATGGTTGGAGCGATGTCGGTGTGTTTCATTTATTTGTTCTATTTTGTTGGAGAAGTATCATGTACTGAAAATTGTTCAATTTGCCAATGCAGATACAGAGGTTTGGGTTCCCGGCCACTCCGATGACTGCCCCACAGATTACACACAGCCTGGAGGCATACCTTATGTGGCTGCTCGGGAAGGTGATGTTCACTGAGAACCACGTGTCGACCATTAGTGCGTGATACATCCATTTTGCTAGAGGGATCGCGGAGGCGACGTGCCAGGAAGAATGCACACAGTGGAGTTGGGGTTCAACTGTCTTAGCAGCTACGTACCGAGGTATGTGCAATGCTTGCCAGTTAACCAAGGACAGTTCTGCCTTGCTAGGATGCCCATTGTTGCTGCAACTGTGGTCGTGGGAGAGGTTCCCTATCGGCCGTCCAGATGTAAGTGTCAACCAAATAGTCGGCAACCAGGAACATGAAACAATTGTCTACCAATATGACATGCTGTTCGACGAAGAGCAAATTGATTTGCCTACATTTGGCACTCACTGGACCCGTCGCAAGGTCAGTGTAATGTCTTAATAAATTGCACTTCTGGTACTACAATATGAAAGTTACTAACAGCTATTTTGTCATGCAGTGTTGTTTCGCGGGAGAGCAAGTCGTTAGATGCTATCCATCGTTCAGCGAGCAGTTCGACACACTGAAAGAGGATGTCGTGATTTGGGAGCCGTACACCCTGCAGACACGACACGCACGATATCCTAGAGGCATATCTATTATGTGCACTAGAGATTGAGAGTACTGACTGACTACATCCAAGATCATCTTTGATTGCCAAGTTGAGGATATGTCTCAACAGAAGGTCATGCGACAGTTTGGTCTTTGCCAGATGGTAGATCCCCCGCGTCCGGATGTTTCCCTTCCAGATGTCGTGCACGCGTAAGTAAATATATGTACATAAGGAATGCATCTTATACTTCATCTATGTTCTTTAATGATGGTCTAACAAATTCTAATGACAGGTACTCTCGGAAAAGTAGCAAGACCGCCACTCAATGGCTCCAACGGGTGGGGATTTACGTCAACGAGTGGCAGAATGCACCAACACAAGTGTGGCACGCTGGCCCGTTTGATATGGAGCTATTCCACGGATACCTACAGAGGTACATGTCGATGACACGGCTACGTCCCATTCCACACGCACATGACGATGAGATATACCCTAGCCGATCAACACCGGAGTCCGCATACGGTCGGTAAGTACTTTATTTAGAGCATAATCAACATGAGTGCCTATGTAGTGCATACCTAACTATGAGACAAATGCAGGCCGATATGACGTGGGAGCTACAGACTGAGGTGGCTCAGTACGGACGCTCGCTTTCGAACGTTCCTCTTGTGCCCCGTCAGCAGGCTCAGTCCTTTGCCCGGCGGGTCGAGGAGAAGCTGCGGCGTATCTACGCGTCCATCACGTGCACCAGCGTCTCAGACGTCGTTCAACACCGAGAAGCACAACGCCCACCGCGTCACTCGGTGGAGGAGCGCGCCCCACGTCGATCCACGCAGCAGCGCCCACCGCGTCACTCGGTGGAGGAGCGCGCCCCACGTCGATCCATGGAGCAGCCACCATCAGGCCACGGGCCTCGTCCACGACTCTCACAGCAGGCGCCGCCGAGAGCACCACCTCCAGACCAGGCTGGAGGCTCGGGGTGGCAGCAATCACAGTTTACTTTCGACCAGTTGCAGCAGAACCAGATTACTTTCGAACAATGGCAGCATCAGCAGCCGATCCCCTACATGGATTTTTCTTATCGACCACAATCTCATCCTCAGGGTAAGCGTGTCCCTTCCTACTATTATTAGATGCAGTATGTCATTGCTCAGTACTTAATTTCTTGTACACTAGCAGGAGACTCCGTTACATGGGACAGTACTGACGACCGTCATCAGCAGACACAACACGAGCAGGTAGACTGGTTTAGTCAGTATCAGCAAGGTACTCCACCACCTATCCCCACACAGGATCAAGGTGAAGGGTCAACTGCACCTCACCGTGATGTGATGCCACCCCACAGATATGGATGGAGTACACCGAGGCCTCCGCCACCTCGTCGTCGACACTAGTGATATCTACTTATGTATCAGTCATTTACCTATCTATGTATGAGACATCATTCTATTATTTCATGATTTTATTCGACAAACTACTCAACATAACTTGCAACATAGTTCAACATAACTTGTGGTACATAAATAAGAGTCCTATCTATCCCTAGCATGATGCCTTTCCCTTTCCCTTCGATGATGCCTCGCCCTTTCCCTTGGACGATCCCTCGCACTTGCTCTTCTTGGCCTGCGATTTCTTCTTCTCCTGCCTCTTGTCCCACTCAGCTCTTGCCTTGCTTCCAACGGGTGGCGGCATGAAGATATCATCCTCATCTTCGCTCTCTTCTATCGAGGCCCTACGTGCCACAACCTGCTCCGTCATGTTAGCTTGACTCTTCTTGGCCTGCTCTTTCTTCTTCTCCTGTCTCTTGTCCCACTCAGCTCTTGCCTTGCTTCCAACCGGTGGCGGCATGAAGATATCATCCTCATCTTCGCTATCTTCTATCCAGGACCAAGGTGTATTAGCCACCTCCATCATGCGAGCTTCACTCTTGAAGGTGAGCTTGTCCCACCTTGCCTTGATCCTGAGAAGCTGCTCATTGCATTTGGGGTCTTGTTTCCACCCTCTTCGATGAAGTGACTTACCAAGTATAACGAGAGCATCATGGTTCGATACCAACGTATCCCAGTCGGCTGGTTTATCGCCTATCTCAACAGTTCTGGCTATGAAGAAAAGCCCAATGGACATATCTACAGGCCAGGGAGACGCGTCGGTCATAGTGGAGAGGAGTGGAGGAAAATGCGAGAGCAAAAGGAGAGAGGGAAATGAGAGAGTAAGAGGAGGAAGAGATGAACTAGGTTAAAGGATACATCCCGTTGTCCGGATTTATAGAGGCACCGAACCGAATAGGCGGGAAAAAAGGGCGGGGATTACTGGCGTGAAAAAATTGCAGGGAGTAACGGCGGGAAAAAACGGCGGGGAGTATCGGCGGGAAAAATCGGCGCGAAGGATTGCCGAGGAGCGATTTATTATTTAGCAAAGTTTATGCGAGCATCGGCTGTTCAAAGGACTCATCACGTCGTCCGTTGAAGAGACGAACCAACATCGTCGTCAGCGCAACGTTATCGCCGTCGCAAGAACCAACGAAGCATCTCTGTCGTCCGTTCAACGGACGACGGACGAACAGATTTGAAAATTTCCAGTTTTGCGTATTATTTGTGAAAATGAATAAAAAAATGTATTATTTAAAAAAAATTAGCAAGCTTCTGTCTCCACTTCACGACCCCTAGTTTCTTTGGGTTGTTGGAAATCTCATATATTTGACTTTAATGTTGTTATTCCCATCATCAAACGTCATTATCTACGTAGGGAAAAATAGAAAGAAAGTATTATATACCCCTTTGATCATTAGGCATTAGTGGCAGGGTTTAGAGAGATATTTCATCAAAAATATGAATAATATCCAGTTTAAATATGGATGTGGATGGCTATATTTCATAGCATCACCTACTAAGGACGAACACTTTATTACTTGATATTTAGTGAGAGGGATCATCTTATAATGCTACCGTCGCGATCTAAGCAATACAAGATGCATAAAAAGGATTAACATCGCATGCAATTCATAACATATGTGATATGATATGGCCTTTCTTCTTGTGCTTTTGATCACCATATCCAAAGCACGGACATGATCTCCATCATCACTAGCATGGAATTAAGGTCAGTGGCTCCACTTCATGGTTGTCCATCACTAACAACAACTATTACAACTACCACTACTAGGAAAACGGCTATAGGTAATCCACACATCCGTGGCGCACGTGCTAGTGATGCCCCACGGTTAAAATAGGCGTGGCGCACTGCCCACAGGTGCCCTACGGCTAACTACTGTAAGAGTGGCGCACATGGGGGTCGTGCGCCACGCCTATGTGTGGGCCAGGGCACATGTGGCCGCAACACACATACCCGTAGCACACTAGGTCAAGGTGCGCTACGGATGTGCAACTTAGCCGTAGGGCACTCCGACCTAGTGCGCTACGGGGCTGTGTGTTGCAGCAGCTAGGTCAACTTAGCATAGGGCACTCTGTCCTAGTGCCCTACGGCTAAGTGGCCTGCACCAACTCCACCCCCCCTTGGATCGCCTTTTTAGGCTTTCTAAAAAATAAAATAAAATGATAAACACTTCAAAAAATAAAATCATTTCATATGTAGGTAGGTAATTGTTGGGGTTCGTAGCATGGAAAACAAAAATTTTCTATCGCATACAAACAAACAAGCCAAGATCTATCTACTAGATTGTAGCAACGAGTCGATGGAATAACTTACCCTCGAAGATTCCATAGTGTTTAACGAGAGCGGATTCTCGTGGGTGATGTAGTCGTACTCTTTCCGATCTCAAGATCGTGTGGACGATCCTTCCGGCGCTGCGTTCCGGCAGCGCTTCCGCAGTCGGTCACACGTTCGGTACTCGACGAAGACCTTCCTCTCCCTTGTTCCAGCGGGCAGCGGAGGTTGTAGCACTCTCCTCGCGATTCCGGCAGCACAACGGCGTGGTACCGGAAGTAGAGGGGAGATCCCGCAGGGCTTCGCCTTAAGCCGGAGCGAGTATGGTGGATTATGAGAGGGCTATTAGTGGTCTAGAGATTAGACACACCAATTAGAAGGCTCTAAACCGCAGGCTAAAGCAATTAGAAGCTCTAAACCAAACGGCTCTAAACCTGAGATTAGAGGTGGAAACTTGTGTCTCTCAAGGAGGAGCCCTGCCCCTCCTTTTATGGGTGGAGGGGCTAGGCGCGCCAGGGGAGGGAGGGAGTCCCTCCCCAACTCGGCCTAGGGCTGGGCGCCGGCCTGGAGGAGTGGGACTCCTCCTCCAAGTTGGTTCCAACTCCTCTTGCTTGTTTCCCACAGTTTCCTGTTTCCCACAGTTTCCTGTTTTAGCCGTTTGACTTTCAAACTGGCAATTTGACTTTCATGTTTTTGGAACAGCAAGAACACTTAGTACATGATGCAATCATTAAATGACACACTCATGTACCCTCCCCCGGACAATCCGAACCTTCTAGAACATTCCCGATGAAAACACGGAATCATTCCCGAACTTGAAACAGGACTTTCCTTATATGAATCTTATTCTCCGGACCATTCCGGATCACCTCGTGATATCCGGATCCCATCCGAGACTCGAACAACATTCGGTCTCTTTCTCATAATACCATAACTACTCAAAACAATGTCGAATCCTTAAGTGTGTCTCCCTACGGTTCGTGAATTATGCGGACATGATCGAGACACTTCTCCGAACAATAACCAATAGAGGAATCTGGAAATTCATATGGCTACATATTTCTACGATTACTTTGCGATCGAATGAACCACTTACATACGATACCAATTTCCTTTGTCTCACGATAGTTTACTTATCCGAGGTTATGATCGGTATCTCTGCATACCTAGTTCAACCTCATTAGATAAGTACTTTTTTCTCGTTCCGTGATATGTGATCCCTTGTGACCAAGTCACATGCTTGCAAGCCAATTGGATGACATTCCACCGAGAGGGCCCAGAGTATATCTATCCGTCATGTGGATGGACAAATCCCACTCTTGATCCATGTGTTTCAACCAATACTTTCGAACACTTAATGCCACCTTTATAGCCACCCGATTCTGGTGTGGTGTTTGATGTCATCAAAGCATCCATCCGGTAAAGGTGATATGCATGATCTCATGGTCGAAGGAATTAGGTTACTATGTATCAGAAAGCATATAGCAATTGAACTATTGAAATGACTTGATCTTTATGCTACGCTTATCAATAGGAGTATGTCCACCATATCATTCTCCTAACGATATGATCTTGTTGTTGATAACATCTCAATGTTCATGATATGGAAACCACAATCATTTAATCAACCAACAAGCTAGTGAAGTATAGAGGCTATACTAGGGACTTCAAATTAAGTTTACAAATCACACAAGTATTAATGTTTCCTTGTTAATACTATTATAGCATGAATATAAACATTTATCATAAACACAAAGATATAATAATAACTACATTTATTATTGCCTCTAGGGCATATATCCAACAGTCTCCCACTTGCACTAGAGTCATCTAATCTAGATTACATGGTAATATACCGAACACCCATGGCAGTTTGGTGTTGGTCATGTTTTGCCCTCGGGAGAGGTTTAGTCAACGGATCCGCCACATTCAGATCTGTGTGTACTTTGCAAATCTTTATATCCCCATCCTGGATATGTTCTCGAATAGCGTGAAAACGCAGCTTGATATGCTTCAGCTTCTTGTGTGACCTTGGTTCTTGCGCATTGGCTATGGCGCCCATGTTATCACAGTAGATAGACATTGGGTCCAGCGCACTTGGAACCACACCCAGCTCTGTAATGAACTCTTTCATCCATATCGCTTCTTGTGAAGCCTCCGAAGCGGCCATGTATTCCGATTCGCTTGAAGATCTCGCCACAACGCTTTGCTTTGCACTCCTCCATTAATCGCTGCACCATTCAAAATAAATACGTATCCAGTTGTGATTTAGAATCATCCGGATCGGTGTTCCAACTAGCATCGGTGTAACCATTAACAACGAGTGTTCATCACCTCCATAAGAAAGAACCATATCCTTAGTTCTTCTCAAGTACTTAAGGATGTTTTTGATCATTGTCCAATGATCCACTCGGATCACTTTGATATCTGCTAGTTAAACTAACAACATATGCAATGTCGGGTCTAGTACATAGCATGGCATACATTAGAGATCCTATGGCTGAGGCATAGGGAGTCTTACTCATCCTTTCTCTATCTTACGCCGATGTTGGACTTTGAGTTTTACTCAAGGTCGATTGAGCAACATGGGCAAGAACCCTTTCTTGCTTTCTTCCATTCCAAACTTCTTTAGAACTTTGTCCAAATATGTACTCTGTGACAATGATATTTGGCGTTCGATCTATCTCTATAAATCTTTATGCCTAATATGTAAGTCGCTTCGCCAAGATCCTTCATTGAAAAACTATTATTCAAATATTCCTTGACACTATTAAGAAGGTCTACATCATTCCCAATCAACAATATGTCATCCACATATAGTATTAAGAATGCTACTGAGCTCCCACTCACTTTCTTGTAAATACAAGCTTCTCCATAAGTTTGTATAAAACCAAAACTTTTGATTACCTTATCAAAACGTTGATTCCAACTGGATGCTTGCTTCAATCCATAGATGGACCGTTGAAGTTTGCATACCTTGTTAGCATCTTTAGGATCGACAAAACCTTTGGGTTGCATCATATACAACTCTTCATCAATATCTCCATTGAGGAATGCTGTTTTGACATCCATCTGCCATATCTCATAATCATAATATGCAGCGATTGCTAACATAATCCTCACAGACTTTAGCTTCGCTACTGGTGAGAAAGTCTCATCGTAGTCAACTCCTTGAATTTGTCGAAACCCTTTTGCGACAAGTCGAGCTTTATAGACAGTAACATTACCATCAGCATATGTTTTCTTCTTGAAAATCCATTTGTTCTCGACAACCTTCCGGCCATCCGGTAAGTCCACCAAAGTCCATACTTGGTTTTCGTACATGGATCCAATCTCGGATTTCATGGCTTCTTGCCATTTATTGGAATCTGGGCTCATCATCGCTTCCTCATATGTCTCGGGGTCATCGGTGTTGTCCACCAACATGACACTCATAACGGAATCATACCAATCTGGAGTGGTACGAGTTCTCGTTGAACTCCGAGGCTCTGTAGCAACTACAACCGAAGTTTCATGATCATCATCATTAGCTTCCTCTCTAATTGGTGCAGGCACCACAGGAACTTCTTCCGGTGCTGCGCTACTCGCAATTTCGAGAGAAGTTTCGACAACCTCGTCGAGTTCTACTTTCCTTCCAGTCACTTCTTTCGAGAGAAATTCCTTCTCTAGAAAGGATCCATTCTTGGCAACGAAGATTTTGCCTTCGGATCTATGATAGAAGGTATACTCAATAGTTTCCTTCGGGTATCCTATGAAGACGCATTTTTCCGCTTTGGGTTCAAGCTTGTCCGGCTGTAACTTCTTTACATAGGCCTCGCATCCCCAAACTTTAAGGAACGACAATTTAGGTTTCTTCACAAACCATAATTCAAACGGTGTCGTTTCAACGGATTTAGACGGTGCCCTATTTAAAGTGAATGCGGCTGTTTCTAATGCATAACCCCAAAATGATAGCGGTAAATCTGTAAGTGACATCATAGAACGAACCATATCTAAGAGAGTTCGATTACGACGTTCGGACACACCATTACGCTGTGGTGTTCCCGACGGTGTCAATTGTGAAAGTATTCCGCACTTCTTTAAATGCTCGCCAAACTCGTAACTTAGATATTCACCTCCACGATCAGAACGTAGAAATTTAATCTTGTTACGTTGATTCTCTACCACACTTTGAAACTCCTTAAACTTCTCGAAAGTTTCGGACTTATGTTTCATGAAATAGATATACCCATATCTACTCAAGTCATCTGTGAAGGTAAGAACATAATGATAACCACCGCGCGATGCTACACTCATTGGACCACACACATCAGTATGTATGATTTCCAATAAGTCCGTAGCTCGCTCCATCATACCAGAAAATGGAGTCTTAGTCATTTTTCCCATCAGACATGCTTCGCATCTTTCAAGTGATTCAAAATCAAGTGATTCAAGAAGTCCATCGGAATGGAGTTTCTTCATACGCTTCACTCCAATGTGACCAAGACGACAGTGCCACATATAGGTCGAATTATCACTTGATTTCAAACGTTTAGCCTCAATATTGTTGATATGTGTATTTCCACTATCGAGATTCAATAAGAATAGACCATCTATCAAAGGTGCATGTGCGTAAAACATATTACTCATATAAATCGAACAACCATTATTCTCTGAATTAAACAAGTAACCGTCTCGCAATAAACAAGATCCCGGTATAATGTTCATGCTCAACGCAGACACTAAATAATAATTATTTAAGTATAAAACTAATCCCGATGGTAGATGAAGAGGTAGCGTGCCGACCGCGATCACATCAACCTTTGATCCGTTTCCCACGTGCATCGTCACCTCGTTCCTCGCTAGCTTCCGTTTATTCTGCAGCACCTGTTTCGAGTTACAAATATGAGCAACCAAACCAGTATCAAATACCCAGGCACTACTACGAGTACTAGTGAGATACACATCAATAACATGTATATCATATATACCTTTCTTCTTGATGTTGCCGTTCTTCAGATCCACCAAGTACTTTGGGCAATTCCGCTTCCAGTGACCTTCTCCCTTGCAGTAAAAGCACTCGATTTTGCTTTGGTCCAGCCTTGGTTTTCTTCGTCGTGGTAACTTTCTTACCACCATTCTTGAAGTGTCCCTTTGCTTAGACTTGCCTTTCTTGAGTTTGGTGGTCTTATTGACCATCAACACTTGGTGCTCTTTCTTAATCTCCACTTCGCAGACTTTAACATAGCAAACAGTTCGGCAACTCTTTGTTCATGTTACGCATGTTGTAGTTCATCACAAAGTTCACAGAACTTGGTGGCGTGATCGAGGACGCGGTAAATCCCCAAAGCATTAGGAATCACTATACCCAACCTTTGAAGTTTGTTTGCGTGCCCGGACATCTTAAGCACATGCTCAGCGACGAGCTGCCCTCTTCCATCTTGCAGTTAAAGAACTTTTCGAAGCCTCATAGCTTTCAATTGCCGCATGAGTCTCAAAAATCAATTTGAGATCCTCGACAATATCATATGGGTCCGACTCTTCAAACCTTTTCAAGCTCCGATTCGAACCATACAAGATAGCACCTTGAACTATGGAGTACCGATTCTTCCGAGCGAGGTAAACATTCTTTACTTCATCGGAAGCATCAGCTGCAGGTGGGTCACCCAGCGGTGCATCCAGCACATAGGTCAAATTACCAGCTGTGAGGACAATCCTCAAATTGCGGAACCAATCCGCGAAGTTGCTTCCACTGTTTTTCAACTTTTCTTTCTCTAGGAACGCATTAAAATTGATGGTAGGGGCTGCCATTGATCTACAACATATTTGCAATAGTTTAGACTAAGTTTATGACAAATTGAGTTCAAATTAATTAATGAAATTAAACTAGGTGAACTCCCACTCAAAACAACATCCCTCACATTGTTTTAGGTGTCACACGAACCAAATCCACTACATCAACACCGATCATCACGAGAGTTGATATAGTTTCAATGGCGAACAATCATCATGTTCATCATATCTACTATACGATTCATGCTTTACCTTTCGGTCATCCGTGTTCCGAGACCATGTCTGTACATGCTAGGCTCGTCAAGATCAAACCTTAGTTTCTGCATGAGCAAATCTGGCTTTCTCACGTTGTATGCACTTGCAGAATCTAACACACCCGATCATCACGTGGTGCTTCGAAACAACAAGCTATAGCAACGGTGCTAACTAAGGGCGAACACTTTATGATTTGAAATTCATGTGCATGAGGGATCATCTTATAATGCTACCGTCGTCTACTAAGCAATACAAGATGCATAAAGGATTAACATCACATGCAATTCATAATATGTGATATGATATGGCCTTTCTTCTTTGTGCTTCCGATCTCCATCTTCAAACACGAACATGATCTCCATCATCACCGGCATTGCATCAAGGTCAATGACGCTTCACCATGGTTGTCGTCCACCGGCTTCAACTATTACAACTATTTTGAATAGACACGCGGGTCTTAACATAAATTAAAGACAACCATATGGCTCCGCCACCAACTTACAATAAGGAACATTGCATACATCAAATATAATCACAATCATGGCCATATCACATCACTGCACACCCCTGCAAAACAAAGTTAGACGCTTCTAATTTCTTTGCATATTTTACGTGGTTTGGGGCTTTCAATAAGTGTCGTTTTAACTTACGAACAAGAACCACAACATTGATACTAGCATTGTTGATTACCCGTTGTAAATTGGATCTTAACTATGCTAGGAGAAATAGGCACCCGCAAAGCCACTTATGCAATACAAGTTGCATGTCAAGCGTGGAGCAAGTCTCATGAACGATGTCATGTAAGGTTAGCCCGGGCCGCTTCAGCCCAACATACCGCAAGATGCAAAGTACACAAAAAGCAATCGACAATAAAAGCATCAACGCCCACAATGACCATTGTGTTTTACTCGTGCAACAGATCTACATATAGACACGGCTCTGATACCACTGTAGGGGTTCGTAGCATGGAAAACAAAAATTTTCTATCGCATACAAACAAACAAGCCAAGATCTATCTACTAGATTGTAGCAACGAGTCGATGGAATAACTTACCCTCGAAGATTCCAAAGTGTTTAACGAGAGCGGATTCTCGTGGGTGATGTAGTCGTACTCTTTCCGATCTCAAGATCGTGTGGACGATCCTTCCAGCTATGCTGCAGCGCTCCTTGATCGGTCACACGTTCGGTACTCGACGAAGACCTTCCTCTCCCTTGTTCCAGCAATGGAGGTTGTAGCACTCTCCTCGCGATTCCGGCAAGACAACGTGGTACCTAAGTAGAGGGGAGATCCCGCAGGGCTTCGCCTTAAGCCGGAGCGAGTATGGTGGATTACGAGAGAAGGCTATTAGTGGTCTAGAGATTAGACACACCAATTAGAAGGCTCTAAACCGCAGGCTAAATCAATTAGAAGCTCTAAACCAAACGGCTCTAAACCTGAGATTAGAGGTGGAAACTTGTGTGTCTCAAGGAGGAGCCCTGCCCCTCCTTTTATGGGTGGAGGGGCTAGGCGCGCCAGGGGAGGGAGGGAGTCCCTCCCCAAGTCGGACTAGGGCTGGGAGCCGGCCTGGAGGAGTGGGACTCCTCCTCCAAGTTGGTTCCAACTCCTCTTGCTTGTTTCCCACACTTTCCTGTTTCCCACAGTTTCCTGTTTTCCACAGTTTCCTGTTTTAGCCGTTTGACTTTCAAACTGGCATTTTGACTTTTCAGTTTTGGAACAACAAGAACACTTAGTACATGATGCAATCATTCAATGACACATTCATGTACCCTCCCCCCGGAGTGCCGGACAATCCAGAACCTTCTAGAACATTCCCGATGAAAACACCGGAATCATTCCCGAACTCCGAAACGGGACTTTCCTTATATGAATCTTATTCTCCGGACCATTCCGGATCACCTCGTGATATCCCGGATCCCATCCGAGACTCCGAACAACATTCGGTCTCTTTCTCATAATACCATAACTACTCAAAACAACGTCGAATCCTTAAGTGTGTCTCCCTACGGTTCGTGAATTATGCGGACATGATCGAGACACTTCTCCGAACAATAACCAATAGAGGAATCTGGAAATTCATATGGCTCCCACATATTTCTACGATTACTTTGCGATCGAATGAACCACTTACATACGATACCAATTTCCCTTTGTCTCACGATAGTTTACTTATCCGAGGTTATGATCGTCGGTATCTCTGCATACCTAGTTCAACCTCATTACAGATAAGTACTCTTTTCTCGTTCCCGTGATATGTGATCCCTTGTGACCAAGTCACATGCTTGCAAGCCAATTGGATGACATTCCACCGAGAGGGCCCAGAGTATATCTATCCGTCATGTGGATGGACAAATCCCACTCTTGATCCATGTGTTTCAACCAATACTTTCCGAACACTTAATGCCACCTTTATAGCCACCCAGTTCGGTGTGGTGTTTGATGTCATCAAAGCATCCATCCGGTAAAGGTGGTATGCATGATCTCATGGTCGAAGGAATTAGGTTACTATGTATCAGAAAGCATATAGCAATTGAACTATTGAAATGACTTGATCTTTATGCTACGCTTATCAATAGGAGTATGTCCACCATATCATTCTCCTAACGATATGATCTTGTTGTTGATAACATCTCAATGTTCATGATATGGAAACCACAATCATTTAATCAACCAACAAGCTAGTGAAGTATAGAGGCTATACTAGGGACTTCAAATTAAGTTTACAAATCACACAAGTATTAATGTTTCCTTGTTAATACTATTATAGCATGAATATAAACATTTATCATAAACACAAAGATATAATAATAACTACATTTATTATTGCCTCTAGGGCATATATCCAACAGTAATGTGGTATAGTTTTTAGGAAAATTAACAAACATGATTTTCCACTTTTTCTGCAAAACAAAAGTCATGCCACGGTAAAATGGCCGTAACTTTTGCATACGATGTCGAAAAAAATCGTATAATATACCAAAATGACGAGAACAAGATTTCGCATCCGCTCGCAATGACCTGTGGTCGTTTAGCGATTATTTAGATTTTCAAAATTCGAAAAGAGTAAAAAGTTACGGTCAAAAATACGTTTTTTCCTGTAGAAAAAAAATAGAGGGCAACTTACCCATAGCGCACCGCCACCTAGTGCGCTACAGGTAAGTTGGTCGGGATTTAAAATTTGAATCCCCACCCCGCCCACCTACCCCTATTCTTCCCTCCCTCTTCTCCTTTTCATTCTCCTCCCTCCTCCTTTTCCTTCTCCTCCTTCCCTTGCACTGACGACGGCGACGGTGGCCTTCTCCTCCTCCTTTATCCGGCATCCTCCTCTCCTTGCAGTGACGATGGCGACGGCGACGGCGACCTTCTCCTCCTCCTTGCAGTCACGACGGTGACGACCTCCTTCTCCTTGCGGCCTCCTCCTCCTTGCAGTCACGACGAGCGACGACGAGCTCCGACGATCGCCGATGACCTCCTTATCCTTGTGGCGACCTCCTCCCTTCTCCAGCCACACCTCCTTCTCCCTCTCTTCCTCTGTAACATCCCAAAAATACTAAACTTGGATCATCAAACTCTAATCATCACAATTAGGGTTAACAAAAACTTTTCTAAAATAAAAATATGAAAGCATGCATGGTGTATGCATTTCATTTGGAATTCTTTTGAACCACCTTGTTTGTGTGTTCCTTTGCTTGTAAATGGATTCTTAGGTGAAATAAACATCATCTAAACAATTCCCAAACTTTTCTCAAAGACAAATAAATCAAAACAAATAAAATAAGGGAATGGTCATTTTGACCAATTTAACTCCCATGCCTACTTTGGCTGTCCCAAACTTTCAGAACTTAACATAACTTTTCTGGATCTTTGCACCCCTTGATTGTACTCATAACAAAGTATCAAGGCCCACTTTGTGATCATCCAGAAACTTTCAAATGAATAGTTTAAATGACAGTTCAAAATTGAATCTTTATCATATGAGAAGATCCCACTTTTTCAAAAACCACTCAAACAAGCTCAACTTTTAAAACCCAAGCATCTGCAGACTCACCAGCACCAACCTAGCAAACCCACCAAAAATCTTTTCAAAATTCAAAACTTGAATTCTTGCGGCCATTTCATCAAACACTTTGCAGACACAAATCATCAAAATCTTAAACACTATTATGAGCAGTGATTGAAGCCTAACTTGTCCCCTCTCTAGCTCACAACCATCTCAGTAGATCATCTAGCAAGTTAAACCAAGCACTAGCCTCACTGTAAGCTGGGCAATGACATCAATGGTGAACAACCGAAGCTCACCATGCCACCCCAGTGGAGACAGCAAGCTAGAAGGAAATTTAGCCGTGCCAACCTTGTCTGGGAGGCAGCCCACCGTCCACCGCCACTCGCTGTCCCAGCCGCGAGCGTTGCCAAACCCTGGACCACACGCACGGACCGCGCCCAGCTCGCCAGCAACCATGCCGAGCATGCGCCAAAGCGTCACGCTCGACCGACGCCCACAGACCGCGCACCGCCCTCGCCGCGTGCATACATGATCGCCACCAACCCAGGAGACCGCAAGACATCCCCGTTCACCGCCCCATGCCGCACAACCACCGCTCGCCATCGAAGACGCCGCCTCTGTCGCGCATAGCATCGCGTGTTCCAGACCAAACCGCACCGCCCCTACGCGCGCATTAAAGCCGTAGAGCATCGCCAGGAGACCACCAAGAAATCGCCACCGCCGGCCATGCCTCTAGCCGCCCGTAGCCATGTCGCCACCGTTAACTACCCATCCCGTTCGGTCTCGCCGTCACGACTATAAATAGAGGCCACCCCCAGCCGAATTGAGCACACCATCTCACTCCCCTCTACTCACTGATCGTGCCACCCCGTTCCCGGAGCAAGGCGAGCAAGATCACTGCCGAATTTCACCGAGCTCGCTCTTGGAGAAGAAGGGGGCCAGCGATTGGAGCCGCCCTAGGAGAAGCTGCCGGTACTAGGAGCCGCCCCAGGAGAAGCTGTATTTAAACATTTTTCAAATTTAAACCATAATAGCTTTTGAGTTGATTCCAACTCTCAAAAATCACATTTAACCATACCTTTCAGAATATATAAAAATATATAGGTTTACTTACAGAAATAATGACCAAGTAATAAAAGAATGCCACATAGGCATTTCTAGCCACTTTAATTAATTAAAATAAAAGAGAAAAACCTTATTAAATTGTGACACCACTTTAAATCACATTCCCATGGACTAAAATATGTGGTGATGACATGTGTCAACATGATCCCATGTTTGGTTTGGAGAATATTAAATCGTAAGTAGTTTTTCAATGAGTAGAAATTACTTTTCTAAAAATAAAAGGAATTAAACCAAGCTTTAATCTTGTAATGTTAGTGATGATGCTAGATCATCTATAGGACCCTTGTGTGTGATGAATGCAAGTAGTTAAGTATTGTTTGGTGATTGTGTACCTCGTATTTCTTCATAGACGCTAGTACTGACCAAGGATACGAGGAGGAAGGAGGATACTACGAAGAAGAAGCCGAGGAGAACTTCAACCACTGCTCTACACAAGGCAAGCTAACACTTGCAAGATACTCTACTTTAGCAAGCCTTACTATACAAGTTAACCTTGCAAGTCTAATACTACTAGCCTAATGTGCAAGCTTATACTTGCAATTGGGCAAGCTAATACTTACTTGCTACTATGTCAACTATATGCCTTAAGCATATGTGATCATATCCACTTGATAAACCAATCCTAGTTTTATTTGCAACCCCTCTACTTTATTTCTTTATCAAAGATTTAACTTAGAGTTGACTTAAGTGACTTGTAGATTCTAGAAAGATATATTGAAGGTTGCATAAAGAGCATAAAATTTGGCCTAAGCTAGAAAATCTTGATGTCATCCTAAGGCATAGGATTGAACTTAGGGGAAACTCCACAAGTTTACTATCCCCCATTAGTTCTTACCCCCACATGTAGATGCTAGTGCTAAGCATAAAACTTGATCAACATTAGATGGGAATACTTGGTGAAAATGGTTATGAAAACCTTAGAATGATGGATCATTCTACTGAGATGTTTTGATATGTGTTTCCGAACACCTGATGATTTTGGTGATGAAAATGTTGAGGCATGAGCCTTAGCCCTTTATAAAACTGATGGTTGTCTGGATGCGATACCATTCCAATTTTATCGTACAACCATAATACCCGAAGATTGGGTAGGGCTTGACTGGAAACTCATATACGTTAGTATTAGTTCCCTCACGGCCAAGGTCTGAGCTGAGGCTACCTTGTGAAGATTGTCCACCTGTGCAGTACCCAAGATGACAGTTGGTCATGGTTGGGAGGCCAAACTCACAGGAGAGGTGCTTATACTAGGGCGTGTAATTGAAAGGTTAGGATTGATTATCCGCATACTGAGTATGGTGAATTCAGGATTTGTTCCTGACGGATGTATCGAATATTGTGGTGAAAGTGTACAATCTCTGCAGAGTGTCAAACTATTCGAATAGCCGTCATGATTATGGACAGTTGGAGTGGCCATACTGTTCCCCCGTCAGATGTTTTCAAAAGACTTTTGAAATGAATTGAGACTTTGACTTGACCACAACAGGGTTGTGATATGAAATACAAGTTCCTACTTAGGAGTTATAAAATTGTGACTAGCTTCTCTTGCTTCTCAGCTTAGTAGAGATAAATCTGGCTTTTGCAAAACAACCCTAGATCCTAGTGTCCTAGTATCAAAAGCCCCTTTCACTTGTTAGTATTAGTTTGTGAGTACTTAAAGAGTACTCATGGCTTTGTCCCTGGCTATTTCCGTGGCTAGACTATGAAGAGGAGTACCTGGAGGATGGACCCCAGGAAGGTTACGACAACTAGGATCATATCCCATCATCAGCATTGCCTGTGACCCCGAAGATGGATCTTCGCCTACGCTACCGTTATTATTACGTATTCCGCTGCTTGAAGTTGTATTAAGAACTGGATCATGAGATCCCTATTTGTGTAAGACCTTATGTATGTTTTGTAATGGATGATGTACTGTGGTATCCAATTCTGTTATGTCTCGCAAAAATGGTAATCCTGGGATTGCGATGTATGGCATAACAGGCATCTGGGATTAAAAATCTGGGTGTTGACATCCTCGATGCCGGCGAGGAGTAGCACGGCCACGGCCTCCCGCACCTCCCTGCGGTGGTAGGTCGTGGCCACGGCCACCATGCTCCAGCGAGGCGCCACGACGGCAGCGATGCGGACCCGATTGCTTTTGCCATTCAAAACGAGGGTGTTTTTTGCATTTGTTTTTGTTTTTTGAAAAAAAACATCCGTGGCGCACCTGTACCCCTACCCGTGGCGCACCTGGTAGTGCGCTACGCCTATCCCCATATAACCGTAGTGCACCTGGGTAGTGCGATACGGGCACTTTTTAGCTGCAGCATACGCTTAGTGGCGCACCACTAGTGCGCCACGGATGGGCTTTTTAGGTGCGCCACGAACAACCCTTTTCCTAGTAGTGTACTTGGAATAAAGCTATTACATGTTGAATAGACACACAAGTCTTAACAAATTTAAACACAACCATAAGGCTCCTATCGGATGCCATATTACAATAAGGATCATCTCAAACATCAAATATATCACAATCACATCATGGACATACACATCACATGCCCCTGCAAAAACAAGTTAGACGCCTCTAATTTTCTTTGCATGTTTGATGTGGCTTGGGGCTTTCGAATAAGAACCATTTTTACCTACGAACAAGAACCACAACATGGATACAAGTGTTGTCAAGTGTAGATTGTAAGTTGGATCTTAACTGTGGTGGGAGAGACAGACACCCATAAATCCACTTGTGCAATACAAGTTGCACGTTGAGCATGGAGCAAGTCTCATGTGCGAAGACATGTAAGGTTAGCCCGGGCCGCTTCATCCCACCATCCCGCAAGATGCAAAGTACACGAAAAGCAAGATACAACAAAAACATAAACGCCCACAAAACCATTTTGTTCTACTCGTGTGACAAATCTATGCATAGATTTGGCTCTGATACCACTATAGGGTTTGTTGCATGGAAAACAAAAAAATTCTTCCGCAAGAACACATAATACAAAGATACAATCTATAGAAAAGCCAAGATCTAATCTACAAGATCGGTGCAAAGAGATTGTAGAGAACTAACCCTCGTAGATCCAAAGCGCTAACGAGATCATATCTCATGGTTGATGTAGTCGATCACTTGCCGATCTCAAGATCGCGTTGACAATCTTTCCGGCGCCACGTTTTGGCAGCGCTTCCACACTCGGTCACACATACGGAGTCGATGAAGACCTTCCTCTCCCCATTCCAGCAGGCAGCAGAGATAGTAGATCCCCTCGGAATCCCAGCAGCATGACGGCGTGGTGGTGGTGGTGGTGGTGGTGGAGGAGAAGACCTGCAGGGCTTCGCCTAAGCCGGAGCAGGACGATAGAGGAGGGAGGAGGGTGGCGGCTAGGGTCAGGAGAAAGGGGCAGGGTGGCGCCCTTCCCTCCCCTGTTTATATAGAGGGGGGTGTGGCTAGGGCTACCCCCTTGGCCCTCCCCTCCTAGGGTTGGCGCACATAGGGAGAGGGGGGAAAACTTGCCCCCCAAATTTCCCCTTTCCTTTTTAGGGGTTTTCCCCAAACCCTTTGGGGCTGGCCGATTGGGCCTCTAGGGCTTGGTGCGGCTGGCCCATGAGCCCCTGCAGTATTTCCCAACCCATGTGGCCCATCCCGAGGTGGTGGGCCCTCTAGAACATTCTAGAAGCTCCGGTCAAAACACCAAAACCTTTTTCGAACCCCGGAAAATGACTTTCATTATATGAATCTTATTCTCCAGACCATTCTGGATCTCCTCGTGATGTCCTGGATCCAATTCGAGACTCTGAACAACATTCGGTCTCCAAATAATATTCCATATCTACTAAACAACATCGACCCATAAGTGTGTCACCCTACGGTTTGCAAACTATGCATACATGATCGGGACTCCTCACCGGTCAATAACCAACAGCGGGACCTGGAGATCCATAATGGCTCCCCACATATTCAACAATGACTTCGTGATCGAATGAACCATTCACATACGATACCGATTCCCTTTGTCACGCGATACTTTACTTATCCGAGGTTCGATCGTCGGTATCTCGATACCTACTTCAACTCCGTTACCGATAAGTACTCTTTACTCATACTATGAAGCCAATTGAATGACAATCCACCAAGAGGGCCCAGAGTAAACCTATATGTCATATGGATGGACAAATACCAATCTTGATCCATGCGTTTCAACGCATACTTTCAGAATACCGAATGCCACCTTTATAACCATCCAGTTACGAAGTGGTGTTTGATGTCATCAAAACATTCATCCAGTGTTGGTGATTAACATGATCTCATGTCGAAGGATTAGGTTACTATGTATTTGAAAGCTTGTAGCAAACAAACTTAATGACTTGATCTTATGATACGCTTACTATGGGTGTGTGTCCATCACATCATTATCCTAATGGTATGATCTTGTTATTAATAACATCCAATGTCCATGATCAGGAAACCATGATCATCTATTAATCACCATGCTAGTTCAACAAGAGGCTTACTGGGGACTCTTTTATGTTTACAAAACACACATGTATTAATGTTTCCGGTTAATACAATTATAGCATGGGATACAAACATTTATCATAAACACAAAGATATAATAATAACCACTTTATTTGCCTCTTGGGCATATCTCCAACACTAGTAAGACATGTGTGGTGAGAGGAGCACGTGCCAGTTTTACTACTGCCTCAGTGAAAGTTCAGAGATGTTTCCATGCCCAAAAATAATTTTGTCATATCACGAGAAACAACTATTGTCCCAAGCACCCTATCCAAATATTCTTACTCCTGTTATGAGACATATTCAAATCATGTTATGGAAAGGGTTTCAAATTTTAGAGTTCTCAAAACTATTCCATTTTTGTTTCTTGATAATGCTATTCGTCGAGCACATTGGGTTGGAAACTACTCCCTCCATTTCAAGTAATTTGACTTTTTCCTAAGTTAAACTAGTTTAAGTTTGTCCAAGTGTGTAGAAAATTATATCGATATATAATACCAATTTAATTTTAATAAATTCATCATACAATAAATTTCCATACTATATATATATTTTATATTATAGATATTGATAGAATTTTGTTTAAATCTTTTCAAACTTGGAGAAGTTTGACTTAGGACAACAAAGACTATATTTAACAAACCACTATGGCAGTCTACATGCTAATTTTTTTTAAAATAATATATTTTTTTATTGAATTGCACAAATAATACACAAAACGGATAAATTGCAAATCTGTTGGTCGGTCGGCCATTCGACAGACGACAGACTCGTTTTGTCCGTTCTTCGTCCGTTCAACGGACGACACGCTGCCTTCGTCCGTCCGTTCAACGGACGACACACCCTGCTGGGTTTGCAAGATGTGACGTCCGTTGAACGGACGAAGGCAGCATGTCATCCGTTGAACGGATGAAGGCAGTGTTTCGTCCGTTGAACGGACGAAGGCAGTGTTTCGTCTGTTGAACGGCCGACCGACCAACAGATTTGCAATTTGCCCGTTTTGTGTATTATTTGTGAAATTGAAGAAAAAATGTATTATTTAAAAAAAATTAGCCAATCTACATGCCCATAGGTCGGATAAGCAGGGCAACCATTCCAGACCTCTAGAGGCGGAGATACCAAATGCTAAATTATATTAGTACCCAATATATTAGTACTCTTTAGGTACAAAAGATTATTGAGGACGTCAAAATGAAATAAAAGCCTCACTTTGGATGAGCGCAAGTTCACACCAGGGACCAGTAACATAAATAATGTACAAGTAAACCAATCTTATCAACGATAGTGCATTTAGTTAGGATGTTGGTCTCTCTTTATGGACGCCCTACACGTCGTACTAAAATAGATGCTAACCACATTGGCTTGTTTCATTTCATGCATAAATTATTACATGAAAAAGCGGCAAAACCACTTGTATATACCAAAAGAAACCAAGCATCAAGACGAGCATAAAACATAATGAAGTTGTATCTATGCAAATGAAGAAAGTGCGACAATTTTATGTTCGTGGAAGCTACTATATGCAGTGCTATTTAAACAATAAATGCAAAGCATGCGCATGTTTTGAACTTATTATTGTACCAGATGACCCAACTTGCGAGAAAATTTTCACAGTGCTTCATTTTGTACTCCGGAAACTTTCATAATTAAACTTAGTTAATAATTTAATAGAACCACTTCTAAGATATTTAATTGAGTTCTTTTATCAATATCTATCATGATATTTATGGATATTAAAATATCTGGACGAACACTAATACATAAAAACAAATAGTACTATGTATATGCTATAGAATTTATGTAACCGTGCACAATTTAAGCTTAGCACAAGGAAACTTTTGAGTGTACATCACAACTAGATAACAAAGAACAGTATAACTGATGTTTAAAAACACTATTATGTAATTAACAATTACATCTAGGTAATTAAATAGTAATAATTAAGAGTATAGTAGGATAAAAAACTTTAAGATAAGTATAGAAATTTAATATAAAATTAATTATCTTAATTTTTCCAAGTTAAAATTTGTTTGAACCCACCATAGAATACCAGAGTGAGAATCCTATTGCCAAAAGTGTAGAGGAAGTACAATGAATTTTTAACCAAGACTCATCTATGGTTGTAATTTCACATCTTCATATCTACTGGAACAATTAGGGAAAAGTACACATTTGTGAGGTATATAATGATCAACATGCTGAGTATTGTCTTGTTAATGTGAGGTTTTGATTTGTGGAAACCTTTGGTTTTAAGGTAGTATGTTTTCTCTGAGGTGGTTGCCCATGGTTGTTTTCAAGTGCTAACCTATTCTTTACCCATAATTTCTAGGCTGATAGAGTGTTTCCTTGTAACGAGGGATTTTATTTGGATTATACACACTTGTTTACCGGGACCACCAGTTGTAACCTAAGAGGTAGTAAACTCACTCTAGTCTCTCAGTGAGACATTTCTCGGCTAGGTGGGAGTGTAACCTTGGAACACGGAGGAAATATGGTATAAATAAGATATTGCGTGGGTTGGGAGGATAGTAATCAAAGTAAAGTTTTTGCCCAGGTTCTGAGTTGACCTTTTCAAGTTACGATTGTTTTGGCTCATTTCATGATAGTTCTATTGTGATTTTATTTGTGGGAAAGTAGTAGGTGCATATATTTTTTATTGACTCAACCAATACTTGGCAAGCGTCGTCGTTCTGTATAATGATGTTACATTAAAAGTTACATACTTTCCTTATTCACTCTCTCTGAACCTGGTCATATCTTCTTTCCTTAAAGAGAATACTTTCACTGATATTCTAGCCTCTACATGAAGAACAAGAGCCTGCCAAGTGCATTACTACAACCATGGCGAGCCAGAGCAACAATCACTATGGTGCCAAAGCGGAGAAAAGGACCTTTTTCATGCTGCACACAGTGGGGGGGGGACTAGCAGGGGCGACGACTACTCATACTCTCAGAAGAGCACATAAATATGTGTAGTAACCCTATATATTTTAGAGAGATATAATTAACCAACGATGCAAGGTTTGGTCCCTTCTAACATTGTTTGACCCATTAGGTCCCGACCATTCTAATTTTTTGGCTCTATCCCTAGGGTACTCTTGAGTTCTATAGGATAAAAAAGCACAAAAATAGCATCATGGAGTTTCAAACGGACCATAACAAAAGCAAAAAAATAATAAAAAATTAGCAACATATTTTATGCGAAAATTCGACCAATCTATTAATAATCATCAACAACAATACAAAGAGTCTAATAAGTAGTAAATATTAGATCCTTTGACCGTCTAGAGATGATTACAGACACTAGCACGAGCCAAAGGATGCTTACAGAACAACAACTGCGTGCAAACGATGCTTACAGAACAACAATACGTGTATAAGCTTAGTTCGCTAGAGATTGTCTGCAAAAACCTAGCCGACGCCACTAACCTCGCCCGCGCCATTAGCGGACGAGAAAAGGAGAGAAAATGAGATACGCGAGGGGAGATGGTACTCATCTTAGTGGGGAGGATCTTCCTAGTAGTGACGACGGTGAAGATCATCGGCCATCAGAGTGAATATGTCGACGGTTGGGTCCGTATACCTCGCTCTGTCTTTTCCTCCTTTGTAACACTCTCGGATTGTCCCTATGAAAGTTTCAGTGATTCTCGTCAGACCCGCATAGAAATGATTCAAAGATGCCCATCAAGCACTTGCGTGCGGGTGAAAACGAAGTAATATCATTATACAATAGTGCACGACGGAACCCATAGAACATATATACAATAACGACTCAACGAGTCAAGAATACAGATATACAATACAAATATTCAAATCACCTTTAAAGGATACAATATCCGAGTATGGATAAGATGCAAATCACAAAGAGCAATGGGTTCTTCCTCCGACAGTGCTGCTCCTGTTGCTGTCTGTGCAGCTACTGAATGTGCATGAGTCGCGATAGCTGCTTCTCTAGGTACTTTCCTCTGCCTAACATATTTTTAGTGAAGTCATCCAGATAGAAATGATGTTTGATATACTCACTCTCCTGGTTTTGCTTGCAAATATTCTTGAATAGGTTCATATATAAGGGCCATGTTCCTAAACTATGAGAAAAACTTGGCCCTAGATACCGCATGCACCAATGGCTCTGCATGTCCTGCCATGGAGATAGTGTTGGAGATATGCCCAAGATGCAATACTAAAAGTAGTTATTATTATATTTTTGTATTTATGATAATTTTTTTTACATTCATGCTATAATTGTATTAACCGAAACATTAATACCCTGTGATTTGTAAACTTGTAAGAGTCCCTAGTAAAGCCTCTTTGTAATACTAGCTTGTTGGTTAACAGATGATCATGGTTTCCTGATCATGAACATTGAGATGTTATTAACAACAAGATCATGTCATTATAAGAATGATGTGATGGACATACTCCTATAGTTAAGCGTAGCATAAAGATCAAGTCATTTCAATAGTTCGTTTGCTATAGGCTTCCAGATACATAGTAACCTAAATCCTTCGACCATGAGATCATGTTAATCACCATCACCGGATGGATGCTTTGATGACATCAAACACCACTTCGTAACTGGGTGATTATAAAGGTGGCATTGAGTATTTGGAAAGTATGTGTTGAGTCACATGGATCAAGATTGGGATTTGTCCATCCATATGACAGTTAGATATACTCTGGGACCTCTCAGTGGAATGTCATCCAATTCGCTTGCAAGCATGTGAATTGCTCACAAGGGATCACATATCACAGGGACGAGTAAAGAGTACTTATTGGTAACGAGGTTGAACTAGGTATGCAGAGATACCGATGATCAAACCTCGGATAAGTAAAGTATCGCAAGATAAAGGGAAATTGGTATCGTATGTAAATGGTTCATTCGATCACAAAGTAATCGTAGAAATATGTGGGAGCCATATCACAGGGACGAGTAAAGAGTACTTATTGGTAACGAGGTTGAACTAGGTATGCAGAGATACCGATGATCAAACCTCGGATAAGTAAAGTATCGCAAGACAAAGGGATCGTCCCTGTCTACTGGAACAAGGGAGAGGAAGGTATTTATCGAGTACCGAACGTGTGACCGACTGCAGGAGCGCTACCGGAACGCGGCACCAGAAGGATCGACTACGCGATCTTGAGATTGACAAGTGAACGACTACATCACCCACGAGAATCCAATCTCGATAACCTCTTTGGAATCTTCGAGGGTGAGTACTCTATCGACTCTTTGCTACAATCTAGTAGATAGATCTTGGCTTGTATGTGTTCATGCGGTAGAATTTTTTTGTTTTCTATGCTATAAACCCCTACAGTGGTATCAAAGTCGTTTCTATAAATAGATCTGTTGCACGAGTAGAACACAATGGTCATTTTGGGAGTTGATGCTTTTGTTGTCGATTGCTTCTTCTGTACTTTGCATCTTGCGGGATGGTGGGATGAAGCGGCCCAGGATAACCTTACATGATATCGTTCATGAGACTTGCTCCATGCTCAACATGCAACTTGTATTGCATAAGTGGCTTTGCGGGTGTCTATATCTCCCAACACAGTGAAGATTTAATTTACAGCATGAAATTGGAAATACTAGTATCAACGTTGTGGTTCTTATTCGTAAGTTAGAACGGTTCTTATTCGAAAGCCCCAAACCACGTAAAACATGCAAAGAAAATTAAAGGCGTCTAACTTTGTTTTGCAGGGGTGTGTTGTGATGTGATATGGCCATGATTATGATTATATATGATATATGCAATGATCCTTATTGTAAGTTGGCAACCGACAGGAGCCTTATGGGTGTCTTTTAATTTCGTTAAGACCTGCGTGTCTATTATTCAAAGTAGTTGTAATAGTTGATGCTGGTAGACGACAACCATGGAGCGGTGCCATTGACCTTGACTCCACGCAGGTGATGATGGGGATCATGTTAGTGCTTGAAGATGGAGATCAGAAGCACAAGAAGAAAGGCCATCTCATATCACATATTATGAATTGCATGTGATGTTAATCCGTTTATGCATCTTGTATTGCTTAGATTGCGACTGTAGCATTAGAAGATGATCCCTCTCACGAAATATCAAGTAACAAAGTGTTTGTCCTTAGTAAGAATCGTTGCTAAGACTCGTTGTTTCGAAGCACCATGTGATGATCGGGTGTGATAGATTCTACGTGTGCATACAATGGGAGCAAGCCAGATTTTCTCATGCGGAAACTAAGGTTAATCTTGACGAGCCTAGCATGTACAGACATGGTCTCGGAACACATAATACCGAAAGGTAAAGCATGAGTCATATAGTAGATATGATGAACATGTTGATTGTTCGCCTTTGAAACTACATCATCTCTCGTGATGATCGGACTTGATGTAGTGGATTTGGTTCATGTGATCACTAAAACAATGTGAGGGATATTGTTTTGAGTGGGAGTTCACCTAGATTTATTTAAGTATTAATTAGAACTCAATTTGTAATAAACTTAGTCTAAACTATTGCAAATATGTTGTAGATCATGACGACCCCTACCATCAATTTTAATGCGTTCCTAGAGAAAGAAAAGTTGAAAAACAATTAAAGCAACTTCGCGGATTGGTTCCGCCATTTTAGGATTGTCCTTAATGTTGGTCAGTTGACCTATGTGCTAGATGCACCGCTAGGTGACCCACCTGCAGCTGATGCTACCGATGAGGTGAAGAATAATCAGTACTGCACAGTTCAATGTACTATCTTGTATGGTTTGGAATCGGAGCTTCAGAAAAGGTTTGAGAACTTTGACCCACATGATATTGTCTGTGAACTCAAAATGATATTTAAGGCTCATGCGGCAGTTGAGAGTTATGAGGTTTCTGAAAAATTCTTTAACTGCAAGATGGAAGAGGGCAAATCCATCAGTGAGCATGTGCTTAAGATGTCTAGGCATGCCAATAAGATCCAGAGCTTGGGTATAGTGATTCCTAATGCTTTGGGGATTCACCGTGTCCTCCAATCACTACCACCAAGTTATAAGAACTTTGAGATGAACTGCAACATGCAGTGCATGGACAAGTCGTTACCGGAACTCTTCTCTATGTTGAAGTCTGCGGAAGTGGAGATCAAGAAAGAGCATCAAGTGTTGATGGTCAATTAGACCACCAATTTCAAGAATCAAGGTAAGCCTAAGAAAAAGGTAAACTTTAAGAAGGGCGGTAAGGAAGCTACCACGCCGGCGAATAAGACCAAGGCTGAGCCTAAGCCTGATACTAAGTGCTTTTACTATAAGGGAGAAGGTCACCGGAAGCGGAATTTCCCCAAGTACTTGGCGGATCTGAAGAACGGCAACATCAAGAAGAAAGGTATATCCGATATACATGTTATTGATGTGTATCTTACTAGTAATCGTAGTAGTGCCTGTGTATTTGATACTGGTTCAGTTTCTCATATCTGTAACTCGAAACAGGTGCTGCAGAATAAATAGAGACTAGCAAGAGATGAGGTGACAATGCGCGTTGGAAATGGATCAACGGTTGATGTGATCGCGGTCGGCACGCTACCTCTTCATCTACCATCAGGATTAGTTTTATACTTAAATAATTGATATTTAGTGCCTGCATTGAGCATGAACATTATATCAGGATCTTATTTATTGCGAGCCGGATACTTGTTTAAGTCTGAGAATAATGGTTGTTCGATTTATATGAGTAATATATTTTATGGTCATGCACCTTTGATAGATGGTCTATTTTTATTGAATCTTGATAGTAGTGACACACATGTTGTGGATATACCAAATGGGTATACCTACGACATAGTCTCATACCGGCAAGCCCGGGTGGCCCACAGTTGGTGGTTAGGCCTATGGCATAACCGGGCGACCCAGTTGCTGATAGACAAGACGGAGATCCAGCAGGGATGAAGGAAGGCGACGTGCCACCGCCTATGATGGAAGCCGGAGCCTTGGAGGACATGAAGACTAGTTAGTGTTAGTCTAGGACTCTATAACCATATCCGGCTAGGACTTTTCCTGTGACCCTAGGTCCTGGCGTCCTTATAAGCCGGACCTGTGGGAGCCTTTAGGGCAGAACAATAAGTGCATAGCACTACTCGCACACAGCGAACCCCCACAATCCTATAACTCGGCGTATTGCCATTACAGTGAATTATAGCAGGAGTAGGATATCGCCACCGTCGTGAGATCTGAACCTGGGTAAACTGTGTCAGGACGATCCAGACGCTCTCCGTCTTCCCCCACGTCTCTAAACTCGCCGTTGCGATACCCCTATGGCGTGCGTGTCGAGAATACCACGACAGTTGGCACCCACTGTGAGGCAAGAGACGCTTACATCACGGATCCGGGCGGGATCCTTCGCCGTCTTCGAAGACGGACAAATCGCATCTTTGTCAACGCGCCAACTTCGTCATCGCTTTTGAGAGTCTTCGAGGGATTTATCATCTCTCCTCTCGAGCGTGTGGCTAAGTCGACGGCATCACGGAAATCTTTATCAACCTCTTCTTTGATCTCACTGGAGTGCACGTGTACTCGCGGATCGACATCAATATTATGCTCACGCGTATGCGGATCAGATCGGGATTGTCAATGGCAAGGAAAGTATGTTGGCCTTGGCTGTCGCATCGCCTGCTAGCTAGCCGGTTCCGTTTTTTGATCAGTTTCCAAGGTGTTACTTGCATGCACAAAAATCAATTAAGACTTCACGTCAAAAAACATCTTGCTTGCATGGATTTTCTGGCAAGGATGCTAATCGCTTGCATGATCACGTGAGGGAGCAGGCTCATGCATGGATTTTTCCGGCAAGCCGCCCTTTGCTTGGATCTGGCGCGATCATTGCATGCCGATCACCCAGATGCATCAGATTCTTCGTTGATCTCGGACCAAGGACGGCTACAAGTTGTGTGCTGCATGACGCAGTGTTCAACTCCACCACGTCTAGGGCCACCGCGGATTGTTTTCGACTTTGCGACAGACTAGAACTTTTGTCGTGAATTACATCGACTCCGCTCAAACAGCTAAGTTCTTATTTGCATTTATTATTTTAATTTTTTATGATCATGAGATTAAGATTGGTTTACTCATATCCTGAGTCTTTTATCGTTTTCGTTTTGGTCATACCTCTTCCACGATTTGCCTTGCGCTCGTGAGTATAAACTTTTTATTGGCTTGCCATTAAAGGCCCCAGTACCATAAAAAATACCCGCCTTCAGGCGTTAGCTTAAGTTTTCTGGATAAACATTTTCTGTTGTTTTTATGTGAATTCCGAAGTAGTGACTTTTCGGCACTCAAAGCCGGCGTTTTGCCATTGGGTTTTGGATTGTGCCATTAGGCATCATCACCCTAGGACATGGTTCTGTGCTGCGAGTCTTACGTCTTATGAAAGGTCAAGCATAAAAACCAGAATAATGGATAAGCCAGCACTTGCTTAAGCAAAAATTTATATAAACTGTTCAAATTAGTTGAGTTTTTCCCTCCTAAACAGTTTTATGTGTTCAACTGCTGCATTGTTTCAGTTTTAAATCAAAGGCCATGTTTGTTTCTTCTTACATTTGTTTATTGGACATGATTAAAGGAACAATTTAATACATTTGTATATTCATGTTTATGTTTCAGGTACATGACGCTTGGATATTGCCGCGTTCCTCGGAATTAAGGTGTTTTAAGCCGGATTTTCACTAGGCTTGACACCTCGGGGAATGCAATTGCAATCGTTGACCAAGAATTGAGCCGCCTTTGAGGATGTCGGATCAACGATCGGGGGCTTGACATCTCTAATTTAAGAGCTTTGTCCCATCTTGCGTTTAAGCCGGAGCAAACCACGGGGGCTACAGTACGTTGATCGCCAAGATATGGTGAAATTTCTATTTGAGCATCAAGACGGAAAATCCAAGTGAATTCCACCTTGATGCTCGGGGGCTACACCGATATTGAATTTTTGTGAAGTTCTCTCTGGATCACCAAGCCGAAATTAATTTCCGACTTAGCGCTCGGGGGCTACACTATTGACATTTTTCTAAAGCTACTCTGAGATCACCAACATGATTTTCTTTTGAAACTCCGACTTGGCACTCGGGGGCTACAATCGTTAGATGTACAATTATGCATGTGCTTTTGAGCATAAAGCCCCCTTCGATGAAGCCGACTCACTGCTCGGGGGATACATATGGTTATGTCAAGAAACTTTCAAGACAGTGAAAAATCTGGCTAGCGAAACCTGGGGGCTTGACAACAACTTTGCCTTCACGGAAGTTTCCCAGGTTACATGGCTCGATGTCCTAAACGTCCGTGATATGAGATGATCTAAGACCATTATTCAGAAAGCTCTTATATCGGTGACTTTGCAGGCTCTAAGTCGACAGTTTGGCAGCCTTTACGACCGTGGCCTGGTAGCTATAATTTCTTCCGTCTTATATACCTTCCCGCATGGATGATAATACTAAAGACGTTCCTAGAGCTTGGAAGAATCACTAACGATTCGTTAGAGAGTTCTTCGCCTTGGATTCATGCGCAGAAGCATACAAGCAACTATCTGGCTAGGCTCAGTCGAATGAGAATATGATATGGTAGCTCTCCAAGATTCTTCGCGAAGCACGCCTACAAAATGAAGACGGTGTGATACTTACGCTCAAAGCTAGACGGAGGAACACGAGGATCTTGAAGAACTTCGGGGGATACTATTGTGGATATACCAAATGGGTATACCTACGGCATAGTCTCATACCGGCAAGCCCGGGTGGCCCAGAGTTAGTGGTTAGGCCTATTACATAACCGGGCGGCCTAGTTGTTGATAGAAAAGACGGATATCCAGCAGGGATGAAGGAAGGCGACGTGCCACCGCCTATGATGGAAGCCGGAGCCTGGGAGGACACGACGACTAGTTAGTGTTAGTCTAGGACTCTGTAACCGTATCCGGCTAGGACTTTCCCTGTAACCCTAGGTCCTGGCGTCCTTATAAGTCGTACCTATGGAAGCCTTTAGGGCAGAACAATAAGTGCATAGAACTACTCGCACACAGCTAACCCCCACAATCCTGTAACTCGGCGTATTGCCATTATAGTGATTTATAGCAGGAGTAGGATCTCGCCACCGTCGTGAGATCTGAACCTGGGTAAACTGTGTCAGGCCGACCCGGACGCTCTCCGTCTTCCCCCACATCTCTAAACTCGCCGTTGGGATAACCCTATGGCGTACGTGTCGAGAATATCACGACATTTGACACCCACCGTGGGTCAAGAGGCGCTTACAGCATGGATCCGGGCGGGATCCTTCGCCTTCTTCGAAGGCGGACAAATCCCATCTTCGTCGAAGCGCCAACTTCATCATCGCTTTTGAGAGTCTTTGAGGGATTTATCATCTCTCCTCTCGACCGTGTGGCTAAGTCGACAGCATCACGGAAATCTTCATCAACCTCTTCTTTGATCTCGCTGGAGTGCATGTGTACTCGCGGATCGACATCAATATTATGCTCACGCGTATGCGGATCAGATCGGGATTGTCAATGGCAAGGAAAGTATGCTGGCCTTGGCTGTCGCATTGTGACACCCCCGGGATCAGGGCTAAACAAATCCCAGACCTTCGTCTGAATATAAGCTTAACCTTGAGCTTGATAATATCTAGTGAAGAATCGGCAACACAACAGTGACCCTAGGACACAAGATTTATTACAGCAAGCTCATAACTGAGCAGAGAACCAAATTATTACAAACAGGGGTCACTGACCACAAACATCAAACAATGGAAGGCAAATTATGCTATTAAGTATAGCAAACTTAACAAATGGCATAAGAGGCCTGACGCATAACGATGACATCTCAGCCCATAGATTCCAGGCTGCCGGCCGAGAATCCTAAGCTACTCATCGATGTCGATGTAGTACGAAACTTGTCTTCAAGGGAACACTTACTCTATCAAAAGTATCAACAAAGCAAGAGTGAGTACAGCGTGTACTCTGCAAGACTTATGGCTGGTGGAGTTGTTTTGCATAAAGCCATCTTTATTTATAAAATAATAGGGAGAGTAGAAGCTCGTCTAATCAGAGTATTTTAAAAGGGAATAAGAGAGCGACATATCAAAAATACTGATCATCATCTCTTGATATCCACCAAATCATCATCATAACCTGAACTAGGATCACCCCCTCGTACCCATGAGGAAACATCCTTAAGCACACGTTGATATGCCAAGTTTTACGATTAGGTTATAGTTCTCTATGATCTTAGAATCTGGTCACCAAGCATTCATAACCGTGAACACGGATTTTCAAAAATATTTAACCCTGCAGGGGTGTACAACTTTACCCACACGCGCCAACCGATTCTTAATGCCAATATAGATTAGCCCTCTTCCTTGGAAGGCCGATAGAGAGTGGTTGACCACGACATTTACCTTTCTTTCGCTAAGACCATGAGTCACACAATAAATATGGTTCCGCCATAACGGGTAAAATCCCGAAGCCGGTACTTAAAGATGTGAGGCGAGGTTGGTTTACCAGGGGCTCCATTGACCGCAAGCAACCCCGACCATGCTTACCTACCTGTTATGAATGCACCTTCTTCACCCGACAAATCTTTCAAAAGGTTTTCTATGCATATGTTGAATGTAACGCCCGAACTATGTGACTCATGGAATCTACTAGGCAAGTTAGTTGGTCATGAGGTTGTCCAGGCCCCGTGTGGTTGTACGCTCGTCTCGGTTCCAAAGGCAAGAACTCAGGTCCTAGTGCCGGCGAGCATGGGACTAGAAAAACCACATCCCACTGTGTCCTCCCATACAAGCCTTAGCAAGTTTAACTCATATCACCTGTGATATCATCTCACCACGATCTCCTGACATACTAAATTATCTGCATATGATACATCATTTGGATGGACCAGACTCAACAGCTATGCATGGCTAAGAAGGACACGTGTAAAAGCTTTAGAAGTGCACACAAGCCAAACTTAGTTATGCTGGGAGCGGTGGATCAGGTAATATAAGCTCAAAGGGACTAATGCAACAGATATGATACTCTATCTATCGATAAAATACCACAGTAGAATCGTATCGAACATGGCAGGAATTGAAATGCTTTCGAAATCATAGGAGTATATCATGGTGGGGATATGCTTGCCTTTGCCTGTTGATAACCAATAAGCAGATCTTCGGAAACCTTGGCTTGACTTGGTTATAGATTGTCAAGTAATGTTTGTTGATCTTCGATCTTCGATGGTCTTGACCTCGGGCTTCGATCTCGATCTCGATATCGTATTCTACCAGGAAGAACCAAACACCAGAAAGAGAGGGAAACAATCAACACATGACATCAATGCAATGCTTAAGCAAGAATGATGATATGACAAGTTAAATTGCATTGAATTGAAACCCTATAGCATGCTTGGCAATTTAAACGGGGTTCCGAGGGGTGAAAACCCTAACTCAGGGAAACTCCGGATGTATATGAGAGGGGTTACTATGTTCTTCTAATTAAACTTGTCATGGAAGTTGTTGAACAATGCATGATTATATCTTAAATAGGTAGTTCTCATTTTTCTGAACATTTTGGTATATTATTTGTATTTTTTTGACTTATAAATCATTAGATATTGAATTTACAAGTTTTATTCATTTTCAGAAATTAATAAACCAAATGGAAATTACTTTTTATACCCAGACACACCTAGCTACAGTGACTGACTGGGGGCCCCAGAGCCACCTCAGTGTCCATGCAGGTAGGTGGGACCTGGACCAGGGCTTGACTGGGTCAGACCCTAACCTAAACTTTTTGCACCGTAGAGGCATCTAGCCTCTAAGGCTGGCAGTTGGGACCTTGGCCACGCGGATGCCACCTTGCCGCCACGCAAGACTCGCCGGCGAGCACTGCAGGCGGCGGTGGGGAACAACGCAGAAGGGCGCGGGCAAGCTAGCGTGTTCGAATCAGCACTTCATGCTGAGCCAAAAACGGGCGGCGCCGCTACGGGTTGGTCGCCGGAGCAGCGAGCACAGCGAGCAGAGGCGGCGCTTGCAGGCGGACGACGCGCGGCACATACAACAAGAGAGATAGAAAACTGAAGGTGCCTTGAGCACCGGAGGCTCACCGTGAAGACGATGGAGGGGTCGGCGATGCGAATGGTGGCCGGAGTCAACAGCGACAACGACGGCCGGATTCGGGGAAGGAGGGTCCGATTAGGGCGATTAGGGGCTCTCCGGGTTGCGCGAGTGGGGGCAATCGAACAAGTCGACGGCGACGGTCACGGTAGTGGTCTCAGATGGAAGATGGGAGGCCGAAAATGACGGGAACTGCGAGGTCCTGGCCGGAGCTAGGGTTTGGCTTCTGTGGCGAGCGGCACAGAGCGAGAGAGAGGGGGAATGGGGATGGGAAGAGAGGGCACGGCACAGCCGTTCTTATCCTCAGCTCGGCGGTCGGTGGCAGGCATCGCGGCGCTCGGAAGGATCGATGGACGACAGCGGGACACGCAGCAGCATCGCTGCGTCCTTCTGGCGAAGGAAGAAGAAAGGAGAAAGGAGCAAAGGGGTACGGGCCAGAGTAGGTCGGTGCTGGGCCACGAGGTGCTTCTGGCTGCGCGCTTGAGCGATAGATATTGAGAAGAGGGAGATGGGCTGGGATGGCTGGCTTGCTCTTTTTTTATTTACAAAAGTTTTCTTTTTCTATTTCTATATTATGTTTGTAATTTCAAATTCAAATACTATTTTGAACATTTCAAAACACCAGAGACTTTGTAAAAGTGTATAAAATACTTATGAGCCCTTGTAATCCATTTGGGATCCAATAATTTTGTATTTTTTTTAAAATATCAAAACCATTTTGAATGTTCCAAAGAGAGGGGGAAGAATAGGGTTTTCTTTATTTCCTTTTGCATGCATTTTTAGGATATGATGCTCATGCAATGCACAATCAAACCCTAATTAAGTATTAGCTGAAACTAGGGTGTTACAGCTCTATCCCCCTTACGAGAATCTCGACCCGAGATTCCTAAGGTAGGAAAAGAGAGAGAGAGAAAGAAACATGGCCACTCTAAGGATAAGAGGGAACACACTAAACAACACACAGAGTATCTCATGGTCAACTCATGGATGGCGTGTTTAGAAACAACTCTGAGATGAAGACATGAAACACGTCAAGGTAGCGGAGGAAACAAGAGGAGAAGGTTTCAAATTGTTAGATAGATTGTCTTCATAAAGATTGAGACCATGGATCTTTAGAAGAATTTGAACTTCTGAGAAGGAAGATTTCAACGGAAATAATATAACCATAGACTTCGATAGGGAACCTCTACTAGACGACTTAAGTAGATATTCCAGGTTGCTGAGATATGGATCAACAAAACCAAGCTGTTGAACTACTTTTGAAATGAAAGAGTCACTTTTTCATTCAACAGAAGGCCAAGACAGAAAGGTGTTTTATGGCGAGGACTCATGAGAGTCACAAGAAACATGTAACAAGAGAAACTTATGATTACCAAACTCATAGTCACTCTTAAAACATGATTGAGAAAGCGAAGGAAACTCTTTATTCATCCAGGTATACCAAAATATTTTCCAAAGATTAGGGTATCACTTTACACCACTAAGATGAATAAGTAAGGAAGATTCTTGATGACACGAGAAGAAAGTAACTTCATTCTTAGACTTCAATTTCTTGGCACAACAATTGCCAATGTAAAAGGGTCTGGAGGATCGACCGAGAGACATTTAGCAACACTACTTTAAATGTTCTCCGTGATGTTCGAGAAATCAAACATCAAGTAAAGGTCGGACTTCAGATACAAGGAAACCATAAGCACAACTCCTATAATCAATTATAGAAGAAGCCTCATGAAGAGTGGTTGTTATTGCTGACTTCAAGGAAATATGACAAAAGGTCTTTACGGCTAAATGTGTCAACCATACATCAATCTCGCCAGATTTACAAAGAGATCTATGTCAAAACCTTGGGGATCACCAACCATCATTGCTGCTTGAGATTCAGATTTGGTTAGGTGGGATGATATTTCAGACTCAGCATCTCCGAATAGAAAGTTTGCAACATTTACCACAAAGGTAAAGTTACTAGATTCTCAAGATATGGACTACGGTGTAAAGCTCCAAAAGAGTGATCTATGTTGCTATACCCATGTATTAGCATATTGTCGAAATACAATTGCACACACATAAAGTACTAACAATAAAACACACATGTGTCCTGAAGGAAATGAATATAAATCTTATCGGATCCATGGCGACATCTTTCAACATTTGCCCGTGAATCAGAGAAGGTTACTTCTAACATCTAGAACACGTACTTCAAAATGAACCGAAGATGGTTCTCGAATTTTTCCAACATTGATGCTATATATTCCATATAAATCTTGTCTAACATGGAGAATATAAGGATGTCATTGATGGGCTCAACAACAAACTTATCGAGACACTCCAAGAAGATGGACTCATATGTTTCGTGAACAAGGCAAGAATACTAGTCAGATCAAAGGGCATGAGGATGTACTAAAGTGAAACATCACAAGTAGAAACACCATCAAGATAGTCCTTGGAACTGAGTTTGATTTGACGATAACCCAAATCAAATCAAATACGGGGAAAATAATATATCCACAAAGGAAATACTATCTTTCTTCAAAACGAACAAAACTAGACAACCCTTTAAGAAGGAATAAAGTCGGATAAAACTTTTGTCTTACAACTCTCCAAGTTGTTGTTTAAGCTCAACCAACTAGTTCATGGGTATCCAGTATGGATCCTTGGAGAAAAGAGTAGTTTACTGAACTTGCTTGCTCAAGAACTTGACAGGAAGGTCATGTGGCAACATGGCGATACTTCTAGTAGACATCTAGAATATCACGAACCACCGATATGTCACTTAGTTCAAGAGGAAACTTGCTTAGTAAGGAAAAAAGACATAATCTCAGAGCTTCGACACTAGCCTAACTCTTTGATGGAATATATGTACTAGAATAGCGGACTTGGTAGCATAATCATCCTTTGCTTAGTGATAGGGTTAACCAATCACGCTAAGAATGACTCAAATGTCCTTAGAGTTCAAAACAATAATATTTGCTAAGAATCTTAGATGGCCACATTATTACGCACACGCATCACTCATGAGCGCGAAAGCTCGAGGAAGGGTGGGTAAATATGTGTAAGAGCATCACTTCATTAAGGGGTCATGGAACTCAGCACGACCTATTAGTATAAAAGAATGTGAAACTTTAAGGTAGAACAGATAGAAGTTAATCAATGCTTCTTGATCTGCAGATTACAACACTTTGACCTGGTCCTAGATACGACGAGGTACTGGAGTTTGTTTCTCCTAAACATTCCGAAATGGTTTGTCATGACAGACCGCAAGAGTATCTTGCATCGGAAGACACCAATGCACAGTTACTACTTGGCTACCAACTAGTAGACAAAGATTGGAAAACATCAAGGGAGAAGGAACATGCTCAGGATAGGGTCCCGAGATGTGGATGCATAGATTAACAATCTTCCGAAAACCAAAGCAGAGAATGGAAAGGTGTGGCAGATTCACTACTATAAATGCGAGACTCTCGAGGCGTACTCTTGTTGTGATCTATTTGGTTCCATTAAAGAACACCTGCCATAGCATGTGGTGGGGGAAGTCCTTAATTGTCACAGTTCAATCACAACAATAACCACAAGCTTGAAGGCTAGAATTGTAGTACCAACCATCCTGAGGTAATGTGTGAACATTAACGACAGGGGTCAAAGGATTGGACCTTGGGTTAAAGGTCAGCTTCATGTACAAGATTCACAACACCAGAATCCATCACAATCAGGGATTTTAGATTCAAGTCCAAGAGTTAAGACCCAAAGAAAGGAGTAACTACTACTTGAGTAACATAGCGTACACTTCAAGGTGGTAATCACTAGGTAGCTTCAAACAGAATATAAGACTTCTGAAGTACCCAAACAAATAAAAAGGAGGCACACGAGGCGAAAGGAAACCTCAAAGACTAGAACAGAACACTGTGGAACCAACGATATAATATTGTGGGTCTAAAAGATAAAGAGATCATGATAGAAAGGAATCTCTCAGATAAACAAGAGAAAGGGGAACAAGGAATTCTCAACAGACACAACTTTAGAGAACTCAACACTAGGTCAACTGGCTTACAAATGACATGCCCAAAAGGCACCTAAACTTTGAAGAACTAGAAGAGATATTAAAACTTTTCCAAAATAAACACAAGATAAGGTGACCCAGAGTTAGAGCGAAACTGGATAAGGAGAAAATAAGCATACTAGAGTTTTCGCAAATACTTTTCAGCTTTTAAAATAGTTTTCACAAGTACTAGACTCAACATCGACCAATAGCAAGGTTTTCCTACGATTGGCTTGCTCTAATACCAAGACTTGACACCCCGGATCGGGCTAAACAAATCCTGCACCTCTCTAACATAAGCTTAACCTTGAGCTCGAGAATATCCAGTGAAGAATCGGTAACACAACAGTGACCCTATGACACAAAATTTATTACAGCAAGCTCATAACTGAGCAGAGAACCAAATTATTACAAACAGAGGTCACTGACCACAAACATCAAACAACGGAAGGCAAATTATGCTATTAAGTATAGCAAACTTAACAAATGGCCTAAGAGGCCTGAAGCATAACGATGACGTCCCAGCCCATAGATTCCAGGCTATCTACCGGGAACCCTAAGCTACTCGTCGATGTCGATGTAGTACGAAACTCATCTTCAAGGGAACACTTACTCTGACAAAAGTATCAACAAAGCAAGGGTGAGTACAGGGTATACTTCGCAAGACTTATGGCTGGTGGAGTTGTTTTGCATAAAGCCATCTTTGTTTATAAAACAAGAGGGAGAGTAGAAGCTCGTCTAATCAGAGTATTTTAAAAGGGGATAAGAGAGCGACATCTCCAAAATATTGATCATCATCTCTTGATATCCACCAAATCATCATCATCACCTGAACTAGGATCACCCCCTCGTACCCATGAGGAAACATCCTTAAGCACACGTTGATCTGCCAAGTTTTACTATTAGGTTATAGTTCTCTATGATCTTAGAATCTGGTCACCAAGCATTCATAACCGTGAACACGACTTTTCAAAAAGATTTAACCCTGAAGGGTTGTACAAATTTACGCACACGCGCCAACCGATTCTTAATGCCACTATAGATTGGCCCTTTTCCTTGGAAGGCCGACAGAGAGTGGTTAACCACGACCTTTACCTTGCTTTCGCCGAGACCATGAGTCACGCAATAAGTATGGTTCCGCCGTAACGGGTCAAATCCTGAAGCCGGTACTTAAAGATGTGAGGCGAGGTTGGTTTACCAGGGGCTCCATCGACCCTAAGCAACCTCGGCCACGCTTACCTACCTGTTATGAATGCACCTTCTTCACCCGACAAATCTTTCAAAAGGTTTTCTATGCATATGTCGAATGGAACGCCCGAACTATGTGACTCATGGAATCTACTAGGCAAGTTAGTTGGTCATGAGGTTGTCCAGGCCCCGTGTGGTTGTACGCTCCTCTCGGTTCCAAAGGCAAGAACTCAGGTCCTAGTGCTGGCGAGCATGGGACTAGAAAAACCACATCCCACCGTGGCCTCCCATACAAGCCTTAGCAAGTTTAACTCATATCACCTGTGATATCATCTCACCACGATCTCCTGACATACTAAATTATCTGCATATGATACATCATTTTGATGGACCAGACTCAACAACTATGCATGGCTAAGCAGGACACATGTAAAAGCTTTAGAAGTGCACACAAGCCAAACTTAGTTATGCTAGGAGTGGTGGATCAGGTAATATAAGCTCAAAGGGAGTAATGCAACAGATAGGATACTCTATCTATCGATAAAAGACCACGGTAGAATTGTATGCAACATGGCAGGAATTGAAATGCTTTCGAAATCATAGGAGTATATCATGGTGCGGTTATGCTTGCCTTTGCCTGTTGATAAACAATAAGCAGATCTTCGGAATCCTTGGCTTGACTTGGTTATAGCTGGTCAAGTATTGTTTGTTGATCTTCAATCTTCGATGGTCTTGACATCGGGCTTTGATCTCGATCTCGATATCATATTCTACTGGGAAGAACCAAACACTGGAAAGAGAGGGAAACAATCAACACATGGCATCGATGGAATGCTCAAGCAAGAATGATGATATGACAAGTTAAAATGCATTGAATTGAAACCCTATAGCATGCTTGGCAATTTAAACGGGGTTCCGAGGGGTGAAAACCCTAACTCGGGGAAACTCCGGATGTATATGAGAGGGGTTACTATGTTCTTCTAATTAAACTTGTCATGAAAGTTGTTGAACAATACATGATTATATCTTAAATTGGTAGTTCTCATTTTTCTGAACATTTTGGTATATTATTTGTATTTTTCTGACATAAATCATTAGATATTGAATTTACAAGTTTTATTCATTTTAAGAAATTAATAAACCAAATGGAAATTACTTTTTATACCTAGACACACCTAGCCACAGTGGCTAACTAGGGCCCCCAGAGCCACCTCAGCGTCCATGCAGGCAGGTGGGACCTGGACCAGGGCTTGACTGGGTCAGACCCTAACCTAAACGTTTTACACCGCAGAGGCATCTAGACTCTAAGGCTGGCAGGTGGGACCTTGGCCACGCGGATGCCACCTTGGCGCCACACAGGACTCGCCGGCGAGCACTGCAGGCGGCGGTGGGGAACGGCGCAGAAGGGCACGGGCGAGCTAGTGAGGCCGCGCGTTCGAATCGGCGCTTCACGCTGAGCCAAAAAACGGGCGGCGCCGCTACGGGTTGGTCCCCGTAGCAGCGAGCACAGCGAGCGAAGGCGGCGGTGCTTGCAGGCAGACGACCCACGGCGCATACAGTAAGAGAGATAGAAAACTGAAGGTGTCTTGAGCACCGGAGGCTCACCGTGAAGACGATGGAGGGGTCGGCGATGCGAACGGCGGCCAGAGTCAACGGCGACAGCGATGGCCGGAGTCGGGTAATGAGGGTCCGATTAGGGCGATTAGGGGCTCTCCAGCTTGCGCGAGTGGGGTCAATCGAACAAGTCGATGTCGGCGGTCACGGTAGTGGTCTCAGATGGAAGAGGGGAGGCCGGAAACGACGGGAACAGCGAGGTCCTGGACGGAGCTAGGGTTCGGCTTCTGTGGCGATCGACACAAAGCGATAGAGAGGTGGAATGGGGATGGGAAGAGAGGGCACGACACATCGGTTCTTATCCTCAGCTCGGCGGTCGGTGGCGGGCATCGCGGCGCTCGGAAGGATCGATGGACGGCGGCGGGACACGCAGCAGCTTTGCTGCGTCCTTCTGGCGGAGGAAGAAGAAAGGAGAAAGGAGCGAAGGGGTATGGGCCAGAGTGGGCCGGTGCTGGGCCACGAGGTGCTATTGGCTGCGCGCTTGAGCGACAGATAGTGAGAAGAGGGAGATGGGCTGGGATGGCTTGCTCTTTTTTTATTTACAAAGGCTTTTCTTTTTCTGTTTCTATATTATGTTTGTAAATTCAAATTCAAATACTATTTTGAACATTTCAAAACACCAGAGACTTTGTAAAAGTGTATAAAATACTTATGAGCCCTTGTAATCCATTTGGGCTCCAATAATTTTGTATTTTTTTAAAATATCAAAACCATTTTGAATGTTTCAAAGAGAGGGGGAATAATAGGGTTTTCTTTATTTCCTTTTGCATGCATTTTTAGGATATGATGCTCATGCAATGCACAATCAAACCCTAATTAAGTATTAGCTGAAACTAAGGTGTTACACGCATCGCCTCCTAGCTAGTCAGTTTCGTTTTTTGATCAGTTTCCGTGGTGTTACTTGCATGCATGATACGTCGGAAACGTATCTATAATTTTTGATGTTCCATGCTTGTTTAGTATCTACTTTGCTTTGTCTTTACTTTGATGTGTTTTTATATCTTTTCTGAAACTAACCTATTAACAAGTTGCCACAGTGGCAGTTGCTTGTTTTCTTCTGTTTTTGGTTCCAGAAAGGCACAAAATCAATATTCTCGGAATTGGACGGGACAAAAGCCAAAGTTCATATTTTTTCCTGAGCGATACAGAAAATCGAACACGAGACGGAGGAGGAAACCAGGGTGGCCACACCCTAGGTGGGCGCGGTCCCACCCTAGACCGTGCTCATAGGGGGTGTGGGCCCCCTGGACCTCCACCGACCTTGCCTCCTTTGCCTATAAGAAGCCCCCAGGAGAAAACCCTAAATAATCCATCATACATCCACGAAAAGTTCCGTAGCGCCACCGCCACCGAAGGGGAGATTCGGGGGGACAGAAAGTCTTTGTTTCGGCACCCTGCCGGGACGGGGAAATGCCTCCGGAGCTATTTCCATCGATCTTCACCACCATTGTTGATTCCCATGTTGAGGAGGGAGTAGTTCTCTTTCGAGGCTAAGGGCTCTACCGGTAGCTATGTGTTCATCTCTCTCTATGCATGATCTTGTGGTCATGAGCTTTGTAATCAAGTAGATCTACCTTCCTACTTAAGTGCTTCATTAGATCTATGCTCTCCCCATGTGTGTGAAGTGACAGCATGCACGCCATGGTGGCACTTAGGCTTGAGTCTACATAAATATTCATTGTGATTTAATAGATCTATGCTTTTCCCCATGTGTGTGAAAGTGACAGCGTGCATACCGTGTGTGGCACTTTGGCTAGATTGAATATTTGTTATGAGTTATATTTGGAGTTGGATGTCTCTATGAAATTGTGGTGTTTGTTGGAACCATCTAGCGCTCAAGGTGACAATGTGGGGTTATCTATATTGAGGAAGGCGGACTTTGAGGTGTGTTGTTATAGCCCTACCATGGATTAGAGTGTCCAACCAGAGAGTAGTTAAGAGTAGTATCATAAAGAGAGGATATTTATATCAGAGAGGGTTCACTAGTGAAAGTATGATCCCTATGTAGGGGTTCGTAGCATGGAAAACAAAATTTTCTATCGCATACAAACAAACAAGCCAAGATCTATCTACTAGATTGTAGCAACGAGTCGATGGAATAACTTACCCTCGAAGATTCCAAAGTGGTTAACGAGAGCAGATTCTCGTGGGTGATGTAGTCGTACTCTTTCCGATCTCAAGATCGCGTAGACGATCCTTCCGGCGCCACGTTCCTAGCAGCGCTCCATGATCGGTCACTGCGATTTTCGTGAAGACCTTCCTCTCCTTGTTCCAGCCAAAGAAAATGGAGGTTGTAGCACTCTCCTCGCGATTCCTAAGACAACGGCAGTGGTACCTAAGTAGAGGGAGATCTCATGAGGCTTCGCCTTGGGAGCGAGTATGGTGGAGTATGAGAGAGCTATTAGTGGTCTAGGGTTTAGACACACCAATTAGAAGGCTCTAAACCGAAGGCTAGGGCAATTAGAAGCTCTAAACCAAAACGGCTCTAAACCGGAGGCTTTGGCTAGGGTTTAGATTAGAGGATAGGAACTTGTGTGTCTAGAGGAGGAGGCCCTGCCCCTCCTTTTATGGGTGGAGAGGGCCGGCGGCCAAGGGGAGGGAGGGGAGTCCCTCCCCAACTCGGCCTAGGTGGTGCGCCGACTTGGAGAGGAGGGACTCCTCCCCCAAGTCGGTTTCAACCTCCTCTTGCTTGTTTCCCTCAGTTTCCTGTTTTAGCCGTTTGACTTTCAAACTGGCCATTTGACTTTTCAGTTTTAGGATTCAATTTAATCCTTTATTTGGAACAGCGAGAACACTTAGCACATGATGCAATCATTCCAATATGTAATGACACATTCATGTACCCCTTCCCCGGAGTGCGGACATTCGAACCTTCTAGAACATTCCGATGAAAACACGGAATCATTTCCGAACTCAAGCAGGACTTTCCTTATATGAATCTTATTCTCCGGACCATTCCGGATCACCTCGTGATATCCGGATCCCATCCGAGACTCCGAACAACATTCGGTCTCTTTCTCATAATACCATAACTACTCAAACAACGTCGAATCCTTAAGTGTGTCTCCCTACGGTTCGTGAATTATGCGGACATGATCGAGACACTTCTCCGAACAATAACCAATAGAGGAATCTGGAAATTCATATGGCTCCCACATATTTCTACGATTACTTTGCGATCGAATGAACCACTTACATACGACACCAATTTCCCTTTGTCTCATGATAGTTTACTTATCCGAGGTTATGATCGTCGGTATCTCTGCATACCTAGTTCAACCTCGTTACCGATAAGTACTCTTTTCTCTTTCCCGTGATATGTGATCCCTTGTGAGCCAGTCACATGCTTGCAAGCTAATTGGATGACATTTCACCGAGAGGGCCCAGAGTATATCTATCCGTCATATGGATGGACAAATCCCACTCTTGATCCATGTGTTTCAACCAATACTTTCCGAACACTCAATGCCACCTTTATAGCCACCCAGTTACGGTGTGGTGTTTGATGTCATCAAAGCATCCATCCGGTAAAGGTGATATGCATGATCTCATGGTCGAAAACCCGCCAAACCCGCATAGAAACGATTCAAAGGTGCCCACCAGGCACTTTCGTGCGGGTGGAAAACGAAGTAATAACATTACACAACAGTCCTCGATGGGACCCACAGAACAGATATATATACAACACGACTCCATGAGTCAAGAATACAGATATAAGGTACAAAGATCCCAATCACCTTGAAAATGATAGAGCGTCCGACTATGGACAAGATGCAAATGGGGCTAAGAGCCCTGAAGAATAACCAATGGCGTCCATAACCGAATGGCCGGAAGGGTAACCCTCTAACGACGTCGATCTCAAAACCTGCTCAAACAAAAGGGTGCCGACAAAGGGCAAAGGAAAAAGAAGGCGGTCGATCGAGGCCAGATTAGCGAGGCTAGAATTCGGCGGTCCTCGCCTACATAGGTATGGTGGACTGAAGCGGCAGCGGCAGCATGCACTAACAACCTATAGAAACTCGATACAACTAGCGGCAATCAGAGAGGGGTAAGAAGGACCTATTCGGAACCAACCTGACACTACCATCAAACAAACCCATCCTGGTGTTTCCCCCTCGAGACCAAACGAGGAAGTCAACCGAGGAACTCACACGTTGGCGGTTTATTTATTGCTCGTTACGGCAGCAATTACTAGTCAGGTTTAGATAATCATCCTGATAAAATAAGCTGTGGGCACTTTTAGTTAACCATTCCGTTATAGTTACAACACTTACTAGGAAGATACAATTAGCATGAGATAAACCAAAACCCAGCAGTTGTTGGTACCTTGATTGGCCATTCCGTTGTAGTTGCAATACTTACTAGTCAGGTACAATGGTCGCAAGCGACACTCCAAACAAGCAATTGTGGGCAGTATTATTTAGACATTCCATTATAGTGAAGCTGATTACTAGTCATTATAAAGTCAAATTTATAGCACTACTTTAGTTATGCTTGTCTATGATCGAGATACTGTGCTCCAAGTCGTCCATAACCGCGGACACGGCTTTCAGAAAGTTTTACCCGGACGGGGTGCACAAATAGCAACACACACTCGATCAACCTCGGAAAAACCAAATCAAAACCCAACGAGGCCTTCACGACAAAGCAATCACAGGATTCAGAAATATTTCAGGGGGCCACCCCTTGGAGTACACCCGCAACAAAGTTAGCTGACTTCGAGACGGACCCGAGGTTTGTGGGACCGGTACATGTGGGAACCCAAAAGCGGGCTTGTCGATACCGCGTAAGGGTCACAATTCCTAAGCGATCAGTGTGCTCCTCGCAATCGTAAATAAAGCAGTAGCATGGCATAGGTACAGGATAGTAAATAAAACCTCAAACTAGTTTATGGCCCCAAGAAATAAGAATGAATCAAGCTCGGCTCGGGGGTCCCATAATCCTCCGGATGTGGATAGCGATAAATCAAGGAAAGTATCAAGTACTGGGTCCTACGGGACACAAGTGGGTTCGACCAAATATTATCTATCACCCACCGATGCCTCTGCTTCAATTTTAGTTGTTAAACAGAATTAAAGTGAACGAAAAGTAAAGCCATGATCTTCTCCAACGCCAAACATGCGGCAATACACCAACAACTGTGGCACTTGACGACACGCAACAACACTTGAGCAAGCGACTACGACGCGCAAGTCCAACTAACTACCACAAAACAGGTATTAGGAGGTGTCCAAGGCAATATAAGGCTGCAAGGGATATCACGGCACGAAGCTAGAGCATCGCAACACGTATAGCAATAGATCAAGGAGGAAATAAATACTATAAAAGTAAGATAGGTAGAAAGGGAGATGCTGCTTTGAAAACATTGTCGAAGGTTCAACCGAAGATCGGGGCGAAGCTCACATCAACTCAACGGCCTTATCTGCGAAGAAGCAAACACTAGAATAACACCGGATGCACTATTTAATACAACGGCAGAAGATCGAGCATGATGCATGTATGATGCATGACATGGCAAAGATGCGAAGCAATTAGGTCATATTAAGCGGAACCGGGGTCCCGACAAATATTTAGGTGGTTCAGGTTGTTTATCTACCCCGCAAATTAAATGTTGTTTTAGCATGGCAAAAGATAGCACCGGTTCGCTACACAAATTTAAATGAGGCCAATATAAGGCTAGTTTTGCCCGCATATGGGCCCCATATTTAATTGGAGGTGAATCGGCATAAGGCCCCCAAACCACATGATATGATGCGAGCATGACAATTTAATATGCAACAAGTAATGTTATATTTATAAAATAGGGCTCGAGGAAGGGGTCACACATTAGGGTTCGGCGATCTTGGGGTTCCGGGGTTCGGGGTTTGACAGGGGCTCAGGGTTCGACGGAATCGTTCTCGGACTCTGGGTTCGTTCTCAGATAACGGGGTAGATCTTGGCGTTCCGTGGTCTTCGGGTCATGTCGACGGTCATGGCGTTCGGGACGAAGTGCTTGTCGCACCGGGGTCTCGGTGTCCTCGGTTCTGATTGAAGAACTTGACGGGTCGGGTTCGGTCTTCGAATCCATGTCGGTGCACTCGGTGTTCCGGGTTGAAGCTCATGGTGTTACATGATGCAGTGCTTGTCGTTTCGGTGACGATCTTGGCAGTCTTCGGATCCGGGTCTTGGCGTGGCCTTTGGATCTCCGTGATCGGGCTTCGGGATCGAAATATCCGAGTAGAAGGTCATGGCGTTCTACATGACTCTCTTCGATCGACGGCTCCATGAAAGGGTCGGAAACTTGTGGTCTTCGGTCCGGTCTTCGGATCCATGAGGAAGAGCGCGTCGTTCCGTGTGGTCGATCTCCGAGTGTCCAATTCGTGTTGAAGAACTTGTCCTTTGGACATCAGACGCCACACGAGAATTGCCACATCACCAGATAGACACACCTCCTGGTGCACGCACGCTCTGGCCAGGCCAATAGGGCCATGCCCCGCAGCTGGTGGAGGCGCTCGCGGAGACGGCGAGAACAGGCGAGGGAAGCTCGGCGCGGACAGAGGCCGACGGCAGCCACCGGACTTGGGCAAGCTCGCAGAAGAGACAGGCTCGGGAACGACAGGATGGAGGGGCTCGGAGGCGGTTTTGGACCGGCGAGGTCGAGCTTGGGCTGGCGGAGGGCGCCGGAAGGGTCATGAGGCAGGGCACCGGCGAGACTGGCCGGTGGCGAGTTAGAGGAGGAGGCCACAGCGGGGGCGACGGAGGCCCACAGGGTGGCCACGGTCGGGGACGAGCGGCGAGGAGGCGGCTCGCAGGGCCGAGGTCGTCGTCGGGTAGGCCGGGTACGGCGGCGGGAGGTCGACGGCGCTCGGCCAGGGCGGTGCGAGAGGGGCGGAGAGGGAGCCTGGCAGAGGGGGGGGGTCGCGCAGAGAGGGAAGATCTTGAGGACGGCGGAGAGGTCGGGGAGCGCCGGGCGCGACGGCGAGGACGCGGCCTGGGAGGCGGCCTCTGGCCGGAGCGGAACGGGGACTCGGAGGCGGAGGTGGGGGTCGGCTCCGGCGGCTCTGCATCGGGGGGCGAGGCGCGGGTCGGGGAGAGGAAGGGCCTGGCGGCGGGGGTTCTCGCGTGGCGGCGATGCTTGTTGCAGAGGGAGGAGCGAGAGGCAGAGGCGGCCATGGTGGATGGGCGGCCGGGCAGCGGAGTGCCGAGGCGGGGAGGAAGACGGTGGGAGAGAGAGGCCGCGTCGGTGGGGGAAGAGGAACAGGGGCGGCAGGTGGGCTTGGGGTGGGGCCAGGGCGTGGGCCAGCAGGGAGGGGTGGGGCTGAGAGGGGAGTGGTTGGTGGGGGTGGGTCCCAGGCGCAGAGAGCTAGCGGGGTGGTGGGTCGGCAAGGGAGAGTAGAATAGGGGGGGGGGGGGACGGCTGCTGGGGTGTGGGGTGGAAGCGTGTGTGTAGGCGTGTGTGCTTGAGTGTGTGTACCTGGTGAGAGAGTGGGGGTGGGTTGGTCTAGGTGGCAGCATGGGGTAGGTGGGGAGAAAAGGAGAGGTGAGGTGGCGAGAGGGCATTGGCCAGGGTGATGTGGAAGGGGGGCTAGGTAGACTAGGTGTAGGTAGTTTTAGGATTTCGGGCGAACCGTTTTATTATGGGGGTGGTCGTTCGGGTCGAAGCGGCCCGTTCGACTGCCCCCACTAAAAATAATTAAATGATTTATTTATTTCAAACAAACTTTTGCAAACCGATAGCAGACAAAACAAAATATTCCGGCGACCCGGGTTTTGCGTTTGAACAAAGACGGGGCGTTTTAGAAAACACAAAATAGGTTTTCCCGCAAATAGTTTTATGCAAGCAAATGCAAGGTGATGACGATGCTCAAATGCAATGTGGCATGATGACATGAGCATGCGGTCATGACGATGCAATGCACAAAAACAACGCGATTTTATAGTAGTGCTTTTGCGGGATGCCACAATTCGACACCACTAACAATGGATCTCGCCCTCGAGATCCGCCTCATGGTACCGGAAGGAAGGTCGGCGGTCTGATCCTTCGCGCTTCGTGTAGATCCTCGCGACACCACTAACAAGGGGTCGTTGTCCGTGATCGTCGAGAGGACACTCCGGGAACAAAAGGTCGAAGGTAGAGGTATCAACAAATAGAGCCACCTCTAGCTTCCATCGACGGAGTAAAATTGCTGGATCCACTGATTCGATGTACAAGAGCGAATGATAAGAGTAGTCGGATGGTGATCAGTCCATCGCGCACCCAAACCATTACTCTGCGAACGAATAGGCGGATTATGCAACCAACTCTCGGAATTAGACTGAAGATCTCGACAAGCGAGGTTCGGAAACAAAGGAGTGATGCAGACTCTGCATCGGATCTGGCGTAGAGGATATCGTCGTGTCGGAAAACACCGGAAGGCACGAGAAGGAACAAAGGATGGTACCACCGTAAACGGATTCCTCAGGCAGCTTGAACACCGGATGGTAGAACACCGTTACCAAAGGAGGAAACGAATCCCTGAAGGTACGACGAAACCCAACCACGAGAAATCCTGGACTCGGAGAAAGATAAGAGAGTAGATTCAAATCACGCAGAGGTAAGAGGAGAATAGCAGAGGGGTAAGGAGTAAAATCAGACCTAATCAGAACTATCCAACCGATTTTTCAAAATAGTTTTGACACTCTACTGCGGCCGTTAGCTAGGTTATTCTACAGGCTGGACTTGTGGGGTATCGCAACTGCTGAGCTCTGATACCACTCTGTAACACCCTCAGAATCGGACCTATGCAAGTTTTAGCGAAAACCCGCCAAACCCGCATAGAAACGATTCAAAGGTGCCCACCAGGCACTTTCGTGCGGTGGAAAGCAGTAATAACATTACAACAGTCCTCGATGGGACCCCGCGCAGATATATATACAACACGACTCCATGAGTCAAGAATACAGATATAAGGTACAAAGATCCCAATCACCTTGAAAATGATAGAGCGTCCGACTATGGACAAGATGCAAATGGGGCTAAGAGCCCTAAAGAATAACCAATGGTGTCCATAACCCTGCCCAGGCCAAGCCGGAAGGGTAACCCTGCTAACGACGTCGATCTCAAAACCTGCTCAAACAAAAGGGGTGCCGACAAAGGGCAAAGGAAAAAGAGAGAGCGTCGATCGAGGCCAAGATTACGCGAGGCTAGAATTCGGCGGTCCTCGCCTACATAGGTATGGTGGACTGAAGCGGCAGCGGCAGCATGCACTAACAACCTATAGAAACTTGATACAACTAGCGGCAATCAGAGAGGGGTAAGAAGGACCTATTCAGAACCAACCTGACACTACCATCAAACAAACCCATCCTGGTGTTTTCCCCTCGAGACCAAACGAGGAAGTCAACCGAGGAACTCACACCGTTGGCAGTTTTATTTATTCGGTTATCGTTGCAGCAATTACTAGTCAGGTTTAGATAATCATCCTGATAAAATAAGCAGTGGGCACTTTTAGTTAACCATTCCGTTATAGTTACAACACTTACTAGGCAGATACAATTAGCATGAGATAAACCAAAACCCAGCAGTTGTTGGTACCTTGATTGGCCATTCCGTTGTAGTTGCAATACTTACTAGTCAGGTACAATGGTCGCAAGCGACACTCTAAACAAGCAATTGTGGGCAGTATTATTTAGACATTCCATTATAGTGAAGCTGATTACTAGTCATTATAAAGTCAAATTTATAGCACTACTTTAGTTATGCTTGTCTATGATCGAGATCTCGCTCCAAGTCGTCCATAACATGAACACGGCTTTGAGAAAGTTTTACCGGCCGGTGCACAAATAGCAACACACACTCGATCAACCTCGGAAAAACCAAATCAAAACCCAACGAGGCCTTCACGATAAAGCAATCAGGATTCAGAAATATTTGAGGCCACCCTTGAGTACACCAACGGTTAGCAGTTAGCTGACTTCGAGACGGACCCGAGGTTTGTGGGGCCGGCTGTAAGCGACTGGGAACCCAAAACTGGGCTTGTCGATACCGCGTAAACGGGTGTGGCATCCCGCAAAACCACTACTAGAAAATCGCGTTGATTTTGTGCATTGCATCGTCCTCATCATGCATTGTTTGCTAAAACTATGTTTGCAAAGCTCGTGTTGTTTTCTAAACGCCCCTCTTTATTTTTCAAACCTCAAAACCGGGTCCCCGGAATATTTTGGTTTGCCCGATATCGGTTTGCAAAAACCTTGTTTGAAATAAATAAAATATTTAATTTATTTTAGCGGGGCAGTCGAACGGGCCGTAGCGACCCGAACGACCACCCCATATTTTAAAATCGGTCCATCCCAATCAGCCCAAAAATCCCTGACTACCCAGGAATCTACCCTCTCTCACCCTCCACCTCACCCCACCCAATCGGTTTCCGCCACCTCACCTCCCCAACTCCCTCAACCAACCACACTAAGCCACCTAGGCTAAACCACCTCCCTCTCTCTCCCCCTCTCCTCACAGCCAGCCGACCGGGCCCCCACCCTGGCCCCCACTCACGCACACACGCTGCGCCGCCCCCAGCCCTCCCCCTCTCTCTGCACGTGGGACCCGCCCCGGGCCCCACCGAGCCAGACCCTCCCCACGCACGCGACCTCTCCCTCCCATCCTCTTCCCCGCACCCGCAACCTCCCAGGCGCCTCTCGCCGCTCCTCCCGCTCACCGCCCCCACAGCGACCGCCTCCGGCCCCGACGCTCCCTCCGCGCCGCCGGCGCCCCCTCATCTCGCCGCCTCGACCCCGCCGCCTCTCTCCCCAAGCACCGCCTCCGCCGCGTCCCTCCGTCGCTGCAGGGCCTCCGCCGCGACCCCCGGCCGCCGCTGCCGTGCTCCACCCCCGCCTCCGCCCGGCTCATGGCCTCCTCCTCCCGTTAGCGCTGCCTCCGCCCGAGCCCCCTCCGCCCCAGTGGCGCCTCACGCGCCCGTCGCCCACCTTCCCTGGGCCCGACTCGGCCTTGCGCCGCCGCCTCCCAGTTCGGCGCTGGCAGTTCCGCCGCCTCCAGGCTGCGCCGGCGGCCTGCCTCCCGAGCCACCCGGCTGCGTTCGCCACCATGACCCACGAGCGCCGCCGGCGCCTGCGCCGTCGCCGCCTCCGACCCTCGGCTCCGCCCAGCTCCTCCGTCGCCGCCGCAGGCCTCCGTCGCCTCGCCTGGTCACCAAGCTCCGCCCGAGCCCGCGACCGCATCGCCCCACGACCCCGCGTCGAGCCCTGCCCTCTCGCCGTCCTCGAGCAGGTTCCACGCTGCCGCCATGGTGCCAAGCAGATCTTTGCCGCCACGTCCCCCTGGCCCGCCACGTCATCCTGTGGGTCCCGCCTACCATGCGTGCGCCCGTGAGTGCTCGTGTATATGTGACAGGTGGGTCCGCTTGTGTACCCTAGGAACGACTTGGAGCACCCCAAGTTCGCCCACAACCCCCGGCGCCAAACCCAAGACCGATCCCGGCGCCCGAAGCCGAGAACCCCAACAAGAACCATGCCACGGATACGCCGAGTTCGCCATCGTGGAAACCAAGGTCGTCGACATGGAACCGATGGACGCCAAGTGCTTCACCCCGACGCAAAACCGAATCGGCACGAGAACCCGACAAGTTCGACACCGGCCAGGGCGAAGTCCGGGCCCGATGACCGCCAAGAACGCCACCGGTTCAACAAGCACGCCAGCGGGCTCAAGTTCTCCCTCCCGGATACCAAGACCGCCTCGATGGCGCGGACCCGACAAGACCCTCGCAACGGCAAGACCGACCCCGTGGACCCGACAAGACCTACGCGACGACAAGAACGGCATCGGCCCGGAAGAAATCCGTCGCGCCCCGGACACCGAGACCCCGGACGCGCCAAGACCTACCCCTGAGTCCGAGAACGACCTCGTCGAACCCTGGACCCCGAGACCAACCCCGAACCCCGGAACCCAAGATCGTCGAGCCCCCTCTGATGTGTGACCCCTTTTCCTCGAACCCTATTTTATAACATAACAACTTGATTGCATATTGATTTGTCATTCATCTCGCATGCATATCTGTGGTTTGGGGGCCTTATGCCGATTCACCTAATAATTAAATATGGGGCCCATATGCGGGCAAATCTATTCTCATATTGGCCTCATTTAGACATGTGTAGCGAACCGGTTCCACCTGTTGCATTGCTAAACAACATTTAAATTGCGGGGTAGCTAAATAACATGAACCACCTTAATAATTGTCGGGACCCCGGTTCCGCTTAATTTGACCTAATTGCATCGCACCTTGCCATGTCATTCATCATGCATGCATCATGCCGATCTTCTGCCGTTGTATTAAATATTGCATCCGGTTTATTCTAGTGTTTTGCTTCTTCGCGGATAAGACCGTTGAGTTGATGTGAGCTTCGCCCCGATCTTCGGATGAACCTTTCGACAATGTTTTCAGGCGAGCATCTCCCCCTTTCTACCTATCTTACTTTTATAGTATTTATTCCCTCCTGTTGATCTATTGCTATCTGTGTTGCGATGCTCTAGATTCCGTACCCTTGATATCCCTTGCAGCCATATATTGCCTTGGACACACCCTATTACCGCTGTTTGGTAGATAGATGGACTTATGGCGTAGTTGCTTGCTCAAGTATTGATGTGTGTCGTCATATGCCACATTTGCTGAGGTATTGCCGCATGTTGATGTTGGAGATGATTCTAGTTTTACTTATCGTCACTTTAATTTCTGTTTAACAACTAAAACTGAATAAGCAGAGGCATCGTGGGTGATAGATAATATTTGGTTTCGAGCCCACTTGTGTCCGTAAGACCCCGAGTACTTGATACTGTTCCTTGATTTTTGCGCTATCCACATCCGGGAGGTATATGGGACCCCGAGCCGAGCTTGATTCATCTTATTTCTTGGGGCCACAAACTAGTTTGAGGTTTTATTTACGATCCTCTGTACTTATGCCATGCTACTTTCAGTATTTAATTTGTGCGAGGGCACACTGCATCTTTTTAGGAAGGCGGAGTGATTATGCGGTATCGACAAGCCCAGCCACACTTTCGGGTTCCCGATCGCTTGACCATTGGCGCTAACCTTGAGGCCGTCTCAAGCTAGCTTACTTGCTGCGGGTTCTACTCAAAGGTGGCCCCTAAATATTTCAATCCTGTGATTGTTCACCGTGAAAGCCTCGTTGGGTTTTGATTTGGTTTTCCGAGGTTGATCGAGCGTGTTGCTATTGGTGCACCCGGCGGGTAAAACTTCTCAAAGCCGTGTCCGGATATGGACGACTTGGAGCACAAGATCTCGATCATAGACAAGCATAACTAAAGTTCGCTATTAATTTGACTTATAATGACTAGTAATCAGCTTCACTTTAACGGAATGGCTAATTAATACGCCCACCATTGCTTGTTTGGTTGTCGCTTGCGACAAATGTATCGACTAGTAAATATGGCAACTTCTAACGAAATGGCTGAATAAAAGTACCAACAACTGGGTTTTGGGTTTATCTCATGCTATCATGTCGATTAGTAAGAGCTGCAACTATAACGGAATGATTGACTAAAAGTGCCACGCTTATTTTATCGTGATGATTATCTAAACCTGACTAGTAACGTGCGCAACTATAACCGAATAAGTAAAGCGCCAACCGTGTGAGTTCCTCGGTTGACTTCCTCGTTGGTCTCGAGAAACGCCAGATGGGTTTGTTTGATGATAGTATCATGTTGGATCCGAATAGGTTTTCTCACCCTCTCGATAACCGCCATTGTATCGAGTCTCTATAGGTTGTTTAGTGCATCTGCCGCCGCTTGATCCACCATACCTATGTAGGCGAGGACCGCAATTCTAGCCTCGCCTGTACTAGCCTCGATCGACGCTCCTCTATTTTCCTTTGCCCTTTGTCGGCACCCCTTTTGTTTAAGCAGGTTTTGAGATCGACGCCGTTAGCAGGGTTACCCTTCCGGCTTGGCCTGGGCAGGGTTATGGACGCCATTGGTTATTCTTCAGGGCTCTTAGCCCCAGTTGCATCTTGTCCGTAGTCGGACGCTCCCTCTTTTCAAGGTGATTTGGATCTTTGTACCGTATATTTGTATTCTTGACTCTTTGAGTCGCTGTTGTATATATATATCTGTTCTGTGGGTCCCATCGAGGACTGTTGTGTAATGTTATTACTTCGTTTTCCACCCGCACGAAAGTGCCTGGTGGGCACCTTTGAATCGTTTCTATGCGGGTTTGGCGAATTTTGCTCAAACTTGCATAGGTCCGATTCTGAGGGTGTTACAACGGGTCACAATTCCTAAACAGTACAGTGTGCTCCTCGCACAATCGTAAATAAAGCAGTAGCATGGCATAGGTACAGGATAGTAAATAAAACCTCAAACTAGTTTGGGGCCCAAGAAATAAGAATGAATCAAGCTCTGGCTCAGGGGGGTCCCATAATCCTCCTGGATGTGGATAGCGCGATAAATCAAGGAACAGGTATCAAGTACTCGGAGTCCTACGGGACACAAGTGGGCGTTCGGAAACCAAATATTATCTATCACCCACCGATGCCTCTGCTTACTTCAATTTTAGTTGTTAAACAGGAATTAAAGTGAACGAAAAGTAAAGCCATGATCTTCTCCAACGTCAAACATGCGGCAATACACCAACAACTGTGGCACTTGACGACACGCAACAGCACTTGAGCAAGCGACTACGACGCGCAAGTCCAACTAACTACCACAAAACAGGTATTAGGAGGTGTCCAAGGCAATATAAGGCTGCAAGGGATATCACGGGTACGAAAGCTAGAGCATCGCAACACAGATAGCAATAGATCAACAGGAGGGAAATAAATACTATAAAAGTAAGATAGGTAGAAAGGGGGAGATGCTCGCCTGAAAACATTGTCGAAGGTTCAACCGAAGATCGGGGCGAAGCTCACATCAACTCAACGGCCTTATCCGCGAAGAAGCAAACACTAGAATAACACCGGATGCACTATTTAATACAACGACAGAAGATCGAGAATGATGCATGTATGATGCATGACATGGCAAAGATGCGAAGCAATTAGGTCATATTAAGCGGAACCGGGGTCCCGACAAATATTTAGGTGGTTCAGGTTGTTTATCTACCCCGCAAATTAAATGTTGTTTTAGCATGGCAAAAGATAGCACCGGTTCGCTACACAAATTTAAATGAGGCCAATATAAGGATAGTTTTGCCCGCATATGGGCCCCATATTTAATTGGAGGTGAATCGGCATAAGGCCCCCAAACCACATGATATGATGCGAGCATGACAATTTAATATGCAACAAGTAATGTTATATTTATAAAATAGGGCTCGAGGAAGGGGTCACACATTAGGGTTCGGCGATCTTGGGGTTCCGGGGTTCGGGGTTTGACAGGCTCGTTCTCGGACTCCGGGTTCGTTCTCAGATAACGGGGTAGATCTTGGCGTTCCGTGGTCTTCGGGTCATGTCGACGGTCATGGCGTTCGGGACGAAGTGCTTGTCGCACCGGGGTCTCGGTGTCCTCGGTTCTGATTGAAGAACTTGACGTGTCGGGTTCGGTCTTCGAATCCATGTCGGTGCACTCGGTGTTCCGGGTTGAAGCTCATGGTGTTACATGATGCAGTGCTTGTCGTTCCGGTGACGATCTTGGCGGTCTTCGGATCCGGGTCTTGGCGTGGCCTTTGGATCGCCGGGATCGGGCTGCGGGCTCGAAATATCCGAGTAGAAGGTCATGGCGTTCTACATGACTCTCTTCGATCGACGGCTCCATGAAAGGGTCGGAAACTTGTGGTCTTCGGTCCGGTCTTCGGATCCGTGAGGAAGAGCGCGTAGTTCCGTGTGGTCGATCTTCGAGTGTCCAATTCGTGTTGAAGAACTTGTCCTTTGGACATCAGACGCCACACGAGAATTGCCACATCACCAGATCGACACACCTCCTGGTGCACGCGCTCGCGGGCCAATAGGGCCATGCCCCGCAGTGGGCGCCGCGGAGGCGAGAACAGTAGGGAAGCTCGGCGGACGAGGCCCGGCAGCAGCCACCGGACTTGGGCAAGCTCGCAGAAGAGACAGGCTCGGGAACGACAGGATGGAGGGGCTCGGAGGCGGTTTTGGACCGGCGAGGTCGAGCTTGGGCTGGCGGAGGGCGCCGGAAGGGTCGCGGTAGCAGGAGCAGGGCACCGGCGAGGACCTGCAGAGCCGGTGGCGAGTTAGAGGAGGAGGCCACAATGGGCGGCGGAGGCCTGGCGGCTGCAGTCGGGACGAGCGGAGGAGGCGGCTCGCAGGCCGAGGTCGTCGTCAGGTAGGCAGGTCTAGGGAGGTCGACGGCCTCGGCAGGCGGTCGAGGGGCGGAGAGGGAGCCTGGCAGAGGGGGGTCATGTGGGGAATATCTTGAGGACGGCGAGGTCGGGGAGCGCCGGGCGCGACGGCGAGGACGCGGCCTGGGAGGCGGCCTCTGGCCGGAGCGGAACGGGGACTCAGAGGCGGAGGTGGGGGTCGGCTCCGGCGGCTCTGCATCGGGGGGGCGAGGCGTGGGTCGGGGAGAGGAAGGGCCTGGCGGCGGGGGTTCTCGCGTGGCGGCGATGCTTGTTGCAGAGGGAGGAGCGAGAGGCAGGGCGGCGCGCGGTGGGGATGGAGGCGGCCGGCGGCGGCAGGTGCCGAGAGCGGGGGAGGAAGACGCGGGTGCGGGAGAGAGAGGCCGCGTCGGTGGGGGAAGAGGAACAGGGGCGGCAGGTGGGCTTGGGGTGGGGCCAGGGCGTGGGCCAGCAGGGAGGGGTGGGGCTGAGAGGGGAGTGGTTGGTGGGGGTGGGTCCCAGGCGCAGAGAGCTAGCGGGGTGGTGGGTCGGCAAGGGAGAGTAGAATAGGAGGGGGGGAACGGCTGCTGGGGTGTGGGGTGGAAGCGTGTGTGTAGGCGTGTGTGCTTGAGTGTGTGTACCTGGTGAGAGAGTGGGGGTGGGTTGGTCTAGGTGGCAGCATGGGGTAGGTGGGGAGAAAAGGAGAGGTGAGGTGGCGAGAGGGCATTGGCCAGGGTGATGTGGAAGGGGGGCTGGGTAGACTAGGTGTAGGTAGTTTTAGGATTTCGGGCGAACCGTTTTATTATGGGGGTGGTCGTTCGGGTCGAAGCGGCCCGTTCGACTGCCCCCACTAAAAATAATTAAATGATTTATTTATTTCAAACAAACTTTTGCAAACCGATAGCAGACAAAACAAAATATTCCGGCGACCCGGGTTTTGCGTTTGAACAAAGACGGGGCATTTTAGAAAACACAAAATAGGTTTTCCCGCAAATAGTTTTATGCAAGCAAATGCAAGGTGATGACGATGCTCAAATGCAATGTGGCATGATGACATGAGCATGCGGTCATGACGATGCAATGCACAAAAACAACGCGATTTTCTAGTAGTGGTTTTGCGGGATGCCACACTATGTATCAGAAAGCATATAGCAATTGAACTATTGAAATGACTTGATCTTTATGCTACGCTTATCTATAGGAGTATGTCCACCATATCATTCTCCTAATGATATGATCCTGTTGTTAATAACATCTCTATGTTCATGATCAGGAAACCATGATCATATATTAACCAACAAGCTAGTTTAACAAGAGGCTTTACTAGGGACTCTTATTTTAGTTTACAAATCACACAAGTATTAATGTTTCCGGTTAATACAATTATAGCATGGTATGTAAACATTTATCATAAGTGTGAAGATATGATAATAACCACTTTATTATTGCCTCTTGGGCATATCTCCAACAGTCTCCCACTTGCACTAGAGTCAATAATCTAGTTTCAAACCTTTGTGTATTCAACACCTATGGATTTCCGATGTTGTATGTACACGATTGCTAGTGGTCAACTGATCTCCGGATCTGACACTTCCAGGTCCGTGTGTAATTGCATGTCTTTTGCTCTACGCATCACTCATTCTCTAATGAGATGGCTTTGTACAAATTTGGTCTTTCGGTGTGACCTTTAGCTCTTTGGGGTTAAAACATGTTGATAATATTGTCGCACAATATAACTTCATAGTATTATCCCACTGTGAACTACACCTAGTTTGATAACAAACTACTTGACACAAATGCCCTCTTTGTCGCTAAAATAGCAGTCATATACTTAGCCTTTTGTTGTAGTATCTGTCACAATGTCTTAACTTTGGAACTCATCCAAATCCATTATGGAACTCACTTTCCATTATATTGTGTCACCCTTAGTTTAGATTGAGATAAACTTAATTTGTACTTTGTGACAAAGCTAGTATCAATGTAGTACTTTTACAATGAACTAACCATCTATTTGTCACTTCTACAAATATTATACTCTTAGTTCTTCCAAAAGATCATAAGAATATCCTTACTATTGTCCAATGATCATCTTACGAATCATTCTGGTATATGCTCACAACATTTAGAGCATAGGACATATCTGGATTTGTACATATCACAGTATGATTGATATAAATACTCTTTGTGATTTCATACATCAAGTATCAATCTATAGTTGATTATTTGTTTCACTTTACCAAATGTCAATACACTTGAATATATCATCAACATTGAACTCATTCGATCCTTTCTTTGCGACAAGAACCTCTCTTGTAGTTTCTATATTGAACTCATTCAATATCTTATCTATGTACTTCTGGCACAACCATATTAGCGTCTATTGATGCCAAATATTTGGGTTTTGCCTAAGTCTTTCATCGGGATGAAATTCTTAATATGTGTTAATAAAAGATACATTATTTCCAATCAACAATATGTCTTTCACATAATGTATTAGAAACATGTCTTAGCGCTCCCACTTAATTTCTTGCAAATGCAAGCATCTTCATCGTCTCTAATGAACTTTTAAACTCCTTTAACAGTTTCATCACAGTGAAGATTCCAACTCCGCGATGCTCACTTTAACCATTGAAGTTTGCATATGCTTTTAGCATCCTTTGAATTAACAAAACCCTATGGACCGTGTTATGCACATGTCCTAGGTAACGATTCTATTAGAAGAACTTGTTTTTGTTTATTCAACTACCATATAACAAATTATATGTAGTGGTTGCTACATTAATCCGTCTAGACTAAATATCACTATGGAAGATCAAATCTTGTCATAGTCAACCTTTGAACATTTTGTGAACTCTTTCCCAGCATGTCGACTATTTCATAGATGTAAAACATCCATGTCTATTTCTTTATAGATCCAGACACAACTGTAAGGTCTTACACCTTTCTCGAGGGTCCTTCAAGTTCAAAACTTGATTTCTCGTGTATGGAACTATCACGGATTTTATGGCTTCAAGCCATTTTACGGAGTCAGGGCCCATCATCACTTCTTTGCATGTAGTCCGTTCATTATTCTCAAATAATGATTCAACCCTCAAATCTTGGTATTTGATTGTTTACTCGACCTACTTGTTTCAATAGGAACTTAGATCTTCGTGACCACAACCTTTGAGGCACGTGAGCCATGAGCATTGTTGCTGCCTCCGGAACACTTTTCGGCACTGCGCAACTCTGCACATATAGCTAAGGTTCTTTTAACCTTATCAAAGTTCTATTGTCCTCCCACTTATCTTTTCACGAAAAATTCCTTCTCAAAGAAACTTGACGTTTTAAGCGACAAACACTTTTGTCTCCGGTGTTTATGGAGGAATACTTAACAGTTATTCGAAATAACATACAAAGACAGGTTCATCCGACTTTGGTTGCAAACATCCTTTTTATGCATAGCATGCCAATGTTTAAGAAAGGACAACTTGGGTTTTATCCCAAACCATAACTTTATATGGTGTCATTTCAACGGATTATGATGAAGCTCTTTTCAGTGGAAAAACGGTAATCTCTAAAGCTTTTAATCTTTTAAAATACAATGACAGTTTTATGAATTACACCTTCGATCTTACCATGTCAAACAAGGTTTAATTACATATCTCGAACGCTCCATACCTTTTATGGTGTTTCGGGAAAATGCAAATCCACGGAACGATTCCATAAATCTTAGGTATTATGCTAAGCTTGTAATTCAAATATCTTCCTTTATGATCTTATCATAAACTATTTATATTCTTGTTACAATGATTTTGCACTTCATCTTGAAAATCTTTGAACTTTTCAAATATTTCACACTTCATCCTTATTAAGTAAATATTCATATATTCACTCAAATTTTGGAGAAAGCATATGAAGTTGAAATCCATCGCTCTTGACTACACATAATGGATTTCATACAACAATATGTATAAGTTCCAATAAGCTAGTCATTCGTTCCTTCTTGGCCTATGAACGAAGTTTTAATTATCTCTAGGAAAGTTTCACAAGCGTCATGTGTTCAAAAACAAAGACTCCAAAATTCCATCCACATGGAGTTTCTTCATGTTTTCTTTCCATTATAATTTAAATGGCGATGTCACTTCCTAAGCGATCTTTCAATCAATTTGTCTTTCGACATTTTTAGCACTAATTTTATGGATGTGATTTCTCCAACGAGATTTGTGAATCATCCATCTTTTATGGATCACGGAAATTATTTGAACAACCCTTTTGTTCTCATAATACCTGATAAAACAAATCCTGAAGGCAAGCTTTCATGTTTAACGAGCAACACAACAACCCTTTATTTGTTCTCGATGAATATCATCACATATTCTTTTGCTAGTTACTTAGGCCATTGTAGTTCATGAATTGTGTTGTTTCGTATGACGATTCACACCAACAAATTCAGTATCAAATACTTAGGAACCACATTGTTTAATAAGCAAAGAATATAGCCATAACACGTATATCATCTATATACTTAAACTGAACAATTCTAGTCTTTTCTTTTCTGCCATATATTTATGAGATTCTCTTTCAGCATTTCCTTTTCTGTTTGAAAGAATCTATCAACATCAATAGTGGAGTCATACATAGTCCAAAGCGTGTATAGTTAAATACCAATGTCTTTGGACTTGCACTTTGAAGTAGATCACCATTATCAAATATTTGGTGTTCTTTTAAATTCCTTTCTTTAGTAATCTCTTGGTGTAGTAAAGATTTTACCTACATCAAATATTCACCCTCATCATGGATTTATCCATGATCTAGCTACTTTTAGCTTGTAACGGTGAATCGCGAGTATAATGTTGCTCTCCAAAACCTTTTGGAAGTTTAGGACAACTAGTGTCTCCAACCTTTTGCAAATTCTCATCAAATATGAGAACATGACTTTTGCCATATTATACTCTATCATGTTGCAACCAAAACTTCGTTTCAGATATCACAATATCTTCCACACAACATGGTTTCTGAAACAACTCTTTCAGATCCTAGATAACTTTGATATTAAGACAATCCTTTGAATATCAAGAATCATGGAAACAAACATGATACTTATACACTAACACTTGGAATTGTTACTCTTGATTTAATACTAATTATTAAACTTCATGGAGTAACCGGAACTTACTGAAAGTTTGCAATAGGACTTTTAAACTTTAGATTAACACTTCAAAACAATACGATACCAGTTCGTAAAGTAACTAACCAGAATTCTATAGTTCTATTATCTCAATTATAACTAAGCGCAAGGTGGTAAACGGATGCCAATGACTACAACAACTATGCAAATTCACTTTGATTTAGTTTATGATAAATTGAGTTCTAATTAATAATTAAATTAATCTAGGTGAACTCCCACTCAAAACAATATACCTCACATTGTTTTAGTGATCACACGAACCAAATCCACCACATCAAAACCGATCATCACGAGAGTTGATATAGCTTCAATGGCGAACAATCAACATGTTCATCATATCTACTATATGACTCATGCTCTACCTTTCGGTAATCCGTGTTCCTGAGGCCATGTCTGTACATGCTAGGCTCGTCAAGATCAAACCTTAGTTTCCGCATGAGCAAATCTGGCTTGCTCACGTTGTATACACTTGTAGAATCTAACACACACGATCATCACGTGGTGCTTCGAAACAACAAGCTTTAGCAACGGTGCTAACTAAGGGTGAACACTTTGTGACTTGAAATTCATGTGCATGAGGGATCATCTTATAATGCTACCGTCGTCTACTAAGCAATACAAGATGCATAAAGGATTAACATCACATGCAATTCATAATATGTGATATGATATGGCCTTTCTTCTTTGTGCTTCCGATCTCCATCTTCTAGCACGAACATGATCTCCATCATCACCGACATTGCATCAAGGTCAATGATGCTTCTCCATGGTTGTCGTCCACCGGTTTCAACTATTACAACTACTTTGAATAGACACGCGGGTCTTAACAGAATTAAAAACAACCATATGGCTCCTGCCGATTGCCGACTTACAATAAGGAACATTGCATACATCATATATAATCACAATCATGGCCATATCACATCACTGCACACCCCTGCAAAACAAAGTTAGACGCCTCTACTTTATTTGCATATTTTACGTGGTTTGGGGCTTTCAATAAGTGTCGTTCTAACTTATGAACAAGAACCACAACATTGATACTAGCATTGTTGATCACCCGTTGTAAATTGGATCTTAACTATGCTAGGAGAAACAGGCACCATAAAGCCACTTATGCAATACAAGTTGCATGTCAAGCGTGGAGCAAGTCTCATGAACGATGTCATGTAAGGTTATCCCGGGCCGCTTCATCCCAACATACCGCAAGATGCAAAGTACACAAGAAGCAATCGACAATAAAAGCATCAACGCCCACAATGACCATTGTGTTCTACTCGTGCAACAGATCTACATATAGACACGACTCTGATACCATCAGAGGGGTTCGTAGCATGGAAAACAAAATTTTCTATCGCATACAAACAAACAAGCCAAGATCTATCTACTAGATTGTAGCAACGAGTCGATGGAATAACTTACCCTCGAAGATTCCAAAGTGGGTAACGAGAGCAGATTCTCGTGGGTGATGTAGTCGTACTCTTTCCGATCTCAAGATCGTAGATGATCCTTCCGCGCCACGTTCCTAAGCGCCCCATGATCGGTCACACGTTCGGACTTTCGGCGAGACCTTCCTCTCCCTTGTTCCAAAGAAACGGAGGTTGTAGCACTCTCCTCGCGATTCCGACAGCACAACGGCGTGGTACCGGAAGTAGAGGGGAGATCTCGCAGGGCTTCGCCTTAAGCCGGAGCGAGTATGGTGGAGTATGAGAGAGCTATTAGTGGTCTAGGGTTTAGACACACCAATTAGAAGGCTCTAAACCTAAGGCTAGGGCAATTAGAAGCTCTAAACCAAAACGTCTCTAAACCGGAGGCTTTGGCTAGGGTTTAGATTAGAGGATAGGAACTTGTCTGTCTAGAGGAGGAGGCCCTGCCCCTCCTTTTATGGGTGGAGAGGGCCGGCGGCCAAGGGGAGGGAGGGGAGTACCTCCCCAACTCGGCCTAGGTGGTGCGCCGGCTTGGAGAGGAGGGACTCCTCCCCCAAGTCGGTTTCAACCTCCTCTTGCTTGTTTCCCTCAGTTTCCTGTTTTAGCCGTTTGACTTTCAAACTGGCCATTTGACTTTTCAGTTTTAGGATTCAATTTAATCCTTTATTTGGAACAACGAGAACACTTAGTACATGATGCAATCATTCCAATATGTAATGACACATTCATGTACCCCTTCCCCCCCCCCCCCGGAGTGCCGGACATTCCGGAACCTTCTAGAACATTCCCGATGAAAACACCGGAATCATTTCCAAACTCCGAAACGGAACTTTCCTTATATGAATCTTATTCTCCGGACCATTCCGGATCACCTCGTGATATCTCGGATCCCATCCGAGACTCCGAACAACATTCGGTCTCTTTCTCATAATACCATAACTACTCAAACAACGTCGAATCCTTAAGTGTGTCTCCCTACGGTTCGTGAATTATGCGGACATGATCGAGACACTTCTCCGAACAATAACCAATAGAGGAATCTGGAAATTCATATGGATCCCACATATTTCTACGGTTACTTTGCGATCGAATGAACCACTTACATACGACATCAATTTCCCTTTGTCTCACGATAGTTTACTTATCCGAGGTTATGATCGTCGGTATCTCTGCATACCTAGTTCAACCTCGTTACCGATAAGTACTCTTTTCTCGTTCTCGTGATATGTGATCCCTTGTGAGCCAGTCACATGCTTGCAAGCTAATTGGATGACATTTCACCGAGAGGGCCCAGAGTATATCTATCCGTCATATGGATGGACAAATCCCACTCTTGATCCATGTGTTTCAACCAATACTTTCCGAACACTCAATGCCACCTTTATAGCCACCCAGTTACGGTGTGGTGTTTGATGTCATCAAAGCATCCATCCGGCAAAGGTGATATGCATGATCTCATGGTCGAAGGAATTAGGTTACTATGTATCAGAAAGCATATAGCAATTGAACTATTGAAATGACTTGATCTTTATGCTACGCTTATCTATAGGAGTATGTCCACCATATCATTCTCCTAATGATATGATCCTGTTGTTAATAACATCTCTATGTTCATGATCAGGAAACCATGATCATATATTAACCAACAAGCTAGTTTAACAAGAGGCTTTATTAGGGACTCTTATTTTAGTTTACAAATCTCACAAGTATTAATGTTTCCGGTTAATACAATTATAGCATGGTATGTAAAAATTTATCATAAGTGTGAAGATATGATAATAACCACTTTATTATTGCCTCTTGGACATATCTCCAACACCCTAGGCCTTGTTTCTAAGCACTGAAACACAGTTTGCATCTAGATATGTTGCATGTTTGCTTGCTTCCATCCTTTTACCTTTCCTCCACGCCATTAGCTATTTTCTGGCACCGTTACCACTTGTATTTCACTATTGTTTCGCCGAACTAGTGCACCTATACACCTGACAAGTGTATTGGGTGTGTTGGGGACAAGGGAGACTTCTTCTATCTTGATTGCAGGGTTGCTTGAGAGGGAATACCTTTGACCACTTCCTCCCTGAGTTCGATAAACCTTGGGTAATCCACTTAAGAGAAACTTGCTGCTGTTCTACAAACCTCTACACCTGGAGGCCCAACAACTGTCTACAAGAATAGAAGTGCGTAGACATCAATGCACAAAAATCAATTAAGACTTCACGTCAAGAAACATCTTGCTTGCATGGATTTTCCGGCAAGGATGCTAATCACATGCATGATCACGTGAGGGAGAAGGCTCGTGCATGGATTTTTCCGGCAAGCCTCCCTCTGCTTGGATCTGGCGCGATCATTGCATGCCGATCACCCTGAAGCAATCATCAGATTCTTCGTTGATCTCGGACCAAGGACGGCTACAAGTTGTGGGATGCACGACGCAATGTTCAACTCCACCACGTCCGGCTTTGTGGCCACTGCGGATTATTTTTGACCTTGCGACAGACTAGAACTTTTGTCGTAAACTACATCGACTCCGCTCAAACAGCTAAGTCCTTATTTACATTTATTATTTTAATTTTTTATGATCATGAGATTAAGATTGATTCACTCATATCATGAGTCTTTTACCTCTTTCGTTTTGGTCATACCTCTTCCACGATTTGTCTTGCGCTCGTGAGTATAAATTTTTTACTGGCTTGCCATTAAAGGCCCCAGTACCATGCAAAAAACCCTCCTTCAGGCATTAGCTTAAGTTTTCTGGATACACATTTTCTGTTGTTTTTATGTGGATTTCAGAGTAGTGACTTTTCGGCACTCAAAGCCGGCGTTTTGGCCTTGGGTTCTGGATGGTGCCACTAGGCATCATCACCCTAGGACATGGTTCTGTGATGCGAGTATTCCGTGTCACGAAAGGTCAAGTATAAAAACCAGAATAATAGATAAGCCATCACTTGCTTAAACAAAATTTTACATAAACTATTCAAATTAGTTGAGTTTTTCCCTCCTAAACAGTTTTGAGGATGTCGGATCGACGCTCGGGGGCTTGACATCTCTAACTTAAGAGCTTTGTCCCGCATTGCATCTAAGACGGAGCAAACCTCGGTGGCTACAGTACGTTGATCTCCAAGATATGGTGAAATTTCTCTTTAAGCATCAAGACGGAAAATCCAAGTGAATTCCACCTTGACGCTCGGGGCTACACCGATATTGATTTTTTGTGAAGTTCTCTCTGGAGCACCAAGCCGAAATTAATTTCCGACTTAGCGCTCGGGGGCTACACTATTGACATTTTTTCTAAAGCTACTCTGAGAGGACCAACACGATTTTCTTTTGAATATCCAACTTGACGCTCGAGGGCTACAATCGTTAGATGTACAATTATGCATGTTCTTTTGAGCATCAAGCCGCCTTCGATGAAGCCGACTCAATGCTCAGGGGCTACATATGGTTATGTCAAGAAACTTTCAAGATGGTGAAAAATCCGGCTAGCAAAACCTGGGGGCTTGAAAACAACTTTGCCTTCACGGAAGTTTCCTGGGTTACATGGCTCGATTGCCTAAACTTCCGTGATACGAGAGGTTCTAAGACCATTATTCGTCAAGCTCTTATGTCGGTGATTTTGCAGGCTCTAAGTCGGCAGTTTGGCAGCCTTTACGACCGTGGCCTGGTAGCTATAATTTTTTCCGTCTTACGTACCGTCCCGCATGGATGATGATACTAAATACGTTCCTACAGATTGGAAGAATCACTAAGGATTCATTACAGAGTTCTTTGCCTTGGATTCGTGCGCAGAAGCATACACGCAACTATCTGGCTAGGCTTAGTCAGATGAGACTATGATATGGGATATCTCCAAGATTCTTCGTGAAACATGCCTACAAATTGAAGACGATGTGATACATACGCTCAAAGCTAGACGGAGGAACACGAGGATCTTGAAGAACTCCGGGGGCTACTGTTGTGGATATACCAAATGGGTATACCTACGGCATAGTCTCATACTGGCAAGCCCGAGTGGCCTACAGTTGGTGGTTAGGCCTATGACATAACCTGGCGACCCAGTTGCTGATAGACAAGACAGAGGTCTAGCAGGGATGAAGGAAGGCGACGTGCCACCGCCTATGATGGAAGCCGGATCCTTGGAGGACACGAAGACTAGTTAGTGTTAGTCTAGGACTCTGTAACCGTATCCGGATGGGACTTTCTATGTAACCCTAGGTCCTGGCATCCTTATAAGCCGGACCTATGGGAGCCTTTAGGGCAGAACAATAAGTGCATAGCACTACTCGCACACAGCGAACCCCACAATCCTGTAACTCGGCGTATTGCCATTATAATTATTTATAGCAGGAGTAGGATCTCGCCACCGTCGTGAGATCTAAACGTGGGTAAACTGTGTCAAGCCGACCCAAACGCTCTCCGTCTTTCCCCACGTCTCTAAACTCGCCGTTGGGATACCCCTATGGCGTACGTGTCGACAATACCACGACAACACATGTTCATAGTATAGGTGCTAAACGTTTGAAATTGAATGATAATTCTACATACATGTGACACTGTCGTCTTGGTCACATTGTAGTGAAGCGTATGAAGAAACTCCATTCCGATGGATTTCTTGAATCACTTGAAAAATATGAAGCATGTCTGATGGGAAACATGACTAAGACTCCATTTTTTGGTATAATAGAGCAAGCTACGGACTTATTGGAAATCATACGTACCGATGTGTGTGACCCGATGAGTGTGGCATCACGCGGTGGTTCTCCTTATGTTCTTACTTTCACATATGACTTGAGTAGATATGGGTATATCTATTTCATGGAACATAAGTCCGAAACTTTCGAAAAGTTTAAGGAATTTCAAAATGAAGTAGATAATCAACGTAACAAGAAGATTAAATTTCTACGATCTGATCATGGAGGTGAATATCTAAGTTACGAGTTTGGCAAGCATTTGAAGAAATACAGAATACTTTCACAATTGACACCGCCGGGAACACAACAATGTAATGGTGTGTCCGAACGTCATAATCGAACTCTCTTAGATATGGTTCATTCTATGATGTCACTTACAGATTTACCGTTATCTTTTGGGGTTATGCATTAGAAACAGCCACATTCAATTTAAATAGGGCACCATCTAAATCCGTCGAAACAACACCGTATGAATTGTGGTTTGGGAAGAAACCTAAAGTGTCGTTACTTAAAGTTTGGGGTTGCGAAGCTTATTTAAAGAAGTTACAACCCGACAAGCTAGAAACCAAAGCGGAAAAATGTGTCTTTATAGGATACCCAAAGGAAACTATTGGGTATAACTTTTATCATAGATTCGAATGCAAAATCTTCGTTGCCAAGAATGGATCATTTCTAGAGAAGGAGTTCTCTCAAAAGAAGTGGTTGGAAGGAAAGTAGAACTCGACGAGGTTGTCGAACCTTCTCTTGAATTTGGGAGTAGCACAACACCGGAAGAAGTTCCTATGGCACCTACACCAATAAGAGATGAAGCTAATGATGGTGATCATGAAACTTCAGTCGAAGTTACTACAGAACCTCGCGGGTTGACAAGGACTCGTACCACTCCCGATTGGTATGATCCGTTATGAGTGTCATGTTGGTGGACAACACCGATGACCCTACGACATATGAGGAAGCGATGATGAGCCCAGATTCCATCAAATGGCAAGAAGCCATGAAATACGAGATTGGATCCATGTACGAAAACCAAGTATGGACTTTAGTGGACTTACCGGATGGCCGGAAGGCTGTCAAGAACAAATGAATTTTCAAGAAGAAGATAGATGTTGATGGTAATGTGACCGTCTATAAAGCTCGACTTGTCGCGAAAGGGTTCCGACAAATTCAAGGAGTTGACTATGATGTGACTTTCTCACCGGTAGCAAAGCTAAAGTCTATGAGTATTTTGTTAGCAATCACTGCATATTATGATTATGAGATATGGAAGATGGATGACAAAACGGCGTTCCTCAAGGGAGACATTGATGAAGAGTTGTATATGGTAAAATCCAAAGGTTTTGTCGATCCTAAAGATGCTAACAAGGTATGCAAACTTCAATGATCCATTTATAGATTAAAGCAAGCATCCCGAAGTTGGAATCAACATTTTGATAAGGTGATCAAAAGTTTTGGTTTTATACAAACTTATGGAGAAGCTTGTATTTACAAGAAAGTGAGTGGGAGCTCTGTAGCATTCCTAGTACTATATGGGGATGACATATTGTTGATTGGGAATGATATAGACGTTCTTAAAAGTGTCAAAGATTATTTGAATAATAGTTTTTTAATGAAGGATCTTGGCGAAGCTACTTACATATTAGGCATAAAGATTTATAGAGATAGATCGAGACGCCTAATAGTGCTTTCATAGAGTACATATTTGGACAAAGTTCTAAAGTGGTTTGGAATGGAATATAGCAAGAAAGGGTTCTTGCCCATGTTGCCCAATATGACCTTGAGTAAAACTCAAAGTCCCTCTATGACAGAAGATAAAGAAAGGATAAGTAAGACTCCCTATGCCTCAGCCATAGGATCTATCATGTATGACATGCTATGTACTAGACCGGATAAGTAAAGTATCGCGAAACAAAGGGAAATTGGTATCGTATGTAAATGGTTCATTCTATCACGAAATAATCGTAGAAATATGTGGGCGCCATATGAATTTCCATATTCCTCTATTGGTTATTGATCAAAGAAGAGTCTCGATCACGTCTGCATAATTCACGAACCGTAGGGAGACAAACTTAAGGATTCGATGTTGTTTAGTAGATACAGAAAGTGAGTAAAGAGATCGAATGTTGTTTGGAGTCTCGGATTGGATCTGGTATATCACGAGGAGATCTGGAATGGTCCGGAGAATAATATTCATATAAGGAAAGTCTAATTCCGGAGTTCGGGAATGGTTTCAATGTTTTCACCAGAATGTTCTAGAAGATCAATCACACCGGAGTGGGAAGGGTACATGGATGTGTCATACCAAAGTGGAATGGTTGCATCATGTCTTAGGTCACTTGGTTGGGCAATAGGAAGAGAGAAATCAAACTCTAGTTTGAAAAGTCAAACGCCAATTCTAAAAGTCAAATCCCAACATTGATTGCCTGGTGGAGGGGGGGAGGATTCCTCCCTCTCCTTGCCTCCGGACCAAGTGGAGGAGTTGGGGGAGGACCCCCTCCCCCCAACTGCCTCTCCCAGCTATATAAGGAGGGGTAGGGCACCTCCCTATCCCTCACCTAAAAGCCCTATCCGACCGCGTCCCCCTCTCCCAAGTCGCCGCTGCCTAGGGATCTCCCAAGTCGCCGCCTAGGCCCTAGCCCTAGCCATCGGCCACCACCTCCCCTCGGCCCTCTAAACCCTAGATCACTGGGGCCCTCTTCTACTCCATCATACCCTCTCCGGCTTAGGCGAAGCCCTGTGGGATTTCCCCTCTACTTCCGACACCACACCGTCGTGCTGCCAGAATCGCGAGGAGAGATCTACAACCTCTGCTTCCTGTTAGAACAAGGGAGTGGAAGGTCTTCATCGAGTACCGAACGTGTGACCGACTGCGGGAGCGCTGTCGAAACGTGGCGCCGGAAGGATCGTCTACGCGATCTTGAGATCGGCAAGTGAACGACTACATCACCCACGAGAATCCGATCTCGTTAACCACTTTGGAATCTTCAAGGGTGAGTACTCTATTGACTCGTTGCTACAATCTAGCAGATAGATCTTGGCTTGTATGTGTTCATGCGGTTTTGTTTTCTATGCTATGAACACCTACAGTTAGTTCATGAAGAGAAGGTTGTGTTAGCTTCTTTATCGCACCGAGTATACCCGGATTCTTGTCATGAAGGACGCACACATTCGGTGTATCCTTCACAATTGCTATATTCAGCTGCGTGAAAAACCATACCCAACTCTCGGTGTTCTCTCTCTCTAAGAAAGCAAATGCAAGTGGAACAACTTGATTGTTCCCGTCTTAACAAATTGCAGTCAAGATCTGACCCATGTATTTGCCAGTGAGAAATGTACCATCCACACAAATAATTGGTCAACAGTGAGTGGAAGCTTCTATGCATATAGCAAATGAGAACAACACTCGATGTAGCACCCTCAAATTTGGTTCTTGTGGCAATGTAAAGGGTTGGATGTCGACGTAGGTGACTGGATTCCTAACCTGCAGTATCTGGAGCATCCGAACAACACAGTCGTATCTATCTTGAAACAAACCAAATCTTGCCTCTAGTGCACTTTGCTTAGTCCTCCAAGCCTTTCCGTAAAAAATCTTGTAGCGGAATCTGACAGCAACTTTGCTGATGATAGCTTTCACCTCCATGGCTTTGCTCTCCACTATCTTCATGTATAACAGTCTAGCCAGGAGCGTTGAAGTGAGGTTTGTAGGGGTTCGTAGCATGGAAAACAAAAATTTTCTATCGCATACAAACAAACAAGCCAAGATCTATCTACTAGATTGTAGCAACGAGTCGATGGTATAACTTACCCTCGAAGATTCCAAAGCGTTTAACGAGATCGGATTCTCGTGGGTGATGTAGTCGTACTCTTCCCGATCTCAAGATCGTGTAGACGATCCTTCCAGCGCCACGTTCCGCAGCGCCTCAATCGGTCACACGCTCGTACTGACGAAGACCTTCCTCTCCTTGTTCCAAAGAGCAGCGGAGGTTGTAGCACTTCTCGCGATTCCGCAAAGACAATGGCGTGGTACCTAAGTAGAGGGAGATCCCCAGGCTTCGCTTAAGCCAAGTGCAGTATGGTGGAGCTTATGAGAGAGGCTATTAGTGGTCTAGTAATTAGACACACCAATTAGAAGTCTCTAAACCAATTAGAAGGCTCTAAACCATGGCTAAAGCAATTAGAAGCTCTAAACCAAAACGGCTCTAAACCGGAGATCTAGAGTAGAAAGTTATGTGTCTATGGAGGAGCCCTGCCCTCCTTTTATGGGAGGGGGTCATGGCCAGGAGGGAGGAGTCCTCCCCAACTCGGCCTAGGGCTGGGCGCCGCCTGGAGGATTCCAACTCCTCCTCCGTTGGTTCCAACTCCTCTTGCTTGTTTCCCACAGTTTCTTGTTTTGGCGTTTGACTTTCAAACCGACATTTGACTTTTCTGTTTAGGATTCAATTTAATCCTTTATTTGGGACAGCAATAACACTTAGTACATGATGCAATCATTCAATGAGCAATGACACATTCATGTAACCTTCCCCGGAGTGCCGGACAATCCGAACCTTCTAGAACATTCCGATGAAAACACGGAATCATTCCCGAACTCAAACGGGACTTTCCTTATATGAATCTTATTCTACGGACCATTCCGGATCACCTCGTGATATCCCGGATCCCATCCGAGACTCAACAACATTCGGTCTCTTTCTCATAATACCATAACTACTCAAACAACGTCAATCCTTATGTGTCTCCCTACGGTTCGTGAATTATGCGGACATGATCGAGACACTTCTCTGAACAATAACCAATAGAGGAATCTGAAATTCATATGGTTCTACATATTTCTACGATTACTTTGCGATCGAATGAACCACTTACATACGATACCAATTTCCTTTGTCTCACGATATGTTACTTACCCGAGGTTATGATCGTCGGTATCTCGCATACCTAGTTCAACCTCGCATCGATAAGTACTCTTTCTCGTTCCTGATATGTGATCCCTTGTGACCAAGTCACATGCTTGCAAGCCAATTGGATGACATTCCACCGAGAGGGCCCAGAGTATATCTATCCGTCATGTGGATGGACAAATCCCACTCTTGATCCATGTGTTTCAACCAATACTTTCCGAACACTTAATGCCACCTTTATAGCCACCCAGTTACGGTGTGGTGTTTGATGTCATCAAAGCATCCATCCGGTAAAGGTGATATGCATGATCTCATGGTCGAAGGAATTAGGTTACTATGTATCAGAAACCATATAGCAATTGAACTAATGAAATGACTTGATCTTTATGCTACGCTTATCTATAGGAGTATGTCCACCATATCATTCTCCTAACGATATGATCTTGTTGTTGATAACATCTCAATGTTCATGATATGGAAACCACAATCATTAATCAACCAACAACTAGTGTAGTATAGAGGCTATACTAGGGACTTCAAATTAAGTTTACAAATCACACAAGTATTAATGGTTTCCTTGTTAATACTATTATAGCATGAATGTAAACATTTATCATAAACACAAAGATATAATAATAACTACATTTATTATTGCCTCTAGGGCATATCTCCAGCCTCCCACTTGCACTAGAGTCATCTAATCTAGATTACATGGTAATATACCAACACCCATGGCAGTTTGGTGTTGGTCATGTTTTGCCCTGGAGAGGTTTAGTCAACGGATCCGCCACATTCAGATCTGTGTACTTTGCAAATCTTTATATCCCCATCCTGGATATGTTCTCGAATAGCGTGAAAACGCGGCTTGATATGCTTCACTTCTTGTGTGACCTTGGTTCTTGCGCATTGGCTATGGCGCCCATGTTATCACAAGAGATAGACATTGGGTCCAGCGACTTGGAACCACACCCAGCCTGTAATGAACTCTTTCATCCATATCGCTTCTTGTGAAGCCTCCAAGCAGCCATGTATTCCGATTCAGTTGAAGATCTCGCCACAACGCTTTGCTTTGCACTCCTCCAGCTAATCGCTGCACCATTCAAAATAAATACGATCCGGATTGTGATTTAGAATCATCTGGATCGGTGTTCCAACTAGCATCGGTGTAACCATTAACAACGAGCTGTTCATCACCTCCATAAGAAAGAACCATATCCTTAGTTCTTCTCAAGTACTTAAGGATGTTTTTGATCACGTCCAATGATCCACTCGATCACTTTGATATCTGCTAGTTTAAACTAACAAAGATATGCAATGTCGAGTCTAGTACATAGCATGGCATACATTAGAGATCCTATGGCTGGTCGAGGCATAGGAGTCTTACTCATCCTTTCTCTATCTTCTGCCGATGTCGGACTTTGAGTTTTACTCAAGGTCGATATGCAACATGGGCAAGAACCCTTTCTTGCTTTCTTCCATTCCAAATCTCTTTAGAACTTTGTCCAAATATGTATTCTGTGACAATGATATTTGGCGTTTCGATCTATCTCTATAAATCTTTATGCCTAATATAAGCTGCTTCGCCAAGATCCTTCATTGAAAAACTATTATTCAAATATTCCTTGACACTATTAAGAAGGTCTACATCATTCCCAATCAACAATATGTCATCCACATACAGATTAAGAATGCTGAGCTCCCACTCACTTTCTTGTAAATACAAGCTTCTCCATAAGTTTGTATAAAACCAAAACTTTTGATTACCTTATCAAAACGTTGATTCCAACTTCGGGATGCTTGCTTCAATCCATAGATGGACCGTTGAAGTTTGCATACCTTGTTAGCATCTATAGGATCGACAAAACCTTTGGGTTGTATCATATACAACTCTTCATCAATGTCTCCATTGAGGAATGCTGTTTTGACATCCATCTGCCATATCTCATAATCATAATATGCAGCGATTGCTAACATAATCCTCACAGACTTTAGCTTCGCTACTGGTGAGAAAGTCTCATCGTAGTCAACTCCTTGAATTTGTCGAAACCCTTTTGCGACAAGTCGAGCTTTATAGACAGTAACATTACCATCAGCATCTGTTTTCTTCTTGAAAATCCATTTGTTCTCGACAGCCTTCCGGCCATCCGGTAAGTCCACCAAAGTCCATACTTGGTTTTCGTACATGGATTTCATCTCGGATTTCATGGCTTCTTGCCATTTATTGGAATCTGGGCTCATCATCGCTTCCTCACATGTCTCGGGGTCATCGGTGTTGTCCACCACCATGACATTCATAACGGAATCATACCAATCTGGAGTGGTACGAGTTCTCGTTGACCTCCGAGGCTCTGTAGCAACTTCAACCGAAGTTTCATGATCATCATCATTAGCTTCCTCCCTTATTGGTGCAGGCACCACAGGAACTTCTTCCGGTGACGCGCTACTCACAATTTCGAGAGAAGGTTCAACAACCTCGTCGAGTTCTACTTTCCTTCCAGTCACTTCTTTCGAGAGAAATTCCTTCTCTAGAAAAGATCCATTCTTAGCAACGAATGTTTTGCCTTCGGATCTATGATAGAAGGTATACCCAATAGTTTCCTTCGGGTATCCTATGAAGACGCATTTTTCCGCTTTGGGTTCAAGCTTGTCCGGCTGTAACTTCTTTACATAGGATTCGCATCCCCAAACTTTAAGGAACGACAATTTAGGTTTCTTCCCAAACCATAATTCATACGGTGTCGTTTCAACGGATTTAGACGGTGCCCTATTTAAAGTGAATGCGGCTGTTTCTAATGCATAACCCCAAAATGATAGCGGTAAATCTGTAAGTGACATCATAGAACGAACCATATCTAAGAGAGTTCGATTACGACGTTCGGACACACCATTACGCTGTGGTGTTCCCGGCGGTGTCAATTGTGAAAGTATTCCGCACTTCTTTAAATGCTCGCCAAACTCGTAACTTAGATATTCACCTCCACGATCAGAACGTAGAAATTTAATCTTCTTGTTACGTTGATTCTCTACCTCACTTTGAAACTCCTTAAACTTCTCGAAAGTTTCGGATTTATGTTTCATGAAATAGATATATCCATATCTACTCAAGTCATCCGTGAAGGTAAGAACATAACGATAACCACCGCGCGACGCTACACTCATTGGACCACACACATCGGTATGTATGATTTCCAATAAGTCCGTAGCTCCATCATACCGAAAATGGAGTCTTAGTCATTTTTCCCATCGGACATGCTTCGCATCTTTCAAGTGATTCAAAATCAAGTGATTCAAGAAGTCCATCGAATGGAGTTTCTTCATACGTTTCACTCGATGTGACCAAGACAGCGATTGCCACATATAGGTCGAATTATCGCTGATTTCAAACGTTTAGCCTCAATGTTGTTGATATGTGTATTTCCACTATCGAGATTCAATAAGAATAGACCATCTATCAAAGGTGCATGTGCATAAAACATATTACTCATATAAATAGAACAACCATTATTCTCGATTTAAACAAGTAACCGTCTACTTAATAAACAAGATCCCGATATAATGTTCATGCTCAACGCAGCACCAAATAACAATTATTTAAGTATAAAACTAATCCCGATGGTAGATGAAGGGGTAGCGTGCCGACGCGATCACATCAACCTTTGATCCGTTTCCACGCGCATCGTCACCTCGTTCTTCGCTAGCTTCCGTTTATTCTGCAGACTGTTTGAGTTACAAATATGAGCAACCGAACCAAAGATCAAATACCGTGCACTACTACGAGTACTAGTGAGATACACATCAATAACATGTATATCAGATATACCTTTCTTCTTGATGTTGCCGTTCTTCAGATCCGCCAAGTACTTTGGGCAATTCCGCTTCCAGTGACCTTCTCCCTTGCAGTAAAAGCACTCAGTTTCAGGCTTAGGTCCAGCCTTGGTCTTCTTCGTCGGTGTGGTAGCTTTCTTACCACCCTTCTTGAAGTGTCCCTTTTGCTTAGACTTTCCTTTCTTGAATTTGGTGGTCTTATTGACCAACAACACTTGGTGCTCTTTCTTGATCTCCACTTCTGCAGATTTCAACATGGCAAAGAGTTCTGGCAACGTCTTGTTCATGTTCTGCATGTTGTAGTTCATCACAAAGTTCTTGTAACTTGGTGGTAGTGATTGGAGGACACGGTAAATCCCCAAAGCATTAGGAATCACTATACCCAAGCTTTGAAGTTTGTTTGCATGCCCAGACATCTTAAGCACATGCTCACTGACGGAGCTGCCCTCTTCCATCTTGCAGTTAAAGAACTTTTCAGAAGCCTCATAGCTTTCAATTGCCGCATGAGTCTCAAAAATCAATTTGAGATCCTCGACAATATCATATGGGTCTGACTCTTCAAACCTTTTCTGAAGCTCTGATTCTAAACCATACAAGATAGCACACTGAACTATGGAGTACTGATTCTTCCGAGCGAGGTAAACATTCTTTACTTCATCGGAAGCATCAGCTGCAGGTGGGTCACCCAGCGGTGCATCCAGCACATAGGTCAAATTACCAGCTATGAGGACAATCCTCAAATTGCGGAACCAATCCGCGAAGTTGCTTCCATTGTTTTTCAACTTTTCTTTCTCTAGGAACGCATTAAAATTGATGGTAGGGGCTGCCATTGATCTACAACATATTTGCAATAGTTTAGACTAAGTTTATGACAAATTGAGTTCAAATTAATTAATGAAATTAAACTAGGTGAACTCCCACTCAAAACAACATCCCTCACATTGTTTTAGTGATCACAGACCAAATCCACTACATCAACACCGATCATCACGAGAGTTGATATAGTTTCAATGGCGAACAATCATCATGTTCATCATATCTACTATCGATTCATGCTTTACCTTTCGGTAATCCGTGTTCGAGACCATGTCCGTACATGCTAGGCTCGTCAAGATCAAACCTTAGTTTACGCATGAGCAAATCTGGCTTGCTCACGTTGTATACACTTGCGAATCTATCACACCCGATCATCACGTGGTGCTTGAAACAACAAGCTTTAGCAACGGTGCTAACTAAGGGTGAACACTTTATGATTTGAAATTGATGTGCATGAGGATCATCTTATAATGCTATCGTCGTCTACTAAGCAATACAAGATGCATAAAGGATTAACATCACATGCAATTTAATATATATGTGATATGATATGGCCTTTCTTCTTCGTGCCTCGATCTCCATCTTCAAGCACGAACATGATCTCCATCATCACCGGCATTGCATCAAGGTCAATGACGCTTCTCCATGGTTGTCGCCCACGGCTTCAACTATTACAACTACTTTGAATAGACACGCGGGTCTTAACATAAATTAAAGACAACCATATGGCTACCGCGGTTGTCGACTTACAATAAGGAACATTGCATACATCGAATATAATCACAATCATGGCCATATCACATCACGCACACCCTGCAAAACAAAGTTAGACGCTTCTACTTTCTTTGCATATTTTACGTGGTTTGGGGCTTTCAATAAGTGTCGTTCTAACTTACGAACAAGAACCACAACATTGATACTAGCATTGTTGATCACCCGTTGTAAATTGGATCTTAACTATGCTAGGAGAAACATGCACCATAAAGCCACTTATGCAATACAAGTTACATGTCAAGCATGGAGCAAGTCTCATGAACGATGTCATGTAAGGTTAGCCGGGCCGCTTCATCCCAACATACCGCAAGATGCAAAGTACACAAAAGCAATCTACAATAAAAGCATCAACGCCCACAATGACCATTGTGTTCTACTCGTCTGCAGATCTACATATAGACACGGCTCGATACCGGTGTAGGGGTTCGTAGCATGGAAAACAAAAATTTTCTATCATACAAACAAACAAGCCAAGATCTATCTACTAGATTGTAGCAACGAGTCGATGGTATAACTTACCCTCGAAGATTCCAAAGCGTTTAACGAGATCGGATTCTCGTGGGTGATGTAGTCGTACTCTTCCGATCTCAAGATCGTGTAGACGATCCTTCCAGGTATACGTTCCGCAGCGCTCCATGATCGGTCACGTTCGGTACTCGACGAAGACCTTCCTCTCCTTGTTCCAAAGGCAGCGGAGGTTGTAGCACTCTCCTCGCGATTCCGGCGACTGTGGCGTGGTAGGAAGTAGAGGGAGATCCCGAGCTTCGCCTTAAGACGGTGCGAGTATGGTGGAGCTTATGAGAGAGGCTATTAGTGGTCTAGTAATTAGACACACCAATTAGAAGGCTCTAAACCAATTAGAAGGCTCTAAACCGCTGGCTAAAGCAATTAGAAGCTCTAAACCAAAACGGCTCTAAACCGGAGATCTAGAGTAGAAAGTTATGTGTCTATGGGAGGAGCCCTGCCCCTCCTTTTATGGGAGGGGGGTCATGCGCGCCAGGGGAGGGAGGGAGTCCCTCCCCAACTCGGCCTAGGGCTGGCGCCGGCCTGGAGGAGTCCAACTCCTCCTCCAGGTTGGTTCCAACTCCTCTTGCTTGTTTCCCACAGTTTCTTGTTTTGGCAGTTTGACTTTCAAACTGGACATTTGACTTTTCTGTTTTAGGATTAAATTTAATCCTTTATTTGGGACAGCAATAACACTTAGTACATGATGCAATCATTCAATGAGCAATGACACATTCATGTACCCTTCCCCAGTCTTGGGACAATCCGAACCTTCTAGAACATTCCCGATGAAAACACCGAATCATTCCCGAACTCAAAGCGGGACTTTCCTTATATGAATCTTATTCTCCGGACCATTCCGGATCACCTCGTGATATCCGGATCCCATCCGAGACTCGAACAACATTCGGTCTCTTTCTCATAATACCATAACTACTCAAACAACGTCGAATCCTTAAGTGTGTCTCCCTACGGTTCGTGAATTATGCGGACATGATCGAGACACTTCTCGAACAATAACCAATAGAGGAATCTGGAAATTCATATGGCTCCCACATATTTCTCGATTACTTTGCGATCGAATGAACCACTTACATACGATACCAATTTCCCTTTGTCTCACGATATGTTACTTACCAGGTTATGATAGTCGGTATCTCTGCATACCTAGTTCAACCTCGTTCTTGATAAGTACTCTTTTCTCGTTCCGTGATATGTGATCCCTTGTGACCAAGTCACATGCTTGCAAGCCAATTGGATGACATTCCCGAGAGGGACGAGTATATCTATCCGTCATGTGGATGGACAAATCCCACTCTTGATCCATGTGTTTCAACCAATACTTTCCGAACACTTAATGCCACCTTTATAGCCACCCGATTACGGTGTGGTGTTTGATGTCATCAAAGCATCCATCCGTAAAGGTGATATGCATGATCTCATGGTCGAAGGAATTAGGTTACTATGTATCAGAAAGCATATAGCAATTGAACTAATGAAATGACTTGATCTTTATGCTACGCTTATCTATAGGAGTATGTCCACCATATCATTCTCCTAACGATATGATCTTGTTGTTGATAACATCTCAATGTTCATGATATGGAAACCACAATCATTAATCAACCAACAAGCTAGTGTAGTATAGAGGCTATACTAGGGACTTCAAATTAAGTTTACAAATCACACAAGTATTAATGGTTTCCTTGTTAATACTATTATAGCATGAATGTAAACATTTATCATAAACACAAAGATATAATAATAACTACATTTATTATTGCCTCTAGGGCATATCTCCAACAAGGTTATAATGCTCCTGAAGGACTCTGGGTAGTTGACATGTGTGCAACACAACGTCGCTAACCTTCCAGTTGGTGTCATACTTAGGGCGATAGGCATGCACCCTTGTCGTACATCCGGCTATCTCGCAAACCAATGTCAAATATTGTTGGAATGACACCTTCATTTTGAAGACCCGTTACATGGACAATGCCCACTCAACGATTGCTTCCTACAGATGTCTCTTGCTAGGATATAATGCACCCTGGGAGATGCTGTTCGTGTGATATTGTCAGGCGGAATCATGCCCATCATTCGCATTCATTGCTACTGTGTTGTCATTATTCGATGACGCCAGAATAGGTTGGACGATCTCTTCTTCATCAGACTTAGTAGAATCATCAACGGTATCACTGTCGCCGCCTGAATCTCCGACTTCCATCTAATTTTGCAACAAACCTTTGTATATCATCCGTTGATCCATAACCACCACCCCCAGCGTGTGCATAACTACTCTGACCAGATTCATAACCACCACCCCCATCTTGCCCTTGACTGCTCTAGCCATGATATTAACCACCACACCCATCTTGCCCTTAACTTCTCTGGCCATGATAGTAGCCACCACAACCTCCGTCTTGGACTTGACTGCTCTGGCCATGATCATAACCACCACTACCATATTGGTCTGACTACTCTGGCCATGATCGTGCCCAACCTCCTTTGCCATAGGAAGCACTAAGGAGATGGGGTTAACTTTCCTTGTCTGGCAAGCTTGCATCCATTTGACCCATTTAGATTGCACTTCTATCAATCTCAAATAAAACAAAGGGGTAGTCCTTGACTTAGACCATAATGGATGCACACCGACAATATAGAACAAAGGGGTAGCCCTAAAGAAGCAGATAACCAATCCTTCAACTCACTAAGGAATCATGTTTCAGGAGTCTGGAGCTCTTTATAAATCTGCTGAAACTCGCACAAATCAACTCCGTGCTCTTTTATTCTAACGACAGCGTTACCATAGTAAAACCTAAACAGTACATTATCTGACATAACTTTCGACCTACAAATATACCGAAACTCGTCAAATACCGGTACCATGGCACATTATAGTGTACAAATATACTTCTAATCCTCTAGCCGAATAATCTTACACCTAATAGACCACATCCAAGTCTGCCTATAAACATACACAATGACTATAGTGAGTGAGAAATTAGGGTTTATCCTTAAAACGTGCGAAGTCCTGCCATGCAATAGCCTTTGGTCACTGGATCAACATCTCCACCATGCAGCTACCTCAAGCTACAGCCCCAACCTCCACCGTAGCCATTGCTTCAAAGAACACCACCAACTTCCTCCACAAAAAACGCCTCAAATCACTTCACCAAACTACCCCGGACAACCAAATAAGCCATACCTCCCTAATAATAATAAATGAAAAAAGACAACCAAATTTGGTTCCATTTACAAATTAAAGATGGAACCTAGAGTACACCTGGCAGTAACGGGAGAGACACGTACACGAAAAACGTAGCAAAGAGATACAGGAAGGAAATGGAAAGTCAAGGCAATCAGAGAAGGTGACGAAATCTTCCATTCCCTCCCAATTGTTTTCCTACTATTGAGAACCCACGCAAATCACCGTGGATAAATAAAGCTAGTTCTCGTCAGTAGCGTGTATATCAAGGAAAATAACTGATTATCGTTTCTCAACGAGGTCTCCTCCCCGTCTCGACCGATGGAAGAGACGGCGAAGGTCGACTTTGGCGGACTGACGATGCTCTCTGCCGGCCTCGCGAGCTGCCTGGCCGAGGAGAACGCGGACAGCAACCTGGTGTTCTCGCCGCTGTCCATCTACGCGGCGCTCGCCCTCCTGGCCGCCGGCGCGCGGGGCGCCACCCTGGACGAGATCCTCCGCGTCGCGGGCGCGCAGTCACGCGGCGAGCTCGAGGAGATCGTCGCCCGCGTGGCGGGGCACGCTCTGAAGGACCAGTCGGACACCGGCGGTCCGCGCGTCGCGTTCGCGTGCGGCATCTGGAGCGAGCTCACCTGCCCGCTGAGACCATCCTTCCGCGAGTCCGTGGTGGGCAGGTTCAAGGCCGAGGCCAGCAGCGTCGACTTCATCAACGATCCGGAGGCAGCACGAGCCCAGATCAACGCGTGGGTGGCGCGATCCACGCGCAATCTGATCGGTTCCGTCCTCGGTCCGGGGTCGATCACGCCGCTCACCCGCGTCTTGCTCGGCAACGCCATATACTTCAAGGGCAAGTGGGTCGAGCCCTTTCACCCGGAGCAAGCTTTTCTACCGGCTGGACGGCGGCACCGTCGACGTGCCCTTCATGCAGAGCTGGGACTCCCAGTTCATCGCCGCGCACGACGGGTTCAAGGTGCTCAAACTCCGGTACCAGATGGAACAAGCACAAGGTAGGTTGTCTCTGTCTAGCCACCGAGTTGATTATTACCATAGCCACCATGGAATGGATACGACCAGGCCATCCATATTTTTCCAATCTTGCGCCTCCTGGCCAAACTAATGCGTACGTTCCATTTTTCTGACCAGGTCATGCGAGTGTGTCATCTGATCGTGACAAGTGTACACAGTTCTCTATGTGCATCTTCCTCCCAGATGCGCGTGGCGGCTTGCGGAACCTGGTTGACATGATAGCATCTCGGCCTGGCTTCCTTCATGGGCACCTGCCCAAGAAGAGGATCGACGTCGGCGAGTTCCGGGTGCCCAAGTTCAAGCTGTCCTTCGAAAGCAGCGTCGTCGCCGTTCTCAAGAAGTTGGGGCTTCAACTGCCGTTCGGTGATCGAGCCAACCTGTCTCGTATGGTAGATGGCTTGCCAATGGGCGTGACTGATGTCATCCACAAGGCCGTCATCGAGGTAAACGAGGAAGGCACCGAAGCTGCGGCTGTCACCGTGATCACTATAGGTTTGCAATGTCTGATAGAGCTGCCGCCGGCGCCTCCTCCCGTGGATTTTGTAGCGGACCATCCGTTCGCTTACTTCATAGTGGAGGAGACGACCGGCACAATTGTCTTTGCGGGACACGTCCTTGATCCGTCTAGAGATTAATAGACCGTCGTCGAATTTTGTGATTTCATTTTGATTTGGATTTTCCATAATAAGCACTCGCCTAGCGCCACCTAACTAATACTCGCTCTGACCACCATATTGTGGGTCAGACTCCCTCCCCTGTCCCATTGGACATTGTACTGGCCTTGATTCTGTAGTGTCGTTCTATCGTTTGTCTTTGCATGCTTTTATATCTCACGCTATTACTCATATTAAAAACACTAGTAGTCATTAACCCATGCATCTGCATAGGGCTATTTTTTATTGATATGGTGACATAACAAATATTTCATTAGTTATTGATAATGTAATTTACATATATGAGATTCCGACTAAATTTTATTGTACTTATGTTTTTCGCTTGTTATTGATCACACACTACATTTCTACTTGTATTCACTATTTCTCCAATGTAATTTGGTTCCATATTTATGTATGGATTTGGTTGCATATTACTACGGAATCTATTGAAACATTATGTTGAAGACATGGTGAGCGTTGGAATATTTTCAAACTAATAGAAACAATGCTAATTAGATCTAAATAAAAATAAATACTTTTACCCAAAAGATTTATTAATAACTATGTATGTATGTGCTACTATATAAATAACATAAGAAGGCCTCACCTTTACCATCCCATGGCAGTTACCAAAGCTTGTTGTATCACCTAATGCTAGAAGTTGTTAGCAACAAGGCTAGGCCATGGGAAAACACCTCTATCCATCATCACCTTCCTCTGCATCATAGTCATTGTCATAGAATTCAATGCCAGTGTCATCTTCCTCCCCAGCATCTTCATGTTCACTCACGACATCCTTAAATTGTCTCTGCTTGATGATGAGCTTGGAATTTCAATATGAGCACCTCCAAACTCTGTCTCCGATGCAATTACATAATCTGATTCTAATGCTATTGTCTGCCCGTCGACCTATGCTCCAATTTCCTGGCCTTCATCCTATCCTCTGTATCTGATTGGGATTCGTACAATGACTTCTTCTCTCATACCCTCAAGAAATTTGAATGAATAACCATCAGGTGCACGCTCTTCTCATTATTAATAGCTTTCATCATTGCAAGAATACCAACATCTTTTTCAATTAGACATAGGCCATCTCAAATACTTTTCTTAGGTAGGCACCAATACACACTTATCCTGGTTGTAATTTCATTCCCTCCTTGCCTTATGAAATTCCCAATCTAGCGCCTGGGACTTTCTCCAATTTTCTTATGAAAATGTAGCGGACGGCTGCTTGTCTTATGAAATTCCCCGATTTTTATAAGTCCGCACCGCTAGTGCGTCACCGATTTTCTTTCGCGCTCACGGTGGACCCCAAGCAGCCGCCCGCACCGCTAGCGCGTCACCGATGCTCCCATCTCCATAGCGTGAGCTCGTCCTACGGCCGACCTTGAGCTCGCCCTGCCGCCGGCCTTGAGCACGCCCGGAGAGCCCTCTCTCTCTCTCTCTCTCTCTCTCTCTCTCTCTCTCTCTCTCTCTCTCTCTCTCTCTCCGGCGAGGACCAGTGTTACAAGGTGACGCATCTCGTGTCGTGAACCGGCACACGCTGCCGCCGAACCTGCGAAGCGGCGACGGCCGTTGCTACCATAGGCATCGACAGTTGCTACCAGAGGCGGCGGCCATTGCTACAACCGGCGGTGGACAGGCATCGACGGTTGCTACCGATGAGCGGGCACTGCTACTGCATGTGTTGACCTTGCTACCTTCGGCGAGAAGCCCTGCTACACATGGCGACCGGCCCTGCTACATACGGTTTCTGGTGTTTTTACCTACGGCGAGCGGCGCTGCTACGTGGCATTTTTTCTTACAAGTTTTTGCTCCGGCAATATCTTCGGCGAAGTCGGGTTTTTCTATATTAGCATGAATTTTTTTGCTACATCTGTTTTCTGATTTTGCTACAATAGCGCAAACTTCTTGATACGAGTTATCCGGTGAGGTCTTCGGCGAGATCTCTCAGCGATTCTCCGGTGAAGTCGATTTTTCTACATTAGTTTATTTTTATTGCTACATGGTCTCCGGCGAGGTCTCCGGCGAAATCTAGTCTGTCTGTTATTTTTCTAGGCTAGACCATTTTTTGCTACATGTAGCAAAATCGGGCTATTTGTAGTAAAAATGGGGTTGTTTTGTAGCAAAAGTGAGTTTTTAGGCATAAACGGGTGGACGTGTGGTTGGCTGGAGACCCCGGGATGAAAACCACCGATCCCCGAGGGACGTGTAGTAGTGTCCTTTCTTATATAACACCGGAAACTTTTGACTTCCTTATTTGACACTTGATATGGACCCGGGATGAAAACCACCGATCCCTCGGGAGACGCGTAGTAGTGTCCTTTCTTATACGACACCGAAAACTTTTGACTTCCTTATTTGACACATGATATAAATTTTGATGTCTTAGATGATACTACTGTTTGTTCCGGTTCCGTCAATTATATTTTGGACGGACCAATTTACCCGTGACATATCTACCCGTCCAACCCAAAAAAAGAAATATGACCCGATCGAAGAATACTAAACCCGTCTCTGTTCTTATACCAAGTTTGGTCAGAAACGTATCTACAATGCCGCCTCCGCCTATCATGCACGATTTTATGGGTGTTTCTCCAAGTTCAAGGCCGAGAAAATTTGGTCCGCTCACGCGGAGCCGAAATGCAAACTCTTCTCCTGGCTTGCCCTCCATGGCAAGCTCCTCACTGCTGACATGCTCGCCGTCAGGGGATGGCCCCACGACCCAACATGCGCACTATGTGGCTCTGCCCCTGAATCTGCTGCTCACCTTTGCAAAGGTTGCCCCTTCACGACGGCGGTTTGGGTCACCACTCAAACTTGGGACGACGAGTCTGTGGGCAACGGGGGCCATTCTTTTGCCTCCATCACCGATTGGTGGGATGACATGATCGAAAGGAAGACCAAAGACGCTCAACTGCGTACTAGCGGCCGACTGCTCTACGTTCTCTGGAATGCCTGGAAGAAAAGGAATCGAAGAATCTTTACCGGAAAACGCCTTACCTACATTGAGGTGGATTCTATTTCTCGGGACGACATCCATCAGAGGAAACGGGCCTTCGGCACCTTTGTGCCAGCCATCCCTGCCGAGCCGGATTAGGTTTTTCTCCCTCTTTTGTTTGAGGGGGGGTTTTCTGGCTTTTTCCCACCCTTGATATATATAAAAGCCATCATGTACAGTGATCTTGTTTGTTTTTTCCTCTTTTAAATAGAAAAGACAGTGCTTCTGCCGGTTGCTCAAAAAAAAAAAACACTATGGACAGTGTGAAATACTCGCGGCAGCACAGCCTGTCGATCATCAGGATCAACGGCATCCCTGGTTAGCTCGGCGCCACGGAGACGATGTCCTTTCGTGCCCTATGGACATTGACATATATCGGCAAGCTGTTGGAGGCGTGGAGTTGATCGATCTATTGGGTACTAGCGGAGGGACGCTGGGTCATCCCATTGAACAGACGAAGCCATGCTTCACTAGAATTTTGACTATGGACTCTCGTTTGGGGTTTAGTAAACGTAGAACTAAGTAATTAAGCATGTTATAATTAAGTATTTACAGCCATCAGCACATGTATCTGCACGTATTATATACATATGCTGGTATGTATGTACACAGAATCGTTGATTGGTCATGTCAAAAGAAGAAAACTTGTTAAGGGGTCACGGTATGAAACATTATTGGTCACGTTATACACCAGGGTTAAAAATGTCTTTAGGTCTCCTATTAACACCGTTAGTTTATAAAATACACTAGGGTGTCATTTAAGGCCTCAAAATTTACACCAAGTGTCAAATAAAAAAGTTAAAAGAATTTGGGAAATGATATGACTCCCCCGGGGGATCGCATCCCCCGCCTCCTGCCCATGACGCGATGACGCGTCTCCTGTGTGGCCCCACGTCTTATCTCTCCACACCCATCTTCTACCTTGCACTCGTCTTTTTCCCCGTTCACTCCATGGATCCTGCCGGCTTCTCCCCGCTAATCACTGCCCCCTCCCCCCCTCCCGCCGCCGGTCCCGTGGCCGCCCCTTCTCTGGACTTCTCCCTCACCACCACCCCTGGATCCCTATCTCCGGCGCCATCCTCCTCCATCTCCACATGTGCTCGTGGGCTGCTTGGGCGGCGGTGGTGCCGCCTCGAGCAAGTGCTGCCCACGCCGGTGGTGGTACCGCCGTGAGTAGATGTTGCCCGCGTAGGTGGTGGTGACGCCCAGCTCCGCCTCCATGGCGTGCTCCGCCATGGCCAAGAGCTCCGATGGGTGACACCATGGCTCTCCCCCAAATCAGCACGCCTCCTTTCCTGCTCATGCTGCCATGGCGCTGCTACCCACTCTGTTGCTGCAAGGTATGCGCAGCCATGGGCCTCTCCACATCGTCATCTAGATTTGCTACCTGCGATGAGCGGTACTGCTACCTGTGGCAAGCGGCACTGCTACACACGTCTTTTGGTGTTGCTACAAGTTTTTGCTACATGCGTCCAACGGTGGTGCTACTTTTTGACCGTGTGGTGCTGCTACAAACAGTCACGTGTTTTGCTACATGCGACGTGAAGGGAATATGCCCTGAGAGGCAATAATAAAGTGTTTATTATGTGTATTCCAAGTATATGATAGATGTTTATTTTGCATGCTATAATTGTATTAATACGGAAACGTTAATACATGTGTGTTTAATAAACAAACAGAAAGTTCCTAGTTATGCCTCTCTCATAAACTAGCTCGTTGATTAACAAGATGATCAAGGTTTCCTGATCATGGACACTGGATGTTGTTAATAACGGGATCACAACATTAGTGTAATGGTGTGATGAACATTCATCCGAAGTATAGCATTACGATCAAAGTCATTGAGTTTATATTGCTATAACAACTTACAGTGATCCTAATCCTTAGACCATGAGATCATGTCAATCACTAACACGGAAGAGTTTCTTGATAACATCAAACGTCACACCGTAACGGGGTGATTATAAAGATGGATTCAGAACTAATAAAGTGTTATGTTGAGGCTCATGGATCGAGTGGAATTTGTTCATCCCGATGACGGATAGATATACTCTGGGCCCTCTCGGTGATATCACATTGATTAGCTTGCAAGCAAGTGATTTGATCACTAGAATGTTATATCACGAACGAGAAAAGAGTGCATGTCGATGCGAGATCAAACTAGGTATGGAGATACCGATGATCGAATCTCGGACATGTAATATATCGTGAAACAAAGGGATTAAGATACTAGCGTAAAAGGTTCCGCGATCACAAGAAAGTCATCGTTGAATGTGTGGGAGTCGAGATGGGTCTCGGATCCGCTTCGATTATTGATCGAGAGGGTCTCGATAATGTCCGTATTATTCACGAACCGTAGGGTGACACACTTAAGAGACACCGACATCCAATTGGAGCAAATGTTTCATGCCAAAAGAATGAACAAGCGCGAATTTATTTCACTAGATACCGAAACAGGTTTTGGTGAAATTGCATAAAGTGGTTATGCATGTGAAATAGAATTCTAGCAAGGGGTTATTGTGAATGTTTGTCATTAAAGTAATTGAAAATTCTGAATAAAATAAAGAGTTTTATTTAATGAGAGTTTGCATTAAATTTGGTGGAAATTTAATGGGAATTTGAGTGGACTTTTGAGTGGAGGAATTTAAAGGAGATTTGTGAGTGGAGTGTCCACCCACATGAAGAGGGAGGGCAGGGGCAGCCCCCATGCAGCCACCCCTTGGGGTCCCCCTCCTCCTATAAAGGAGCCCCTCCTCACTTGTCTCACACACCTCCTTGTGAAGGATCTCTCTCCCCTCTAGAATTTATCCCCATGGTCTCGGACTAGCGAGATACATGTTCCAGTGGCTATTCGGCAAGAAAGAATTGTGCTTCTGCATCGCTGGAGGCGAGGCGGAGGTTGCTCGGTGCCTCGAGCGTGTGCGAGCACGGATGCTTGCTGATTTGCGGCGCTAGGACTTCCTCTCGATCTTGAGACCGGCAAGAGATCGTCTACATCAACCACGAGTTGAACTCGTTAAGCTTTGTCGGTCTTCAAGGGTACGTTCTCTCTGGATATACATCCGCCCGTTGTTTGTATCTAGTAGATAGATCTTGGTATATAGTTCACATCGTAGGAAAATTTTTGTTTTCTATGCTGCGAACCCTACGATTGTATCGAGCCGGATCTATGCGTAGATACTTTACAGGTAGTACACATATGAGTATGTGGGCGATGATGATCATGTTGTTGCTCCTTTGTTGTAATTTTGGATATTGGTGGCATAGTGGGATGAAGCGGCCGGACAAACTTTACATGTCCTCGCACATGAGACCTGTTCACGCTTGACATGCAACTAGTTTGCATAAGTGGCTAGCGGGTGTCCTCTCTCCTACTATAGTCAATATCTATTTTGCAAGCGAGTTGTCAACAATTTGATTATCCTCGTTGTGGTTCATGTTCGTAGGTAAACGGTTCTATCTCGAAAGCCCTAAGCCACGTAAAACTTGCAATGGATAAATTAGAGGCGTCTAGTTTAGATTGTTCTTTGGGCTAGTGTTATGATATGGTAGTGTTGTAAGTAGAAGTATGAGATGATACTCTTACAACACACATAGCGTGTAAAATCCATAGACCTTGGATTTACACATATAGGTATGATAGTGATCATACCACGATGCACATGATAGAGATCATCTGCGGGAACCATATAATTTCACTAATAAACATATGATGTTTGATAGCATCTTATATTGCTTGTTTAGCGCTTTGTTAGCATAATAAGATGATCCCTTAAATATCAAGATAAGAATGTGTTCTTCCTTTAGTATGCACCGATTATGTTTTTGTCGCTCCAAGACATCACGTGATGATCGGGTGTTCTTGGATCCACGACCATATTTCGGGTGTAAAACAGTTACACCTTGAATACTAAGGTTCTAACTTGGCGAGCCTAGCATGTACAGACATGGCCTCGGAACACGGACCGAAAGGTTAAGCATGAGTCATATAGTTGATATGATGCCCATTTGATGCTCGCCTTTGAAGCTATACCGACTCACGTGATGATCGGAATTGGTGTAGTGGATTTGGTTCATGTAATCACCAAAAAGGCACGAGGGATGTCGTTTTTGAGTGGGAGTTCATTCGATTAGTTGAACTCAATCTATCATACACTTAGTCTAAACTTTACAAATTCTGTTGTAGATGGCACCACCTTTTAATTTCAATGTGTTCATGGAGAAAGAAACTAGCAACGAGCGGTAGCAACTTTACCGAATGGGCCATGAATTTGAGGATTCTCTTCTCTGCTGCACAAAAGCAATATGTGCTAGAAGCGCCGTTAGGCCCCACCTTTGATGATGCCTGACGAGGAGAAGAATGTCTATCGGACTCGTCGGAGGACCACAACTTAGTTCATTGCGGCATATTATATGGGCTAGAGCCGAACTTCAAAGCGTTTGGCGGCAATGCATTTGATACAATGGGTGAGTTGAAAATGATTTTCGACACACATCTTTTGTGAGAGCTACAACGCTTGAGAAAAGTTCTTTAGTTGCATGATGGAAGAGCACAACTCCGTTAGTGAGCATGTACTCAAGATGTCGGATTCTGCCGATAAGCTTGTGTCCTTGGGAATATCGATTCCCATTGACTTAGGCATCCATCGTGTTCTGGGTCTCGCCACCTAGCTATAAGAGCTTCGTGATGAACTATAATATGCAAGTCATGAAGAAGTCTCTCCCGAGCTTGTCAATGCTTAAAAGCTGAAGTGGAGATCAAAAGGAACATCAAGTGTTGATGATCAATAGGAACACTGGTTTCAAGAAAGACAAGAAGGAAAAGCGGAAGGAAGTAAGGCGGCAAGCTGTTGCCGCTGAAAAACCCGAGTTGGACCTAAGTCGATTCCGAGTGCTACTATTGTAAGGGAAGCCTTTGGGCGCAAGCGCCCCAAGTATCTGGCGGACAAGAAGGCCGACAAGGCAAACAAAGGTATATATGATATACATGTTATTGATGTGTACTTGACTAGTGCTCATGAGCACTGGGTATTTGATACCGGTTCAGTTGCTAATATTTGTAACTCGAATCAGGGGCTGTGGAACAAGCGACCGCTATCAAGGGGTGAGGTCAAGATGCGTGTCGGCAATGGATCAAGCATTGATGTGATCGCCGTCGGAACGCTGCCTCTCCACTTACCGTCGGGATTAGTTATAAACTTGAATAAATGTTATCTGGTGCCTGCACTGAGCATGAACATTGTATCTAGATCATGTTTGATGCGAAGTGGTTATTTATTTAAATCCGAGAACAATGGTTGTTCCATTTATATGAATGAAATCTTTTATGGTCATGCACCGATGATGAATGGTTTATTTCTATTAGATCTCGATGATAATGTTACACATATTCATAATGTTGATGCTAAAAGGATTAAACTTAATGATGATATATCCGCATATATGTGGCACTGCCGTCTAGGTCATATTGGCGTTAAACGCATGAAGAAGCTCCATTCGAATGGACTTTTGGAATCACTTGATTATGAATCATTTGATACATGTGAGCCATGCCTTATGGGCAAGATGACTAGAACGCCGTTTTCCGGTTCAATGGAACGGGCGACAAATTTATTGGAAATCATACATTCTGATGTATGTGGTCCAATGAGTGTGTCGGCGTGAGGTGGATATCGTTATTTTGTTACATTCACGGATGATTTGAGTAGATACGGTTATATCTACTTGATGAAACACAAGTCTGAAACCTTTGAAAAGTTCAAGGAATTTCAGAATGAAGTGGAAAATCATCGTAATAGAAAGATCAAATTTCTACGGTCCGACCGTGGAGGTGAGTATCTAAGTTACGAGTTTAGCACTCACATGAAAGAGTGTGGAATTGTTTCACAACTCACACTGCTTAGGAACACCACAGCGAAATGGTGTGTCGGAACGTCGTAATCGTACTTTATTAGATATGGTTCGATCTATGATGTCTCTGACGGACTTGCCATTGTCATTTTGGGGTTATGCACTAGAAACTGCTGCGTTCACTTTAAATCGGGCACCATCTAAATCCGTTGAAAAGACACCGTATGAATTATGGTTTGGAAACAAACCTAAGCTGTCATTTCTTAAAGTTTGGGGATGCGATGTTTATGTGAAGAAACTTCAAACAGATAAACTCGAATCCAAAGCGGAAAATGCGTCTTCATAGGATACCCTAAAGAAACTATTGGGTATTCCTTCTATCACAGATCCGAGGGCAAGGTTTTTGTTGCCAAGAATGGATCCTTTCTAGAGAAAGAGTTTCTCGCGAAAGGTGTGAGTAGTCGGAAGGTAGAACTCGAAGAGGTTGTGGAACCTTCTCTTCAAAGTATGGCGAGTAGCCTTGCGCGGAAGTTGTTCGGAGTTGGCTCCACATTGAAGAGGAACTAATGATAATGATCATGAAACTCCGAAGATAGTACTACCAAACCTCGCAGGTCAAAGCAGACGCGTGCAGCTCCGGTATGCGGAAATCTGTCATGAATTTCATGGTTGATGAAAATGATGACCTGCGACGTATGAAGAAGCGATGATGAGCCAGTTCCAACAAATGGTTAGAAGCCATGAAATCGAGATGGAATCCATGTATGAAAATCAAGTTTGGAACTTGGTGGAATTACCTCACGACCGAAAGGCCTTGGAGAACAAATGGATTTTCAAAAGGAAAAGCGTCTTTGATGGTAATGTGACCGTCTATAAAGCTCGACTTGTCGCAAAGGGGTTTCGACAAATTCAAGGAGTTGACTACGATGAGACTTTCTCTCCGTAGCGATGCTAAAGTCGATTAGGATTATGTTAGCAATTGCTGCATATTTCGATTATGAGATATGGCAGATGGATGTCAAAACCGCGTTTCTCAATGGTAATATTGAAGAAGAGTTGTATATGATACAACCAAAGGGTTTTGTCGATCCTAAGGATGCTAACAAGGTGTGCAAGCTTCAGCGATCCATCTATGGATAGAAGCAAGCATCACGAAGTTGGAATCTCCGCTTTGATGAGGTGATCAAAGAGTTTGGATTTGTCCAAACTTATGGAGAAGCTTGTATTTACAAGAAAGTGAGTGGGAGCAATGTGGCATTTCTGATATTATATGTGGATGACATATTATTGATCGGAAATGATATAGATCTTTAACAGTGTTAAAAGTTATCTAAGCGAAATTTTCAATGAAGGACCTAGGTGAGCGTCATACATATTAGGCATAAAGATCTATAGAGATAGATCTAGGCGCCTAATAGGGCTATCATAAAGTACATACCTTGATAAGATTTTAAAGAAGTTTAAAATGGATGAAGTAAGAAGGGTTCTTACCTATGTTGCAAGGCAAGACATTGAGTAAGACTCAAAGTCGGCTTGGAAAGAAAGAGAGATAATGGACAAAGTCCCTATGCTTCAACCATAGGCTCTATAATGTCGCCATGCTATGTACAAGACCGGATGTGGCACATGCTATTAGTTTGACTAGTAGGTACCAATCGGATCCAGGTTGAACCTTTGGATAGCGGTCAAGAATATCCTTAAGTACTTACGAAGAACTAAGGATATGTTTCTTGTATCTGAGGTGAAGAAGAGCTCGTCGCTAAGTGTTATGTCGACGCTAGCTTTGACACCGATCCGGATGACTCTAAGTCTCAATCCGGATCGTATTTCTCATGAATGGCGGGCGGTTAGTTGGAGGAGCTCCAAACAACTGTGGTAGCGGATAAACAACGGAGGCCGAATATGTTCTTTGCTTGAGCGGCTCAGGAAGCAGTTTGGATGAAGGAGTTCATATCCGAACTAGGAGTAGTGGCAAACGCGTTGGACCCAATGGTGATCTATTGTGACAACAATGGTGCCATTGCCAATGCCAAAGAGCCAAGGTTTCACAAGCATTCCAAGCATATTAAGCGCCGTTTTCACTCCATCCGCGAGCATGTCAAGGATGGAGATATAAAGATTTGTAAAGTACATACGGATCTCAATGTAGCAGATCCGTTGAATAAAACTCTCCCTAGATCAAAACATGATCAACACCAGAACTTAATGGGTGTTAGATTTATCACTATGTAACTAGATTATTGTCTCTAGTGCAAGTGGGAGACTGAAGTGAATATGCCCTGAGAGGCAATAATAAAGTGTTTATTATGTGTATTCCAAGTATATGATAGATGTTTATTTTGCATGCTATAATTGTATTAATACGGAAACGTTAATACTGTTGGAGATATGCCCAAGAGGCAATAATAAAGTGGTTATTATCATATCTTCACACTTATGATAAATGTTTACATACCATGCTATAATTGTATTAACCGGAAACATTAATACTTGTGTGATTTGTAAACTAAAATAAGAGTCCCTAGTAAAGCCTCTTGTTAAACTAGCTTGTTGGTTAATATATGATCATGGTTTCCTGATCATGAACATAGAGATGTTATTAACAACAGGATCATATCATTAGGAGAATGATGTGATGGACATACTCCTATAGATAAGCGTAGCATAAAGATCAAGTCACTTCAATAGTTCAATTGCTATATGCTTACGATACATAGTAACCTAATTCCTTGACCATGAGATCATGCATATCACCTTTACGGATGGATGCTTTGATGACATCAAACACCACACCGTATCGGGTGGCTATAAAGGTGGCATTAAGTGTTCGGAAAGTATTGGTTGAAACACATGGATTAAGAGTGGGATTTGTCCATCCTCATGATGGATAGATATACTCTGGGCCCTCTCGGTGGAATGTCATCCAATTAGCTTGCAAGCATGTGACTTGGTCACAAGGATCACATATCACGGAACGAGAAAAGAGTACTTATCGATGTGAGGTTGAACTAGGTATGCAGAGATACCGACGATCATAACCTCGGATAAGTAAACTATCGTGAGACAAAGGGAAATTGGTATCATATGTAAGTGGTTCATTCGATCGCAAAGTAATCGTAGAAATATGTGGGAGCCATATGAATTTCCAGATTCCTCTATTGGTTATTGTTCGGAGAAGTGTCTCGATCATGTCCGCATAATTCACGAACCGTAGGGAGACACACTTAAGGATTCGACGTTGTTTTGAGTAGTTATGGTATTATGAGAAAGAATGTTGTTCGGAGTCTCGGATGGGATCCGGGATATCACAAGGTGATCCGGAATGGTCCGGAGAATAAGATTCATATAAGGAAAGTCCCGTTTCGGAGTTCGGGAATGATTCCGGTGTTTTCATCGGGAATGTTCTAGAAGGTTCCGGATTGTCCGGCACTCCGGGGGGGAAGGGTACATGAATGTGTCATTAAGTGATTGCATCATTTACTAAGTGTTCTTGCTGTTCCAAAAACATGAAAGTCAAATTGGCAGTTTGAAAGTCAAACGGCTAAAGCGAGCTGTGGGAAGCGAGCGTGGGAAACAAGCAAGAGGAGTTGGAACCAACTTTGAGGAGGAGTTGGACTCCTCCGGGCGCCCAGCCCTAGGCCGAGTTGGGAGGACTCCCTCCCTCCTGGCCAAGACCCCCTCCCATAAAAGGAGGCAGGGCTCCTCCTAGAGACACACAAGTTCCTATCTTCTACCTCCGGTTTAGAGCCGTTTGGTTTAGAGCTTCTAATTGCTTTAGCTGCGGTTTAGAGCCTTCTAATTGGTTTAGAGCCTTCTAATTGGTGTGTCTAATCTCTAGATCCACTAATAGCCTCTCTCATAATCCACCATACTCGCTCCGGCTTAAGCGGCCTGGATTCCTCTACTTAGGTACCACGCCGTTGTCTTTTGGAATCGCGAGGAGAGTGCTACAACCTCCGCTGCTTTGGAACAAGGGAGAGGAAGGTCTTCGTCGTATCGAACGTGTGACCGACATGCGGGCGCTGCGGAGCGTGGCGCGGAAGGATCGTCTCGCGATCTTGAGATCGGAAGTGTCGACTACATCACCCACGAGAATCTGCTCGTTAACCGCTTTGGAATCTTCGAGGGTGAGTTCCTCTATCGACTCGTTGCTACAATCTAGTAGATAGATCTTGGCTTGTTTGTTTGTATGCGATAGAAAATTTTGTTTTCCATGCTACGAACCCTCTGATGGTATCGAGCCGTGTCTATATGTAGATCTTGCACGAGTAGAACACAATGGTCATTGTGGGCGTTGATGATTTTATTGTCGATTGCTTCTTGTGTACTTTGTATCTTGCGGTATGTTGGGATGAAGCGGCCGGGCTAACCTTACATGACATCGTTCATGAGACTTGCTCCGCTTGACATGCAACTTGTATTGCATAAGTGGCTTATGGTGCCTGTTTCTCCTAGCATAGTTAAGATCCAATTTACAACGGTGATTGACAATACTAGTATCAATGTTGTGGTTCTTGTTCGTAAGTTAGAACGACACTTATTGAAAGCCCCAAACCACGTAAAATATGCAAAGAAAGTAGAGGCGTCTAACTTTGTTTTGCGGGGTGTCTTTGTGATGTGATATGGCCATGATTGTGATTATATATGATGTATGCAATGTTCCTTATTGTAAGTTGGCAACGGCGAGCCATATGGTTGTCTTTAATTTATGTTAAGACCCGCGTGTCTATTCAAAGTAGTTGTAATAGTTGAAGCCGGTGGACGACAACCATGGAGAGGCGTCATTGACCTTGATGCAATGCCGGTGATGATGGAGATCATGTTCGTGCTAGAAGATGGAGATCGGAAGCACAAAGAAGAAAGGCCATGTCATATCACATATTATGAATTGCATGTGATGTTAATCCTTTATGCATCTTGTATTGCTTAGTAGACGACGGTAGCATTATAAGATGATCCCTCATGCACATGAATTTCAAGTCTTAAAGTGTTCACCCTTAGTTAGCACCGTTGCTAAAGCTTATTGTTTCGAAGCACCACGTGATGATCGGGTGTGTTAGATTCTGCAAGTGTATACAACGTGAGCAGGACAGATTTGCTCATGCGGAAACTAAGGTTTGATCTTGACGAGCCTAGCATGTACAGACATGGCCTCAGGAACACGGATTACCGAAAGGTAGAGCATGAGTCATATAGTAGATATGATGAACATGTTGATTGTTCGCCATTGAAGCTACATCAACTCGTGATGATCGATTTTGATGTGGTGGATTTGGTTAGTGTGATCACTAAAACAATGTGAGGATATTGTTTTGAGTGGGAGTTCACCTAGATTAATTTAATTATTAATTAGAACTCAATTTATCATAAACTAAATCAAAGTGAATTTGCATAGTTGTTGTAGTCATTGGCATCCGTTTACCACCTTGCGCTTAGTTATAATTGAGATGATAGAGCTATAGAATTCTGGTTAGTTACTTTCTGTTGGTATCGTATTGTTTTGAAGTGTTAATCTAAAGTTTAAAAGTCCTATTGCAAACTTTCAGAAGTTCGGTTACTCCATGAAGTTTAATAATTGGTATTAAAACAAGAGTAACAATTCCAATGTTAGTATATAAGTATCATGTTTGTCTCCACGATTCTTGATATTCAAAGGATTCTCTTAATATCAAGGTTATCTAGGATCTGAAAGAGTTGTTTGAAACCATGATGTGTGGAAGATATTGTGATATCTGAAACAAAGTTTTGGTTGCAACATGATAGAGTATAATATGGCAAAAGTCATGTTCTCATATTTGATGAGAATTTGCAAAAGGTTGGAGACACTAGTTGTCCTAATCCTCCAAAAGGTTTTGGAGAGCAACATTATACTTGCGATTCACCGTTACAAGCTAAAAGTAGCTTGATCATGGATAAATCCATAATAAGGGTGAATATTTGATGTAGGTAAAATGTTTACTACACCAAGAAGATTACTAAATAAAGGAATTTGAAAGAACACCAAACATTTGATGATGGTGATCTACTTCAAAGTGCAAGTCCAAAGACATTGGTATTTAACTATACATGTTTTGGGCTATGTGTCATATGAATGACTCCACTAATTGATGTTGATAGATTCTTTCAAACAGAAGGAAATCTTGAAGAGAATCTCATAAGTATATGGCAGAAAAGAAAAGACTAGAATTGTTCAGTTTAAGTATATAGATGATATACGTGTTATGGCTGTATTCTTTGCTTGTTAAACAATGTGGTTCTTAAGTATTTGATACTGAATTTATTGGTGTGAATCGTCATACGAAACAACACAATTCATGAACTACAATGGCCTAAGTAACTAGCAAAAGAATATGTGATGATGTTCATCGAGAACAAAATAAAGGGTTATTGTGTTGCTCGTTAAACATCAAAGCTTGCCTTCAAAGATTTGTTTTATCAGGTATTATGAGAACAAAAGGGTTGTTCAAATAATTGCCGTAATCCATAAAAGATGGATGATTCGCAAATCTCGTTGGAGGAATCACATCCATAAAACTAGTGCTAAAAATGTCGAAAGACAAATTGATTGAAAGATCACTTAGGAAGTGACATCGCCGTTTAAATTATATTGGAAAGAAAACATGAAGAAACTCCATATGGATGGAATTTTGGAGTCTATTTGATTTTGATCAAATAACGCTTGTGAAACTTTCCTAGAGATAATTAAAACTTCGTTCATAGGCCGAAAGGGAACGAATGACTAGCTTATTGGAACTAGTACATATTGTTGTATGAAATCCATTATGTGTAGTCAAGAGCGATGGATTTCAACTTCATATGCTTTCTCCGAAAATTTGAGTGAATATATGAATATTTACTTAATAAGGATGAAGTGTGAAATATTTGAAGAGTTCAAAAGACTTTCAAGATGAAGTGCAAAATCATTATAACAAGAATATAAACAGTTTATGATAAAGATCATAAAGGAAGATATTTGAGTTACAGAGTTTAGCATAATACCTAAGATTTAAGGAATCGTTCCATGGATTTGCATTTTCCCGAAACACCATAAGAGTATGGAGCGTTCGAGATATGTAATTAAACCTTGTTTGACATGGTAAGATCAAAGGTATAATTTATAAAACTGCCAATATATTTTAAAGATTAAAAGCTTTAGAGATTACCGTTTTTCCACTGAAAAGAGCTCCATCATAATCCGTTGAAATGACACCATATAAGGTTATGGTTTGGGATAAAACCCAAGTTGTCCTTTCTTAAACATTGGTATGCTATGCATAAGAAAGATGTGCAACCAAAGTCGGATGAACTTTGTCTTTGTATGTTATTTTGAATAACTGTTAAGTAATCCTCCATAACATCGGAGACAAAAGTGTTTGTCACTTAAAACGTCAAGTTTCTTTGAGAAGGAATTTTTCGTGAAAAGTTAAGAAGGAGGACAATAGAATTTTGATAAGGTTAAAAGAACCTTAGCTATATATGTGCAGTTACTTGACACCAAAAAGTGTTCCGGAGGCAGCAACAAAGCTCATGGCTCACGTACCTCAAAGGTTGTGGTCACGGAGATCCAAGTTCCTATTGAAACAAGTAGGTCGGATAAACAATAAAATACCAAGATTTGAGGGTTGAATCATTATTTGAGAATAATGAACCGACTACATGCAAAGAAGCGATGATGGGCCCTGACTCCGTAAAATGGCTTGAAGCCATAAAATCCGTGATAGTTCCATACACGAGAAAATCAAGTTTTGAACTTGAAGGACCCTCGAGAAAGGTGTAAGACCTTATAGTTGTGTCTGGATCTATAAAGAAATAGACATGGATGTTTCACATCTATGAAATAGTCGACATGTTGGGAAAAAGTTCACAACAATGTTCAAAGGTTAACTATGACAAGATTTGATCTGTCATAGTGATATTTAGTCTAGACGGATTAATGTAGCAACCACTACATATAATTTGTTATATGGTAGTTGAATAAACAAAACAAGTTCTTCTAATAGAATCGTTACCTAGGACATGTGCATAACACGGTCCATAGGGTTTTGTTAATTCAAAGGATGCTAAAAGCATATGCAAACTTCAATGGTTAAAGTGAGCATCGCGGAGTTGGAATCTTCACTATGATGAATCTGTTAAAGGAGTTTAAAAGTTCATTAGATACAATGAAGATGCTTGTATTTGCAAGAAATTAAGTGGGAGCACTAAGACATGTTTCTAATACATTATGTGGAAGACATATTGTTGATTGGAAATAATGTATCTTTTATTAACACATATTAAGAATTTCATCCCGATGAAAGACTTAGGCAAAAGCTAAATATTTGGCATCAATAGACGCTAATATGGTTGTGCCAGAAGTACATAGACAAGATATTGAATGAGTTCAATATAGAAACTACAAGAGAGGTTCTTGTCGCACAGAAAGGATTGAATAAATTCAATGTTGATGATATATTCAAGTGTATTGACATTTGGTAAAGTGAAACAAATAATCAAGTATAGATTGATACTTGATGTATAAAATCACAAAGAGTATTTATATCATCTTGTGATATGTACAAATCAGATATGTCCTATGCTCTAAATGTTGTGAGCATATACCAGAATGATTCGTAAGATGATCATTGGACAATAGTAAGGATATTCTTATGATCTTTTGGAAGAACTAAGAGTATAATATTTGTAGAAGTGACAAATAGATGGTTAGTTCATTGTAAAAGTACTACATTGATACTAGCTTTGTCACAAAGTACAAATTAAGTTTATCTCAATCTAAACTAAGGGTGGCACAATATAATGGAAGGTGAGTTCCATAATGGATTTGGATAAGTTCCAAAGTTAAGACATTGTGTGAGATACTACAACAAAAGGCCAAGTATATAACTGCTATTTTAGCGCAAAAGAGGGCATTTGTGTCAAGTAGTTTGTTATCAAACTAGGTGTAGTTCACGATTGGGATAATACTATGAAGATATATTGTGCGACAATATTATCAACATGTTTTAACCCCAAAGAGCTAAAGGTCACACCGAAAGACCAAATTTATACAAAGCCATCTCATTAGAGAATGAGTGATGCGTGAGGCATAAAGACATGCAATTACACACGGACACGGAAGTGTCGATCCGGAGATCGATTGACCACTAGCAATCGTGTACATACAACACCGTAAAGCCATAGGTGTTGAATACACAAAGGTTTGAAACTAGATTATTGACTCTAGTGCAAGTGGGACTGTTGGAGATATGCCCAAGAGGCAATAATAAAGTGGTTATTATCATATCTTCACACTTATGATAAATGTTTACATACCATGCTATAATTGTATTAACCGGAAACATTAATACTTGTGTGATTTGTAAACTAAAATAAGAGTCCCTAGTAAAGCCTCTTGTTAAACTAGCTTGTTGGTTAATATATGATCATGGTTTCCTGATCATGAACATAGAGATGTTATTAACAACAGGATCATATCATTAGGAGAATGATGTGATGGACATACTCCTATAGATAAGCGTAGCATAAAGATCAAGTCATTTCAATAGTTTAATTGCTATATGCTTTCTGATACATAGTAACCTAATTCCTTCGACCATGAGATCATGCATATCACCTTTACCGGATGGATGCTTTGATGACATCAAACACCACACCGTAACTGGGTGGCTATAAAGGTGGCATTAAGTGTTCGGAAAGTATTGGTTGAAACACATGGATTAAGAGTGGGATTTGTCCATCCTCATGACGGATAGATATACTCTGGGCCCTCTCGGTGGAATGTCATCCAATTAGCTTGCAAGCATGTGACTTGGTCACAAGGGATCACATATCACGGGAACGAGAAAAAGAGTACTTATCAGTAACGAGGTTGAACTAGGTATGCAGAGATACCGACGATCATAACCTCGGATAAGTAAACTATCGTGAGACAAAGGGAAATTGGTATCGTATGTAAGTGGTTCATTCGATCGCAAAGTAATCATAGAAATATGTGGGAGCCATATGAATTTCCAGATTCCTCTATTGGTTATTGTTCGAGAAGTGTCTCGATCATGTCGCATAATTCACGAACCGTAGGGAGACACACTTAAGGATTCGACGTTGTTTTGAGTAGTTATGGTATTATGAGAAAGAGACCGAATGTTGTTGAGTCTCGGATGGGATCCGGATATCACGAGGTGATCCGGAATGGTCCGGAGAATAAGATTCATATAAGGAAAGTCCGTTTGAGTTCGGGAATGATTAGGTGTTTTCATCGAATGTTCTAGAAGGTTCGGATTGTCCGGCACTCGAGGAGGGTACATGAATGTGTCATTAAGTGATTGCATCATGTACTAAGTGTTCTTGCTGTTCCAAAAACATGAAAGTCAAATTGGCGGTTTGAAAGTCAAACGGCTAAAAGCAGAAACGTGGGAAGCAGAAAGCTGGGAAACAAGCAAGAGTTGGAACCAACCGGAGGAGGAGTTGGACTCCTCCAGGCGGCGCCCAGCCCTAGGCCGAGTTGGGGAGGACTCCTCCCTCCCTGGCCAAGACCCCTCCCATAAAAGGAGGGGCAGGGCTCCTCCTAGAGACACACAAGTTCCTATCTTCTACCTCCGGTTTAGAGCCGTTTTGGTTTAGAGCTTCTAATTGCTTTAGCCTGCGGTTTAGAGCCTTCTAATTGGTTTAGAGCCTTCTAATTTGTGTGTCTAATCTCTAGATCCACTAATAGCCCTCTCTCATAATCCACCATACTCGCTCCGGCTTAAGGCGAAGCCTGGGATTCCCTCTACTTAGGTACCACGCGTTGTCTTGCGGAATCGCGAGAGAGTGCTACAACCTCCTTTTCTTTGGAACAAGGGAGAGGAAGGTCTTCGTCAGTCGAGCGACGTGTGACCGATCATGGAGCGCTGCTTTAACGTGGCGCCGGAAGGATCGTCTACGCGATCTTGAGATCGGAAGTGTACGACTACATCACCCACGAGAATCTGCTCTCGTTAACTGCTTTGGAATCTTCGAGGGTGAGTTCCTCTATCGACTCGTTGCTACAATCTAGTAGATAGATCTTGGCTTGTTTGTTTGTATGCGATAGAAAATTTTTGTTTTCCATGCTACGAACCCCTACAAATACATGTGTGTTTAATAAACAAACAGAAAATTCCTAGTTATGCCTCTCTCATAAACTAGCTCGTTGATTAACAAGATGATCAAGGTTTCCTGATCATGGACATTGGATGTTGTTAATAACGGGATCACAACATTAGTGTAATGGTGTGATGAACATTCATCCAAAGTATAGCATTACGATCAAAGTCATTGAGTTTATATTGCTATAACAACTTACGAAGTGATCCTAATCCTTAGACCATGAGATCATGTCAATCACTAACACCGGAAGAGTTTCTTGATAACATCAAATGTCACACCGTAACAGGGTGATTATAAAGATGGATTCAGAACTAATAAAGTGTTATGTTGAGGCTCATGGACCGAGAGTGGAATTTGTTCATCCCGATGACGGATAGATATACTCTGGGCCCTCTCGGTGATATCACATTGATTAGCTTGCAAGCAAGTGATTTGATCACTAGAATGTTATATCACAGGAACGAGAAAAGAGTGCATGTCGGTAACGAGATCAAACTAGATATGGAGATACCGATGATCGAATCTCGGACATGTAATATATCGTGAAACAAAGGGACTAAGATACTAGCGTAAAAGGTTCCGACGATCACAAGAAAGTCATCGTTGAATATGTGGGAGTCAGTATGGGTCTCCAGATCCCACTTCTGATTATTGATCCGATAGGGGTCTCGATCATGTCCGCATTATTCACGAACCGTAGGGTGACACACTTAAGAGACACCGACATCCAATTGGAGCAAATGTTTCATGCCGAAAGAATGAACAAGCGCAGGAATTTATTTCACTAGATACCGAAACAGGTTTTCGGGTGAAATTGCATAAAGTGGTTATGCATGTGAAATAGAATTCTGGCAAGGGGTTATTTGTGAATGTTTGTCATTAAAGTAATTGACAAAATTCTGAATAAAATAAAAGAGTTTTATTTATGAGAGTTTGCATTAAATTTGGTGAAAATTTAATGGGAATTTGAGTGGAATTTTGAGTGGAGGGAATTTAAAGGAGATTTGTGAGTGGAGTGTCCACCCACGTGAAGAGGGGAGGGCAAGGGGGCAGCCCCCATGCGCCGGCCACCCCCTTGGGGTTCCCCCCTCCTCCTATAAAAGGAGCCGCCCTCCTCACTTGTCTCACACACCTCCTCATGAAGGATCTCTCTCCCCCTCTAGAATTTATCCCCATGGTCTCGGACTAGCGAGATACATGTTCCCGGTGGCTATTCGGCAAGAAAGAGTTGTGCTTCCGCTGCATCGCTGGAGCGAGGAGGCGGAGGTTGCTCGGTGCCTCGAACGTGTGTGCGAGCACGGATGCGCTGCTGATTTGCGGCGCTAGGACTTCCTCTCGATCTTGAGATCGGCAAGAGATCGTCTACATCAACCACGAGTTGAACTCGTTAAGCTTTGTCGGTCTTCAAGGGTATGTTCTCTACGGATATACATCCGCCCGTTGTTTGTATCTAGTAGATAGATCTTGGTATATAGTTCACATCGTAGGAATTTTTTTGTTTTCTATGCTGCGAACCCTACACGAGGGCGTTGGTGCTACAAACGACCATAGGTTTTGCTACATGGTCTCCGGCGAGATCTTCGGGTAGGTGTCCGATGAGGTCGAATTTGCTAAATATGATATTTTTTTTTGCTACATATGTTTTGTGGTTTTGCTACAATAGCGTAAAATTTTTGCTACACGGTCTCGGCGAGGTCTACCAGCGGAAGTCTCCGGCGAAGTCGATTTTGCTACATTAGTTCAACTTTTTTGCTACATAGTCTCCGGCGAGGTCCGGCGAACTCTCCGGTGAAATCTAGTATGTCTGTTATTTTTCTGGGTCGAACCATTTTCTGCTACATGTAGCAAAAGCGAAGCTATTTGTAGCAAAAAAAAGACTTTTGTAGCAAAAGAGGGTTTGAGGGCATAAAAGGGTGGACACGTGGTTGGCCGGGGACATGAAAACCACCGATCCCCGGGGGACGCGTAGAGATGCCCAAAAAATTTAGTATTATATAAGAAATCATATTGTCAAGTAAGGATTTTTCTCTATTGGAAGGCCGAGACCGACTCGCGGAAGAATTCGAAGCTAGTATTGGAGTACGTGGTACATGTCTATCTAGAGTTAAATCCATGGTTAGCCATTGTATTTGCTTAGCAAGTTTAATACGGTAACTGTACAACAGGAATACGAGTTTACGGTCATTAAAGACGCGCCAAAGCTTCACTCGTGGTCATTGGACGAGTTGTAGAGATGTATTTGATGATGTGACGAGCCGAAGACCCACTGTCAGGCTATTTAACACATAGGTAAAAAATACATATATGAGGACTTTTTTGCAAAACCATCTTCTTCTTCCTATTTTTCATTCCTCTTTTCCTATCTGTTCACCGCGTTGACAAATTCTGGCCGGAACGGGCCCAACACTCGCAGCCCTGCGCTCATCGCCGCCGCTCGACGCCCCGCACCCGCGCCTGCAGCTCGTCTCCACCGCTTGCCGCCCCGCGCCAGCAGCTCGTTGGCTGCCCCTCGCCTCCCCACGTCCATCCGCCGCTCGCCTCCCCGTGCCCAGAGCTCGCCGTCCTCTGCACGCCTGCATCTTGTCGCCACCGCTCGCCACCTCGCGCCCGTTCGCTGCTCGCCGCCCCGTGCCCGCAGCCCTCCGGCCGCCGCTCACCTTCCTGTGCCCGCAGCTCGCCGTATCGCGCTCGCCGGACATCGCACGACCGCAGCTCATCGCCGCCGCTCGCCTCCCCGTGCCCGGAGCTCGCCGTCCTCTGCACGCCCGCATCTTGTCGCCATTGCTCTTTTCACGCAGTTGACATATTTGGGGACAATCAGTTCAACTATCTTGTCACGCACCATCTCCTTGAGCTCAGTTAGAACTTTCCATGTCATCTGGCTATGACAAATGTTGAAGAACTCCTCAAGAAAATTACCCAGCAACGAACAGCACGACATATTCAGAGAATCACCATCCAAATATTTCACAAGTGGAACCCAATATTCCTCAAGGTAGCTCTTGATGTACCGATGGATCAGCGAACAGAGGTTCTATAGTTCCATGTCGGAAACAAAACCTCCATGACAATTCTTCATTTGATAAACATAGAATATGTTATTCATGACGAATATGTACCTTTGACCATTTATTTGGGATATAGTATTTGCTTGGAGCATTATTTCGGCATCTCTTCCGAGTTTGGAGACCCAAGAACTAATCATGGTAAACTCAATCATGCAATCCGCGCCAAGAACTGACTGCATCATCCCCGTTGCGATAAAAAAATTCCAGGAATTGTATAAGAAGAACAGTTAACTTGGATAAAAAACTGCGATAGAAAAATCCCACGCCGGTGCACGCTCCCCTCCTATAAACTCCAGCACGAGCTCCCCCTACTCTAACCATTTGACTGGGATAAAAACAAATTTAAGGGGCTTTTCTGTAAATGAAACATACATAGAAGCTGACAGTGGGTCCACTCAGCGCCACATCGTCAAATACATCTCTACGGCGTCCGCGGTGATCACGAGTGATGCTTTGACGCGAGTTTGATGACCGTAAATTCATATTTTCGTTATACAATGGCCGTATTAATTTTGCTAAACAAGTTTAATGACTAATCATGGATTTAACTCGTCTATCTATATGTACCGGCCGCTGACATGACAGTCATCCATCAAACATGGAACCGTCACTCAAAAAAAAGAAAAGAAAATATGGAACCGTCCTTGTCTTCCTCGATTCTTCCGGCGGATCTCCTGCTGGAGATCTCGGCGCGCTCCGACCCTGTCACCCTCGTACGCTGCGCCGCCACGTGCAAGGCTCTTCGCCGCCAGATCGCCGACCTGGACTTCCACCATTGCCTCCGCCTCCTCCACGCCGACCGGTTCGTGCCCACGCTCCTCCGCGGCCGAGATCTCGGCCACTCCAAGGAGGGCCAGCGCCCGCGCTTCGTCGTCCCCGGCCACTCCAAGGAGCCATCCCCCGAGCCGTTCCGCTCCTTCCTGTCCAAGTACACCACCCTCTTCGACTTCTACCACCTCGTCTTGGCGGCGCGGCGCGGCCTCGTCGCCCTCCGCGCCGACACCACCCCCGAGAACGAAAACGAACCGGCCGGCGCGTGCGTGTTCAACCCCATGACGGGCTACCTCTACTTCTTCGGGCGACCTGGGTTCAAAGCCCAGTCGTTCGTCCTGCTCACCGGCGACGGCGGCGGCGGGGCCGGCCACTACCGCCTGCTCGCCGCGGAGCTGTCCTCATCAGGCCACCTAAAGACCCAGGCCTTCTCGCCAGCCGAGCACGACAGTCTGTGGCAAGCTGTCGCCGAGACCGCGGTCGCTCCGTGCCCCCAGAACGCCGCGCTCATGCACCCCGCTATCGTCCTCCAGGGCGACACCCGCTGGCTGTGCACGTCGGCCGAGTACCACTTCGTCCTGAGGTTCTCACAGGAGCGGCTCCAGGCGTCCGTGACCAAGATCGGCGGTCACTGCGGCGAGGTGCTACGTGGGCGCAGACCGGACGAACTCCTGCTGGTGTCCGACGGCCACGGGAGGCGGCCGCTACTGCTTGTCGCCACGGGGCTAGAGATATCGCTCTGGACCTTGTCCGACTCCGGCGAGGCCGGCAGCTGGTCCAAGCAGGTCCTGGTCGAGCCGGAGACCATCCGGAGGCCTGCAGGAGAGTGGAGCGAGCGGTGGTTTGGGGAGAGGAGCGGCTACGTTTTCGTGCGGATGGCGGGAGCGGACGAGAGCTCGCAGTCGTGGTACTTCATGCTGGAGCTGGCCACCAGGAGGGTCCGCGGGGTTTGCAATGTCCCGCCCAGGGGCCTGCTCGTCTTCTTCCCCTACGAGATTTTTTATTTTTTTTAGAACGGAAAAGCCCCGAAGGGCCTAGAATCTGCATTAAAACGGCGGTGGGTGTAAAGGGCCTCCAAAAATAAAGAAAATACAACACAGGCCTTAACTTTTACAACAAACACCCTAAGAAAATTCGCAAAAACGCGATCAGGTCCATCGTCGCCGCCGATCTTTGACCACCAGCCGCGGCCACCAGCTCTTCCATCGGGGACGGAACCACTTGATGGAAAGGCGGCATCGTTCGCCACGCCGGGATCAGAGAGGACCCTCCAGCCAAGGAGGGAAGTGAAGCCTGAGATCACCAGCTCAGGCGCAGCAGGGCCATGCTCATGGCCAAGGATAGCACCGGCCAAAACGAGACGGCGCTTGAGAGCTGCTGCAGAAGAAGCAGATTCCACGAGTAACCCTCGCCGGGCCCGCGATGTTGCAGCCGCCGCACCACCCACCTTCTCTTCCTCGCCTCCTTGGCCGGCCAAGAGAAGGAGCAGCGCGCCGCGGCGACACCACAGAAACCAGCGACACAAATCGCTAGTCGCAGCCGAGGAAAGCACATGGACTCGGGTCTCCTCCTCGCCTCCACGGCCGGCCAGGAGAGCCTCATCCACACGCTCGACCACACCTCTTTGCTCCTCCCCCCGCTTCCATAGCCGGCCAGGAGAAGCTCAGAAGCGCAGCACCTCAGCAGCACCAGCGCACCAACCGCAGCCCGAAGCTTATTAACGGAGACGGTGACCCTCCTCTCACTTCCCTGCTCCAACCAGAGGAGACAAAGCAGCAAGAAAAGAGATCCTACTCCCCAGATCTGGGCGCCAAGATCCAGAGACCAGCTCCAATCTACCGGCAAACTGCCGAAACCAGAGAAACTAAACCTAAATCCTACTCCGACGCCTTCCCTTTGCCATCTCCGGCCGGCCTCGCTGCCGGAGAGGCCTCGGGGTCGGCCTGGCCGCAAGCACTCGACTCTCAAAGCAGGAGCTCAGGGAGAGAGAAGGGGAGGGTGACTCCAGCTCATCCTTCCCCTACGAGATGGATCTCTCTTTTTGGCGCCCAAGATTCACTCGCCAACTGCACTAGAACCATGCATCACTCTGGCACAATGTTCCTGTAAACATTGCTTAATTTATATTCGAAAAAAAACATTGCTGAATTTAGGCACTACTTATGATACTTCCTCCAATACAAATTAATTGTGTCTAAATACATGGGTATCTACACAAACTTAACTCAATTAATTAATTAATTTGGATTTGATCGAAGGAGTCATAAATCGGAGCAAATAATATAGAGTGCAAACGTAATACTCCCTCCGACCCATATTAATTGACTCAAATTTGTCTAGATTTGAATGAATCTAGACACTATTTAGTATATAGGTTTATCTAAATTTTGACGAATCCAAGTCAATTAATATGGGCCGGAGGGAGTATGAAAATAATCGGAGAAAACTTGATTTCAAGAAAGAAAAATATGAAAATAAAATCTACACGTAGTTAATGATGCAATCTACCAAACACACAAGATGTCAACCCAAAATACCTTACATTTTGGTCTCAACAAAATTGACAAAATCTCACAAAATTTGGTGGTTTGATTGACACTGTTCACTACTTTAGATGTCAAATTTTAGTATTTTTGTGCAGTCCAAAATACTGGGTATTTCAAGTTGAGATTCTTTCACTTGTAGAGCACATTATTTTCTATATCTAGAATTTTTTTCTCAGAATATTTTGGAAGTTCAAAATACAAATTTTCAAAGGTTCAACAAAAGGCTCCATTGGTCCCGAGACCCAAAAGTCAGCTCTCTTGGCCACATCCGTTATCCATTTTGTCCCGATTCTCTCTGGCCATGGGATGAATGCTGGGAAGGCCATGTGTCGCCATCGCAACGAAGCCCCCTCTCCCGGGAGACGGGCTCGCAACGCGGGATTCCCTCTGGCGGATGTCTCCGTGTGCCCTCTCCTGTCATGCTTCGATGGAGGGTGGACCGCGACCCCTGGGTTTGAGATTTAGGTCAGTGTAGAATCAGATTTGGAAACGGTTTAGTAAGTTCGGACTGCTGTAGTTTTAGCACAGAGCAGTTTTGGTAGACGAATAGTTTGGGCAGGAGAACGGTGTCCGATTGGCCTAAAATTTGGCAATGTATGTTAGGTACTCATATGTCAGCTTGTCTACCAAGTTTGGTGCTGATTGGATCTTCAGTTTAAGAGCAGTTTGCTGATTATCAAAGAGGGCAGAAACTGAGATACTTTGCTTTGCTGTAATATTTTTCTCAAGTGGTTGTTGTTGTTGCCGGTTGACAATGTGTTGAGTGTGTTGTACATCTCTAGATGTTCTATAGAAGACTCTGTACCCAGGTTGCTCATAGTAAATCTCGCGTGGACCGATTGGTCCGTACTCATGGTTTTTTCCTTCTCACCCTGAGAAGGTTTTTCCACGTAAATCCTTGTATCACCTATGCATGTGTTCATTATTTTATTTCCGCTACATATATGTTGATTGAAACTATGCTCGGGATTCACGGCAAGCATCAGGGTTATGCTATCTTCCCCCCAACAACATAATCATCGTCACCTCACAAACACATAGTTCCAGGTCGAGTCTGACACTATGATTACCGTGGCGTCGAGATCTCAGCGATCCATTCGGCCGTGTGGAGCCAGATCTTCACAAGGATTAGCGTCTAGTCCATGTCAACCCCAGATCACACTCACACTGCTCCCTTTGACATGCATATCTCGCGTCAACATCGATGGATCGACGACCTACCAAGAACATACTAATTATTTTCGTGTTATTTAGATCATGGGTGTAGAAAGATAGAGAGAGATTAGCGAAATATAATAATTGTATTATTGAGCCTAATGAGTGAGTATATATAGGGTGATTTCTTTTGGGCCTGTGCTTACGAAGAAGCAAGCTTATGAATTTTGGTGGGGATAAGCTCCAAGAAATTGTTTGTACACTTCTTTTGGGGCTTATGATATGTGTAATGTCTTTGCTACCCCTTAATATGTTATGTGAGTAAGTGAAAATAATATATTTTACAAGTAGAAAATTAACGAGATATGCCAAGAAAATTATAAATAGTCAGTGATATTCAAATTGCGTAGTTATTAAATACTATATCCAGCAGCAATTAAGCCCATAAATTCGAGCAAATCGTGTACTACTTCCACAAACAAGTGCTAGTTTACTGCTATTGCTACTTGTAAACAAAAAAAGACAGAACTGGAGTGGTCATGGCGATGGCAGCAGACCTCCATGCGCTGCCTGTGGCCGAGCGGCGGGAGGCAACCTCATGCGGCAGCCGGGCGAGACAGATGCGGCGGCTGGGAACCCTAGGCGGCGGCGCATGGTTCCACGACGGGTTGGGAACCCTGTAGCTTAGAATGCAGCCTCGCGGCGGGGATCGGGGCGGGCGGCCTGGCGAAAAGAAGAGTCGGCGGTAGCGGGCCTGGTGCTCGCGACGGGCTGGCGGCTCTGCTGGGGTCGGACAGGCGCGGCGGCGGCTGGGAGATGGGGCGGCGGCGGCAGGAAAACCCTAGTTGGCGATGCGTACCCATGGTCGATAGAGGTGAGGAGCTGCTCGGGAACGACTCGCGTGAGGGAAAAAATTAGCAGAAAACTTTAGGCCTGTGGTGGCATTTCTCGTGTAATTTCGACGAAAGTTAGGGGTACTCTAGTTTTCACGGTTCGGTTCTTTGCGGGAAGTTGCGAGAAGTAGGTCTCAGCCGGTTTCTCTGGACCACAAGAATTACACTATAAGCAAACAATAGCGATGGAGAGAAATAGATAGAAGCAGACACTTCTTTTGGGCTTCTCCGATGGGAGACCTATAAGACAGTCTAGAAGCCCAAATGAAGTCACTCATAGACGTACGAGGGATCATCTTGGAGTATAAGTCAATTTAGTCTAGAGTTCTAACTATCCTAAACTATCATAACAACTGTGCGTATAATACTCTAACATCCCCGCAGTCGTAGCGGTAGCGTCGTGAATAACTAGAACATCGCGGACGGCTAGACTGAATATATACTGAAGTAGAATCCAGTAGGCTGACATCCCCCACAGTATGAGCGGGAACGTCATGGACAGTGTCACGTCGCGGTAGCTTAGACTAAAGAGAAAGTTGATGATGCTCAAGCGAGGTGGTAGCCCTTGTGACAATGTCGAGGGAGCCGAGAGCGTGAGGAGGTGTCGAGGTCGAGGTAGTCGTGCGAGGGGTCACCGTGGTCAATGCCGTGGTCGAGGATGCCGGTGTCGAGGTCGCCGCACATAAATACGCATGCGCATAGTGCACGATGAGGATGTCGGAGACGCGTCGAGGCAGTCGTCGAGGATGTCGATGCCGAAGCATGCACTCCGAGCCATCGAGGACGAGGTGCGGCCATAGTTTTTCCAGAACTAGGCGCACGTCAAGGACGAACAGATGGGGTTACAGGACAAAAAATCAAAATTTTACTACGACAGATCGTCCCAATGCTCAAGATCTATCTACTAGCAATGTAGTAACGACCGAGAGGTTTCGAATGCAAACCCATGTAGTCCAAAAGCGGTTAACGTTCCGAGGGGAACGTGGTTGATGTAGTCGTGCTCGTAGACGACCTCAAGGTCGCGAAGCTCCTTGCAGGTCACCCATTGCTCCATCACCGTGCAACAGTCCGGATCACGATATCCAAAGTTCCCCAAGTGTTGCACCTAGTTTCTTCGTACACATACGGTGTACAACGAGAACCTCCGTCTCCCGAATCCCGCCAGTAGTGCGAAAGTAGATCTCCGGCCATGGAATCCTTTTGCGCGAACATCCCTGGGCCGTGCCAACTTGTGGAGACAACTAGGGAGAGATAGATTGGAGAGGAGGAAGATGAGAGCTCCCAACTCATGGGATCAATCATATTGGTGTGTTCCTCCAAGGGGAGAGGGGGCCTCTTTATATAGGGGGGGAGGGGGCAGCCTTGCCCATCCCCCAAGCCATCTATGTGGCGGCCCAATGGGGGGAGAGATGCGGCGGACAAGGTAGGCATCCCCAGGGCGTCCCAAACACTGACCCTAGCCGCCGTCCGGGGAGGGGGCAGGCCTACTTCTCCCTTCCGGTTTCTCTCATGGGCCCTTTTTCCCTAGGGATAGTGGAATACCCTTCAAATTAGATTTTAATATTATATTTAATATTAATTACATTAATTAATATGTAAATACATATTAAAAAATCCGATTTGACCCGAAACACCTTTCGGTTCCCCTTCTATATCCTCCGAACAGCTTCGGAACTCCCGTAACGATTTTGGTCCTCTCACCAGAACTTCTCCGGTTTCCTTTCTTTCTCCGAACAATTTCGGATCTCTCTCCATGGAACAATTACGGCTATCTCTTTCTCATTTATGATTCCAACTTACGGATAATCTCCAGCTCATCGCACCCTTAAGTGGATCCCGTCACGGCTCGGGAATGGCACAGACATGACCAAGACTCTTCTTGCGTCAATGATCAACATCGAGACCGGGATGTCCATAATGATCCCTATGCATTCCAGATTGACGATGTCGTTTGAACCGTAAATGTCGAGTCCATTTCCCTTTGTTTCTTCGATACTACTTGTCCGAGATCTGATCGTTATGTATCTTCATACCTTGTTCAATCTCGTTACCGACAAGTACTGTTTACTTGTTACCGCGATATTATCCCCGTGACCTAGTCACATGTTGCAACATATATGGATGTAATCTCACCAAGTCGTCCTAACTGTATCTTTACCATCACTGGGTAAACAAATCCCGGTCTTGATGCATAGGCCTCAACCTTTTCCTCTGGATATCGAACTATTGGGTTCACAACATAGAAAACAAAAAATTTCCTATGATATGAACAACTGAGCACCAAGATCTATCTATCTAGATACAAGCAACCGGTGGATATACATCCATAGAGACCCTCGAAGACTAACAAAGTGTTACGAGATTGGTTCTCGTGTATGATGTAGTCGTTCACTTGCCGATCTCAAGATCGTGATGAAGTCCAGCCGGTCCAGCACCAGTAAGTCCAGCACCGGAAAGCAGTGGTGCATCCGTGATCGCACACACATCCGGTACCCCGACGACCTCCGAGTCCTTGCTCCAGCAAAGTAGCGGAAGAAGCAAATCCTTGCTCCATAAAAAGCCACTGGGAACATGTATCTCGCTGATCCGAGACCATGGGGAAATTCTAGAGGGGGAGATAGATCCTTCGCGAGGAGGTGTGAGATGAGAGGACAAGAGGGGGGACTTTTATAGGGAGAGGGGACAGCCAAAGGCCATGGTATGGCAGCCATGGTGGGTGCCCCCACCTCTTCCACATTCATGTGGGTGGAGCTCCCACTCCCATAAAAATCCTCCACTCAAAATTCCACTCACCTCCATTAAATTTCCACCAAATTTAATGCAAGCTATCATTTCATAATACTCTTTTATTTATTCAAATTTTTGTAATTACATTAATTAACAAACATTCACATAAAACCCTTTCAACATTTCAATTTCACATGTAGAACTAATTTTAGCAAATTCACCCGAAACAATGCCGGTTTCCATTGAAATAATCCCAGCGCTTTCATATTCTTTCTATGGCATCTTATTTGCTCCAAATGGTGTCGGTATGCCTTAATTGTGCCACCCTATGGTTCGTGAATAATGCAGACATGATCGATACCCCTCTCTGATCAATAATCAGTAGCGGGACCTAGAGATCCATAATGACTACCACACATTCAACGATGACTTCTTGTGATCGTGTGAACCTTTAACACTGTAACTAAATCCTTTTGTCTCACGATATTTTACATGTCCAAGATTCGATCATCGGTATCCCCATATCTAGTTTGATCTTGTTACCAACATGTACTCTTTTCTCGTTCCCGTGATATAACATTCTAGCAATCCCCATCACTTTCTTGCAAGCTATATCAATGTGATATCACCGAGAGGGCCCAGAGTATATCTCTCCGTAATTTGGATGGACAAATCCCACTCTTGATCCATGAGCCTCTATATAACACTATCGGGGTATCTGAACCCACCTTTATAGTCACCCTTTTACGGTGTGACGTTTGATGTTATCAAGCTACTCTTCTTGTGTTACTGATTGACATGATATCATGGTCTAAGGACTAATGTTACTTGTAATGATGTTATAGTAATCTAAACATAATGAATTTAATCGTATTACTATACTTCGGATGAATATTCATCACATCATTCTACTAATGTTGTGACCTCATTATTAATAACATCCAATGTCCATGATTAGGAAACCTTGATCATCTTGTTAATAAACGAGCTAGTTTATATGAGAGGCATAAGTAGAAACACTTTATTTGTTTATTAAACACACATGTATTAATGTTTCCAATTAAAGCAATTATAGAATGAGAAATAAACATTTGTCATAAACAAGGAATAAGATAATAACCATTTTATTATTGCCTCTCGGGCATATTCCCTTTAGTCTCCACTTGCACTAGAGTTAATAATCTAGTTTAAAAAACTTGCGCATTTAACACTTATGGCTTTCTGGTGTTGTATATACGTGTTTGCTAGTGATAAACATAATCTCTGAATATGACACTTTTAGGTCTGTGTGTATTTGCATTTCTTTGCGTCTCTATGCATCACTCATTCTCCAATGATATGGCATTGTATAAATTTGGTCCTTTGGTGAGACATTTAGTTCCTTGGGGTTAAATCATGTCGATACTATTGCCGTACAATATATCTTCATAGTGTTAGCCCGCGGTGAACCACACCTTGTTTGATAACAAACTACTTGACACAAATGCCCTCCTTTGCTGCTACGATAGTAGTCATATACTTAGCCTTTTATTGTAGTATCCGTCACAATGTCTTAACTTTGGAAATCTTCAAAATCCATCATGGAACCTCCTTTCCATTACATTGTGCCACCCATAGTTTAAATTGAGATAAACTTAATCTTGTGACAAAACTAGTATCAATGTAACACTTTACAATGAACTATTTGTAACAGTTTGGCACCTCTACATAGATATATTATTAGTTCTTCCAAAGATCATAAGAATATCCTTACTATGGTCATAGAGGCACTAATATGTGAAATTAGTTATGTCCTCAGCACAATAATAGAACAACATCTTCATAGTTCGGGAAAGTTGTAGAGAGACCAACACAAGTAGGAATTGAATCGGGACTAAAGGCCCCCCTTTAGTCCCGGTCCAGCCACAAACCGGGACTAACACTACTCAAGACACTTATTAATATTACAAAATCGGGACTAAAGGCCCCCTTTAGTCATACTCATGTCTAGCCCTATAGTACACAACTTTAGGGTTGTCTTCGTCTTTGTCATCGTTGTCGTCACTAGGCGCACGCGGCTAGATCCTCAGCCCAACCATGGCATATTCCGGGGGCACCTACCACTCTGACCTGAGATTCACGATGCGCGGGGGAGGGGTCTCCTGGATGACGACGCCGCTACGCCCATGGCCTTCACCACCCCCATCGTTCTTGTGGCTCTACGGCTGGTGAAAGTGTAGGCACCACATGCGAGGATGATCTCCCTGGGCGATGTAGAGCATCACGCTGACGATAGTCCGGTTCGCCCACCACAGGCGGCGACCGGATTCGTTGTGGTTCACCGGGGGCAGACCTTCACCCTCGTACCTAGTGAGTTCCCTTTCCTTCCGGTTAGCAAAGAAGGCATTCCAGGTGTCGTAGTTGTCGAGATCCCAATAGGGATCCATCCGCTGCTCCGGTGTGAGCTCGAGGTAGAAGTGGTTCGTGATGGCCACCTGGCGGGCAGAACCTTGAGGAACAGGAGGGACATGAACCCCTCTAGCACTCATCATCCAGTGGGCGGGCAGCCGGTAGCCCAGTGGGCATGGATAGCTAGAGGCGCACAACGCCTCAGTCTCCTCGAGGGTTAGAATGGCCTAGTATGCGGTGTCCATTGTTGTGAGAGGGGAACGAAGTTGTGGATGTGTGTATGGCCATGGAGGTCGGCCTCGATATAGAGGGAAAGGGCGGGAAAACATGTCGGGAAGCGGAGGAAAATGGCGGGAAAACATGACGCGCGGCTTGACGGATCTAAGAATGGCGTGAAATATCTTTAGTCCCGGTTATTGGCTCCAACCAGGACTAAAGGCCCCCGAAATATCTTTAGTCCCAGTTAATAGTTTTAATAGTTAGACTAAATATTTTAAAAAACAGAAAATGGTTTTGTATTAGTCAATCAAATTCAAATGCTTTTTATGTTAAAGGTTTTATCAGATTAAAAAATATGCAAAAGATATGATTTAATCCATTTTTAATTCAAAATGGCAAAATGGTTAATAGTTAGAATCCACATTTGAATATGATAGATATAGAATCCACATAATGATATATACTTTTATTAGATATATATTATTTTATTTAATAACATTGTAATATGCAATAAGACGGAAACCATAGTTTGTAAGCAAAATAAATTTAAAAACTTTCAGAAGGCCCTTTAGCCCTGGGTCATGACACGCCCTGGGACTAAAGGGGTGTGGTTGGCCCACGCCCCCTGTGCTACTGCCGAAAACCCTTTAGCGCCGGTCAGGGCATGACCCGGGGCTAAAGGTCCCCTTTAGTCCTGGTTGGTAATGCGCGCAGCCTCCTCCCCAAATCCCCATCTCATTTCTCTTCGACTTGCTGCAGGGAGGCGCCTCGACGACGACATGAGAAACGCCCGCAGGCTGCCCGATTCCGTCGCCGCCTATGCTGTTGTAGGACACCCTCCTGCCACCACGCGTCGTCCCCCTCTCCGGCCACGCGCGCCACCACCTCCAACCGCCACCACGTGTCGTCCCCGCCAGGTACACCCCGTCTCGATTTCCAATCCATCGTTCGATAGCGATTAAGGTTAGGGGCGGCTAATGGGCGGTATCGGCGGTGGCTACGGGGTGGCTACGGGCCGGCGAGCCACGCCGGTGGCGGCGGCGTCCATTATGGGCGAGCAGGCCGGGGCGGCGCCGGCCTACGGGGGCGAGTTAGCAGGGCGCAGAGGCTTCGACCTATACTATAGGGAGACCAGGGGATCGGGCCAACCGGGTGCGCTTATTTTTCTAGTAATTTTCTTAGAAACTATTAGTCTATATTTATTTATTATTATTAGTGTAGCGCATACAAAAGGAAGTAAATTATTTTTATTGTGTATATGTACATAATATTATTAGTGTAATATATAGTATATAGATTTTTATTGTGTATATAGTGTAATATGTAGTCTATATATTTTTATTTTGTATATAGTGTATATATGTTTATTGTGTATATAGTTGGAGAAGGAGAAAAAATAATTTTGTATTCTTACAAGTGTAGAAGTAATACTATGTAACTATCTTTTAAATTTTCACATTTTGTCATGTTGGAATATGCAACAAGAATAGAAACGATGGACGGACGCGGGAACGCGCGCCATATATGGACGATGGATAGTCGCGCCAACGCGTGCCATATAGGTTTTCTTAACTCCGTGGAGGCAAATATTTCGTGCGATGTCCTTAATTTATTAGCGCTTTACTGTGTTTATCGCATTGAAATAACTAGCAATAGGTCTTTGCAGAAACTATGGAGCGCGACGAAGTTCAAGAAGGGATAATGGAGGGTATGATAGCCGGTGATGACCCCTTGGTTTATCTGAACGACTCTAGTGAGGGAGTGGAGGAGGATCTCGAGCGAAGGGACGACTCCGGTGAGGGAAGACAAGACACCGGTGACCTAAGATACGACTCCTAGTGAAGGAACCTTGACTACAAATTCCAGCGAGGTATATAGGTTAAGCCGCTGCTTACTAAATGCATTAATTGATTTGTATATGTATTTACGATTCTTTCTTCCTTTACCCTTATGGATCGAAGCAATCTTCTGAAACCAAACGAGACCGGCAAAAAAGTTGGCCCCTGATGTTAGGTTCACGATCAAAAAATTCGCTGCAGATGGTTCCCCGATTGTTCCCGAGCACAACACAAGAAAATTTATAAATCAATGCGGATTTGTTGTGAGGGATATAGTCCCTATCACCATTCAAGAATGGAATAATCGAAAGGAGGATGGAGTTAGTTATGTCAACGATAGATGCAAAGATATGCTTTGGACTATGATCATGAAAAATTTCACCCTACCGCTTGAGGTGGATCCATGAAACAAAGTAATAGAGCCAAAAGTCAAGAAGTGGGCTCTTAAGAAGATGGCGGGCCAATTCAAAGACCACAAGAAAATATTGTACAAGAAGTATGTCTTGGATAAAAAGCCTCTCAAGTTCGAAGGAGCAAAGAAAAGCTAAGAGATCACTGGGACGAATTTCTGACGTACAAGGAATCAGATGAAGATAAGAAAAAGTTCGAAATAAACAAGGCAAATGCTGTGCTGAAGAAATATCACCATGTTTTGGGGACAGGTGGATACAAGGGTGCCAGGCCTAAGTGGGAGAAAGCTGAGAATGAACTGATTGCTAAAGAGATCCCTCCAGAGACATTGGAGTGGGACGAACGGGAATAGTTTTGGTTCTATGGGCATGGGGGAAAGTTGGACCTAGAAACGAGGAAGTGTGTTTTAACAAAAAAACATCTCGCAACACCTTACGAAGCCCTTAAAACTGCAATGGAGGACGTGCGGGAGGGGAAGTTCCATCCCGATAGAGAGAATGACGAGCTGACATGCGCCCTTGGAAATAAAGAACACAAAGGGAGAACAAGAGGCACTGAAGGGTATGTTCCGTGGAAGCTCGGGTTTCCCGCCGAAAGGGAGAAATATCCTGGTAGAAGCCATCAGAGAAGAAAGGATAGAGAGGCAGACCGGATGAAGCAAATAGAAGAAACACTAAAGAGGCAGCAGGAGCAAATAAACGCACTTAGCCAACCAACTACATGCTTATCTCAGCGGCAGGACGAAGATGCTACCGGCACACCATCTCGACGGAAAAGCAGTATGGCTTCCATGAAGCACCCAGCTAATAATCCGACGATGGTTTCCATAGAGAACCCGGCTGATGATCTGACGATGGCTACTCGCTACCGCGTGGATGATATCACAGAGCCAGCAATGTGTGAGCTATATGTGAAAGTTGTGAACATATCCATGAAGGTGGCGGTCGGCTTTGCCTTACTTTCTAGACCTAGACCAACTTACCATTGCTCTCCGGTTCTAGATGGATACGTTGTTGTCAGGGTGGATGAAGTTATGAGTAGATTTGACCAGCTAAATCTCGACTTCCCTGCATGTGAAGGGAATCTGAATGAACTGCGAGAATCCATGCAAATCACTGTTCTATGGTGAAAGGAATACATCATGCTTCCAAATTGGACGCCAAGGCCACAGACTTCTCCCAGTAGCAATCCAGCTCAATCTCTGGCGCGTCTAAAGGCTCCACTGCATCAGCAGACTCCCACGTCTCCGCTGCGTCACCAGTCTCCGCCTCTGCCTCAGCAGTCTCCGCCTCCCATGCGTCAGCAGTCTCTGCCCCGGTTGCAAAAGCGTAAGAGCACTACCGCTCCGGCAGCTAGTACTACAGCCGCAAAGAAATCCTCAGCGGGTACAAAGAGGAAACCCAAGGTGGATCCTGCCAAGTTATCTTATGAAATGACTTATGAGTAAAACAAAGAGGTCATGGATGAATATGTGAAACAACAGCTTGCACCAAAACGGGCCCCGCCAAAGAAGTTTATAGCACCGAAAACGGTGAAACACTTTATGTACATGCTTGAAAGTAAAAGGCTAGATTATCTGCCAACAGACTATGACCTCTCTATTATGAAGTCACATCAAGAGAATCTGCAGCGGTCGAGAAGTAGTGGTGGAAGCGGGAAAACAATTCCCTAGCTCGGAGAACAGAAAAATCAATCGTTCCCCCCGCTCAAAGTGTTTTCCGATGATTATGATCTGGAGGTTGTATGACTATGCGCACTAACGGTTAGAAATGATCATTCTTTTTAAATGGCTCAATTAGCATACAAATACGAGTACGACAAGCCTCTCGTCAGACTTGAGGAGGTCCCTCATCTTCAAACACAAATGTGAAAATTGCATCAGTGGTATATCGAAGCCTCAAAGGAAGGGAAGATCATGATCATAGCGGCAATTAGAGATGAGCATTACTTCCATGGAAAAGTCGAGATACACATTGAATTTTCATAATTATTTTAGTTAATCAATCAAGACTCCCTCGACAAATCTCTCGTCGATTGCTATTGTTTGTAAGTAACAAATCTCTCATCAGCTGCTCGTTCATTACTTGTATAATTATCCTCACTATATTCTTTTGTACGCTATTATGCATACTGAAGATTCTCGAATGCAAAAGAGGACAAATCTATGACCTTGAGTTCATTGACTCAAATACCATTAATGAATATACGGTAAGAAAGAATCCCAAGGACATAGAGGATTACTTGCTAAAGTTTTTGCTTCAACAACAAACCAAAACGGAAATACTATTTCCTTACAGCTTCGAGTGAGTGTTACTGCCTTCTACACATTCGGTTTCATTTACTCGATGTTAAGTATAATTGATGAGTTATGAATGCACAGGTTCCACTTTATTATGCTAATCATTCAAGTTAACACCGGAAAGGTACTTTTCATGGACTCGAAACATAAAGACCCTGAGAGATGGCCGGACCTGATTTATATGCTCCAGGGGTAATTTCAATCATTATCGCACTATATCAGCATCTTTCGTTCATTTCCTGGTATCAAGTACTTAATATAACTTCTTTACTCATTTTCTTTGCCGGTCAAGTTTTGGAAACGGTTCATCAAGGCTGCTAGGGGTGAATGGAAAGAGGTGCTGATATTTCGAAAACTCAATGTAAGTAGTAGTATAGATAGGTATGCGCATCTCTTTGATTCTTGTTTCAATACCGTTACCATGCTTGATTATTATTTTGGTTGAACTCTATTCTCATGAAGTGTTTGAGGAAGACAGACGTCAATAATTTATGTGGATACTACATTTGCGAGTACATTCGCCAGACGACCTATGAGCTGGGAATCAAATCAACTTGAAGTACATCGACAATGTTCACAATCTTATTTTATTACCATAAATTGTGTTGAGTTTCTTTCATCAGCATGACCACCCAAGGTCGTCGTTGTTTTCTCTGACCTCTACGTCTTTGTCCACTACAACTTCGACACCAGCATCATGGCCAAGACAAGTCTATTTGGAAACTATCTGAAAATGGGACTTTTACTATTAAATCTCTGTATATAGACCTTATAAATGATCATCCGAGTTTTTCATCCAAATATCTGTGGAAACTGAAATTACCTTTGAAATAAATATTTTCATGTGGTTTCTTAATAAAAAAGTTCTTTTAACAAAGGATAACCTGGCTAAGCGAAACTGGAATGGGTGTAAAAAATGTTGCTTTTGTAACTATGAAGAAACAATTGAACAATTATTTCTTTCATGTCCGTTGGCAAAAATTATTTGGCACATGGTCTTTTGTACTTATAATTTTCCTCCACCAACCAATATAACTAATATGTTTGGAAATTGGCTAAATAAAGTAGATAAAGTGAACAAAGGAAGAATTCGTATTGGCATCTCGGCCATTTGTTGGTCCATTTGGAAATGCCGCAACAAATGTATTTTTAACAAAACCGGAATTCCTTCATTTTTGTAGGTTATCATTATGGTGGCATATTGGATTCAACTCTGGGCTTTATTTCTCCCAGAGCATCAGCGGCGACCCATGGTTTCTCGTTGCACCTGTCTTGTGGTGGTTATCTCAGAATTTTTTAGCCAGGCTTCGTGGCGTCATTCTAGTATATTGACTGAGCTCTAGCGTTTCTATTTCCTGTCCTCTTGTGAGGCCCCTTTGTTTTCAGATGGATGGTCTGTGCACCATATTTTTCTGAGTCATGATTTTTAATACCTTTGAGATGATTCTTGGTTACCTTTTAATAAATAGCTGTGTGCATCCTAAGATGCAGAGGCCGGGACAAACCCCATTTCGAAAAAAATAAGATCGAACAGATGCGGGACGATCTCCTAGAGCAGGATCACATATGAGCTATTCAAGAGGAATTGGCGGTATTATTAAATAAGGAGGTCATACATGTGATGAGTGCATATTTGCAGCATGTTTTATATTATTATTTTACATTGTAGTGGTAGGATCTTGGTATTTTATAGCGTTCACGTGCACCTTTTATGTTTATTTTCACTAGAATCAGGTCAGATGATGGATACGATGGATATAATTCTTGGACTAGTTATATTGGAGTGAAAAGGAGACAAAAACAACATAAATTTCTTATTTGGGAAATATTAATAATACTATAAGAAAACCCGAAGCAATTGGAGGATACAATAGGTTTAACGACCAACTATATGGCGGGAGGAACTTTTCCGGCCGTATAGTTCCTGCCGTATAGTTGGCGCTGACACCGCCTCCTCAAATAGTTTCACCCCGTGCAACTGGATCGGAGAGACGACATACAGAACAAACAGAAATCACCGAAACCTCACCTCCGAAAGGGATCTCGAGGGGGAACTCATCCACCGGGGATCCATCTTCACCCTACACAGATCTGGGAGGCTAAGGCATCAATCTTAATCATCAACTATTGCATCACCACCATCTTCATCCATCCCATCTACATCTTGTCTAGGTCTTGTTGTAATTTCCATACTCGTTGTGGATTATACAAATACTATTCATCTATGATAGATCCCATTGTCTTTGCCATGATGTTGATTACCTTCATGTATGAATAGATCATTAGTTATTAGTGAGATGGAGAAACCCTAGCATGAGATTGAAATAAGATAAAGTTTATTATGATATTCATCGTTATGACCATGTGTTAGATTGTTTTCATCTTGATGTTGGGAGAAGTCGACCTCTCAATATTTGCCTCTTGTGGAGACTTGATGGAGGGAACTACTTGTTGGTAGACGAAGGTGTGTTAGCACTTACAGTGACTATAAAGTTGTTTTCACTCCTTACGTATCAACTTGGGAATCAAGAAAACTCACAAAACACTATCCATGCCATGGGATACGTCCTACGGGATCAAGTCCCTTAATAGCGCGTTAATTTAATTGATGTTGATTCATGTCTGCAGTGGTTATGAGGATGATGTGAGCAGTGGTTGCTGCCTATTTGTTCATATACGGAGTTCCTCCCTCACATACATAGTTGAGAATAATCATGATAATAATATTTACCTTAGCCCTTTATAAATGCTAGAGGTGTATCTGCTACTCCCTAAGAACGCTTTTCCCTACTGCAGTTTCAAATCTCTTTTACATACGCGATACTTATTTTCTGTATTCAGTTTTGTTTATTTTACTCATTGTTTGCTTATACCAAAAACCCCAAAACACCCTTTTACACAACATTCACATTTTATCTTGTTACTTAGAACTTTACTTAGCATTTCTATTTTAGTATTTATTTCAAGAGTTATTAGACTTCAGACTCCTGCTCCCTGTGGGATCGATATCTTTATTTCGAAAATAGCTACAAATGATTTGTGCACTTGCAGTCATCAATCTAGTTTCTAGCGCCGTTGTCGGGGAGCTAAGCGTTGTAGGTCTTTTAGTTTTTTCTTATTTATTTTAGTTTTGTTAAGTTTTGTTTTGAGTTACAGGTTTCCACCAACATGATGGAGTTTGAGCATATGACTAGTGCTAACCCACTCAGCCACTTTGGGAAGCCCTATGATATTAATAAAAGAGACAACTCCAACGAGAAGACAAGGGGGTTTGAAATAAATCCTCTACTACTTGGTATTCTACACAAGAAGCAATTTACTGGAGATGAAGAAGATCCCGATCCATATGAGCACATTGCATTCTTCAAAGATACATGTGGCACTTTCCAATTACCGAGGTATACTGCTAATGAGGTAAGGGTCAAACTCTTTAGTCAGACTTTGACTAGCACAGTTCTCTCATGGTATAGACCTTTACCCCAGAAGACACTACTACCTGGGATAATTTAGCTTGTGAATTTCTATCAAAGTATTATCCTTTATAAAAATCTTTTGGAATCAGGTGTCTTATAATGACTTGGAGGAACCGTCCTAATTAAGGACTAGTAAGAGCTTATATAAGATTTAAAGATTTACTTAGTCAATGTCCTCATTATGATTTGCCTGAATGGTATTTATTGTATATCTTTTATGGCGGTTTAACTGAACCTAATAAAATTAAACTAGACTCTTGCGCGAGAGGAGATTTTATGAATCTACCCATAACTAAAGCTTGGGCTTTACTTAATAGAATTCACGATCATGGAGTTTCATGGAATTTTGGTCTAGTAAGTGAAGGAGGCACAAAAATAGATTATGATTATATTCATGACTATAATAAGAAGGGCCATGTTAATGAATTATCTAAAGAACTTTATTTAGATTCAGATCTTGTGTTGCAAGTTGTTAAAGCTTTTATAGAACACATGAAAGCTCCAAAAGAGGATCCGGTAAAGTATGATCCACCACCCGAACCTGAGATGAAAAGAGAAGTTAAAGCAACACTGGCCTCCCTAGAACCAATGTATGAGATACCTTTTCCTAACACTACAAAGAAGCATATTTTAGAATATGAACATGTCAAAGCAATACAAGAGAAGAAGGAAGAGGAAAGTGTGCCAAGAGTTGAAGAACATCTGGATGAAACCAAAGATGAAGAGGTAACAAAGGAACAAATTATGTCTATGTATGCACATTGCAACATAGTTGAACTTGATGAATATACTTCCATATTGGTTGAAGGTAAAATTAAGGTAAAAGATGTTGGTAAGCCTATTATTCCTTGCATATTTAAAGAAACCTCGCATTATGGTTTATGTGATCTTGGCACCGCAGTTAATGTTATATCTTATCATTTTTATTTAGAAATAAAAGAATATATAGTATCGGCTACTAATAAATTATTGGACGATACTAATAAATTCCCTGTTATTATTAGTGCTAAACTTTCAGGGGGTGATGAAGAAGAACTCATGAAAGTACTTAAGGAGCATCGCAAGACCTTTGGGTACTCAATGGATGATTTGAAGGGCATTAGTACCATGATAACCGTCCATCGAATATTCATGGAGGAAGGTGCTAAACCAGTTGCAGAATTTAATAGAAGGCTAAAGCCTGAAATGAAAGAAGTGGTAAGAAAAGAAATAGTACGCCTACTAGATGCAAGTATAATTTATCCTGTAAAAGAGAGTGAATGGGTAAGTCCCGTTCATTGTATTCCTAAGAAGGGCGGGTTGTTCCTAATGAAAACAATAAATTGATACCTACTAGAACTATTGTTGGACATAGGATGTGCATAGGTTTCAGAAAATTGAATAAAGAAACTAGGAATGATCACTATCCTTTACTGTTCATAGATCAAACTTTAGAGAGGTTAACAAATCACACTCATTTTTGCTACTTGGACGGATACTTTGGTTTTCCCAAATAGTTGTTCATCCCGATGACCAACTTAAAACAACTTTTATTAGTCCTTATGGTTTACATGCTTTACGACGCATGCCTTTTGGTTTATGTAATGCTTCAGCTACTTTTCAAAGATGTATGACTGCTATTTTTACAGATTTTTTAGAGCTAATAATGGAAGTATTTATGGATGACTTTTCTGTCTAAGGAACTTCGTTTACTAGTTGCTTGGATAATCTCAAAAAGGTTTTGCAGCGTTGCAAAGAAATAAATCTCATTCTAAACTGGGAGAAGTGCCACTTCATGGTCAAACAAGGCATAGTCCTTGGACATAAGGTATCAGGTAAGGGTATTGAAGTAGATAGAGCTAAAGTTGGAGCAACAGAGAGAATGCCACAACAAAGGGACAAAAAAGGTATAAGAAGTTTTCTTGGTCATGTGGGTTTTTATAGAAGGTTCATTAGGAATTTCTTTGGAATTTCTAAACCTTTAATTAATCTGTTGCAAAAGGGAGTAAGATTTAATTTTGATGATAAATGACTTATTGCCTTTGATAAACTTAAACATACTTTATCTCGTGCTCCCATGATTAAACCACCTATATGGGATATGACTTCTGATCTAATATGCGAAGCTAGTGATGATGCTGTAGGAGTAACTCTGGGACAAAATATAGGTTGCAGATTTAATATTATACATCATGCTAGTAGAACTCTCAATAATGCTCAAAAGAATTATCCTAAGGAAGAAATAGAACTTTTTGCTGTATTTTTCTCTTGCGATAAATTTCGTTCTTATATAGTTGATGGAAAAGTAAGAGTTCATATGGACTGTGATGGTTAAAAGGAACTACTTGAAAGGAAAAATCATAAGCCAAGACTGGTCCGTTGGATCCTTTTACTTTAAGAATTTGAGTTGCACATTATACAGAGGCAATAAATAAAGATGTTGGATGCAGTGTCCATATTTTCCCAGAAAGACACCAATCTTATTGAGAGGAACTTTAGTCCTGGTGATTTTAGCTTAAGAGAATTATTAGATGAACTAAGGTCAATTCCTCCTAAAGAGAAGAAGTCCTTGTTGTTGGAGGAGCTTGTCACTCCCGACTAAATAAACTATAAGTGGAAGGTAAGTTTTCTTGCTCTAATAAGTGCCTTGCCTTCACAGTTTATACTCCTAAAAGTTTCACCTTTGAATTCCTTTTGTTTTTATGAAGTTTTTGAGGAGTTTTAGTAACTATACGGGCACAACTATACGGCCGAAAAAAAATCTCCCGCCATATAGTTGGTCGTTAAAGGTACTGTACCCTCTTGCAAAATATTTTTCGGTGTCCAGTAACTATACGGACGTAACTATACGGTCGTAGAAAAATCTCCCGCCGTATAGTTGGTCGTTAAATCTTCTGTATCATTGACCCTTTTTCGTTCTTATTTATTCATCTATCTAAAAAAACGTTTTGTCGGTTCCTAGTCGGTAATCTAGCTAATCGACCTGGACTCGAGATATTTGGAAATATCTTCCTGGAACCAACTATACGGCCGGAGCTATATGGGCCACTACTATATGATTGGTCGTTAGGCGGTAGGACTCCTCCAAAATTGTGATTTTTTTATTAAATTCATATTGTATTATAAGATCTGGAGCACTATTGAGTTTGAGTTTGTCTTATTGAATATAAGAATAGCTTGAGTATAATTTTACTTACACTTGATGATAGCAATATGAGTCATCCAAACCATTGGTATTAATGGAACATATAAAGATAATTTGATCAATATATTGTTAGTTAATGGTTTGATTTACAAAGAAAATTTATCTAATCAGTTGAGAAAGAAAACCTTAAACAAAAGGAAAATTAAAAGTGCTATCAAATTAGAGTGAGAACAAGACGAGGTAGAATATTCAAGCTATAAAAGATGCTTCATATACATTTGGAATTTGGTAATTGAGATCGTTAAAATTTGAATTCCTACATGAAGTGGAATATATGGCTAGCTCCTTTGCAAAACACTTAAACAAAAGTATGAGCATATATATAAAGAAAAAAGAAAAGAAATAAAAAGAAAAAGAGCCAATGTGCAAAGAGCAAATAGGCATATACCACTATATTGTAGTAAGACAAAGAAACGTTTGAGATTTTGAATCCCAAGTGACTTTGTTAATCCTAAAACACTTGGGACTATCTCGCAAACTCATTCGGTCGAACCGAATACTTTTACATCATGTTGAGAGTAATCTTTTGTGGACTGTTTAATTGCTAAGGTGTGGAAGCCTGCTAATATTATTCAGATGGTTCGAGTAAGGTACTATTCATGAACTTATTCCTATATATCCTATACGATAAATACATGCTGCAAGTGCCTCATTTATTTTCTCAACCCAGCTTCATGAATATGAGGATCACATCCATTAATGCTAAACTTGCTCGGGACAAGCAAGAGTCTAATTTTGGGGAAGTTCATGAGTGCATATTTGCATCATGTTTTATATTATTATTTTATATTTTAGTGGTAGGATCTTGGTATTTTATGACGTTCGCGCGCATCTTTTATGTTTATTTTGACCAGGATCTAGTCAGATGATGGATACGATGGACACAATTCTTGGACCAGTTATATTGGAGTGAAAAGGAGCCAAAAACCGTAAATTGCTTATTTGGGAAATATTAATAACATCAGAAGAAAACCCAAAGCAATTGATGGATAAAGAAGGTTTAACGACCAACTATACAGCGGGAATAAATTTTTCGGCTGTATAGTTCCCGCCTCTGCACCGACATCGCCTCCTCAAATAGTTTCACCCCGTGCAACTGGATTGGAGACACGACATACATAACAACCAGAACGTATGCGGGGCGATCTCCTAGAGCAGGATCACATATGATATATTCAAGAGGAATTAGTGGGATTCTTAAATAAGGAGGTCATAGATCTGATGAGTGCATATTTGCATCATGTTTTATATTATTATTTTACATTTTAGTGATAGGATCTTGGTATTTTACGGCGTTCGCGCGCACCTTTTATATTTATTTTCACTACGATCAGGTTAGATGATGGATACAATGGACACAATTCTTAGACTAGTTATATTGGAGGAAAAGGAGCCAAAAACAACATCAATTGCTTATTTGGGAAATATTAATAACACTAGAAGAAAACCCAAAGCAATTGGAGGATACAGTAGGTTTAACGACCAACTATACGATGGGAGGAACTTTTCCGGCCATATTGTTCCCGTCGTATAGTTGGCGTCGACAACGCCTCCTCAAAAAGTTTCACCCCATGCAACTGGACCGGAGAGACGACATACAGAACAACCAGAAATCGTCAAAACCTTACCTCCAGAAAGGATCTGGAGGGGAACTCATCCACCAGGGATCAATCTTCGCCCTACGCAGATCCGGGAGGCTAAGGCATCGATCTTCAGCATCAACCACTGCATCACCACCATATCCATCCATTCCATCTACACCTTGTCTAGATCTTGTTGTAATTTCCATCTCATTATGGATTTATACAAGTACTATTCATCTGTGATAGATCCCATTGTTTTTGCCATGATGTTGATTTCCTCTATGTCTAAGTAGATCATTAGTTCTTGGGGAGATGGAGAAACCCTAACATGGGATTAAAATAAGATAAAGTTTATTATAATATTCATCGCTGCGACCATGTGTTAGATTGTCTTCGTCTTGATGTTGGGAGAAGTCAACCTCTCAATATTTTCTTCTTGTGGGGACTTAATGGCGGGAACTACTTGTTGGTAGACGGAGGTGTGTTAGCACTTACAGTGACTATAAAGCTGTTGGCACTTCTTATGTATCAACTTGGAAATTGAGAAAACTCACAAAACATTATCCATGCCATGGGATACGTCCTACGGGATCAAGTCCCTTAATAGCATGGTAATTCAATTGATATTGATTGCGGTCTGCTATGGTTATAAGGATGATGTGAGCAGTGGTTACTGCCTATTTGTCCAAATACAGAGTTCCTCCTTGTTGCCTGCCAAAACCCACCGGCGAGCAGCGACTGGCAACACGGAGAGCCGGGAGGCTCCCAGGACTGCTGGTGGGCCCTGGTCCCTCGGGCGACGGCCCGCAAAAGCTCCGGCACACGTCCTGGCTTGGTTCGAGGGCGTGCCACCTGACCTATACCTGGTCAGGAAGGTGAAGGATTGCTTCGATTGGTTTCCTGCATGGTAAACAAGTATACGTAAAATTCGAGCCGTAATCGGCTCCCAAGTTTCCCTGTAAATTGGCTCCTAAAGCCGATTGCCCCATGGTTCTGCGTTAGATTGATGATAACACGGGGTTTTGCTTGATCATCACAAGTTAAATCGATCTACGATAGTCTAACGTTTTCACTACGTAACTGGAGCGTCCTACGCGTGATTGAGCCTGGTACGTACAAAAGATGAAGAATATTAACCCTAGAGGAGGCCTAATAACCAACGTAAAGTCAATTACCGGAACAATCTTCTCTAGAACGAATAAGCCACGTCCCTATGTACTACTGGATCATCCAACTCGTTTGTAAGGCCTGATTACGTAGATGTTAAACTAAACCTTGGTGAACAAGGCACAACTATAACAGATCGAAACAACTAAATAAAGATCAAGCAAGATGCTACCCTTACACCTTGGGAAAAGGTGCAAGGGTAGCGAGATAGCTAAAGGTAGCATAACTTCGACGATAGTAACGAAAAAGCACCGATGCTAGCCTCAAACAATCTATGATAAAGGTATTACTCGCCATCAACAACGCTTCAGTACGAGTAAAACCAGGTAACGCATAAGTAGATGCTGCCTAGATCGCAAGATGCGATCTAGGCAGCATGGCACTACGAAAGAAACCCTAGAAACAAGGGGTGGCGCGCCGAGATTGTGTTTGTTGTGAACGTGGTTGTCCTCCTTTTCGATAACCTTAGGTACATATTTATAGTCCGGAGACTCTCTACTTTTGGAATAACTCTACAACTCTATCTTTACCTAAACATAAACGGAACCTAAACAAACACGAAACCTACTATGATACAAGATACACGGGCAATTTAGCCCAAATCCACACACTAGGCCGATCCAACAATTCGTTGAATATACATATCTTCCAAGCCCATCTTGATCACGGCCCATCTCCGTCTTTAGCCAAAATACGGTGGTAACACATGCCCCCCTGGTTTTGGCAATGATAATTCCAAAACCACTCTGTGTGTTTTTTCCTCTTCTTCTCCTCTTTTTTTTATCGGGCTGCGCGTCGACAGAATGCGTGGCAGAACAGAACCGTCACGCTACCCCTTCATCATGATGCCCTGTCTTCTCAACTCCTGCGCAGCGCGTGATTTGACGATTTTGGCAGTGCAATCTGGGAAACCGCTATGGCATTGAACCGTCTCTCCACTATTCCCCTTATTTAAATCAGCCTGAACAGTTCACAGTCCCCATCTTCCTCCAGTTGCCAGAAAACCCTCTCCCTTCGCCGGAAAAACCCTCTTTCTCGCCATGGCCTCCTCTGCTTCCTCCGGTGTGTCCTCCCACGCCTCCAACTCGATTAGCGACCGAGAGCCGACGCCAGAGCACCCGCCCACGGCGGCGTACAGTACTTTCGCCCCACGATGGTGGGACGAAAGGGACTGGGATTTCGCCGTCTGGTCAGAGGATGATGCGTCCCTGACTGACGGCGAAGAGAGCCTACAGTTCCTCGTCGACGGGGAACTGGAGGCGAAGAGCAGCGACGACGCCTGGTCGTGGGACGGCGTCGAATCTTCCGACGAGGAGGAGGAATCGGAGGAGGACACCTCCTCCGACGAGTATCCGCCGACGAAGCGCTTCCGCGCCGGGTCCAGCGAAGACACTGAAGATGACGACGAGGACGAAGAGGTCCCCGCTGGTTTCTTCAGCAGCAGCAGCGAGGACGATGCCGGCAGCAGCGCTGAAGACAGCGAAGAGGACGGCGGCGACGACGACCTCGGCTTAGATTAGGAATCAGTAGTAATAGCCGTAGCAGTAGTAGGCCCCTTTTGTAATCGATCGTCCTGTAAGCAATGATCTTTTGAATGAATGAAAATCTGTTTCCCAAATATTGTTCCTCTTTGCTTCAATTTTGCCGACAACCGAAATAGGTCGATGCTTCAGAAGTCGATGACACTGTATCGGCTTTCAACATACTGCACGCATACAGTCAAACAAGTCAAATCGCACAGAGCCGATGACTACCCATCGGCTTCTCCCAAAAAACGTTGACAGGGTCAACCTTCGGTCGCATCCTTAGACACATTACAACGGCCACTTCTTGGTTTCAAATGATGACCTGCGACCTTCCTCAACACGGGCGACCCAAATCTCCAATTGCCCATCGAAAAACGTGCCCCGCACAAACGACTAGTGATAAGCAAAGATGAAGATGACGAAGCTGAGATCGCCGAGGTGGACCTGTTTGTAACATGTGTGAACCTCTAGAGTCGATGACCGTGCATCGGCTATAAAAATTTATATATATTTTTTGTTTTACTCGGCCGATTTTCAGCATCGGCCCCCATATTTTTACTATCCATCATCTCACGTGCCTTTACTTAGCCGATTTCATGTATCGGCCCCTCGAGTTTTACTGTCCAACATCCCACATGCTTGGGAAATATTTCTTGAGATGTTGACCGTTGACTGCCACTGGGAACTTTACGCCATCCAACTGTTCGAGCATGGATGCGTTTCCTCTTAAAACTTGGTCGACCCTGTACGGACCGTGCCAATTTGGAGACCATTTACCATATGTTGCATCCTTAGTCCCCAAGGGCAACACAGCTTCCCATACCAGGTCACCAACGTGGAACTCCTTTGGCTTCACTTTCTTGTTGTATGCACGAGCTACTTTGGCCTTGTTCTCTTTGATTTTCTCCAGTGACCATAGCCTGAGCTCGGTTAAATCCTCCACACTGTCACTCATCAGGGTTGCGTATTCTTCAGTTGTTAGATCGTCCTGAAAAGTGACGCGTCTCGATCCAGCCGTAATTTCCCAAGGTAGGACGGCTTCTTGCCCATATACTAGATGGTATGGTGAGGTTTTGATTGCTCCATGGCATGACATGCGATAAGCCCATAACGCCTCTGACAAAACCTCGTGCCAACGCCTTGGGTGCTCATCGACTTTTCTCTTGATCAGCTTGATGAGGCTCTGGTTGGACGCTTCAGCTTGCCCATTTGCTTGCGCATAGTATGGAGATGATCTAATCAGCTTGATCCCCATGTCTTCGCAGAATTTTCTAAACTCCTGAGAAACAAAGACCGAACCTCCATCAGTCGTGATAGTTTGGGGAATCCCGAACCTATGGATGACATGTTCTTTCACAAAATTGATAACATCCTTCGAGTTTACTGACTCCATCGGGACAGCCTCCACCCATTTTGTGAAGTAGTCAGTGATAGCCAGAATCCACATGTGGCCTTTGCTTGATGGAGGATTGATTTTGCCGATCATGTCCATGCCCCAACCTCGGAATGGCCAAGGCTTGATGATGGGGTTCATTGCTGACGCGGGTACCATCTGGATTTTTCCAAATTTCTGACATGGTTGACACCCTTTGTAGTAGTTGAAACAGTCCTCAAGCATGGTGGGCCAATAAAACCCTGATCGCCTGATCAACCATTTCATCTTATGAGCCGATTGGTGAGTTCCACAGGCGCCTTCGTGTACCTCGTGTAGGAGCTGATTGGCCTCGGCTGACCCCAGGCATTTTTGCAATAGCCCTTCCGAGTCTGTAAAACATGTCATCCCCAATAAGCACGTACTTCATGGCTTTGTACCTTATCCGTTTAGGTGCCCCCCGAGCCGAATCTTTCAAGTAATTGAAGATATCGGCTCTCCAGTCGTCCGCTTCCAGGAACTGTACCTGAACGTCGGCTCCTTCTACCACGTCCTTGTATCCTGAAGCCATCTGCGCAAGATCGTTCGCCTCGGTATTCTGCGATCGTGGGATCCAAGTGAAGTTTACGTACCGGAATTGCGTCATCACCTCACGGCAGTGCAGCCATAATGGGAAGAGGGACTCGCTCTCGCACTTGTAGTCCTCCATGAGCTGGGAAATCACCAACTTGGAGTCTCCAAAAATTTCCACCGCTTCCGCTCCGGCTTCGAGGAGTAACTCCATCCCCTTGCATATCGCCTCGTACTCGGCTACATTGTTGGTGCGAGAGGTAGACAATCTGATGGAGAAGGAAAATGTTGCCCAGGCGACGAGTAAAATGCCGATGCGGTCATCGTCACAAACTGATCCGTCGAAAAACATATCCCGCTCTTATGGACGGTGCGGCTATGTTTGTGTTGATCCTTTCAGCGATAAGATCGGCCGCTTTGTCCCTTTGCTTTCGCGAGTTGATACGGATGTCAAACTCGATAATGCAAACATCCATTTGCCCGGTCGGCCTTTTAACATAGGAGCGGCGGCATGTGCTATATGTCGATTTGCATATGATGATGATCTCTGCGATAGCAAAATGTGGCGCAACTTGGTGCGGTGAAAAACAGTGAGGCACAACTTATCGATATCGTGGTACCTCGTCTGCGTCCGAGATCCTCCGCTTATGTAAAGACGACCGCTCCAGCCCATCATAAACTTGCACCACTACCGAGGCGATGGGCGTGTCGATAGCGACAAGTAAATATAGAATGGCTGTCGGTGAGGTGGAATTAACACTGGCGGCTTTGTCAAATATTATTTGATTTCGTCAAAGGCTCGTTGTTGTTCTGCCCCCCAGCGGAATTCCTCGTCGGATTTGATTTTTACTAGTCCCATGAACGGCTCAATCCTTCCTGACAGATTGGAGATGAATCTGGCGAAGTTGATCTTGCCGATAAGGGACTAGTTCTTTCTTCGTGGTGGGTGGCTTCATTGTCCGTCTTGCCTCCGACTTTTCAGGCCGATCTCAATTCGCGTTCATGGACCAAAAACCCAAGAACCGGCCGTCACCAAAGCACACTTCTTTGGATTCATCCGTAGGCGAATTTTCTTGTTCGGTCCAGATGCTTCAGATCGTCCAAGTGTCCGTGCTGAAGCAGACTTGACCACCACGTCATCGATGTAGATTTCAACCGGTTTGCCGATCGGATCATGGAAAATATAATTCATGGCCCTTTGGTGCGTGGCGCGGCATTTTTCAGTCCAAGCGTCATGACTACATATTCAAATAACCCCACGGACCACAGGACTCAATGCGATCTTGTGTATGTCTTCTGGAGCCATGAAGATCTGGTTGTACCCGGCATTGCCGTCCATGAAGCTCAAAATTTTATGACCAGCTGCTGCATTGATTAATGTTTCTGCCACCGGCATCGGATACTCATCCTTTGGGGTAGCTCTGTTGAGATCTCGAAAATCTATAGCAACACGCCATTGGCCACCCTTCTTCTCTCTGTGCGATAGAAATCCACCAAGATACCTGCATGGTCTGATTAACTTGGCTGTCAACATTTTCTCGACCTCTTTCTTGACTTCTTCCAGAATTTCGGCCTTCATTTGTCGTGCTCGCTGCTGAAACGGCCGAAATCCCTTTTTGAGCGGGAGTCGATGCTCGATGATGCTCCTGTCCAACCCAGGCATCTCTGTGTAGTCCCAGGCGAAGCAGTCTGGATATTGTTTCAGCAGGGCTATCATCGGGCCCCGCAGACTCGGCTCTAACTTTCTGGTGATAAATGTTGGTCGTGGCTTATCCCCAGGACCAATGTCGATCTCTTCTAGCTCATCAACGGATGTAAACCCGTACCCTAGCTTTCCGTCACCTGTCAAATCGACGCTAAACACAGGGCAAACGGTGGGTGAGGACAACAAAAATAATTTGGGCCGATCGCTTGAATCGGCCCCCTTTTCGCTTGCATCAGTCAAGGACGGTTTACACCTCATTATTTTTGCGTGGCGAGCATCTCTGCCACGACTACATGAGCTGCTTGTCGATGATCGCTGCTTTTATTTTTGTGGCGATCGCAGGGATCGGCCGTACCACGGATGATCGTGGGCTTTTCTACTCTGTAAGGCCAGTGGATAAGACCAGCCTCACCCCGTTTTTTGTAGCTTCAATACGCTCGCAGCCGTCTAGATTGATTCCAGAGATCGGCTCTTGGTCTTCTGCTTCCCAGACGTTCATGCCAGCTATGGAGATCTCGATGGAATCGTCTGCGTGGATGACCTCCACTTCGTCCCCATCCCACTGGATCAGGCACTGATGCATTGTGGACGGGATGCAGCAATTAGCGTGAATCCAATCCCTTCCTAGCAAGACAGTGTAAGTGCTCTTGCTGTCCACGACGAAGAATGACGTGGGTACGGTTTTCCTGCCCACTGTCAAGTCCACGTTCAGTACGCCTTGCGTTCCCGAAGACTGACCGTTGAAGTCGCTCAACGTGACGTTGGTTTTGATCAGATCTGCAGTGGAGCGTCCCAAACGTCGTAGCATGGAGTATGGCATGATATTGACTGCCGCTCCGGTGTCCACCAACATCTTGCTGACAGGTTGCCCATTGATGTAACCTCGCAGGTACAGGGCTTTCAGATGTTTGTAACCCTTCTCACGTGGCTTCTCAAAGATAACCGGCCGTGGGCCGCAGTCAAACTGTGCCACGGGTAGCTCATCGGTTCTTGGCGCGCAGAATTCTGACGGGAGTACGAACACCATGTTTGTGCCAGCCGATGTCTTTGCATCGGCTTTTACCGGTTTGGGGCGCCACTCTTTCCTGGTCGGGCGGTCTTCCGTTTCCACAGTCTGCCTCACTTTGACGGCCAGATCAGGCCGTGCTTTCTTCAAAGCGTGGAGATACTGCGCTTCAGCTTCCTCTAAGTTACGCAGCCGCTGCACTCTACGCTTCTGGGTGTGTCTGAGTCCGTCGGGGCACCACCTTGGACGGTGATACCTGTCTTCGTCCTTGTCATCCTTTGGCTTCTCGAGGTCTTCTGCTCGAGCGGACTCCCTGTGACGGCCCTGGGGCTGAAGAGGCCCTAGACGTTTGAATACTGACACTGGCCTCGTGTCTTCCTTTTGCTGACCGCATTCCGGGCAGTTGTCGATTGTAGGCAATCGGCTCATTCCCGCGCCCCAGCAATACTTGAAGAAAGGACAATCCCAATGCCTGCGCCTTCCTTCTTTTCGACGGCCCCTAGCAAGGTGCTCATATCCTTTCGTCTCTGCCGCGCCCGGCGCGTTGGTCATACTGGCGCTCATACTTGTTAAGGAGATGCGTAGAATGTGGCTTCTGATATCGCACTCTCCTCACTTGTTCCTCTGTTAAGTACCGCCTGTCATTGTGGCTGGGCCGGTCGCATGGACTAGCCTCCTTTCTTTCCTTGCCCCGAGAGCGACCACCGTCCTCCTTGTACGTGTCATGGTGGTACCCCGACCCTGCCATATTAACGCCGAACGAGAAATCCAGCTTACGCCTCGCGGAGCGACTGAGTTCTACCATGTTGACGCCGGGAAATGGGTTTGTGTCCACTTTCATGGCGAACTGCCCAAGGATCAGACGGCCTTGTTCTATCGCCATTTGGATTTGGCGGCGAAGCTCTTTGCACTCGTTGGTGGTGTGAGTGAACGAATGATGCCACTTGCAGTATGGTCTCCCGTTCATTTCCTGAGCCGTAGGGATTTTGTGGCCTTCGGGTAACCTCAGCTGCTTCTCCTTCAGCAGCAGATCGAATATCTGCTCAGCTTTGCTCACATCGAAGTCGAACCCTTTCGCAGGCCCTTGCTGTTTCACCCATTTGCAGGCCACAGGATCTGCCCCCCGAGCCCATTCAGCTACGCCCACCTCCTGGTCCTGTGTAGGATCTTCTTCTTCTGCATCGACCAGGCCTATCGGACGTTTGAACTTGTCTTGGTACAACTCAGGGTGGCGCTGTTCATACATCGTCAGTTTCTGGGCCATGTGCGCCAATGAGTTGTACTCTACCGAAAGCGGATCCTTAATGGGTGCCGAGAGACCAACACGCCAGCACCGACCGCTTCTTTCTCGATTAAGCAGCCGAGTAACATCGGTTCTTGACGATCTGAAGCTGGATGTACTCGGCTCTGATTTCTCCTCGCCGCTTTTGTGCAGTCAGCAATGCCAGCCTCAGTAGCCTCTGAATGGTACTGGATGTGGAACTGCTCTTCCAGTTGCTTCCAGGTATGAATTGAATCAGGTGGTAGTGAGGTGTACCACCCAAAGGCTGGTCCTGTCAGAGATTGCGCAAAGAATCTTACGCGCATCTGATCCGATGCCGAAATCATGCCTAGTTGTGCCAGGTATCGGCTTATGTGCTCGATCGAGCTCGACCCTTCTGACCCGCTGAACCTTGAGAACTCAGGGAGCTTATACTTGGGTGGCAGCGGAATTAGATCAAACTCGTTGGGGTACGGCTTTGAATAGCCGATTGTCCTTCTCTTCGGCACGAAGCCGAACTGGTCCCTCAGGATGGTACCGATTTGCTCCACTGTTTGAGCCGTAGGGGCTAGATTCTCATGACTTGTTCCAGTGGCATACTTGGCTAGCCACGCCTGTTTGTCAGCGTCCATCCCAGCCATCGCTGCTCCAGACACGCCTGCCCCTGAAGATCCTGCCCCAAGAACTCCTGCCGCAGAAACTCCTGCGGTTGCAATCTGTTTGGTGCGTGTCAGGTTATTGCAGTCCGGCACGTAGGCGCATATATATCCGTGTGGGATCTCCTTAGGTGGCTCAAACAGGAATTGGCAATCGCCTGGGTCGCCTCCAGCCTTGTAGACGACGTAAGCTGCTCTGGGCTCTGAGCGGCAAGTGCGAACGGGCTGTGGCCTAGTTTGGGCGGTATTTCTCCTGGTGAGTCCCTAAAGTAGGTCCCGGCGGAGAAATCGATGCTTCATGATCTCCTGAACCGCGACCCGCTCGAAAGCGTTCACCAGGCTCTCAGAATGGCGGTGCAGAGAATGAGCCACCATGTAGTTGACTTCCTGTCGTAGAGCTCTGGTGCGCTCCTCCGAAGGGAGAGACAGATCCACCTCATTGAGAGCGCCCTCAGGGGAGAACCCCTTCCACCTGATGCCATGCTTACGGGTCCTCTCGAAAGAGCCGATGAGGTCTTCCTCGAAGAGAGCCTTGATCTCGTCGTACTTGGCCTTGTGCTCGTCAGGTAGATCGTCGTAAGTGACTGGTCTGTTCTCCATTGCAGCGTCGGATGTTGATGTAGATGTTGTCGAAGGTCCCACCGGGCGTGCCAGAATGTGTTGCCTGCCAAAACCCACCGGCGAGCAGCGACTGGCAACACGGAGAGCCGGGAGGCTCCCAGGACTGCTGGTGGGCCCTGGTCCCTCGGGCGACGGCCATAAAGCTCCAAAGACACGTCTGGCTTGGTTCGAGGGCGTGCCACCTGACCTATACCTGGTCAGGAAGGTGAAAGATTGCTTCGATTGGTTTCCTGCATGGTAAACAAGTATACGTAAAATTCGAGCCGTAATCGGCTCCCAAGTTTCCCTGTAAATTGGCTCCTAAAGCCGATTGCCCCATGGTTCTGCGTTAGATTGATGATAACACGGGGTTTTGCTTGATCATCACAAGTTAAATCGATCTACGATAGTCTAACGTTTTCACTACGTAACTGGAGCGTCCTACGTGTGATTGAGCCTGGTACGTACAAAAGATGAAGAATATTAACCCTAGAGGAGGCCTAATAACCAACGTAAAGTCAATTACCGGAACAATCTTCTCTAGAACGAATAAGCCACGTCCCTATGTACTACTGGATCATCCAACTCGTTTGTAAGGCCTGATTACGTAGATGTTAAACTAAACCTTGGTGAACAAGGCACAACTATAACAGATCGAAACAACTAAATAAAGATCAAGCAAGATGCTACCCTTACACCTTGGGAAAAGGTGCAAGGGTAGCGAGATAGCTAAAGGTAGCATAACTTCGACGATAGTAACGAAAAAGCACCGATGCTAGCCTCAAACAATCTATGATAAAGGTATTACTCGCCATCAACAACGCTTCAGTACGAGTAAAACCAGGTAACGCATAAGTAGATGCTGCCTAGATCGCAAGATGCGATCTAGGCAGCATGGCACTTACCCGAAAGAAACCCTAGAAACAAGGGGTGGCGATGCGCCGAGATTGTGTTTGTTGTGAACGTGGTTGTCCTCCTTTTTCGATAACCTTAGGTACATATTTATAGTCCGGAGACTCTCTACTTTTGGAATAACTCTACAACTCTATCTTTACCTAAACATAAACGGAACCTAAACAAACACGAAACCTACTATGATACAAGATACACGGGCAATTTAGCCCAAATCCACACACTAGGCCGATCCAACAATTCGTTGAATATACATATCTTCCAAGCCCATCTTGATCACGGCCCATCTCCGTCTTTAGCCAAAATACGGTGGTAACACTCCTACACATACATAGTTGAGAATGTTCATGATAATAATCTTTACCTTAGCCATTTATAAATACTAGAGGTGTATCCGCTACTCCCTGAGAACGCTTTTCCCTTCTACAGTTTCAAATCTCTTTTACATACATGATACTTATTTTTTGTATTCAGTTTTGTTTACTTTACTCATTGTTTTTTTATACCAAAAACCCAAAAATATCTTTTTACACAACATTCGCATTTTTTCTTGTTACTTAGCATTTCTATTTTAGTATTTTTTTCAAGAGTTATTAGACTTCAGACTCCTGCTCCCTGTGGGATTAATATCTTTATTTTAAAACTAGCTACAAACGATCTGTACACTTGCAGTCATCAAGATCCAACCGGAGAATGCCATCGAGAATTTATATTTATACAATAGGTATCATAAGAGAAATTATATTGTATATATGCATGAACGTGTATTGTATGTAATATGTTCGACCAAGCACGAAAAATGAGGTTATTGTTCGATATCTATATTCATAACGATGTTCTGTAATGGTTCCTTCATTGCATGTCACAAACGCCAAATATCGCTCTCTCTCTTCTACCGATCCTCCTACCGCGGATGAAAACCGTCCCAAAACTCTGCCGCGGCAAAACCAGCTGTCGCAAAGCCACCTGTTGCCGCGGCAGCCGAAACCTGCAAGACGCTGAGGCGGAAGATGTCAGCTAGTCCTGGTTCGTGTTACGAACTAGGACGAAAGGTCCTCCACTCCCCGCTCTGAACCGCGGCCACGTGGACAAACTTTTATCCCAGTTTATGGCGGGACTGGGACTAAAGGGTGGACCTTTAGTCCCGAGTCCGTAGTCTCGGTTCGAAAACCGGGACTAAAGGCCCGTATATGTTAGATAGATCTCAACGTGACGAAGCCCAACAGCCCGTCACGCCCCTAACTGCGCCCTGATCGGGGGCGCCCAACCCTATCTGGTTGGTGGGCCCCTGCCGCCGCGCTATATAAAGTGGCGGGGAGCTGGCAGCGCACGGAACGAGGTTCGCCGCTGTGCCAACACCCCACCTACATCCCTACCGATCTAGGGTTAGCGCGAGCCGACGGGAAGCACCGCCACCACCGCACACCCACGCCGTCGCCCCCCTTTCTCCCCATGGCCAACGACGGCGGGTCCAGCTCCGGGACTAGTTCTGGCATCCCCTCTGGATCATGTCTGTTGAGCCAGGGAGAAGGTAGATGCCCTCTCGGATCTCTCTCTTTGTTTCGATCTAGAAAGGCAAGGTACATGCTACTGGTAAATCTACACTAGTGTCATTACAAAGTTAGATTAACATTGGTATCAGAGCAGCTAGTTGTTAGATTTTTCGGTGCAAAAGTAAAAAGCAAAAGTCCAAAGAAAAGAAAAGAAAAAAACCCTAGATCCAAAGAGCGCCTGCCCTATGGCCGCGCCGTTCCTCTCGATCTAGATGAGCATCAACTGAGGCATCTAGACGAAGAACAAACCCTTTCGGGGGCAAAGAAATCCCAGACCCAACCCAAAAGGCAAACCCTAATCCTCGAGAATTTTTTCCCATAGATCCCGCAAGAGAATACTCCCCAAACCCCAGATCTAACCCATAGAACCCCACAGACCCCAAAAGAAAAGTCAAACACAAAAAAGGGAGTTGCTCCGGCCATCGCCGGGAAAGGATCTGCCCCCCACCTCGGCCACTTGACGATGGTGCACCCACCCTCGGGTGGATGCACTCATCGGCAAGGATCCAAGGAGGAGGCCTCTCTGGTCTCTGCTGCTCGAAAGGATATGAAGAAAAAAAATAAAAAAGGGGGGCCGCGCCGCGCGATGGGCGTCATTGTGCCTGACGGCGGTGCACCCTCGGGTGGGCCTTGCAGGCAAGAAGGAAGGAGGCGCCATGCATGTGGGAGGGAGGGGCTGCCCGCCGCCTCGCCTCGATCCCACCGGCGGGCAGAGGGCCGCTAGAGAGGGAGGGGCCCGCCGTAGCGCCGGCCACCTCGCCTCTTGTCGCCAGAGAGGGTGGAGCAGATGGGGAGCTCAAGGGAGGGGCCAGCCCGCTGGGAGAGGGAGGGGGTCGCCGGCGGTGCGGCGCGCCCGCCGCCTCGGACCAACGGCCAGAGAGCGGGGGCGCGGGGTGGACGCGGGGGGCAAATGGGGCTAGGGTTACAGGGCGTGGCTGAGGCCTTTATCCCTCCGAGGGGCGTTAGATCTAGGGTAGGCAATGGGCCGGCTGCGATGGCGGCGGTGGCCGGTGGCGGGCCGTTGGGCCAAGCGACCAAGGCAGCGGTGAGCAGCGGCCGCCCGTGCCAGCTAACAAGGCGACAGGCCGGGCGGTGGCGGCGAGCCGTCGGGCGATAGATAGCGGTGGCGGCAGGCGGGCCCAGGCTGCGGCCGCCAGGATTAGGCCTAGTAGGGCGTCCTGAACAGTTTTTTCTGTTTTTTTCTTTTCAGAAGCTGTTTTATTTGTTTTTGCTTAGGTTTTTAAGCAATTTTCAAAAAGTTTTCTCTAGTCATTTTATTTCAAGTATATTTTGACTAGAGAATGAAATAAAGGCAGAATTTTTCTGCAAAGTACAAAGTATCATGAAAGTCATTGTTAATGTTTCCGCTGCAAATAGTTGATTTAAATTGCAATAATGCTATAAAGTTTGTTTAAATTTTGTTATAAAGATGTGACAAAGTAATTTAAAGTTGATTGTGTCCCATGTTATTAGTTGACCAACGTTATTAATAAGCATGATCATGATCGTTTTTCATTGAGTATTAAAGGTGCATTTAATTTTATTTCTACCCAACGGTGATGTAATTTTAAATGATACAAACAATTGCATGCTTAATTTATACCAATGTTGGATTAATGCATACAGTTGTTTTCTTTGGTGATCTCACATCTTTTGTGGTTTTCAGGAGGTCTTAACCTCATGAGCTGTTTGAAGGACATCCCGCTGCTAAGGGGGGACAACTACTCCGAATGGAGAAAAAAGGTTGATCTGGCGTTTGTATGTGCCGAAGTGGACTTGGTGGTTGACACCAAGCAACCAGTCAAGCCTGCTGACCCTGTGAGGGGCGATGCTGAGGAAAGTGCTGCGTTTGAGAAAAGAAAGAGGGACCATGCTCCTTTGGAGCTGGCCTACTCGATAGACAATCAAAAGTGGGTGAACGCCAACAAGAAATGTTTGGCTTTTGTAAAGAACACAATTGAGAACGCCATAGTGGGCTCAATTGGAGAGTGTGCCTCCGTGGGCGAATACCTTGCCAAGATAAAGAGCTAGTGCAACCCAGCTGTTAAAACAGCTGGTGACTGAAAAGTACACGGGAGGGCCACACGGAATAAGAGAGCACATCTTGAGGATGTCAAACATGGCAGCCAAGCTGAAGCCCATGGATGAGGACCTCGAGCTAAAGCCTGCACTTCTGGTGCACCTGGTGATGGCCTCTCTTCCACAGCCATTCGAGAACTTCGTAATAAACTATAACATGTCCCCTGAAAAGTGGGACATTGAAAAGACCATTGGGATGTGCTCCCAAGAGGAGGAAAGGCTGAAGGCCCTTCACGGTGGTTCCTTGAACTTCGTGAAGGACAATAGGAAGAGGAGCTTCACCAACAGTAACCATGGTGGCTCACCTTCCAAGCCACATGGCAAGGGCCCACAGCAGCACCAGTACCAGCACCAGCAGTCCACCCCTGGGGAAAAAGACCAGTGCCACCACTGTAAAAAGGTTGGCCACTACAAGAAGGATTGTCCAGTATGGCTGAAGTACATAATGGCCAAAACGGTAAAGATATAGTCTCTTTTGTTAATGAATCTCTGTATGAAAAGTTTTCTAGATCTACTTGGTGGATTGACTCTGGTGCAACTGTTCATGTTGCCAACTCTTTACAGGGGTTCCATTCGACAAGGATTTTTCCAAAAAGAGAAAGACTCGTTGAAGTGGCGAATGGGATTGAAGCAGAAGTGGAGGCTGTTGGCGACATTCCTCTGGAGCTGGCTGATGGCTCTTCTGTTTTGCTTAAGGATGTTCTTTTTGTTCCTTCAATTCATAGAAATTTAATAAGTGTGTCGTGCTTAGACAAAGATTCTTATGAGTGCTATTTTGGACATGGCAAATGTGCCATCTGGTTAAAAGATATTTGTGTGGGTGTTGATACCCTACATGACAAGCTATATTTATTATCTTTGCATGAGAAAGTATTTTTTGTGTGTGATGTGAATGAACAAGTTCCCTTGTCAAAAAAACAACAAAAGAAAAGAAAGCGAACTCTTGACTCATCGAAGTTATGGCACTGCAGATTAGGCCATATTTCGAGGGGAAGAATAGAAAGCCTCGTTAAAAATGACATTCTTCCTCCGTTAGAGTTCTCAGGCATAGAACAATGCATAGATTGCATTAAAGGAAAGTATGTCAAACAAATTAAAAAGGGTGCAAACCGAAGCATAGCTACACTAGAAATAATCCACACGGATATTTGTGGACCGTTTCCGGTGAAAAGTGTGGATGGCTATGATTCATTCATAACATTCACGGATGATCACTCCCGATATGGTTATATTTATCCAATTAAAGAAAGATCTGAAGCATTGGATAAATTTAAAATTTTCAAAGCTGAAGTAGAAAATCAGCATGATAAAAGAATTAAGATAGTTCGGTCCGATCGTGGGGGGGAGTAGTACGGTCGGCATACTCCATATGGTCAAGTACCAGGACCCTTTGCAAGGTTCCTGCAAGAAAATGGAATAGTCGCCCAGTATTCTATGCCTGGCGAACCTCAGCAAAACGGAGTAGCTGAAAGGCGTAACCGTACCCTTATGGATATGGTGCGCAACATGATGAGATATTCCACCCTCCCATTGGGATTATGGATAGAGGCGCTTAAAACCGCCATTCACATTCTCAACAGAGTACCAAGTAAGTCGGTGCCCAAAACACCGTATGAATTGTGGATAGGCAGAGTCCCCTCTCTGCACCACTTGAGGGTCTGGGGAAGCCCAGCTGAGGAAAAAGTTTTCAATCCAAACATTGCAGAGTTATACCCCAAAACAGTATCTTGACACTTTATTGGCTATCCAGATAAGTCAAAAGGCTATTGTTTCTACTGTCCCGACAGATACACAAAGTTTGTAGAAACGAGACATGCAGTCTTCTTGGAGGACGAATTGATGAGGGGGGGCATGGTAGCTAGGGAAATTGATCTTGAGGAGAAGAGGGTGCATGCACCTAATCCGATGACTCAAGAGCCATTTTTCTTGCTACCTGTTGTGCCACCATCTACAACCCCTGAGGTTGTGGTGCCGACACCTGTTGTGACTCCACACGTGACAAAAATGGGCGAAAGTTCGGAACCTGTCCATCAGGAGCCACAGACCTTTGTTGAGCACGAAAGGGAGCCAGAATAGCCACCTACTGTAAATGTGCCTGAACCCGAGGCAAGAAATGAGCAAGAGTCTGATGAACTCATAAGGTCTAAAAGAGAACGAAGACCAGCCATTTCCAAAGAAATTTACAAAGTCTACAATGTAGTTCATGTGGAGGGCGATCCTACCTCATATGAAGAAGCCATGAGTAGCCCTCACTCAGCCAAGTGGGTGGAGGCAATGGAAGATGAAATGAAATCAATGAGTTCCAACAATGTTTGGGACCTAGAGGAAATTTCTAAAGGAGCCAAAACAGTAGGATGCAAATGGGTTTATAAAACAAAGTATGACTCCAATGGGAATGTAGAAAAGTACAAAGCTAGACTCGTGGCAAAAGGATTTACGCAAAGAGAAGGCGTAGATTACAATGAGACTTTTTCTCCGGTCTCATGTAAGGACTCCTTCATAATCATCATGGCACTAGTTGCACATTTTGATTTAGAGTTGCATCAAATGGATGTCAAGACGGCATTTCTAAATGGAGATTTAGAAGAAAATGTTTACATGAAACAACCCAAGGGTTTTTTCATGGAGGGGCAGGAACATATGGGATGCCGCCTAAAAAATCCATTTATGGGTTAAAGCAAGCCTCTAGGCAGTGGTATTTAAAGTTTAATGATACAATTAAAAGATTTGGTTTCAAGGAAAATGATGAGGACAACTGCATTTATGCAAAGTTCAAAAGTGGGAAATATATTTTCCTAATTCTGTATGTGGATGACATTCTGCTTGCCAGAAGTGATGTTAGTCTACTACTAGAGAAAAAGAAGTTCTTGTCATCAAATTTTGACATGAAAGACCTTGGTGAAGCTTCTTATGTTTTGGGCATAGAAATTCACCGAGATAGAAAGAATGGAGTGTTAGTACTATTGCAGAAAGCGTATTGTGAAAAGATTTTGAAGAAATACAATATGCATGTGAGTAATGCAACACCTGCTCCCATAGTCAAGGGCGATAGTTTTGGGAAATCCCAATGTCCAAAGAATCAATACGAGATCGATCAAATGAAGTCAGTACCATATGCTTCGGCTGTTGGAAGCTTACAGTATGCACAAGTGTGCACTCTCCTTGACTTAGCATTTATCACCGGGGTACTCGGTAGGTATCAAGAGAATCCAGGCATAGAGCACTAGAAGATGGTAAAGAAAGCTTTGTGTTACGTGCAAGGCACAAAAGGCCTCATGCTAACATATAGAAGATCTGATTCCCTAGAGATAAAAGGGTATTCAGATGCGGATTTTGCGGGAGATAAAGACGACAGAAAGTCCACGACAGGGTATGTCTTTACTCTCGCAGGAGGTGCTATTTCGTGGAGAAGCGCCAAACATTCGACAGTTGCATCATCTACGATGTATGGAGAATTTATAGCATGTTATGAGGCCATGGGACAAGCGTTATGGTTAAAGAAATTTTTACCCGACTTGAAAGTGGTTCACTGCATCGGCAGGCCACTAAAGATGTACTGTGACAACGAGCTCGCAGTATTCTATACTCACAACAACAAGTCGAGTAATGCTACAAAGTCTATAGATATAAAGTATTATGTTGTGAAGGACAAAGTCCAGGATCAAACTATAAGACTCGAGCATATAAGGACAAAGGATATGCTTGCGGATCCGCTAACGAAAGGCTTACCACCCAATGTGTTCAAAGAACACATAGCCGGCATGGGTTTAATGGGAAGCCTATGATTCCTGGACTACAGAGGCCCTAAAGTAACAGGATTTGTTTCAAAATAGAAAGGTATATAGTGGCGGTCTGATTCTATCGGCAATTGAGCTGAGACGATGAAACATGCTCTATGTATCGATCTGTGATGAAATAAGTAAAGTACAAAGTTAAAAGTAAAGTCGAGATCTAGGGGAGAATGTTAGATAGATCTCAACGCGTGGCCAACGCCCGTCACGCGCCTAGCTAATCATACGATCGGGCGCCTATCTGCTGGTGGGCCCCTGTCGTCGCGCTATATAAAGTGGTGGGGAGCTGGCAGCGCACGGAACGAGGTTCGCCGCTGTGCCAACACCCCACTTACATCCCTACCGATCTAGGGTTAGCGCGAGCCGACGGGAAGCACCGCCACCACCGCACACCCACGCTGTCGCCCCCCTTTCTCCCCATGGCCGGCCAACGACGGCGGGTCCAGCTCCGGGACTAGTTCCGGCATCCCCTCTGGCTCATGTCTGTCGAGCCAAGGATCAGGTAGATGCCCTCTCTCTCTCTCTCTCTCTCTCTCTCTCTCTCTCTCTCTCTCTCTCTCTCTCTCTCTCTCTCTCTCTCTCTCTCTCTCTCTCTCTCTCTCTCTCTCTCTCTCTCTGTTTCGATCTAGAAAAGCAAGGTACATACTTTATTTTAGGGTACTCTTCTTGCAGTGCCTTCATATATACAATTTTCCATGGATTCTCAGATCACCACCGCCCGGCGCCGGCGCCGCTGCCTGGCGCCGACGACACACTGCTTGGTGGAATACCCGATCCTGATGAGCTGGCTGGCCGCTTCTGAATTTTGCTGCAACCGATGAGCTACTAGATGATATGTAATCTTCCCGGCCGTACGTGTGGAGGAGCCGCATTTTCAAAGGGACTTGCGTGGCACGTCCATGTCGACCCCAGCTCACACTCTCCAAGCAGGAGCACTGCACGTTTGACATGTTCAGGCTCGGCGGCCATATTTGAAAACATACACCTACGCTAAGCTACACGCATGCAGGTCACGCGTGAAGTGAGGTTGAAGCTCTCGAGGTCCCACAAGTAGCGAAACATCCTGTGGACGGACGAATCGGCGGCGGGCCGGCGTAGTAGGTGCCGATTATTTCAAATCATGCATCTCCCGCGTCCACGTCCACGATTGAGGCCTACCTACGGCATACTTCTCTCAGCGTTATTCAGATCATGGGCAAGCGCACCAATGCAACTGTCCAAGTTTTTAGCTGGCCACTGGCCACAAAGTACCGACATACAGTAGATTCATTTGTACGACATGGAATTCTGTATCAGTATACTGCGCACAAGGCCACACGCAGAGGAGATTGTAGCTTTTGTGCGCGGAGGAGATCGTAGCTAACACCAGGTTTTGTGGCACACAAAACATAAAAACAAGTCTTTCTGGGGTAACACATATTGTAGCTTAATTTTTTGTACCTGACTCAAATGAACAACTCTGACAAGATGGACCCACTGTGTTTCTCATAGAATAACATTCAAAAACGTAAATATTTGACATCAAATATATCATCAAAAAGCCCTTTACGCACACAGGCACCAGCGGTCCCTTTAAAAATGATTTGAAAAATCAAAAGGAAAAAATGAAAGAAATAAAAGAACAAGAAATAGAAAAGAGAAATGAAAACGAAGGAAACAACATGCTCCCACCAGCCCCCCCACGAAACCAGAACGACTTGAGCGAGCCTCCCTGGTTGTGGGCGAGCGAGTGTGCCGACTCGCGGGACGACGTACTGATAGTTATTTGTGGACAGCGGTGGCTTTAGTATGTCTCCACCGAAAAAGAAAACGGGGAACCAGCTTGAGCGACACCTGATATGACAGTCAATAAAGAACATAAAACTAAGTTAAATGTATGGACGAGTTTTTTCTACGCCTAGCCCGCACATGCCCACCTCCTATTGGCACCCTATATAAGTCAACGTAAACTTGTGTCCCTGATTTCCGCTCTCGTGTCTCCACAACAATGACATCATCTTCGAGGGTGTCTCCCCATCATCGGAATCAGTCATGATGAGGGTTCTGGCCGAAGGTGTCATCTAAGGCTTAGTCGGGCTCTTTAGAGGAAAGGTAGTATAACACCCCCGGGTTTAGGTCTAAACAAATCCTAGACCTCCGTTTGACATAAGACTAACCTAGAGCTCGAGGATATCCAGTGAGAGAATCGGTAACACAATAGTGACCCCACGGCACAACAATTATTACAGCAATCTCATAACTGAGCAGAGAACCAAATTATTACAAGCAGAGGTCACTGGCCATAAACATCAAACAACGAAAGGCAAATTATGCTATTAAGTATAGCAAACTTAACAAATGGCCTAAGAGGCCTGTGAATAATGATGACGTCCCAGCCCATAGATTCCAGGCTGCCGGCCGGGAACCCCAAGCTACTCGTCGGTGTCGATGTCGTATGGAACTCGTCTTCAGGTGAACACTTACTCTGCTACAAAAGTATCAACAAAGCAATGGTGAGTACAGGGTGTACTCCGCAAGATTTATGGCTGGTGAAGTTGTTTTTGCATAAAGTCATCTTTGTTTATAAAACAAGATAAAGAAGAAGCTCATATAAATAGAACATTTTAAAAGGGGATAAGAGAGCGACACCTCCAAGGTATTGATCATCATCTTTGATATCCACCAAATCATCATCATCTGAACCCTAACTAGGATCACCTCCTCGCACCCATGAGGAAGCATCCTTAAGCACACGTTGATCTGCCAAGTTTTACGTTTAGGTTATAGTTATCTATGATCTTAGAATTAGGTCACCAAGCATTCATAACCGTGAACACGGCTTTTCGAAAATATTTAACCCTCCAGGGGTGTCGAACTTTACCCACACATACTAACCGACTCTTAATGCCAGAATCATTAGCCCTCTTCCTTGGAAGGGCGGCAGAGGGTGGTTAGACACGACCTTTACCTTGCTTTCGCCGAGACCATGAGTCACACCCTAAGGATTGTTCCGTCGTAATGGGTCAAATACCGAAGCCGGTCCATATACATGTGAGGCGAGGTTGGTTTACTAGGGGCGCTATCTACCCCAAGCAGCCCGTTCCACACTTTCATACCTATTATGAATGCACCTCCTTCACCGCCTTTGAGAAGATCCATAATGCATGTCGAATGGAATGCCCGAACTATGTGACTCATGGAATCTACTAGGCAAGTTAGTCAATCGAGGGGTTCCCAAGCCCCGTGTGACTGTACGCTCATCTCAGTTCTAAAGGCAAGAACTCAGGTCCTAGTGGTGGCGAGCATGGGACTAGAAAAACCACATCCCACCGTGGCCTCACATACAAGCCTTGGAATGTTTTATCTCATATCACCTCTGATCTCATCTCATCACGTTCTCCTATCATACTAGATTCTCTGCATCCGATACATCATCTAGATGAACCAGGACTGGCAGCTATGCATGGCTAAGCAGGACACAAATATAAGCTCTAGCAGTGCACACAAGCCAAACCTAGTTATGCTAGGAGCAGTGGATCAGGTAATATAAGCTCAAAGGAGCAATGCAACAGATAGGATAATCTATCTATCGATGAAAGACCATAGTAGAGTCGTATGCATCATGGCAAGAATTGAAATGCTTTCGAAATCATGGGATTATATCATGTTGGGGATATGCTTGCCTTTACCTGTTGATAACCAAAAAGAAAAGCTTCAAAAGCTTGTACTTGACTTGGTAACAGTTGGTCAAGTATTCTTCGTCGATCTTTGATGGTCTTGATCTCAGTCTTCGATCTCGATCTTGTATTCTATCGGGAAGAAGCAAACACTGGAAAGAGAGGGAAACGATCAACACATGGAATCGATGCAATGCTCAAACAAGGATGATGATATGACAAGTTAACTTGTATCGAAATGTACCCCTAAGGCATGCTTAACAATTTAATTGGGATTCTGAGGGGTATAAACCCTAATTCGAAAGAACTTCGGAATCACCTATGAGGGTTACTATGTTGATCTAATTAAACTTGTAATGTAAGTTGTTGAATAATGCATTATATGGCTTAGATAGGTAGATCTCATTGTTATAAAATTTTTGATATATTATACACATTTTCCTGACTTATAAATAATTAGATATTGAATTTATAAGTTTATAACAATTTCTAAAATTATTAAAGCCTTTTTAAAAGAATTACTACATCACTATTACGTCAGCACAGTGGTGAGGATCGTTTTTCACCAGGGCAAAGCCTAGCCATAGTGGCTGACTGGTGGGGCTGAGGCCACATCGGCAGCCATGCAAGCAAAGTGGGACCGGGGCCGGTTTGACCAGGCCGACCGTGCGCATGCTGGCGTCACGGTGACGTCAGCACGACGTCACGCCACGGGTGGCCTTCCAGACGGTGGCGGGGAAAACGACACAGGGTGTGCGGGGCTACACGACGTGGCCTGCTCAAATCAGCGCAACAAGGCGGACCTAGAAGTGGCGGCGCCACTACCTAGGGGTCATCGGAGCATGAGATACGGCAGCGCGCGGCGGCGGAGCTGACGGGTCGACGGCGAGCAACGCCTATAGAGCGAGAGGGGATCGAGGGAGAGGTCCTAGGGGACCACCAGCTCACCATGAACCCGATGGAGGGTTGAGGGAAGGTAGGTGAGGCCTGGAGCACCGACAATGGCGATAACAACGCTTGTCGGTGTCGGGGAAGACGACTCGATTCCGGCGAGAAGGGAGCTCCTGGGCTTGCATGCTTTGACAAGAAGAACCAGGGCAGCGAGGTGGAGCTCCAGAGGCCGTCGGCTGGGCTTGGGGCGGCCGAAGACGGCGAGGTGACACGGCGGCCGGAGCTAGGGTTTCATGTCCAAAGGAAATCCATGCGAGGGAGGTCGGGAGAGAGAGGGGAAATGTATGAGGACGAGAGAGACGTGTCGCGGTGGTCTTATCCACCCCCGGAGCTCGACGGACGTCCGGGAGAAGAAGGCGGAGATCGACAGCGCCGGTGACGACACCGAGCAGTGTGCCTGCTCGAGGAAGACGGTAAACGCGGAGGCCGAAGCAGTACGGGCTAGAGTTCGGTCGCTACTGGGCCATCTATGGGTTGCGGCTGCACGCACTGCGCGACGTGGAGAGGAGAGGAAGACTGGGCCACGACCTGTTTGGATGTTGCTGCCTATTTTATTTTCAGAAACCTTTTCTTTTTCTATTTCTATTTTTTATTTTGTATTTTAAAACTCATTTCTGTTTTGAATCATTCAAAAATACCAGAGGGGTTTGTAACACATTTAAAATACTGTGGGTCCCTTTTAGTCCATTTGGGCTCCAATAATTTTGGTACTTTTCGAAATATCAACCATTTAATGTGTTTCAGAGAGAGGGGAGAATTAGGGTTTTAGGTTTTTTCTTTATTTCTTGTTGCATACACTTTTAAATATGATGCTCATACAAGCCATAATATAAGATTAACTAAAACTGGGGTGTTACAGCTCTATCCCCCTTACGAGAATCTCTACCTGAGATTCCTAAGGTAGGGAGAGAGACAGAGAAAGAAAGGAAACATGGTCACTTCTAAATATAAGAGGGAAACACACCAAACAACACAGAGTACCTCATGGCCAACTCATGGATGGAGTGTTCAGAAACAACTCTGAGATGACAACATGAAACATGCCAAGGTAACGGAGGACACAAGAGGAGAAGGTTTCAAGTTGTTAGATAGATGGTCTTCATAAGGATTGAGACCATGGAGCTTCGGAAGATTTTAAGCTTCTGAACGAGAGAGATTATAACATAAACAACATGACCTCAGACTTCGAGAGATGAACCTCTACTAAACGGCTTAAGTAGAGATTTAGGGTTGCGAAGATGCGGATCAACAAAACCAAGTTGTTGAACTACTTTTGAAACAAAAGGGTCACTCTTTCATTCAACAAAAGGCCGAGACAGGAAGGTGTTTTGTGGCGAGGACTCGTAAGAGTCACAAGGAACATGTAACAAGAGACACTACTAATTACCAAAATCATAGTCACTCTTAAAACATGGTCAAGAAACAAAGGCAACTCTTTATTCATCCAGGTCTATCAAAATCTTTGCCAAATATTATGATATCACTTTACACCACTATATAAATAGGTAAGAAGATTCCCGATGACACGATAAAAAGAAACTTCATTCTCAGACTTCAATTACTTGGCACAACAAAACGATTGCCAACATAAAAGGTTCTGGAGGATCGACCGAGAGACATTTAGAAACTCTACTTTAAATGTTCTCCTTGATGTTCGAGACAGTAGACATCAAGTAAAGGTCGGACTTTGTATACAAAGGAAACCATAAGCACATCTCCTATAATAAATTCTAGAAGAAGCCTCATGAAGAGTGGTTGATACTGCTGAATTAATAAAATATGAGAAGAGGTCTTTCCGGCTAAGTGTGACAACCATTAAATCAATCTTTCCAAATTACAAAGATACCTATGTAAAAAACTTGAGGAACACCATTGAGATTCAACTTTGGTTAGGTGGTATGATACTTCAGACCCAACATGTCCAGATAGAGAGGGTGCAACAATTACTCAGAGGTAAAGTCACTAGATTCTCAAGATATGGACTATAGTGTCAAGCTCCAAAAGATGAGCTAGATTGCTAGACCCATGTATTTAGCAACTTTTCGAAAGACAACTGCACACATATGAAGTACTAACAATAAAACACACATGTGTCCTTAAGGAAAGAAAGATAACTCTGCCCGAGTTCACGGCGACATCTTTCAACAAATGCACATGAACCAGAGAAGGTCACTTCTAACATCCAGAACTCATACTTCGAAATGACCCAAAAACGGTTCTCGGAGGTTTCCAACATTAATGTCAATTGTTCCATATGAATATTTTCTAGCATGGCGAAGATAAGGATGCCATTGATGGGATCAACAGCAAACTTACCAGGGCACTCCAAGAAGATGGACTCATATGTCGTATGAACAAGGCAAAAGTATTGGTCAAACCAAATTACATGAAGGTGTAATCAAGTGAAACATCACGAGAAGGAACATCATCAAGATAGTCCTTGGAATTGAGTTTGATTTGACGATAGCCCAAATCAAATCAAAGGTGGGGGAAGATAACATATCCACAAGGAAATATTATCATTCTTCAACACAACAAAACTAGACATCCCTTTTATAAAGAACGTAGTCAGATATAACTTTTGTCTTACAACTCTCCAAGTTGTTGTTTATGCTCAACCAACTTTCTCAGGGGTATCTGGTACGGATCCTTGGAGAAAGGAGCAGTTCAGAGAATTGATTTGCTTAAGAACTTGACATCACGGTCATGTGGAAACATGGCTATACTTCTAGTAGACATCTAGAATAGCACAAACCACTGATATGTCACTTAGTTCCAGAGGAAACTTGCTTAATAAGGCAAGCAGACATAGTCTCAGGGCTTCGGCACGAGCTTGACTCTTTGACTGAGGAGAGTGCACCAGAATAATAGACTTGGTAGCACGATCATCCTTTTCTTACTGATAGAGTTAACCACCACTCTAAGAATGACCCAAATGTCCTTGGGTTTCAAAACAATAATAATTGCTAAGAATTTAAGATGGTCACATTATTATGCACACGCATCATTCATGGACACAAAATATCGGAAAAGGGTGGGTAATGATGTGTAAAAACATCACTTCATTAAGGGGTCATGAAACTTAGCATGACCTCTTAGTATAAAAGAGTGTGATACTTCAAGATAGAACATATGGAGTGAAGGGAATATGCCCGAGAGGCAATAATAAAGTGGTTATTATCGTATTCCTTGTTTATGATAAATGTTTATTTTGCATGCTATAATTGTATTAATACGGAAACGTTAATACATGTGTGTTTAATAAACAAATAGAAAGTTCCTAGTTATGCCTCTCTTATAAACTAGCTCGTTGATTAACAAGATGATCATAGGTTTCCTGATCATGGACATTGGATGTTGTTAATAACGAGGTCACAACATTAGTGTAATGGTGTGATGAACATTCATCCGAAGTATAGCATTACGATCAAAGTCATTGAGTTTATATTGCTATAACAACTTACGAAGTGATCCTAATCCTTAGACCATGAGATCATGTCAATCACTAACACCGGAAGAGTTTCTTGATAACATCAAACGTCACACCGTAACAGGGTGATTATAAAGATGGGTTCAGAACTACTAAAGTGTTATGTAGAGGCCCATGGATCGAGAGTGGAATTTGTTCATCCCGATGACGGATAGATATACTCTGGGCCCTCTCGGTGATATCACATTGATTAGCTTGCAAGCAAGTGATTTGATCACTAGAATGTTATATCACGGGAACGAGAAAAGAGTGCATGTCGGTAAAGAGATCAAACTAGGTATGGAGATACCGATGATCGAATCTCGGACATGTAATATATCGCGAAACAAAAGGATTAAGATACTAGCGTAAAAGGTTCCGACGATCACAAGAAAGTCATCGTTGAATGTGTGGGAGTCAGTATGGGTCTCGGATCCGCTTCGATTATTGATCCGAGAGGGTCTCGATCATGTCCGCATTATTCACGAACCGTAGGGTGACACACTTAAGAGACACCGACATCCAATTGGAGCAAAAGTTTCATGCCGAAAAGAAAAGGAAAGCGAGGAATTTATTTCACTACACCAAACTGCTTTGGTTGAAATTGCCAAACTGGTTACGCATGTGAAATAGGATACTAGCAAGGGTTTTATGTGAATGTTTGTTAATTAAAGTAATTAACAAAATTCTGAATAAATAAATAAAAGAGTTTTATTTAAATGAGAGCTTGCATTAAATTTGGTGGAAATTTAATGCATGTGAGTGGATTTATGGGTGGAGGCTTTTAATGGGAGTGGAGGCTTTTCATTTTGAGTGGGAGCTCCACCCACATGAATGTGGAAGAGGTGGGGCAGCCCATGGCTGGGCGCATGGCCCCTTGGGTGCCCCTCTCCCCTATAAAAGGCCCCCTCCTCCTCTCAAAGCACACCTCCTCGTGAAGGATATCTCTCCCCTCTAGAATTTATCCCCATGGTCTCGGACTAGCGAGATACATGTTCGGTGGCTTTTCAGCAAGAAAGAGTTGTGCTTCCGCTGCATCGCTGGAGCGAGGAGGCGGAGGTTGCTCGGTGCCTCGAACGTGTGTGCGAGCAGACTTCCTCTCGATCTTGAGATCGGCAAGAGATCGTCTACATCAACCACGAGTTTGGACTCGTTAAGCTTTGTCGGTCTTCAAGGGTATGTTCTCTACGGATATACATCCGCCCGTTGTTTGTATCTAGTAGATAGATCTTGGTACATAGTTGTTCCCATCGTAGGAAAGTTTTTGTTTTCTATGTTGCGAACCCTTCAAAGGGTATCGAGCCGGATCTATGCGTAGATACTTTGCAGGTAGTACACATATGAGTATGTGGGATGATGATCATTTTATTGCTTCTTAGTTGTACTTTGGATATTGGTGGCATAGTGGGATGAAGCGGCACGGACAAACTTTACATGTCCTCGCACATGAGACCTGTTCCACGCTTGACATGCAACTAGTTTTGCATAAGTGGCTAGCGGGTGTCTGTCTCCTACTATAGTCAATATCTAATTTGCAACGAGTTGTCAACAATTTGGTTATCCTCGTTGTGGTTCATGTTCGTAGGTAAGAACGGTTCTATCTTCGAAAGCCCTAAGCCACGTAAAATTTGCAATGGATAAATTAGAGGCGTCTAGTTTAGATTGTTGCTGGGCTAGTGTTATGATATGGTGATGTTGTAAGTAGAAGTATGAGATGATACTCTTACAACACACATAACGTGTAATCTCCATAGACCTTGGACTTACACATAAAGGTATGATAGTGATCATACCACGGTGCACATGATAGAGATCATATGCGGGAACCATATCATTCCACTAATAAACATGTGATGTTTGATTGCATCTTATATTGCTTGTTTAGCGCTTTGTTAAGCATAATAAGATGTTCCCTCATTTAAATATCAAGATAAGAATGTGTTCTTCCTTTAGTATGCACCGATTATGTTCTCGTCGCTCCAAGACATCACGTGATGATCGGGTGTACTTGGATCCTCGACCATACTTCGGGTGTAAGACAGTTACACACGCAAAAATACTAAGGTTCTAACTTGGCGAGCCTAGCATGTACAGACATGGCCTCGGAACACAGACCGAAAGGTTAAGCATGAGTCATATAATTGATATGATGCCCATTTGATGCTCGCCTTTGAAGCTACACCGACTCACGTGATGATCGGACTTGGTGTAGTGGATTTGGTTCATGTAATCACCAAAAAGGCACGAGGGATGTCGTTTTTGAGTGGGAGTTCATTTCTAATTTGGATTAGTAGAACTCAATTTATCATAAATTAAATCAAAGTAAATTTGCATAATTTGTTGTAGTCATTGGCATTCGTTCACCACCTTATGCATAGTTGTAATTGAGATAATAAAACTATAGAATTCTGGATATATACTTTACGAACTGGTATCGTATTGTGTTAAGTGTCAATCTAAAGTTTAAAGTCCTATTGCAAACTTTCAGCAAAATTCTATTTACTCCGTGAAATTTAATAATTGGTATTAAATCGAGAGTAACAATTCCAGTGTTAGTATCTTAAGTATCATGTTTGCCTCCATGATTCTTGATTTAAACATCAAGTTTATCTAGGAGCTGAAAGAATTGTTTCAGAAACCATCATGTGTGGCAGATATAACGATATCTGAAACAATGTTTTGGTTGAAATATGATAGAGTATAATATATGTTCTCATATTGGATGAGAATTTGCGAAGGTTGGAGATGCTAGACATCCTACTCATCCAAAAGGGTTTTGGAAAGTAATGTTATACTCACGATTCGCCTTTATAAGCTAAAGTAGCTTGATCATGAAAGTCGTCATGATAAGGGTGAATAGAATATGTATGTAAAGTGTTTACTACACTAAAAGATTACTAAAGAATGGATTTTGAAAGAATACCGATCATTTTGATGATGGTGATCTACTTCAAAGTGCAAGTCCAAAAGGTATTATTATTTGAATATACACGCTTTGGACTATGTGTCATGTATATGGCGCCACTTTTGATATTGATAAATTCTTTTAAAAGGAAAAGGAAATGAAAGAGAATCTATAAAATATACTTGGCGAAAAGAAAAGATTGGAAATATCCAATTTAGGTATATATATGATATACATGTTATGGTTGTATTCTTTGCTTGTTAAACAATGTGGTTCTTGGGTATTGGATACCGAATTGGTTGGTATGAAATTTCATACGGAACAACGCAATTCATGAACCACAATGGCCTAAGTAACTAGCAAGAGAATATGTGATGATGTTCATCGAACACAAACAAACAGTTGTTTGTATTTCGTTGACATCAAAGAAAGACTTCAAGATTTGTTTTAATAATTGTTATTTGAATCGGTATTATAAGAACAAAGGTTGTTCAAATAATTACCGTATTCCATATAAGATGGATGATTTACAAATCTAGTTGAAGAAAGACTTCAAGATTCGTTTTAATAATTGTTATTTGAATCAGGTATTATAAGAACAAAGGTTGTTCAAATAATTACCGTATTCCATATAAGATGGATGATTTACAAATCTAGTTAAAGAAATCACATCCATAAATCCTAATGCTAAAATGTCAAGACAAATGATTGAAAGATCACTTATGAAGTGACATCGCTGTTTAAATTATATTGGAAAGAAAACATGAAGAATCTCCATATTCATGGATTTTTGGAGTCTTTGATTTGATCAAGTGACGCTTGTGAGACTTTCCACGTGATAATTAAAACTTCGTTCAAAGGCCAAAGAAGAACGAACGACTAAATTATTGGAATTTATACATATCGATGTATGTAGTCCATTATGTGCAGTCGTAAGCGATGGGTTTCAACTTCATATGCTTTCTCCGGAAATTTGAGTGAATGTTCACTTAATGAGAAACAAGTATGAAATATTTGAAAATGTTTCAAAGACTTTCAAGATGAAGTGAAAAATCATTGTAACAAGAAAAATAAATGAATTATGATTTGATCATAAAGGGATTTATTTGAGTTACAAGTGTAACAAGAAAATAAATGAATTATGATTTTATCATAAAAGGGATTTATTTGAGTTGCAAGTTTAGCAAAACACCTAGATTTACATCTCCCAAAACACCATAGGAGTATGGAGTGTTTGAGATTTGTAATGAAACCTTGTTTGACATGGTTGGATCAAAGGTGTTATTTATAAAACTGCCATTATGTTTTAAAAGATTAAAGCTTTAGAGACTACCGCTTTTACACTGAAAAGAGCTCCATCTAGATCCGTTGAAATGACACCATGGGAGTTATGGTTTGGGGTAAAACCCAAGTTGTCATTTCTTAAATTTTGGTATACTAAACATAAGTAAGATGTTTACAACCAAAGTCGGATGAGCATGTCTTTGTAGGTTATTTCGAATAACAATTGGTTATTCCTCCATAACACCGAGGACAAAAGGGTTTGTCGCTTGAAATGTAAAGTTTCTTGAAGAAGGAATTTTTCATAAATGTTAAGTGGGAGGACAATAGAACTTTGATAAGGTTAACGAACCTTAGCTAAATGTGCTGAGTTGCGCAGCGCCGGAAATGGTTCTGGAGGCTGCCATAATGCTCATAGCTTATGTGCCTCAAAGGTTGTGGTCACGGAGGTCTAAAGTTCCTATTGAACCAAGAAGGTCGGTTAAACAATCAAATGCTAAGATTTGAGAGTAAATCATTATTGTTTGACAATGATGAACCGAATACATACAAAGAAGTGATGATGGGCCCTGACTCCGTCAAATGGCTTGAAGCCATAAAATCCGTGATAGTTCCATACACGAGAAATCAAGTTTTGAACTTGGAAGACCCTCCTGAAAGGTGTAAAAACCTATCGGTCGTATTTGGATCTATAAAGAAACAGACATGGATGTTTCACATCTATGAAATAGTCGACATGTCGTAAAGTATTTTATGACCATGTTCAAGGAGTTGACTATGACAAGATTTGATCTTTCATAGCGATATTTAGTCTGGACGGATTAAAGTAGCAACCACTACATATATTTTGGTATATGGTAGATGAATAAACAAAACAAAGTTCTTCTAATAGAATGGTTACCTAGGACGTGTACATGACACGGTCCAAAGGGTTTTGTTAAATTCAAAGGATGCTAAAAGGGCATGCAAACTTCAATGGTTGAAGTAAGCATCGCGGAGTTAGAATCTTCACCATGATGAAAAGGAGTTTTTCATCAGGAGACGATGAAGATGCTTGCATTTGCAAGAAATTAAGTGGGAGCGCTAAGACATATTTCTAATACATTATGTGGAGGACATCTTGTTGATTAGAAATGATGTATATTTTATTGACAATGGTTAAGAATTTCATTTCGATGAAAGACTTAGGCAAAACCGAATATTCAGCATGAATGTCTATAGTGGATGACGGTGGCGCTAATATGGTTATGCCAAACGTATATATGAGATATTGAAGGAGTTCAATATAGAAATGACAAGAAACAGTTCTTGTCACATGGAAAGGAATTGAATCAAGATTCAAGTGTATCGACACTTGATAAGTGAAACAAGATTCAAGTGCTTTGACACTTGATGAGTGCAATCACGAGAATGTTTTGATCAATCATACCATGATATGTACACATCCAGATATGTCCTATGCTCTAAGTGTTACGAGCATATACCAGAATGAATCATAAAATGATCATTGGACGATAGTGAGGATATTCTTATGATCTTTTGGAAGAACTAAGAATATATTTGTGTAGAGGTGACAAACAATTACAAATAGTTCATTGTAAAGCGTTACATTGATACTAGTTTTGTCACAAGATACAAATTAAGTTTATCTCAATTTAAACTATGGGTGGCACAATGTAATGGAAAGGAGATTCCATGATGGATTTGGAAGAGTTCCAAAGTTAAGACATTGTGACGAATACTACAACAAAAGGCTAAGTATATGACTGCTATAGTAGCGAAAAGGAGGAATTTGTGTCAAGTAGTTTGTTATCAAACTAAGGTGTGGTTCATAGCGGCTAACACTAAAGATATATTGTATGACAATAGTATCGTGTTTTAACCCCAAGGAACTAAAGGTCTCACCGAAAGACCAAATTTATACAATGCCATCTCATTGGAGAATGAGTGATGCGTGGAGACGCAAAGACATGCAAATACACACGGACCTGAAGCGTCAGATCCGTAGATTATGTTAACCACTTGCAGTTGCGTATATGGAACACCAGAAAGCCATAGGTGTTCAATACAAAGTTCTCAAACTAGATTATTGTCTCTAGTGCAAGTGGGAGATCAAGGAATATGCCCGAGAGGCAATAATAAAGTGGTTATTATCGTATTCCTTGTTTATGATAAATGTTTATTTTGCATGCTATAATTGTATTAATACTGAAAGCGTTAATACATGTGTGTTTAATAAACAAACAGAAAGTTCCTAGTTATGCCTCTCTTATAAACTAGCTCGTTGATTAACAAGATGATCAAAGGTTTCCTGATCATGGACATTGGATGTTGTTAATAACGAGGTCACAACATTAGTGTAATGGTGTGATGAACATTCATCCGAAGTATAGCATTACGATCAAAGTCATTGAGTTTATATTGCTATAACAACTTACGAAGTGATCCTAATCCTTAGACCATGAGATCATGTCAATCACTAACACCGGAAGAGTTTCTTGATAACATCAAACGTCACACCGTAATAGGGTGATTATAAAGATGGATTCAGAACTACTAAAGTGTTATGTAGAGGCCCATGGATCGAGAGTGGAATTTGTTCATCCCGATGACGGATAGATATACTGGGCCCTCTCGGTGATATCACATTGATTAGCTTGCAAGCAAGTGATTTGATCACTAGAATGTTATATCACGGGAACGAGAAAAGAGTGCATGTCGGTAACGAGATCAAACTAGGTATGGAGATACCGATGATCGAATCTCGGACATGTAATATATCGCGAAACAAAAGGATTAAGATACTAGCGTAAAAGGTTCCGACGATCACAAGAAAGTCATCGTTGAATGTGTGGGAGTCAGTATGGGTCTCCAGATCCCGCTTCTGATTATTGATCTGAGAGGGGTCTCGATCATGTCCGCATTATTCACGAACCGTAGGGTGACACACTTAAGAGACACCGACATCCAATTGGAGCAAAAGTTTCATGCCGAAAAGAAAAGGAAAGCGCAGGAATTTATTTCACTAGACACCGAAACTGTTTCGGTTGAAATTGCTGAAACTGGTTCTGCATGTGAAATAGGATACTAGCAAGGGGTTTTATGTGAATGTTTGTTAATTAAAGTAATTAACAAAATTCTGAATAAATAAATAAAAGAGTTTTATTTAAATGAGAGCTTGCATTAAATTTGGTGGAAATTTAATGCATGTGAGTGGATTTATGGGTGGAGGCTTTTTAATGGGAGTGGAGGCTTTTCATTTTGAGTGGGAGCTCCACCCACATGAATGTGGAAGAGGTGGGGGCAGCCCCATGGCTGGGCGCATGGCCCCTTGGGTGCCCCCCCTCCCTATAAAGGCCCCCTCTCCTCCTCTCACACCACACCTCCTCGTGAAGGATCTCTCTCCCCTCTAGAATTTATCCCCATGGTCTCGGACTAGCGAGATACATGTTCCCGTGGCTTTTCGCAAGAAAGAGTTGTGCTTCGCTGCATCGCTGGAGCGAGGAGGCGGAGGTTGCTCGGTGCCTCGAACGTGTGTGCGAGCACGGATGCGCTGCTGTTTTGCGGCGCTAGGACTTCCTCTCGATCTTGAGATCGGCAAGAGATCGTCTACATCAACCACGAGTTTGGACTCGTTAAGCTTTGTCGGTCTTCAAGGGTATGTTCTCTACGGATATACATCCGCCCGTTGTTTGTATCTAGTAGATAGATCTTGGTACATAGTTGTTCCCATCGTAGGAAAATTTTTGTTTTCTATGCGAACCCTTCGATTGGTATCGAGCGGATCTATGCGTAGATACTTTGCAGGTAGTACACATATGAGTATGTGGCGATGATGATCATTTTATTGCTTCTTAGTTGTACTTTGGATATTGGTGGCATAGTGGGATGAAGCGGCCCGGACAAACTTTACATGTCCATGAGACCTGTTCCACGCTTGACATGCAACTAGTTTTGCATAAGTGGCTAGCGGGTGTCTGTCTCTCCTACTATAGTCAATATCTAATTTGCAACGAGTTGTCAACAATTTGGTTATCCTCGTTGTGGTTCATGTTCGTAGGTAAGAACGGTTCTATCTTCGAAAGCCCTAAGCCACGTAAAATTTGCAATGGATAAATTAGAGGCGTCTAGTTTAGATTGTTGCTGGGCTAGTGTTATGATATGGTGATGTTGTAAGTAGAAGTATGAGATGATACTCTTACAACACACATAACGTGTAATCTCCATAGACCTTGGACTTACACATAAAGGTATGATAGTGATCATACCACGGTGCACATGATAGAGATCATATGCGGGAACCATATCATTCCACTAATAAACATGTGATGTTTGATTGCATCTTATATTGCTTGTTTAGCGCTTTGTTAAGCATAATAAGATGTTCCCTCATTTAAATATCAAGATAAGAATGTGTTCTTCCTTTAGTATGCACCGATTATGTTCTCGTCGCTCCAAGACATCACGTGATGATCGGGTGTACTTGGATCCTCGACCATACTTCGGGTGTAAGAGCGATTACACATAAAAATACTAAGGTTCTAACTTGGCGAGCCTAGCATGTACAGACATGGCCTCGGAACACAGACCGAAAGGTTAAGCATGAGTCATATAATTGATATGATGCCCATTTGATGCTCGCCTTTGAAGCTACACCGACTCACGTGATGATCGGACTTGGTGTAGTGGATTTGGTTCATGTAATCACCAAAAAGGCACGAGGGATGTCGTTTTTGAGTGGGAGTTCATTTCTAATTTGGATTAGTAGAACTCAATTTATCATAAATTAAATCAAAGTAAATTTGCATAATTTGTTGTAGTCATTGGCATTCGTTCACCACCTTATGCATAGTTGTAATTGAGATAATAAAACTATAGAATTCTGGATATATACTTTACGAACTGGTATCGTATTGTGTTAAGTGTCAATCTAAAGTTTAAAGTCCTATTGCAAACTTTCAGCAAAATTCTATTTACTCCGTGAAATTTAATAATTGGTATTAAATCGAGAGTAACAATTCCAGTGTTAGTATCTTAAGTATCATGTTTGCCTCCATGATTCTTGATTTAAACATCAAGTTTATCTAGGAGCTGAAAGAATTGTTTCAGAAACCATCATGTGTGGCAGATATAACGATATCTGAAACAATGTTTTGGTTGAAATATGATAGAGTATAATATATGTTCTCATATTGGATGAGAATTTGCGAAGGTTGGAGATGCTAGACATCCTACTCATCCAAAAGGGTTTTGGAAAGTAATGTTATACTCACGATTCGCCTTTATAAGCTAAAGTAGCTTGATCATGAAAGTCGTCATGATAAGGGTGAATAGAATATGTATGTAAAGTGTTTACTACACTAAAAGATTACTAAAGAATGGATTTTGAAAGAATACATCATTTTGATGATGGTGATCTACTTCAAAGTGCAAGTCCAAAAGGTATTATTATTTGAATATACACGCTTTGGACTATGTGTCATGTATATGGCGCCACTTTTGATATTGATAAATTCTTTTAAAAGGAAAAGGAAATGCTGAAAGAGAATCTATAAAATATACTTGGCAGAAAAGAAAAGATTGGAAATATCCAATTTAGGTATATATATGATATACATGTTATGGTTGTATTCTTTGCTTGTTAAACAATGTGGTTCTTGGGTATTGGATACCGAATTGGTTGGTATGAAATTTCATACGGAACAACGCAATTCATGAACCACAATGGCCTAAGTAACTAGCAAGAGAATATGTGATGATGTTCATCGAAAACAAACAAACCGTTGTTTGTATTTCTCGTTGACATCAAAGAAAGACTTCAAGATTTGTTTTAATAATTGTTATTTGAATCAGGTATTATAAGAACAAAGGTTGTTCAAATAATTACCGTATTCCATATAAGATGGATGATTTACAAATCTAGTTGAAGAAAGACTTCAAGATTCGTTTTAATAATTGTTATTTGAATCAGGTATTATAAGAACAAAGGTTGTTCAAATAATTACCGTATTCCATATAAGATGGATGATTTACAAATCTAGTTAAAGAAATCACATCCATAAATCCTAATGCTAAAATGTCGCAAGACAAATGATTGAAAGATCACTTATGAAGTGACATCGCTGTTTAAATTATATTGGAAAGAAAACATGAAGAATCTCCATATTCATGGATTTTTGGAGTCTTTGATTTGATCAAGTGACGCTTGTGAGACTTTCCACGTGATAATTAAAACTTCGTTCAAAGGCCAAAGAAGAACGAACGACTAAATTATTGGAATTTATACATATCGATGTATGTAGTCCATTATGTGTAGTAAAGCGATGGGTTTCAACTTCATATGCTTTCTCCGGAAATTTGAGTGAATGTTCACTTAATGAGAAACAAGTATGAAATATTTGAAAATGTTTCAAAGACTTTCAAGATGAAGTGAAAAATCATTGTAACAAGAAAAATAAATGAATTATGATTTGATCATAAAGGGATTTATTTGAGTTACAAGTGTAACAAGAAAATAAATGAATTATGATTTTATCATAAAAGGGATTTATTTGAGTTGCAAGTTTAGCAAAACACCTAGATTTACATCTCCCAAAACACCATAGGAGTATGGAGTGTTTGAGATTTGTAATGAAACCTTGTTTGACATGGTTGGATCAAAGGTGTTATTTATAAACTGCCATTATGTTTTAAAAGATTAAAGCTTTAGAGACTACCGCTTTTACCTGAAAAGAGCTCCATCTAGATCCGTTGAAATGACACCATGGGAGTTATGGTTTGGGGTAAAACCCAAGTTGTCATTTCTTAAATTTTGTATACTAAACATAAGTAAGATGTTTACAACCAAAGTCGGATGAGCATGTCTTTGTAGGTTATTTGAATAACAATTGGTTATTCCTCCATAACACCGAGGACAAAAGGGTTTGTCGCTTGAAATGTAAAGTTTCTTGAAGAAGGAATTTTTCATAAATGTTAAGTGGGAGGACAATAGAACTTTGATAAGGTTAACGAACCTTAGCTAAATGTCTTTGAAGTTGCGCAGGAAATGGTTCTGGAGGCTGCCATAATGCTCATAGCTTATGTGCCTCAAAGGTTGTGGTCACGGAGGTCTAAAGTTCCTATTGAACCAAGAAGGTCGGTTAAACAATCAAATGCTAAGATTTGAGAGTAAATCATTATTGTTTGACAATGATGAACCGAATACATACAAAGAAGTGATGATGGGCCCTGACTCCGTCAAATGGCTTGAAGCCATAAAATCCGTGATAGTTCCATACGAGAAATCAAGTTTTGAACTTGGAAGACCCTCCTGAAAGGTGTAAAAACCTATCGGTCGTATTTGGATCTATAAAGAAACAGACATGGATGTTTCACATCTATGAAATAGTCGACATGTCGTAAAGTATTTTATGACCATGTTCAAGGAGTTGACTATGACAAGATTTGATCTTTCATAGCGATATTTAGTCTGGACGGATTAAAGTAGCAACCACTACATATATTTTGGTATATGGTAGATGAATAAACAAAACAAAGTTCTTCTAATAGAATGGTTACCTAGGACGTGTACATGACACGGTCCAAAGGGTTTTGTTAAATTCAAAGGATGCTAAAAGGGCATGCAAACTTCAATGGTTGAAGTAAGCATCGCGGAGTTAGAATCTTCACCATGATGAAAAGGAGTTTTTCATCAGGAGACGATGAAGATGCTTGCATTTGCAAGAAATTAAGTGGGAGCGCTAAGACATATTTCTAATACATTATGTGGAGGACATCTTGTTGATTAGAAATGATGTATATTTTATTGACAATGGTTAAGAATTTCATTTCGATGAAAGACTTAGGCAAAACCCGAATATTCAAAGCATGAATGTCTATAGTGGATGACGGTGGCGCTAATATGGTTATGCCAAACGTACATATATGAGATATTGAAGGAGTTCAATATAGAAATGACAAGAAACAGTTCTTGTCACATGGAAAGGAATTGAATCAAGATTCAAGTGTATCGACACTTGATAAGTGAAACAAGATTCAAGTGCTTTGACACTTGATGAGTGCAATCACGAGAATGTTTTGATCAATCATACCATGATATGTACACATCCAGATATGTCCTATGCTCTAAGTGTTACGAGCATATACCAGAATGAATCATAAAATGATCATTGGACGATAGTGAGGATATTCTTATGATCTTTTGGAAGAACTAAGAATATATTTGTGTAGAGGTGACAAACAATTACAAATAGTTCATTGTAAAGCGTTACATTGATACTAGTTTTGTCACAAGATACAAATTAAGTTTATCTCAATTTAAACTATGGGTGGCACAATGTAATGGAAAGGAGATTCCATGATGGATTTGGAAGAGTTCCAAAGTTAAGACATTGTGACGAATACTACAACAAAAGGCTAAGTATATGACTGCTATAGTAGCAGCAAAGGAGGGAATTTGTGTCAAGTAGTTTGTTATCAAACTAAGGTGTGGTTCGCAACGGGCTAACACTAAAGATATATTGTATGACAATAGTATCGACGTGTTTTAACCCCAAGGAACTAAAGGTCTCACCGAAAGACCAAATTTATACAATGCCATCTCATTGGAGAATGAGTGATGCGTGGAGACGCAAAGACATGCAAATACACACGGACCTGAAGCGTCAGATCCGTAGATTATGTTAACCACTTGCAATTGCGTATATGGAACACCAGAAAGCCATAGGTGTTCAATACGCAAAGTTCTCAAACTAGATTATTGTCTCTAGTGCAAGTGGGAGACTGAAGGGAATATGCCCGAGAGGCAATAATAAAGTGGTTATTATCGTATTCCTTGTTTATGATAAATGTTTATTTTGCATGCTATAATTGTATTAATACGGAAACGTTAATACATGTGTGTTTAATAAACAAATAGAAAGTTCCTAGTTATGCCTCTCTTATAAACTAGCTCGTTGATTAACAAGATGATCATAGGTTTCCTGATCATGGACATTGGATGTTGTTAATAACGAGGTCACAACATTAGTGTAATGGTGTGATGAACATTCATCCAAGTATAGCATTACGATCAAAGTCATTGAGTTTATATTGCTATAACAACTTAAGTGATCCTAATCCTTAGACCATGAGATCATGTCAATCACTAACACCTGGAAGAGTTTCTTGATAACATCAAACGTCACACCGTAATGTGGTGATTATAAAGATGGGTTCAGAACTACTAAAGTGTTATGTTGAGGCCCATGGATCGAGAGTGGAATTTGTTCATCCCGATGACGGATAGATATACTCTGGGCCCTCTCGGTGATATCACATTGATTAGCTTGCAAGCAAGTGATTTGATCACTAGAATGTTATATCACGGGAACGAGAAAAGAGTGCATGTCGATACGAGATCAAACTAGGTATGGAGATACCGATGATCGAATCTCGGACATGTAATATATCGCTAAACAAAGGATTAAGATACTAGCGTAAAAGGTTCCACGATCACAAGAAAGTCATCGTTGAATGTGTGGAGTCAGTATGGGTCTCCAGATCCCGCTTCTGATTATTGATCCGAGAGGGGTCTCGATCATGTCCGCATTATTCACGAACCGTAGGGTGACACACTTAAGAGACACCGACATCCAATTGGAGCAAAAGTTTCATGCCGAAAAGAAAAGGAAAGCGCAGGAATTTATTTCCCTAGACACAAATCAAGCTGTTGAAATTGCTGAAACTGGTTCTGCATGTGAAATAGGATACTAGCAAGGGGTTTTATGTGAATGTTTGTTAATTAAAGTAATTAACAAAATTCTGAATAAATAAATAAAAGAGTTTTATTTAAATGAGAGCTTGCATTAAATTTGGTGGAAATTTAATGCATGTGAGTGGATTTATGGGTGGAGGCTTTTAATGGGAGTGGAGGCTTTTCATTTTGAGTGGGAGCTCCACCCACATGAATGTGGAAGAGGTGGGGCAGCCCCATGGCTGGGCGCATGGCCCTTGGGTGCCCCTCTCCCCTATAAAGGCCCCTCCTCCTCTCACACCACACCTCCTCGTGAAGGATCTCTCTCCCTCTAGAATTTATCCCCATGGTCTCGGACTAGCGAGATACATGTTCCCGGTGGCTTTTCGGCAAGAAAGAGTTGTGCTTCCGCTGCATCGCTGGAGCGAGGAGGCGGAGGTTGCTCGGTGCCTCGAACGTGTGTGCGAGCACGGATGCGCTGCTGTTTTGCGGCGCTAGGACTTCCTCTCGATCTTGAGATCGGCAAGAGATCGTCTACATCAACCACGAGTTTGGACTCGTTAAGCTTTGTCGGTCTTCAAGGGTATGTTCTCTACGGATATACATCCGCCCGTTGTTTGTATCTAGTAGATAGATCTTGGTACATAGTTGTTCCCATCGTAGGAAAATTTTTGTTTTCTATGCTGCGAACCCTTCATGGAGAACAATAAATGCCTCTTATTTTGCGGACTACAACACTTTGACCTGGTCCTAGATATGACGAGGTACTGATGTTTGTTTCTCCTGACATCCCGAACTAGTTTGTCATTACAGACCACAAAAGTATCTTGCATCAGAAGACACAAATGCACATTTACTACTTGGCTACCAAATGGTAGTTAAAGGTCAGAAAACAACAAGGGAAAAGGAACATGCTCAGGATAGAATCCCAAGATGTAGATGCATAAGTCAACAATATTTCGAGGACCAATGCAAAGATAAGGTAAGGTGTGGCAGCGTCACGAGTATATAAGTGAGACTCACGAGGAGTACCCTTGTCGTGATCTATTTGGTTCCATTAAAGAACATCTGCCATAGCTAGTGGTAGGGGAAGTCCTTAGTTGTCACAATTCAATCGCGACAATAACAACAAGATTGGCAACTAGAATTGTAGTACCATCCATCCAGAGGTAATGTGTGAACATTAATGACAGAGGTCAAAGGAATGGATCTTGGCTTAAAGGGCAACTGCATGTACAAGATTCAAAACACCAGAATCTAGCACAACCCGGGACCTTCGGTTCAAGTCCAAGGGTTAAAACCCGAGAAAGGAGTAACTACTACTTGGGTGACATAGACACTTTTCAAGGTAGTAATCACGAGTTAGCTTCCAAGGGAAGAAACGACTTCTAAAGTACCCAAACAAATAAAAAGGAGGCACACGAGGCGAAAGGATACCTTGAAGCCTAGAATAGAACACTATGGCACCAACAACTTAATATTGTGGCCAATAAGATAGAGAGACCATGATAGAGAGGAATCTCTCGGAAGAAACATAGCAAAGGAAACAAGGCACACAATTCTAGAGAACTCAACACTAGGTCAACTGGTTGAGAAACAACATTCCTAGAAGGCACCTAAGCTTTGAAAGACTAGAAGAGATAGCAAAACTTTTCCAAAATCAACACCAGTTAAGATAACCCAGAGTTAGAGCGAAACTGGATAAAGAGTAAAAGAAGCATACTAAAGTTTTCGCAAATAATTTTCATCTTTAAAATAGTTTTCACAAGAACTAGACTCAACATCGACCAATAGCAAAGTTTTCCTACGGTCGGTACTGCTCTGTTACCAAAACCTGTAACACTCCCGGTTTCAGGGCTAAAAAAATCCCAGACCTCCGTCTGGCATAATCCTAACCTAGAGCTCGAGGATATCCAGTGAGAGAATCGGTAACACAATAGTGACCCCACGACACAAAAATTATTACAGCAAGATCATAACTGAGCAGAGAACCAAATTATTACAAGCAGAGGTCACTGACCACAAGCATCAAACAACGGAAGGAAAATTATTCTATTAAGTATATCAAACTTAACAAATGGCCTAAGAGGCCTAAAGCATAATGATGACGTCCCAGCCCATAGATTCTAGGACGCCGGCCGGGAACCCCAAGCTACTCGTCGGTGTCGATGTCGTACGGAACTCATCTTCAGGTGAACACTTACTCTGCTACAAAAGTATCAACAAAGCAAGGGTGAGTACAAGGTGTACTCCACAAGACTTATGGCTGGTGGAGTTGTTTTGCATAAAGCCATCTTTGTTTATAAAACAATAGAGAGAAGAGGCTCGTATAAACAGAACATTTTAAAAAGGGATAAAAGAGCGACATCTCCAAGATATTGATCATCATCTGAACCCTAACTAGGGTCACCCCCTCGCACCCATGAGGAAGCATCCTTAAGCACACGTTGATCTGCCAAGTTTTACGATTACGTTGTAGTTCTCTATGATCTTAGAATTTGGTCACTAAGCGTTCATAACCGTGAACACGACTTTTCGAAAAGATTTAACCCTGCAGGGGTGTACAACTTTACCCACACGTACTAACTGACTCTTAATGCCGGAATCATTAGCCATGTTCCTTGGAAGGCCGATAGAGGATGGTTAGACACGACCTTTACCTTGCTTTCGCTGAGAACATGTGTCACGCCCTCAAGATTGTTCCGCCATAACGGGTCAAATCCTAAAGCCGGTCCCTAGAGATGTGAGGAGAGGTTGGTTTACCAGGGGCACTATCTACCCCAAGCAACCTGGTCCACGCTTCCCTACCTGTTATGAATGCACCTCCTTCACCTCCTTCGAGAAGATCCATAATGCATGTCGACTGGAACGCTCGAACTATGTGACTCATGGAATATACTAGGCAAGTTAGTCAATCTAGGGGTTCCCAAGCCCCGTGTGGGTGTACGCTCGTCTCAGTTCCAAAGGCAAGAACTCAGGTCCTAGTGGTGGCGAGCATGGGATTAGAAAAACCACATCCCACCGTTGCCTCACATACAAGCCTTAACATATTTAGTCTCATATCACCTCTGATCTCATATCATCACATTCTCCTGTCATACTGAAGTCTCTACATTTGATACATCATCTGGATGAACCAGCGCTGGCAGCTATGCATGGGTAAGCAGGACACAGATATAAGCTCTAGTAGTGCACACAAGCCAAACCTAGTTATGCTAGGAGCAGTGGATCAGGTAATATAAGCTCAATTGAGTAATGCAACAGATAGGATACTCTATCTATCGATGAAAGACCACAATAGAGTCGTATGTATCATGGCAAGAATTGAAATGCTTTCGAAAACATGGGATTATATCATGGTGGGGATTTGCTTGCCTTTGCCCATTGATAACCAGAAATAAGATCTTAGAAATCTTGTACTTGACTTGCTTACAGTTGGACAAGTATTGTTCGTTGATCTTCGATGGTCTTGATCTCAGTCTTTGATCTCGATCTCGTATTCTACCGGGAAGAAGCAAACACCGGAAAGAGAGGGAAACAATCAACACATGGCATCGATGAAATGCTCAAACAAGGATGATGATATGACAAGTTAAGTTGTATCAAAATGCACCCCTAAGGCATGCTTGACAATTTAATCGGGGTTCCGAGGGGTATAAACCCTAATTCAGAAGAACTCCGGGATCACCTATGAGGGTTACTATGTTGTTCTAATTAAACTTGTATTGTAAGTTGTTGAACAATGCATGATTATGGATTAGTTAGGTAGATCTCGTTTTTTAAACATTTTGATATATTATACACATTTTTCCGACTTATAAATAATTAGATATTGAATTTATAAGTTTATAATAATTTATGAAATTATTAAAGCCTTTTTAAAAGAATTACGGCATCACTATTACGCTAGCACAATGGGGGGGTCGTTTTTCACCGGGGCAGAGGCTAGCCACAATGGTTGACTGGTGGGGCCGAGGCCACATCGGCAGCCATGAAAGCAAAGTGGGACAGGGGCCGGTTTGACCAGGCTGACCATGCGTGTGCTGGCGTCACAGTGATGTCAGCACAACGTCACACCGGCGGTGGCTTCCAGACGGCGGTGGGGACAACGACACTGGGCGTGCGGGGCTGCACGACATGGCCTGCTGGAATCTGCGCAACAAGGCGGACCTAGAAGTGGTGGCACCGCTACCTAGGGGTCACCGGAGCATGAGATATGGTGGCGCGCGGCGGAGGAGCTCATGGGTCGACGACGAGCGGCGGCTACAAAGCGAGAGGGGGTCGAGGGGGAGGTCCTAGGGGACCACTAGCTCACTGTGAACGCGATGGAGGGGTCGGGGAAGGCAAGTGTGGCCTGGAGCGCCGGTAATGGCGACGGCGACACTTGTCAGTGTTGGGGAAGACGACTCGATTCTGATGAGAAGGAAGCTCCCGGGCTTGCGTGCTTCAACAAGAAGAACCGGAGCGAGGCGAGGCGGAGCTCCAGAGGCCGTCGGCTGGGCTTGGGGCGGCCGGAGCTAGGGTTTCGTGTCCGGAGAAAATCCGCGCGAGGGAGGTCGTGAGAGAGAGAGGAAATGGATGAGGGCGAGAGAGACGTGCCGTGGTGGTCTTATCCACCCCCGGAGCTTGACGAACGGCCGGGAGAAAGCGGCGGAGATCGACGGTGCCGGCAACGACACCGAGCAGTGCGCCTGCTCGAGGAAGACGACGAACGCGGAGGCCGAAGCGGTATGAGATGGAGTTGGGCCGCTACTAGGCCGTCCACGGGATGCTGCTACGCGCGCTGCGACTGGGAGAGGAGAGGAAGACTAGGCTGCGGCCTGTTTGGTTGTTCCTGCCTATTTTATTTCCAGAAACCTTTTCTTTTTTTGTTTCTATTTTCTTTTTTTTATTTTCAAATTCATTTATGTTTTGAATCATTCAAAAATACCAGAGGGGTTTGTAAAACATTTAAAATAATGTGGGGCCCTTTTAGTCCATTTGGGCTCCAATAATTTTGATACTTTTCGAAATATCAACCATTTGAATGTGTTTCAAAAAGAGGGGGGAATTAGGGTTTTAGGGTTTTGTCTTATTCCTTGTTGCATACACTTTTAAATATGATGCTCATGATGCACAAACAAGTCCTAATATAAGATTAACTAAAACTGGGGTGTTACAGATAGTGCTGGTAAGTGGACATGCTATGAGTAATCCTGTTCATGTAAAGTGGTTGTTGATGGGTAGTCAAAGCGTCCCTGACGCCTGTGCAAACGCGATCTAATCTGGCCTCTTGGCCTAGGCTACTATGAAATTGATACGTCTAAATGATGTACCCTTTAAAAGGTATCAGGCAACATAGGTAACACAACAAAACTAATAGAGGCACAAATGTGTCACGAAAGGCAAAACTACAAACGAGTATCAGGTCATCCAAACCACGCCTGTCGTAAATAAGTACTACCTCCGTTTCATAATATATCTACTAGTTTAAATTAAACTGATGAAAGGCTTACATTTTAAAACGGAGATAGTAGGTTATAGTCACCGTCGACTCCCTTTGACAAAAAATCCAAAAAGAACTATAGTAGTTTTTTTTATGCGAAAAGTCCACTGATCTAATCATACTCATCAATAGCAGTACATGAAATCCTGCAAGTAATAGAAATTACAAAAAGGTACTTGAACAAAGGCCTTAAAATAAAAAGGAGAGAAAAGGTGACAAAATGTTCTCATGCCGACACCGTCATTTCATCCATATCACTAGAAATAGCTTTGGCCTCCAGTGAGATCCCTGCTAGGATCCTATCCAATAATCATATTCTTTTCATGTGACAGATTCAAGTCTTGTTATGGACAGACTTCCAAATTCTAGAAAGTTACCATACTATAGGATGTACATTTTCTCTCTCGATAATATTCTTGTTACACATTGAGTAGGATGTTGAGTAGTACATTGAACATATAGAGAGCAATTCACACAAGATCAAATTGGATTAGTTTATAGATTGCAAGTTCAATTTTCTTTATAGCATGATTGGTCGCTACAAATTAAACATTACACATAGTATTTCTCCAAATTTCTCTAAAAAAATCTCCATTTTTTTTCCATTTTCAATTTGTTTTAAACTACTAGTATTTCTCCAATTTAGCAACGTCGTCTCGCGATATTGGTTAGAGCTTGCTAGCCGTTAATGTTTGGAGTCGTTGTTCCCACGAAGACGCCCCACTGGCTCGCCGACCTGAGCGTCGATGCGGGATGGGTCATTAACCGTCGTCGTCGTCCAGTCCAGTCCGGCGTCGGCAACAACAGACACCTTCGAAACGAATCTAGACAAACCCAAATCAATTAATTTGGATCGGAGGGAGTGATTTTTTCTTACGTGGGGTAAGTCTACATGATGTATCATTCAAAAGGAATCAGGCCACGTAGGAAACACAACAAGAGGCACAAATGTGTCACTCAAGAAAAAATTACAAACGATTATAAGGTCATCGAAGCCACGCCTGTGGTAAATAGATGATAGTCACCGTCAACTCCCTTTGACAAAAGGTTCCAAAAAGAACTAGACATATTTAAAAGGCCGTAAAATAAAAAGAAGAGAAAAGGTGACAAAATGTGCTCATGCCGACACCATGATTTCATCCATATCACTAGAAATAGCTTTGGCCTCCGGTGAGATCCCTGCTAGGATCCTACCCAATAATCATATTATTGTCATGTGATAGATTCAAGTCTTGTTATGGAAAGACTTCCAAATTCTAGAAAGCTCCCATACTATAGGATGCACATTTTCTCTCTCCATAATATTCTTGTTACTTGTTAGAACACATTGAGTAGTAGATTGAACATATAGAGAGCAATTTACACAAGATCAATTGGGATTCCAAGTTCAATTTTCTCCATCGCATGATTGATCACTACAAATTAAACATTACACAGTATTTCTCCAAATTCCTCAAAAAAATATTCTCCAAAAAAAGTTTTTCATTTTCAATATGTATTTAACTAGTACTACTGGCTTATTTAGCAACGTCGCTTTGCGATATTGGTTAGAGCTGGCTAGCCGTTAATGTTCGCAGTCGTTGTTCCGAGGAAGACGCCCCACTTGGGCTCGCCGACCTGCGCGCCGATGCGGGCTGGGTCGTTCACCGTCGTCGTCGTCCTGTCCACCCCGGCGCCGGCAACGGCGGGTACCCTCGAGGCGGGCTCCGCCCCCTGCGCCTGCACCGACGACGGCGCCCTGAACTGGAACGGGTTGAACAGCGACGCCCAGACGCTGAGCTGTTCCTGCCGCGTCGCGCCGACGTACGGCGGCACCAGCGCCGGGATGCCCCCCGGAAGGGCCACCGACGGCGGTGCGCCTCCGATCCACGGCATCGACGCGACCCCGCCGCCCGCCGCCGGGAACGGGAAGACCCCCGGGAACCGCAGGCCGCCCGCCAGCGCCGGCAGCGGCAGCCACTTCCCGGCGCCGAGCGCCTTGTCGCCCCCGCGCTCCCACGTGGTGGGTGATCCCTCCGGCGACGCGGACGCCTCAGCAGAAGGCACGTCCATCGGCATCTCCGTCGCCGTCGCCGGCGCAGTCGCTATTGTGGTCGTGCCGGACAGCGGCCGCGCCGTGGCGCCGAGCGTGAAGACAAGGCAGAGCGTCGCGGCGGCGGCGGCAGCGAAGGTGCGGCAGCGGCGGTCGTCCACCATCGTCGAGGTTTCTTGGCGCGGCGGTGATCTCTTGGTGGTTGAGTTGCACGGCCGAGCTCATCGAGGCCGTATATGTAGGAGTTCACGCTGTTCCAAAAAAAAATGTTGGAGCTCACGGCGAGGTTTAGGTAGGGGTTTGTACGGTACGTGCGTCCCAGGAGCAAACGCATGTGTCTGCGATGTTTGTTGTGAGTGTTGACCAGTGCTAGCTTCGGGTGTCAGGTGAATTAGGAGTGTAGTAGTAACCTGCAGAGAGAGGGAGAGGTTGGTTGCTGCATCGGTTAGGCCATGAGATGGCCGTGACTCCAATAAACCAATAATGGATACTTTTGAAATAGTCTTCCGTCCCGCTTTATAAATAAAACAATATCAATATGCAAGGTTCAAACAACATCCATGAGGGCCGCAGCCAAACCGAAAAGAAAAAGAAATGACAGTCCGCTCGGGCCACAGCACAAGCATGCCCAAGAGAAAACTAAAAACCACGACGAAGCGACGGGAGGAACACTCAGGCCACCAAAGGGGTCGGCGAGGCAGGAGCCGAGAGGGGGAGCGCCGCCGTCCTCAAGGCCCGAAGAGTGTCGTCGAAGGTCGACCGGTCACACAGCCGCACTAGGGCAGACCACTGCTGCAGGAAGGCCAGAAAGGAGAAAACTGGGTCAGACACGCGGGAAGAAAAGACCTTCTCAATCACCATCTTGTTACGCACACACCACAAGGTCCATCAGATGCCTGCAAACACAAGCCAGAAGAGGCGGCACCCTCCTCCGGCCCTGTTTGCCTGGGTTTGCAGGAAATCCCCGAGCTCATGCGCCTGCCAGGCAGGCCCCAGTGCCTCCTGGACAAAGCTCCAAAGAGCGCGCGCAGCCGAACAAGAGAACATAATATGGGCACAAGACTCCGGAGTCCCACAAAGGGGACACAAGCCATTGCTCGGGCCTTGATGCTTGGCCACCTCGACCCCCGAGGGAAGCCTGTCCCGAAGCAGTTGCCAAACGAAAATCCGAATACTAAGAGGAAGGGGGCTTTCCACGGGGGAGAGGTCCAGTTCAGCTCCGGGCCCTGGAACAGGGCCCGATAAGCCGAGCTCACCGAGAACTCCCCCGAAGGATGCAACTGCCAAGTGGCCGAGTCCGGGTGTTGGAGATATGCCCTAGAGGCAATAATAAAAGTGGTTATTATTATATCTTTGTGTTTATGATAAATGTTTACATTCATGCTATAACAGTATTAAACCGGAAACATTAGTACTTGTGTGATTTGTAAACTAAATTAGAGTCCCTAGTAAAGCCTCTTTGTAATACTAGCTTGTTGGTTAATAGATGATCGTGGTTTCCCGACCATGAACATTGAGATGTTGTTAACAACAAGATCATATCATTAGGAGAATGGTATGATGGACATACTCCTATAGATAAGCGTATCATTAAGATCAAGTCATTTCAATAGTTCATTTGCTATAAGCTTTCTGATACATAGTAACCTAATTCCTTCGACCATGAGATCATGCTAATCACCATCACTAGAAGGATGCTTTGATGACATCAAACACCACACCGTAAACGGGTGGCTATAAAGGTGGCATTGAGTGTTCGGAAAGTATGTGTTGAGGCACATGGATCAAGAGTGGGATTTGTCCATCCATATGACGGATAGATATACTCTGGGCCCTCTCGGTGGAATGTCATCTAATTGGCTTGCAAGCATTTGACTGGCTCACAAGGGATCACATATCACGAGAACGAGAAAAGAGTACTTTTTGGTAACGATGTTGAACTAGGTATGCAGAGATACCGACGATCAAAACCTCGGATAAGTAAACTATCGCGAGACATAGGGAAATTGGTATCGTATGTAAGTGGTTCATTCGATCGCAAAGTAATCGTAGAAATATGTGGGAGCCATATGAATTTCTAGATTCCTCTATTGGTTATTGATCTGGGAAGTGTCTCGGTCATGTCCGCATAATTCACGAACCGTAGGGAGACACACTTAAGGATTCGATGTTGTTTAATAGATATGGAATGTTTGTAGGGATACTGAATGTTGTTCGGAGTCTCGGATGGGATTCGGGATATCACGAGGAGATACGGAATGGTCCGGAGAATAATATTCATATAAGGAAAGTCTGATTCCGGAGTTCGGGAAAGATTCCGATGTTTTCATCGGAGAGGTTCTAGAAGGGTCTAGAAGGTTCGCCGGACCGGAAGGGGAATGGACCATGAATGTGTCATGGATAAGTGGAATGATTGGATCATATCCTAGGTCACTTGGTTTGGGCATTTGCAAGAGAGAATTAAAGCTCTAAATTGAATCAAACGGGAAGTTTGAAAAGTCAAACTGGAACAATGGTTTTCTAGTGGAAGAAGGAAAGAGTCCTTCTCTCAATCCAACTTGGGTTTGAGTTTGGATTCAAACCCACCCCTCCCAAGGCTGCCCTCAACCTCTCATAAATAGAGGGGGAGGGCTGCCCCAAAAGCCAAGCCCTAGCCCTCCCACACGCGCGCTGTCGTCGCCGCCGCGCCGCCGCCGCTGCCGCCAGCCGCCGTCGCGTCGCCCTAGCCGTCGCCGACACCTCCTCCTCCTGGTGTTCTAACCCCTAGATCATCGGGAAACCCTAGATCCACCATAACTCGCACCGGCTTAGACGAAGCCCTGCGGGATCTTCCCTCTACTTCTGACACCACGCCGTCGTGCTGCCGGAATCACGAGGGGAGAACTACAACCTCTGCTGCCTGCTGGAACAAGGGAGAGGAAGGTCTTCATCGAGTACCGAATGTGTGACCGACTGCGGAAGCGCTGCCGGAACGCAGCGCCGGAAGGATCGTCTACGCGATCTTGAGATCGGCAAGTGTACGACTACATCACCCACGAGAATCTGCTCTCGTTAACCTCTTTGGAATCTTCGAGGGTGAGTGCTTCTATCGACTCGTTGCTACAATCTAGTAGATAGATCTTGACTTGTTTGTGTGCATGCGGTAGAAATTTTTTGTTTTCCATGCTACGAACCCCTACAGTGGTATCAGAGGCAGGTTTATATGTAGATCTGTTGCACGAGTAGAACACAGTGGTCATTGTGGGTGCTGGTGCTTTTATTATCAATTGCTTTTTGTGTACTTTGCATCTTGCGGTATGATGGGATGAAGCGGCCCGGGCTAACCTTACATGACACCGTTCATGAGACTCTCTCCACGCTTGACATGCAACTTGTATTGCATAAGTGGCTTTGCGGGTGTCTGTCTCTCCCATCATAGTATAGATTCAATTTACAACGGGCACTTGATAGTTCAAACATCAACGTTGTGGTTCTTGTTCGTAAGTTAGAACGACACTTATTGAAAGCCCCAAACCATGTAAAATATGCAAAGAAAATTAGAGGCGTCTAACTTTGTTTTGCAGGGGTGTGCTGTGATGTGATATGGCCATGATTGTGATTATATATGATGTATGCAATGTTCCTTATTGTAAGTCGGCAACCGACAAGAGCCGTATGGTTGTCTTTAATTTCTGTTAAGACCTGCATGTCTATTCAAAGTAGTTGTAATAGTTGATGTTGGTGGACGACAACCATGAAGCGGTGCCATTGACCTTGACGCCATACCGGTGATGATGGAGATCATGTTCGTGCTTGAAGATGGAGATCGGAAGCACAAGAAGAAAGGCCATATCATATCACATATTATGAATTGCATGTGATGTTAATCCTTTTATGCATCTTGCATTGCTTAGTTCGCGACGGTAGCATTATAAGATGATCCCTCAAGCACAAAAATTTCAAGTTATATAGTGTTCATCATTAGTAAGCACCGTTGCCAAAGCTCGTTGTTTCGAAGCACCACGTGATGATCGGGTGTATTAGATTCTGCGAGTGTATACAATGTGAGCAAACCAGATTTGCTTATACGAAAGCTAAGGTTTGATCTTGACGAGCCTAGCATGTACAAACATGGTCTCGGAACACGGATCACCGAAAGGTAAAGCATGAGTCATATAGTAGATATGATGAACATGTTGATTATTCGCCATTGAAGCTACACCAATGTAACATCCCAGCATTAGAGCCTAGAAATAAGCTGAACCCAGTTGTGTGCATTGCATTCATGCATAGAAAATCCGAATAAATTTCGCGCTTCTAAACAAAACTTGTCAAAGTGGTTGAAGCTTCTCTTAACTTGATGGATTAATAAGTAGATCATCAAGTTGACTATGATAAGTTTCAATATGACCTTTGCTAAACCCTTATTTTGGGTAAGGGAGATTTGATCTAAGAGTAGATCAAATGAAATCAAAGTTAAAATCTGATGTATTGTGATTTATAGTTGATCCTTAGGTGATCATATCATAGTATCCATTATAATCACTCAATAGTACCAATTTAAGGATATACCACTTATAACAAGAATGTAACAACTATATCTTAATCACATCTGCATATACCATGAGTATCATGGTAATACCTAACCCTACTTCTTAAGTAAGATTAAGTAGGACAGCCACTAAGCTTAGAACATTCACCATATATCTTTAATTCCATATCAATCCTTATCATCTCTGTTGAGTTATATTCCCATATTTGTTTTTCATCAATGTTGAGAAATCAACTATTGATTCAACCATTCTCAATCTATCAAGCTCTTGATCATAATACAGCTTACAAATAAGTGTCTATAGAGAAACAACTAAGAAGAGGTGAATAGTGATGCTAGTATCAAATGTCATTTATTTGATAAGTATGATTGAAAAGAATCCCATCAATAAGATAGTTGATGGAGTTAAATTCCCCCTTGATAGGAAAGAAGATTACAAGGATGAAGTCTGAAAATAGTTACCAGGAGTAGTCCTATTGGATCAAGTAGGTATAATTAATGAATTATATATCTTAATCCAATAGAGCTAAACAGAAGATAATTATAATACAACTGTAATATTGTATTGATGAAGCCTTGATTAGCCAACTGGAAACCTAAACCATAAAGGATCAAGAGATTATAATAATCATGACATATTCACCAAGATTGAATGCTTATATCACGTATAAGTGACATTGGTGGATAGAACATTATTGAACCCTAGTCTAAATATATTATCCCAAGTTAACTATTACAAGTCACAATAATATAATGTAAGATTGGTATATGAGTTACTAAAGTAAATATAAGACAATATTATTTAATTAAAGATAGTAAATCATAGAGTTATGGAAGTAGTGTTATCCATCTTAAAGGATAGTAAACTTGGAAGGAAGATAGATGGATATATTCATCTAATGAAGAAATATTAGTGAAGGATGAACTAAGGACGATTACGAGTGGAGTTTGAAGGAACTACTTGCTGAATGGAAGGCTATCAACAGTAGAGTAGTAGATACAACCAAACAAGAATATGAGAAAACTATGGAATACCTTTATATCAAACTCATTGGATTAATCCATGAGTTTAGAAGAATGATATATGAATAAGAAGATTTTAATAAGTAAGCTCATCATACTAACTATGATGATGGATAGGAAGAAGTATTATATCTAGGAAAGGAATTACTTAATTAGAAATCCAAGATTGTGAAATATAATTATATGTTATAAATCATTTTCCTATTTAATCTTGGTAATAAATTAACTCTAAATCTCAAATCAAACATAATATCCATCTCATACTATTGATCCATCATCTGATGTCTATAACATTTTAGAGAAATATTTCCCTATAGCAAATCACATAAGCACATCTCTGTTAATTCAAACCATCATAACTATATGTGCTTAAGTATATCCTTATCAATTCCTTTCTATAAAACATCCTATAAACTTTTTATTACTAAAGGTGATGTCATCAAATATCCCAAACAGAAAACCATATGTTTAGTTATTGAATCTTTAACCACATCCATAAAGGAGTCCAAGTATTTTAAGAAAGGAAAAACCTAAACCCAAAGGTAAATAATCATAATTTAAAATCCTAAACTTCCTTGCTTATCATAAATGAATAGATGCAATTACCATTTTCCAAATCAATGGAAGTAGTAATGAACATATTTATTTCTTTTATATTTCATGCATCAAATAATGATATAGGAACAATGTACATATAAAAGTTTCTATTCAAACTATGAGCCAACTAGAGTTAAGTTTATAAACAAATAAGGAAATATATCATTTAGAAATCCATAACTAAAGGAGAAGAGTAAAATAATAAGAAAAGTTTCTACATATTATAAAAAGGGGTTCATATAGAGAAAATAATATATATATATAAAGAATATATAATAAAAAGTTCACAAAGGATACCAAATATATTTTAGTATTGCTGCAAATATCGAGTAAATAAATCATACAAAGAAAGGTTCAAAATATAAATAAAATTCAAATCTGAATAGGAAAACAGAAAATAGAAAAAGGTAAAACAAATAAAAACATTACCTGGCCGTGGCCCAACACCCCTATACTTATCTGACGCCATATGCAGCCCACAACAGCCCAGTAACCAGCCCAGTTCTTTTTCTTCTATGACTGACAAGTGGGGTCAGGAGAGGACCGCCGGTTGATCCAAAAGAATATCCAGGGGGTTATCCGCAAAACAACCATCGTCGTCATCATTACACACATAGACAGCTCGCTGGCGGAGCTCGCCGCCGCCCGATGCCGTCATCATCGTCGTTGCGCTAAGATCAACGTCGTCGTTGCCAGGAGAGGATAAGAAGGCCACCACGACAACCCTGCTCGTCCTCATCCACAATCTCGCTCCCTAGACTCACTTCTTCTCCTCACGGAAAACCTACCTCGTCGGAGTTCATCGTTTCGGCCAACTCCGATCACCCCTTGCCTCGTGATAGCCACCAATATACGCGCCGTTGTGGACTGAACCATCTAGGACCAAGCACGGAGGCCCGCTCGCCGGGAAGCATGTGAAATCGAGTGTTCCCTTTCTTCGGCCGTCGTGGCCATTACCGTCGATTCGCCGTCGTCACACCTCCTCCAGCCTCCTCGACCGCTCTATCATCTTCAGGGTGAGTTCCTGAACCTTCCAGCATCCTTGAATCTCTTTATATCGATGTAAATCGCCGTCTCACCGTATGTTACCGTCGGAGCTCGTCGGAGCTGAAGCTCCGATGACCATTTCCGAACGGCGCCACCACTTTTAGGTTTAGTAGGTTGCGCTGGTTCGAACTAGGCCTATTTCGCTTGCTGGGGCGCAGTAGATCGTCGCTGGCGACCACCCACCGACGGCGGTGGATGTGCTGACGTCGTAGTGACGCCATGCCGATGCCACCCTTGACCACGTCAGCTAGTTTGACTGGTCTTTGCCTGCGTGTCTGATGACCTGGCCTTGGGCCCATATGTCATTGGCTGGGGGTAAAGACAGGCCCGGTAACAAACACATTTATTAACTCTAAGAGCTGAGGTGGAAAATGGCCCACTGATTAGTGACTGGGACTAGTTGTAGGTTCGGTGTAAAAATTATTCCCTGTTTAAGAAATAAATAAAATGTTATAAACTTAATTATTAATATTCTAGAAATCAAATATATGATTAAATCTTGTTTAATTAATAACTTTTGATTTATAATTCAGAAAAATGTGTATAATATATGAAAATTTGTAGAAAAATAAAATCTACAACTTAAATCTATTATCAAATATTAATATAATGATTATTTAGATAAATATTATTTAATAAAGGTATAAATAATAAAACTTTGATAATTGAAATCTTAGAAAAATAAGAATTACAATTTAAAAATTATAATCATACATTATAATTTAACTTAATCAAGTATTTGTTATTTATTAAGTATTTATAAATAAATAAATCTTATAAAAATCATATCTTATTATTTATAAATCACAAAAATAAATGTAATATACCAAAATGATCACAAAAATAATATCTACATGTTAAAAATCTAATATTCCACTTTGAGTTAAATACAAACTTAATTATTTAAATGACTCAAATTTAAACTTATTTACTTCATTAATAATCCATATAAGGATAAGTAAAATTTATTAATATTTCTAAATTGAGTCAAATAAGTCTAATAAATAGTATTAGTCTTAAATATTAATAATATAAGACTATAATAGCTTAAAACATTATAAACACCTTTTTATTACATTACTTTCAACCTTAAGTGAAGATTATATTCTCAAAGGACTCCAATTCAAGATAAAATCCTTAAAGAACAACTTATAAATAATCAAATCCTTGCTATCTACTTTAACCACCAGATTGCAAGAAGCACCACCACACTATAAAAGTCCAAAGGTATTTAAGTAATATTATATTTTGGTTTACAAAACCCAACCACTCCTTATAAAAGGTAAATGGTACTACTCCACTATAGAATCAAGAAACCATTACACCAGGTAAAAGAATAACCATTCTTAAATAACTTAAAGAAAACATTCTAGATACACAAAGTACAAATATCATAAGCATTATACTTCCAAACTATCTTTGTTTTAAAGTTAACCTTAGTCTACAAAATCTTAAAATAACACTATAAATATTATTACATGTTTTATAGTTAACTTTGGTCTGAAGTAGTTAAGTTATAAAGAAACTCAAGCCAAACCATTTGAGCAAACCAATAACATCAACCACCACTAACTAACCACAAAGCTTGTTTAGACCTTAGAAGAGAAACCTTTTCTTCAAAGGTTATTCTTTTTGCCACTTCAAATAAGAACTCTTATATAAGCAATTCTAACTAATATATCATAAGTATATATTCTACTATTACATATGTGTTGCTCATAACCACTTATAAGATCTAATAGAAGCACAAATGTGAAACTTATCTAAAAGGATCACGCATTCCAAAGTAACCATTTCCGGAATCCAACCCCTAGGACAACGTTACTTCCGGGATTCGTGTTTAGAACGTGCATCACAGTATTTATGCATAAAGGCATATTGCTTATTTAAACATTAGGCCTTACCGGACCAATGATGTTGATTTCAGATTTTGGATCTTATACTGACTCGAAGACCGTGAGTGCATAATCTTGCAATCACACAAGGCAAGTTCACACTTGCTCATGTCCTTTGTTTATTTTCTGTAAAGTATTTTACAAATCCAGTGTTGTTAGCACCTGCATTTGAAAAATGTCTTAAAACCCTATTTTTGATAATAACGTGAACTATTGGTTACTGATCAAGGGTGATCAGCTAATCTATTAAATCTGACAGTTGGAATACCACTGTTCGGAACTATATCACCTAGGACTTAACAACCAATATAACCAGTGATTCTTGCGCCGTATATTACGCGTTGACCATGAGATTTGGAATGGGACGGAGAAGTCGGCTATATCTTCTTCCTCCCGCATGAAGACGGATGTGCAGGTCGTGGCTATTATCCTCGTAGCGTGCATATTAATTGGTAATTCGTAGAGGATATGCAGCATATGGGTGGGAACCCTCATCGTGCACGATAGTTCTGGCATCTAACGGTTTGTACAAACCCTTGCCGTAATTCATTATGTGGGCTTGGTGTACACCAAGGAGGCATGCGGGGTCGCAAAGGGGGCAGTGATTGGCTTGGATCATCTTCTGGTCCCCACATCATGGAATTGTGGACGGGAATAAGCTGCCCGGTTGTGCAACAAATATTTGATCTCTCATGGGTAAAGTAACGCACCTCTGAAGAGTGTAAGAACTGTAACTTATTACTCCCTGTTCCGGGAAGGAGCTGCGAATGCGGCGGGAAATGAACTCCATAAAAGTTCTGGTAAACCCGTGAAGGCTGACGGACATAGCTTTTCAGAATAAAAGCAACCTTTGAAGAAATGTTTATGAAAATTTGCATGGCCTACGACCTATGGTATGTGGCTGTAATTATAGTGCATCAAACACTCATTTTCTAGTGAATTTGCTGAGTACACTCGTACTCAAAGTATCTTCTTAACCCTTGCTATATTCTGATGCCGGAGTAGACAACAACCACATCAAGTTATGCTCCAGGAATTATCATGCAAAGCTAAAAGCTCTTCAATTAAGACAAGGAAGTCAACATATACCTCAACTCAAGTGAAGACGAAGTTACGAATTAGATAGGAATATAATTTCTAGCGAAAGAACCTAATTCTGTAGTGTATTGCAATAGCAGCAATGCCAATTCCTTAGTTAAATAGTAGTTTTAGTAGTATAATAGTTTTGCGTTGTTTATCTTTGATTCTTCTTCGTAAGAAATTCTCTCTCTCTCTCCTTAACCTAGAGTGTTCTCTGGATCTTGTGTAAAGAGTGAGTTGTAATCTTTAGTCATGTGTTGGACCCACTGTGTTTCTGTTGTGCCATTCTGAGGGATGTAATACTTGTGAATGGTGTTTCATTGGTGTTATGTCAACAACTATAGTGTACTACATCATGCAGTAGTATGCTGGGTCACCGCAACCAACTCTCGTGATGATCGGTTTTGATGTGGAGGATTTGGTTCGTGCGATCACTAAAGCAATGTGAGGGATATTGTTTTGAGTGGGAGTTCACCTAGATTAATTTAACTATTAATTAGAACTCAATTTGTCATAAACTTAGTCTAAACTATTGCAAATATGTTGTAGATCAATGGCGTCCCCTACCATCAATTTTAATGCGTTCCTAGAGAAAGAAAAGTTGAAAAACAATGGAAGCAACTTCGTGGATTGGTTCCGCAATTTGAGGATTGTCCTTAATGCTGGTAATTTGACCTATGTGTTGGATGCACTTCTGGGTGACCCGCCTGCAGTTGATGCTACCGATGAGGTAAAGAATGTTTTCCTCGCCCGGAAGAATCAGTACTCCACAGTTCAGTATGCTATCTTATATGTTTTGGAAACGGAGCTTTAGAAAAGGTTTGAGAACCATGACCCACATGATATTGTCCAGGAACCAAAATGATATTTGAGGCTCACGCGGCAGTTGAGAGTTATGAGGCTTCTGAAAAATTCTTTAACCACAAGATGGAAGAGGCAGCTCCGTCAGTGATCACGTGCTTAAGATGTCTGGGCACGCAAGCAAGGTTCAAAGCTTAGGTATAGTGATTCCTAATGCTTTGGGGATTCAACGTGTCCTCCAATCACTACCACCAAGTTACAAGAATTTTGTGATGAACTACAATATGCAAAACATGGACAAGTCGTTGCCCGAACTCTTCTCCATGTTAAAGTCTGCGGAAGTGGAGATCAAGCAAGAGCACCAAGTGTTGATTATCAATAAGACCACCAAATTCAAGAAGCAAGGCAAGTCTAAGAAAAAGGGAAACTTCAAGAAGGGCGGTAAGAAAGTTACCGTGCCGGCGAAGAAGACCAAGGCTGGGCCTAAGCCTGATATTGAGTGCTTTTACTGCAAGGGAGAAGGTCACTGGAAGCGGAATTGACCTAAGTACTTGGAGGATTTGAAGAACGGCAACATCAAGAAGAAATGTATATCTGATATACATGTTATTGATGTGTATCTCACTAGTACTCGTAGTAGTGCCTGGGTATTTGATACTGGTTCGGTTGCTCATATTTGTAACTCGAAACAGCAGTCTTTGCGAATAGATGGAAGCTACCAAGAACAAGGTGATGCGTTGGAAATGGATCAAAGGTTGATGTGATCGCGGTCGGCACGCTACCTCTTCATCTACCATCGGGATTAGTTTTATACTTAAATAATTGTTATTTGGTGCCTGCGTTGAGCATGAACACTATATCTAGATCATGTTTATTGCGAGACGGTTACTTGTTTAAGTTCGAGAATAATGGTTGTTCAATTTATATGAGTAATATGTTTTATGCACATGCACCTTTGATAGATGGTCTATTCTTATTGAATCTCAATTGTGGAAATACACATATTAATAACATTGAAGCTAAATGTTTGAAATTGAGCGATAACTCGACCTATATGTGGCACTGTCGTCTTAGTCATATTGGAGTGAAGCGTATGAAGAAACTCCATTTCGATGGACTTCTTGAATCACTTGATTTTTAATCACTTGAAAGATGCGAAGCATGTCTGACGGGTAAAATGACTAAGACTCCATTTTCTGGTATGATGGAGCGAGCTACGGACTTATTGGAAATCATACATACCGATGTATGTGGCCCAATGAGTGTAGCATCGCGCGGTGGTTATCGTTATGTTCTTACCTTCATGGATGACTTGAGTAGATATGGGTATATCTATTTCATGAAACATAAGTCTGAAACTTTCGAGAAGTTTAAGGAATTTCAAAGTGAGGTAGATAATCAACGTAACAAGAAGATTAAATTTCTACAATCTGATCGCAGAGGTGAATATCTAAGTTACGAGTTTGGTGAGCATTTGAAGAAATGCAGAATACTTTCATAGTTGACACCACCGGGAACACCACAGCGTAATGGTGTGTCCGAACATCGTAATCGAACTCTCTTAGATATGGTTCATTCTATGATGTCACTTACAGATTTACTGCTATCATTTTGGGGTTATGCATTAGAAACAGCCGCATTCACTTTAAATAGGGCACCATCTAAATCCGTTGAAACGACACCGTATGAATTATGATTTGGTAAGAAACCTAAATTGTCGTTCCTTAAAGTTTGGGGTTGCGAAGCTTATGTAAAGAAGTTACAGCCCGACAAGCTTGAACCCAAAACGGAAAAATGCGTCTTCATAGGATACCCGAAGGAAACCTATTGGGTATACCTTCTATCATAGATCTGAGGGCAAGATCTTCGTTGCCAAGAATGGATCATTTCTAGAGAAGGAGTTTCTCTCGAAAGAAGTGATTGGAAGGAAAGTAGAACTATACGAGGTTGTTGAACCTTCTCTCGAACTTGTGAGTAGCGCAGCACCGGAAGTAGTTCCTGTGGCGCCTACACCAATAAGAGAGGAAGCTAATGATGTTGATCATAAAACTTCGGTTGAAGTTACTACGGAACCTCGCAGGTCAACGAGAACTCGTACCACTCCTGATTGATGATCCCGTTATGAGTGTCATGTTGGTGGACAACACCGATGACCCTGTGACATATGAGGAAGAGATGATGAGCCCAGATTCCAATAAATGGCAAGAGGCCATGAAATCCGAGATTGGATCCATGTACGAAAACCAAGTATGGACTTTGGTGGACTTACCGGATGGCCGAAAGGCTGTCGAGAACAAATGGATTTTCAAGAAGAAAACAGATGCTGATGGTAATGTTACTGTCTATAAAGCTCTACTTGTCGCAAAAGGGTTTCGACAAATTCAAGGAGTTGACTACGATGAGACTTTCTCACCAGTAGCGAAGCTAAAGTCTGTGAGGATTATGTTAGCAATCGCTGCATATTATGATTATGAGATATGGCAGATGGATGTCAAAACGGCGTTCCTCAATGGAGACATTGATGAAGAGTTGTATATGATGCAACCCAAAGGTTTTGTCGATCCTAAAGATGCTAACAAGGTATGCAAACTTCAACGGTCCATAAATGGATTGAAGCAAGCATCCCAAAGTTGGAATCAACGTTTTGATAAGGTAATCAAAAGCTTTGGTTTTATACAAACTTATGGAGAAGCTTCTATTTACAAGAAAGTGAGTGGGAGCTCTGTAGCATTCTTAATACTATATGTAGATGACATATTGTAGATTGGGAATGATGTAGACCTTCTTAATAGTGCCAAGGATTATTTGAATAATAGTTTTTTAATGAAAGATCTTGGCGAAGCAGCTTACATATTAGGCATAAAGATTTATAGAGATAGATCAAGACACATAATATCATTGTCACAGAGTACATATTTGGACAAAGTTCTAAAGAGGTTTGGAATGGAAGATAGCAAGAAAGGGTTCTTGCCCATGTTGCCCAATACGACCTTAAGTAAAACTAAGTCCTGCAACGGCAGAAGATAGAGAAAGGATGAGTAAGACTCCCTATGCCTCAGCCATAGGATCTCTTATGTATGCCATGCTATGTACTAGACCCGACATTGCATATGCTGTTAGTTTGACTAGCAGGTATCAAAGTTATCCAGGAGTGGATCATTGGACAGCGGTCAAAAACATCCTTAAGTACTTGAGAATAACTAAGGATATGGTTCTTTCTAATGGAGGTGATGAACAACTCGTTGTTAATGGTTACACCGATGCTAGTTGGAACACCGATCCGGATGATTCTAAATCTTAATCTGGATACATATTTACTTTGAATGGTGCAGTAGTTAGCTGGAGGAGTGCAAAGCAAAGCGTTGTGGCGAGATCTTTAACTGAATCGGAATACATAGCTGCTTCAGAGGCTTCACAAGAGGCGTTATGGATGAAAGAGTTCATTACAGAGCTTGGTGTGGTTCCAAGTGTGCTGGACCCAATGTCTATCTACTGTGATAACATGGGTGTCATAGCCAATGCGCAAGAACCAAGGTCACACAATAAGCTGAAGCACATCAAGCTACGTTTTCACGCTATTCGAGAATATGTCCAAGATGGAGACATAAAGATTTGCAAAGTACACACAGATCTGAATGTGGCGGATCCGTTGACTAAACCTCTCCCGAGGGAAAAACATGACCAGCACCAAACCGCCATGGGTGTTCGGTATATTACCATGTAATCTAGATTAGTTAACTCTAGTGCAAGTGGGAGACTGTTGGAGATATGCCCTAGAGGTAATAATAAAAGTGGTTATTATTATATCTTTGTGTTTATGATAAATGTTTACATTCATGCTATAATAGTATAAAAGTGGGAGACTGTTGGAGATAATAGCAATTGGAGATCTGGGTCGCCCTTTTTGAAGAGGGTCGCAGGTTACCGTTTGAAACTGGAAAATGGCCGTTTAGGTTTGCCTAAGTATGCGACCAAGTTTGACCTTGTCAACGTTTTTAGGAAAGCCGATGTGCATCGGCTCTTTGAGCTGTGGCTTGGTTGACTGTGTGAACGTAACAAGGTGAAAGCCGATACGTTGCTATCGGCTTCTGGAGCATCGACCTATTGTGACTATCGGCAAAATTGGGGCGAAAAAGACAATCTTCGAGAAACGGATGTTCATTCATTCATTCAGAAGCTGAGTGCTTACAAAAGATTGATTACAAAAGGGAGCTTACTACTACTACTACTACTACTACTCGTTCCTAATCTAAAGGCCGAGATCGTCATTGCCGCCGTCTTGTTCATTGTCTTCGCTGCTTTCAGCGTCGTCTTACTTCTTCTTGGAAGAAGCCAGCGGGGCCTCCTCGTCCTCGTCGTCTTCGGTGTCCTCGCTGGACCAAGCGGAAGCGCTTCCGGCGGTACTGTCGGAGGAGGTGTCCTCCTCGATTCCTCCTCTCGTCGGAGGACTCGACGCCGTCAAGACCAAAGGTCGTCGCTGCTCTTCGCCTCGGTTCCCGTCGAGGAAGCTCTCGCCGTCGGTCGGGACGCCGTCCCGACGGCGAAATCCCAATCCTTTTGTCCCACCATCGTGCGAAATCTTATCTGCCGCGGGCGGGTGCTCTGGCGTCGGCTCTCGTCACGATCTTGTTGGAAGACGAGGAACGGCGGAAGAAGAAGAGGCCATGGCGGAGGAAGAGGGTTTTTCAGCGGAGGAAGAGGGTTTTCGCTCTGGAGGAAGATGGGGACCGCGAATGCTCGGGTACAATTTAAATAAGGGGAATAGTGGAGAGACGGTTCAATGCCATAGCGGTTTCCCAGAATGTGCTGCCAAAATCGTCAAATCATGCACTGCGAAGGAGTTGAGAAGACAGGGCATCATGATGAAGGGGTAGCGTGACGATCCTGTTCTGCAACGCATTCTGTCAACGCGCAACCCGATACAAAAAAAAAGAGGGGGAAGAAGAAAAAAAACATCAGCAGAGTGGTTTCGGAATTATTATTGCCAAAACCAGGGGGGCATGTGTTATCGCCATATTTTGGCCAAAGAAGGAGATGGGCCGTGATCAAGATGGGCTTGGAAGATACGTATATTCAACGTGTTGTTGGATCGGCCTAGTGCGTGGATTTGGGCTAAATTGCCCGTGTATCTTGTATCATAGTAGGTTCCGTTTCAGTTTAGGTAACGATAGAGTTGTAGAGTTATTCCAAAGGTAGAAAGTCTCCGGACTATAAATATGTACCTAAGGTTATCGAGAAAAGGAGGACAATCACGTTCACAACAAACACAATCTCGGCGCATCGCCACCCCTTGTTTCTAGGGTTTCTTTCGGGTAAGTGTCATGCTGCCTAGATCGCATCTTGCGATCTAGGCAGTATTTTTACTTATGCGTTATTTAGTGTTACTCGTACTGAAGCCTTGTTGATGGCGAGTAACACTACTATCATAGATTTGTTGAGGCTAGCATCGGTGCTTTTCATTATAATTGTTTGATTTATGCTGCCTCTAGTTACTTCGCTACCTTTGCACCTTTTCCCAAGTGCAAGGGTAGCATCTTGCTTGATCTTTATTTAGTTGATTCGATCTGTTATGGTTATGCCTTGTTCGCCTAGGTTTAGTTTGATATCTACGTAGTCAGGCCTTGCAAACGGGTTGAACGATCCAGTAGTACGTAGAGACGTGGTTTACTAGTTCTAGAGAAGTTGTTCCGGTAATTGACTTTACGTCGGTTGTTAGGCCTCCTCTAGGGTTAGTTTACTAACATCTTTTGTATCTATCAGGCTCAATTACGTGTAGGACGTTCCAGTTACGTGGTGAAAACGTTAAACTATCGTAGATCGACTTAACTTGTAATGATAAAGCAAAACCCCATGTTATCGTGAATCTAATGCAGAACCATGGGATAATCGGCTCTAGGAGCCGATTCACAGGGAAACCTGGGAGCCGGTCACGGCTCGAATTTTACGTATACTTGTTTACCATGTAGGAAATCAATCGAAGCAATCCTTCACCTTCCCGACCAGGTATAGGTCGTGGCACGCCTCGAACCAAGCCGGGACGTGTGCGGAGTTTTGCGGGCGTTGCCCGAGGGACCGAGGCCCACCAGATCCTGGAGCCTCCGCTCTTCGTGTTGCTCGCTGCTTCGCCGTGGGTTTTCGCAGGCAACACATTCTCGCACGGTGGGACATTCAACAACATCTGTATCAACATCCGACGCTGAGATGGGGACGATCACCACGACGCATTTACCGCTCAAGAGCACAAGGCGAAGTATGACGAGATCAGAGCTCTCTTCGAAGCCGATCTCATCGGCTCTTTTGAGAGGACCCGTAAGCATGGCATCAAGTGGAGGGGGTTCTCCCCCGAGGGTGCTCTTGATGAGGTGGATCTGGCTGTTCCTTCGGAGGAGCGCACCAGAGCTCTACGACAGGAAGTCAACTACATGGTGGCTCATTCTCTGCACCGCCATTCTGAGAGCCTGGTGAGCGCTGAAGCGGTCGGTTCGCGTGGTTCGTGAGATCATGAAACATCGCATTCTCGTCGGGGCCTACTTTAGGGACTCACCAGGAGAAAGACCGCCTGCACCAGGCCACAACTGCCATTCACACTTGCAGCTCTAGAGCCGCCAGGAGCAGCGGCATACGTCGTCTACAAGGTTGGAGGCGACCCAGGCGATTGCCAATTCCTGTTTGAGCCACCTAAGGAAATCCCACATGGATATGTATGCACCTACGTGCCGGACTGCAATAACCTGACACGCACCAACCAGATTGCGACCGCAGGAGTTTCTGCGGCAGGGGTTCCTGGGGCAGGAGCTTCAGGAGCAGGCGTTTCTGGAGCAGCGATGTCTGGGATGGACGCCGACAAACAGGCGTGGCTAGCCAAGTATGCCACTGGAACAAGTCATGAGAATCTAGCCCCTGCAGCTCAAACAGTGGAGCAAATCCGTACCATCTTGAGAGACCAGTTCGCCGTGTCAAGAGAAGGACAATCGGCTATTCAAAGCATTACCCCAACGAAGTTTGATCTGATTCGCTGCCACCTAAGTATCGGCTCTGAGTTCTCAAGGTTTAGCGGGTCGGAAGGGTCGAGCTCGATCGAGCACGTAGCGATACAGCACAGCTAGGCATGATTTGACATCGGATCGATTGGCGTAAGGTTTTTTGCGCAATCTCGACAGACCAGCTTTTGGGTGGTACACCTCGCTGCCACGATTCGATTCAGACACGAAGCAACCGAAGAGCAGTTCCACATCCAATATCATTCGAGGCTACCGAGGCTGGCATTGCAGACTGGCACAGTGCGGCGAGCGAGGAGAAATCGTAGCGAGTACATCCAGGCTTTAGGACCGTCAAGAACCGATGTTACATTTCGTTTAATCGAGAAGGAAGCGATCGGTGGCAGTGTTGGGTCTCTCAGCACCCATCAAGGATCTGACTTTCCAAGTAGAATACAACTCATTGGCGCACATGGCCCAGAAACTGACGATGTATGAACAGCGCCACCCTAAGTTGTACCAAGACAAGTTCAAACGTCCGATAGGCCTGGTCGATACAGAAGAAGATGATCCTACACAAGACCAGGAGGTGGCTGTGGCTGAATGGGCTCGGGGGCACCATGTCCTGCAAATGGGTGAAGCGACAAGGGCCTGCAAAAGGGTTCGACTTGACGTGAGCAAAGCTGAGCAGATGATTTCTTCTTTGAAGAAAAAAGCAAGTTGCCCGAAGGCCACAAAATCCCCACGGCTCAGGAGATGAACGGGAGACCATACTGCAAGTGGCATCACTCGTTCACCCACACCACCAATGAGTGCAAAGAGTTACGTCGCCAGATCCAAACGGCGATAGAACAAGGCCGTCTGATCCTTGGGCAGTTCGCCATGAAAGTGGACACAAACCCATTCCCCGGCGTCAATATGGTAGAACTCAATCACTCCGCGCCACCGGATTTCTCGTTCGGTGTTAATATGGCAGGGTTTGGGTACCACCATGACATGTACAAGGAGGAAGGTGGTCGCTCTCGGGGCAAAGAAAGAGAGGAGGCTGGTCCATGCGACCGGCCCAGCCACAATGACAGGCGGTACCTAACAGAAGAACAGGTGAGGAGAGTGCGATATCAGAAGCCACATTCCACGCATCTCCTTAACAAGTATGAGCGTTAGTATGACCAACATCGCCGGCGCAATGGAGACGATGAAGGATATGAGCACCTCGCTACGGGACCGTCTAAAGAAAAGGAAGGCGCAGACAAACATTGGGATTGTCCTTTCTTCAAGTATTGCTGGGATGCGGGAATGAGCCGATTGCCTACAGTCGACAACTACCCGGAATGTGGACAGCAGAAGGAGAACACGGGGCCAGTTTCAGTGTTCAAACGTCTAGGGCCTCGCCCACCTCAGGGCCGTTACAGGGAGTCCGCTCGAGCAATAGGCCTCGAGAAGCCAAGGGATGACAAAGAAGAAGACAGATATCACCGTCCAAGGTGGTGTCCCGACGGACTCAGACACACCCAAAAGCGTAGAGTGCAGCGGCTGCGTAACTTGGAGGAAGCCGAAGCGCAGTATCTCCACGCTTTAAAGAAAGCACGGCCCGATCTGGCCGTTAAAATTAGGCAGACCTTGGAAACGGAAGATCGCCCGAAAAGGAAAGAGTGGCGCCCCAAACCATTAAAAGCCGATGTAAAGACATCGGCTGGCACAAACATGGTGTTCATACTTCCGTCAGAGTTCTGCGCTCCAAGAACCTGCGAGCTACCAGTGGCACAGTTTGACTGCGGCCCACGGCCGGTTATCTTTGAGAAGCCACGCGAAAAGGGCTACAAACATTTGAAAGCCCTGTACCTACGAGGTTACATCAATGGACAGCCTGTCAGCAAGATGTTGGTGGACACCGGAGCGGCAGTCAATATAATGCCATACTCCATGCTACGGCGTTTGGGACGCTCCACTGCAGATCTGATCAAAACCAACGTCACGTTAAGCGACTTCAACGGCCAGACTTCAGAGACGCAAGGCGTACTGAACGTGGATCTGACCGTAGGCAGAAAAACCATCCCTACGTCATTCTTCGTCGTGGACAGCAAAAGCACCTACGCTGTCTTACTAGGGAGAGATTGGATTCACGCTAACTGCTGCGTTCCGTCCACGATGCACCAGTGCCTAATACAGTGGGATGGAGATGAAGTGGAGGTCATCCATGCAGATGATTCTATCGAGATCTCCATAGCTGGCATGAACGTCTGGGAAGCAGAAGACCAAGAGCCGATCTCTGGAATCAGTCTAGACGGCTGTGAGCGCATTGAAGCTACAAAAAACGGGGTGAGGCTGGTCTTATCCACTGGCCTGACAGAGTAGCAAAGTCCACGATCGTACGTGGTACGGCCGATCCTCGCGATCGGCCACAAAAAATAAAAAGCACCAATCATACGACAAGCAGATCACGTAGTCGTAGCAGGGAGATGCCCTACCGTTGTAAAACAATAAGGTGTAAACCGTCCTTGACTAATGCAATCAAAAAGGGGGCCGATTCAGGCAATCGACCCAAATTATTTTTGTTATCCTCACCTACTGCTTGCCCTGTGTTTAGCATCGATCTGACAGGTGACGGAAAGCTGGGGTATGGGTTTACATCCGCTGATGAACTAGAAGAAATCGACATTGGTCCTGGGGATAAGCCACGGCCAACATTTATCAGCAAGAAGTTAGATCCGAGTCTGCGGGGTCCGATGATAGCCCTGTTGAAAAAATATCCAGACTGCTTCGCCTGGGACTACACGGAGATGCCTGGGTTAGACAGGAGCATCATTGAGCATCGACTACCGCTTAAAAAGGGATTTCGGCCGTTCCAGCAGCGAGCACGACAGATGAAGGCCGAAATTCTGGAGGAAGTCAAGAAGGAGGTCGAGAAAATGTTGACAGCCAAGTTAATCAGGCCATGCAGGTATGCTGAGTGGATTTCTAGTATCGTACCTGTAGAGAAAAAGGATGGCCGTTGGCGTGTTGCCATAGATTTTCGGGATCTCAACAGAGCTACCCCAAAGGATGAGTATCCGATGCCGGTGGCAGAGACGTTAATCAACGCAGCGGCTGGTCATAAGATCTTGAGCTTCATGGATGGCAATGCCGGTTACAACCAAATTTTTATGGCTCCGGAAGACATACACAAGACTGCGTTCAGAGTCCCAGGTTCGGTGGGGTTGTTCGAGTATGTAGTCATGACGTTTGGACTGAAGAATGCCGGCGCCACGTACCAAAGAGCCATGAATTATATTTTCCATGATCTGATCGGCAAGTTGGTGGAAATTTACATCGATGACATGGTGGTCAAGTCTGCTTCAGTGCAAGGACACTTGGACGATCTGCAACGCGTCCTGGACCGAACAAGAAAATTCGGGCTACGGATGAATCCAAAGAAGTGTGCCTTCGGGTTGACGGCCGGTCAGTTCTTGGGTTTTTTGGTCCATGAACGAGGAATTGAGATCGGCCTGAAAAGTCAGGAGGCAGTACGAACAATGAAGCCACCTACCACAAAGAAAGAACTGCAGTCTCTCATCGGCAAGATCAACTTCGTCAGAAGATTCATCTCCAATCTGTCAGGAAGAATAGAACCGTTCATGGGACTGGTGAAAATTAAATCTGACGAGGAATTCCGCTGGGGGGCAGAACAACAACGAGCCTTCGACGAGATCAAAGAATATCTGACGAAGCCGCCAGTGTTGGTTCCGCCCTAGCCGGACAGACCGTTCTACATTTACTTGTCAGTAGCTGACACGTCCATCGCCTCGGTGGTGGTGCAAGTTTATGATGGGCTGGAGCGAGTCGTATTTTACATAAGCAGAAGGATGCTGGATGTAGAGACAAGGTATCCTGATATCGATAAGTTGTGCCTCTGCCTGTTTTTCACCTGCACCAAGCTGCGCCACATTTTGCTATCAGCAGAGATTATCATCATATGCAAATCAGACGTCATAAAGCACATGCTGTCGGCTCCTATGTTGAAAGGCCGACTGGGCAAATGTATGTTTGCATTATCGGAGTTTGACATCCGGTATCAACCCGCGAAAGCAGTTAAGGGTCAGGCATTGGCCGACCTTATCGCTGAAAGGATCAACACTAACATAGCAGCACTGTCTATAAGAGCGTGGGCTATGTTTTTCGATTGATCGGTTTGTGATGATGGTTGCGGCATCGGCATTTTACTCGTGTCGCCCCGGGGGGCAACATTTTCCTTCTCCATCAGATTATCTACCTCTCACACCAACAACGTCCGAGTGCGGCGATACGCAGAATGGATTTGCTCATCTAAGCTGGAGCAGAAGCAGTGGAAATTTTTGGAGACTCCAAGTTGGTGATTTCCCAACTCACGGAGGAATATAAGTGTGAGAGCGAGTCCCTCTTCCCACTATGGCTGCACTGCCGTGAGCTGATGGCACAGTTCCGGTACATAAACTTCACCTGGATCCCGCGGTCGCAGAATACCGAGGCGAATGATCTTGCACAAATGGCTTCAGGTTACAAGGATGTAGCAGAGGGAGCCGATGTTCAGGTACAGTTCTGACGACTGGAGAGCCGATATCTTCAATTACTTGAAGGATTCGGCTCGGGGGGCACCTAAACGGATAAGGTACAAGGCCATGAAGTATGTGCTTATTGGGGATGACATGTTTTACAGAACTCTGGAAGGGTTATTACTCAAATGTCTGGGGACAGCCGAGGCCAATCGGCTCCTACATGAGGTACACGAAGGCGCCTGCGGAACTCACCAATCAGCTCACAAGATGAAATGGTTGATCAGGCGATCAGGGTTTTATTGGCCCACCATGCTTGAGGACTGCTTCAAGTACTACAAAGGGTGTCAAGCATGTCAGAAATTTGGGAAAATTCAGATGGTACCCGCGTCAGCAATGAACCCCATCATCAAGCCTTGGCCATTCCGAGGTTGGGGCATGGATATGATCGGCAAAATCAATCCTCCATCAAGCAAAGGCCACATGTGGATTTTGGCCATCACTGATTATTTCACTAAATGGGTGGAGGCTGTCCCGATGAAATCAAGAACTCAAAGGATGTTATCAACTTTGTGAAAGAACATGTCATCCATAGATTCGGATTCCCCAAACTATCACGACCGATGGAGGTTCGGTCTTTATTTATCAAGAGTTTAGAAAGTTCGCGAGGACACGGGATTAAGATGATCGATCATCTCCATACTATGCTCGTGCAAATGGGCAAGTCAAGCATCCAACCAGAGCCTCATCAAGCTGATCAAGAGAAAAGTCGATGAGCACCCTAGGCGTTGGCACGAGGTTTTGTCAGAGGCGTTGTGGGCTTATCGCATGTCATGCCATGGGGCGATAAAGACCTCGCCATACCATCTAGTATATGGACAAGAAGCCGTATTGCCCTGGGAAATTACGGCTGGATCGAGAGAGTGTCACTTTTCAGGACAATCTAACAACTGAAGAATATGCAACCCTGATGAGTGACAGTGTTGAGGATTTAACTGAGCTCAGGCTGTGGTCGCTTGAGAAAATCAAAGAGAACAAGGCCAAGGTAGCTCGTGCATATAACAAGAAAGTGAGGCCAAAGGAGTTCCACGTTGGTGATCTGGTATGGGAAGCTGTGTTGCCATTAGGGACTAAGGATGCAACATATGGTAAATGGTCTCCAAATTGGCACGGGCGGTACAGGGTCGATCAAGTTTTAAGAGGAAACACATACATGCTTGAGGAGCTGGACAGCGTGAAATTCCCAGTGGCGGTCAACGGTCAACATCTCAAGAGATATTTCCCAAGCATGTGGGATGATGGACAGTAAAATATGGGGGGCGATACATGAAATCGGCCAAGTAAAAAGCACGTGAGATGTTGGACAGTAAAAATGTGGGGGCCGATACTGGAAATCGGCCGAATAAAAGCAAAAATATATAGCCGATGCACGGTCATCGACTCTAGAGGTTCACACATGGTACAAACAGTGCTGTTTACATACGAAGCCATCAAGAAATGCTTGAAGGCGTGGAGCGCGTCGACGGACACGATCCACCTCGGCGATCTCGGCCCGTCATCTTCATCCTTGCCGTCACCACCGCTTGTTCAGCACGTATTGCTGCCAGATCGGTCTTCAGTTGGGCTTTGAGGCTTTCCGCCTCGTCTTGGGAGCGGGCGATGGATTCTTCCTTATCGCGGATGAGCTGTTTAGTCGCCCGGACCTTATCTTCAAGATCTTCCAACTCCCTTTTCAAGAATGCGAGCTCGGCGATCTTGCAGAGGTGTCGTTTGGCATCCGAGACGCCTTTTCTCGTTGAGCTGTTGGCATCTGCGCGATATTGGCCTTGATGGAAGTTGGGCGTGGCAGACTGATCCTCTCACGAGCTAACTTCACCCTTGACCCGTAGAAAGACAGGGTTACAACTGGCCAAAGTTTCACCTGCAATGCTACTGGGAGCTGGTCTTTTATTTCAGCCAGGACGCTCTTCACCTCCTCAGAACCCTCGATCAGCTCCTCGATCGGGGAGGACAGCAGGGCTTTAAGACGCTGGAATTGAGGTGGAACAACCCTGGCTCGTGGTTCATCAGCAGCAACGGAGGGAGTTGGTTCAATGGATTCAGGGTCGAACGTCAGCAAACCTGAAATATCACAATTCTGGCAGCCCGAAAAGGCGTCAGTATGCATCCAAACATGTAAGGATGAGCCGAAAGAAGCTAACGTACCTCTCCTAAGATCGGGGGGAGAGCCGATGAGGAGACGATCGGCTTGTGTATGGTTGCTGGGGGCTGGGCCGGAGTGGTAGCCGTTTCATCTGCACCTTCGGGGATTGCTAGGTCCGGTTTGGCTAAATGCATCGGCACTGCCCCAGCTTTCCCACTAGAAACATCAGTCGTCTGCATGGAAGGTGTTTAGCCGAAGTAAATAAGGATTAATCGGCAGATCAAAAGAAACAAGTAGTAAGAGCGTAAAGAGTGATGATTTTCGAAACCTCCTGGCTCGACGAAGAAGCTTGCAGTCCTTTGCGAGCTCTCTTAGGACCTCACCGCCCGCCGACCGGTGCTCGGGGCAATAGGTTCAGAAAAGACCTTTTCACGGAAGCCGATGGTGATGAATCTGGGGCTCGGTGTGATGGTCCTCTCGTAATCTGTTGGGTCTAGTTCTCCTCGATTGGTCCGAGTGTTCACTGGAGGTGTCTTCGGAAGCCTATAAAAAGGAGAACCAAAGGAGCACAAGCAGTCCGCAAAGATGGAAGAATTAGAAGGATCGACCAAGGCATAGATCACCCTACATGCGAGCTTTACGGAGAAGGGCTCCGGCTCAAGGTCTTCTGGCAGCTACCTTCCTCGTCGTTCTTGTTTTAGTTGGAACTCGAGGCAGGTGGCTTAGAGGTTCTTGGTTCTTGGAAGACGATTGTGGTGATATCGGCTGTTTCGCATTATGACCTTTTTAGAGGTGGCGAGTTTTTGCGTAAAAGAACCACATGAGCTGGCGGAAAGAACTCGAAGGGGGAGCCATCACTGTGCGTAGGCTCAGGGCCATCTTGTTGCTGCAAAGAGAAAGAATGGATTAATAAAAGGATCAATTGCAAGCTGCATCAAGAAAATTTGCAAGTAGTGGTACCTGTTCCACGGGGATGTCGTAGTCAGCATCGAGCTGTTTCAGCAACGGTCCCAGAGCTCTCCTGAAGGCGTGAGTCTTCCACATCGACCACCAGTCTTCAAAGCCATCGGTTGATGAGGCAAAGGTGAGGTCGTTGGGAATTGGGATGGTCAGAGCATCAAAAAAGGAATAACACCTTTGGCTGGTGAGAGGATCAGGCAGGTCGGCTCTGCTCTCTGTAAGGTGATGGAGAAAGAAGTGGGGAGCTACTTGTCCAAGGCCAAATTGGCGGGCCACTACGACTGGCTGGTAGAATTCATACCCAGGTTTGATTATTCTTGGACGTACTCATGCCAACTGGAAGGAAGCAGGGACGAATCACGGTGGAAAAGAGGCCGAGTGCTAGTGTCATGGGCAAAATTGTCTAGCTCAAGGAGAGTGGATTTTCAAGTGTTCCGATTCCTCCATGTAAGGGAAGAAGGTAGGGTTGTCCGGGCCTTGGAAGAAAGTCTTGAACCATTTGGATGCCTCTGAGGGGTCGCTTTGCTGGCATCGATACAAAGCTTGGCCATAGCTGGTGCATCGGATGCTTCCCTTTTACATCTGGAAAGGTGCAGCTCGCCAAAAGGGGAAGTTTGGGATGTGATTTTGAAAATACAAATGAGCCCATAGCTGAATAAACCACCAAGGACCACTGTTTTGACTGCTACACCGAGAACAGCTTGGGACATCAATGGAGGTATCGATAGACTTCTCCAAGGAACAGTTTGCGAGGCCAAGTTGAGTACCTTTGGCAGTTCATGGGCTAAGGAGAGATAGTTTTGGTTGGAGCAAGGAAGGGCCACAAAATATGAAATGCTCGGCCGAAGTTGAGAAAGGTTGTATGTTCTTTTTCCGAGGCCCTTTGTTTTCATATGGCGTTGGAGGTAGGCACCCGATTCGTGCGATCATTTTAGAAGACAGTTGTAGGGGACTTTCGTCAGTTTAAAGCGTAAGGGCTGGGTGATGTAACATCCGGACCAGTAATCATCACCACGTCTAACAGAGTTGGTGACATGGGTCCATGACCGAACATGAAGCGATTGAGCGTCGGACCGAAATAGCCGATGGTTCGAGAAGATTCGTGTTTCTCGAGGAGACAATGATAGATGCAAGGCATCGCTATTCCGTAGTTTCCCATTGGGATTGGTAGCTCTAGCTACCCTCTGAACCAAGAGACCCAATGTTCAGGATTAGGCAGACTGCAAGCAATGGCCCAAGAGTTCAGATCTAGGTCTTGGCTTACGAAGGATTCTATTTGCTTCGCAAGAAATCGGATGGGCAGGACTAGAATCATGCGAGGGCCAAGAGAGGAATTTGGGAGAGAAGGATGCGGCGTGAATGTCTGAAACCTAGAAAGTTTAATGATGGAATCAAGGCATTAATTCAGGTGTTCGTCATTAAATTCTAATCGCGTTCAGACTGCGAGGAGTAGGCGTACCTTCAGACCGGAGACCTTTGGATTGGTGTTGGACGATTCCGCCATCTAGTTTACCGGCGGAGATGGATCTATGCAGTTGAGGATTGAGGGTTCTTGTTGCTGTGAGCTCGATCTGGTCGATGGGCAATTGGAGATCTGGGTCGCCCTTTTTGAAGAGGGTCGCAGGTTACCGTTTGAAACTGGAAAATGGCCGTTTAGGTTTGCCTAAGTATGCGACCAAGTTTGACCTTGTCAACGTTTTTGGGAAAGCCGATGTGCATCGGCTCTTTGAGCTGTGGCTTGGTTGACTGTGTGAACGTAACAAGGTGAAAGCCGATACGTTGCTATCGGCTTCTGGAGCATCGACCTATTGTGGCTATCGGCAAAATTGGGGCGAAAAGACAATCTTCGAGAAACGGATGTTCATTCATTCATTCGTGCTGAGTGCTTACAAAGATTGATTACAAAAGGGAGCTTACTACTACTACTACTGGTTCCTAATCTAAAGGCCGAGATCGTCGCCGCTGTCGTCGCCGCCGTCTTGTTCGCTGTCTTCAGCTCGCTGCCGCGTCGTCTTATTCTTCTTCTTTGAAGAAGAAGCCTGGGGCCTCCTCGTCCTAAATCGTCTTGTGTCCTCGCTGGACCGGCGAAGCGCTTCACCGGGTACTCGTTGGAGGAGGTGTCCTCCTCGATTCCTCCTCCTCGTCGGAGGACTCGGCCGCCCCAAGACCAGGTCGTCGCTCTTCGCCTCCAGTTCCCGTCAACGGAACTATAGGCTCTCTCGCCGTCGATCGAGGACGCATCGTCCTCCGACCAGACGAAATCTCAATCCCTTCGTCCCACCATCGTGGGCGAAATCTTATCTGCCGTGGTGGTACTCGCGTCGGCTCTCGGTCACCGATCTTTGTTGGAAGACGGGAGGCAGGCGGAAGAAGAAGAGGCCATGGCGGAGGAAGAGGTTTTTCGGCGGAGGAAGAGGGTTTTCTCTTGGAGGAAGATGGGGACTGCGAACTGCTCGGTAATTTAAATAAGGGAATAGTGGAGACGGTTCAATGCCATAGCGGTTTCCCAGAATGTCGCCAAAATCGTCAAATCATGCACTGCGAAGGAGTTGAGAAGACAGGGCATCATGATGAAGGGGTAGCGTGACGATCCTGTTCTGCAACGCATTCTGTCAACGCGCAACCCGATACAAAAAAAAGAGGAGAGGGGGAAGAAAAAACATCAGCGGAGTGGTTTCGGAATTATTATTGCCAAAACCAGGGGGGCATGTGTTATCGCCATATTTTGGCCAAAGAAGGAGATGGGCCGTGATCAAGATGGGCTTGGAAGATACGTATATTCAACGTGTTGTTGGATCGGCCTAGTGCGTGGATTTGGGCTAAATTGCCCGTGTATCTTGTATCATAGTAGGTTCCGTTTCAGTTTAGGTAACGATAGAGTTGTAGAGTTATTCCAAAGGTAGAAAGTCTCCGGACTATAAATATGTACCTAAGGTTATCGAGAAAAGGAGGACAATCACGTTCACAACAAACACAATCTCGGCGCATCGCCACCCCTTGTTTCTAGGGTTTCTTTCGGGTAAGTGTCATGCTGCCTAGATCGCATCTTGCGATCTAGGCAGTATTTTTACTTATGCGTTATTTAGTGTTACTCGTACTGAAGCCTTGTTGATGGCGAGTAACACTACTATCATAGATTTGTTGAGGCTAGCATCGGTGCTTTTCATTATAATTGTTTGATTTATGCTGCCTCTAGTTACTTCGCTACCTTTGCACCTTTTCCCAAGTGCAAGGGTAGCATCTTGCTTGATCTTTATTTAGTTGATTCGATCTGTTATGGTTATGCCTTGTTCGCCAAGGTTTAGTTTGATATCTACGCAGTCAGGCCTTGCAAACGGGTTGAACGATCCAGTAGTACGTAGAGACGTGGTTTACTAGTTCTAGAGAAGTTGTTCCGGTAATTGACTTTACGTCGGTTGTTAGGCCTCCTCTAGGGTTAGTTTACTAACATCTTTTGTATCTATCAGGCTCAATTACGTGTAGGACGTTCCAGTTACGTGGTGAAAACGTTAAACTATCGTAGATCGACTTAACTTGTAATGATAAAGCAAAACCCCATGTTATCGTGAATCTAATGCAGAACCATGGGATAATCGGCTCTAGGAGCCGATTCACAGGGAAACAGGGAGCCGTCACGGCTCAATTTTACGATACTTGTTTACCATGCAGGAAATCAATCAAGCAATCCTTCACCTTCGACCAGGTATAGGTCAGTGGCACGCCTCGAACCAAGCCAGGGCGTGTGCGGAGTTTTGCGGTTGCCGAGGGACCAGGCCCACCAAAGATCTGGAGCCTCCCGGCTCTTCGTGTTGCTCGTCGCTGCTCGCCGGTGGGTTTTGGCAGGCAACAAATGTTGTTAAAAACAATATCATATCATTAGGAGAATGGTATGATGGACATACTCCTATAGATAAGCGTAGCATTAAGATCAAGTCATTTCAATAGTTCATTTGCTATAAGCTTTCTGATACATAGTAACATGATTCCTTCGACCATGAGATCATGCTAATCACCATCACCGGAAGGATGATTTGATGACATCAAACACCACACTGTAACTGGGTGGCTATAAAGGTGGCATTGAGTGTTCGGAAAGTATGTGTTGAGGCACATGGATCAAGAGTGGGATTTGTCCATCCATATGACAGATAGATATACTCTGGGCCCTCTCGGTGGAATGTCATCCAATTAGCTTGCAAGCATGTGACTGGCTCACAAGGGATCACATATCATGGGAACGAGAAAAGAGTACTTATTGGTAACGAGGTTGAACTAGGTATGCAGAGATACCGACGATCGAAACCTCGGATAAGTAAACTATCGCGAGACAAAGGGAAATTGGTATCGTATGTAAGTGGTTCATTCGATCGCAAAGTAATCGTAGAAATATGTGGGAGCCATATGAATTTCCAGATTCCTCTATTGGTTATTGATCGGAGAATGTGTCTCGGTCATGTCCGCATAATTCACGAACTGTAGGGAGACACGCTTAAGGATTCGATGTTGTTTAGTAGACATGGAATGTTAGTAGGGATACTGAATGTTGTTCGGAGTCTCGGATGGGATCCGGGATATCACGAGGAGATCCGGAATGGTCCGGAGAAAAATATTCATATAAGGAAAGTCCGATTCCGGAGTTCGGGAAAGATTCCGATGTTTTCATCGGAAAGGTTCTAGAAGGGTCTAGAAGGTTCACCGGACCAGAAGGGGAATGAACCCTGAATGTGTCATGGATAAATGGAATGATTGGATCATATCCTAGGTCACTTGGTTTGGGCATTTGCAAGAGAGAATTAAAGCTCTAAATTGAAAGTCAAACGGGAAGTTTCAAAAGTAAATCTGGAACAATGGTTTCCTAGTGGAAGAAGGAAAGAGTCCTTCTCTCAATCAAACTTGGGTTTGGGTTTGGATTCAAACCCACCCCTCCCAAGGCTGCCCCACCCCCCTCTCATAAATAGAGGGGGAGGGCTGCCCCAAAAGCCAAGCCCTAGCCGTCCCACACCCGCGCCGCCGCCGCCAATCCGCCCCCGCGCCGCCGCTGCTGCCGCCAGCCACCGTCGTCGTTGCACTAGACGCCGACGACACCTCCTCCTCCTCCTGGTCTTCTAAACCCTAGATCACCAGGAAACCCTAGATCCACCATAACTCGCACCGTCTTAGGCGAAGCCCTACGGGATCTTCCCTCTACTTCCGACACCACGCCGTCGTGCTGCCGGAATCACGAGGGGAGAAATACAACCTCTGTTGCCTGCTAGAACAAGGGAGAGGAAGGTCTTCATCGAGTATCGAACGTGTGACCGACTGCGGAAGCGCTGCCGGAACGCAGCGCCGGAAGGATCGTCTACGCGATCTTGAGATCGGCAAGTGTATGACTACATCACCCACGAGAATCTGCTCTCGTTAACCGCTTTGGAATCTTCGAGGGTGAGTGCTTCTATCGACTCGTTGCTACAATCTAGTAGATAGATCTTGGCTTGTTTGTGTGCATGCGGTAGAAATTTTTTGTTTTCCATGCTACGAACCCCTACACCGGGACCTCCGCTAAGGTCACCGGGAGAGAGCTCAGGAGCTGAAGGAAGTCCGCGGCTTCCTCCTCGCTGAGGTAGCGACGGAACAAGATGTTCCAGCGGCCCTCGCGAAAGACCTCCGCCACCAGCGCCGACGGGGAGTAGGAGATGGCGAAGAGATCGGAGTATTGGACCCCCAACAGGATTGGGAGTAGCCACGGGTTAAGCCAAAACCGCACCCCCTGGCCACCCCCCCACAAAGGACACACCCAAACCAATGAAGTGTTTAATTTCCTGGATGGCTCTCCAGAATTGAGAGCCCTCACGCCTCTCGCGGGCTAACAGGGGGCGACCCCGGAGATATTTGGCCTTGATAAGCTAAAGCCAGAGCCATCCATCATCCCTAAGGATGCGCCAAACCCACTTCAGCATCAGCGCCACATTAAAGCGCCGAGAGTCGAGGATACCTAAGCCCCCAAGGCACTTGGGGGCGCAAACATCTGCCCATTTGATCATATGGTATTTCTGATGGTCATCCCTTGCCTCCCAAAAGAACCTAGACAACTCCTTGGCGAAGTCGGCATGGGTCTCTTCTGGCAGAAGGTACAGGCCCATCTGATACATGGGCAGGCTCGAGAGACAAGAGTTAATCAGTACCGACTTTCTCCCCTTAGTCGTAAGGCGTGCTCTCCAAGGCTCCACTCTCGAGTGCACCCTCGTGACCAAGGAGGCCAAATACCTGATCAAAAGTCTAGTCTCCCGGATGGGCATCCCCAGATAGGTAATGGGGAAGCCAGCCAGCTTACAATTCAGGGCTCATTAAAAAAATCTTAATGAAGCACATTAAGATGCTACAACAAGGGAAACTCCATTAGTCCACAATAACCATACCCATGCTTGGAAATTCACAAGCAACTGTTTCATATTTTGAAGATTGAATTAGAAGGAACCACATCTTCACGGACGCATCTTAGTTGAGCCCCCGGCGTGCCACCATCCGTGCGCCGCACATACGTGGCTTTAAGACGCGGAAAAACAAATTTCGAATTTTACAATATATACGCTTTAAGGCGTTAACCCAACCATGATACTTAGCGTACAAGAAATACTAATCCAAATAGACTACTTTCTAATCTATCTAATCTACCGATGCCAACCTGTTTCCAAAACGCCATGAAAAAAACACATTATACACATCTACTGCCACGTAATCTAATTTCTTGATATACTCCAATTTCTTGATATAGCAATGGATAAAATCAACCTAATAGTTGGTGGTTTAATTATTGGACTAAATGTGTCCTTATAATCAATTACATACCTTTGCTACAAGTCTTGCCTTGTACCTATCAATGATACCATTAGATTTTCTTCTCACCTTATACACCCATCTGCAATCAATCACATTACTCATTTTCATGAAAGGAAATAGGTGCCACGTCTCATTCCACATGAGACCTAAAAATTCCTCACTCATGTCTTCACGCCATTCTTCATCACCCATAGCCTCCTGTGCATTTTTAGGTTCACTTGTGCTGCAAAAGTTTGCCCAGTATACACAACTATCAGTATAGTGTCTAGGTTTAACAATACCACTTTTAGATGAAGAACCAAACCGTCGTTGCACTTTCTCTACTAGCCGTGGAAATCGAGGAGACGTAGTTAAAACCCATTTTTTACGTTCTAAGAGGTGAAATTTGGTTAGCCTTATACCAGGACCAACATTGTCGCGTCACATCAGCTGCTCAGGCTGATGGTTGAGCTCACTTGGTGTCATCCCTGACGTCACTTCACATCATGATTCTCATCAGCTCGAGCCTAGGGTGGATATTTTTTGTTTGGATGAATTGTCTTCACATAAGATACACAACTTCAGTTTTTGCTCGAGTCTACGACTCGAACAAACACCCCGGGACTACTCCTAACAGAACCGCTGGTCGCGCACCAGATAAACTTATGGATTCAGTGTATAACCCATCAATCAATTGCAAACTATCAAGTGTCACGCTCCGAATCCTCACTCGAATCAATGATTTGACCAAGGACTCGGGGGATATTTCCATAGGAAGTGTTGGTCGCGCAATCAACAAGGAGTGAAATCCTACGACATCCGCGAAGTTCCATCGGAGAATTTTAGGATCACTAGCTTTAGGCACTCGACGATATAAGTCTCTGCTCGAGTCTATAACTCGAACAGACACTCGGGATCTACTTCCATAGGGAGCGCTAGTTGTGCACCCCAATCAGTTTGCATGGCAAAAATATTTTTATCAAATAATAGTTCAATATGTTGAAAATCACGGAATTTTTGAAACATATTATATTTGTTGTGAAGCAAATAAATCCAATTAAATTTGCTAAAATCATCAATGAAACTGACATAATATTTATTTCTACCTAAAGAATGAATTGCATGACCATGTACATTTGGAAAAATAATCTATAACGGAGCTTTAGAAACACTATTTGATCTAGGATATGGTAGTTGATGGCTCTTGGCCTTTTGACATACATCACAAACTGACTCATGAATTTTATTTCAAAAAGGTAAATTGTTATCCTTGAGAACTTGTTGAACAACAGTAAACGAAGGATGACCTAGCCGCCTATGCCAGTAGAAAGAGGATGCTCGATGAGCACCGAGGACATTTCTTCCATGGAGAGACGGATTGCATGGTAGGGTATAGAGGCCACCCCTATTATTGGTGTGAAGAAGAACCTTCCCCGTTTGTCGATCCTTGATGGAGAAAAATCAGGCCAATATTCAACATAAGCATTATTGTCATGAGCAAGTTTATGAACGGAAATAGGATTTTTAAAAGCTTGCGGGACGTGTAAAACAAACTTAAGATGCAGAGCATGATCATGGGTATGAAGTTGTGTATGACCAATGTGCATTATTTCCATATATACCTAGCCCTCTCGCCGTATGCACTTGACCAGTGTCGTTGTAGAGGTCGTGAATGGAGAGCTTGTCCAGCTCACTTGTGATGTGATGTATCTGTGTACCATATGGGGTCAACAATGTAGGAGGCCACCAAGTTTGCCGACTTCTCCTCGTTCAGAAGCGTCAATTTGAAGTTCTTCTCGAACCTCTTCTAGCAGCGGATTGCAATGTGCCCACTCTTGTCACATATTTGACAAATTGGCTTGGCACCAGACCTGGACTCGGCACCATTGCCACCCCGCCGAGGTATCCTCCTTGATGTGGCTGCCACTGCTGGTTGTTGGAGAAGGGCGAGCGACCATTTGCTAGGTCGCGACCTCCTCCACCAAAGACATTGATGCCTCTGTGCATGTTGGCAATGAGTAGGTGGTTGTTGTTGTTGCGCCCCCCTTTGGAGGAGAGATCCGCAGAGCCCCCTCCAAATTGGGACCCTAGGTTCTACTCCTCCAATATCCCCTCAGTGAATAGAAGATCGGTGTAGAGGTCACCTGAGGTGAGGGGAATGGCCGAAGCCCGTGAAGCTTCCAAGACAGCGGACACGAAAGGTTTGTTGTTCATGTCGAGGCCGACGAGGATGTAGGAGATGAGGTATCCGTACTCCACCTTCTTCCCCTCCTTGGCCATCTCGTCCGCTATTCCCTTCATCTTGGTAAATTAGGCAGTTGCGGTCATCTCTCCCTTCTTGGTGGTGGAGAGGAGCGACCGGAGCTGAATTACATGCGCCCTTGACTGCAAAGAATACATCTCCACAAGCGACTTCCATAACATGGGCATGGTGATGTACGCGACCTATGCCAAAACCTCACAAGAGAGAACACATGAGATACCCGAGTACCTGTTGATCTTGCACGATCCATGCGCCATAAGCCAGACCCTCACTTTGGCCGGATTTCCGTCGACCACTACCTCGACTCCTCTGTTGGCGTCAGGCCGGGGCCATTGATATAACCCATGAGCTGGGCACCCCTGATCATTGGCAGGACTTGAGCCTTCCATATCAGGAAGTTTCCACGAGTCAGCTTCTCATTCCCCTATCACCGAGATTTCCGCCCGCTGATACGGATGAGGAAGAGGAGCCCGTGCCATGGACGGAAAGATGTGGTTTTAGGAATTACTGTTGGAAGCGTACCTTGTCCTCGATAGTTTTTCTGTTAATATAGGTGTTAACCCAGCTAGGTATATACACGTTTTAGATACAAACTGTTGGGTATCCTCCTCATGTGGGCTGTGAGGAGTGTAGGGTTTCGTAGCATGGAAAACAAAAATTTTCTATCGCATACAAACAAACAAGCCAAGATCTATCTACTAGATTGTAGCAACGAGTCGATGGAATAACTTACCCTCGAAGATTCCAAAGTGTTTAACGAGAGCGGATTCTCGTGGGTGATGTAGTCGTACTCTTCCCGATCTCAAGATCGCGTAGACGATCCTTCCGGTGCTGCGTTCCGGCAGCGCTCCCGCAGTCGGTCACACGTTCGGTACTCGACGAAGACCTTCCTCTCCCTTGTTCCAGCAGGCAGCGGAGGTTGTAGCACTCTCCTCGCGATTCCGGCAGCACAACGGCGTGGTACCGGAAGTAGAGGGAAGATCTCGCAGGGCTTCGCCTTAAGCCGGAGCGAGTATGGTGGAGTATGAGAGAGCTCCTCGGCGATCTAGGGTTTAGACACACCAAGGAGGAGGGGATAGAGACGGCGGCTAGGGTTCTGGGGACCCCCAAGTCGGCGGCTAGGGCAAAACCCTAGGCGGCTATGGAGGGCTGCAGCTTTCTAGGGTTTGAGGTGAGGGACTTGTGTGTCTAGAGGAGGGAGCCCTGCCCCTCCTTATATAGGTGGAGGGGCCGGCGGACAAGGGGAGGGAGGGGAGTCCCTCCCCAACTCGGCTTGGAGGGGGCGCCGCCGGTTGGAGGAGGGATTCCCTCCCCAACTCGGTTTCCCACTCCTTCCTCTTTTCCTCTTTCCAATTTTAGCCGTTTGACTTTTCAAACTAGCTATTTACTTTTCAAATTAGGATTCAATTTAATCCTTTATTTGGAACAGCGAGGACACTAAGTACATGATGCAATCATTCCAATATGTAATGACACATTCATGTACCCCTTCCCCTCCGGAGTGCCGGACATTCCGGAACCTTCTAGAACATTCCCGATGAAAACACCGGAATCATTCCCCAACTCCGAAACGGGACTTTCCTTATATGAATCTTATTCTCCGGACCATTCCGGATCACCTCGTGATATCCCGGATCCCATCCGAGACTCCGAACAACATTCGGTCTCTTTCTCATAATACCATAACTACTCAAACAACGTCGAATCCTTAAGTGTGTCTCCCTACGGTTCGTGAATTATGTGGACATGATCGAGACACTTCTCCGAACAATAACCAATAGAGGAATCTGGAAATTCATATGGCTCCCACATATTTATACGATTACTTTGCGATCGAATGAACCACTTACATACGATACCAATTTCCCTTTGTCTCACGATAGTTTACTCATCCGAGGTTATGATCGTCGGTATCTCTGCATACCTAGTTCAACCTCGTTACCGATAAGTACTCTTTTCTCGTTCCCGTGATATGTGATCCCTTGTGAGCCAGTCACATGCTTGCAAGCCAATTGGATGACATTCCACCGAGAGGGCCCAGAGTATATCTATCCGTCATATGGATGGACAAATCCCACTCTTGATCCATGTTTCTCAACCAATACTTTCCGAACACTCAATGCCACCTTTATAGCCACCCAGTTACGGTGTGGTGTTTGATGTCATCAAAGCATCCATCCGGTAAAGGTGATATGCATGATCTCATGGTCGAAGGAATTAGGTTACTATGTATCAGAAAGCAAATAGCAATTGAACTATTGAAATGACTTGATCTTTATGCTACGCTTATCTATAGGAGTATGTCCACCATATCATTCTCCTAACGATATGATCTTGTTGTTGATAACATCTCAATGTTCATGATAGGGAAACCACAATCATTTATCAACCAACAAGCTAGTGATGTATAGAGGCTATACTAGGGACTTCAAATTAAGTTTACAAATCACACAAGTATCAATGTTTCCTTGTTAATACTATTATAGCATGAATGTAAACATTTATCATAAACACAAAGATATAATAATAACTACATTTATTATTGCCTCTAGGGCATATCTCCAACAAGGAGGTGGCTTTATGAAGCCTTTCAGGCGGCGCAAATAGGTACAAGATCCCACCAACCTTTAGGGTTATGACCAAGGGTCATTTTGTACATTGCACATGAGGGAAGAAAGAGGATAATCCTCCCATCCAGCCACTACAAGGTGAGTGAAAAAATCCAGGTTAGCCTCCACTGGAGAAGAAAACCAAGAGAGAAGGGAAAGAGGAGAAGTTGAAGGAAGAAGCTGAATCAAGCACCGGGCTCTGCCCACAAGGTTGTGAAGACCCAGATCTACTACCTTGTCTCCTTCAAGCTGTAGTTCCACCATCTTTGGTGAGATTTCTTTGATCCCTAGCTCTTGTGGCCCAAATCTTATTGTTGGCATCACAGATCCGTGTGTATGTTGATGTATGCGATCCTCTAGTGCTCTCTAGAGAAGAACAAGTTATATCTCCATTTGATAATAGTGGAAGAAGATTTGGATGACTTTGGCCCATGGGTTTTCCTCTCAAGTTGAGAGGTTTCCACGTAAAAAGGATTGGTGTCCCTATGTGTTGATTTGCCACTACTGCTGCTATTCTGAGAACTTCTCTCCTTACCCTAGACATTGTCTAGGGTCAAGAGAGAGCTTCTCAGGTTATCATTTCCTCCATATATGTTTGATGCATATGTTTCCTTTCGTGAAGAGCAACGATCCATGAGTTAGCATACAAGTGGTGCTAAATTACACTACTTCCGCTGCATATTTTCATATCATGATTAAGAGTGTGCTAATCACAATTAAGGAATAACAGGCGGCCTCTGTCCTCATAATTTACCCAACAGAGTGGTATCAGAGCTCAAGGTTTTCTCTAAGGTTGCTGCTAGCTCGCAATGGATTTCGAAGAAGGCGCCACCACAAGTGGCATGAGAAAACTTGATTCTTCCAATTTATCATTATGGAAGCCCATGATGGAAGACATCCTTTATTGCAAGGATTTGTATGAGCTAATTGTGAAAGTCAAGATACTGACATCCGGTGTCACGGAAGAAGAATGGAGAGTTATGACCAGAAAAGCAGTAGGTATGATTCATTTGTACATCAACCACAATATATTCCACCATGTTGCAAATGACACAAATGCATATGAGATGTGGCAGAAGTTGGAGTCAATGTATGAGAGGAAGACAACTATGAACAAGGCCTCAATAATCAAAAGACTAGCCAAGATTGAGTACCGGGATGTTAGCAGTCTTACTGAACACTTGAATGTTTTCCAGTTCCATATAAATCAACTCTCTTCCATGAAGATCAACTTCGAGGATGAGGTGCAAAAATTGTTGCTGCTGAGTTCCATGCCTGATAGTTGGGACACGCTTGTTGTGTCAGTTAGCAATTCATCTCCGAATGGGAAGCTAATGTTGGAGATGGTGAAGAACAACATGCTGAATGAAGAAACTAGAAAGATGGAAAAGGCAATGACACCTCTTCTGATGCATGTGGATGAATCCCACGGAAAGAATGACAATTGTGGACGTGGCCAAGGCAAATCTCGGCATGGAAAAGACAAAGTCAAGACAAAGATCAGGAGTTACTTGCTTTTATTGTGGCAAGCCTGGACACAATAAGAGCGATTGCAGAAAATACAAAAGAGATCTGCTAGAGGGAAAAGTCGAGAAGAAGGCCAAGCAAAAGGGTGAGAATGGTGTCGCCATGACTGCAGAATGTGAGCAAGGTGAAGGTTACCTAGTCATTGAAGATGAAGAATGCTATAGTGTTGTTCGTGAGATGCGATGAGTTGGGTTGTGGATTCAGGTGTGTCCTTCCACATTACATCACACAAGGGGTATTTCACGTCCTATACCAACAGCATTACTGGCCAGGTAAGGATGGGGAATAGTGGTTCGTCAACTATTGTTGGCAAGGGCACTATATGCATTGAGACAAACATAGGTTGCAGGTTAGTGCTCGATGACGCGAGACATGTTCCCGACATACGGCTGAATTTGTTCTCATTTGGAAAGCTTGATGACATTTGCCATGGAAGTTATTTTGGTGATGCAAAATGGAAAATCACCAAAGGCTCTTTGATTGTGGATCGAGGAAGCAAGCAAGGTTGTCTTTATGTGACCAAAACCAAGATATGCAATGATGTTCTAAACATCACCGAGAATGACACTTCGATTGAGTGGTGGCACAAGAGGCTTGGGCATATGAGTGACAAGGGCATGCAGGCTCTTGCTCGCAAGAATTACCTCCCTAAGTTGAAAGGTATAACCTTGAAACTGTATGAACATTGTTTTGCTGGCAAACAACATAGGGTTGCATTTCGTACATGCCCGCCGCATCGTGTGGAGAATTTTCTTGACATTGTGCACACTGATGTTTGATCCATGACCAAAAAATCCCTCGGTGGAGCATTATACTTTGTGACATTTATTAATGACCATTCCAGGAAGATATTTCTCTATGCATTGAGAAACAAGTGGCAGGTGCTCGACGTCTTTAAGGAATTCCATGCCAAGTTTGAGAGAGAAACTGGCAGGAAATTGAAGTGTGAGATCAGAAAATGGTGGTGAATACCACGGTCCCTTTGAGAGGTATTGCAGGAAGTTTGGCATCAGGCTTGAGAAGTCTCCACCAAAGACACCCCAGCTCAATGGACTTGCAGAGAGAATGAACATGAATCTAACCGAGAGGGTCACAGCTATGCTCTCTCATGCAAAGTTACCTAATTATTTTTTGGGCTGAAGCTTTGAATCATGCTATGTATGTACTAAACTTGTACCCCTCAGTTCCTCTTGTAGGTGATATTCCTCAGAGAGTTTGGTCAGGGAAGGAAGTGTCATACGTGCAATTGAAGGTCTTTGGGTGCAAGGCATTTGTACACGTCCCGAGGGACGAGAGATCCAAGCTTGATAGCAAGACAAAATAGTGCATCTATCTCAGTAGTCCAAGTAATGAATTTGGATACAGATTGTGGGATCCAATCAAGAAGAAGACATGTAGAAGCCGAGATGTGGTTTTCATTGAAGATGAACCAATACAAGATATTGGGAAACCAGAGAAGCCAAGGGCCACCACACCTCAGGTTGACTTGGATGCAGTTCACCCTCCGCTCGTTGATACGTCCAATTTGCATCACCATTATATATCATAATTTACCTCTATTTATTTATATATGTCTTATTATGAGGTATTACTTATGTCTTTTCCACTTTTTTGCATGTTGGATGATTCTTGGAGGATGGACTGCCGGAGTCTGGATTCTGATGGAAAAGGAGGTGTTTTGATGCAATTTCGCGAAGATCAAAAAAATAAGGGAAAATTATATTTTCCCAAAAGACTGAGAAAGCCAGAAGGGGAGGCGAAGAAGGGCCACAGGGGGCCCACACCCCCCTAGGCGTGGGCCCACCTTGCCCCACGCCTAGGGCAGGTGTGGCCCACCTGGCCGGCCTCTGACTCCGCCCTCTCGCCTATATCTTCCTTACGAAACCCTAACACCAGGGGGGCAACCACAGATAGATTTACGCTGCCTCTGCAGGGCAGAAAACACCGAGAGAGAAAGATCTCTCCGGCAGATAGAATTCTGCCGGGGAAACTCCTTCCCGAAGAGGGGAGATCATCGCCATCAACACCATCATCAAGCTAGGCTTCATCGGGATCATCATCATCATCATCCACACCATCATCTCCACCAGCAGCATCATCACCACTCCGACCCGCTGTAACAATCGTGTTGGATCTTGCATTAGTTCTTAGGGGAAACTTTCCTGGTGTTGATTACTATTGTAGTTGATTCTTGTGAGTGGAACCATTGGATTATTGTTTATGTTTAGATTGTTATCCATTATCATATCATCTTTGATCTTATTCCATATGATGTCTCGTGAGTAGTTCGTCTAGTTCTTGAGGACACGGGAGAAGTCATGTTGTTATTAGTGGACTTGTGTTGAGTTATTATTCAATGGTTTAGTATTTAAGTTGTGGTGCTATTCTTCTAGTGGTGCCATGTGAACGTCGACTACATGATACTTCACCATTTATGGGCCTAGGGGAATGCATTGTGTATTTGGCTACTAATTATGGGGTTGCCGGAGTGACAGAAACTTGAACCCCCGTTAGGACACCTTTGCACAAGGGAGTGTAGGATCTCAGAGTTTAAGGCCGTGGTTAAGTTTATATCTTAATTACTTTCCTGTAGTTGCGGATGCTTGCAGAGGGTTTAATCACAAGTGTGTATTAGTCCAAGTAAGGTCGGTACATTAGCACAGGTTCACCCACACAACACTTACAACACCAAAGAAGAGTACTCAGCTATCTGAAGCGAAAGCACTTAACAGAATTCCCATGTGTCCTTGATAACGTTTGGTCCTTATAAGTATTTCCACCGGCTTGTCCTTTGCTAAGAAAGTATTGGGCCACTTGCTGCGTTTGTTCTTTATTACTTGCACTTTGTTTTTTTGCCTTATCAGAAAACCACTAAAAATCCGTTTGCTAAGTATTTGCAGAGAGTTCCTGCTCCATACCACTAGTCAACACCTTCTGCTCCTCGTTGGGATCGACACTCCTATTTATCGAAAGTACTACGATACACCCCCTATACTTGTGGGTAATCACTCGTGCATCACAATCACGGGGGAGATGATGATGCTGAAGACAATGATGATGCAACTGAACAAGGTAGTACAAGTAAGGGACATGAACAACCATCAAATGAAGAAGATTATGATGATCAAGGTGATGTTTATCCACCGGATTCCCCACCACCAGTGCAACAGTGGAGGAGAAGTGGAAGAGATCCAACACCTTTAGCAAGGTATCCACCACATCAATATGTGTTGATGACTGATGCAGGTGATCCCTCATGCTATGAGGTGGCAGTGTCTGATGAGCACAAGAATGACTGGTCAGAATCCATGCAGGATGAGATGAATTCCCTATATGAAAATGACACCTTTGAGTTGGTATCTCTGCCAAATGGCAAGAAAGCGCTCAAGAATGATGACTACAAGTGCACAGATAAATTGTAGCTTGTTTCAAAATAAGAGTATCGTACCCACAGAGAGATATTTGGTTAAGGTCTTTATGCCCCTCATCACTATCTATCAAATTATACTTGTAAGCTCCCTTTGATTTTAAGTAAATGGTGTTGGAAAGGTTTTTGGTTGTGTGCAGAAAAGTAATTAAAACAAGTAAAAGAAAGCAAGTAACAATGTTGTGTGAAAACATGGTTGAACTCAATAGGGCTAAAACGTTCTCGTGTATGTAGGATACACCACTAGCATGATATTATTATTAATTAAGATAACATACTTCTTGTGTCATGAGATGTGTGGAGAGAGCCCATAATAAGATGTTCACTACAAGGCTCGTAGGAAGCCAATTTGTTGAGCCAAGAGTGAGGTCACCTCTAAATAACCAGTGCAATGTCTGAGAGCAATCACCCATATAAACCACCACAATTAAGGGTTTCCCCATGGATATCGTAGTTATCTTAGGGAGTCCCTTTTTATCCTCCTTTGACCGTGTAGGTTATGATCCGACGCCAATATATCACGAAGCTATTCCGGGCATGCTTCCAAACACGTCCAAAGGATTTCTCCCTCCCTTTAGTCCTGATGGCAAATGATATGTGGCCGTCTACACATACCATATAAAGAGAGAGACCAAACACAAATCATAAATCTATCATAGACCGGCCAATCATACGGACACAAGAATAGATCATCTTTATTTCATCATAATAGTGCTAGGGTTTCTCCATATCCCCCAAGAACAAAGGAACTACTCATATATAAAGGCAGCCAACATCATGGCAATCATATGGATGGGATATGAGAGTACAATCGAATACAAGTGAAGATCCACACTAGGGTTTGGATTACAACCAAGTAGACAAAGGGGATCGGTGTTGGAGATGTTGGTGATGATGGTGGTGATGTAGATCAGTGTTGAAGCCTTCAAGATCCAAGTCCCTTCTCCTCTTGAGCAATGGTGATGGTGGAGATCTTGTGGAGGTGGCGGCTATGGATTTTCCAAGGCAGTAGGGCTCCGCTGTGGAGGTATGTGTGGACTCTCCTCTTTCATCTAGGGTTTTCCCCTCTTTAAATAGGCATCTGGAGGTCGGTTTCGCGAACCGACGGAGCTAGGGGCCGAATATGCCCATTGGGCATTTACAAATGTTGTTCCGTTTGACGAAACGAAGCCGTCGGAGGGTGGTACGGTCGTACTAGTGGTCGTTACACGTGCGGTACTCCGCGGTGTTTTGTCCGTCATTTCTTCATACGGACTCCGATTGAGGTTTTCTTTGGCTCGTTGGATTCGTATGGACGAGGGATACAACACCATGGCCTTGAATCTTCATTTGGATTTTATGTAAAAATTCACTTCTTCCTTCCTTCAAATGGCCAAGTCTGGTGCCTGCAACTCCTCCATATTGATTCCTCTTGGCTCCTTTTATCCATAATTGTTCATAGCACTTACACATAAATGAAAGACAAGAAAAAGGTATTAAAACTAGTAATTTGCAAAGTCCATGTGAAAATGAAAGAGAACTAGTAATCACACACAATAGGCATAGTTATATCTAGATGTAGCATGTAAGAAGTGACAATATGAATAATATGTATACTTAAATATGCTCCAATTTTGGACTCGTCATAGAACAAGTGGGTGTACAGAGTGAAGACTGAAGAGCATAGCTCACATCCAAGGTACAATGCCAGATTGGTTGTGAAAGGTTTTAGTCAGAAAAAGGGTATTGACTTCGATGAGATATTCTCTCTAGTGGTCAAGATGTCTTCGATCCGAGTTGTGATAGGCATGGCTGCTACCATGGACTTGGAAATTGAGCAACTCGACGTGAAGACATTGTTCTTACACGGTGACCTAGAGGAGGGGATATACATGGAGCAGCCAGAATGATTCATGCTTGAAGGCAAGGAGAACCAAATGTGTAGATTTAAGAAGAGCTTGTATGGCTTGAAACAAGCTCCTCGGAAGTGGTACAAAATGTTTTAGTCATTTATGACTAATCTTGGATACCATAAAGCACAACGTGATCATTGTGTCTTTATGAAGAGGTACGCCGAGGGTGACTTCGTTATTCTCTTGCTATATGTCAATGTCATGCTGATTGTTGGAAATGGCACAAACAAGATTGCTCTACTCAAGAAGGCATTGAGTAAATCATTTTCCATGAAGGATTTTAGGACCAGCTAAACAAATACTTGGCATGAAAATCTTCTGTGATAGATCAAAGAAGATGCTTTGGCTCTCACATGAACGATACATTGAGAAGGTACTTGAAAGGTTCAACATGAAAGATGCAAGGTATGTTACCTCTCCACTTGCAGGCCATCACAAAATGAGTTCATAACAATGTCCTAGCAGCAAGAAGGGGAAAGAAGAAATGAGTAAAGTACCTTACCAATCTGCCATGGGCAGTGATGTATGCCATGGTGTGCACTAGGCCTGATATTGCCTATGCAGTTAGATTTGTTAGCCGGTTCATGACAAATCCAGGGGAAGCTCACTGGAATGCAGTAAAGTGGATTCTCAGGTATCTCAAAGGTACTTCTAGATCGTGCTTATGCTTTGGAAGCGGTGATCCTGTATTGCAAGGCTATACATATGAAGATTCTAGGAAGTCTACTTCTGGATACTTGATGAATTATGCAGGGGGAGCAGTGTCATGGCAATCAAGGTTGCAGAAATGCATATCACTATCGATCACAGATGCTAAGTACATAGCAGCAGTTGAGGCTTGCAAGGAAGTGTTGTGGATGAAGAACTTCTTGCAAGAGTTGGGCATGAAGCAAGAGAATTACAGTCTGTTTTGCAATAGCCAGAGCGCTATCCATCTTGCCAAGAATCCAAATTTCCACTCTCAAACAAAGCACATTGATGTGAGGTATCACTGGATTCGAGATGTTGTGATTTCCAAGTTGCTAAACTAGAGAATATCCATACCGACAAGAATAGCTTAGATATGATGACCAAGATATTGCCAAGTGAGAAGTTGCTTGTATGTTGCAAGGCAGCGGGCATGGCGGTTCCCCCCACATAAGTTAGATGGGGGAGAATGATGGGTATCCTCCTCATGTGGGTTGTGAGGATATGGCCTTATGAAGCCTTTCAGGAGGCCCAAACAGGTGCAAGAACCCACCAACCTTTAGGGTTATGATCAAGGGTCATTTTGTATATTGCACATGGGGGAAGGGAGAGGATAAGCCACCCATCCAGCCACCATAAGGTGAGTGACGAAAATCCAGGTTAGCCTCGATTGGAGAAGACAACCAAGAGAGAAGGGAAAGATGAAAAAGTTGAAGGAAGAAGATGAATCAAGCACTAGGCTCTGCCCACAAGGTTGTGAAGATCCAGATCTACTACATTGTCTCCTTCAAGCTATGGTTCCACCATATTTCGTGAGATTGCTTTGATCCCTACCTCTTGTGCCCCAAATCTTGTTGTTGGCATCATAGATCTGTGTGTATCTTGATGTATGAGATCCTCTAGTGCTCTCTAGAGAAGAATAAGTTGTATCCCCATTTGATAATAGTGGAAGAATATTTGGGTGGCTTCTGCCCGTGGTTTTTCCTCTCAAGTTGAGAGGTTTTCACGTAAAAATAATTAGTGTCCTCGTGTGTTGATTTTCCACTACTGTTGTTGTTCTGAGAACTTCTCTCCTTACCATAGACATTGTCTAGGGTTAAGAGAGAGCTTCTTAGGGTCTCATTTCCTCCATATATGTTTGATGCATATGTTTCCTTCCATGAAGAGCAATGATCCATGAGTTAGCATACAAGTGGTGCTGAAGTTTACACTAATTCCGCTGTGTATTTTTAGATCACGATTAAGAGTGTGCTAATCACATTTAAGAAATAACCGGCGGCCTCTGTCCCGGTAATTTCCCTAACACAAAAAACCCGATCTATTTTTTTGGAAATGGGTGCTTTATTACTTTAGAGCAATGTTTACATCTGGCCTTTGCATAACTAGGATGCACACAACCACACGAACCACACAACTATAAAAAAAAAGGAAAGTGGTACTAATACAAAAAGACTGAAAAGAAACGACGGCCTCAAGCTACGACAAATCAATCCGCAAATCACACGGCCATCCATGCCGTGAGAAAATATCCCTCGCCGCATCCTTCACAAATAAGTGGCGAAACTCCATACATTGGAGGATAGTCCATGATCTACATATAGTCGTAGCCCGGTAAATGACCTGCATAGGAAAAAACATAATGTTATTAAAAATCTTATCATTTCTACACAGTCATAGCAACCAAATAATGGTAAGCGCTCTCACCCGAAATAAGATCGTGTATTTATCATCTATCCAGTGCAACCAGTTACCAAAAATATTGGTCACCGAATGTAGAGGAGATAAATCATAGGCTATTTGGATGAATGACCATATAGAGCGAGCAAATTTGCAATGGAAGAATAAATGTCTGATTGTCTAATCATGATGAAAAAACACGCATTGTCTACTTCAATGTCAATTCCTCTTCACAAGATTATCTTTTATAAGAATTACTCCCTTATAAAGATATCAAGCAAATATCTTTGTTTTTAGGAGCATTTTCATCTTTTATATTTTACTATTATCATCGACCGGAATATCAGATTAAAACAATGCTATATACAAAGAGTTAATAAAAAAATTACCACTATCTAGTAATTTTCATTTGAACTCGTCCACGCTATCCGACAATTATATCGTGGATAATTGTTCCGAAAGCGTACAAGAAATTAAAGACTAGAATCTAAACAGACTATGGTCTAATCAATCTAATCTACCGATGCCAACGTGTTTATCAAACGCACGTGTGATAACGTTACAATACAAAACATATATTTCAACAGCGACCTCGTCGGAATACAGAAACGGCGATGGTGCGCTTGCATTTGGTGGCGGTAGAAGCAGTACTTCATTCTGTCTTCAAGGTAGCCAACGACCCCGGACAGCAGCTCGTCGCACTCGATGGAGCCAATGGTGCCCGACCGCAGCTCGTCGATTAGTCGCGCGATGCGTCTGCCCCCACTCCGCATGGGAGCCAACGGCGCCGGACTATGGCTTGTTTGTTCATCGTGCGGTTCCTTTTTACGTCTGCATGCGAGCCGCTCCACATGTAGGTCGGGTTAGCTCAGCTTGTACTACTACCGTCACCAGCCGGCCAGCCACCGCGGTGAATCAACAGTAGAGAGAGAGAGAGAGAGAGAGAGAGAGAGAGAGAGAGAGAGAGAGAGAGAGAGAGAGAGAGAGAGAGAGAGAGAGAGAGAGCTGGTGCCGTTGTGCCTTGCTAGGGAGAGAAAGCGGCAGGGCCACCCAGGCCCGATCTCAGAATTGCCTCCTCGCTGCCCGCCGATGTCATGTTTTCATCGCCATGTCCAGCTCCGCCGCCTCTTGCCTGGCTGCCCGCCGCGGCTGGTTCATCTCCGTCGAGTCCACCACACCCCCTAGGATCTCCGTCCGTTCGCCCTTTGACGGACCATGCCCAGGCCGGCACAGCACGAACGCAGAGGCCGCTCTCCCCTTCCCTCGTGTCTCCGCCTTGTCCTCTTCCCTCTGGCTGGAGCAGCCCGAGATACCATGGCCACGGGTGATGGTAAGCTGGGCACCACCGCGTTGAGTTTCACAAATTTCTTTCTCGCATGGAAGGGAACGAATATTACGACAAGATGATAGTATTGCCCAAGATTTTTTTCCCGTAACAAACTAGCACCCGCTAGAAATTAATACGCAGAAGAGGCGCGATGCACACCACGTATGCGCGCTGCATGGATGGTCGCATGCCGCATGCACAAATTTATCACAACTTATTACTTAATTACTTAAGCGTGAGCTGCAGGAAGCTCTCTCAGCGCTCGTGCGGTGCGCGCTGCACGCTGCTCAGCTATGTTGTAAGAAAAAAAACCGGTTAAACCAGCTAGCCACTCCACTGGACCGGTCCCACGGCCCACCGCCCATCCTCTCGATGGCTCTGCTCTCTCCTCTTCCTCTCGACCCCGATAGCCCCTTGCGTCCAGCAAGCTAGGGTTTCCGTCGGCCGCCTCGACTACTCCGGTCCGTGGAGGCGCCGCTTGAGGTTGCGGCATGGCTACGAAGGGCCCAGGTCGGCAACATAGAGAGCTCGAAGGGGAGGAGAGCGTCGGGGAGGAGACGGGGGCTCAGGAGGCGTGCGTCCGGGTGCGACGACGCAGAAGCGGGGCCGGCGCTGGGGACAGGGAACGAGGTCGGTAGTGCATGAGGAGGAGGAAGGGCACGGCGGCGCTGAGGCTAGGGGGTCGCGAGCGTGCATGGAGGCGTGGGTTGGCGGGGATCGATCGATCCAGAGGTGGAGGGCTCACGGGAATTTGGTCGATCGGGGGCATGGATTAAGCCTGCGCAGAAGGGCCGCGAGGATGGGCGGCACTGTGGCGGCGATCAAGGGGAGAGTAAGGCGCTCCAACGTTGCTGAGTGGGGTTGAAGGAGGCGCAGGGGTGTGGGGAGCCGCCACTCCCTTCCTCTTTCTCTCTGCACGCAAGACACGGAGACATACTGGGCATCGTCTCCTCTCCGTTCACCTTCCTGCCTGTAATCGCCCCGCCTCTCTCTCTGTCTCATATTAGTACTAGCCAAGTTGATGGTATAACATGGATTTCAGTGAGGAGAAGGATCACAGGAAGGTGATTTGGACAAGTGGGTTGACTATGAAAGGAAAGATGGTTCGATTCATACTGCCTATTTGGTGAAATTCAGGTACTTGTGTTTTTTTTATAACTGGAGACGATCTTCCTAATTTAATGTTAATGGATATTTTTATGACCTATGAGAACATATTATCTTCATGTCTAATGAACACAACTCCCTAATGTTGTTACTAGAGCATTTACATATTTTCTACGAACAAAAATCACACCAGTACACAAGTTAACTTTGTCATCGCACCTACCTACCTAATATGGCACAAATTGCTCTGGATAATATGTGCAAATGTCTAATAGGTGATGTATTTATTCATGATGATCCTAATTCATTAAGATGCTCACTGTGGGATGATTTTGTGTAGGTAGGAAGCTTACCGTATATTTTAAAATAGCTTTTAGAAGCATTGCAGAAATGAGCGTAAAAGATCTAAATCTCCATGGCTTCAGCCTTCAGGTTATGTGAGTAAACTACTTTTTGGTGTGATGACTAACCAAGTACTCAAAGGGTATAACCAGATTACATTTCCACAAACTTGGTACAATTCTCTATTGGCCATTTACATGTTTTCCGATAATTTCTCAAAGACCTTACATTTTGGAACTTACTTATCATGTTTTTTTACACAAATACAGTAGGGAAAAAATCCCTACTCCTCAAAGGGTATAACCAGATTACATGTTTTCCAAAAATCAAGGATAGGTTCAGGTGTGTCATGAGTTTCAACAAGTTTCTTATATACTTTTCTGGTAGAGAAAGCAGTATTGTTTCCATCAATGTTCCAATTATCTAGCCGGTTGGTTTGCTCAATATTATTGAAGTCATCCTGAATACCTAGCATGTTTATATTTTGCTTAACGCTTTTTTATGATGTTGTACACTGTTACTCGAGTAATTTTGCATAAAATATAGGAATCATCCATGCATAAAGATAGGAATGATGTCTATAGATGTTTTCTGGAACTGTTCCAGATCTGTAATTAGATGATATCATTTTTGGGATATTCTATTTACATGCAGAGAGTTGATATCTGTAAAACTGTGATTTGAGTTTTGCAGCTCTGTATTATTATTATTTTACTACATTAGCAACACTCAGTTTAACTCATCTCCAATTCATTTTCCTCTATTTTCATAAATTTGTAGAATTAGTATGTAGCATGTTTTATGAAACTGTTCCAAATCTGTAATTATTTGATTTCATTTTTGGGACATTCTACTTATGTGCAGTAAGTTGATGCCCATAACTTTTGAGTTTTGAAGCTCTTTTATTTTTACTTCGTACTACATATCAACACTCATTTTAACCCATATCCTACTCATTTGCCTCTGTCTTCATGAATTTAAAGAATTAGTATGTAGCAGTCAGGATGGTAGTTAGTTTCGATGGTCTGTATTGGCACATGTGAGAGTAAGTTCTCTTAGATTTTAAAGACTACAATAGCATCATTTGACTGTTATGCATTAGTCAACCTTCAGAAGATAAGACCCATGCATGATTGAATGTAATTATTTATTTGTATAAGGCGGAGAAACCAATGCACTGGGTCGAGTAGAGGATGTTGAGCGGCCGTGATGGCAATGGGAATGTGGGAACTAGGGAATGCACCACAATATATAGATTGATTTTCTTCTTGGGAGAGCAGCGAACTGTATGTTGAAGAATGAAGAGCATAGGGGTGCAAGCTATTTCGGACCCAGATTTATTTTCCATGGCTTCTTCTTTCTTCTTCTTCAAACTCTGCCAGCCTATCATCCTCTTAATTTTGATTTTTTGGTTCACGTTTTGTAAGTCTAGATGCAGCAATCTAGATTGTCTTGTTATCTGTATATTGTGTTATTGAACAGCAGTGGTACAGATTCAGCAGCCATACTAAAGGGCTCATCTTTTCAGGCTCTGCTTTGCTTCTTAAACAACAGTTTAGTTAATCCATCCCTGTAAAAGTTGCATCTAAATTTTGTCTACGATTCAGCAAGTGGATTCAGAATGTAGACTCTACAGTCTAGCTTCATTCAGTATTCATCATGGTTATATGTATACTTGCATAATACTAAAGTGTATTGTATTTTGTGAGCACCGTAATTTATTTAATATCCACTTAACTGCTCCTATTGTGTTGTGCATGACATGTATGAATTCTTGTTGGGTCCGTCGGATTATTTTTTAGCCTTCTGATAGTACTATGTTTCCCCAGATCTTCTTTTCTATCCTTTTTTGTCTACATTTTCTTTGTATCTTGATTCGTGTCAAAACCACCATGTAGCAAAATATTATTTTATGAGTATAAGTATTTTGGTGGGAATCATAGTTTCCCAATCAGAAACAATTGGAAATATAGCCAGTATGTCACTCTCGCATGTTTGCAGGTGGCCAGGAATTTGGGGAAAGACTTTGCGTGCATTTCAACCAACCATCAGAGCACTGCAGGTTGATTCAGGATTTAGTAGGTGCAGTGTGATTGGTTATACTTTTATGTAATGCAATCTATTTCTCTGCTCTTAGGATGTCTCAAGGGATTTGAGAAGCACTCTTGCACAAGCTTATTTCTCTGCACTTAGGATGTCCCAAGGGAATTCATAAGCACTCTTGCACGAGAAATTGTATTTGATGAGGACCCACCGTCCACAAGCTATAGGCCTCCGACAAAAAATAATGTCAACCAACCTGTTTTCAACTCAGGTTAGTTATTTCAATCCTTTCTAAAGTTCTTTCAGTGAAATGATGCCCAATTTGTTTGAAGCACTCTTCTTGGAACCAGTACGTTTGAAATTATGCTTGACAGTCAAACAACAGAAATATCCCGTATGCATTTTTCTGATTGAGTGATCCCTTGCAGATGTGGATGGCGCGGTATGTTTGTTCATTGCCATGTTTTTTTGGTATGTATGGGAGCATATGACTCCTACATGGCAGCTCCCAGTTATCAGATAAGATCCTCAGAACTTCCCTAGGTCCTTTCGGTAGTTTTTCATTTAAATTGGGAAGATATATTTAGCTTTGGCGTTAAGTCAATGAAAGATAACATCTAAAATTTGTTACTTAGTTTGGGTAATCTCTGCATGAAAGTAACACAAGTCTATGGAATAAAGCAAGCTAGAACAATTCTTTTGTCTTGCCCCTGGGCCAGAGCTCTTCCCATGTTGCTCCCTAGCTATAGAACACAACAATTTTAGTCATAGTTCTTACTTTGGCACTATTTTTTCGTTAAATACTACTCTCTCCATCCTAGAATATAAGATGTTATTACACATCTTATATTATATAGGGCGGAGGGTATAGCAAATAACTAGCGTCTATGAAACATTGAGAAGTTAATATTTAATCAAGCGTATATCGTTCTCCTTGCTCTTGATCATCATTATTAAAGCTTACGTCCCGTTCTTCTTAAAAGTTTGGTTGAAAGTCTGTCAGAAATATGGGCAAATATTTTTTTTCCTCAAATAAGTTATTCATCTCAAAAGATGGATTTTCACCAGCTTACCGAAGTCATTTTGATGTTACAATGCCGCCTTATTGCTTCTGTTTTTAGGTGAAAGCTCTAAAAAAAAATGTTCCTTACACCACTGGGAACTCATGAAAATAACTGGAGAACCCGCACATGCAATTCCTCATCTGAATAACAAGGTATGTGATTTAAATATGTATTCTGTTGAACTATTAACATGTTTTAGTATATAAAAGTAAATTGTGCATAAAGCCAGAAATAATTTAGGATTTTATGAAGAAACTCGAACTATGAGAAACTTTTAAATGCATTTTGATAGGTTATAATGACCTTATGATTAATAGGATGGTACAAAAACGTTTTTATACTAACCTGGTTATGCTACATCATAACATTTCAGAAGTAGCAGCAACAGTACCACCACAAAGTATCAGGAGGGGGTGATGGTGATGGTGTTGGTCTTGTGAAAACCGAGTACAACTCAATCAATACTAAGAACTGAGAAGGTGAAACTGAGAGATGATACATAGTACTAAAAACAGAAAATATATCGAGGGACGAAAGATTTGGTTTCAATAAGTATAAAAAAGAAAGAAGAGATGTAACGTGTTGCAAAATTGAACTGTGTATATCCTGGTCCTCCCTCTAAATTCTTGTTTTTCCACGGCTGTTATTACCTGTATGTACAATATTTTTTTGGAGGGATGGGTATCTTCTTCATTTTCCATTTTTATGTGTGTGTTCATATGCGTGTTCTAATCTCTAGGGTTATGATTTGGCAGAAGAGATAACTATGGCTACTCTCATCCCATATCGACTCCCGTAAATACCCCTAGGAGGCCGAGAAAATCACACTCTTACTATTTTGCGACTAACTGCTCTGCGAAACCAAGATGCTAGCACTGCGTCAAAACATGCCCATACCGCCGACAGATGCACTGCAACAGCCATGCCTTGTGACAATGCTAGGCAGACGGCGCGGCGAAGCGCGCATGACTATCTAGTGGATTTTTATTTTTAGTATGTGTTCGGTTGATGTTACAAAGTGGAATGTAATGGAATAGTTTCACACCTGAAAGTCGTTTTAGTGTTTAGTTAAGAAATATAATGGAACGAGGTGGTTTCCAAAAAGGAATATTCCCTCTAGATTCAAAATCCACCCATTCTTCCAGGCGGAATATCCCTGTTCCTCTATGCTAAAGTCACTCAAACCTTCCCACTCTCTTTATCTATTTGTCATCCTTTTTGCTAAATGCACCCAAACATAGAATGAAACCATTTTATTTCACTTTTTTTGGCTCAACAGAACATAGGATGGAATCATTCCATTACACATTTTTGGTTCTAATCAAACATAAAAATGAAACCAACCAATTCCACTAGAATGGAACCATGACATTTTATTCCACTTCGTTCCCGAACCGAATACACCCTTAGAAAACCACAGTGTTTGCTAAGTACCAGCATTTCACCCAAACCACCCCCTGGCCACAAATCTGACATTTGAGCCCACTTGGCATGCCCATGTGGTGTTGCCGAGCCCACCAGGCAGGGCTGACCTGGGTTTTATGGTCGAATCGGACTAAGGAAGAAGGATAGCTACCTTCTTTCTCGCCTGCCACCATTACCGCGCCGACCTGGTGTCCCGCACAATCCCTTATGTCACGACCGGCTAGAAGTTGGGTGAAGGATCAAAGATGTCGACTAGAGAGGGCCGGGGGAGTGAGTAGACAACTTTATTTTTTAATAAATCTAGTTGATTTCAGGGATAAATGCGGTTAAATAAAATTTCCTAAAATACAACTAAGTGAACAAACTTAGATGGCAAGGTGCACGCAAGACACACAATAAGAACTTAGGAGTAAACAAGCATCAGCAAGTGTGGAATGAAATAACCCAAGTGCAAGGATTTGATGGCGCGATGATGTATCCCACAGTTCAAATCCTAGAGGACTATAATCTCAGTTGAAAAGGCGGTGGCAAAAGAAGCTAGCCCACAACGGCCCCTCATGTATCTAGAGTTATTTTTTCTTGATCTAACCAAACCAAGTGTGAACCTTCCACTAGTGGTAGATCTTAAGATGATCTACAGACGCTCACAAACTTCCCTAGGGATAAGACTGAATCATATTTGAAGAGAAAGATAAAGCGTTTTCTGGTACTTAGTGGCTAGTGCATAATGTTTCATTATTATTTGGTGATATTTCACTAGATAAACGCGAGTGAATCCATAATTGATAATTTTTGGTAATGTATAGAGTGAATGGGTAGACAGATTACCACAATGAAAATGTAAAATCTTGATATGATTCTAGGAGTGTGAAAAAGTTTTTTTTTTCTTTACAATGTGAAAACTCAAAATTCTTTCCTCTACTATATGCTAAATGTCTAATCTCTGAAACAATGAACATAGATGGTGAACGATCTAGTGCCTTGTTATTAACAGCTTTAATGAGTTTCAAGCAGTCACTCTCGATAATGATCGGTAGCTGACTTCTATAAGTGCCCAATCAAGCCCCTCCGAGCAGGCAAGCAGCTCCGGTTCCATGGCCAAGCTACAATAGTGCAGGAAACGAGACACAAAGAAAATCATCCTTCCATCAGCAGCATGAAGGTGTTGAATAAAATGATGGAACGGTGTAGACTCGTGAGGACACCGGTTACGTGTAAATAGGTGAGAAAGAGCCTCTCATGTGGCGGTTACAGAAAAGGAAGTGTATCCGGTTGTATACTATACCATACCGGAGTAACAAACATTACATCTAATACTCCCCCTTAATCTAAACCTGGAAGAGGTTTAGATTACGTTTAAATTCTGCTAACCTTTTGGAACATATAGCCTTGGTGAAACCATCTGCAATCTGATCCTTACTAGAGATGAACCTAACATCAAGTTTCTTGTTAGCAACCCGTTCTCTGACAAAAAAGAAATCAATTTCTATATGTCTAGTACGAGCATGAAAAACTGGATTTGCAGATAGATATGTGGCACCAAGATTGTCACACCACAGACAAGGCTTATCCTTGAGAGAGACCCCAAGTTCACGAACGAGTGCTTCAGCCCAAATAAGCTCAGCAGTAGCATTTGCAAGAGCCTTGTATTCAGCTTCTGTACTTCACCTGGACACAGTTGGCTGTTTTCGAGCACTCCAAGAAACAAGGTTAGAGAAAAAAAATATAGCAAAACCACCGGTGGAGCGTCTATCATCAAGATCACCAGCCCAATCTGCATCTGAATAGGCACTAAGCAAGGTGGAATTGGACCTCTGAAAAGTAAGACCAACCTTGCTGGAACCATGAATATACCTCAAAATCCTCTTAACAGCAGTCCAATGTGCAGTGGTGGGAGCATGAAGATACTGATAAACCTTATTAACAGAGAAACAAATATCAGACCGAGTAAGTGTTAAAACATTGAAGAGCACCTACAATACTCCTGTAGCGACTCATATCCTCAGGACCAAGAGGAGAGCCATCTGTCAAGGACAGTGTATCAGTCGTCGAGAGAGGTGTTGGACAAGATGTACAGTCCTTCATCCCAACACGTGCCAACAAATCTGTAGCATATTTTTCCTGAGTCAACAGTAAGCCATTGGAATTTTTATGAACTTCAATTCCCAAGAAAAAATGAAGATCACCAAGATCCTTGAGAGCAAATTCAGCATTTAAGCTGTGAAGAAGAGCTGAGATGGCTGAATCTGAAGAGCTCGTGACTAATGATATCATCAACATAAATCAACAAGAAAACAGTAATACCTGACTTGTTGTAAAGAAACAGAGAAGTGTCAGCCTTGGATGGAATAAAACCAAGAGTTTGTAACTTGTAACTAAGACGAGAATACCATGCTCGAGGTGCCTGCTTCAGACCATAGATTGCTTTATCAAGTTTGCATATATAATTTGGATTAGCGGAAGACTCAAAACCAGGGGGCTGTTTCATGTAAACCTCCTCTTCCAGAACACCATGTAAAAACGCATTCTTGACATCTAGCTGCCTTAAACTCCATCCTCGAGAAACTGATATGGACAGAACAATCCTGATGGTTGCAATCTTAACAACATGACTAAAAGTATCTTCATAGTCAATACCATATCTCTGTTTAAATCCTTTAGCTACGAGCCTGGCTTTATACCTGTCAACAGTGCCATCAGCATTTTTCTTAACGCGAAAAACCCACTTACAACCAATGATATTTTTGTTCGAACTTGGAGGCACAAGATGCCAAGTTTTATTTGAGAGAAGTGCAGCATACTCATCTTGCATTGCATGTTTCCACTTGTCATCTGTGAGTGCCTCAGCAACATTTTTCGGTTCCTCTGTAGAAGTAAGCTGAGCATAGCGAACTGTACCATCGGTATATATTTTTGGTTGTCTTATACCTTTTTGTAAGCGTGTTTGCACTCCAGGGGCAGTAGCAGGAGATGCTTCAGGCGAGGAAGGCACAGAAGATCCAGATGAGGGAATCTCAATTCCCTCCGTGTCCGTGCCTGCATCATTAGGAGAATCAGCCTCGGGCTCCTCCCCACGTGAGGAGGCAGAGGTGGAGGCCTGCCCACCGGCCGACAACGGTCCAGCGGTCTGGGGTGATAGCGACCCACACCCAGGAGACCGCATCGAGGGACATGCAGGGAACCGAGACGGGGATCGAGGAGCGGGCGACGTGGCATCCAGCGACTGGCCAGGTTGGGCACGTACCGATGAAGACGCAGGAAACGGCTGACGCGAGGCCTCCTGGGAACGCTCCAAGACAGATTCTTGTACAAAATCAGGATGGAAATTTGTGTTGTCTGCCTCTGTCATTTCTACATCAGATGAAGCATTATTTGATGTTCCATTTGACCCTGTTTCTTCAGAACTTTGAGCATAATCTTGATCTGAATCATGAGGATGCTCATCAACAATAGCCTGCAAAGGAACAACAGGTGGAGCAACTTGCAAGTAATGTTCATTAGCATGCACACTCATATTTTTAGATTCCGAAGGTGAATTAACTGGTGGAAGAAGAAGAATTTCTTCTCGAATACGACGACCAGCATTTGGATGAAGATCAGCAAACGGAAAAATATTTTCATCAAAAACAACATCACGAGAGATGTAAACACGTCCAGTGGTCACATCTAGACACTTGACTCCTTTGTGGCGAAAACTGTAGCCAAGAAACACACACTGTTTTGAACGAAAAGAAAGTTTGTGTTTGTTGCATGGACGAATATTGGGCCAACAAGCACAACCAAAAACACGAAGAGACTCATAGTTTGGTTTGACATGAAGAAGTTTTTCAGTGGGAGTTTTTCCATGTTAAGGACTTTTGTAGGCAACAAATTGATAAGAAATGTAGCCGCAATGAAAGCATCATCCCAATATTTAAGTGGCATGGAAGAACCTGCAATTAATGCAAGGCCAACCTCAACAATATAACGATGTTTTCTTTTAGCAGAGCCATTTTTTTGATGGGCATGGGGACATGAAACATGATGAACAATGCCTACACGTTGAAAGAAGGTATTCAACTTTTCATATTCACCACCCCAATCAGTTTGCATGGTGAGGATTTTTCTATCAAATTGGCGCTCAACATATTGTTGGAAGTCAAGAAAAACTTGATACACATCAGAACATTTCTTAAGCAAATAGATCCAAGTATATTTGCTAAAATCATCAATAAAACTTACATAGTATGCATGTTTGCCAACAGAAAGAGGTGCAAGACCCCATACATCAGAAAAAAATCTGTTCCAAAGGGACAGTGGAAACACTAGTGGAAACAGGATAAGGTAGCTAATGGCTTTTAGCCTGTTGACATGGATCACATATGTAAGGGTTTATTTCAGGAGTGTAAGACAACTTATTCTTCCTAAGAACTTGCTGAACAATAAAATACGATGGATGCCCTAAACGACGATGCCATGTGAAGGATGAAGGCTTGACGGTGACAAGAGCATGCTTGGATGATGACCCCATGGACACAGGAACAAGGGGATAGAGACCACCATGACAGGGACCTTTAAATATGATTTGTTGCGTGTCATTGTCCTTGGTCAAGAAAAAGAATGGGTGAATTTCAATAAAAGCATTGTTGTCTAGGGTAATTTTGTGAGCTGAAAGCAAGTTCATGGAAGAAGAAGGAACATGGAGAATATTTTTAAGTTCTAAAGAACAATATGGAGTGTGCACAACTGAATGACCAATATTAGCAATTTGCATACCTTGTCCACTAGCATTGTGAACTTGATCACGTCCTTGATAAGTTTCATGAACTTGAAGCTTGTTGAGCTGTCCTGTTGTATGGTTTGTGGCTCCAGTGTCAATGGCCCAGTTGCTATCAACTCCATAAGCACCCTTGTGATCATTAGGAGTGTTGTCCTCCTCATCATCATCATCCCCAAACCTCAACCAACAGTCACCTGCAGAGTGTCCCTCTTTTTTGCATATCTGGCAAATCACTCCTTCCTGCCACGGTGTGGCCACCCGACCACGATCCTTGTTCTTCCCACGCCCCCCCTTTGGGCCGACGCTGCTACTGATGTGTAGCCCGATTGGGAGGAGGTGGAGGCGGACGTGGGGCTGGCGGAGGAGGCGCCCGCATAGGAGGTGGCATGTAAGGCGCATGATAAGGGGGCATGTACTGCTGGGGGTATGGATGGGGCATGTAGTATTGAGGCTGCGGCGGGTATGGAGAGGGCATATATGGCTGCTGATATGGTGTAGGAGGAACATATGGTGGCGTGTACTGCTGCTGGTAGGTGGGTGTAGGGGGCATGTACGGGGATGGAGCTGGACGAGGCGGCGCCTTCCCATGGGGGGAAGGAGGGTAACGAGCCGCAGCATTAGCAGAGGAGACAAAACTTCCAGGATCTTGACCCGTAGATGAGAGCATAGCATCACGATTCTCATATGAGAGCAGCTGCGAACACATACCATTGAGAGTAGTAGTGGGTATAGCATTGATGGAAGCAACAAGAGAATTAAAGGTACCATCAAGACCATTGAGAATATAGTCTTTCAGCTCATCATCATCAACAGTCTTGCCGGCAGCAGCGAGCTCGGAGGCAAAACCCTTCATCTTGGTAATATATTGTTGTGCAGTCATATCAAGCTTTTTTGTGTTGGTAAGGGCACCACGAAGAGTAGAGACCCTAGACTTGGATTGGGTGGAGTACATGGCATGAAGGGCACTCCATACATCAGCAGCATGGTGCAGCCCAAAAATTTGAGGCATCACATCTTCGGAGAGAGAGTTGACAAGAAAGCTCACAACTTGTTGATCTTTAGTGGCCCAAGCATCATAGTCAGGATTGGGAATCATGATCTTCCTTTTATTGGCATCTTCAGCTTCAATCTGCTCCGCGGGTGCGCGATCAGTCCCTTCAAGGAGGGGCATCACACGGGCACCACGAAGGGTGGGCAGCACCAACGCCTGCCAGTAGAGAAAATTTTCTCTCGTGAGCTTCATGGCCGGAGGAGCCCCAATGGAGGAGGAGCCGGCTGACGAGGAAGAGGGAGTCACCATGGAGGAGAGAAAAAGGAACAGGAGGATCGTCTGGAGATCGTGAGATCCTGAGAAAACAACGATCGGCGTGGTCATGAGAACAAGGCGATCAAGATCGGGTCCTAAGGTTTTGACCTAGATCGGATCCTGGAGAGAGAAGGGAAAGGAATTGGGGGAATTTGGTTGGTGGAATTGAATCAGGGAAGAAGATCCCGTCGACAGGGAGGGTTGTATCCTAAAGGAAGGTCCTTGCGGCGGCGGCACAGAGAGGATCTCCGGCGGCGGCGGCGGCTAGCTAGAAGGGAAGAGGTGTGCTCGTGATACCATGTTGAATACAATGATGGAACGGCGTAGCCTTTTGAGGGCACCGGTTATGTGTAAATAGGTGAGAAAGAGCCTCTCATGTGGCGGTTACAGAAAAGGAAGTGTATCCGGTTGGTATACTATACCATACCGGAATACACAAACATTACATCTAATAGAATGATCATCCCAATACCACCTGTTATGTCATTAGTTTTGAAAGATCCATCAATAGTAAGTTTAACATAACCTTGGGAGGGCAAACACCAAGGTTTTTCAGGCAATGGCACAATTTGCTTCTGACTATGATTAGAATTCCGACCAATCAATACTTTCTTGCCCTTTAGAATTCCGATCAATCAATGACTTCTAGGAGTATGCCAGAGTGCGATGGCACCGCCGGGGCGATATACGTAGCGATGGCCTCCCGAACAAGGCGGTCATTCTCCTCCGCATCATCATAACTGTTCATCCATGGCGGCTCCAGCGACATACGCCGAAGCACGCGCGCATTGTCTAGGATATAGAGCGCGAGCTCCAGGGAAGCATGGTCGGCGTTGAAACCGAAGATGTCGACGACCCTGAGGCTATGGCGCGGGAACCCAGCCGTGTCCTTCCTGAAAGAGCCAGCAGCTGCCGTTCTCTGATTCAGCACACCTCTGCTTCCCCTGAAAGGCGGTGCCCAACGCCTCAGCTCCAACAAGAGCGTTTCCAGGGCCGGCGCCGCGTCGAGGAAGAGGTAGACGAAGAGAAAGTCGTCCTGTCGCCCCGTCATGAACATCCTGATGTCCGCGCGTTTCAGGTGGCTGAATCTGTTGCCGCCGCCGCCGCCGCATAGCGTGGAATTTAGAACCACATACCGTACCAGGTTGAGTGATAAGCTCTAGAGGCCCGGCATGAGGCGCGCCAGGCTAAACAGCTGAGGCCACGACAACGAGCCGTCGGTGACGGCGGCAGCGCCATGAGACTTGGCGGCGACGTCAAGCAAGAACTCGAGGTCGAAGCTCGCGCTCGTCACCTTGGCAGCGGGTAGAAGCAACGACCCACGAAGCAGGCTCGCCGGGAGGTGCCGCCCGTCGCACCGCAGGGACTCGATGGAGGAGCCGGACACGTCGATCAGCATCATCGACCAGCAGCTTCTCACGACGAGAGTTCTGAGAGATGGCGGCACGGCCTTGATGTACTCGGGGTCCTTGCACCACTCGAGCTTGAGGCTCTGCAGCTTGAGGCTGGAGCGGAGGAGGTGGTCCAGGTCCTCGCTGGTAACGCGTGCCCTTGACAGCACCAGGGTCTTCAGGTTGGTCAGCCCCGGCGCCGGAGGAGAAGGCAGCCGGAAGCTTCCGTGCTGGAGGTACAGGTGCTCCAGCGCGGCTGCCGCTCTCGCGGACAGGAGCGAGCAGGGTAGGTCGTACATGAGCCTGTCAGGATTGTACCAGTTGTCCGGTTGGAAGTCCAGCCTGAGCAACCTGGTGGTCGTCGACGTGAGGGCGAAGCTCACCCAGCGATCCACACAGGGAACGTCGCGCTCCCGGAGATACCCGAACTTGACGACCAGAGCGTCCAGTGCGGCCGACGCGTCGTGCGACGCGATGATCGCATCCACGCGACGGACGAAGTTATCGGCGAGCTCGTCTCGCCGCTGCAGCACGACGTCTTGCTGCTGCCCGGAGATATTGGGTGGCGGCGGCCGCGTGAGACCGAGCGAATCGTCGTCGAACGTTAGACGAGGGTACCACCCCCAAGCCCGCCGGAAGGCGGAGCACAACGAGGACACGCGGGCAACTTCCCTCATTTGCAGCCTTGAAAGTATCCTGCACAAAACGTCCTGCGCAGGCATATTAATTGCCACTAAATATACATATGGATGGATGTGTTGAAAAGGGAGAGAATATTATGTGTATGTACCTCTGGAAGATCTTCAAGCTTTGTGTCACCTTGAGGGGACGACTCCATTATTCAACCTTGCAGAGCCGATGTTCTCTATTGATTTCCAGAATAAGACAGGTCGTCGATCGATCGGCTTATTCAGCTCGATTCTGTAGATCGACCGTTGACAGCAAACTAGACAAAATTACGCCCTCTATATATAGTTTCTTTATTTCTCTCAACTCGTATACAACTACTCCCTTCGTTCAGATGTTTTAGCTTATAAACCTCTTTTAGTGAAGTTTCGTAGGTTATTCCAGCGACCATACTACGTACTAAAAGAGATCTTTTTCTCATAAAGGTTAAACATCTTATATCTCTACTATATAATAAGTGTAGAGGTGGTTTTCGTTTGTGCGCCTTCGTCCGTCTGTTTTACGTTTTCTACCTCCCGCGGTACACTATCCACCATCTCCTCGCTTCCCCCTGCCTCGAGATCCACCGGAAGCACCTCCCCCCTACCTGGCGGGTCGAGGAGGAGGCGAGGTGCCGCCGACCGACTGCCGTGCGGGCTAGGCACAGCGGCACCGGCTGGAGGACGACGCACGGCATCGAGTGCGTGCTTACGGGAGAGATAGAGGGCCCATGGAGGGGAACGTCCGGGGTCCAAATCCCCATCCCGACCGAGCGACCCCTTCCGGCCGTGGCACGCGACCCCTTCCGCTTCCCCTTCCTCTCCCCATGCCATTGCTGCTTACCTCCCCCCTCTCAGTCCCCGGCCTCATCATCGTCTAGGAGAGCTTCAGCACCTCCCTGCTATGTGTGTTGCGCCGCCGGCGTCCACCGTGAGCGCGATCTGATCGTAGGCGCACTCCTCCAGTGCAGGTTTTGTCGAGAGGAGGAAGGAGAACGACGTGGCCGGCGGCGGCCATGGAGGTTCGAGGAGGTTCTTGGAGAGACAGGCGCCTGTGCGTGGCGGCGGGGTTGGTGGGTGTCGGGGTCGAGCGTTGCGGGGCCATGGCGGGTCGAGGAGGCTCCGGTCGATAGGAGTCTGGTAGCGAGCGGCGATGGGTTTGGTGCCTGTCGGGGTCGAGCATTGCGGGAGAAGAAGGCGTAGGCAGTCGATGGCGTTTCTACAGGTGGCGGCGGGGGGCTCTGTGCAAAAGACCAGGAACTGGTGAGCTGCTCTAGGATTTGGAGGTTGCGTGTGTGTCCACCGAGTGCGCGTGTGGCGTATGTGTGACGATTTATCCTAGCGCGATTCACGTGCACAAGCGTGACCAGATCAATTAGCTAGCCACACCTAGATACATGGCTAGCAGAATGGATTAACGTGCCTGCTTATTTTCTCTTTAAACAAAAAACCAGAGAAGTCGGACTAGCAGATTGCATGTTTGGAGATACAGGTCGGTCCAAGTGAGGTAGATGGATGATTTTTCTTTTACTTTTACTTTGAGAAAACTTTTATTTTCCTTTATATAGTTTTATTTTAAAAAATGGTACTCCATCCAGCCCTTATTAGTTGATTTGGATTGTCAAATTTGGATGAACCTATATACTAAATAATGTCTAGATTCATCCAAATCTAGACAAATCCGAGAACTAATATGGATCGGAAGAAGTAGGAGAATTTTTAATGGGATCTAGCATCATTGTTTATTATCCCGTAGAGAAGCACGGGCATTCAGCTAATTTGTTCCGAGGTAGCTTCTTCGGCCCCAAATTTTTGTTTCGATTTTTGGATGATTTTGCCCCTATGGTGATATTGCGTGCACAGCCGCCAAAACAATAACCGAACAGTTCCTTCTTTGTTCGACCCCGCGACAAATTCGTTCCTCTTCCCAAAAAGAACAAAGCCATACATTCAGAGGTGAACAGCGAGGAGGCATGCACTGGTGGGTGGCACACGAGGTGGTTGGGACGGCGCTGGTCGGATAAGGCCACGGGGCGCTGGAGTCTCGAGAGAGCGCCAGCGGCGGGACCCGATGTACTAGAACTCGGACCGACACCTCTCCAAGCGCCGTTCTCACCAGATTTCGCGATAAAGAGTGTCGCAGAACGTGACTGAGAGTGTAGAGGGAGTGGTGACAGAGCCATTCAGAGATTGCTGATCATATTATTTATTTTCCTTTTAAATTATAACATACAAGGTAAGAGTTCCTTCGAAGGTTCGCATTTGATCAAAATTATGATTGTTAGGTCCTCGAGCTGGATGACACGTGGCAAAATTCTGAAAAGGTGCGAGAAGGGCGACGCTTCAAAGTACAAGAAAAGGAAGAGGGGAGTGGCGCTAGCGAGAGGGAGTGGGGACAAAGCCATTCGCTGGGAAGAGGGATTGATGATCACATTATTTATTTTCCTCTTAAAGTACAACAAAATTATGATTGTGAGGTCCCCAAGCTGGACGACACGTGTGAGAATTCGGGAAAGGGGTGAGAAGGGCGACGCTTCAAAGCACAAGAAAAGGGAAAGGAGAGCGGTGCTGGCGAGAGGGAATGGGGATAGTCATTCGCTGGTGGAAGATGAAGGGCGTTGAGGCGACATACATGTAGAAGTGGTGATCACAAACGTTAAAAGAGAAGGGTTGGGCATTCTACTAGTATTAGATAGAAAACAGAGGGAGTACATATGTAGTACCTGACCTGGCTAGTCTAACCGTCTCGAACTAGTACTCGTACACGTACTTGGAAACTAATCCTAAGGAAAACCCACTAGACCATGGACTGACCAAACACACGTTTAGGACCAGGACATCCTCCTAATTAACTAAACCTAACAGCACACAAACTAAGAGCATCTCTAACCCAACTCCAATAACTTAGAGAAGAAAAAAGATCTCTAAACTGGATTTCTATATTTTTTTTCTCAAAACTTCGGCCGCCGAATTCGATCCCTAAAAATTTAGAGGACTAAAAATAATTTTACCATCATTTTCAAATCTCCACACAACAATCCAAATATTCCTTGCCATTGCCATTTTTCTTGCCCTTGGTCGGCGCCTCCACCTCGACGGCCTCTTCTTCGGCATCCTTGGTGCCCTCCTCTTCCCCGGCGAAGTAGTCGTTGTCGGCCTCTTCGGCCCCCTCTTCGTCGGCCAACACCTCTTCATCGCCGCTGAAGTTGAGGTCATCGAGGCCTTGTTGATGAGAATGATCGAGTTGGGTCATGAACTCGGCGACGGACACCTCGGTGGCACTCAGAGTCGGCCTGGGCATTTGTCGATCACTGCGCGGGCGCCATCTAGGGGTGCGCGGATGCTGTCGAGGAGGATGACGGCGTGGCCCCTGAGGTCCCCTTGGGCTTGCCCTTCGTCTCGGTGGTCGCCGGCTTGGGTGCGGATGCGGCAACTGCCTTTCTCTTCTTCTTCTTCTCCTCTACCGCCTGCGAATGGGCTAGCATGGCCTCTGTCGGCTTCCGCGTCCGCGGCCCGCTCAGAACCGGTGCAAGGGGAGGCTAGCCCACCTTTCGTCATCATCGTGGCCTTAGAAGTGGTCTTGGTGGACGCCACCGTTGATCGCGCCACGCCGTTGGTGCCTAACCGCTTCCACGGCATCGGAGGCGAAGTGGGGTCGATTCCGGCGACGAATCTGAAGGGTTTTGCAGCATAGTAAATCAAAGATTTTTCCACGGATGCGAACAAGAAAGCCAAGTCTAATCTAGGAGATGTAATCAACGAGAGAGATTGATCAGATTTTCATACCCTTGAAGAAATCGCACAGCGGAAACGTTCAACAGAACGTGGTTGACGTAGTCGTACTTGCCGTCTCCTCCTCGCGATCCGATCCGATCCTACACCGCAAGTGGCGGCGCCTCCGAGAGATGCACACGTACGGTGCAGCGATGTCTCCTCCTTTCCTTGGTCCAGCAAGTATGGTGGAAAGATAGATTGGATCTGCAGCACGACGGCGTGGTGCTTATGGTGGAGAGTTTCTGCGGCAGGGCTTCGCCTACGCGCAGTCAAGAGAGAGAGAGAGGTGGAGGGGCAGCAGTTGGACGGCGGCCAGGGTTGCAGGAGTGGGGGGAGGCTGCGCCCCTGCCCTCCTTATATAGGGGGCTGGCCGTCCCCCTTGACCCCTCCTCCAAGCCCTAGGGCGGCGGCCCAAGGGGTGGAGTGGGGGGCAAGTCATCCCCCTCCTTCTGGAAGGTTCCCTTAGGGTTTCCCCTAAGGGCTGGCCGGCTGGGCCTTAGGGACCTTGTGCCCCTGGCCCAAAGTGTCCAGGGCACTTCCCCTTAGGCCCACGCAGGCCTCCGACAAGTGGTCCCACGTTGGTCCCACTCCGAAACCTTTAGAACCTTTTGGTACAATACCGATAAACTTTGAAACGATTCCGAAATCCAAAAACTGCTTTCCTTTATATGAATCTTATTCTCCGGACCATTTCGGAACCTCTCCTGATATCCTGGGTCTCATCCGAGACTCCGAACAAAAAACTCATAAACCAATTATCCATTCTATCCTAGCGTCGATGCACGTTAAGTGTGTGACCCTACGGGTTCGAGAATATGCAGACATGATCTTCTATCAATAATCAACAGCAGGATCTGGAAACCCATATTGACTCCCACATATTCATCGATGATCATATCGAATGAACCACGATGCCAGGATTCAATTAATCTCATATATGTATTCCCTTCATCACGCGATATTTTACTTGCCCGAGATTCGATCGTTGGTATCTGCATACCTAGTTCAATCTCGTTCACAGCAAGTACTTTACTCGTTCCGTAATCCGATATCACTTTGTAATTAACTCCTTAACCATGTGCTTGCAAGCGGTGTTGATATCGATTACCGAGTGGGCCCGAAGTATATCTCTCCGAATCGGGAGGGACAAATTCCATCTCGATACATACAACCCAACAAGTACTTTGTGATCACCTGAGAGACACCTTTATGATCACCCTCACATAGGCTGACATTTGATGACCTCAAAGCTTTCTTCCGATACCAGGGAGTTGTATTATCTCATGGTCTAAGGAATACAATACTTGACATAGCAAAAAGATTCGCAAAGATGAACACGATGACACGATCTAATTTCTCTGCTTAATTTGGGTATGTCCATCATATCATTCTCCTAATGACATGATCTCATTATTACGAGTAATGCACACCTTGTGTAGGAACTCATACTATATTGTCCTTCTAACCTTGTTATCCATTTTGGCACTTGTTCTCAATGGGGGAGAAGTTTAGAGGGTTTTAAGGGAAATGGTTTTCTACTTAAGATTGGTTCGTTCTTAAGTGTTTTCCTTTCATGCATCTCATCTTTATTATGTTTTGCATGGTTGTATATATGGTGGAAACTCTCCCAAAGGCTATGCTTAACAATTTATGCAATGAAATCCAAGATCATCCCACGTGCATATATTGTGGGGGAGTTTGCTCTATATATGTTGGTTCTACTCACATCCCCTGAATTAGTTGTAGTTTATGTGAGTAGAATCGGTTTTGATATGGGCTAGTATCTTTGTGTTACTTAACCATATAAAATACAACCTCTTGTATACAACTTATTCTTGGATAAGCTGCGTACTTGTTTCTAATATTGATTATATAAACCCTCTTGTTGTGATTGTCATCAATTACCAAAATGGGGGAGATTGAAAGGGTAATTGCCCCTATGTGTGGTTTTGGTGATTAATGACAATCCCTATGGACTAATGTTTTCACTGAGTTTTATATGAAGGTATATTCCATAGGTCATGCGTGTAGTCCATGTGTTGGATTCAAGTATGGATGCCATGAAGATAAAGATATACCTTGAGTATTGGCATCAAAATCATCGAGTTGAAGAGAAGAATATGATATGATCAAGATCTTGAGAGTGTGATCTCAATAGAAGAATTCAAGATATGTCTCTAAGTTGGTGTCATGATAGCCTCATTAGTTGAGCTATGGTTGACTAAGATTTAGATCATGTAATCAAATGAAGAGTTCCTTATGTACCTCAAGATATTAAGATGGAGCACGAGAAGATACTTGGTTGACCAATACAAAGAGTGAAGAGTGATTTCAAGTTGGTCAACACATGAAGCATAAAGAATGTACCACATGGTCTTGTGGTATGATATTATATAGCCCATGAGAGGATGACATCAAGTGGTGATCGTCATCAAGGTTGAGAAGGGCAAGTTCAAGATAAGCATCTCGAGAAGATCATTTGCTTGAAGCTTGCCATCCATATTGGTGATAATGGACATGTGAAGACATGTATTAATGAAGCTATCCCATAGTGGTGTACGGAGGAGCAAATTAGGAGTCTTCACGAAGCAACAATGATCGAGTGTTGCATTCCGACTTGGGTGGAGCTTGAAGCGTTGTCATCAAGTCAAGCGGTATGCGTAAGGCAAAGGTATGGCCTTGCTAGGTTTTCCTTTTACCGGTCTCAAGGTGGTTGTTAGGAGACCGGTTTATAGGATAGATAGCCGCACTATCAAGAGGGGCTCTCGGTTGTGTAACTTGATCACATCGTCATAGGGAACTCAAACGTTTGCATACTTTGCATCTTCCTATTTTGTTGCTTCTTTGTGTTTCTCCATGTGAGGTTCTTGAGCTTGTTGCTAGCTCTTCAACAAGCCCAAGTTCATCGAAAACGGAATTTGTATGCATCTTCTATGGCGTTTTCGAGTTTGGAGGTTTTATCGGTTCTTATTTAGGAAGGCTTCTTACCTTTCTTCATTTGGTTCTATCCTCCTTTGTTGGGATATGATGTTTCTCTGTACAATCTTTTAGAGCTTGTTGTCCTCGTCAAAACAAGCCCAAGATCATCGAAATCGGAGTCCGGATGCAAAAGTTGTTGCGTTTTCCGTGAAGTCAGTTTCATCCTCGTTGTGGATCCGGTTCAACCGGCTCCCAGACCGGGTGGTCCGGTGCCAGCACCGAAAAACCGAGATTCAACCGGGTTTCAACCGAGATTCAACCGGGATTTTTGGTTTTTCTATACCGAGTCTATCCGAGACTGTGTACTGACCCTTATCCCGGTTGAGATCCGGTTTTCCGGTCCAGGAACCGAACCATCCGGTTCTGGAGCCGGTCCAATCGAACTTTCAACCGGATTCGCACAATTTTCTCCCAACGGCCATATTTGCTTTCCAATATAAAAGGGGGTTCTTCTCCCAACGTTTTACAGTGTTCTTGACCACAAAATTGACCTCCATTGTTGAACCTCTTGAGCTTGCTTCCTCCCCCTTCCCTCCTATGATTCTTGCATATTTTTTAGGGCTTTGGAAGAGGAGATCTAGATCTACAATATCCACCAACCAATTCCTCCTCTAAGTGAGGGGAACCCATTGGATCTAGATCTTGGAGTCATTGGTTGACTTCCACCATTGTTCTTCCTCTCTAATTCCTCCCTAGCACTTGTTGCTTTGGTGGGATTTGAGAGTGAAGGATTTGAGCACCCTTGGTGGTCTTGCTTTGCATTCTTGCATAAGTGTTGAGCTCTCCATTACGATTTGTTCGAGTGAGAGACCATGAGCTTGTTACTCTTGGAGGGTGACCTCCTAGTTGGCTTGGCAGTTGGTGCCACGGTGTTCTCTTCGTGGAAGATTGTGAAGAGACCCGGGATTCTCCTTCGTGGAGCTTGTGAAGTGGTTGTGGAGCTTGCCATCTCCGGAGTGGAGGAAAAGCTAGACATAAGGAAAGGGCCTATTCCTTCGTGGGATAGACTCGGAGAAGAAGGTGAGCCTTTGTGGCGCGTGAGGAATCCTTCGTGGAACCTCACACCTCTCCAACGTGACGTAGCCCCCTTCCCAAAGGTGGTGAACACGGGAATACATCTTCGTCTCCACGTGCCTCGGTTATCTCTATATCCGAGCTTACTTTCCATGTGATAGCTATCGAGCTTGAAGTACTTATATCTTGCTTATCACTTGCGGTATATTTATCTTGTGCTATCTTGCTTGGCTTAATTTGTTGTTGGTGCACTTAGTTGAGCCTAGTGTATTTAGGTTTTGTGCTTGTAAAATAAACGTTAGTTTAATTCCGCATTCTATCAAGCTAAAACCGTAACAGTTTTGAAATTGCCTATTCACCCCCCCTCTAGGCGACATCTCTATCCTTTCACCGAGGCATATGGCACTTTGCTCATAGTATCTCTATCTTTTACCGTAGCTGGACACTGAGCCTTGCTCAATATCTTACCTGACAACATGGGTAATGAACTTTTATTTGCTTTATCCATTATGAACCTTTTCAGAACTTTGTCTAGATATGTACTTTGGCTTAAGGCTATTAGGCGTCTTTGTCTATCTCTATAGATTTTTATGCCTAATATATAAGCAGCTTCTCCTAGGTCTTCCATTGAAAAACATTTATTCAAATAACTCTTCACATCGTTAAGCATACCAATGTCATTTCCAATAATCAATATGTCATCCACATATAGTACTAAAAATGTCACCGAGCTCCCACTCACTTTCTTGTAGATAGAAGCTTCGTAGCAATTTGGAACAAATCCAAAACTCTTGATCACTTGATCAAAATGAAGGTTCCAACTCCGAGATGCTTGCTTCAGTTCATAAATGGAACACTGAAGTTTGCACACCTTATTAGCATCCTTAGGATCGACAAAACCTTCGGGCTGCATCATATACAACTCTTCATCAATGTTGCCATTAAGGAATGCAGTCTTGACATCCATCTGCCATATTTCATAATCATGAAATGCAACAATTGCTAACAAAATCCGAATGGACTTAAACATCGCTACGGGAGAGAAAGTCTCATCGTAGTCAACACCTTGAACTTGCCGAAACCCTTTTGCGACAAGCCGAGCTTTATAGACAGTAACATTACCATCCGCGTCCGTTTTCTTCTTGAAAATCCATTTGCACTCAACGGCCTTACGGTCGCTAGGAGGGTCCACCAAAGCCCATACTTGGTTTTCGCTCATAGATCCCAATTCGGAGTTCATGGGCTCTAGCCATTTCTCAGAGTCTGGGCTCATCATTGCTTCCTCATAGTTCGCAGGTTCACTTTTGTCTAACAACAAGATGGTTAAGACAGGGTTGCCGTACCATTCAGGAGTGGCACGTGACCTTGTCGACCTGCGAAGTTCAGTAGTAGCATCGTTCGAAGTTTCATGATCCTCGTCATTAGCTTCCTCTCTTGTTGGTGCAGACGGCACTGGAACAATTTCAGGTGCTGCGCTACTCTCCAACTCGAGAGAAGGTTCAATAACCTCGTCTAGCTCTACCTTCCTCCCACTCACTTCTTTCGAGAGAAACTCCTTATCAAGAAAGGATCTGTTCTTTGCAACAAACACTTTGCATTCGGATCTGTGGTAGAAGGTATACCCAATCGTTTCCTTAGGGTATCCTATGAATACGCATTTCTCCGCTTTGGGTTGGATCTTGTCCGGCATCAACTTCTTGACGTAAGCTTCGCATCCCCAAAATTTAAGAAACGACAACTTAGGTTTAGCAGCAAACCATAGTTCATACGGTGTCATCTCAACGGATTTAGATGGTGCCCTATTTAAAGTGAATGCAGCGGTTTCTAATGCATAACCCCAAACTGATAACGGCAAATCTGTAAGAGATACCATTGATCGCACCATATCTAATAGAGTTCGATTCCGGCGTTCAGACACACCATTGCGCTGTGGTGTTCCGGGTGGCGTGAGTTGCGAAACGATTCCGCTTGCTTTAAGATGCGTGAGAAAATCATAACTCAAATATTCACCTCCACAATCGGATCGTAGAAATTTAATTTTCCTGTTACGATGGGTTTCCACTTTGTTCTGAAATACTTTGAACTTTTCAAACGTTTCAGATTTATGTTTCATTACATAGATATACCCATATCTACTTAAGTCATCAATAAAAGTGAGAAAATAGCGATATCCACCGCGCGTCGAAACACCCATTGGTCAGCATACATCGTTATGTATGATTTCCAATAAGTCCGTTGCTCACTCCATTATTCCGGTGAACGGGATTTTGATCAACTTGCCCATGAGGCACGGCTCGCACGTGTAAAATGATTCAAAATCAAGAGACTCCAAAAGTCCATCAGAATGGAGTTTCTTCATGCGTTTTACACCAATATGACCTAGACGGCAGTGCCACAAATAAGTTGGATTATCACTCTCTACTTTGCATCTCTTAGCCTCAATGTTATGGATGTGCGTTTCATTGCTTTCGAGATCCAGAAGAAATAAACCATTCACAACAGGTGCATGACCATAAAAGATGTTATTCATGTAAGTAGAACAACCATTATTCTCCGATTTAAATGAATAACCGTATTGCAATAAACACGATCCAGATATGATGTTCATGCCAAAAGCAGGCACATAATAACACTTATTAAGGTTTAAAACTAATCCCGAAGGTAAAACTAAGGAGAGTGTGCCGACGGCCATCACATCAACTTTTGATCCATTACCAACGCGCATCGTCACCTCATCCCTTGCTAGCCGCCGTCTATTCCGTATCTCCTGTTTCGAGTTACAAATATTAGCAACTGAACCAGTATCAAATACCCAGGCACTACAACGAGCGCTAGTAAGGTATACATCAATAACATGTATATCAAATATACCTTTAATGGTGCCAGCCTTCTTGACCGCTAAGTACTTCGGACAGTTGCGCTTCCAGTGACCCTTGTCCTTGCAATAGAAGCACTCATTGTCCGGCTTAGGTCCAGACTTGAGCTTCTTCTCAGCAGGGGCAACGCGCTTGCCACTTCCTTTCTTGAAGGATTTCTTTTCACCCTTTCCTTTCTTAAAGCTAGGGGTCTTGTTGACCATCAACACATGATTATCTTTCTTGATATCCACCTCCGCAACTTTCAGCTTAGCGAAGAGCTTAGTGATCATATCAGTGGAACCAATTTGATTGTGAGTAGCTACAAAACCTTTGTAGCTAGGAGGGAGTGATTGCAGAACTCTGTCAATCTTGAACTCTTCTGGAATCTTGCAGTCCAGTTGCTCAAGACGTTGAGTGTAGCCCGACATCTTAATGGCGGGCTCACTAACGGAACTCCCTTCCTCCATCTTGCAGTTAAAGAACTTCTCAGAGATCTCATATCTCTCAGAACGGGCTTGAGTCTGAAACATGGTTTTCAGTTCCTCAAGTATATCAAAGGGCCCGGCGAACTCCTCAAAACGATTTTGAAGTTTCGGTTCCATAGCAAACAACATGGTACTCTTAATCACTCCATAATCATCTTTGCGTGACTGATAAACAGCTTTTTCATCAGCCGACGCATCAGTAGCAGGGGCATCACCTAGCGCTTTCTCAAGTACATACTCCCTCCGTTTAGAAATATAAGATGTTTTAGATTTATGAAGAAGATGTTAATGAATCTATACACTAAAAGATGTCTAGATACATCTCCTTCACAAACCTAAAACATCTTATATTTCCAAACGGAGGGAGTAGTCTTTTTGTCCGCCAGCGAGAATGATTCTCAGATTGCAGAACCAGTTGGTGAAGTTATACCCATTGTTCTTAAGCTTTTCTTTCTCAGCAAACACGTTGAAGTTGAAGTTGGACTTAGCCATTTGATCTACAAAATTTGCAAATACAATTTAGACTATGTTCACGATAACTAGTTCAACTTAATGAAATTACTAGATGAACTCCCACTAAATTCAACATCCCTCAAGTTGTTTAGTGAACATGATCCAAATTCACCACACCTAATCCGATCTTCACGAGAAGAGATGTGGTTTCAATGGTGGACAACAAAGTGTCGATCATATCATTCATATGACTCATGCTTAACCTTTCGGTTCATGTGTTCCGAGGCCATGTCTGTACATGCTAGACTCGTCAAGTCAAACCCAAGTATTTCCGCATGTGCAAAATTGGCTTGCACCCGTTGTATGTGAACGTAGAGTTTATAGCACCCGATCATCACGAGGTGCTTGAAAACGACGAACTTTCACAACGGTGTATACATGGGGAGAACACAATTTTATCTTGATCTTTAAGTGAGGAATCATCTTATAATGCTACCGACGCGATCTAAGCATAATAAGATACATAAAAGGATAAACATCACATGCATATAATTTTATGTGAGATGGTATAGCCAATCTCCACGCAATGATCTCCATCTTGTGCTCGCCAGCATGATCTCCATCACTCCACCATGATTGCCTCCACCACGAATAGCAACTACAACTATTGCTAACTACTTAGCGATAAAGTAAAGCTATTACATGGCGTATAAGAAGTTGACACGCAGGTCATATACAATTATAAAGACAACCATACGGCTCCTGCCGGTTATGAACTCATCGACATGCAAGTCGTGAAATATTACAAAACATGATCATCGCATACATCTCAATTCATACACATCATGTCTTGGGCCATACCATATCACAAAACACTCCTTGCAAAAATAAGTTAGACGCCTCTACTTTGTTGTTGCATGTTTTACGTGGCTTATGGGAGTAACAAGCTAAGAATGATTCTTATCTACGGAAAGCCACAACGGTGATATTATGGTTGCTAACATCCGTTGTAAATCCCATGACTACTATAGTGAGAGAAACTGGCATCCACCAGCCACATGTGTGGAACAAGCCACACGTCAAGTGCAGAGCCGGTCTCGCGAACGAGGTTGCGTAAAGTTGGCCTAGACCGCTTCGAACTCACTATGTCGCGCCATAAGAAATACACAACAAGAGGTTTGCAACAGAAAACATCAACGTCCGCAACAAGCATGCTGCGTTCTACTCGTGAAACACATATACGCGTAGATCTAGCTCTGATACCACTGAAGGGTTTCGTAGCATAGTAAATCAAAGATTTTTCCACGGGTGCGAACAAGAAAGCCAAGATCTAATCTAGGAGATGTAATCAACGAGAGAGATTGATCAGATCTTCATACCCTTGAAGAAATCGCACAGCGGAAACGTTCAACAGGATGTGGTTGACGTAGTCGTACTCGCCGTCTCCTCCTCGCGATCCGATCCGATCCTACGCCGCAAGTGGCGGCGCCTCCGAGAGATGCACACGTACGGTGCAGCGACGTCTCCTCCTTTCCTTGGTCCAGCAAGTATGGTGGAGAGATAGATTGGATCTGCAGCACGACGGCATGGTGCTTATGGTGGAGAGTTTCTGCGGCAGGGCTTCGCCTACGCGCAGTCGGGAGAGAGAGAGAGAGAGAGAGAGAGAGAGAGAGAGAGAGAGAGAGAGAGAGAGAGAGAGGTGGAGGGGCAGCAGTTGGACGGTGGCTAGGGTTGGATTGGGGGGAGGCTGCGCCCCTGCCCTCCTTATATAGGGGGCTGGCTGCCCCCCTTGACCCCTCCTCCAAGCCCTAGGGCGGCGGCCCAAGGGGTGGAGTGGGGGGCAAGTCATCCCCCCTCCTTCTGGAAGGTTCCCTTAGGGTTTCCCCTAAGGGCTGGCCGGCTGGACCTTAGGGGCCTTGTCCCCTGGCCCAAATGATGGGTTTCACAGCATAGTAAATCAAAAAAATTCTACGAATGCGAACAAGAAATCCAAGATCTAATCTAGGAGATGCAATCAACGAGAGAGATAGATGAGATCTTCATACCCTTGAAGAAATCGCACAGCCGAAACGTTCAACAGAACATGGGTGATGTAGTCGAACTAGCCTTCTCCTCCTCGTGATCCGATCCGATCCAACGCCGCAAGTGGCGGCGCCTCTGAGAGATGCACACGTACGGTGTCGCGACGTCTCCTCCTTCCTTGGTCCAGTAAGTGGGGTGGAGAGATGGATTGGATCTACAACACGACGGCGTGGTGCTATGGTGGAGAGTTTCTGCGGCAGGGCTTCGCCTACGTGCAGTCGGGAGATAGAGAGAGAGGTGGAGGGGAAGCAGGACGGTGGCTAGGGTTGGAGGATTGGGAGGGGGAGGGTGCGCCCCTGCCCTCTTTATATAGGGGGCTGGCCGGCCCCTCCTCCAAGCCCTAGGGCGGCGGCCCCAAGGGTTGGAGTGGGGGGCAAGTTTCCCCCTCCTTCTAGAAGATCTCCCTAGGGTTTCCCCTAGGCTGGTCGGCTGGGCCTTTGGGGCCTTGTGACCCTGGACCAATGCGGCCAGGGCACTTCCCCTTAGGCCCACGCAGGCCCCCGACAAGTGGTCCCATGTTGGTCCCACTCTAGAACCTTCCGGTACAATACCGATAAACTCCAAAATGATTCCGAAATCCAAAAAAACTGCTTTCCTTTACACTGTGTTTGGATGTAAGAATTTTGGCTTGGAATCATGAAATCTGGAATTGGGAATCAGTTTCCGCCGTTTGGGTTGCCCTTTGAATTTTTGCCTGGAAACGAACGGAAATTCCGAGCCCCCGCTCCCTCCCCGTGTAAAGAGCCTGCCCGCGATTCCGAGGGGGCGACCTCCGAATTGCTGGAAACGGAACCTGCACGTACCGGTTCGCTCGCAAAACAGAGCAAGGTCCTCCTTCCCCGACGCAGACCTCTCCCTCCTCGACGCGAGCGACTCCACTGACCAGGGACTCCGGCGGCGGAGCGCAGGTTAGTCCTCCCTTCCTGTCTCCCTTCCATGGACTACCCTCTTCGTGGCTTTCCTCCTCCATGCCCTACCGTCCTCATGCCTATTCCGCCGACCGTCCCTCCTTCCCGCCAGGTCCTAAGGCGGCGGGAGGGTGAAAGGCGCTCTGCAGGTCGGCGCTGTGGCTGCCGCGAAGACGGGCGGGATGGCCGGCGTTGGCGGTGGAACGGGGTGATGGCGAGCGGCTGTAACACCCTCAGAATCGGACATATGCAAGTTTTAGCGAAATCCGCCAAACCCGCATAGAAACGATTCAAAGGTGCCCACCAGGCACTTTCGCGCGGGTGGTAAACGAAGTAATAACATTACACAACAGTCCTCGATGGGACCCACAGAACAGATATATACAGCAGCGACTCAAAGAGGCAAGAATACAGATATAATATACAGAGATCCAAATCACCTTGGAAACGATATAGTGTCCATCTACGGACAAGATGCAAATGGGGCTAAGAGCCCTGAAGAATAACCAATGGCGTCCATAACCCTGCCCAGGCCAAGCCGGAAGGGTAACCCTGCTAACGACGTCGATCTCAAAACCTGCTTAAACAAAAGGGGTGCCGACAAAGGGCAAAGGAAAAAGAAGGAGCGTCGATCGAGGCGATTACGGCGAGGCTAGAATTGGCGGTCCTCGCCTACATAGGTATGGTGGATCGAGCGGCGGCGACATGCATCGAACAACCTATAGAGACTCGATACAAGGCGTCAATCGAGAGAGGGTAAGAAGGACCTATCCGAACCAAAGCGAGGCTATCATCAAACAAACCCATCTGGCGTTTCCCCTCGAGACCAATCGAGGAAGTCAACCGAGGAACTCACACGGTTGGCAGTTTTATTTATTCGTTATCGTTGCAGCAATTACTAGTCAGGTTAAAGATAGTCACGATAAAATAAGCGATGGGCCCTTTTAGTTAATCATTCCGTTATAGTGACATCACTTACTAGTCGAATCTGATTAACATGAGATAACCCAAAACCCAGCAGTCGTTGGTACTTTTATTCAGCCGTTCGTTGTAGTTTCAATACTTACTAGTCAGTACAATGGTGCAGCGACAATCCAAACAAGCAATTGTGGGCGTATTATTAGCCATTCCATTATAGTGAAGCTGATTACTAGTCATTATAAAGTCAAATTTATAGCAATAAACTTTAGTTATGCTTGTCTATGATCGAGATCTTGTGCTCCAAGTCGTCCATATCCATGGACACGGCTTTGAGAAAGTTTTACCGGCGGGTGCACCAATAGCAACACACGCCGATCAACCTCGGAAAACCAACTCAAAACCCACGAGGCTTTCACGGGAACAATCACAGGATTCAGAAATATTTCAGGGGCCACCCTTGAGTACACCAAGCAAGTAAGCAAGCTCCAAGACGGACTCAAGGTTGTGGGGACGGCTGTGAACGACTGGGAACCCAAAACTGGGCTTGTCGACACCGCGGAATCGTGCCACGATCCTAAACAGTACAGTGTGCTATCTGTCGCACAATTTAAATACATAAGTAGCATGGCATAAGTACAGGATCGTAAATAAAACCTCAAACTAGTTTGTGGCCCCAAGAAATAAGACTGAATCAAGATCTGGCTCAGGGGGGTCCCATATACCTCCCGGATGTGGATAGCGCGATAAATCAAGGAACAGGTATCAAGTACTCGGGGTCTTACGGGACACAAGTGGGCGTTCGGAAACCAAATATTTTCTATCACCCACCGATGCCTCTGCTGATTCAATTTTAGTTGTTAAACAGGAATTAAAGTGGACGATAAGTAAAACTAGGATCATCTCCAACGTCAACATGCGGCAATTCATCAACAACTGTGGTACATGGCGACACGCAACAACATTTGAGCAAGCGACTATGACACGCGGGTCCAGCTATCTACCAAACATCAGGTAATAGGATGTGTCCAAGGCTATATATGGCTGCAAGGGACATCTCGGGTACGAAAACTAAAGCATCGCAACACAGATAGCAATAGACCAACAGGAGGGAATAAATACTATAAAGTAAGATAGGTAGAAAGGGGGGGAGATGCTCGCCTGAAAACATGGTCGAAGGTTCCACCGAAGATCGGGGCGAAGCTCACATCAACTCAACGGCCTTATCCGCGAAGAACCAAAACACTAGAATAAACACCGGATGCAATGTTTAATACAACTGCAGAAGATCGGCATGATGCATGTATGATGCATGGCATGGCAAAGTGCGATGCAATTAGGTCATATTAAGCGGAACCGGGATCTCGACAATGATTATATGGTTCAAGTTATTTATCTACCCCGCAATTAAATGTTGTTTTTTTACATGGCAAAAGATAATACGGGTTCGCTACACAAGTTTTAATGAGGCCAATATACGACTGGCTTTGCCCGCATATGGGCCCCATATTTAATTATTAGGTGAATCGGCATAAGGCCCCCAAACCACATGACAAGAGGTGCATGCATGGACAATTTATATGCAACAGTTATATTATGTTCTAAAATAGGGTTTCGGGAAGGGGTTCACACATTAGAGGGGCTCGACGAACTTGAGGTTCCGGGGTTCGGGGTCGGTCTCAGTCGGTTCGACGTGCGTTCTCGGACTCGGATCGTTCTCAATATGAGGTAGTTCTTGTCGCATCCGGGTCTTTGGTCATGTTGTCGGTCTTGGCGTGCGGGGCGAAGAACTTGGCGCATCGGTTTCTCGGCGTCCTCGGTTCCGATTGTAGATCTCGGCGTCCTCGAAGGGGTACTTGTCGTATCCAGGAAGAAGGACTTCGCGTTCGGTGGCGATCTTGGCGGGTTTCGGGTCCGGGCCTTGGCGTCCGAGAGGAAGTACTTGTCGTCCGTGAAGGAGAACTTGAGGCTCCGGCGTCATCTCCTTAGGGTTCCGTCTTCGGTCGTTTGCGGTGAACTTGGTTTGGCACCGCTGGCCAAGTGGTTGCAGAGAACATCCTCGCCACCCGATTTTTGGCGATGACGACACATCTTCGTAGAGGTACCAAACAGTCCCATATTCTTCAGAATCGAACTACAATGGGAAGCCTTACAGCGGTACTCGTGTTCTGTGGACTTGCAAGGCCACACGAAGGTTGAGGATGGGGAAGCGGCGACTCATGGTGGGTCCCATGGCAGGTGGGTCAGCGGGGCCGCTGCTAGCGAGGAAGGCGAGGCGAGGAGGGGCGCCCGGCGGCAGGCAGCCTTGTGGCCAGCAGCGAGACGGCAGGGCGAGGGCAGCGAGGGTTCAGGGGTGGCTCGTGGGCGATCTTGGCGAGGAGGGAGGATGATCGCTGCAGTGGCTCGCTCTTGCAGCGGAGGCCTCGCCGTGAGCACGGCTTGCAGGCGGGCGGGCCAGCGGGTGACGGGCGGCGAGGGAGCAGCTCGGGAGGCCAGTGCTGGTCGGAGGTGGGCTGGGCCTTGGCGAGTGTGGGCCGGAGGCTCAGCCGGGCCGGGGAGCCGTCAGCGAGGGTGGCTCAATGGCGAGGTGAGATGAAGGCGGCGAGGGGATGCGCGGCTCGGGCCAGGAAACCGGCGAGGCAGGCGGAGGCGGTTGGGAGCGGGCGATCTCGGCGCGAGGCGAGCGGAGGCAGGCGCGGGGCGTGAGGGCGGCGAGCTTGGAGGAGAGAGGGGGAGGAGCGGCGCTGCGGGGTGGAAGAGGCGAGGTCGCGCGGGGGTGGAGCGGCGCGAGAGGTTGAAGACGGCCAGGGGGGCGGGGCGACAGGCGTGGGACGCGTGTGGGGCCCAGGGCGGGGCAGGGCGTGCGGAGCGTGTGCGTGGTGGGTGTGTGGCCCTGTGTGTGTTTGGTGGGGTGTGTGACTGACAGGGTGGGGCCGGCTGCGGCCAGGGCTGGCTGCGCGCGCTGTGTGCGTGTAGTGTGTGCGTTTGGGGTGGGGCCAGCTGGGGGTTGGTGGGTGTGTGGGGCTGGGTTGAGAGGAGAGAGAGGGGAGTGGGTGAGGTGGCGGTTGTCTATTGGTGGGGATTAGGGGAGAGGGTGAGGTGTCACTAGGGGATTGGGTGGGGTGAGGTGGAGGGGGTGTGTGGGTAGGTTTGTTGGTAGCTGTAGGATTTAGAAGGGCGGGTGTAGGTGGACCGTTTTAATTTCTGGGGCGGTCGTTCGGGTCAATCGGCCCGTTCGACTGCCCCGCTAAAATAATAAATATTTTTATTTATTTCAAACAAGGCTTTTGCAAACCGATATCGGGCAAAACAAAATATTCCGGCGACCCGGATTTTGGCGTTTGAATAAAGACGGGGCGTTTGAAAAACAAATCGGGCTTTGCAAAATAGTTTTATGCAAACAATGCCTGATGATGACGATGCAATGCACAAATTCAACGCGATTTTCTAGTCGAGGTTTTGCGGGATGCCACAGCGGCCTGCCAGACAGTGCGTCACGGCATGTACATGAGCAAGCTCCCCGCCAAGGCCAGTCCAGGAGCAACCCGTCGCGGCCTCAACCTCGCTGGGCTGACCTCCTCTTCAACCGCCAGTGCAGATGATGCTCATAAGGTGCTTGACGTCGTGCTCAGAATCTAGATCTGAGACTGGCCTAATCTGTGTTTTTATTTCTCCCCTGATCTCCCATCTTAAACAGCAGAGATTTGTTTGTTCACGTCACGTGATGCACTGGGTTTGAAGGTCATGGTGACTTGAATTTGGATTACGCCCTTCTTCAATGTTCCGATCCAGTTGCCAGTATATTTTAAATTGATTTTGTTACTCCCTTTAAATGACAAATGAGCAAGAAAAATGTTCATTTATCTGGACGAATTTCTGCTAGTTCGTCACTCCCTCGGAATGTAAATCTTTTGGTCTGTTTCTGATGCTACTTGAATTGGTAGCCCACTATTTTTGATATATGCATACTATTTTGCATACATGTAGACAAGTTTATATTGTCAAAACTCAACAAAACATTCAATTCCATGGTTTATACATCCAAACAGAATTTGGAATTTTGTGCTATCCTTTTTTCCAGTAGCAAATTCCATGCATATCCAAACAATGGAATTGAAACTGTAAGTCATTTCCTTTCCATCATGGATTTGGAATCTTCAGTTCAATTCAATTCCAAGCAAAAATTCATACATCCAAACAGAGCGTTATATGAATCTTATTCTCCGGACCATTCCGGAATCTCTCGTGATGTCCTGGATCTAATCTGAGACTCCGAACAAAAACTCATAAACCAATTATCCATTCTATCCTAGCGTCGAGGCACGTTAAGTGTGTGATCCTACGAGTTTGAGAATATGCAGACATGATCTTCTATCAATAATCAACATCGGGATCTGAAAACCCATATTGACTCCCACATATTCATCGATGATCATATCGGATGGACCACGATGCCAGGATTCAATTAATCCTATATATGTATTCCCTTCGTCACGCGATATTTTAATTGCCAGAGATTCGATCGTTGGTATCGGCATACCTAGTTTAACACATCATAGGTTTCTTCCTGCAAAATTTCAATCATTTAACACATCATCTGCATCATAAAATAATCAATAGCTTTTTCATCAGCCGGCGCATCAGTAGCAGGGGCTGCTGCTGTCATAGGTTTCGTCCTGCAAAATTTCAATCGTTTAACACATCATCTGCATCATTTGCCAAAAATTAACAAATGAGACGATCACTCTCTAAATCATGATTATATAGGTCAGCCCAGTTATGGTAAAATACAATCATAACTATTAATATAATGCTTAGAGGAAATTATAGTCAACTCACTTGTATGAGCCAACTGATTGGCATCTCCATCCAGATTGACTTTTGCCATCACTTGATTGACTTTTGTCATCCACAAAGCTGACATGACATGCACACCTTGAAGTTGCCGCCAAAAGAGGAGCTCACGGTCATGTTTTTTCCTGGGCGGAAAGCAACAGCCGAAATCCCTGCATCACTGTATGGAAGATCAAATATCGAGTCAGAGAACGTCATGCCACTATATCTATCACTGCCCAAAATAATCATGTGCCAACCTGTGAGGCTCATAAATGACAGTGGACAAATGAAACTGTCCAGCACGAGACCCATGGTTCCAAAATTTTAGTGTAATAAGGCCACCTAATTCTTCTTCAGGAAGCTTGACGTCCACAGTGCACATAAAATCACCATCAATGGACAACGAAACTAAGGAAATGCACATCTATGGTAAGGAAAAAAGAAACACATGTCAAAGTATGAACACCAAACATGAAGTGACAACTTATTCAGGCACAACGTACAGGGAACAGTTTATGCCAAAGATCCCAATGAAAGAAATGTATGATAGTAAATATGACACAGGGATTACAGCAGATTATTTGGTGCTTTCATATATTATCACATGAATAAGGTACAATATAACCATGAGAAATAAAATGATAAAAAGGCTTAAATAAAGGATATAAAGAAGAAAACTTAAGTGATTAAACATTGGCAGTATGGGACAAAGGTATCGCACCGTAATATCATCAACGGGCTGAAAGTTCCTCTCACAAACTTGGACCTGAAGATGTTAACAATATTCGGGTAGATCTTATTAAAATGTTCACAGAATAAATCTCTTAAGTTGATTGTCTTACCTCTGAAACCTCGGTGTTTTCAAACAAACCTCTGCGCCCCTGCCCTCCTTATATAGGGGGCTGGCCGGCCCCCTTGACCCCTCCTCCAAGCCCTAGGGCGGCGGCCCAAGGGGTGGAGTGGGGGGCAAGTCATCCCCCCTCCTTCTGGAAGGTTCCCTTAGGGTTTCCCCTAAGGGCTGGCCGGCTGGGCCTTAGGGACCTTGTGCCCCTGACCCAAAGTGGCCAGGGCACTTCCCCTTAGGCCCACGCAGGCCTCCGACAAGTGGTCCCACATTGGTCCCACTCCGAAACCTTCTAGAACCTTCCGATACAATACCGATAAACTTCGAAACGATTCCAAAATCCAAAAACTGCTTTCCTTTATATGAATCTTATTCTCCGGACCATTCCGGAACCTCTCCTGATATCCTGGGTCTCATCCGAGACTCCAAACAAAAAACTCATAAACCAATTATCCATTCTATCCTAGCGTCGATGCACGTTAAGTGTGTGGCCCTACGGGTTCGAGAATATGCAGACATGATCTTCTATCAATAATCAACAGCGGGATCTGGAAACCCATATTGACTCCCACATATTCATCGATGATCATATCGGATGAACCACGATGCCAGGATTCAATTAATCTCATATATGTATTCCCTTAATCACGCGATATTTTACTTGCCCGAGATTCGATCGTTGGTATCGGCATACCTAGTTCAATCTCGTTCACAGCAGGTACTTTACTCGTTCCGTAATCCGATATCACTTTGTGATTAACTCCTTAACCATGTGCTTGCAAGCGGTGTTGATATCGATTACTGAGTGGGCCCAAAGTATATCTCTCTGACTCGGGAGGGACAAATTCCATCTTGATACATACAACCCAACAAGTACTTTCCGATCACCTGAGAGACACCTTTATGATCACCCTCACATAGGATGACATTTGATGACCTCAAAGCTTTCTTCCGATACCAGGGAGTTGTATTATCTCATGGTCTAAGGAATACAATACTTGACATAGGAAAAAGCTTCACAAAGATGAACACGATGACACGATCTAATTGCTCTACTTAATTTGGGTATGTCCATCATATCATTCTCCTAATGACATGATCTCATTATTAATCGACAACTCATGTCTATGGTTAGGAAACCTTAACCATCATTAATCAATGAGGCGTACTAGGGACACGGTGTTGTTCATAAACCACACAAGTATCAAAGTTTCTGCTTAATACAATTCTAGCATGGAATATAAACTTTATCATGAACAAGAATTGTAATAATAACATCTTTATTATTGCCTCTAGAGCATAATTCCAACAGTCTCCCACTTGTACTAGAGTCAATAATCTAGTTTACATCTGGCAACAATCTAACACCCATGGCATTAAGGTGTTGATCATGTTTTGCTCGTGGAAGAGGTTTAGTCAACGGATCTGCGACATTCTGATCCGTATGTACTTTGCTAATCTTCATATCTCCATCTGCTATATAATCTCGAATTATATGAAAACGACGGTTGATGTGCTTGGTCTTTGGATGATATCTTGGTTCCTTAGCCAGTGCTGGCACCAGTGTTGTCGCACAATATCTCCAGTGAGTCCAAGGCACTTGGAACCACACCAAGCTCAGTGATGAAGTTCCTGATCCAAACTCCTTCACTCGACGCTTCTGAAGCAGCCATGTATTCCGCTTCTTTTTTAGATCCCGCGATCACGCTTTGCTTGCAGCTTCTCCAACTCACAGCTCCTCCATTCAAAATATAAACGTATCCTGTCTGAGATTTAGAATCATCCGGGTCGATGTCGAAACTAGCGTCGACGTAACCTTTTACGACGAGCTGCTCATCACCTCCATAGACCAAGAACATTTATTTAGTCCTATTTAAATACTTTAGGATGTTCTTTACGGCTGTCCAGTGTTCCACTCCTGGATCACTTTGGTATCTGCTCGTCAAACTAAGAGCATTGGACACATCCGGTCTAGTACATAGCATGCCATACATGATAGAACCTATGGCCGAGGCATATGGCACTTTGCTCATAGTATCTCTATCTTTTACCGTAGCTGGACACTGAGCCTTGCTCAATATCTTACCTGACAACATGGGCAATGAACCTTTCTTTGCTTTATCCATTATGAACCTTTTCAGAACTTTGTCTAGATATGTACTTTGGCTTAATGCTATTAGGCGTCTTTGTCTATCTCTATAGATTTTGATGCCTAATATATAAGCAGCTTCTCCTAGGTATTTCATTGAAAAACATTTATTTAAATAACTCTTCACATCGTTAAGCATACCAATGTCATTTCCAATAATCAATATGTCATCCACATATAGTACTAAAAATGTCACCGATCTCCCACTCATTTTCTTGTAGATACAAGCTTCGTAGCAATTTGGAACAAATCCAAAACTCTTGATCACTTGATCAAAACAAAGGTTCCAACTCCGAGATGCTTGCTTCAGTCCATAAATGGAACACTGAAGTTTGCACACCTTATTAGCATCCTTAGGATCGACAAAACCTTCGGGCTGCATCATATACAACTCTTCATCAATGTTGCCATTAAGGAACGCAGTCTTGACATCCATCTGCCATATTTCATAATCATGAAATGCAATAATTGCAAATAAAATCCGAATGGACTTAAATAACGCTACGGGGGAGAAAGTCTCATCGTAGTCAACACCTTGAACTTGCTGAAACCCTTTTGCGACAAGCCGAGCTTTATAGACAGTAACATTACCATCCGCGTCCGTTTTCTTCTTGAAAATCCATTTGCACTCAACGGCCTTACGGTTGCTAGGAGGGTCCACCAAAGCCCATACTTGGTTTTCGCTCATGGATCCCAATTCGGAGTTCATCGCCTCTAGCCATTTCTCAGAGTCTGGGCCCATCATTGCTTCCTCATAGTTCGCATGTTCACTTTTGTCTAACAACAAGACGGTTAAGACAGGGTTGCCGTACCATTCAGGAGTGGCACGTGACCTTGTAGACCTGCGAAGTTCAGTAGTAGCATCGTTCGAAGTTTCATGATCCTCGTCATTAGCTTCCTCTCTTGTTGGTGCAGACGGCACTGGAACAATTTTAGGTGATGCGCTACTCTCCAACTCGAGAGAAGGTTCAATAACCTCGTCTAGCTCTACCTTCCTCCCACTCACTTCTTTCGAGAGAAACTCCTTCTCAAGAAAGGATCCGTTCTTTGACAAACACTTTGCCTTCGGATCTGTGGTAGAAGGTATACCCAATCGTTTCCTTAGGATATCCTATGAAGACGCATTTCTCCGCTTTGGGTTCGAGCTTGTCCGGCATCAACTTCTTGACGTAAGCTTCGCATCCCCAAACTTTAAGAAACGACAACTTAGGTTTAGCACCAAACCATAGTTCATACAGTGTCGTCTCAACGGATTTAGATGGTGCCCTATTTAAAGTGAATGCAGCGGTTTCTAATGCATAACCCCAAAATGATAACGGCAAATCTGTAATAGACACCATTGATCGCACCATATCTAATAGAGTTCGATTCCGGCATTCAGACACACTATTGAGCTGTGGTGTTCCGGGTGGCGTGAGTTGTGAAACGATTCCGCTTGCTTTAAGATGCGTGAGAAAATCATAACTCAAATATTCACCTCCACGATCGGATCATAGAAATTTAATTTCCCATATCTACTTAAGTCATCAGTAAAAGTGAGAAAATAGCGATATCCACCGCGCGTCGAAACACTCATTGGTCCGCATACATCGGTATGTATGATTTCCAATAAGTCCGTTGCTCGCTCCATTATTCCGGTGAACGGGATTTTGATCATCTTGCCCATGAGGCACGGATCGCACGTGTCAAATGATTCAAAATCAAGAGACTCCAAAAGTCCATCAGAATGGAGTTTCTTCATGCGTTTTACACCAATATGACCTAGACGGCAGTGCCACAAATAAGTTGGATTATCACTCTCTACTTTGCATCTCTTAGCCTCAATGTTATGGATGTGCGTTTCATTGCTTTCGAGATCCAGAAGAAATAAACCATTCACAACAGGTGCATGACCATAAAAGATGTTATTCATGTAAGTAGAACAACCATTATTCTCCGATTTAAATGAATAATCGTATTGTAATAAACACGATCCAGATATGATGTTCATGCCAAACGCAGGCACATAATAACACTTATTAAGGTTTAAAACTAATCCCGAAGGTAAAACTAAGGAGAGTGTGCCGACGGCCATCACATCAACTTTTGATCCATTACCAACGCGCATCGTCACCTCATCCCTTGCTAGCCGCCGTCTATTCCGTATCTCCTGTTTCGAGTTACAAATATTAGCAACTGAACTAGTATCAAATACCCAGGCACTACAACGAGCGCTAGTAAGGTATACATCAATAACATGTATATCAAATATACCTTTAATGGTGCCAGCCTTCTTGACCGCTAAGTACTTGGACAGATTTGCCCAAAGGACCCTTGTCCTTGCAATAGAAGCACTCATTGTCCGCTTAGGTCCAGACTTGAGCTTCTTCTCAGCGAGGCAACGCTTGCCTTTCTTGAAGGATTTCTTTTCACCCTTTCCTTTCTTAAAGCTAGGGGTCTTGTTGACCATCAAAACATGATTATCTTTCTTGATATCCACCTCCGCACCTTTCAGCTTAGCGAAGAGCTTAGTGATCATATCAGTGGAACCAATTTGATTGTGAGTAGCTACAAAACCTTTGTAGCTAGGAGGAGTGATTGCAGAACTCATCAATCTTGAACTCTTCCGAATCTTGCAGTCCAGTTGCTCAAGACGTTGAGTGTAGCCCGACATCTTAATGGCGGGCTAACTCACGGAACTCCCTTCCTCCATCTTGCAGTTAAAGAACTTCTCAGAGATCTCATATCTCTCAGAACGGGCTTGAGTCTGAAACATGGTTTTCAGTTCCTCAAGTATATCAAAGGGCCCGGCGAACTCCTCAAAACGATTTTGAAGTTTCGGTTCCATAGCAAACAACATGGTACTCTTAATCACTCCATAATCATCTTTGATCGATAAAGCTTTTCATCACCGACGATCAAGAGTGGGCATCACCTAGCGCTTTCTCAAGTACATACTCCCTCCGTTTAGAAATATAAGATGTTTTAGATTTATGAAGAAGATGTTAATGAATCTATACACTAAAAGATGTCTAGATACATCTCCTTCACAAACCTAAAACATCTTATATTTCCAAACGGAGGGAGTAGTCTTTTTGTCCGCCAGCGAGAATGATTCTCAGATTGCAGAACCAGTTGGTGAAGTTATACCCATTGTTCTTAAGCTTTTCTTTCTCAGCAAAAACGTTGAAGTTGAAGTTGGACTTAGCCATTTGATCTACAAAATTTGCAAATACAATTTAGACTATGTTCACGATAACTAGTTCAACTTAATGAAATTACTAGATGAACTCCCACTAAATTCAACATCCCTCAAGTTGTTTAGTGAACATGATCCAAATTCACCACACCTAATCCGATCTTCACGAGAAGAGATGTGGTTTCAATGGTGGACAACAAAGTGTCGATCATATCATTCATATGACTCATGCTTAACCTTTCGGTTCATGTGTTCCGAGGCCATGTCTGTACATGCTAGACTCGTCAAGTCAAACCCAAGTATTTCCGCATGTGCAAAATTGGCTTGCACCCGTTGTATGTGAACGTAGAGTTTATAGCACCCGATCATCACGAGGTGCTTGAAAACGACGAACTTTCACAACGATGTATACATGGGGAGAACACAATTTTATCTTGATCTTTAAGTGAGGAATCATCTTATAATGCTACCGACGCGATCTAAGCATAATAAGATACATAAAAGGATAAACATCACATGCATATAATTTTATGTGAGATGGTATAGCCAATCTCCACGCAATGATCTCCATCTTGTGCGTGCCAGCATGATCTCCATCACTCCACCATGATTGCCTCCACCACGAATAGCAACTACAACTATTGCTAACTACTTAGCGATAAAGTAAAGCTATTACATGGCGTATAAGAAGTTGACACGCAGGTCATATACAATTATAAAGACAACCATACGGCTCCTGCCGGTTGTGAACTCATCGACATGCAAGTCGTGAAATATTACAAAACATGATCATCGCATACATCTCAATTCATACACATCATGTCTTGGGCCATACCATATCACAAAACACTCCTTGCAAAAACAAGTTAGATGCCTCTACTTTGTTGTTGCATGTTTTACGTGGCTTATGGGAGTAACAAGCTAAGAATGATTCTTACCTACGGAAAGCCACAACGGTGATATTATGATTGCTAACATCCGTTGTAAATCCCATGACTACTATAGTGAGAGAAACTGGCATCCACCAGCCGCATGTGTGGAACAAGCCACACGTCAAGTGCAGAGCCGGTCTCGCGAACAAGGTCGCGTAAAGTTGGCCTAGACCGCTTCGATCTCACTATGTCGCGCCATAATAAATACACAACAAGAGGTTTGCAACAGAAAACATCAACGTCCGCAACAAGCATGTTGCGTTCTACTCGTGAAACACATCTACGCATAGATCTAGCTCTGATACCACTGAAGGGTTTCGCAACATAGTAAATCAAAGATTTTTCCACGGATGTGAACAAGAAAGCCAAGATCTAATCTAGGATATGTAATCAACGAGAGAGATTGATCAGATCTTCATACCCTTGAAGAAATCGCACAGCGGAAACGTTCAACAAAACGTGGTTGACGTAGTCGTACTCGCCGTCTCCTCCTCGCGATCCGATCCGATCCTACGCCGCAAGTGGCGGCGCCTCCGAGAGATGCACACGTATGGTGCAGCGACGTATCCTCCTTTCCTTGGTCCAGCAAGTATGGTGGAGAGATAGATTGGATCTGCAGCACGACGGTTTGGTGCTTATGGTGGAGAGTTTCTGCGGCAGGGCTTCGCCTACGCGCAGTTGAGAGAGAGAGAGAGAGAGAGAGATAGAGGGGGGCAGCAGTTGGACGGTGGCTAGGGTTGGAGTGGGGGGAGGCTGCGCCCCTGCCCTCCTTATATAGGGGGCTGGCCGGCCCCCTTGACCCCTCCTCCAAGCCCTAGGGAGGCGGCCCAGGGGTGGAGTGGGGGGCAAGTCATCCCCCCTCCTTCTGGAAGGTTCCCTTAGGGTTTCCCCTAAGGGCTGGCCGGCTGGACCTTAGGGGCCTTGTGCCCCTGGCCCAAATGATGGGTTTCGCAGCATAGTAAATCAAAAAAATTCTACGAATGCGAACAAGAAATCCAAGATCTAATCTAGGAGATGCAATCAACGAGATAGATAGATGAGATCTTCATACCCTTGAAGAAATCGCACAGCCGAAACGTTCAACAGAACGTGGGTGATGTAGTCGAACTAGACTTCTCCTCCTTGCGATCTGATCCGATCCAACGCCGCAAGTGGCGGCGCCTCCGAGAGATGCACACGTACGGTGTCGCGACGTCTCCTCCTTCCTTGGTCCAGCAAGTGGGGTGGAGAGATGGATTGGATCTACAGAACGACGGCGTGGTGCTATGGTGGAGAGTTTCTGCGACAGGGCTTCGCCTACGTGCAGTCGGGAGATAGAGAGAGAGGTGGAGGGGAAGCAGGACGGTGGCTAGGGTTGGAGGATTGGGAGGGAGAGGGTGCGCCCTAGCCCTCTTTATATAGGGGGCTGGCCGGCCCCCTTGGCCCCTCCTCCAAGCCCTAGGGCGGCGGCCCCAAGGGTTGGAGTGGGGGGCAAGTTTCCCCCCTCCTTCTAGAAGATCTCCCTAGTGTTTCCCCTAGGTTGGCCGACTGGGCCTTTGGGGCCTTGTGACCCTGGCCCAATGCGTCCAGGGCACTTCCCCTAAGGCCCATGCAGGCCCCCGACAAGTGGTCCCATGTTGATCCCACTCCAGAACCTTCTAGAACCTTTCGGTACAATACCGATAAACTCCGAAACGATTCCGAAATAAAAATAAAACTGCTTTCCTTTATATGAATCTTATTCTCCGGACCATTCTGGAACCTCTCGTGATGTCCTGGATCTCATCTGAGACTCCGAACAAAAACTCATAAACCAATTATCCATTCTATCCTAGCGTCGAGGCACGTTAAGTGTGTGACCCTACAGGTTTGAGAATATGCAGACATGATCTTCTATCAATAATCAACAGCGGGATATGAAAACCCATATTGAATCCCACATATTCATCGATGATCATATCGGATGAACCACGATCCCAGGATTCAATTAATCCCATATATGTATTCCCTTCGTCACGCGATATTTTACTTGCCCGAGATTCGATCATCATACCTAGTTCAATCTCGTTCACAGCAAGTACTTTACTCGTTCCGTAATCCGATATCACTTTGTGATTAACTCCTTAACCATGTGCTTGCAAGCGGTGTTGATATCGATTACCGAGTGGGCCCGAAGTATATCTCTCCGACTCAGGAGGGACAAATTCCATCTCGATACATACAACCCAACAAGTACTTTCCGATCACCTGAGAGACACCTTTATGATCACCCTCACATAGGATTATGTTTGATGACCTCAAAGCTTTCTTCCGATACCAGGGAGTTGTATTATCTCATGGTCTAAGGAATACAATACTTGACATAAGAAAAATCTTCGCAAAGATGAACGCGATGACACGATCTAATTGCTCTGCTTTATTTGGGTCTATCCATCATATCATTCTCCTAATGACATGATCTCCTTATTAATCGACAACTCATGTCTATGGTTACGAAACCTTTAACCATCATTAATCAATGAGCTAGTCCATAGAGGCGTACTAGGGACAGGGTGTTGTTCATAAACCACACAAGTATCAAAGTTTCCGCTTAATACAATTATAGCATGGAATATAAACTTTATCATGAACAAGAATTATAACAATAACATCTTTATTATTGCCTCTAGGGCATAATTCCAACAGTCTCCCACTTGCACTAGAGTCAATAATCTAGTTTACATCTAGTAACAATCTAACACCCATGGCATTAAGGTGCTGATCATGTTTTGCTCGTGGAAGAGGTTTAGTCAACGGATCTGCGACATTCAGATTCGTGTGTACTTTGCTAATCTTCAGATCTCCATCTGCTATATAATCTCGAATTATATGAAAACGGCGGTTGATGTGCTTGGTATTTGGATGATATCTTGTTTCCTTAGCCAGTGCTATGGCACCAGTGTTGTCGCACAATATCTCCAGCGAGTCCAAGGCACTTGGAACCACACCAAGCTCAGTGATGAAGTTCCTGATCCAAACTCCTTCACTTGACGCTTCTGAAGCAGCAATGTATTCCGCTTCTTTTTTAGATCCTGCGATCACGCTTTGCTTGCAGCTTCTCTAGCTCACAGCTCCTCCTTTCAAAATATAAACGTATCCTGTCTGATATTTAGAATCATCTGGGTCGGTGTGGAAACTAGCGTCGACGTAACCTTTTATGACGAGCTGCTCATCACCTCCATAGACCAAGAACATTTCTTTGGTCCTATTTAAATACTTTAGGATGTTCTTTACGGTTGTCCAGTGTTCCACTCCTAGATCACTTTGGTATCTGGTCGTCAAACTAAGAGCATTGGACACATCCGGTCTAGTACATAGCATGGCATACATAATAGAACCCATGCCCGAGGCATATGGCACTTTGCTCATAGTATCTCTATCTGTTACCGTAGCTGGACACTGAGCCTTGCTCAATATCTTACCTGCCAACATGGGCAATGAACCTTTCTTTGCTTTATCCATTCTAAACCTTTTTAGAACTTTATCTAGATATGTACTTTGGCTTAAAGCTATTAGGCGTCTTTGTCTATCTCTATAGATTTTCATGCCTAATATATAAGCAGCTTCTCCTAGGTCTTTCATTGAAAAACATTTATTCAAATAACTCTTCACATCGTTAAGCATACCAATGTCATTTCCAATAATCAATATGTCATCCACATATAGTACTAAAAATGTCACCGAGCTCCCACTCACTTTCTTGTAGATACAAGCTTCGTAGAAATTTGGAACAAATCCAAAACTCTTGATCACTTGATCAAACGAAGGTTCCAACTCCGAGATGCTTGCTTCGGTCCATAAATGGAACGCTGAAGTTTGCACACCTTATCAGCATCCTTAGGATCGACAAAACCTTCGGGCTGCATCACATACAACTCTTCATCAATGTTGCCATTGAGGAACGCAGTCTTGACATCCATCTGCCATATTTCATAATCATGAAACGCAGCAATTGCTAATAAAATCCGAATGGACTTAAACATCGCTACGGGAGAGAAAGTCTCATCGTAGTCAATACCTTGAACTTGCTGAAACCCTTTTACGACAAGTCGAGCTTTATAGACAGTAACATTACCATCCGCGTCCGTTTTCTTCTTGAAAATCCATTTGCACTCAACGGACTTACGGTCGCTAGGAGGGTCCACCAAAGTCCATACTTGGTTTTCTCTCATGGATCCCAATTTGGATTTCATGGCCTCTAGCCATTTCTCAGAGTCTGGGCTCATCATTGCTTCCTCATAATTCGCAGGTCCACTGTTATCTAACAACAAGACGGTTGAGACAGGGTTGCCATACCATTCAGTAGTGGCACATGACCTTGTCGACCTGTGTAGTTAAGTAGTAGCATCGTTCGAAGTTTCATGATCCTCGTCATTAGCTTCCTCCCTTGTTGGTGCAGACGGCACTGGAATAATTTCAGGTGCTGCGCTACTCTCCAACTCGAGAGAAGGTTCAATAACCTCGTCTAGCTCTACCTTCCTCCCACTCACTTCTTTCGAGAGAAACTCCTTCTCAAGAAAGGATCCGTTCTTTGTGAAAAACACTTTGCCTTCGGATCTATGGTAGAAGTTATACCCAATCATTTCCTTAGGGTATCCTATGAAGACGCATTTCTCCTCTTTGGGTTCGAGCTTGTCCGGCATCAACTTCTTGACGTAAGCTTCGCACCCCCAAACTTTAAGAAACGACAACTTAGGTTTAGCACCAAACCATAGTTCATACAGTGTCGTCTCAACGGATTTAGATGGTGCCCTATTTAAAGTGAATGCAGCGGTTTCTAATGCATAACCCCAAAATCATAACGGCAAATCTGAAAGCGACATCATTGATCGCACCATATCTGATAGAGTTCGATTCCGGCGTTCAGAGACACCATTGCGCTGTGGTGTTCCGGGTGGCGTGAGCTGCGAAACGATTCCGCTTGCTTTAAGATGCGTGAGAAAATTATAACTCAAATATTCACCTCCACGATCGGATCGTAGAAATTTAATTTTCCTATTACGATGGTTTTCTACTTCGTTCTGAAATTCCTTGAACTTTTCAAACGTTTCAGATTTATGTTTCATTAAATATATATACCCATACCTACTTAATTCATCAGTAAAAGTGAGAAAATAGCGATATCCACCGCGCGTCGAAACACTCATTGGTCCACATACATCGGTATGTATGATTTCCAATAAGTCCGTTGCTCGCTCCATTAATCCGGAGAACGGTGTTATGATCATCTTTCCCATGAGGCACGGCTCGCACGTGTCAAATGATTCAAAATCAAGAGACTCCAAAAGTCCATCAGAATAGAGTTTCTTCATGCGTTTTACACCAATATGACCTAGATGGCAGTGCCACAAATAAGTTGGATTATCACTCTCTACTTTGCATCTCTTAGCCTCAATGTTATGGATGTGCGTTTCATTGCTTTCGAGATTCAGAAGAAATAAACCATTCACAACAGGTGCATGACCATAAAAGATGTTATTCATGTAAATAGAACAACCATTATTCTCCGATTTAAATGAATAACCGTATTGCAATAAACACGATCCAGATATGATGTTCATGCTCAACGCAGGCACATAATAACACTTATTAAGGTTTAAAACTAATCCCGAAGGTAAAACTAAGGAGAGCCTGCCGACGGCCATCACATCAACTTTTGATCCATTACCAACCCGCATCGTCACCTCATCCCTTGCTAGCCGCTGTCTATTCCGTAGCTCCTGTTTTGAGTTACAAATATTAGCAACTGAACCAGTATCAAATACCCAGGCACTACAACGAGCGCTAGTAAGGTAAACATCAATAACATGTATATCAAATATACCTTTAATGGTGCCATCCTTCTTGTCCGCTAAGTACTTCGGACAGTTGCGCTTCCAAAGGACCCTTGTCCTTGCAATAGAAGCACTCGAGTGTAACACCTCGAATCGACCTATGCAAGTTTTAGCGAAACTCGCCAAACCCGCATAGAAGCGATTCAAAGGTGCACCAGCACTTTCGTATGGGTGGAAAACAAAGTAATAACATTACACAACAGTCCTCGATGGGACCCACAGAGCAGATATATACAAAGACGACTCCAAGAGTCAAGAATACGATATAATATACAAAGATCCAAATCACCTTGAAAATGATCGAGTCCGACTACGGACAAGATGCAAATGGGGCTAAGAGCCTCGAAGAATAACCAATGGCGCCCATAACCTGCCTGTGCCAAGCGGAAGGGTAACCTCGCTAACGGCGTCGATCTCAAAACCTGCTTAAACAAAAGGGTGCCGACAAAGGGCAAAGGAAAAGAGGAGCGTCAAGATCAAGACACGGCGAGACTAGAATTCGGCGGTCCTCGCCTACATAGGTATGGTGGACTGAGCGGTAGCGGCAGCATGCACTAAACAACCTATAGAGACTCGATACTACTGGCGGCTATCAGGGAGGGGAAGGAAGACCTATTCGGATCCAACCTGATACTATCATCAAACAAACCCATCCCGGCGTTTCCCCCTCGAGACCAAACGAGGAAGTCAACCGAGGAACTCACACAGTTGGCAGTTTTACTTATTCAGTTATGGTTGCGGCACTTTACTAGTCAGGTTTAGATAATCGTCCTGATAAAGTAAGCAGTGGGCACTTTTAGTTAACCATTCCGTTATAGTGTCAGCACTTACTAGTCCGATACAATTAGCATGAGATAACCCCAAAACCCAGCAGTTGTTGGTACTTTTACTTAGCCATTCCGTTGTAGTGAAGCAGATTACTAGTCATATCGGATACAAGTCAATTTATAACAGTAAACTTTAGTTATAGTTGTCTATGATCAAGCACTGTGCTCCAAGTCGTCCATAACCGCGGACACGGCTTCTCGAAAATATTTAACCCTGCAGGGGTGCACCAAAGTATCCACAGGCACTTCGACCCTTTTTGCCAGATCAGTTAACATACACCCATCGGTATGTCGGCGGGGCCTAAGTCACGACGTTCCCAGACCCAAAGCAAGTACATGGGGGCCACCCCACCAAGTCGACACCATAGCGAAGTCGGCGGTCTCGAGACGGACTTGGGGTTTGCGTCGATGGTCAGAACGACAAAAATCCCCAACGGGACTGTTGATACAGCGAAAACACTCCGCTTCCTAAACAGTACAGTGTGCTCCTCGCACAAACGTAATAAAGCAGTAAAGCATGGCATAGGTACAGGATCGTAAATAAAACCTCAAACTAGTTTGTGGCCCCCAGTACAATACTTTGAAATTAGGTAATAATCAATGGGGGGCCCATATCTCCCCACCTGTGGTTAGCGCGCTCGATCTCGGAACAGGTGTCAAGAACTCGGGTCCTACGGGACACAAGTGGGTGGTCGGAAACCAAATATTACCTATCACCCACCGATGCCTCTGCTTAATTCAATTTTAGTTCTTAAACAGGAATTAAAGTGAACGAAAAGTAAAGCCATGATCATCTCCAACATCAACATGCGGCAATTCTCCAACAATTGTGGTACTTGACGTCACGCAAAAACACTTGAGCAAGCGACTACGACACGCGGGTCCAACTATCTACCAAACAACAGGTAATAGTATGTGTCCAAGGCTATATATGGCTGCAAGGGATATCACGGGTACGAAAAACTAGAGCATCGCAACACAGATAGCAAAGATCAACAGGAGGGAAATAAATACTATAAAAGTAAGATAGGTAGAAAGGGGGAGATGCTCTTTGAAAACATTGTCGAAGGGTTCATCCAAGATCGGTAAGCTCACATCAACTCAACGGCCTTATCCGCGAAGAAGCAAAACACTAAAAGAACACCGGATGCACTATTTAATACTACGGCAAAAGATCGGGCATGATGCATGTATGATGTATGACATGGCAAAGATGCGATGCAATTAGGTCATATTAAGCGGAACCGGGGTCCCGACAATTACTTAGATGGTTAAAGTTATTTATCTACCCCGCAAATTAAATGTTGTTTTATCAAGACAAAAGTTAGCACCGGTTCGCTACACAAATTTAAATGAGGCCAATATGAGAATAGATTTGCCCGCATATGGGCCCCATATTTAATTATATGGTGAATCGGCATAAGGCCCCCAAACCACACAAATATGCATGCGAGTATGACAATTTAATATGCAACAATTCATATAGATGGCATTTGTAAAAAAATAGGGTTCGGAAAAGGTTCACACATTGAGGGGTCTCGACGGACTTGGGGTTCCGGGGTTCGGGGTCGAGTCTCGGGGTTCAGGGTTCGACGGAAACGTTCTCGGATAACAGAGGTAGGTCTTGGCGTTCCGCGAGGAAGGGCTTGGTGGTTCTGACTTCACTTGTCGGTGCCGGACTCGGTTGCGGTAGATCTTGGCCATGTCGAAGTTCTTGCCGGAGGTTCGTCGAGGGTCACCGGTTCGGTACGGTCTTCATGTGGTAGATATTGTCGAGTTCACTGCCACGGCCTTGTGGTTCCGAAGACGATCTCGGCGGTTATCTAGTGGCACCAGGTACACCCCTAGAGCCCATCGGCATTGAGCCGGTCTTGTCGTTGAGCATCCCTGTACGAAGGCCTGGGTGTTCCGGTTCCATTGACGATGGAGATCTTGATTCAACATCATCGCGGCCTTCGAGGTTTCGGCCAGCGGAGCCGGGAAGGCGTTCTTGGGGTCCGGGGAGGGAATCCTGTCGCATCCGAGGGGGTACTTGAAGTCCGTGATGGAGATCTTGTCGGGTCTGTGAAGGAGGCCTTGACGTTCCATGTCGGAGTTCTTGTTGTCCATCAGTATTTTGCAGTGGCGAGGTTCTTGTACACTTGTTGGATCTATTCTTCGGGAGTCGTGACCACCACAACATCAACCATGGCCTCCAAACATCATCTCCACTCCACCCCACCCTACTCAACCACAGATCGATCCCGAACTGGCATCGAACAGAGGGAGCGGGCGGGTTGCGGCTAACGGGCACGCGTGGAGAAGGCGGTCTGGCGGCGTCCAGCGGAGGGCGGTTGCGGGGCCGGCGGGCGCGCTGGGTGAGCTCGGCGAGGCGGTTGCGGGCGGGCGGTCGGCGGCGAGGCGTTGGCGTTAGGCGGCGCAGCAGAGCGGGCGGGCTCGGCGCCGGCGAAGCTTGGCGGAGGCAGCGACGCGCGGGCGGTTGGTGGCGGGGCAGGCGGGCGAAGCGAGGCGCGGCTTGGCAGCGGGGCAGACGAGGAGGACCGAGGCGCGGAGAGAGAGGAAAGCCGGAGGAGAGAGGGGGAGGTGCGGCGCGGCCGATGGACGGAGGAGGCGGTGGCGAGGGAGGCGAGCGGAGGCACGGCCGGGGCTTGCTGGGGAGGTCCTCGGGCGGGCGGACGCCTGGCCAGCGGGTCCGGGAGCGCCAAGGCGGACGAGGCGGCTCAAAGTGAGCGTCGCGCCTAAGCGGGAGGCGAGGTGGAGGGCGGAGCCGCGGTGGGGCGGCGGCTGCCGGGCATGGGCCGAGGCGGCGGGAGACAGGCGAGGTGGGATACTGGCGGCGAGGCGGGGACGCGGAGCCTGGGCGAGAGGGGCTGGAGAGGCGGGTCTGGGGAAAAGCGGCAAGGCGGAAGGCTCGGGGGTCGCGCGCCTGGGAGGGAAGGGGAGGAGCAGAGGCGGTTGCAGCCGCTGGGAGGCACGAGGGCGAAGGGGTCGTGGTGGGGCCGGCCTCGCGTGCACACGAAGCGGAAAGAGAGAGCGTGTGGAGCGGGGGTGGTCGCCGGTGGGGCCAGGTGTCAGTGGGGTGGGTGTAGGGTTCGCAGCATAGAAAACAAAAATTTTCCTACGATGGGAACAACTATGTACCAAGATCTATCTACTAGATACAAACAACGGGCGGATGTATATCCGTAGAGAACATACCCTTGAAGACCGAAAAGCTTAACGAGTCCAAACTCGTGGTTGATGTAGACGATCTCTTGCCGATCTCAAGATCGAGAGGAAGTCCTAGCCAGCAAAACAATGAAGCATCCGTGCTCGCACACGTTCGAGGCACCGAGCAACCTCCGCCTCCTCGCTCCAGCGATGCAGCGGAAGCACAACTCTTTCTTGCCGAAAAGCCACCGGGAACATGTATCTCGCTAGTCCGAGACCATGGGGATAAATTCTAGAGGGGAGAGATCCTTCACGAGGAGGTGTGTTGTGAGAGGAGGAGAGGGGCCTTTTATAGGGAGAGGGGCACCCAAGGGGCATGGCGCCCAGCCATGGGGCTGCCCCACCTCTTCCACATTCATGTGGGTGGAGCTCCCATTCAAAATGAAAAGCCTCCTCCCATTAAAAAGCCTCCACTCAAAATCCACTCACATGCATTAAATTTCCACCAAATTTAATGCAAGCTCTCATTAAATAAAACTCTTTTATTTATTTATTCAGAATTTTGTTAATTACTTTAATTAACAAACATTCACATAAAACCCTTGCTAGTATTCTATTTCACATGCGACCGGTTTCAGAATTTCAACCGAAAGCAGTTTGGTGTCTAGTGAAATAAATTCCTCGCTTTCCTTTTCTTTTCGGCATGAAACTTTTGCTCCAAATGGATGTCGGTGTCTCTTAAGTGTGTCACCCTACGGTTCGCAAATAATGTGGACATGATCGAGACCCTCTCGGATCAATAATCGAGCGGGATCTGGAGACCCATCTTGACTCCCACATTCAACGATGACTTTCTTGTGATCGCGGAACCTTTTACGCTAGTATCTTAATCCTTTTGTTTCGCGATATATTACATGTCCGAGATTCGATCATCGGTATCTCCATACCTAGTTTGATCTCGTTCGACATGCACTCTTTTCTCGTTCGTGATATAACATTCTAGTGATCAAATCACTTGCTTGCAAGCTAATCAATGTGATATCACCGAGAGGGCCCGAGCATATCTATCCGTCATCGGGATGAACAAATTCCACTCTCGATCCATGGGCCTCAACATAACACTTTAGTAGTTACGAATCCATCTTTATAATCACCCATTACGGTGTGACGTTTGATGTTATCAAGAAACTCTTCCGGTGTTAGTGATTGACATGATCTCATGGTCTAAGGATTAGGATCACTTCGTAAGTTGTTATAGCAATATAAACTCAATGACTTTGATCGTAATGCTATACTTGGATGAATGTTCATCACACCATTACACTAATGTTGTGACCTCGTTATTAACAACATCCAATGTCCATGATCAGGAAACCTATGATCATCTTGTTAATCAACGAGCTAGTTTATAAGAGAGGCATAACTAGGAACTTTCTATTTGTTTATTAAACACACATGTATTAACGTTTCCGTATTAATACAATTATAGCATGCAAAATAAACATTTATCATAAATAAGGAATACGATAATAACCACTTTATTATTGCCTCTCGGGCATATTCCCTTCAGTCTCCCACTTGCACTAGAGACAATAATCTAGTTTGAAAACTTTGTGTATTAAACACCTATGGCTTTCTGGTGTTCCAAATACGCAATTGCAAGTGGTTGACATAATCTACGGATCTGACGCTTTCAGGTCCGTGTGTATTTGCATGTCTTTGCGTCTTCACGCATCACTCATTCTCCAATAAGATGGCATTGTATAAATTTGGTCTTTCGGTGAGACCTTTAGTTCCTTGGGGTTAAAACACGTCGATACTATTGTCATACAATATATCTTTAGTGTTAGCCCGTTGCGAACCACACCTTAGTTTGATAACAAACTACTTGACACAAATTCCCTCCTTTGCTGCTACTATAGCAGTCATATACTTAGCCTTTTGTTGTAGTATTCGTCACAATGTCTTAACTTTGGAACTCTTCCAAATCCATCATGGAATCTCCTTTCCATTACATTGTGCCACCCATAGTTTAAATTGATATAAACTTAATTTGTATCTTGTGACAAAACTAGTATCAATGTAACGCTTTACAATGAACTATTTGTAATTGTTTGTCACCTCTACACAAATATATTCTTAGTTCTTCCAAAAGATCATAAGAACATCCTCACTATCGTCAATGATCATTTTATGATTCATTACGTATATGCTCATAACACTTAGAGCATAGGACATATCTGGATGTGTACATATCATGGTATGATTGATCAAAACATTCTCGTGATTGCACTCATCAAGTGTCAAAGCACTTGAATCTTGTTTCACTTATCAAGTGTCGATACACTTGAATCTTGATTCAATTCCTTTCCATGCAACAAGAACCGTTTCTTGTTGATTCTATATTGAACTCCTTCAATATCTCATATATGTACGTTTGGCACAACCATATTGGCGTTACAGTCTATCCACTATAGACATTCACGCTAAATATTCGGGTTTTGCCTAAGTCTTTCATCGAAATGAAATTCTTAACCTTTGTCAATAAAATATACATCATTTCTAATCAACAAGATGTCCTTCACATAATGTATTAGAAATATGTCTCAGCGCTCCCACTTAATTTCTTGCAAATGCAAGCATCTTCATCGTCTCCTGATGAAAAACTCCTTTTCATCATGGTGAAGATTCCAACTCCGCGATGCTTACTTCAACCATTGAAGTTTGCATGCCCTTTTAGCATCCTTTGAATTTAACAAAACCCTTTGGACCGTGTCATGTACACGTCCTAGGTAACCATTCTATTAGAAGAACTTTGTTTTGTTTATTCATCTACCATATACCAAATTATATGTAGTGGTTGCTACTTTAATCCGTTCAGACTAAATATCGCTATGAAAGATCAAATCTTGTCATAGTCAACTCTTTGAACATTGTCATAAAATACTTTACAACATGTCGAATATTTCATAGATGTGAGACATCCATGTCTGTTTCTTTATAGATCCAAATACGACCGATAGGTTTTTACACCTTTACGGAGGGTCTTCCAAGTTCAAAACTTGATTTCTCGTATATGGAACTATCACGGATTTTATGGCTTCAAGACATTTGACGGAGTCAGGGCCCATCATCGCTTCTTTGTATGTATTCGGTTCATCATTGTCAAACAATAATGATTTACTCTCAAATCTTAGCATTTGATTGTTTAACCGACCTTCTTGGTTCAATAGGAACTTTAGACCTCCGTGACCACAACCTTTGAGGCACATAAGCTATGAGCATTATGGCAGCCTCGAGCGATTTCGGCTGCGCAACTCAGACATTTAGCTAAGGTTCGTTAACCTTATCAAAGTTCTATTGTCCTCCCACTTAACTTTTATGAAAATTCCTTCTTCAAGAAACTTCACATTTCAAGCGACAAACCCTTTTGTCCTCGGTGTTAAGGAGGAATAACCAATTGTTATTCAAAATAACCTACAAAGACATGCTCATCCGACTTTGGTTGTAAACATCTTACTTATGTTTAGCATACCAAAATTTAAGAAAGGACAACTTGGGTTTTACCCCAAACCATAACTCATATGGTGTCATTTCAACGGATCAAGATGGAGCTCTTTTCAGTGTAAAAGCGGTAGTCTCCAAAGCTTTAATCTTTTAAAACATAATGGCAGTTTTATAAATAACACCTTTGATCCAACCATGTCAAACAAGGTTTCATTACAAATCTCAAACACTCCATACTCCTATGGTGTTTTGGGAGATGTAAATCTAGGTGTTTTGCTAAACTTGCAACTCAAATAAATCCCTTTATGATAAAATCATAATTCATTTATTTTCTTGTTACACTTGTAACTCAAATAAATCCCTTTATGATCAAATCATAATTCATTTATTTTTCTTGTTACAATGATTTTCCACTTCATCTTGAAAGTCTTTGAAACGTTTTTAAATATTTCATACTTCTTTCTCATTAAGTGAATATTCACTCAAATTCCGGAGAAAGCATATGAAGTTGAAACCCATAAACTTCGCACATAATGGACTACATACATCGATATGTATAAATTCCAATATTTTAGTCGTTCGTTCTTCTTTGGCCTTTGAACGAAGTTTTAATTATCCCGAGGAAAGTCTCAAAAGCGTCACTTGATCAAATCAAAGACTCCAAAAATCCATGAATATGGAGATTCTTCATGTTTTCTTTCCAATATAATTTAAACAGCGATGTCACTTCATAAGTGATCTTTCAATCATTTGTCTTGCAACATTTTAGCATTAGGATTTATGGATGTGATTTCTTCAACTAGATTTGTAAATCATCCATCTTATATGGAATACGGTAATTATTTGAACAACCTTTGTTCTTATAATACCTGATTCAAATAACAATTATTAAAACAAATCTTGAAGTCAAGTTTTGATGTCAACGAGAAATACAAACAACGGTTTGTTTGTTTTCGATGAACATCATCACATATTCTCTTGCTAGTTACTTAGGTCATTGTGGTTCATGAATTGCGTCGTTCCGTATGAAATTTCATACCAACCAATTCGGTATCCAATACCCAAGAACCACATTGTTTAACAAGCAAAGAATACAACCATAACATGTATATCATATATATACCTAAATTGGATATTTCCAATCTTTTCTTTTCTGCCAAATATATTTTATAGATTCTCTTTCAGCATTTCCTTTTCCTTTTAAAAGAATTTATCAACATCAAAAGTGGCGCCATATACATGACACCTAGTCCAAAGCGTGTATATTCAAATAATAATACCTTTGGACTTGCACTTTGAAGTAGATCACCATCATCAAATGATCGGTATTCTTTCAAAATCCATTCTTTAGTAATCTTTTAGTGTAGTAAACATTTTACATACATATTCTATTCACCCTTATCATGACGACTTTCATGATCAAGCTACTTTAGCTTATAAAGGCGAATCGTGAGTATAACATTATTTTCCAAAACCTTTTTGGATGATTAGGATGTCTAGCATCTCCAACCTTCAAATTCTCATCCAATATGAGAACATATATTATACTCTATCATATTTCAACAAAACATTGTTTTGAGATATCGTTATATCGCCACACATGATGGTTTCAAATAATTCTTTCACTCCTAGATAAACTTGATGTTTAAATCAAGAATCATGGAGGCAAACATGATACTTAAGATACTAACATGGAATTGTTACTCTCGATTTAATACCAATTATTAAATTTCACAGAGTAAATAGAATTTCTGAAAGTTTGCAATAGGACTTTAAACTTTAGATTGACACTCAACACAATACGATACCGGTTAAGTAAAGTATATATCCGAATTCTATAGTTCTATTATCTCAATTACAACTATGCATAAGGTGGTGAACGAATGCCAATGACTACAACAAATTATGCAAATTCACTTTGATTTAATTTATGATAAATTGAGTTCTACTAATCCAAATTAGAAATGAACTCCCACTCAAAACGACATCCCTCGTGTCTTTTGGTGATTACATGAACCAAATCCACTACACCAAGTCCGATCATCACGTGAGTCGGTATAGCTTCAAAGCGAGCATCCATATGGTCATCATATCAAAACATATGACTCATGCTTAACCTTTCGGATTCGTGTTCCGAGGCCATGTCGTACATGCTAGGCTCGCCAAGTAAGAACCTTAGTATTCGCGTGTAATCTGTCTTACACCCGAGATATGCTCGTGGATTCAAGTACACCCGATCATCACGTGATGTCTTGAAGCGACGAAACATTGTCGGTGCATACTTAAGGAAGAACACATTTTTATCTTGATATCTAAATGAGGGATCATCTTATTATGCTAATAAAACGCCAAACAAGCAATATAAGATGCTATCAAACATCACATGTTTATTAGTGGAATGATATGGTTCTCGCATATGATCTCTATCATGTGCATCGTGGTATGATCACTATCATACCTATATGTGTAAATCCAAGGTCTATGTAGATTACACGTTATGTGTGTTGTAAGAGTATCATCTTATACTTCTACTTACAACATCACCATATCATAACACTAGCCCAGCAATAATCTAAACTAGACGCATCTAATTTATCCATTGCAAATTTTACGTGGCTTAGGGCTTTCGAAGATAGAACCGTTCTTACCTACGAACATGAACCACAACGAGGATAACCAAATTGTTGACAACTCGTTGCAAATTAGATATTGACTATAGTAGGAGAGACAGACACCCGCTAGCCACTTATGCAAAACTAGTTGCATGTCAAGCGTGGAACAGGTCTCATGTGCGAGGACATGTAAAGTTTGTCCGGCCTTCATCCCACTATGCCACCAATATCCAAAGTACAACTAAGAAGCAATAAAATGATCATCATCGCCCACATACTCATATGTGTACTACCCGTGCAAAGTATCTACGCATAGATCCGGCTCGATACCCTTGTAGGGTTCGCAAGATAGAAAACAAAAATTTTCCTACGATGGGAACAACTATGTACCAAGATCTATCTACTAGATACAAACAACGGCGGATGTATATCCGTAGAGAACATACCCTTGAAGACCGACAAAGCTTAACGAGTCCAAACTCGTGGTTGATGTAGACGATCTCTTGCCGATCTCAAGATCGAGAGGAAGTCCTAGCGCCAAAAGCAATGACGCATCCGTGCTCGCACACACGTTCGAGGCACCGAGCAACCTCCGCCTCCTCGCTCCAGCGATGCAGCGGAAGCACAACTCTTTCTTGCCGAAAAGCCACGGGAACATGTATCTCGCTAGTCCGAGACCATGGGGGTAAATTCTAGAGGAGAGAGATCCTTCACGAGGAGGTGTGTTGTGAGAGGAGGAGAGGGGGCCTTTTATAGGGAGAGGGGGGAACCCCAAGGGGCATGGTGCCCAGCCATGGTGGCTGCCCCCACCTCTTCCACATTCATGTGGGTGGAGCTCCCACTCAAAATGAAAATCCTCCACTCCCATAAAAAAACCTCCACTCAAATATCCACTCACATGCATTAAATTTCCACCAAATTTAATGCAAGCTCTCATTAAATAAAACTCTTTTATTTATTTATTCAGAATTTTGTTAATTACTTTAATTAACAAACATTCATAAAACCCCTTGCTAGTATTCTATTTCACATGCAGAACCAGTTTCAGCAATTTCAACCGAAACAGTTTCGGTGTCTAGTGAAATAAATTCCTGCGCTTTCCTTTTCTTTTCGGCATGAAACTTTTGCTCCAATTGGATGTCGGTGTCTCTTAAGTGTGTCACCCTACGGTTCGCAAATAATGTGGACATGATCGAGACCCCTCTCGGATCAATAATCAGAAGCGGGATCTGGAGACCCATACTGACTCCCACACATTCAACGATGACTTTCTTGTGATCGTCGGAACCTTTTACGCTAGTATCTTAATCCTTTTGTTTCGCGATATATTACATGTCCGAGATTCGATCATCGGTATCTCCATACCTAGTTTGATCTCGTTACCGACATGCACTCTTTTCTCGTTCCCGTGATATAACATTCTAGTGATCAAATCACTTGCTTGCAAGCTAATCAATGTGATATCACCGAGAGGGCCCAGAGCATATCTATCCGTCATCGGGATGAACAAATTCCACTCTCGATCCATGGGCCTCAACATAACACTTTAGTAGTTCGAATCCATCTTTATAATCACCACATTACGGTGTGACGTTTGATGTTATCAAGAAACTCTTCCGGTGTTAGTGATTGACATGATCTCATGGTCTAAGGATTAGGATCACTTGTAAGTTGTTATAGCAATATAAACTCAATGACTTTGATCGTAATGCTATACTTGGATGAATGTTCATCACACCATTACACTAATGTTGTGACCTCGTTATTAACAACATCCAATGTCCATGATCGGAAACCTATGATCATCTTGTTAATCAACGAGCTAGTTTATAAGAGAGGCATAACTAGGAACTTTCTATTTGTTTATTAAACACACATGTATTAACGTTTCCGTATTAATACAATTATAGCATGCAAAATAAACATTTATCATAAATAAGGAATACGATAATAACCACTTTATTATTGCCTCTCGGGCATATTCCTTGATCTCCCACTTGCACTAGAGACAATAATCTAGTTTGAAAACTTTGTGTATTAAACACCTATGGCTTTACGGTGTTCCAAATACATAATTGCAAGTGGTTGACATAATCTCTGGATCTGACGCTTTCAGGTCCGTGTGTATTTGCATGTCTTTGCGTCTTCACGCATCACTCATTCTCCAATAAGATGGCATTGTATAAATTTGGTCTTTCGGTGAGACCTTTAGTTCCTTGGGGTTAAAACACGTCGATACTATTGTCATACAATATATCTTTAGTGTTAGCTCGTTGCGAACCACACCTTAGTTTGATAACAAACTACTTGACACAAATTCCCTCCTTTGCTGCTACTATAGCAGTCATATACTTAGCCTTTTGTTGTAGTATTCGTCACAATGTCTTAACTTTGGAACTCTTCCAAATCCATCATGGAATCTCCTTTCCATTACATTGTGCCACCCATAGTTTAAATTGATATAAACTTAATTTGTATCTTGTGACAAAACTAGTATCAATGTAACGCTTTACAATGAACTATTTGTAATTGTTTGTCACCTCTACACAAATATATTCTTAGTTCTTCCAAAAGATCATAAGAATATCCTCACTATCGTCAATGATCATTTTATGATTCATTACGGTATATGCTCATAACACTTAGAGCATAGGACATATCTGGATGTGTACATATCATGGTATGATTGATCAAAACATTCTCGTGATTGCACTCATCAAGTGTCAAAGCACTTGAATCTTGTTTCACTTATCAAGTGTCGATACACTTGAATCTTGATTCAATTCCTTTCCATGCAACAAGAACCGTTTCTTGTTGATTCTATATTGAACTCCTTCAATATCTCATATATGTACGTTTGGCACAACCATATTGGCGTTACAGTCTATCCACTATAGACATTCACGCTAAATATTCGGGTTTTGCCTAAGTCTTTCATCGAAATGAAATTCTTAACCTTTGTCAATAAAATATACATCATTTCTAATCAACAAGATGTCCTTCACATAATGTATTAGAAATATGTCTCAGCGCTCCCACTTAATTTCTTGCAAATGCAAGCATCTTCATCGCCTCTCGATGAAAACTCCTTTTTATCATGGTGAAGATTCCAACTCCGCGATGCTTACTTCAACCATTGAAGTTTGCATGCCCTTTTAGCATCCTTTGAATTTAACAAAACCCTTTGGACCGTGTCATGTACACGTCCTAGGTAACCATTCTATTAGAAGAACTTTGTTTTGTTTATTCATCTACCATATACCAAATTATATGTAGTGGTTGCTACTTTAATCCGTTCAGACTAAATATCGCTATGAAAGATCAAATCTTGTCATAGTCAACTCTTTGAACATTGTCATAAAATACTTTACAACATGTCGAATATTTCATAGATGTGAGACATCCATGTCTGTTTCTTTATAGATCCAAATCGACCGATAGGTTTTACACCTTTAGGAGGGTCTTCCAAGTTCAAAACTTGATTTCTCGTATATGGAACTATCACGGATTTTATGGCTTCAAGACATTTGACTGAGTCGGGGCCCATCATCGCTTCTTTGTATGTATTCGGTTCATCATTGTCAAACAATAATGATTTACTCTCAAATCTTAGCATTTGATTGTTTAACCGACCTTCTTGGTTCAATAGGAACTTTAGACCTCCGTGACCACAACCTTTGAGGCACATAAGCTATGAGCATTATGGCAGCCTCCGAGCGATTTCCGTACAAGAACTCAAAGACATTTAGCTAAGGTTCGTTAACCTTATCAAAGTTCTATTGTCCTCCCACTTAACTTTTATGAAAATTCCTTCTTCAAGAAACTTCACATTTCAAGCGACAAACCCTTTTGTCCTCGGTGTTAAGGAGGAATAACCAATTGTTATTCAAAATAACCTACAAAGACATGCTCATCCGACTTTGGTTGTAAACATCTTACTTATGTTTAGCATACCAAAATTTAAGAAAGGACAACTTGGGTTTTACCCCAAACCATAACTCATATGGTGTCATTTCAGCGGATCAAGATGGAGCTCTTTTCGGTAAAAGCGGTAGTCTCCAAAGCTTTAATCTTTTAAAACATAATGGCGGTTTATAAATAACACCTTTGATCCAACCATGTCAAACAAGGTTTCATTACAAATCTCAAACACTCCATACTCCTATGGTGTTTTGGGAGATGTAAATCTAGGTGTTTTGCTAAACTTGCAACTCAAATAAATCCTTTATGATAAAATCATAATTCATTTATTTTCTTGTTACACTTGTAACTCAAATAAATCCCTTTATGATCAAATCATAATTCATTTATTTTTCTTGTTACAATGATTTTCCACTTCATCTTGAAAGTCTTTGAAACGTTTTCAAATATTTCATACTTCTTTCTCATTAAGTGAATATTCACTCAAAATTCGGAGAAAGCATATGAAGTTGAAACCCATACGAACTTTGCACATAATGGACTACATACATCGATATGTATAAATTCCAATATTTTAGTCGTTCGTTCTTCTTGGCCTTTGAACGAAGTTTTAATTATCCAGGAAAGTCTCAAAAGCGTCACTTGATCAAATCAAAGACTCCAAAAATCCATGAATATGGAGATTCTTCATGTTTTCTTTCCAATATAATTTAACATGATGTCACTTCATAAGTGATCTTTCAATCATTTGTCTTGCAACATTTTAGCATTAGGATTTATGGATGTGATTTCTTCAACTAGATTTGTAAATCAGCCATCTTATATGGAATACGGTAATTATTTGAACAACCTTGGTTCTTATAATACCGATTCAAATAACAATTATTAAAACAAATCTTGAAGTCAAGTTTTGATGTCAACGAGAAATACAAACAACGGTTTGTTTGTTTTCGATGAACATCATCACATATTCTCTTGCTAGTTACTTAGGTCATTGTGGTTCATGAATTGCGTCATTCCGTATGAAATTTCATACCAACCAATTCGGTATCCAATACCCAAGAACCACATTGTTTAACAAGCAAAGAATACAACCATAACATGTATATCATATATATACCTAAATTGGATATTTCCAATCTTTTCTTTTCGCCAAATATATTTTATAGATTCTCTTTCAGCATTTCCTTTTCCTTTTAAAAGAATTTATCAACATCAAAAGTGGCGCCATATACATGACACCTAGTCCAAAGCGTGTATATTCAAATAATAATACCTTTGGACTTGCACTTTGAAGTAGATCACCATCATCAAATGATCGGTATTCTTTCAAAATCCATTCTTTAGTAATCTTTTAGTGTAGTAAACATTTTACATACATATTCTATTCACCCTTATCATGACGACTTTCATGATCAAGCTACTTTAGCTTATAAAGGCGAATCGTGAGTATAACATTACTTTCCAAAACCCTTTTGGATGATTAGGATGTCTAGCATCTCCAACCTTCGCAAATTCTCATCCAATATGAGAACATATATTATACTCTATCATATTTCAACCAAAACATTGTTTGAGATATCGTTATATCTGCCACACATGATGGTTTACGAAATAATTCTTTCACTCCTAGATAAACTTGATGTTTAAATCAAGAATCATGGAGGCAAACATGATACTTAAGATACTAACATCGAATTGTTACTCGATTTAATACCAATTATTAAATTTCACGAGTAAATAGAATTTTGCTGAAAGTTTGCAATAGGACTTTAAACTTTAGATTGACACTCAACACAATACGATACCAGTTAAAAAGTATATATCCGTAATTCTATAGTTCTATTATCTCAATTACAACTATGCATAAGGTGGTGAACGAATGCCAATGACTACAACAAATTATGCAAATTCACTTTGATTTAATTTATGATAAATTGAGTTCTACTAATCCAAATTAGAAATGAACTCCCACTCAAAACGACATCCCTCGTGTCTTTTGGTGATTACATGAACCAAATCCACTACACCAAGTCCGATCATCACGTGAGTCGGTATAGCTTCAAAGCGAGCATCCATATGGTCATCATATCAAAACATATGACTCATGCTTAACCTTTCGGTCCGTGTTCGAGGCCATGTCATACATGCTAGGCTCGCCAAGTAAGAACCTTAGTATTCGTGTGTAATCGTCTTACCGAGATATGCTCGTGATTCAAGTACACCCGATCATCACGTGATGTCTTGAAGCGGCGAAACATTGTCGGTGCATACTTAAGGAAGAACACATTTTATCTTGATATCTAAATGAGGGATCATCTTATTATGCTAATAAAACGCCAAACAAGCAATATAAGATGCTATCAAACATCACATGTTTATTAGTGGAATGATATGGTTCTCGCATATGATCTCTATCATGTGCATCGTGGTATGATCACTATCATACCTATATGTGTAAATCCAAGGTCTATGTAGATTACACGTTATGTGTGTTGTAAGAGTATCATCTTATACTTCTACTTACAACATCACCATATCATAACACTAGCCCAAAGAATAATCTAAACTAGACGCATCTAATTTATCCATTGCAAATTTTACGTGGCTTAGGGCTTTCGAAGATAGAACCGTTCTTACCTACGAACATGAACCACAACGAGGATAACCAAATTGTTGACAACTCGTTGCAAATTAGATATTGACTATAGTAGGAGAGACAGACACCCGCTAGCCACTTATGCAAAACTAGTTGCATGTCAAGCGTGGAACAGGTCTCATGTGCGAGGACATGTAAAGTTTGTCCGGGCCGCTTCATCCCACTATGCCACCAATATCCAAAGTACAACTAAGAAGCAATAAAATGATCATCATCGCCCACATACTCATATGTGTACTACCCGTGCAAAGTATCTACGCATAGATCCGGCTCTGATACCACTGTAGGGTTCGCAGCATAGAAAACAAAAATTTTCCTACGATGGGAACAACTATGTACCAAGATCTATCTACTAGATACAAACAACGGGCGGATGTATATCCGTAGAGAACATACCCTTGAAGACCGACAAAGCTTAACGAGTCCAAACTCGTGGTTGATGTAGACGATCTCTTGCCGATCTCAAGATCGAGAGGAAGTCCTAGCGCCACAAAACAGCAGCGCATCCGTGCTCGCACACGTTCGCGGCACCGAGCAACCTCCGCCTCCTCGCTCCAGCGGTGCAGCGGAAGCACAACTCTTTCTGGCCGAAAGCCACGGAACATGTATCTCGCTAGTCCGAGACCATGGGGTAAATTCTAGAGGGGAGAGAGATCCTTCACGAGGAGGTGTGTTGTGAGAGGAGGAGGGGGCCTTTATAGGGAGAGGGGGCACCCAAGGGCATGGCGCCCAGCCATGGGGCTGCCCCACCTCTTCCACATTCATGTGGGTGGAGCTCCACTCAAAATGAAAAGCCTCCACTCCCATTAAAAAGCCTCCACTCAAAATCACTCACATGCATTAAATTTCCACCAAATTTAATGCAAGCTCTCATTTAAATAAAACTCTTTTATTTATTTATTCAGAATTTTGTTAATTACTTTAATTAACAAACATTCACATAAAACCCCTTGCTAGTATTCTATTTCACATGCGTAACCGGTTTGACAATTTCAACCGAAACAGTTTCGGTGTCTAGTGAAATAAATTCCTGCGCTTTCCTTTTCTTTTCGGCATGAAACTTTTGCTCCAAATGGATGTCGGTGTCTCTTAAGTGTGTCACCCTACGGTTCGCAAATAATGTGGACATGATCGAGACCCCTCTCAGATCAATAATCAGAAGCGGGATCTGGAGACCCATACTGACTCCCACACATTCAACGATGACTTTCTTGTGATCGTCGGAACCTTTTACGCTAGTATCTTAATCCTTTTGTTTCGCGATATATTACATGTCCGAGATTCGATCATCGGTATCTCCATACCTAGTTTGATCTCGTTACTGACATGCACTCTTTTCTCGTTCCCGTGATATAACATTCTAGTGATCAAATCACTTGCTTGCAAGCTAATCAATGTGATATCACCGAGAGGGCCCAGAGCATATCTATCCGTCATCGGGATGAACAAATTCCACTCTCGATCCATGGGCCTCAACATAACACTTTAGTAGTTCTGAATCCATCTTTATAATCACCCTGTTACGGTGTGACGTTTGATGTTATCAAGAAACTCTTCCGGTGTTAGTGATTGACATGATCCCATGGTCTAAGGATTAGGATCACTTCGTAAGTTGTTATAGCAATATAAACTCAATGACTTTGATCGTAATGCTATACTTCGGATGAATGTTCATCACACCATTACACTAATGTTGTGACCTCGTTATTAACAACATCCAATGTCCATGATCAGGAAACCTATGATCATCTTGTTAATCAACGAGCTAGTTTATAAGAGAGACATAACTAGGAACTTTCTATTTGTTTATTAAACACACATGTATTAACGTTTCCGTATTAATACAATTATAGCATGCAAAATAAACATTTATCATAAATAAGGAATACGATAATAACCACTTTATTATTGCCTCTCGGGCATATTCCCTTCAGTGGGCGCGTGCGTGGCAGCGTGTGTTGCATGCTACGCTGTGTGCATGTGTGCTTGTGTGTGGTGTGCTTGTGTGTGGTGTGCGGATCGGGTAGGGTCCAGGGTGGAGGGAGTGGGAAGTGGGGTAGGGTGAGGTGGCTGCACCTGAGTGGCTAGGGGGAAAGGGTGGGGTGAGGTGGCATTTCGCTACTGGTTGGGGTGAGGTGGAGGGGAGGGCTGGGTAGGTAGTTTGGTAGGTTTAGGAATTAGGTGGACCGTTTTAATTTCTGGGGCGGTCGTTCGGGTCACTCGGCCCGTTCGACTGACCCACTAAAAATAATTTAACATTTTATTTAATTTGCAATACATTTTTGTAACTAGTTTTTAGGCAAACAAAATATCCGGACGCAGCCGGGGGTTTAATTTGAAATAGAAGGAGGGCTAGTTCGGAAAACCATAGTATTTCGCAACATAGTTTCAGGTAAAATTAATATGCATGATGATGTAATGATGATGTAATGATGATGCAATGCACAAAAACAACGCGATTTTCTAGTAGTGGTTTTTGCGGGATGCCACACAGTGTCCGGCTTAGGTCCTGACTTGAGCTTCTTCTCAGCAGGGGCAACGCACTTGCCGCTGCCTTTGTTGAAGGATTTCTTTTCACCCTTTCCTTTCTTAAAGCTAGGGGTCTTGTTGACCATCAACACATGATTATCTTTCTTGATATCCACCTCCGCAGCTTTCAGCTTAGCGAAGAGCTCAGTGATCGTATCAGTGGAACCAATTTGATTGTGAGTGACTACAAAACCTTTGTAGCTGGAAGGGAGTGATTGCAGAACTCTGTCAATCTTGAGCTCTTCTGGAATCTTGCAGTCCGGTTGCTCAAAACGTTGAGTGTAGCCCGACATCTTAATGGCGTGCTCACTAACGGAACTCCCTTCCTCCATCTTGCAGTTAAAGAACTTCTCAGAGATCTCATATCTCTCAGAACGGGCCTGAGTCTGAAACATGGTTTTCAGTTCCTCAAGTATCTCAAAGGGCCCGGCGAACTCCTCAAAAAAAATTTGAAGGTCCGGTTCCATAGCCAACAACATGGTACTCTTAATCACTCCATAATCATCCTTGTGCGACTAATAAACAGATTTTTCACCAGCCGGTGCATCATTAGCAGGGGCGTCACCTAGCGCTTTCTCTAGTACACAGTCCTTTTGACCTCCAGCGAGAATGATTCTCATATTGCGGAACCAGTTGGTGAAGTTAGACCCATTGTTCTTAAGCTTTTCTTTCTCAGCAAAAACATTGAAGTTGAAGTTGGACTTAGCCATTTGATCTACAAAATTTGCAAATACAATTTAGACTATGTTCATGATAACTAGTTCAACTTAATCAAATTACTAGATGAACTCCCACTAAATTCAACATCCCTCAAATTGTTTAGTGAACATGATCCAAATTCACCACACCTAATCCGATCTTCACGAGAAGAGATGTGGTTTCAATGGTGGACAACAAAGTGTCGATCATATCATTCATATGACTCATGCTTAACCTTTCGGCTCATGTATCCCGAGGCCATGTATGTACATGCTAGGCTCGTCAAGTCAAACCCAAGTATTTCCGTGTGTGCAAAACTGGCTTGCACCCGTTGTATGTGAATGTAGAGTTTATAGCACCCGGTCATCACGAGGTGCTTGAACACGACGAACTTTCGCAACGGTGCATACATGGGGATAACACAATTTTATCTTGATCTTTAGGTGAGGAATCATCTTATAATACTATCGTCCCGATCTAAGCATGATAAGATACATAAAAGGATAAACATCACATGCATATAATTTTATGTGACATGGTATAGCCAATCTCCGCGCAATGATCTCCATCTTGTGCGTGCCAACATGATCTCCATCACTCCACCATGATTGCCTCCACCATGAATAGCAACTATAACTATTGCTAACTACTTAGCGATAAAGTAAAGCTATTACATGGCGTATAAGAAGTTGACACACAGGTCATACACAATTATAAAGACAACCATATGGCTCTTGCCGGTTGTGTACTCATCGACATGCAAGTCATGAAATATTACAAAACATGATCATTGCATACATCATACACATCATGTCTTGGGCCATACCATATCACAAAACACTCCCTGCGAAAACAAGTTAGACGCCTCTACTTTGTTGTTGCATGTTTTATGTGGCTTATGGGAGTAACAAGCTAAGAACGATTCTTACCTACGGAAAGCTACAATGGTCATATTATGGTTGCTAACATTCGGTGTAAATCCCATGACTACTATAGTGAGAGAAACTGACATCCACCAGCCGCATGTGTGGAACAAGCCACACGTCAAGTGCGGAGCTGGTCTCGCGAACGAGGTCGCGTAAAGTTGGCATGGACCGCTTCGATCTCACCATGCCGCGCCATAATAAATACACAACAAGAGGCTTGCAACAGAAAACATCAACGCCCGCAACAAGCATGTTGCATTCTACTCGTGAAACACATCTACGCATAGATCTAGCTCTGATACCACTGATGGGTTTCGCAGCATAGTTAATCAAAAAAATTCTACGAACGCGAACAAGAAATCCAAGATCTAATCCAGGAGATGCAATCAACGAGATAGATAGATGAGATCCTCATACCCTTGAAGAAATTGCACAGCGGAAACGTTCAACAGAACGTGGGTGATGTAGTCGAACTAGCCTTCTCTTCCTCGCGATTTGATCCGATCCAACGCCGCAAGTGGCGGCTCCTCCGAGAGATGCACACGTACGGTGCCACGACGTCTCCTCCTTCCTTGGTCCAACAAGTGGGCTGGAGAGATGGATTGGATCTACAGCACGACGGCGTTGTGCTATGGTGGAGAGTTTCTGCGGCAGGGCTTCACCTACGCACAGTCGGGAGAGAGAGAGGTGTAGGGGCAGCAGGACGGCGGCTAGGGTTGGAGGCTTGGGAGGGGGAGGGTGCGCCCCTGCGCTCTTTATATAGGGGGCTGGCTAGCCCCCTTGGCCCCTCCTCCAAGCCCTAGGGCGGCGGCCCCAAGGGTTGGAGTGGGGGGCAAGTTTCCCCCCTCCTTCTAGAAGATCTCCCCTAGGGTTTCCCTAGGCTGGCCGGCTGGGCCTTTGGGGCCTTGTGCCCCTGGCCCAATGCGACCAGGGCACTTCCCCTTAGGCCCACGCAGGACCCCGACAAGTGGGCCCACGTTGGTCCCACTCCGGAACCTTTTAGAACCTTCCGGTACAATACCGATAAACTCCAAAACGATTCTGAAATCCAAAAAAAATGCTTTCCTTTATATGAATCTTATTCTACGGACCATTCCGGAACCTCTCGTGATGTCCTGGATCTCATCCGAGACTCCTAACAAAAACTCATAAACCAATTATCCATTCTATCCTAGCGTCGAGGCACGTTAAGTGTGTGACCCTACGGGTTCGAGAATATGCAGACATGATTTCTATCAATAATCAACAACGGGATCTGGAAACCCATATTGACTCCCACATATTCATCGATGATCATATCGGATGAACCATGATGCCAGGATTCAATTAATCTCATATATGTATTCCCTTCATCACGCGATATTTTACTTGCCCGAGATTCGATCGTTGGTATCGGCATACCTAGTTCAATCTCGTTCACAGCAAGTACTTTACTCGTTCCGTAATCCGATATCACTTTGTGATTAACTCCTTAACCACGTGCTTTCAAGCGGTGTTGATATCGATTACGAGTGGGCCCGAAGTATATCTCTCCGACTCGGGAGGGACAAATTCCATCTCGATACATACAACCCAACAAGTACTTTCTGATCACCTGAGAGACACCTTTATGATCACCCTCACATAGGATGATGTTTGATGACCTCAAAGCTTTCTTCCGATACCAGGGAATTGTATTATGTCATGGTCTAAGGAATACAATACTTGACATAAGAAAAAGCTTCGCAAAGATGAACACGATGACACGATCTAATTGCTCTACTTAATTTGGGTTTGTCCATCATATCATTCTCCTAATGACATGATCTCATTATTAATCGACAACTCATGTCTATGGTTAGGAAACCTTTAACCATCATTAATCAATGAGCTAGTCCATAGAGGCGTACTAGGGACACGGTGTTGTTCATAAACCACACAAGTATCAAAGTTTCCGCTTAATACAATTATAGCATGGAATATAAACTTTATCATGAACAAGAATTATAACAATAACATCTTTATTATTGCCTCTAGGGCATAATTACAACACCAAAGTGGCCAGGGCACTTCCCCTTAGGCCCACGCAGGCCTTTGACAAGTGGGCCCACGTTGGTCTCACTCCGGAACCTTCTAGAACCTTCCGGTACAATACCGATAAACTCCGAAACGATTCCGAAATCCAAAAACTGCTTTCCTTTATATGAATCTTATTCTCCGGACCATTCCGGAACCTCTCCTGATATCCTGGGTCTCATCCGAGACTCCGAACAATAAACTCAGAAACCCATTATCCATTCTATCCTAGCGTCGATGCACGTTAAGTGTGTGACCCTACGGGTTCGAGAATATGCAGACATGATCTTCTATCAATAATCAACAGCGGGATCTGGAAACCCATATTGACTCCCACATAATCATCGATGATCATATCGGATGAACCACGATGCCAGGATTCAATTAATCCCATATATGTATTCCTTTCGTCACGCGATATTTTACTTGCCCGAGATTCGATCGTTGGTATCGGCATACCTAGTTCAATCTCGTTCACAGCAGGTAATTTACTCGTTCCGTAATCCGATATCACTTTGTGATTAACTCCTTAACCACGTGCTTGCAAGCGGTGTTGATATCGATTACCGAGTGGGCCCGAAGTATATCTCTCTGACTCGAGAGGGACAAATTCCATCTCGATACATACAACCCAACAAGTACTTTCCGATCACCTGAGAGACACCTTTATGATCACCCTCACATAGGATGACGTTTGATAACCTCAAAGCTTTCTTCTGATACTAGGGAGTTGTATTATCTCATAATCTAAGGAATACAATACTTGACATAAGAAAAATCTTCGCAAAGATGAACACGATGACACGATCTAATTGCTCTGCTTAATTTGGGTATGTCCATCATATCATTCTCCTAATGACATGATCTCTTTATTAATCGACAACTCATGTCTATGGTTAGGAAACCTTAACCATCATTAATCAATGAGCTAGTCCATAGAGGCGTACTAGGGACACGGTGTTGTTCATAAACCACACAAGTATCAAAGTTTCCGCTTAATACAATTATAGCATGGAATATTAACTTTATCATGAACAAAAATTATAATAATAACATCTTTATTTATTGCCTCTAGGGCATAATTCCAACAGAATCGTCGACGGAAAACTCTGGCGGGGTTGCGAAACCAAGTTCCGGTGACATTCTGGCTGGGGGAGGGGAGAATCCCGGCGTCGGCAACAACTGGCGACGGTTTTGGACAGGAGGGTCGGGAGAGGGAAAAAAATTTGGAGTCACGTGCGCGGCCGAGCAAATATGAGAGAGGGGAGGATATTTTAGGAGTCACATTCCTAAATGTACGACGAGATCGAGATCACCATCGTCGGCATGGACCCCGAGGAGGCGGAGCACCCCGAGAACGAGGCGTACTAAGACCAGTACTTTCGTGAACACCGGGCGCCCTGGCTAGCTTACCACCAGGGCGGAGGCCCATCGCCGACGTGCAACAACGCCAAAGGTCGGCGCCGCTAGTGGAGTGCGCCCGGCCGCACCATCACCACCATCCTCGAGCACATCTCACCCGGAAACACCCCGTGGGCGTGGCGCGTGCCGCCGCCTTCCGTCCATGTTGCGCGCGGGTGGCGGCGGCCGAGGAAGGAGAATGATCGAGCGTTGTCCTCCTCGTCGCCATTGGCCGAGGGCTTGTTCGACTCAGCGCCCAATGACTCGCCACGCTTCACAGCGCCGCTCCGACCAGTGAAGCGGGAGTCTTCGTCGTGCTTGGCACCACGCACGGGCTCGCGCGGCCTCCTCGTCAACGAGCGACACGCTTTATCGCTACCGTGCGGCCATGTTCGTCGTGTCAGCCCGAAGGAGCCCGGCATGCGCACACCAGAGAAGGATCCAGCGAAGTATGTCTCACCGGAGGATGAGGACAACTTCCTCCTCAAGATGGTGATGGAGGCATCGCTCAACGCCTGCCGGTGACAGGCCCTTCCGCGTGCTCCTGTTCTAGGTCAGACTGGGAGCGGGAGGAGGCCAAACGCGTCCGTCGCCTGCAGGAGCAGACCAGGTGCCAGGCCGCAAGCACGGCTCGCCGACAACGCGCCTATTAGGGCGTCGACGTCATCCTCCTCGACAACGACGATGAAGACCCTCGTCTCATAAGTGGCATAGTGGCACAATAGCATAACGGCGACGTCGGGCAGGTCTGCAGCAGCTCCCAGTCGCCGAGGGACGATGACAACGGCGACTACACGGTAGAATAGCCTCGGTATGTTCTAGACTAGTATTTCCGGCGTGTTTATGTTTCTTAGACTACTACAAATTGAATTCGGTTGTATTGCCGAATTTGACAAACTAGGTATAAACCCGCATATAATGTAATGCAATCGCCTAATAAATTTGACAAATTTAGATGAAGCTTGAAAACACGAGTAGGAATTTAACTATTTCCAGACCAAAAGTTGCATCCATCAGATGAAATTTCGCTCCGAAATAGCGTGGAAATATCTATCGAGTGGAGGTGCTCTTAGCTATCAGACGGTCAGCGAATTGCAAAGGCGTGCGCCAGAGTGGTGGATTTTGTTCAAGCGAACACAAAAGTGATACTCGCTTTGACCCATAATACTTGACTTAGATTCATATTACTTGACTTGGATTTCTAGATTCAAATATATCTAAACACTAAAAATTATTTAAATACATTTGAAGTTAGACAACTCTTGTCGTCTGATCCATATTACTTAACTTGGATTTGTCTAGATTTAAATATATCTATATACTAAAAGATATTTAAATACATTCAAAGTTAGACAACTCAGCTAATAGGGAGGGTGATCCTAGGATACTTTAGAAAAAAAAAACACCGGGTTCACCAGCCTGGATACTTTTCAAACTCTCCTGAAGTCCCGATCCTTCTTTCCTCCTGCCTCTCTCTTCAACCAAAATTATGATCCTCCCAGCGTGCACCTGCTCCTCCCTCAAACCCAATCCTCATGCCACATATCTGACACGTGGAGTGCCATGGCATATCTCCCTGACGCTGGTGGAAGCTCGCCGCGCGCTCGAGCCGGGCGCACTCGCTGCCGCACAAAGGCGTCGGGCAGGCACCGTCGCTCCCCGCTACGGTGCCGCAGCATCATGAGGCATCCTCGCTGCTCTTCCGTTTTCGTCGCCGCGCCGATCCACCGCCGGAGTTCCGCCGCGCCGCGCCGCCGAACTCGACCCCCGCCGCCAGGAGAGAGAGGAAGGGGCCCTCGGCGACTGCTCTCGACGGCGAATTAGCGGCGTAAGGGTAACGGGCCTCGGGTGCCTGAAACGGGCCTGCGAGGACCTAACCGAGTTTTTCGGAGGCCCACTGCCGCTGCGGGACACTAAACGTAACATGCGAATCTTTTTTTAGTCCCATACCGGAAGATTAGCAACGACGTGACCACTTATTATACGGAAACCTGCCGAGTACATCGCCTCCAAGGGGACATGCACGGCTGTCAGCTGCTAAAAGATGCCACAGAGCACAACAAAAGAGGCCTCCGAGCCCAACCGTCCCTGACCCAGCATAATTGAGTGCGCAGGGATAAATAAAAAAAAATGCAGTGAAAAGATCTCCTCCGAGAGCGAGGTGCACAGTCGTAATAAAAAAACAGAAAGATGTACTCCCTCCGTCCAAGAATAGATGTCTTGGATTTCTCAAATTTTGGATGAATGTATATACTAAATAGTGTCTAGATTCATCCAAATTTTGACAAATTCAAGACATCTATTTTGGGACAGAGGGAGTAGTTATTCAGACTACATATTGAACTGACGAGCAAAATTGCTATGCTCGATAAAACAACGCTTCCTAAATATCATCAATACAAACAAGAACTTCGATTGTGAGGCGCTTGCTAATTTGTGACTTCTCAATGTTTCAGGGATTAAAGATAGCATACTCATGTGAACCATTTACATAAACCAGCAATGAAGTCTCTTCACTTGTGCATTGGTGTATGAATTCATAGAGGAATCGTGCTTCACAAAAGCAATGCTACCAGCTGCACCCGCGTTGATAGATGTCCGCGTTCTCCCTCTACGCGGACGACCTGGTGTTGTTCTGTCACCCCACTACGAGCGACGTCAGTCAGGGTGATTCTACATATTTTCAGCCATGCCTCAGGGTTCCAGGTCAACTATAACAAGAGCTGCGTCTCCCTCATCAACCGCACCCTCGACGAAGCCGCGCTGGCGATTGCGCTGCTTGGCTGCCCCGTGGTCGAGCTCCCAATCACGTACCTGGACATCCCCTTGACCATACGCCGGCCCACCGCCGCGCAGCTGCAACCCTTGGTTGACAGAGTGGCTTCCGGTCTGCCCATCTAGAAAGCCAGACTGACTGATGAACAAAGCGAATAAGGGGCTGGCCTATATTAAAGCCGTGCTCAGCGCGATATTCGTCCACCAGCTGTTCGTGTTCAAACCTCCCAAGAAGGTACTGAAGCAACTGCAGCGGATCGAGTGTTGCTTCCTGTTGGAAGGGCGTGCAGCGGCAAACTGTGGCAGCTACCGCGGCAAACTGGCTCGGCGGCCTCAGCATGCACGACCTGGAACGAGGCCAGCACGGCATCTCTGAAGCTTTTGGCAGCTAGAAACAGACTACTTTCTACACACTATCTGCGAGCTAACAAGAATAACAGTTGGTACTGATAGATTCTAGTCTAGTCTCGGTAGACTCTATGTGGCTTGGATCTAGTAGATTAGATGGAGAGAGAGAGGGGGAGAGAGAGAGAGAGGTACTACCTGCCCATGTGCTCGATGAGCATGAACCGGAGGGGATGCCGGAGCTGGTGCCGGCGTCAGTGGCCATGGGGAAAAGGGGTCGACGGCGTGGGTGTGCGGTGGTGGCGGTGTTTCCCGTCGGCCTAGCGCAAACCCTAGATCGGTAGGAATTTCGGTGGGGGGCTGCAGCGCACGGTGAACCTCGTACCGTGTGCGTCTGCTCCCACCTCTTTATATGTGTGCTGGCGACACGGGCCCACTAACCATGATAAGGTTGGGCGCCCTCGATCAGGGCGCGTTGAGGGACTCCATTCGGGCCGTTGGGCTCGAATGGGAGAGAGATCTATCTAACATTCTCCCCCTAGATCTCGACTTCACTTTTAACTTTGTACTTTACTCGTTTCATCACGGATCGGTACATAGAGCATGTTTCATCGTCACGGCTCAATTGCCGATAGAATCAGACAGCCACTACATACTTCTCTATTTTGAAACAAATTTCGTTACTTTTGGGCCTCTGTAGTCCAGAAATCATAGGCTTTCCATTAAACCCATGCCGGCTATGTGTTCCTTGAACACATTGGGTGGTAAGCCTTTCGTTAGCGGATCCGCAAGCATATCCTTTGTCCTTATATGCTCGAGTCTTATAGTTTGATCCTGGACTTTGTCCTTCATAATATAGTACTTTATATCTATATACTTTGTAGCATTACTCGACTTGTTGTTGTGAGCATAGAATACTGTGGCCTCGTTGTCACAGTACATCTTCAGTGGTCTGCTGATGCATTCAACCACTTTCAAGTCGGGTAGAAATTTCTTTAACCATAACGCATGTCCCATGGCCTCATAACATGCTATAAATTCTGCATACATTATAGATGATGCAACTATCGACTGTTTGGCGATTCTTCACGAAATAACACCTCCTGCGAGAGTAAAGACATATCCTGTCGTGGACTTTCTGTCATCTTTATCTCCCGCAAAATCCGCATCTAAATACCCTTTTATTTCTAGGGAATCAGATCTTTTATATGTTAGCATGAGGCCTTTTGTGCCTTGCACATAACGCAAAGCTTTCTTTACCATCTTCCAGTGCTCTATGTCTGGATTCTCTTGATATCTACCGAGTACCCTGGTGATAAAAAGCTAAGTCAGGGCGAGTGCACACTTGTGCATACTGTAAGCTTCCAACAACCGAAGTATGGTACTGACTTCATTTGATCGATCTCATATTGGTTCTTTGGACATTGGGATTTTCCAAAACTATCGCCCTTAATTATGGGAGCAGGTGTTGCATTACTCGCATGCATATTGTATTTCTTTAGAATCTTTTCACAATATGCTTTCTGCGACAGTCCTAACACTCCATTCTTTCTATCTCGGTGAATTTCTATGCCCAAAACATAAGAAGCTTCACCAAGGTCTTTCATGTCAAAATTTGAAGACAAGAACTTCTTTGTTTCTAGTAGTAGACTGACATCGCTGCTAGCAAGCAAGATATCATCCACATATAGAATTAGGAAAATATATTTCCCGTTTTTAAACTTTGCATAAATGCAGTTGTCCTCAACATTCTCTTTGAATCCAAATCTTTTAATTGTATCATTGAACTTTAAATACCACTGCCTAGAGGCTTGCTTTAACCCATAAATGGATTTCTTTAGGTGGCATCCCATATGTTCCTTCTCCTCCATGAAAAAAACCCTTGGGTTGTTTCATGTAAACATTTTCTTCTAAATCTCCATTTAGAAATGCCGTCTTTACATCCATTTGATGCAACTCTAAATCAAAATGTGCAACTAGTGCCATTATGATTCTGAAGGAGTCCTTACATGAGACCGGAGAAAAAGTCTCATTGTAATCTACCCCTTCTCTTTGCGTAAAGCCTTTTGCCACAAGTCTAGCTTTGTACTTTTGTACATTCCCATTGGAGTCATACTTTGTTGTAGACCCATTTGCATCCTACTGTTTTGGCTCCCTTAGGAATTTCCTCTAAGTCCCAAACATTGTTGGAACTCATGGATTTCATTTCATCTTCCATTGTCTCCACCCACTTGGCTGAGTGAGGGTTTCTCATGGCTTCTTCATATGAGGTAGGATCGCCCTCCATATGAATTGTTTCTGTGTTGTAGACTTTGTAAATTTCTTTGGAAATGGCTGATCTTCGTTCTCTTTTAGACCTTCTGAGTTCATCAGACTCTTGCTCATTTCGTGCCTCAGGTTCTGGCACATTTTCAGTATGTGGCTGTTCTGGCTCCCTTTCGTGCTCAACAGTGGGTTCAGGTGGCTCCTGATGGATAGGTTCCGAACTTTCTCCCATTGTTGTCACGTGTGAAGTCGCAACAGGTGCCGACACCACAATCTCAGGGGTTGTAGATGTTGGCACAACAGGTAGTGAGAAAAATGGCTCCTGAGTCATCGGATTAGGTGCATGCACCCTCTTCTCCTCAAGATTAATTTCCCGAGCTACCGTGCTCCCCCTCATCAAATCGTCCTCCAAGAAGACTGCATGTCTCGTTTCTACAAACTGTGTGTATCTGTCAGGACAGTAGAAACGATAGCCTTTTGATTTATCTGGATAGCCAATGAAGTGGCAAGATACTGTTTTGGGGTCTAACTTTGCAATGTTTGGATTAAAAACTTTTGCCTCAGCTGGGATCCCCCAGACCCTCAAGTGGTGCAGAGAGGTAACTCTGCCTGTCCACAATTCATACGGTGTTTTGGGCACCGACTTACTTGGTACTCTGTTATGAATGTGGATGGCGGTTTTAAGCGCCTCCATACACAATCCCAATGGGAGGGTGGAATAGCTCATCATGCTGCGCACCATATCCATAAGGGTACGGTTATGCCTTTCAGCTACTCCGTTTTGCTGAGGTTCGCCCGACATAAAATACTGGACGACTATTCCATTTTCATGTAGGAACCTTGCAAAAGGTCCTGGAACTTGACCATATGGAGTATGCCGACCGTAGTACTCCCCCCCCACGGTCAGACCGGATTATCTTAATTCTTTTATCATGCTGATTTTCTACTTCAACTTTGAAAATTTTAAATTTATCCAATGCTTCAGATCTTTCTTTAATTGGATAAATATAACCATACCGGGAGTGATCATCTGTGAATGTTATAAATGAATCATAACCATCCACACTTTTCACCAAAAACGGTCCACAAATATCAGTGTGGATTATTTCTAGTGTAGCTATACTTCAGTTTGCACCCTTTTTAATTTTCTTTACATACTTTCCTTTGATGAAATCTATGCATTGATCGATATCTGAGAACTCTAACGGAGGAAGAATGTCATTTTTAACGAGGCTTTCTATTCTTCCCCTCGAAATATGGCCTAATTTGCAGTGCCATAACTTCGATGAGTCAAGAGTTCGCTTTCTTTTCTTTTGTTCTTTGTTCGACAAGGGAACTTGTTCATTCACATCACACATAGAAAACACTTTCTAATGCAAGGATAATAAATAAAGCCTGTCATGTAGTGAAGCAACACCCACACAGGTATCTTTCAACCAAATGGCAACTTTGCCATGTCCAAAATAACACTCATACATGTCTTTATCCAAGCACGACACACTTATTAAGTTTCTATGGATGGAAGGAACAAATAAAACATCTTTAAGCAAAAGAGTAAAGCCATCAGCTAGCTCCAGAGGAATGTCGCCAACAGCCTCCACTTCTGCTTGAATCTCATTCGCCACTTCAATGAGTCTTTCTCTTCTTGGCAAAATCCTTGTCGAATGGAACCCCTGTAAAGAGTTGGCAACATGAACAGTTGCACCAGAGTCAATCCACCAAGTAGATTTAGAAAACTTTTCATACAAGGATTCATTTACAAAAGAGACTATGTCTTTACCCTTTTTTGCCATTATGGACTTTAGCCATTTGGGCAATCCTTTTTGTAGTGGCCAACCTTTTTGCAATGGTGGCACTGGTCTTTGTCCCCAGGGAGAGACTGTTGATACTGATGCTGGTGTTGTAGGGGACCCTTGCCATGTGGCTTGGAAGGGGAGCCACCATGGTTGTTGTTGGCGAAGTTCCTCTTCCTGTTGTCCTTCACGTAGTTCAAAGAACCACCATGAATGGACTTAAGCCTTTCTTCCTCTTGAGAACACATCCCTATGGTCTTTTCAATGTCCCACTTTTCAGGGGACATGTTATAGTTGATGACGAAGTTCTTGAATTGTTAGGGAAGAGAGGCCATGACTAGATGCACCAGAAGAGCAGGCTTGAGCTCGAGGTCCGCATCCATGGGCTTTAACTTAGCCGCCATGTTGGACGTACTCAAGATGTGCTCTCTAATGCCTTGTGGCCCTCCCGTATACTTTTCTGTCACCAGCTGTTTTAGCAGCTGGGTTGCATACATCTTTGAAGAGCCCGTAAACTGGCTCTTTATCTTTGCAAGGTACTCACCAACCGAGGCACACTCTTCGATTGAGCCCTCTATTGCTTTCTCAATCGTCTTCTTGACAAAAGCCAAGCACTTCTTGTTTGCATTGACCCACTTTTGGTTATCTATTGAGTAGGCCAGCTCCAATGGAGCATGGTCTCTCTTTCTCTTTTCCCATGCAGCACTTTCCTCAGTATCACTCCTCACTGGGTCCTCAGGCTTGACTGGCTGTTTAGTATCAACAACCCAGTCCACCTCGGCGTAGACAAAGGCCAGGTCAACTTTTTTCCTCCATTCTGAATAGTTATCCCCTCTGAGCAGTGGGATATCTTCAGGCAGCTCATGAGGTTGAGACCTCCTGAAAACCACAAAAGATGTGAGACAACCAAAAACAACTGTATGCATTAATCCAACGTTGGTATAAATTAAGCATGCAATCGTTTGTGCCATTTAAAGTTATATCACCGTTGGGTAAAGATAAAATTAAATGCACCTTTAATACTTAATAAAAGAGACCATGATCATGTTTATTAATAACGTTGGTCAATTAATAACATGGAGCATAATCAACTTTAAATTACTTTATCACATCTTTTAAAACAAAAAGTAAATACCCTTTATTGTATTCTAGCAATTTAAATCAACTATTTGCAGTGGAAACATCATTACACCCTCCGTTTACAACTAGATCGCATTCTGGGTTTAGTGAAAGTCAAAAATTTTAAAGTTTGACCAAATATTTAGCAAAAAATAAAAATATCTACAATGTAAAACTTAATAGTGTTAGAATCTTTGTAAGTAATATTTTTATAATATATGAATTTAGAATAATGAATGTTGATATAATTTTCTATATTCTTGGTCAAAGTTGACAAAGTTTGACTCTAAAAAATTCTAGAACACGAAGTAATAAAAAACGGAGGGAGTATTACACTATTCAAAAACTTTAGAATTTATAGAAAAAACTCTGTCACTTTCATATTCTCTAATCAAGATATTCACTGAAATAAAATGAATAGAGAAAACTTTGCAAAATTGCTCAAAACTGAACAAAAACAATTTAAAACAGTCTATGTAATTAAAAAAACAGAAAAAACCAGACAAAGATGCCCCATCGGGCGATTCTCTTAGCGGCCAATGGTTGCAGATAAGTCAGAATAAGGCCAGCCAAATGGCTGTCCCCATTTATTTGTCACCGCCCAATGACGTTGTACCCTTATTATTTGTCACCATACATCGGCACCGCCAAGGCCGTCGGCCACGCGGCCCAGCACTCACCCGCAGCCCCCTTGCGCCGCTCAATCCTGGCCGCACATTCCCTCTACCCTAGATCCCACGGCTGCCCGCGCCCCACGGAGAGATAAAAGCAGCTCGTGTCGCAGCCCCCCCCCCCCCCTGAAACCCTAGTCATTTCCCCCTCCCAGTCCCGTGAGCCCCCATCTCCTCTCTTTCTGGCAGCGGCACCCGCGAGGTTTGAGGCGAGACGGCGCCGCCCGGCGCAGCCGGCGGCCCCCTCCCTCTCCTAGCGTGCTGGCCCCTCCACTCCCCTTCCTCCTTTCTCTGTCCCACGCACCTCCCCACCTCACAAAAACATCGGTGCAGAGAGGGGAAACGACAGACGGCGGCGACCCTTTGCCCCCCTTGCCGGTGGTGCGTCCACCCGAGGGTGGGCGCACGACCAGCAAGTGGTGCAGCGGTGGCCGGTGTTCAGGTGGTGGGACTAGGGACCAAACTTTGTCTCTGTTTTTTTTTTATTCGGGGTTAGGGGATTTGGGGTACTTTGGGGATTTTCTTTGCCCTTTCTTGCAGGATCTGGGGAAAATAGGGGGTTTGATTCTTTGTTTTGGTTCGGGATCTAGGGTTAGCAGTTCATCTCTGCTCGGGATCTGGGGAGGGATTTTGCATGCAGGATCTAGGGTTCCTTTGGGGTTTCTTTTCCTTCTTTCTCTTTGCCCTAGAGGGGTGTGTTCTTCGTCTAGATGCCTCGCATTGATGCTCATCTAGATCGAGAGAAACGGCGCGGCCGTAGGACAGGCGCACTTTTAGATTTAGGTTTTCTTTTCTTTTGCTTTTCTACCGGGAAAACTAGATCTAACTCGCTCTGATACCACTGATAGATTCTAGTCTAGTCTCGGTAGACTCTATGTGGCTTGGATCTAGTAGATTAGATGGAGAGAGAGAGAGGGAGAGAGAGAGAGGTACTACCTGCCCCCGTGCTCGATGAGCATGAACCGAAGGGGATGCCGGAGCTGGTGCCGGCGTCAGTGGCCATGGGGAAAAGGGGTCGACGGCGTGGGTGTGCGGTGGTGGCGCTGCTTCCCGTCGGCCTAGCGCAAACCCTAGATCGGTAGGAATTTCGGTGGGGGGCTGCAGCGCACGGTGAACCTCGTACCGTGTGCATCTTCCCCTACCTCTTTATATGTGCGCTGGCGACAGGGGCCCACCAACCATGATAAGGTTGGGCGCCCCCGATCAGGGCGCGTTGAGGGACTCCGTTCGGTCCGTTGGGCTCGAACGGGAGAGAGATCTATCTAACAGGTACCAGAGCCAGGTTGTTGGTGAAGATAAGATCCTGAGAGATGTCAGCTCCAGTTCAAGGTGTTGCTGGCAATCCGCCTCGCTAGCTCCAACGTTGTTACTCTTCACAGCCACCGAGAAGACTGCGCCAACGAGATGCAGGAAGGCGCAAGGTCATGGTTTGTCATGAAGGACGTCGGCGGCGGCAGTTATCCGATGCTGACGCGGACGAACTACACCAAATGGAGCCCCGTCATGAAGGTGAAGCTGCGGGCTCGGGGCATTTGGGATGCAATTGAGCTCGGACTAGCGGACTTAGTTTTTGGCATCTATCTGACTTCGGACTTAGTTTTTCGTGTGGGGAGGGGGATAAAGTTGGAGTGGTCGGGTCATTAGTGCAACTAGAAAACTTGGCGCGGCCATGAGGTGAAATCGATTGCTATAGTAGGCATATAGCTTCATTGTTAATTATGTAGTTTGGCGAGTATAAGATATGATAAGTAAAATATAAAAGGTATTTGTGTTATGTTTCAAGAAATTGAGTGGTTGGTTGTTGTCTTGGTGTTGGCTAATGGGGTGTACAATTTAATCTCAGGAAAAATGGAATTTTTATTCAAGACGAACCATACTGTGATAAATGAATTGGGAAAGTGCAATTGATTTGAGCAGCTAATCACCTCAAAACAATTATAGAACATAACAGGTGCTATCTTTGTAACATACACCCAAAAGGGTAAAAAATCCAGTAAAACCTTAAAAAAAAGCCCTGAAGATGAACCATACTGAAGTGAGTAAAGTAAGGAAATCTGAGATTGATATGAGCAACCTACTTACTGTCCAAAAGAAATAGTTGGCCATAACTGGTGCTATTTTCTCTAAAAAAAACTGGTACTATTTTGGTCAAAATATGCCAAAAAAATATGGAAGTGTAAAATATTTTAGAACATTCCTCAAGATGAACCATACTGCACTAAGTGAACTGGGAAATTTTGAAATTGATCTAAGGTTGATCTAAGCAGAGTTTGAGGTTACAATGATCATCCATAGGAAATTATTTGGCAAAACTGGAGCTATGTTGACTAAAATATAAGATGGATCTGATAGCAAAACTAAGCACACATCTAAATTTGGAACAAATAAAATAAACCACCAATATATGTACATAATGGCTACAAATCGAATTAGAAGGTAGATAGTCTAAATAAAATGTGTATATACATATATGTACAACATTAACAATCATGATGGTAAGACAACAGAAACCACACAAATAAGTGGAAAGGAAAATCTTAAATTGAAAACCTACACATACATGCGTTGACAGGTTCAAACGATGTTCCATCTCTGATTCCTCTTATAAATTCAACAACCTTTAGTGAAAAACTTAACCTCGCGTGGGATAGAGACCTATATTAAAATGGAAGTGATGCACGTACGACGGTGCCTTGGACGATCCAACATCCACCGGTGTCCTGCACTTTGATGGCAGCAATGGACGGACTGATCTTTGTGTCTGTACATAAATTGTACAAAAAGTGTCGTGTGTATAGCAAGATTCATATTAGAAATAGAGACAAAAGGTGAACCGTCTGGCATGTTGAGACTACCTAAGAACTGGTCGCTAGCTAAACACCGTCAATGCATGTAATATCGAGATGAAACATTAGACTCTGTGACATAGGAAGACATTTGAATATAAACAACACAAGACAGACCTAGAGAATCTATCAAGGATAAATTCACATTTAAGGAAGAATTCTTTTGGTTAGTTTGTATAGTTGTTGATGGCTTATTTTGAAATAGACAGTATATACATCTTTGAACAATGTAATTCAGGAATAACGACATGCCATTTAGTAAAACACACAAATATCTTATATGTGAATTGTTGTGTATTTAGTAAAGGATATAGCCATATATGTAATAAGGTAGTATGCTCTATTGGGTAGAATCAGAATTCAAAGTGCATATTTCTGCCAATATGACCTTAGTCTAGCATCTTTATTCCAGGACTCATGACTCTAGATATGTACATATGATGTTGCACTGTTTCATATTAGGCTAGAGGTTTTGCTAAGCATATCCTGAAACCCGGGCAAAAAGTGTGCTCAGAAGAAAAAGGCCAAGCTCCTGAAGGTGTACAATGTGGAGGACTCATTGATACATTTTTCATCCATTCATAAAATAGGGAACACTGTTCAGCATGTTTTTATTAAGCTGATCTGAACATAGTGCTGGTTGTTCAGCATGTTTTTATTAAGCTGATCTGAACATAGTGCTGGTTTTCCGTGTCAAGCGCATGTGCTCCTTCAGTATACGACAAGGTTTCCTCTTTGGTGCTGGAAGGGTGAGGCTCCGGTGGTGAGGGGGGGATGCCAACTCGTCGTCAGTGTGGGCGTCGTCGGCGATATGCACTTGGGGCGTTCCAACAAAGACTGCGGTGGCGAGCATCCGCACCATGTGCACGCTGTCGATGAAGGAGTCAGAACAGTTCTGGACTTCCTGTTAAAAAATTTACATTAAATAACACTAAAAAATCAGCAATCCTTCGCACACATTACAAAAGATAGATCAACAAAATAGTTGTACTTGTCGCCTAAAACTGTAGAATTGGCATGATGCCATGGTAACAAATACAATAATTCTTAGTCAAGCCCTTATTTAGGCATAGCGGCCATAAAAGTAGAATTATCAGATTTCGGTGCTGAGTGCAATTTTCCAATTTGAAAACAATGATTTGATTTTTTTTAGCTTCAAGCTCCAAAATTAGTAGAATCATGACACCTGAAACTACGCATGGTAATTTTCTGTTGTGAACTCCAAGATGATAATGTCTTTCTGTAAAAATGCGTTCAAGAAACAAACCTTTCCTGAATGATAACTGAATGTTATCTGGCATGTTGTTTTTCTGTAGAAAATGCAGTCCAGAAACACGCCTTGCCCGAATGAGAAGTGAATGTTACCTGAATGGAAACTGGATTTGTTTGAAGATAGCAACCCTACTTGTGTGATTCATCAGCACGATGGGGACCCTCCTCACGCTAATTTCTAAATGCTTGATTGTTTCTCAGAATTGAATAAATAAATTAACTAATTAATTGTGGAACACGGTATATTACAAACAAATTTAGATAAACCACTAACAATCTGTAAAACTCATTGTCATAAATTATGGAAGACATGTAAAGTAACACTTTGGTAGAACATAGGTAAATATACCTTTGGTATTCCTCTACTTTACTCCCTTGTGAAAGACAACAACAAAATTGTTGAGATTTGATATGAACATCAATAGAAACCAAAAGCTAGACATTAAACAATTTGACATATATATATATCCTTGCTCGATCCTATGAAGAGATGCAGCCCATGAAGTAAACATGAATATGATGATTCTTCCCACGTGCTAGATAGGTAAATATAGGCGAAGGATTAGCGGGGCCGCATGTTCTACCTCAAGAGAGATGGCAGTCTATTTGGTGGGAAACAGTTCTTTGTTTACTTTCCTTTTCTTGTTAGATCAGATGTGAGGAAGAAATATGTCTATAGAAAGGGCAACCAAAACAGGAAACGTATATGTAAATATAGGCATAGCCGTATGTATCACGATATCAAGTCTAACAAAACTTGTTAGAGCTTTTGTCCTTTTGCATATAGACAAATACTCTGAAAATGGTTTCTTTGTTGCTGGCTATGTTTAAGACGATGAGAAAGAGTGGCGTGGATTTACCTAATAGTCATCTGAATACCTTGCTGCACTTATATGGATCTAGCTTCTTGGCTGTTGTTTGTCGTTGATGGAATGATGTCCGTCAGTGCAATCACCGAGACCACAACATCTTTTGATGGAAAAACATGGTATTAAATTTTTGCAGCCAGGGAATTTCAACATAGGAAAAACATGAAAATAGGAAAGATAATGAGTTATATGTAACATAAGATAGAGTTTAGGCATACTATTTACTGTAGAAAAAATGTGCCATACTTTCTGAAGCCCCATTGCCTACTTAAGCATCTCGAGAAAATGCTTCTTTTCCATGCAGCGTAGGATTCCTGGAGCTGTCGGCAGCACATCCATAGATGGAGCCATGGAGAAGCACAATTGCACCATAGTAGATAAAAAATCCTCGATCCCAGTCCTTCATATATAGTAGAGCAACAATGAGTATGTGCTTAGCGCCAAGAAAACATAGCTTGTTCAAGATCACTAAAATCTAGATATTTCATAATGATGCTTTAGCAGAGAACCAAGAACCGCTGCTGCATACAGCTGAACAACCCTGACCAATTTATCTGTATGCATCAACACGATGAGGAAAGGATCTGAAGCTGAAGCACATTCATTCACATATCATCGTAAAATTTGGAAGTAAAGGCATATGAAAAACTACAACATTATTTTTCTTAGAGTGGTTTGCCTGCCAAGGTCGTTCAGCACATGGCGTCGAACACCAATGCCCCATCTCCGTTTCGTCACTGCCCAAGCAGCTACCTGTCCAGGTCCTTTTCCTTTGAGATTTGTCGCCGATCTATGCAGTCCGAGCTCCTCGATATCCTGGTTCTCCCATTGAGATCTTCCCCGTCGAAGCTCCAACTCTCCCATGACTTGGCTACAGAAGAAACACATGCATCTTAAATCGTGCACACATGTCTGTTCTCCGAATTATAGACCAGTCAGCAATTTTTTCTGAGATAAGCATGGCTCTACAGTAAATATAGTGCTTCATGAATGACATCCCTTCACAACTCCACCTGCACCGGCAGCCACCTCACGGACGCCCGCATCACTATTGATGTGCATCAACAACCATTTACTTATGTTTCACCTGAAAATCAAAAGTTCATGTACACGAATGATGTTCAATTTTCTATTTCAGAGAACAAATCGGGTTGACATTAGTAGATTTGCTGCATTGATAACTCTTAGTATCTGGAATTTAGCCCTCCATGGCTCCATAGCTAACTTTTGTTCTTGGCATTGACATCAGTAGCAAATAAAGATATGTATGTATCGTAACTCCATACACTGTCAGCATGCTAGATAGCAAGAAGAAAATGTAGCGGCGGTACCTTGCAGGTCCTCACATGGCCGGCCGGTGCTGCTCCGCCTGCCTGCAGAAGCATGGTGCGCCGCCGTGATGCTTGCCCGTGACCCAGCTTCTCCTCGAGAGACGCCGCTGGTTGCGTGCAGGTGTCGACGGAGAAGTGGCCACGACCTTTTTTTTTGGCCTTGAAGGCAGTGTATGGCACCTTCGCTGCTGCACGCCCGTGGTCGTCACTGCTGTTCTCCGCAGCCTGTACTCCACCATGCGCCCGTGGTCGCCTTCTCTGAACCTACATCCGAGAGAGAAGCAGTAGACGTCTTTGCCTAGATTGAGGAGAGGGAAAGGATCACGTACCCTTGGAAGCGATGCTGAGAGGGAGCTCGTGCTGGAACACGCAGATCTTGCCGTGCTTGTCCACCAAGTCGGCCCGAGGAAAGACCGTGGTCAGGGTCGCGACCAGATGCTGATTCCTCCGTTCTCCATGGAATCAAAGACGCGGAACGATCCCAGTAAATCGGCGACGTCCTGTGGATGCTCTTCTTGACGACCTCAATGGCCGCGGAGGCGCCTTCCACTTTCTAGGAGGAGGGGTTGGAGGCGTGGGGAGTGGAGTACTGGCAGGGGTGGAGTACTGGAAAGGACGGCGGACGGTGAGGGAAGCGATAGAAGATTAAGGCCCAGTTCTTTGGCGAGAAGCCGCTCTTACTGCCTGGATTCATGGCGCCCAAGCTAAAATTTAACCACTTTTGTTCTTCTAAATTTTTTGAATCGCCCCTGCGAAATGCAGAGACGGCTTCTGAGGTTCGCCAAAAGAACTGGGCCTAAGGAAGAAACGGTGTAGACGCGTGTCTATGACCAACGTTTACAGGTTTACAGTACGTTCGGTGATCTGGCTCGCTAACGCACTGTAGAAGTGCTTCTACAGTTCCATGGATGACGTGGCCATACAAATCGATGGCTGCAATGCTTCACTTTCGTATAGGTAGTAACGAGTGACGACGATGACACAACTGGCAGTGAGGGGTATGTGTATGCTTTGTTTACGCGTGCTATGCTAGGTCCGCTTCAATAGTTTTACTTTTTTCCGGCGGTGCTCCAGACCTAGATTAGCTAGGTAGCTTGCGCGTTGTCTGGGGTTTCACCAGGTTTTCATCTAATTAACCGAGCTTTGCAAGGTTTTCTGGCCCGCTTTCCTCATAAGCAGGGTTGCCTCCCTACTACTTTATGAATTACTCCCTTCGTTCGTCCGCAAAAAAATGTACATCTAGCTTTTGTTAAGTCAAAGATAATTAAATTTGACTAACTTTATAGAGAATTATAGGAACATATATTACATCAAATTGATATATAATAAACTAGATTTAAAAATAAATCTAATGGCATTAATTTAATGTCATAAATGTTGGTACATTGTCCTAAAAAGTTAGTCAAACATAGTAAAATTTAACTTAGGACAAGGCTAGAAGTACACTTATTTGCGGACGGATGGAGTACAGGATAAATCCACCCTCTTACAAGTAGGTTCGACAAACACAGGTTACAAACTCGACAATATAAAATATAGACACGATGTGGATCTAGTTAGTGACTAAAGCAAAACTATAGGTGAAACACTGTTGGTAGAAACTATAAAGCATAAGGAAACTGCCAATTGCAATAATAAACTATGAAAGCATGCATAATGACAGCATGGATGTTTACATATTCCACACCAGGTGTGCCTAGTCGGAATCTGGTGGTCTTATTTTATAAACTACCATGTTATTACTCTCAACCAAGAAAGGGAGCAAAATTTAAGTATGTCTGCAGATCTAAAAAAAAATAATTTCCATTATAGATAACTATGACATGCTGGAATATCAGATTCAGAGACCTTCATAAATCAACAAATAAATTCTCCGAAGAGAAACAGATCTCAGGTTCTTGTAAATACACCAAACTAATCATACACGAGGTAAAACAATTAATACTTACACAGGAAATGGAAGAGTCTGGAGATTCTACAAAGAATATAAGAGGAGATCCCAAATGCCGCGTGTACCTTCTCTTGCCAGTATCTAGCTGCCATACCACGATAACCCCCTCCATACCACCTACTCCCTCCGTTTGGAAATATAAGATGTTTTAGGTTTGTGAATGAGATGTATCTAGACACCTTTTAGTGTCTAGATTCGTTTGAACCTATACACTAAAAGAGGTCTAGATACATCTCCTTCATAAACCTAAAACATCTTATATTTCTAAACGGAGGGAGTACAAGATAAGAAGCTTGTCAGTGAAACTGTAAGACTAGACAGCATGATCAACATACAGAGACAAACATGTACTATAAAATGGTGTATACAAAGTAAATGCATATGTAAGAAAAACCTGAGAACAAGTAAGCTCCATCAGAGGCAAATTTGAGAAACTTCACTTCGCTAGAATGCCAATGTAATGTAGTGCAAGTTTCTGCATCATCTTGACCCCTTACACCATCCCTTTCCTCATTTACCGCACCAGGAGTTTCTCAAGGTCTCTCTGATGGGATAAATGGGATATCTGAAACCTCTTTCTTCATTTCCAGTTTTGGAAGTTCTCCGTGCACTACTAGAAAAACGATTATAGGTAGATTTTAATCCTATGGCGCATATAGGAAAATGTTTCACTAAAATTAATTTTGTGGCGCATATAAGAAATGCTCCACAGAATTCATGCAATTTTGTGGCGCATATGGCTATATGCGCCACAGAAAGTGAGCATTCTGTGGCACATATAGCCATATGTGCCACAGAATTTCTGTGGGCCTCACCCAGCACATAGGCATGCCAGAATTATGTGGCGCATATGACTGTATGCGCCACAGAAAGTGCCAAACAGATCTTAGTTTTTTTTCATCCTACCTACCACCATCCCGTAGCCGCCCATCTCGCGTCAGTCGCACGCCAAGCCGCCCGCCGCCACCATCCCGCCACCCCGCCGCCCCGCCGCCCCGCCACCACACCCCGCCACCCCATCGCCCGCCACCCGCCGCCACCGCCCCGCCACCCGCCGCCCGCCACCCTCATCTCCGCCTCTACCTCGGCCATCGACCTCCTTGCACCCCGTCTTCCCCTTGACCTCCTTGCACCCCGCGTCGGCCCACTCTACCCCATCGGCGCCGCCGCGACGCCCTGCCTCGGCTGGAGGACTACCCTTGGCGTCGTCCACGTCTTCCTCTTCCGCAGGTGAAATAACTCTCCCGACCCGCCTCGTCTCCTACACCTAAGCCGTTTCCTCATTTCTCGGGTTGAAGCTTGCACACAAGCTTGCAGGCGACCCCGACCACCCTGACTAGTGTAGCAAGTAGAAACATTGACACAATATCAAAGTATAATCTTCCAAATTCCAAACCAGCTCCAGTTTGATGCATATATATAGGACCTGATTCAGTATAACAATTCACATGATCACAGATAATCTGCGGGTCGCTAGTTGTGTACTTTGCAAAAGATCTCGTATAAAGTATCTAGCTTTCACAAAGCCAGCTTCACTAGTTGTGTACTTTGCAAACCGACACCGTAATAGCTTGAACAATGCAAATGAAAGGCACAAACCTTTCTGTTTCTTCGTTGGCATTGGAACTAAGCCGTTGTTTGTCAATGGTCACTAAGCCGTTGTTGTTCACCCCTATCAAGCCGTATCCATGAGGTTGTTTCTCGACCAATACAGTGCTCTCTCTCATAACTAGTCCACCCTGGTTCCTGCCGCCTGCGCTACACTGGAGCCCTGGACGTGTTCTTGCCGAAGATGTTTTGCCTTTCAAGGGAGCACTACGCACGTTTTATCTGGATACATATGCTCCATGTGGATTTTTTCCTTGCTTGTTCCGGACTGCTACTGCTACTTCTTTTCCATTGAACACGCAACGGTGGGTATAGGGTACCCCAAGTTTTCATTATAAACCAAGGTACAGTGTAGTTCAATCAGGAGAGATGGTGGGTGCTATGGTGAATTATTTGGCAAGATTGGTTTGGGTTTGGAGTTGGTTTGACTCATGGTTTAAGGGGCTGGCATAATTTTCTCCAAACAAGGGTTATGAAGGAAGTCCAAGAATTTGCATTGGACAAGATAGGGAGATGGTACTGGTGTGAAGGAGACGTCAAGATACTTTCATAGGATTCATTTGGGATTTATTGGATGCTTCCATAAGAAATAATAGAGCATCTCAAAAATATTTGGATAAAAACAAACTTTCCTTTATAAAGAAGGTTTTGAGGATTTAAGAAATAAATGAATTTAAATAGTTTTAGGTTCCAAATAAACTCTCCCGAGCCTCTCTCTGCATAGTACAGGAACTAATCAGTTTCTTATAGTTGAGTTTGGGGCTTACTTGCTGGCACTGTCATGATGTAGTTTGTTTAGATAAGGAGATAATGAAATAGCTTAAATATAAATGTGTATATCTGCACATTTATACATCCAAGTTGCTTTATTAAAGTTATTAAGTTGTTTCACTTTTCAATCAAGTTGGTTACCACCACTTGGTAAATTATTTGTTCAGTTAACACTTGTGCTTACGATCCATTATTTTTATGGTGAATTAATAGGTGGCAAAGGGATTTGATGCAGCAGCCGGCTGCGCCGGAGAGGGAAGGAGTGAAGACCCTGCTGGTGCTCGCGGAGGTGATACCGTGCGAGGACAGAGGTTCCGCAGGGCGATTTTTCCGGAATATGACCTCCGAGGTGGTCCACGCGATGTGGGACCTCTGATCGCCGAGCAACGGCTTGGAGGAGATCTCGAAGAGATGCAAGGTGCGGGGCTGGCCGCTTCTGACTCAGAGGGACTCTGGTGGGCGACTGCTGCAGGCCCTAGCGGTGAGAGCGGATGTCGTGGCGGAGATGCGTCAGGCTGCGTTAGCCGACTTGCCATCGGCGGAACACTCGGTGGTGTTGATGGTCAGGGACACCAGCACCTAGGAGCAGTGCCTGATGCCCGTGGAGAAACAGAGCGCGGTCCACCTACTGGCTTCCACCCATGCCCAGCGAGCGTCCCCGAGGTTGAGCAGAGTGGAGGTCGAATCGTTCCGTCTGCAATTCATTCAGGAGATAGAGGCCGCTGGGGCTCGTCTAGAGCAGTCGAATCTGCGTCAATCGTGAATTCGTGCGATTGTGTGATTTCGAACTTGTACTCTCCCATGACTTGTGTGTAACACTTGGACTCTCTATATTGATGTATTTTGTCACTTTGTATGAATTTCAGTGAGTTTCTTGGTATTCCTGTGAGTTTTGTGCATTTCTGTGATATATTGTTGTATTCTGGTATATTTCCTGTGTATTTTGTGTATTTCTGTTGTATTCTGGTATTTTTTTTTAAATCCTGAGACAAAATTCTGTGACGCATATGGCATATGCTCCACAGAATGTTGAGAATTTTGTGGCGCATATGGCATATGCTCTACAGAATGTTGAGAATTCTGTGGCGCATATGCCATATGCGCCACAAAATGTTGAATTTCAGTGGCGACTCCCATATGCGCCATAGAATTCCAATTTGGTGCGCCACTGGTAGCATTTTTCCTAGTAGTGGTAGATAGAAGCATAACCGATCAGTGCTGCAATGACAGATATGAGCATAAGAAAATTTTCTACATGTTCTAGAGCAGCAAAGAAAATAGCTTTCTCCATGCACAAAGTAATGATTTTCACAAAGACACTATGTAAGGTATTTGATGCCATTTAAAAGGCGAAGAGCATACTGGTTGTAAACATGAGAAGGTTAGCATGTCGGTACCATATTGGTGGCGAAATTTACCGTTTAGTACCACTTTGAGTTCAGGTGACCAAAATCTACCACTCTAGCGCACGTTTCTTGCAGCTCGCGCAAATGACCATCTGATAGCTAATTGACACTGAACTGATAGGTGGGACCTATTTGTCAGTGTTGATGTGGCAAAAAATGTTTTATTTATTGAGTTAGGCTTGGTCCCACCTGCCTACCCACTTATAAAAAACATAAATATCTAAAAAGGTAAAGCCAAAAAAAAAGACAAGCCCATCGCTCGTCCCTAACCTCCTGTAACCAAATCTAGCCCGATCCCCCTCGTCGGTGCTCCACCGTGGCTTCCTGTCGATATCTTGTCACTATGTCGTTCCAGGTCTGTGGCCGCCAGTCCATGCCACATCGGCGCTGCCGGGTTCAGGCCGCCCGCACGTGCATCGCCGCCTTTGCCATTGAGCTCCGGTGCAATGGCTATGGAGTTGATAGCATAAAACTACCACTTTGTATGTCAAATTTCCCATACCGGTCGCTCTCGAAATCGCAAAATAGTACCATATTTGAATCTGATTGTAGCAATATGCGCCGATATGTCGTTGATAGCGAATCAACCCCGCTTAACACCCGAGGGCCCACCTGTCAGGGCCACGTGGCACGCGATAGACGCCGCCCCGACACGCCCGTCTAACGGCCGTTAATCGGCGCCACTTTAGTGGGTCCCACCTCGGGGTGGACCTCAGTCTCCGTCCTCCATTCCCCACTGTCTTCTTCCCCGAGCTCGGTGTTGCGTCGCTGCCACCATTTGTCCGCCGCCGTTCGCCCGTGCCTCGCCACCGCCATCGTCGCCATGCCCAGCTGGCATGACGGGTCCTCCTCCAGCGGGAGCATTTTAGAGGTAAGATTTCTCCATCTTGTTGGAATTAGGGTTTCGGCCGATTTGTGATTTCTTTGATTTCCCCAAATTCCCCTAGATTAAACTCGATTTTACCTTCGATTAGGAGTTCACTGCGCTTGACCATGCTCCCGCTACCACTGATGACCCAACATTTTATGGAATCGCTGATGATTTCCCTGAGCTGTGTCGTGGCCACAAGTTGCCACTGCGCAAATGTGTTGCATTCGAAGGGATAAACGCAGGCAGAAAATTTTACCTGTGTCAAGTGGGGCATGTAAGTTTCCTTAACCATAAATTTGGAATCATATCATCTGCTTAGTGACCAGAAAATGCTAATATGGAATCATCATATGCTAATTAAATGTAATGCTGCAATCATCATCAGTTAGTATGGAATGATTAGGAAATGTGTAATGCTTAGTGTCTAGAAAATGCAAGCATTAGTATATATGTTAATATAGAACATTTAGTGGACCTGGAATATTTAGTGGACAGAACATCATCTTGTGCTTACATATTTAGTGGAATAATTGTGATGAGCCCAATATAATTGTTGTTGTTTTTGTTACAGCAATAAATTCATGAAATCATAAGTGTAGACTGAAATCATAAGTGTAGACTGAAATCATAAGTGTAGATTGATCTGGAACATATAGATAGTATAAGCACTGTTTTTATGCTATCAACTCAAGTGTAGACTGATCTGGGACACTGTTTTTATCATTATACAGCAGGTCAATAATTGTGGATTTCACAGTTGGATAGATCCAGAGTGGCCTGCCACAATGAAGAATGCATTGGCTAGGCTGTGGGAAATGTACAATGAAAGTAATAGTGCAAGAATTGAAGAGAGGTATGAGTCATCCAAGATGCTGAAGGATCTTGCTGAAGAGAAGGGAAAAGCTGTCAAGAAACATGCATGCCTTATTGCAGAAACTAACAAGTTTTTTGAGGAGACTGGGAAGAAGGCTATGGAAGAAAACAGGAAAAGGATTTACAGTGAGGCTGAGCAGGAAGAACAGATAGAGAAGTACATTGCAGGGTTGAATAATTAAGTGGAGGTGTACAAGCAAGGGAATGAAGAATTCAAGAATCTGCTGAAAACCCAAGCAGCAGTTTATAAGGAGAAGCAAAAGAAGTGGGAGGATGAAAAACAGGCTCTAAAAGAGGAGAAGAAAAAATTAGAGTACAATCTGTTTGATCTTTTCAATGCCACCGGTAGTAACAAGGATAAGATCAAGAGGATCAAAGCAATATGTGATGAGTAGTGATGGAGTACCTACCTAGTTTGTTGCCCATTTATATAATGGATGTGTAAGAACACTTTTATATGTGTTGTGTAAGAACCTAGTTGTGTACCTGCTTAGTTTGTTAGGATGGATGTTGAACTTATTGTGGTAATGGTTGTTAATCTAGTAATGGATGTTGAACTTATTGTGGTAATTTGGTTCACTGTATAAAAATTATGACTTATTGTGCTAATACTAGTAGCTTGTGTAGTTGGGATCTTTGTATGTCTAATGGATGTAGAAGCAAATTGTGTTGTCGAGAACCCTCTAAGGGTCTCGACAAATTTTTAAAGTCACCCACCTTTAACTAGAAGCAACATTGTGTTGTCGAGAACCCTCTAGGGGTCTCGACAACTTTTTAAAGTCACCCACCTTTAACTAGAAGCAACATTGTGTTGTCGAGAACCCTCTAGGGGTCTCGATAACTTTTTAAAGTCACCCACCTTTAGCTAGAAGCAACATTGTGTTATCGAGAACCCTCTAGGGGTCTCGACAACTTTTTAAAGTCACCCACATTTAACTAGAAGCAACATTGTGTTGTCGAGAACCCTCTAGGGGTCTCGACAATTTTTTAAAGTCACCCACCTTTAGCTAAAAGCAACATTGTGTTGTCGAGAACCCTCTAGGGGTCTCGACAACTTTTTAAAGTCACCTTTAATATAACATTCTAAAATACATCCATAAAACAACAATATTTCCATCCATAAAACAACACTATTGCCCACATTTCAACAACAATCATAGCTTCACCATCAAATTGAAAGATAGCCTTAACCAACAAATATCATACATAGTTTTAAACAAGCTCTTCCCAGGACATCAACACATAGTCTTACACATAATCAGTCTTACACATAGTTTTAAACAAGCTCTTCTCACGACATCAACACATAATCTTAACCAACACATAGATTCATACACATTTCAAGCATCCTTGACAGAATCAGATTTTTTCTTCCTGTAGCTTGAATGCTTCCCGGCATTAAGGTATCCTGCCATCCTTGTTGTGAGTTTAGTTGGCCTTTTGCCAAGCCTTGTTGGTGCAGAACTGGAACCACCTTCAGCAGCACTCCTAGGTGCAAGGAAGGGTCTTGGGGCTATAGATCTATGTGGTGCAATTGGAGGGGCTGATGCAGTTCTTGCTGGAGTTGTAGCAGGCTGCCTTGGAGGTGCTGTTGGAGTTCTTGTTGTTGGAGGGGCAGGTGTTGTTGGAGGGGTTGATGCTGTTCTTGCTGGAGTTGTAGCAGGCTGACTTGGAGGTCCTGTTGCTGTACTACCATATGTAGATGCACACTGTGACTGCAAACAATAAACAAAGTCAGGAATTAATTAACTTTGTGAAAGCAAACAGGGTGAGGAATTAGTAAACTAGATGTAGGTGCACATTACCATGCTGATTTGTTTCCTCACTGCTAGGTGAGGTTTCAATGGGACATTTCAGCTAGTGTATCTATGGCATGTGAGCTTGCAATTGTTGCAAGTTATTGTCCCCATTCTAGAAGTATCCCTAGGTGCTGGCACCTTAAATGCTCCTTTCCTCCTTACTGTTTGATTTCTTCCAGGTTTGTCTATAAAGAGTAAAGACTGGAGGATCAATATCTGGAGTGTCTGTCTTTGTCCAGTCATCAGGGCCAGGTACAGGTTAAACTGTGTGCTGGTAGCAGCTAGGTAAGTTGATTTTTTGAAGAAATCATTGACATAGTCCTCAGGAATTTTCTTAATTTTCATGATTGCAGCCACTGCATGATTGCAGGGAATATCTGTGACATCCCACTTCCTACATGAGCATGTTTTTGCCCTCAGGTCCACTGCTAGGATTCTAGCCCCAGATGTGACTTGCCATAAACCAACCTCACAGTTCTTAGCAATGCAATCCCTAGAAAACTTCTTGGACTCTGCCAACAATTCAGAATAAGTAGGTGTGATTTCCCAGTAGGTTCTATGCATCTTTTCCCTGATCCCACTATACCTCACCATCAATTTGTCTCTTATCCCTTCAAGCATTGTTCTAATTGGCTTGTTTCTAACATTCAAGATCATCTTATTAAAAACCTCACTGAGGTTGTTGACTACTAGGTCTGTCTTGCATGTTGTGTCAAACAAATGCCTAGCCCAAGTTTGAGGTGCGATTTGAACTAGCCAATTATAAGCTTCTTCACAATCATCTTTTAGAGATTGCATTGCAAGGTCAAAACCTGCTCTAGTGTATGAATATGAAGCTGCAAACATGTGTTTCTTAAGTGATTCTCCTCTGAAGCCAGCTGTCTGGAAATTTGCATATATATGCCTAAGAAAATATCTATGTGTTGAGTTTGGGAATAATGTGGATATTGCTTTGAGCAGTCCCTACACAATTATTTGTAGCTGGGTTTAGTCCCTTCTTCCTAGCATAGTTCATGGAAATGCAATACTAGAATAAGAAATATAGTGGAAAAAATGTTCAAGGTAGGTTTAGTACCTTCTGCCTATCAAAGATGATGGTATAGGTACCAAACCTAGAATCCTCTCCTAAGCAATACTTTAGCTGGGTTAAAAACCACATCCAACAAGCTGTGTCTTCTCTATCAACTACACCAAAGGCAATGGAAAAAATATTGTTATTCCCATCCCTTCCAGTAGCTGCAAGAATTTGTTGTCCAGTGGTGAGCTTTATGAAACATCCATCCAAACCTAGATTGCATAGCAAAGAAAACATTAGCCAAAAGGAAAGTATCATGAAACATCCATGAATTCAAACAAAGAAGTAGCAGTTAGGTTACCGATAAAAGGCCTGCATCCATTTAAAAATCCCTCCTTTGAAGCATTTTAGGAAAATAAACAGCCCATGAAATCTAGGATTTGGGCTAGGATGCTCAACAAGCTGCTTAGTAGTCAGCACACACATGCTTCCTGGATTTGTATCAAGCACAGCCTGCAGATAATCCCTAAGACATGTGTACGACCTCTTTTGATCACCAATCATAGCCTTGAATGCTTTAGTCCTAGCCCTATAAGCTTTGCTTTTTGGAATTTGTACACCATATTTCTGACTAGCATTGTGTAACATCCCAGAAATATTAAACTAGAATCATCAAACTCTAATCACCAAATTTAGGGTTAACAAAAAAAATTCAAATTAAAAATATGAAAGCATTCATATGAGTGTGCATTAAAATTTGGATTCTTTTGAATTGCCATGATTATGTGTTTCTTTGCTTGTAAAATGATTCTTAGGTGAAATAAACATCATCTAAACAATCCCCAAACTTTTCCCAAAGACAAACAAATTAAGTGAATGGTCACTTTGGCCAATTTAACTCCTATGCCTACTTTGGCTATCTCTAACTTTCAGAACTTAACAGAAACATGTATGGATATTTGCACCCCTTGATAGTACTCATAACAAGGTACCAAGGACCACTTTGTGATCATCCAAAAACATTTAAATGTATAGTTTAAATGACAGTTTAAAAATGAATCTATTTCATATGGGAAGATCCCACTTTTTCAAAAACCACTCAAACAAGCTCAATTTTTAAAACCAAGCATCCACAGTATCACCAGTACATGCCTAGCACACCCACCAAAAATAATTTCAAAATTCAAAACTTGAATTCATGCGGCCATTTCATCAAATAGCTTGCAGATACAAATCAAACAAAATCAAAACACTATGTTGAGCAGTGTTTTGGGCCTAACTGGTTCCCTCTCTAGCTCACAACAACCTCAGTAGATCATCTAGCAAACTTAACTAAGCTCTAGCCCCACTGTAAACTCGCCAATGTTATCAATGGTGAACAGCCCGAGAGCACCCATGTCACCCCAGTGTGGACAGCAAGCTAGGAGAAGAACTAGTCGTGCTAACCTTGTCTGGGAGGTAGCCCATGCTTCATCGCCCCCTCTCGACCAGCCCTGCCTCGCAGACAGCAACCAGAACCACCAGGAACTCCGTGTCCGCGCCGCTGACGACCATGCCGACGCGCACCGCAAAGCACACGCCGTTCCCACGCAACCCGACCACCTCGAGCCTTCGCCGCCTCTGCCGCGCAGAGCACCGCACGTTCCCGACCAATTGCCACCGCCCCTACAAGCGCATTCAAACCTTAGAGCATCGCCAGGAGACCACCGATCGATCGCCACCCTCGGCCATGCCTCTAGCAACCCGTAGCCGTGTCGCCACCGTCGCCTGCCCATCCCTCTCGGTCTCGCCGTCGAGCCTATAAAAGGAGGCCACCCCCAGTCGATTGAAGCACACCATTTCACTCCCCTCACCTCACTGATCGTTCCAACCCGTAGCCGGAGCAAGGCGAGCAGTGCATCGCCGGAATTGCGCCGGAGCAGGCCGCCTCTGGAGAAGAAGGGCAACGTCGATTTCGTCCACCCCAGGAGCTGCCGCGACCACCCCTGAGTTCGTCGTCGTCGACTTCGTCGTTCGCCCGCATCGTCGACCTTCGCCTGAGAACCGGTGAGCCCCCGATGACCCCCACTGAGCCGCTAGGGTTCGAGCTCGCCGGTGACTAGTTCATCGTCGACGACGACCCTCAGCCGTCGATCTTCATTCTAATCCAACGCACCACATCGCCCCGTACCGCTTCACGTGTTAAGAATCGCTGACCATTAGACCCGCCCTTTCAGTCGCGTCTCGCGTCGCCGAGTGACACTGGGCCGGCCCGTTAACCTTTCCCGCGCAGCCCACTCGTTTGAATTTAGATTTTTTCTATTTAGATTCAAACTCAGTTCTGTACCTAGTTTTAAAAATCAACCCAGCTCGATTCAGTGAAACAAATGGAATGAAACCAATTTTGTTAGAAATATATTGAAATGCTTAATCCAAGCCCGTTGGGTTCAAATCATTTGAATGTATAGATCAACCTTGGTAAAAATAACAAGGCAGAAGCTTTTCTGTATTCAAACATTTTTCAAATTTAAACCACTATAGCTTTTGAGTTGATTCCAACTCTCAAAAATCACATTTGATCATACCTTTCAGAATATATAAAAACATATGGGTTTACTTGTAGAAATAATGTGCAATTAATAAAAGAATGCCACATAGACATTTCTAGTCACTTTATTTAATTGAAATAAAAGGTTAAACCTTATTAAATTGTGACACCACTTTAAATCACATTCCCATGTACTGAAATATGTGGTGATGACATGTGTCAACATGATCCCATGTTTGGTTTGGAGAATATTAAATCTTAAGTAGTTTTTCAATAAGTAGAAATTACTTTTCTAAAAATAAATAAATAATTCAAGTGCTTTAATCTTGAATGTTAGTGATGATGCTAGATCATCTATAGAACCCTTGTGTGTGATGATTGAAAGTAGTTAAGTATTGTTTGGTGATTGTGTACCTCGTATTTATTCATAGACGCTAGTACCGACCAAGGATACGAGGAGGAAGAAGGATACTACGAAGAAGAAGCTGAGGAGAACTTCAACCACTACTCTGCACAAGGCAAGCTAACACTTGCAAGATACTCTACTTTAGCAAGCCAATACTTGCAAGCTATTAAATTAGCAAGCTTATACTGATACCTATGCAAGCCTAATACTACTAGTTGAATGTGCAAGCTAACACTTGCAATTATGAAAGTTATATAACCTATGCAATGCACTAAGCATGCTTGGTTAGACACATTTGAGGATACCAAATCCTAGTTTTACTTGCAAGCTTTATACCTTATTTCTTTATCAAAGCTCTTACTTATAGTTTACTTGAGTAAATTGTAGATATTAGAAAGATAATTGAAGGTTGCATAAAGAGCATAAAATTTGCCCTAAGTTAGATAATCTTGATGTCATCCTAAGGCATGAGATTGAACTTAGTTAAACTACACTAGTTTACCACCCCTCATTAGTACTCACTCCCATTTTTAGATGCTAGTGCTAAGCATAAAACTTGATCAACTTTAGATGGGAATACTTGGTGAAAATGGTTATGAAAACCTTGGAATGATGGATCATTCTATTGAGATGTTTTGACATGTGTTTCCGAACACCAGATGATTTTGGTGATGAAAATGTTGAGGCACGAGCCTTAGCCCTTTATAAAACTGATGGCTGTGTGGATGCGATACCATTCCAATGTTACCGTACAACCACAATACCCGAGAATTGGGTAGGGCTTGACTGGAAACTTATATACCTTAGTATGGGTTCCCTCACGGCCAAGGTCTGAGCTGAGGCTACCTTGTGAAGATTGTCCACCTGTGTAGTACCCAAGATGACAGCTCGTCATGGTTGGGAGGCCAAACTCATAGGAGAGGTGCTTATACTAGGGCGTGTAATTGAAAGGTTAGGATTGATTATCCGCATACTAAGTATGGTGAATTCAGGATTTGTTCCTGACGGATGTATCGAATGTTGTGGTGAAAGTGTACAATCTCTACAGAGGGTCAAACTATTCGAATAGCCGCGTCTGCGCTTATGGACAGTTGGAGTGGCCATACTGTTCCCCCGTCAGATGTTTTCAAAATGACTTGTGAAATGGATTGAGATTTTGACTTGACCACAACAGAGTTGTGATATTAAATTCAAGTTCCCACTTAGGTGTTATAAAATTTCAACTAGCTTTTCTTGCTTCTGAACATAGTAGAGGTAAATCTGGCTTTTTGCAAAACAACCCTAGAGCTTAGTGTCCTACTACAAAAAACCCCTTCACTTGTTAGTATTAGTTTGCGAGTACTTAAACAGTACTCATGGCTTTGTCCCTGGCAATTCCCGTGGCCAGACTATGAAGAGGAGTACCAGGATGATGGACCCCATGAAGGTTACGACAACTAGGATCATCTCCCATCGTCAGCATTGCCTATGACCCCGAAGATGGAGCTTCGCCTACGCTACCGTTATTATTACGTTATTCTGCTGCTTGAGTTGTATTAAGAACTGGATCATGAGATCCTTATTTGTGTAAGACCTCATGCATGGTTTGTAAAGGATGATGTACTGTGGTATCCAATTCTGTTATGTCTCGCAAAAATGGTAATCCTGGGATTGCGATGTATGGCATAACAGGCATCTAGGATTAAAAATCCGGGTGTTGACAAGTTGGTATCAGAGACAACCTGACCATAGGAGACCCTAGTTAGACTGGACGGTTGAATCAAAAACTTAGTTTCAAAACCAAAGGAAGCAAATATTTACAAAAATTTATTCCCATTCTTATCACCTTGATTCTTTCATAAAAATTCATGTTCCTCAAAAACTCTTACAAAATACATAAAATTTGACACACTTGATCACTCTACTAACTTACTCATCCTATATTCTTATAGATGGACGTGAAGTACAGAAAGTCTTATCAGTTGGGGAATGGATGAGACCTTATCTTTGAGCGGGATTTGGACCAGCTTTCGGAACTTCTGGAGCGTCCGCACCCTGAGTTCTTCGGAGCTCAGCTCAATGATCAAGGAGGAGAAGATCTGCAGTGGCTAATTGTTACAAGTCTCCGAGGAAAGATTGAACCTCCCACTGCCGAGGTAATTCAATTCACCTTAAGAGAGAACAACTAGCTCGATGGACTTGCCAGGGCCATGCAGGAAGCTATGGCCCATCTGTGTGGGCAAAGTATCAACCAGATCAAGGGTACCCACTTTGAGTTTTGTCCAAGGCGTGATGCTAATGGACAACCACTGTAAGCCCCCTATCACCACGAGTCGAAGACCCAATTGGACCACCTTAGCTTCATGATGTACGATCGTCAGCAGGAATTGGACAATTGCCGTGACTACTCCAACCACAAGTCCGCCATCATCAAAATGAAGGATCAGACCATCGCCATGCTAGCAAAGGGTCGCAAGTCTCACCGCCGTCAGCTTGATAAGAAGAAGTGCATCATTGCCCGTCTTCGCCACCGTATCTCGGATTTGGAGGAGACCATCCACGAGAGAGACATGTAGTTGGAGGAAAGGGAGAATGCCGAAGAAGATCTTCGTGGAGACCCCTACTCCTATCTCAGTGATGATGATGATTTTCTGGAGGATCAGGCTATGGATTTCTACACCGATGAGGATGATTACGCCTTCATCGATGATGATGAGGATGACGACTACACCAACACCGAGGAGTAGTAGCACTTGAGCACTAGCGTAGTGAGTTGTATTCGGTCCCACTGTATCGTAGTTTCCAGAATGGTTCTTACAACCATATGTTTACCTTTGTTGTGGTGTGTGTTTGTATCGTATGCTATGAATGAATGAAAAGCAAGTTGCTATAAAATCCGAGTCAAACTTTAAAAACTTTTCAAAGTCCCAGAACCTTAGAAATTTCCCTCTTTTCTCATGATCTATCTCAATCTTCAGATGCCACGCGGAGGAAGTGGTTCATCCCCGGACCCGATGTTGCAGATCCTGCAAATGTTGGTTTCTGACCGCGAAGCTGAAAGAGCCGAACGTCAAGCCAACTTAGCCACCCTTCAACAGATAGCTCAGCTAGCCCACAACAATCAAGGCCAAGGAAACCAGGACAACCATGGATCTAAGCTCAAGAATTTCCAGAATACCAACCCACCTGTTTTCACTAAGTCGGAGGAGCCCTTAGACGCACATGATTGGCTGCAAACCATGGAAAACAACTTAGAAGTCGTCGGAGTGGAAGCCAACGAGAAAGTTCTGTTCGCCACCCACTCTGTAACACCCTTAGAATCGGCCCTATGCAAGTTTGAGCGAACCCGCCAAAACCCGCATAGAAACGATTCAAAGGTGCCCACCAGGCACTTTCGTGCGGGTGGGAAACGAAGTAATAACATTACACAACAGTCCTCGATGGGACCCACAGAACAGATATATATGCAACAGCGACTCCATGAGTCAAGAATACAGATATAATATACAAAGATCCAAATCACCTTGAAAACGATGGATCGTCCGACTACGAACAAGATGCAAATTGAGCTAAGAGCCCTGAAGAATAACCAATGGCGTCCATAACCCTGCCAGCGCCGGAAGGGTAACCACTAACAACGTCGATCTCAAAACTGCTAAAACAAAAGGTGCCGACAAAGGGCAAAGGAAAAGAGGAGCGTCGATCTTGAGGCCAAGATTACAGCGAGGCTAGAATTGGCGGTCCTCGCCTACATAGGTATGGTGGATCAAGCGGCGGCAAGATGCACTAAACAACCTATAGAGACTCGATATAACGGCGACTATCGAGAGGGTAAGAAAGACCTATTCGAACCAACCTAATACTACCATCAAACAAACCCATCCGGTGTTTCCCCTCGAGACCAAACGAGGAAGTCAACCGAGGAACTCACACGGTTGGCGGTTTACTTATTCGATTATCGTTGCAGCAATTACTAGTCGGGTTTAGATAATCGTCCGATAAAGTAAGCAGTGGGCACTTTTAGTTAACCATTCCGTTATAGTTACAACACTTACTAATCGACTGAGATAGCATGAGATAACCCAAAACCCAAAGCTTGTTGGTACTTTTATTTAGCCATTCCGTTGTAGTTGCTATACTTACTAGTCAGTACAATGGTCGCAAGTACACTCCAAGCAAGCAATTGTGGGCGTATTATTTAGCCATTCCATTATAGTGAAGCTGATTACTAGTCATTATAAAGTCAAATTTATAGTACTACTTTAGTTATGCTTGTCTATGATCGAGATATCGTGCTCCAAGTCGTCCATAACCGCATGGACACGGCTTTGAAAAGTTTTACCGGGGTGCACCAATAGCAACACACGCTCGATCAACCTCGGAAAAACCAAATCAAAACCCAACGAGGCCTTCACGACAAAGCAATCACGGATTCAGAAATATTTCAGGCCACCCTTAAAGTAGAACCCAGAACGGCCCGGCTCGAGACGGACTTAAGGTTGTGGGACGGTTGTGAACGATCGGGAACCCGAAAGTGTGGCTGGGCTTGTCGACACCGCGGAATCGTGCCACGATCCTAAACAAGATCAGTGTGCTCGCACAATTTAAATAATGCAAGAAAGCATGGCATAAGTACAGGATAGTAAATAAAACCTCAAACTAGTTTGTGGCCCCAAGAAATAAGACCTGAATCAAGCTCGCTCGGGGGTCCCATAATCCTCCCGGATGTGGATAGCGATAAATCAAGGAACAGTATCAAGTACTCGGGGTCCCACGGGACACAAGTGGGCGTTCGAAACCAAATATTATCTATCACCCACCGATGCCTCGCTTACTTCAATTTTAGTTGTTAAACAGAATTAAAGTGAGCGATAAGTAAAGCCATGATCATCTCCAACATCAAACATGCGGCAATACACCAACAAGCGTGGCACTTGACGACACGCAACAACACTTGAGCAAGCGACTACGCCGCAAGTCCAACTATCTACCAAACAACGGTAATAGGATGTGTCCAAGGCAATATAAGGTCTGCGGGGATATCACGAAAACTAGAGCATCGCAACACAGATAGCAATAGAACAACAGGAGGGAATAAATACTATAAAAGTAAGATAGGTAGAAAGGGGGAGATGCTCGCCTGAAAACATTGCCGAAGGTTCGACCGAAAATCGGGGCGAAACTCACATCAACTCAACGGCCTTATCCGCGAAGAAGCAAAACACTATAATAAACACCGGACGCACTATTTAATACAACGGCAAAAGATCGGGCATGATGCATGTATGATGCATGACATGGCAAGGGTGCGATGCAATTAGGTCATATTAAGCGGAACCGGGGTCCCGACAATTAATTAGATGGTTCATGTTATTTATCTACCCCGCAAATTAAATGTTGTTTGGACATGGCAAAAGATGGCACCGGTTCGCTACACAAGTTTTAAATGAGTCCAATATGAGACTAGATTTGCCCGCATATGGGCCCCATATTTAATTATAAGGTGAATCGGCTTAAGGCCCCCAAACCACATGACAATATGCATGCATGAACAATTTAATATGCACGAGTTTATATTTCATTTATAAAAATAGGGCTCGAGAAAGGGTCACACATTAGGGTCGAAGATCTTGGTTCCGGGGTTCGAGGTTCGGTCTCAGGGTTCAGGGTTCGACGGGATCAGCGGGAGCGGATACAAGACGGAGAACTTGTCGTGACGTGCCGGAGATCTTGGTTCCAAGCGGTCGATCTTGTCGTCGAGAAGATCTTATCGGGTCCGCGGTCGTCGGGTCATGTCGTTCCACGGCGGAGATCTTGGTGTTCCGGGTTTCGGCGTCTTGGGATCCGAGAGGAAGTACTTGACGTGCCGGAATGAAGAACTTCGCGTTTCGGTGGCGATCTTGGCGGTCTTCGGGTCCTGGCGGTTCGGATCGGTCTTCAGGGGTCCGGGGTCTCGGCGTCCGTGACGAAGATCTTGAGGCGCCCGCTTCACCGGGTCCAGTAGGAGTTCTCGTCGTTCCATGTAAAATACCTTCGGGTTTAGGGCTTCGGAGATCTTTTTTCGGCTTCCAAGCGATAGATCTTGTACAACGGCGGTTCTCGCCTGCGGTTCTTCGGGTCTCTGGGTAAGGTCGTAGATGAAGTCGGGGCACGTGTGATCTTCATACTGACCTGTTTTCACCCAAACTTGCAACACACACAGCCTCGCAGAAGCTGAGTAACACAACAGCCACATATTTACAGGAATAGACAGCGTTGGTTAACAGGGACAGGGCCAACATCAACAGATGAACCACATCGACGCCCTAGAGCAGGGACTCGCGGCGGCAGGTGCTCGGGGAGGAGACGCGGGCCGAGGCGATGCGAGGCGACACACGGCTGACACGGGGAGGTCACGCGGGAGGTGGTCGGACGGTGAGGTCGAGGGCGAGGCGTAACGAGGCGGCGGAGGAGGAGATGCGGCGGCCTTGGCGAAGAGGAGGCAGCGTGCTGCCAGGGCAGCAGGACAGCGGAGGAGGAGAACATGGGGTCGGGAGGCGCGAGGCGGCGGGAGGCCGGGCGGCGAGCTACGCCTCGGGCGAGGCGGTGAAGGCCCGGGCCGACGCGGGAGGGGCCGGGGCCGACGGGGACGGGGACGAGGGCGATGCCGGCGGGGCAAACGTGGAGGAGAGGAGGACGCCGAGGGAGAGGAGGAGGCCACGGTCGAGGCGAGCGGCGGGCCGGGCGGGAGGCGGGCCGAGAGCGGTGGGGAGACGGGTGAGCGGGCGAGGCTGGGGGGAAGCCTGCCAAGGAGGCGAGGCGGCGGCCGGAGAGGGAGAGGGGCAGCGGCCAGGCTAGAGAAGAGGAGGGGGTCGCCGGCGGCGAGGTGAGCCGCGGGGAGGGGAACCAGGGGCACCACGCGACGAGCGGGGAAGACGGGAGGTGGGGGAGAGAGGACGTGGTCCGGGGCGATAAGACCGAGGACGTGGGGTGGGGCCAGAGGAAGGAGGGAGGAGCGTGCCGGGTGGTGGGTTCGGTGTCGCGTGGTGTTGGGTCGATGGGGTGGGGCCAGGCGCGCTGGTGTGTGTGCTCTGCGTGTGTGGTGGGTGTGGGTTTGACTAGGACGTGTTGGGTGTGTGCGTGTAGAGCCAGGAGGGGGTGGTGATGTGTCAGCTAGGGAGTGGTGGAGGGAGGGAGAGAGGTGAGGTGGCGAGAGGCTACTGGTTGGGGTGAGGTGGCCAGAGGGGTGGGTAGACTAGGTTGGGTAGGTTTAGGAATTTGGGCGGACCGATTTTTATTTCTGGGGGTGGTCGTTCGGGTCGAAGCGGCCCGTTCGACTGCCCCCACTAAAAATAATTAAATGATTTATTTATTTTAATCGCACCGTTTGCAAACCGATAGCAGATAAACAAAATAATCCGGAGACCCGGGGTTTGCGTTTGTATAAAAACGGGGCGTTTAGAAAACAAATTAGGTTTTTCCGCAAATAGTTTTATGGGAACAAATGCAAGATGATGACGATGTTCAAATGCAATGTGGCATGATGACATGAGCATGCGGTCATGATGATGCAATGCACAAATCAACGCGATTTTCTAGTAGTGGTTTTGCGGGATGCCACACACTATCTGGCCGGAGATGCAAGAGCATGGTGGAACAGTGTTCGTGCAATGACCGGAGGACAGATGATGACCTGGGAGGAATTCAAGGTCAAGTTCAGCAGAACCAATGTGCCACCGGGTTTGATCAAGAGAATTAGAGATGAGTTAAGAGAACTGAAGCAAGGATGGATGACTGTAGTGGAATACCGTGAGAAATTCTTTTCATTAGCTAGGTATGCCCCGGATGAGATCGACACCGAAGCCAAGAAGAAAGAGAGATTCCTGAATGGTCTACACGATGAGATGCAGACTGTGTTGGTAAATATCCCCTTTGCTGATATTGAAGCCCTTGTCGACTCTGCCATCCATATGGAAGGAAATATCAACCAAGCCAATGAGAACCACAAGCGTCGCATGATGCATCAGCCAGGAACCCATCAGACCCCAAAGTATCGCCCTAACCCATCTCCAGGATTTGCCCCGAGCACCAATAGACCCCCGATGAACCGTCCAACCTATCCCAACTGTGGAAACCCAAGGCCCGGAGGAAATCACAACAACCCCGGCAACTCTAACAATTTCAACCGTGCCCCACCCAAGTTCAACAACAATAATGCCATAACACCAACACCGCCCGAGGATGGAAGCAATGTTGTGCTGTTGACAAAGGACAAGTCGCAAGTGACTTGTTATGATCGGAAATAAGGGTCACTACTCCAACGAGTGCCCCAACAAGAAGAATGCAGCCCCCAATGCAAATGCCCAGAAAGAAGCGGCCGTGTTCAACCGGAAGAAGATTTGCCCCAGGGAATTCACTCAACCGCAACGGCCGTCTTTTTCTCATGCATGCTGAAGAAGCTCAGGAAGCGCCAGACGTCGTGCTGGGTATGTTTTCTGTTAATTCAATACTTGCAAGAGTGTTGTTTGATTCGGGTGCATCGCATTCATTTGTCACCGAAGAATTTGCCTACACTAGTAAGATTCAACCAACTAAACTGAAGCATGTTATGATTGTTCAAATCCCCGGTTCAACCATCAAAGCTAGGCAAATTTGCAAAGCCGTCCCTATCCGAATCCATGGCATAGATTTTTATGCTAATCTGATAGTACTCAGAACTAAAGGTTTGGAAGTAGTACTAGGAATGGATTGGATGTCCAAACATAAAGGATTAATTAACTGTGCCAAGAAAGCCATAACCATGACCAGTACAACCGGAATATCAGTCGAGCATAGATCTGAAACCTTACCTCGTCAATTCAAGTGCAACAAGAGTATAGCCCAACCTACCATTGACCAAGTCCGGATAGTCTGTGAATACCCCGATGTATTTCCAGATGTTTTGCCCAGTATGCCCCCAAATCAGGATATCGAGTTTATCATTGAACTAATCCCCGGAACAGGACCCATAGCTCAAATACCATATAGTATGAACCCGTCTGAACTAGCAGAACTAAAGAAGCAACTGGATTCCATGTTGGAAATTGGATTGATTCAACCAAGTGCGTCACCATGGAGATCACCTGTCTTATTTGTGGACAAGAAAGATGGAGGTAACCATTTGTGTACGGATTATCGGAAGTTGAATGATGTCACTATTAAGAACAAGTACCCATTGCCCAAAATAGAAGATTTGTTTGATCAGTTGACCGGTGCCAAAGTGTTTTCTAAGATTGATCTTAGAACAGGCTATCATCAACTCAAGATTCGCGCAGAGGATATTCCAAAGACTGTCTTTACCACCAGATATGGATTATATGAGTATACTATCATGTCTTTTGGATTAACCAATGCCCCCGCTTATTTCATGAATCTCATGAATAAGATTTTTATGGACTTCCTGGATAAGTTTGTCGTTGTTTTCATCGATGACATACTGATTTATTCCAAATCGGAAGAAGAACATGAGCTACACCTAAGGACCATTCTTGGAACCATTAGAGAGCATCAGTTGTATGCCAAGTTTAGCAAATGTGAATTCTGGTTACAGGAGGTAGGACTCCTCGGCCAAATTGTATTAGCCGAAGGAATTGCCGTTGACCCTGCAAAGGTGAAATATGTCGAAGATTGGCAAGCCCCAACCACTCAAACCCAAGTTCGTGCATTTCTCGGATTGGCGGGATATTACCGCAAGTTCGTAGAAGGATTCTCGAGTATCGCCAGACCCATGACCCAATTTCTGAAGAAGGACAAGAAGTTTGAATGGACCGATAAATGTGAAGCGAGTTTTCAAGAACTCAAGAGGAGATTGATTTCAGCCCCAATCTTAATCATGCCGGATATCACGAAGCCCTTCGACGTGTATTGTGATGCATCCAAGATCGGTCTCAGATGTGTGCTAATGCAAGAAGGCAAAGTTATATCTTATCTATCTCGACAACTGAAACAACATGAGCAAAATTACCCAACCCATGACCTCGAACTAGCAGCCGTAGTTCTAGCCCTGAAGACATGGAGGCACTACCTGATGGGAAACCGTTGTGAGATCTATTCGGATCACAAGACTCTGAAGTATATATTCACTCAGAAGGAGCTGAATATGAGATAGAGAAGATGGATTGAGCTAATCAAGGATTACGATCTGGACATTCACTATCACCCCGGTAAAGCCAACGTGGTAGCGGATGCCCTTAGCAGATTGTCGTGCCGCTTGAACTCCATGATTTTGAAGGAACAACCAAGCTTGCACAAAGAGATGGAAGATTTTCGAATGGAATTAGTAAGTGAAGGATTTTTGGCTAGCATAGAACTTCAACCCACTTTGATCAGCTAGATCAAAGAGGCGCAGAAACGAAATGCTAGTATTGACGAAATCAAGTGTCGTATCGGTACAGGCAAAGTACCCGGATTTACCGAAGACGAAGAAGGAGTTCTATGGTACAAAGGACGCCTTTGTGTACCCGCATATTCCGAGTTGAAAGAAGTTATTCTGAAGGAAGCTCATGATACTCTTTATTCTATCCACCCCGTAGGAACGAAGATGTATCAAGATTTGAAGGAGCAATTTTGGTGGCATAAGATGAAGAGAGAAATCGGAAGCTATATCGCCAAGTGTGATATATGTCAGAGAGTCAAGGCAGGACATGAAAGACCCGCTGGATTGTTGCAACCATTGCATATTCCGGAATGGAAATGGGATTCCGTTGGAATGGACTTTATCACCGGATTACCTACTTCTAGTAGGGGAAATGACTCTATCTGGGTCATAGTAGACAGATTGTCCAAAGTCGCCCATTTCTTACCCGTCAAGACCACATATCAGAGTTCGAAGCTAGCGGAGTTATACATCGCTAGAATCGTCAGTTTGCATGGAGTCCCTAAGAACATCGTATCGGATCAAGGAACTCAGTTTACCTCGAGATTCTGGAAGAAAGTCCAAGAAGGTTTAGGAACCCGACTAGATTTCGGCATCGCTTACCACCCTCAGATCGATGGACAAATGGAGCGAGTAAATCAAATAATCGAAGATATGCTAAGAGCATGTGTGTTAGAATATGGATCTAAGTGGGAAGACTGTCTGCCGTTTGCAGAATTTTCATACAACAACAGTTATGAAGCTAGTTTGCAAATGGACCCATTTGAATTCATGTATGGAAGGAAGTGTCGCACCCCTTTGAACTGGTCGGAAGTAGGAGAGAGTCAGATTTTCGGACCCGACATCCTACAAGAAGCAGAAGAGAAGGTTCACAAGATTCGTGAGCACCTCAGGACATCCCAGTCAAGACAGAAGAGTTACGCCGACAAGAGACGTAGAGACCTCGCCTTCAACATAGGAGATTTTGTGTATCTGAAAGTGTCGCCATTGAAAGGAATGCAGCGTTTCCAACTGAAAGGAAAGTTAGCCACCATATATATCGGTCCCTTCAAGATTCTGAACCATCGAGGAGAAGTGTCGTATCAATTGGAACTACCCGAAGAGATGTCAGCCGTGCACAATGTGTTCAATATCTCATTACTTCGCGGGTGCCTCGAAGTTCCAGAGAAGACTGAAGTGTTCAAGAATATTGATCACCGGACCATAGAGATCAACAATGACCTATCCCGAAGTACCCATCCGTATTTTGGAAGAAGCTTTCAGAACTACCAGAACCCGAAGCATCAAGTTTCTCAAGATTCAGTGGAGCAACCACACAGAAGAGAAAGCTACCTGGGAGCGAGAAGATCACATCAGGACAGAGTTTCCCGATCTCTTCAAATCCTAGGTAATCTTTTTCGTCCTTTTTCAAATCTCGGGACGAGATTTTGTTTAAGGGGGGAAGGTTTGTAACATCCCAGAAATATTAAACTAGAATCATCAAACTCTAATCACCAAATTTAGGGTTAACAAAAACTTTTCAAATTAAAATATGAAAGCATTCATATGAGTGTGCATTAAAATTTGGATTCTATTGAATTGTCATGATTATGTGTTTCTTTGCTTGTAAAATGATTCTTAGGTGAAATAAACATCATCTAAACAATCCCCAAACTTTTCCTAAAGACAAACAAATTAAGTGAATGGTCACTTTGGCCAATTTAACTCCCATGCCTACTTTGGCTATCTCTAACTTTCAGAACTTAACAGAAATATGTATGGATCTTTGCACCCCTTGATAGTACTCATAACAAGGTACCAAGGACCACTTTGTGATCATCCAAAAATATTTAAATGCATAGTTTAAATGACAGTTTAAAATTGAATCTATTTCATATGGGGAGATCCCACTTTTTCAAAAACCACTCAAACAAGCTCAATTTTTAAAACCAAGCATCCACAGTATCACCAGCACATGCCTAGCACACCCACCAAAAATAATTTCAAAATTCAAAACTTGAATTCATGCGGCCATTTCATCAAATAGCTTGCAGATACAAATCAAACAAAATCAAAACAGTATGTTGAGCAGTGTTTTGGGCCTAACTGGTTCTCTCTCTAGCTCACAGCAACCTCAGTAGATCATGTAGCAAACTTAACTAAGCTCTAGCCCCACTGTAAACTCGCCAATGTCATCAATGGTGAACAGCCCGAGAGCACCCATGTCACCCCAGTGTGGACAACAAGCTAGGAGAAGAACTAGTTGTGCCAACCTTGTCTAGGAGGTAGCCCATGCTTCACCGCCCCCTCTCAACCAGCCCTGCCTCGCAGACAGCAACCAGAACCGCCAGGAATGCCGCGCCCGCGCCGATGTCGACCATGCCGACGCGTACCGCAGAGCACGTGCCGTTCCCACGCAACCCGACCACCTCGAGCCTTCGCCGCCTCTGCCGCGCAGAGCACCGCACGTTCCCGACCAATTGCCACTGCCCCTACAAGCGCATTCAAACCTTAGAGCATCGCCAGGAGACCACCGATCGATCGCCACCCTCGGCCATGCCTCTAGCAACCCGTAGCCGTGTCGCCACCGTCGCCTGCCCATTCCTCTCGGTCTCACCGTCGAGCCTATAAAAGGAGGCCACCCCCAGCCGATTGAAGCACACCATTTCACTCCCCTCACCTCACTGATCGTTCCAACCCGTAGCCGGAACAAGGCGAGCAATGCATTGCCGGAATTGCGCCGGAGCAGGCCGCCTCTGGAGAAGAAGGGCAACGTCAATTTCGTCCACCCCAGGAGCTCCCGCGACCACCCCTGAGTTCGCCATCGTCGACTTCGTCATTCGCCCGCATCGCCGAGCTTCGCCTGAGCTCCGGTGAGCCCCCGACGACCCCCACTGAGCAGCTAGGGTTCGAGCTCGCCGGTGATTAGTTCATCGTCGATGACGACCCTCAGCCGTCGATCTTCATTCTAATCCAACGCACATCGCCGTGCTTACCGGCGTGTTAAGAGTCCGACCAGTGAGCCGCCACATCGATCGCGTCGCAGAGTGACACTGGGCCGGCCCGTTAACCTTTCCTGCGCAGCCCACTCGTTTCAATTTAGATTTTCTATTTAGATTCAAACTCAGTTATGTACCTAGTTTCAAAAATCAACACAGCTCGATTCAGTGAACCAAATGGAATGAAACCAATTTTGTTAGAAAGATATTGAAATGCTTAATCCAAGCCCGTTGGATTCAAATAATTTGAATCTATAGATCAACCTTGGTAAAAATAACAAGGCATAAGCTTTTCTGTATTCAAACATTTTTCAAATTTAAACCACAATAGCTTTTGAGTTGATTCTAACTCTCAAAAATCACATTTGATCATACCTTTCAGAATATATAAAAACATATGGGTTTACTTACAGAAATAATGTGCAATTAATAAAAGAATGCCACATAGACATTTCTAGTCACTTGATTTAATTGAAATAAAAGGTTAAACCTTATTAAATTGTGACACCACTTTAAATCACATTCCCATGTACTGCAATATGTGGTGATGACATGTGTCAACATGATCCCATGTTTGGTTTGGAGAATATTAAATCTTAAGTAGTTTTTCAATGAGTAGAAATTACTTTTCTAAAAATAAATAAATAATGCAAGTGCTTTAATCTTGAATGTTAGTGATGATGCTAGATCATCTATAGAACCCTTGTGTGTGATGATTGAAAGTAGTTAAGTATTGTTTGGTGATTGTGTACCTCGTATTTATTCATAGACGCTAGTACCGACCAAGGATACGAGGAGGAAGAAGGATACTACGAAGAAGAAGCCGAGGAGAACTTCAACCATTGCTCTGCACAAGGCAAGCTAACACCTGCAAGATACTCTACTTTAGCAAGCCAATACTTGCAAGCTATTAAATTAGCAAGCTTATACTGATACCTATGCAAGCCTAATACTACTAGTTGAATGTGCAAGCTAACACTTGCAATTATGAAAGTTATATAACCTATGCAATGCACTAAGCATGCTTGGTTAGACACATTTGAGGATACCAAATCCTAGTTTTACTTGCAAGCTTTATACCTTATTTCTTTATCAAAGATCTTACTTAGAGTTTACTTGAGTAAATTGTAGATACTAGAAAGATAATTGAAGGTTGCATAAAGAGCATAAAATTTGGCCTAAGTTAGATAATCTTGATGTCATCCTGAGGCATGAGATTGAACTTAGTTAAACTACACTAGTTTACCACCCCTCATTAGTACTCACTCCCATTTTTAGATGCTAGTGCTAAGCATAAAACTTGATCAACTTTAGATGGGAATACTTGGTGAAAATGGCTATGAAAACCTTGGAATGATGGATCATTCTATTGAGATGTTTTGACATGTGTTTCCGAACACCAGATGATTTTGGTGATGAAAATGTTGAGGCATGAGCCTTAGCCCTTTATAAAACTGATGGTTGTCTAGATGCGATACCATTCCAATGTTACCATACAACCACAATACCCGAGAATTGGGTAGGGCTTGACTGGAAACTTATATACCTTAGTATGGGTTCCCTCACGGCCAAGGTCTGAGCTGAGGCTACCTTGTGAAGATTGTCCACCTGTGCAGTACCCAAGATGACAGTTGGTCATGGTTGGGAGGCCAAACTCACAGGAGAGGTGCTTATACTAGGGCGTGTAATTGAAAGGTTAGGATTGATTATCCGCATACTGAGTATGGTGAATTCAGGATTTGTTCCTGACGGATGTATCGAATGTTGTGGTGAAAGTATACAATCTCTACAAAGGGTCAAACTATTCGAATAGCCGCGTACGCGGTTATGGACAGTTGGAGTGACCATACTGTTCCCCCGTCAGATGTTTTCAAAATGACTTGTGAAATGGATTGAGATTTTGACTTGACCATAACAGAGTTGTGATATGAAATTCAAGTTCCCACTTAGGTGTTATAAAATTTCAACTAGCTTTTCTTGCTTCTGAACTTAGTAGAGGTAAATCTGGCTTTTTGCAAAACAACCCTAGAGCTTAGTGTCCTACTACAAAAACCCTCTTCACTTGTTAGTATTAGTTTGCGAGTACTTAAAGAGTACTCATGGCTTTGTCCCTGGCTATTACTGTGGCCAGACTATGAAGAGGAGTACCAGGATGATGGACCCCATGAAGGTTACGAGAACTAGGATCATCTCCCATCGTCAGCATTGCCTGTGACCCCGAAGATGGAGCTTCGCCTACGCTACCGTTATTATTACGTTATTCCGCTGCTTGAGTTGTATTAAGAAATGGATCATGAGATCCTTATTTGTGTAAGACCTTATGCATGGTTTATAATGGATGATGTACTATGGTATCCAATTTTGTTATGTCTCACAAAAATGGTAATCCTGGGATTGCGATGTATGGCATAACAGGCATCTGGGATTAAAAATCCAGGTGTTGACACATTGACCATGAGAGTATCCACACATGTGTTAGGATCAACTCTCATAGCATGCTCAGATTGTTGAGATACCCAATTAATAGTGACCTTGGTGTTCTCTCCACTAGGTGTACATGTATGCAAGGCTCTAAATTTCCTTATTGTGAAGGTATTCTCATGTGCAATCTTGGAAGCAGATATAAAGAAAGGACAGTTCTGAGGGGGTCCTCTCTGAGTACAATCAACAATGATCCTTTCACTACTATTTCTGTGATAGCGAAAATTTCTCAGTTGTGCAATATGGTAGGTCCTAAGAGCAATTCTAAAATCATAGAAAGTGTTGAAGCATAGTTTGAGACAAAATTGCTCATGGGGGTTAGCTCTGTTTGGATCATACCATATCCTTTTTGCTGGTTTCTTCAATTTCCTCTTCCTTCCACAACTAGTAGCAAACTTTGTCACAAATCCATCATTATCATCAGAGCACAACTCATCATGGCTCCATATATCATCATCACTTGGGATAAAATAGTAAGGTTCTTCAAAACCAGCCTCATGATGAGCCCTGGTAGTAGGACCTAGCCTCTTTGCTGGCTTCTTTGCAAATATGTCTGGTTCAGATAATTCTTCAGAATCTAATTCCTTATCTCCTTCATCCTGTAATAACTCCTCAACATCAGTGTCTCCTTCACAGTGAAGAAGAGGGTCTTATCTCTGCCTCTTTTGTTCATTGAGAAGCTCCAACATTTCTGCCTCCTCATTATCCTCCACTGCTCTATGTTGTTGATGCTCCTTTAATTTCCTAACAAGGTCAACCTCAGCTCCCACTGGAATATTTTGCTCGGCATCATCCTTTTCTCTCTGTTTCCTCTCCTCCCTCAATTTTCTAATTAGGGCCAGCTCAACTTCAATCCCTTTATTGTGCTCTTTAGGATTAAATTCACATGTCTTGTATGGGAACCAGTCCTCTTCTTCATATTCATTTATGCATTCAACATCAACTACCTTTCCTTGTAGATTGGAGCTTTGTTGTGTGCCAAAATATAAGGCTTCTGTAACATCAATAGCTACTGGGTAAAAATAATCAGCATCAACAGGGATTATTTCTCGTTCTTGTTCTTCTTCTTGGTCATCTGACTGATAATCTGAAAAATAAGACACACCTTCTTTGTCAACTGAAAACACAACATCATCATTCAAAGGCTGAGCTTCTATGCCATCAATATTCAACTGAACAGGCCATGGGGCAGTGGAATCCAGTACAGTGATGTTGAGCAACTTGTCATCCTCAAATTTCTTCAACATCTTGTACACCTTTCCCATACTATCAATTGTCTCCATTCCACTCTTTCCTTTACCTTTTTCTTCAACATAATAAAACTTATTTTTGGTTCCATATCCATGCCTTCTACAAGTGCTAACAAATTTAGCACGGTTATGTCTGATTGGCCCAATGTTCTCTCTAAATTGTCTTGCCCTAGGAAATGGAACCTTATCTCCCATATGTCATCATCTAAACTGCATAAGTGAAATAAAGAACAACACTACAGTCAATTAAAGCAATGGCAGAACATATGAAATTTAAACAGTCCATTAAATACAATGCATACAACATTACAGTAAGCACCATCCTTTACTGCATTAGATACAACACAACCTTTACTAAATTACAACATTACAGTAAGCATCATCTATAGTAAGCATCATAACCTTTACTAAATTACAACATTACAGTAACCTTTACTTCTAAATCAGGATACAGGAGCAGGGTCTAACATTTAGTGCATAATTACAGTAATCAACCTTCTTTACTGCTAGATTTCACTGACCTTTACTGAATCCATGCTACATTGCAAATCTAACACTACCATCTGAGTACTCCTATCATCTCTAAGAAAATAAGGGAAAAATGGATGTTGTCGGAGAGAGAGGGGAGAGATGCACTTACTCGAGTCCGCCGCCGAAGGATGTAGCCCACCGGTGGCTGCTCTTTGCCGGCGAGGCCAGCACCGCCTTGGCCAGCGCGGCAGCAGAGGCAGAGAGATGCAATGGCGAGACATTGGGGGAGAGAAAGTGCCCCGCACCGCCACCACATGATCCCCCCTCAAAATCTCCTACGTCGTCGAACTCGTCGCCGCCACCAAGCTCGCCGCCGCCATAGCCAGTGAGGGGGGAGAGACACAGACAGGCGCGAGCGAAGTGGAGTAACTAACCCTAGCCTGTCCCAAGCGGCGCCGGTTAACGGTCGTTAGAAGGGCGTGTCGGGGCGGCGTCTATCGCGTGCCACGTGGCCCTGACAGGTGGGCCCTGGGTGTTAAGCGGGGTTGATTCGCTATCAACAACAAATCGGCGCACATTGCTACAATCAGATTCAAATGTGGTATTATTTTGTGATTTCGAGAGCGATTGGTATGAAATGGGAAATTTGACATACAAAGTGGTAGTTTTATGCTATCAACTCATGGCTATGAGCACCTCCTGACCTACCTGGACGCGAGCTCACCTACGAGCAGGAGGGCGCGATGAAGGAGCTCAGACTAAAGCAGGAGGACGCGATGGCGCAGCCATGGGCGCATGCCTTCGCAGCTCGCCGGGCTACCACCGACCTATACCCAGTGACGTGTGCTTCCTCGACCTTGACCCTACTGAGGGGCGATGCCCCCTCCCCCACACTCCATCAGTGTGTCGCCGCCCCCAGCTCCACCCGCGTATTGTCGCACCACAGCTCCACCCGTGCGCCGCCGATGGCCCCTATCTCCACATGGGCGCCGCCAATGCCTACGGAGGGGCATGCCGACCTCCAGTCCATGGTAGGGGGTCCAAGGCATGGGGAGCCACAGGGTTGTGGCGCCCCAAGCTTGCCTAGCTCTTCCATAGAGGGAGGCTATTTGATAAAATGCCTCACTTTACTTTGGCATTTACCCCAAAAGGCACATTTACTTTGGCATATCCATGTCGCACGAGAAGGATGACCGGCGCATCGTCCTCCTCGTCGGCGTCGGCCGAGCGCTCGTCCACCTCGGCGCCCAACGACTCATCGCGCTTCACGGCGTTGTTCCGGTCAATGAAGCGGGATCCTGAGTCTTCGCTATGAAGGAAATATGCCCTAGAGGCAATCATAGAGATGATTATATTTCATATGTATCCATGAGTTATTGTAATGTTCTTTGAATATCCATATCAGGCAACTTGTATTGATGGGCAATTATGTGAATTGTTTGTGAAACTCTTTACTTGTATGGTTATTTAATAGTTGTCCCTAGTCGGAGTTCATGTGAGGACACACGTGAATATTAGACTAGCACATCGATTGGTTGATGACTATGTTTCGCAAGTCATAGACATGGAGATGTCAAACCAATAATGTGGACACATGTTATGAACATGGGGTTGGACTGACCCAAATTGAGACTGGCAATTAGTTGCAGCTCTCTCTCTACACATGGTGTACGTTTTATCCTTAGACCTGAGATTGTCGCATGTACTTGAGATGTGGATCGACCTACTTTGTGGCTATCAAACGCTGCTCCGTAACTGAGTGGTTATAAAGGTAGCTTTGGGGTTTGTCCTGAAACATGCTGCAAAGGCATGGTTAATCAAGATGGGATTTGCCCCTCTCTATTTGAGAGAGATATCTCTGGGCCCCTCGAGTGATTAGATCCAGAAATGCATGGCCGTGCTACATAAGGTTAAGAGTTAACCTAGTAAAGGGAACGGTATCGAGAAAGAGAGGTCGGCTTAGAGCTAGACCAAATATCGTGAGGCAAAGGGAAAGACATGTACTAAATCTTGTGATGGTTCGTCCGATATGATCTTTGTATGCGTTTAGGAGTTGGCACATCTTGCTAGAGCCACTACCAACTATTGGCAGAATAAGTGTATTCGTGTCATGTCTATACGTGTATGAACTATAGGGTCACACACTTAAGGGGCTGGAAGCCTAATGAGGATTGGATACGAATTAGACCAGACTTAGGCTACTAATGGGCTGCTAATGTAGAAGCCTACTAGGGACGCCTATATAAGAGAGGGTGGAGCGAGCTGACCAGGGTTAGACCTTAGACCATTCCACCCAGCCGCCACTCCTCACACCTGTGTTGCACGCGCGGACCTAGCAGTCCGGCGTCTGACGCTTCCACCCTGTACGTGTGGATACCTCGGAGGTGTTGCATCTGTGGCACTTGGACGAGCCGCGCAAGGAGACTTGCTCGTGGGACGAGAACAAGGAAGAGACGTGGAACGTCTGCACTGCCCCGACGTGCTTCATCAATTCCGCAACTGCGCGTCTAGTGGTAATCTCGTGATCTATGACAACAGTATTCCTGGTTTACACGGTAGAAAATTTTGATTTGCGCTAGTGTAGCCTACCCGTATCTCTTCACGCTACGCTCGTGTGGTTTCGTCATTAACGAGCGTCGTGTTCTATCGTCGTCGCGTGGCCATCTTCGCCTCGTTAGGCCGAAGGAGCCCGACCTGTGCACGCCGAAGAAGCCGCAGAGTGGACCTCGCTGGATGCCGAGGATGACTTCCTCCTCAAGATGGCGATGGAGGTGTCACTCAACGATGTCCCGTCGATGACGAGCCCCGCAAAGTGCGCCTGATCCAGGTCGAACTAGGAGCGGGAGCAGGCCAAACGCTAGGCCGCACGTGCCGTTCACCCACAGCGCGCCTATCAGGGCGTCGACATCATCCCCCTACACGACGACAACAAAGACGAGGTAGGTCGAGGCCCTCGTCTCAGCGGTGGCACAACGATGACGCCTGGCAAGGTTGCAGCAGCTCCTAGCCGCCGAGCAACAATGACGACGGCAGCGACTACACGGCGTTGTAGAACCGTCTCGACATGTTCTAGACTAGTATTCCCCGCTTATTTTTTTTCTTTTAGCCTACTGCAAGTCGAATTCGGTTGTATTGCCAAATTTGAAAAACTATGTATCAAGTTACCTATAATGAAAATTTCAAAAAAAAAATCATAACAAATCTAAGAACCCAAGTGGGAATTTGTACATTCCCAGGCCAAAAGTTTCAACCATTGGCGAATTTAGCTTCGGATTTTGGCGCGAGAACACTTGATGAGTGGAGGTGCTCTTAGCTATCAGACGGGATATTTACGCAAATTAAAATAATCGTGCGCTAGAGTTGTAGATTTTGGTCACCGTAACACAAAGTGATATTAAATGGTAAATTAGCCACCAATGTTTTTAGAAAAAAATATTAATATTTATAATACGATAATCCATACTCTTAGATTAAACTTATTTTCACATGGTATCTATATATAATATAATAATTTTTGATATTTTTTTAAGTTTGGTCAAACTTTTTGTTTTTCGTAGCTTGATTTTTCAAAAATTATAGGCATTAATTCTTGGGATGGAGGGAATAGTAGATGGTAAATTTTACCACGAATGTGTACCAAAATCCTAGGATACTTTAGAGGGGAAAAAAACTCACCAGGTTCACCAGCCTGGATACTTTTCAAACTCTCCTGAAGTCCCGATCCTTCTTTCCTCCTGCCTCTCTCTTCAACCAAAATTATGATCCTCTCAGCGTGCTGCTGCTCCTCCCTCAAACCCAATCCCCATGCCACTAATCTGATACGGGGAGTGCCATGGCATATCTCCGTGACGCTGGTGGAAGCTCGCCGCGCGCCCGAGCCGAGCGCACTCGCTGCCGCACAAAGCCGTCGGGCCGGCACCGTCGCTCCCCGCTACGGCATCTTGAGGCCTCCTCGCTGCTCTTCCGTTTTCGTCGCCGCGCCGATCCACCGCCGGAGTTCCGCCGGAGTTCCGCCGCACTGCGCCGCCGATCTCGACCCCCGCCGCCAGGAGAGAGAGGAAGGGGCCCTCGGCGACTGCTCTCGACGGCGAATTAGCGCCGTAATGGTAACGGGCCTCGGGTGCCTGAAACGGGCCTGCGAGGACCTAACCGAGTTTTTCGGAGGCCCACTGCCGCTGCGGGACACTAAACGTAACATGCGAATCTTTTTTTAGTCCCATACCGGAAGATTAGCAACGACGTGACCAGCTTATTATACGGAAACCTGCCGAGTACATCGCCTCCAAGGGGACATGCACGGCTGTCAGCTGCTAAAAGATGCCACAGAGCACAACAAAAGAGGCCTCCGAGCCCAACCGTCCCTGACCCAGCATAATTGAGTGCGCAGGGACAAATAAAAAAAATGCAGTGAAAAGATCTCCTCCGAGAGCGAGGTGCACAGTCGTAATAAAAAAAGCGCAAATTGCATTCCCCTTGGTGGCATGTGCTAGACATTAGCACCTGGCTTTTTGTTACAAGTTGCTATTTTGGGTTTTTGCTAAATATGACAAACAGAACGCAAACATTGTGCCAGTAGATCACAACATCACGTGCCACCCAAAGAACAGAAAGATTTAGATATTCAGATTACAGACTGATCGGAAGGGCAAAATTGCTATGCTCGGCTCACCCAACACTTCCTAAACATCATTACAAAAAGAACTCGGATTCAGTCACCACTGACACTTGCTACGAATGATTCTGTGTAACCTCACAAAGCATTGATGTCCGTGAGAACACGGTTGTGAGACATCTTCTGAACATCTGTCAATGCTACCTCCACTAGGAGGATGTTCTCTTGATGTTCATTTTTCCCTTGTGCATTGACATTTGCAACTAGCAAGTATACCATTATATGATGGGGCAAAACTTTAGTGCTTCTCACTCGCTTGTGACTGGTCTCTTCTCAAGCAATGATGCCAAGAAAACGGAACATAGTTTCGTGAGAGGCGGAAGTACATGAGATGATCCGGTGAATATAGTTTCCCAAGGTCTCTCTGATGGGATAAATGGAACATCTGAAACCTCTTTCTTCAATTCCATTTTTGGAAGCTCGCCATAAATGGAAGCATAACCGATCCGTGCTGCAACGATAGAGATGAGCATAAGTATACAGGTAGACTGGCAAAGAAAACTTGCTTTCACAATGCACAAAGTACTGACTTTAAGAAAGTCTCTTTAAAGGTATTCAATGCCATTTAACAAGCAAAGAGGTGTCAACTTGTCATATGATATCTCAGTAAATATGAGCAGGTTAAGACAATGAACAACAAAAACATAAACCAACTCACCAGGTTCATCAGCTTGAATATTTTTCTGTGGGCACTTGCTAATTTGTGCCTCCTCATTGTTTCGGGGATTGAAGATAGCATACTCATGTGAACCATTTACATAAACCAGCAACGAAGTCTCTTCACTGCTTGTGGCATTCGTGTCTGCATCCATAGAGGAATCGTCTTTCACAAAAGCAATGCTACCTCCTTTTGCCTGAAAGGAGAAAGTAATCATAGTTCTTCATTAATACAATCATTGGTCATTTTCCCTTAAAAGAGATAGATGCTTACGGTAGAGAAGAAACCAAAAAACAGAAACTAGACAACCAAAAACTAAACACACGATGGCTGTTTGTGGTTAGAGGAACCAGGCAGTGAATGGACCGGGACCAGACCCATCTAATGCTAACTACAAACATAACCCACTTATTCGATTTAATTAATGCTCAAGCGCCACATCCACTCTCACAAGCCTAGAAGAAAAATATTGGTAGGGCGATCCCACCAAAATTATGTTCCAACCTATCCTAGGATGAGGTGGTCCCTTTAGCCAAAGAACCTATAACGGCATGCAATACAAACCTGCAAATTCTTAAAATGGACAACAATGATATTTCACTTGCCTTCTTTACAGACCAGGACGAAACCGGGCTCGAATTTTCTGCATCAAATACTAGTATTACCCCATCTTGCTCTGCTGGTGTTCCTCCTTCGGGGCAGCTTCGAAGAGAAAGAACCGCAAATTCACTTTTACTTGATGAACAACATGCAGCTGTCAAAAGCAAACATTAACATGAGAACTAGAGTAAATATACTTGCTTGTCCAAGAATATCAGCACTTCGTGTCATTACTGCCTGCAACTGTTTTGTCACATTGGTACAAGGGACAGGCTTGAACAAGGACAGCTACAGTAATTATAGGATGCTACTTTACCCATATGATGCAAGTGTTGAATACTATTCGACCGTGAACCACATCCACTTGCAGCATTATACTGGAACAAAGTTACTTCAGCTATAATTTGGTCACCCTTGAAGATGGCCAAACTTAACATTTCACTTCTGCATAGTCCACTGGAGTTATAGCCATGCAACCAGTAGTAGCAGATGTAACAAGGTTACACCAGATAATTTTAATGTGCCTCCAATTGGTATGGCTAAGCAGCTTGATGATTCAGAGCTCCATAATTGGGTTGCCCAATACAGGAAGTATGATATGTAGTAAAAATGTAAAACATTCACTGTGAGCAACATGCTATTTTCATGTAAGTTTGGTATCATAGCTTTGTACCTTCTGCAGAAAGGGTGTAAGACCATTGCATGGAAAGACTCGATGCATTCCACACAGCAACCTGTGGTCTTGAACTCTGGGATAGAGACATCAAATATGCCGATGTCCCAATGAAAGAAAGTTTGGTAATGGGCTGCACATTCAAGGTAAATATCAAAACACTAGTGTAAGTATAGTCACAAAAGAACAGCAAGAGGGATAATAAAATACCGATAGTGCTTCTGCAATCACACCAACAAGTGCATTATTATCAGGGTCCCACAATGTGATTACGCTCTCAGCTGCAACTGCAAGAACAGATCCATCACCTGAGAAGGCTGCTGCTGTCATAGGTTTCTTCCTGCAAAATTTCAATCGTTTAACACATCATCTGCATCATTTGCCAAAAATTAACAAATGAGACGATCACTCTCTAAATCATGATTATATAGGTCAGCCCAGTTATGGTAAAATGCAATCATAACTATTAATATAATGCTTAGAGGAAATTATAGTCAACTCACTTGTATGAGCCAACTGATTGGCATCTCCATCCAGATTGACTTTTGCCATCACTTGATTGTAGAGACGAACCTTGGACCCACACCTACAGGTTAAAATATACTCAGGGGAATAGGGAGAGAATCAAGGCATCATCCACAAAGCTGACATGACATGCACACCTTGAAGTTGCCGCCAAAAGAGGAGCTCACGGCCATGTTTTTTCCTGGGCGGAAAACAACAGCCGAAATCCCTGCATCACTGTATGGAAGATCAAATATCAAGTCAGAGAACGTCATGCCACTATATCTATCACTGCCCAAAATAATCATGTGCCAACCTGTGAGGCTCATAAATGACAGTGGACAAATGAAACTGTCCAGCACGAGACCCATGGTTCCAAAATTTTAGTGTAATAAGGCCACCTAATTCTTCTTCGGGAAGCTTGACGTCCACAGTGCACATAAAATCACCACCAATGGACAACGAAACTAAGGAAATGCACATCTATGGTAAGGAAAAAAGAAACACATGTCAAAGTATGAACACCAAACATGAAGTGCCAACTTATTCAGGCACAACATACAGGGAACAGTTTATGCCAAAGATCCCAATGAAAGAAATGTATGATAGTAAATATGACACAGGGATTACAGCAGATTATTTGGTGCTTTCATATATTATCACATGAATAAGGTACAATATAACCATGAGAAATAAAATGATAAAAAAAGGCTTAAATAAAGGATATAAAGAAGAAAACTTAAGTGATTAAACATTGGCAGTATGGGACAAAGGTATCGCACCGTAATATCATCAACAGGCTGAAAGTTCCTCTCACAAACTTGCACCTGAAGATGTTAACAATATTCAGGTCGATCTTATTAAAATGTTCACAGAATAAATCTCTTAAGTTGATTGTCTTACCTCTGAAACCTCGGTGTTTTCAAACAAACTGTAGAACTGTATGCAGTAATCTTCCGTTGGTATAGCAACAAGGCCATTAGTGCAATCAAATCCATGCACATCTCCTCTACTCAGGTCTGGGGAAACAATAGGTAGCTGGGAAAATAAACACCAAAAATATAACCATAAGGCTTAAGCATATTGAATAATCAACAGAAAACTGGAATTTCATTTATTGGCATTAACTAATAAATGGCAGAACTGCAGACTTTGATGTACAAACCTTAATTCCAGAAATGGTTTTCAGGACCTCCATATTAGGCATTTTTAGAAGATGAACTTGGTTACTTGTACATGAAACCTGAAATAACAAGTCCAGCAATAACTCAAACAATGAGTTAACAAAAAATGGTGACAACAAAAAAAACTGTAGCTTGGAAACAGGCTTGGCGGCCCAATCATGAACGAAAAATGCTGTCAACCTCGCTCCGTCAATAATCATGCTCATCCCAGCCGAACTTACAAGTAAATACAGTTCACCTTTATACAACAAAAGGAAAGCTCGATGGATTTACTTTACTCATTCAGTTCCAATTACATTGCTTAATCAGTTCTTAATATGAAGCAGTACCAGCCTGGATTCATGAACCCTCATCCTTTAATAGAAAATATTACTGCACAAAGAGGCATTGGCGAATTAACTGTCTAGGAGTATCTCAGTATGTTCCACTGATATTGACAGAAACCACCTGATACTAGCACCAGGGCACAACATTTTTCCAAGGATTTTTTTAGTATAACCAGACAGTAGGGGTGGGCATATAAACCGAGGACCAAAAATCAGAGCCAAATTAACCGACACCAAAGCTGAATTGACCGAAACCAAGACGAATTGACGAAACCAAGAAATACAGTTCCTAATTCGGTGCTCAAATCTTTAAAACCGAATTTATGTCGGTGCTTTTGGCATCACTCCTCGGTTGACCGACTTGAGCAAATAAGTAAATATCATAAGCAGCCTAGCCCAACACGTTGCTTCCTAAGGCACATGAAGATCCTAACCATCCCGCAACCCCACTAGACACGATATCAACTCACCGTAAAAAAAGGCATGTCCTCATCTTTTCTCCAGCTCCCGTCTCTCCCACAGCGCCTCAAATCTCGACTGAATCTAGAACTGCACCTCACTCTACCCTAGGGCGCCACCCCACGGACTTCCACTGACCTCACCTTATCTGATTCTGTCTACTGCAACAAGCAGCAGCAGCCGGACGGAAGCTAGCAACGTCTCTTCCGCTTCTCATTGTCTCCTGATTACCCCAACCAGCCACATCCCCTTTCTCCTTTACTTCCGTTGATCGATCACATTTTGTGATGTGCTTCTATTTAGCAATTTCTTCCGCTTGATTTAGTTCTGATCGGTCATAACCAAAGCCGGACCAAAATTATCGGTGGACCGAAATCTCAGTTCCTGCTTATTGGGAGGACTGATCGGTCATCAATCTTAGACGACCGAAATTATTAAAAGACCAGGAAACCATGGTTATAAAGGCGTCGCCTAGGCGTCCAGGCGCCCCTCTTCCGCCTTGCAAAATTGGTTGCTTTAGGCGCCTAGGCGTCCAAAGCGCCGGCCTAGGCATCGCCTAGGTGTCAGAGCGCCCCTAGGTCGGCTTAAGACGCCTTGACACCTTAAAAACCATGCAGGAAACTGAACCGATCGGTTTGGTTAGATCAAATGCCAAGGACTACCAGACAGGGACCCAGAAAAACTTATTTTGGGATCGAAGCTGGAGACCAAGATCCGCTTCCCTTATGACCTGTCTTCTCTCCGGCATCTATCTGACTGGCGGACTTATTTTTTGGTGTGGGGAGGGGGATAAACCGATAAAGTTGGGAGTTGTCAGGTCGTTAGTGCAGTGGGTGATGACAATGACGTGACTGGCAACGTCATGAGGGATATGTATGCTTTGTCTGTGCATGCTATGCTAGGTTGGCTTCACCAGTATTGCTTTTGTCAGGCGGTGCTCCAGACCTAGATTACCTAGGTAGCATGCACGTTGTCTGGGGTTTCACCAGGTTTTCATCTAATTAACCAAGCTTTGTAAGGTTTTCTGGCCCCGTTTCCTCATAAGCTGGGTTGACTCTCTTCTACTTTATGAACTGCATGAGCACCACACCATCTTACATGGAGGTTCGACAAAACACAGGTTACAAACTCGACAATATTAATTATAGACAAGATGTGGAGCTAGTTAGTGACTAAAGCAAAACTATAGGTGCAACACTGTTGGTGCAAATTTAGCAGCAACACAAGAAAATAAGGGAAATCGGATTCATGGGTCCAAACTATAAAGCTTACGGAAACTGGCAATCCAATAAGAAATTATGAAAGCATGCACAATGACAGCATGGATGTTTACATATTCCACACCAGGTGTGCCTACTCGGAATCTGGTGGTCTTATTTTATAAACTTCCATGTTATTATTCTCAACCAAGAAAGGGAGCAAAATTAAAGTATGTCTACAGATCTGAAAAAGGTTAATTTCCATTATAGATAACTATGACATGCTGGAATGTCAGATTCAGAGACCTTCATAAATCAACAAATAAATTTTCTGAAGAGAAATAGGTCTCAGGTTCTTGTAAATACAACAAATAGCATACATGAGGCAAAAGAATTAGTACTTACACAGGAAATGGAAGAGTCTGGAGAATCTACAAAGAACATAAGAGGAGATCCTAGACGCGGCTTGTATCTTCTCTTTCCAGTATCTAGTTGCCATACAACAATAACCCCCTCCATACCACCTTTTAAGATAAGAAGTTTGTCAGTGAAATTATATGACTAGACAACAAGATCAACATACAGAGAATAACATGTAGTATAACAATGGTGTACACAAAGTAAATGCACCAGTACGCAAAACCTGAGAACAAGTAAGCTCCATCAGAGGCGAACTTGAGAAACTTCACTTCGCTAGAATGCCAATGAAATGTAGAGCAAGTATCTGCATCATCTTGACCCCTTACACCATCCCTTTCCTCAATTGCTGCACCAGGAGTTCCAGAAAATTTTGCCTTTCCAAAACCTCTCCAAATTAAGATCCTCCCTGTTGCATCACCACCAGCCACGATTCTCCCGCTTGGATGGAAGGCCAGAGTGCTCAAGTTTTTCGTGTGGCAAAGCTTTATTTTCCTTATCTTATCAGGCTTGAACCCTTTCGTAGGTATGCTCCATATATAGAGCTGTCTCTTATTTGCAATGCCCAAAAATTCTCCGGAACAACTCGCCACAATCTTCTCTGGCTTACGTGTCTGTCCATATAAAAGGGAATTATTAATGGCATGATGAAGATTAAGGCGTTGAAAAATGTCATAGGTTCCCATCTGGACAAGAGAATGTGTAAGATCTGACCTCAGCGAGCAGAGAGCCCACTTCGCGGCCTTTTGTTAAGTCGTAAATTCTTATCTGACCGCGCAATGCTTTCTTCTTATCAGCTGGCTTACTTGTATCTTCCACGGAGACAAACGCGAAAGGAGTATGCACCTCGGTTGATTTCAGTGTTCTGGTTATGTTGGGAATCACCTGCACTCAACAGTGGTGCCAAGCATTAGCCCCATTGTTAATCTCGACTTCAAATCAATGGCTCGGCATGATACAATGGATGGGCGGCTCACCATAGAGTGGACCGGGAGACCGACGTGGACTTTCCGCACTAGCTCAGCGGCCGCGAAGTCCCAGTAGATGAGCTCCCCGTCGAGTCCCGCCGTCCAGCAGTAGGTGGCGAGCTTGGCCACCGCCTCTGCGTTGGCCGGCGGCGGCACCACCACGACGGCTGTGACGTCCCCCTCGTGCCCCTCCAGCTCCGACACCTGCAGCACAACAAACACAGCAAAGGGGCGAGTCAGTCAGCCACCAGCTTCATTCGCGGGTCAGCGCCAGCGGTCGCCGCAAGTCGGAGTGTTCCGACGCTGGATGAAACGCGGTGGGGAAGTGCGCTCACCAGCATGCCGGTAGAGGTGCTGAAGACGGAGACGGAGCGGCCGGAGCAGACGAGGAGGAGGCGGCCGTCGGCGGAGAAGGCCGGCGGCGCGGAGACGTAGCTCTGGCCGCCGGTGATCATGGCTGCGGCGGCAGTGAGGGGTTTCGGTAGGGTTTTGGGGCGCTCGAAGAAATGGGGGCGGAGGAGAGGAAAGAGGAGAGAGGAGGAGGGCGGCGAGACGGCGGGGAGAGGAGCAGAGGTAGGGTTTTGGGTTTGGGGACAAGCCGCAAGGCAATGACGGCGGTTTCGCCGGTTGACGGGTCTACTCTCTTGCCAGCGTAGGTTCGGACCCGGTTGGAGATTTGGGCTTTGGGTTCACGCAAGTGTGGGCTGGGCCGTATTTAAGCAAGCGTGTTTCAGGTTATTCGCAGAGGAGCCTGAGTATTAGATAGTGGGCCAGGCCGTACTTTCTGCATCGTAATCAAACCCAATGAGCACTTTAACAGATGCTCAGAAAACAAAATGAGCACTTCAACAGATGCTCAAAAAACTATACAAGGATATATACAGAGAGCTGCATCTCGAAAAGGAAAAAAATTGCACATGTTCATCCTATCTCAGATTTACTCAATCAGCAATCTAAATATACAGGTATCCTGCTAAGTGCCATAAGCCATCTGAATCCTTAGCTTACAATATGGTGGGTCCCAGGCTGAGCTAGCTCCAATGGAACAAAAATATCGCATTATACAGCTCAGGATTGGATCAAAGCAAGTGGTCAGGAGATACACTCATCGGCTTAAACATGATGAATCTGGGACTTCCCTGAACTCTGCATCAACAAACGGGAATGCTCTGTAAGCCTGTAAAGCCAAAGCACACTCGTTCAGCATAAACTCATTGTGAATGAGATAATGGTATCCCAGAATCACCTGCCTGCAGCATGCAGTTCCTTCTTACCTTTATAATGAAGCTAGATGCTGACTACTGGCCGCTAATTGTGATTGTCTAGTGCTAGCAGGACGATGACAAAAGAATTGTGCACGAGGTAGTCGAGTCATAGCGCTGAGCCTCCTCTGGAATTTAACAGAGAGAAAGAATCAGGCTTGAGTTAAGTTCTGTGAAGCCCCGCTTGTCCTCTCTCCTCATATGTGCTGTATCACTGTCTTGAGCGTCTGCGGTGCATCAACATTGTCATGGGAATTCCAGAGGTTCAATCAGGATTCAGCAGGCAAGAGTCTGATTCAGGTAACAACCACCTCACATGCACACTCTGTTTCTGCAAATCATTACAAGAGGGTCCGTACTCCCCTTTCATTAGTCAAGGTCCTCATCTTTCAGCTTCATCCCACTTGCCTGCCTCTGCGCTGATGTTTGAAAACAGCACATAGTTTGACGTCTTGCGAGGTTCCAACTCAAATAACTTCTTGCCTGAAAACTGCGTGACCACGTCGTTCTTATGTAACTGGCATGATCCAAGCAGTGCACCCCATACACCAGCATTAGGTTGGGTCAGCATTCCCTGAATAAGTTCAAAGGTTTCACTAAGTCTCCCAGCTCTTCCAGGTAGTGCAAGCATAGTGTTCAGCCAAAGGCTGCAACGAGTATTATTTTGTCATCAAGTTGAAGAAATCCAAACCTTCGTCAATCAATCCTGCATAACTGCAAGCTGATAAGACACCAACAAATGTGACCTCGTCAGGTCGAACATTATTGGCTTCCATTTCTCGGAAAACTGAGAGTGCATCAATCACGCGACCATTAGAAGCATAGCCAAGACATGGGGATCAGAGAAGAAGAATCAGGATCGAGTTAAGTTATACAAAACCTCACTCTCCTCACCCCTCAGCTGCGCTATAGCACTGTCTTGAGAGCCTGTGGAGCATCAACATTGGCATTGGAATTCCAGAGGTTTAACCGGGATTCAGCAGGCAAGAGTCTGATTCAGGTAACAGCCACCTCATCATGCGCACACTTGGTTTCTACAAATCGTTACAAGACACGGTGCAAGCAATATTCTCTATGTTGATCCAGCTAAGCCCGGTGGCTTACGCACTCCCCTTTCTTTAATCAAGACCCTCATCTTTTCAGCTTCATCCCACTTGCCTGCCTCCGCGCTGATGTTCGACAACAGCACATAGTTTGAAGTCTTATGAGGTTCCAATTCAATTAACTTCTTGGCTGCAACCTGAGCGAGCTCCTCGTTCTTGTGTACCTGGCATGCTCCAAGCATTGCACCCCACACACCAGCATTAGGTTGGATCTGCATCCCCTGAATAAGTTCAAAGGCCTCATGAAGTCTCCCGGCTCTTCCAAGTAGATCCACCATGCAAGCATAGTGTTCGGCCACAGGCTGTAATGAGTAGTCTTTTGTCATCGAGTTGAAGAAATCCAACCCTTCATCAATTAATCCTGCACGACTGCAGGCTGACAAGACACCCACAAATGTGACCTCGTCAGGTCGGACATTATTTGCTTCCATTTGTCGGAATACTGAGAGTGCGTCGATCCCATGGCCATTCGAACCATAGCCATCGATGAGCGCGTTCCATGAAACAATGTCCTGACCTACCATCTCGTCAAATACTTGTCTTGCTTCTAAGATCCGTCCACACTTGGCATATGCAGAAATCAAGGCATTTCCAGAAAAGGAATCACCGATATACCCACTCCTGACAAGAAGACTGTGGAATTGCCTCCCGACTTGCAAAGCAGCCAAGTTTGCACATGCACTGAGACAACACGCATATGTAGACCAGTCAGCCATCTTTGCATCCCTTCTCATGAGCACGAAATGTTGGAGTGCTTCAACACAGAGCCCATTCTGAATGAATCCGGAGATGACTGAATTCCACGATACTGCATTTCTCTGATTCATCTTCCTGAAAATACTTACTGCCTTGCGCATTTGACCATCATGGGCATAGCCAGCAATCATGGTATTCCAAGAAACCATGTCCCTGTTTGGCATTTGCTGGAACAACATCATGGCCTCGTCAAGCATTCCACTGTGGACATAGCCAGATATCATTGTATTCCAGCACACTGCATCTCGGACCTCAAGTCCATCAAAGATGTGGCGCGCCTCATCGACCATCTTGCTCTGCAAATAGCCATGCATCAGTGCAGTCTTTGCTGCAAAACTGTCAAAAGGCATCTTGTTCAGCATGTCCTGGGCTTCTTGGAGCTTCCCAGCACGCACTAATGCACTAATCATAGTAGTCCATGAGATTGAGTTCTTATCTGGCATCTCTGTGAACAACTTATAGGCCTCCTCCATGTGTGAAAGCCGTACATACCCACCAAGCATCACATTCCAAGACGCAACATTCCGTTCAGGCATTCTGTCGAACATTTCTCTCGCCTCGCCTATCCTCCCAGCCCGGCAATAACAATTCAGCAAGGTAACCCAAGAAATGACATTAGGTGATGGGATGCTCTTAAATAAGCCAGAAGCCGCGTCGAGATCCCCAGTGCGTACGTACCCCTCCAGCATCAAGTTCCAGGACACCGTGTCCCTCTGCGGCATCTCGTCAAAGAATTTGACCGCCCGGACCATTTTCCCATCGCGGGTTAGCCCCACCAGCACCGAGTTCCAAGAAACTATGTCAGGCGCCGGCATTTCCTGCAGCAATGTCACCGCGTCATCAAACCTTCCGCTCTTCGCATACCCAGAGATCATGGCGTTGTAGCATGCCGTGCACTTCTCCCCGGGGATTAGGTCGAACGCTTCCCTGGCGAGCGTCAGCTCGCCCGCGCGCATGTAGCAAGAGACCATGAGCGTCCAGGAGAAGTTGTCCCGGGTGGGCATTGCGTCGAACAGCTTCCTGGCGTCGGCGACGCGGCCATGGTCAGAGCAGGCTGAGATCATGGCGTTCCATGAGACGGTGTTGCGGCGTGGCATATCGTCGAACAGGCGGCGCGCGTCGGTGAGGCGTCCGTGGCGCGCGAGCGCGGAGAGCATGGCGTTGTAGGAGACGGTGTTGCGCCTGGGCATCTCGTCGAACAGGCGGCGCGCGGCGGCCAGCTGGCCCGAGCGCGCCAGGCGAGTGAGCTCCTGGTTGCCCCGGTACACGGCGGACTCCGCCGCCACGGCCACGCCGGTGACCTTGGCCGCGGCCATGAGGTGGCCGGCAGTGGGAATCGAGGGCGTGTGTCACTGACTACTCCACGGCAAGCTTTCTGTGCGGAGACTACGGGGGATTTGCATATTTTTCGTGTCACGTGATAAATATGTAAATTTAGAGAAAAAATATGGTAAATATGTAAAAATTCTGACTATGGTCTATTTACTGCTTGAGACAATAGCAAAAATACAGCTCCGTGGGACCAAAGATGCCAAAATACCACTAGTTAATTAATTTAGAGTAAAATACGACGAAGGTCACACAACCCCATTGCGCGCCTCCATCACTGTATACAGCTATCCACGAAATATGGTCACCAAATATACATTGGAGGCTCATCTAAGGTCACTTGTCGCGGTATAGTCTTGTGTCTGCCGACATGGCAAGTGGTGGACCCCGTTTGTTAGATCACTACCCAAAATTCATTTTGCAATTAGCCCTAAAAAAATTTTCTTCCCCACTTAGGTCTCTCCTATATTCTCACACATAATAAAAAAGAAAAAAGAGCACCGACGCGCCCCTAGAAGAGAAACACGGGCCAGCCAATAGGAGTGTTGACGCGCGTGATTCCTTCCTCCTTCGTCGAGCTGGACAACGACGTCGACAACGGAAGTCGGGATGCGCGTGGGGCTGGACCAGAGGAAGACTATATCGTTGAGGTCGTCTCCCGACGAGGAGGCATCGACACGGTCGTCTTGCCGGTACATGACCTTACCCTGCTCTGGCAGCCATGTCATGTCGCCGAACTCGTGGAGCCGGCCCCACTTGGCCATCTGCTCCGGCAAGTCCGTGTCGGCGCGCTTCAGGAACGTCATCGACCGCTTGAAAAGAGGTTGCATCGCGAGCGTGACCCAAGAGACGACGCCGAGGACCCCCAGCGAGACCTTGACCGTGTCGAGGTCAGGGTCGCCAACGCCGAGCTCCCTCATGACGACGAACCCCTAGCAAGCCGGTAGGGAGAGTGCGGCAGCGATAGACCTGCCGCGCCGGCGGCCAAGACGAGGTCGCAGAGCACCATGCTGCTCTCCACCATCATGAGCAGCTTCGCGGCGTCCACGCGTACTGTGCCGTTGAGACGCTCTGTGCTGATGATGGTGTCGTCGCGGCCGACGGGGCACGCCAGCAAGGGGAGTCTGTGGGAGTGGCGGGGCGTGGCCTTGATCTTGCGTCTCGTTGACGTTGGTCGCGTGGCAGATGGTGCGGACGCTCTAGAGGCCAGGCGCGCTAGGCCAATACGGGGAGGGCCGGCGATGCACGAGGCAGAGATGGGGAGGGCCAGTGGCGGCGGAGATTTGGCGGAGCGCTGGAGAGAAGAAGACTGATCCTCGGGTGGAGAAAAAATCACGCATGTCTGCCTCGAAACTGACCAGTGGGCCCTACCCGATAGTCTAACTAAAGGGCCCATAATGTGTGTGTAGACTTTGAATTGAATTGCAGGATTGATAGGGGGCCTTTTGCAACAAAAAAAAGTACCGCCGGAGACTAGTTAAACCAATGCCACGTTAACAAATACGATGCTATACACCCTCTGGTGACCGTCTACAACACACATGTGTGACTTTAATGACCGTATTTCGTGTATAGCTGTATAGTGGTGATGGAGGCGCTCAACGAGGTTGTGTTTAGTGACCTTTGTTGTATTTTACTCATTAATTTATTAAAATCCAAGTGCCAAAATACCATACATATTCGGGTTCTTTAGGGCAGCCACGGCGTTGGTAGTTCCAAATCTGATATGAAGTTGTATTTGGCAAGGGAGTAGAATTTGCGAGCCCCCTTTGAATAAAGTGACATAACAAATTTGCTTTCTCATTCGTCACCTCAAAAGGAAGAGTCTCATACGGTTGGTAACATGCAAAAATAGAAAATATTTTATTAGTTTAGATGAATTTGGCATCGGAGCAGGCCCTCTTTCCTTTCTTTTAGAACCACCCTCGTAATGGTAGGAACTAGTTCCACAAATCTAAAAGCAAATATAAAACTACTTTTGGCTATACATTATGGGTGCCCTTATACCAAGATAGCATTACCATCTGATGTCAAAGAAATTCCGTTAGTCAAATTATGAAAATTTTGTAACTTTCCAAAACTGTCCATGTCTCATCTATTGAAAAGAAAAAAACTCTATCATATCCCCTCGAGGAGTGGAGGAACACACAGCTGTGTCGGCGCTGACGCTGACGTCCTACTTCTGCATGCCCTGCCAATAGGCCCCCGTCAGCGACCCTCTCCCCTAGCCCCTCGCCTCATCGCCACTCTCCCATCCCCCGCAACCAATCTCCAACGCCTCACTGCCGCTAGTCCTATCAGGCAGCCTTCTCTGTTCACGCACGCCGCTGCATAGTCCTACCTGATGTGCATCCTCCCCTGTTGTTGAACATATATTTAAATTATATATATTTGTGTTGAAATGTTGCTAAATATAGTCAAAATGTTACTCAAATATGGTCAAAATGTTGTTGAACTGATGCTCATTGTTTGTTGAATAGGTCTCGGATGGTGTTGAATGCAGTGCATTGACATGTAAAAAGGTAAGAGCATCTCTAGCGAATACGATAAGAGCGTGAACTGTAAAATGCGAGTGCAAATGATTGAAAACGTTATTTACCGTTCAAAAATGTGCGGCAATATTTCTTTTCAGGAGTCAAGTTTGCGGGGACTGATTAGCGCGTCAGCGGTTTGGAACTGTAAAAGTCGCCAGATTGCACAATTTTCATCTAAATATGATCAATAACAAATCAAATGATACAATAGTTCACAGTCTTACATCAAATCGTCATGACCACAGCGACCAAGTATCAAATTGGGCAATGTTCAAACACATTCACCAAAAGGTTGCACATTCTAACATGATGTATGCAAGGGATCATCAAGCGATGTCGTCGCCGCCGAGCTCATTGTGAACACCTCCATCACCACCACTCATCGAAGACTCACCTAGGCCTTTTGTCGATGGACCGCCACCTTGACGCGCTAGCCTTCTCATCTACAAGATGTCTGAAAGCATAATTTCATGCAACTCCAATTGTTGCACACTCATCTAGAAGATATCCATCATCATGATCTCCTTCGTAGCATTGGCCTCCTCTAGCTTGAGCCTTCTCTCCTCTAGCTCGGCCTTGTACTTGGCATCGTTACGGATTTGTTCCCACTTTGAATGCTTCATCACCATTTTCTTTTCTTGCATCAACATCTTCGCCTCCAATGTCTTCGTCATCAACATTCCCTTAGACTTCACCATGTTATGAATCTTATCCCTCAACGATGATGATTCGGCTTCTAGCTTAATCCTCTCCTTGGCCTTCATGTTGCCTTCGGGGTTCCCTTTGTTCCTTCCCTCATTCTCCTCATCACTTTCATCATCCATTTCCTTCATTGATCCTTTATTTGGTGGCGCCTCTTGGTCTCTTAAAGTCTATTTTGGAATGTGCTCAAGCAACTTCCAACAATGCTGAAGTGCAAATGGTTTCTTATTGGATCCCTTCATTTTCTTGTACCGATCTGTGGTAACACTCTCCTACAATTGCATAAAGCAAGAAGTTCACATCTGTACATCAACTAGATAGTAAACGAAAACAAGATGTATAGTGGGCCCACATATTGGTCAATACCAATGCCACTAGGAGGATTTTTCCGCACTTGATCCATAGCTCCGGTCCAACGAACAGTCACACCTACTGCGCTTGGCTAACTCTCTGTGATATGTGTCATGTTATTTCATCGGTTGGTAAAACATAACCATTTTTTTGTTGTATGCATGTATGCATTAGGATGTGTTAAAATCTAGAATATCCTACGGAGATGCTCTCCTCCACCCGGAGGTCGAAGGGGCCAGACATCGACAAGGCCGGAGGCCGGTGCACGTCGTGTTGTGTGTTAGAATATGTAATAGGTTGCTTTATTTCATGTGTATTTGGACCCTATGTCGTGGTACCTCTCATGTGTACAAACTCTGCCGATGTTTTGACCCACCTCATTACAGCCCAAACACAAACATCGTGCTTGAGGACGTCGTTTTATCCACTGGGGGTGCGGCTAAGAATGCAAGAAACTCAAGCCCTAGTTTTAATCTGGATGAGGCATTTTGCCATCCAAGCGGCGTATTTTTATCCAGCGATGGTTCTTGTGGAGGGTGCAACGAGTGGGGATGCTCTAAACAGAGAAGGCAAAAGGCCCGACTAGACAACATATTGGATCAAAGACGCCTTGTGCAAGAGCGGAGACCAAAACACTGGTATTGATGAAGGCCAGCGTCTAGCGCAGGCGTCATGTGGCACGTTCCGCGCAAGCGTCAGGCAACGCAGTCAGCTTTGGAGCCAGCCTACCTCCATTGATTGTTAGAGAAAAAAAATCCATTGGATCGCTGCCCTGCAGGCCCTCGTCCCACGCAGGCGAACATGGAAGGACATGCGCGCTGCCCGCACAGATAAATTGGATCTACACATTTGATAGACTGGTGGGTCGCGTTGGTTTATATTAATAACTCAGCCCGTATGTGGCGCTATCATGTGCTCAGGATTTTTTTAGAAAACACGTACTCTTTATTTATCCATAATCATAAAGTCATTACAAAGTGCCTCTCCGATACAATCCCTAGGAACACCATGCCACACAGAATTAACAGAAGAAATTACACGTTGAGCACACGTCGAACGTGACAAAATTCACATGAGACAAAGGTCCTAGAACTGAACTTGATATCTTCCATAACTGGACCATACTCCGAACGATCAATTATAATAGATTTTATGTATTGTATCACCAACTAACAATCATAGGTAATAATGATTTTTTTATAGAATGCAATTGTGATCTTGGGGAAGCCTTCCTCACGATTAAAGCAAATAGCTCGTCGAATAGCATATCACCACATTACCAGAGAGTTCGCTGCAAGCAGCAAGATAGGAACCCAAGTGATCTCTGACAATGACACCAGCTCACCTCTGCCTAGTTGTCGAGAATATAGTTGCATCAACGTTCACCAAGACCATGCTTCTGGCGGGGGGTCCCATTTAGCACTCAAAGAAGGCTCATGCCTATGGTTAGCAGTTGGTCTGTATAAGTGAACAAGAATCATGTCAATGTATGCATTTACCTTTGCAGCTAGAGAAATGGGATGCAACAAGCCTTATCCCTCACGGGCTTTATCCCGTGCATCCCATATTGTAACATCCCAAAAATATGAAACAATGATCATCAAACTCTAATCACTAAAATCAGGGTTAACACAAACTTTGATTAAATAAAAACCAAATGAATGTATGTGTGAACGTGATGATTTGATAAGTGCATGAATGGACTTGTGTGATTCAACTAAATAGTAAGCAATGGTTCAAAGATGAATATAACATCATATAAAACATTTCCAAGCAGAAACAAATAAAGATAAAATAAAAAACAAATCAAATCAAGCAAATGGTCATTTTTGCCAATCTTGCTCACTAGGTCACTTTGAGTGTTTCTAAGTCCAAGATTTCAAACAGAAACTTTTCCAATTCTTTTCACCCCTTGCAAGACCAAGTAAAAATGAATCAAAGCCCACCTTTCAAACTTGCAAAAACATTTAGCAACCCCATTCAAATGACAATTCAAAAATGAATCTTTAACATATGTGAAAATCACACCTTTTCAAAACCCAACCAAACCAGTGCCCCTTGACCAATCTAACTAACCAAATACTCCCTAGTATATGCCTAGCAAACCCACCAAGTTTGAATCCAAAATTCAAATTTGAATTTCTTTCAGCCATTTCATCAAACACCTTGTCAGCAACAAACAAACACAAAACACTATTAGGAGCAGTGATTTTGGCCAACCTTGTTCCCTCTCTAGCTCACTCTATACTCTCAGTAGATGATCTAGCCCAATTAACAAGCCTTAGCACCACTGTGAGCTTGGCATAGCCATCAATGGTGACCATACCGAGCCTAACTTGCCACCCACATGTCGACAGCACGCTAGGAGAAGCACCAAGCCTAGCAAGTCTGTCTGGAGCACTGACCACCGTCCATCGCCACCCCCTGTTCAAGCCTCGAGCATTGCCAGCCCCTGGACCACACTGCCCGAGCATGCCAAGCCTCTCTGCGAGCGAGTCGAGAGCGCGCTAGTGCGCCAACCGCGACACACGCCCACAGACCGCGCGCCGCCCTCGCCGCTTGTGTGCGTGATCGCCAGCACCCCATAAACCCCGCGGACATGCTCGTTCGCCGTCGTGCGGACCACACATTTTGTGCGCCATTAAAATCACCATCGGACCCGCCAAGAGTGTCGCGACGTTCCGACCGTTCAGCACCGCCCCACGCCTCGCCACCATGCCGTTGAGCTTCGCCAGGGAGCACAAAACTGCCGCGTATCGTCGCCCATGCCAGTAGCACTCTGTGCCGTCGACACCGACGAGCTCCACCCGTGCCATTCGATCCCCTTCAGCCACTACAAAGGAAGCCTCTCCCTCTTGTTTTCTTCACACCAGTTCACTCCCCACCTCTCACTGACCACACCCACTCACTCCCGGAGCAAGGCGAGAACTAGGTGGCCATAATTTCACCGGAGTTCGTCGTTGTAGAGGAGGAGAGGCGCCGTCGATTGGAGCCGCCCCAGGAGAAGCTGTCGGTACTAGGAGAATCGTCGTCGTCGACTTCGTCGTTCGCCCCCGTCGCCGACCATCGCCTGAGCCCCGGTGAGCCTCCCATGACTCCCACTGGCCGCGCTAGGGTTCTATCTCGCCGGCGCTGCCCGACGTGGACGATGAACCCGAGTCGTTCGATTAGAGTTAGATCGTGCGGCCTAGATCATCCCGTACCGCTTCGCCACTCGTTGTCTCACTAACGAGTGGGGTTGCTCACTTAACCAGCCTGCGAGTGTGTTGTGCGTAGTGGGCCGGCCCAGTTAGACATCCCGCGTGACCCAACAATTCAAACTTAAGTTTATTCATTTAATTTCAAACCCAGTTCTGTACCTAGATTCAAAAATCAACCCAGCTTGATTCACTAAACCAAAATGCATGAAAACAATTTTGTTAGAAAGGTACTAAAATGCTTAATTCAAGCCCGTTGGATTCAAACCAATTAGAATTATAGATCACTCATGGTAAAAATAACAAGGCAGAAGCTTTTCTGCATTCAAACATTTTTCAAAATTCAACCATACGAGCTTTTGAGTTGCTTCCAACTCTCAAAAATCACATTTAACCATACCTTTCAGAATATATAAAAAATTATAGGTTTACTTACAGAAATAATGATCAAGTAATAAAAGAATGCCACATAGGCATTTCTAGTCACTTTAATAAAATAAAATAAAAAGGTTAAACCTTATTAAATTGTGACACCACTTTAAATCACATTCCCATGTACTGAAATATGTGGTGATGACATGTGTCAACATGATCCCATGTTTTAGTTGGAGAATATTAAATCTTAAGTAGTTTTTCAATGAGTAGAAATTACTTTTCTAAAATAAAATAAATGAGACAAGTGCTTTAATCTTGTAATGTTAGTGATGATGCTAGATCATCTAGTGTGAACCTTTGTGTGATGATTAGAAATAGTTAAGTATTGTTGGTGATTGTGTACCTCGTATTTATTTATAGACGCTAGTACTGACCAAGGATAGGAGGAGGAAGGAGGATATTACGAGGAAGAAACCGAGGAGAACTTCAACCACTGCCCTGCACAAGGCAATCTAACACTTGCAACTTAGCAACCTTATACTAATATCTTAGCAAGCCAATACTTGCAAGCTACTCATCAAGCAAGTTAACACTTGCAACTTATGCAAGCTACTACTTGCTCGTTACTATGCCAACTATATGCCTTAAGCATATGTGATTATACCCACTTGACACACCATTCTAGGTTTACTTGCAAGCTTAATATTTTATTTTCTTTATTAAAAGTTTTCTATCAAAAGTTTACTTAGTGGCTTGTAGATTCTAGAAAGATAACTGAAGGTAGCATAAAGAGCATAAAATTTGGCCTAAGTTAGATAATCTTGATGTCATCCTAAGGCATGAGATTGAACCTAGCTAATCCCCACTTGTTTATTTACCCATCATTAGTATCTACCCCCACTTATAGATGCTAGTGGTAAGATTAGAATTTGATCAACTTTAGATGGGAATACTTGGTGAAAATGGTTATGAAAACCTTAGAATGATGAGTCATTCTACTGAAATGTTTTGACATGTGTTTCCGAAACACCAGAGGATTTTGATGATGAAAATGTTAAGGCATGAGCCTTAGCCCCTTTACAAAACTGATGGTTGTCTGGATGCAATACCATTCCAATTTTACCGTACAACCACAATACCCGAAATTTGGGTAGGGCTTGACTGAAAATTTATATACCTTAGTATGGGTTCCCTTGCGGCCAAGGTCTGAGCTGAGGCTACCTTGTGAAGATTGTCCACCTGTGTAGTACCCAAGATGACAGTTGGTCATGGTTGGGAGGCCAAACTCACAGGAGAGGTGCCTATACTAGGGCGTGTAATTGAAAGATTAGGATTGATTATCCGCATACTGAGTATGGTGAATTCAGGATTGTTCCTGACGGATGTATCGAATGTTGTGGTGAAAGTGTACAATCTCTGTAGAGTGTCAAACTATTCGAATAGCCACGTCCGCGGTTATGGACAGTTAGAGTAGCCATAATGTTCCCCCGTCAGATGTTTTCAAAATGACTTATGAAATGATTTGTGACTTTGACTTGACCATAATAGAGTTGTGACATGAAATTCAAGTTCCCACTTAGGTGTTATAAAACTTCCAACTAGTTTTCTTTGCTTTTGAACTTAGTATAGGTAAATCTGGCTTTTTGCAAAACAACCCTAGAGCTTAGTATATCCTATTCAAAACCACTTCACTTGTTAGTATTAGTTTGCGAGTACTTAAAGAGTACTCATGGCTTTGTCCCTGGCTATTCCCGTGGATAGACTATGAAGAGGAGTATCAGGAAGAAGGACAGCAGGAAGGTTACGACAACTAGGATCATCTCCCATCGTCAGCATTGCCTGTGACCATGAAGATGGAGCTTCGCCCACGCTATCGTTATTATTACGTTATTCCGCTGCTTGAATCGTATTAAGAACTAGATCGAGATCCTTATTTGTGTAAGACCTTATGTATGGTTTGTAATGGATGATGTACTGTGATATCCAATTTGTTATGTCTCACAAAAATGGTAATCCTGGGATTGCGATGTATGGCATAACAGGCATCTGTGATTAAAAATCCGGGTGTTGACAAGTTGGTATCAGAGCCATCCTGACCATAGGAGACCCTAGTTAGAATGGACGTTTGAATCAAAAACTTAGTTTCAAAACCAAAGGAAGTGAGTATTTACAAAAAAACTTATTCTCATTCTTATCACTTGGATTCTTTCATGAAAATTCATGTTCCTCAAAAATTCTTGCAAACTTACATAAAATCTGACACACTTGATCACTCTACTAACTTACTTCCTATATTCTTATAGATGGACGTGAAGTACAACAAGTTTTATCAGTTGGGGAATGGAGGAGACCTCATGAGCGTCCGCACCCCTAGTTCTTCGGAGCTCAGCTCAATGATCAGGAAGGAGAAGATTTGCAGTGGTTAGTTGTTGCAAGTCTTCGAGGAAAGATTGAACCCCCAACTGCCGAGGGAATTCAGCTCGCCTTAAGAGAGAACAAATGGCTTGATGGACTTGCCAGGGCCATGAAGGAATCTCTTGCCTGTCTGTGTGGGTAGAGTATCAATCAAATCAAGGGTACCCGCTTTGAGTTCTACCCAAGGCGTGATGATATGGGACAGCCACTGGAGGCCCCATACCACCACGAGCTGAAGAGTCAATTGGACCATCTCAGCTTCATGATGTATGACCGTCACAATGCCCGTTCCTACGCCAACCACAAGTACGCCATCACCGCCAAGAAGGATCAGACCATTACCATGCTAGTGAAGGATCGCAAGTCTCGTCGTCGTCAGCTCGACAAGAAGGAGCGCATCATTGCCCGTCTTCGCCATCGGATCATGGATTTGGAGGAGACCATCCACGAGAGAGACATGCAGTTGGAGGAGAGGGAAAATGCAGGGGAAGACCTTCGTGGAGACCCCTACTCCTATCTCAGCGATGGTGATGACTTTCTGGAGGATTAGGCCATGGACTTCTTCACCGATGAGGATGACTTCGCCTTCATCGATGATGATGATGAGGACACTAACTTCGAGGAGGAGTAGCACTTGAGCACTAGTGTTAGTGAGTTGTCGTCAGCCCCACTGTATCATAGCTTCACAGAATGGTTCTTAAAACCATCTGTTTTCCTTTGTTGTGGTGTGTGTTGGTATTGTGTGCTATGAATGAAGAGCAGGTTGCTAGAAAAATCTGAGTCAAACTTTAAAAACTTTTCGAAACCCGTGAACCTTAGAAATTTCCCTCTTTTCTCATGATCTATCTCCATCTTCAGATGCCTCGCGGAGGAAGCAACTTAGCCCCGGACCCGATGTTGCAACTCTTGCAAATGTTGGTTTCTGACCGCGAAGCCGAAAGAGCCGAACGTCAAGCCAACTTAGCCACCCTTCAACAGATAGCTCACATGTCCAACAACAATCAAGGCCATGGAAATCAGGACAACCATGGATCTAATCTCAAGAATTTCTAGAACACCAATCCACCTGTTTTCACTAAGTTAGAAGAGTGTCAACACCCGGATTTTTCAATCCTAGATGCCTGTTATGCCATACATCGCAATCCCAGGATTACCATTTTTGCGAGACATAATAGAATTGGATACCATAGTACTTCATCCATTACAAACGATACATAAGTTCTTACACAAATAGGGATCTCATGATCCAGTTCTTAATACAACATCAAGCAGCGGAATACGTAATAATAACGGTAGTGTAGGCGAAGCTCCATCTTCGGGGTCACAGGCAATGCTGACGATGGGAGATGATCCTAGTTGTCGTAACCTTCCTGGGTTCCATCTTCCAGGTACTCCTCTTCATAGTCTGGCCATGGGAATAGCTGGGACAAAGCCATGAGTACTCTTTAAGTACTGAAACTAATACTAACAGTAAGGGGGTTTTGTATAATAGGACACTAGGCTCTAGGGTTGTTTTGCAAAAGCCAGATTTATCTCTACTAAGTTCTAAAGCTAGTCACAATTTTATACTTCCTAAGTGGGAACTTGTATTTCATATCACAACTCTGTTGTGGTCAAGCCAAAGTCTCAATTCATTTCACATGTCATTTTGAAAAGTCTGACGGGGGAACAGTATGGCCACTCAGCTCCATAATCATGACGCGGCTATTCGAATAGTTTGACACTCTGCAGAGATTGTACACTTTCACCACAACATTCGATACATCCGTAAGAAACAAATCCTGAATTCACCATACTCAGTATGCGGATAATCAATCCTAACCTTTCAATTACACGCCCTAGTATAAGCACCTCTCCTGTGAGTTTGGACTCCCAACCATGACCAGCTGTCATCTTGGGTACTGCACAGGTGGACAATCTTCACAAGGTAGCCTCAGCTCAGACCTTGGCCGTGAGGGAACTAATACTAAGGAATATAAGTTTCCAGTCAAGCCCTACCCAATCTTCGGGTATTGTGGTTGTACGATAAAATTGGAATGGTATCGCATCCAGACAACCATCAGTTTTGTAAAGGGCTAAGGCTCATGCCTCAACATTTTTATCACCAAAATCATCAAGTGTTCGGAAACACATGTCCAAAACATTTCAATAGAATGATCCATCATTCCAAGGTTTTCATAACCATTTTTCCACCAAGTATTCCCATCTAGAGTTGGTCAAATTTTATGCTTAGCGCTAGCATCTAAGGTAGGGGGGTAGTAATGATGAGGGGTGGTAAACTGGTGGAGTTTCAACTAAGTACAACCTTATATCTCAGGCTGATGTCAAGGTTTCTAACCTAGGACAAATTTTATGCTCTTTATGCAACCTTCAGCATCTTTCCAAAATCTACCAGTCACTTAAGTAAACTCTAAGTAAGCTTTGATAAAGAAATAAAGTAAGAAGCTTGCAAGTAAAACTAGGATTGGTTTATCAAGTGGGTGTGATCACATATGCTTAAGGCATATAGTAGGTATAGTAACAAGTATGGGCTTGCATAGGTATAGTCTCAACTTGCACAATATCAGTATAAGCTTGCTAAATTGCAAGTGTTAACTTGCAGGGTTACTAGTTTGCACATTCACTAGTAGTATTAGGCTTGCATAGTTACTAGCTTACATCAGTGTCAATATAAGCTTGCTAAAGTAGAGTGTCTTGCAAGTTTTAGCTTGCATCAGTGTCAATATAAGCTTGCTAAAGTAGAGTGTCTGTGGCATCCCGCAAAACCACTACTAGAAAATCGCGTTGTTTTTGTGCATTGCTTCGTCATGACCGCATGCTCATGTCATCATGCCGCATTGCATTTTAGCATCGTCATCACCTTGCATTTGCTTGCATAAAACTATTTGCGGAAAAGCCTGGTTTTGTTTTCTAAAACGCTCCGTCTTCATTCAAACACCAAAACCGGGTCTCCGGATTATTTTGTTTTGTCTGCTATCGGTTTGTAGAGGCTTTGTTTTAATCAAATAAAATATTAAATTATTTTAGTGGGCTGAGCAGGCGAATCGACCAACGACCACCCCCAGAAATTAAAGCGGCCACCCCAAAACCCCTAGTCTACCCGGTCCTATTCTACCCACCCCTCCTCTACCTCACCCCACCCAATGGCATGTAGCCACCTCACCCTCTTCCCTTCCCCTACCCAATCACAACCCGCCACATCAGCACCCACAACCCACCCAACACACACCACACACGCAGCCACACACCCACGCACCCGATCCCCACTCCACCGCACCCCCTGGACCCCTTTGGACCCACATGTCCCACCTGTGCTCCTCCTCCCACGCCTCTCTCCTCGCACGCATCCTCCCCGCTTTCTTCTTCCCGTCACCTCCCTCCGCCTCCTCCACGCAGCTTCCAGCCCTCTCGCCCGGCTTGGCCGCCAGCGCCTCTCCTCTCCGCCTCTCCCTCCCTCTCTCTGGCGCTCCCTTCTCCCTCTACTGCCCCAGCGCCCGCGCCTTCCGCCAGTGACCTCCAGCGCCTCCGGCCTCTCCCTCCGTCGGCCTCCTCTCGACCCCGCCGCCACCTCATGAACGCCGCCTCCTCGTTCCTCCTCCGCCTCGCGCCGCTCTCGCGCTTTGCCCGCTCCACCTCTCCATTGACCCGCTGGCGAGCTGCCGACCCGCCCCGCCTTCAAGGCGACCGTGGACTGCTCGCCGCTCAGCGCCTCGGCCCCCGCCACCACCGCCTCGCCCTCACCACCGCTCACCGCGCTTCCTACTCTCCACCTCCGGCGGCGCTCCCTCCTCCCGAGCTGCTCCGCTGCCCGCCTCCGCTCCTCCCGGCGCGAGCTCCTCCGCCCGCTCGCGCCGCCTCCTCCTCCTTCAGCGTGACGGCCCTTGCCGCCCCGCCATGCCTCCCATGCCGCCCAGGCTTCCTCCGGGCACTGTTACGCTTGCGCCGGCCGGCGTCGGTGGCGTCCCTCTCCGTCGCCTGCGAGTCCTCGTTACCTCTGGCCGAGCCTCGCTTGGCGCGTCGCCGCGACCGCCTCGTCTTGACCTCATGCGACCCCTCCGGCACCCTCACCGTGCCCCGTTCTGGTGTCTCTGAGAACCACGCGATGGACATGTTGGATGGGAATCACGGCAAGACCTTCTCGTCAACAAGGCCGCATCGATGTGGATCCAACTCCGACATGCTAGCATCCAAGATATCCCTCACGGACCATCAAGCACTTCTACCTGGACCCGTAGACCTTTGGCTGGGACCTAAGTTCGACCGTCGACAGGGAACTAAAGGACAACACACCAAGATCGCCTTCCCGGAACTCGAAGGCTGATTCTATCGGACCCCGAAGACCGGACCCGGCCCGACAAGTTCTTCCTCTCGGATCCGAGGGCACCGAGACGCTGGACCCTCAAGTTCTCCTTCACGGACGCCAAGTACCTCCCTCGGACGCCAAAACCCGAACCGGAAGGACGCCAAGATCGCCTCACGGAATCCGAAGCGCGGACCCGACAAGATCTTCGCGACGATAAGAACGACACCGACCCGGAAGAACCCGATGCGCCCCGACGCCGAACCAAGTTCTCCTTCCCCGATCCGAAGACCCTAAACCGCGGAGTCCGAGAATGATCCCGTCGAACCCTGGACCCTGAGACCGACCCCGAACCCCGGAACCCCAAGTTCGTCGAGACCCCCTAATGTGTGAACCCCTTCCCGAAACCCTATTTTATAACATAATACAACTTGTCGCATATTAAATGTTCATGCATGCATATTGTCGTGTGGTTTGGGGGCCTTATGCCGATTCACCATATAATTAAATATGGGGCCCATATGCGGGCAAATCTAGTCTCATATTGGCCTCAATTAAACTTGTGTAGCGAACCGGTGATATATTTTGCCTTGTTAAACAAAATTTAATTGCGGGGGTTAGCTAAACAACATGAACCACCTAATTAATTGTCGGGACCCCGGTTCCGCTTAATATGACCTAATTGCATCGCATCTTGCCATGTCATACATCATACATGCATCATGCCGATCTTCTGTCGTGTACTAAATATTGCATCTGGTGTTTATTCTAGTGTTTTGCTTCTTCGCGGATAAGGCCGTTGAGTTGATGTGAGCTTCGCCCCGATCTTCGGTTGAACCTTCGATAATGTTTTCAGGCGAGCATCTCCCCCTTTCTTCCTATCTTACTTTTCTAGTATTTATTCCCTCCTGTTGATCTTTGCTATCTGTGTTGCGATGCTCTAGTTTTCGTACCCGTGATATCCCTTGCAGCCATATATAGCCTTGGACACATCCTATTACCTGTTGTTTGGTAGATAGTTGGACCCGCGTGTCGTAGTCGCTTGCTCAAGTGTTTTTGCGTGTCGTCAAGTACCACAATTGTTGGAGAATTGCCTCATGTTGATGTTGGAGATGATCATGGCTTTACTTTTCGTTCACTTTAATTACTGTTTAACAACTAAAATTGAAGTAAGTAAGCAGAGGCATCGGTGGGTGATAGATAATGTTGGTTTCCGATCGCCCACTTGTGTCCGTGGGACCCCGAGTTCTTGACACTGTTAGAGATCGAGCGCTAACCACGGTGGGGAGATATGGGCCCCCATTGATTATTACCGATTTCAAAGTATTGTCTGGGGCCACAAACTAGTTTGAGGTTTTATTTACGATCCTGTACTTATGCCATGCTTCTTGCTTTATTTACGTTTGTGCGAGGAGCACACTTTATCTTGTTAGGAAGCGGAGTGTTTTGTGTATCGACAGTCCCGTTTGGGGATTTGTCGTTCTGACAGCCATCGCAAACCCTAAGTCCGTCTCGGAGACCGGCCGACTTCGTTGCGGGTTCGACTTGGTGGGGTGGCCCCCACGTACTTGCTTTGGGTCTGGGAACGTCGTGACTTAGGCCCCGCCGACATACCGATGGGTGCATGTTAACTGATCTGGCAAAAAGGGTCGAAGTGCCCGTGGATACTTTGGTGCACCCCTGCAGGGTTAAATCTTTTCGAGAAGCCGTGTCCGCGGTTATGGACGACTTGGAGCACAGTGCTTGATCATAGACAACTATAATAAAGTTTACTGTTATAAATTGACTTGTATCCGATTTGACTAGTAATCAGCTTCACTACAACGGAGTGGCTAATAAAAGTACCAATAACTGTTGGGTTTTGGGTTTATCTCATGCTATCTGTATCTGATTAGTAATTGTTGCAACTACAACGGAATGATTAACTAAAAGGGCCCACTGCTTATTTTATCAGGACGAATATCTAAAACCTGACTAGTAATTACTACAACGATAACTGAATAAATAAAACTGCCAACGGTGTGAGTTCCTCGGTTGACTTCCTCGTTTGGTTTCGAGGGGGAAACACCATGATGGGTTTTGCTTGGTGGTAGCATCAGGTTGGTTCCGAATAGGTCTTTCTTACCCCTCTCTGATAGCCGCCAGTTGTATCGAGTCTCTATAGGTTGTTTAGTGCATGCTTTGCTTCGCTCCACCATACCTATGTAGGCGAGGACCGCCAATTCTAGCCTCGCTGCATCGCCTCGATCGACGCTCCTCTTTTCCTTTGCCCTTTGTCGGCACCCCTTTTGTTTAAGCAGGTTTTGAGATCGACGCCGTTAGCGTGGTTACCCTTCCGCTTGGCTCAGGGGTTATGGACGCCAATGGTTATTCTTCAGGGCTCTTAGCCCCATTTGCATCTTGTCCGTAGTCGGACGCGACCATCTTTTAAGGTGATTTGGATCTTTGTACCGTATATCTGTATTCTTGACTCATGGAGTCGTGTTGTATATATATCTGTTCTGTGGGTCCCATCGAGGACTATTGTGTAATGTTATTACTTCGTTTTCCACCCGCACGAAAGTGCCTGGTGGGCACCTTTGAATCGTTTCTATGCGGGTTTGGCGGGTTTCGCTCAAACTTGCATAGGGTCGATTCTGAGGGTGTTACAGTGTCTTGCAAGTTTTAGCTTGCATCAGTGTCAATATAAGCTTGCCTTGTGCAGAGCAGTGGTTGAAGTTCTCCTCGGCTTCCTCTTTGTAGTATCCTCCTTCCTCCTCGTATCCTTGGTCGCTACTAGCGTCTATGAATAAATACGAGGTACACAATCACCAAATAATACTTAACTACTTGCAATCATCACACACAAGGGTCCTATAGATGATCTAGCATCATCTCTAACCTTACAAGATTAAGGCTTGCTTTTAATTCTTTTTATTTTTAGAAAAGTAATTTCTACTCATTGAAAAACTACTTAAGATTTAATATTCTCCAAACCAAATATGGGATCATGTTGACACATGTCATCACCACATATTGTAGTCCATGGGAATGTGATTTAAAGTGGTGTCACAATTTAATAAGGTTTTACCCTTTTATTTTAATTAATTAAAGTGGCTAGAAATGCTTATGTAGCATTCTTTTATTACTTGAACATTATTTCTGCAAGTAAACCTATATATTTTTATATATTCTGAAAGGTATGGTTAAATGTGATTTTTGAGAGTTGGAATGAACTCAAAAGCTTTTATGGTTTAAATTTGAAAAATGTTTGAATGCAGAAAAGCTTCTGCCTTGTGATTTTTACTATGGGTGATCTATAGATCCAAATGACTTGAATCCCACGGGCTTGGATTCAGCATTCACAGACCTTTCCAACAAAATTGGTTTCATTCAATTTGGTGCACTGAATCGATCTGGGTTGATTTTTGAAGTTGGGTACAGAAGTGTGTTTGAAAAGAAATAGAAAAAGGTTTAATTTGAATTGCTGGGCTGCGCGGGAAAATTTACTGGGCCGGCCTGCTAAGCGCAGTGCTCCCGCGAGCTGCTTAAGTGGGTGTCCCCACTCGTCAGTGACACGGGGCTGGGCGAAGCGGTATGGGGCAACGTGGATCGTTCGATCTAGTTCTAATCCAACGGCTGGGGGTCATCATCGACGCGAGACAACTCCGGCGAGAACGAAACCTAGCGCGGCCAGTGAGGGGTGCTGGGGGCTCACCGGGGTACGGGCGAGGGTCGGCGAGGAGGGCGAACGACGAAGTCGACGACGGCAAATCTCCTAGTACTGGTGGCTTCTCCTGGGGCGGCTCCAATCGCTGGCTCCCTTCTTCTCCGGCAGCGGCAGGCTCCAGTGAAATTCCGGCGAGGTGGTGCTCGCCTTGCTCTGAGAACGGTGTGGCATGGTCAGTGAGGAGAGGGTAGTGAGATGGTGTGAAGAAATCGAGCGGGGGTGGACTCTATTTATAGTCGACTGAGGGGACCGTCAAGAGCCTGCTCGTGGGCGACGCCATGTGACTAAAGGCATGGGCGAGGGTAGGGGACGGTGCGGTGTCTCCTGGCGATGCTCAACGACATGGTCTCGAGGCATGGGGCGGTGCGGTTTGTTCTGGAACGGGCGGTGCTCTGCGCGGCAGAGGCGGCGTCTTCGACGGCGGGCGGTGGCTGTATGGAACGGGGCGGCAAACGGGGGTGTCTGGCGGTCTCCTGGGTTGATGGCGATCGTGTGTGCACGCGGTGAGGGCGGCGCGCGGTCTGTGGACGCTGGTCGAGGGTGGCGCTCTGGCGCATGCTCGGCATGGTCTGGGCGCGGCTTGTGCGCGTGGTCCAGGGCTTGGCAACACTCGCGGCTGGGACATGTAGTGGCGGTGGACGGTGGGCTGCCTCCCAGACAAGGTTGGCACGGCTAGTTCTTCCTCTAGCCTGCTGTCCACAATGGGGTGGCAAGGTTGGCTTCGGCTGTTCACCATTGATGGCAATGGCAAGCTCACAGGGGTGCTAATGCTGGGCTAATCTTTCTAGATGATCTACTCAGCTGTGTGTGAGCTAACTAGGGAACAAGTTAGGCCAATTTTACTGCACACTATAGTGTTTGATGTTTGTTTGATTTGTGTCTGCAACCTGTTTGATGAAATGGCCGCATGAAATCAAGTTTTGAATTTTGAAATGAATTTTGGTGGGTTTGCTAGATTGGTGCTGGTGAGTCTGCAGATGCTTGGGTTTTGGAAGTTGAGCTTGTTTGAGTGGTTTTTGAAAAAGTGGGATCTTCCCATATGAAGAAGATTCAATTTTGAATTGTCATTTAAACTATGTATTTGAAAGTTTCTGGATGATCACAAAGTGGGCCTTGATACCTTGTTATGAGTACATTCAAGGGGTGCAAAGATCCAGAAAATTTTCTGTTAGGTTTTGAAAGTTTGAGACAGCCAAAGTAGGCATGGGAGTTAAATTGGCCAAAATGACCATTCATTTCATATATGTGTTTTGATTTACTTGTCTTTAGGAAAAGTGTGGGAAATGTTTTAGATGATGTTTATTTCACCTAAGAAACATTTTACAAGCAATGAAACAAACAAACAAGGTGGTTTTAAAAGAATTCAAAATCAATGCATACACATATGCATGCATTCATAATTTTATTAGAAAAGTTTTTGTTAAACCTAAATGTGAGGATTAGAATTTGATGATCCAAGTTTAGTATTTTTGGGATGTTACAAAGAGCCCCTAGATGCAGATGATTGGTTGCAAACGATGGAGAACAATCTGGAAGTGGCAGGAGTGGAAGCTAACGAGAAAGTGTTGTTTGCTACCCACTATCTGGCCGGAGATGCAAGAGCATGGTGGAACAGGGTTCGCGCAATGACAGGATGTAAGATCCCACCTATATAAAGGTAAGGATCCCTGTGATTGCAATGCTAGTCCCTGGATCAATACTAGCATCCACAATTTAAGATGAAGTACATAGAAACAAAGGTCATTATTACATATCATTCCAAAGACAAACATAGTCTTTTACAACTCCATGGATATAGGCCTAATACAAGAGTTTAACTATAACAATATAAATAATTCCTCATCTTCATGTGCCACAAGCAATCATGTTGAGTGTAGACTCATAACCCCTAATCATCATCAGAATAACCTACAACATCACAAGTTACAACCACAGTGGGTCAATACATTGGAATAGTATTGGCAAGTGATACCTTAGTAGAATATTAGCATCTAGATACTACATGAATTTGGCTAAGTGTAGCTTAGGCTTGCTTTGCTCAAAATAGGTTTTTCCTATCAGTTGAAAACACTAAGTTTTTCTTTGATGAAAATTTCCCAAGGAACCACCAATAGAAATTGGTGGACCTTCACCCTTGTTCACCCACAAGTTTTAACTTAGAAAATTGGGATGAGGAGATTCTTGACAGCTTCCATGTCTTGATGCTCAATTTGTCCAATACCAGGGGCATGGCTAAGTACTTAGATTCTTCCATCTATAGAGGTTGTGCACTTTCCCCACAAGACTTGATTTTCACCAAGACAGGACCTTTCAGAAGCCTTCCCTTAGACCAAATGGACGCGCTACAAACCTATCATACCACTACCACCAACTGTCCAAATGGCTAAGTTATTGCAACCTATGTGATCCAGGCAGAGCCCATAATGCCATGTGGCTGCACTAGAAGCTTCTAAATATTTGGCATCTCAAATCCCTTTGTTCCTGGGTGGCTTTCCACAAGTGAGATACACAAGGTAAACCATAGAAATGGGCCTTGTGTAACCACTCAACACAAACCATTCTTTCCATTCCACCCAGGTGTTTCATTCACTTAGTTGTTTTATTAAGCAAAAACACAAGTCAATGACTTAGAAATATTTCACATAGCATGAATTCATAATCTACCCTTGGTTGCTATTAGCTAGGCTAAGCATGGCAATAGTAAGCATCTTAACTTAGAGGAAATTCTAACAATTCTACAACTACTAGGATTTCCCAAACATAGCATATAGATACTTAGCAAAATATTCATGCAAGTCCTAAACAAAATATTTCTAATGCATAGGTGAAAATATAGGGATAAAAACATGAAGCACCACTTGCCTTGGTAGTTTGGGGAGTAGTAACAATCTTCACAACCACAATCACTATTATCACCAAAATCTACACATAGAATAATGGCACCAAAATCACATAACAAAATATACAAACAAAAATATATGAATGATGCAAATGCCATGTGATGATTTTTCTACACCAAACAAGACAAGTATACAGTAATGAAACATAAACAAGACCAAGATACTCAAAATAAACTTTATTTGGTTTTTAAAACATTTTTCAAATAATTTCCATATTCAAATTAAGCCTATATATGTCTCTGCAAAATAACCATTTTTACAGAGGCAAAACATTAAACACATTGCATAAACAGATAGGATTCTTTCTCCTGATTCCAATGATATAAAATTTACAAAATTTGAACGTGTGGATCAAAAGTTATGAATTTTACAAGTTTGAATCACTAGTAGATCTAATTCAGATTTTTAAAACAAAGAACTAGCCACGCGGCAGCGTCTGATTGGCTGATACCGTTTCGCACCGGATCACACTCGCGGGCCGTTAGATCTAACTTAACACGCACGGCTCAGATCGTCACATACCACTTCGCTTCAGATCTAATCTAGAGCGCTGGATCTAGATCCTACGGCTGCTAAGCATGCGACCAAAGATGGGCGGCGCCAGCAGCGGCGGTGCGGAGGCGCGGCTGTCAGAGAAGTTGCCGGCGATTTAGGTCGCGCGGGGAGGAGTGGGGATGCTTACTGGGTTCGCGTGGTTGCTGCGGTGCTCGAGGTGGTCGAGGGAGAGACAGGGGCGCACGGATTCAGCGGCAGGACCTCGTCGGAGTTGCTGGCGGCGTCGGGTGTTTGTGGATGGAGTTGTTGCTGACGATGTAGACCGCCCTAGCACGAACCAGTGGTATCAGAGGATGCACAAGGTGGTGTCGAACACGACAGGGTCAAAGAGGAAGCAAGGGGCGCTCGGAGGTTTCCGGTATTCCTCGTCGGAGTTGAGCGGTGGCTCTATTGCTTGCAGAGGTGGACGAAGGCGATGACCTGGGTCACGAGAAGGCAAAAGAAAAGTATCAGGAGATGTGCCAGAACATGCTGGTCACGATTGTTTGAAGCAGAGGCAAAGGGGCGCTTGCGTATCACTGGAATCAGTCGCCGGAGTTGGTTCTGTCTGCAGCGATGCAACGAGAAATTGAGGCATCCTGGTGGCAAGGAGAGGGTGCTGTGTGGGGGGAAATGGCCGTGGTGAAGAGGGGATTAAGTAGCCAGGAGCGGGGCGGGGATTACTCTCTATATCAATGGGAATTAAGCGGGGCTTAACTGCTGCAAGGTAACGGCAGAGCGGCTCGGGCGGCGTTGATTGGGGACGATGCTGACGGGGCAAGGTAGGGTCGGGCTGTCAGCGGGTGGGTGCGCGTTGCTGCGGTGAGAAACAGAGAGGAAGGGGAACCCCGGGTGGGCTGCTTTAGTTGCTGGGCCGAATGGGTAGCGCCTGGCCCGGTTTTGTTTTCTTAACCTTTTTCTATTTTTGTTTGATTTTCTAGGAATCAAATTCAAATGTTTTAAAATGTGTTTGATTTCAAACTTGTTCTAGTTTTTTGTAAAATGAAACCTGCACATTTTTTAGTACAAAACCATGTTTTCTCACTAGACTTGTTTGGTTCCTTTGAAATTTTAAAATAAACAGTGCCTTAGCACAAGATTTAATAAAGATATGGAAATGGTTTTAAAACCATATTTTGTTTTGGAAATGTTTGCCCAAGCTTTGGAATTCAACAAACAATCCTATGAACACACAACATTGGTTTAAAACAAATATTCTCTCACTAGAGAGTAGCATTGGATCAATGCTTGACTACATAAAATAATAAGCTCTCAAAGCTTTTGTTTTCTTTAAAATGACCTTGAAATTGATCCCTAAATGATTATGCATGCATGGATGATATGCAATCTTTGAAAACATGATTTTAGGGATGTTACAAATCTAACCCCCTTAAGGTGAATCTCGCCCTCGAGATTCGTATTGGCTAGCAAATAGGTGAGGGTGGTCTTTCCGAAGATCATCTTCTCTTTCCCATGTTGCTTCTTCTTCGGAATGATGGTTCCATTGAACTTTGCAGAACTTGATAGTCTTAGTCCGAGTAAATATTTCCGTGGTCTCAAGAATCTTGATAGGTTTTTCCTCATAAGTGAGATCACTTTCCAATTGAACCTCCTCCAAAGGTATAGTATCCTTCAAAGAAGTCTCTTCTATCTCTGGATGGCATTTATTTAGCTGACTCACATGAAACACATTGTGAACGGCAGACAATGATTCTGGCAATTCAATCTCATAAGCTACTTCTCCTTTACGACTCAGAATCTTGAATGGTCCAACATATCTTGGGGCCAATTTTCCTTTGACTCCAAACCTCTTCACTCCATGAAGTGGGGACACTCTAAGATAAGCTCTATCACCCACTTCATAGGTGACTTCTCTACGCTTGGGATCTGCGTAGCTCTTCTGTCGGGACTGTGCTATCTTCAATCTGTCCTTAACTAGCTTGACTTTCTCTTCAGCCTCTTTGATTAGTTCTGGTCCGAACAAATTTCTTTCTCCCACACCATTCCATAGTAATGGGGTGGTACACTTTCTCCCATAGAGAAAATCAAATGGTGACATCTCAATACTGGCTTGATAGCTGTTATTGTAAGAGAATTCTGCGTAAGGCAGACTTTCATCCCAACTAGCTCCATAATCTAGAGCACATGCTCTCAACATGTCTTCAAGAATCTGGTTGGTCCTTTCTGTCTGTCCATCAGTCTGAGGATGAAAAGCAGTGCTGAATTCCAATCTCGTTCCCAGTGACTCATGTAGTTTCCTCCAAAAATGAGAAGTGAATTGAGTTCCCCTATCAGATACAATACTCTTGGGTACTCCATGCAGACACACAATCCTATTCATATAGATCTTGGCCAACTTAGCACTTGTGTAGGTTGTCTTCACGGGTATGAAATGAGCCACTTTAGTTAGGCGATCCACTACTACCCAAATAGAATCATATCCTGACCTGGTCCTTGGCAATCGAGTGATGAAATCCATGCCAATCTTATCCCACTTCCAATCAGGAATAGGTAGTGGTTGTAGCAATCCTGCTGGTTTCTGATGTTCCGCTTTCACTCTACTACAGACATCACACAAAGCAATATGTTCGGCGATGTCCTTCTTGAGATTATTCCACCAAAATCTTTCCTTCATATCCATGTACATTTTGGTGTTACCTGGATGAATGGAATATGGTGGAATCCTTTGGCTTTTCCCTTGCCAATCTTTTCCCTAATCTCTTCAATTTCCTTGTCTGTCTTTTGGGCTTTTTTGATTTTGTCCAACAAAGTGGGTTGAACATCCAATGACATGATATGTCCTTCAGGCACAATCTCCAATCTGAGATCTCTAAATTGGGCACACAAATCATCTGGCAACTCTCCCTTAGTAAGGCCATTCACAAAAACCTTATGGCTTAGAGCATCCGCTACAACATTTGCTTTACCGGGGTGGTATTGCAAACTCAAGTCATAGTCCTTGATGAGTTCTAGCCATCTTCTTTGTCTCATGTTGATTTCTTTCTGAGTAAAGATATACTTCAAACTTTTGTGATCTGTGAACACTTCACATCGTTTTCCCAAAATATAATGTCTCTGTGTCTTGAGTGCATGGACAACAGAGGCTAACTCTAAGTCATGAGTAGGGTAATTTACCTCATGGGTTTTGAGTTGTCTCGAGGCATAAGCCACAACTTTCCCTTCTTGCATTAGAACTGCTCCTAATCCATGATGGGATGCATCACAATATACTTGGAAATCCTTTTCCAAGTCTGGCAAACATAAGACTGGTGCTGTCACTAGTCTCTTCTTCAATTCTTGGAAACTGAGCTCACATCCTTCGGACCAAGCAAATTTCTTGTCTTTCTTTAGCAACTCTGTCATTGGCTTAGCTATCTTGGAGAAATTCTCAATGAACCTTCTGTAGTATCCTGCCAAGCAAAGGAGACTACGAACCTCTTTTACTGACTTTGGAGATTCCCATTCAGTTACAGCTGACACTTTAGCGGGATCAACTGCTACACCATCTCCTGACACAACGTGTCCAAGAAATCCAACTTCATTTAACCAAAATTCACACTTGCTGAATTTGGAATACAGCTTATGCTCTCTAAGCTTCTCAAGTATCAAAAGCAAATGTTCTTCATGCTCTTCTTTGCTCTTGGAGTAGATCAAAATGTCATCGATGAAAACGACAACAAACTTGTCAAGGAACTCCATGAACACCTTGTTCATCATGTTCATGAAGTAAGCTGGTGCATTAGTCAAACCAAATGGCATCACGGTGTACTCATACAATCCATACCTAGTGGTGAAAGTTGTCTTAGGTATGTCTTGTTCCCTTATCTTGAGCTGGAAATAACCTGACCCGAGATCAATCTTTGAGAACACACGGGCTCCTTCTAACTGATCAAACAAGTCATTGATTCTAGGCAAAGGGTATTTGTTCTTGATAGTTACCTCATTGAGTGAACGGTAATATATGCATAACCTTTGACTTCTACCTTTCTTTTCCACAAACAAGACTGGTGCTCCCCAGGATGAAGAACTTGGTTGAATAAATCCTTTCTGCAACTGTTCTCCAAGTTGTTTCTTGAGTTCTTTCAACTCATCAACTGACATCTTGTAAGGTCTCTTTGATATTGGTCCCGATCCTGGTAGAAAATCAATCAGAAATTCCACATCTCTATCTGGTGGCATTCACGGTAATTCTTTTGGAAACACATCCGGATATTCACTCACAATTGGCACACTGTCTATGCTAACCCCCTTAAGTTAGCTTACTTCCTTTTGATTCAAAGTTAGACTTGAATCTTATCCGTTTCTTTTCCGGGGTTGTGAGTGCGACTATACGGTTAGCACAATCTAGTACTCCTTCATACTTGGTCATCCAATCCATTCCCAAAATTACATCCATTCTTTGGGAATCTAGGATTATCAGACTCATTGGAAACTTATGCTTTCCAAACTCTATCACTAGATCACGACATCCAAGACTTACTATCATATCTCCACTGAGAGAACTTACTTTTATTGGACACCCAGTGTTTTCAGTTGGAAACCCATTTCTATCAACAAATGCTTTTTATATGAATGAATGTGATGCACCAGTATCAAAAAGAACAAGTGTTGGAATAGAATTGAGTTTGAACTTACCAGCCACAACATCGGACTCCTCATAGATTTCTTCCACATTGATGTGGTTCACTTGTCCCTTCTGAAAAGGGTTGGGCTTGTTGGGTCCTTCAACTTTCTTTTCTGGGCATTCATTTGCATAATGCCCCATCTTCTTGCACTTGAAGCATTCAACCTGACTAAGATCCTTCTTGACAGGCTGGCTTCCACTACCACTTCCACTTCCATTGTGGTGACTATTGTATCCACCCTTGTGATTCTTGTACTTGTCATTGTCATGACTACGGTGATGCTTGTTGTCATGATGACGGTTGTGGTTGTGGTGGCTGTTGTACTTTCCATGCTTGTGGGATCCAGAACTCCCACTATCATCATAATGGGAACGCTTGTGAGACGATCCCGAGTTGTGCTTGTCAGAGTTGTGTTTCCTCTTTCTGCTTTCAACCTATTTCATCTTGCTCTCCAAGATGGTAGCCTTGTCACAAAGAGATTGATAAGTGGGGACATAGGCCACAGATAATTGCAGGTTCAGTTCATCGTTCAGTCCTTCGAGGAACTTCTCTTTCCTCTTGGATCAGTATCCACTTCATCCGGTGCATAATGCGCGAGATTGTTGAACTCCTCAATATATTCAGCCACGCTGCGGTGGCGCTGCTTGAGATTATGAAATTCCTTCTTCTTAAAGTTCATCATTCCGGATGAGATGTGAGCTGTACGGAAACCATCTTCAAAGATAGCCCATGTCATATCCTCAATGGGAGTGGTGATCTGGAAGTTATACCACCAAGTAGCTGCTGGTCCTTCCAACAAGTGTACTGCAAACCTGACTTTCTCCTCGTCGGTACAGCCGATAGTTACCAAATCCTTGTTCACTGAACGTAGACAATCATTGGCCACCATGGGATCAGTAGTTACTGTGAACTTTGCAGGTCTCAGTCTTAGGAATCTGGTGAGCATGTCAAAACCTGGTGGATTGTTCTGATTGTCGTTGTTGTTATATTGTTGTTGTTGTTATTATTCTGATTCTGCATGAAAGTGGTCATCATCTGCATCAGTTGTGCCTGTGCTGTCATCAGCTGCTGCATCTTGGGGGTGACATTGTTGTTGTTCGGGTTGGGGTTGGCACGTCGAGGAGGCATCTGTGGTTTTCAATAAGGATAAGAATGAGATACCCATAGATGCTTAACATGCACAATACATCACATAGACAATCACCAAACAAGCATCAAAATAACAAAAGTTCAACAACATAGACAACAAGTTTTGAAAAGGAAACACACCAATAGCAAGCCATCCACAGGTTGGATGGTCATTGCGACTCAATAATCATAAGCATGGTAAATGGTAAATCAATGAGTAGTCATCACTACTCCTCTGCGTCAACCTCCTCATCAACAAGTGTAAGACATGCATACTCCATAGCGGTCTTGTACTCCTCGACATTGGTAGTCAAGGCCTCTACCTTGGCTTTGAGAGCCCTCTTCTGTGAACGAAGTCTCTCAATCACAACCTGCTGATGCTCGAGCTCGAAGTCCTTGGCCTCTAGTTCTGCAGTCATCTCTCGAATCCTCTTGTTCCTGTCTTGGACTCTCTTCTCTTGGCTTTTGAACTTCCTATCCCGACTCTCAAACTTGGCCTCCATTTCCTTGACTATCTTGTCTTGCTCCGTGAAGAGCTTGTCCTTCTCACGAAGCTGCACCTGGAGCTCGTCATTGCTAAGCATGACGTTGGTCCTATCAGTATCTAGGTGCCTAAGTAGAACCTCTAGGTCCTGAAGGTGCAGACGAATCGGCTCTGCCGTCTGTCTGGCAGCATCCTCGAACTCGATAGCCTCACCATCCTCGTCGCGTCTTCCGAAGGCGTGGAAGTGAGTACCTCTAATCTCCCGAGAGTGCCTCCCTAACAGACGCCCAAGTAAATCATGCATGACTACCTCTAGGCCTCTCTCCTTGTCGTCATGCATAAGCTTGAAGGTGATAGCCTCCATGGCTGGCTTAGTCTGGCGTCCTGGCTGAGTAACCTTGAAGCCCCAAAGGTCCTTCCTCTCAAACTTGGTGAGGGGAAGCATCATGATGCTAGGAAGCGGAAGATTGAGCACACTAGTGAGCTCAATAAGACGAGTGCCAAAACGAGTTCCCTTGAACTCTTCAGTCATGCTGATAGTAACATTAGGCATCTATTTTATAAGATAGAGAGAAGTCAGAAACAACATTAATAGAAATACACAAGTCAAGGTAACACAAGTATATCATTTGCAATCAAACACAAGTCATGGCATACATAAATCCATTACAAGCATCCAAGGTTCAACATAACTTAGACAAAATTTTGGAAATAAAACGATAAGTGTGGTGGTCCAACTAACGAAGTACATTTCAACTCTAACTCACTAGACAAAATGTCTATCAAAGCATCCTTAGTAGCCATCTGCCTATCTTGTTCACAAGATTCCCAAATCAAGTCTATGATGTCTTCCCTTAGTTGTTGGTTGGTAGTTTCCAACTCTTGGGTATGCTTCTTTTCTTCTCTAAGGTCATTTTGGGTGTTGATCATTCTGCACTTGAGTCTATCACCAAGTTCTTTAATGGCCATCCAAGATGCATCCCTTGCAGAATCAAAGAATGTGGTGTGCATCACTGAGTTGGTGACCATGCAGAATCCTGATTCTTTATGGTTGTCTTCCTTGTTTTTATACAAGTGAAGTTGCACCCACCAATATTCTTCTCCTTCATCCATCACAGGGAAACCTTTGTACACAGCTGCACCATATATCCCCATGGTAACCATAAGGTTCTTGAGGGCCTTTGGAAATTCAGTCTCACACTCTAGGGTCATGGTCATGAGTGGTCCCTTCCTTACAGCTTCGTTGATGGAGTTCATCTACAAAAAGAGATGAGAAAGAAGAATTAGAAAAGTTTATGAGTGTGGAAATTGTTGAAATTTTTTCCTTAGTGGTTTCTAATCCAATCCTAGGGTCATAATCCTGCAGGCAACACAGTGCTCTGATATCATCTGTAAGATCCCACCTATATAAAGGTAAGGATCCTTGTGATTGCAATGCTAGTCCCTGGATCAATGCTAGCATCCACAGTTTAAGATGAAGTACACAGAAACAAAGGTCATTATTACATATCATTCCAGAGACAAACATAGTCTTTTACAACTCCATGGCCATAGGCCTAATACAAGAGTTTAACTATAACAATATAAATAAGTCTTCATCTTCATGTGCCACAGGCAATCATGTTGAGTGTAGACTCATAACCCCTAATCATCATCAGAATAACCTGCAACATCACAAGTTACAGCCACAGTGGGTCAATACATTGGAATAGTATTGGCAAGTGATACCTTAGTATAATATTAGCATCTAGATACTACATGAATTTGGCTAGGTGTAGCTTAGACTTGCTTTGATCAAAATAGGTTTTCCCTATCAGTTGAAAACACTAAGTTTTTCTTTGATAAAATTTTCCCAAGGAACACCAATAGGAATTGGTGGACCTTCACCCTTGTTCACCCACAAGTTTTAACTTAGAAAATTGGGATGAGGAGATTCTTGACAGCTTCCATGTCTTGATGCTTAATTTGTCCAATATCAGGGGCATGGCTAAGTACTTAGATTCTTCCATCTGCAGAGGTTGTGCACTTTCCCCACAAGACTTGATTTTCACCAAGACAGGACCTTTCAGAAGCCTTCCCTTAGACCAAATGGACGCGCTCCAAACTTGTCATCCCACTACCACCAACTGTCCAAATGGCTAAGTTATTGCAACCTATGTGATCTAGACAGAGCCCATAATGCCATGTGGCTGCACTAGAAGCTTCTAAACATTTGGCATCTCAAATCCCTTTGTTCCTGGGTTGCTTTCCACAAGTGAGATACACAAGGTAAACCATAGAAATGGGCCTTGTGTAACCACTCAACACAAACCATTCTTTCCATTCCACCCAGGTGTTTCATTCACTTAGTTGTTTTATTAAGCAAAAACACAAGTCAATGACTTAGAAATATTTCACATAGCATGAATACATAATCCACCCTTGGTTGCTATTAGCTAGGCTAAGCATGGCAATAGTAAGCATCTTAACTTAGAGGAAATTCTAACAATTCTACAACTACTAGGATTTCCCAAGCATAGCATATAGATACTTAGCAAAATATTCATGCAAGTCCTAAACAAAATATTTCTAATGCATAGGTGAAAATATAGGGATAAAAACATGAAGCACCACTTGCCTTGGTAGTTTGGGGAGTAGCAACAATCTTCACAACCACAATCACTATTAGCACCAAAATCTACACATAAAATAATGGCACCAAAATCACATAACAAAATATACAAACAAAAATATATGAATGTATGCAAATGCCATGTGATGATTTTTCTACACCAAACAAGACAAGTATATAGTACTGAAACATAAACAAGACCAAGATACTCAAAATAAACTTTATTTGGTCTTTAAAACATTTTTCAAATAATTTCCATATTCAAATTAAGCCTATATATGTCTCTGCAAAAATAACCATTTTTACAGAGGCAAAACATTAAACACATTGCATAAACATATAGGATTCTTTCTCCTGATTCCAATGATATAAAATTTACAAAATTTGAACGTGTGGACCAAAAGTTATGAATTTTACAAGTTTGAATCACTAATAGATCTAATTCAGATTTTTAAAACAAAGAACTAGCCACGCGGCAGCGTCTGATTGGCTGATACAGTTTCGCACCGGATCACACTCGTGGGGCCGTTAGATCTAACTTAACACGTACGGCTCAGATCGTCACATACCGCTTCGCTTCAAATCTAATCTAGAGCGCTGGATCTAGATCCTACGGCTGCTAAGCATTTGACCAAAGATGGGCGGCGCCAGCGGCGGCGGTGCGACGGCGCGGCTCTGTCAGAGAAGTTGCCGGCGATTTAGGTCGCGCAGGGAGGAGTGGGATGCTTACTAGGTTCGCGTGGTTGCTGCGGTGCTCGAGGTGGTCGAGGGAGAGATAGGGGCGCACGGATTCAGCAGCAGGACCTCGTCGGAGTTGCTGGCGGCGGCGGGTGTTTGCAGATGGAGTTGTTGCCGACGATGTAGACCGCCCTAGCACGAACCAGTGGTATCAGAGGATGCATAAGGTGGTGGCGAACACGACAGGGTCAAAGAGGAAGCAAGGGGCGCTCGGAGGTTACCGGTATTCCTCGTCGGAGTTGAGCGGCGGCTCTGTTGCTTGCAGAGGTGGACGAAGGCGACGACCTTGGTCACGAGAAGGCAAAACAAAAGTATCAGGAGATGTGCGAGAACATGCTGGTAATGCTTGTTTGAAGCAGAGGAAAAGGGGCGCTTGCGTCTCACCGGAATCAGTCGCCGGAGTTGGTTCTGTCTGCGGCGATGCAACGAGAAATTGTGGTAGCCTGGTGGCGAGGAGAGGGTGTTGTGTGGGGGGAAATGGCCGTGGTGAAGAGGGGATTAAGTAGCCAGGAGCGGGGCGGGGATTACTCTCTGTATCAATGGGAATTAAGCGGGGCTTAACTGCGGCGAGGTAACGGCGGAGCGGCTCAGGCGCGCGTTGATTGGGGACGATGCTGACGGGGCAAGGTAGGGTCGGGATGTCAGCGGGTGAGTGCGCGTTGCTGCGGTGAGAAACAGAGAGGAAGGGGGAACCCCGGGTGGGCTGCTTTAGTTGCTAGGCCGAATGGGTAGCGCCTGGCCCAGTTTTGTTTTCTTAACCTTTTTCTATTTCTGTTTGATTTTCCATGAATCAAATTCAAATGTTTTCAAATGTGTTTGATTTCAAACTTGTTCTGGTTTTTTGTAAAATGAAACCTGCACATTTTTTAGTACAAAACCATGCTGTCTCACTAGACTTGTTTGGTTCCTTTGAAATTTTAAAATAAACAGTGCCTTAGCACAAGATTTAATAAAGATATGGAAATGGTTTTAAAACCATATTTTGTTTTGGAAATGTTTGCCCAAGCTTTGGAATTCAACAAACAATCCTATGAACACACAACATTGGTTTAAAACAAATATTCTCTCACTAGAGAGTAGCATTGGATCAATGCTTGACTACATAAAATAATTGTAGGGTTCGCAGCATAGAAAACAAAAAAATTCCTACGATGTGAACTATGTACCAAGATCTATCTATTAGATACAAACAACGGGCGGATGTATATCCGTAGAGAACATACCCTTGAAGACCGACAAAGCTTAACGAGTTCATGGTTGATGTAGACGATCTCTTGCCGATCTCAAGATCGAGAGGAAGTCCTAGCGCCGCAAATCAGCAGCGCATCCGTGCTCGCACACACGTTCGAGGCACCGAGCAACCTCCGCCTCCTCGCTCCAGCGATGCAGCGGAAGCACAACTCTTTCTTGCCGAATAGCCACCGGGAACTTGTATCTCGCTACTCCGAGACCATGGGGGATAAATTCTAGAGGGGGAGAGATCCTTCACGAGGAGGTGTGAGTGAGAAGTGAGAGGAGGGCTCCTTTATAGGAGGAGGGGAACACCAAGGGGTGGCGGAGCATGGGGCTGCCCCTTGCCCTCCCTATTCATGTGGGTGGACACTCCACTCACAAAAATCCATTCATATGCCTCCACTCAAAATCCCACTCAAACTTGCCATTAAATTTTCACCAAATTTAATGCAAACTCTCATTAAATAAAACTCTTTTATTTTATTCAGAATTTTGTCAATTACTTTAATGACAAACATTCACAATAACCCTTGCTAGAATTCTATTTCACATGCATAACCACTTTATGCAATTTCACCCAAAACTGCTTTGGTATCTAGTGAAATAAATTCTGCGCTTGTTCATTCTTTCGGCATGAAAATTTTGCTCCAATTGGATGTCGTGTCTCTTAAGTGTGTCACCCTACGGTTCGTGAATAATGCGGACATGATCGAGACCCCTCTCGGATCAATAATCGAGCGGGATCTGAGACCCATCGACTCCACACATTCAACGATGACTTTCTTGTGATCGTCGGAACCTTTTATGCTAGTATCTTAATCCCTTTGTTTCACGATATATTACATGTCCGAGATTCGATCATCGGTATCTCCATACCTAGTTCGATCTCGTTACTGACATGCACTCTTTTCTTGTTCCCGTGATATAACATTCTAGTGATCAAATCACTTGCTTGCAAGCTAATCAATGTGATATCACCGAGAGGGCCTAGAGTATATCTATCCGTCATCGGGATGAACAAATTCCACTCTCGATCCATGAGCCTCACTTTATTAGTTCTGAATCCATCTTTATAATCACCCTGTTACGGTGTGACGTTTGATGTTATCAAGAAAATCTTCGGTGTTAGTGATTGACATGATCTCATGGTCTAAGGATTAGGATCACTTCGTAAGTTGTTATAGCAATATAAACTCAATGAATTTGATCATAATGCTATACTTCGGATGAATGTTCATCACACCATTACACTAATGTCGTGATTCCGTTATTAACAACATCCAATGTCCATGATCAGGAAACCTTGATCATCTTGTTAATCAACGAGCTAGTTTATGAGAGAGGCATAACTAGGAACTTTCTGTTTGTTTATTAAACACACATGTATTAATGTTTCCGTATTAATACAATTATAGCATGCAAAATAAACATCTATCTTATACTTGGAATACACATAATAAATTTTTTATTATTGCCTCTCAGGGCATATTCCCTTCAGTCTCCCACTTGCACTAGAGACAATAATCTAGTTACATAGTGATAAATCTAACACCCATTGAGTTCTGGTGTTGATCATATTTTGCTCTAGGGAGAGTTTTAGTCAACGGATCTGCTACATTGAGATCCGTATGTACTTTACAAATCTTTATATCTCCATCCTTGACATGCTCGCGGATGGAGTGAAACCGGCGCTTAATATGCTTGGAATGCTTGTTTGACCTTGGCTCTTTGGCATTGGCAATGGCACCATTGTTGTCACAATAGATCACCATTGGGTCCAACGCGTTTGCAACCACTCCTAGTTCGGATATGAACTCCTTCATCCAAACTACTTCCTGATCCGCTTCTGAAGCAGCAACATATTCGTCCTCCGTTGTTGATCTTGCTACCACAGGTTGTTTGGAGCTCCTCCAACTAACCGCTCCGCCATTCATGAGAAATACGTATCCGGATTGAGACTTAGAGTCATCCGGATCGGTGTCAAAGCTAGCGTCAACATAACACTTAGCGACGAGCTCTTCTTCACCTCCGTATACAAGAAACATATCCTTAGTTCTTCGTAAGTACTTAAGGATATTCTTGACCGCTATCCATGTTAGAACCTGGATCCGATTGGTACCTACTAGTCAAACTAATAGCATGTGCCACATCCGGTCTTGTACATAGCATGGCGTACATTATAGAGCCTATGGCTGAAGCATAGGGGACTTTGTCCATTATCTCCCTTTCTTCCGCCGAAGCCGGACTTTGAGTCTTACTCGATGTCTTGCCTTGCAACATAGGTAAGAACCCCTTCTTACTTCCGTCCATTTTAAACTTCTTTAAAATCTTATCAAGGTATGTACTTTGCGATAGCCCTATTAGGCGCCTAGATCTATCTCTATAAATCTTTATGCCTAATATGTATGACGCTTCACCTAGGTCCTTCATTGAAAATTTGCTGTTTAGATAACTTTTAACACTGTTTAAAAGATCTATATCATTTCCGATCAATAATATGTCATCCACATATAATATAAAAAATTCCACATTGCTCCCACTCACTTTCTTGTAAATACAAGCTTCTCCATAAGTTTGGACAAATCCAAACTCTTTGATCACCTCATCAAAGCGGAGATTCCAACTTCGTGATGCTTGCTTCAATCCATAGATGGATCGCTGAAGCTTGCACACCTTGTTAGCATCCTTAGGATCGAAAAAACCCTTTGGTTGTATCATATACAACTCTTCTTCAATATTACCATTGAGAAACGCGGTTTTGACATCCATCTCCCATATCTCATAATCGAAATATGCAACAATTTCTATCATAATCCTAACTGACTTTAGCATCGCTACAGGAGAGAATGTCTCATCATAGTCAACTCCTTGAATTTGTCGAAACCCCTCTGCGACAAGTCGAGCTTTATAGACGGTTACATTACCATCAGCATCAGTTTTTCTTTTGAAAATCCATTTGTTCTCCACGGCCTTTCGGTCGTGAGGTAATTCCACCAAGTTCCAAACTTGATTTTCATACATTGATTCCATCTCGGATTTCATGGCTTCTAACCATTTGTTGGAATCCGGGCTCATCATCGCTTCTTCATACGTCGCAGGGTCATCATTTTCATCAACCATGAAATTCATGACAGGATTCCGTCTGACTCGGGGCTGCCGCGTCTGCTTGACTCGCGAGGTTCGGTAGTACTCTCTTTCGGAGTTTCATGATCATTATCATTAGTTCCCTCTTCAATGTGGAGCCAACTCCGGAACAACTTCGGTACGCACTACTCGCCATACTTTGAAGAGAAGGTTCAATAACCTCTTGAGTTCTACCTTGACTACTCACACCTTTCGCGAGAAACTCTTTCTCTAGAAAGGATCCATTCTTGGCAACAAAAACCTTGCCCTCGGATCTGTGATAGAAGGAATACCCAATAGTTTCCTTAGGGTAACCTATGAAGACGCATTTTTCCGCTTTGGGTTCGAGTTTATCCGGTTGAAGTTTCTTCACATAAACATCGCATCCCCAAACTTTAAGAAATGACAGCTTAGGTTTGTTTCCAAACCACAATTCATACGGTGTCTTTTCAACGGATTTAGATGGTGCCCGATTTAAAGTGAATGTAGCAGTTTCTAGTGCATAACCCCAAAATGACAACGACAAGTCCGTCAGAGACATCATAGATCGAACCATATCTAATGAAGTACGATTACGACGTTCCGACACACCATTTCGCTGTGGTGTTCCGGCAGGCGTGAGTTGTGAAACAATTTCACACTCTTTCATGTGAGTGCTAAACTCATAACTTAGATACTCACCTCCACGGTCGGACCATAGAAATTTGATCTTTCTATTACGATGATTTTCCACTTCATTCTAAAATTCCTTGAACTTTTCAAAGGTTTCAGACTTGTGTTTCATCAAGTAGATATAACCATACCTACTCAAATCATCCATGAAAGTAGCAAAATAACGATATCCACCTCGCGCCGACACACTCATTGGACCACATACATCATAATGTATGATTTCCAATAAATCGCCTGCTCCATTGAACCGAAAAGCGTTCTAGTCATCTTGCCCATAAGGCATGGCTCACATGTATCAAATGATTCAAAATCAAGTGATTCCAAAAGTCCATCCGAATGGAGCTTCTTCATGCGTTTAATGCCAATATGACCTGACGGCGATTGCCACATATGCGGATATATCATCATTAAGTTTAATCCTTTTAGCATCAACATTATGAATATGTGTAATATTATCATCGAGATCTAATAGAAATAAACCATTCATCATCGGTGCATGACCATAAAAGATTTCATTCATATAAATGGAACAACCATTGTTCTCGGATTTAAATGAATAACCACTTCGCATCAAACACGATCCAGATACAATGTTCATGCTCAGTGCAGGCACCAGATAACAATTATTCAAGTTTATAACTAATCCCGACGGCAAATGGAGAGGCAGCGTTCCGACGGCGATCACATCAACGCTTGATCCATTGCCGACATGCATCTTGACCTCACCCCTTGCTAGCGGTCGCTTGTTCCGACCCACGATTCGAGTTACAAATATTAGCAACTGAACCGGTATCAAATACTCAGGTGCTACTGCGAGCACTAGTCAAGTACACATCAATAACATGTATATCATATATACCTTTGTTTGCCTTGCCGGCCTTCTTGTCTGCCAAATACTTGGGGCAGTTGCGCTTCCAGTGGCCAGTCCCCTTACAATAGTAGCACTCGGTATCAGACTTAGGTCCAACTCGGGGTTTCTTTTCAAGCACGGCAACAGGCTTGCCGCCCTTACTTCCCTTCCGTTTTCCCTTCTTGTCTTTCTTGAAATCAGTGTTCCTATTGATCATCAACACTTGATGTTCCTTTTTTATCTCCACTTCTGCAGTTTTAAGCATTGACAGAAGCTCGGGGAGAGACTTCTTCATGCCTTGCATATTATAGTTCATCACAAAGCTCTTATAGCTAGGTGGCAGAGACTGCAGAACACGATGGATGCCTAAGTCAATGGGAATCGTTATTCCCAAGGACACAAGCTTATCGGCGTAACCCGACATCTTGAGTACATGCTCACTAACGGAGATGTGCTCTTCCATCATGCAGCTAAAGAACTTTTCTGAAGCGTTGTAGCTCTCTATAGTAGCATGTGTGTCGAAAATCATTTTCAACTCACCCATTGTATCAAATGCATTGCCGTTTTCGAAACGCTTTCGAAGTTCCGGCTCTAGCCCATACAATATGCCGCAATGAACCAAGTTGTGGTCCTCCTGACGAGTCTGATAGACATTCTTCTCCTCGTCGGGGGCATCCTCAAAAGGTGGGGGGCCTAGTGGCGCTTCTAGCACGTATTGCTTTTGTGCAGCAGAGAGGAGAATCCTCAAATTCATGGCCCATTCGGTAAAGTTGCTACCGTTCGTTGCTAGTTTATCTTTCTCCATGAACACATTGAAATTAAAAGCAGGTGGTGCCATCTACAACATAATTTGTAAAGTTTAGACTAAGTGTATGATAGATTGAGTTCAACTAATCCATATTACGAATGAACTCCCACTCAAAAACGACATCCCTCATGCCTTTTTGGTGACTACATGAACCAAATCCACTATACCAAGTCCGATCATCACGTGAGTCAGTATAGCTTCAAAGGCGAGCATCAAATGGGCATCATATCAACTATATGACTCATGCTTAATCTTTCGGTTCGTGTTACGAGGCAATGTCTGTACATGCTAGGCTCGCCAAGTTAGAACCTTAGTATTCGCGTGTGTAACTGTTTTACACCCGAAATATGGTCGTGGATCCAAGAACACCTGATCATCACGTGATGTCTTGGAGCGACGAAACATAATCGGTGCATACTAAAGGAAGAACACATTCTTATCTTGATATTTAAATGAGGGATCATCTTATTATGCTAACAAAGCGCTAAACAAGCAATATAAGATGCTATCAAACATCACATGTTTATTAGTGAAATGTTATGGTTACCGCAGATGATCTCTATCATGTGCATCGTGGTATGATCACTATCATACCTATATGTGTAAATCCAAGGTCTATGGAGTTTACACACTATGTATGTTGTAAGAGTATCATCTCATACTTCTACTTACAACATCACCATATCATAACACTAGCCCAGCAACAATCTAAACTAGACGCCTCTAATTTATCCATTGCAAGTTTTACATGGCTTAGGGCTTTCGAGATAGAACCGTTCTTACCTACGAACATGAACCACAATGAGGATAACCAAATTGTTGACAACTCGTTGCAAAATAGATATTGACTATAGTAGGAGAGATGACACCCTAGCCACTTATGCAAACTAGTTGCATGTCAAGCGTGGAACAGGTCTCATGTGCGAGGACATGTAAAGTTTGTCCGGGCCGCTTCATCCCACTATGCCACCAATATCCAAAATTACAACTAAGGAGCAACAACATGATCATCATCGCCCACATACTCATATGTGTACTACCCGTGTAAAGCATCTACGCATAGACCCGGCTCTGATACCACTGTAGGGTTCGCAGCATAGAAAACAAAATTTTTCCTACAATGTGAACTATGTACCAAGATCTATCTATTAGATACAAACAACGGGCGGATGTATATCCGTAGAGAACATACCCTTGAAGACCGACAAAGCTTAACGAGTTCATGGTTGATGTAGACGATCTCTTGCCGATCTCAAGATCGAGAGGAAGTCCTAGCGCCGCAAATCAGCAGCGCATCCGTGCTCGCACACACGTTCGAGGCACCGAGCAACCTCCGCCTCCTCGCTCCAGCGATGCAGCGGAAGCACAACTCTTTCTTGCCGAATAGCCACCGGGAACTTGTATCTCGCTACTCCGAGACCATGGGGGATAAATTCTAGAGGGGGAGAGAGATCCTTCACGAGGAGGTGTGAGTGAGAAGTGAGAGGAGGGGCTCCTTTTATAGGAGGAGGGGGGAACACCAAGGGGGTGGCCGGAGCATGGGGGCTGCCCCCTTGCCCTCCCCTATTCATGTGGGTGGACACTCCACTCACAAAAATCCATTCATATGCCTCCACTCAAAATCCCACTCAAACTTGCCATTAAATTTTCACCAAATTTAATGCAAACTCTCATTAAATAAAACTCTTTTATTTTATTCAGAATTTTGTCAATTACTTTAATGACAAACATTCACAAATAACCCCTTGCTAGAATTCTATTTCACAGGCATAACCACTTTATGCAATTTCACCCGAAAACCTGTTTCGGTATCTAGTGAAATAAATTCCTGCGCTTGTTCATTCTTTCGGCATGAAACTTTTGCTCCAATTGGATGTCGGTGTCTCTTAAGTGTGTCACCCTACGGTTCGTGAATAATGCAGACATGATCGAGACCCCTCTCGGATCAATAATCAGAAGCGGGATCTGGAGACCCATACTGACTCCCACACATTCAACGATGACTTTCTTGTGATTGTCGGAACCTTTTACGCTAGTATCTTAATCCCTTTGTTTCACGATATATTACATGTCCGAGATTCGATCATCGGTATCTCCATACCTAGTTTGATCTCGTTACTGACATGCACTCTTTTCTCGTTCCCGTGATATAACATTCTAGTGATCAAATCACTTGCTTGCAAGCTAATCAATGTGATATCACCGAGAGGGCCCAGAGTATATCTATCCGTCATCGGGATGAAAAAATTCCACTCTCGATCCATGAGACTCAACATAACACTTTATTAGTTCTAAATCCATCTTTATAATCACCTTGTTACGATGTGACGTTTGATGTTATCAAGAAACTCTTCCGGTGTTAGTGATTGACATGATCTCATGGTCTAAGGATTAGGATCACTTCGTAAGTTGTTATAGCAATATAAACTCAATGACTTTGATCGTAATGCTATACTTTGGATGAATGTTCATCACACCATTACACTAATGTTGTGATCCCGTTATTAACAACATCCAATGTCCATGATCAGGAAACCTTGATCATCTTGTTAATCAACGAGCTAGTTTATGAGAGAGGCATAACTAGGAACTTTCTATTTGTTTATCAAACACACATGTATTAATCTTTCCGTATTAATACAATTATAGCATGCAAAATAAACATCTATCATATACTTGGAATACACATAATAAACATTTTATTATTGCCTCTCAGGGCATATTCCCTTCAATAATAAGCTCTCAAAGCTTCCGTTTTCTTTAAATTGACCTTTAAATTGATCCCTAAATGATTATGCATGCATGGATGATATGCAATCTTTGAAAACATGATTTTAGGGAATATAATAAGCTCTCAAAGCTCTCAAAGCTTCTGTTTTCTTTAAAATGACCTTGAAATTGATCCCTAAATTGATCCCTAAGTGTTAGTCAATATCCCCTTTGCATATATTGAAGCCTTAGTTGAATCTGCCACTCAGATGGAAGGAAAGATCAACCAAGCTAATGAGAACCGCAAGCGTCGCATGACGCATCAACCAGGAACCCACCATACACCAAAGTATCGCCCCAACCCATCTCCAGGATTTGCCCCAAGAACCAACAGACCCCCGATGAACCGTCCGACCTATCCCAACCGTGTAAACCCAAGGCCTGGAGGAAACCACAACAACCCCAGCAACCCTAGAAATTTCAACCGTGCACCACATAAGTTCAACAACAACAATGTTGCCACCAACACCAACACTGCCCCGAGGACTGGAAGCAATGTTGTGCCTGTTGTAGCAAAGGACAAGTTGCAAGTGACCTGTTATGAATGTGGAACCAAGGGTCACTATTCCAATGAGTGCCCCAAGAAGATTGCCACAGCCCCTAATGCAAATGCCCTATCTCAGCAGCAACATCGTGTTCAACCCGGAAGAAGGTTTTCCCCAGGGAATTCGCTCAACCGCAATGGCCGTCTCTTTCTCATGCATGATGAAGAACTGGCTATCATCAACTCAAGATTCACGCAAAGGATATTCCCAAGACTGCCTTTACCACCCGATATGGATTATACGAGTATACTGTCATGTCTTTTGGATTAACCAGTGCCCCCGCTTATTTCATGAACCTCATGAATACGATTTTTATGGACTTCCTGGATAAGTTTGTTGTTGTTTTCATCGATGACATTCTGATCTATTCCAAATCAAAAGAAGAACATGAGCTACACCTAAGGACCATTCTTGGAACCCTTAGAGAGCATCAGTTGTATGCCAAGTTTAGCAAATGTGAATTCTGGTTACAGGAGGTAGGATTCCTCGGACATATTGTATCAGCCGGAGGAATTGCCGTTGACCCTGCGAAGGTGAAGGATGTTGAAGATTGGCAAGCCCCAGCCACTGAAACCCAAGTTCGTGCATTTCTCGGATTAGCGGGATACTACCGCAAGTTCGTAGAAGGATTCTCGAGTATTGCAAGACCCATGACCCAAGAAGGACAAGAAGTTTGAATGGACGGACAAATATGAAGCGATTTTTCAGGAACTCAAGAGGAGATTGATTTCATCCCTAATCTTTATCATGCCGGATATCACAAAGCCCTCTGATGTGTATTGTGACACATCCAAGATCGGTCTCGGATGTGTGCTAATGCAAGAAGGCAAAGTTATATCTTATCTACCCCGACAACTGAAGCAGCATGAACAGAATTATCCAACCCATGACCTTGAACTAGCAGCCATAGTTCTAGCCCTGAAATACATGGAGGAATTATCTCATGGGAAACAGTTGTGAGATTTATTCGGATCACAAGAGCCTGAAGTATATATTCACTTAGAAGGAGCTGAATATGAGGCAGAGAAGATGGATTGAGATAATCAAGGACTATGATCTGGACATTCACTATCACCTCGGTAAAGCCAATGTGGTAGCAGATGCCCTTAGCAGGTTGCCTTGCCGCTTGAACTCCATGATTTTGAAAGAGCAACCAAGTTTGCACAAAGAGATGGAAGATTTCTGAATGGAATTAGTGAGTGAAGGATTTTTGGCTAGCATAGAACTTCAACCCACTTTGATCAGTCAGATCAAGGAGGCACAGAAAGGAAATGCTAGTATCGACAGAATCAAACGTTGTATCGGTACAGGCAAAGTACCTGGATTCGCCGAAGACGAAGAAGGAATTCTGTGATACAAAGGATGTCTCTGTGTACCAGCAAATTCGGAGTTGAAAGAAGTTATTTTGAAAGAGGCCCATGACACTCTTTATTCTATCCACCCCGGAGGAATAAAGATGTATTAGGATTTGAAGGAGCAATTTTGGTGGCATAAGATGAAGAGAGAAATCGGAAGCTATATCGCCAAGTGTGATATTTGCCAGAGAGTCAAGGCGGGACATCAAAGACCCGCAGGACTGTTGCAACCATTACAGATTCCGGAATGGAAATGGGATTCTGTTGGAATGGAATTTATCACCGGATTGCCTACTTCTGTAGGGGAAATGACTCTATCTGGGTCATAGTTGACCGATTGTCCAAAGTAGCCCATTTCTTACCAGTAAAGACCACATACCAGAGTTCGAAGCTAGCAGAATTGTACATCGCTAGAATCGTCAGTTTGCACGGAGTCCCCAAGAACATAGTATCGGATCGAGGAACTCGGTTTACCTCGAGATTCTGGAAGAAAGTCCAAGAAGGATTAGGAACCCGACTAGATTTCAGCACAACTTATCATCCTCTGACCGATGGACAAACGGAGCAAGTAAATCAAATACTCGAAGATATGTTGAGAGCATGTGTGCTAGAGTATGGATCTAAATGGGAAGATTGTCTGCCTTTCGCAGAATTTTCATACAACAACAGTTATCAAGCTAGTCTGCAAATGGCCCCATTTGAATTCATGTATGGAAGGAAGTGTCGCACCCCTTTGAATTGGTCGGAAGTAGGAGAGAGTCAGATTTTCAGACCCAACATCCTACGAGAAGCAGAAGAGAAAGCTCACAAGATTCGTGAGCACCTTAAAACCTCCCAGTCAAGACAGAAGAGTTACACTGACAAGAGACGTCGAGACCTCGCCTTCAATATCGGAGATTTTGTGTATCTCAAAGTATCTCCTTTGAAGGGAATGCAGCGTTTCCTGCTCAAAGGAAAGTTAGCCCCAGATATATCAGACCCTTCAAGATTCTGAATCATCAAGGAGAAGTATCATATCAATTGGAACTACCATAGGAAATGTCAATAGTACACAATGTGTTCCATATATCGTTACTTCGCAAATGCCTTGAAGTTCCGGAGAAGACTAAAGTTTTCAAGAACATTGATCACCAGACCATAGAGATCAACGATGACTTGACGTATCCCGAAGTACCCATCCGTAGTTTGGAAGAAGCTTTCAGAACCACCAGAACCCGAAGTATCAAATTTCTCAAGATTCAGTGGAGCAACCACACCGAAGAAGAAGCTACCTGGGAGCGAGAAGATCACATCAGGACGGAGTTTCCCGATCTCTTTAAATCCTAGGTAATCTTTTTTATTTTTTCTCAAATCTTGGGACAAGAATTTGTTTAAGGAGGGAAGGTTTGTAACATCCCAAAAATATGAAACAATGATCATCAAACTCTAATCACTAAAATTAGGGTTAACAAAAACTTTGATTAAATAAAAACCAAATGAATGCATGTGTGAATGTGATGATTTGATAAATGCATGAATGGACTTGTGTGATTCAACTAAATAGTAAGGAATGGTTCATAGATGATATAAATCATATAAAACATTTCCAAGCAGAAAAAAATAAAGCAAAAATCAAAAACAAATCAAATAAAGCAAATGGTCATTTTTGCCAATCTTGCTCACTAGGTCACTCTGAGTGTTTCCAAGTCCAAGATTGCAAACAGAAACTTTTCCAATTCTTTTCACCCCTTGCAAGACCAAGTAAAAATGAATCAAAGACGACCTTTCAAACTTGCAGAAACATTTAGCAACCCCATTCAAATGACAATTCAAAATTGAATCTTTAACATATGTGAAGATCACACCTTTTCAAAACCCAACCAAACCAGTGCCCCTTGACCAATCCAACTAACCAGATACTCCCTAGTATGTGCCTAGAAAACCCACCAAGTTTGAATCAAAAATTTGAATTTGAATTTCTTTTGGCCATTTCATCAAACACCTTGTTAGCAGCAAACAAACAAACATAAAACACTATTAGGAGCAGTGATTTTGTGTTGGAGATATGCCCTAGAGGCAATAATAAATGTAGTTATTATTATATCTTTGTGTTTATGATAATTGTTTACATTCATGCTATAACAGTATTAACCGGAAACATTAATACTTGTGTGATTTGTAAACTAAAATAGAGTCCCTAGTAAAGCCTCTTTATAATACTAGCTTGTTGGTTAATAGATGATCATGTTTTCCCGCTCATGAACATTGAGATGTTGTTAACAACAATATCATATCATTAGGAGAATGGTATGATGGACATACTCTTATAGATAAGCGTAGCATAAAGATCAAGTCATTTTAATAGTTCAATTGCTATAAGCTTTCTGATACATAGTAACCTAATTCCTTTGACCATGAGATCATGCTAATTTCCATCACCGGAAGGATGCTTTGATGACGTCAAACACCATACCATAACTGGGTGGCTATAAAGATGGCATTGAGTGTTCGGAAAGTATGTGTTGAGGCACATGGATCAAGAGTGGGATTTGTCCATCCATATGACGGATAGATATACTCTGGGCCCTCTCGGTGGAATTTCATCCAATTAGCTTGCAAGCATGTGACTGGCTCACAAGGGATCACATACCACGGGAACGAGAAAATAGTACTTATCGGTAACGAGGTTGAACTAGGTATGCAGAGATACCGACGATCAAAGCCTCAGATAAGTAAACTATCGTGAGACAAAGGGAAATTGGTATCGTATGTAAGTGGTTCATTCGATCGCAAAGTAATCATAGAAATATGTGGGAGCCATATGAATTTCCATATTCCTCTATTGGTTATTGATCGGAGAAGTGTCTCGGTCATGTCCGCATAATTCACGAACCGTAGGGAGACACACTTACAGATTTGATGTTGTTTAGTAGATATGGAATGTTAATAGGGATACCGAATGTTGTTCGGAGTCTCGGATTGGATCCGGGATATCATGAGGAGATCCGGAATGGTCCGGAGAATAAGATTCATATAAGGAAAGTCCTATTTTGGAGTTCGGGAAAGTTTCCGATGATTTCATCAGAGAGGTTCTAGAAGGGTCTAGAAGGTTCACCGGTCCGGAAGGAGAATGGTCCATGAATGTGTCATGGGTAAGTGGAATGATTGGATCATGTCCAAGGTCACTTGGTGTTGGCATATGCAAGAGAGAAATAAAGCTCTAAATTGAAAGTCAAACGGGAAGTTTGAAAAGTCAAACCGGAACAATGGTTTCCTAGTGGGAGAAGAAACAAGTCCTTCTCTCAATCCAACTTGGGTTTGGGTTTGGATTCAAACCCACCCCTCCCAAGGCTGCCCCTCCCTCTCATAAATAGAGGGGGAGGGCTGCCCCAAACAACACATGTTCCAAGCCCTCTCCACGAGCCGCCGCCGCCGACCCGCGCCGTCGCGCCGCCTTGCCATGCCGCCGCCGCCCTAGCCGCCGCCGACACCTCCTCCTCCTCCCGGATCTCTAAACCCTAGTTTTCTGGGAAACCCTAATCCACCATAACTCGCATCTGGCTTAGGCGAAGCGCTGCGGGATCTTCCCTCTACTTCCGACACCACGCGGTCGTGCTGCCAGAATCGCGAGGGAGAACTACAACCTCCGCTGCCTACGTGATCTTGAGATCGGCAAGTGTATGAATACATCACCCACGAGAATCTGCTCTCGTTAACTGCTTTGGAATCTTCGAAGGCGAGTTCTTCTACTCGTTGCTACAATCTAGTAGTTAGATCTTGTCTTGTTTGTGTGCATGCGGTAGAATTTTTTTGTTTTCCATGCTACGAACCCCTACATTTTGGCCAACCTTGTTCCCTCTCTAGCTCACTCTATACTCTCAGTAAATGATCTAGCCCAATTAACAAGCCTTAGCACCACTGTGAGCTTGGCATAGCCATCAATGGTGACCATGCCGAGCCTAACTTGCCACCCACATGTCGACAGCAAGCTAGGAGAAGCACCATGCCTAGCAAGCATGTCTGGAGCACTGACCATGGTCCATCGCCACCCCCTGTCCAAGCCTCGAGCATTTCCAGCCCCTGGACCACACTGCCCGAGCATGCCAAGCCTCTCTGCGAGCGAGCCGAGAGCGCGCCAGTGCGCCATTCGTGACACACGCCCACAGACCGCGCCGCCCTCGCCGCTTGCGTGCGTGATCGCCATCACCCCAACAACCCTACGGACATGCTCGTTCGCCGCCGTGCGGACCACGCATGCTATGCACCATTAAAATCACAGTCGGACCCGCCGAGAGCGCCGCGACGTTCCGACCATTCAGCACCGCCCCACGCCTCGCCACCATGTCGTTGAGCTTCGCGAGGGAGCACATCACCTCCCCCTATCATCACCCATGCCAGTAGCACTCCGTGCCGTCGACACCGACAAGCTCCACCCGCGCCATTCAGTCCCCTTCAGCCACTATAAAAGGAGGCCTCCCCCGCTTGTTTTCTTCACACCAGTTCACTCCCCACCTCTCACTGACCACACCCACTCACTCCTAGAGCAAGGCGAGCACCAGGTGGCCATAATTTCATCGGAGTTCGCCGATGCAGAGGAGGAGAGACGCCGTCGATTGGAGCCGCCCTAGGAGAAGCTGTCGGTACCAGGAGAATCACTGTCATCGACTTCGTCGTTCGCCCCCGTCGCCGACCATCGTCTGAGCCCCTGTGAGCCTCCCACGAACCCCACTGGCCGTGCTAGGGTTCTATCTCGCCGGCGCTGCCCAACGTGGACGATAAACCCGAGCCGTTCGATTAGAGTTAGATCGTGCGGCTTAGATCACCCCGTACCGCTTCGCCACTCGTTGTCTCACTGATGAGTGGGGTCACTCACTTAACCAGCCCGCGCGTGCGCTGTGCCTAGTGGGCCAGCCCAGTTAGACATCCCGCGCGACCCAACAATTCAAACTTAAGTTTATTCATTTAATTTCAAACCCAGTTCTGTACCTAGATTAAAAAATCAACCCAGCTTGATTCACTGAACCAAAATGCGTGAAACCAATTTTGTTAGAAAGGTACTGAAATGCTTAATCCAAGCCCGTTGGATTCAAACCAATTAGAATTATAGATCACTCATGGTAAAAATAACAAGGCAGAAGCTTTTCTGCATTCAAACATTTTTCAAAATTCAACCATAAGAGCTTTTGAGTTGCTTCCAACTCTCAAAAATCACATTTAACCATACCTTTCAGAATATATAAAAATTTATAGGTTTACTTACAGAAATAATGATCAAGTAATAAAATAATGCCACATAGGCATTTCTAGTCACTTTAATTAAATAAAATAAAAAGGTTAAACCTTATTAAATTGTGACACCACTTTAAATCACATTCCCATGTACTGAAATATGTGGTGATGACATGTGTCAACATGATCCCATGTTTTAGTTGGAGAATATTAAATCTTAAGTAGTTTTTCAATGAGTAGAAATTACTTTTCTAAAATAAAATAAATGAGACAAGTGCTTTAATCTTGTAATGTTAGTGATGATGCTAGATCATCTAGTGTGAACCTTTGTGTGATGATTAAAAATAGTTAAGTATTGTTGGTGATTGTGTACCTCGTATTTATTTATAGACGCTAGTACCGACCAAGGATACGAGGAGGAAGGAGGATATTACGAGGAAGAAGCCGAGGAGAACTTCAACCACTGCTCTGCACAAGGAAAGCTAACACTTGCAACTTAGCAAGCTTATACTAATATCTTAGCAAGCCAATACTTGCAAGCTACTCATTAAGCAAGTTAACACTTGCAGCTTATGCAAGCTACTACTTACTTGTTACTATGCCAACTATATGCCTTAAGCATATGTGATTATACCCACTTGACACGCCATCCTAGTTTTACTTGCAAGCTTAATATTTTATTTTATTTATTAAAAGTTTTCTATCAAAAGTTTACTTAGTGGCTTGTAGATTCTAGAAAGATAACTGAATGTAGCATAAAGAGCATAAAATTTGGCCTAAGTTACATAATCTTGATGTCATCCTAAGGCATGAGATTGAACCTAGCTAATCCCCACTTGTTTATTACCCATCATTAGTATCTACCCCCACTTATAGATGCCAGTGCTAAGCTTAAAATTTGATCAACTTTAGATGGGAATACTTGGTGAAAATGGTTATGAAAACCTTAGAATGGTGAGTCATTCTACTGAAATGTTTTGACATGTGTTTCTGAACACTAGAGGATTTTGATGATGAAAATGTTAAGGCATGAGCCTTAGCCCCTTTACAAAACTGATGGTTGTCTGGATGCGGTATCATTCCAATTTTACCGTACAACCACAATATCTGAAATTTGGGTAGGGCTTGAATGGAAATTTATATACCTTAATATTCCCTTGCGGCCAAGGTATGAGCTGAGGCTACCTTGTGAAGATTGTCCACCTGTGTAGTACCCAAGATGACAGTTGGTCATGGTTAGGAGGCCAAACTCACAGGAGAGGTGCCTATACTAGGACGTGTAATTGAAAGATTAGGATTAATTATCCGCATACTGAGTATGGTGAATTCAGGATTGTTCCTGACGGATGTATCGAATGTTGTGGTGAAAGTGTACAATCTCTGTAGAGTGTCAAACTATTCGAATAGCCGCGTCCGTGATTATGGACAGTTGGAGTGGCCATACTGTTCCCCCGTCAGATGTTTTCAAAATGACTTATGAAATGATTTGTGACTTTGACTTGCCCACAACAGAGTTGTGACATGAAATTCAAGTTCCCACTTAGGTGTTATAAAACTTTCAACTAGTTTTATTTACTTTTGAACTTAGTAGAGGTAAATCTGGCTTTTTGCAAAACAACCCTAGAGCTTAATATATCATATTCAAAACCACTTCACTTGTTAGTATTAGTTTGCGAGTACTTAAAGAGTACTCATGGCTTTGTCCCTGGCTATTCCCGTGGCCAGACTATGAAGGGGAGTATCAGGAAGAAGGACAGCAGGAAGGTTACGACAACTAGGATCATCTCCCATCGTCAGCATTGCCTGTGACCATGAAGATGGAGCTTCGTCCATGCTATCGTATTATTACGTTATTCCGCTGCTTGAATTGTATTAAGAACTGGATCATGAGATCCTTATTTGTGTAAGACCTTATGTATGGTTTGTAATGGATGATGTACTGTGATATCCAATCTGTTATTCTCGTAAAAATGGCAATCCTGGGATTGCGATGTATGGCATAACATGCATTTGTGATTAAAAATTCGGGTGTTGACACATATATGCCACACTGCTACAACAACCGTGGTGGTCTGGATATCTGAACTACGATTCAACAACTCCAAAACCTAGGTTCTTGGTGAGATAAAAATTCTTCCTAAGATGGATCTCGTGTTCAGACTTAATTCCTTGCCAAACAACATTGGCATATTGACAGAATAGCAGGGCATCCAACAGTCGCATATTGTTTATAGAAAAGCATGTTGTTGACACTGGTCAGGATTGGGTTCCAGAGTTAGAAATATATGTAAAAAGGCGAGGAGATGACTACCGCCCACTAGGCATGGTTGTATAACACTAATAGGACGATGACAAAAGGCACTGTACACGTGGTAGTCCAGTCATACCGCTAAGCTTCCCCTGGAATTTAAGAGAGAAGAAGAATCAAGGTTGATTTCAGTTAAGTTTATGCAAACCCCCGTTGTTCTCACTCTTCAACTATGCTATACCGCTGACTCCTGCATGCCTGCACTGTCTCACCACTGGCATGGGAATTCCAGCAGGAGATTTCAGCATGCAAGAATAATTTAATTAAGACCAGTCATCTTACGCATTTCCCTTTCTTTAATTATTAAGACCCTATCTTTCCAGCTTCCTCCCCCACTTCCCTGCCTCCGCACTGATGTTTGACATGAACACATAGTTTAGTTTGAGATCTTGCAAGGTTCTAATTCATGTAACTTGTTGGCTGCAATCTGCGCGAGCTCGTCGTTCTTGTATACCCGGCATGCTCCAAGCAGTGTACCCCATACACCAGCATCAAGTTGCATACGCATCCCCTGGATAAGTTCAAACGCTTTAGTAAGTCTCCCAGCTCTTCCAAGTAGATCCACCATGCAACCGTAGTGTTCAGCCTTAGGCTATAACGAGTAGTATTTTGTTATCGAGTTGAATAAATCCAACCCTTTATCAATCAATCCTGCATGGATGCAGGCTAACAAGACACCCACAAATGTGACCTTGTTAGGTCGGACATCATTGGCTTCCATATCTCGGAAAACTGAGATTATGTCAATCCCACGGCCATTAGAAGCATAGACAGCAATGAACACATTCCATTAAACAATGTCCTAACCTACCATCTCGTCAAATACTTGTCCTACTTCCAACATCCGAATTGCAAAAAAGAGATTGCTGGTATACCCACTCCCGGCAACAAGGCTATGGAATTGCCTCCAAACTTGCAAAGCGGCCAAGTTTGTGCATGCGCTGAGATAACATGCATATGTAGACCAGTCAGCAATCTATGCATCCCTTCTCATGGTCACAAAATGTTGGAGTGCTCCAGTATAGAGACCATTATGAATGAATCCCAAGATAACTGAATTCCAAGATACTGAATCCCTCTGATTCATCCTCCTCAAAATACTTAATGCCTTTAGCATTTGATGACCATGGCCATAGCCAACAATCATGGTGTTCCAAGAAACTAAGTCCTCGTTTGGCATTTGCTAGAACAACACCATGACCTCGTTAGGCATTCCACGGTGGACATATCCAGATATCATCGTATTCCAGCACACTGACCTCAAGTCCATCAGAGATACAACATGTGTCATCAATCATCTTCCTCTATAAATATCCCTACATTAGTGAAGTGTTTGCTTTAAGACTGTTGAATGGCATATTGTTCAACATGTCCTTTGCTTCTTGGAGCTTCCCAGTATGCACTAATGCATATATCATAGTTCTCCATGAGACTGGGTCCTTATTTGGCATCTCTATAATTAACATATATGCCTCCACCATGTCCCAACACCGCACATACCCACCAAGCATCACATCCCAAGCCACAATAGTGTGTCCAGGCATTATGTCAAACAATTCTCTTGCCTCATATATCCTCCCTGCCCGAAAAAAACCATTCAACAAGGTAACCAATAAAAAAAATCAGGAGACGGGAGCCTCTCAAATACGCCAATAGCCGTGACGAGATCCCCATCATGCATGTGCCCCTCCAGCATAATGTTCCAGGACACCATATCCCTCTATGGCATCTCATCGAAGAATTGGACCGCCTAAACGATTTTCCCAGCACGGGTTAGTGCCACCAGCACCGAGTTCCATGAAAATATGTCTGGGGCCGGCATTTCCCGCATCAGCATCTCCGCGTCATCAAACTTGCCTTTTTTCGTGTGGCATTGTAGCACCTTGCGGGCTTATCCTCGCGCATTCGATCGAATGCGTCCTTGGCGAGCTTTAGCTCACCCACACGCGGGTAGCGGGAGACCATCAGCATTTAGGATAGGTTATCCCAGGTAGGCATTGATGGGGTTTGTTTCATAAAAAACAAAAAAGTCCTACGGTTGCAACTGCTAAGATCGAATATAGGCGATACTTGTAACGGTTACAGATGGACTCACCCTCATAGACCATAAGCAGGAGAACGTTCTTGCAAACAAACGTGGTTGATATAGATGTACACGGGCGTACTCGAGGACATACAGACGATCAACACCATAGAAGGGCAGTTCCTCCATAATCGTGAAGGGAATATGCCCGAGAGGCAATAATAAAGTAGTTATTATCTTATTCCTTATTTATAATAAATGTTTATTTTGCATGCTATAATTGTATTAATACGGAAACATTAATACATGTGTGTTTAATGAACAAAAAGAAAGTTCCTAGTTATGCCTCTCTTATAAACTAGCTCGTTGATTAACAAGATGATCAAAGGTTTCCTGATCATGGACATTGGATGTTGTTAATAACGAGGTCACAACTTTGTTGGAATGATGTGATGAACATTCATCCGAAGTATAGCATTACGATCAAGGTCATTGTGTTTATATTTCTATAACATCATATGAAGTAATCTTAGTCCTTATACCATGAGATCATGTCAATCACTAACACCGGAAGAGTATCTTAATAACATCAAACGTCACACCGTAATAGGGTGACTATAAAGATGGGTTCAGTGCTTAGAAGGTGTTATGTTGAGGCTCATGGATCAAGAGTGGAATTTGTCCATCCCGATGACGGAGAGATATACTCTAGGCCCTCTCGGTCATATCACATTAGTTAGCTTGCAAGCAAGTAATTTGATCACTAGAATGTTATATCACGGGAACGAGAAAAGAGTACATGTCGGTAACGAGATCAAACTAGGTATGGAGATACCGATGATCGAATCCCGGACATGTAATATATCGCGAGACAAAGGGATTGAGTTACATGCATATAAGGTTCACATGATCACAGAAGTCATCGTTGAATCTGTGGGAGTCAGTACGGATCTCCAGGTCCCGCTACTGATTATTGATCGGAGAGGAGTCTCGATCATGTCTACATTATTCACGAATCGTATTATGACACACTTAAGGGATACCGACACCATTTGGAGCAAATAATATGCCAGAGAAAGAATTACAGAGCGCATGAATTATTTCACTAGACACCGAAACTGTTTCGGTTGAAATTGCTAAAAGTGGTTCTGCATGTGAAATTGAAATGTTGTTAGGGGTTTATGTGAATGTTTTTTAATTAGAGTAATTGAAAAAATTCTGAATAAAATAAATAAAAGATTTTTATTAAATGAGATCTTGCATTAATTTTGGTGGAAAATTAATGCATGTGAGTGGAATTGTGAGTGGAGGTGTGTTTATGTGAGTGGAGCTTCCACCACATGAATGAGGGAGAGGTGGGGGCACCCTCATTGGCCGGCGGCCATGCCCCCTTGGGCTGCCCCCCTCCCCTATAAAAGTACCCCTCCTCTCACTTCTCACTCACAGCTCCTCGCGAAGGATCTCTCTCCTCCCTTTAGAATTTCCCCATGGTCTCGGATCAGCGAGATACATGTTCCCGGTGGCTTTTTCTAGAAGGATTTGTTGCTTCCGCTGCTTCGCTAGAGCGAGGGCGCGGAGGTTGTCGGGGTATCCGGACGTGTGTGCGATCATGGATGCACCACTGCTTTGCAGTGCTAGACTGGATGGTGCTGGACCTGCTGGACCGGATGGACTTCTTCTCGATCTTGAGATCGACAAGCGTTCAACTATATTATCCACAAGTACAACCTCGTTAACACTATTCGGTCTTTGAGGGTATGTATTCTATGGATTTATATCCACCCGTTGCTTATATCTAGTAGATAGATCTTGGTACATAGTTGTTCCCATCGTAGGATTTTTTTTGTTTTCTATGCTGCGAACCCTTCAGTGGTATCCGAGCCGAATCTATGCGTAGATGCTTTGCACAGGTAGTACACATATGTATATGTGGGTGATGATGATCATGTTATTGCTTCTTAGTTGTATTTTGGATATTGGTGGCATAGTGGGATGAAGCGGCTCGGACAAACTTTACATGTCCTCGCACATGAGAACTGTTCCACGCTTGACATGCAACTAGTTTTGCATAAGTGGCTAGCGGATGTCTTTCTCTCCTACTATAGTTAGTATCTAATTTGCAACGAATTGTCAATAATTTGGTTATCCTCGCTATGGTTCCATGTTTGTAGGTAAGAATGGTTCTATCTTCGAAAGCCCTAAGTCACGTAAAACTTGCAATGGATAAATTAGAAGCGTCTAGTTTAGATTGTTGCTGGGCTAGTGTCATGATATGGCGATGTTGTAAGTAAAAGTATAAGTCAATACTCTTACAACACACATAACGTGTAAGTTCCATAGACCTTGGCCTTACACATAAAGGAATTATGGAGATCATACCACGATGCACATGATAACGATCAAGTGCAAGGACCATATCATTTCACTTTTCACATAAGATCTTTGTTGCATCTTATATTGCTAGTTTGGCTTTTTATTAGCATAATAAGATGATCCCTCATTTATATATCAAGATAAAAATGTGTTCTTTCTTAAGTATGCACCGACAATGTTTCGTCGCTTTAAGACATCACGTGATGTTCGGGTGTACTTAATCCACGAGCATATCTCGGGTGTAAGACAGTTTTACACACGCGAATACTAAGGTTCTTACTTGGCGAGCCTAGCATGTGCAGACATGGCCTCGGAACACGGACCAAAAGGTTAAGCATGAGTCATATGCTTGATATGATGACCATGTAGATGCTCGCCTTTGAAGCTACACCGACTCACGTGATGATCGGACTTGGTGTAGTGGATTTGGTTCATGTAATCACCAAAAAGACACGAGGGATGTCATTTTTGAGTGGGAGTTCATTTCTAATTTGGATCAGTAGAACTCAATTTATCAAAAATTAAATCAAAGTGAATTTGCATAATTTGTTGTAGTCATTGGAATTCGTTCACCACCTTATGCTTAGTTGTAATTGAGATAATAGAACTATAGAATTCTGGATATTTATTTTGCGAATTGGTATCGTATTGTGTTGAGTGTTAATCTAAAGTTTAAAGTTCTATTACAAACTTTTAGCAAACTTTGTTTACTCCGTGAAGTTTAATAAATAGTATTAAATCGAGAGTGACAATTCCAGTGTTAGTATCTAAAGTATCATGTTTGCCTCCCTGATTCTTGATTTAAATACCGAGATTATCTAGGAGCTGAAAGAATTATTTTAGAAACCATCATGTGTGGCAGATATAACGATATCTGAAACATTGTTTTTGGTTGCAATATGATAGAGTATAATGTATGTTCTCATATTGGATGAGAATTTGCAAAGGTTGGAGATGCTAGACATCCTAATCATCCAAAAGGGTTTTAGAAAGTCACGTTATACTCACGATTTGCCTTTATAAGCTACATTAGCTTGATCATGAAGTTGTCATGATAAGGATGAATAGAAGATGTATGTAAAGTGTTTACTACACTAAAAGATTACTAAAGAATGGATTTTGAAAGAACGTCATTCAATTGATGATGGTGATCTACTTCAAAGTGCAAGTCCAAAGGTATTAGTATTTGAATATACACGCTTTGGACTATGTGTCATGTATATGGCACCACTTTTGATGTTGATAGATTCTTTTAAAAGGAAAGGAAATGCTGAAAGAGAATTTATAGAATATATTTGGCAGAAAAGAAAAGACTGGAAATATCCAGTTTAGGTATATAGATAATATACTTATTATGGTTGCATTCTTTGATTATTAAACAATGTGGTTCTTGGGTATTGGATACCAAATTGGTTGGTATGAAATTTCATACAGAACAACACAATTCATGAACCACAATGGCCTAAGTAACTAGCAAGAGAATATGTGATGATGTTCATCGAAAACAAACAAACCGTTGTTTGTATTTCTCATTGACATCAAAGCTTGCCTTCAAGATTTGTTTTAATAATATTTATTTAAATCAGGTATTATGAGAATAAAGATTGTTCAAATAATTACCGTATTCCATATAAGATGGATGATTTACAGATCTAGTTCGATAAATCACATCCATAAAACCTAATGTTAAAATGTCGCAAGACAAATGATTGAAGATCACTTACGAAGTGACATCGCCGTTTAAATTATTTTGGAAAGAAAACATGAAGAATCTCCATATTCATGGATTTTTGGAGTCTTTGATTTGATAAAATGACGCTTGTGAGACTTTCCTCGAGATAATTAAAACTTCGTTCAAAGGCCATAGAAGAACGATCGACTAAATTATTGGAATTTATACATATCGATGTATGTAGTCCATTATTGTAACATCCCAAAATTCATGAATTACAGAAGCTTGCATTTCATTCATACATTCATGGCATTCTTGACTTGCACAGAATTTTTCAAATGAAAACTCCAAATAAAACCATTTTTATGCCTATTATCTGCATATCATTAAGGCATGGTTTTATTTTATTTTTTAAAGGATCATAGTGTAGTGGACTAGACAGTGGTGTTTGACGCACATTTAGGTGCAAGATTCACACTAAAAAAATCTAGAGAAAATTTGAATTCAAACTCATTTGAATTGGGTTTGAAAATGATTCCTGGAAAATCAATCAGAAAAAGAAAAGGCAAAAGGAAAAAAATAAAATAGCTGCTGCCCTTTTGGCCCATCTCTAGAACAGGCCCAGCAAGCCCACCCGGGTTTCCCCCTCTCCCCTCTGTTTCTCACTCGAACACACACCCTCCCCCTCACTGTCAAGTGGACCCAATGCCATGTCAGTGTCGTCGTCGGCAAATCCCGCCCGCGACCAGCTCGCCGTCCGCTTCTTCCCCGCACTCACTGCCGTGCTTGATTTCAATTGATTGCTGATGAATGAGCGCGTGATTCTCGCCCCTGCTCCGGCTACTTAACCCCCACCACCCTGTGACCATTTCCCCCAACACAGCAAGCCCCAAGCGCCGCCAGGCTCCTTGAATTTTTTGCTTGCACCACCGCAGTACCGAACAGCTCCGGTGAAATATTCCGGTGAGCTCCGTGCTCCCCTTCGCCTCTCGTTCATACAAGTTTGTTCGTCCGATGCTTGAGCACCTTCTCACACCTTTGGCTTGCTCTGAATCGCCCCAGGTCATCGTCCCCGTCAACCCCGGCGAACGACCGAAGCGCCGCTCGACTCTAGCGACCAATCAAGGTAAATTCCGAGCGCCCCTTGACATCTAACCCATACGAATATGTTCGCCGTACCTTTGTGCATATTCTAATACACTTTGTTTGTCCTGTTGCGTCCTAGAACATCGACTCCGTCTCTGTTTGTAAACACCCGACGCTGGTACAAACTCCGACGAGGTTTTCCGGTCGTGTCCGTGCGCCCCTGTCCAAGCAAAGACCACATTGAGCTTCACCATCTTCTCACGAGCTCGGTAAGCATCTGCATGCCCCTCATAAACCCCTAGCCTCGCTGGCATGTCACTGGCAGTAGCGCTGCCAGTTTCTAGTCGAGTTGATTTGGTCCATCGAATCTGGATCTGGTGGTTAGGATTAGAATTAGAACAAAGGGGTACAAGTAGATCTGAGTCGCAGGATTTAGTTAGATATAACGGCACGGATGCGTGATCCAGCGCAAACATGTACGCACCAATCAGGGAGCGCCGCGTGTCACTAGATTAGATTTAAAATCTGATTTTTGATCTATTAGTTATTCAAACTTATAAATTCAATAACTTTTGATCTGTTTGTCCAAAAATTACAAATTTTATATCATTGGATTCAAAAAAATAAATCCTACACTACTGTGGGCTTGAATTTGTATTTTTGCTTCTGTAAAATTTGATTTATTTGCAGAATAAATTATAGGCTTATTTTGGCCATATAAATTATTTGGAAAATGTTTTCAAGCAAATTTAAATTTAATTAGGCTATAAATAGTTAGTTTTGTGTTCAAGTACTGTTTGACTTGACTTGTTTAGTTTAGAAAAGTTAGTTCATTGCATTGCATGCATTCATATATTTTTGCTTGATTATTTGAATGTAAATTTGGTGCTATCATTTTATGTGTAGATTTTGGTGCTAGTGGTGATTGTGATTGTGAGGATTGTTGCTACTCCCCCAACTACCAAGGCAAGTGGTTCTTCATGTTTTTGTCCCATTATTTGGACTATGCACTAGTGGTATTTTGAATAGGTCTTGCATGAATTTTTTTGCTAAGTATCTATATGCTATGCCTGGGAAAACCTAGTAGCTGTAGCCTTAGTAGAATTTTCTCTAAGTTAAGATACTTGACATGTTAACATGCTTAGCCTAGCTAGTAGAAAACAAGGGTCGAATATATTCATGCTATGGAAATTTTGCTAAGTCTTTTGACTTGTGTTTTTGTTTAATAAAACAACTAAGTGAATGAATCACCTAGGTGGAATGGTATGATGGTTTATGTTGAGTGGTTACACGAGGCCCATGTCTATGGTTTACCTTGTGTATCTCACTTGTGGAAAGCCACCCAAGAACAAAGGGATTTGAGATACATAGTGTTTAGAAGCTTCTAGTGCAACCACATGGCATATGGGCTCTGCCTTGATCATATAGGTTGCAATAACTTAGCCAGATGGACAGTTGGTGGTAGGGTGATAGGATGGAACGCGTCCATGGTGGTCTAAGGTAAGGCTTCTGAAAGGTCTTGTCTCGATGAATGTAGAGTCTTGTGGGGAAAGTGCACCACCTCTCGAGAGGGTAAAACCTAAGTACTTAGCCGTGTCCCCGTAAATGGACAATTTGAGCATCAAGACATTGAAGCTATCAAGCATCTCCTCATCACAATTTCTAAGTTAAAAACTTGTGGTTGAGCAAGGGTAAAGGTTCACCAATGTCTATTGGTGGTTCCTTGGGAGCTTTTGTCAAACAAAAACTTAGTGTTTTCAACTGATAGGAAAAACCTATTTTGAGCAAAGAAAGCCTAAGCTACACTTAGCCAAATTCATATAGTTTCTAGATACTACTATTCTAATATGGTATCACTTGCCAATACAATTCCAAATGTATTGACTCGTTGTGGCTGTAACTTATGATGTTGCAGGTTATTCCGATGAGGATTAGGGTTATGAGTCTACACTAAACATGCTTGCCTGTGGCACATGAAGATGAAGACTTTACTTTATTTACTATGTTATGAACTCTTGTACTAGCCTTTGGCTATGGAGTTGTAAAAGACTATGTTTATCTCTGGAATGATGATGTAATAAAGACCTTTGTATCCGTGTACTTCATCTTAAACTGTGGATGCTAGCATTTGATCCAGGGACTAGCATTGCAATCACAGGGACCTTTACTTTATAAAGGTGGGGTCTTATAGATGGTATTAGAGCACTGTGTTGCCTGTAGGATTATGACCTTAAGTTGGATTATACTAAGGAAACCACTAGGAGAAATGCAACTCTTTGCAAAATTCCACACTTGTCTTTTTCCTCTCGTAAACTTTTCTAATCTTCTTTCTCATTTCCATTTGTATATGAACTCCATCAACGAAGCCGTCAAGAAGGGACCACTCATGACCATGACATTGGAGTGTGAGACTGAGTTTCCCAAAGCACTCAAGAACCATATGGTTACCATGGGGATACATGCTGCAACTGTGTACAAGGGATTCCCTGTAATGGATGAGGGAGAAGAATATTGGTGGGTGCAACTTCACTTGTACAAAAACAAGGAAGACAACCACAAAGAGTCGGAATTCTACATGGTCACCAAATCTGAAATGCACACAACATTCTTTGACTCTGCAAGGAATGCAACATAGAATTCCATCAAGGAGCTTGTTGATAGGCTCAAGTGTAGAATGCTCAACACTCAAAATGACCTTAGAGAGGAGAATAAGCATAACCAAGACTTAGAGGCTACCAACCAACATCTAAGGGAGGATATCATAGACTTAATATGGGAGTCTTGTGATCAAGATAGAAAGATTACCACTAAGGATGCCATGATAGCCATTTTGTCAAGTGAGTGAGAGTTGAGATGAAATCCGGTAGTTGGACCACCACACTTATCATTTTATCGCGTTAATAATTTTTGATCATACCAACCTATGTGGTATGACAAAAATTTGTCTAAGTTATGTTTGAACCTTAGTGTTTGTGATAGACTTTGTATGCCATGACTTGTATGTTTTATGGATGATGTATGCTTTTTTCTTTCATTTTACTGTCTGTTTTTCTCTTACTTGTGTTGTTCTAATATTTCTCTATCTTACATTAGATGCCTAGCTTTGTGATCAGCACTGCTGAGGAGTTCAATGGAACTCATTTTGGTTCACGTATCGTGCATTTTACTAGTGTGCTCAACCTTCCACTTCCTAGTATCAAGGCACTCCATCTTACCAAGTTCGAGAGGAAGGATCTTTGGGGCTTTAGAGTCACACAACCAAGACGCTAGACGGAGCCACTCACGAAGGAGAAATCCTTCAAGCTGATGCACGATGACAAAGATAAGGGTCTAGATGTAGTCATGTAGGAGCTACTCGGAGGCCTATCAGATGCCACTACACCGAGATTAGAGGCCTTTACTTCCACCCGTTCTTGAGACGTGACGACAAGGGAGAGGCATTAGTGTATGAGGGCGCCGCTAGAGAGACGATTGAGCCAGTTCGTCTGTACTTCCAGGACCTAGAGGGCCTTATTAGACACCTCGACACAGATAGGACCAACGTCATGCTTAGCAATGACGAGCTCCAGGTTCAGTTGAGGGAGAAGGACAAGCTCTTCGTGGAGCAAGACGAGATCGTCAAGGAGATGGAGGCCAGATTCGAGAGCCAGGACAAGAAGTTCAAGAACCAGGAGAAGAGAGTCCAGGACAGAAACAAGAAGATCAAGGACATGAAAGCCGATATAGAGGCCAAGGACTTTGAGTTAGAGACTCAGTAGGGAGTGATAGAGAGGCTTCGCTCACAAAAGAGAGCACTTCGTGCAAAGATCGAGGCCTTGACCACCAGCATGGAGGAGTACAAGTCAGCTATGGAGACAGCCGGACTTACTCTCGTGGATGTGGAGGTCGACATGGAGGAGTAGTTGATTATTCAGCTACCTATTTATCTATCATCCTTTGATTATTGAGTCACAATGATCATCCAACATGTTGATGGCTTGCTTATGTGTTTACTTTTCCAAAACTTATTGTTTACATTGTTCAAACTCTATGTTTTATCTTGTGATTGTTTATTGTGTTTGTTGCTTTGTGATTGTATTGTGCATAGCATCTATGGGTTATATCTCATTACTTATCCTCTTTGAAACCACATATGCCTCCCCATCGTGCCAATCCCAACCCAAACAACAACAATAATGTCAATCCCGAGATGCAGTAGTTGATGACAGCTCAAATTCAACTGATGGAGATGATGACCCAATTCATGGCCAACCAAAACCAGAATCAGAATAACAACAACAACAACAACAACAACAACAATCCCAACAACCCACAACATTTGATATGCTCACCAGGTTTCTAAGGTTGAGGCCAGCCAAGTTCTCGGGAACAACTGATCAATGGTAGCCTATGACTGGCTACGTTCTATGAACAAGGACCTAGTCACTGTTGGCTGCAACGATGAAGAAAAGGTCAGATTCACAACACATCTGCTCGAAGGACCAACAGCAACCTGGTGCGATAACTTTTAGTTCACCACTCCCCTTGAGGATGTGACATGGGCTATCTTTGAGGATGGTTTCCGCACTGCCCACATCTCATCAGGGGTGATGAACTTGAAAAAGAAAGAGTTCCATAATCTGAAGCAGCGTCACCGCAGTGTGGCTGAGTACATTGAGGAGTTCAAAAAACTGGCGCGCTATGCACCGGATGAGGTTGATACTGATGCCAAGAGGAAGGAGAAGTTCCTCGAAGGATTGAATGATTAATTGAACATGCAGCTATCTATTGCCTATGTCCCAACATATCAATCACTTTGTGACAAGGCCACCATCTTGGAAAACAAGATGAAACAGGTTGAGGGCGGGAAGAGGAAGCATAACTTTGATAAGCATAGCTCGGGATCGTCTCACAAGTGTTCCCATAATGATGATAGTGGAGGTTCTAGATTCCACAAGCATGGGAAGTATAACAACCACCACAACCACAACCATCACCATGACAACAAGCATCATCGCAATCATGACAATGACAAGTATAAGAACCATAGGAGTGGACACAAGATCCACCATAGTGGAAGTGGTAATGGGAGTCAACCTGCAAAAAAAGACATCAGTCAGGTTGAGTGCTTCAAATGCAAGAAAATGGGGCACTATGGAAATGAATGCCCAGAAAAGAAAGTTGAAGGAGCCAACAAGCCTAACCTTTTCTAGAAGGGACAAGTAAACCACATCAATGTGTAAGAAATTTATGAAGAGTCTGATGCTGTGGCTGGTAAGTTCAAGCTTAATTCTTTTCCAGCACTTGTTCTTTTTGATACCGGTGGATACGTTGGAAACGTATCTATAATTTTTGATGCTCCATGCTTGTTTTGTATCTACTTTGCTTTACTTGTCTACACTTTGAGGTGCTTTTTACATGTTTTCTGGTACTAACCTATTAACAAGTTGCAACAGTGCTAGATGCCTGTTTTCTGCTGTTTTTGGTTTCAGAAAAGTTAGTAAAGAAATATTCTCGGAATTGGACGGGACAAAGGACAAAGTTAATTACTTTCCGTGGGGAACAAGAAGTCCGGAGGAGAGCCAGAGGGGCTGGACAGAGGTCCCAGACCCACCCCAGGCACGGGTGGGCCCCACCCCGCGCCTGACTAGGGTTTGGCGCCCCTGGCCGCTGCCTCGGTCTCCCCCTTCGCCTATAAGAAGCCCCTGATGCAGAAACCCAGAGTACCCGATCAGAAATCCACAGCGCACATGTAGCCGCCACCATCGTCCCTAGATCGGGGATCGAAGTTCTTCGGCACCCTGGGGAGATCATCCCGGAGGCTTTCTCTCCGGTATGATGCGTGAGTAGTTCCACCTTGGACTATGGGTCCATGTAGTAGCTAGATGGTTGTATCTCCTCCTTTGTGCTTTCATGTATAGATCTTGTGAGCTCCGTTCATGATCAAGATCCAATCTATTTGTAATCATGCATGTTGTGTTTGCGGGGATCTGATGGATATTGAGATTATTATGTTGGTTTGATTAATGGTTTTATCTTTATGATTCTATCATGTCTGTGTTGTTTGTGATCTTGCATGCTCTCCGTTGTTAGTAGCTATCTTGGCCAAGTAGTTGCTCGTGACTCCAAGAGGGGGTATTTATGCTCGATAGTGGGTTCATGCCTCTAGTTTCCAAGGGAAGTGACAATAATCTCTTCGGTTGTACATGTGTTGTTGCTACTAGGGAGAAAACAATGGTCTCTTGTTCATGGAACATGTGGACTATTTACCTTACACACTTTGCTTAAAGCAGTTGTTTGTTGCTTGCAACTTAATACTGGAGGGGGTTCGGATGATAACCTGAAGGTGGACTACTTTGTGACAACTTTGTTGTATATGCTTGCACTTATAAGTTGGAATTAGTAGAACCGTGCTATCACGGGGAACGTTTTCAACATTGCACTTGTACCTTGTTGTACTCAGTTGATATCAGGTTCTTTTGTCTATGGATGTCACCGGTGTGAGATAAAGAGGGGACTTGTAAGTCCATGGAGTTTGTATTCTGTGTTAGAGAAACGCTTGGGCCGCTAGCCTAAGCCATGCCTAATCATGGTGGAAACTTGCAACATCACCATAATGAGCTATCTATGAAGCATTCTCAATAAAAAGCTATGCATATGGTAAATAAAAATATTCTTTGAGATGCTCATTATGCCTTGCCTTGTCATTTTGGTTATGGGAAAGCTCCTGTACCATGTGCAAGGGGTACCCCGCTGGTTGTTCTCAATGATATGCAAATACTTACAGTGACAAGAACTTACCTGGACCCAAAGTTGAGTATGCATCAGGTGTGGCTCTCGTATTCAAGGGGCATGAGATTGTCAACTTATACTTCGTCAAGCATATACTCTAGCTTTGCCACTTTAACCTTAACCACTTCAAGATGCTTATGATAGGGGCAATGAGGACTGAAAGCTAACAAGTACCATAATTTTTGGAAGCTCTTTTTGAAACTTGTAATCCCTGCTTACTTTACAAAAAGGCCTTTCTTCCACCATTATTGAGTCTCCACCTTCTACCTTTAGGCACCATTAAGAGAGCATAGTTGTCATTTTGTGTGCAGTTTTCCAAAGATTATTAATTGATGCATATTGTGTTATTACTTGCTCTTGTGCTACTTGTTTATAGTCACCCTTGTGAACTTTGCAGGTGTCCTATGCATCTATATTGCTACTCTATGAGGGACAAGCTGATTGACACTATGCTATGTTTTCTGCATGTGAAACAAATAAACTTTTTTCAATGCATGTTATTCATGATCTTTGTTTGTAGCTTGCCATGTTGCATGCATAGTTACTATGTCCTATTGTTTGTACTCCATATTTCATGCACATGTTTAGAGTTCTTTGATCCCAGCTTACAATGCTTGCAAATGGTTGGATCTTTATTGTGAGGGTGCATGTCACCTAAAAAATTATTCTGTTTATCACTTACCTACTTGAGGACGAGAAGGAGTTAAGCTTGGGGATGTTGATACGTTGGAAACGTATCAATAATTTTTGATGCTCCATGCTTGTTTTGTATCTACTTTGCTTTACTTGTCTACACTTTGAGGTGCTTTTTACATGTTTTCTGGTACTAACCTATTAACAAGTTGCAACAGTGCCAGATGCCTATTTTCTGCTGTTTTTGGTTTCAGAAAAGTTAGTAAAGAAATATTCTCGGAATTGGACGGGACAAAGGACAAAGTCAATTAATTTCCGTGGGGAACAAGAAGTCCAGAGGAGAGACAGAGGGGCCAGACCCACCCCAGGCGCGGGTGGCCCCACCCCATGCCTGGCTAGGGTTTGGCGCCCCTGGCCGCCGCCTCAGTCTCCCCCTTCGCCTATAAGAATCCCCCGATGTAGAAATCCTGAGTATCCGATTATAAATCCATGAAACCGTCTATATCCGCCGCCACCATCGTCCCTAGATCGGGGGGATCTGAAGTTCTTCCCGGCACCCTGCTGGAGGGGAGATCATCCTAGAGGCCTTCTCTCCGGTATGATGCGTGAGTATTTCCACCTTGGACTATGGGTACATGTAGTAGCTAGATGGTTGTATCTCCTCCTTTGTGCTTTCATGTATAGATCTTGTGAGCTCCGTTCATGATCAAGATCTAATATATTTGTAATCATGCATGTTGTGTTTGCGGGGATCCGATGGATATTGAGATTATTATGTTGGTTTGATTAATGGTTTTATCTTTATGATTCTATCATGTCTGTGTTGTTTGTGATCTTGCATGTTCTCCGTTGTTAGTAGCTATCTTGGCCAAGTAGTTGCTAGTGACTCCAAGAGGGGGTATTTATGCTCGATAGTGGGTTCATGCCTCTAGTTTCCAACGGAAGTGACAATAATCTCTTCGGTTGTAGATGTGATGTTGCTACTAGGGAGAAAACAACGGTCTCTTGTTCATGGAACATGTGGACTGTTTACCTTACACACTTTGCTTAAAGCAGTTGTCTGTTGCTTGCAACTTATCTTGGAGGGTTCGGATGATAACCTGAAGGTGGACTACTAGTCATAGATGTAGTTGGATGGCGGTCTATGTATATTGTTGTATTGCCCAATCAGCCTCATAGGATCTTTCTAACTAGTAATTGTATTGTTATGCCTTGCTCAGTTCCTGTCAATTGCCCCGCTGTAATTTGTTTACCCTTCTTGCCATGCTGTTTATCTAAGGAGAGCACCTCTAGTGAACTATGGACCCCGTTCCAATCTTTACCATTGATACATCTTCCACTGTTGCTGTTTACTTGCTGCAAACCATTACCTTCCACACCATACGTTTAATCCTTTGTTATAGCAAACCGGTGAGCTTGACAACCTCACTGATTCGTTGGGGCAAAGTCTTGAGTTTGTGTTGTGCAGGTCTCCGCGTTGCTTGCAACACCTGTGTGATGTTTCCTTCCTCCTACTGGTTCGATAACCTCGGTTTCTTACTGAGGGAAAACTTGCTGCTGTGCTGCTTCACACCTTGATCTTGGGGTTCCCAACGAAGCACTCCTACATCAACTCAGTGCTGCATCACCAATGCATTGCATTCATTCAAATCAAGAGCATTTGTTGATAAAAATGGACTTCCAACTAAAACTATTGGGCGTCCTATAAAAGTAAACTCTCCCGGTGGAGATATGATAGTTAGTTTTGGATGTCATGATCTAGTGATAGAATTTGGAAAGTATAAGTTTCCAGTTAGTCTGATATTCCTGGATTCCCAAGGATTGGATGTAATTTTGGGCATGGATTGGATGACTAAGTATGAAGGAGTACTAGATTATGCCAATCGTACTGTTACACTCACAACCCCAGATAATAAAAGGATTAGATTCAAGTCTAACTTTGAATCAAAAGGGAGTAAGCTAAATTACCTTAAGGGGGTTAGCATAGACAGTGTGCTAATTGTGAGAGAGTATCCGGATGTGTTTCCAGAGGAATTGCCTGGAATGCCACCAGATAGAGATGTAGAGTTTCTGATTGACTTACTGCCAGGATCAGGACCAATAGCAAAGAGACCCTACAAGATGTCAGTTGATGAGTTGAAAGAACTCAAGAAACAACTTTGAGAACAGTTGCAAAAAGGATTTATTCAACCAAGTTCTTCGTCTTGGGGTGCACCAGTTCTGTTTGTTGAGAAGAAGGATAGAAGTCAAAGGTTATGCATAGATTACCGTTCACTCAATGAGGTGACTATAAATAACAAGTACCCTTTGCCTAGAATCAATGATCTATTTGATCAACTAGAGGGAGCATGTGTGTTCTCAAAGATTGATCTTTGATCAGGCTACTTTCAGCTAAAGATTAGAGAGCAATACATACCTAAGACTGCTTTCACCACTAGGTATTGATTGTATGAGTACACTGTGATGCCATTTGGTTTGAAAAATTCACCAGCTTATTTCATGAATATGATGAACAAGGTGTTCATGGAGTTTCTTGACAAGTTTGTTGTCGTATTCATTGATGACATTTTGGTCTATTCCAAGAGCAATGAATAGCATGAAGAACATTTGCGTTTGATACTTGAGAAGCTCAGGGAGCACAAGCTGTATGCCAAGTTCAGTAAGTGTGAATTCTGGCTGAATGAAGTTGGTTTTCTCGGACATATTGTGTCGGGAGATGGTATAGCTGTCGACCCCGCAAAGGTGTCAACTATGACTGAGTGGGAATCTCCCAAGTCAGTGAAAGAAGTCCGTAGTTTCCTTGGCTTGGCAGGATACTATAGAAGATTCATTGAGAATTTCTCAAAGGTAGCTAAGCCAATGACGGAGTTACTTAAGAAAGAAAAGAAGTTTGACTGGACTGAAGGATGTGAACTCAGTTTCCAAGAATTGAAGAAGAGACTAGTGACAACACCAGTCTTATGTCTGCCAGATTTAGAGAAGGATTTCCAAGTATATTGTGATGCATCTCACCAAGGTTTAGGTGGAGTTTTAATGCAAGAAGGGAAAGTTGTGGATTATGCCTCAAGACAACTGAAAACTCATGAAGTAAATTATCCTACTCATGACTTGGAGTTAGCATCTGTTGTCCATGCACTCAAAACATGGAGACATTATCTTTTAGGAAAACGTTGTGAAGTGTTCACAGATCACAAGAGTCTAAAATATATCTTCACTAAGAAAGAAATCAACATGAGACAAAGAAGATGGCTTGAACTCATCAAAGACTATGACTTAAGTTTGCAATACCACCCCGGTGTGGCATCCCGCAAAAACCACTACTAGAAAATCGCGTTTTTTCGTGCATTGCATCATCATGGCCGCATGCTCATGTCATCATGCCACATTGCATTTGAGCATCGTCATCATCTTGCATCTATTCGCATAAAAATATTTTTGAAAAGTCTGGTTTTGTTTTCTAAATGCCCCGTCTTTAATTCAAAACCCAAAACCGGGTCTCCGGAATATTTTGTTTTGACTAACCACGGTTTGCAAACGGTCTGTTTAAAATAAATAAAATATTGCATTATTTTTAGTGGGGCAGTCGAACGGGCCGAATCGACCCGAACGACCACCCCCGGTTCCAAATCGGTCCGCCTAAATTCCTAAACCCACCCAACCTAGTCTACCCACCCCTTTGGCCACCTCACCCCGGCCAACCCCGTCGTGCCACCTCATCTTTTTCCCTTCCCCAACCAACCAGCATCTGCCACCTAATCCTACCCTTTCCCCACCCCACTCCCCACTCAAACCGCACCCTCTCTCCTCCCTGTCCCTGGCTGGCCCCACACCTGCCCTCACACCCAACCCACACACGCCACATCCCCACCCCACTAGCCCCACCGACCCTGCTCCGTGGCCCCGACCCCACCCAGACCCCACCTCCCCGCTCCACCCACGCTCACCATCTGGCGACCCCGCGTCCCCCACGCGGGCAGCCCACCTCCCCGACGCGTTCTCTCCTTCCTCCCGCTCCCGCATCCCGCACGCGCCCTGCTCGCACCTCCCCTTCTCCGCTCGTGCCCCGACGCCTTCCGCTCGGCCGCAGCCGCCTCCTCCTGGCACCCGCACCTCCGCCGCCTTGGCCGCCCGCCCCGGCCTCTTTCCCTCCGGCCCTTGAGCTGCTGCCGAGGCCCAGGCTCCCGTCGCCCCTGCTGCCGCCCGCCTCGCCGGACCCCGCCTTGCAGCTCCCGCCCGGCAACCACCCCTCGCCGCTGCTGCCGCTTCCCGGGCCCTCTCCGCGCGCCTCTCGGCGCGCTTCGGCTCTTCCCCCCATGCGTCCGTGCCGCCGTGCCCTTCCTCATCTCCGGCCTCGAGCCGTCGCGCCCCCCACGTCCCGCGCCTCCACCTCCTTCCTCCGGCCGGCGCCTTCTCCGGTCCTCGCCGCTCGCCGCTTCCACGCCACCGCCCACCGGCCCCCCTCTCCACCTCGAGCTCCCTCTCCACCGGCCTCTGCCCGTCCCCGCCGTCCTCGGCCCGTCCTGCGCCGCCCCTGGTCGCCTCATGGGACCGTCGCCGCTGCGCCGCGCCGCCCCCCAAGCACGCCTCGTCGAGCCCTCCGTCGCCAGGCCGCAGCCAACCCGCCTCCACCTCGCCTCCGTCTGGCTGCGCGCCTGCAGACCGCCTCCGTCGTCGCTGCCGCGAGTGCTACCCCATCGAGATGTCCTGGTCGCGTCTCCCTGGGCCCGGTCGTCGGCCTGGCCCAGTGCAGTGAGCTCGTCGTCGCTCCTCTCGCCTGCGAGCTCTGCCTCGGGCAGCACCTCCCCTTAGCGCTGTCGCGAGCGTCGTTCGGTCCCCTCTGCGTCGCGCGCCTCTGCGGCCCTGCGGCCGTGTTGATGACAACAAGGATGCGTGGTTTGGTCAGGGTGTGTGCTTCGGAGCTGTAAGGAGGCCATGCGACAAGATCGACAACTGGAAGCACAAGAAGGACCTTTGACAAGTTTAGCCAAGTTCTTCCCGGAACCTAGACGTCGAGACCCCGAGTGCGCCTACACAGATTCGTTGACCGAAGGAATTCTACACGGAGCGCCGAGGCCTCCACCTCGGATCCACAAGATCTGCCCCGCGGAGCCGAATACCGCAGGACGCCAAGCTCTCCAACCCGGAAAACGCCAAGTACTCCCTCGAGGACGCCGAGTACTTAACCCCGGACCTCGAGACCATGAACGACAAGTTCTCCGTCCCGGAAGCATCGATGCTCGTGCCACAAGATCTACTACCCAGATCCGAAGACCCTAATCCCGGAGTCCGAGAACGGTCCCGAACGCTAACACCGACTCGATGGCGCGGACCCGACAAGACCCTCGCAACGGCAAGATCGACCCCGTGGGACCCGACAAGATCTGCACGACGACAAGAACGACAGCGACCAGGAGAATCCGATGCGCCCCCAACACCAAACCAAGTCCGGCTTCCTGGATGCAACAAGATCTACCCCAGTAATCCGAGAACGATCCGTCGAACCCCGGACCCTGAGACCGACCCCGAACCCCGGAACCCCAAGACCGTCGAGACCCTCTAATGTGTGAACCCTTTCCGAAACCCTATTTTATAATATAATACAACTGTTGCATCTTAAATTGTCATCCTCGCATGCATATCATTGGTTTGGGGGCCTTATGCTGATTCACTGTATAATTAAATATGGGGCCCATATGCGGGCAAATCCAGTCTCATATCGGCCTCATTTAAATTTGTGTAGCAAACCGGTAACTCTTTTGCCTTGATAATGCAACATTTAATTGCGGGGGGTTCTAAACAACTTGAACCATCTAATTAATTGTCGGGACCCCGGTTCCGCTTGATATGACCCAATTGCATCGCACCTTGCCATGCCATACATCATACATGCATCATGCCCGATCTTTTGCCGTTGTATTAAAAACTGCATCCGGTGTTTATTCTAGTGTTCTGCTTCTTCGCGGATAAGGCCGTTGAGTGGATGTGAGCTTCGCCCCGATCTTCGGTTGAACCTTCGGCCATGTTTTCAGGTGAGCATCTCCCCCTTTCTACCTATCTTAATTTTATAGTATTTATTTCCCTCCTGTTGATCTATTGCTATCTGTGTTGCGATGCTCTAGTTTTCGTACCCGTGATATCCCTTGCAGCCTTATATTGCCATGGCCACCTCCTATTACCTTTTGTTTGGTAGATAGCTGGACTTGCGCGTCGTAGTCGCTTGCTCAAGTGCTGTTGCGTGTCGTCAAATGCCATAGTTGTTGGAGCCTTGCCGCATGTTTGATGTTGGAGATGATCATGGTTTTACTTATCGCTCACTTTAATTCATGTTTAACAACTAAAATTGAAGTAAGCAGAGGCATCGGTGGGTGATAGATAATATTTGGTTTCCGAACGCCCACTTGTGTCCCGTAGGACCCCGAGTACTTGATACCTGTTCCTTGATTTATCGCGCTATCCACATCCGGGAGGTATATGGGACCCCCAGGCGAGCTTGATTCAGTCTTATTTCTTGGGGCCACAAACTAGTTTGAGGTTTTATTTACGATCCGTACTTATGCCATGCTACTTATGTATTTACGATTGTGCGAGCACACCTCTGTTGTTAGGATCGTGCACGATTCCGCGGTGTCGACAAGCCCAGCCACACTTCGGGTTCGATCGTTCACACCGTCCCCACAACCTTAAGTCCGTCTCGGGAGCCGGCCGTTCTTGGGTCTACTTTAAGGGTGGCCCCAAATATTCTGAATCCTGTGATTGCTTTGTCGTGAAAGCCTCGTTGGGTTTTGATTTGGTTTTTCCGAGGTTGATCGGCGTGTGTTGCTATTGGTGCACCGGGTAAAACTTTCTCGAAAGCCGTGTCATGTTATGGACGACTTGGAGCACAGTATCTCGACCATAGACAAGCATAATAAAGTTTATTGCTATAAATTTGACTTTATAATGACTAGTAATCAGCTTCACTATAATGGAATGGCTAAATAATACTGCCCACAATTGCTTGTTTGGATTGTCGCTTGCGACCATTGTACCTGACTAGTAAGTATTGCAACTACAACGAAATGGCTAAATAAAAGTACCAACAACTGTTGGGTTTTGGGTTATCTCATGCTAATTGTATTTGACTAGTAAGTGTCGCAACTATCACGGAATGGTTAACTAAAAGTGCCCACTGCTTACTTTATCAGGATGATTATCTAAACCTGACTAGTAATTGCTGCCACGATAACTGAATAAGTAAAACTGCCAACTGTGTGAGTTCCTCGGTTGACTTCCTCGTTTGGTCTCGAGGGGGAAACGCCAGGATGGGTTTGTTTGATGGTAGTATCAGGTTGGATCCGAATAGGTCTTTCTTATCCCTCTCTGATAGCCGCCAGTTGTATCGAGTCTCTATAGGTTGTTTAGTGCATCTTGCTGCCGCTTGATCCACCATACCTATGTGGCGAGGACCGCGATTCTAGCCTCGCTGTCTTGGCCTCGATCGACGCTCCTCTTTTTCCTTTGCCCTTTGTCGGCACCCCTTTTGTTTGAGCAGGTTTGAGATCGACGTCGTTAGCAGGGTTACCCTTCCGGCTTGGCCTGGGCAGGGTTATGGACGCCATTGGTTATTCTTCAGGGCTCTTAGCCCCATTTGCATCTTGTCCGTAGTCGGACGCTCCATCTTTTCAAGGTGATTTGGATCTTTGTACCGTATATCTGTATTCTTGACTCATGGAGTCGCTGTTATATATATATCTGTTCTGTGGGTCCCATCGAGGACTGTTGTGTAATGTTATTACTTCGTTTTCCACCCGCACGAAAGTGCCTGGTGGGCACCTTTGAATCGTTTCTATGCGGGTTTGGCGGGTTTCGCTAAAACTTGCATAGGTCCGATTCTGAGGGTGTTACACCCGGTAAAGCAAATGTTGTAGCAGATGCTTTGAGCCGTAAGGTTTATGTGAATGGCCTTACTAAGGGAGAATTGCCAGATGATCTGTGTGCCCAATTCAAAGATCTTAGATTGGAAATAGTACCTGAAGGACATCTCATGTCATTAGATGTTCAACCCACATTGTTGGACAAAATCAAAGAAGCCCAAAAGTTGGACAAGGAAATTGAAGAGATTAAAGGAAAAAATAGTAAAGGGAAAGCTAAAGGATTCCATGAAGACGAACATGGTACTTTATGGTATGGAAAATGTATCTACATTCCGCAGGATCCGGAGCTTCGGAAACTGATTCTGCAAGAAGCACATAACTCACCATATTCCATTCATCCAGGTAACACCAAAATGTACATGGATGTGAAGGAAAGATTTTGGTGGAACAACCTCAAGAAAGATATTGCAGAGCATATTGCCTTGTGTGATATGTGTAGTCGAGTGAAAGCGGAACATCAGAAACCAGCAGGATTATTACAACCACTACCTTGTAGGGTTTCGTAGCATGGAAAACAAAAAAATTCTATCGCATGAAGACACACAAGCCAAGATCAATCTACTAGATTGTAGCAACGAGTCGATAGAGTACTAACCCTTGAAGATCCAAAGCGGTTAATGAGAGCATATTCTCGTGGGTGATGTAGTCGTTCACTTGTCGATCTCAAGATCGCGTAGGCGATCCTTCGTGCCAGCGTTCAGCAGCGCTCCATGATCGGTCACGTCACGGTACTCTATGAAGACCTTCCTCTCCCTTGTTCCAGCAGGCAGCAAAGGTTGTAGCTCTCTCCTCGCGATTCCGGCAGCACGACGACGTGGTGTCGGAAGTAGAAGGGAGATCCCGAAGGGCTTCGCCTAAGCCAAAGCGAGTATGGTGGAGTAGAGGGAGCCCCGACGATCTAGGTTTTAGAGGGCCGAGGTTTAGAGGTAGCTAGCAACTAGAGTTTAGCTAGTTGGTTGCGGTTTAGAGGAGATCTAAATTGGTCGCAACTAGAGAGGGGGGCGGCGGCCAACCTAGGGTTTCTTGGGCGCCTAGGGCAAGGGAGATACCTTGGGGTGTGCCCCACCCCTCCTTATATAGGTGGGGGGCGTCCAAGGGTGTTCCCAACCCAGGTGGAAACCCTCCCTAACTTAGAAACCCTCCCTAACTCGGAAACCATGTTGGGATTTGACTTTTTCAAACTGCCTTTTTGACTTTCAAATTAGAGTTTGATTTCTCTCTTCCAAGTGTCCAGCCAGGTGACCTAGGACATGATGCAACCATTACAATTTGTCATGACACATCCATGTACCCTTCCCCTTCCAGATCGGTGAACCTTCTAGATCCTTCTAGAACATTCCGGTGAAAACACCGGAATCATTCTCGAACTCCAAAATTGGACTTTTCTTATATGAATATTATTATTCGGACCATTCCGGATCTCCTCGTGATATCCCGGATACCATCCAGACTCCGAACAACATTCGGTCTCTTTACTCAAATTGCATATCTACTAAACAACATCGAATCCTTAAGTGTGACTCCCTACGGTTCGTGAATTACGCGGACATGACAGAGACACTTCTCCGATCAATAACCAATAGAGGAATCTAGAAATTCATATGGCTCCCACATATTTCTACAATTACTTTGCGATCAAATGAACCACTTGCATACGATACCAATTTCCCTTTGTCTCGCGATAGTTTACTTATCCGAGGTTTGATCGTCGGTATCTCTGCATACCTAGTTCAACCTTGTTACCGATAAGTACTATTTTCTCATTCGTGTGATATGTGATCCCTTGTGAGCCAGTCACATGCTTGCAAGCTAATTGGATGAGGCCCAGAGTATATCTATCCGTCATATGGATGGACAAATCCCACACTTGATCCATGTGCCTCAACACATACTTTCCGAACACCCAATGCCACCTTTATAGCCACCCAGTTATGGTGTGGTGTTTGATGTCATCAAAGCATCCATACGGTGATGGTGATTAGCATGATCTCATGGTCGAAGGATTTAGGTTACTATGTATCTGAAAGCTTATAACAACTGAACTATATTAAATGACTTGATATTTATGCTATGCTTAACTATAGGAGTATGTCCATCACTCCATTCTCCTAATGATATGGTATTGTTGTTAATAACATCTCAATGTTCATGATCAGGAAACCATGATCATATATTAACCAACAAGCTAGTTTAACAAGGGGCTTTACTAGGGACTCTTTTATGTTTACAAATCACACAAGTATTAATGTTTCCGGTTAATACAATTATAGCATGCTATGTAAATATTTATCATAAGCATGAAGATATGATAATAACCTCTTTATTATTGCCTCTTGGGCATATCTCCAACAGTCTCCCACTTGCACTAGAGACAATAATCTAGTTTCAAATCTTTGTGTATTCAACACCTATGGCTTTCCGGTGTTGTATTTACATGATTGCTAGTGGTCAACTGATCTTCGGATCCGACTCTTTCAGGTCCGTGTGTAATTGCATGTCTTTGCGTCTCTAGCATCACTCATTCTCTAATGAGATGGCTTTGTATAAATTTGGTCGTTTGTTGATACCTTTGGTTCCTTGGGGTTAAAACATGTTGATAATATTGTCGTACAATATATCTTCATGGTACTATACCACTGTGAACCACACCTAGTTTGGTAACAAACTACTTAACACAAATGCCCTCTTTTGATGCTATAATAGCATTCATATACTTAGCCTTTTGTTGTAGTATCTATCAGAATGTCTTAAGTTTGGAACTCATCCAAATCCATTATGGAACTTACTTTCCATTATATTGTGCCACCCTTAGTTTAGGTTGAGATAAACTTAATTTGTACTTTGTGAAAAAACTAGCATCAATGTAGTACTTTTACAATGAACTAATCATCTATTTGTCACATCTACAAAAATAATATATTCTTAGTTCTTCCAAAAGATCATAAGAATATCCGTACTATCGTCCAATGATCATCTTATGAATCATTATGGTATATTCTCATAACATTTAGAGCATAGGACATATCTGGATTTGTACATATCACAGTATGATTGATATAAATACTCTTTGTGATTTCATACATCAAGTATCAATCTATACTTGAATCTTTGTTTCACTTACCAAGTGTCTAGACACTTGAATTTTGATTTAATCCTTTTTGTGTGGCAAGAACCTTTCTTGTCATTTCCATATTGATGTCACATCCCAAGATTTTTCAAATCTTGTTATGTGAAAAATAAATGAATAAAATAAAACTTTGATTGATTTTCAGGACCAGAAGAAACTTTTTGAATCCGATTGGAAAACTTTCAAACCTATTTTGAATTTGGATTAAATAAATCCTAAAGGGATTTAAAAAGATAAACATTTTAAATAAAGGAAAACAAAATATTTTGGAAATACTATTTGGATCTTTTAAATAAAAGGATTTGGTTTTCAAAAGAAAAGGATGGATTTATAAGTAAAGATTATTTTATATGGTCAAATTAAACCTTGGCCAATATTTGAAATAAAATGTTTTGTTTTGAATAAAAATAGCAAAGGTTTATTTAAATAAAATAATAAGGAATTAATATCCAAATTTTATTTAAATAAAAGGTTTTACCATTTTAATTTAAACATCAAAACTTATTAAATTATTTTAAATAAGTTTTCTAAGTATTTTATTTTCTTAATTAAAACCTAAAGAAGTGTTTGGGTTTTATTTTAGATTTCAAAATAAATATTTTAATAAAACAAACCCTATTTGATTAATAAACCATGGTCCATTTTATTTAATTAATAAATGGACTCTAAAATAAAAAATAATATTTTATTATTGGACTTTGGTTTTATGTTGATAAACAGAACCAAAATTCAATTACAAATGTGATGAATGTGTTTGAATTGTTTGAATGTTTGTTTGAAATTCAAATCAGTAAATAGAAATGGAAAAAGATAAATCAATCAGACAGAAAAAAAATAAGAACAAGTCGACCCAGCCCAGCCGGCCCAACTAACCCAGCAGCTGCCCACCTAGCCCACCTCACCCTCGCCCCCGAACCATTTTTCTTCACCACAGAAGCAACCCGCGCAGTCACCGACCGGTGGACCCTCCCCCTCACTCCCTCTCTCGCTGCCAGAGGACCCCGCAGACACGCTGTCATCTTCCCCACCCCCATGACCTGTTCTTCCTCCCCCGTCACCGTTGCAGGCTTTGATTTCGCGGCATGAATTCGTCTTAACGCGGCCACCGTTACTCGCAGCGACCATGCACATTTAAACGCCAGCGCATCCTCTCGTTCCTCGACTCCTCCCTCAAGCACGCCCCCAGGCTGACAAATTTTGCTCAACAACCCCTCTGACTCCGGCGAGCTCCGCGGGAAATTCCGGCCACGCCTCGCCACCCCTCAACTCCCTCTGCACGCGAGCTTGTTCTGCATCGCCTGGCGTACCTCCCCGCGTCAACTTCTTGGCCGCGGACACTCCAGACGCTCGGCTTTGTCAAACATCTGAGCACCACCGCCGGCGCGTCTGGTCCGGCGAAACCTCCCTGGTAAACCAGACTACCACGACCCCTCTCGTTCACGCGCCCACCTTCGCTGTGTCCTTGCGCGCCTAACTATGTGTTTCATTTGTCTCCGGGTAATCCACAACTCCATCCTCGACAACGACTGAGCTTGGCCGAGGCGCAGCTCCACTCCGGCGAGAAATTATCACTACCCTCGTGCGCCCCCTGATTCCCCGAGAGCACGTTGAGTATCAGCATCGTTCAGCGAACCAGGTGAGCACCCTCTCCCTCCTTCTCGCTTCCTGCAATGCCGGCGACGCCACTGACAAGCCGCCGCCGCCGCGCGCCAGAGACCAGCGCCGCCAGTCTTAGGTCATTAGACCAGGACCATTGGATATGGATCCTAAGGCTTAGATAGGATCACTTAAAATCGAAAGGGTATGCGTTCTATGCCACACGATCTGACTTGATCTAACACGCCAGGGCAGTCGATCCAACCGAAAGGGTATGGGCGAATCAGAAACAGCCACGTGGACTGGATTCGTTTTAAAACAGAATTTTGATCTGATTAGAATGCAAATTTGTAATTGGTGTAACTTTCAAACCACACGTCCAAATTTTACAAATTTTATATCAATGGATTCAGTGGAACAAGCCCTAGCCAACCATGCCCTTGGATTAGCAAAAAGCTTCTGGAAAAATGTTTGTTTTTGCAGAAACATTTGTATGCTTGTTAAGATTATAAAAATTGTTTAAAAATGAATTTGGGGATGAAATCTTGGGCAAATGGTGTGATTTGAACCTAATAACATTGGGAAACACTTTGTGGATTCAAAAATGAATTTGGTGAAACAAAATAAAGATTCTTTGATTTAAAACCATTTCTAGTCAAATAGAAATGTGGTTTATTTATTAAAAATGGTTTTGGAAGAAAACCTTTGGAAAATGTTTTGTTTTAAACTCTCTGACCCCAATATCAAGTTTTGTGATTTTAAAACATATTTTATGAACCCTATAGGTTAATGCCTTAGTAAAAATATTTCTACACCACATAAAATAATACTTTGTTTTGAAAATGGTTTTTAAAGTGAAACCTTTTGCAAATGACTTTGCCACTTTACAAAATGACCATTAGGTGTTTTCAAATGTTTATGACCCATTAGGAACCACTTTTTCAAATAAAACAAAGCTTGGCATGCTTGCACGCATTACTTTGACTTTGTTATTTTATGTGTGTTGTTTTGCTTGATTGTAGATTAAGTTTGTGCCTTGCTTGATTGATTTGTAGTGACTTGAAGAAGTGTGATTGTTGCAAGGACAAGGAGTGAACCCATACTCTACCAAAAAGGCAAGTGATGCTTCATACTTTGTCCCATTACTTTCACTATGCATTAGTGATTTTCTCTAAGTAAAACTTGCATGAATTTTGCTAAGTATGAACCTTGCTATAGGAAACCCTAGTAGATGAATCCTTAGTAGGATTTTCCTAAGTTAATATTCCTACTACTATCAAGCTTAGCCTAGCTAATAGAAAACATGGGTGGAAAATATATTCACACTATGGAAAAATCTCTAAGTCTGAGGACTTATGTTTTTGTTTAATAAAACAACTAAGTTAATGAATCACCTGGGTGGAATGGAAGGATTGGTTTATGTTGAGTGGTTACACAAGGCCATGGACTTGGCTTGTGTATCTCACCTGTGGTATGCCACCCAGGAACAAAGAGATTTGAGATGTCAAATGTTGAGAAGCTTCAAGTGCAACCACTTGGCAATATGGGCTCTGCCATGATCATATAGGTTGCAAGAACTTAGCCATATGGACAGTTGGTGGTAGTGTTTGATAGGTTGGAGCGCGTCCATTTTGGTCTAAGGGAAAGCTTCTAAAAGATCTTGTCTTGGGAAACCAAGTCTTGTGGGGAAAGTGCACCACCTCTGCAGAGTGTAAAATATAAGTACTTAGCCATGCCCTGGTAAAGGACAATTTGAGCATCAAGACATGGAAGCAATCAAGAATCTCATCATTCAAATTTCTAAGTTAAAATCTTGTGGTTTGAACAAGGGTTGTTTGAAATCTTCAATCTTTGATTGAGAGATGCCTTGTAAAGGATCTTCAAATCTTTGATTGGGAAAAATGTTTTGCCAAACAAAACTTGGTATTTTCAAATGTTAAGGAAAAATCTATTTTGAGCAATGCAAGCCTCAACTCCACTTAGCCAAATGCATATATAAGATAGACTCCACTATACTACCATAGTATCACTTGCCAATACAATTCAAATGTATTGACCCTTTGTGGCTGTAACTTGTATGTTGCAGGTTTGATTGTTTTAGTGAAGATTGATTGATTAGGATTACAAAGTCTACAACCAACATCTGCCTGTGGCACCTTGAAGATGAAGGACCCATGACTATAGTTATTCCGCTGCGATGTAATGTAATAGCCAAATGATCTATGTTTGATGTAATAAACTTATGTTATTCCTGGTTATAAAGTTATATTATGACCTTTGTTTCTTGATATTACATCTCAACTGTGGATGCTAGCTATTGATCCAGGGACTAGCATTGTAAACACAGGGGGATCTATCTTATTAAAGATTGGGACCCCTACAATTGAACTCATTCAATATCTCATCTATGTACATTTGGCACAACCATATTAGCGTCTCAATCTATCTATATAGATATTGATGCCAAATATTCGGGTTTTGCCTAAGTCTTTCATCGAGATGAAATTCTTAACATGTGTTAATAAAATATACATCATTTCCAATCAATAATATGTCTTCCACATAATGTATTAGAAATATGTCTTAGCGCTCCCACTTAATTTCTTGCAAATGCAAGCATTTTCATTGTCTCTGATGAATTTAAACTCTTTTAACAGTTTCATCATGGTGAATATTCCAACTCCGTGATGCTCACTTCAACCATTGTAGTTTGCATACGCTTTTAACATCCTTTGAATTAACAAAACCCTATGGTCCGTGTTATGCACACGTCCTAGGTAACAATTCTATCAAAAGAACTTGTTTTGTTTATTCAACTACCACATAACAAAATTATATGTAGTGGTTGCTACATTAATTCGTCTAGACTAAACATCGCTATGAAAGATCAAATCTTGTCATAGTCAACCTTTGAATATTGTTGTGAACTCTTTCCCAACATGTCGACTATTTCATAGATGTGAAACGTCCATGTCTATTTCTTTATAGATCCAAACATGACTATAAGGTTTTACACCTTTCCAGAGGGTCTTTCAAGTTCAAAGCTTGATTTCTCGTGTATGGAACTATCATGGATTTTATGGCTCCAAGCCATTTGACGGAGTCAGGGCCCATCATCGCTTCTTTGCATGTAGTCGGTTCATTATTGTCAAATAATGATTCAACCCTCAAATCTTGGTATTTTATTGTTTATCTGACCTACTTGGTGCAGGGGTTCGTAGCATGGAAAACAAAAAATTTCTACCGCATGCACACAAACAAGCCAAGATCTATCTACTAGATTGTAGCAACGAGTCGATAGAGGAACTCACCCTCAAAGATTCCAAAGCGGTTAACGAGAGCAGATTCTCGTGGGTGATGTAGTCGTACACTTGCCGATCTCAAGATCGCGTAGACGATCCTTCCAAGTGCGTTAAACGGCGCTCGTAGTCGGTCACACGTTCGATTTCGGAAGACCTTCCTCTCCCTTGTTCCAGGCAGCGGAGGTTGTAGCACTCTCCTCGCGATTCCTAAGCATAACGTGTACCAGGAAGTAGAGGAGATCCAGGCTTCTCGCCGAGGCGAGTATGGTGGAGTATGAGAGAGATATTAGTGGTCTAGGGTTTAGACACCAATTAGAAGGCTCTAAACCGAAGGCTAGGGCAATTAGAAGCTCTAAACCAAAACGGCTCTAAACCGGAGGCTTTGGCTAGGGTTTAGATTAGAGGATAGGAACTTGTGTGTTTCGAGGAGGAGGCCCTGCCCCTCCTTTTATGGGTGGAGAGGGCCAGCGGCCAAGGGGAGGATTCCTCCCAACTCGGCCTGGGTGGCGCTTGGCTTGGAGGAGGACTCCTCTCCAAGTCGGTTTCAACCTCCTCTTGCTTGTTTCCCTCACTTTCCTGTTTTAGCCATTTGACTTTCAAACTGGCCATTTGACTTTTCAGTTTTAGGATTCAATTTAATCCTTTATTTGGAACAGCGAGAACACTTAGTACATGATGCAATCATCCCAATATGTAATGACACATTCATGTACCCCTTCCTCCCCCCCGGAGTGCCGGACATTCCGGAACCTTCTAGAACATTCCCGATGAAAACACCGGAATCATTTCCGAACTCCGAAACGGGACTTTCCTTATATGAATCTTATTCTCCGGACCATTCCGGATCACCTCGTGATATACCGGATCCCATCCGAGACTCCGAACAACATTCGATCTCTTTACTCAAATTCCATATCTACTAAACAACATTGAATCGTTAAGTGTGTCTCCCTACGGTTCGTGAATTACGCGGACATGACCGAGACACTTCTCTGATCAATAACCAATAGAGGAATCTGGAAATTCATATGGCTCCCACATATTTCTACGATTACTTTGCGATCGAATGAACCACTTACATACGATACCAATTTCCCTTTGTCTCACGATAGTTTACTTATCCGAGGTTATGATAAATACGTATCTGCATACCTAGTTCAACCTCGTTACCGATAAGTACTCTTTTATCGTTCCCGTGATATGTGATCCCTTGTGAGCCAGTCACATGCTTGCAAGCCAATTGGATGACATTCCACCGAGAGGGCCCAGAGTATATCTATCCGTCATATGGATGGACAAATCCCACTTTTGATCCATATGCCTCAACACATACTTTCCGAACACTCAATGCCACCTTTATAGCCACCCGATTACGGTGTGGTGTTTGATGTCATCAAAGCATCCTTCGGTGATGGTGATTAACATGATCTCATGGTCGAAGGAATTAGGTTACTATGTATCAGAAAGCTTATAGCAAATGAACTATATTAAATGACTTGATCTTTATGCTACGCTTAACTATAGGAGTATGTCCATCACATCATTCTCCTAATGATATGACCCTGTTGTTAATAACATATCTATGTTCATGATCAGGAAACCATGATCATATATTAACCAACAAGCTAGTTTAACAAGAGGCTTTACTAGGGACTCTTTTATGTTTACAAATCACACAAGTATTAATGTTTCCTGTTAATAAAATTATAGCATGGTATGTAAACATTTATCATAAGTATGAAGATATGATAATAACCTACTTTATTATTGCCTCTTGGGCATATCTCCAACAGTCTCCCACTTGCACTAGAGTCAATAATCTAGTTTCAAACCTTTGTGTATTCAACACCTATGGCTTTCCGGTGTTGTATGTACATGATTTCTAGTGTTCAACTGATCTCCGGATCTGACACTTTCAGGTCCGTGTGTAATTGCATGTCTTTGCGTCTCTACGCATCACTCATTCTCTAATGAGATGGCTTTGTATAAATTTGGTCTTTCGGTGTGACCTTTAGTTCTTTGGGGTTAAAACATGTTGATAATATTGTCGTACAATATATCTTCATAGTATTATCCCGCTGTGAACTACAACTAGTTTGATAACAAACTACTTGACACAAACGCCCTCTTTAGCTGCTATTATAGCAGTCATATACTTAGCCTTTTGTTGTAGTATCTGTCACAATGTCTTCACTTTGGAACTCATCCAAATCCATTATGGAACTTACTTTCCATTATATTGTGCCACCCTTAGTTTAGATTGAGATAAACTTAATTTGTATTTTGTGACAAAACTAGTATCAATGTAGTACTTTTACAATGAACTAACCATCTATTTGTCACTTCTACAAATAATATACTCTTAGTTCTTCCAAAAGATCATAAGAATATCCTTACTATTGTCCAATGATCATCTTATGAATTATTCTGGTATATGCTCATAACATTTAGAGCATAGGACATATCTGGATTTGTACATATCACAGTATGATATAAATATTCTTTGTGATTTCATACATCAAGTATCAATCTATACTTGAATCTTTGTTTCACTTACCTGTCAATACACTTGAATATATCATCAATATTGAACTCATTCAATCCTTTCGTGCGACAAGAACCTTTCTTGTAGTTTCTATCTTGAACTCATTCAATATATCATCTATGTACTTGAGCACAACCATATTGGCGTCTATTAATGCCAATTATTAGGGTTTTGCCTAAGTCTTTCATCGAGATGAAATTCTTATCTTGTGTTAATAAAAAGATACATCACTTCCAATCAACAATATGTCTTCTACATAATGTATTAGAAATATGTCTTAGCGCTCCCACTTAATTTCTTGCAAATGCAAGCATCTTCATCATCTCCGACGAATTTAAACTCCTTTAACAGTTTCATCATAGTGAAGATTCCAACTCATGATGCTTACTTCAACCATTGAAGTTTGCATATGTATTTAACATCCTTTGAATTAACAAAACCCTTTGGACCGTGTTATGCACATGTCCTAGGTAACAATTCTATTAGAAGAACTTGTTTTGTTTATTCAACTACCACATAACAAAATTATATGTAGTGGTTGCTATATTAATCCGTCTAGACTAAATATCGCTATGAAAGATCAGATCTTGTCATAGTCAACCTTTGAGCATTGTTGTGAACTCTTTCCCAACATGTCGACTATTTCATAGATGTGCAACATCCATGTCTATTTATTTATAGACCCAAACACAACTGTAAGGTCTTACACCTTTCTCGAGGGTCCTTCAAGTTCAAAACTTGATTTCTCGTGTATGGAACTATCACGGATTTTATGGCTTCAAGCCATTTGACGGAGTCAGGGCCCATCATCGCTTCTTTGCATGTAGTCGGATCATTATTGTCAAATAATGATTTAACTCTCAAATCTTGGTATTTGATTGTTTACCCGACCTACTTGTTTCAATTGGAACTTAGATCTCCGTGACCACAACCTTGGAGGCACGTGAGCCATGAGCATTGTTGCTGCCTCCGGAACACTTTTCGGCGCTGCGCAACTTTGCACATATAGCTAAGGTTCTTTTAACCTTATCAAAGTTCTTTTGTCCTCCCACTTAACTTTTCACGAAAAATTCCTTCTCTAAGAAACTTGACGTTCTAAGCGACAAACATTTTTGTCTCCGATGTTATGGAGGAACAGTTATTCGAAATAACATACAAAGACAGGTTCATCCGACTTTGGTTGCAAACATCTTTCTTATGCATAGCATACAAATGTTTAAGAAAGGACAACTTGGGTTTTATCCGAAACCATAACTTTATATGGTGTCATTTCAACGGATTATGATGGAGCTCTTTTCAGTGGAAAAACGGTAATCTCTAAAGCTTTTAATCTTTAAAATATAATGGCAGTTTTATGAATTATACCTTTGATCTTTACCATGTCAAACAAGGTTTAATTACATATCTCGAATGCTCCATACTCTTATGGTGTTTCGGGAAATGTAAATCCACGGAACAATTCCTTAAATCTTAGGTATTATGCTAAACTTGTAACTTAAATATCTTCCTTTATGATCTTTATCATAAACTATTTGTATTCTTGTTACTATGATTTTGCACTTCATCTTGAAAGTCTTTGAATTTTTCAAATGTTTCATACTTCATCCTTATTAAGTAAATATTCATATATTCACTCAAAATTTCGGAGAAAGCATATGAAGTTGAAATCCATCGCTCTTGACTACACATAATGGACTTCGTACAACAATATGTACAATTTCCAATAAGCTAGTCTTCCGTTCCCTTTTGGCCTATGAACGAAGTTTCAATTATCTCTAGGAAAGTTTCACAAGTGTCATTTGATCAAAAATCAAAAGACTCCAAAATTCCATCCACATGGAGTTTCTTCATGTTTTCTTTCCAGTATAATTTAAACGGCGATGTCACTTCCTAAGTGATCTTTCAATCAATTTGTCTTTCGACATCTTTAGCACTAGTTTTATGGATGTGATTTCTCCAACGAGATTTGTGAATCATCCATCTTTTATGGATTACGGTAATTTATTTGAACAACCCTTTTGTTCTCATAATACCTGATAAAACAAATCTTGAAGGCAAGCTTTGATGTTTAACGAGCAACACAATAACCCTTTATTTGTTCTCGATGAACATCATCACATATTCTTTTGCTAGTTACTTAGGCCATTGTAGTTCATGAATTGTGTTGTTTCGTATGACGATTCACACCAACAAATTCAGTATCAAATACTTAATAACCACATTGTTTAATAAGCAAAGAATATAGCCATAACATGTATATCAACTGAACAATTATAGTCTTTTCTTTTCTGCCATATATTTATGAGATTCTCTTTCAATATTTCCTTTTCTGTTTGAAAGAATCTATCAATATCAATAGTGGAGTCATACATATGACACATAATCCAAAGCGTGTATAATTAAATACCAATGTCTTTGGACTTGCACTTTGAAGTAGATCACCTATCATCAAATGTTTGGTGTTCTTTCAAATTCCTTTCTTTAGTAATCTCTTGGTGTAGTAAACATCTTACCTACATCAAATATTCACCCTCATCATGGATTTATCCATGATCAAGCTACTTTTAGCTTGTAACGGTGAATAGCAAGTATAATGTTGCTCTCCAAAACCTTTTGGAGGATTAGGACAACTAGTGTCTCCAACCTTTTGCAAATTCTCATCAAATATGAGAACATGACTTTTGCCATATTATACTCTATCATGTTGTAACCAATACTTCGTTTCAGATATCACAATATCTTCCACACATCATGGTTTCTGAAACAACTCTTTCAGATCCTAGATAACCTTGATATTAAGAGAATCCTTTGAATATCAAGAATCATGGAGACAAACATGATACTTATATACTAACACTTGGAATTTTTACTCTTGATTTAATACTAATTATTAAACTTCATGGAGTAACCGGAACTTACTGAAAGTTTGCAATAGGACTTTTAAATTTTAGATTAACACTTAAAACAATACGATACCAGTTCGTAAAGTATCTAACCAGAATTCTATAGTTCTATCATCTCAATTATAACTAAGCGCAAGGTGGTAAACGGATGCCAATGACTACAACAACTATGCAAATTCACTTTGATTTAGTTTATGATAAATTGAGTTCTAATTAATAATTAAATTAATCTTAGTGAACTCCCACTCAAAACAATATCCCTCACATTGTTTTAGTGATCACATGAACCAAATCCACCACATCAAAACCGATCATCACGAGAGTTGATATAGCTTCAATGGCGAACAATCAACATGTTCATCATATCTACTATATGACTCATGCTCTACCTTTCGGTAATCCGTGTTCCTGAGGCCATGTCTGTACATGCTAGGCTCTTCAAGATCAAACCTTAGTTTCCGCATGAGCAAATCTGGCTTGCTCATGTTGTATACACTTGTAGAATCTAACACACCCGATCATCACGTGGTGCTTCGAAACAACAAGCTTTAGCAACGGTGCTAACTAAGGGTGAACACTTTATGACTTGAAATTCATGTGCATGAGGGATCATCTTATAATGCTATCGTCGTCTACTAAGCAATACAAGATGCATAAAGGATTAACATCACATGCAATTCATAATATGTGATATGATATGGCCTTTCTTCTTTGTGCTTCCGATCTCCATCTTCAAGCATGGACATCATCTCCATCATCACCGACATTGCATCAAGGTCAATGATGCTTCTCCATGGTTGTCGTCCACCGGCTTCAACTATTACAACTACTTTGAATAGACACGCGGGTCTTAACAGAAATTAAAGACAACCATATGGCTCCTGCCGGTTGCCGACTTACAATAAGGAACATTGCATACATCAAATATAATCACAATCATGGCCATATCACATCACTGCACACCCCTGCAAAACAAAGTTAGACGCCTCTAATTTTCTTTGCATGTTTTACGTGGTTTGGGGCTTTCAATAAGTGTCGTTCTAACTTACGAACAAGAACCACAACATTGATACTAGTATTGTCAATCACCCGTTGTAAATTGGATCTTAACTATGCTAGGAGAAACAGGCACCATAAAGCCACTTATGCAATACAAGTTGCATGTCAAGCGTGGAGCAAGTCTCATGAACGATGTCATGTAAAGTTAGCCCGGGCTTCATCCCAACATACCGCAAGATGCAAAGTACACAAGAAGCAATCGACAATAAAAGCATCAATGCCCACAATGACCATTGTGTTCTACTCGCAAACAGATCTACATATAGACCGGCTCGATACCCGCTGCGGGGTTCGTAGCATGGAAAACAAAAATTTCTACGCATGCACAAACAAGCCAAGATCTATCTACTAGATTGTAGCAACGAGTCGATAGAGTAACTCACCCTCGAAGATTCCAAAGCGGTTAACGAGCGATTCTCGTGGGTGATGTAGTCGTACACTTGCCGATCTCAAGATCGTGAGCGATCCTTCCGGTATGCGTTCGGCAGCGCTTCCGTAATCGATCACGTTCGTTTTCGGCGAAGACCTTCCTCTCCTTGTTCCAAAGGCAGTAACGGAGGTTGTAGCACTCTCCTCGCGATTCCGTGCATAACGCGTGGTACCGGAAGTAGAGGGAGATCCCAGAGCTTCGCTAAGCGGAGCGAGTATGGTGGAGTATGAGAGAGCTATTAGTGGTCTAGGGTTTAGACACACCAATTAGAAGGCTCTAAACCGAAGGCTAGGGCAATTAGAAGCTCTAAACCAAAACGGCTCTAAACCGGAGGCTTTGGCTAGGGTTTAGATTAGAGGATAGGAACTTGTGTGTTTCGAGGAGGAGGCCCTGCCCCTCCTTTTATGGGTGGAGAGGGCCAGCGGCCAAGGGGAGGGAGAGGATTCCCTCCCCAACTCGGCCTTGGGTGGCGCGCCGGCTTGGAGAGGAGGGACTCCTCTCCAAGTCGGTTTCAACCTCCTCTTGCTTGTTTCCCTCACTTTCCTGTTTTAGCCATTTGACTTTCAAACTGGCCATTTGACTTTTCAGTTTTAGGATTCAATTTAATCCTTTATTTGGAACAGCGAGAACACTTAGTACATGATGCAATCATCCCAATATGTAATGACACATTCATGTACCCTTCCCCGGTGCTTGGGACATTCCGAACCTTCTAGAACATTCGATGAAAACACCGAATCATTTCCGAACTCAAAGCAGGACTTTCCTTATATGAATCTTATTCTCCGGACCATTCCGGATCACCTCGTGATATACGGATCCCATCGAGACTCCGAACAACATTCGGTCTCTTCCTCATAATACCATAACTACTCAAACAACGTCGAATCCTTAAGTGTGTCTCCCTACGGTTCGTGAATTATGCGGACATGATCGAGACACTTCTCCGATCAATAACCAATAGAGGAATCTGGAAATTCATATGGCTCCCACATATTTCTCTGATTACTTTGCGATCGAATGAACCACTTACATACGATACCAATTTCCCTTTGTCTCACGATAGTTTACTTATCCGAGGTAATGATCGTCGGTATCTCTGCATACCTAGTTCAACCTCGTTACCGATAAGTACTCTTTTCTCGTTCCCGTGATATGTGATCCCTTGTGAGCCAGTCACATGCTTGCAAGCCAATTGGATGACATTCCACCGAGAGGGCCCAGAGTATATCTATCCGTCATATGGATGGACAAATCCCACTCTTGATCCATGTGCCTCAACACATACTTTCCGAACACTCAATGCCACCTTTATAGCCACCCAGTTACGGTGTGGTGTTTGATGTCATCAAAGCATCCTTCCGGTGATGGTGATTAGCATGATCTCATGGTCGAAGGAATTAGGTTACTATGTATCAGAAAGCTTATAGCAAATGAACTATATTAAATGACTTGATCTTTATGCTACGCTTAACTATAGGAGTATGTCCATCACATCATTCTCCTAATGATATGACCCTGTTGTTAATAACATCTCTATGTTCATGATCAGGAAACCATGATCATATATTAACCAACAAGCTAGTTTAACAAGAGGCTTTACTAGGGACTCTTTTATGTTTACAAATCACACAAGTATTAATGTTTCCTGTTAATAAAATTATAGCATGGTATGTAAACATTTATCATAAGTATGAAGATATGATAATAACCTACTTTATTATTGCCTCTTGGGCATATATCCAACACTTGGTTCAATAGGAACTTAGACTTCCATGACCACAACCTTTGAGGCACGTGAGTCATGAGCATTTTTGCTGCCTCCGGAACACTTTTCGGTGCTGTGCAACTTTGCACATATAGCTAAGGATCTTTTAACCTTATCAAAGTTCTATTGTCCTCCCACTTAACTTTTCACGGAAAATTCCTTTCTCAAAGAAACTTGACGTTCTAAGCGACAAACATTTTTGTCTTTGGTGTTATGGAGGAATACTCAACGATTATTCGAAACAACATATAAAGATATGTTCATCTGATTTTGGTTGCAAACATCTTTCTTATGCATAGCATACCAATGTTTAAGAAAGGACAACTTGGGCTTTATCCCAAACCATAACTTTATATGGTGTCATTTCAACGGATTATGATGGAGCTCTTTTCAGTGGAAAAACAGTAGTCTCTAAAGCTTTAATCTTTAAAATATAATGGCAGTTTTATAAATTACACCTTTGATCTTATCATGTCAAACAAGGTTTCATTGCATATCTTGAATGCTCCATACTCTTATGGTGTTTCGGGAAATGCAAATCCACGGAACGATTCCTCAAATCTAAGGTATTATACTAAACTTTTTACTCAAATATCTTCCTTTATGATCCTATCATAAATTCTTGTTACATTGATTTTGCACTTCATCTTGAAAGTTTTTTGAACTTTTCAAATGTTTCACACTTCATCCTCATTAAGTAAATATTCATATATTCACTCAAATTTTTGGATAAAGCATATGAAGTTGAAATCCATCGCTCTTGACTTCACGTAATAGACTTCGTACATCAAATATGTACAAATTCCAATAATCTAGTCATTCGTCCTTTTTGGCCTATGAACAGAGTTTTAATTATCTCTAGGAAAGTTTCACAAGTGTCATTTGATCAAAAATCAGAAGACTCCAAAATTCCATCCACATGGAGTTTCTTCATGTTTTCTTTCCAATATAATTTAAACGGCGATGCCACTTCCTAAGTGATCTTTCAATCAATTTGTCTTTCGACATTTTTAGCACTAGTTTTATGGATGTGATTTCTCCAACGAGATTTGTAAATCATCCATCTTTTATGGATTACGGAAATTATTTGAACAACCCTTTTGTTCTCATAATACCTGATAAAACAAATCTTGAAGGCAAGCTTTGATTTCAACGAGCAACACAATAACCCTTTATTTGTTCTCGATGAACATCATCACATATTATTTTGCTGGTTACTTAGGCCATTGTAGTTCATGAATTGTGTTGTTTCGTATGATGATTCACACCAACAAATCCAGTATCTAATACTTAAGAACCACATTATTTAATAAGCAAAGAATACAACCATAAAACGTATATCCTCTATATACCTAAGCTGAACAATTCTGGTCTTTTCTTTTCTGCCATATATTTCTGAGATTCTCTTTTAGTATTTTCTTTTCTGTTTGAAAGAATCTATCAACATCAATAGTGGAGCCATAAACATGACACATAGTCCAAAGCATGTATAGTTAAATATCAATGTCTTTGGACTTGCACTTTGAAGTAAATCACCATCATCAAATGTTTGGTGTTCTTTCAAATTCTATTCTTTAGTAATCTTTTAGTGTAGTAAACATTTTACCTACATCAAATATTCATCCTTATCATGGAACTATTCATGATCAAGCTACTTTAGCTTATAATGGTGAATTGTGAGTATAATGTTGCTCTCCAAAACCTTTTGGAGGATTAGGACGACTAGCGTCTCCAACCTTTTGAAAATTCCCATCAAATATGAGAACATAAACTTTTCCATATTATACTCTATCATGTTATAGTCAAAACATCGTTTCAGATATCGCAATATCTTCCACATATGATGTTCCTAGATAACCTTGATATTAAAACAATCTTTTGAATATCAAGAATCATGGAGATAAACATGATACTTATATACTAACACTGGAATTGTTACTCTTGATTTAATACCAATTATTAAACTTCACGGAGTAACCAGAACTTACTGAAAGTTTGCAATAGGACTTTTAAACTTTAGATTAACACTTCAAAATAATATGATACCAGTTCGTAAAGTAACTAACATAATTCTATAGTTCTATTATCTCAATTATAACTAAGCGCAAGGTGGTAAACGGATGCCAATGACTACAACAACTATGCAAATTCACTTTGATTTAATTTATGATAAATAGTGTTCAACTTTTAATCATATTGCTGTTGAACTCCCACTCAAAACAATATCCCTCACATTGTTTTAGTGATTACATGAACCAAATCCACTATACCAAGTCCGATCATCACGTGACATGATGTAGTTTCAAAGACGAACAATCATCATGTTCATCATATCATCTATATGACTCATGCTTTACCTTTCAGTATTCTGTGTTCCGAGACCATGTCTGTACATGCTAGGCTTGTCAAGATCAAACCTTAGCTTCCGCATGAGCAAATCTGGCTTGATCCCATTGTATACACTCGCAGAATCTAACACACCCGATCATCACGTGGTGCTTCGAAACAACGAGCTTTAGCAACGGTGCCTACTAAGGATGAACACTTTATAACTTGATATTTTGTGAGAGGGATCATCTTATAATGCTACCGTCGCGATCTAAGCAATACAAGATGCATAAAAGGATTAACATCACATGCAATTCAAAATATGTGATATGATATGGACTTTCTTCTTGTGCTTCCGATCTCCATCTTCAAGCACGAACATGATCTCCATCATCATCGGCATGGCGTCAAGGTCAATGGTGCCGCTCCATGGTTGTCGTCCATCAGCATCAACTATTACAACTACTTTGAATAATAGACATGCAGGTCTTAACGAAATTAAAAGACAACCATATGGCTCCCTCCGGTTGCCGACTTACAATAAGGAACATTGCATACATCATATATAATCACAATCATGGCCATATCACATCACAGCACACCCCTGCAAAACAAAGTTAGACGCCTCTAATTTTCTTTGCATGTTTTACGTGGTTTGGGGCTTTCAATAAGTGTCGTTCTAACTTACAGACAAGAACCACAACGCTGATATTAGTATTGTCAATCACCCATTGTAAATTGAATCTTAACTATGTTGGGAGAAACAGGCACCCGCAAAGCCACTTATGCAATACGAGTTGCATGTCAAGCGTGGAGCAAGTCTCATGAACGATGTCATGTAAGGTTAGCCCGGGCCACTTTATCCCACCATCCCGCAAGATGCAAAGTACACAAGAATCAATCGACAACAAAAGCATCAACGCCCACAATGACCATCGTGTTCTACTCGTGCAACAGATCTACATATAGACACGGCTCTGATACCAATGTAGGGGTTCGTAGCATGGAAAACAAAAAATTTCTATCGCATGAACACACACAAGCCAAGATCTATCTACTAGATTATAGCAACGAGTCGATAGAGTACTAACCCTCGAAGATCCAAAGCGGTTAACGAGAGCAGATTCTCGTGGGTGATGTAGTCGTTCACTTGCCGATATCAAGATCGCGTAAGCGATCCTTCCGTCATCGCGTTCTGGCAGCGCTCCCGCAATCGGTCACACGTACGATACTCGATGAAGACCTTCCTCTCCCTTGTTCCAGCAGGCAGCGGAGGTTGTAGCTCTCTCCTCGCGATTCCGGCAGCACGACGACGTGGTGTCGGAAGTAGAGGGGAGATCCCGCAAGGCTTCGCCTAAGCCGGAGTGAGTATGGTGGAGTAGAGGGAGCCCCAACAATCTATGTTTTAGAGGGCCGAGGTTTAGAGGTAGCTAGCAACTAGAGTTTAGCTGGTCGGTAGCGGTTTAGAGGAGATCTAGATTGGTCGCAACTAGAGTGGGGGCGGCGGCCAACCTAGGGTTTCTTGGGCGCCTAGGGCAAGGGGGATACCTTGGGGTGCGCCCCCACCCCTCCTTATATAGGTGGGGCGTCCAAGGGTGTTCCCAACCCAGGTGGAAACCCTCCCTAACTTAGAAACCCTCCCTAACTCGGAAACCATGTTGGGATTTGACTTTTTCAAACTGCCTTTTTGACTTTCAAATTAGAGTTTGATTTCTCTCTTCCAAGTGTCCAGCCAAGTGACCTAGGACATGATGCAACCATTACACTTTGTCATGACACATCCATGTACCCTTCACCTTCCGGATCGGTGAACCTTCTAGAACATTCCGGTGAAAACACCGGAATCATTCCCGAACTCCAAAATTGGACTTTCCTTATATGAATCTTATTCTCTGGACCATTTCGGATCTCCTCGTGATATCCCGGATCCCATCCGAGACTTCGAACAACATTCGATCTCTTTACTCAAATTCCATATCTACTAAACAACATTGAATCCTTAAGTGTGTCTCCCTACGGTTCGTGAATTACGCGGACATGACCGAGACACTTCTCCGATCAATAACCAATAGAGGAATCTGGAAATTCATATGGCTCCCATATATTTATACGATTACTTTGCGATCGAATGAACCACTTACATACGATACCAATTTCCCTTTGTCTCGCGATAGTTTACTTATCCGAGGTTTGATCGTCGGTATCTCTGCATACCTAGTTCAACCTCGTTACCGATAAGTACTCTTTTCTCGTTCATGTGATATGTGATCTCTTGTGAGCCAGTCACATGCTTGCAAGCTAATTGGATGACATTCCACCGAGAGGGCCCAGAGTATATATATCCATCATATGGATGGACAAATCCCACTCTTGATCCATGTGCCTCAACACATAATTTCCGAACACTCAATGCAACCTTTATAGCCACCCAGTTACGGTGTGGTGTTTGATGTTATCAAATCATCCATCCGGTGATGGTGATTAGCATGATCTCATGGTTGAAGGATTTAGGTTACTATGTATCTGAAAGCTTATAGCAACTAAACTATATTAAATGACTTGATCTTTATGCTATGCTTAACTATAGGAGTATGTCCATCACACCATTCTCCTAATGATATGATCTTGTTGTTAATAACATCTCAATGTTCATGATCAGGAAACCATGATCATATATTAACCAACAAGCTAGTTTAACAAGGGGCTTTACTAGGGACTCTTTTAGGTTTAAAAATCACACAAGTATTAATGTTTCCGATTAATACAATTATAGCATGGTATGTAAACATTTATCATAAGAATGAAGATATGATAATAACCTCTTTATTATTGCCTTTTGGGCATGTCTCCAACATACCTATACCTGATTGGAAGTGGTACAATATTGGTATGGATTTTATCACCGGACTACCAAGGACTAGAACTGGATATGATTCTATTTGGGTTATGGTAGATCGCCTAACTAAAGTGGCTCATTTCATACCCGTGAAGACAACCTATACAAGTGCTAAGTTAGCCAAGATCTACATGAACAGGATTGTATGTCTGCATGGAGTACCCAAGAGTATTGTGTCGGATAGAGGAACTCAGTTCACTTCGCATTATTGGCGACAACTGCATGAGTAATTGGGAACAAGGCTAGAGTTTAGCACAACTTTTCACCCCCAGACTGATGGACAAACAGAAAGGACCAATCATATTTTGGAGGATATGTTGAGGGCATGTGCCCTAGATTATGGTGCTAGTTGGGATAAAAGTCTTCCTTACACAGAATTATCTTACAATAACAACTATCAAGCCAATATTGAGATGGCACCATTTGAATTTCTCTATGGAAGAAAGTGTACTACACCATTGCTATGGAGTGGTGTCGGAGAAAGAAATTTGTTCGGGCTAGAATTGATCAAGGAAGCCGAAGAGAAAGTCAAACTGGTAAAGGACAGATTGAAGATAGCATAGTCCCGACAGAAGAGCTACGCAAACCCAAAGCATAGAGAAGTCACCTATGAGGTAGGTGATAGAGCTTATCTTAGAGTCTCACCACTTTGTGGTGTGAAAAGATTTGGAGTTAAAGGAAAATTGGCACCAAGATACATTGGACCATTCAAGATCTTGAGCCGCAAAGGATAAGTAGCTTATGAGACTGAATTACCTGAATCACTATCTGCAGTTCACAATGTGTTTCATATAAGTCAATTGAAGAAATGCCATCTGGAGATGGAAGAAACTTCATTGAAGGATACTATACCTTTGGAATAGGTTCGGTTAGAAAGTGATCTCACCTATGAAGATAAACCTATCAAGATACTTGAGACTGCAGAAAGAGTTACTCGGACTAAGACTATCAAATTCTGCAAAGTTCAGTGGAACCATCATTCCAAAGAGGAAGCAACTTGGGAAAGAGAAGATGACCTTCAGAAAGATCACCCTCACCTATTTGCTAGCCAATCCGAATCTCGAGGGCGAGATTCATCTTAAGTGGATTAGATTTGTAACATCCCAAAATTCATGAATTACAAAATCTTGCACAGAATTTTTCAAATCAAAACTCCAAATAAAACCATTTTTATGCCTATTATCTGTATATAAATAAGACATGGTTTTATTTTATTTTTCAAAGGATCATAGTGTAGTGGACTAGACAGTGGTGTTTGACACACATTTAGGTGCAAGATTCACACTACAAAAATCTAGAGAAAATTTGAATTTAAACTCATTTGAATTGGGTTTGAAAATGATTCCTGGAAAATCAAACAGAAAAAGAAAAGGCAAAAGGAAAAAAATAAAACAGCCGCTGCCCTTTTGGCCCAGCTCCAGAACAGGCCCAGCAAGCCCACCCGGGTTTCCCCCTCTCCCCTCTATTTCTCACCCAAACGCACACCCTCCCCCTCACTGTCAAGTGGACCCAGTACCATGTCAAAGTCGTCGTCCCCAAATCCCGCCAGCGACCAGCTCGCCGCCCGTTTCTTCCCCGCACTCACTGCCACGATTGATATCAATTGATTAACGATGAATAAGCGCATGATTCTCTCCCCTGCCCCGGCTACTTAACCCCCACCACCCCGCGACATTTCCCCCAACACAGCAAGCCCCAAGCGCCGTCAGGCTCTGATACGTTGGAAACGTATCTATATTTTTCGATGTTGCATGCTTGTTTTGCATCTACTTTGCTTTACTTGTCCACACTTTGAGGTGCGTTTTACATGTTTTCTGGTACTAACCTACTAACAAGTTGCAACAGTGCCAGATGCCTATTTTCTGCTGTTTTTGGTTTCAGAAAAGTTAGTAAAGAAGTATTCTCGGAATTGGACGGGACAAAGGACAAAGTTAACTACTTTCCGTGGGGAACAAGAAGTCCAGAGGAGAGCCGGAGGGGCCAGCCAGGGGGGCCAAACCCACCCCAGTCACGGGTGGGCCCAGCCCCGCGCCTAGCTAGGGTTTACAGCCCCTGGCCACCTCCTCGGTCTCCCCCTTCAACTATAAGAAGCCCCCGATGCAGAAACCCTGAGTACCCGATCAGAAATCCACAAAACCGTTTGTAGACGCCGCCACCATCGTCCCTAGATCGGGGGGATCTGAAGTTTTTCCCGGCACCCTGCCGGAGGGAAGATCATCCCGGAGGCCTTCTCTCCGGTATGATGCGTGAGTAGTTCCACCTTGGAATATTGGTTGTATCTCCTCCTTTGTGCTTTCATGTATAGATCTTGTGAGCTCCGTTCATGATCAAGATCTAATCTATTTGTAATCATGCATGTTGTGTTTGCGGGGATCCGATGGATATTGAGATTATTATGCTGGTTTGATTAATGGTTTTGTCTTTATGATTCTATCATGTCTGTGTTGTTTGTGATCTTGCATGCTCTCCGTTGTTAGTAGCTATCTTGGCCAAGTAGTTGCTAGTGACTCCAAGAGGGAGAGTGGGTTCATGCCTCTAGTTTCCAAGGGAAGTGACAGAAATCTCTTCGGTTGTAGATATGTTGTTGCTACTAGGGAGAAAACAACAGTCTCTTGTTCATGGAACATGTGGACTATTTACCTTACACACTTTGATTAAAGCAGTTGTCTGTTGCTTGCAACTTAATACTGGAGGGGGTTCGGATGATAACCTCAAGGTGGACTTCTAGTCATAGATGCAGTTGGATGGCGGTCTATGTATCTTGTTGTATTGCCCAATCAACCTCATAGGATCTTTTTGACTAGTAATTGCATTGTGATGCCTTGCTCAGTTCCTCTCAATTGCCCCGCTGTAATTTGTTTACCCTTCATGCCATGTTGTTTATCTAAGGAGAGCACCTCTAGTGAACTATGGACCCTGGTCCAATCTGTACCATTGATACATCTTCCACTGTTACTTGTTTACTTGCTGCAAACCATTACCTTCCATACCATACGTTTAATCCTTTGTTACATCAAACCGGTGAGCTTGACAACCTCACTGTTCGTTGGGGCAAAGTCTTGAGTTTGTGTTGTGCAGGTCTCCGCGTTGCTTGCAACACCCGTGTGACGTTTCCTTCCTCCTTATGGTTCGATAACCTCGGTCTCAACTGAGGGAAAACTTGCTGCTTACTGCTTCACACCTTGCTCTTGGGGTTCCCAACAGGTTGTGCATAAACATTCGTTAAGCTTTTCTGGCGCCGTTGTCAGGGAGGCTAAGGATGTCTTCACAAGGAGATTCCTTCACTTCCTTTCTCTTCACTTTGTTTTTAGTTTTCTTTGTTTCTTTTGCTTGGTTTTGTTTGCTTCTTTCCAAAACCCCCAAAAAAAATAGTTTAGTTTGATTTGCTTTCTTTATTCAAAAACACAAAAAAATTAGTTCATACTCCAGTTGCTGGTTTGTTATTGCCTTGCTTGGTCATGCTTTATATCAATGGATGGTTTCTTTTAAACTAGTTCTTATCGGCAAGGTGGGTTCACGGAAGAAGAAAAGTTTTATTACAAGGAACACCGTTTGTCACAAAAAGAGAAACACTTATGGGCACAAATTGATAAATTGAATACTATTGCTAGAGAGGTGTGCTCTACTTATAATGTTACTTATTGCTTTGATAAAGCTTGTTGTTGTAGGAGGTATAAACACCCGCCTTTTTAATGTGAGTATAATGATAATGTTACCATATCTTCTTATGTTAAAGGAAATTATGACTTTTATGATGTGGAACAAATTGAAGAATTTATTGCCTTCAAGGGTGCATTTGAACTTGCCAGTTTTCTTGAAAATACTGATGATGCACCATATGAATATGAGGTTTATGAGATACTTAAATTTTGCTTTGATAATTACAAGGAAGAAAATGGCTATATTCTTGAACATTTTAATAGGTGTTTTCCACAAATGGAAGAGAATAATGCCTTGCAGGAGCATATGGAATAAGAAATTGTTGAAACTGGAAGCTCATTAGATGAAAAAGAGAAGGAGAGTGATGAAGAAAAGGAGGAGGTACCTTCTAATGAGAGTAACTCTTTACCTCTTACATTATTTGATTGTCCCCCATGCTTACAAAGGAGGATGAATGTTATGGTGCTGTGGATCCTTTTGAAATATCTACTTTGGATAAAACCTGTGGAGGTTTTAATCCCACTGTTTTTAAGATTGATAGAAATTATGTGTTTATAGATCATGAAAAAGATTATTTATGTGATAGATATATTTTTGAGTTTATTCATGATGCTACTGAAAATTATCATGAGAGAGGAAAGTATGGTTGTAGAAGTTTTCATGGTACCGAAACACCTCTCTATGTGCTGAAAGTTTTGAAGTTGCTCTTGTTTCATCTTCCTATGACTATCACTTTGTTCTTTGTGAATTTATTTGCATACAAGATTCCTATGCATAGGAAGTGGGTTAGACTTAAATGTTTTTTGAATTTGCTTCTTGATGCTCTCTTTGACTTCAATTCATAATTCTTATGTGAGCATCTTCTCAAGCTATCAAGCCTAACTTAAAGGAGTTAAAGTAAAGTACTTGTTGGGAGATAACCCAAGAGTTTCCTTGAGTCTTGGAAGTTATTACTTCTATAGTAACCTCTCCTTATCCTTTTTGTTTGCTTTTTGTGCCAAGAATGACCTCTAATGAGAGGGAAGTAAGATTTGGGGAGTTGCTGTCCCAAAATAGATTTCTGTCCACCAAAAATATTCATGAGGAGGCTATGTAACTCAGATTGATATAAAATTTTAGTAATAAATCCCCCAGTATGTTATCTAACTTTCGTTAGTTCAACACTTTTTGATTTGAGCAACACAAGATGTTCGAAAAAATCGGTTTCTACCTGCTGGTCTGTTTTGACAGATTTCTGCCATTATTTGCATTTGCTTCTTATTGATTCCTTTTTAAGTTCTCTTCAGGTAAATTGAGATTTTTGAAGGATTTAATACAGTAGCTTGTGTTTTTGGTGAAAAGCCTTGCTGTTCCAAAGATTTGCCAGTGGTCTAATATCTTTTGAATACACTAATGTTGCTAATGAAGATTGTGTGAAGTTTTGTATGAAGGAAAAAAATCCAGGTGTAGAGAGAGAATGATGCAATGAGATGAAGGATGGACAAAATCTCAAGATTGGGGATGCCACCATGGTGTCACCCCAAGAAATATTCAAGAGGTACAAGCGTCGAAGCTTGGTCTTAGTTTTCTTCATCAATAAAAAGCTCAGGTCTGTCTAGACACTTCGTTTTTATTGTTTCATGCACAGTTGTGTTGTTCTTGGAGTGTCTTAGTTTTTGTTTGCTTTGCTTAGTTTGTTTAGTTTGCTTAAGTAGTTTGGACCCCCGTTCTCGCTGTGTTGTTTTGCAAATGAGTTTGCTTGGTGTTTGGAAAGGAGTAGTAAGTTCTTGCTTGAAGTGCAAGAGGAGCCTGCATTGACTATGACTTAGACTTTAGCATGACATGCTAGGTGTTGTTTTGACCTTATGCTTAGTGATTATTGCTGTAGCATGTTTTGTTCCAAACAATTAGGATTGCTTAGTGTGCCTTGAAGAAATTATGCGTTGTTTTAGCATGCAAAAGCATAGTATTGTGGTATTCTCCTTTGATGTTTTGCTTGGGTTGACTTGGCACATGCTCATACCATGTTATGACTTTGACAAGTCACCATTAGCCTCTATGATCATTTAGTCCTTGACTTGTATTACCACTCTTTGCTTTGATTAGTATGCTTTGTTGCATTGCATTATTATGGCCATTATTGCTCTCTAAGTTGGTTGCTCTTGGTCTTTCGCTAGCCTCCACTTGTATGAGTAAGTTCTAATCATGCCTCCAACTCCCAAGAAACCAAGTTATTCCAAAGTGTCCACTATAAACTCCTATGCATGGTGTGTTACACCATTCCAAGTATATTCTTGTTTTCAACTACCTTCCAATTAAAAACTATTTTGTTATGTGAAAACTTAGTGATTAAATCCCTCATGAACTTGATGGCACACTTTATTTTTTGCCCCTAATAAACTTGAACCATTGTGATAACTTTGTTGTATATGCTTGCACTTATAAGTTGGAATTAGCAGAACCGTGTTGTCACGGGGAACGTTTTCAACATTGCACTTGTACCTTGTTATACTCAGTTGATATCATGTTATTTTGTCTATGGATGTCACCGGTGTGAAATAAAGAGGGAACTTGTAAGTCCATGGAGTTTGTATCCCGTGTTAGAGAAACGCCTCGACCGCTAGCCTAAGCCATGCCTAATCATGGTGGAAACTTGCAGCATCACCATAATGAGCTATCTATGAAGCATCCTCAATAAAAATCTATGCATATGGTAAATAAAAAGATTGCTGAGATGCTCATTGTCTGCTTGCCTTGTCATTTTGGTTATGGGAAAGCTCCTGTACCACGTGCAAGGGGTACCCTGTTGGCGGTTCTCAATGATATGCGAATACTTACAGTGACAAGAACTTACCTGGACCCAAAGTTGAGTATGCACGAGGTGTGGCCCTCGTATTCAAGGGACTTGATATTGCCAACTTATACTTTGTCAAGCATATACTCCAGCTTTTCCACTTTAACCTTAACCACTTCAAGATGCTTATGATAGGGGCAATGAGGGCTGAAAGCTAACAAGTACCATAATTTTTGGAAGCTCTTTTTAAAACTTGTAATCCCTGCTTCCTTATACAAAAAGGCCTTTCTTCCACCACAATTGAGTCTCCACCTTCTACCTTTAGGAACCATTAAGAGAGCATAGTTGTCATTATGTGTGCAGTGTTCCAAAGCTTATTAATTGATGCATATTGTGTTATTACTTGTTCTTGTGCTACTTGTTTCTAGTCACCCTTGTGAACTTTGAAGGTGTCCTATGCATTTAATTGCTACTCTATGAGGTACAAGATGATTGCCATTATGCTATGTTTTCTGCATGTGAAACAAACAAACGTTTTTCAATGCATGTTATTCATGATCTTTGTTTGTAGCTTGTCATATTGCATGCATAGTTACTATGTCCTATTGTTAGAACTCCATCTTTCATGCACATGTTTAGAGTTCTTTGAATCCAACTTTCAATGCTTGCAAATGGTTGGATCTTTATTGTGAGGGTGCATGTCACCTCAAAAATTATTCTGTTTATCACTTACCTACTCAAGGACGAGCAGGAGTTAAGCTTGGGGATGCTGATACGTTGGAAACGTATCTATTATTTTTTATGCTCCATGCTTGTTTTGTATCTACTTTTCTTTACTTGTCCACACTTTGAGGTGTTTTTACATGTTTTCTAGTACTAACCTACTAATAAGTTGCAACAGTGCCAGATGCCTATTTTCTGCTGTTTTTGGTTTCAGAGAAGTTAGTAAAGAAATATTCTCGGAATTGGACGGGACAAAGGACAAATTCAATTACTTTCCGTGGGGAACAAGAAGTCCAGAGGAGAGCCGGAGGGGCCAGACCCACCCCAGGCGCGGGTGGGACCAGCCTCGTGCCTGGCTAGGGTTTGTAGCCCCTGGCCACATCCTCGGTTTCCCCCTTCGCCTATAAGAAGCCCCCGATGTAGAAACCCTGAGTACCCGATCAGAAATCCACGAAACCGTCTGTAGCCGCTACCACCATTGTCCCTAGATCGGGAGATCTGAAGTTCTTCCCGGCACCCAGCCAGAGTGGAGATCATCCCGGAGGCCTTCTCTCCGGTATGATGTGTGAGTAGTTCCACCTTGGACTATGGGTCCATGTAGTAGCTAGATGGTTATATCTCCTCCTTTGTGCTTTCATGTATAGATCTTGTGAGCTCCGTTCATGATCTAGATCTAATCTATTTGTAATCATGCATGTTGTGTTTGCGGGGATCCGATGGATATTGAGATTATTATGTTGGTTTGGTTAATGGTTTTGTATTTATGATTCTATCATGTCTGTGTTGTTTGTGATCTTGCATGCTCTCAGTTGTTAGTAGCTATCTTGGCCAAGTAGTTGCTAGTGACTCCAAGAGGGAGAGTGGGTTCATGCCTTTAGTTTCCAAGGGAAGTGACAGAAATCTCTTCGGTTTTAGATATGATGTTGCTACTAGGGAGAAAACAACGGTCTGTTGTTCATGGAACATGTGGACTGTTTACCTTACACACTTTGCTTAAAGCATTTGTCTGTTGCTTGCAACTTAATACTAGAGGGTGTTCGGATGATAACCTGAAGGTGGACTTGTAGCCATACATGCAATTGGATGGCGGTCTATGTATATTGTTGTAATGCCCAATCAACCTCATAGGATCTTTCTGACTAGTAATTGCATTGTTATGCCTTTGCTCATTTCCTGTCAATTGCCCCGTTGTAATTTGTTTACCCTTCATGCCATGTTGTTTATCTAAGGAGAGAACCTCTAGTGAATTATGGACCCCGGTCCAATCTTTACCATTGATACATCTTCCACTGTTACTTGTTTACTTGCTACAAACCATTACCTTCCACACCATACGTTTAATCCCTTGTTACAGCAAACCGGTGAGCTTGACAACCTCATTGTTCGTTGGGGCAAAGTCTTGAGTTTGTGTTGTGCAGGTCTCCGCGTTGCTTGCAACACCTGTGTGATGTTTCCTTCCTCCTACTGGTTCGATAACCTCGGTCTCAACTGAGGGAAAACTTGTTGCTTGCTGCTTCACACCTTGCTCTTGGGGTTCCCAACAGGATGTGCGTAGACAGTCCTCAGGCTCCTCGAATTTTTGCTTGCACCGCCGCAGCACCGAATAGCTCCGACGAAATATTCTGGTGAGCTCTGTGCTCCACTTCGCCTCTCGTTCATACAAGTTTGTTCGTCTGATGCTTGCACACCTTCTCACACCTTTTGCTTGCTCTAAATCGCCCTAGGTCTTCGTCCCCGTTAACCCCCGCGAATGACCGAAGCGTTGCTCGACTCCGGCGAACAATCACGGTAAATTCCGAGCGCCCCTTGACCTCTAACCCATATGACTGTGTTCTCCGTACCTTTGTGCATCTTCTAATTCCCTTCGTTTCTCCTGTTGTACCCTAGAACGTCGACTCCATCTCTGTTCGTAAACACCCGACGCTGGTACAAACTCCGATGAGGTTTTCCGGCCGTGTCCGTGCGCCCCTGTCCAAGCAAAGACCACGTTGAGCTTCACCATCTTCTCACGAGCTCGGTAAGCATTTGCACGCCCCTCCTAACCCCCTAGCCTCGCCGGCGTGTCACCGGCAGTAGCACCGCAGCCACCAGTGCCATTCGCGCCGCCAGTTTCTGGTCGAGTTGATCTAGTCCATCGGATCTGGATCTGGTGGTTAGGATTAGAATTAGAACGAAGGGGTACGAGTAGATCTGAGCCGCATGATTTAGTTATATCTAAAGACGCGGAAGCGTGATCCAGCGCGAACCAGTACGCACCAATCAGGGAGCGCTGTATTTCACTGGATTAGATTTAGAATCTGAATTTAGATCTATTAGTTATTCAAACTTGTAAATTCAATAACTTTTGATCTGTTTGTCCAAAAATTACAAATTTTATATCATTGGATTCGGAAAAATAAATCCTACACTACTTTAGGCTTGAATTTGTATTTTTCGTCTGTAAAACAGAACCAATTATAGGATTATTTTGGCCATATAAATTATTTGGAAAATGTTTTTAAATCAAATTTAAATTTAATTAAGTTATAAATAGTTAGTTTTGTGTTCAAGTATTGTTTGACTTGACTTGTTTAGTTTAGAAAAGTCATTTCATTGCATTGCATGCATTCATATATTTTTGCTTGATTATTTGAATGTAAATTCGGTGCTATCATTTTATGTGTAGATTTTGGTGCTAGTGGTGATTGTGATTGTGAGGATTGTTGCTACTCCCCCAACTACCAAGGCAAGTGGTGCTTCATGTATTTGTCCCATTATTTTGACTATGCACTAGTTTGAATAGAGCTTGCATGATTGTTTTTGCTAAGTATCTATATGCTATGTTTGGCAAAACCTAGTAGTTGTAGCCTTAGTATAATTTTCTCTAAGTTAAGATACTTGCCATGTTAACATGCTTAGCCTAGCTAGTAGCAAACAAGGGTGGAATATATTCATGCTATGGAAATTTTGCAAAGTCTTTTAACTTGTGTTTTTGTTTAATAAAACAACTAAGTGAATGAATCACTTGGGTGGAATGGTATGATGGTTTATGTTGAGTGGTTACACAAGGCCCATGTCTATGGTTTACCTTGTGTATCTCCCTTGTGGAAATCCACCAGGAACAAAGGGATTTGAAATACATAGTGTTTAGAAGCTTCTAGTGCAACCACATGGCATATGGGCTCTGCCTTGATCATATAGGTTGCAATAACTTAGCCAGATGGACAGTTGGTGGTAGGGTGATAGGATGGAACACGTCCATGGTGGTCTAAGGTAAGGCTTCTGAAAGGTCTCGTCTCGATGCATGTCGAGTCTTGTGGGGAAAGTGCACCACCTCTCGAGAGGGTAAAACCTAAGTACTTAGCCGTGTCCCCGGAAATGGACAATTTGAGCATCAAGACATTGAAGCTATCAAGGATCTCCTCATCCCAATTTCTAAGTTAAAAACTTGTGGTTGAACAAGGGTAAAGGTTCACCAATGTCTATTGGTGGTTCCTTGGGAGTTTTTGTCAAACAAAAACTTAGTGTTTTCAACTGATAGGAAAAACCTATTTTGAGCAAAGCAAGCCTAAGCTACACTTAACCAAATTCATCTAGTTGATAGATACTACTATTATAATATGGTATCACTTGCCAATACAATTCCAAATGTATTGACCCACTGTGGCTTTAACTTATGATGTTGCAGGTTATTCCGATGACGATTAGGGTTATGAGTCTACATTCAACATGCTTGACTGTGGCACATGAAGATGAAGACTTTACTTTATTTACTATGTTATGAACTCTTGTACTAGCCTTTGGCTATGGAGTTGTAAAAGACTATGTTTGTCTCTGGAATGACGATGTAATAAAGACCTTTGTATCTGTGTACTTCATCTTAAACTGTGGATGCTAGCATTTGATCCAGGGACTAGCATTGCAATCACAGGGACCTTTACCTTATAAAGGTGGGGTCTTACAATTATGTGTAGTCGTAAGCGATGGATTTCAACTTCATATGTTTCTCCGGAAATTTGAGTGAATATTCACTTAATGAGAAAGAAGTATGAAATATTTGAAAACGTTCAACGACTTTGAAGATGAAGTGAAAAATCATTGTAAATAGGAAAATAAATGATTTATGATTTTATCATAAAGGGATTTATTTGAGTTGCAAGTGTAACAAGAAAATAAATGATTTATGATTTTATCATAAAGGGATTTATTTGAGTTGGAAGTTTAGCAAAACACCTAGATTTTCATCTCCCGAAACACCATAGGAATATGGAGTGTTTGAGATTTGTAACGAAACCTTGTTTGACATGGTTGGATCAAAGGTGTTATTTATAAAACTGTCATTATGTTTTAAAAGATTAAAAGCTTTAGGGACTACCGCTTTTACACTAAAAAGAGCTCCATCTTGATCTGTTGAAATGACACCATGTAAGTTATGGTTTGGGGTAAAACCCAAGTTGTCCTTACTTAAATTTTGGTATGCTAAGCATAAGTAAGATGTTTACAACCAAAGTCGGATGAGCATGTCTTTATAGGTTATTTCAAATAACCATTGGGTATTCCTCCATAACATCGAGGACAAAAGGGTTTGTCACTTGAAACGTGAAGTTTCTTGAAAAAGGAATTTTTCGCAAAAGTTAAGTGGGAGTACAATAGAACTTTGATAAGGTTAACGAACCTTAGCTATATGTATTGAGTTGCGCAGCGCCGGAAAATGTTCCGAAGGCATCCACAATGCTCATGGCTCACGTGCCTCAAAGGTTGTGGTCATAGAGGTCTAAGTTCCTATTGAACCAAGTAGGTCGGATAAACAATCAAATGCTAACATTTGAGAGTAAATCATTGTTGTTTGACAATGATGAACCGATTACATGCAAAGAGGTGATGATGGGTCGTGACTCCTTCAAATGGCTTGAAGCCATAATGTAACACCCTCAGAATCGACCCTATGCAAGTTTAGCAAAATTCGCCAAACCCGCATAGAAACGATTCGAAGGTGCCCACCAGGCACTTTCGTGCGGGTGGAAAAACAAAGTAATAACATTACACAACAGTCCTCGATGGGACCCACAGAACAGATATATATACAACAGCGACTCAAAGAGTCAAGAATACAAATATTATATACAAAGATCCAAATCACCTCGAAAACGGTAGAGCGTCCGACTACGGACAAGAAGCAAATGGGGCTAAGAGCCCTGAAGAATAACCAATGGCGTCCATAACCCTGCCCAGGCCAAGCCGGAAGGGTAACCCTGCTAACGACGTCGATCTCAAACCTGCTTAAACAAAAGGGGTGCCGACAAAGGGCAAGGAAAAGAAAAGGAGCGTCGATCTTGAGGCCAAGACAGCGAGGCTAGAATTGGCCCCTCGCCTACATAGGTATGGTGGATCGAGGCAATGCAAGAAGCACTAAACAACCTATAGAGACCCGATACAACTGGCGGCTATCAGAGAGGGGTGAGAAAGACCTATTCGGATCCAACCTGAGTCTATCATCAAGCAAACCCATCCTGGGGTTTCCCCCTCGAGACCAAACGAGGAAGTCGACCGAGGAACTCACACAGTTGGCAATTTTACTTATTCGGTTATAGTTGCGGCACTTTACTAGTCAGGTTTAGATAATCATCCCGATAAAGTAAGCAGTGGGCACTTTTAGTTAATCATTCCGTTATAGTGGAAACACTTACTAGTCAGGTACAGATAGCATGGTATAAACCCCAAAACCCAGCAGTTGTTGGTACTTTTACTTAGCCATTCTGTTGTAGTGAAGCTGATTACTAATCATATCGAATACAAGTCAATTTAAAACAGTAAACTTTAGTTATAGTTGTCTATGATCAGACAACATGCTCCAAGTCGTCCATAACCGCGGACACGGCTTCTCGAAAAGATTAAACCCTGCAGGGGTGCACCAAAGTATCCACAGGCACTTCGACCCTTTTTGCCAGATCAGTTAACATACACCCATCGGTATGTCGGCGGGGTCTAAGTCACGACGTTCCCAGACACAAAGCAAGCACTGGGGGGCCACCCCACTAAGTACACCATAGCGAAGTCGGCCGGTCTCGAGACGGACTTAGGGTTGCGCCAATGGTCGATGGCGAAGATGCCCCCAAACGGGGACTGCCGATACCGCGTAAACACTCCGCTTCCTAAACAGTACAGCGTGCTCCTCACACAATCGTAAATAAAGCAGTAAAGCATGGCATAAGTACAGGATAGTAAATAAATCCTCAAACTAGTTGTGGCCCCCAGTACAATACTTTGAAATCAGGTAATAATCGATGGGGGGCCCATATCTCCCCACCTGTGGTTAGCGCGCTCGATCTCGGAACAGGTGTCAAGAACTCGGGTCCTACGGGACACAAGTGGGCGGTCGGAAACCAAATCTTACCTATCACCCACCGATGCCTCTGCTTAATTCAATTTTAGTTGTTAAACAGAATTTAAAGTGAAACAATAAGGAAACCATGATCATCTCCAACGTCAACATGCGGCAATTCTCCAACAAGGGTGGTTCTTGACGACAAGCAAAACACTTGAGCAAGCGACTACGGCACGCGGGTCCGCTATCTACCAAACAACAGGGAATAGGATGTGTCCATGGCTATATATGGCTGCAAGGGATATCACGGGTTCGGAAACTAGAGCATCGCAACACAGATAGCAATAGATCAACAGGAGGGAAGTAAATACTATAAAAGTAAGATAGGTAGAAAGGGGGAGGTGCTCGCCTGAAAACATTGCCGAAAGGTTCCACCGAAGATCGGGGCGAAGCTCACAACAACTCAACGGCCTTATCCGCGAAGAACCAAAACACTAGAAGAAACACCGGATGCAACATTTAATTCACGGCAGAAGATCGGCATGATGCATGCAGGATGTATGGCATGGCAAAGATGCGATGCAATTAGGTCAATATTAAGTGGAACCGGGGTCCCGACAATTTGTTAGGTGGTACATGTTGTTTAGATACCCCGCAAATTTAAATGTTGTTATAACAAGGCAAGATAAAATACCGGTTCGCTACACAAGTTTAAATGAGGCCGATATGAGACTAGATTTGCCCGCATATGGGCCCCATATTTAATTATTAGGTGAAGCGGCATAAGGCCCCCCCAACCCACAAGATAAGATGCATGCATGAACAATTATTATGCGACAGGTTGTACCTCAATTATAAAAATAGGGTTTGCGGAAGAGGGTTCACACATTAGAGGGGGGGTTCGACGATCTTGGTTTCCGGGGTTCGGGGTCGGGGTCCAGGGTTCGACGGATCTGGGGTTCGGGGTTCGACGGAGCGTTCTCGGATATCGGGGGTCTTCGGTTCACGTTGTCGGTCTTGGTGTTCGGGGCGAAGCACTTGCCGCAACTGGGGTTCTCGGCGTCCGGGGAGCAGAACTTGGGTCGGCCGTTCGTCGCCATCGAAGGTCTTGCCGCTATAGGGTCTTATCGAGCCTGCGCCATCGAGGCGGTCTTGGCGAGGGAAGATGTACTTGGCGTTCTGCGTCGATGTTCTCATCGTCCGGGTTCTCGAGCATCGCATCCGAGGAGTACTTGGCGTTCACCGGTTCCATGTAGAAGATCTTGGCGCACATGTGGCTTCGGTCCGGGGTACGCGGTTCTCCTCTCGGGGCTTGGGGTTCGCAGGGCCGGACTTGGCGTTTGAGGTTCCACCGAAACCATGGCGCGTCCAGGAAGCCGTTCTTGAGGGTCCCTGTCGGAGGCCTTCGGGTTCTGCCCCTGATACAGCACCCACAAGCACCAATGCAAACACGCACGAGCTCCATGCGGGGGCTGGACGGGGCGACCTCGGCGGCAGGGGCGACTCGGCGAGGCGGGAAGAACACGGCGACGGAACGCGCTGGAACTGCTGTGGCGGCGGGCTGCGGGCAGCGCGTCGCGGCAGATGATGGCGGCGCGAGGCGAACTCCCGAGGCGGCGGGAACGCCACCGGGAGGCGAGGCGGCGACGGCGGAGCTCAGCCGGCGGCGTCCATGATCGCTGGGCCGACGGACTAGCGGCTCGGCGCGGGCTCGGGAAGGAGGCTCAAGCTTGGCTGGAGAAGGCCGGAGGCGGCAGGGGCGCAGAGGCGGCCGGGATGGCGAACGCCGGCGAAGCGCGCGACACGCCGAGACGGCAGCCAGCGGAGGAGCTAAGCGGGCGCGGGCTGGCGGCGGCGGGCGAGGGCGTCTGGCGGACGGAGGAGGTGTGGGGTCGGCGGGCGGGCATGCATGCAACAGTGGTGAGAGGCCTCCAGGCGGCGAGCCGCGGAAGGGGCAGGCGGTGGAGGCCGGGCGAGGGTGCGAGGGCGCGGGCGGTGAGGGTCTCACAGGAGAGGGGAGTGGCGGGTCGGCGAGGGCGAAGGCTGCAGGAGGGCGGTCTGGCGCGGGAGGCAGGGTCTGGCGCGAGAGCTGTGGAAGGAGAAGCAGGGGCCGCGTGGAGGAGTTGATGGGGCGTGGGCCCAGGGCGGGGCGGTTGGTGGCTGGGCTGCTGCATGTGCTGGCGTGTGTGGGGGGTGGGGGGAAGGAGAGAGAGGGGGTGGTGAGAGGGCCACGTGGCATGGTGGGATTGGTGGATGGGGGAGGGTTTGCTGAGGTGGCGCTCAGGGATTGGCCAGGGTGAGGTGGAGGGGTGTGGTGGTTAGAAATATTGGTAGGTTTAGGATTAGAAGGGCGGCAGGTTTGGACCGATCTGAAAAATCTGGGGCGGTCGTTCGGGTCGGGTTGGCCCGTTCGACTGCCCCTACTAAAAATAAAATAAAACTTTATTTGTTTAATTGGACCGTTTGCAAACCGCCATGCGCCAAAACAAAACAATCCGGCGAACCGGGGTTTGGCGTTTTAATAAAAGATGGGGCGTTTGGAAAACGAATCGGGGTTTGCAAAATAGTTTTTGACAAACAACATGCGACGATGACGATGCAATGCACAAATTCAACGCGATTTTCTAGTAGTGGTTTTGCGGGATGCCACAATTCGACACCACTAACAATGGATCTCGCCCTCGAGATCCGCCTCATGGTACCGGAAGGAAGGTCGGCGATCTGCGCCTTCTCGCTTCGTGTAGATCTCCGCGACACCACTAACAATGAGGTCGTTGTCCCTGATCGTCGAGAGAGCACTCCGGATAAACAACGGACGAAGTTAAAGATAAGGCCACCTCTAGCTTCCATGGAAGGAGTAAAATTGCATCGGTCCACCATTCAATGTACACAAGCGAATGATAAGAGTAGTGGTATGGTCGCGACTCCATCCCGCACTCAAAACATTACCCTGTACACGAACAGATAGATGATGCAACCAACCCTCGGATTCAGACTGAAGATCTCGACAAGCGAGGTTCGGATTAAAGGAGTGATGCAGACTCTGCATCGGATCTGGCGTAGATGATGTCGTCGCGTCGGAAAACACCGGAAAACACAAACAAGGAACAAAGGAGGGTACCACAGACGAAGGATTCCTCGGCAGCATGAAGACCGGATGTAGCAACACCGTTATCTGAAGAGGAAGCGAAACCCTGAAGGTACGACGGAAAACCAACCACGAGAATTCCTGGACTCGAAGAAAAAGATGAGAGCGGATTCAAAACACGTCGAGAGGAGAGGGGAATAGCAGAGGGGTAAGGAGTAAAATCAGACCTACTCAGAACTATCCAACCGATTTTTAAAAAAAATAGTTTTGACACTCTACTTCGGCCGTTAGCTAGGTTATCCTACAGGCTGGACTTGTGGGGTATCATAGCTGAGCTCGATACCACTCAGAACACCCTCAGAATCGACCCTATGCAAGTTTAGCAAAATTCGCCAAACCCGCATAGAAACGATTCGAAGGTGCCCACCAGGCACTTTCGTGCGGGTGGAAAAACAAAGTAATAACATTACACAACAGTCCTCGATGGGACCCACAGAACAGATATATATACAACAGCGACTCAAAGAGTCAAGAATACAAATATTATATACAAAGATCCAAATCACCTCGAAAACGGTAGAGCGTCCGACTACGGACAAGAAGCAAATGGGGCTAAGAGCCCTGAAGAATAACCAATGGCGTCCATAACCCTGCCCAGGCCAAGCCGGAAGGGTAACCCTGCTAACGACGTCGATCTCAAACCTGCTTAAACAAAAGGGGTGCCGACAAAGGGCAAAGGAAAAGAAAAGGAGCGTCAGTACTGAGGCCAGTACACGGCGAGGCTAGAATTCGGCGGTCCTCGCCTACATAGGTATGGTGGACTGAGCGGCAGCGGCAGCAAGCACTAAACAACCTATAGAGACCCGATACAACTGGCGGCTATCAGAGAGGGGTGAGAAAGACCTATTCGGATCCAACCTGAGTCTATCATCAAGCAAACCCATCCTGGGGTTTCCCCCTCGAGACCAAACGAGGAAGTCGACCGAGGAACTCACACAGTTGGCAATTTTACTTATTCGGTTATAGTTGCGGCACTTTACTAGTCAGGTTTAGATAATCATCCTGATAAAGTAAGCAGTGGGCACTTTTAGTTAATCATTCCGTTATAGTGGCAACACTTACTAGTCAAGGTACAGATAGCATGGTATAAACCCCAAAACCCAGCAGTTGTTGGTACTTTTACTTAGCCATTCTGTTGTAGTGAAGCTGATTACTAATCATATTGAATACAAGTCAATTTAAAACAGTAAACTTTAGTTATAGTTGTCTATGATCAGACACTGTGCTCCAAGTCGTCCATAACCGCGGACACGGCTTCTCGAAAAGATTAAACCCTGCAGGGGTGCACCAAAGTATCCACAGGCACTTCGACCCTTTTTGCCAGATCAGTTAACATACACCCATCGGTATGTCGGCGGGGTCTAAGTCACGACGTTCCCAGACACAAAGCAAGCACTGGGGGGCCACCCCACTAAGTACACCCGCAACGAAGTCGGCCGGTCTCCGAGACGGACTTAGGGTTGCGCCAATGGTCATGTGACGGTATGCCCCCAAACGGGACTGCCGATATCAGCGTAACACTCCGCTTCCTAAAAGACAGCGTGCTCCTCACACAATCGTAAATAAAGCGATAAAGCATGGCATAAACAGGATAGTAAATAAATCCTCAAACTAGTTGTGGCCCCGAGACAATACTTTGAAATCAGGTAATAATCGATGGGGGCCCATATCTCCCCACCGTGGTTAGCGCTCGATCTCGACAGTGTCAAGAACTCGGTCTCAGGACACAAGTGGCGATCGGAAACCAAATCTTACCTATCACCCACCGATGCCTCTGCTTAATTCAATTTTAGTTGTTAAACAGAATTTAAAGTGAAACAATAAGGAAACCATGATCATCTCCAACGTCAACATGCGGCAATTCTCCAACAAGGGTGGTTCTTGACGACAAGCAAAACACTTGAGCAAGCGACTACGACACCTTGGTCCGCTATCTACCAAACAACAGGGAATAGGATGTGTCCATGGCTATATATGGCTGCAAGGGATATCACGGGTTCGGAAACTAGAGCATCACAACACAGATAGCAATAGATCAACAGGAGGGAAGTAAATACTATAAAAGTAAGATAGGTAGAAAGGGGGAGGTGCTCGCCTGAAAACATTGCCGAAAGGTTCCACAAGATCGGCGAAGCTCACAACAACTCAACGGCCTTATCCGCGAAGAACCAAAACACTAGAAGAAACACCGGATGCAACATTTAATTCACGGCAGAAGATCGGCATGATGCATGCAGGATGTATGGCATGGCAAAGATGCGATGCAATTAGGTCAATATTAAGTGGAACCGGGGTCCCGACAATTTGTTAGGTGGTACATGTTGTTTAGATACCCCGCAAATTTAAATGTTGTTATAACAAGGCAAGATAAAATACCGGTTCGCTACACAAGTTTAAATGAGGCCGATATGAGACTAGATTTGCCCGCATATGGGCCCCATATTTAATTATTAGGTGAAGCGGCATAAGGCCCCCCCAACCCACAAGATAAGATGCATGCATGAACAATTATTATGCGACAGGTTGTACCTCAATTATAAAAATAGGGTTTGCGGAAGAGGGTTCACACATTAGAGGGGGGGTTCGACGATCTTGGTTTCCGGGGTTCGGGGTCGGGGTCCAGGGTTCGACGGATCTGGGGTTCGGGGTTCGACGGAGCGTTCTCGGATATCGGGGGTCTTCGGTTCACGTTGTCGGTCTTGGTGTTCGGGGCGAAGCACTTGCCGCAACTGGGGTTCTCGGCGTCCGGGGAGCAGAACTTGGGTCGGTGCCGTTCTCGTCATCGCGAAGGTCTTGCCGTTGCGAGGGTCTTATCGAGCCTGCGCCATCGAGGCGGTCTTGGCGAGGGAAGATGTACTTGGCGTTCTGCGTCGATGTTCTCATCGTCCGGGTTCTCGAGCATCGCATCCGAGGAGTACTTGGCGTTCACCGGTTCCATGTAGAAGATCTTGGCGCACATGTGGCTTCGGTCCGGGGTACGCGGTTCTCCTCTCGGGGCTTGGGGTTCGCAGGGCCGGACTTGGCGTTTGAGGTTCCACCGAAACCATGGCGCGTCCAGGAAGCCGTTCTTGAGGGTCCCTGTCGGAGGCCTTGGGTTCGCCTTACAAAGACCCACAAGCACCAATGCAACGCGCCGAGCTCCATGCGGGCTGGGCCAGGCGACCTCGGCGGCTGCAGGGCGACTCCGGCGGCGAGGAAGAACGGCGGCGAGCGGCTCGCGGCGGCTGCTGTGGCGAGGGGCTGCGGGCGGCGCGGTCGCGCGAATGATGGCGGGCATGAGGCGAACTCCCAGAGGCGGCGAGGCGCGGGGCGGAGGCTGCTTAGGCGGGCGGCGGGCGGCGGCGGGCTTCAGCGCCGTGCGCGTCCATGCTGGGGCCCGGACTAGCGGCCGCTCAGCGGCCGCCAGCTCGGAAGGAGGGCTCGGCTGGCTGGAGAAGGCGAGGCGGCGGCAGCGCAGGCGGCGGGATGGCGAACGCGGCGCGAGCTGGCGAGGCAACCCGGCGCCGGAGGAGCTAGCGGAGGCGCGGGCTCGGGCGGCGGCGGGCGAGCGTGGAGCGGCGGGCGGGAGGAGGAGGTGGGGTCGGCAGCGGCGTTCAGGGACGGGCATGCAACAGCGGGTGAGAGGCCTCCGGCGAGGCGAGCCGCGGAAGGGGACGGCGACAGCGGTGACGGGACGCAGGCAGCCCGAGGGTGCGAGGGAGCAGGCGGCGGTGGTGAGGGTCTGCATGGGAGAGGGTGGTCGGCGGCGGCGCCGGCGAGGCTGGAGGGCGGTCTGGCGCCCGAGGCAGGGTCTTGGCTGCGGAGAGCCAGGGAAGGAGAAGCACAGGACGCGGCGTGGAGGAGTTGATGGGGCGTGGGCCCAGGGCGGGGCGGTTGGTGGCTGGCTCTTGCATGTCTTTGGCGTGTGTGGGGTGGGGGAAGGAGAGAGAGGGGGTGGTGAGAGGGCCACGTGGCATGGTGGGATTGGTGGATGGGGGAGGGTTTGCTGAGGTGGCGCTCAGGGATTGGCCAGGGTGAGGTGGAGGGGTGTGGTGGTTAGAAATATTGGTAGGTTTAGGATTAGAAGGGCGGCAGGTTTGGACCGATCTGAAAAATCTGGGGCGGTCGTTCGGGTCGGGTTGGCCCGTTCGACTGCCCCTACTAAAAATAAAATAAAACTTTATTTGTTTAATTGGACCGTTTGCAAACCGCCGCCAAAACAAAACAATCCGTGAACCGGGTTTGGCGTTTTAATAAAAGATGGGGCGTTTGGAAAACGAATCGGGGTTTGCAAAATAGTTTTTGACAAACAACATGCGACGATGACGATGCAATGCACAAATTCAACGCGATTTTCTAGTAGTGGTTTTGCGGGATGCCACACATAAAATCCGTGATAGTTACATACACGAGAAATCAAGTTTTTTGAACTTGGAAGACCCTTCGAAAAGGTGTAAAAATCTATCGGCCGTATTTGGATCTATATAGAAACAAACATGGATGTTTCACATCTATGAAATAGTCGACATATCATGAAGTATTTTACGACAAAGTTCAAGGAGTTGACTATGACAAGATTGGATCTTTCATAGCAATATTTAGTTTAGACGGATTAATGTAGAAACCACTACATATAATTTTGGTATATGGTAGATGAATAAACAAAACAAAGTTCTTCTAATAGAATGGTTACCTAGGACGTGTACAAGACACAATCCAAAGGGTTTTGTTAAATTCAAAGGATTCTAAAAGGGCATGCAAACTTCAATGGTTGAAGTAAGCATTGCGGAGTTGGAATCTTCACCGTGATGAAACTGTTAAAGAAGTTTTCATCAGGAGACGATGAAGATGCTTGCATTTGCAAAAAATTAAGTGGGAGCACTGAGACATATTTCTAATACATTATGTGGAGGACATCTTGTTGTTGTAAATGATGTATCTTTTATTGACAAAGGTTAATAATTTCATTTCGATGAAAGACTTAGGCAAAACCCGAATATTTAGCATGAATGTCTACATGGATAGACTGTGACGCTAATATGGTTATGCCAAACGTACATATATGAGATATTAAAGGGGTTCAATATAGAAACAACAAGAAACGGATCTTGTCGCATGTAAAAGAATTAAATCAAGATTCAAGTGTATCGACACTTGATAAGTGAAACAAGATTCAAGTGCTTTGACACTTAATGAGTGAAATCGCAAGAATATTTTGATCAATCGTACCATGATATGTACACATCCAGATATGTTCTATGCTCTAAGTGTTATGGGCATATACCAGAACGAATCATAAAATGATCATTGGACGATAGTAAGGATATTCTTATAATCTTTTGGAAGAATTAAGAATATATTCCATTTGTATAAGAGAAAAATAGTTCACTGTAAAGCGTTACATTGATACTAGTTTTTTCACAAGATACAAAATTAAGTTTATCTCAATTTAAACTATGGGTGGCACAATGAAACAGAAAGAAGTTTCCATGACGGATTTGGATGAATTCCAAAGTTAAGACATTGTGACGGATAAAAAGGCTAAGTATATGACTGCTATAGTAGCAGCAAAGGAGGGTATTTGTGTCAAGTATTTTGTTATCAAACTAAGGTGTGGTTCGCAACAGGCTAACACTAAAGATATATTGTACGACAATAGTATCAACATGATTTAAACCCAAGGAACTAAAGGTCTCATCAAAAGAAAAAAATTATACAATGCCATCTCATTGGAGAATGAGTGATGCGTGAAGATGCAAAGGCATGCAAATACACACGAACCTGAAAGCGTCAGATCCGTAGATTATGTTAACCACTTGAAATCGCGTATATGGAACACCAGAAAGCTATAGGTGTTCAATACGCAAAGTTTTCAAACTAGATTATTGTCTCTAGTGCAAATGGGAGACTGAAGGGAATATTCCCGAGAGGAAATAATAAAATGGTTATTATCTTATTCCTTATTTTGATAAATATTTATTTTGCATGCTATAATTGTATTAATACGGAGACTTTAATATATGTGTGTTTAATTAACAAAAAGAAAGTTCCTAGTTATGCCTCTCTTATAAACTAGCTCATTGATTAACAAGATGATCAAAGGTTTCCTGATCATGGACATTGGATTGTTAATAACAAGATCACAACATTGTTGGAATGATGTGATGAACATTCATCCAAAGTATAGCATTACGATCAAGGTCATTGTGTTTATATTGCTATAACATCATACGCAGTAATCTTAGTCCTTAGACCATGAGATCATGTCAATCACTATCATCGAATGAGTATCTTGATAACATCAAACGTCACACCGTAACATGGTGACTATAAAGATGAGTTCAGTGCTACGAAGGTGTTATGTTGAGGCTCATGGAGAAAGAGTGGAATTTTTCCATCCTGATGACGGAGAGATATACTCTGGGCCCTCTCGGTGATATCACATTAGTTAGCTTGCAAGTAAGTGATTTGATCACAAGAATTTTATATCACGGGAACGAGAAAAGAGTACATGTCGATAACGATATCAAACTAGGTATGGAGATACCTATGATCGAATCTCGTACATGTAATATATCGTGAGACAAAGAGATTGAGTTACATGCGTATAAGGTTCACACGATCACAAAATTCATCGTTGAATGTGTGGGAGTCAGTACAGATCTCTAGGTCCCGCTGCTGATTATTGATCGGAGAGGAGTCTCGATCATGTCTACATTATTCGCGAACCGTAGGGTGACACACTTAAGGGATACCGACACCATTTGGAGCAAATAATATGCTAGAGAAAGAATTATAAAGCGCATGAATTATTTCACTAGACACCGGAACTGTTTCGGTTGAAATTGCTGAAATTGGTTCTGCATGTGAAATTGAAATGTTGTAAGGGGTTTTATGTGAATGTTTGTTAATTAGAGTAATTAACAAATTTCTGAATAAAATAAATAAAAGAGTTTTATTAAATGAGAGCTTGCATTAATTTTGGTGGAAAATTAATGCATGTGAGTGGAATTGTGAGTGGAGGTGTGTTTATGTGAGTGGAGCTTCCACCACATGAATGAGGGATAGGTGGGGGCACCCTCCTTGGCTGGTGGCCATGCCCCCTTGGGCTTCCCCCTCCCATATAAAAGTACCCCCTCCTCTCACTTCTCACTCACACCTCCTCACGAAAGATCTCTCTTACCCCTTTAGAATTTCCCTATGGCCTCGGATCAGCGAGATACATGTTCCCGGTGGCTTTTTCTAGAAGGATTTGTTGCTTCCGCTTCTTCGCTGGAGCGAGGGCGCGGAGGTTGTCGGGGTACCCGGACGTGTGTGCGATCACGGATGCACCACTACTTTGCGGTGCTAGACTGGATGGTGCTGGACCTGCTGTACCGGATGGACTTCTTCTCGATCTTGAGATCAACAAGTGTTCGACTACATCATCCACGAGTACAACCTCGTTAATGCTATTCGGTCTTAGAGGGTATGCATTCTATGGATGTATATCCACCCGTTGCTTGTATCTAGTAGATAGATCTTGGTACATAGTTGTTCCCATCATAGGATTTTTTTTGTTTTCTATGTTGCAAACCCTTCAAATCGGTCACAAGTTCGGTGTGTCGATGACTCCCGAACCCTCGCTCTAGCCGGGCAGCATAAGTAGCAGATCCCCGAGAACTCCAACAACGCTATGCCATGGTAGAGGTGGTGGAGGGGAAGTTATCGAGCAGGGCTTCGCCAAACACCTTTTCTAGTGGCAATGGCCAAGGCAACCAAGGGGGAGAAGATGCCAGCCAAAGAGCATATGAGAGAGGCAAGTGAGAGTGTGTGAGAGAGGGGGAGGATGCCACCTCATTTTATAGGGGGAGGGGGGCAATCTGTTGGAGATACACCCAAGAGGCAATAATAAAATGATTATTATTATATCTTTGTGTTTATGATAAATGTTTACATCTCATGCTATAATTGTATTAACCGGAAACATTAATACTTGTGTGTTTTGTAAACATAAAAGATTCCCTAGTAAGCCTCTTGTTAAGCTAGCTTGTTGATTAATATATAATCATGGTTTCCTGATCATGGACATTAGATGTTATTAATAACAAGATCATATCATTAGAAGAATTATGTGATGGACACACTTCTATAGTTAGCATAGCATAAGATCAAATCATTTAGAATTTGTTTTCTACAAGCTTTCAGATACATAGTATCCTAATCCTTTGACAATGAGATCATGTTAATAACTATCACCGGATGAGTACTTTGATGACATCAAACACCACTTCCATAACTGGGTGGTTATAAAGGTAGCATTGGGTATTCTGAAAGTATGTGTTGAAGCACATGGATCAAGAGTGGGATTTGTCCATCCATATGATGGATAGATATACTCTAGGCCCTCTCGGTGGAGTGTCATCCAATTGGATTGCAAGCATGTGACAAGGTCACAAGGGATGTCACATCATAGTACGAGTAAAGAGTACTTATCGGTAACGAGGTTAAACTAGGTATAGAGATACCGACGATCAAACCTCAAATAAGTAAAGTATCGCGCGACAAAGGGAATCGTTATCGAATGTAAATAGTTCATTCGATCACGAAGTCATCATATAAATATGTGGGAGACATATGGATTTCTAGATCCCTCTATTGGTTATTGATCGGAGAGGTGTCTCAATCATGTGTGCATTGTTCACGAACCATAGGGAGACACACTTAAGGATTCAATGTTTTTTAAGTAGATATGGAATATGAGTTGGAGACCGAATGTTGTTCGGAGTCTCGGATTGGATCTAGGACATCACGAGGAGATCTGGAATGGTCGAGAGAATAAGATTTATATAAGGAAAGTGGTTTTCCGGGGTTTGGGAAAAGTTTTGATGTTTTGACCGGATACTTCTAGAATATTCTAGAGGGACCACTAGTGGTTCCACCACCCCGGGAGGGGATCATTTGGTCAGCGGCATGCCCTAGGGGCTAGCCGCACCAAACCCTAAAGGGAAATTCGGCGAACACTAGTGAAAGGGTCATAGTCAAATCCTAGTTTAAAAAGTCAAACTCTAGTTTTTGGTAAGAGGGAAGACTTGGTGGGAAAGGTTCCAACTCTCCCCTTGGTGGACGAGTTGGGGGGGTACAGGGCCTGGGCTGGGAACCCTTGGTTGGTCGCCCCCCGCATATATAATGAGGGGTGGGGGCGCACCCCCCACACACAACCTTGTCCATTGGCGCCTAACCCTAGCCACCTACTCTCTTCTCTCTCGTCCACCGTCCTGCTCCGGCTTAGGCGAAGCCCTGCAAAAACCTCTCCTCCTCCACCACCACCACCACCACACTGTCGTGCTATTGGGATTCCGGGGAGATCTACAACCTCTGTTGCCCTGCTGGAACAAGGGAGAGGAAGGTCTTCATCGACTACCGTACGTGTGACCGACTGCAGAAGCGATCCGGAACGCGACGCCGGAAGGATCGTCTTCACGATCTTGAGATCGGCAAGTGATCGACTACATCAACCACGAGAATCCAATCTCGTTAAACACTTTGGATCTACGAGGTTTAGTTCTCTACAATCTCGTTGCACCGATCTCGTAGATTCGATCTTGGCTTTTCCATAGATTGGATCTTGGTTTTATGCGTTATTGCGATATAATTTTTTTTGTTTTCCATGGAACAAACCCTACAGTGGTATCAGAGCCGTATCTATGCGTAGATCTATTGCACAAGTAGAACATAATGGTTTTGTGGGAATTGATGCTTTTGTTGTCGCTTGCTCGTGTACTTTGCATCTTACAGTATGGTGGGATGAAGCAGCCCAGACTAACTTTACATGTCATCGCACATGAGACTTGCGCCATGATCAACCTGAAACTTGCATTGCACAAGTGGCTTACGAGTGTCTGTCTCTCCTACCATAGTTAACGTTCAAGTTACATCAGGCACTTGACAATACTTGTATCAGTGTTGTGGTTCTTGTTCGTAGGTAAGAACGATTCTTATTCGAAAGCCCTGAGCCGTGTAAAACATGCAAAGAAAATTAGAGGCGTCTAACTTGTTTTTGCAGGGCATGTGATGTGATGTGATATGGCCATGATGTGATTGTGATTATATTTGATGTATGCGATGATCCTTATTGTAAGTTGGCAACCAGCAGGATCCTTATGGTTCTATTTAAATTCCTTAAGACATGCGTGTCTATTCATCATGTAGTCGCTTTATTCCAAGTAGTTGTAATAGTTATTTTTAGTGATGGACAACCATGAAGCGGCGCCACGGGCCTTGACGCAATGCTGGTGATGATGGAGACCATGTCCGTGCTTTGGAGATAGAGATCAAAGGCACAAGAAGAAAGGTCATATCATATTACATAATATGAATTGCATGTGATGTTAATACTTTTTATGCATCTTGTATTGCTTAGATCATGATGACAGCATTATAAGATGATCCCTCTCACTAAATATCAAGTAAAAAAGTATTCGTACTTAGTAGGAACCGTTGCTAAGACTCATCGTTTCGAAGCATCACATGATGATCGGGTGTGATAGATTCTACGTGTGCATACAACGGGTGCAAGCCAGATTTGCACATGTGGAAACTAAGGTTAACCTTGACGAGCCTAGCATGTACATACATGGTCTCGGAACACGTAATACCGAAAGGTAAAGCATGAGTCATATGGATGATATGATGAACATGTTGATTGTTCGCCTTTGAAGCTACATCATCTCTCGTGATGATCGGACTTGGTGTAGTGGATTTGGTTCGTGTAATCACCAAAATGACTTGAGGGATGTTGTTTTGAGTGGGAGTTCACCTAGTAATATGATTAAAGTTGAACTCAGTTTATCATAAATTAAATCAAAGTGAATTTGCATAATTGGTGTACTCTTTGGCATCCGTTCACCGCCTTATACTTAGTTATAATTGAGATAATAGAACTATAGAATCCTGGATAGTTACTTTATGAACTGGTATCGTATTTTTTTAAGTGTCAATCTAAAGTTTAAAAGTCCTACTACAAACTTTCAACAAACTCTGTAACAATTCCAGTGTTAGTATCTAAATATCATGTTTGCCTCCATGATTCTTGATATTCAAAAGATTGTTTTAATATCAAGGTTATCTAGGAGCTGAAAGGAATGTTTCAAAAACCATCATGTGTGGAAGATATATTGCGATATCTAAAATAATGTTTTGGTTGCAACATGATAGAGTATAATATTGCAAAATGGATGTTCTCATATTTGATGAGAATTTGCCAAGGTTGGAGACGCTAGTCGTCCTAATCCTCCAAAAGTATTTTGAAAAGCAACATCATACTCGTGATTCGCCGTTATAAGCTATAGTAGCTTCATCATGAAAATTTTCATGATAAGGATGAATAAAAGATGTAGGTAAAATGTTTACTACACTAAAAGATTACTAAAGAATGGAATCAGAAAGAACGTCAAATATTTGATGATGGTTATCTAATTCAAAGTGCAAGTCCAAAGATATTAGTATTTGACTATACACGCTTTTGACTATGTTTCATATGTATGGCGCCTCTATTGATGTTGATAGATTCTTTTAAAAGAGAAAGGAAATACTGAAAGAGAATCTCAGAAATATTTGGCAGAAAAATAAAAGATTGGAAATGTCCAACTTTGGTATATAAGTGATATACATGTTATGGCTATATTCTTTGCTTGTTAAACAATGTGGTTCTTGGGTACTGGATACCAAATTGGTTGGTGTGAAATGTCATACGGGACAACACAATTCATGAACTGCAATGGCCTAAGTAACCAACAAGATAATATGTGATGATGTTCATCAAACACAAATAAAGAGTTGTTGTGTTTCTCGTTGACATCAAATCTTACCTTCAAGATTTGTTTCAATATTTGTTATTTTAATAAGGTATTATGAGAACAAAAGTTTTTTTCAAATAATTATAGAATTCCATATAAGATGGATGGTTTACAAATCTAGTTGGAGAAATCACGTCCATAAAACTAATGCTAAAAATGTCAAAATACAAATGATTGAAAGATCACTTATGAAGTGACATCGTTGTTTGAATTATATTGGAAAGAAACATGTAGAAACTCCATGTTGATGGAATATTTGGAGTCTTTTGATTTTGATCAAATGACGCTTGTGAGACATTCCTGGAGATAATTGAAATTTCGTTCAAAGGCCAAAGAAGAACGAACGACTAACTTATTGGAATTTGTACATTGATGAATGTAGTCCATTATGTGTAGTCATGAGCGATGAATTTCAACTTCATATGCTTTCTCCGGTAATTTGAGTGAATATATGTGTATTTTTACTTAATAAGGAAGAAATGTGAAACATTTGAAAATGTTCAAAGACTCTCAAAATGAAGTGGAAAATCATTGTAACAAGAAAATAAAGAGTTTATGATTGGATCATAAAGGAAGATATCTGAGTTACAAGTTTAGCAAACACACCTAAGATTTGAGGAATCATTCCATGGATTTGTATTTCCCAAAACACCATAGAAGTATGGAGTGTTCGAGATATGTAATGAAACCTTGTTTGGCATGGTGAGATCAAAGGTGTCAGTTATTAAACTGCCATTGTATTTTAAAGATTAAAGCTTTAGTGACTACCGCTTTTACACTGAAAAGAGCTCCATCGTGATATGTTGAAATGACACCATATAAGTTATGGTTTGGGATAAAACCCAAGTTGTACTTTCTTAAACATTGGTATGTTAGGCATAAGTAAAATGTTTACAAGCAAAGTCGGATAAGCATGTCTTTGTATGTTATTTCAAATAACCGTTGGGTATTCCTCCATAACACCAAAGACAAAAGTTTTTGTCGCTTAGAACATCAAGTTTATTTAGAAGGAATTTTTCGTGAAAAGTTAAGTGGGAGGACAATAGAAACTTTTATAAGGTTATTGAACCTTAGCTGATATCTGCTGAGTTGCGCAATGTTGGAAAGTGTCCCGAAGGCAGCAACAATGATCATAGCTCACACGCCTCAAAGTTTTTTGTTACAAAGGTCTAAGTTTCTATTGAACTGAGTAGGTCAGGAAACAATCAAATACTAAGAGTCGAGGGTAAATCATTATTGTTTAACAATGATGAACCGACTACATGCAAAGAAGCGATGATGGTCTCTGACTCCGTCAGATGTCTTGAAGCCATAAAATCCGTGATAGTTCCACACACGAGAAATCAAGTTTTGAACTTAGAAGACCCTCTGAAAAGGTGTAAAACCTTATAGTCGTATTTGGATCTATAAATAAATAGACATGGATGTTTCACATCTATGAAATAGTCGACATGTCGAGAAAGAGTTCACGACAATGTTCAAGGAGTTGAATATGACAATATTTGATCTTTCATAGCGATATTTAGTCTGGACAGATTAATGTAGCAACCACTACATATAATTTTGGTATATGGTAATTGAATAAACAAAACAAAGTTCTTATAAAATAATGGTTACATAGGACTTGTACATGACACGATCCAAAGGGTTTTGTTAATCCAAAGGATGCTAAAAGTGTATGCAACATGGTTGAAGTGAGCATCGCGGAGTTGGAATCTTCACCATGATGAAACTGTTAAAATGTTTAATTTCATCAGAGTCGATGAAGATGCTTGCATTTGCAAGAAATTAAGTGGGGGCGATGAGACATATTTCTAGTACATTATGAGAAAGACATATTGTTGATTGGAGATGATGTATCTTTTATTGAAAAAAGTTAAGAATTTCATTTCGATGAAAGACTTAGGCAAAACCTGAATATTTGGCATCAATGTTTATATGGATAGATTGAGACGCTAATATGGTTGTGCCGAGAGTACATAGATGAGATATTGAAATAGTTTAATATAGAAACTATAAGAAATGTTCTTGTCGCACAGGAAGGATTGAATCAAGATTCAAGTGTATTGACACTTGGTAAGTGAGATAAGATCCAAGTGTTTTTGACACTTGGTGAGTGAAATCACAAGAATATTTTGATTAATCATACCGTGATATGTACACATCCAGATATATCCTATGCTCTAAATGTTATGAGCATATACCAGAATGACTCATAAGATGATCATTGGACGATAGTAAGTATATTCTTATGATCTTTGGAAGAACTAAGAATATGTTATTTTTGTAGAGGTGATAAATAGATAGATAGTTGTAACATCCCAAAAATATGAAACAATGATCATCAAACTCTAATCACTAAAATTAGGGTTAACAAAAACTTTGATTAAATAAAAACCAAATGAATGCATGTGTGAATGTGATGATTTAATAAATGCATGAATGGACTTGTGTGATTCAACTAAATAGTAAGGAATTGTTCACAGATGAATATATCATATAAAACATTTCCAAGCAGAAACAAATAAAGATAAAATCAAAAACAAATCAAATCAAGCAAATGGTCATTTTTGCCAATCTTGCTCACTAGGTCACTTTGAGTGTTTCTAGTCCAAGATTTCGAACAGAAACTTTTCCAATTCTTTTCACCCCTTGCAATACCAAGTAAAAATGAATCAAAGCCCACCTTTCAAACTTGCAGAAACATTTAGCAACCCCATTCAAATGACAATTCAAAATTGAATCTTTAACATATGTGAAGATCACACATTTTCAAAACCCAACCAAACCAGTGCGCCTTGACCAATCCAACTAACCAGATACTCCCTAGTATGTGCCTAGAAAACCCACCAAGTTTGAATCTAAAATTCAAATTTGAATTTCTTTCGGCCATTTCATCAACTTGTCAGTAGCAAACAAACAAACACAAAACACTATTAGGAGCAGTGATTTTGGCCAACCTTATTCCATCTCTAGCTCACTCTATACTCTCAGTAGATGATCTAGCCCAATTAACAAGCCTTAGCACCACTGTGAGCTTGGCATAGCCATCAATGGTGACCATGTCGAGCCTAACTTGCCACCCACATGTCGACCGCAAGCTAGGAGAAGCACCAAGCCTAGCAAGCATGTCTGGAGCACTGACCACCGTCCACCACCACCCCCTGTCCAAGCCTCGAGCACTGCCAGCCCCTGGAACACACTGCCCAAGCATGCCAAGCCTCTCTGCGTGCAAGCCGAGAGCGCGCCAGTGCGCCAACCGTGACACTGTTGGAGATATGCCCTAGAGGCAATAATAAATATAGTTATTATTATATCTTTGTGTTTATGATAAATGTTTATATTCATGCTATAATAGCATTAACAAGGAAACATTAATACTTGTGTGAATTGTAAACTTAAATTGAAGTCCCTGGTATAGCCTCTATACTTCACTAGCTTGTTGGTTGATTAAATGATTGTGGTTTCCATATCATGAACATTGAGATGTTATCAACAACAAGATCATATCGTTAGGAGAATGATATGGTGGACATACTCCTATTGATAAACGTAGCATAAAGATCAAGTCATTTCAATAGTTCAATTGCTATATGCTTTCTGATACATAGTAACCTAATTCCTTCGACCATGAGTGTCGTGGTGGTGGCACGGCAGATGCCATGGGTAGGCTAAAGTATGGGGCCGATGGATGCTAGTGGGATCTGGGGAGGGAAAGTGCAACTGTTTTCACACTCAAGCTGCCAAAGTGGTGAACTTTATTTCTCTCTTGATGGGTTACAAGTGCTCCTCGAGCTGTTTTCAGGGGAGCAATGTGAATCTCCCCAGCCTAACGTTGCTCAAAGGTCCTCTCCCCCCTTCAGGGTCCAGTCTTCCCCTTATAAAGGGGTGCCTTGGGTGCCCTTAGGGCTGACGGGGCAAGCATATTCGAGGAATATGCTTGTCCCAAAATAATGGGCGGCCTCCTTTCCTGTCTCCCTTCTAATGGCGGCAAAGCTCCAGTGACCCCTTCTGCGTGCCTCGGGCTTGACCTTGTCACCTCCGTGACCTCCTTCGCCCTCGTCCTGCGCCTCCTTGTCCCTTGCGCCTGTTCAGATTCCTTTTAGCCTGCAGCTACGGTTTGACCCTAAGCTTCTCCTTCTCCTGCAAGCTTCGTTTAACCCGGCCTTACCTCATGTTACTCGGCTCGTTCCTTACCTGCATGAAGATCATCTGGGTAATCCGGCCGAGTTTCTCATTAATTCGGCCAGATAACCACTAGACACCTGTATACGTGCTTCTTGCCTCCATTTATCGGCCGACATATCAACGATTCGGCCGACCCAGGCCGTAGCTCGGCAACTTGACGGGGGCGGTACCTCTGTTTTTCCCCGTCTCTGACCTACCCGAGGTTGACCCCCCGACATTAGTCCCCGAAGCTGGTGTGGCCCTGTCAATTATTTTGGCCGGGTTATATCAGCTTCAACACCTTCTTTTAGTCTTGTTTCCGTGCTACGGCCTTGTCCGAGGTTCTCTCGCTCCTTCCTCCATACGCTAAGTCCTACGTGTTGCCCCATCATTGCTCTCCTAGTTTTTAGGTCCTTTTACTGCATTTACTGACAAGCCACAGTGAACCACATTACTGCTTGCGCCGTTCTGACGCCTCGTGTTCCGCTCCTCTTGGGATCGTAACAACTTTTCTTTGTATGTGGCGTTGGTGTGGCTCCATTCACCGTCGTGCGTTATGCTACCCACGATCCACGGTAACTGCACACCCACGATCCCTCCCTGTTCATTGCTTGCCTATAAAGTGGGAAAGCGCGCGTTGGGTTCACCTTTCCCCTTATCGCTCGCGTCGCTCTCCTTCCTCCTTCTTCGTCATGTGCTCTCTCGCCGCTCCGCCGCGCTTCATTGAGCTTCCGCGGCGAGATTCTCTGACATCGTTCGGCCTTTTCGCCCGCTCTCTGGCGGTGTCTCCGCCATGGTGAGTCCTTTCCGGCCATCTTGCCTGTCCTTGCTCTAGATCGATCCGCGTAACTTCCGTACTCGGTGACGGTTTCTCCTCTTTCGCCATTGTTTTCTTGCAAAGTTCCGACGGGCCTGTGGCTCTAAGCCCTCCTCCGCCGCTAGTTTTTCCTCGGCGATCTCTCCGGAACTATGTCTAGTTCATTTAGCGGTGCTCTAGTTGAGGACGATGACGCTCCGGGCCTGGCGTGGATCGTGGCGGGGCTCTTGATCTCGCGCCAGGTGAATAGCTCATCCGAACTTCGGATTCTGCCGAGGTTTCTGTCGTTACCGGCGAATCCTCTCCGGTTCTCGAGAGAGGTGAGTATGTGGTCTTCATGTCCCACTTCGCCCGGCTTGGTCTTCCCTTAGCGACTTTGCTAGAGAGTTTCTCGATTACTTGACCTTGACCGCATCATCTTCCGTGACGCCATAGCTTCTCTTTCCGCTTTTATCTCGGCCGGAGGGTTACTTGACTGTGGCCATCTGTACATGTCTGGTCGAAGTTCTTCCGGATCCGCTCCAACGTTGTTCGACAAATCTACGCATCCTTAGAAGCTGCTCACCCAATGTGGGCGGCGTCTATTACACCTCGAGGAAATCCGTGTTCCCTCGTGTCACCGGATTGGAGTCGTGCAAGAAATGGCACAAGTCATTCTTCTCGTCAAAACAGAGGCGGAAGACAAGATTCGGCTCCCACCGTTCTCAATTGGCCCCCTTCCAAAGTGAATTGGCTATATAATCCGAAGAAGACTCATGCCCTAGCCGAGGCCTTGATTAATTTGAAGGAGTTGATTCGAGCCGGGTTATGCGGAAGGACTTGATGGCCACTTTTATTAGTAGCCGGATCTGCCCCTTTCAACAAAGGACCCACAAGCTGTGCTACATGAGTGGTCCCCTGGACCCTAACCGAGTCTCGACCGTGGAGTTGGACAACTACCTCATCTGTAAGCGCGTCCGAGCTATTTTCAAGACGGAGATGCACGATGGTGGACACAGGGGTTGAAACCGTTCACCCGCGACAATCCTCCCCCCGAGGTTAGCCCAATCCTCATCACTCTGTTTTTCCTCAGTTTTTATAGTCTGGTTTTCATGATTTTCTTTCTTTGTCGTGCAGAGGTTTATTGAACAGAAAAGCGAGGATGCCGAAGTTCTGCAGCTCCCCTGGCCCGCGGATAGGAGTACCCCGGATACAGGCGAGCCGGACTCCGAGGAGTTCGTCCTAAGTCGATCCTGCTCCGCTCGAGCTCGTGGCAAAACCCAGTAGGAGGAGGAAGGTGATTCGGACGAGGTCCAAATTCTTGAGGTAGTGCCGCCATGCCTATTTCTTATGCATTTCCGCTTTCCCAGCTAATCCGGCCCAGTTCATGGCCTTGAACCCATTGCTTCTCGGCCTCCGTTATCTCGGGGAAGCAGCGGGGCTCCCTTGATCCTCGGATGCGGTTCCTAAGCGCGTAAAGAAATCCGAATCCTCCCAGCGCAAGACTATGCCGGGGTTGCGGGTAAGTTCCTCTGCCTATATTTCTTGTTTCTCTCTTTACATTTCTCGATCTAACGAATCTTCTTTCTTATTTTTTGGTGCTCCTCTGCATTAAACCCGGCGGTCCTAGTATGACTAGCCGTCCAGGCCGCCATCTCCTCCTCCCGGATGACACGAGAGTCCCTAGTCCTATTCGTCCTGCTTCTCCCCTGCTCCACGATATTACTTTGTGCGTGATGCCCCTGAGGTTTCTCCCATTGATCCGGATCCGATCCGGTCCTCCGATGTTTTCGTTGAGCCAGCCCCTCTATGGGCCCACGTTACCATTGAGCTTCCATCTACTCCGGCTCCTATGGTCGCACCGACCTCTGTAGAAGATCACTACCCGGCGCGTGCGAGCTTAACCTCTCTGTTCCTAAGTTCCGTTCCTACCTCGGAGGCATAGCGTCTGCCGGTGCTTCTTCTAAGGAGAAAGCGTGTTATCGCCGTCAAGACCTCTTCTCGAAAAGTCTTGCGGCACCTCAACCAAGTATCGCGAGGCCTTGCGCAAAGGAGCGGTATCTCGCCAAAGTCTTTATTACCTCGGCCATTGGCGATCGACTTGCTCTTCATAAGAGTCCTGCGGTCGTCGCGGTTGACCGCTTTGCCGGTAAAGTTTTAACCGGACGACTAAGCGGTAATGACCTCGGGCTGGTTGAATTCGCCAATAAGCGGAATGTCGATCAGTTTGAGGGCAATCCAGTTAATCAACCCTTCCAGCTTTCTGACATCAGTGGCCGCTTCGACCAAGCCGCCCAGTTTATCGTTGATACGAACAAAATGAATGCGGTAATTGTTTTATCTCCGGGTCTTAAATTATTTTCCACGTGTTATCATACTCTCTAGTCCCCGAAACTTGCAAGGAAATAACTTGTTGTATGCTTGGAAGTTTGATGTATTTTTATTTCTAAGGTTCCATTAGTTCGGCCACCTAGTTCATAGTTTGTTTAGCTTTGACGTAGCTTTGAATATCCAGCCACCTAGATCTGAGTTAAGTTTTACTTGATTCGGATCTGGTATAGCTTTGAATATCCGACCACCTAGAGCCGAATTAAGCTTTGCTTGATTCGGATCTTATAGCTTTGAATATCCGACCACCTAGATCTGAATTAAGTTTAGCTTGATTGAATCATTATAGCTTTGAATATCCGACCACCTAGATCTGAATTAAGTTTTACTTGATTCGGATCTGGTATAACTTTGAATATCCACCACCTAGATCTGAATTAAGTTTTACTTGATTCGGATCGTATAACTTTGAATATCCGACCACCTAGATCTGAATTAAGTTTTACTTGATTCGGATCTGTATAACTTTGAATATCCGACCACCTAGATCTGAATTAAGTTTTACTTGATTCGGATGCAGTATAACTTTCGAATATCCGACCACCTAGATCTGAATTAAGTTTTACTTGATTCGGATCTGGTATAACTTTGAATATCCACCACCTAGAGTAAGTAAGCTTAGCTTGATTCGAATTGTAGTTTCTAACTTTTGTTTTATCATTGTGCTCCATTTCTTAGGTTGCCCATGATCGACGGACTGCCGAGTTCCAGAGGTTGCTCTTCTTGCACCGCAAGTTGGAAGAGAAGTATGAGAAAGTTCTGCCCGTCGCGAAGAAAGCTGGTGAGTTGATAGTTTCTTTTCCTTGTTCCCAACTTTCTTATATGCTTGTCCACGGAGCGCCGGCTTACTTTTTGCTGAATAGGTAATATCAATAATCTCAATATCCGCCTTGAAAAGAAGGTCAAGTCCTTGGAAGGTTAGTTTCCTTTCCCCCTTGCTCCTTCCTCTTTTAGTATCTATCTTTGAGTTTCCTTATTGCGTTGGGTTGTGGTAAAGCCGAGTTGCAAGACTTTGCGTCGCAACAAGATTGCGTGCCCATGCTGACGTGATGCTTCATTTTTAGAACAAAGCGCAGTTCATTGGTAGAATCGCAAGAGAAGGATGATGAGATAGCCCGCCTGAAATCCGAGGTGAATTCACTCCAGCTCTCTCAGAAATCCGAGCTAGAAAAGGTTGATCAAGAATTCTCTTTGGAAAAGAGCCGGCTGACTCTGGATCTGGAGAAGAGCAAAGAACTCCTCAAAGCTGCGAGCTTAAAACTCATGGTTTGAGCGAGGAAATTGCTCGTTCGAGAAGAGTAAAGCTATTTGGGCTAAGGATCTTCAAATAATGATGAGTTATATCCATCGTAAGTTATTTGGCCCGAACTGTATTTTTTCTTTGTCGGTACTATCCTTTGACATGTCCATGTTTTATGAGGTCACTTCCCGAGTCCAAACCCGTGAGTACTAAAGCTGTTCTTGCGGCTCGCGTCGAGGTGAAGCTAATCGTTGACTTGAATACTCGATGGAGGATTTCTTGGTTCTTTTTATATTGCAGCTTGGTCCGATGAAAATCATGGGTCGGGACTTGGTGGAGGCTGCTATCAAAGCTTATCATGCACTCTGGCCGAATTCCTCAGGGTCTCCTGATATCGACGAGGTCAAGTTGTTGGTGGCCAGGCTGAAGGCATCTGAGAAGCGATTGAGTCTTTGGAGGGAATCTGCTGCGCGTGCTGGTGCCGACATGGCCCTCACTGTAATCATGTCATGGTATGAAGACATCTCCCTTGACATTCTGATGAATCTGCGCACTGGCTCCCGGTGGGTTGAAGATCCCACCTTTGTTGCTCTTCGGCAAGCTCGGGCTTTCCAGCTTGTCGAGTATGCCGATGTGCACATTTGGAATGAAGGGCCGAGTTTTCTCCCAGATTCGGATGACGAGGCCGCGGCTGAAGATGCTTTGGGTGATGATTCTGCTGAGCACGGGGAAGGTGAAGATGATTCGGCCACATCCAATAGCTCTAGCTCAAGCTCAGATAGCAATGGTGACGCACGATCTTCCTCCAAAGGCACCGGGCATTCTACCGCGCGTACTGACGCTCCTGAACAACCCCGTGATACTGCCGAAGTCACTCCTGGGTCGGCGGAAGGCGAGGCAACCTCAGTCGAAGTTCCTCCTAATCCGGAGTGCCCCGCACCTGATCAAGTGGTTCCTCCTCCAACGATGCCTAAGATATTCGTGATCCCTGGTATGCCGGGTGTTCAATGTAAACGAAGAAGTTTATCAACTCGTATGATTCGAGGTTCTTTTGCTATGCGCCTTTGAGACTTTTAGTTAAGTGAATGCTTGTCCGAATTCTTGCCTGGTTGGCTCATAACTTCTTCATCCTTCAGGATTTACTTTCTTGCCTTGTTGGCTCATAATTTCCGAGTTGTCGGTTTAAGTGCTAAAGTTTATGTGTTCATGAATTTAACCACCCTATGATAATTCCTGAGTCAATGCTTTGGGCACCAAGATGCATATTCGTAACTTGAAAAGAAAATAACATGTTGCACTCTCCGAATTACTGCTCTGATCGCCAATGCTCAAGTGTGTAACGCGAAGAGATAAGTATAAGATACGGTCCCAGAGCTATTGCCCCGATGCCAAAGTCTAAGCATATAACACTTAATAATCATTGCATATGGCCCAGTAATCGCTTGGGGTGCCGAGGTCCAAAAATCAAATATGAGATAACATCACATATGGGAGTCCCCGAGTAACTGCTCTGGGTGCCGAAGTTTAAACATCAAACATGAGATAACATCACATATGGCAGTCCCCGAGCAACTGCTCTGGGTGCCGAGGTTTAAACATCAAACATGAGATAACATCACATATGGCGTCCCGAGTAACTTTCAGTAGCCGAGGTTTACATACACGATATGAAATAAATATAACATTGGCGGTCCCGAGTCACCACTCGGTGTCGAGGTATAAGTACATCATTGGTGACCTTGAGACATAATCCTCTGAGTAAAATGGCCAAGTAAAGCCACATTCCGATGCGTTCGTTTCTTCATACTTTGTTTGCCTTGCCTTCTCCGGTGATTGGCGTCAATCGGATAGTATGCATCGTTGTGCAATGCTTTGCTCACGATAAATGGTCCTTCCATGGGGTGACAATTTGTGCATGCTTACATGCGTTGCACCACCGGAGTACCAAATCTCCTCTTTGAATACTCTTGGATTCACTTTCCTGCTGTGATACCGCCGTAAGTTCTGTTGATAAATGGCTGATCGTGATAATGTCAATTCTCGGGCTTCTTCCAACAGGTCTACGACATCTTGCCGAGCTACTTCATTCACCTCTGAAGATGTATATTGAGTAACTCTTGGCGAGTCATGTATTATGTCGATTGAAGCACGGCCTCCCCATATACCAAAAAGAATGGTGTGTAACTGTTGATCTGTTCGAGTAGTCCCGAGGCTCCATAATACTGGTAATTCCTCAATCCAACATCCTGCCGACCTTTGCAATGGTTCGACTAGCCGTGGTTTTATTCTGATAAAACCAGCCCATTAGATCTTCGACTTGCCCATTGGATCTTTGGGTGAGCCACCGAGGCAACATCCAGTCTTATGTGTTTCTCTTGGCAAAATCTAGCGAAAGCTCATACGCAAAGTTCGTGCCATTATCCGTAATAATGTGTGGGTATCCGTATCTCAAGATGATATCCTTGAGGAATTTCACTGTATGCCCATCACACTTTTGATTGGTTTTACCTCAATCCATTTTGTGAACTTGTCGACCATGACCAAGATGTGGGTCATTCCTCCTCTTGCCGGCCTAAAGGCCCTACCATGTCTAAACCCCACATGAAAATGGCCAAGTAATGGGTATTGTTTTTAACTTCGCCAAGCATATGTATTCGTTGCATATCTCGACACCCATTGCATTTCTTGACTAACTCTTACGCCTCTCTTAACGCCGTGGCAAGAAATCCATGCACGAATGCCTTGGCTACTAAAGCGAGGCATGGTGCCCACATTCTCCTTGGTGTATATCTAGAAGGATCTCGACCTTCTGGGACTCACGCACTTCTGCAATATGTTCGTTACGCTTCTCTTATATAACTCATTGTTTATGATTGTATAGGCCTTTGCTCTTCTGACGGTTTGTCTGGCTAATACTTCATTATTCGGCAATACTGCGTCTCTTAGGTACGAAAGTATGGATTGCGCCCATGTCGGCGTTGCTCTTTCTGCAGTGATTTCACTGTCTATCTCCATGCTTTCTGCCGACATACATACCTCGGCCCTTTCCATGATCGCTATTACTTCGGCTGTCCCCCTCTTTAGGGGTTCCGAATTTTGCTGCGGATCTATCTCCATTGGTGTATGATTCTCTGCAGAACCTTCTGGGATAAAGATTGATTCGGATTCTGGCGATGGGTTTATTGATGGTTTCCTGAGGTGCTCAAGGGCTATACCTGGCGGAATCGATTGCCGAGTTGATCCTAATTTTGACAATGTGTCGTGACATCATTTTCGCTTGTGGTATGTGGTGGAATTCACATCCTTCAAAATATCCACCGATCTTACGCACATGGAATCAGATAAAGCCATGTTAGCATCTAATGCATCCCAAGTGCACGACACTTGTCAGACTACCAGATCCGAGTCACCGTAGCATAGGATTCTGCGTATTCCCATTTCTTTTGCGACTTTTAATCCATGGACTAGTGCTTCATATTACGCAACATTGTTGGACGCAAAAATGTATTTGCAAGACATACTTCAATTGATCTTTCTTAGCGAGGTCAAGACTATTCCTGCCCAAACCGTTCCTTAGTTTGGAACCATCAAAGTGCATTGTCCAAGAATTTGGATCCGCAAGGGTGGCTCATATTGCACCTCGGCCCAATCTACGAGAAAGTCGTGACTGAGATTTAATTGCATCTCTCCTATCAAATTGTGGAGCATACGGTGATAACTCGATTGCCCATTTTGCTATTCGCCACTTGCGTCCTTGTTGTTCAATATGTCGGCTATGGGTGCCTCACATATTACTCGATTGGATGCTCTTCAAAGTAATGCTTAAGCTTTTTGCCGACATATATACTCCATAGGCCATCTTCGATAATGTGGATAATTTTGCTTTGAAGTGGATAATACTGCTTAAATAATATCTTGGCCTCGAACTGATTTACCCTCTTCAAGCCGTTCTACTACAACCACAGATTAACTACTCGATTTGTAGCCGCTATATAAAGTAGCATAGGTTCTTTCGATAATGGTGAAGCTAAAATGGGTGCCGAACTAGCATCTTTTTCAACTCGTGAACGCAATGTCACTGGGGGTCCAAATTAATTTGTCCGACTTTCTCATCGGTGATAGAGTGGCAATGCCTTTTCTCCTAGCCGACATACAAATCGACTAAGCGAGGCAGCAACCCGTGAATTTTGTACATCATTCAAACACCTCGGTAATTCCATTTTTTCTATTGCTCGTATCTTTGTCGGGTTAGCCTCGATACCTCGGCTGGACACAAGGAAACCGAGTAGTTTTCCCGCCGGCACGCCAAATGTGCATTTCTCCGGGTTAAGTTTCATTCGGAACCTTCTCAGGTTCGCGAAAGTTTGCCGTATATCTTCTAGCAAGGTTCTGCTTTCCTTAGTTTTGATGACTACATCATCCACATATACTTGCACATTTTTCCCTATCTGATCATGTAAACATTTTTGCATGCACCTTTGATACGTTGCTCCCGCATTTCTCAGGCCGAATGGCATCGTGCGATAACAATAAGCCCCGTACGGGGTAATAAATGCAGTCTTTATTTGATCGGCGGATTTAATTATCTGGTGGAAACCAGAATACGCGTCTACAAATGACAACAACTCACAACCAGCGGTCGAGTCAATGACTTGGTCTATTCTAGGCAATGGAAAAGGATCTTTCGGACACGCCTTGTTTAGGTTTGTGTAGTCGATACACATTCGCCACACAATGGCTACATTAGGGTCATCTTTCTTCTTTTCTACCAGCACCGGATTTGATAACCAATCCGGATAAAGCACCTCCATGATAAACCCGGCGGCGAGAAGCCGAGCTATCTCATCTCCTATCACTTTTCTCCTGTCTTCGGCGAAGCGGCGGAGAGGTTGCTTCACCGGCCGTGCTCCTGGCCTGACGTTTAAAGAGTGCTCAGCCAACTCCCTCGGCACACCTTGCAGATCTTGAGTGGACCATGCAAATATGTCCCGATTCTCACGGAGGAAGTTGGTGAGCTCGCCTTCCTATTTGGCGTCGAGACCTGCACCAATAGTGACAGTGCGCTCTGGGAATTGCTCATCAATCTGAATTTTCTTTGTCTCCTTGGTTGGTTGGAAGAACACGCCATGAGGGTTGGCCAATGCCGCATGCTTAATTGTCTTGTTGTCGAGGCTGCTACCTCTTGAATCCTTTTCTTTTCTCGCTATGACCAATGATTCGGCCAAATTTGACCCGGCCGAGGCACACTCCATTGCCTTCTTGTAATCCCCTGCAACTGTTATCACCCCTTGCGGTCCGGGTAACTTCATCTTTAGATAACCTATATGACAACTGCTCATGAATTTGGCCATCATGGCCGTCCAGTGAAACATGATAACAGCTTTCCGGATCAACCACTTCAAATTCCAAGTTTTACGCTCTGCGATTATCCCTTGCCGAATAAGACGTCCACTCGGACTTTACCAATGGGCTCACATGAAAGCCCTGGCACTATCCCATGGAAAATTGTCCTTGTGGATTGCAGCATGTTCTGTGATATGCCGAGTTTGTGCATGGTATCTTTGTACATGATGTTAATACTGCTTCCATTATCAATGAGTACTTTTGAGAATTTCACATTGATGCTTGGTCCACAAATGTCGGATCCAACACAAGTGCGTATGATCCTGGACTCGGCATTATTCTGGGGTGATCTTTTATACTCCAAGTTATCTCCTGGTCTGACCATGGCTGGTATCTTGGTACTGCTGGTACGACTGCATTTACTTCCATATGTCGGCGCTGCACACTCTGTTTGTCTGCTCATTGTGAACACGCAGAAGACGGTGATGTTCTGTAATCATTGCGTCCAGCATTTGCCGGATTTATCCTTCCATCTTGCCCCTGGTTCATTACTTGATGCACCGCGTCCCTCCGATCCGAGTTATCATACCTCGGAGGAGGAGGCGGCATCATCGACATTATATTTGCTCCGATTAATCTGCGGTGATGTTGTTGTTGCATCGATGGGGAGCTTGAACTCTGCGGGTTACCCATCGCATTTTTCATCCAAGCGCATTGCGGGTTGTGTGATTGGCTGGTCTTGATGGGTTTGATGTGTGAAATTTACGGCTGGTCCAACATGGATTCAAATGTATACTTGACTTCTCTTGCCATTGCTTCTTTTGCTGGGGTCCATTGCCTTTTTCCGTCATTTCTTGCGGTCCTTTGTTGAGGTCCATTTTTCTCGTTGAGTTACTCGTGACTCGGCCGTTCTTGGGCCACAGTGCCACCGGGCGAATTATATCTATAATCCGGCCTCTCCTCTCTTCTTCTTCCTCTAAAATCACGCCTAGATGATCCGGCCAATTCTCTCGTGTATTGGTCTTGCTCACGATGATCTGCCGACATTAACTCTGGTTGGGTTGGATCACCCAAAGCATAGGAGTCCGCTATTCGATGGTTTACGCGTGTGGTTGGCATATCTCTGCGGCGTTGCCACGATGCTTTGCCATAACGGCAGCCTTGCGCGAACCAAGCGATCGCTTGATTCAATGACTCCTTCACATGAATTTCTTAGGTTACACCACCGAGTTAAAAACTCTCTGTTTCATTACCTCTGCTTGCACATGGCTAGTTCTTGTGGTCTATTCGGTCTCTTGTATGTCTTTGGTAAAGTTGCTGACAAACATCTCTTCAAAATCTAACCAGCAGTTGATACTGCCTGCTGGTTGATTATTCAACCATACTCTGGCTGGTCCTTCCAACATCTGCGGGACATACCTCACCGCCCATCTCAAGTTGCCACCTGCTATTTTCACTGCGGTAGCATAATCAATTAACCAATCTTGCGGCTTGGTACTTCCATTGTACGTTTTTGTGCCTCTTGCCAATTGAAAATTTGGTACCGGTGGTTCGCCCATGATCCGTGGTCCAAAACACGCCGGACCCGGTGGACCTTGCTCTTCCAACAGCTCGGACCGATATAATCGATCTAACTTTACCCTTGCATCACTTGCTGGCAAGTCTCTGTACAGGATTCTATCCTGCATCCCATAGTGATTGTCTCCTCCTGGGTTTACGTATTCTAGCTCGGAATATCCATCATTATACCTTTCATTCACCTGATTGTAGCGAGCTGGCCTCACTTCTCTTTCTTGCCGAGGCTCAGGTCTTGGTTGAGGGTTGAGCGGCGCTTCTCTCCTTATTTCGGCCGGGGCTTGGTTTTCGTGATTGTCTCTTGCAGGTTCCTTCCTGCCGTGTTCCCCATTACCTCGGCCGCCGCCGTCCCTTTCCACACGGCCGTGGTTTCTCTCTCCACTATTACCTCGGCCTGCATTGCCTCTGTTCTCATTTGCCTTTCCAGCTATCGCTGGGTCGTATGGGACAATTTGTTTGTTCCTTTTCCCTGAGGTTACTCTTTCTTTTCTAGCGTTGTTTAGGGTGAAGATCTTGCTGCAGATAAAGCAGTCTTGCCCTGCCGAATGAACCATTCGTGAAGCCCCTGGTGCCGGGTTAGCTCGAGCATTTCCTCATTTTGCTGGTTCGCGATGCGCGCAGCTCATTCACTCTTTCTTGTTGCTTCCGAGCTTCCTGTTAACCCTCTAGTTCCAATGTCACGGCATTCGCTCTTAGGTTTTAGCCGGGTACTATACCTCGGCAAACCCAATCGCCGATTCGGCTCGTGAGCTTCATGCTCTTTGTTAATATCACTCATGAGGTTCTTTCCTCTTAATCTCGATTCGTCCCGCTCGGGTGCGATATCAACTTATTAGCTTTTGCATATTCTCTCGTGGTCTGTTCAAGGACTCCCTTGAGGCCGATACTTTTGTGCCTCTACTAGCACTTTCTCCTGGTTTCCTCTAACTGCTGAGCATTTGCGGATCAAGGATCGGCGCTACAGTGTAGTTAAGTTATCTATAGTTGCTTGAAGAATGTTCTCTGGTCTCTCCAGAGGTGGTCCTCTCACTCTTGGTGCCTTTGGGGTGGTGTCGTGTAGTTCGGCGGGTTTGCCACCGCGGAATTACCTCGAGGTTTCTGATGTAATCTGCTTTGGCGGACCACATGCTGCGGCGGGCTCTGCTTGACCGGCCAGTCTTGCTCCTGTGGTGCCCTGCTGCGACCATCACCTCGGCCGCTGTCCCGACGCTCTCGACGGACAGCTCGCTGCGCTCGTGGTGGTTCCCCGCAACAACAACTGGTGAGGATAAAGCGTCGGAGACGTCGGCGCGATGTAGACCCTATGCTCGCCCGAGCCGATGAAGATCCCGTTCTTGGCGGAGTTTTCCCCACAAGCTCCCTGCATTGTCTCGACATAGTCACGAGACCAAATCTGGACCACACGAAACAACGCGCTCGGTGTTGATGAAGTTTCCGTCCGGATCACAACTCCAGCTAGCACCACGCTGATGGCCAACTGTCGTGGTGGTGGCACGGCAGATGCCATGGGTAGGCTAAAGTATGGGGCCGATGGATGCTAGTGGGATCTGGGGAGGGAAAGTGCAACTGTTTTCACACTCAAGCTGCCAAAGTGGTGAACTTTATTTCTCTCTTGATGGGTTACAAGTGCTCCTCGAGCTGTTTTCAGGGGAGCAATGTGAATCTCCCCCGCCTAACGTTGCTCAAAGGTCCTCTCCCCTTCGAGGTCCAGTCTTCCCCTTATAAAGGGTGCCTTGGTGCCCTTAGGGGCAGGGGCAAGCATATTCGAGGAATATGCTTGTCCCAAAGTAATTCGGCCTCCTTTCCTGTCTCCTTCTAATGACGGCAAAGCTCCAGCCCCCCTGCGTGCCTCGGGCTTCAAGACTGTCACCTCGTGACCTCCTTACGCCCCTCGTCCCTGCGCCTCCTTGTCCCTTGCGCCTGTTCAGATTCCTTTAGCTGCAGCCTACGGTTTGACCCTAAGCTTCTCCTTCTCCTGCAAGCTTCGTTTAACCCGGCCTTACCTCATGTTACTCGGCTCGTTCCTTACCTGCATGAAGATCATCTGGGTAATCCGGCCGAGTTTCTCATTAATTCGGCCAGATAACCACTAGACACCTGTATACGTGCTTCTTGCCTCCATTTATCGGCCGACATATCAACGATTCGGCCGACCTAGGCCGTAGCTCGGCAACTTGATGGGGGCGGTACCTCTGTTTTTCCCCGTCTCTGACCTACCCGAGGTTGACCCCCCGACAATGAGATCATGCATATCACCTTTACCGGATGGATGCTTTGATGACATCAAACACCACACCGTAACTGGGTGGCTATAAAGGTGGCATTAAGTGTTCGGAAAGTATTGGTTGAAACACATGGATCAAGAGTGGGATTTGTCCATCCATATGACGGATAGATATACTGGGCCTCTCGGTGGAATGTCATCCAATTAGCTTGCAAGCATGTGACTGGGTCACAAGGGATCACATATCACGGAATGAGAAAATAGTACTTATCGATACGAGGTTGAACTAGGTATGCAGAGATACCGACGATCATAACCTCGGATAAGTAAACTATCGTGAGACAAAGGGAAATTGGTATCGTATGTAAGTGGTTCATTCGATCGCAAAGTAATCGTAGAAATATGTGGGAGCCATATGAATTTCCAGATTCCTCTATTGGTTATTGTTCGGAGAAGTGTCTCGATCATGTCCGCATAATTCACGAACCGTAGGGAGACACACCTAAGGATTCGACGTTGTTTTGAGTAGTTATGATATTATGAGAAAGAGACTGAATGTTGTTCGGAGTCTTGGATGGGATCCGGGATATCACGAGGTGATCCGGAATGGTCCGGAGAATAAGATTCATATAAGGAAAGTCCCGTTTCGGAGTTCGGGAATGATTCCGGTGTTTTCATCGGGAATGTTCTAGAAGGTTCCGGATTGTCCGACACTCTGGGGGGGAGGGTACATGAATGTGTCATTGAATGATTACATCATATACTAAGTGTTTTTGCTGTTCCAAAACTTAAAAGTCAAACTGCCAGTTTGAAAGTCAAACGGCTAAAACAGGAAACTGTGGAAACAGAAGCGTGGGAAGCAGAAGCTGGGAAACAAGCAAGAGGTGTTGGAACCAACTTGGAGGAGGAGTCCCTCTCCTCCAAGCCGGCGTCCAGCCTAGGTCGAGTTGGGGAGGGACTCCCCTCCCCTTACCTGGCGCGCCAGCCCCTCCACCTATATAAGGAGGGGCAGGGCTCCTCCTAGAGACACACAAGTTTCCACCTCTAATCTCAGGTTTAGAGCCGTTTGGTTTAGAGCTTCTAATTGCTTTAGCCTGCGGTTTAGAGCCTTCTAATTGGTGTGTCTAATCTCTAGACCACTAATAGCCCTCTCTCATACTCCACCATACTCGCTCCGGCTTAAAGAAGCCTGCGGATTCCCTCTACTTCCGGTACCACGCCGTTGTCTTTGCCGGAATCGAGAGAGTGCTACAACCTCTGCTTTCTTTGGAACAAGGGAGAGGAAGGTCTTCGTCGAGTACCGAACGTGTGACCATTGCGGAGCTGCTTAGGCACAGCCTTGGAAGGATCGTCCACACGATCTTGAGATCGGAAGAATACGACTACATCACCCACGAGAATCCGCTCTCGTTAAACACTTTGGAATCTTGGGTAAGTTATTCCATCGACTCGTTGCTACAATCTAGTAGATAGATCTTGGCTTGTTTGTTTGTATGCGATAGAAATTTTTTGTTTTCCATGCTACGAACCCCTACGGTGGTATCGAGCCGTGTCTATATGTAGATCTGTTGCAGTAGAACACAATGGTCATTGTGGGCGTTGATGCTTTTATTGTAGATTGCTTTTGTGTACTTTGCATCTTGCGGTATGTTGGGATGAAGCGGGCTAACCTTACATGACATCGTTCATGAGACTTGCTCCACGCTTGACATGCAACTTGCATTGCATAAGTGGCTTTATGGGTGCTGTTTCTCCTAGCATAGTTAAGATCCGATTTACCACGGGTAATCAACAATGCTAGTATCAATGTTGTGGTTCTTGTTCGTAAGTTAGAACGACACTTATTGAAAGCCCCAAACCACGTAAAATATGCAAAGAAAGTAGAAGCGTCTAACTTTGTTTTGCGGTGTGCGATAATGTGATATGGCCATGATTGTGATTATATTTGATGTATGCAATGTTCCTTATTGTAAGTTGGCAACGGCGGGAGCCATATGGTTGTCTTTAATTTATGTTAAGACCAGCGTGTTTATTCAAAGTAGTTGTAATAGTTGAAGCCGTGACGACAACCATGGTGAAGCGTCATTGACCTTGATGCAATGCCGGTGACGATGGAGATCATGTTCGTGCTTGAAGATGGAGATCGGAAGCACAAAGAAGAAAGGCCATATCATATCACACATTATGAATTGCATGTGATGTTAATCCTTTATGCATCTTGTATTGCTTAGTAGGCAGCGGTAGCATTATAAGATGATCCCTCATGCACATGAATTTCAAATCATATAGTGTTCATCCTTAGTTAGCACCGTTGCTAAAGCTTGTTGTTTCGAAGCACCACGTGATGATCGGGTGTGTTAGATTCTGCAAGTGTATACAACGTGCGCAAGCAGTTGCTCATGCGAAACTAAGGTTTGATCTTGACGAGCCTAGCATGTATGCACATGGTCTCGGAGCACGGATTACCGAAAGGTAAAGCATGAATCATATAGTAGATATGATGAACATGACGATTGTTCGCCATTGAAACTATATCAACTCTCGTGATGATCGGTGTTGATGTAGTGGATTTGGTTCGTGTGATCACTAAAACAATGTGAGGGATGTTGTTTTGAGTGGGAGTTCACCTAGTTAAATTTCATTAATTAATTTGAACTCAATTTGTCATAAACTTAGTCTAAACTATTGCAAATATGTTGTAGATCAATGGCAGCCCCTACCATCAATTTTAATGCGTTCCTAGAGAAAGAAAAGTTGAAAAACAATGGAAGCAACCCGGATTGGTTCGCAATTTGAGGATTGTCCTCACAAATGGTAATTTGACCTATGTCTTTGGATGCACCGCATAGGTGACCCACCGGTGATGCTCCCGATGAAGTAAAGAATGTTTACCTCGCTGAAGAATCGTACTCCATAGTTCAATGTGCTATCTTGTATGGTTTAGAATCGGAGCTTGAGAAAAGGTTTGAAGAGTCGGACCCATATGATATTGTCGAGGATCTCAAATTGATTTTTGAGACTCATGCGGCAATTGAAAGCTATGAGGCTTCGAAAAGTTCTTTAAGCGCAATATGGAAGAGGCAGCTCGTCGGTGAGCATGTGCTTAAGATGTCCAGGCACGCAAACAAACTTCAAAGCTTGGGTATAGTGATTCCTAATGCTTTGGGGATTTACCGTCCTCCATCACGCCACCAAGTTACAGAACTTTGTGATGAACTACAACATGCGTAACATGAACAAAGAGTTGCGTAACTATTTGCTATGTTAAAGTCTGCGAAGTGGAGATTAAGAAAGAGCACCAAGTGTTGATGGTCAATAAGACCACCAAACTCAAGAAAGGCAAGTCTAAGCAAAGGGACACTTCAAGAAGGGTGGTAAGAAAGTTACCACGCCGAAGAAAACCAAGGCTGGACCAAAGCCCTAAACCGAGTGCTTTTCTGCAAGGGAGAAGGTCACTAGAAGCGGAATTGCCCAAAGTACTTGGCGGATCTGAAGAACGGCAACATCAAGAAGAAAGGTATATCTGATATACATGTTATTGATGTGTATCTCACTATTACTCGTAGTAGTGCCTGGGTATTTGATATTGGTTCGGTTGCTCATATTTGTAACTCGAAACAGTCTTTGCGAATAAACGGAAGCTAGCGAAGAACGAGGTGACGATGCGTGGGAAGCAGATCAAAGGTTGATGTGATCGCGGTCGGACACTACCTCTTCATCTACCATCGGGATTAGTTTTATACTTAAATAATTGTTATTTAGTGCTGCGTTGAGCATGAACATTATATCGGGATCTTGTTTATTGCGACGGTTACTTGTTTAAGTCGAGAATAATGGTTGTTCGATTTATATGAGTAATATGTTTTACGCACATGCACCTTTGATAGATGGTCTATTCTTATTGAATCTCGATAGTGGAAATACACATATCAACAATATTGAGGCTAAACGTTTGAAATCAAGCGATAATTCGACCTATATGTGGCACTGTCGTCTTGGTCACATTGGAGTGAAGCGTATGAAGAAACTCCATTCCGATGGACTTCTTGAATCACTTGATTTTGAATCACTTGAAAGATGCGAAGCATGTCTGATGGGAAAAATGACTAAGACTCCATTTTCTGGTATGATGGAGCGAGCTACGGACTTATTGGAAATCATACATACTGATGTGTGTGGTCCAATGAGTGTAGCATCGCGCGTTATCGTTATGTTCTTACCTTCACGGATGACTTGAGTAGATATGGGTATATCTATTTCATGAAACATAAGTCTGAAACTTTCGAGAAGTTTAAGGAGTTTCAAAGTGAGGTAGAGAATCAACGTAACAAGAAGATTAAATTTCTACGTTCTGATCGTGGAGGTGAATATCTAAGTTACGAGTTTGGCGAGCATTTGAAGAAATGCGGAATACTTTCACAGTTGACACCGCCGGGAACACCACGGCGTAATGGTGTGTCCGAACGTCGTAATCGAACTCTTTTAGATATGGTTCGTTCTATGATGTCACTTACAGATTTACCGCTATCATTTTGGGGTTATGCATTAGAAACAGCCGCATTCACTTTAAATAGGGCACCATCTAAATCTGTTGAAATGACACCGTATGAATTATGGTTTGGCAAGAAACCTAAATTGTCGTTCCTTAAAGTTTGGGGATGCGAAGCCTATGTAAAGAAGTTACAGCCGGACAAGCTTGAACCCAAAGCGGAAAAATGCGTCTTCATAGGATACCCGAAGGAAACTATTGGGTATACCTTCTATCATAGATCCGAAGGCAAAATCTTCGTTTCCAAGAATGGATCCTTTCTAGAGAAGGAATTTCTCTCGAAAGAAGTGACTAGAAGGAAAGTAGAACTCGACGAGGTTGTCGAACCTTCTCTTGAAATTGTGAGTAGTGCAGCACCGGAAGAAGTTCCTGTGGTGCCTGCACCAATTAGACAGGAAGCTAATGATGATGATCATGAAACTTCGGTTGAAGTTACTACAGAGCCTCGGAGGTCAACGAGAACTCGTACCACTCCAGATTGGTATGATTCCGTTATGAGTGTCATGTTGGTGGACAACACCGATGACCCCGAGACATATGAGGAAGCGATGATGAGCCCAGATTCCAATAAATGGCAAGAAGCCATGAAATCCGAGATTGGATCCATGTACGAAAACCAAGTATGGACTTTGGTGGACTTACCGGATGGCCGGAAGGCTGTCGAGAACAAATGGATTTTCAAGAAGAAAACAGATGTGATGGTAATGTTACTGTCTATAAAGCTCGACTTGTCGCAAAAGGGTTTCGACAAATTCAAGGAGTTGACTACGATGAGACTTTCTCACCAGTAGCGAAGCTAAAGTCTGTAAGGATTATGTTAGCAATCGCTGCATATTATGATTATGAGATATGGCAGATGGATGTCAAAACAGCATTCCTCAATGGAGATATTGATGAAGAGTTGTATATGATGCAACCCAAAGGTTTTGTCGATCCTAAAGATGCTAACAAGGTATGCAAACTTCAAAGGTCCATCTATGGCTTGAAGCAAGCATCCGAAGTTGGAATCAACGTTTGATAAGGTGATCAAAGTTTTGGTTTTATACAAACTTATGGAGAAGCTTGTATTTACAAGAAAGTGAGTGGGAGCTCAGAGCATTCTTAATACTATATGTGGATGACATATTGTTGATTGGGAATGATGTAGACCTTCTTAATAGTGTCAAGGAATATTTGAATAATAGTTTTCAATGAAGGATCTTGGCGAGCAGCTTACATATTAGGCATAAAGATTTATAGAGATAGATCGAAACGTCAAATATCATTGTCACAGTAGTACATATTTGGACAAAGTTATAAAGAGGTTTGGAATGGAAGAAAGCAAGAAAGGGTTCTTGCCCATGTTGCTAATACGACCTTGAGTAAAACTCAAAGTCCGACATCGGCGTAAGATAGAGAAAGGATGAGTAAGACTCCTATGCCTCACCATAGGATCTCTAATGTATGCCATGCTATGTACTAGACCCGACATTGCATATGTTGTTAGTTTAACTAGCAGATATCAAAGTGATCCGAGTGGATCATTGGACGGATCAAAAACATCCTTAAGTACTTGAGAAGAACTAAAGATATGGTTCTTTCTTATGGAGGTGATGAACAGCTCGTTGTTAATGGTTACACCGATGCTAGTTGGAACACCGATCCGGATGATTCTAAATCACAACTGGATACGTATTTATTTTGAATGGTGCAGCGTTATGGAGGAGTGCAAAGCAAAGCGTTGTGGCGAGATCTTCAATTGAATCGGAATACATGGTCGCCGGAGGCTTCACAAGAAGCGATATGGATGAAAGAGTTCATTACAGCTGGGTGTGGTTCCTAGTCGCTGGACCCAATGTCTATCTATTGTGATAACATGGGCGCCATAGCCAATGCGCAAGAACCAAGGTCACACAAGAAGTCAAGCATATCAAGTTGCGTTTTCACGCTATTCGAGAACATATCCAGGATGGGGATATAAAGATTTGCAAAGTACACACAGATCTGAATGTGGCGGATCCGTTGACTAAACCTCTCCCGAGGGCAAAACATGACCAACACCAAACTGCCATGGGTGTTCGGTATATTACCATGTAATCTAGATTAGATGACTCTAGTGCAAGTGGGAGAGTGTTGGAGATATGCCCTAGAGGCAATAATAAATATAGTTATTATTATATCTTTGTGTTTATGATAAATGTTTATATTCATGCTATAATAGTATTAACAAGGAAACATTAATACTTGTGTGAATTGTAAACTTAAATTGAAGTCCCTGGTATAGCCTCTATACTTCACTAGCTTGTTGGTTGATTAAATGATTGTGGTTTCCATATCATGAACATTGAGATGTTATCAACAACAAGATCATATCGTTAGGAGAATGATATGGTGGACATACTCCTATTGATAAGCGTAGCATAAAGATCAAGTCATTTCAATAGTTCAATTGCTATATGCTTTCTGATACATAGTAACCTAATTCCTTCGACCATGAGATCATGCATATCACCTTTACCGGATGGATGCTTTGATGACATCAAACACCACAATCAATCGGGTGGCTATAAAGGTGGCATTAAGTGTTCGGAAAGTATTGGTTGAAACACATGGATCAAGAGTGGGATTTGTCCATCCATATGACGGATAGATATACTCCGGCCCTCTCGGTGGAATGTCATACAATTAGCTTGCAAGCATGTGACCGGTCACAAGGATCACATATCACGGAACGAGAAAAGAGTACTTATCAAGAACGAGGTTGAACTAGGTATGCGTAGATACCGACGATCATAACCTCGGATAAGTAAACTATCGTGAGACAAAGGGAAATTGGTATCGTATGTAAGTGGTTCATTCGATCGCAAAGTAATCGAGAAATATGTGGGAGCCATATGAATTTCCAGATTCCTCTATTGGTTATTGTTCGAGAAGTGTCTCGATCATGTCCGCATAATTCACGAACCGTAGGGAGACACACTTAAGGATTCAACGTTGTTTTGAGTAGTTATGGTATTATGAGAAAGAGACTGAATGTTGTTCGAGTCTCGGATGGGATCCGGATATCACGAGGTGATCCGGAATGGTCCGGAGAATAAGATTCATATAAGGAAAGTTCCGCTTTGAGTTCGGGAATGATTCCGTGTTTTCATCGAATGTTCTAGAAGGTTCCGGATTGTCCCAAGACTCGGGGAGGGTACATGAATGTGTCATTGAATGATTACATCATATACTAAGTGTTTTTTCTGTTCCAAAACTGAAAAGTCAAACTGCCAGTTTGAAAGTCAAACGGCTAAAACAGGAAACTGTGGAAAACAGGAAACTATGGGAAACAGGAAACTGTGGGAAACAAGCAAGAGGTGTTGGAACCAACTTGGAGGAGGAGTCCCTCTCCTCCAAGCCGGCGGCCAGCCTAGGTCGAGTTGGGGAGGGACTCCCCTCCCCTTCCCTGGCGCGCCAGCCCCTCCACCTATATAAGGAGGGGCAGGGCTCCTCCTAGAGACACACAAGTTTCCACCTCTAATCTCAGGTTTAGAGCCGTTTGGTTTAGAGCTTCTAATTGCTTTAGCCTGCGGTTTAGAGCCTTCTAATTGGTGTGTCTAATCTCTAGACCACTAATAGCCCTCTCTCATACTCCACCATACTCTCTCCGGCTTAAGGCGAAGCCCTGCGGGATTTCCCCTCTACTTCCGGTACCACGCCGTTGTGCTACCGGAATCGTGAGGAGAGTGCTACAACCTCTGCTGCCTGCTAGAACAAGGGATAGGAAGGTCTTCGTCGAGTACCGAACGTGTGACCGACTGCGGAAGCGCTGCCGGAACGCAACGCCGGAAGGATCGTCCACACGATCTTGAGATCGGAAAGAGTACGACTACATCACCCACGAGAATCCGCTCTCGTTAAACACTTTGGAATCTTCGAGGGTAAGTTATTCCATCGACTCGTTGCTACAATCTAGTAGATAAATCTTGGCTTGTTTGTTTGTATGCGATAGAAAATTTTTGTTTTCCATGCTACGAACCCCTCTGCACACATGCCCACGCATCACGCGCCATCCTCGCCGCTATGCATGATCTCCAAGACCCCAAAGAACCCCGCGACATGCCGTTCGCCGCGCAGACCACGCATGATGTGCGCCATTGAAATCACCGTCGGACCCGCCTAGAGCACCGCGACGTTCCGATCGTTCAGCACCGCCCCATGCCTCGCCACCACGCCAATGATCTTCGCCAGGGAGCACATCACCACCCCCTATCATCGCCCATGCCAGTAGCACTCTGTGCCATCGACACCGACGAGCTCCACCCGCGCCATTCGGTCCCCTTCAGCCACTATAAAAGGAGTCCCCCCACTCGTTTTCTTCACACCAGTTCACTCCCCACCTCTCACTGACCACACCCACTCACTCCTGGAGCAAGGCGAGCACCAGATGGCCGGAATTTCACCAGAGTTCGCCGTTGCAGAGGAGGAGAGGTGTCGTCGATTGGAGCCACCCTAGGAGAAGTTGCCGGTACCAGAAGAATCACCGTCGTCGACTTCGTCGTTCGCCTCCGTCGCTGAGCATCGCCTGAGCCCTGGTGAGCCTCCCATGACCCCCACTGGCCGCGCTAGGGTTATGTATTGCTGGCGCTGCCTGACGTGGATGATGAACCAGAGTCGTTCGATTAGAGTTAGATCGTGCTGCCTAGATCACCCCGTACCGCTTCGCCACTCGTTGTCTCACTCACGAGTGGGGTCGCTCACTTAACCAGTCCGTGCGTGTGCTGTGCGTAGTGGGCCGGCCCAGTTAGACATCATGCGTGACCCAACAATTCAAACTGAAGTTTATTCATTTAATTTCAAACCCAATTATGTACCTAGATTCAAAAATAAACCCAGCTCGATTCACTAAACCAAAATGCATGAAACCAATTTTGTTAGAAAGGTACTGAAATGCTTAATCCAAGCCCGTTGGATTTAAACCATTTAGAATTATAGATCACCCATGGTAAAAATAACAAGGCAGAAGCTTTTCTGCATTCAAACATTTTTCAAAATTCAACCATAAGAGCTTTTGAGTTGCTTCCAACTCTCAAAAATCACATTTAACCATACCTTTAAGAATATATAAAAATTTATAGGTTTACTTACAGAAATAATGATCAAGTAATAAAAGAATGCCACATAGGCATTTATAGTCACTTTAATTAAAAAAATAAAAAGGTTAAACCTTATTAAATTGTGACACCACTTTAAATCACATTCCCATGTACTGAAATATGTGGTGATGACATGTGTCAACATGATCCCATGTTTTAGTTGGAGAATATTAAATCTTAAGTATTTTTTCAATGAGTAGAAATTACTTTTCTAAAATAAAATGAATGAGACAAGTGCTTTAATCTTATAATGTTAGTGATGATGCTAGATCATCTAGTGTGAACCTTTGTGTGATGATTAGAAATAGTTAAGTATTGTTGGTGATTGTGTACCTCGTATTTATTTATAGACGCTAGTACCAACTAAGGATACAAGGAGGAAGGAGGATATTACGAGGAAGAAACCGAGGAGAACTTCAACCACTGTTCTGCACAAGGAAAGCTAACACTTGCAACTTAGCAAGCTTATACTAATATCTTAGCAAGCCAATACTTGCAAGCTACTCATTAAGCAAGTTAACACTTGCAGCTTATGCGATCTACTACGTGCTTGTTACTATGCTAACTATATGCCTTAAGCATATGTGATTATACCCACTTGACACACCATCCTAGTTTTACTTGCAATCTTAATATTTTATTTTCTTTATTAAAAGCTTTCTATCAAAAGTTAACACTTGCAGATGGGAATTCTTGGTGAAAATGGTTATGAAAACCATAGAATGATGAAGCATTCTACTGAAATGTTTTGACATGTGTTTCCGAACACAAGAGGATTTTGATGATGAAAATTTTAAGGCATGAGCCTTAGCCCCTTTATAAAACTGATGGTTTTCTGGATGCGATACCATTCCATTTTTACCGTACAACCACAATACCCGAAATTTGGGTAGGGCTTGACTGGAAATTTATATACCTTAGTATGGATTCCCTTACGGCCAAGGTCTGAGCTGAGGCTACCTTGTGAAGATTGTCCACCTGTGCAGTACCCAAGATGAAAGTTGGTCATGGTTGGGAGGCCAAACTCACAGGAGAGGTGCCTATACTAGGGCATGTAATTGAAAGGTTAGGATTGATTATCCGCATACTGAGTATGGTAAATTCAGGATTGTTCCGGGCGGATGTATCAAATGTTGTGGTGAAAGTGTACAATCTCTGCAGAGTGTCAAACTATTCGAATTGCCGCATCCGTGGTTATGGACAGTTGGAGTGGCCATACGACTTATAAAATGATTTGTGACTTTGACTTGACCACAATAGAGTTGTGACATGAAATTCAAGTTCCCACTTAGGTGTTATAAAACTTTCAACTAGTTTTCTTTGCTTTTGAACTTAGTAGAGGTAAATCTGGCTTTTTGCAAAACAACCCTAGAGCTTAGTATATCCTATTCAAAACCACTTCACTTGTTAGTATTAGTTTGCGAGTATTTAAAGAGCACTCATGGATTTGTCCCTGGCTATTCCCATGGCCAGACTATGAAGAGGAGTATCAGGAAGAATGATAGCAGGAAGGTTATGACAACTAGGATCATCTCCCATCGTCAGCAATGCCTGTGACCATGTAGATGGAGCTTCGCCCACGCTATCGTTATTATTACGTTATTTCGCTGCTTGAATTGTATTAAGAACTGGATCATGAGATCCTTATTTGTGTAAGACCTTATGTATGGTTTGTAATGGATGATGTATTGTGATATCCAATCTGTTATGTCTCGCCAAAATGGTAATCCTGGGATTGCGATGTTTGGCATAACGGACATCTATGATTAAAAATCTGGGTGTTGACAATAGTTTATTGTAAAGTGTTATATTGATACTAGTCTTATTACAAGATACAAATTAAGTTTATCTCAATTTAAACTATGGGTGGCACTAATATGTCAGAAACGTATCTATAATTTTTGATGTTCCATGCTTGTTTAGTATCTACTTTGCTTTGCTTTGTCTACACTTTGAGGTATTTTTATATGTTTTCTGGTACTAACCTATTAACAAGATGCCACAGTGCCAGTTGCCTGTTTTGTTCTGTTTTTGGTTCCAAAAAGGCAGAAAATAAATATTCTCGGAATTGGATGGGACAAAAGCCAAAGTCAATATTTTACCGTGGGGAACACGGAGCCAGAAGACGAGACACAGGAGGGCCTCAAGGGGGCCACACCCCCTGGCCGCACGGGTGGGCCCACCCTGCGCCTGGGGGGTGTAGCCGCCTCGGGCACCCCCTCGGCCTCCCTCTTCTCCTATAAGAATCCCCCGATGCCTAAACCCTAAGTACCCGATCAATATTCCATGAAACCGTCTATAGCCGCCGCCACCATTGTCCCTAGATCGGGAGGGATCTGAAGCTCTTCCCGGCACCCTGCCAGAGGGGGACCATCTCGGAGGCCTTCTTCTTCATCATGCCAGCCTCCGATATGAAGCGTGAGTAGTTCTACCTTGGACTACGGGTCCATGTAGTAGCTAGATGGTTGTATCTCCTCCTTTGTGCTTTCATGTCTAGATCTTATGAGCTCCGTTCATGATCAGGATCTCATCTAGTTGTAATCATGCATGTTGTGTTTGCGGGGATCCGATGGATATTGAGATTACTATGTCATATTGATTAATGGTATTGTCTTATTGATTCTATCATGTCTGTGTTGTTTGTGATCTTGCATGCTCTCCGTTGTTAGTAGCTATCTTGGCCAAGTAGTTGCTAGTGACTCCAAGAGGGCGTATTTATGCTCGATAGTGGGTTCATGCCTCTATTTAATCTAAGATAAGTGACAGAAATCTCTAAGGTTGTAGATGTGTTGTTGCCACTAGGGAGAAAACAACGGTCTCTTGTTCATGGAACAAGTGGATTGTTTACCTTACACACTTTGCTTAAAGCAGTTGTCTGTTGCTTGCAACTTAATACTAGAGAGGGTTCAGATGATAACCCAAAGGTGGACTTCTAGTCATAGATGCAGTTGGATGGAGGTTTATGTATCTTGTTGTATTTCCCAATCGAATCTCATAGGATCATGATGTCTAGTATTGCATTGTTATGCCTTGATCAGTCCTGTCAATTGCCCTGTTGTAATTTGTTTGCCCAGCATGCCATGTTTGTTTATCTAAGGAGAATACCTCTAGTGAACTATGGACCCCGGTCCAATCTTTGCCATTGATACATCTTCCACTGTTACCGTTTACTTGTTGCAAACCACCATTACCTTCCACACCATACAATTAATCCTTTGTTACAGCAAACCGGTGAGATTGATAACCTCACTGTTCTCTGGGGCAAAGTCTTGAGTTTGTGTTGTGCAAGTCTCCAAGTTGCTAGCAACACCTTTGAGTCGTTTCCTTCCTCCTACTGGTTCGATAACCTTGGTTTCTTACTGAGGGAAAACTTGTTGCTGTGCTCATCATACCTTCCTCTTGGGGTCTCCCAACGAAGTGCTGCTGCACTCATCAGGTACAATGTAATGGAAAGAAAGTTTCATAATGGATTTGGATGAGTTCCAAAGTTAATACATTGTGATAGATACTACAACAAAAGGCTAAGTATATGACTGCTATTGTAGCAGCAAAAGAGGGCATTTGTGTCATGTAGTTTGTTATCAAACTAGGTGTGGTTCATAGGGGCTAATACTATGAAGATATATTGTACGACAATTGTATCGACATGTTTTAACCCCCAAGGAACTAAAAGCTCTCGCCAAAGGACCAAATTTATACAATGACATCTCATTGGAGAATGAATGATGCGTAGAGACACAAAGACATGCAAATACACATGGACTTGGAAGTGCAAAATCCGAAGATTATGTTTACCACTAGTAATCGTGTATATACAACACCAGAAAGCCATATGTGTTGAATGCACAAAGATTTTAGACTAGATTATTGACTCTAGTGTAAGTGGGAGACTGTTGGAGATATGTCCAAGAGGCAATAATAAAATGGTTATTATTATATCTTTGTGTTTATGATAAATGTTTACATCCCATGCTATAATTGTATTAACCGGAAACATTAATACTTGTGTGTTTTGTAAACATAAAAGAGTCCCTAGTAAGCCTCTTATTAAGCTAGCTTGTTGATTAATATATGATCATGGTTTAATGATCATGGACATTATATGTTATTAATAACAAGATCATATCATTAGGAGAATGATATGATGGACACACTCCTATAGTTAGCATAGCATAAGATCAAGTCATTTAGAGTTTGTTTGCTACAAGCTTTCAGATACATAGTAACCTAATCCTTTGACCATGAGATCATGTTAATCACCATCACTAGATGAGTACTTTGATGACATCAAACACCACTTCCGTAATTGGGTGGTTATAAAGGTAGCATTGGGTTTTCTGAAAGTATGTGTTGAAGCGCATGGATCAAGAGTGGGATTTGTCCATCCATATGACAGATAGATATACTCTGGGCCCTCTTGGTGGAGTGTCATCCAATTGGCTTGCAAGCATGTGACAAGGTCACAAGGGATGTCACATCACAATACGCGTAAAGAGTACTTATCAGTAACAAGGTTGAACCAGGTATAGAGATACCGACAATCAAACCTTAGATAAGTAAAGTATCGCGCGACAAAGGGACTCAGTATCGTATGTAAATGGTTCATTCGATCATGAAGTCATCATAGAAATATGTGGGAGCCATATGGATTTCCAGATCCCTCTATTGGTTATTGATCGGAAAGGTGTCTCGATCATGTCTGCATAGTTCACGAACCATAGGGATACACACTTAAGGATTCAATGTTGTTTAAGTAGATATGGAATATGAGTTGGAGACCGAATGTTGTTTGGATTCTCGGATTGGATCTAGGACATCACGAGGAGATCCGGAATTGTTCGGAGAATAAGATTCATATAAGGAAAGTGGTTTTCCGGGGTTCGGGAAAAGTTTCGGTGTTTTGACCGGATACTTCTAGAATGTTCTAGAGGGACTACCAATGGTTCCACCACCCCGAGAGAGGGTCATTTGGTCAGTGGCATGCCCTAGGGGCTAGCCGCACCAAACCCTAAAGGGCCAATTCAGCCAACACTAGTAAAAGGATCAAACCCTAGTTTGAATAGTCAAATCCTAGTTTGAAAAGTTAAACTCTAGTTTTTGGTAAGAGGGAAGACTTGGTGGGAAAGTTTCCAACTCTCCCCTTGATGGCCGAGTTGGGGGGGGGGGGACACGGCCTGGGCTGGGAACCTTGGCCGTCCGCCCCCACCTATATAATGATGGGTGGGGGCGCACCCCCCCCACACACACCCTTATCCTTTGGCGCCTAACCCTAGCCGCCCCTCTCTTCTCTCTCGTCCACCGTCCTGCTCCGGCTTAGGCTAAGCCCTGTAGAAATATCTCCTCCCCTACCACCACCACACCATTGTGCTATTGGGATTCCAAGGAGATCTACAACCTTCGTTGCCCTGCTGAACAAGGGAGAGGAAGGTCATCGACTATCGTACGTGTGACCGACTACGGAAGCGCTGTCGGAACGCGACACCGGAAGGATCGTCTGCATGATCTTGAGATCGAAAAGTTATCGACTACATCAACCACGAGAATCTAATCTCTTTAAACGCTTTGGATCTATGAGGGTTAGTTCTCCACAATCTCATTGCACTGATCTCGTAGATTAGATCTTGGTTTTTCCATAGATTAGATCTTGGTTTTATGCGTTTTTGAGATAGATTTTGTTTGTTTTCCATGCAATGAACCCTACACAAGCCCCTCCCCTCCTATCATTCATGTGAGTGCTCTCTCCACTCACATAAATCCCAACTCCACTTTCTCCCATTTTATCTCCACTCAAAAACCAAAGGTCTTTCCATTAAAGCACTTTAATTCTCTTGTTTTAATGCATTCAATTTAATGAAAACTTCATTTAATGAACACATTAGCATTTTGATCCCTTTCTTTGTTTTGATACCTAGAAATCATTTTGGCAGATTCGATAGAACAAATTTCTGCGATGTCCATTGACATCCCCTTTGTTCCCTATCCACTCAAATATGTCGACTAACCTTAAGTGTTCCCTACGGGTTCAAGAACTATGTATACATGATCAATCATTAGCAGGACCTGGAGATCCATAATGACTCCCACTAGTTCCACGAAGATCTGATGATCGTCCGAACCTCTTTCGATGTAATCAAATTTCTTTTGTCTCACGATATTTTACTTGTCCAAGATTCGATCACTTGGTATCATCCTTACCTTGTTTAATCTCGTTTTCGACAAATACTATTTTTCTCATTCCTGTGATATGATATTCTAGTGATCAAATCACTTGCTTGCAAGCTATGTCAATGTGATATCACCAAGAGGGCCCTGAGTATATCTCTCCGTCATCCGGATGGACAAATCCCACTCTTAATCCACGAGCCTCAACTAACAATTTCCAAGTACTGATGACCCCTTTATAATCATCCTGTTACGGTGTGACGTTTGATAAAATTAAAGTACCTTTCCGATGAAATTGATTGACGTGATCTCATGGTCTAAGGATATTGAGTTGCAAATGTGATATCAATATAAACTTGAAGACGTGATCATATTGCTACATCTACTGCGGATGACTGTTCATCATATCATTCTCCAGTGATATGACTCTGTTATTAACAACATCCAATGTTCATGATCAGAAATTATTTGATCATCCGTTAATCAACAAGCTAGTATTAAGAGAGACATTACTAGAAACCTTTTCTGTTTATAAATCACACACGTATTAATGTTTCTTATTAATACAATTATAGCATAAAAATAAACCTCTATTATAAACCTCGAATAGCATAATAACCACTTTATTATTGCCTCTTGGGCATGTTCCTTTTAGGCATTGCGTCGAATAGCTCCCAGGGATTGGCGACACGGCCGTGGTGGTGGCATGCCTCGATCATGGTGTTCCATGAGGCGGTGTTGCGGATGGGCATCTCGTCGAATAGGCGCCGCACGTCGGCGAAGGGGCCGTGGCAGCCTAGCGTGGAGAGCATGATGTTGCAGGAGATGGTGTTGTGGTGGGGCATCTTGTCGAAATGGCGGTGCACAGCGGCTGCCGGATCGCGCCAGGCAAATCAGTTCCTGGGTGCCCCGGAACGTGGCAGGCCTCATCGCTGAGGACATGCCGGTGGCCTTGGCTGCAGTCATGGGGTGGTTGCTGGCGGTGGTGGACAGGGGCGTGTCACTCAGTAGCCTGAGGACGGAAACCCTGGGTTTGGGCTTTAAAACCAGCTGTACCATAAAAGGTAGGGGGACTTAAACAATAAAAGCCCAGCCCATATGAAGCCACTCCACCGAGCTGAGCAAACTGTATTTCACGGCCCAGTTTAATTCTTGAAATCTTTGGATGAAAAATGGAAATGGCTGGTTCCAAAATTTGCGGATTGTGGAACGAGTTATTTTCTACATACCAACACGTGTATACTTTCTCAGAAAAAAAAGAACAACACCAGAATTTTTGAATAACGAAACAATCGGTTCATCCCTTATCATTCCTAGAAATAAGAAATAAACACCACATGGATATACATGGTAGCTCCTCCTGCTAAATGTTAGAGGATGCCTATAGGGTAAACCTCGTAAAAATAACGGTGGTCTTGCAGGCATGACAACTTTCTCTCTTCAAAATTTGCAAAATGTACATCAACCATAAAAAGATACTCACTCCGATTCAATTTAATTGTCGTGGGTTTAGATAAGTTGCTTAAATCTCATCTAAACTTGTGATAATTAAATTGGTTGAAGGTTGTAATGGTAATTAAGAATGCCCACTCAGAATCTGCTTGTAAGTACTTTTTTGCACAACTATTATGGCGGCACTTGCATGCTTTCGCTTGATAAAATCGTTCACAACCCTCGCATGAGGATATTGCACATTCCAACAGTTCGTTCCCTGTTTTACACAAAACACTACTTGTACGTTTTTTCTTTGCATATTTTATTAGTGCAGTTATCAGTCTAACTTGTTGCAAGTTTCACCAGCTTATCATCTAATCAACAATTTAGTCTGGTTGATTGCAGAACTAATAGGTAGGCTCCCAATATCGATGTTCTACTTTATGCAGGCATATCATAGAATGCTTAAAAGTTCATACAAAAAGTTAGTCCTCCAAAATCTAGTGAAAGTTTTGCAGATGCACTCTAGGTTGTAGTAGACTTATTTTATAAGAAACAACGATATTTACCACAAAATTTGGTCCATTTGTTTTTTCCAAAACAAATACTCATGACACGCTAAATAAATCATGGAAAAATTAATTGTCACTCTAAAAATTATGAAATAACCATGGGTGTTTTATAGTGTAATGAAGCAATTTATGTTTTAAAATAGCTTTGTCACACCCTATAAAGCATTCATCAAATAATCGTTCGATGGTCAATTATTTTCCTATGATTAAATCAACTTGCTATTATTTTGCAAAAAATAGAGGACCATGTATCTTTTGAGTAAAAATTGACATTTCATATAAATAGGTATGTTACATCCTCCATTGCATCAACTAACTTTTTTCGTAATTTTTGGATGATAAATTATTACTTTTAGCAATTGCTAAGCATTATACATGATTTGTCTATAAATTAAAACATTGATTGATATTCAAAGCCCACCTCTCAGTTTAGCTGTTAATTGGGCTAAATCGTTAATTAGGTGACCAACTGGTGAAAGATGCAATGGATTAGACCAACAAGTAGTGAAATATGAAAAAAAAAGACGTCAAACTAGTGGTTTGATCAAAAAATGGATAAAAACATGTGAAATGTGCAATTTCTTCGTCCTCATTATCGTTGAGGGGTGCTGAGCTAGCCTAGCAAGTTTGCAACCAACACATTGCATGCTCGAGCAAAGAACCGAGGGATCATCACCCTTCATATGTACACGTTGTGCCTGATGATTGATTGAGCTCACCCGACGTGACTTGATGTGACGTGGTCCATTGGAAAGAAAAGAGCTAGATACTCTTTTAGTCCCACTTTTTGCATAACGGGTGTAAATTAGTCTCACTTCTTGCAAAATGGACATTTTTAGTCCCAAAATTTGCATCCCGGATGTAAATTGATCCAATTCAAATAAATTCCACGTAATCCGGTCGAATTTGACCAATTTCATCTGTGATGCGTTGTCCGCATTGTTTTGCACATTAGACCAGAAGAATAGTCGTTTCGTTCATAGGTCCTCCCACACCGGTGACTAATTGTTTGTTTGCAGAAAACACCTCACGCGAGGCTGAGCGAATCCTCGATGTGCCTCTATCGCTAACACGGCGGCGGCGAAAGAACCCTGGCACGCGATCGATGGAGGCGAAAGGAGTGGTGAGTGGGAGAGAGCAAGGCGTGGCAGGACATGGAGGGGGCGTGGAGAGGGGCTGCGTGACACAAGAGCTAGGCGATGCGCTTCATCTGCTTGGGCTGCGCGCACCGGTGGACATGGCGCATAAGGATGCAGACGGGCAGACAACAACCGATACAACGGGTGTTGCCGCTGCTATGCCGCCAGCCTCGCCGCACCCTCCTCCTCCTATACAAAATCCTTCGGCGCCTCCACCAAATTCTTGAACAGAGGACCTCCATCGCGAGCGCATGCAGGGGCCAATTGTCTACCCCTCCTCTGCACCACTCCTTGAGCTGGAGTAGGTGCAAGATATCAACTTGTGCTCTCCATGGAGCCCTCCTGTTGTACCATCTCGTTGCCGCCGTCAGGGATCAACGGTCCCGCCGTCGCCGTCCGCCAGGGATCAAGACATGTACGAATTGAGGTGGTTTCTACGGGAATGTGGGCTGGATTCGCGAGAGGCGGATCGAGGCACGAGAGCCAGCTGCGGGAGCACAGCGGCCGGTGAGGCACGGGAGCACAACGGCAGGTGAGGCGAGCTCCTCTATCCGGGCGAGCGGAAACAACGAAGATGAGAGAACGGGATCTTGCTTTTTTTTCTCGTCTACGTATGCAAATTATTTTCTAGACTCAATCGCAAAATGGCTTGATCGGGACAGTTCATCCAGACTGAGTTTATTTAAAACTGTTTAAATTTGTCTGAATTTGTATGATTTAAACTAAACTATATCTGACATGCAAGTTGTGGGACTAAAAATATTCGTTTTACAAGAAACTATTTTGCAATCTGGGAGCAAGTTGTGGGACGAAAAGTGTATTTAGCTCGAAAGAAAAAGGAAAGCAAACCGCGCGCTCCTTCCCTCCACCACCGCAGTTCCTCCACTCTACTTTGAACGGAACAACAGTAAACAATCGGCACAAGCAAATCTTCCTCGGGCCAATGCCGGTGGCCGCGCCGCCTCTCCCTCGCCGCGCTTCCCTCCCACCTCCACCGAATCGAGGCAGAATATAAGAACACCGCCGCCGCCACCACCAGCAGCACCACCACGCGCCCACTTGCCGAATTTCCTATCCGATTCGAATCGCGCGGCGCTCGTGCTCGTGCTCGCTCGCCCCCGCCGCGCGCGCGCGCTGGTCCAAACCAAACCAAATCAAACCCTAGCCCACCAGTCCACCACCCTCACCAGATCCGGAGATCCCGTGGGCACCCGGAGCCGAATCGGACCCCCACCACCTCCGCGGCCGCAATGGCAATTGCAGTGGCTGACGCACTTCCCTGATCCCGATCCGGCTCGCCGCCTCAGTGCTCTTCCACCGCCCGGCCGATGGATTCCGCCCGGAGCTGGCTCCAGAAGCTGCAGCGGGACAAGGACAAGGACAAGGGCAGGCCGGGGATGGCGGGGGAGGAAGGGGAGGGGGAGGAGGAGGTTCTGTCGAGCGCCAGCAAGCAGAAGGCGGAGGCGGCCAAGCAGTACATCGAGAACCATTACAAGGAGCAGGCGAGGTCGACCCAGGAGCGCAAGGAGAGGTCAGTGTCACTGGCTTCCTCGCTCGGTGCTTCCTCCTGCTGGATCACGGCCGATCGCCTACTGAGTTGGGCTAGGATTTTGGTGTTGAATTGGCAATGTGTGTGAAGTTGTGTTGGGATCTGCTGGTGTCCCGTTGCGGAGGTGTCAGATTAGTAGCGTCCTGTTTGGTCCTTCCATTTGGTGGTCTGATCTATGTCATAGTCTCTTCTAAGCAGTCTGCATCAGGGTGGAATTGTGCCGACTTCACCTGCTGCTCGCAGAGTAGTAGACTAGTGGTTACTAGCTAGTGTTGACTATTGAGTGTAGTACTGGCGTTGTCGTGCTACCACTAGTGTATGCTCCTGGTGCTGAGGATGCAGATGTCTAATTTTGGATGTGTTGCATGGCATGTGACGGCCGTGGCCTAAATTTGGACGAAGAGGTCGATTCTCGCAATTTTCTGGCTGCCCATTTGGTTATGGTATCAGTGTTATTACCTTAGTGTACGTGCTTTCTTGACGGTTGCATAGTATTCCTAGGATTGTGGAGGGAAATGGTTATAATATCGGAATAGCCAAAGATAACATCATAATGCATAACATTGAAGAAGTTGGTGTGCATGGCTGTAGTGTTGTCGAGTAAAAATAGGGTTGAAGGAGGTAAGGTGGCGCATCACTGAGAACCAAGCACTGGCTTGGTGGCTAGAGCTCAAGGTGGCGAGCTCGCCCACCCGGGTTCGAATCGCAGGTGAAGCGTTCATACTAAATTGGGTGCTATCTGCATGGAAAACCACCGGAGAGGTCTCATCTACCTAGCAACGTGTAGCCAAGGGAGGGATCCTTCCCCTGTTTTAAGGTGGTGCGTCACTTGGCTGGGCAAAAATTGTGTGAAAGCTGATAAGTTGCGTATCACCTCCTGTTCTGGACCAAAATCCACTGCACCGACTGACCTAATTGTTACTTCTTTGCTCTACAACAAAGTTTACATAAGTGTACTATAATAATGAGATCACCGTACATGATAAGTGCTGATAATTCAATGTAGTAGATTTTTGGTGCAACTTTGATTCTTCGTGAGCCTCCTTTACATTTACTAGACATAATTGGACCAGGGAGAATTCATTATAAATGCGGCGGTATATATACCTTAAATTGTTCTTTCACACAATGCCTATACATTATAAAAGCAATGGTGCTACTATACTGCCAATTATGGCAACTGTTCTCTAAGTTGGCAAAGCAAGACGGCGTGGAAGAAAAAATGCCTAGCATAAAGCATGCAGAGGCTGTTCACACAGATCTTATTGCTATAATCTGTGCTTGCCTGCATTTATTTTTTTGTGACCTGCTGTAGGTCCTTTATAAATCTGCTTTATGTTGGTTTTGGCTAAGCATAGTTTGCATGTCATTGTGTGCCTGTTCTTGTCTGGTGTTATCCATCACTGCATCTTAATATATACAGTTATATTTCAGGCGTTTGATGCTGGAGAAAAAGCTTGCTGATGCTAATGTATCTGAAGAGGAGCAAAATAATATCCTGAAGGATTTAGAAAAAAAGGAGACAGAATACATGCGCCTTAGGAGGCACAAAATGGGCGTTGATGATTTTGAATTGCTGACCATTATTGGGAGAGGTGCTTTTGGAGAGGTAATAAAAGCTCTTTACCCCACCCCCACTGGATGCATGTAGCTGTTGTGTAAATGCATCAGTTTATTGTGAACGCATTTGGTGGTTATGGTACATACAGAATAGTTTTCTGTTTCTCGAGGAAATCTTTGTTCATCCTACTTTGCTACTGCTTGCCTCTGATTTATACCAGTATTCTGCAGGTGAGACTTTGTAGAGAAAAATCTACCTCTAATGTATATGCAATGAAAAAGCTCAAGAAGTCTGAAATGTTACGAAGAGGCCAGGTACATGTTTGCTTAATCAAGTATTAAATCAGGTTGTGTAGTACAAAGATTCATTTTTTAATGTGTTATTTCTAGGTTGAGCATGTGAGAGCTGAAAGGAACCTCCTTGCAGAGGTTGACAGTGCTTATATAGTTAAGCTCTATTGCTCATTTCAAGATGACGAGTTTCTGTACCTAGTTATGGAGTACCTTCCTGGTGGTGACATGATGACTCTACTTATGCGCAAGGATACATTGACAGAGGATGAATCTTCATTTTATGTTGCAGAGACAATACTAGCAATTGAATCCATTCACAAGCATAATTATATTCATAGGTAATATTTTAACACCATAATCTGTATAGTAACTGCAACTTGCAGCTCACTCTTTGTAAATCTTTTCAGGGATATCAAGCCTGACAATTTATTGTTAGATCGAACTGGGCATCTGAAGCTTTCAGATTTTGGCCTATGCAAGCCTCTAGATAGTAGCAGCTTTCCAAATTTTACCGAATTTGACAATGCAGCGGGAAATAACACCAATCCATCAGCAGATGGTGATAAGCCACTAAGTAACCCTGCTGTTCCCAGGCGAACGCAGCAGGAACAACTATTGCATTGGCAGAAGAATCGCCGCATGTTGGTAGGTTATATATACTTGCTTAACAGTAGAAAATTCGACTTATATCATTCGCAGTGGATACTGTAACGCAAACATTGATTAAAACTCTACTGTCTAGTAGATATTGGTTCCTTACCTCTAACCCGTGCTTGCCTAATTCTTATGCATTCTGTAGTAGGAGTTCTATGTCCAACACTTTGTACGAGAATATTTCTTGCAGAATATAGTCATAAAGAGGCATGCATAGGCCCAACACTGTGTCCCATTCGATTTGGCAATAAGAAGTCAAGAACATGCAGGTGTTTTCAATATTATATGTGAAACATCATTGCATGAGTGATGGAAACATATTCAAGATTTTAGTGCATTTTTCATTGAGCAACTTGCTACGACACACAGAAAAAATGATATGCCTAACATGGAAATGAATTTGTCCAGTGTGTTGGATTATCATACAAAATCCAATTAATTGATAGAATATTGAAATAAACTTCTAAGCAGATAACAAAACCGTCATTTATTTGACCCTCAAGAGCAGCTGTCTGTACTATCATGTTATCATTACTCTGCTTTCATTTATATATGCTGTTAAATGGAATTTCAGGCTTATTCAACTGTTGGTACACCTGATTACATTGCTCCGGAGGTCCTACTGAAGAAAGGATATGGAATGGAATGTGACTGGTTAGTTTTGCTCTTCTTAACTTATGCAATGCAGATCTAGATGATAGTGTTTTTTTTTCCTCATATTTACATTTTGTAGGTGGTCACTTGGGGCCATTATGTATGAGATGCTTGTGGGCTATCCACCATTTTATTCTGAAGATCCAATGTCAACATGTAGGAAGGTAAATTTGAGTGGTGTTTTTACATCCACTATGCTAGTTCTACCTATAACTAATTCATGTTCTTGCATAAGAATTTTTTTTTTTGTATGTGAACTGTTGTTACCACTAAGTGGGTGCAATTGTGCAGATAGTAAATTGGAGAAGCCATCTTAAATTTCCCGAAGAGGCCAAACTTTCACCAGAAGCTAAAGATCTAATCAATAAGCTATTATGTAACGTGGATCTGAGACTTGGGATGAAAGGAGCACATGAGATAAAGGTGAAAATCGTTTAGATTATTTGTTTAGATTTTGAGTTTTGAATTTCTTTTTTTTTTTGGTTATTTACGATTTCTTCATACAGGCTCATCCATGGTTTAGAAGCATTGAGTGGGAAAAACTATATCAGATGGAAGCAGCTTTCATACCTGAAGTTACTGATGAGTTGGACACGCAGAACTTTGAGGATTTTGAGGAGGTGAGCTGTTAACCTCAGGCTAGAGGCTAAATAGGCTAGTTTATTGTTCTCTAGTAGTTATACAAGATATGAGTACGGAGATACTTATAAACCATATTTCCCACAAATAAGTACTTAAAAAAATTAAAGAATATTAGGGCGAGAAACTGAGATGTATTTATCTGAATAGTATACACCACAAATCAGACCTTCTACTTGTGATTTGCAACTTGCCACTGAACAGGTTAACAGGTTATCTTGGTTTTCTTTCACTATTAGGCATGCTCTTGGTTCCAGAGAAGGATACACTGGCTAGTGCAAGATATCTTAGTTTTTGTAATCTATCTTATTCAATGAATACTGACAGTTATGCATTTTGTGTTATTCCAGACCGCGCCTGCCATGCAAACTTCATCAAAGGCAGGTCCTTGGAGAAAGGTACTTATTACAGAGATTAACCGGATACTTATTCTTTGGTGTTATGTATTGTCAAAAGATCTTGCATTTTTTTTGCATGTTCTCAGTGAAATGTTACTGCATTCACAATTAAGTTTTGATCCCTGGTATTTAATTGTCTAGCAATCATTTCACTACCTGGTCTTAGGTCCTGAGCCAATGTTTTCTTATGCAGATGCTTTCCTCCAAGGACATGAATTTTGTTGGTTATACTTACAAGAACTTTGAAATAGTGAATGATCCTGAACTTCCAGGAATAGGTTGGATATCTTTCCTTGCCTTATCACTTGTTTCTTGTCGCGTAAATCACAAAAAGTGGTTTGGACACAATTTCTTGCATGATACATTGTTCGTGATTTTCTTTCTATGGTTCTGCAGCTGAATTAAAGAAAAAGAATAACAAGCCAAAACGACCAACCATCAAATCACTATTTGGTAATTTTTGAATCCTTTGCTCTCTGGAGATATTGGGTCCGACAGTGTCAAAATATTTATGCTTCATTCTTTTACATCTGTACAGAGTGTCCTGAAAGTGACGACCAGCCTGAGGGCAGTTTCCCTGGCCAATTGTCGCCACAACTGGAGTTGTCTGAGAGCCCCTCACCTCATTCCAGTATCTCCTCTGATGACTCCCAAGCACAAAATAGATAGCAGGTGTATATTTTCTGGTACCTGTCTTGTGTAAACAAAAGCAGAAAAGCAAAAACAGGATTTTGGTTCTTCACACATGGACGGATGGCAGTCTGCTCAAGTGACTATTCTGAAGGGTAAATCTTAGAGTATCTAAAGGTCCACAGAATTTGCTTTCGAACAGCCATTCGAGGTGCTCTGATAGCCATTTTGTATGTTGGAGCACATGTCCTGTACATTGGTACCTCCTTTTAACATTTGTTTCCCAACGAATCTGCAATCCCTGAGCAGGCTGATTGACATGCAGAGTGGCAGGGCTCATGTAAATTCATGGATCCTGTGTAGGGCTGAGATTCGTTGGTTTGCTGGAACATGTCATGGTATGCTGCCAGGTTTTTTTCGCGCAGAAATCTGCATTTCCACATTCTTGTCATGAGATTTGCGACAGCAGAAACAAGTTCCGAGGAACAAGAAAGTTGTACTGTCAAGGATAGTCTGTAAAAGAATGCCGACTTTGTCTCATATATAGCTAAATTGTTCTTTGATCCATGTGTACTCAGCTCATGTTTATGGTCTCAGTTTGGATTCAATATGTGAAAATTCTGAATTTTATGTTTCTCCTTTTGTCCATGATGAAATTGCTCTTTTGCCATTTTTGCTGATTCTTTTCAAGATCACAACTGCTCCATTTCTCTTGGTTTACCGTTACCAGCTACATTGCAGCAAATGCTCTCTTTCTTTGTTACTATTAGTTTCACTGCTAGGTACACCTGCATGGGTTATGTTCCTGAGCAAGTGGTTTGTTTCTAATCTAGATAAAACTCTTTCTTGGTCACCATAGGAAAATCCTGTTTCAAAACCAAAGTCACTATTCTAAGCATTTGGGTCAACATGCAATTATCTTTCTGGCCACCACAGCTATGTATGACATAGAGAGTAAATTTTGCCTGATGATGGTTTTATTATGACTAGGGTTGGACTGCAAATTTGTGTTGGATCCAGTTCCAGTGTTGTTTATATCGATGGATTTAATACTTCGTGGTAGGTCATGTATGTTTATATCGATGGATTCAATACTTTGTGGTAGGTCGTGATGGAGATAATGGTTGTAGCAAGGCTAGTCGAAACTCCTGATTTTTCTTTATTTTTTTGATAAGGAGTGTTGGATAACTATATCTGCTGGGCCTTTTTTATGTTATGTGTGGCCCATCTAGCCTAACCTAGTATATCTATCTTATATAAGGTGCTTGTCTCTCGTTCTCTATGACCTAATCCTAGAAGGGAGTTCCTCCTCTTGTGTTGTCGCCCCACTTGACAATGCCGCTACTACGAGTCACGAATCACCAAGCCATGTCCTCATCGCCAAAGATTCGAACCGCCATTGCTAGTCCTCAGATCTCAGCTTTCATGACATTCCCGTATCTGACTTCACCATGGACCGAAAGACGTGTCCCATGATGGTAACAGATAGCAGAGATCCGCAACGCTCTCTCTTAAACCAAACGACCAGTAAAAAATATAGGTGCACACGACCGAATTCCATCCGATCCAGCAAACTCTAGCCATTAGGCGTTCATTGGAGTTCGCTGGCGAAGCCTTCTAAAACTTGACACTTCCGCATGATCAACGAGGGTAGACACCAAACAGATTTTTGTCTTGGCGCAAGAGGAGCCCAATGACCGCCTCCACACTATAAGGCGGTTGCAGCCACCACAAGTCAATAGCCCCCACCCCACAAGCCGGTTGCAGCCACCACAAGCAGCCCATAGCGCTCAGCGAGCACCGCCAACACCACCCACACCTCGCGGAGAAGAAGAACGGTCCGCTGCCACCTGCCACCGATGGACCGCGGGTGCCGCCAACACCACGGTTGACGGAAGCACCAAGCAGCCAACAGCTACAAGCGCGAGCACCTAGGACCGGTCACTGTGCCACCCTCGCAGCCACCGTAGCCGCGGGATCCCTGGCCCTCGGCCCGTCTCCGCCAAGATCCCGGGGCTGCCGTCCTAGCTACTTTCTCATCCAGCCATGACTTGGCGTCTAGGGCCGCCGCGCCGCACCGGGTAGGATCTCCCACCACGCGAGGAGAGGAGGCCCCCACCGCCGCTCGATGGGATGAGATCCTGCCATCGCCTTTAGCCACACAGTCTTTGCTGACAGCGTTGTCTGACGGCGACGGGGATGGGGAAGTGGCGACGGCTAGGGTTTTCTCTGAGTCGCTCCCTGGGAACGATGTGAGGCCCTGATTTTTCTTCATATAATCTGAGGGAAAGGATTTGACTTTCTTCCAGGAAAGAAGGTTTATGAGATTGTAACAAATTTCCTAACCTGAAAACAAAAAATGTCATGGTAATAGCCGCAACAAAGAATTAACAGCTAGAAAGATCTGATTTTATTAATTCCCATCAAGCCCAACCAGGTAACAGATCATATAGGGGAAGCCATTTGAGGCATACAAACAAACCGTTACAAACGCACACACATATACTTTATTAAACATACAAACATTTTTGATTCAGTCATGGATGACTGGGCTAATTAAGGGTAGAGCTCAATGAGGGCAAAGCTCCCGAGAACAGGCCTTGTCTTGTGGTGACTGAACCCGGCGTCCATGAATATCTTGCTCCACTCACGCTCGTCACGCTCCTTGCCCGCCGTCATCACCATCATCAGCAGGTCGAACAGGACCTGGGCTTCGTAAGCGGCATTGGACGGAGATCCGACGACCATGTCCACGATGATCACTTTCCCTCCTGGTTTTGGGATCGCCTTCCTGCACTCCCTCAGGATCCTCACGCAGTCCTCGTCGTTCCAGTCGTGCAGCACGTACTTGAGGAACACAGCATCAGCCTTCGGGATGGAGCTCATCATGTCACCGGCGACGTACTCGACGACACCGTCGGCCGGGACAGAGTCGATCACGCTGGGGAGGTCCAGGACAGCGCACTTGATGCGCGGGAAGGCCCTGGCGATGGCCCTCGCCGCCGTGCCTGTCCCGCCGGCGACGTCGACCAGCGAGGTCACCCCGTCGAACGCGTCGCCGTAGTTGCTGACGACGAAGCTCATCGCGAACCGGGTGTCGGCGGCCATGCCGGCGTTGAACACCCGGTTTATCTTCGGGTCGCGGGAAAAGACCGTCCACGGGTCCGCGCCGTGCGCCGTCTTGAACGGCATCTCGGCCGCGGCGTCGCTCTCGAACCACACGGGGAGGTGCAGCGCGGCTGTGACGTGGTACCTGTTGGTCTGGGAGAGCACGAATGGCGAGAGGTCTGTGGCACACCGCTCGGCAGTTCCTGCGCCCGTGCCGTCGTCGTCCACGAGGAGGCGAGACAGCGGCGTGAGGCGGTAGGTGGCGGTCGCACCGCCGTCTGCGCGCTCGTCTGTTGTTCCTGGAGCATCGACTGCGAAGATACCTGACGCGGCGAGGAATCTCATTAGGCGAGGCAGGTATGGCTTCTTGCTCTCGGGGACTGGAAGGGCGGCGAGCAGGTCAGGCAGCGAGGCGGCGCCACCGCGGCGGTAGATGGCGTTGGGGATCCCGAACCTGATGGCGCACTCGAGCGCCATGGATTTGAGGTAGCCGAAGGTGATGCTACAGAGCTCGGCGTGCGCCTGCAGAAGCTCCTCGTTGGAAGAGGTTGCCATGGGAACGGAGGGGTTTTCAGGCACGCGATGATTTGCTAGCTGCTGGTGCAAGTGCTCAGGTCAAGCGTGGCGAGGTCAGCAATTATAGGCTCGGAGCATCTTCACTCGTTGGACCGCGAATCCATGTCGAAAACCCGGAATTTTTTTTGGCCGAATTTTTTTCGGACGAAACAAGTTTTCGGCATGCGTACCGAGTTTCCAACTCGCATACCTAGGCCGAGTTTCCATGTTCAGCTAAATTTCATTGAAAATGGGCGAATTTTATTAAAGATGTAGGAATATAGGTGGATTACATCGAATTTAAACTAAAGTAGTACATAATAAACCGAAAAAACATTAAAAGTCCTTCTCCGTGGCCTTCGTCGATGCCGTCGCCGTTCTACATGCCGAAGTTGCTGTAGAACGCCGTGTAGCCGGGATCGGCCCTGCCATCATCCTCGCCCGCTGCCGCTGCCGCCGACGGCCGGGCGGGCGGAGCTCGCTCGCCGGGTCGCCGCACTCCACCGGTAAGAAGGATGTCCTCCTCGTCGTCGAGGACGAAGAGCGGGGCGCCCTGGTAGGCGAGCTCGCGCCCGGACAACGCCCATCTCCGCCGCCGCCCTTGGCTCGCCGCAGCGCGGACGCGCCCGCTCCTTCTCCTCCGGTCTCCGGACCATTCCAGGATGTCCGGCGAGGAGGGCTCCACCAACGGCGGATGCGGCGCCGAGTCGCGGAGCGACTTCTCCAACGCCATCCTCAAGGCGCTGTCTTCGTGCGGCGCCGAGCCTTCAGTCGGCTCAGTCTTCGGGCGGCGAAGGCGGCCAGTTGGAGCCGACAACGCCGGCACGCATGGCTCGTCGATGACGATGCCACGCGAGCGTGTTCGCGGCGGCGAGCGCACATGCGAGACCGCCTCACGCTTGACTGGGCGCAACCCCGGTGAAGACCCAGTCGACGTACGAAGTGGCTTGGAGCCGGAGGAGTGGAAGGCCGAGGCGAAGGAGGAGGAGCTCAGGCTGGCCATCCTCCTCGGCATTCAGTTCGTCGGAGGGCGCCACCCCGACCTGGCCGCCGGCGTGGGTGTGTGCAGGAAGCCGAGGCGCGGCGTGTTCCCGGCGTTGATGTGCTGCAGCACCGTCTTGAGCGTCCGGCCAGGTGCGCTCCAAAAACGCCGACGACCGGCCGCGTTGTTGCGCTTTGGCGACGACTCTTCGGCGGCCCCTCGTGGCGGGCGAGCTCCTGGGCGCGGCGGTCGGCGAAGAACTCCTCCCAGTAGAGGAGGTTGTCGGGTCTCTCATCGACGGAGGGGTCCTCCATGGCACCGATTAACTCCTGGATCTCGTACGGCAGTTCTTCCGGCGTCGGCGTCGGCGGGATAGGGATGCTGCCGGCGCTAAGCTTCCCCTAGAGGGTTCCGCGTGTCCGGCGGCGCCATGCAACCGGCCTCATAGAGCAGACGCATCTCCATGCCTGGAGGGTGCGTCGGCCGAAGGCGTTCACCGCCGCACCGTCGCCGGGATACCGCTCGGCCATGGCTAAGTGGGGAGGGGAGAGTGAGGGTGTTCGCCGGAGTTTCGAGCTGGTGGGTTGGGGAGCTGTGAGAGAGTGTGACAAAGTCCGTCGAGGGGTACGGCTTATATAGGCTGAGGTGGGCGGCGAGGTCGGGAGTAGTGTAGCGGCGAGGGCGGGAAAAGGGGAAACAACGGGAAGTTAGTGTCCGCCGATCCGTCGCGGGAGCCGAGGCGGCGGCGGTGGCGCGGCAATTCGGCGACCCGTGGCCGACGCGACGGGCAACTAATGTCCCGCCGTGTGGTTCCGAGGATGACGACGACTCGGCTTTCGTCGCTGACTCGGCGGGTCCACGCGCCGCTTTGTTTTTTTACCGAGTTCGCTCTGTCCGGCGTTCCCAGGGCGTACCCGAAAACCTGGGTTCGGCCTGGGTAGTCCGGATCAAATTTGGTCTAAATTTAAAAGAAAATAGGTTCCTAGGTACGCAAATTGACTGATTTTCTACGTTCAGATCTAAATTTAGCGTCCAGATGCGTCCTGAAGATGCTCCGAGAGCCTTGCTGGTGTCTATTAGCTGGCTCAACGTGGAGCGTCCACGGCGTAGCATGCAGCACTCCACTACCTAGTGTGCCACGTCGATGAACAACGGCAAGAATTGCCAAGTTAGAGTATATCATCAATGGATCTTCTGTTTCATGACACTGATTTATTTGCTAGGGGACAATTCGAGGTGAGCCATTTTTTAAGGGGAAAATCTTTTTCTTTTGAACTGGCCTTTTTTATTTATAGCCTGGACATATCCGAGTTCAACAGGTTTACAATACAATCAGGGATACAGTAAATTTACAAAGTTTTTTTTTTGAATGGGACATGTCCCGAAGGACCTAGATGCTGCATTCAATCCAAGCGGTGGTACAAGATATAAGTCGGACGCAAAGTAAAAAATAAATAAATTATAGTATAGTCCTAGAAACATGCACGAAGAACCTCAAAAAATTCACAGAAAAAGCAATTAAGTCCTTCAGTCGCACCATAAATCTTTAGAGATGGACACGACTGACGACCACTATCTTCTTCGCCGAGGACTAGACCACTTGGAAAGAAGAAGGCATCAGCAGGCGCCGCTATCGCTCCATAGATAAGGAGCCTCCACACCAGGAGGTTGAAAGGACGCATCAATGGCGTCATTTGGGCATCACGGATCAGTGACCTGCAACATGACACTATATAAAACCTTATTGTTGTAGTAGGAACACCCTGTTGCCGGTGAGTTTTGACTCCCAGAGCACAGCCACCCCGCCCTTTCCCCTTGCTTTCATGGCCGGCCGGAGAAGAAGATAGATGCAGATCACGGATTCGAAGCTCACCGGAAACCGATGCCTTATGATGGGGATGGCATTGGAGACCAACAACGCCCCTCCCGGCTCCTCCCGATGGAGCACCATGACGACAGGGGCGGAGCCAGGATTTGACATTGAGGGAGGCGAAGATATTGATGATCATATATAAGATTTTTTTCTCATGAGGGCTACACCTACCACTCGTTTTGTGTTGGAAGAATTGCTTGGACAAAAAACATAACAACATTTCAAAGCATCGGCATAGAACTAATATTAATATGTAGCACTAAATCTTGGACAATACAAAACAGAAGATTGGTTTATATTGGATCAACTTTATCTCTACGAGTATAAAGCCTTATAATTTCATTGCAGGTGACCTTCCTATTATTATTTTCCAATTATTATGCAATAAGTTGTCGTCACCGAAAAAACATCAAACAAACGACACATCTTTTTTTTTGTAAATTAATCAATTAGACTATAGATTATGCAATCTATCAATAAAATACTAACGACTTGGTACCTATTAGAGTGAGGAAGATGGATTCCTATACTCGATGGCACAACATGTATGTCGCTGGCGTTGCGGTAGGATTAACAAAGGTAAAAACTGGCAAACAACATGATTGGCTAGCATGGCGCCGCAACCGCGGTATCGCGTGGCATCTGGCTACTGAGTAGGAAAGAGCGACAACAGCAGACATCCAGTCAGTTGATATGAACGATTGCATATGGTGCTAGCTACTAGGTCTAGTTACACAAACAAAGAATATTGTGACATGTTACTATGGTTGACTAATAAACCGAATTCATGGGCTATATTTGGCTTTCGATAGATAGAAGCACACAAACCAATTAAATTTGGGCTTAGTGTTAATTAGCCTAGGCCATTAGTTTAGTATTGAAATTTTCACCTATGTATTGAGGGGGGCCGATAGTTAGGGGGGGTCTAGCCCCTGCTAGCCCCCCTTGGCTCCTCCCCTGCATGACGAGATGGATAACCAACACCAGGCAGCAGATCTGGCCAGCAAGATCCACTCCGAACCCCCCGGCATGACACCAAACTCGGGCATAAGGCCCACTCCTACTACTACAACTACACAACCTAACTACTCTGGCGCCTCTCCAGGACCAACTTCGGCCGGCTATTCCATAACGGTGGACTCTCAAAACACTATAGACGCACGAGAGGGGGGATGGCTGGTCTTAGTTTTACAAAGTTGTAAACCATAGCTTTCCTTTGCAAGCATATGAGCAACGCCATTCGCGGAGTGTCTCGCCCACCTGACTGAATGGTCATCATACGATCAAACTTGGCCTCGAGCGCTTCCCACGCGTCCTTGCCATTATCAAATGACATATAAGGGTCAACAATGTTGTCCCCAAGAACACTGAACAAAGCCGTCATGAACATGGTATCGGCTTTCTTAAAGTTCGCTTCCTGCTCAGCAGAAAGATCTCCTTCAGGCTTGCCAAGAGTGGCGCTATAGCAGTTTAGGTTTTCAAACCAGAGAACTGCTCTCTTGCGCCATCTCTTATAGTGCATGCCATCAAAAGGAGGCGTCCTAGTAGCCGCGGCTACACCAGTGGAATTCATTTGCCTATAATCAGATTTTTGGATTGTTGAAAATATAAGCAATAATCCATATGATTTAATACGAATAATAAACTGATAAATCATAATCATACAAACGGTACTAAAACCAATTATGCAGATCAACAAAGTAGATGAACAGATTACATCTATAGGAGATAAACCTATCACATTTACACCAAACGCTAGAACAAAAAACTCTAGCATAATCCGAAAGAGAGAAATCGAGATCATATACAATGTAGGCTGAATAGTAGCCACAACGATTGCAGTAGCGTCGCCCATGTTGAGGTTGTTGAAGAGGTCGCTCACATCCGGAAAGAAGTCGTCGTTCGGGAACTCGCCGTCGGACGACGTCGTGGTTGCCAGTAGTCGTGCTTGAGCACTCCCCAAAAACCCGATCGCCCCTCACCCGCATGTGTTCACGAGGCGGGTTCCGAGGCCCTCATCCCGATTTGCGGTGCACGCCGCAAGCCGGGATGGAGAAGTCGAAAGCGGCGGCGCAAGGTTCTGGAGGGTAGGCGCATGTGTGGATTGATTCGGTGCCAATTAGTTTTATCCCGGACGCTTATATAGTGCAGGTTAGGAAGATTGTGTGCTCAGCCCACGTCCGAGTCGGTAACATCCACGTCCATAAAAACTAGAAACGGCTATAATTAACGCGTCCGTTAATGACTCATAATCATTTTTCCCAACCAGCAAAATAAAGCTCGGCCCGACGAGATTCCCGCAACCCGCGGCGCACGCGCGCGTCGTGGCATGGCGTGGCGTGGCGAGGCGGGCGGCGTCGGAGGAGGAGTGCGTGAGGGATACTCTTCTTGTCGCACCTTAGTGAGTGGTGCAACAATCTACTATATAAGGTGGTCCAACTCCCTTTCAACTAGCAATGTGGGACTAAACTTTAGAACCACGAGCACAGCCATAGGCTGCCATATACAAGTGGGCCTAAGAGAATTTCAGAATTTGTCTAATGGGTCAACAGCCCAAAACTCATTAAATTCCAACAATCCCCCACAAAGTCTCATTGGCACATCACATCATTTTCCTTCCAGAACATTGTTTTATATACCGGTGTGTAGTGGAGACTGTTAAGTTGAACTTCCACGTTAAACTTCATGCTGCACTAGCTAGCAACTTGAATAGTGGACTATGCCTTGAACTACAAGTTTTCTGCGCGCTAGTTTCACACAAAATCTAGACTGATAAAGGGCTACCGTCGGCTTCCCCGTGGTTTGGAGCTTATGCGTCATACTCCAAGGCCTTTCATGAGTTTATTAGAGAGCATACAACTCTCACGGACTGCGACGTTTGACATTCAGACTCATATAGGTGTGTTCCTCAAGAGATGTTCTGCAGGAAAACATCTCCGCTGATAAAAGCCACTTGGAACACATTAAGATAAATATCAACCTGCTATGCAGATTAAGAGAGTATTGCATCTTTATGGAGATGTAAATATAATATGGGAATACTCTCCTCTTAGCTGACCAACAGCTTGTCTCCCAACTCTAATTCAGGGATCTCCGATCACATAGAGTGGGTTGCCACTGGGATCAACTCATAGCGAGGGTCTCAAACCCATCTCCCTCGATGCATTATCTATCACATTGCATGATAAACTCTTTGTGAAGGGATCTGCCAGGTTCTTAGATGTTTGGATATAATCCAGCGCAATAACTCCGGAGTTTCTCAGTGTCCTGACAGATTTAATCTCCTCTTTGTAGGGTTTCGTAGCATGGAAAACAAAAATTTTCTATCGCATACAAACAAACAAGCCAAGATCTATCTACTAGATTGTAGCAACGAGTCGATGGAATAACTTACCCTCGAAGATTCCAAAGCGTTTAACGAGAGCGGATTCTCGTGGGTGATGTAGTCGTACTCTTCCCGATCTCAAGATCGTGTAGACGATCCTTCCGCACTGCTCCTAGGCGCTTCCGCAATGGTCACACGCTCGGTACTCGACGAAGACCTTCCTCTCCTTGTTCCAAAGAAATGGAGGTTGTAGCACTCTCTCGCGATTCCCAAGAAAGACAATGTGGTACCTAAGTAGAGGGAGATCCGCAGGCTTCGCCTTAAGCCGAGCGAGTATGGTGGAGTATGAGAGAGAGCTATTAGTGGTCTAGGGTTTAGACACACCAATTAGAAGGCTCTAAACCAAGACTAGAGCAATTAGAAGCTCTAAACCAAAACGGCTCTAAACCGAGATTAGAGGATAGGAACTTGTGTGTCTAGAGGAGGAGGCCCCGCCTCCTTTTATAGGTGGGAGGGGCGGACAAGGGAGGAGTCCCTCCCAAGTCGTCCTTGGGTGGCGCTTGCTTGGAGAGGAGGACTCCTCCCCAAGTCGGTTTTGCCTCCTCTTGCTTGTTTCCCACGTTCTGCTTTTAGCCGCTTGACTTTCAAACCGCCATTTGACTTTTCTGTTTTAGGATTCAATTTAATCCTTTATTTGGAACAGAAGAACACTTAGTACATGATGCAATCATTCCAATATGTAATGACACATTCATGTACCCTTTCCCCGGAGTGCCGGACATTCCGAACCTTCTAGAACATTCCCGATGAAAACACCTAATCATTCCCGAACTCAAACGGGACTTTCCTTATATGAATCTTATTCTCCGACCATTCCGGATCACCTCGTGATATCCTGATCCCATCCGAGACCAACAACATTCGTCTCTTTCTCATAATACCATAACTACTCAAAACAACGTCAATCCTTAAGTGTCTCCCTACGGTTCGTGAATTATGCGGACATGATCGAGACACTTCTCCTAACAATAACCAATAGAGGAATCTGAAATTCATATGGCTTCTACATATTTATACGATTACTTTATGGTCGAATGAACCACTTACATACGATACCAATTTCCCTTTGTCTCACGATAGTTTACTTATCCGAGGTTATGATCGCTTTATCTCGCATACCTAGTTCAACCTCGCACCGATAAGTACTATTTTCTTGTTCCGTGATATGTGATCCCTTGAGCCAGTCACATGCTTGCAAGCTAATTGGATGACATTCCACCGAGAGGGCCCAGAGTATATCTATCCGTCATATGGATGGACAAATCCCACTCTTGATCCATGTGTTTCAACCAATACTTTCCGAACACTCAATGCCACCTTTATAGCCACCCGCCACGGTGTGGTGTTTGATGTCATCAAAGCATCCATCCGGTAAAGGTGATATGCATGATCTCATGGTCGAAGGAATTAGGTTACTATGTATCAGAAAGCATATAGCAATTGAACTATTGAAATGACTTGATCTTTATGCTACGCTTATCTTTAGGAGTATGTCCACCATATCATTCTCCTAACGATATGATCTTGTTGTTGATAACATCTCAATGTTCATGATAGGGAAACCACAATCATTAATCAACCAACAAGCTAGTAAAGTATAGAGGCTATACTAGGGACTTCAAATTAAGTTTACAAATCACACAAGTATTAATGTTTCCTTGTTAATACTATTATAGCATGAATGTAAACATTTATCATAAACACAAAGATATAATAATAACTATATTTATTATTGCCTCTAGGGCATATCTCCAACAGTCTCCCACTTGCACTAGAGTCATCTAATCTAGATTACATGGTAATATACTGAACACCCATGGCAGTTTGGTGTTGGTCATGTTTTGCCCTCGGGAGAGGTTTAGTCAACGGATCCGCCACATTCAGATCTGTGTGTACTTTGCAAATCTTTATATCCCCATCCTGGATATGTTCTCGAATAGCGTGAAAACGCTTGATATGCTTGACTTCTTGTGTGACCTTGGTTCTTGCGCATTGGCTATGGCGCCATGTTATCACAAAGAGATAGACATTGGGTCCAGCGACTAGGAACCACACCCAGCTCAGAATGAACTCTTTCATCCATATCGCTTGTGAAGCCTCTGAAGCAGCCATGTATTCCGATTCAATTGAAGATCTCGCCACAACGCTTTGCTTTGCACTCCTCCAGCTAACTGCTGCACCATTCAAAGTAAATACGTATCCAGATTGTGATTTAGAATCATCCAGATCGGTGTTCCAACTAGCATCGGTGTAACCATTAACAACGAGTGTTCATCACCTCCATAAGAAAGAACCATATCCTTAGTTCTTCTCAAGTACTTAAGGATGTTTTTGATCATGTCCAATGATCCACTCTGGATCACTTTGATATCTGCTAGTTAAACAAACAGCATATGCAATGTCGGGTCTAGTACATAGCATGGCATACATTAGAGATCCTATGGTGAGGCATAGGAGTCTTACTCATCCTTTCTCTATCTTCTGCCGATGTCGGACTTTGAGTTTTACTCAAGGTCGATAGCAACATGGGCAAGAACCCTTTCTTGCTTTCTTCCATTCCAAACCTCTTTAGAACTTTGTCCAAATATGTACTCTGTGACAATGATATTTGGCGTTTCGATCTATCTCTATAAATATTTATGCCTAATATGTAAGTTGCTTCGCCAAGATCCTTCATTGAAAAACTATTATTCAAATATTCCTTGACACTATTAAGAAGGTCTACATCATTCCCAATCAACAATATGTCATCCACATATAGTATTAAGAATGCTACAGAGCTCCCACTCACTTTCTTGTAAATACAAGCTTCTCCATAAGTTTGTATAAAACCAAAACTTTTGATCACCTTATCAAAACGTTGATTCCAACTTCGGGATGCTTCCTTCAATCCATAGATGGACCGTTGAAGTTTGCATACCTTGTTAGCATCTTTAGGATCGACAAAACCTTTGGGTTGCATCATATACAACTCTTCATCAATATCTCCATTGAGGAATGCTGTTTTGACATCCATCTGCCATATCTCATAATCATAATATGCAGTGATTGCTAACATAATCCTCACAGACTTTAGCTTCGCTACTGGTGAGAAAGTCTCATCGTAGTCAACTCCTTGAATTTGTCGAAATCCTTTTGCGACAAGTCGAGCTTTATAGACAGTAACATTACCATCAGCATCTGTTTTCTTCTTGAAAATCCATTTGTTCTCGACAGCCTTCCGGCCATCCGGTAAGTCCACCAAAGTCCATACTTGGTTTTCGTACATGGATCCAATCTCGGATTTCATGGCTTCTTGCCATTTATTGGAATCTGGGCTCATCATCGCTTCCTCATATGTCTCGGGGTCATCGGTGTTGTCCACTAACATGACACTCATAACGGGATCATACCAATCTGGAGTGGTACGAGTTCGTTGACCTCCGAGGCTCAGAGTAACTTCAACCAAGTTTCATGATCACCATCATTAGCTTCCTCTTATTGGTGCAGCACCACAGAACTTCTTCCGGTCTGCGCTACTCACAATTTCGAGAGAAGGTTCGACAACCTCGTCGAGTTCTACTTTCCTTCCAAATACTTCTTTCGAGAGAAATTCCTTCTCTAGAAAGGATCCATTCTTGGCAACGAAGATTTTGCCTTCGGATCTATGATAGAAGGTATACCCAATAGTTTCCTTCGGGTATCCTATGAAGACGCATTTTTCCGCTTTGGGTTCAAGCTTGTCCGGTTGTAACTTCTTTACATAGGCTTCGCATCCCCAAACTTTAAGAAACGACAATCTAGGTTTCTTCCCAAACCATAATTCATACGGTGTCGTTTCAACGGATTTAGACGGTGCCCTATTTAAAGTGAATGCGGTGTTTCTAATGCATAACCCCAAAATGATAGCGGTAAATCTGTAAGTGACATCATAGAACGAACCATATCTAAGAGAGTTCGATTACGACGTTCGGACACACCATTACGCTGTGGTGTTCCCATGTGTCAATCAGGAAAGTATTCCGCATTTCTTCAAATGCTCGCCAAACTCGTAACTGAGATATTCACCTCCACGATCAGAACGTAGAAATTTAATCTTCTTGTTACGTTGATTCTCTACCTCACTTTGAAACTCCTTAAACTTCTCGAAAGTTTCAGATTTATGTTTCATGAAATAGATATACCCATATCTACTCAAGTCATCCGTGAAGGTAAGAACATAACGATAACCATCACAGCGATGCTACACTCATTGGACCACACAGATCGGTATGTATGATTTCCAATAAGTCCGTAGCTCGCTCCATCATACCAGAAAATGGAGTCTTAGTCATTTTTCCCATCAGACATGCTTCGCATCTTTCAAGTGATTCAAAATCAAGTGATTCAAGAAGTCCATCGAATGGAGTTTCTTCATACGCTTCACTCCAATGTGACCAAGACGACGATTGCCACATATAGGTCGAATTATCGCTGATTTCAAACGTTTAGCCTCAATGTTGTTGATATGTGTATTTCCACTATCGAGATTCAATAAGAATAGACCATCTATCAAAGGTGCATGTGCATAAAACATATTACTCATATAAATCGAACAACCATTATTCTCGACTTAAACAAGTAACCGTCTCGCAATAAACAAGATCCCGATATAATGTTCATGCTCAACACGGGCACTAAATAACAATTATTTAAGTATAAAACTAATCCCGATGGTAGATGAAGGGGTAGCGTGCGACCGCGATCACATCAACCTTTGATCCGCTTCCCACGCCGCATCTTCACCTCGTTCTTCGCTAGCTTCCGTTTATTCGCAAAGACCTGTTTCGAGTTACAAATATGAGCAACCGAACCAGTATCAAATACCCAGGCACTACTACGAGTACTAGTGAGATACACATCAATAACATGTATATCAGATATACCTTTCTTCTTGATGTTGCCGTTCTTCAGATCCGCCAAGTACTTTGGGCAATTCCGCTTCCAGTGACCTTCTCCCTTGCAGTAAAAGCACTCAGTATCAGGCTTGGGTCCAGCCTTGGTCTTCTTCGCCGGTGTGGTAACTTTCTTACCACCCTTCTTGAAGTGTCCCTTTTGCTTAGACTTGCCTTTCTTGAATTTGGTGGTCTTATTGACCAACAACACTTGGTGCTCTTTCTTGATCTCCACTTCTGCAGATTTCAACATGGCAAAGAGTTCTGGCAACGTCTTGTTCATGTTCTGCATGTTATAGTTCATCACAAAGTTCTTGTAACTTGGTGGTAGTGATTGGAGGACACGGTAAATCCCCAAAGCATTAGGAATCACTATACCCAAGCTTTGAAGTTTGTTTGCGTGCCCAGACATCTTAAGCACATGCTCACCGACGGAGCTGCCTTCTTCCATCTTGCAGTTAAAGAACTTTTCAGAAGCCTCATAGCTTTCAATTGCCGCATGAGTCTCAAAAATCAATTTGAGATCCTCGACAATATCATATGGGTCTGACTCTTCAAACCTTTTCTGAAGCTCCGATTCCAAACCATACAAGATAGCACACTGAACTATGGAGTACTGATTCTTCCGAGCGAGGTAAACATTCTTTACTTCATCAGGAGCATCACCGCAGTGGGTCACCCAATGTGCATCCAAAGACATAGGTCAAATTACCAGCTGTGAGGACAATCCTCAAATTGCGGAACCAATCCGCGAAGTTGCTTCCATTGTTTTTCAACTTTTCTTTCTCTAGGAACGCATTAAAATTGATGGTAGGGGCTGCCATTTATCTACAACATATTTGCAATAGTTTAGACTAAGTTTATGACAAATTGAGTTCAAATTAATTAATGAAATTAAACTAGGTGAACTCCCACTCAAAACAACATCCCTCACATTGTTTTAGTGATCACATGAACCAAATCCACTACATCAACACCGATCATCACGAGAGTTGATATAGTTTCAATGGCGAACAATCGTCATGTTCATCATATCTGCTATATGATTCATGCTTTACCTTTCGGTGATCCGTGTTCCGAGACCATGTATGTACATGCTAGGCTCGTCAAGATCAAACCTTAGTTTCCGCATGAGCAAATCTGGCTTGCTCACGTTGTATACACTTGCAGAATCTAACACACCCGATCATCACGTGGTGCTTCGAAACAACAAGCTTTAGCAACGGTGCTAACTAAGGGCGAACACTTTATGACTTGAAATTCATGTGCATGAGGGATCATCTTATAATGCTACCGTCGTCTACTAAGCAATACAAGATGCATAAAGGATTAACATCACATGCAATTCAATAATATGTGATATGATATGGCCTTTCTTCTTTGTGCTTCCGATCTCCATCTTCAAGAACGAACATGATCTCCATCATCACCGGCATTGCATCAAGGTCAATGACGCTTCTCCATGGTTGTCGTCCACCGGCTTCAACTATTACAACTACTTTGAATAGACACGCGGGTCTTAACATAAATTAAAGACAACCATATGGCTCCTGCTGATTGCCAACTTACAATAAGGAACATTGCATACATCAGATATAATCACAATCATGGCCATATCACATCATCAAGACACCCCAAAACAAAGTTAGACGACTATACTTTCTTTGCATATTTTACGTGGTTTGTGGCTTTCAATAAGTGTCGTTCTAACTTACGAACAAGAACCACAACATTGATACTAGCATTGTTGATCACCCGTTGTAAATTGGATCTTAACTATGCTAGGAGAAACAGCACCATAAAGCCACTTATGCAATAAAAGTTGCATGTCAAGCGTGGAGCAAGTCTCATGAACGATGTCATGTAAGGTTAGCCCGGGCCGCTTCATCCCAACATACCGCAAGATTCAAAGTACACAAGAAGCAATCGACAATAAAAGCATCAACGCCCACAATGACCATTGTGTTCTACTCGTGCAACAGATCTACATATAGACACGGCTCTGATACCACTGTAGGGTTTCGTAGCATGGAAAACAAAAATTTTCTATCGCATACAAACAAACAAGCCAAGATCTATCTACTAGATTGTAGCAACGAGTCGATGGAATAACTTACCCTCGAAGATTCTAAAGCGTTTAACGAGAGCGGATTCTCGTGGGTGATGTAGTCGTACTCTTTCCGATCTCAAGATTGTGTAGACGATCCTTCCGGCCAAGGCTCCGCAGCGCTTCCATGATCGGTCACACGTTCGGTTTTCGACGAAGACCTTCCTCTCCTTGTTCCAGCAGAAAGGAGGTTGTAGCACTCTCGCGATTCCTAAAAGACAACGGGCGTACCTAAGTAGAGGGGAGATCCCGCAGGGCTTCGCCTTAAGCCGGAGCGAGTATGGTGGAGTATGAGAGAGAGATATTAGTGGTCTAGGGTTTAGACACACCAATTAGAAGGCTCTAAACCGAAGACTAGAGCAATTAGAAGCTCTAAACCAAAACGGCTCTAAACCGGAGATTAGAGGATAGGAACTTGTGTGTCTAGAGGAGGAGGCCCTGCCCCTCCTTTTATAGGTTGGAGGGGCGGCCAAGGGGAGGGAGTCCCTCCCCAAGTCGGCCTTGGGTGGCGCGCCGGCTTGGAGAGGAGGGACTCCTCCCCCAAGTCGGTTTTGCCTCCTCTTGCTTGTTTCCCACAGTTTCCTGTTTTAGCCGTTTGACTTTCAAACTGGCCATTTGACTTTTCGGTTTTAGGATTCAATTTAATCCTTTATTTGGAACAGCAAGAACACTTAGTACATGATGCAATCATTCCAATATGTAATGACACATTCATGTACCCTTTCCCCCCGGAGTGCCGGACATTTCGGAACCTTCTAGAACATTCCCGATGAAAACACCAGAATCATTCCCGAACTCCAAAACGGGACTTTCCTTATATGAATCTTATTCTCCGGACCATTCCGAATCACCTCGTGATATCCCAGATCCCATCCGAGACTCCGAACAACATTCGGTCTCTTTCACATAATACCATAACTACTCAAAACAACTTCAAATCCTTAAGTGTGTCTCCCTACGGTTCGTGAATTATGCGGACATGATCGAGACACTTCTCCGAACAATAACCAATAAAGGAATCTGGAAATTCATATGGCTCCCACATATTTCTATGATTACTTTGCGATCGAATGAACCACTTACATACGATACCAATTTCCCTTTGTCTCACGATAGTTTACTTATCCGAGGTTATGATCGTCGGTATCTCTGCATACCTAGTTCAACCTCGTTACCGATAAGTACTCTTTTCTCGTTCCCGTGATATGTGATCCCTTGTGAGCCAGTCACATGCTTGCAAGCTAATTGGATGACATTCCACCGAGAGGGCCCAGAGTATATCTATCCGTCATATGGATGGACAAATCCCACTCTTGATCCATGTGTTTCAACCAATACTTTCCGAACACTCAATGCCACCTTTATGTCCACCCAGTTACGGTGTGGTGTTTGATGTCATCAAAGCATCCATCCGGTAAAGGTGATATGCATGATCTCATGGTCGAAGGAATTAGGTTACTATGTATCAGAAAGCATATAGCAATTGAAATATTGAAATGACTTGATCTTTATGCTACGCTTATCTTTAGGAGTATGTCCACCATATCATTCTCCTAACGATATGATCTTGTTGTTGATAACATCTCAATGTTCATGATAGGGAAACCACAATCATTAATCAACCAACAAGCTAGTGAAGTATAGAGGCTATACTAGGGACTTCAAATTAAGTTTACAAATCACACAAGTATTAATGTTTCCTTGTTAATACTATTATATCATGAATGTAAACATTTATCATAAACACAAAGATATAATAATAACTACATTTATTATTGCCTCTAGGGAATATCTCCAACACTCTTCACATGCCTTGATGACTTCATATTATCCTTAGAACTATTTACTTTGACGATCACAGTTTGATTATCACAGTTCATCGGGATGGCGGGTATTGGTTTTTCAACCACAAGTAAGTCCATCAAGAGATCACAAAGCCACTCTGCTTCAACATTGGCTATGTCTCATGTTGTGAGTTCTGCTTCCATCGTTGACCTCGTTAAGATGGTCTGCTTGCAAGACTTCCAGGAAATAGCGCCACCACCAAGTGTAAACAAATAACCACTTGTGGCCTTAATCTCATCAGCATCAGATATCCAGTTTGAATCACTATAACCCTCAAGTACCCGTGGATACCCAGTATAGTGAATAACATAACTCGCAGTGCCTTTCAAATAGCGCAAAACTCTTTCAAGAGGATGCCAATGATCATCTCCAGGATTTGACACAAATCGACTCAGTTTGCTTACATCGAAGGAGATGTCAGGTCTAGTAGCGCTGGCTAAATACATGAGAGAGCCAATGATTTGAGAATATCTCAATTGATATTTAGCATTCCTTCGATTCTTTCGAATTAGCACACTCAGATCATAATACGTTGGAGAAGAATTGCAGTCGCTATACCTGAAACGACTCAATATATTTTCCACATAGTGAGACTGAAGCAGTGTAATCCCACCATTGTCATCCTTTAGTAGCTTGATGTTTAAAATTACATCAGCCACTCCCAAGTCCTTCATCTCAAAGCAGCGAGATAAGAACTCTTTGACCTCCTCGATAAAAGCAAGGTTGGTCCCGAATATCAATATGTCATCAACGTAGAGACACATAATAACTCCCTCGCCCCCACCATGGCGACAGTACACACATTTATCAGCTTCGTTTACAACAAAGCCTTCAGCAGTTAAAGTTCTTTCAAACTTCTCGTGCCACTGTTTAGGAGCTTGCTTAAGACCATATAAAGACTTCACTAACTTACACACCTTTCCTTCATGACCATCTACTACAAATCCATCAGGATGCTCCATATAATTTTCTTCATCTAGCTCTCAATTTAGAAAAGATGTCTTAACGTCCATTTGATGAACGAGAAGACCATGTGAGGTAGCCAAGGAAAGTAGTACTCGAATGGTGGTCAATCTAGCTACAGGTGAGTAGGTATCGAAGAAGTCTTCACCTTCCTTTTGGGTATAACCCTTAGCCACAAGACGCGCCTTGTAATTTTCAATAGTACCATCAGGTCTAAGTTTTTTCTTGAACACCCATTTACATCCTACAGGTTTACACCCATAAGGACGATCAGTGTTTTCCCAAGTACCATTAGCTAAGATGGAGTCCATCTCGCTTCGGACAGCTTCCTTCCAGTAGTCAGCATCTTGAGATGCATAGGCTTCTGAAATAGAAGTGGGAGTATCATCCACAAGGTACACAATGAAATCATCACCAAATGACTTTGCAGTCCTTTGTCTCTTGCTCCTTTTGGGAGCTTCATTGTCATCCTACACAGGATCATCAGAGTGTTCTATCGGCATAGTGGGTTGTGGCATCCCGCAAAAACCACTACTAGAAAATCGCGTTGTTTTTGTGCCTTGCATCATCATGACCGCATGCTCATGTCATCATGCCGCATTGCATTTGAGCATCGTCATGTCATCATGCATTTGTTTGTCGAAACCTATTTTCTAAAAGCCTAGTTTGGTTTTCTAAATATCCCCCCTCTCAATTTCAAATTAAAGCGCCGGGATTTTCCGGGTCTTTTATTTGTCTAAAAACTAATTACAAAAGTTATTTTAGATTAAATAAAAATCTATATTATTTTTAGGGGGCAGTCGAACGGGCCGATCCGACCCAGTCGACCACCCCCAGTACAAAATCGGACCACCTAAATCCTTTTCTACCCCAACCTAACCTACCCAGCCCCCCTCCACCTCACCCCACCCAATAACTGGTCGCCACCTCACCACTCCCCTTCCCCCATCCACTCCCATGCCGCCACGTCACCTGGGCCCCACCCCACCCACACGCACACAGATGCACCAGCAGCGCACCAGGCGCCACGCACACGGGAACCCCCGATCCCCACCCCACCTGCCCAACGTGGTCAACCACCCACCTTGGCCCCACCCCCCCGTGGGTCCCTCTCTCCCTAACCTCCCCCTCTCTCCCGTCCTTGTCCCGCAGGCGCCGTGCCTAGCGCCACCACCAGGCCTCCCTCTGCCACGCGACGCCGCCGTCGCCACCTACCCCACCTGCCGCTCTCCACCTTCTTCCCCCGAGACCCCATCGCGACCCCGCGCCCTCGCCTCCTTCCTCGCCACCGCACGCCTCCCCCGACGCTCCCTCACCACCGCCTGTCTCCACCCCACCTTCTCTCCACCTACCCCTGCTAGAACCGCCCGACCGCCCGCCTCGAGGTCCTAGCCCCCGCCTGGCCCACCCCGCAGCCGACACCACCACCTCGCATCCCGCGCGTTCGCCCCAGGCTCCTCGATCCCCGCCGCCTCCTCTCCTGCAGCTCCGGCCACGCCATGGGACCCCGCCGCCTGCGAGCCTTCCCGCCGGCCTCCTCTCCCTCTGGTCGCCGCCACCTCCCGATCTCGCAGCGCCGTCCCGTGTCTAGCTCCGCCTCCAAGCACTCCCTCCTCCTTCGCCTCTCCATGCCCGCCGCCGCGTCCACGTCGATCCCGCCCAGCCCGGCGGCCCGCCGCGACTCCTCCGCTCCTCTCCTCACCTCCCCCGCCTCGTCCGTCCGTGGTCCTCCGCCGCTCCGCCGCTGCCCCTCGCTCGCCCCGGCTCACCTCCCCGCATCCCTCTCCCTCCGTGCAAGCTCCCTCCCGTCGAGCCGGCATCGCGCCCCCAGCCGCCCGGCGACCAGACCTCCGGCCACCGTTGACCTCCATCTAGGCAGACCGCCGGCGCCACGCGAGGCCTCCCCATGCTCGACCTCTCTGCCAGCGCCCACCGCCTCCCTGCATCCGCCGTCACCCGCGACGCCACCCCGGGCCGTCGTTCTCCTGCACCGCCACCGGTTCTTCCTCCCCCCTGCAACACCGGCCCTTGCAGCGTCACTTGCATGCGGGCGCCGTCGCTCCTGTGACCCCGGTGGACGCGTCCTCCCATCCTCCTCGGTACCACGAGCTCCCGGCGTCGGCCACCGGCCTCCTCGTTTTCGCGCCCTCAGCCTCACGTGCCGATGCATCGGTAACTGTGTGGTGTGATGCCCATATGTGGATTCATGATGCCGCTGGATGATGTTCAACAATCTCAAACACCGACAAGAACCGCCTTATATCAAGTTCTTCCGAAGACCAACGCCGACGCAAGTTCGACACCGAAGACGAGACGAACACCATGATCTCCAACCCGGAACACCGAGTGCACCGACATGGATCCGAGGCCGAGCCCTCGACACGCCAAGGTCTTCTCCCCGGAACACCGAGTTCTCCATCGAGGACACCAAGACCGTCGACATGGAACCAAATGACGTCAAGCACTTCGCCGCGGAACGCCAAGTCCTTCACCCCGAATGCCAAGACCGACCCGATACACGGACCCGACAAGATCTTCGTGACGACAAGATTCGCACAGAACGACAAGAACTGCTTCGCGGACACCGTGCGACAAGATCTACTCCACGGTTCCCAAGACCCGGGACCCTATCCACTCAAGTTCGTCGTCAGCGGCAAGATCGACTGTTGGAAACCAAGTTCTCCTCTTGTATCCGAACCTCGCCGATCCCGTCGAACCCTGAGCCCCTGTCGGACCCCGGACCCTCGGAGCCACCTAGATCGTCGAGCCCCCTAATGTGTGACCCTTTCTCCCGAGCCCTATTTTATAAATGCCATCAATATAAATTGTCGCATATTAATTTGTTCATGCATGCATACCTGTCTGTGGGTTGGGGGCATTATGCCGATTCACCGCATAATTAAATAGGGAGTCGATATGCGGAATAACTTTGTCTTATTCCGGACTCCATTTAAATTGGTGTAGCGAACCGGTGCTATCTTTTGCCATGTTAAGACAACATTTAAATTGCGGGGTAGTTAAACAACATGAACCTATTAATTAATTGTCGGGACCCCGGTTCCGCTTAATATGGCCTAATTGCATCGCACCTTTGCCATGTCATACATCATACAAGCATCATGCCGATCTTTTGCCGTAGTATTAAATAGTGCATCCGGTGTTTATTCTAGTGTTTTGCTTCTTCGCGGATAAGGCCGTTGAGTTGATGTGAGCTTCGCCCCGATCTTCGGATGAACCCTCGGCAATGTTTTCAGGCGAGCATCTCCCCCTTTCTACCTATCTTACTTTTATAGTATTTATTCCCTCCTGTTGATCTATTGCTATCTGTGTTGCGTTGCTCTAGTTTTCGTACCCGTGATATCCCTTGCAGCCTTATATTGCCTTGGACACATCCTATTACCTGTTGTTTGGTAGATAGTTGGACTTGCGCGTCGTAGTCGCTTGCTCAAGTGCTGTTGCGTGTCGTCCAGTACCACAGTTGTTGGAGTGTTGCCGCATGTTTAAGGTTGGAGATGATCATGGCTTTCATTATCGTTTACTTTAATTACTGTTTAACAACTAAAATTGAAGTAGGTAAGCAGAGGCACAGGTGGGCAATAGATGTTATTTGGTTGTTAACCGTCCACTTGTGTCCCGTAGGACCCCGAGTACTTGATACTGTTCTTGAATATTCGCTATCCACATCCGGGAGGATTATGGGACCCCAGAGCGAGCTTGATTCATTCTTATTTCTTGGGGCCACAAACTAGTTTGAGGTTTTATTTACAATCCTGTACTTATGCCATGCTTTATCGCTTTATTACGATTGTGCGAGGAGCACTGTCTTGTTTAGGTAAGCGGAGTGTTTTCGGTATCGACAAGCCCAGTTTTGGGTTCCCGATCGTTTACCAGCGACGCAAACCTTGAGTCCGTCTCAGTCGGCTAACTTCGCTATGGTGTACTCAATGGGTGGCCTCAAATATTTCTGAATCTGTGATTGCTTTGTCGTGAAGGCCTCGTTGGGTTTTGATTTGGTTTTCCGAGGTTGATCGAGTGTGTGTTGCTATTTGTGCACCTGCAGGTAAAACTTTCAAAGCCGTGTCCATGTTATGGACGACTTGGAGCACAGTATCTCGATCATAGACAACTATAACTAAAGTAGTGTTATAAATTTGACTTTATAATGACTAGTAATCAGCTTCACTATAATGGAATGGCTAAATAAAACTGCCAACAATTGCTTGTTTGGGTTGTCGCTTGCGACCATTGTACCTGACTAGTAAGTATTGCAACTACAACGGAATGGATAAATAAAAGTACCAACAACTGCTGGGTTTTGGGATATCTCATGCTAATTGTATCTGACTAGTAAGTGTTGCAACTATAACGGAATGGTTAACTAAAATTGCCCACTGATTATTATATCAGGATGATTATCTATACTTGACTAGTAATTGCTGCAACGATAACTGAATAAATAAAACTTCCAACTATGTGAGTTCCTCGGTTGACTTCCTTATTTGGTCTCGAGGGGGAAATACCAGGATGGGTTTGTTTGGTGTTAGAATCAGGTTGGATCCGAATAGGTCTTTCTTATCCCTCTCTGCTAGCCGACAGTTATATCGAGTCTCTATAGGTTGTTTAGTGCATGCTGCGCTACCGCGATCCACCATACACTGTAGGCGAGGACCGCAATTCTAGCCTCGCTGCAATCGCCTCGATCGACGCCTCTCTTTTCCTATGCCCTTTGTCGGCACCCTTTTTTGTTTAAGCAGGTTTTGAGATCGACGTCGTTAGCAGGGTTACCCTTCCGGCTTGGCCTGGGCAGGGTTATGGACGCCATTGGTTATTCTTCAGGGCTCTTAGCCCCATTTGCATCTTGTCCGTAGTTGGACGCTCTATCGTTCTCAAGGTGATTTGGATCTTTGTTCTGTATATCTGTATCCTTGACTCATGGAGTCGTGTTGTATATATATCTGTTCTGTGGGTCCCATCGAGGACTGTTGTGTAATGTTATTACTTCGTTTTCCACCCGCACGAAAGTGCCTGGTGGGCACCTTTGAATCGTTTCTATGCGGGTGTGGCGGGTTTCGCTAAAACTTGCATAGGGACGATTCTGAGGGTGTTACATGGGTTCAGGAATTATAGAAAATTCCTGACTAGATGAACTAGTCATCTCCTGATTTGATGAGCTAGACATGCCTTTCATAGGAAAGATGTCCTCAAAGAAAGTCGCATCATTCGACTCCATAATTGTACCAACATGCTTGTCAGATACCTCAGATTTTACTATAAAAAATCTAAAGCCAATGCTATGGAAATCATATCCCAGAAAAACACAATCAGCGGTTTTTAGTCCAAGCTTTCGCTTCTTGGGTATTGGAATATTGACTTTCGCCAAACAACCCCAAGTTCGTAAGTAAGAGAGTTTAAGCCTTTTATTTTCCCATTCCTCAAATGGAGTCATGGTTTTATCTTTTACAGGAACACGGTTTAGGACATGACACGCAGTCATTAGCGCCTCCCCCCACCATTCCTTAGAAAGACTCGATGTATCTAACATGGCGTTAACCAAATCAGTTAGAGTGTGGTTCTTTCTTTCGGCCACCCCATTTTACTGAGGTGAGTAGGGAGCCGTCCTCTCATGTATCATACCATGTTCCATACAGAATAAATCAATTTCTTTTGAAAAGTACTCTCCACCACGATCCGACCTTAGCCGCTTGATTTTAAGATCAAGTTGGTTTTCTGCCTCAGCTTTATAGATTTTGAAGTAGTTCAAAGCTTCATCTTTAGATTTCAGGAGATAAACATAGCAATATCCAGTGGATTCATCAATCAACGTCATAAAGTATCTTTTTCCACCTTTTGTCAACACACCATTCATCTCACAAAGATCTGAATGTATAAGTTCTAGCGGTGCTAAGTTTCTCGGTTCCGCAGCCGTATGAGACTTGCGGGGTTGCTTTGATTGCACACAAACTTGGCACTTAGAACTTTTGACAGTGGTAAATTTCGGAATTAAACTCATATTGGCTAGCCGCATCATGCAACCAAAGTTAATATGACAGAGTCGTGAATGCCAAACATTGGACTCATTATCATTGCACACATGATTAATAACTTTAGTACATGAGTCTGACAAAGACAAGTGGAACAGACCTCCACACTCATAATCCTTTCCAACAAATTGTACATATTTAGAAATTACAACTTTATTGGACTCAAAAACCAAGTTAAAGATATCTCGACATAAAAGCGATCCGCTGACAAGATTCTTATTGATGGAGGGAACATGCTACACGTTCTTCAGCTGTACGGTCTTCTCCGAAGTAAACTTCAGATCTACCGTACCAACACCATGAACAGAAGCATTTCCCATCAGCACGGAAGAAGTCCTTGAGACCTGATAAGAGGAGAACATGGAAATATCAGAACATACATGTGTATTAGCACCCGTGTCTATCCACCAATCAGGAGAATGACATACTGAAAGGATAGTAGGTAAAATACCGTACCCAGCATCCTTCATCTCAGTATCGCTAATAACAACATTAGAGGCTTTGCCGCTGTTCCCATGTTGACGCTTGTCAAAGCGATTAGGGCACCTAGGAGCCCAATGGCCAGGATCACCACAGACATGGCAAGAGCCTTTCCTCTTATCATTTTTCTTCATGAAGTTGGTTGACTGCGTGGCCTTGTTCTTGCCATCAAACTTCCCCTTTCCTTCAGTTTTGTTCTTATTCTTGAACTTGTGGGATTGGAAGTTTTCCTCTGCACTAAATTGGCAGTAGAACTTCCCTCAAGTCCCCGAGCAGTTTTGTCCTTTGCTCTCTACTTCTCTTCCACATGAAGAGACCCAATGAGACCCGTAACGGAAAACTCTTGTCTCTTATGTTTCAGAGAAGTAGCAAAGTTCCTCCATGAAGGAGGAAGCTTGGCAATAATGCCACCAGGCACAAATTTGTCCGGTAAGGAACACTTGAACTGCTCAAGTTCTTTGGCAAGTGATTGTATCTCATGAGCTTGCTCAACGACGGAGCGCTCATCAACCATCCTGTAGTCATAGAATTGTTCCATGACATACAGCTCAGTGCCAGCGTCCGAGACCCCAAACTTTGCCTCGAGCGCTTCCCACGCGTCCTTGCCATTATCAAATGACATATAAGGGTCAACAATGTTGTCCCCAAGAACACTGAACAAAGCCGCCATAAACATGGTATCGGCTTTCTTAAAGTTCGCTTCCTGCTCAGCAGAAAGATGCCCTTCAGGCTTGCCAAGAGTGGCGCTATAGCAGTTTAGGTTTTCAAACCAGAGAACTGCTCTCTTGCGCCATCTCTTATAGTGCATGCCATCAAAAGGAGGCGTCCTAGTAGCCGCGGCTACACCAGTGGAATCCAGTTGCCTATAATCAGGTTTTTGGATTATTGGAAATATAAGCAATAATCCATATGATTTAATCTGAATAATAAACTGATAAATCATGATCATACAAACGGTACTAAAACCAATTATGCAGATCAGCAAAGTAGATGAACATATTACATCTATAGGAGATAAACCTATCACATCTACACCAAACGCTAGAACAAAGAACTCTAGCATAACACGAAAGAGAGAAATCAAGATCACATACAATGTAGGCTGAATAGCAGCCGCAACGGTTGCAGCAGCGTCGCCCATGTTGAGGTTTTCGAAGAGGTCGCTCACGTCCGGGAAGAAGTCGTCGTTCGGGAACTCGTCGTCGGACGACGTCGTGGATGCCAGTAGTCGCGCTTGAGCGCTCCCCAAAAACCTGATCGCCCCTCACTGCATGTGTTCACGAGAGGCGGGTTCGAGGCTCTTGTCGATCTGCGGTACGCCGCAAGCTGGGATGGAGAATTCAAAGCGGCGCAAGGTTACGGAGGTAGGCGCATGTGTGGATTGATTCGGTGCCAATTAGGTTTAGCCCGGACGCTTATATAGTGCAGGTTAGGAAGATCGTGGGCTCAGCCCACGTCCGAGTCGGTAACAGCCACGTCCATAAAAACTGGAAACGGCTATAATTAACGTGTCCGTTAATGACTCATAATCAGTTTTCCCAACCAGCAAAATAAAGCTCGGCCCGGCGAGATTCCCGCAACCCGTGGCGCACGCGCGCGTCGTGGCGTGGCGTGGCGTGGCGAGGCGGGCGGCGTCGGAGGAGGAGTGCGCGAGGGATACTCTTCTTGTCACACCTTAGTGAGTGGTGCAACAATCTACTATATAAGGTGCTCCAACTCCCTTTCAACTTGCAATGTGGGACTAAACTTTAGAACCACGAGCACAGCCATATGCTGCCATATACAAGTGGGCCAAAGAGAATTTCAGAATTTGTCTAATGGGTCAACAGCCCAAAACTCATTAAATTCCAACAATCCCCCACAAAGTCTCATTGGCACATCACATCATTTTCCTTCCAGAACATTGTTTTATATACCGGTGTGTAGTGGAGACTGTTAAGTTGAACTTCCACGTTAAACTTCATGCTACACTAGCTAGCAACTTGAATAGTGGACTATGCCTTGAACTACAAGTTTTCTGCGCGCTAGTTTCACACAAAATCTAGACTGATAAAGGGCTACCGTCGGCTTCCCCGTGGTTTGGAGCTTATGCGTCATACTCCAAGGCCTTTCATGAGTTTATTAGAGAGCATACAACTCTCACGGACTGCGATGTTTGACATTCAGACTCATATAGGTGTGTTCCTCAAGAGATGTTCTGCAGGACAACATCTCCACTGATAAAAGCCACTTGGAACACATTAAGATAAATATCAACCTGCTATGCAGATTAAGAGAGTATTGCATCTTTATGGAGATGTAAATATAATATGGGAATACTCTCCTCTTAGCTGACCAACAGCTTGTCTCCCAACTCTAATTCACGGGATCTCCAATCACATACAGTGGGTTGCCACTAGGATCAACTCATAGCGTGGGTCTCAAACCCATCTCCCTCGATGCATTATCTATCACATTGCATGATAAACCCTTTGTGAAGGGATCTGCCAGGTTCTTAGATGTTTGGATATAATTGAACGCAATAACTCCGGAGTTTCTCAGTTTCCTGACAGATTTCAATCTCCTCTTCACATGCCTTGATGACTTCATATTATCCTTAGAACTATTTACTTTGACGATCACAGTTTGATTATCACAGTTCGTCGGGATGGCGGGTATTGGTTTTTCTACCACAGGTAAGTCCATCAAGAGCTCACAAAGCCACTCTGCTTTAACAGTGGTTGTGTCTAATGCTGTAAGTTCTGCTTCCATTGTTGACCTCGTTATGATGGCCTGCTTGCAAGACTTCCAAGAAACAACGCCACCACCAAGTGTAAACAAATAACCACTTGTGGCCTTAATATCATCAGCATCAGATATCCAGTTTGAATCACTATAACCCTCAAGTACCCGTGGATACCCAGTATAGTGAATACCATAACTCGTAGTGCCTTTCAAATAGCGCAAAACTCTTTCAAGAGCATGCCAATGATCATCTCCAGGATTTGGTACAAATCGAATCAGTTTGCTTATAACAAAGGAGATGTCAGGTCTAGTAGCGCTGGCTAAATACATGAGCAAGCCAATGATTTGAGAATATCTCAATTGATCTTTAGCATTCCTTCGATTCTTTCGAAGTAGCACACCCAGATCATAAGGCGTTGGAGAAGAATTGCAGTCGCTATACCCGAAGCGACTCAATATATTTTCCACATAGTGAGACTGAAGCAGTGTAATCCCACCATTGTCATCATTTAGTAGCTTGATGTTTAAAATTACATCAGCCACTCCCAAGTCTTTCATCTCAAAGCAGCGAGATAGGAACTCTTTGACCTCCTCGATAACAGCGAGGTTGGTCCCGAATATCAATATGTCATCAACGTAGAGACACATAATAACTCCCTCACCCCCACCATGGCGATAGTACACACATTTATCAGCTTCGTTTACAACAAAGCCTTCAGCAGTTAAAGTTCTTTCAAACTTCTCGTGCCACTGTTTAGGAGCTTGCTTAAGACCATATAAAGACTTCACTAACTTACACACCTTTCCTTCATGACCATCTACTACAAATCCATCAGGCTGCTCCATATAATTTTCCTCATCTAGCTCTCCATTTAGAAAAGCCGTCTTAACGTCCATTTGATGAACGAGAAGACCATGTGAGGCAGCCAAGGAAATTAGTACTCGAATAGTTGTTAATCTAGCTACAGGTGAGTAGGTATAGAAGAAGTCTTCACCTTCCTTTTGGGTATAACCCTTAGCCACAAGACGTGCCTTGTACTTTTCAATAGTACCATCAGGTCTAAGTTTTTTCTTGAACACCCATTTACATCCTACAGGTTTACACCCATAAGGACGATCAGTGATTTCCCAAGTACCATTAGCTAAGATGGAGTCCATCTCGCTTCGGACAACTTCCTTCCAGTAGTCACCATCTTGAGATGCATAGGCTTCTAAAATAGAAGCGGGAGTATCATCCACAAGGTACACAATGAAATCATCACCAAATGACTTTGCAGTCCTTTGTCTCTTGCTCCTTTTGGGAGCTTCATTGTCATCCTCCACAGGATCATCAGAGTGTTCTATCGGCATAGTGGGTTCAGGAATTATAGAAAATTCCTGACTAGATGAACTAGTCATCTCCTGATTTGATGAGCTAGATATGCCTTTCATAGGAAAGATGTCCTCAAAGAAAGTCGCATCATTCGACTCCATAATTGTACCAACATGTTTGTCAGATACCTCAGATTTTACTATAAAAAATCTAAAGCCAATTCTATGGAAATCATATCCCAGAAAAACACAATCAACGGTTTTTAGTCCAAGCTTTCGCTTCTTGGGTATTGGAATATTGACTTTCGCCAAACAACCCCAAGTTCGTAAGTAAGAGAGTTTAAGCCTTTTATTTTCCCATTCCTCAAATGGAGTCATGGTTTTATCTTTTACAGGAACACAGTTTAGGACAGGGCATGCAGTCATTAGCGCCTCCCCCCACCATTCCTTGGAAAGACTCGATGTATCTAACATGGCGTTAACCAAATCAGTTAGAGTGTGGTTCTTTCTTTCGGCCACCCCATTTTACTGAGGTGAGTAGGGAGCCGTCCTCTCATGTATCATACCGTGTTCCATACAGAATAAATCAATTTCGTTTGAAAAGTACTCTCCACCACGATCCGACCTTAGCCGCTTGATTTTAAGATCAAGTTGGTTTTCTGCCTCAGCTTTATAGATTTTGAAGTAGTTCAAAGCTTCATCTTTAGATTTCAGGAGATAAACATAGCAGTATCTAGTGGATTCATCAATCAACGTCATAAAGTATCTTTTTCCACCTTTTGTCAACACACCATTCATCTCACAAAGATCTGAATGTATAAGTTCTAGCGGTGCTAAGTTTCTCGGTTCCGCAGCCGTATGAGACTTGCGGGGTTGCTTTGATTGCACACAAACTTGGCACTTAGAACTTTTGACAGTGGTAAATTTCGGAATTAAACTCATATTGGCTAGCCGCATCATGCAACCAAAGTTAATATGACAGAGTCGTGAATGCCAAACATTGGACTCATTATCATTGCACACATGATTAATAACTTTAGTACATGAGTCTGACAAAGACAAGCGGAACAGACCTCCGCACTCATAATCCTTTTCAACAAATTGTACATATTTAGAAATTACAACTTTATTGGACTCAAAAACCAATTTAAATCCATCTCGACATAAAAGCGATCCGCTGACGAGATTCTTATTGATGGAGGGAACATGCTGCACGTTCTTCAGCTGTACGGTCTTCCCCGAAGTAAACTTCAGATCTACCGTACCAACACCATGAACAGAAGCATGTGAGTCGTTTCCCATCAGCACAGAAGAAGTCCTTGAGACCTGATAAGAGGAGAACATGGAAATATCAGAACATACATGTGTATTAGCACCCGTGTCTATTCATCAATCAGGAGAATGACACACTGAAAGGATAGTAGGTAAAATACTGTACCCAGCATCCTTGATCTCAGTATCGCTAATAAAAACATTAGCGAAATTGCCGTTGTTCCCATGTTGACGCTTGTCAAAGCGATTAGGACAGCTAGAGGCCCAATGACCAGGATCACCACAGACGTGGCAAGAGCCTTTCCTCTTATCATTTTTCTTCTTGAAGTTGGTTGAGTGCGTGGCCTTGTTCTTGCCATCAAACTTCCCCTTTCCTTCAGTTTTGTTCTTATTCTTGAACTTGTGGGATTGGAAGTTTTTCCTCTGCACTAAATTGGCAGTAGAACTTCACTCAAGTCCTCGAGCAGTTTTGTCCTTTGCTCTCGCCTTCTCTTCCACATGAAGAGATCCAATGAGATCCGTAACAGAAAACTCTTGTATCTTATGTTTCAGAGAAGTAGCAAAGTTTCTCCATGAAGGAGGAAGCTTGACAATAATGCCACCAGCCACAAATTTGTCCGGTAAGGAACACTTGAACTGCTCAAGTTCTTTGGCAAGTGATTGTATCTCATGAGCTTGCTCAACGACGGAGCGCTTATCAACCATCCTGTAGTCATAGAATTGTTCCATGACATACAGCTCAGTGCCAGCGTCCGAGACCCCAAACTTTGCCTCGAGCGCTTCCCACGTGTCCTTGCCATTATCAAATGACATATAAGAGTCAACAATGTTGTCCCCAAGAACACTGAACAAAGCCGCCATAAACATGGTATCGGCTTTCTTAAAGTTCGCTTCCTGCTCAGCAGAAAGATGTCCTTCAGGCTTGCCAAGAGTGGCGCTATAGCAGTTTAGGTTTTCAAACCAGAGAACTGCTCTCTTGCGCCATCTCTTATAGTGCATGCCATCAAAAGGAGGCGTCCTAGTAGCCGCGGCTACACCAGTGGAATCCAGTTGCCTATAATCAGGTTTTTGGATTATTGGAAATATAAGCAATAATCCATATGATTTAATCTGAATAATAAACTGATAAATCATGATCATACAAACGGTACTAAAACCAATTATGCATATCAGCAAAGTAGATGAACAGATTACATCTATAGGAGATAAACCTATCACATCTACACCAAACGCTAGAACAAAGAACTCTAGCATAATCCGAAAGAGAGAAATCAAGATCACATACAATGTAGGCTAAATAGCAGCCGCAACGGTTGCAGCAGCGTCGCCCATGTTGAGGTTTTCGAAGAGGTCGCTCACGTCCGGGAAGAAGTCGTCGTTCGGGAACTCGCCGTCGGACGACGTCGTGGATGCCGATGTCGCGCTGAGCGCCTCAAAATCGCCGCCTCACTGCATGGTGTTCACGAGAGGCGGGGTTCCAGAGGCCTACTGTCCCGATCTGCGGTGCACGCCGCAAGCTGGGATGGAGAATTCGAAAGCGGCGGCGCAAGGTTCTGGAGGGTAGGCGCATGTGTGGATTGATTCGGTGCCAATTAGGTTTAGCCCGGACGCTTATATAGTGCAGGTTAGGAAGATCGTGGGCTCAGCCCACGTCCGAGTCGGTAACAGCCACGTCCATAAAAACTGGAAACGGCTGTAATTAACGCGTTAGTTAATGACTCATAATCAGTTTTCCCAACCAGAAAAATAAAGTTCCGCCCGGCGAGATTCCCGCAACCCGCGGCGCACGCGCGTGTCGTGGCGAGACGGGCGGCGTCGGAGGAGGAGTGAGTGAGGGCTACTCTTCATGTCACACCTTAGTGAGTGGTGCAACACTCTACTATATAAGGTGGTCCAACTCTCCTTCAACTAGAAATATGGGATAAACTTTAGCACCACTAGGACAGCCATATGCTGTCATATACAAGTGGGCCAAAGAGAATTTCAGAATTTGTCTAATGGGCCAACATCTCAAAACTCATCAAATTCCAACAGAAGATAGATGCAAATCACGAATTCGAAGCTCACCGGAAACCGATGCCTAATGATGGGGATGGCATTGGAGACCAACAACACCGCTCCCGTCTCCTCCCAATGGAGCACCATGACGAGATGGATAACCAACACCAGGCAGCAGATCTGGTCAGCGAGATCCAGTCCGAATCCCCCGGCATGACACCAAACTCGGGCATAAGGCCCACTCCTACTACTACAACTACACAACCTAACTACTCTGGCGCCTCTCCAGGACCAACTTCGGCCGGCTATTCCGGCGGAGCGGACATCGGAGAGGCCCGGTCCACAACGGTGGACTCTCAAAACACTATAGACGCAGGAGAGGGGGATGAGTTGTCTCAGTTTTACAAAGTTGTAAACCATAGCTTTCCTTTGCAAGCATATGAGCAACGCCATTCGGGGAGTGTCTCGCCCACCTGACTGAATGGTCATCAAACGATCAAAGTTCACCTTTGATCTCTTCAATCAATGACCCATAGACCGATCTATCTTGTTCCTTGTTCTGAAGCTTCGATATCACCCCAAGATATCCTTTCCAGCACAACTTTCATCAGACCAAGCTCCTTTGCCACGAACACAGCACATTTGCACCCACGGAGTTCAGCATCATCAGGAAGACAGGAACTATAGTCGGAGAAAAAATGGCATGCCGCCACTAGGAATCATCCATGGTGGTCGCGTGAGACCACGCCTCCTCCACCAGACCCCTCTGAACGTGCCAATGCTCCATCAGCATTAATCTTTGTCCACCCCTCCTGTGGCGGAAGCCAGCGCTCCACCGGAGCAGGTGGTTTCGGGGATTTAGTGACCTGGATATTGCGCCATTCTTTAGTAAGTTGAATAATGCATTTTGTCAGCACCTCGAGGTCTGCCATCCTTCATGAATCCCTCGCATCATTCCTTAATGGCCAGAAATGATAGATCGCATCATCATTATTGTTATGGCTTTTACAAAAAAAAACCGTTTCTTTTCTATAAACTTCAACCACAACACGCATTGACTAGTTGTTGCTTTTAATCCATTGTCCAAGGCCCTTTGTGCAAATGCCATATCAACTAATATAAGAGAGACAAACATTCACCGGCCACATATATGGACAAGCTATATGTTAAGTGTGGAACTAGTTTTGCGTAAGAGTACGCGTAAGGTCGGTCCGGGCCACTTTATCAAACAATTTCGCGATATGAATAAGTATACGTGAGAGGGTAGCAACTAGAAAATCAATGCCCATTATCACTATGTGTTGTAATCGTACCAACACATCTACGCATTGATCGACTTTGATACCACTGTAGGGTTCCGTAGAAAAAAACAAAAAAATTCTAACAACGAGAACGACGTAGCCAAGATCTAATCTATGCAGATGTAAGATAAAAGAGGGATGCAATGTTCATACCCTTAAAGATCGAAAAGTTCTATGTTCCAACGAACGTTGATTATACATTCGTACGACGATACCGACCTCAAGGTCATGCAGGCGTACAAGCGATAAGTGCTACAACTGGGAGCACCTACGAAATTCTATACGCGTCTGGTGTAGATGACGTCCCTTCGACTCTAGTCCAGCAAAGCAACAAAAGAAGAAAGATCCGGACCAAGGATCCAGCAGGATGGCTGCGTGCGTATGGTGGAGATCTCAAACCTTGTATGCATGTTCTAGTATTACGGAACAACACATGAGGGAGAGAGAGAGAGGAAGAGAAGGCAAAGACCAAGGGGATGAATGAGGGGAGGGGCTCTCCTCCTTTCTATAAGCCAAGGGGGAAGGGGAGGTTCCATATAGGGCACCTCCACCAAGGTTAGGGCCCACCCTACGGTAGCCACCCCCGCCCCTTCCATGTTGCGCGCCTCCCTCCTCTTGGGCCGCCGACCAGTTGGGGGGAAGGGGGCTGTGGAGCACCCCCTAGTGGGATGCCACATGGTGGACCATTAGGGATAGGACATATATTTATTCAATATTTTAATATTTAATTCATTTAATGAAATACTAAAACATATTATTTAGTCTCCGAACATTTCATTGACTCTGGAACCTTTCCGATATATCTCTAGAACAATTCCGGAGTTCCCTCTCTTTTCTCCAACGGTCTCAAATCAAACCCTAAGCGTCATATACCCTTAAGGGTGCCACCCTACGATTCAGGAATGCGCATCCATGATTGAGACACCTCTCTGATCAATGACCAACAGAGGATCTGGAAACCCGTGATGGTCCCCATGCATTCCACGAATTAACTTTATCGCTTGAACCTGAAATGTCGAGTCCTAGTCCCTTTTCCACTCGATACTTAGTTTTTCCAAAATTTGATCTTCGATGTCTCTATATCTAGTCTGATCTTGTTACCGACAAACACATCTAGTAATTCCGTCTTATTACATTCCCGTGACCTAGTCACATGCTTGCAAGCTTTGTAGATGTAATCTCATCGAGTGGGCCCATAGTATCTATCCGTCACACGGATGGGCAAATCCTGATCTTGATGCATACACCTCAATCTATTCCTTCGGGATACCCGAGAGACACTTTTATGATAACCCTTTTACCGTGTGACGGTTGATGCATTCAAAACTCCCTCTAGTGATAGTGATTAGATATGATCTCACGGTCAAAGGATTGAGTTATTATGTTTTCTTAGTTATCGCAATGTTAAACTTTGTGACTAGATCTCATTGCAATACTTAAGTTGGGTGTGTCCATCACATCATTCACCTAATGACATGACCACATTGTAAATTGACATAAATGTCCATGATCTGGAACCCTTTATCATCAATTGACCAATAGGCTAGTCGAATAGTGGCTACTAGGGACCTGATTTGTTAAATACTACATATGTACTAATGTTTCCGTTTAATACAGTTATAACATGACATAAAACTTATTATGAACATTTGAGATATGACAAATAAAATGTCTCTTTTAAGGTACCTTTTACTGTTTTCAGGTTAGGGAGAAGTTGTAGGGGTTCGTAGCATGGAAAACAAAAAATTTCTATCGCATGAACACACACAAGACAAGATCTATCTACTAGATTGTAGCAACGATTTGATAGAGTACTAACCCTCGAAGATTCCAAAGTGGTTAATGAGATCGGATTCTCGTGGGTGATGTAGTAATTCACTTGTCGATCTCAAGATTGCGTAGACGATCCTTCCGACGCCGCGTTCCAGCAGCGCGCCCATAGTCGTTCACACGTTAGGTACTTGATGAAGACCTTCCTCTCCCTTCTTCCAGCAGGCAGCGGAGGTTGTAGATCTCTCCTCGCGATTCTGGCAGCACAACGGCGTGGTTGCGAAAGTAGAGGGGAAATCCCGCAGGGCTTCGCCTAAGCCAGAGCGGGTATGGTGGAGTAGAAGAGGGCTTCGGCGATCTAGCGTTTAGAGGGCCGAGGGGAGGTGGTGGCTAACGGCTAGTAGAGGGGCTAGGCGGCAGCTTTTTAGAGGGCTATAACCAATCTACGGTTTGAGGTGTGGGGCAAGGGGGCACCCTCTCCCCTCTATTTATGAGAGGGAGAGGCGGCAAGGGGAGGGGAGTCCTCCCCAAACTCCCCTTGCTTGGCCGGCGGCAAGTAGAGAGAGGAATCCTCCCTTAGGTAGGATTCCTTCCCTCTCTCCACTAGGCAACCAATGTTGGAATTTGACTTTTCAAATTAGCGTTTGACTTTCCAAACTAGAGTTTGGTTCCCCTCTTTCCATTGCCCAGCCAAGTGACCTAGGACATGATGCAACCATTCCACTTTTTAATGACGTCCATGTACCCTTCCAATCCGGAGTGATGGAACTTCTAGACCCTTCTAGAACATTCCGATAAAAACACTGAAACCATTCCCGAACTCCGGATTTGGACTTTCCTTATATGAATCTTATTCTCCGGACCATTCTGGATCTCCTCGTGATATCCTGGATCCAATCCGAAACTCCAAACAACATTCGGTATCTTTAATCACATTCCATATCTACTAAACAACATTGAATCCTTAAGTGTGTCTCCCTACGGTTCGTGAATTATGCAGACATGATCGATACTCTTCTCCGATCAATAACCAATAGAGGAATCTAGAAAATCATATGGATCCCACATATTTCTATGATTACTTCGTGATCGAATGAACCATTTACATACAATTCTAATTTCTCTTTGTCTCACGATACATTACTCATTCGAGGTTTGATCGTCGGTATCTCTGCATACCTAGTTCAACCTCATTACCGATAAGTACTCTTTACTCGTTCCTGTGATATGTGATTCCTTGTGAGACAGTCACATACTTGCAAGCTAATTGGATGACATTCCACCTAGAGGGCCCAGAGTATATCAATCCGTCATATGGATGGACAAATCCCACTCTTGATCCATGTGCCTCAACACATACTTACCGAACACTCAATGCCACCTGACATGGATATGCCCTACGGGTACCCGATGTTAGCCTACCTGGTCCAGCTCGACGAAATGCCCACTCGACGAACTACCAGGGTCCATGACGCCTATGACGTTTTGGCTGCTATGAAGCCCATATGAACACGGAATCCCAAGCGCACAAGACAAGGAAACCTCAAGACTAGAGTTTGAATACAACTTGTAAACCAAATCGTATTGGCAACCGAGACCTAGCCTTCCCATATATAAAGGCTAGGAGGGTCCAACAAGGAGGACAGAAAATAGGCAGATTACAATACAATAGACTAGACCACAACAGATCTACAGATCTAGGCAACTCCTCACCGCATCCGCACCTCCACGCCAGATTGCATCTGCGCATCCCTGTACTTTTCGGTTCCGCCGTAATCAAGAGCAGACACGCAGGAGTAGGGTTTTCCCTCCTTGGGCCTGAACCTGGGTAAATCTCGTGTCTCCTGGTTGCTTGTCTGTTAATCGTTTCGCGATCTCCAGCATCCCCATCTTCTTCAAAACCCAAGCTCATAACAGTGGGCATTGACGAGATCGAACCTCGTCAATTGGCGCCGTCTATGGGAATCGGGGGCGCTGATTGTGCGATAGTGACGGTTCCATCACCAGCAATCTACGACTCGTCAGTTTCTGGAAAATAGGTCTACTTCGGTTCCCATGCGTCATCATCCAGACTGGATCCCTCGCTATAACTACGGCCATATCGCATCTGGCAAGTTCATCCACTTCATCACATTCGTCTTCAACAATTTTGCGGCGGCTGGTTTTGTCTTCGCGAGCAGCACGGGGCAAGATGGAAGCAATACAAAGTTAATCAAACTGGGGACGACCAATCGACTTAGTCCCCACATGCGACTGGCCGGAGACACACATGGCCTGATTTTGCTCGTCAATTGCCGTCGAAGTAACCAGATCGATACCACCGTGCAAGTAGATGACTCCAAATCAAATTTTGTACCAGCACGACTCCGGATGATAATCTAAATTCAACACGGCAGGAGCATCACTCGTATCTAGGATTTTATGTGCGCAGCACTGCATGAACTTGAAGCACAGGAAAATAAAAGAAGAGAAGAGCTACAAGTCTGGACGTTAGGTCAACTCCCCAGAAAAAACAAAGGAAAAAAGAAATATTCACACTATATCTCCTTTTGACACAGCTGCTATAAGACCCGGTCGTGTCTCAGCAGAGTTAGCGGATGCAGCATCAAATCGTGAAAGTATCGGAAAACTAATCCAACACAATCTATATCAGCGCTAAACGCGTCGTGTCGGTCAAGTCCGTGCAAAGATGTACAAGCAAGGTCATCACATCAATCGATGCCGTGTGAACGCCGACTCCGTCACCTCGACCACACGTCTGCCCGACGACTCTGTCGAACGAGATAACTCTACACTCGGGGGCTTCTTCGAGTCCCGCGACCCGCTACGGTCTTCGGCTGTGCCAACTAACTTCCGCCATGGGCCGTGGCAACCCACTGGAATCTTCAGCTGCGGCGACTCGCCGCTACGGTCTCCCACTCCGTCAACCTTCTACGGTCTTCGGCTACGACAACCTGATGCGGTCTTCGACTGCTGTGGCCTGTTATAGTTTCTGGATGGAGCAACTCGTCATCACCACACGACTCCGGTCCGCCGCGTCGACTACGTCCGCCGCGTGACCCGTTGCCACTTCAACTACACGTCCGCTGCACAACTCTCGACCGCCACGTTGACTACTCGTCTGGCATCGATCTCGCGACCAGCTGCAGTTTTTGACTCCGACGATTCTCTACGATCTTCGGCTCCAACGACTCAGGGGCTCGGGGGCTCCCTCCGTTTCGGCGACCAGCTGTGGCCTTTGGCTCCAGCAACCCGCTGTAGTCTCCGGTTCCGACGAACTGTGTGGCCTTCGGCTGCGGTGACCCGCTGCACTCGAATGTGGTGAACCGATACACCCTTCGGATGCGTCAACCCAATGTGGTCTTCGATTGCGACAATCTTTGGATGCAGAGCTCGCTGCCACCATCGGCCCTAGTAACTCGTCGCTGCTATGACCGTGGTCCGCCGTGTCGACTACGTCCGCTGCGTGACCCGCTACCGCATCAACTTTGTCCACGGCAACTATCAACAAAGCTAAGTTCTCTACTCAGAGTTGATTTTCTTTCTTACTTTAATCGCACTCGAAACACTCGGGGGTTGCGCCCTCTTCGAGTAACCTAATGTGCCATCGGCTCCACGCACTCGAGCACCTCGCGTGACATCCCGAGTAGCTGATTCTGCCTGATCGTCGAATCCTTGAACTCCGAGTGCCTCGGCAAGGTACTGAGACTAAGGGTAATCATGCTAACGAAAAGGCCTAACAAACAGTGCAAAAGTGTCGGTTCGATCGGCACCATAATCTTACTGTACAAGCCGACAAGCAAATATTCTTTACAAGATACAAGTACTTCATAATTTTTTATGTTTTCTGCAGCTTACAAGAACATCGACCGCGTCGAGCTATTCTATTGGGCCCTCCAATAGGAGTCGACAAAACAACTAGCTACGCCACGTACCCAAGACCTGAGTCGAATCCCTCCTCGGATGGTTGCATCGTTTGAAACTACACAATGCGAAGCTGGTCACGCACCCGATAGAATAAACGGCGTCGACTTCATCCGGAACATCGAGTCCTTCCGGCTAAACGTCGCGCGACTCTGCTACATCGATTCTTGGCTCCTTATGTGTGAGACGCTGACTCGATGCACTTCCGGGTCAGTGGTTTCTTCTCGCATGAGTCTCCACTCGAGTCTACGACTTGATTAGACACTCAGGGGCTACTCCTATCGGGAGCGCTGGTCGCGCACCCGATGTACTTCCGGGTCAGCGGTACGCCCAGGAGATTGCCGACTACAACTGCACGATATAAGACTCGAGTCTCTGCCCGAGTCTACGACTCCGCCAGACACTCGGGGGCTACTCCAAACTGGAGCGCTGGTCGCACACACAGAAGATCTTCAAGTGGCACGCTTTGATTCCTTACTCGAATCAACGATTCGACTGAGGACTCAGGGGCTACTCCCATAGGGAGCACTGGTCACGCATTCGAAAAAATGAAGGCATTCAAGACATCTGCAAGGTCATCCAAAGAACTTCGAGGTCACCGTAACCCGTAACTGACGACTATAAGTTTCTGCTCGAGTCTACGACTCGAACAGACACTCGGGGGCTACTCCCATAGGGAGCGCTGGTCGCGCATCCTATAGTCCATTGTGTTGACTACGTCCATAATGTTGACTCCTTTACAACAACCGAACAAATTCAGCTGACCCAATGAACTTCCGGGTGAAGTGCTTCGCACTCGACACAACTTTCTGTTGGGCCACATAGAGATAAAACAAAATTTTCCCTCTAACGTGGTGATCCCAAGATCTAGCTGAGGTAGAAGGCCACGAGGTTTACTACTAGACGCGCAGTTGTGGATTACTGATGTAGCGCGTCAGTTGATGCAGTGCAGTTCTTTGCAATCCGATCGTCCTAGTGATGATCGTACAACACCTCTGCTAGTATCCACACGTACAAGGAGGAGCACCGTCGACAAACTACTAGGTTCGTAACGACGACAGGACTGCTGTGGAGCTAGGGTTTCCAACACATGGAATAACCTAAACGATCAATGATTAACCCTTCTGGGTTACTGCGCTCCACTATATATAGGGAGTGAACGTGGGCTCCACTCATGTGGCCCATTCACTAAAGCCCATATAATTCCATTCACCGTGATTCCGACTCACTGACTCAGTCCAAATCCAGCTCGGGTCCAACCCAACCAGATTTCCGGTTCATATCCAATCCGAACTTGCTCCCGCTCTTAAGTGTGTGACTCCGCAGGCTCATGGCTACTTGAACACGATTAGAGTCCGACTCTCAATCGATCAGTCGGTAGCGGCTCCTAGCAAAGCATGCCGACTCCCAAGTACCAAAGAGTCATGAGGACTTGCCTTTCCAATGTGACTTACGTCCGAGTCCCTTTTGCCTCACGATATACCTTGTCAGACTATAGGCGAATATTTGTCATCCCTTAAATAGTCTGACTCTCTTCTCGATCCGAGATAAGTGATTCCCCAACTAAGTCTTAGTCGATCGCCTTGTTGGGCCACGCAGAGATAAAACAAAACTTTTCCTCTAACGTGGTGATCCCAAGACCTAGCTGAGGTAGAAGGCCACGAGGTTTACCACTAGACGCGCAGTTGCGGATTACTGATGAAGCGCGTTAGTTGATGCAGTGCAGTCCTCATGATCCGATCGTCCTGGTGCTGATCGCACCTCTGGTATCCACACGCAAGGAGGAGCGCGTGCGAACTGCTAGGTTCACGATTTACGGGCCGGACTGTCAGGAGCTAGGGTTTCAACACATGGAATGACCTAACGAACAACGATTAACCCTTCGGGTTCGTGCTCCACTATATATAGGAGTGAACGTGGGCTCGCCATCGACCCATTCACTAAAGCCCATATAACATTAGTCACCGTGAGTCCAACTCACTAACTTTCATCCTAATGGTTTAGGTCCAACCCAACCATTATATGTTCGATCCAATCCGAACTTGCTCCTCTTAAGTGTGTGACCCCAAGAGCTCATGGTTACTTGGACACGATTTGAGTCCAACTCACAATCGATCAATCGGCATCGGCTCCTAGCAGAACGTACCGATTCCCAAGTACCAAAGAGTCATGACGACTTGCCTTTCCAATGCGACTTACGTCTGAGTCCCTTTTGCCTCACGATATACCTTGTCAGACTATAGGCGAATATATGTCATCCCTTAAATAGTCCGACTCTCTTCTCGATCCGAGATAAGTGATTCACCCGACTAACTCTTAGTCGATCGCCTCGGTTAACACTTAACCGAGTCGCGCATGGCCATGCTTTCCGAATCATATCTCACGAGAGGGCCCGGAGAATATCTCTCTGAGTGGAGGGGCAAAATCCCATCTTGGTTATTCACATCACGCAGCTTGATTCTCAGTCGACCCGAACTCTGCCTTTATAACTGCGCGATTCACGGATCGGTGTTTGATGAACCTAAGTCGGTGATCCTCAACTCGGACTATGCAACAACCTCAGTCTAAGGATTACATTGATTGAGATATACAAATGACATCTTAGTTCGTTGTACCTCAATATGGGTCAATCCGACTCGCTAAACTCTTTAGCCTAGTCGTGTAAGTTGGAATAGCATCTCCATGCCCATGACAAGTGGAACCGAGTCATCAAGCCAACTTTCACATTGGTCTAAGTTGTGTGTCCAAAGACAACCTCAATGACCAAGGATATTTAGTACAAACAACATGAATGCATAGTTCCACAACTGAATCACATATTCAATGATACACATCGATGTTTATACAAGGACTACTTAATAACTTTATGAATACAATGGGAAATCTCATCATACATGATTGCCTCTAGGGCATATTCCCAACAGCCTCCCACTTGCACTAGAGTCAATCTTCCGACATCACATGTCTAAGCATCTAATGCCCATGGTTTCGGTGCGCCTCATGCTTGGTGGGGTAACGGCTTTGTCAACGGATCCGCAATATTTGCATCCGTGTGTACCTTGCATAACTTGATATCACCCTGATCCACGAACTGGCGAATCAGGTGGTACCGCATGAGTATGTGCTTGTTCTTCTGGTGTTGTCTAGGTTCCTTGGCTTGTGCAATAGCACCATTGTTGTCACAATACACGTCCAACGGATTGGACGAGCCCTGAACCACACCAAGATCCATGAGGAAATTCCTCATCCAAAGCCTTCCTTTGCTGCCTCAGGCAGAATATACTCAACCTCATGTAGATGCGATACGCCTCTTGCTTGGAACTCTTCCAGCTCACGGCACCTCCGTTTATAATAAACACGTATCCGTATTGCGAACAAGAATCATCAGAGTCGGTAAGATTACTCGCATCCATGTAACCCTTTACACTAAGTTCATCTTCACCACCATAAACCAAGAACATATCCTTAGTCCTTCTCAAGTACTTTAGGATATTTTTAGCCGCTGTCCAGTGGATCTCTCCAGGATCAGCCTGGTATCTGCTCACAACACTTAGAGCATAGGAAACATCCGCCTAGTACAAATCATGGCGCATGATGGATCCAACTATAGCATATGGAATCGCACTCATCCGACTTCGCTCATCGTTGTCGAAGGACACCGAGTCTTGCTAAGTTTTACACCATGGGACATCGGTAAGAACCCCTTCTTAGACGATTCCATGTTGAACTTTTCAACACTTTGTCCAAATAAGTACTGACTCAATCCAATGAGCCTCCTTGATCTATCTCTATAGATCCGGATTCGAGGATGTATGTTGCCTCACCTGTGTCTTTCATTGAGAAACTCCTTTCCAATGATTCCTTGGTTTCTTGCAACATCTGGACATAATTTCCAATCAGTAATATGTCATCCACATATAAGATTAGAAAATTTACTTTGTTCCCACTAAACTTCTTGTACAAACAAGAATCATGATCACTCTTGATGAAGCCAAACGATTTGACTACCTCATCAAAGCGAATATTCCAACTCCGAGATGCTTGCTTCAACCCATAAATGGATTTCTGAAGTTTGCATACCTTGTCAAGATTAGTCGGATCGACAAAACCCTCGGTGTATCATATACACCCTCGGTTAAATTTCCGTTAAGGAAAGCCGTTTTGACATCCATCTGCCATATCTCATAGTCGAAATAGGCCGCTATAGCTAACATGATCCGAACTGATTTAAGCATCGCTACGGGCGAGAAGGTCTCGTCGTAATCAACTCCTTGAACTTGTCGGAACCCCTTCGCGACAAGGCGTGCTTTATAGATTGAAACATTTCCATCCATATCAGTTTTCTTCTTAAAGACCCATTTGCACTCGACGGGTCTTGCACCGTCTGGCAGATCAACCAACTTCCAAACTTGATTTTCATCCATGGACTTTATCTCGGATCTCATGGCTCCAAGCCATGACTCGGAATCAGATCCTACCATCGCTTCCAAATAATTTGCCGGCTCATCACTGTCTAACAGTAATACATCACGAACACTTCGCAATCTCGCCGATCTTCGTAGTACAGGTGTTGCTGTCGGCTCAGCTACCACGACTGGCTTGACCTCCAAAGTTTTTGCCGACTCACTACTAGCCGGTTCCTCTCGAATTTCTTCGAGCTACACCATGCTCCCACTGACTCCTCGACTGAGAAACTCTTTATCAAGGAAGACACCGTTCCGAGCGACAAACACTTTGCCCTCTTCTCAGTTGTTAGAAGTATTAACCCAAGGTTTCCCTCAGATACCCCACGAAAATACACTTATACGACTTGGCTGTAAGCTTGTCCGGCTAAAGTCGCTTGACAAATGCTTCACAACCCCAAGTCTTAACAAAAGACAAACTCGGCTTTTTGCCTGTCCACATATCATGCGGTGTCTTCTCTACCGACTTTGATGGTACTCTATTTAGTGTGAACGCCGCTGTTTCTAGACAATAACCCCAAAATGATAAAGGCAGATCTGTCCGACTCATCATTGATCGTACCATGTCCAACAAGGTTCGATTCTGCCTTTCCAAAACATCGTTCCTTTGCGGCGTTCCTGGTGGAGTAAGTTGAGGAACTATTCCACAACTTTTCAGATGGTCATCAAACTCATGGCTCATGTACTCGCCTCCTCGGTCCGACCGAAGAAACTTTATTTTCTTGCCGAGTTGATTATGTGCTTCATTCTAGAATTCTTTGAACTTCTCAAAGTCTTTCGACTTATGTTTCATCAAGTAGATATATCCATACCGACTCAAATCATCTGTGAAGGTAATGAATTACTCATAACCACCCCTGACTGTCGTGCTCATTGGTCCACATACATCACTATGTACTAGTCCCAACAAGTCGGACGCCCTTTCACAACTCTTTGCGAAACGTGTCTTGGTCATTTTGACGAGCAGGCAAGATTCTCATGTCTCGAATGACTCCAAGTCGAACGAAGTTAGGAGTCCATCATCATGGAGCTTCTTCATGCGTTTCCAACTTATATGACCAAGCCGATAGTGCCAAAAGTATGTCATATTCAGATCATTTGGTTTCAACCTTTTAACATTTATGTTATAGACTGACTCACCATCAAGATTCAAAATAAATAACCCGTCCTGGACGGGTGCAAAGCCATGAAACATATCATTCAAATACAAAGAACAACCATTATTCTTGATATTTGACTCATAGCCTTCCCTCATCAAACATGAAGCAGAAATAATGTTTCGACTGAGCACTGGAACATAATAACAATTATTCAGTTCCATAATGAATCCGGAAGGTAAATGAAGTTGCATCGTGCCGACCTCCAACGCAGCAACTCTTGCTTTGTTGCCGACTCGAATATCAACCTCGCCTCTTGCTACGCTCCTACTTCTTACCAGTCCCTGAACGAGTTGCAGATGTGAATAACTGATCCGGTATCATATACCCAAGAACTATTAGGTGCATCAGCAAGATAAATGCCTATAACATTGCAAACAAGTGTACCTGAGTCGAAAGTCATACCTCCACTCTTGGCTTTATCAGCCAAGTACTTGCTGCAATTCCTCTTCTAGTGGCCATCCGCCTTGCAGTAGAAGCAAGTAGATCCGGCTGAAGGAGATGGATTAGTCCCTGAGGAAGCGCTTGGGACCGGGTCCTGAGCCTGCTTTCCTCCCGACTTAGCCTTCTTCTTAGTCCAAGAACTCTTCTTGAACTTAGCCTTATTCTGCACCATCAACACTTGACTGGCGCCCTTCTTGATATCCGCCTCTGCCTGCTTGAGCACCCCATGCAATTCAGTGAGCTTCTTATCCGTACCATGCATGTGGTAGTTCGAAATGAACTGACCATATGCACTAAGAAGAGAGTTTAGAATTATATCCTTAGCGAACTCTTCGCTAATGGGGTAGCCAAGCCTATCCAGAGACTGCACATAACCAACCATTTTGGTCACATGCGGACTCATTGGATCACCATCCTTAAGCTTGCAACTCAGCAAAGCCTGAGAGACTTGATACCTCTCAGTCTTCGCCTGATCCTGGAACATACTTTTAAGGCTTTCAATCATATCGTAGGCCTCAACATTCTAGAATTGCTTTTGCAAGTCCGGTTCCATGTGAGCAAGCATAAGACAACTAATATCCGTGGACTCATCCTTAGCCCGATGGTAGGCATTGGTGGAAGCGACAGTCGCATTCTCATTCGGATCATCTGGAAGTGGGTTGTCTAGGACATGGTCCTTCTTTTCTTGTTTGAGAACAATTCTCAGATTTCGATACCAGTTGGTAAAATTAGTGTTGTTCACTTTATCTTTCTCAAGAATGGTTCTCAACGCAAAACCGGATATCTGAGAGTGACTGCTACTTGGTGCCATGATCTACAATAGAAAATATGGAAAACACTTAAGACATGTATTCATAAAAGAGCAAGCGTATTAAAAACTTTAATATTTTATGCTCCCACTAGAACCAACACCCCTTGACGAGGTTTGATCTCATCAATGCCCATTGTTATGGACTTGGGTTTTGGAGAAGATGGGGATGCTGGAGATCGCAGAACGGTTAGCAAACAAGCAACACGGGACACGAGGTTTACCGAGGTTCAGGCCCCCGGAGGGAAAACCCTACTCCTGCTTGTATGCTCTTGATTACGGCGGAACCAGTGATTACATGGGTGCACAGATGCAATCTGGCGTGTAGGTGTGTATGCGAAAGTATGAGGCCAGCCATCTAGGTCGTGCCCTCCTGGCCTTTATATAGACTTAGGCAGGTCCCAGGCACATATATAGTCGGTTACAGGTTCTAGGGTTTACCCCTTTGAATTTCCTATCTACTCTAGTCTTGCTCTCCAAGGATCCGAAGGCGTCATGGGCCTTGGCCACCCAAAAGTCTTCATAGGCTAGCATATATTTGCCGTGGGCCTTCCTTTAGCTGAACCAGGTATGCTGAGGTCGTGTATCCACGGGGTATAACCATGTCATTAGCCCCCGAGTGTTCATTCGAATCATAGATTCGACTGATGACTCTTCAATCCTTCGGGTGCAACTCTATCTTTCAAGAGAATGTGTAGGGATTGTTGATGCGTGTGCCTGACTCTCCCGATAGATCAGGGTCAGTTAAATGTCTTAGGACAAAACAACACGATCTTCTTCAGGTTCGAGTCCCTCGACTCAAACCCGGAACATATGCTGGCGTAATTCGACTCAGGCCGCGGAGGACTTATAGGAGTGGAATTCCAGTGAATTTAATTGATGTACCCAACGCGTCCATCGGGATTTTTCATCGCGCCTGTTGGCACGGGTTTATACTAGCAGAGCACAGTCATGTGCATTACCAGGCCATCAGATGATATCTGTAGGTCTTATCTTTGCGTCGCAGACACATCATCCGAATTTTATCACCGCGGAGGTGTTTCGGGTAGCCAAGGAGAATTCTCTCACTTAGCGTTTAATTGGGGCAGAGTTGCGAAAAGTTTTTGCGTACTGATCCGAAGGATCGCAGTCGAAAATTTATAGGGTGCGCGACCAGCGCTCCCTATGGGAGTAGCCCCCGAGTGTCTGTTTGAGTCGTAGACTCGAGTGGAGACTTTAATTCAGACATTGTTCAGTGTCAGGTCCGTAGGACACAAATTTTTCGGATGCTTAAATCCATCCTTCCTATGGGAGTAGCCCCCGAGTCCGTAGTGGAGTCGTAGACTCAATGTAGGACTCGAAGAAACAGTTCAGTGCTGTAACGTGTTGTTCATTCTTCGGGTGCACGGCCAGCGCTCCTGATAGGAGTAGCCCCCGAGTAATTAGTTGAATCGTAGATTCGAGTGAGTACTCTTAGCTTTGAAGCCGAAGAAATTATGACTGTTGCTAGTATAGCTTTTGATGACGTCAGTGCTGACGATCGGTGACCTCAAGCGTCTGCTGTGCTAGAGATGACTTGACTGGATGAACATGGGTCCCACTTTCTGACCTTGAGTTGACTGGTCACGCGCGGCATGGAGATAATTACGGCGTCGCCTTGATTTCCGCACGTAGTGGACATCGTGTTAGCGACGGTTCGTTGCGATGCTGACACGTGTATGGCCAGATCCTACCGTTGGAATTAGGTCTTCTCGATGGACGGTTGTCGTGCATCGTCTTCGTCTTTATAATCATTGGGGGAAAACATTAGTTTGTTTTCATCGCAGCTATTCTCGTTTCACTGCTCCCTTGTTCTCTGAGAGTTCTTGCTGCACGCTGGAATATCCTCGGACATTTCATTCTTCCATCCTACGTTCTCGCCGTCGGCGCCGCCGTACCGCAATGGGGAAGTCGAAGAAGTCTTCTTCTGCGGTTGGTACCAGCGCTGCTGGAGGGAAGAAGAGTGCCGCCGCTATCCGTGTCACCGACGATGGTTGGCGGCGATCGGAGACACGGGAGAGTGATCTCCGCAAGCTTCGTGAGCGGGGATTGATCCCGCAGGATAGGGAGGCCGTCAAACTCCCAGGCAACAAGGTAATCCCCCGTCCCCCCGCTGGGTTTCGGGATATGTTCCTTGCCTTCGTTCTTCACGGCTTTTCCTTCCTAGTCCACGACTTTATTCGTGGACTGCTTTTTCTTTACGGCGTCCAACTGCATCATCTTTCCCCCAATTCTCTTCTTCACATTTCTTGTTTTATCACTTTCTGCGAGTGCTGGCTTGGTATCGAGCCGCACTTTGGCCTCTTCTGGAAACTCTATTCCGTGAAGAGGCAATCTGGTTCAGATGGTGTATATCCCATTGGGGGTTGCATCATCTCCCTCAAACCCAATATGCTTTTCTTCTCTTTTTCCATGTCCGAATCTTTCCAGTACTGGCGGAGGCGATGGTTTTATATCCGCGACTCCATAGTGGCTGGGCAGGATTTTGGTCTTGCTCCATTCGACCCCTCCCAAAAGATCGAGCCAAAGAGGTCCTGGAAAAACCAGATCTTGGATGGCGAGGTAGCGGGGATAGAGGCTATCTATCGTCGAGTGGAGGATCTCCAGCTGATTCCGGAGAAGGAGGTGAATGTTGTGGATATCATCCGCACTTTTCTTAAGCGTCGGGTGCAGCCACTCCAGGCTAGGGCGCACCCAATGTTCCTTTATGCTGGACGTTGTGATCCGACAAGGGTTTCGGCTGAGAAATTCTCCAAGGGAGATCTCGACGGGGCCCTTCATTCGCTGCTGAAGTTCAAGGCTGGAGAGGATATCCTGGGGAAGTCGCTGACTTCTCCATTCTCTGCTTCGCTTCCTGTTCCACAGGTGTAGATCCGTGCGCGTAGCGCAATTTTTGACTGCATTATACTTGCATTTGTTTGCTAACAAATTTTCTTCTCTTGTGTAGGAGTTCAAAGTGCCGGGTATGTCGCCACCGCTTCCCGAATTGTTTCCGGCTGCGCCGGACAATGAAGTGGTGGATTCCATGTCCGAGCTGCCATCGGCGCGCCCTCCGGCTGAAGAGGCCAACGAGTCGAGCGAGGTCCACACTCGCAAGCGCACACGGAGCTCTAGCGAGTCTTCGTATGCCTCGACTCCGCCGACTCCGAGGAATCCGCTGTGGCTTGAACTTCACAGTGATGGGCATGGAGGCTCTTCCTCTCTAATTCCTGCTGTTCTCGTGCGGGCTGTGGCACCGCACCCGCCGGCGAAGCGGAAGAAGGAAGAAAAGAAGGAAGAGAAGAAGGAAGAGAAGAAAGAGGAGAAGAAGGTCCGGAGGACCCCTCCTGTCTTTGACCCGAGCGAGCTTGACTCGTAAGTTTCCTTAGTCCTGCACTGCCTTTTCTTGCCTGTTTACTTTGTACTTGTGCTAATTTGTCCTTGTGCAGCCATTCCTCCAACGACTCCTCCAGTGATGGTGCTCAGGAAATGATGGGGGAGTCGAAAGTCGCGTTTCCTCCTCCTCAGACGGTGGCTACCTCTGAAGGCGCTGCTCCAGACCCTTCTCTATAGAGAGGTTCAGGTGGTTGCACCTCAGAAGGCTGCAAGTGGACCTTCGGAGTCGCCGTCGGATCATGTGAGTAGTTCTGCCTCCTGCCACGGGGGAAGCCCCCGAGCATCTGTAAAGGAGTTTTGTTGTTTGTTCTTCCTTCGGGTCTCGGGGGGAGCCCCCGAGCGCTTTCGTGTGTGTAGTTTGCTTCTGCTCTTCCTTTTGGGCGTAGCCCTCGAGTCCTTCTTTTGACTAGTAGGTCTTTTTCCTGCAGCCTTATGTGCAAGATGCCAAACGACTGGTGTAGTAGCACCTGGCGCTAGAGGCCAGCCTCAAACAGCTTCAAGGTACTTTTATGCCTTGGTATTTGCTTCTTCTTGTATTCTTGTACTGTTATCCGACGTTTGTATTATTTAAATGCAGAGGAGCACAACACCTCCCTTCGTGAGATTGATGCTCTCAAAAAGAGCCTCGGTCAAGCGGAGAAGAAGGCCGAGGTTGCCGTTGGTGCGAAGGAGCGCCTCGAGCTGGAGCTGGCTACTGCGGCCGAGGCTAAGGAGCGCCTGCAGCGGGAGGCCACGGACCGCGAGGAGCAGCTTGCTACCGCCACGGTTTCGCGCGCGAGAGAGGTGGCCGACAAGCTTATGGCGGCTGCCAAGGCTGTTTCGGGTGAGTATCTTCACCTTCCTATTTTGATTTCCTTGACTTTCTTTTGCGGTGCTATCGTTCATGCTTCTTCCTTGTTGTTTTAGATGCCGCAGGCATCGAGTTTGATCGCGGTGCTCTGGAGCACGGGAGTGCTCTGGATGATGCTGCTGCGGCGGTCGAAGATCGCTGCAGCACCGTCGTCAACTCACTTGCCAAGGCCAAGGAGGTCCTTGGGCGCTTCTATAAGGAGCTTGTCCCCAAGGGTGGGGCCCTTGAAGATGTTGATGCTCTGGCGGAGGCATCGTCAGCCGAAGCACCTGCGGTGTACAAGCGCAAGCAGAAGGGCATCGGCGCATCCGTCGGGCTGGCAATGGCCTTGGCGGCTGGAGCGGAGCTGGACCTTCCCCAGGCCACTTCTCGGATGCCGACGACTGCTGATGGATCCAAGGTAGCCTTTGCTACCTATGCTGCTCGCTGTAAGCGTTATGGGACGAAGCTGATTGATCTGCTGGCCGAGTACGTGCTACGGCAGCAGGGGGAAGCCAAGGCGAGGCAATCCGGCTTCGAGGCTACTCAGGGTGCAGCTTTGTAGGCGCTGTAGTTATAGGATAGTTGTAGCTTCTTTTGTTGTAATTATTTGATGAACAATCCTGGTGCCACGTAGTGGCTTTTGATCCATTTAATGAATTTGTTGAGTTCTGTGATCCTTCGTCTGCGTGTTCATGTCTTTGCCTTTCTGTTGCTCTAGGGTCCTTCGGGTGCTTATCCCGTTGACACCTCTCCTGCAGCGCGGCTGCGGCCATCCTTGGATGATGCGTCGCAGCTTGCGATTCTTTGAGACCGCGTTTGTAGTCTCGAGAAAGAGTTGCTTATGGTGCGTGGCCATGCTGACATTTGGAAATCCAAGGCGGATCGAGGTGCTGCCAGAGAGGAGTACTTGATGGCGGAGTTCAGCTTCAGTGTAAGTTTTTCGAGCTGTTGCCCATTTCTTCGGATGCGCCTGCTGGCCTTGCATCTTACTTTTTTGCAAGTATTGCAGGTGCTAACCTTGCTCCAAGGGAGGAGAAGGAGCGTGTTGCTGTTCGAGTCAACTGTTTGACTCAACAGGACATGGAAGCCGGTGGGTTCTTCTGGATGGATCGTGACCGTTCCATGGTACTTGCGATGGTGCAAGATCGCGTTCACCAAGTATCGCGGGTGCTTCGTCAGGTACAGACTTCACTCGCGTCGGTTCTGCATGTGATGTTTCCGCTGGATGCTGCACCGTCAACCCTCTCTAGTCTTCTGTCGAAGTTTCGGAACGTTCATCATGTCAAGGAGTTGGTACGGCATCAGCTCGTCGCAGGGGTGAAGGCTGCACTCTCCCTCGTGCGGTTGCATCGTCCTGACGTTGATCTGTCTGCTGTAGCGGCTGGTCCACCCCTTCCGCCAGATGGTGGTGTGTGGGATATGCGTCCGCATTACGCGGCTGTAAGGCAGTATGCCGAAGAGATCGTAGATCTGCTTGAGCAGCGTGCTCAGGTTATTCTTCAGAGTAGGTAGTACATGTAAAAGAGATAGATGTAAAATTTGTATATATTTGACTGGGCGTGTTTTGCCCTTTGTTATAAAGGTTTGGTTGTTGTTTGAGCACGTAGTGCTTTGTTCGCATACGTTTCCTTTTCGTTAACCTGACGTGGTCAGCTACTCAGGTGTACACGTGTTATCCTCAGTCGGCAAAATCGTGAGGTGGGGGGAGCCCCCGAGTGCGTTTGTAGCATGAAGTAAAAGTGCGAATAGAAAACAAAATTTTGGGGCGAGACACTTAGCTTTATTTATATCGTAATGGAGGAGGTACATTGTTCGGCTGAGTAGCCTTGGCTGAATAGCCTTATTGAAAGTAAAGGGCTATGTAGCTATGGGTAGAATCATCGCAGCTATGCGACGTTCCATGGGTTGGAGTATGCGACTCCAAATTCCACGTGCTTGAGGCGATAGGCGCCACCTGGGATGACTTCGGTGACGATGTAGGGTCCTTCCCATGGCGACTCGAATTTCTTAGGCCGCTCTTGCTTGAGTCGCAAGACTAGGTCTCCTTCGACGAAGGACCTTGGGCGCAGCCGTTGGCTGTGGTAGTTGTGGAGACTCTGCTGGTACACCGCTGATCGAGCTGCTGCTATGTCTCGTGCTTCATCGAGTGTGTCGACGGCGTCTTCGAGTGCAGCCGTGGATTCGGCTTCGCTATAAGCGACGACCCGGGGGGCCTGGTGGCGTGCCGGTGGTAGCTTGGCTCCGTGCACCATGAAGAACGGCGTGTAGCCGGTTGAGCTATTTGGCGTGGTGCGCAGGCTCCATAGGACGGAGGGAGCTCTTTCGTCCAGGCTCCGGCGAGTCGCTCGAGTGGTCTCATGAGGCGCTTCTTGATGCCAGTGCCGATTAGGCCGTTGGCCTTTTCCACCTGCCTGTTCGTTGCGCCACAGAGGCGTATGTGATGTTGATTCCGAGGCCTTCGCAGAAGTCTTGGAATTCTTTGGAGATGAAGTTCGATCCATTGTCGGTGATGATGCTATGCGGTACGCCGAACCTGTAGACAATGGATTCAAAGAACTTGATGGCAGTCTTGCCCTTTTGGTTAGTGACCGGCATGGCTTCGATCCACTTGGTGAATTTGTCGATTATGACCAGGAGGTAGACGTGCCCCCCTTTCGAGGACCTTGGCAGTTTGCCGATCATGTCGAGGCCCCATTGGGAGAAGGGCCAGGCCAAAGGTATGGGCCTAAGCTCTGACCCGGGTGCGTGTGGTTTGTCGGCGAATCTTTGGCACCCTTTGCATCTTCGGACGATGTCTTTTGCGTCGTTCATGGCCGTTGGCCAGTAGAATCCAGCTCGTAGAGCTTTGGCGACAAGGGAGCGACTGCCTGCGTGATGGTCGCAGATGCTCTCGTGGATGTCTTGAAGTATGGTTTTCCCGTCACCGATGGTGACGCACCTTTGTAGTACACCCGAAATGCTACGCTTGTACAGCTCGCCATTGATGATGGTGAAGGCTTTTGACCGGCGAGATATGCGCTGGGCATCCGTCGGGCTATCAGGTAGTTCTCCGTCTATCAAGTAATGGAGGTACGGTCGTGTCCAGGTTTCTTCGACTGCCATGACCTGCATCAGGTTGACCGTGGCGACCTCTGTATCCAGTTTTTGGGTCCTTCATGACCTTCGGGTAGCGTATCCCCCGAGTGTTCTGCTTCTTCGGGTGATCCCTTAGGGAATTTCTTCTTGATGGATGACACGCAGATCTGTTCGAGGAACACACCTGGTGGCACCCTTGCGCAGGTGGAGCCGATGTTGGTGAGTCTGTCGGCCTCCTCGTTGCTTTCTCTTCCAACGTGCCGAAGCTCGCAGCCATCAAATTCTCCCTCGAGTGAGTTGTAGAGTGCGCGGTACGCGATCATGTTTTCGGCGTGTGTGTCGCACTCATTCATCGTCTGTTGGACGACGAGGTTGGAGTCATCATAGATGACCAGGCGTGTTGCGCCGCAGATCTTTGCCATCCTCATGCCGTGGATGAGGGCTTCGTATTCGGCCTCGTTGTTGGAATCTCGGAATTTCATCCGAAGGACGTACTTCATCTTGTCGCCCTACGGGGAGGTCAGTATGACCCCGACTCCTGCCCCAGCTTTGCTCTTGGAGCTGTCGAAATGCATCGTCCATGACTGCGACATGTCTGGGGTGTCTGGCAGCTGCAGCTCCATCCAGTGTACAAGGAAGTCCGGGAGGACCTAAGACTTGATTGCGAGTCGCTTCTCGTAGACGATGTCTAGGGGAGACATCTCGATGCCCCATAGGGCAACACGTCCTGTGGCCTTCGGATTGTTTAGGATGCTGTTCAGGGGTGCTTCGTTGACGACCATCACCTGGTGCTCCTGGAAGTAATGGCTCAGCCGACGAGCCGTCATGAACACGCCGCAGGCGAGTTTCTGGTAGTGAGGGTACCTCGGCTTTGTTGGCGTCAATACCTCGCTGAGGTAGTATATTGGGCGTTGGACCACGTGGGTCTTGCCTTCTTCGGGTCGCTCGACCACTAGTACGGTGCTCACCATCTGGTGTGTGGCTTCTATGTACAGCAGTAGGGGCTCGCGTTCTTTTGGCGTAACCAAGACGGACGAGGTGGAGAGTAGCCGCTTCAGATCTTCGAATGCGTCGTCTGCTTCGGGTGTCCACTCGAATTTGTCTGCCTTGCGTAGTAGTTGGTAGAATGGCAGGGCTTTCTCGCCCATGCGGCTGATGAACCTGCTCAATGCCGCTATTCGCCCTGCAAGCTGTTGGACACCCTTGAGATTCTTCGGTTTCTCCATGGCCATTATGGCCCGTATTTTCTTCGGGTTCGCCTCGATCCCTCGCTGGGAGATGAAGTAGACAAGCAGCTGACCCGATGGGACGCCGAAGGCGCACTTTTCGGGGTTGAGCTTGATCCTGTAGCAGTCAAGATTATCGAACGTCTCGCAGAGATTGTCGATGAGTGTTCTCGCCTCCCTGGTTTTGCTGACTATGTCGTCGACATAGACTTGGACATTGCGACCGATCTGGTCCTTCAAGCATGCCTGCATGCACCGCTGGTACGTGGCACCTGCGTTCTTTAGCCCGAAAGGCATTGTGTTGTAGCAGAACACTCCGAACGGCGTGATGAATGCCGTTTTCTCTTGGTCTTCGACCTTGAGTCGAATCTGGTTGTAGCCTGAGTAGGCGTCGAGGAAGGATAGTTTCTCGCATCCTGCGGTCAAATAGATGATCTGGTCGATCCGAGGAAGAGGGAAGTGATCCTTCGGGCAATGCTTGTTTAGTGACGTGAAGTCCACACACATCTGCAGGATGCCCATGTCCTATTTGGGGACCATCACTGTATTGGCGAGCCACTCACTTTATTTAATCTCTCTGATGAAGTCTGCAGCGAGTAGTCTGTTGATTTCCATCCCGATGGCTTTGGCCCGTGGCTCGGACAGTCTCCGGATGGACTGCTTGACGGGCTAGGTGTCTAGAAATACGTTTAGTGCATGCTCGGCGAATTCCCTAGGAACTCCTGGCATGTCCGCAGGACACCGGCGACGATTTCCCAGCGCTCACGGAGGAATTCGACGAGCGCACTTTCCTATGCGGGGCTAAGATCGTTAGCGATCAGCGCCGTCTTGGAGGCATCCGTCAGGTGGACCTGCACCTTCTTTGTGTTGACGGTGGAGTCAAAAGACATATCAGGTGCGTTTTGTCGTGCTACTAGGGGTGCCCCGTTGTCCGTCACCTCGTGGAGCCTTACGAGCTCCTCCTACATGCCGAATGACTGGGAGATTCTGTTGAAGTCCCTGTCGCAGTGGTCCGATCGGGTGAAGCTCCCGTGGACCGTGATGACGCCCCTGGGTCCTGGCATCTTGAGTATCAGGTACACGTAGTGTGGTACAGCCAAGAACCTTGCGAATGCTACACGCCCGAGGATGGCGTGGTATTGTGATGGCCAGTCCACCACTTCGAATTCGAGCCGCTCGCATCGGAAGTTGTCCGGCTTGCCGAAGATGACGTCGAGCCATATTTTTCCCAGGGGGAATATGCCCTTTCCTGGGACGATGCCGTGGAACGTTGTGTCTGACTGTTCCAGGCTGCACAGCGGGATCCACATTACTGCTAGAGTGCTTACGAACATCAGGTTGATGCTGCTGTCGCCGTCCATGAAGACACAGCTCATCTCGAAACCTCCGATCTGCGCCTCTAGCACCAGAGCAGCATGACCTGGGCGAGGGATCTGTCAAGGGTGATCCGAACGGCTGAACGTGATGTAGGACTCCGATCCGCTGAGGTACTCAGGGATGGCGGGTGGAGTTGTCACGACCAGGTTGATATGACGGGTGATTTTCTTCTGCACCCTATTCGTTGGGCGCCCCTTCTGGATCATCAGTGCTCCTTTCGGTGGGGGATATCCGTGCCCAGCGTTGTTCTGTGCTGGTGCGACCGGTTGGTTCGGGCCTCCTACAGGTGGCGGTGGAGGAGCTCCATGCGCTATCTCTCCTGGTGCGGGTGCGTTCCCAAATCCAGGGGGTGGAGCTTGCTGCCTCATTTGAACCATGCTTCCGCTGAGCTTGGAACTCGCGGCAGTCCTTGAGCATGTGGCTTGCCTTCTTCTTACCATCCTGCTTGTCGATGTAGAAGTGGATGCTGCATGTACCCGACCGTTTTTCGTATGCTGGGGGTCCGTCGTCGCGACCGCGGTGCTGCGACGACTGTGCTGGGCGTCCTCCATCGTGGAAGTTGCCTCCGCGGTATCCGCCGCTGTTGCGGTTGGCATCGTTGCGGCGATCGGCGTAGCCGTCCGCGACCATGTCGGGTCCATCGCGATCGTCGTAGATGCGCGGTCTCCTCTTGTTACGGCGCTCCCGTCGTCGGCCGTAATCGTCATCTTCCTCCTATTGTGCCCGGTGGACGGAATCTTCGCCGTCGGCCCACCTGTTGGCGATGTCCATGAGGTGGTCGAGTGTCTTGGGCTTGACGCGCCCAAGTTCCTCCTTGAAGTCCTGGCGCTTGACGCCGTCCTTGAAGGCGTCGATGGCCCTTTCTTCGAAGATGTGCGCCGTGGAGTTCTTGGTGTTGGACCAGCGCAGTATGTACGAGCGAATGGATTCGCCCGTTCGTTGAGTACAGGCTCGCAACTCCTCGATCGAGGCGGGCCTCTTGCTGGTGCCTTTGAAGTTTCAGATGAAAATGTAAGCCAGCTCCTCCCAGCTTCGAATGGATCCTAAAGATAGGCTGCTAAGCCAGATCCGGGTTGCGCCTGTCAGCTGCAGCTGAAGGCATTGCATGGTGGTTTCCTTGTTTCCACCGTGCAACTTGACGGATGACAGGTGGTCGCTGAGCCACGCCTTGGGGTCCTGTGTGCCGTCGAACTTCAGAGTATCCGAAGGAAGATTGAAATTTCGCGGCATCCGTGTCCGTCGGACAGATCTGTTGAAGCACCGGGCTCCGCAGAGTTCTCCTTCGTCTTCGTCCATCTCGGATTCAGACGAGCATGCGCGCTTGGCTCGCGCTTTGTCGATTTTGCACTGTGTGAGCGCGTCTCTGGCGTCGTAATCGCGGCTGCGATGACGCGAGCTCTTGTGCCTTCGAGGAGGTCATGGCCCTCTTCTTCGGATGAAGGAGTGGGGCTGCGGTCGAACCTGACCGTAGCTTTCTTTTTCGGCTCCGTAGGAGCTTCTTGATGGAGCGCAGCTCCGACGAGTCTGAGTCTGGTGAGTGCGGGCTTGTGCATGGCTCTTTTCGGGTCCCCCTCCGGAGGTGGGTGGGACGCGAGGTACGCGGTGGCTGCCATGATCGCAGCTTGCGGCGTCTTCGGGATGATGTTGCCGTCGGCATCCATCTCCATGAAGGATGCGTGGAGGGTTCGGGTCACCTCACGGCGCTCCTTGGGGTCCATGTTATTCGTCCGGGAGTGGTGCTTGTTGTCGTGGTTGCCGTTCGAGCTGGAGCCGATGCCCATGGCGGAGAGCGCAGCTCGTCGCGCGCTGGACTCCGAGGCTGCTTGCTTGCGTTTGTCAAGCACCTCTTGCATCTTGACCTGCTTCTTGTGCTCCTCGATCAGGAGCAAGTGGTATGCCATCAGCAGGTCCCGTGAGGCATCTGCAGGCAGGATCGTGTTGCCCGCCACAGAGGCGCGTGTCTGGGCCCATCCTTCTTTGCTAAGGCGGATGACCTGGCCGGCGTTGTCCCCTTCGGGTGGGGGGGGACTGGCTTCTTCTGTTCCCGCCGTTTCGGTCCTGCGGGTTAGGTGGCGGGTTGGGCGGCGGGTTGGGAGCTTGCTGATCCACGTCACTCTGGATGACTACATCGCATTGGTAGCGCTCGTAGATTGGTCCGCTGCTGCCGCAGCTTTCGGATCCGGAACCGTAGGTCCCTTCATCCGATGGCGGATCGCACAGATCGGAGTTGCAGCTGCTGCTGTCGTAGAACTCATCTGTTGATGATGATGTGCATAGCACAGGGTGTGGGGCCCATGAAGCGGGCCTGATTTATGGTAGGGGCACCCGCTCTGGGAGGCGGAGGGTGCCGGTTTGCCCCACTTGGAAGCAGAAGCTCCCGAATAGGATCTCAAGTCCGTCGCCTACAGGCTCGAAGTCCTTCATGGTGGCCGGTGAGTGGACGGTGAAGTCGAAAGCGCCGAAGAGGAGGTGACTCTCCGTCGCCGCAGAGTTGTAGATCGCTCGAGTTGGGACCGTCACGATCACACAATCAGCGTCCCCAGTTCCCACAGACGGCGCTAATTGACGAGGTTTGATCTCATCAATGCCCATTTTTATGGACTTGGGTTTTGGAGAAGATGGGGATGCTGGAGATCGCGGAACGGTTAGCAAACAACCAACACGGGACACGAGGTTTACCTAGGTTCAGGCCCCCGGAGGGAATACCCTACTCCTGCTTGTCTGCTCTTGATTACGGCAGAACCGGTGATTACAGGGGTGCGCAGATGCAATCTGGCGTGGAGGTGTGTATGCGAAAGTATGAGGTCAGCCATCTAGGTCGTGCCCTCCTGGCCTTTATATAGACTTAGGCAGGTCCTAGGCATAGATCTAGTCGGTTACAGGTTCTAGGGTTTACCCCTTTGAATTTCCTATCTACTCTAGTCTTGCTCTCCAAGGATCCGAAGGCGTCATGGGCCTTGGCCACCCGAAAGTATTCATGGGCCGGCATATATTTGCCGTGGGCTTTCCTTGGGCTGAACCAGGTATGCTGAGGTCGTGTATCCGCGGGGTATAACCATGTCACCCCTCCGATGGTTTCTTAGTGATTCAGGACCCTAAATAAGAAAGTCGGCTAGTGAGCTTTAGCATCACCGCTAGCCGCCAAGTGATATAGGTAGACAACTCCTTGTCAATCGCATCTCATATGACTCCTGTTGGACGGGTGGCATCACATGCCCCGGCTCCCATCCGACTTTTCCCCGAGCCCCACAACCATTGTGATAGACCCGTCTAGCTTCAAAGTGTTTCCAGAAGAGTCCGACTCGAACCCACCTAGTCGAAAAGAATTGGCAGCACCTCAATTTTATGAGTCCAGTACCAAAAATGTCCGACTTGTGATGGTGCAAACACTGGCGGGAAAACCGACTAGACCTTCTTTGAGGGATTAGATTTTACCGACTATCTAATAGAGGTAAAACAGAGACATATCAATAACACAAAATAAATCAATTATAATGTGAAATGGTATGGCTATCTTCATGGGATCTTAATCTCCACAAAGCCTGTAATCCGACTCGTGCCAACTCTTGTCACTTGCCGTCTTACTCCATGTCGCTGACATGTACATCACCTTGCATGCCATCCGGGTTCTCCACACAGCTACACTAGCTTAGTAAAGTAAATTACATGGAGAATCCGACATGCAGGTCATTATACAATAAATGACATCACCTAGGGTCCAGCAGGCTGACAAAACCGTGATTCGCAGATCACTTATGGGTTACACACATACATCACATGCACATGAACCATACCATTCACAACTTCCTGCAAAAACAAGTTATGCATAGATACGCTATCTACCCGCGTTGTGAAACTCGCAACAACATCTAAGGCGCTACGACAGGGCGAAGCCGGCGGTACTGCTAGCCGGATAGCGGGCGGGGATCGAAGGGGCAGCGCCTGACGATTTTTTTTCAAAAACGTAGATCTCATCTACGATCCGGACATGGATTTCGACCATTATTTCGATTCGATCAAACTTTTTGATCTTCGATCACCGCCTTTGGATTTACGTGTCACAGTCTACCCCGATGGCGGAAGCCGACCGGTAGGGGTATGTCATTCCATGACCTCAACAGTATGATCATGGAAATCAGATCTACCATTCTCCGAGTACAATTGATCCAATCAACCTCGTACAAAACCGATCTATCTCATAGATCGACCACCAAAACAGCACATAGATCTCATCTACAGCCAACCACATATCACATATGTGAGATCTCGAGCCTAAAACCAGAAGCTATCGCTCTGATATCACTGTTGGGCCATGTAGAGATAAAACAAAATTTTCCCTCTAACGTGGTGATCCCAAGATCTAGCTGAGGTAGAAGGCCACGAGGTTTACCACTAGATGCGTAGTTGCAGATTACTGATGTAGCGCGTCAGTTGATGCAGTGCAGTCCTTTGCGATCCAATCGTCCTAGTGCTGATCATACAGCACCTCTGCTGGTATCCACACGTACAAGGAGGAGCACCGGCGGTAAACTGCTAGGTTCGTAACGACGGCAGGACTGCTGTGGAGCTAGGGTTTCCAACACATGGAATGACCTAACCGATCAACGATTAACCCTTCTGGGTTACTGCGCTCCACTATATATAGGGAGTGAATGTGGGCTCCACTCTTGTGGCCCATTCACTAAAGCCCATATAATTCAAGTCACTGTGAGTCCGACTCACTGACTCAGTCCAAACCTGGCTCGGGTCCAACCCAACCAGATTTCCGGTTTAGATCCAATCCGAACTTGCTCCCGCTCATAAGTGTGTGACCCCACAGGATCATGGCTGAAGGGATACGGGTAGGCTACACTAGCGCAAATTAAAAATTTCTACCGCGTATACCAGGATTACTGTTGTCATAGATCATAGGATTACCACTAGACGCGCAGTTGCGGAATTGATGAAGCGCGTCGAGGCAGTGCAGACGTTCCACGTCTCCTCCTTGTCCTCGTCCCATGAGCAGCTCCCCTTGCGCGGCTCGTCCAAGCGCTACAGATGCAACGCCTCCGAGGTATCCACACGTACAGGGTGGAAGCGTCAGACGCCGGACTGCTAGGTCCGTGCGTGCAACACAGGCGTGAGGAGTGGCGGGTAGGAATGATCTGAGGTCTAACACTGGTCAGCTCGCCCCACCCTCTCTTATATAGGCGTCTCTAGTGGGATTCTACATTAGCTGCCCATTAGTAGCCTAAGCTTGGTCTAATTCGGATCCAATCCTCATTAGGCTTCCAGCCCCTTAAGTGTGTGACCCTATAGGTTCATATGCGTATAGACATGACACGAATACACTTATTCTGTCAATAGTTGGTAGAGGCTTCTAGCAAGACGTTCCAACTCCTAAACGCATACAAAGATCATATCGGACGAACCATCACAAGGTTTAGTACATGTCTTTCCCTTTGCCTCACGATATTTGGTCTAGCTCCAAGATGACCTCCCTTTCTCGATACCGTGATTCGGAATCCCTTTACTAGGTTAACTCTTAACCATAGGTAGCACAACCATGCATTTCTGGATCCGATCACTCGAGGGGCCCAGAGATATCTCTCTCAAGCAGAGAGGGGCAAATCCCATCTTGATTGACCATGTCTTGCAGCATGCTTCAAGACAAACCCGAAATCTACCTTTATAACTACCCAGTTACGGTGCAACGTTTGATAGCCCCAAAGTAGGTCGATCCACATCTCAAGTACATGCGACAATCTCAAGTCTAAGGATAAAACATACACGATGTGTAGAGAGAGAGAGCTGCAACTAATTGCCAGTCTCAAGTTGGGTCAGTCCAACCCCATGTTCATAACATGTGTCCACATCATTGGTTTGACATCTCCATGTCTATGACTTGCGAAACATTGTCATCAACCAATCGATGTGCTAGTCTAATATTCACGTGTGTCCTCACATGAACTCCGACTAGGGACAACTCTTAAATAAACATACAAGTATAGAGTTTCACAAACAATTCACGTAATTGCCAATCAATACAAGTTGCCTGATATGGATATTCAAGGAACATTACAATAACTCATGGTACATATGAAATATCATCATCTCTATGATTGCCTCTAGGGCATATTTCCTTCAATGGCTACTTAGACACGATTAGAGTTCGACTCTCAACCGATCAGTCGGTAGCGGATCATAGCAGAACATTCCGACTCCCAAGTACCAAAGAGTCATGACAACTTGCCTTTCCAATGTGACTTACGTCCGAGTCCCTTTTGCCTCACGATATACCTTGTCAGACTATAGGCGAATATTTGTCATCCCTTAAATAGTCCGATTCTCTTCTCGATCCGAGATAAGTGATTCACCCGACTAACTCTTAGTCGATCGCCTCGGTTAACACTCAACCGAGTCGTGCATGGCCATGCTTTCCAAATCATATCATTCGAGAGGGCCCAAATAATATATCTCCGAGTGGAGGGGCAAAATCCCGTCTTAGTTATTCACATCATGCAACTTGATTCTCAGTCGACCTGAACTCTGCCTTTATAACTGCCCAGTTACGGATCAGCGTTTGACAAAACCTAAGTTGGTTATCCTCAACTCGGACTATGCAATAACCTCAGGTCTAAGGATTACATTGATTGACATATGCAAATGACAACTTGTTCGTTGTACCTCAATATGGGTCAATTCGACTCGCTAAACTCTTTAGACGAATCTATGTAAGGCGGAATAGCATCACCATGCCCATGACAAGTGGAACCGAGTCATCAAGCCGACTTTCACATTGGTCTAAATTGTGTCTCCAGCACAACCTCAATGACCAAGGATATTTAGTACAAACAACATGAATGCATAGTTCCACAACTGAATCACATATTCAATGATACACACCAGATGTTTTTACAAGTACAACTTAATATCTTTATGAATACAATGGGAAATATCATCATACATGATTTCCTCTAGGGCATATTCTCAACACTTTCGACTCCGACATCCAAATGCAAGGTTCAAGACAACTAAGTCTCCACCCGAATCTACGTTTCGGATGGACACTCGGGGGCTACTGACATGGATATGCCCTACGGGTAACCGATGTTAGCCTACCTTGTCCAGCCCGACGGAAGGCCCACTCGACGAACTACCAGGGTCCATGACGCCTATGACGTTTCAGCTGCTATGAAGCCCAAATGGACACGGAATCCCAAACGCACAAGACAAGGAAACCTCAAGACTAGAATTTGAATACAACTTGTAAACCAAATCGTATTGGCACCCCAGACCTAGCCTCCCCATATATAAAGGCTAGGAGGGTCCAACGAGGAGGACAGACAATAGACAGATTATAATACAATAGACTAGACCACAACAGATCTATAGATCTTGGCAAGTCCTCACCGCATACACACCTCCACGCTAGATTGTATCTGCGCACCCCTGTACTTTTTGATTCTGCCGTAATCAAGAGCAGACAAGTAGGAGTAAGGTTCTCCCTCCGGGGCCTGAACCTGGGTAAATATCGTGTCCCCTGATTGCTTGTCTGTTAACCGTTCCGCGATCTCCAACATCCCCATCTTCTCCAAACCCAAGCACATAACAATGGGCATTGACGAGATCGAACCTCGTCACCACCTTTATAACCACCCAGTTATGAAGTGGTGTTTGATGTCATCAAAGCAGCCATCCGGTGATGGTGATTAACATGATCTCATGGTCGAAGGATTTAGGTTACTATGTATCTAAAAGTTATAGCAAAAGAACTATTGAAATAACTTGATATTTATGCTACGCTTAACTATAGGAATATGTCCATTACATCATTCTCCTAATGATATGATCTTGTTGTTAATAACATCTCAATGTTCATGATCAGGAAATGATACGTCCAAAACGTATCTACTTTCTCGAACACTTTGCTATTGTTTCTTATCTAAACTTGTGTGATTTGGATACAACTAACACGGACTGACGCTGTTTTCAGCAGAATTACCTTGGTGTATTTTTTTTGTGCAGAAAATCAACTATCAGGAAAAATCCCGGAAAATATGCCAAAAACTATATTTCACCAGAAGATCCACGGAGCCAGAAGACCGGAAGGAGAGGATGCATGGGGGCCCACACCCACCCCAGGCGCGGGCCCACCACTGGCCGCGCCTGGAGGGGGTGAAGCCACCCCAGGCACCCCCTCGGCCTCCCTCTACGCCTATAAGTTTCCTTTCGACCTAAAAAACGAGGGGGGTTTGATAGTTTTCCAGAAAGAGTTCCGCTTCGACGCCGCCACGAGAAACCAAGATTCGGATCCAGAAACTCCTTTCTGGCACCATGCTGGGACGGGGAATTTGGAGAGGATCATCGCCATCGTCATCACCAACGCATCTCCATCAACCACCGATGTTTCCCTCATCCATGAGTGAGTAATCCCCCGCTGTAGGCTTGGGGATGGTAGGGATTGGATGAGTTCTATCATGTAATCGAATAAGATCTATTAGGGGAATAATGCGTAGTATCTCTTTTAGTGCTATTTGACTTTGTTGGAACTTGTTGTGCTTAATGCTTGTCACTAGGGCTCGAGTGCCATGATCTCAGATCTAAACTTATTATTGAATCATTATGATAGTATTGTTTGTGATCTTATCTGCAAGTTGTGTACTCGTATCATTGTCCGGATCCAAAGGCCCCAAAGTAACAATAATTGGGACAATCGGAGGGGATGGCTGTGATGTGAGGATCACATGTGTTCATGGAGTGTTAATGCTTTGCTCCGGTGCTCTACTAAAAGGAGCACCTTAATTGCCAGTAGTTCCTAGAGGCCCCGCTGCCACGGGCTGGCTGGACAGAAGATGTTGTGCAAGTTCTCATTGCGAGCATGTATGACTATATTTGGAGCACATGCCTAGGATTGTTTAGAACTTGGATGCTTGTTATTATTTATCTGCAATGCCCTAGTTCTTAAAGTTACATGTTTAGACTCGTCCATGCAATGCCCGTTCATCCATCCCTATGCCTACCGCACTCGAATCCTACTATTACCATTACTGTTACTATTGCTACTATTTCACTGTTCTTGTTACTACTGCTGTTGCTTTGCTATTGCTACTACAAACTGTTACTACTGATAAACTTCTGTGAGCAAGAACTATTTCCAGGTGCAGCTGAACTGACAACTCAGCTGTTAAGGCTTGCAAGTATTCTTTGGCTCCCCTTTTGTCGAATCAATAAATTGGGTAATACTACCCATGAAGACTGTTGCGATCCCCTACACTTGTGGGTCATCAGGAAACCATGATCATCTATTAACCAACAAGCTAGTATTACAAAGAGGCTTTACTAGGGACTCTTACAAGTTTACAAATCACACAAGTATTAATATTTCCGGTTAATACAATTATAGCATGAATTAAACATTTATCATAAACAGAAAGATATAATAATAACTACTTTTATTATTGCCTCTTAGGCATTTCTCCAACAGTCTCCCACTTCCTCTAGAGTCAATAATCTAGATTACATGGTAATATACCGAACTCCCATGGCGGTTTGGTGCTGGTCATGTTTTGCCCTTGAGAGAGGTTTGGTCAATGGATCCGCCACATTCAGATCTGTGTGTACTTTGCAAATCTTTATGTCACCATCTTGGACATGCTCTAGAATAGCGTGAAAACGTAGCTTGATATGCTTCAGCTTCTTGTGTGACCTTGGCTCCTACGCATTGGCTATGGCATCCATGTTATCACAGTAGATAGACATTGGGTCCAGTGCACTGGGAACCACACAAATATTCATAATGAATTCCTTCATCCATATCGCCTCTTGTGAAGCCTCTGAAGCAGCTATGTATTCCGATTCAGTTGAAGATCTTGCCACAACACTTAGCTTTGCACTCCTCTAGCTCACTGCCGCACCATTGAAAGTAAATACGTATCCAGAATGTGATTTAGAATCATCCGGATCAGTGTTCCAACTAGCATCGGTGTAACCATTAACAACGAGCTGTTCATCACCTCCATAAGAAAGAACCATATCCTTAGTCCTTCTCAAGTACTTAAGGATGTTTTTGACCACTGTCCAATGATCCACTCCTGGATCACTTTGATATCTGCTAGTCTAACTAACCCCATATGCAATGTCCGGTCTAGTACATAGCATCACATACATGATAAATCCTATGGCTGAGGCATAGGGAGTCTTACTCATCCTCTCTCTATCATCTGCCGTAGTGGGACTTTGAGTTTTACTCAAGGTCGTATTGGGTAACATGGCCAAGAACCCTTTCTTGCTATCTTCCATTCCAAACATCTTTAGAACTTTGTCCAAATATGTACTCTATGAAAGCACTATTAGGCGTCTCGATCTATATCTATAAATCTTTATGCCTAATATGTAAGCAGCTTCGCCAAGATCCTTCATTGAAAAACTATTATTCAAATAATCTTTGATACTTTTAAGAAGGTCTATATCATTCCCAATCAACAATATGTCATCCACATATAGTACTAGAAATGCTACAGAGCTCCCACTCACTTTCTTGTAAATACAAGATTCTCCATAAGTTTGTATAAATCCAAAACTTTTGATCACCTTATCAAAATGTTGATTCCAACTTTGGGATGCTTGCTTCAATCTATAAATATACCATTGAAGTTTGCTTATCTTGTTCGCATCTTTAGGATCGACAAAACCTTTGGGTTGTACCATATACATCTCTTCATCAATGTCTGCATTGAGGAACGTCGTTTTGACATCCATCTACCATATCTCATAATCATAATATGCACCGATCGCTAACAAATCCTTAAAGACTTTAGCTTCACTACCGGTGAGAAAGTCACATCGTAGTCAACTTCTTGAATTTTTCAGAACCCTTTCGCGAGAAGTCGAGCTTTATAGACGATTACATTACCATCAACACCTGTTTTCTTCTTGAAAATCCATTTGTTCTTGACAGGTTCCGGCCATCCGGTAAGTCCACCAAAGTCCATACTTGGTTTTTGTACATGGATCCAATCTCGGATTTCATGGCTTCTTGCCATTCATTGGAATCTGGGCTCATCATCACTTCCTCATATGTCGCAGGGTCGTCGGTGTTGTCCACCAACATGACACTCATAACAGGATCATACCAATGGGGTGGGATACGAGTTCTCGTCGACCTGCGAGGTTCCGTAGTAACTTTGACCGAAGTTTCATGATCACCATCATTATCTTCCTCTCTCATTGGTGCAGGCGACACAAGAACTTCTTTCGGTGCTGCGATACTCTCAAATCTGAGAGAAGTTTTGACAACCTCGTCACATCCCAAGATTTTGGAAATTGGGACTAGGAAAAATTTGCATTGCATGCCATTCATGATCATTGCATTGCATTTTGGCATCTTAAAATTTCTCAAATCGAAATAAAATCTAAAACTCTAAATAGTATATGCTACTTTGCTCCTAAAGGGAATTAAATTGGCTTTATAAAAACCCACTACTGCTTCGATTTTAAAAATTTTTAGAAACAAGAATCATATCATTTGGAGTTCGTATGCAAAAGATATAGAGTAAATACCAAAATAGAAAAAAAATAAAAAGACAAAGAAAAGAAAAATCTAAGTGGGCCGGCCCATTCAGCCACCAGAGAGCTACAGCCGCACGGGAGGGATGGATCCATCCCATCGTTGCTTTAATTTCCGTGCAAATTTTCTTCAAACCTATCTCTATTCAAACTTTTATATCTTTTAATCTACAACTCCGAATTGACTTCCGTTTGTTTCTACTTGTTACCTACTCCAAGACCTATCTCCTCACCGTCCTAAATCTCCATATAAAACCGTGGAGCCATAGCTATATGAGTTTTCCTTCTTGAAATCCCGAATCTACACATGCCTGAAACTTATTTCGTTTATTCACCCATCTAGACTTCTTCGTTTGCCTTCGGCCAAAACACGAAAGTTGTAGATCTCGTTGAAATATTTCGATCCCAACAAACCTCACCTCTTTTCATCCACCACAACCTAAGAATTTCACACCGCAATATTTCAGATATGACGATGTGAATCCAAGATCTACTCGCGCTCATTTCTTCAAATCCAATTTACTCTGGTGAGAAGGTAGATCGAACGATTCCCCATAACTTTCATGTTGTAAGTTTTTCGATTTGACCTACGTATTTGTCTCTCTAACACAGATGTGTTTCTTATCTATCATGAGCCAAAAATCGAGCCGATTTGGAGCCAACTTTTTTCTAGCCACTGGATCTCATCCCGACAACCAAGATTAGATCTTCTTGATGAATGGGTACGATGTAGCATCCCAATTTTCTAACAATTGCAATGCAACTAGCCCAGTCTATATAAATTCTACTTCCTATATATAATTGTTGCATCATAATTATATCATGCTCATGTCATCATGCCACCTTGCATTTGAGCATCATATAAAACCCTTTTTGTGTTGGTTCTTCTCTCATATGCATTGTAAATTGTATTTGCCTCTTGATATTGTATTTGGTTCTTGATATATTGTTTAAATGCCCAAGTTAAGTTGGGGGCATATCTTTTATTAACTCCACCACCTTTCTTGTCATCATCCCATCATTCCACCATTCCACCATATATGAGCATTGCAACTTATTTGGTTTTACCTCTAGCTCATGTGGATTGGAATGGATCCAATTCTATCTCCACATGCTCTCATATATGCACCATATTGTTTCCACATTATTGGTTTATGAGAGCCACATGGCCACCTTTGCATGCCTTGTGAGTGGAACCTTTTCCTAGCTTCCATATGGATTATTATGGATTTATGCTCATGTTGGGATATTTTTTTTGGGACTATTAAACATCTAGTGGAATATACACACTAGCAAGTCCCAATTATAATCCAATGTGATCATCTCCATCTACTCCATCTGGAACTTTCCTTTAAATTCTTTTGCTTGGCTTTATTCCACTTTTTGGTAATGCATAGGAATAATGCCATGTTATTAATATTGTTTTCACAAGAATAAGCATGGCATTAATTATTCTACATGGGCCATGCAAGTACCACCACATTCTAGACTTTTGGATTTTATTTGAATTCATGAGTGGATCATCTCCCATATCTCTCTCTCCCTCCTTTTGGCTTGATCTAGTTGGTCTGGCTAAAAAACACCACCACCATGAGCTACTCCAAATTTCCTCACCATCTTTTATCTCTTCTACTCCTTTGTCTAGGTCTTGCTTGCTCTTTGCTTGAGCTTGACAAAACAATATACCTCACCCCCTCATCTCTCTCTATTCCTCATCTTCCCCTCCCTTTTCACCTCCATATATGCATGATCAAGTGGATCTTTTCTAAAACCCAAACCCTACACTTTTTCCACCTATTCTTGCTTGATCTAGTTTGGAGCATGCAAGCATCTAAAACCCTAAGCCATCACCCTCTCTCTCTTATCCCCTATCTAAGATCCTCCCTAATCACCTACCCCACCATCACCATACCCCCTCTCTCCAAACCCTAACCGAGGCTACCCATCCTAGCCCGAGCCTCCCCTCTCCTCTCTCCTTCTCTTCTCTCTACCGTGCGTGCCCACACCGAGCCTACCCCTCTCTGGCCTCACCCTGACCCCACAGAGCCCCTACCACCTGCTGGGACAGCACGAGCACGTGCTCGAGGAGAGGCAGAAAAGGTGGCCGAAGCCACCTTTATCTCCAACCTGCTCCCACACGGCACCCACGCCTCTCCCTCGCTTTACCCTCCGCCCCACAACCTCTCTGCCTCTCCCAGATCTCCCCAGACCGCCCCCTTCCTCTCCGTCTACCCCACCACCGGCCACCGTCGGTGTCCACCGTCGTTTCCTCGAACCAACAGGCGGGAGTGGCGTGGAGGCTGTCGAGGAAGTCAAGGACGCTCCTCTGCATCACCCTGTACACGCCCGTCATGAGGAGAAGCACCGAAGCGCCAGTACCAGCCGCCGGCAAACCCTAGATCCATCGGCCGTCTGCATTGTCGACGATCGACCGCTCCCCTGCCCGATCCACCACCTCCAACAGCCTCACGGTGAGCCACGCAACCTCCTAGACACCCTCGCCATCGTTTCCGCTTTCACGGTCGCGTCGTGCGTCGAGCACCCTCACGTACCGTGGCGTGCGTCGTCTGCTTCGCTCATCGCGTCGCGGAACCTCATCTAGGCCCGTCCACCTCCCGGCACCAACCCGAGCCCAGCGTGGCTGCCCTGGCAGCAGCGCGCCAGGTCCTGGGTTCGAGCCCCGCGCGCCGCGCCCCACGACAGACGAGCACGGACCCGTCCACAGCGCAGAGAAGAAGCACAGTACCGCGGCGATGTTTTGCAGTTTAGCCCTCCCTTTTGTTTTTGCTTAACCCGCGCTCCTAGAGGCCCACCCATCGGTCACCCTGGCGTTTTAGCAAATAGGTACCTGGGTTTTACACCGCCTCAACCCGCAGTACCCTGGATATCCCACGTGTCGCGTCCCCGCTGACGCGCCCGCGTGTGGCCCTAAGGCTGCCGTGGCCCCACCTGTCATCTGCTGTGGCTAGGTCGAGCCCCGGTGTAAAAAGCTCTTCTCGCGCGTGTGCTCCTCCAGTCATCCTGGTCCCACCTGTCACTGTCTGTGTCTATGTCTGGGCTAAGTAACAAAAGTTTCTGCTCTTTTCTGTTTAATACAAATCTTTTAAAATTATTTCAAATTCAAATTCAAATCTGTTTTATAATAACTTTTGAAATATAATTCTAAATTAAACATGTAATATATGTTTTGAAACCATAAAAATGTGAGGATTTCAAATATGCCCTTCAAAATACTGTTTGAACACTTTAAATTTCAAGTTGATTAAAATTACAATAAAATGCCCTTTTCCCTTAATTAATTAATAACTTTTGTTTTATAACTCCGATTTTGACAAATAATATGTCTAAAATGATCAGCTCGACGAGACCTTTCTATTTATGCATTCCATGTTCTGTATTGCAGCATGCATCATATAAATATGAAGTATACAACAACTTAATTGAGGATAAAAGGTGACTAAAGCCCCATAAAATGCTTTATTCTTGTATTCCACACCTCACCCATGCCATGCTACTTTATTGCCATGCAAATTGTGCATCATTCATCATGGCATGATTGTTTGCTTGTCGCATTTTATTCATATGCTTGTGCACTTTATTTATGTTGGCCCTTGTTTGTTTGGTTCTTCTTCGAATAGACGCTGAGCAGGGGATATATCAAGAAACCCAGGAGCACTACCCAGATCCTTCTCTCGCTTCAATCGAGGCTGCAAGCACTACCACATGCTTGCATACATATAGTACCTATTGCCTCTATCTTATTCTTGCATCATTGAGTCGCGATCGCATTAAACTGAATCCCAAGTACTGCATAGCCTTTACTTTTAAACCCCACTAAAGCTTGTTCCTCCATCCCATGAGCCAGTACTACAGGAGTTGTTTGAGCCATGCGGGTCGTAGAACACCATGTGTAGGGTATGTGAGTGTCTGATGGATAACGAGGTACCTATACAACTTAACCTGAGTAGTAATGGGATAACTAATGAAAGTGGCACCTGTGAGCAATATCTGCTATTTGGTTTTTCATGCTCACTTGTGTCCCGTAGGACCCCGAGTACTTGATTCCTGTTCCTTGAATATTCGTGCTATCCACATCCGGGAGGCTTATGGGACCCCCAGAGCGAGCTTGATTCATTCTTATTTCTTGGAGCCACAATTAGTTTGGGGCTTTATTACTATCCTGTACTTATGCCATGCTTTCTTTATTTATTTACGATTGTGCGAGGAGCACTGTCTTTTAGGTCCGTGACACGTTTTGTATCGACAAGCCCGATCACACTTTCGGGTTCCCATCGTTCTGACCTTCCACACAAACCTTGAGTCCGTCTCGAGCCGCCAACTTCATTGCGGGTAGCTTAATGGGGTGGCCCACAAATATTCTCAATCCTGTGATTGCTTTGTCGTGAATGCCTCGTTGGGTTTTGATTTGGTTTTTCCGAGGTTGATCGAGTGTGTGTTGCTATTTGTGCACCCTAGGTAAAACTTCTGGCCGTGTCCGCGGTTATGGACGACACGAGCACGTTCTCGATCATAGACAAGTATAACTAAAGTACCGCTTTTAATTTGACTAAGTAATCGACTAGTAAATAGTGCAACACTCATGGAATGGATAATAAAACTGCCAAGCGGATGGGGGTGTTAAATCGCTTCTCGTTGGTAGCGAGGAGGATGGATCTGCATTAATATTACTTTATAACTATTGTTATTAATTCACGGACATTAAATCGATCTATGGTTAGGCGGATGGTTAGCGGTATCTATAGAATTGTTAGGTATTATCTTTTGCTGCAATTGCGTCACCCAGGTTGTGTCCCCTTTAGAGGCATAAAGACTTCTTTGAGTACCCTAGGGTCTCACACGATAAATTATTTGATTCAGATGAACAGGTACACTCACAAGATGGATACTGGGTGGAGGATACGGACGATGTGGGCAACGATCATTCGGTGTAGAGATTCCGGGAACGGGGATCCGTGAGATCTGTGGGCGGGATGTGTTTATTTATGGGGCATCTTATGCCGATTTGCTTCTTATCCGTACTCGGATCTTGTTTTCCGCTTCCGCCTGATACTCTGATGTTTGATGTATGAGGAGATGTCCTAAACTATATATCTATCTAGGATATTGGATCTTGCCGTATGGCGTTGCAATATTTCTATTTCTTTTAGATGGAATGGCTCTGAGGACTGTTGTATGGTGGCTTGCATACATACTCATTTGTGTATGTAGTTGATCCTTCGCTTTGCCGATTACGCCCGTTCTTGTCCCGATGTTTGGAAATGGTTAGGACGGCCGAAAGGTCTACCTGTGAGTGGCATTTGGGCCCCACCGTACTATTTTAACCATTTCCGCTCGTCCAGGCTTGTAACTAGGAGCGTAATTCACCGAGGTAGTTACATACGAGCCAACCAGATCTCGCCACGTGTCAATCTAGGTCAGCACCCAGTCAGCATAGAATATTCCCAGGGAATATTTTCCTGTAGATTTGATATTGAATTTAAATAGCAGTAAATTGTATAAACTTGAAAAAATCATATAAAAATATTCGTAGATCCAAAAATAGAAAATTATATATCAATGGATTCAGAAAATTGAGTAGAATAATAATATCTAATTGTATCTAACTTTTACAGTATGTATTTACTATAATAATTTAATTAGTTTTAATGGTATTTTAGGTTAATAAATTTAGAGGAAATTATCTGTAACTCCGAAAAATATGAAAAATATGTTGAAAGAAAGCTACTCTAATGCAGATTAATAATCTCAGATTATAACTAATCTTTGTTGTACATATTTACTGTAATGTTTTAATTAGTTTTAATGGCTTTATAAATCATTAAATTCATAGTAAATTATTTGTATATCACAAAAATATAAATAATATACAAATGAAAAGCTAGTTCCAAGTAGATCATCAATATGAAATTGGTTCAGGCAAATACTATAAGGTTTTGTAGTAATTAAATAAATGGTTTAATGGACTATTTAGAGTAATAAATTCATAAGAAAATAATTATTGTTCATGAAATTGCATATAATATGTCCCTAGAATCACAATCCCGTGAAGATTACAGATCTGATTTTAGTTTGATTTTTAGACAACAGAAACTATATAAATGATTTAAAACTCATTAAAGACTATTTAAATCAGAAGAAAATATTTATAACTCCGATTAGGGTGAATCCAACTCGTACTGATTCGTATTAATGTCCTCTATCCAGTACACTTCAGATCCAAATTTAATTCTACAATAAGAACATGTGTTACAACAGAACTATTAAAACCTCTATATTAGCAATCAATGATTATTAACAAATACTCCATTGCATTAATTGATCTCCTACATGCATCATGTATTCTAACATTGTTTAAAGAACTAAAATAACAACTATTGTGACTTATTAAATTGACATGCATGCATTTGTTGCATTTGTTTGATCTCTATGTGCTATTGTTTATGTTGTATGCAATTGTTTGATCGATATATTGCGAGGAGTGCAACGTGTGTGATTGAAACGAGTGCTTGAACGACTTCACCAACTATCAAGGCAAGTAGATGCTAATTTGTTCATGTTATTGTCCTACTATTTTCAATGCATTGTGGTGTATTTTGTAGTTGCATGTTAGGAACTACTATCGCTATGCTATATCCTATTATGTGATAGGGATATCTTCTAGTTGAGCCATCGTTGGTAGATGTGCTTAGCGTGCTATGATAGACGAGGGCTGGGTTACATCACTTGAAAGTTGTTTCTAAAGTGTTGGTTTGCGAAAACTAAAAACAACTTAATCAATGAACCCCCTAGGTGTGATGGGATTGACATTTTTTGGTGGTATCATTGCGGAAAGGCACCCAGGTATCAAGCGAAAATGATTGGCTTCTTTATTTGGTAGCTTACGTGTACAACCATGTGCCAATAATAAAATGGGCGGTTGGTTGGACTTAGTAGGTTTTGGCAACTCGAACCCACGTAGCCAGAGATGTAGAATTTTGGTAGGTTGGTACGGTGCGTGTTGGGTTTGGGGAGCTACTTCCCGAACGGTCCCTTCTTGAACTTCTCCCTATCATCACCCAATATGAGAGTGGTGGTACGAGATGGGCTGGCCAAGTCACATGGGTAAAGTGTACTAACCCATGCAGGGTTTATAATCTAATCGATTAGCTGTGTCCCCAGTTATGGACATCTGAGTTGCTTGATATTGAGTTCATGACATGTTTCTCGCTCATTCTAATTTCCTAATTGCTTTAATGTTGATGGGTTAACTTAAATGGGATCTTTTCAAAGAATAGGACAAAGATATTTGCAAATGCAAGCTAGCCACAGCTCCACTTGCCAAATAAGCATGTATATGCTAGGTTTATTGTCTCCTTTAATAGATCTACTTGCCATACATTCCAAGTATTGACCCTTCGGGGCTGTTACGTTTTATGTTGCAGGTTATTATTCCGATTCTGAGTGATCGAATAGGTCACGATACTCCACTCAACAGTTGTTCGCCTGTGGCACAATTAAAGATGGAGCCTATCAATTGTTTATGCTTCCGTATGCTAATTGATATTGAGCTAGACTTGAGCTAAGCATTATTGTAATAATTGCAAATTTTGGATCAATTCGTTATTTATGATGCACTATTAAATTCTTTGGTATTCATCTGTACTGTGTGTGCCAGTGAACCGATCCAGGGATTGCCACTATACACATGAACTCAGCATTATTAGGCGAGGGTGTTACACTCGTCGAGTTATACTTTCCTTCCAGTCACTTCTTTCGAGAGAAGCTCCTTCTTGAGAAATGATCCATTCTTGGCAATGAAGATTTTTCCTTCGGATCTATGATAGAAGCTATACCCAATAGTTTCCTTTGGGTATCCTATGAAGACACATTTTTCCGCTTTGGGTTCAAGATTGTCGGGCTGTAACTTCTTTACATAAGCTTCACAAACCCAAACTTTAAGGAACAACAATTTAGGTTTCTTCCCAAACCATAATTCATACGGTGTCATTTCAACAAATTTAGATGGTACCCTATTTAAAGTGAATGCGGCTATTTCTAATGCATAACCCCAAAACGATAATGGTAAATATGTAAGTGACATCATAGAACGAACGATATCTAAGAGAGTTTGATTACGACGTTCGGACACACCATTATGCTGTGGTGTTCCCGGCGGTGTCATTTGTGAAAGTATTCTGCATTTCTTCAAATGCTCGCCAAACTCGTAACTTAGATATTCACCTCCACGATCAGATCGTAGAAATTTAATCTTCTTGTTACGTTGATTCTCTACTTCACTTTGAAATTCCTTAAATATCTCAAAGTTTTGGACTTATGTTTCATGAAATAGATATACCCATATTTACTCAAGTCATCCGTGAAAGTAAGAACATAACGATAACCACCGCACGATGCCATGCTCATTGGGCCACACACATCGCTATGTATGATTTCCAATAAGTCCGTAGCTCGCTCCATCATACCAAAAAATGGAGTCTTAGATATTTTCCCTATCAGACATGCTTCACATCTTTCAAGTGATTCAAAATCAAGTGATTCAAGAAGTCCACCAGAATGGAGTTTCTTCATATGCTTCACTTCAATGTGACCAAGAAAACAATGCCACATATATGTAGAATTATCATTCAATTTCAAGCGGTTATCATCTATATTATGAACATGTGCATCACTACTATCAAGATTCAACAAGAATAGACCATCTATCAAAGGTCCATGACCATAAAATATATTACTCATATAAATCGAACAACCATTATTCTCGGACTTAAACAAGTAACCATCTCGCAATAAACAATATCCTGATATAATGTTCATGCTCAACGTAGGCAGCAAATAATAATTATTTAAGTATAAAACTAATCTCGATGGTAGATGAAGAGGGAGCGTGCCGACCGCGACCACATCAAACTTTGATCTGTTTCCAATGAGCATCGTCACCTCGTCTTTCGCTAGTCTCCATTTATTCTACATCACCTGTTTTGAGTTACAAATATGAGTAACTGAACCAGTATCAAATACCCAGGCACTACTATGATTACTAGTAAGATACACATCAATAACATGTATATCAAATATACCTTTATTCTTGATGTTTCCGTTTTTTAGATCCGCCAAGTACTTGGGGAAATTCCGCTTCCAGTGACCTTCTCCCTTGCAGTAAAAGCACTTAGTTTCAGGTTTAGGCCCAACCTTGGTCTTCTTTGCAGGCGCAGTAGCTTTCTTACCGCCCTTCTTGAAGTTATCCTTTTTCTTAGGCTTGCCTTGCTTCTTGAAATTGGTGGTATTATTGACCATCAACACTTGGTGCTCTTTCTTAATCTCCACTTCCGCAGACTTCAAAATGGAGAAGAGTTCTGGTAACGACTTATCCATGCGCTGCATATTGTAGTTCATCACAAAGTTCTTGTAACTTGGTGGTAGTGATTGAAGGACACGGTGAATCCCCAAAGCATTAGGAATCACTATACCCAAGCTTTGGAGATTATTGGCGTGACCAGACATCTTAATCATATGCTCACTAACAGATCTTCCCTCTTCCATCTTGAAGGGTTCGTGACATAGAAAACAAAAAAATTCCTACGATGGGAACAACTATGTACTAAGATCTATATACTAGATACAAGAAATGGGTGGATATACATCCATAGAATACATACCCTCGAAGACCGAATAGCATTAACGAGGTTGTACTCATGGATGAATTAGTCGAACGCTTGTCGATCTCAAGATCGTGATGAAGTCCATCTGGTCCAACCAGTCCAGCACCATCAAGTCCAGCACCGCAAAGCAGTGGTGCATACGTGATCACACGCACGTCCGGGTACCCCGACAACCTCCGCTGTTGGGCCACGCGGAGATAAAACAAAATTTTCCTCTAACGTGGTGATCCCAAGATCTAGCTGAGGTAGAAGGCCACGAAGTTTACCACTAGACGCGCGGTTGCGGATTCTGCGATGAAGCGTCGGTTGATGCGATGCGATCCTCACGATCCGATCGTCCTGGTGCTGATCGCACAACACCTCTGCTGGTATCCACACGTACAAGGAAGAGCGCCGACGGCGAACTGCTAGGTTCATTACGGCGGCAGGACTGCTGTGGAGCTAGGGTTTCCAACACATGGAATGACCTAACCGAACAACGATTAGCCATTCTGGGTTACGGTGCTCCACTATATCTAGGGAATGAACGTGGGCTCTGCTCGCGCGACCCATTCACTAAAGCCCATATAACATTAGTCACCGTGAGTCCAACTCATTAACTCAGTCCTAATCTGGTTTAGGTCCAACCCAACCAGATTACAGATTCGTATCCAATCCGAACTTGCTCCCGCTCTTAAGTGTGTGACCCCGCAGGCTCATGGCTACTTGGACACGATTGGAGTCCGACTCACAATCGATCAGCCGGTAGCGGCTCCTAGCAGAACGTGCCGACTCCCAAGTACCAAAGAGTCATGACGACTTGCCTTTCCAATGCGACTTACATCCGAGTCCCTTTTGCCTCACGATATACCTTTTCAGACTATAGGCGAATATATGTCATCCCTTAAATAATCCGAATCTCTTCTCGATCCGAGATAAGTGATTCACCCGACTAACTCTTAGTCGATCGCCTCGGTTAACACTTAACCGAGTCGTGCATGGCCATGCTTTCCGAATCATATCTCACGAGAGGGCCCAGAGAATATCTCTCCGAGTGGAGGGGCAAAATCCCATCTTGGTTATTCATATCACGCAGCTTGATTCTCAGTAGACCCGAACCCTGCCTTTATAAGCGCCGATTCACGGATCAGCATTTGATGAACCTAAGTCGGTGATCCTCAACTCGGACTATGCAACAACCTCAGTCTAAGGATTACATTGATTGAGATATACAAATGACAATAGTTCGTTGTATCTCAATATGGGTCAATCCGACTCGCTAAACTCTTTAGCGAACTGTAAGTTGGAATAGCATCTCCATGCCCATGACAAGTGGAACCGAGTCATCAAGCCAACTTTCACATTGGTCTAAGTTGTGTGTCCAAAGACAACCTCAATGACCAAGGATATTTAGTACAAACAACATGAATGCATAGTTCCACAACCGAATCACATATTCAATGATACACATTAGATGTTTATACAAGGACTACTTAATATCTTTATGAATACAATGGGAAATCTCATCATACATGATTGCCTCTAGGGCATATTCCCAACAGTCTCCCACTTGCACTAGAGTCAATCTTTCGACATCACATGTCTAAGCATCTAATGCCCATGGCTCTCAGGTGCGCCTCATGCTTCGGCTGGGGTAACGGCTTTGTCAATGGATCCGCAAAATTTGCATCCGTGTGTACCTTGCATAACTTGATATCACCCTGATCAACGAACTGGCGAATCAGGTGGTACCGCATGAGTATGTGCTTGTTCTTCTGGTGTTGTCTAGGTTCCTTGGCTTGTGCAAGACAACCATTGTTGTCACAATAGACGTCCAACGGATTGGACGAGCCCTGAACCACACCAAGATCCATGAGGAAATTCCTCATCCAAACAGCTTCCTTTGCTGCCTCCGTGACAATATACTCGACCTCTGTTGTGAAGCAGACCACGCCTCTTGCTTGGAACTCTTCCGACTCCACGCACCTCCGTTTATAATAAACACGTATCCGGATTGCGGCGAGAATCATCGAGTCGGTGAGATAACTTCGCATCCGTAACCCTTTACACTGAGTTCATCTTCACCACCATAAACCAAGAACATATCCTTAGTCCTTCTCAAGTACTTTAGGATATTTTTAGCCGCTGTCCAGTGGATCTCTCCAGGATCAGCCTGGTATCTGCTCACAACACTTAGAGCATAGGAAACATCCGGCCTAGTACAAATCATGGCATACATGATGGATCTCACTGCAGAAGCATATGGAATCGCACTCATCAGACTTCGCTCATCAGTTGTCGAAGGACACTGAGTCTTGCTAAGTTTTACACCATGGGACATCGGTAAGAACCCCTTCTTAGACGATTCCATGTTTAACTTCTTCAACACTTTGTCCAAATAAGTACTCTGACTCAATCCAATGAGCCTCCTTGATCTATCTCTATAGATTCGGATTCCGAGGATGTATGTTGCCTCACCCAAGTCTTTCATTGAGAAACTCCTTTCCAATGATTCCTTGGTTTCTTGCAACATCTGGACATCATTTCCAATCAGTAATATGTCATCCACATATAAGATTAGAAAATTTACTTTGTTCCCACTAAACTTCTTGTACAAACAAGAATCATGATCACTCTTGATGAAGCCAAACGATTTGACTACCTCATCAAAGCGAATATTCCAACTCCGAGATGCTTGCTTCAACCCATAAATGGATTTCTGCAGTTTGCACACCTTGTCAGCATTAGCCGGATCGACAAAACCCTCAGGCTGCATCATATACACGTCCTCGGTTAAATTTCCGTTAAGGAAAGCCGTTTTGACATCCATCTGCCATATCTCATAATCGAAATAGGATGCTATAGCTAACATGATCCGAACTGATTTAAGCATCGCTACGGGCGAGAAAGTCTCGTCGTAATCAACTCCTTGAACTTGTCGGAACCCCTTCGCGACAAGGCGTGCTTTATAGACGGAAACATTTCCATCCATATCAGTTTTCTTCTTAAAGACCCATTTGCACTCGACGGGTCTTGCACCGTCTGGCAGATCAACCAAGTTCCAAACTTGATTTTCATCCATGGACTTTATCTCGGATCTCATGGCTCCAAGCCATGACTCGAATCGATCCCACCATCGCTTCCGAATAATTTGCGGCTCATCAACATCTGTGTAACACATCACGAACACTTCGTAATCTTGCCGATCTTCATAGTACAGGTGCTGCTGCAGGCACAGCTGGCACGACCGGCTCAACCTCCAAGGTTTTTGCCGACTCACTACTAGCTGGTTCCTCTCGAATTTCTTTGAGTTGCACCGTGCTCCCACTTACTCCCCGACTGAGAAACTCTTTCTCAAGGAAGACACCTTCGGCGACAAACACTTTGCCCTCTTCTCGGTTGTAGAAGTAGTAACCCAAGGTTTCCTCGGATACCCCGAAAATACATTTATCCGACTTGGCGTAAGCTTGTCCGATCAAGTCGCTGACAAATGCTTCACAACCCCAAATCTTAAGAAAAGACAAACTTGGCTTTTTGCTGTCCACATCTCATGCGGTGTCTTCTCTACGACTTTGATGGTACTCTGTTTAGTGTGAACGTTGTTGTTTCTAGACAATAACCCCAAAATGATAAAGGCAGATCTGTCCGACTCATCATTGACCGTACCATGTCCAACAAGGTCCAATTCCGCCTTTACGAAACACCATTCCTTTGTGGCGTTCCTGCGGAGTAAGTTGAGGAACTATTCCAAAATTTTCGATGGTCATCAAACTCATGGCTCATGTACTCGCCTCCTCGGTCCGACCGAAGAAACTTTATTTTCTTGCCGAGTTGATTCTGTGCTTCATTCTAGAATTCTTTGAACTTTTCAAAGGCTTCCGACTTATGTTTCATCAAGTAGATATATCCATACCTACTCAAATCATCAGTGAAGGTAATGAAGTACTCATAACCACCCACAGGTATCGTGCTCATTGGTCCACATACATCACTATGTACTAGTCCCAACAAGTCGGACGCCCTTTCGCAACTCTTTGTAAAAGGTGTCTTGGTCATTTTGCCGAGTAGGCAAGATTCGCATGTCTCGAACGACTCCAAGTCGAACGAAGTTAGGAGTCCATCATCTTGGAGCTTCTTCATGCGTTTCCAACTTATATGACCAAGCGATTGCCAAAAGTAAGTCATATTCAGATCATTTGGTTTCAACCTTTTAACATTTATGTTATAAACCGACTCACCATCAAGATTCAAAATAAATAACCCGTCCTGGACGGGTGCAAAGCCGTGAAACATATCATTCAAATACAAAGAACAACCATTATTCTTGATATTCGACTCATAGCCTTGCCTCATCAAACATGAAGCGAAATAATGTTTCGATGAAACCTTTGGAACATAATAACAATTATTCAGTTCCATAATGAATCCGGAAGGTAAATGAAGTTGCATCGTCGACTTCCAATGCAGCAACTCTTGCTTTGTTGCGAATCGAATATCAACCTCGCCTCTTGCTACGCTCCTAGTTCTTACCGGTCCACCGCAGAGTTGCATATGTGAATAACTGATCCGGTATCATATACCCAAGAACTATTAGGTGCATCAGCAAGATATATGTCTATAACATTGCAAACAAGTGTACCTGAGTCGGAAGTCATACCTCCACTCTTGGCTTTGTCGGCCAAGTACTTGCTGCAGTTCCTCTTCCAGTGACCATCCGCCTTGCAGTAGAAGCAAGTGGATCCAGCTGAAGGAGATGGTTTAGTCCCCGAGGAAGCGCTTGGGAACGGGTCTTGAGCCTGCTTTCCTCCTGACTTAGCCTTCTTCTTAGTCCAAGAACTCTTCTTGAACTTAGCCTTATTCTGCACCATCAACACTTGACTGGTGCCCTTCTTGAGATCCGCCTCTGCCTGCTTGAGCATCCCATGCAATTTCAGTGAGCTTCTTATCCATACCATGCATGTGGTAGTTCGAAATGAACTACCCATATGCACTAGGAAGAGAGTTCAGAATTATATCCGTAGCGAACTCTTCGCTCATGGGGTAGCCAAGCCTCTCCAGAGACTGCACGTAACCAACCATTTTGATCACATGCGGACTCAGTGGATCACCATCCTTAAGCTTGCAACTCAGCAGAGCCTGAGAGACTTGATACCTCTCAGTCTTCGCCTGAGCCTGGAACATACTTTTAAGGCTTTCAATCATATCGTAGGCCTCAACATGCTCAAACTGCTTTTGCAAGTCCGGTTCCATGTGAGCAAGCATAAGACAGCTAATATCCGTGGACTCATCCTTAGCCCGACGGTAGGCATTGGTGGCTGCGACAGTCGCATTCTCATTCGGCTCATCTGGAAGTGGGTTGTCTAGGACATGGTCCTTCTTTTCTTGTTTGAGAACAATTCTCAGGTTTCGATACCAGTTGGTAAAATTAGTGTCGTTCAGTTTATCTTTCTCAAGAATGGTTCTCAACGCAAAACCGGATATCTGAGAGTGACTACTACTTGGTGCCATGATCTACAACAGAAAATATGCAAAACACTTAAGACATGTATTCATAAAAGAGCAAGCATATTAAACATTTTAATATTTTATGCTCCCACTAGAACCAACACCCCTCTGATGGTTACTTAGTGATTCAGGATCCTAAATAAGCAAGTCGGCTAGTGAGCTTTAGCATCACCGCTAGCCGCCAAGTGATCTAGGTAGACAACTCCTTGTCAATCGCATCTCATGTGACTCCTGTTGGGCGGGTGGTATCACATGCCCCGGCTCCCATCCGACTTTTCCCCGAGTCCCACAACCGTTGTGATAGACCCGTCTAGTTTACCGAGTGTTTCTGCAGTAAGAGTCCGACTCGAACCCACCTAGTCGGAAAGAATTGGCAGCACCTCAATTTTATGAGCCCACTACCAAAAATGTCCAACTTGTGATGGTGCAAACACTGGCGGGAAAACCGACTAGACCTTCTTTGAGGGATTAAATTTTATCGACTATCTAATAGAGGTAAAACTGAGACATAACAATAACACAAAATAAAGCAATTATAATGTGAAATGGTATGGCTCTCTTCATGGCGATCTCCATCTCCACAAAGCCTGTAATTCGACTCGTGCCAACTCTTGTCACTTGCCGTCTTACTCCATGTCGCCGACATGTACAACACCTTGCATGCCTTCCGAGTTCTCCAAACAGCTACACTAGCTTAGTAAATTAAATTACATAGAGAATCCGACACGCAGGTCGTTATACAATAAAATGACAGCACCTAGGCTCCAGCCGGCTGACATAAACCGTGATTCGCAGATCACGTATGGATTACACACATACATCACATGCATATGAACCATACCATTCACAACTTCCTGCAAAAACAAGTTATGCATAGATACAATATCTACCGGCGTTGTGAAACTCTTAACGACATCTAAGGCGCTACGACAGGGCGAAGCCGGTGGTCCCGAACATGGATTCCGACCATCGTTCCGATTCGATCAAACTCTTTGATCTTCGATCACCGCTTCTGGATTTACGTGTCACAGTCTACCCCGATGGCGGAAGCCGACCGGTAGGGGTATGTCGTTCCACGACCTCAGCAGTATGATCACGGAAATCAGATCTACCATTCCCCGAGTACAGTTGATCCAATCAACCTCGTACAAAACCGATCTATCTCATAGATCGACCACCAAACAACACATAGATCTCATCTACATCCTACCGCATATCACATATGCGAGATCTCGAGCCTAAAACCAGAAGCTATCGCTCTGATACCACTGTTGGGCCACGCGGAGATAAAACAAAATTTTCCTCTAACGTGGTGATCCCAAGATCTAGCTGAGGTATAAGGCCACGGAGTTTACCACTAGACGCGCGGTTGCGGATTACTGATGAAGCGCGTCAGTTGATGCAGTGAAGTCCTCACGATCCGATTGTCCTGGTGCTGATCGCACAACACCTCTGCTGGTATCCACACGTACAAGGAAGAGCGCCGGCGGCGAACTGCTAGGTTCATTACGGCGGCAGGACTGCTGTGGAGCTAGGGTTTCCAACACATGGAATGACCTAACCGAACAACGATTAACCATTCTGGGTTACGGTGCTCCACTATATATAGGGAATGAACGTGGGCTCTGCTCGCGCGACCCATTCACTAAAGCCCATATAACATTAGTAACCGTGAGTCCAACTCACTAACTCAGTCCTAATCTGGTTTAGGTCCAACCCAACCAGATTACAGATTCAGATCCAATCCGAACTTGCTCTCGCTCTTAAGTGTGTGACCCCGCAGGCTCATGGCTACTTGGACACGATTGGAGTCCGACTCACAATCGATCAGCCGGTAGCGGCTCCTAGCAGAACGTGCCGACTCCCAAGTACCAAAGAGTCATGACGACTTGCCTTTCCAATGCGACTTACATCCGAGTCCCTTTTGCCTCACGATATACCTTGTCAGACTATAGGCGAATATATGTCATCCCTTAAATAGTCCGACTCTCTTCTCGATCCGAGATAAGTGATTCACCCGACTAACTCTTAGTCAATCGCCTCGGTTAACACTTAACTGAGTCGTGCATGGCCATGCTTTCCGAATCATATCTCACGAGAGGGCCCAGAGAATATCTCTCCGAGTGGAGGGGCAAAATCCCATCTTGGTTATTCATATCACGCAGCTTGATTCTCAGTCGACCCGAACCCTGCCTTTATAAATGCCCAGTTACGGATCAACGTTTGACAGAACCTAAGTCGGTGATCCTCAACTCGGACTATGCAACAACCTCAGGTCTAAGGATTACATTGATTGAGATATACAAATGACAGCTAGTTCGTTGTATCTCAATATGGGTCAATCCGACTCGCTAAACTCTTTAGCCGAATCTGTGTAAGTTGGAATAGCATCTCCATGCCCATGACAAGTGGAACCGAGTCATCAAGCCAACTTTCACATTGGTCTAAGTTGTGTGTCCAGCACAACCTCAATGACCAAGGATATTACAAACAACATAAATGCATAGTTCCACAACCGAATCACATATTCAATGATACACATTAGATGTTTATACAAGGACTACTTAATATCTTTATGAATACAATGGGAAATCTCATCATACATGATTGACTCTAGGGCATATTCCCAACATCCGCGTCCTCGCTCCAGCGAAGCAGCGGAAGCAACAAATCCTTTCAGAAAAAAGCCACCGGGAACATGTATCTCGCTGATCCAAGACCATGGGGAAATTCTAAAGGAGGGAGAGAGATCCTTCGCGAGGAGGTGTGAGTGAGAAGTGAGAGGAGGGGGTCCTTTTATAGGGGAGGGGGCAGCCCAAGGGGGGCATGTCCGCCGGCCATGGAGGGTACCCCCACCTCTCCCACATTCATGTGGTGGAAGCTCCACTCACATAAACACACCTCCACTCACATTCATTAATTTTTCCACCAAAATTAATGCAAGCTCTCATTTAATAAAACTCTTTTATTTATTTTATTCAGAATTTTGTTAATTACTCTAATTACCAAACATTCACATAAAACCCCTTATAACATTTCAATTTCACATGTCGAACCAGTTTCATCAATTTCAACCAAAACGATTTTGGTGTCTAGTGAAATAAATTTTTGCGCTTTCCTTTTCTTTCTCTGGCATATCATTTGCTCCGAATGGTGTCAGTATCCCTTAAGTGTGTCACCCTACGGTTCGCGAATAATGTAGACATGATCGAGACCCCTCTCCGATCAATAATCAGCAGCGGGACCTGGAGATCCGTATTGATTCCCACACATTCTACTATGACTTCTGTGATCGTGTGAATCTTATATGCATGTAACTCAATCCCTTTGTCTCGCGATATATTACATGTCCGAGATTCGATCATCGGTATCTCCATACCTAGTTTGATCTCGTTACCGGCATGCACTCTTTTCTGGTTCCCGTGATATAACATTCTAGTGATCAAATCACTTGCTTGCAAGCTAACTAATGTGATATCACCGAGAGGGCCCAGAGTATATATCTCCGTCATCGGGATGGAAAAATTCCACTCTTGATCCATGAGCCTCAACATAATACCTTCGTAGCACTGAACCCATCTTTATGATCACCCTGTTACGATGTGACGTTTGATGTTATCAAGATACTCTTCCGGTGTTAGTGATTGACATGATGTCATGGTATAAGGACTAAGATTACTTCATATGATGTTATAGAAATATAAACACAATGACCTTAATTGTAATTATATACTTTGGATGAATGTTCATCACATCATTCTCAACACTGTTGTGACCTTGTTATTAACAACATCCAATGTCCATGATCAGGAAACCTTTGATCATCTTGTTAATCAACGAGCTAGTTTATAAGATAGGCTTAACTAGGAACTTTCTTTTTGTTCATTAAACACACATGTATTAAATTTTCTGTATTTATAAAATTATATCATGTAAAATAAACATTTATCATAAATAATGAATACGATAACAACCACTTTTATTATTGCCTCTCGGGCATATTCCCTTCAGTCTTCCACTTGCACTAGAGACAATAATCTAGTTTAGAAACTTTGCGTATTGAATACCTATGGCTTTTTGGTGTTCCATATACGTGATTGCAAGTGGTTAACATAATCTACAGATCTGATGCTTTCAGGTCCGTGTATATTTGCATGTCTTTGCGTCTTCACGCATCACTCATTCTCCAATGAGATGGCATTGTATAAATTTGGTATTTTGGTGAGACCTTTAATTACTTGGGATTAAATCATTTCGATACTATTGTCGTACAATATATATTTAGTGTTAGCCCGTTGCGAACCACACCTTAGTTTGATAACAAACTACTGTTGCCTGTCAAAACTCACCGGCGGGCAGTGACGAGCAACACGAAGAGCCGGGAGGCTCCCAGAGCGGCTGGTGGGCCCTGGTCCCTCGGGCGACGGCCCGCAAATCTTCCGGCACGCACGCGTCCTATCTTGGTTCGAGATGCCACGACCTATACCTGGTCGAAGGTGATGGATTGTTCGATTGGTTTCTGCGGTAAACAAGTATCGTAAAATTCGAGCCGTGATCGGCTCCCGTGTTTCCACAGAATCGGCTTTCGAGCCGATTGTCCCCATGGCTCGCATTGGATCTATGATAACATGGGGTTTTGCTTAATTACTACAAGTTAAATCGATCTACAATAGTTTAACGTTTTCACCACGCAACCGAACGTCCCACGCGTAGTTGAGCCTAATAGATACGAAGATAGTAGAAAACCGATCCTAGAGAAGGCCTAAAACCAACATAACGTCAATTCCGGAAACATCCCTCTAAGATCAATAAACCATACCTTACGACACGGATCGTTCAACCCGTTTGTGAGGCCTAACCACGTAGATATTAAACTAAACCTTGATGAACAAGGCACAACTATAACAGATCAAATCGACTTAAGCAGAAATCAAGCAAGATGCCACCTTTACACCCGGGAGAAGGTGCAAAGACGGCGAGATAGCTAGAGGTAGCATAAATAAGCAATCATAGTAAAAGTATTGATGCTAGCTCTAACAAATCGGTGGTAAAGGTGTTACTCGCCATCAACAAGGCTTAGTACGAGTAACACCGGACAACGCATAAGTAAAATACTGCCTAGATCGCAAGATGCGATCTAGGCAGCATGGCACTTACCCGAGAAAAACCCTAGAACAAGGGGTGGCGATGCGCCGAGATTGTGTTTGTTGTGAACGTGATTGTCCTCCTTTTCTCAATAACCCTAGGTACATATTTATAGTCCGGAGACTCTCTACTTTTGGAATAACTCTACAACTCTATCTTTATCTAAACATAAACGGAACCTAAACAAATACGAATCCTACTAAGATACAAGATACACGGGCAATTCAGCCCAAATCTACGCACTAGGCCGATCCAACAACACGTTGAATATATGTATCTTCTAAGCCCATCTTGATCACGGCCCATCTCCATCTTAGGCCAAAATATGGCGATAACACATGCCCCCCTGGTTTTGGCAATGATAATTCCAAAACCACTCTGTGTGTTTTTTTTTCCTTCTCCTGGGTTTTTTTTTTCTATCGGGCTACGCGTACGTCAGAACGCGTGGCAGAACAGGATCGTCACGCCACCCCTTCATCATGATGCCCTGTCTTCTCAACTCCTCCGCAGTGCATGATTTGACGATTTTGGCAGCGCAATCTGGGAAACTGCTATGGCATTGAACCGTTTCTTCACTATTCCTCTTTATTTAAATCCGCTGAGCAGTTCACGTCCCCATCTTCCTCCCGGCCGAAAACCCTCTTTCTCCACCGAAAAACCTCTTTCGCCATGGCCTCCTCTGCTTCCTCCGATCTCTCCTCCCACGCCCAATAGCCTCGGTGATCGCGAACCGACTCGAGCACCCGACAGCGGCGTACAACACTCTCGCCCCACAATGGTGGGACGAGAGGGGTTGGGACTTTGCCGTCTGGTCAGAGGACGATGCGTCCCTGACGGACGGCGAAGAGAACCTTCAGTTCCTCGCCGACGGGGAGCTGGAGGCGGACAGCAGCGACGACGCCATGTCCTGGGATGGCGTCGACTCCTCTGAAGAAGAGGAAAAAGAAGAGGAGGAGGAGGACACCTCCTCCGAGGAGTACCAGCCGGTGAGGTACTTCCGTGCCGGGTCCGAAGACGACGATGATGACGAAGACGAGGACGAGGAGGCCCCTACTGGCTTCCTCAAGATAGCGGCGACGACGCTGGTAGCGGAAAATAACGAGGAAGACGGCGGCGGCAGCGATGACGACCTCGGCTTCGATTAGGATTTAGTAGTAATGGCCGTAGCATTAGCAGGCCCCTTTTGTAATCGAATCTTGTAAGCAATGACCTTCCGAATGAATGAAACTCTGTTTCCCAAATGTTGCTTCTTTTTGCTTTAATTTTGCCGATAACCGAAACAGGTCGATGTTCCATAAGCCGATGACACGGTATCGGCTCCTTCTAAACAGGTTAAATTGCACAAAGCCGATGACCACCCATCGGCTCCTTCTAAAAAACGTTTGACAGGGTCAACCCTCAGTTGAATCACAACGGCTATTCCTTGGTCTGAAACGGTAACCAAACCTCCATTGCCCATCGAAAAATGCGCCCTGAACGAACAACTATCGACCAGCAAGGATGATGATGACGAAGTTGAAATAAGCGAGTTCGTCTTGGCGCTCTCCATGCCCTCAAAGCATTTCCTTAGTAGCTTGTTGTTTTTTTTATTCGCCGATTTTCAACATCGCCCCATATTTTACGCCAATCGACTTAGCCGATCTCGTATCCCCTCAAGTTTTTATTGTCCCATATCCCACATGCTTGGAAAATACTTCTTGAGATGCTGGCCATTGATGCCATCGAAATTTTCACCATCCAACTGCTCAAGCATGTACGCGTTCCCTCTTAAAACTTGGTCGACCTTGTACGCCCGTGCCAATTTGGAGACCATTTACCATATGTCGCGTCCTTAGTACCCAAGGGCAACATGACTTCCCACACCAGATCTCCAACGTGGAACTCCTTTGGCTTCACCTTCTTGTTGTAGGCACGAGCTACTTTAGCCTTGTTCTTTTATTTTCTCAGCGACCACAGCCTAAGCTCGGTCACATCTTCCACGCTGTCACTCATCAAAGTTGCATATTCTTGATCGTTAGCTCATTACGAAAAGTAACACGTCTCGATCCAGCCGTAATTTCCCAAGGCAATACGGCTTCTTGCCCATAGACCGATGGTACGGAGAGGTTTTTATCGCCCATGGCACGACATGCGATAAGCCCATAAAGCCTCGATAAAACCTCATGCCAACGCCTAGGGTGTTCATCGATTTTCCACTTGATCAGCTTGATAAGACTACGGTTGACGCCTCGGCTTGCCCATTTGCTTGAGCGTAATACGGAGATGACCGTGTCGGTTTAATCCACGTGTCTTCACAGAATTTTCTGAACTTCGTGAGAAACAAAAACCGAACCTCCATCGGTTGTGATAGTCCAGGAATCCCAAACCTATGAATGACGCGTGCTCTTTCACGAAATTGATGACATCTTTTGAACTTACTGACTTCATAGGGACAGCTTCCACCCACTTGGTAAAATAATCTGTGATGGCCAAGATCCACATGTGGCCTTTGCTTGATGGAGGATTGATCTTGCCGATCATGTCCATGCCCCAACCTCGGAATGGCCAAGGTTTGATGATGGGATTCATTGCTGATGCGGGTACCATCTGGATTTTTCCAAATTTCTGACATGCTTGACACCCTTTGTAGTAGTTGAAACAGTCCTCCAGCATAGTGGGCCAATAAAACCCCGATCGCCTGATCAACCATTTCATCTTATGAGCCGATTGGTGAGTTCCACAGGCTCCTTCGTGTACCTCATGTAGGAGCTGATTGGCCTCGGCTGTCCCCAGGCACTTGAGCAATAGCCCTTCCAGAGTCCTGTAAAACATGTCATCCCCAATAAGCACGTACTTCATGGCTTTGTACCTTATCCGTTTAGGTGCCCCCCGAGCCGAATCTTTCAAGTAATTGAAGATATCGGCTCTCCAGTCGTCTGCTTCTAGGAACTGTACCTGGACATCGGCTCCTTCTACCATATCCTTGTATCCCAAGCTATCTGCGCAAGATCGTTCGCCTCGGTATTCTGCGCGTGGGATCCAAGTGAAGTTGATACCGGAATTGCGTCATCAGCTCGGCGGTGCAGCCATAATGGGAAGAGGGACTCGCTCCGCACTTGTAGTCCTCCGTGAGCTGGGAAATCACCAACTTGGAGTCTCCAAAATTTCCACTGCTTTCGCTCGGGCCGAGGAGTAACTCCATCCTTGCGTATTGCCTCGTGCTCGGCTACATTGTTAGTGGGAGAGGTAGACAATCGATGGAGAAGGAAAATGTTGCCCAGGCGACACGAGAAAATGCCGATGTCATGACCATAGTCACAAACATAGCCCATGCTTTTATGGACGGTCTTTGCTATGTTAGTGTTGATCCTCTCGGCAATAAGATCAGCCTTTGTCCCTTAACAGCTTCGCGGTGATACCGGATGTCAAACTCGATAATGCAAACATCCATTTGCCTAATCGGCCTTTTAACATAGGAGCCGATAGCATGTGCTTTATGACGTCCGACTTGCATATGATGATGACCTCTGGCGATAGCAAAATGTGGCGCTTGGTGCATGTAAAAAACAAACAGAGGCACAACTTTTCGATATCTGGATACGCGTCTCCGCATCCGGATCCTTCTCGCTTATGTAGAATACGACTCGCTCTAGCCCATCATGCACTTGTACCACCAGAGGCGATGGGCGTGTACCATCGACAAGTAAATGTAGAACGGCTTGTCCATTTGGGTGGAACTAACACCGGCGGCTTTGTCGGATATTCTTTGATCTCGTCGAAGGCCCGTTGTTCTCGCCCCCGGAATTCCTCGTCAGCTTTAATTTTTACGAGCCCCATGAACGGCTCTATCCTTCCTGACAGGTTAGAGATGAATCGTCTGACGAAGTTGATCTTGCCGATAAGAGACTGCAGCTCTTTCTTTGTGGTGGGTGGCTTCATTGTTCGTACTGCCTCCTGACTTTTCAGGCCGATCTCAATTCCGCGTTCATGGACCAAAAAACCCAAGAACTGACCGGCCGTCACTCCAAAGGCACACTTCTTTGGATTCATCCTCAGGCCAAACTTTCTTGTTCGGTCCAAGACGCGTTGCAGATCGCCCAAGTGCCCTTGCGCCGAAGCAGACTTGACCACCACGTCATCGATGTAGATTTCCACCAGTTTGCCGATCAGATCATGGAAGATATAATTCATGGCCCTTTGATACGTTGCGCCGGCATTTTTCAGTCCAAACGTCATGACTACATATTCAAACAACCCCACGGACCCTGGGACTCTGAATGCAGTCTTGTGTATGTCTTCTGGAGCCATGAAGATCTGGTTGTACCCGGCATTGCCGTCCATGAAGCTCAAAATTTTATGACCAGCTGCTGCATTGATCAATGTTTCTGCCACCGGCATCGGATATTCATCCTTTGGGGTAGCTCTGTTGAGATCTCGAAAATCTATAGCAACACGCCATTGGCCGCCCTTCTTCTCTACAGGCACGATGCTAGAAATCCATTCAGCATACCTGCATGGTCTGATCAACTTGGCCGTCAGCATTTTCTCGACCTCTTTCTTGACTTCTTCCAAAATTTCGGCCTTCATTTGTCGTGCTCATTGTTGAAATGGCGAAATCCCTTTTTGAGCAGGAGCCGATGCTCGATGATGCTCCTGTCCAACCCAGGCATCTCTGTGTAGTCCCATGCAAAGCAATCTGGATATTGTTTCAACAGGGCTATCATCGGTTCCCGCAGACTTGGTTCTAACTTTCTGCTGATAAATGTTGGTCGTGGCTTATCCCCAGGACCAATGTCGATCTCTTCTAGCTCATCAGCTGATGTAAACCCATACCCTAGCTTTCCGTCACCTGTCAAATCGACGCTAAACACAGGGCAAACGATGGGTGAGGACAACAAAATTAATTTGGGCCGATTGCGAATCGCCCCTTCTTGCGTATGCCAAGGCGGTTTACACCTTATTATTTTTTACAGGCGGTATCACTGCTACGACTACATGAACTGCTGCCGTATGATCGCTGCTTTTTATTTTTGTGGCGATCGCAGGATCGGCCGTACCACGGATGATCGTGGGCTTTTCTACTCTGTAAGGCGTGGATAAGACCAGCCTCACCCCGTTTTTGTAGCTTCACGTTCGCAGCCGTCTAGATTGATTCCAGAGATCGGCTCTTGGTCTTCCGCTTCCCGGATGTTCATGCCAGCGGGAAACCTCGATAGAATCGTCGCATGGGCGACCTCCACTTCATCCCGTCCCATCGACGTATCGAACCTTGGTGCATCGTGGATGGAATGCAGCGATTAGCGTGGATCCAATCCCTTCCTAGCAAGACGGCGTAGGTACTTTTGCTGTTCACGACGAAAAATGACGTGGGTACGGTTTTCCTGCCCACGGTCAGATCCACGTTCAGAACGCCTTGCGTTTCCGACGACTGGCCGTTGAAGTCGCTTAGCGTGACGTTGGTTTTGATCAGGTCTGCAGTGGAGCGTCCCAAACGTCGTAGCATGGAGTATGGCATGATATTAACTGCCGCTCCGGTGTCCACCAACATCTTGCTGACGGGTTGTCCATTGATGTAGCCCCGCAGGTACAGCGCTTTCAGATGTTTGTAACCCTTCTCACGTGGCCTCTCGAAGATAAACGGCCGTGGGCCGCAGTCAAGTTGTGCCACTGGTAGCATATTGGTTTGTGGCGCGCAGAACTCTGCCGGGAGCACGAACACCATGTTTGTGCCAGCCGATGCCTGTGCATCGGCTTTTATTGGCTTGGGTCGCCACTCTTTTCTTGTCGCGCGGCCCTCCGTCTCCGTAGTCTGCCTTACTTTGACGGCCAGATCAGGCCGTGCTTTCTTTAGCGCGTGGAGATACTGCGCTTCAGCCTCTTCTAAGTTACGCAGCCGTTGCACTCTACGCTTCTGGGTGTGTCTGAGTCCATCGGGGCACCACCTTGGACGGTGAAACCTGTCTTCTTCTTTGTCATCCCTGGGCCTCTCAAGGCCCTTCGCTCGAGCGGACTCCTTAGGACGGCTCTGAGGTTGGAGAGGTCCTAGACGTTCGAACACCGATACTGGCCTCGTGCCCTTCTTTTGTTGTCCACATTCTGGGCAGTTGTCGGCTGTAGGCAATCGGCTCATTCCCACGTCCCAGCAATGCTTGAAAAAGGGGCAATCCCAATGTTTGTCTGCGCCTTCCTTCTCTTTCGACGGTCCCCTAGCAAGGTGCTCATATCTTCCGTCGTCTCTGTCGTGCTGGCGACGTTGGTCATACTGGCGCTCATACTTATTAAGGAGATGCGTGGAATGTGGCTTCTGATATCGCACTCTCCTCACTTGTTCCTCTGTTAAGTGTCGCCCGTTATCGTGGCTGGGCCGGTCGCGTGGACCAGCCTTCTCTCTTTCTTTGCCCCGAGAGTGATCGCCTCCTACTTTGTACGTGTCATGGTGGTACCCAGACCCAGCCATGTTGACACCGAACGAAAAGTCCAGTTGATGTCTCGCGGAGCGACTGAGTTCTATCATGTTGACACCGGGGAACGGGTTCGTGTCCACTTTCATGGCAAACTGGCCGAGGATCAGACGGCCTTGCTCTATAGCCATCTGGATTTGGCGAAGCTCCTTGCACTCGTTGGTGGGGTGAGTGAATGAATGATGCCACTTGCGATGGTCTCCGTTCATCTCTGGGCCGTAGGGATTTTGTGGCCTTGGGCAACCTCGGTACTTCTCCTTCAGATGAGATCGAATATCTGCTCAGCTTTGCTCACATCAAGTCGAACCCTCTCGCAGGCCCTTTGTTTCACCCATTTACAGGTCACAGGTGGTCGCCCCGAGCCCATTCAGCCATGGCCACCTCCTGGTCCTGCGTGGGATCTTCCTCTTCGCATCGACCGGGCTTATCGGACGTGAATTTGTCTTGGTACAACTCGGTGGCGCTGCTCATACATCGCCGATTTACGAGCCATGTCGCCAATGAGTTGTATTCTACCCGAATGCCACGTCCTTGATGGGTGCCGAGAGGCTGATATCTTGCTCGATTGCTTCCTTCTCGGTTAAACGAGCCGAGTAACATCATTCTTGATGGTCCTGGCGCTGGATGTATTCGCTACTCTGATTTCTCCGCTTCGTCGATTTGCGCCAGTCGCAATGCCAGCCTCGGTAGCTTCCGAATGGTATTGGATGTGGAACTGTTCTTCTAGTTGTTTCCAGGTGCGAATTGAATCAGGTGGCAGCGAGGTGTACCACCCAAAGGCTGGTCCTGTTAGAGATTGTGCAAAAAATCTCACGCGCATTTGATCCGATGCCGAAATCATGCCTAGCTGTGCCAGGTATCGGCTTATGTGCTCGATCGAGCTTGACCCCTCTGATCCGCTGAATCTTGAGAACTCAGGGAGCTTATATTTGGGTGGTAGTGGAATCAGGTCAAACTCGTTGGGGTACGGCTTTGAGTAGCCGATTGTGCGCCTTTTCGGCACGAAGCCGAACTGATCTCTCAGGATGGTAGTGATTTGATCCACTGTTTGAGCTGCAGGGGCTAGACTCTCATGGCTTGTTCCAGTGGCATACTTGGCTAGCCACGCCTGTTTGTCAGCGTCCATCCCAGACATCGCTGCTCCAGGAACGCCTGCTCCTGAAGATCCTGCAGTAGGAACCCCTGCCGCGGACACTCCTGCGGTTGCGATCTGGCTGGTGCGCGCCAAGTTGTTGCAGTCCGGCACGTAGGCACATATGTACCCATGCGGGATCTCTTTGGGTGGCTCGAACAGGAATTGGCAATCACCTGGATCGCCTCCGGCCTTGTAGACAATGTATGCCGCTGATCCTGGCGGCTCTGGAGCCGCGAGTGTGAATGGCAGTTGTGGCCTGGTGTGGAGCGGTCTTTCTCCTTGGTGGGTTCCTAAAGTGGGCCCCGACGGAGAGTACTGATGTTTCATGATCTCCTGGACCACGCGAACCGCGACCCGCTCGAACGCGTTCACCAGGCTTTCAGAGTGGCGGTGTAGAGAATGAGCCACCATGTAGTTGACCTCCTGTCGTAGAGCCCTGGAGCGTTCCTCCGAAGGAACAGACAGATCCACTTCATCGAGAGCACCCTCGGGGGAGAATCCCTTCCACCTGATGCCACGCGTACGGGTCCTCTCGAAAGAGCCGATGAGGTCGGCCTCGAAGAGCTCTCTGATCTCGTCATACTTCGCTTTGTGCTCAGCAGGAAGCTCGTCGTACGTGACCGGCCTGTTCTCCATCGTAGCGTCGGACATTGATGTAGATGTTGTTGAATGTCCCACCGGGCGTGCCAGAATGTGTTGCCTGTCAAAACTCACCGGCGGGCAGTGACGAGCAACACGAAGAGCCGGGAGGCTCCCAGCGGCCGGTGGGCCTGGTCCCTCGGCGACGGCAAGAATCTTCCGCACACGCCCTGTATTGGTTCGAGATGCCACGACCTATACCTGGTCGAAGGTGATGGATTGTTCCGATTGGTTTCTGCACGGTAAACAAGTATCGTAAAATTCGAGCGTGATCGGCTCCCGGGTTTCCACAGAATCGGCTTTGAGCCGATTCTCCCCATGGCTCGCATTGGATCTATGATAACATGGGGTTTTGCTTAATTACTACAAGTTAAATCGATCTACGATAGTTTAACGTTTTCACCACGCAACCGAACGTCCCAGCGTAGTTGAGCCTAATAGATACGAAGATAGTAGAAAACCGATCCTAGAAGGCCTAAAACCAACATAACGTCAATTCCGGAAACATCCTCTAAGATCAATAAACCATACCTTACGTACACGGATCGTTCAACCCGTTTGTGAGGCCTAACCACGTAGATATTAAACTAAACCTTGATGAACAAGGCACAACTATAACAGATCAAATCGACTTAAGCAGAAATCAAGCAAGATGCCACCTTTACACCCGGGAGAAGGTGCAAAGACGGCGAGATAGCTAGAGGTAGCATAAATAAGCAATCATAGTAAAAGTATTGATGCTAGCTCTAACAAATCTGTGGTAAAGGTGTTACTCGCCATCAACAAGGCTTAGTACGAGTAACACCGGACAACGCATAAGTAAATACTGCCTAGATCGCAAGATGCGATCTAGGCAGCATGGCACTTACCCGAGAAAAACCCTAGAACAAGGGGTGGCGATGCGCCGAGATTGTGTTTGTTGTGAACGTGATTGTCCTCCTTTTCTCAATAACCCTAGGTACATATTTATAGTCCGGAGACTCTCTACTTTTGGAATAACTCTACAACTCTATCTTTATCTAAACATAAACAGAACCTAAACAAATACGAATCCTACTAAGATACAAGATACACGGGCAATTCAGCCCAAATCTACGCACTAGGCCGATCCAACAACACGTTGAATATATGTATCTTCTAAGCCCATCTTGATCACGGCCCATCTCCATCTTAGGCCAAAATATGGCGATAACAACTACTTGACACAAATGCCCTCCTTTGTTGCTACTGTAGTAGTCATATACTTAGCCTTTTGTTGTAGTATCCGTCATAATGTCTTAACTTTGGAATTCATCTAAATCCATCATGAAAACTTCCTATCCATTTAATTGTGCCTCCCATAGCTTAAATTGAGATAAACTTAATTTGTGTCTTGTGACAAAACTAGTATCATTTTTCAATGAACTATTTGTCTCTTATACAAATGGAATATATTCTTAATTCTTCCAAAAGATTATAAGAATATCCTTACTATCATCCAATGATCATTTTATGATTCATTCTGATATATGATCATAACACTTAGAGCATAGGACATGTCTGGATATGTACATATCATGGTATGATTGATTAAAACATTCTTGTGATTTCACTCATCAAGTGTCAAATCACTTGAATCTTGTTTCACTTATCAAGTGTCAATACACTTTAAACTTGATTCAATTCTTTTCCATGCTACAAGATCCTTTTCTCATCGTTTCCATATTGAATCCCTTCAATATCTCATATATGTACGTTTGGCATGACCATATTAGCGTCACTGTCTATCCATGTAGACATTCATGCAAAATATTTTGGTTTTGACTAAGTCTTTCATCGAAATTAAATTCTTAACCTTTGTCAATAAAAGATACATCATTTCCAATCAAAAATATGTCCTCCACATAATGTATTAGAAATATGTCTCAGCGCTCCCACTTAATTTCGTGCAAATGCAAGAATCTTCATCGTCTCCTAATGAAAACTCCTTTAACAGTTTCATCACGGTGAAGATTCCAACTCCGTGATGCTTACTTCAACCATTGAAGTTTGCATGCCCTTTTTAGCATCCATTGAATTAACAAAACCCTTTGGATCATGTCGTGCACACGTCCTAGGTAACCATTCTATTAGAAGAACTTTGTTTTGTTTATTCATCTACCATATACCAAATTATATGTAGTGGTTTCTACTTTAATCCGTCCAGACTAAACATCGCTATGAATCAAATCTTGTCATAGTTAACTCCTTGAACATTGTCTTAAAATAATTTACGACATGTCGACTATTTCATAGATGTGAAACATCCATGTCTGTTTCTTTATAGATCCAAATACGATCGATAGGTTTTTACACATTTTCGAAGGGTCTTCCAAGTTCAAAAAACTTGATTTCTCGTGTATGGAACTATTACGGATTTTATGGCTTCAAGCCATTTGACGGAGTCAGGTCCCATCATTGCTTCTTTGCATGTAGTCGGTTCATCATTCTCAAACAACAATGGTTTACTCTCAAATATTAGCATTTGATTGTTTATCCAACCTACTTGGTTCAATAGGAACTTAGACCTCCGTGACCGCAACCTTTGAGGCACGTGAGTTATGAGCATTGTGGCTGCCTCCGGAACATTTTCTGGTGCTGCGCAACTCAGATCATATAGCTAAGGTTCATTAAACTTATCAAAGTTCTATTGTCATCCCACTTAAATTTTGCGAAAAAAAATCTTTTTCAAGAAACTTGACGTTCTAAGCGACAAACGCTTTTGTCTTTGGTGTTATGGAGGAATACCCAATGGTTATTCGAAATAACCTACAAAGACATGCTCATCCAACTTTGGTTGTAAACATCTTACTTATGCTTAGCATACCAAAATTTAAGAAAGGACAACTTGGGTTTTACCCCAAACCATAATTTACATGGTGTCATTTCAACGAATCAAGATGGAGCTCTTTTCAGTGTAAAAGCGGTAGTCTCTAAAGCTTTTAATCTTTTAAAACATAATGCTAGTTTTATAAATAACACCTTTGATCCAACCATGTCAAAGAGGGTTTCATTACAAATCTCAAACACTCCATATTCCTATGGTGTTTCGGGAGATGCAAATCTAGGTGTTTTGCTAAACTTGTAACTCAAATAAATCCCTTTATGATAAAATCATAAATTATTTATTTTCTTGTCACAAAGATTTTCCACTTCATCTTGAAAGTCTTTGAACATTTTCAAATATTTCATAATTCTTTCTCATTAAGTGAATATCCACTCAAATTTCCAGAGAAAGCATATGAAGTTGAAGTCCATCGCTTACGACTATACATAATGTACTACATACATCGATATGTATAAATTCCAATATTTTAGTCGTTCGTTCTTCTTTGGCCTTTAAACGAAGTTTAAATTACCCTGAGAAAAGTCTCACAAGCGTCATTTGATCAAATCAAAGACTCCAAAAATCCATGAATATGGATTTTGTTCATGTTTTCTTTCCAATATAATTTAGATGTCACTTAGTAAGTGATCTTCCAATCATTTGTCTTGCGACATTTTAGCATTAGTTTTATGGATGTGATTTCTCCAACTAGATTTGTAAATCATCCATCTTATATGGAATACGGTAATTATTTGAACAATCTTTGTTCTCATAATACCTGATTTAAGTGACAATCGTTAAAACAAATCTTGAAGGCAGGCTTTGATGTCAACAAGGAATACAAACAACATCTTGTTTGTTTTCGATGAACATCATCACATATTCTCTTGCTAGTTACTTAGGCCATTGTGGTTCATGAATTGCGTTGCTCTGTATGAAATTTCATACCAACATATTTGGTATTCAATACCCAAGAACCACATTGTTTAACAAGCAAAGAATACAACCATAACACGTATATCATCTATATACCTAAACTAGATATTTCCAATCTTTTCTTTTCTGCCAAATATTTTTTTATAGATTCTCTGTCAGCATTTCCTTTTCCTTTTAAAATAATCTATCAACATGAAAAGTGGCACCATATACATGACACATAGTCCAAAGCGTGTATATTTAAATACTAATACCTTTGGACTTGCACTTTGAAGTAGATCACCATCATTAAATGATTGCCGTTCTTTCAAAATCTATTCTTTAGTAATCTTTTAGTGTAGTAAACACGTTACATACATCTTCTATTTGTCCTTATCATGAGGAATTTCATGATCAAGATAATGTAACTTATAAAGGCGAATCATGAGTATAACATTACTTTGAAAAATCCTTTTGGATGATTAGGATGTCTAGCATCTCCAACCTTCGCAAATTCTCATCCAATATGAGAACATACATTATACTCTATCATATTGCAACCAAAATATTGTTTCAGATATCGTTATATCTCCCACACATGATGGTTTCTGAAACAATTCTTTCAGCTCCTAGATAATCTCGATATTTAAATCAAAAATCATGGAGACAAACATGATACTTTAGATTCTAACACTGGAATTGTCACTCTCGATTTAATACTAATTATTAAACTTCACCGAGTAAACAGAGTTTGCTAAAAGTTTGCAATAGGACTTTAAACTTTAGATTGACACTCAACATAATACGATACTAGATCGTAAAGTAAATATCCAGAATTCTATAGTTCTATTATCTCAATTACAACTAAGCATAAGGTGGTGAACGAATGCCAATGACTACAACAAATTATGCAAATTCACTTTGATTTAATTTATGATAAATTGAGTTCTACTAATCCAAATTAGAAATGAACTCCCACTCAAAAACGACATCCCTCATGTCTTTTTGGTGATTACATGAACCAAATCCACTACACCAAGTCCGATCATCACATGAGTCGGTGTAGCTTCAAAGGCGAGCATCTACATGGTTATCATATCAAGCATATGACTCATGCTTAAACTTTTGGTCCGTGTTCCGAGACCATGTCTACACATGCTAGGCTCGCCAAGTAAGAACCTTAGCATTGATAGAAGCTCGGGGAGAGACTTCTTCATGCCTTGCATATTATAGTTCATCACGAAGCTCTTATCTCTAGGTGGCAGAGACTACAGAACACGATGGATGCCTAAGTCAATGGGAATCGTTATTCCCAAGGACACAAGCTTATCGGTGTAACCCGACATCTTGAGCACATGCTCACTTACGGAGATGTGCTCTTCCATCATGCAGCTAAAGAACATTTTTGAATCATTGTGGCTCTCTACAGCAGCATGTGTGTCGAAAATCATTTTCAACTCACCCATTGTATCAAATGCATTGCCGTTTTTGAAACTCTTTCGAAGTTCCGACTCTAGCCCATACAATATGCCGCAATGAACTAAGTTGTGGTCCTCCTGACGAGTCTGATAGACATTTTTTCTTCTCGTCAGGGGCATCATCAAAAGGTGGGGGGCTTAGCGGCGCTTCTAGCACATATTGTTTTTGTGCAACAGAGAGGAGAATCCTCAAATTCATGGCCCATTCGGTAAAGTTGCTACCGTTTGTTGCAAGTTTCTCTTTCTCCATGAACACATTGAAATTAAAAGCAGGTGGTGCCATCTACAACAGAATTTGTAAAGTTTAGACTAAGTTTATGATAGATTGAGTTCAACTAATCCACATTACGAATGAACTCCCACTCAAAAACGACATCCCTCGTTCCTTTTTGGTGAATACATGAACCAAATCCACTACACCAAGTTCGATCATCACGTGAGTCGGTGTAGCTTCAAAGGCGAGCATTTACATGGTCATCATATCAAACATATGAATCATGCTTAACCTTTTGGTCCGTGTTCCGAGGCCATGTCTACACATGCTAGGCTCGCCAAGTAAGAACCTTAGTATTCACGTGTGTAAAACTGTCTTACACCCGAGATATGCTCGTGGATTCAAGTACACCCGATCATCACGTGATGTATTGAAGCGACAAAACATTGTCAGTGCATACTTAAGGAAGAACACATTTTTATCTTGATATCTAAATGAGAGATCATCTTATTATGCTAATAAAATGCCAAACTAGCAATATAAGATGCAACAAACATCTTATGTGAAAAATGAAATGATATGGTCCTCGCACTTGATCGTTATCATGTGCATCATGGTATGATCTCCATCATTCCTTTTATGTGTAAGGCCAAGGTCTATGGAACTTACACGTTATGTGTGTTTTTAGAGTATCGACTTATACTTTTACTTACAACATCACCATATCATGACACTAGCCCAACAACAATCTAAACTAGACGCTTCTAATTTATCCATTGCAAGTTTTACATGGCTTAGGGCTTTCGAAGATAGAACCATTCTTACCTATGAACATGGAACCACAACGAGGATAACCAAATTATCATCAACTCATTGTAAATTAGATATTGACTATAGTAGGAGAGACAGACACCCGCAAGCTACTTATGCAAAACTAGTTGCATGTCAAGCATGGAACATGTCTCATGTGCGAGGACATGTAAAGTTTGTCCGGGCCGCTTCATCCCACTATGCCACCAATATACAAAGTACAAGGAAGAAGTAATAACATGACCATCAGCGCCCACATACTCATATGTGTACTACCCGTGCAAAGCATCTATGCATAGATTTGGCTCTGATACCACTGAAGGGTTCGTAGCATAAAAAACACAAACTTTCCTACGATGGGAACAACTATGTACCAAGATCTATATACTAGATACAAGCAACAGGTGGATATACATCCATAGAATACATACCCTCAAAGACCGGATAGCATTAACGAGGTTGTACTCGTGGATGATGTAGTCAAACGCTTGCCGATCTCAAGATCGTGATGAAGTCCATCTGGTCCAACACCATCAAGTCCAGCACCGCAAAGCAGTAGTGCATCTGTGATCGCACACACGTCCGGGTACCCCGACAACCTCCACATCCTCGCTCCAGCGAGGCAGCGGAAGCAACAAATCCTTCCAGAAAAAAGCCATCAGGAACATGTATCTCGCTGATCTGAGACCATGGGGAAATTCTAAAGGGGGGGAGAGAGATCCTTCGCGAGGAGGTGTGAGTGATAAGTGAGAGGAGGGAGGCAGCCCAAGGGGGCATGGCCGCCGGCCATGGAGGGTGCCCCCACCTCTCCCTCATTCATGTGGTGGAAGCTCCACTCACATAAACACACCTCCACTCACAATTCCACTCACATGCATTAATTTTCCACCAAAATTAATGCAAGCTCTCATTTAATAAAACTCTTTTATTTATTTTATTTAGAATTTTGTTATTACTATAATTAAAAAAATCACATAAAACCCCTTATAACATTTCAATTTCACATGCAGAACCAGTTTTAGCAATTTCAACAGAAACGATTTTGGTGTCTAGTGAAATAAATTTCCGCGCTTTCTTTTTATTTCTCTGGCATATCATTTTCTACGAATGGTGTCGGTATCCCTTAAGTGTGTCACCCTACGGTTCGTGAGTAATGTAGACATGATCGAGACCCCTCTCCGATCAATACAGCAGCGGGACCTGGAGATCCGTACTAACTCCCACACATTCAACGATGACTTCTGTGATCCTTTGAACCATACGCATATAACTCAATCCCTTTGTATCACGATATATTACATGTCCGAGATTCGATCATCGGTATCTCTGATCTCGTTACCGACATGCACTCTTTTCTTGTTCCCGTGATATAACACTCTAGTGATCAAATCACTTGCTTCCAAGCTAACTAATGTGATATCACCGAGAGGGCCCAGAGTATATCTCTCCTTCATCGGGATGGACAAATTCCACACTTGATCCATGAGCCTCAACATAATACCTTCGTAGCACTGAACCCATATTTATAATCACCCTGTGATGGTGTGACGTTTGATGTTATTAAGATACTCTTCTGGTGTTAGTGATTGACATGATCTCATGGTCTAAGCACTAAGATTACTTATGATGTTATAGCAATATAAACACAATGACCTTGATAATAATGCTATACTTTGGATGAATGTTCATCACATCATTCCAACAATGTTGTGACCTCGTTATTAACAACATCCAATGTCCATGATCAGGAAACCTTTGATCATCTTGTTAATCAACGAGCTACTTTATTTTTGTTCATTAAACACACATGTATTAACGTTTCCGTATTAATACAATTATAGCATGCAAAGTAAACATTTATCATAAATAAGGAATATGATAACAACCACTTTTATTATTGCCTTTCGAGCATATTCCCTTCACATCTTGTAGTTAGAGAACTTTTCAGAAGCCTCATAACTCTCAACTGCCGCGTGTGCCTCAAAAATCATTTTGAGTTCACGGAAAATATCATGTGGGTCAAAGTTCTCAAACCATTTCTGAATGTCCGATTCCAAACCATACAAGATAGCACACTGAACTATAGATTATTGATTCTTCCGAGCGAGGAAAACATTCTTCACCTCATCGGTAGCATCATCTGTAGGTGTGTCACCCAGTGGTGCATCCAGCACATAGGTCAAATGACCATCATTGAGGACAATCCTCAAATTGCGGAACCAATCCGCTAAGTTCCTTCCATTGTTTTTCAACATTTCTTTCTCTAGGAACGCATTAAAATTGATGGTAGGGGCCGCCATGATCTACAACATATTTGCAATAGTTTAAACTAAGATTATGACAAATTAAGTTCTAATCAATACTTAAATTAATCTAGGTGAACTCCCACTCAAAACAATTTAGTGATCACAAGAACCAAATCCACTACATCAATTACGATCATCATGAGAGATGTTATTGTTTCAAAGACGAACAATCAAAACGTTCATCATATCTACTATATGACTCATGCTTTACCTTTCGGTATTCCGTGTTCCGAGACCATGTCTGTACATGATAGGCTCGTCAAGATTAACCTTAGATTCTTCACGAGCAAATCTGGATTGTTCCCATTGTATGCACACGTAGAATCTATCACACCCGATAATCACGTGGTTTTTCGAAACGACGAGTCTTAGTAACGGTGCATACTAAGGATGGACACTTTATTACTTGATATTTTGTGAGAGGGATCATCTTATAATGCTATTGTCGCGATCTAAGCAATACAAGATGCATAAAAGGATTAACATCACATGCAATTCATAATATGTCATATGATATGGCCTTTCTTATTGTGCTTTCGATCTCCATCTTCAAGCACGGACATGATCTCCAGCATCACCGGCGTGGCGTCAAGGTCAATGGCACTGCTCCATGGTTCTCGTCCACCAGCATCAACTATTACAACTAGTTTGAATAATAGACACACAACTCTTAACAAAATTAAAATACAACCATAAGGCTCCTGTCGGTTGCCAAATTACAATAAGGAACATTGCATACATCATATATAATCACAATCATGGCCATATCACATCATAGCACACCCCTGCAAAACAAAGTTAGACGCCTCTAATTTTGTGTGCATGTTTTACGTGGTTTGGGGCTTTCGAATAAGAACCGTTCTAACTTACGAACAAGAACCACAATGTTGATACAAGTATTGTCAAGTGCCCATTGTAAATTGAATCTTCACTACGTTGGGAGAAACAGACACCCACAAAGCCACTTATGCAATACAAGTTGCATGTCAAGCGTGGAGCAAGTCTCATGAACGATGTCATGTAAGGTTAGCCCGGGCCGCTTCATCCCACCATCCCGCAAGATGCAAAGTACACAAGAAGCAATCGACAATAAAAGCATCAATGCCCACAATAACCATAGTGTTCTACTCGTGCAACATATCTACTCATAGACACGGCTCTGATACCACTGTAGGGGTTCGTAGCATGGAAAATAAAAAAATTCTATCGCATGAACACACACAAGCCAAGATCTACCTACTAGATTGTAGCAATGACTCGATAGAGTACTAACCCTCAAAGATTCCAAAGTGGTTAATGAGATTGGATTCTCGTGGGTGATGTAGTCGTTCACTTGACGATCTCAAGATCGCACAGACGATCCTTCCGGTGTCGCGTTTCGGCAGCGCTCCCGCAGTCGGTCACACGTTCGGTACTCGATGAATACCTTCCTCTCCCTTCATCCAACATGAAGCGGAGGTTGTAGATCTCTCCTCGCGATTCTGGCAGCACGACGACGTGGTGTCGGAAGTAGAGGGGAAATCCCGCAAGGCTTCGCCTAAGCTAGAGCGGGTATGGTGGAGTAGAAGAGAGCCTCGGCAATCTAGGGTTTAGAGGGCCGAGGGATGTGGTGGCTGGTGGCTAGTAGAGGGGCTAGGCGCGGCAACTTTAGAGGGCTCTAAATCGGCGGCAGCTTTTTAGAGGGCTACAACCAATCTAGGGTTTGAGGTGTGGGGCAAGGGGGCGCCCTCTCCCCTATATTTATGAGAGGGAGAGGCAGAAAGGGGAGGGGAGTCCTCCCCCAACTCCCCTTGCTTGGCCGGTGGCAAGGAGAGAGAGGAATCCTCCCTTAGGTAGGATTCCTTCCCTCTCTCCACTAGGCAACCAATATTGGGATTTGACTTTTCAAATTGGTGTTTGACTTTTCAAACTAGAGTTTGATTTTCTCTTCCCATTGCCCAGCCAAGTGACCTAGGACATGAGGCAACCATTCCACTTTTTCATGACACATCCATATACCCTTCCCACTCCGGAGTTATGGACCTTCTAGACCCTTCTAGAACATTCAGGTGAAAACACTAAAACCATTCCGAACTCCGGATTTGGACTTTTATGAATCTTATTCTCTGGACCATTCCGGATCTCCTAATAATATCTGGATCCAATCTGAGACTCCAAACAACATTCAGTCTCTTTACTCACATTCCATATCTACTAAACAACATCGAATCCTTAAGTGTGTCTCCCTATGGTTCGTGAATTATGCAGACATTATCGAGACTCTTCTCCGATCAATAACCAATAGAGGAATCTGGAAATTCATATGGCTCCCACATATTTCTAGGATTAATTTGTGATCGAATGAACCATTTCATACAATACTAATTTCCCTTTATCTCGCGATACTTTACTCATCCGAGGTTTGATCGTAGGTATCTCTGTATACCTAGTTCAACCTCGTTACCGATAAGTACTCTTTACTCGTTCCTGTGATATGTGATCCCTTGTGAGCCAGTCACATGCTTGCAAGCTAATTGGATGACATTTCACGAGAGGGACCCGAGTATATCTATCCGTCATATGGATGGCCAAATCCCACTCTTGATACATGTGCCTCAACATATACTTTCCGAACACTCAACGCCACCTTTATAACCACCCAGTTAAGAAGTGGTGTTTGATGTCATCAAAGCATCCATACGGTGATGGTGATTAACATGATCTCATGGTCAAAGGATTTAGGTTACTATGTATCTGAAAGCTTATAGCAAATGAACTATTGAAATGACTTGATCTTTATGCTATGCTTAACTATAGGAGTATGTCCATCACATCATTCTCCTAATGATATGATCTTGTTGTTAATAACATCTCAATGTTCATGATCAGGAATCCATGATCATGTATTAACCAACAAGCTAGTATTACAAAGAGGCCTTACTAGGGACTATTACAAGTTTACAAATCACACAAGTATTAATGTCTCCGGTTAATATAATTATAACATGAATGTAAACATTTATCATAAACACAAAGATATAATAATAACTACTTTTATTATTGCCTCTTGGGCATTTCTCCAAAAAAAAGTATGAATAGATCCAACGGTTCATAGAGTGGGTATTTTAGACATTTCCCGTGTCAGTTATTATTCCCCACGATTATCTGGAAAAAAGATCTTAGCCATGGCAGATTCCGGCTCCAACGATCGGATGACAACTGCGACCTTCCCGCCCCTCTCGCCGCGACCAAGATGGATGTGGATGTCGTCGTGCTGCTCCCTAGTTTGGGAGGTGCTCGTCGGCCTTTGTCCGACGCACCATCGCTAGAGACGCGACCGAGAACGCGACACGCAGGTTCCGCGGTGGGCGTTGACCCTAGTGCGTGATACGTCCAAAACGTATCTACTTTCCCGAACACTTTTGCTATTGTTTCTCCTCTAATTTGTGTGATTTGGATACAACTAACATGGACTGATGCTATTTTCAGCAGAATTTCTTTGGTGTCTAGTTTTTGTGCAGGAAATCAACTTTCAGGAAAATCCCGAAAAATATCGCAAAACTCCTATTTTACCAGAAGACTCACGAAGCTAGAAGACGGGACAGAGAAGGGCCATGAGGGGCCCACACCCCCTGGCCGTGCAGGCCAGGCCAGGCCGGTCCTAGGGGTGGTGTGGCCACCTCGGGCACCCCCTCAGTCTCCCCGTTTGTCTACATAAGCTCTCTGACCTAAAAAGAGGGGGTTTCGATGTTTTTCTAGATAGAGTTCCGTTGCGCCGCCACCACCAGAAACCGCGATTCGGAACCAGAAACTCCGTTCTAGCACCCTGCCGGGATGGGGAATTGGAGGATATCGTCGCCATCATCATCACCGGCGCCTCTCCATCAACCATCCATGTTTCCCCCATCCATGAGTGAGTAATCCCCCACTATAGGCTATGAGGATGGTATGGATTGGATGAGATCTATCATGTAATCGAATAAGATTGTTAGGTCATGGTGCCTAGTATCTTTTTTGGTGATTTTTGACATTGTTGCAACTTGTTATGCTTAATGCTTGTCACTAGGTCCCGAGTGCCATGATCTCAGATCTTAACATGTTATTGATTCATGATGATAGTATTGTTTGCGATCTTATCTGCAAGTTTTTTACACATATTATTGCCCGGAACCCGAGGCCCTGAAGTGACAGAAATTGGGATAACCAGAGGGGATGGTTGTGATATGAGAATCACATGTGTTCATGGAGTGTTAATGTTTTGCTCCGGTGCTCTACTAAAAGGATCACCTTAATCCAGTAGATTCTCTTGAGGCCCCGCTGCAACGGGCTGGCAGGACAAAAGATATTGTGCAAGTTCTCATTGTGAGCACGTATGACTATATATGGAACACATGCCTGTGATTATTTATTACTTGGATGCTTTATCTTATTTATCTGCAAATGCCCTAGATATTGATATTACATGAATAGTCTTGTCCATGCAACGCCCGTCCATCCATATCTATGCCTACCGCACTGAAATCCTACTATTTGTTACTATTGTTACTACTGCCTTTATTTTACTGCTGTTGTTACTTTGCTATTGCTACTACAAAACTGTTGCTACTGATAAAATAATGTGAGCAAGACTATTTCCAGGTGCAGCTGAATTGACAACTCAGTTGTTAAGGCTTATAAATATTATTTGGATTCCCTTGTGTCGAATCAATAAATTGGGTTATACTACCCTCGAAGACTGTTGCGATCCCCTATACTTTTGGGTCATTAAGACTATTTTCTGGCGCCGTTGCCGGGGAGCATAGCTTTATTTGTAAGTTTACTTGGATTTATTATTGTTCGCTGCTATCCTTTTCATCATGGGAAAAACTCGTGATGGAAAATTTCCTATATTACCATCCACTACAAGAAGAGGTACAGTTCTAAATAACCCTGCTGCTCTTGATTCACCATCTGTTATAAGTAAGCTTGTTACACCACCACCACATACACTTGCTACACACACTGCTACTACTGCTGAATCTGAAATTGCTTCTGATGCTCATGATGTTACTTCTACTGTGCTTGATGAGAGTGGTTCATTAGGTCCTTTCCTAGATGCTACAAATGCTAGAACTATATTGGGAAACACTGAAACTCCTAGTGAAGACACCATTACACCTATTAGCTCACCTGAGTCTAGAGAGAGTTATGATATTAATGATGGTTATATTGAAATGACTGATGAATTTATTGAAGAATATCGAAACACACGTGGTGCTAGTGCTATTAAGAGTCTTCTTGAGAAACGTACTATTATACCTAAACTGTTCCTTGATGCTAAGTTTGCCACATCTCCCATAGACATTAAAGATAAAGATTATGATTCCTCTCTTGATTTATCTGATATAAACATTGTTGAGAAAGAACCTTTTTGTTGGACTGAGAATAAAGGGTTGTGGCACATATGATTGAGCTTTCCACTATGAGTGAATAATTTTCTGATGATATTAAGATGCGCACCTACTTTGTTGCTAAAATTTTCCCTTTTTCACTGAAAGGAGAAGCTAAAGCTTGGTTTAATAGCTTACCTCATGGATCCATTGATAGCCCTGATTGCTACTTTCTTTTAGAAGTTTTTCCTCCTAGTGCTAGACATGCTGTTTTGTAGAAACTTTTTGATTTTAAACAGGGAGAAGAGGAGAAATTGGTTGAGTCATGGGCAAGGTTCTATGCCTTGATTCATGCACATCCTGTAAGTCCATTACCTAAAAATGAGCTTCTTGATAATGGACTAACTGATGAATCTAGGACATATCTGGATAGTTTTGCTGATTATGTTTTCAGGAAAAGAACTCCTGCAGAAGCTGAAGAATTAATGGTTAAAATAAGCAAGAATTATGATGATTGGACTACAACTGAGCCAACTACACCTGAACCAATTGTGCCTGAACCAACCCCAACACCAACACCAAAAAAGAGGGGAGTGATTGAACTAAATGATGAAGTGATGAAAGAATCTAAGAAATGTCTTAAGGAGAAAGGTATTAAATATGAAGATGTGAAGAATTTACCTCCTATATAAGAATTATGTAAGCCAATTTCCCACTCATCCACTATTGAGGTACACTCTCTCCAACATTTCGATGAAGGTGATATTCCTTATGGTAAACCTCCTGATCAATGCTTAGAGGAACTTGATACTTTTATTGTTAAACAAGGTAATTTTAATATACAAGTTCAGAATCATTTATTGGAAAACTCTAGCGCTATTAATGAGTTGAAAGATATTGTGGAAAGAACTTCTAATGATGTTAAAATGCTTGTTAAACATTTTCAAATGGTTCAAACTCAAATTGATCAACTTGCTAAAGTATAAAAATATATGCTAGTTAATGTTTCTGGAGATAAACATGCTTATAAAAAGGAACATAAAATAGTTGAGGAACCTTCTAAACCTGCTATAGATCCTAATAGTATATCTGTCTCTGATGCTGAAACTGAAAGTGGTAATGATAAAAATGATGCTCCTGATAAGGAAGAAGTTGAAGAAGAACCTGAAAAGCACACTAAAAACACTAAGTACACTAAGGAAGATTTTGTTGCTAATAAACATGGTAGCGAAAGAGAACCTTGGGTGCATAAACCAATGCCTTTTCCTAATAAGAAACACAAGTCAAAGGAGGAAGAACACCATAACAAGTTTTGTGAGTGGATGAAACCCTTATTTTTGCAAATTCCTTTGACTGATGTTATTAAGTTACCTCTTTATTCAAAGTATATGAAGTATATTGTCTCTAATAAAAGGAATATTCCTAATGAGGAAATTTCTACTTTGTTTTCTAATTATTCCTTCAATGGTAAGGTTCCAAAGAAACTTGGGGATCCAGGTATTCTAACTATTCCTTGATCTATTAAAAATAACTATGTTAGGACTTCTTTGTGTGATTTGGGAGCCGGAGTTAGTGTTATGCCTTTTTCTCTCTACAAGAGACTTCAACTAGAAAAATTGATACCAACTGATATATCTTTGCAAATGGCTGAAAAGTCTACTACTATTCTTGTTGGTATATGTGAGGATGTTCCTGTTCAAGTGGCTCATAATTGCTTGGTTTTAACTGATTTTGTTGTGCTTGAGATGCCTGAAGATGATAATATGTCTATAATTCTTGGGAGACCTTTTCTTAATACTGCAGGTGCTGCATCAATTGTAATAAAGGAAAGGTAACTTTTAATATTAATGACAAAGATCATACTATCTATTTCCTCAAGAAGATTGATAAGAGTTATGGCCTAAATTCAATTGAAAATATTGAGGGCATCAAAGTTGGAGAAATATATTGTCCCATACCACAAGAAAATTATGAAACTATTATGATTGGGACTATTTCTATCAAGATTGAGGTAACATAATCATTTAGTGAAATGCAAAGTTTTGTTTCATATAATTTTTTTTGGTAACAAGACTTGATCAACCTTATTAACAAAGGGATTTTAATGAATAAAACAATGTTTTCACAAATGATTATCCTTGCTCACCTTTATTTTTCTCCTTTCCAATATTTGTTTTTCCTCTTGTTAGTATTAGTTTTGCTAGTTGCTTGATTTTTAGAGTGTCTTAGAACTTCTGTACTTTTGGTTTTGTTTTGCTTTTGCGTCTTTCAAAAATCTTTTTCTGCGAGAAAATCAATTTTCATAACCTGAAAATTGGCCAAAAATAAAGTTTCCCGAAAAATTCCAAAAAATTCATATTAAATTTTTATGCCAAAAAAGGGGCAGAGGGGCACCTGGAGTGACCCAGGGGGACCCACCAGGCAGGCACACTCCCTGGTGGCGTGGCTAGCCCAGGGGCACGCCTGGCCCAGGTGTGGGCCAACCCTGGCTCTCCACTTAGCCTCCTTCCTGCCACTTCTTTCTCTCTCCCGAAAAACACCGGAAAACTTCACATAGCTCGAGTTCTTGCTATTCTTTCTCCCGATTTTTGATCTCCTTGCTCAGCCCATCTTTTCTGCTGATTTTTGGAGGGATTGCTCTCCGGTATGTGCCTCCTCCGCTTGTCCAATTAGATTTTCGATTGGTGGATTGCATCTTGAGTATTTTTATACTGTAGGTGATAGGTTTTGTGAGTTTGCATGCTTGTTCTATGCTTAGAGATTTCATTTTGATGCAAGTTTAGCCCTCTAGCAAGTTCCTATAGTAGTTCCCCATCACTTATTAACTTGGAAATCACTTGGTTTGATGCTTGTCTAAAAATTTCAAAAAAGGGCCATGGACAACCATACTTTTGGAGAAGTGTTTGAAAGAGATGCAGCAAGGAGGGCAAGGCCTTCGAGATCAGCCTCTCAAGCTAGGCCATCATATAATGAGGATCTTATTGCGCTGTGCTTTGGCAATAAAGGAGATGTGCATCCTTCTACCTTCCCTTGTTTTGCCTTTTTGCAAGCTGTAGGGATCCTCAATGATTTCCTAACTCTTGTATAGAGGTTTGGTCTAACCGATTATATGCAGGATGAGAATGAGCAATATTATTTGCTCACCAAAACTTTTATGGAGAGTTTTCATTGCCTGTCAGAGAGGCCTTTGTTGGGAACCCCAACAGCAATGTATGATGAGCACAGTAGCAAGCTTTCCCTCAGTAGAGACCAAGGTTATCGAACCAGAAGGAGGAAGGAAACACCACACAGGTGTTTCAAGCAACGCGGAGACCCACATAACACAAACTCAAGACTTTGCCCCAACAAATCAGTGAGGTTGTCAAGCTCACCGGTTTGTTGTAACAAAGGATTAAACGTATGGTGTGGAAGGTAATGGTTTGCACCAAGTAAACAAGTAATAGTGGAAGATGTATCAATGGTAAAGATTGGACCGGGGTCCATAGTTCACTAGAGGTGCTCTCCTTAGATAAACAACATGGCATGAAGGGTAAAAAAATTACAGCAGGGCAATTGACAGGAACTAAGCAAGGCATAACAATGCAATTACTAGTCAGAAAGATCCTATGAGATTTGATTGGGCAATACAACAAGATACATATACCGCCATCCAACCGCATCTATGACTAGAAGTCCATCTTCAGGTTATCATCCGAACCCCCTCTAGTATTAAGTTGCAATCAACAGACAACTTCTTTAAGCAAAGTGTGTAAGGTAAACAGTCCACACGTTCCATGAACAAGAGACCGTTGTTTTCTCCCTAGTATCAACAACACATCTACAACCGAAGAGATTATTGTCACTTCCCTTGGAAACTAGAGGCATGAACCCACTATCGAGCATAAATACCCCCTCTTGGAGTCACTAGAAACTACTTGGCCAAGATAGCTACTAACAACGGAGAGCATGCAAGATCACAAACAACACAAACATGATAGAATCATAAAGACAAAACCATTAATCAAACAAACATAATATTCTCAATATCCATCGGATCCCCGCAAACACAACATGCATGATTACAAATAGATTAGATCTTGATCATGAACGGAGATCACAAGATCTATACATGAAAGCACAAAGGAGGAGATACAACCATCTGGCTACTACATGGACCCATAGTCCAAGGTGGAACTACTCACGCATCATACCGGAGAGAAGGCATCCGGGATGATCTCCCCTCCGGCAGGGTGCTGGGAAGAACTTCAGATCCCCCTGATCTAGGGACGACGGTGGCGGTGGCTACAGAAGGTTTCAGGGAGATTTGATCGGGTACTTAGGGTTTCTGCATCGGGGGCTTCTTATGGGCGAAGGGGGAGGCCAAGGAGGCGGCCAGGGGGGTCAAACCCTAACCAGGTGCGGGGTAGGGCCCACCGCGCCTAGGGGGGTTTGGCCGCCCTGGCCCGCTTCTTCATCTCCCCTCTGGACTTCTTGTTCCCCACGGAAAGTAATTGACTTTGACGTTTGTCCCGTCCAATTCCGAGAATATTTCTTTACTAGCTTTTCTGAAACCAAAAACAACAGAAAACAGGCAACTGGCACTATGGCAACTTGTTAATAGGTTAGTACCAGAAAACATATAAAAAGTACCTCAAAGTGTAAACAAAGCAAATCAAAGTAGATACTAAACAAGCATGGAGCATCAAAAATTATAGGTACGTTTCCGACGTATCAGGCATCCCCAATCTTAACTCCTGCTCGTTCTCTAGTAGGTAAGTGATAAAAAGAATAATTTTTGTGGCGATGTGCACCCTCACAATAAAGGTCCAACCATTTACAAGCATTGAAAGCTGGGATCAAAGAACTCTAAACATGTGCATGAAAGATGGAGTTCTAACAATAGGACATAGGAACTATTCATGCAACATGATAAGTTACAAACAAAGATCATGAATAACATGCATTGAAAAACGTTTGTTTGTTTTACATACATAAACATATCATAGTGGAAATCAGCTTGTCCCTCATATAGTAGCAAATAGATGCATAGGAAACCTTCAAAGTTCACAAGGGTGACTAGAAACAAGTAGCACAAGAACAAGTAATAACACAATATGCATCAATCAATAAGCTTTGGAATACTGCACACCGAATGATAACTATGCTCTCTTAATGGTGCCTAAAGGTAGAAGGTGGAGACTTAAATAATGGTGGAAGAAAAGCCTTTTATAAAGGAAGCAAGGATTTCAAGTTTCAAAAAGAGCTTCCAAAAATTATGGTACTTGTTAGCTTCCAGCCCTCATTGCCCCTATCATAAGCATCTTGAAGTGCTTAAGTTTAAAGTGACAAAGATGGAGTATATGATTGACGAAGTATAAGTTGGCAATCTCAAGTCCCTTGAATACGAGGGCCACACCTCATGCTACTCAACTTTGGTCACCTGTAAGTTCTTGTCATTGTAATTATTTGCATATCATTGAGAACCGCCAACGGGGTACCCCTTGCACATGGTACAGGAGCTTTCCCATAACCAAAATGACAAGGCAAGCAGACAATGAGCATCTCAGCAATCTTCTTATTTACCGTGGGAATATGGTGCTTTTTTCTCTCTTTCCTCTTTCTCAATGTATCTCTCTTTTTTATAAGAAGAATGCTTCATAGATGTCACTATGGTGATGCTGCATGTTTCCATCATGATTAGGCATGGATTAGGCTAGGGGCCCAAGAGTTTCTATAACACAAAATACAAACTCCATGGAGTTACAAGTTCCCTCTTTATTTCACACCGGTGACATCCATAGACAAAAGAGCATGATATCAACTGTAACATCCCAAAAATCATAGTTTCAAAACTCATTCATATCATCTTTGCATCATTCATTCATTCAGGGTTTTTCTCAAAAATCATTTAGAGACAGAAGTTTGAGCTATGATTTCATGTGGACAATTTATCTCAAATGGCCATCATCCTTTGAAATTTGAATGTCTAGGTACTTGTTTGCTTGCCTCCATTAATGGAAAGATTAGGTGAAGCTTTTAACCTAAGATTCCAAATTTAGAAATAGTTTCAAAATCCCGTTTCAAATATTTGCAAACTAGAAGCAAATCTCTGTTTACTTTGAAACCCAAACTTGACTAAGCCTTGCAAAGTAACCACTTAGTTAAAATGACTGTTTATGAATCCACAAAACCCTGCAAAAATCCCCAAAGCAGTTTGGATTCAAAAGGATTTGAATTCATATCAAATTCATACCAGAAAATGAATTTAGAAAAAGAAAAGGACTCCTCAATAGGAAAAGGCATGCTGCGAATCTGGCCAGCAAAGACAAATCGAGCCAACAAGCCCACCCGGGTCTTCTTATTCTTCTCTCACGCGCATAGCGCCTTGAGTCAGCTGACAGACCCCACCTAAACTCCGCGCACCTCGCTGACAAGCGGGCCTTCTCCACGTCACCGTCGTCTCCACCCGCACGACCCGTTCGTCCCCAAATCAACGCGAGCTTTTCTGTGTTTAATTCGCGGCGTCAATTCGAGTTATTGGCAGAGTGATTCGCGCTCGTGACCAGGCTATAAGAACCCCCTCTGTCCCCTCTCTCTTCTCCCTCAGACCCCGAACCCAGAGCGCCACCAGGCTGCGAGCATTACCCTCTGTAACCCCGCCGTCTCCGGCGACTGCGCCGGCAAATTCCGGTGAGTTCTGAGCTTCCCTCTGCCTCTCGTTCTTGCAAACTAGTTCAGTGAGCCTCTGCGCTTCTTTTGACACATTCCGTTTGCCCTTGCATGAACCGTAGCTCTGACAGCATCGTCAACTGGGCGCCGCCGTCTTCAGTACGAACTCCGGCGAGCTCTAGTGGTAAGCCCCGACCGCCCCGTGACTTCTAGTTCAAGCACACGACTCTTCCTTGACTCTGTGAATCTAATCGTGTCCTCGTCTTGCCTTGGGGTGGTTCACAGCGACGTCCACGACGACCACCTGACACACCGACTCCGTCCTCCACTCCGGCGAGCAATCGCAACCGTGCCCGAGCGCCCCTTGACCAACCGCGAGTACGACGAGCTTCGCCAAGACCTCCTGAACACGGTGAGCTACTCCTCGTTCTCACTTACCCCCTGTAGCGCCGCCTCCGTCGTCGACTGACTGCTCCGCCGCCAGTTCTTGGCCAGATCGATAGCAGCCGTTAGATCTGTATCGTAGCGCTAGGATAGATCCACTTAAATCGAAGAGGTACGCGATCTGAGCCGCCAGATTTCATTTAGATCCTACGGCTGTGGAGTTCAATCCAGTGCGAAACGGTATGGGCGAATAAGAACATGACGCGTGGCTAAGCTAGATCTGAAAATAGATTTAAAAACCAGAAATTTGATCCAAATTCAAATGCTCATAACTTTCGATTGCCACGTTAGATTTTTGCAAACTTTATACCGTTGGATTCAGGGAAACAAGGCCTTTCTGAATATCCAATTTATTTAGCATATAGTAACAATTAAAATGATTTTATTTTGTAGAACAAGTTTAAGGCTAATTTTAGATATAGAATTATTTGGTAAAATTATTTTGGGCCAAATAGGTTTAGTTGGCAAACTTGTGACATGTTAAGTTTCTGTAGTCATGAGCATACTTGGTAGAATTTTCAAAAATCAACACTTAGTAAATTCTTGCATGCATGCATTCATATTATTTTTGGTTGTATATAATTGTGTGTAATTGTATGCTTTAATTTCTTGTGTAGATTTTGCTAGTGATTGTGATTGTGAAGAGTGCTACTCTCCCCACTACCAAGGCAAGTGATATTTACATGAATATATTTGTCCCATGTTTTTGAACTAGCATTAGATATTTTGTTATAGTATTGCATGTTATTTTGTTTAATGCAAAGATGGGAAATCCTATGTTGTCTAGTAGAAATTGCTAAGGAATTATCCCTAAGATAAGTTGCCTTACTTTGCTTAGCCTAGCTTATAGCAAAACAAGGGTTGGTGAAAACTACACTTACTATGAAGAAAATATTTCTAAGCCATGAGACTTATATTCTCCTAATAAAACCACTAAGCTAAATGAACCTCCTGGGTGGAATGGAAAGTATGGGTTATGTTGAGTGGTTACACAAGGCCATGGACTTGGGTTGTGTATCTCACTTGTGGTAAGCCACCCAGGCACAAAGGGATTTGGAGGCCAAGTGTTGAGAAAGCTTACAGTGCAACCACTTGGCAATATGGGCTCTGCCTTGATCATATAGGTTGCTAGAACTTAGTCATTTGGACAGTTGGTGGTAGATGGGATGATAGGATGGAGCGCGTCCATTTGACTAAGGAAAGGCTTCTGAAAGGTCCTGTCTTGGGAAACCAAGTCTGGTGGGGAAAGTGCACAACCTCTGCAGATGGAAAACCTAAGTACTTAGCCTTGTCCAAGGAAATGGACACTTTGAGCATCAAGACATGGAAGCTACAAGAATATCATCACTCCAACTTCTAAATAAAAATTTGTGGGTGAACAAGGGTGAAGGACCTCAATGTCTATTGGGGGTTCCTTGGGAATGTTTTTGACAAAGAAAAACTTAGTGATTTCAACTAATAGGAAAAACTTATTTTCAAGCAAAGCAAGCCAAGCTACACTTAGCCAAAATGCATTTAGTATTATAGTCCACTTAAAATATACTAAGGTATCACTTGCCAATACTATTCCAAAGTATTGACCCTTTGTGGCTGTAACTTGTGACGTTGCAGGTTACTCCGATGATGAATAGGAGTCATGAGTCTACACTCAACATGCTTGCATGTGGCACATGAAGATGAAGACTTGTGTTTATTTACTTATTCCTTAAACTCTTGTATTAGGCCTATGGCCCTGAGTTGTAAAAGACTATATTTTAACTCTGGAATGAATGTAATAAACGACCTTTGTATCTGTGTACTTCATCTTAAACTGTGGATGCTAGCATTGATCCAGGGACTAGCATTGCAATCACAGGGATCCTTTCCTTTATAAAGGAGGGGTCTAACATCAACTGAGTACAAAAGTACAAGTGCAATGTTGAAAACGTTCCCCGTGACATCACGGTTCTGCTAATTCCAACGTATAAGTTCAAGCATATACAACATAGATGACACAATGGTTCAAGTTTATTAGGGGCAAAGAATATAAAGTGTGCCATCAAGTTTGTGAGGGCTTTAATCACTAAGTTTTCACATAACAAAATAGTTTTTAATCGGAAGATAGTTGAAAACAAGAATATACTTGGAATGGTGTAACCCACCATGCTTAGGCGTTTATAGTGGACACATTGGAATAACTTGGTTTCTTGGGAGTTGGAAGCATGAGTAGAGCTTACTCATACAAGTGGAGGCTAGCAAAAGACTGGGAGCAACCAAATAAGAGAGCAATAATGGCCATAATCATGCAGTGCAACAAAGCATTACTAATCAAAGCAAAGAGTGGTACTACAAGTAAAGGACTAAATGATCATAGAGGCTCATGGTGACTTGTCATAGTAATAACATGGTGTGAGCATGTGCCAAGTCAACCCAAGCAAAGCATCAAAGGAGAAAACCACAATACTATGCTTTTGCATGCTAAAACAACGCATAATTTCTTCAAGGCACACTAAGAAATTCCAATTGTTTGGAACAAGACATTCTACAACAATAATCACTAATAATAAGGTCAAAACAACACCTAGCATGTCATGCTAAATTCTAAGTCACAGTCAATGCAAGCTCCTCTTGCACTTACAAGCAAGAACTTACTACTCCTTTCCAACACCAAGCAACTTATTTGCAAAACAACACATCAATAACGGGGGTCCAAACTACTCAAGGAAACTAAATAAACTAAGCAAAGCAAACAAAAACTAAGACTCTCCAAGAACAACACAACTGTGCATGAAACAAAAAAATGAAGTGTCTAGACAGACATGAGCTTTTTATTGATGAAGAAGGGGATGCCTTGGGCATCTCCAAGCTTTGACGCTTGTACCTCTTGGATATTTCCTGGGGTGACACCATGGTGGCATCCCCAAGATTGAGATTTTTTCCATTCTTCATCTCATTGCATCATTCTCTCTCTACACCTAAAATTTTTTCTTCATACACAAAACTTCACACAATCTTCATTAGCAACATTAGCTTATTCAAAAGATATTAGACCTCTGGCAAAGCTTTGGAATAGCAATATTTTTCACTAAAAACACAATATACTGTATTAACTCCTTCAAAAAGATCAATTCACCTAAAGAGAACTCAAAAAGAAATCAATAAGAAGCAAATGTAAATAATGGCAGAAATCTGTCAAAACAGACCAGCAGGTAGAAACCAATTTTTCGAACATCTTCTGTTGTTCAAATAAAAAAGTGTTGAACTAACGAAAGTTACTTACCATAGTGGGGGATTTATTCGTAAATTTTCAGCTCAATCCGAATTACAGAGACTCCTCACGAATTTTTTGGGTGGAGAACAGAAATCTGTTTCGGGACAGCAACTCCCCATATCTTACTTCCCTCTCATTACAGGTCATTCTTGGCACAAAAAGCAAACAAAAAGGATAAGGAGAGGTCATTACTGAAGTAATAACTTCCAAGCCTCAAGGAAACTCTTGGGTTATCTCCCAACAAGTACTTTTCTTTAATGCCTTTAAGTTAAGCACAATAGCTTGAGAAGATGCTCACATAAGAAATAAGAATTGAAGTTAAGCACAATAGCCTTTAAGTTACTCTCATTAGAAGGTTGGCATGGGTAGATCCATTCTTCCTCCTTTTGTTCATCACTCTCCTCCTCTTTTTCATCTAATGAGCTTCCAGTTTCAATAATTTCTTCTTCCATAGGCTCCTGCAAGGCATTGGTCTCTTCCATTTGTGGAAAGCATCTATTAAAATATTAAAGAATATAGCCATTTGCTTCCTTGTAAGTATCACGGCAAAATTTAATTATCTCATAAACCTCATATTCATAAGGTGCATCATCAGTTTTTTCAAGCTAACTAGCAAGTTCAAATGCACCCTTTAAAGCAATAAATTCTTCAATTTGTTCCACATCATAAAAGTCATAATTCCCCTTAACATAAGAAGATATGGTAACATTATCATTATAATCACATTGAAAAGGAAGGTGTTTATACCTCCTACAACAACAAGATTTATCAAAGCAATAAATAACATTATAAGTAGAGTACACGTCTCTAGCAATAGTATTCAACTTATCAATTTGTTCCCATAAGTGTTTCCCTTTTTGTGACAAACGGTGTTCCTTATAATAATACTTTTGTTCTTCCGTGAACCCACCTTGCCAATAAGCACTAGTTTCAAAGAATCCATCCATTGATGGAAAGCATGACCAAGCAAGGCAATGACAGACCACCAACTAGAGTAAGAACTAATTTTTTTGTGTTTTTGAATAAGTCAAGCAAACCAAACTACACTAATTTTTTTGGGGTTTTTTGAAAAGAGCCAAACAAAGCCAAGCAAAAGAAACAAAGAAAACTAAAAACAAAGTAAAGAGAAAGGAAGTGAAGGACTCCCCTAGTGAAGACGTCCTTAGCCTCCCAGGCAACGGCGCCAGAAAGCTTGTTGATGGCGCTTAGTTGACGTGAGGGCTTCTTTCTTTATTCCCCGGCAACGGCGCCAGAAAGCTTGATTGCCTGTCAGAGAGGCCTTTGTTGGGAACCCCAAGAGCAAGGTATGATGAGCACAACAGTAAGCATTCCCTCAGTAGAGACCAAGGTTATCGAACTAGAAGGAGGAAGGAAATATCACACAGGTGTTGCAAGCAACACGGAGACCTGCACAACACAAACTCAAGACTTTGCCCCAACGAATCAGTGAGGTTGTCAAGCTCACCAGTTTGTTGTAACAAAGTAATAAACGTATGGTGTGGAAGGTAATGGTTTCCAGCAAGTAAACAAGTAACAGTGGAAGATGTATCAATGTTAAAGATTGGACCGGGGTCCATAGTTCACTAGAGTTGCTCTCCTTAGATAAACAACATGGCATGAAGGGTAAACAAATTACAGAAGGGCAATTGACAGGAACTGAGCAAGGCATAACAATGCAATTACTATTGGGCAATACAACAAGATACATAGACCGCCATCCAAATGCATCTATGACTAGAAGTCCACCTTCAGGTTATCATCCGAACCCCCTCCAGTATTAAGTTGCAAGCAACAGACAACTTCTTTAAGCAAAGTGTGTAAGGTAAACAGTCCAGATGTTCCATGAACAAGAGACCATTGTTTTCTCCCTAGTATCAACAGCACATCTACAACCGAAGAGATTATTGTCACTTCCCTTGGAAACTAGAGGCATGAACCCACTATCGAGCATAAATACCCCCTCTTGGGGTCACTAGCAACTACTCGGCCAAGATAGCTACTAACAACGGAGAGCATGCAAGATCACAAACAACACAGACATGATAGAATCATAAAGACAAAACCATTAATCAAACCAACATAATAATCTCAATATTCATCGGATCCCCGCAAACACAACATGCATGATTACAAATAGATTAGATCTTGATCATGAACGAATCTCACAAGATCTATACATGAAAGCATAAAGGAGGAGATACAACCATCTAGCTACTACATGGACGCATAGTCCAAGGTGGAATTACCCACGCATCATACCGGAGAGAAGGCCTCCGGGATGATCTCCCCTCCGGCAGGGTGCCGAGAAGAACTTCAGATCCCCCCGATCTAGGGACAACGATGGCGGCGGCTACAGAAGGTTTCGTGGAGATTTGATCGGGTACTTAGGGTTTCTGCATCGGGGGCTTCTTATAGGAGAAGGGGGAGGCCGAGGAGGCGGACAGGGGGGTCAAACCCTACCCAGGCGCGGGGTAGGGCCCACCCGCGCCTAGGGGGAGTTTGGCCGCCCTGGCCCGCTTCTTCATCTCCCCTCTGGACTTCTTGTTCCCCACGGAAAGTAATTGAATTTGACGTTTGTCCCGTCCAATTCTGAGAATATTTCTTTACTAGCTTTTCTGAAACCAAAAACAGCAGAAAACAGGCAACTGACACTGTAGCAACTTGTTAATAGGTTAGTACCAGAAAACATGTAAAAAGTACCTCAAAGTGTAAACAAATCAAAGAACAGTAGATACTAAACAAGCGTGGAGCATAAAAAATTATAGATACGTTTCTGACATATCAAGTTTCACTTTCACTAACACATCTTACATCTCAAAGATTTCATTCAAAATCTATGGTAGGCCTTTTACCATGACATTGGAAAGATTTTGCAGCATTATAGGTATTGGCATGGCTAGGACGGTGAAGAAGATTCAAGGTCGACCCGCTGATTCATTGGAGCTCTACCGTGGGGTAACAAATGATGATGACCGCACAGCCCAGCGCGGGAAGATAAGAAATATTCAACTCCCAGCTCTTAGATATTTTGCTTATTATCTTGCTACTAGCATTCTTGGCAGGGAGAACACTAGCAATATTTGCAACTATCATTTGGCTTTTCTAGCCGGTGCACTTAACAATGAAACCAGGTATAATCTTGGTTCTCTCATTGAGAGAGAGCCTAGCTGCTAGAGGACCCATCTATGGGGATATTATTGATGCACGTGTAGTTGTTGCCTTGGAAATTTCTGTTGATCTTAATGATACAGTGCTGGCACCACAGAGGCTTGATCTAGCTGCCATGAAAGCGCATCACTTTGTTACTGGTGGCTCTAGCCTTGAGTGTTTAGTTTACAGGATGATGTTTACTGATAGGGACGAGAGGGAAATCTCTTTGCCACAGTCTACTTTGTTCAATATTTGCAGGAGGCCTTGATGGGGATATGCCTACCGGGGTATACCCAGCAGGACGTTTCCTACTGGCCCAAGCGCCAACGAGTGGGCCTACAGGACGGCGACTGGATCGAGATTTGGCGTGGACTCCAGCGACTGGAAGCTGAAGGCCCAGAAGTGTAGATAGGCCCAGTCGGACTAGGTCGTAGAATCACCGAATCCTTAACTAATTCGGTTGAGATCTGTAAACCCTAGGGAGGTGAGTCTATATAAACCTCCCTAGAGGACCCTTAGAGGATACGTTCCATCATACACCCTAGCGACTCGCCGCCAAGCTCTCCCCATTGTACTCTCATCATAATACAATCTAGCAGGAGTAGGTCTTTACCCTCCGGGGGGCCGAACCTGAGTAAACCCTTGTGTCTCAGCCCTCATCTCGCACCGCAGATGGCTGGCCGCCCTTGCCCCATGTTCTACTACTCGCTTCCGATTGCAGCATCTGCCGTGGTCATTCCCACGACAGTGGCGCCCACCGTGGGGCCTGGCCAGTCAGGCCGGTGTTCTGCGACGAGATCCAATCTGCCAATCAACGAGTCGATCGCCACCGGCCGCATGATCGCGATCGGCGAGATGCTCTGAATCTTGCCGAGCAGCTACGTCCCGGCGGCGTGACCCGTCACGCATAACATGATCCTGCCGGTCGGCATGATCAGGCTCTTCATCGGCCTCACCGACGTCATCATCTCGGAGGACTCGGCTCGCATCCGCGAGTCGCCGCCACGCGACAGGCTCTCTGAGAGCCAGGTCCGCACGATTTACCGCCTCGCCTCCGAGTACGACTCGGCCCACAGCAACGTGGCCGAAACCACCGCAGCCGCGGAAGACGCGGCCCTCAACGTCTAGCTAAAGATCCCGGCGATTCGGCGACCCCGGCATCACTCGCCGGATCCATTGTCGCCGCGTCACCCGCGGGCTCCATCACCCAGGTCTCCAACGTCGGAGACTTTGAGGATCCCTCTATCCTCGGGATCTTCGACTTCGACTCCGGGTAGGAGAACTCTGCCGACCTCCGCGACGGAACCGGCCGCCACGCCGCGACCTACATGGCGACTGGCGCCGACCCGCCGGAAGATCCATTCTCCATGCCAATCCCACCAAACGCGACGGCAACGGAGGTCGAGGAACTCCGCCTGAAGCTGGCGGTAGCAGTCCGCAAGGAACAAGCCGAGCGCAATTTTTTTGCCTCGAGCAGGTGACAGCGCAGGAGCTGTCGCGCTACCACCAGCTCTGAATCAGGCCGCGCCTGAAGCACTCGGCCCCCACCAGGGGCAACGGCCAATGGCGCCCCGCCACCACCCAACCGCGCACCCCCCAGGGACCAGCCAAGGATCGTAGTCTCCTCACGAGAGCAAGACGCGAACGGCCTCCCGCTGTTCTCCACCCCAATGGACAACCTCGTCGCGGGCCGAGAAGCAGTCGGCAACATCGCGGCCACTGGTGAAGGCGCCCTGTAGATCCAATACGCCAAGGCTCTACTCGCCAAAGCGGTCGAGCAACAAAACGCAGGCGTCCATTCACAGGGTCGGATGTACTCGTGTTCATCGGGCAGCAGAGCAGCCTCAAGCGGCCGCCCCATGGCGGCGAACAACCTCAACTGCCCGCCACCCGAACCACTACATCTCCAACACCGACCCGCGAACGCGGCACTTTCCACCAATGACCCCCGGCCGGCGACCAACTTCGTCTCCGCCAACGGGCAACCCGTCGATGCCCGCACCCACATCATCAACAACCAGAGCTGGCGCACACGCCAGCCCGATGACCTGTGGCATACCCTCACCAACCGCCGCGACGGTGAGCCGAGGGGATCGCTGAGCCGGCTCGGGCCCCGGTGCTTCGGACCGATGATCCGAGGCGAAAGGTACCCGGCGAACTTCAAAGCGCCGAAGGAAATAGAGAAGTACGACCCTTCGTACGATCCCTCCGTATGGCTGGACACCTACCTCATGGCAATGGGGATCGCCGGCCACACCGATCTACTAGCTGCCCGCTACCTTCCCCTGATGATGGAGGGAGCGTGCAGGCAGTGGATTAATACTCTTCCCGCGGATAGCATCGAATCCTGGGAAGAGATGCGCGACGCCTTCGTCAAGCACTTCGAGGGATCATACACCCGTGCCACCACCATCGAGGACCTGGAACGGTGCATCCAGGGACCCCGCGAGTCGACCCGCAGCTGGGTCCAATGGTGGCAAGATCTGTGGTACAACGCGGTCGGCATCCACCCAGACACCGTGATCCACTGCTTCAAGACCTCATGCCGCTACGAGCCCCTGGTCGCCAAGATCAAACGAGCGTACCGCACACTGGACAACATATCGGATCTCCTGGAGATCGCAAAAAGGTATGCGGAGGAGGACCCAAACCAGGAAACCGACGACGAGTCGGGAGGACACCGCCGCACGAGCGGCCACGACAATGGGAGACGACCCGATCTACGCTACAGCAACACTCGCCTCACCGGCAAGCGCCGCAGTGACGGGCGAGTCTACTTCGTCACCAATGTCGGATACGCGCAGCGCGAGCCCAAGAGCTTCCGCCGCGACGGTGGCAACTACAAGGCGAAGCCGAGGTTCGACCCCGCGGCCCTTCTTAACCAACCTTGTGTATTCCACAGCAGGGAAGGAAAGCCCGCCACACACACGACCGCTGACTGCCACTCTCTCAAGGAGATCGAGAAGGCACGGCGTGCGCGGGAATATCCCGACAACAACCCGCCAAACGGCGGAAAATTCGGCAGCGTCGCCGGCTCGCTCCACACCTTCACAGGCTTCAACACGAAGCGCGAGAAGAAGGTCATCGCCCGCGCCGTCGCCGTCAACGCGGTGGCCCAGATAGACATCCCCCAGTTCCTCAACTGGTCTGAGCAACCAATCACTTGGAGCCGCACGGACCACTCGCCACGGATCGAGTACCCGGGCCGAGTCGCCCTGGTGGTCAAGCCCAAGGTGGGAGACTACTGGCTCCCCCAAAACATTGATGGACGGTGGCAGCTCCATCAACATCCTGTACCTGGACACCTTCAAGCGACTGCGGCTCCCGCAGTCGATGATCGAGACGACCTACACCACGTTCCACGGCATCGTCCCCGGTCGGAAGGCGTACTCGATCGGCAAGGTGACGCTGCCAGTCACCTTTGGCACACCGGCAAACTTCCGCACCGAGCAGATCGTCTTCAAGCTGGTGCCCTTTGACAGCCCCTACCACTGCGTCCTGGGGCACCAGGCATTCGCCAAGTTCATGGCAGCACCCCACTACGCGTACAACGCGACGAAGCTACCCGGGCCGTGCGGCGTCATCACCATCCATGGCGACCCCGACATGGCCGCCGAGTGCGAGGCCAAAGGAGCTGAACTCGCCGACGCCGTCATCGTGGCAGAGGCCAAACACGCAGACGAGCTTGCCAAGTACGCGAGCGGGGTCAACAACGACGACCCCACCATAATCAAGAAGCCCAACTCGGAGGGCGGCAACCCCACCACCTTCGAGGAAACGACGCATACCCGCACCGTCGATCTGGTCCCAGGCGACTCCAGCCAGACGGTGACGATCGGGACGGGCATGAGCCCAGCATAGGAAGGCGCGCTCATCGAGTTCCTTCGTGAGAACAGGGACATCTTTGCGTGGAAGCCCTCTGACATGCCTGGTGTTCCGAGGGAACTCGCTGAGCACAAACTCAACACCGACCACAAAGTTCGACCTATTAAGAAGTCGTTGCGGCCCTTCAATGAAGAGCGCCTCCGATCCATCGCCGAGGAGGTGCAGCGTCTACTCGCTGCAGGCTTCATCCGGCCGATCAAGTACTCCAAGTGGCTGGCAAAACCAGTCCTGGTCGAGAAGAAAAATGGGACTTGGAGGATGTGTATCGATTACACAAACTTAAACAGCGCCTGCCCGAAGGAGCAATTCGTCCTCCCGCGGATCGACCAAATCATCGATTCCACCGCGGGCTCGGAGTCACTATGCTTCCTCGACGCCTACTCTGGGTACAACCAGATCAAAATGGCCGTCGAGGATGAAGAGAAGATGGCGTTCATCACGCCATTCGGAGCCTTCTGCTACACTGCCATGACCTTCGGCCTCAAGAACGCCGGGGCAACCTACTAGCGGTGCATCCAGGAGTGCCTTGCAAGACAAATTAGCTGCAATATCCACGTCTACATCGACGACGTGGTGGTGAAGTCCGCTCGCCAGAACGACCTACTCGCTGACCTGGCGGAAACATTCGCCAACCTGCGGAAGTACAAGATAAAGCTAAACCCAGGCAAATGCACCTTCGGTGTACCAGCTGGATAGCTACTGGGATACGTTGTCTCCAAGCGCGGGATCGAAGCGAACCCCACGAAGATCGACATGATCACTCGACTCGGCAAACCCGAGTGCCTCACGACATCCAAAGGCTGGCCGAGCGAGTCGTGGCTCTCAGTCGCTTCATCCCCCGGTTGGGCAAAAAGGCGATGCCCCTCTACCGCCTAATGCGCAAGAACCCCACCTTCCAGTGGGACAAGGAGGCAGATGACGCGCTCCGCGACCTCAAGAAGGTGCTACTCGCAACGCCACTACTCGCCGCCCCCGTCGACAAGGAACCCATGCGGGTCTACGTCGCGGCTTCCGAACGCGTCGTCAGCGCCGTCATGGTCGTCGAACGACCAGAGGAAGGAAAGGAGCGCCCGGTGCAATGAACCGTGTATTACATCAGCGAAGTCCTCACCGAGTCGCGCCAGATCTACCCGTGAGGAGACTGGGTGAGTCGCCAAGTGGGCTGTCGAGATCGGCGTCCACAACATCAAGTACGAGCCGCGCAAGGCGATCAAGTCACAGGCTCTCGCAGACTTCATCGCCGATTGGGAAGAGGCCCAACAGCCAGAGAAGCTGCCATACCTCCATTACTGGAGCTTACACTTCGACGGCTCCAAGAACGCGGACGGTGCAGGAGAAGGGATCGTGCTAACCTCTCTGAAGGGCGACAAGCTCCGCTATGTCCTTTGCCTTGACTTCACCCCATGCACCAACAACATGGCCGAGTACGAGGCGCTACTCCACGGCATGCGAGCTGCCAAGGAGATGAGCGTCAACCGCCTGCGCTGCTACGGAGACTCCGACCTCGTCGTCGGGCAAGTCGCTGGCATCTGCGACACCGTCTCCCCCACCATGGCGGCATACCTCCAAGCAGTGGACAAGCTGGGTGGATACTTCGCAAGCTACTCCATCGAGTGGATCAACAGGAAGAAGAACGAGGATGCCAACGCACTCTCTCGCATCGGCTCGGCTCGACTCGCACCACCCGCCGGCGTCTTCCTCGACACCATCACCAAGCCTTCCATCTCTCCCCCCCCCCCAAAGATATCGACGTCGGAATCCCGCTGCAACCAGAAGCAGCCCTAGTCGCTCTAATCGTCGAGCCAGACGACTGGACCGTGCCATATGTTGCCTACTTGGAGGGAGGCACCCTGCCAGCAGATGAAACGGACGCCCGGATGATAGCACGCCGCTGCAAATCTTTCTTCATCATCAACGGCGAGCTCCACAAGCGCAGCGTGACCGGCATGTTCCAACGCTGCGTTCAGCCCGCTGAAGGACGAAAAATCCTCCAAGACATTCACTCCGGCGACTGTGGACACCACGCCGGCGCCTGTTCTCTGGTCGCCAAAGCAATGTGGCACGGCTTCTACTGGCTCACCGCACACGCAGACGCTGTCAACATTGTCCAGCGGTGCGTCGGATGCCAGAAATACGCCAACTAGACCCATGTGCCGAGCTCGATGCTCAACAAAATCCCCATCACCTGGCCGTTCTCCGTATGGGGCATGGACATGGTAGGCCCCTTCAAGAAGGCCCCCTCTGGCTTCACCCACCTCCTAGTCGCAATCGACAAATTCACAAAATGGGTGGAGGCCAAGCCAGTACGCAAATGCGACGGGAAGACCGCCACCAAGTTCCTACGCGAGCTTATCTATCGCTACGGGTTCCCAAACAGCATCATCACGGACAACGGCACCAATTTCGCCAAAGGATCCATGGCCGAGTTCTGCGAGGAATACCACATTCGGCTCGACCTTGCCTCAGTCGCTCACCCGGAGTCCAACGTCCAGGCGGAACGCGCCAATCAAAGTATCCTCCATGGCCTGAAGCCATGGCTCCAAGTACCACTCAGGCGCACCGCCGGGTGCTGGGTCGAGGAGCTACCCTCCATCATCTGGGGCATCTGCACCTCCGTCAACAGGTCGACAGGATTTACCCCCTTATTTATGGTGTACAGCGCCGAGGTAGTCATGCCCACTGACCTCGAGCATGACTCGCCAAGGGTGGTCAACTACACGGAGGCTGCAAACGAACTCGCACGCCAAAACGGAGTCGACCAGCTCGACGAGGCACGCGACCTAGCTCGCTCCCGCACCGCCATCTACCAGCAAGGGCTCCGCCGCTACCACAGCCTCCGAGTAAGGACTCGCACCTTCCAGGAAGGCGACCTGGTACTGCGTCTAATCCAGGACAAGAAGGGCATGCACAAGCTCTCCCCCCTTGGGAGGGACCATTCGCCATCGGGCGAGTCCTAGGCAACGACGCCTACTACCTCACCGACGTCCAAGGCGACAGAAAACTCGACGTCAAGCGGCCATGGAATGTAAACCTCCTACGGAAGTTCTACTCTAGAACTCCATACATGTACTCTCCACCTGCTATGAAATAAAACAGATCGTTTACCACAAATTGTGTCTACTCTCCATGTCTTGTGCCACTCGCACTCGTAATAACAGCGTTATGCTATTCGCAGAAGTCAACCTCTAGTAAAGCGACCGGCACGGCCAAGTAGTGCGGTACGGGGGCACTAGGAAACCCCAGGCCCCGTAACGTCCATGAAAAAGGCCAACCCAGAGCCCCATTGGAGTCGCCTAGCTCGACTGGCTTACCGAGCCAAGACAACTGCTCTCGCTCCTCACAGCGACCAAAGTCCTCCGCATCCTTGGCACAACGACTCGAACGGCCAAATACCACGCTCGGGGACTGACGTCCAGTCAAATACGAGCGGCTAGGGAAAAACGCCTAGTATGAGAGCGTGCCCAGGACTCGCCATGCGACTGATCCTTCGGGTCAGGCAGGAGTGACGCGCTTACTCTAATGCGCTTAGTCCTCACCTACCTTGGAGTTGCGACTAGAACCACCAAGTACCACGTTCGGGGACTCGGCTAACCGACCTCGTTCGCGCACGGGAAAACGGTCAAGTAAAGAGCACCCACGGGAGTCGCCCAGCGACTGGCTCTCCGAGCTCTGGCAAGTCGACCTCAAACCATTAAAAATTCGCAAACACATAACAAACGAGGTAAACCCCATAAAAAGGGTGGACGCGCTCGGGGACTCGTTCAATCAAAATCCAAAATCACAAAGCAAATGACAAAAAACATGAATTTCCTTTATAGCAGCACAAAGTTGTTCCAAAATACAAGGAAAGTTCAATAGCTATTTCGTACTAAAGCCCAAGGACTTAACGCTTCTACTCTGCAGGTTTTGACGCCGACTCGCTGCCACCCCTGCGGTTACGGATGAAGGGCATGTACGGGTTTGACGGGTACGTCGTCAACTCGCCCGCCATCGCCGCACGGAACGGCTGCTTGACCTTGAAGTCCCGATGCTTCGGTTCGGGATCGTTGGGGGCGACAATCATCTCCTGGTAGGGGAGGAGGTCGCCCATCGCCCAAACGCGATCGGAATACACCATGGCCCGATCCGTCAGCTTCAGCACCTCGGCAATCTCCACAGAGCCCGTGGACGAGGGGTAGCCGCTCGTCACATCGTCAAGGTCGAAGTCTTCCGGGAAATGAGCAAGCCCAAGGTTGAGCGTCGTTGCCGCCCCGCGCCGGAAGGCCGACCGCGTCATGAATTCGACGACTGACGGAGCCTTCTCCAGGTATCGCCATACCTCGACGAGGTCGCTGGGGATCATCTCCGTGGGCGATATCTCCTGAAGATATGCTCGAATGCAAGTCGTGGACAACACGGCCGAGTCGACCAGGGTGGTCACACACTGTCGTGCATCGCATGACTGCGCCTATTCCGAGCTATCAGTAATCCGGCCTGTGGAACAGAAGCAGGCAGTAAGCACACCAACGATTTCACAATGCAGTTGTTGCGGGCAGAAGGAAGAGGAAGAAAGGGTTACCAATCAGCGGACGGCAGAGGCCCATGATGAACCTTTGAAGAGAGGAGAAGTCGTCCTGTAGCCCAGCAACGAGTGAGTCAGACACTTTCTGCTCTTCAGCGGCAGCCGTAACAGCCGCTTTCACACGCCCCTCCGCTGCACTCGCTTCCGCCCCTCGCTTCCTTGAGCTCATGCTCCGGTGTCGACCGCTTTCGGCTACACTCGAGCGGTCGAGCCGTCAAGTCACCTACCGGGACAAGGCCCCGGCGGACTTCCTCCACCTCGTCCGCAATCGCTTGAAGCCCCTTGTTCGTCTCCTAGACGGCACGAGTTCCTTCTCCAAGCGACACTTTTCAGCAAGCCGATCGGCCGATTCTCGCTGCAGGCCCTGCGCACAAACTGCAACGTCAACAACAACGGACATTGAAAATTCTAAGTGCCCACCCGCTGAAATTCAGCGACTAGGCACTCGGGGACTGGACATTGATAATCCTAAGTGCCCACCCGCTGAAATTCAGCGACTAGGCACTCGGGGACTGGACGACATAAAAACATCAAGAATCCGACCACTGAAATTCAGTGGCCCAATCCTCGGGGACTGGACATACCTGGATGGCAGCGCCTAGCATGCCATGAAGCTCCAGCGCGTCCACGAATGCAAGCACGACTGGAGTGTGGCCGCGACGCTGTTCGACCTCCACGTCGGCGAACCTAGGCATCCGGCTCGTTGGCACCGAGCCACTAACTGCGGCAGCCTTCGCCATGAAGCGAGGGAAGGTCGCTGTAGATGCTGTGGAGCCACTCGGAGCAGGCTCGGCCATGTTGGGTGAGGCAACAGCTTCCTTGGTCTTCGAGGCCACTTCCGTCGCCTTTCGCCCTCTTGACATCTTCGTCGGGAGCAGCGACTTCGTCGGTCTTCCTCTTCCGCGAGGAGTCCACCTCCATGACGACTGGAGGAACCTTGGCCACGGAAGGATGGCCAATCTTTTTAACACCAGTCCTATGAAACAACGAAATGAATAAGACTATCCGACTACAATAAAAAACAGGCAGATGAACAACACTCACTTGGCGACTGGTATGAAACGTAGTCCGGTGCGGATGCTAGCCGGATTTTCCAACTCGGGCCCCAACCTCCGAGTGAGGCCCATCTCGAACACATCGTGTGCCCAAGACACTGATGGCCTCTTTTAAGAGGAAGCCGCGGCAGGAGCCTCCGCGATAATTGTCGCGGGAGCCTCCCTTGGAGGCGAGGCCGCTGCAGCAGGAGCATCGCCCAAGCCAGCGATTGGGGCGAATGGAGGCGGCAACGACGCCAGTGGCGCCTCTTCCATGGGGGTGGTAGCGTCTGGTGCCATGGTCGCGGGCACCGCCGCGTCCTTAGTCGAGCTGGTGGCATCAGAACTGGTCGCAGATCGGGGCGGAGATGTCCGCTTCGCCGGCTTCGCCTTCTTCTTCGACGGAGCCGCCGTCTTCTTCTTCCTCTTCGACGGCGTGGCCTCACGATGTGAGGTGTGCTCGGGAAGCTCGTCGTCATCATCTTCGTGAGGCTCGAGGCTTTTACTCGCCTCGAGTTCGCGCTGGTGTTGCCCGCGGGTTTTGCGAACTGTGGGGGCAGGGACTACCACAGGTTCGTCTTCATTGTCATCGTCATCATCATCACCCTCATCGCTCTCGGCATCGCCTTTGATGGGTGACGACTCGCTCTCGTCTTGGACGGACGAGCTCTAGTTCTCGTCGTCTGCGGGTGGAAGCCACCCTTCTACCACTTGGAACAACTGCAATAAAGACAAAACAATGTTAGCACAACCGTGAATGCATTATCTGTGACTGCGAGTGGTGACGAAATGACGACTTACCGTCGGAGCTGGGCGCCTTGCAGTGTAGGTGGCGACCCCGGCCTTCGCGTCAAGATACACCGCCTAGGTAATCTTCTTCAGGGCCAGGGTGTAGTCTTCGAGATGCCATTCGGCGAAGGAGGACTTCGTCGGGTCGTCCTTGCCCGTATACTCATACATGTAATGGTCACGGCGAGCCAAGGGCACGAGCCGCCGCCCGAACCAGCAGTTGTAGAGGTTGATGGTCTGGAGGCCCTTCTTCTTCAGACCACGGATGGTCTGCAGCATTTCATCGACAACCATCCGTTGATCAAGTGGGAGCTTGACGAACTGGAGTCGACGCGGTTCGGGCCGGTCGGCGGAGTACCCTGGGAGCGCCACTTCGCCGTCTGGAGTCAACTCGGTGACGTAGAACCAGGACTTCTTCCATTCATTCGCCGCCTTGGCAGGCAGCATTAGGTCAAAGAACGACGCCTTCGACTTCAGCTGGAATGTCAGGCCGCCCGCGGCTAGCATCGGGTCGCCTGACTCTTCGCGGCTGATTCTCCCGTGGAACAGATCTTGCCATAGGGGGAAGTAGGGCCTGTAGCCCAGATAGCACTCGCAGAACGCCACGAAGATGGCGAGCTGCTCGATACTATGTGGACCCAGATCCGATGGCTGGATCCCGTAGTAGGCGCAGAAACACCGGAAGAAGAGGGGGGTAGGAAAGCCCAGCCCCCGCTCCAGGTGGCTGGTGAAACAGATGAATTCTCCCTCGCGCGGGTTCGGAGTCACTTCTCCGTCCGCGGGGATGCGCCATCTGCCGGCGCGGAGGATCCCAGCCTCCTCGAAGGACGCCAGTAGCGCCTTAGTCAACTTGGATCTGCCCCATGGTTCGGTAGAGGGGGTCATCGGTTGGAAGTTCGTGGAGGTCAGGGCTCTCTGGATTGTTTAGATCGCTATGCGGAGTGGGAAACGGAGTAGAGCGAGATCGAAGGAAGAACGAAGAAGTGTTTTCCCGTTCGCCTATCATTCTCCTTATATAGCGGTTGCTACCCGCCAATTTCGGGAGCCGTTACTACGCGGTAATTACGCCGAAGTTACCGTTGGATTACCCCAACGGCTAGTTTGACCCCAATTGACGGTCCAACTTTATCCATTCGACTCGTCGCTCCACGCGACTCGACAATTCGCCGACCCGATCACTATAACAGCGACTGAGTATTCGCCGACCCGTTCGCCGAGCTGCGACATGATTGGTCGTCGTTATTGCGACTAAAATGACTAGTTCTTCCTTTATTCAGGAGTCCGCCGCTGATTCGACTGGACGTCCGCATTGGACCCGCGTACTCCGAATGCCAGCAACGCCTGCGACAAATCAACGACGGCGTCGGGGACTACTGATGGGGATATGCCTACCGGGGTATACCCAGCAGGACGTTTCCTACTGGCCCAAGCGCCAGCGAGTGGGACTGCAGGATGGCGACTGGATCGAGACTTGGCGTGGACTCTAGCGACTAGAAGCTGAAGGCCCAGAAGTGTAGATAGGCCCAGTCGGACTAGGTCGTAGAATCACCGAATCCTTAACTAATTCGGTTGAGATCTGTAAACCCTAGGGAGGTGAGTCTATATAAACCTCCCTAGAGGACCCTTAGAGGATACGTTCCATCATACACCCTAGCGACTCGCCGCCTAGCCGCCGAGCTCGCCCCATTATACTCTCATCATAATACAATCTAGCAGGAGTAGGTCTTTACCCTCCGGGGGGCCAAACCTGGGTAAACCCTTGTGTCTCAACCCTCATCTCGCACCGCAGATGGCTGGCCGCCCTTGCCCCATGTTCTACTACTCGCTGCCGATTGTAGCATCTGCCGTGGTCATTCCCACGACAGGCCTTGGTCACGCTCCAAGGAGGATATGGACGATAAGCTTTGCGTGATTGGTTTCTACGGGCATTACCCGGGGGATGCGCCCTCTTATGACTACTCTGCGCATTATACAGGGGCTTCTTCGAGCACGTACCAGGACGAAGGGGCCTCTTCGTCACATTACGGAGGCACTCCTTCTTGGGGAGACTGTGATTGATATCCACTTAGGACAAAAGCCTAAGCTTGGGGGGAAGGTATACCGACATCACATGAAGGGTTCGCAGCATAGAAAACAAAAATTTTCCTACGATGGGAACAACTATGTACCAAGATCTATCTACTAGATACAAACAACGGGCGGATGTATATCCGTAGAGAACATACCCTTGAAGACCGACAAAGCTTAACGAGTCCAAACTCGTGGTTGATGTAGACGATCTCTTGCCGATCTCAAGATCGAGAGGAAGTCCTCCTAAGCGCCAAACAAACAGCATCCGCAGCTCGCACACACGTTCGAGGCACGGCAGCAACCTCCGCCTCGCCTCCAGCGATGCAGCGGAAGCACAACTCTTTCTTGCCAAAAGCCACCGGAACATGTATCTCGCTCTAAGTCCGAGACCATGGGGATAAATTCTAGAGGGAGAGAGATCCTTCACGAGGAGGTGTGTTGTGAGAGGAGGAGGGGGCCTTTTATAGGGAGAGGGGGCACCCAAGGGCCATGCGCCCAGCCATGGGGATGCCCCACCTCTTCCACATTCATGTGGGTGGAGCTCCCACTCAAAATGAAAAGCCTCCACTCCCATTAAAAGCCTCCACTCAAAATCCACTCACATGCATTAAATTTCCACCAAATTTAATGCAAGCTCTCATTAAATAAAACTCTTTTATTTATTTATTCAGAATTTTGTTAATTACTTTAATTAACAAACATTCATAAAACCCTTGCTAGTATTCCATTTCACATGCGAAAGTTTGAGAATTTCAACAAAGCAGTTTGATTGTCTAGTGAAATAAATTCTGCGCTTTCCTTTTCTTTTCGGCATGAAACTTTTGCTCCAATTGGATGTCGGTGTCTCTTAAGTGTGTCACCCTACGGTTCGTGAATAATGCGGACATGATCGAGACCCTCTCGGATCAATAATCAGAAGCGGGATCTGGAGACCCATACTGACTCCCACACATTCAACGATGACTTTCTTGTGATCGTCGGAACCTTTTACGCTAGTATCTTAATCCTTTTGTTTCGCGATATATTACATGTCCGAGATTCGATCATCGGTATCTCCATACCTAGTTTGATCTCGTTACTGACATGTACTCTTTTCTCGTTCTCGTGATATAACATTCTAGTGATCAAATCACTTGCTTGCAAGCTAATCAATGTGATATCACCGAGAGGGCCCAGAGCATATCTATCCGTCATCGGGATGAACAAATTCCACTCTCGATCCATGGGCCTCAACATAACACTTTAGTAGTTCTGAACCTATCTTTATAATCACCCTGTTACGGTGTGACGTTTGATGTTATCAAGAAACTCTTCCGGTGTTAGTGATTGACATGATCTCATGGTCTAAGGATTAGGATCACTTAAGTTGTTATAGCAATATAAACTCAATGACTTTGATCGTAATGCTATACTTGGATGAATGTTCATCACACCATTACACTAATGTTGTGACCTCGTTATTAACAACATCCAATGTCCATGATCGAAACCTATGATCATCTTGTTAATCAACGAGCTAGTTTATAAGAGAGGCATAACTAGGAACTTTCTATTTGTTTATTAAACACACATGTATTAACGTTTCCGTATTAATACAATTATAGCATGCAAAATAAACATTTATCATAAATAAGGAATACGATAATAACCACTTTATTATTGCCTCTCGGGCATATTCCTTGATCTCCACTTGCACTAGAGACAATAATCTAGTTTGAGAACTTTGTGTATTGAACACCTATGGCTTTACGGTGTTCCATATACACAATTGCAAGTGGTTAACATAATCTCTGGTGGCGCCGTCGTGTGTATTTGCATGTCTTTGCGTCTTCACGCATCACTCATTCTCAATGAGATGGCATTGTATAAATTTGGTCTTTCGGTGAGACCTTTAGTTCCTTGGGGTTAAAACACGTCGATACTATTGTCATACAATATATCTTTAGTGTTAGCCGTTCTGAACCACACCTTAGTTTGATAACAAACTACTTGACACAAATTCCTCCTTTTTGCTGCTACTATAGCGGTCATATACTCAACCTTTTGTTGTAGTATTCGTCACAATGTCTTAACTTTGGAACTCTTCCAAATCCATCATGGAATCTCCTTTCCATTACATTGTGCCACCCATAGTTTAAATTGAGATAAACTTAATTTGTATCTTGTGACAAAACTAGTATCAATGTAACGCTTTACAATGAACTATTTGTAATTGTTTGTCACCTCTACACAAATATATTCTTAGTTCTTCCAAAAGATCATAAGAATATCCTCACTATCGTCCAATGATCATTTTATGATTCATTCTGGTATATGCTCATAACACTTAGAGCATAGGACATATCTGTATGTGTACATATCATGGTATGATTGATCAAAACATTCTCGTGATTGCACTCATCAAGTGTCAAAGCACTTGAATCTTGTTTCACTTATCAAGTGTCGATACACTTGAATCTTGATTCAATTCCTTTCCATGCAACAAGAACTGTTTCTTGTCGTTTCTATATTGAACTCCTTCAATATCTCATATATGTACGTTTGGCATAAACATATTAGCGTTACAGTCTATCCACTATAGACATTCATGCTAAATATTCGGGTTTTGCCTAAGTCTTTCATCAAAATGAAATTCTTAACCTTTGTCAATAAAATATACATCATTTCTAATCAACAAGATGTCCTCCACATAATGTATTAGAAATATGTCTTAGCGCTCCCACTTAATTTCTTGCAAATGCAAGCATCTTCATCGTCTCCTGATGAAAAACTCCTTTTCATCATGGTGAAGATTCTAACTCCGCGATGCTTACTTCAACCATTGAAGTTTGCATGCCCTTTTAGCATCCTTTGAATTTAACAAAACCCTTTGGACCGTGTCATGTACACGTCCTAGGTAACCATTCTATTAGAAGAACTTTGTTTTGTTTATTCATCTACCATATACCAAAATATATGTAGTGGTTGCTACTTTAATCCGTCCAGACTAAATACCGCTATGAAAGATCAAATCTTGTCATAGTCAACTCCTTGAACATGGTCATAAAATACTTTACGACATGTCGACTATTTCATAGATGTGAAACATCCATGTCTGTTTCTTTATAGATCCAAATACGACCGATAGGTTTTTACACCTTTCAGGAGGGTCTTCCAAGTTCAAAACTTGATTTCTCGTGTATGGAACTATCACGGATTTTATGGCTTCAAGCCATTTGACGGAGCCAGGGCCCATCATCGCTTCTTTGTATGTATTCGGTTTATCATTATCAAACAATAATGATTTACTCTCAAATCTTAGCATTTGATTGTTTAACCGACCTTCTTGGTTCAATAGGAACTTTAGACCTCCGTGACCACAACCTTTGAGGCACATAAGCTATGAGCATTATGGCAGCCTCCAGAACGATTTCGGCCTTGCAACTCAGCACATTTAGCTAAGGTTCGTTAACCTTATCAAAGTTCTATTGTCCTCCCACTTAACTTTTATGAAAAATTCCTTCTTCAAGAAACTTCACATTTCAAGCGACAAACCCTTTTGTCCTCGGTGTTATGGAGGAATAACCAATTGTTATTCGAAATAACCTACAAAGACATGCTCATCCGACTTTGGTTGTAAACATCTTACTTATGTTTAGTATACCAAAATTTAAGAAATGACAACTTGGGTTTTACCCCAAACCATAACTTCCATGGTGTCATTTCAATGGATCAAGATGGAGCTCTTTTTCGATTAAAAAGCGGTAGTCTCTAAAGCTTTAATCTTTTAAAACATAATGGCAGTTTATAAATAACACCTTTGATCCAACCATGTCAAACAAGGTTTCATTACAAATCTCAAACACTCCATACTCCTATGGTGTTTTGGGAGATGTAAATCTAGGTGTTTTGCTAAACTTGCAACTCAAATAAATCCTTTATGATAAAATCATAATTCATTTATTTTCTTGTTACACTTGTAACTCAAATAAATCCCTTATGATAAAATCATAAACTATTTATTTTCTCGTTACAATGATTTTTCACTTCATCTTGAAAATCTTTGAAACATTTTCAAATATTTCATACTTCTTTCTCATTAAGTGAACATTCACTCAAATTCGGAGAAAGCATATTAAGTTGAAACCCATAAACTACATTTGCACATAATGGACTACATACATCGATATGTATAAATTCCAATATTTTAGTCGTTCGTTCTTCTTTGGCCTTTGAACGAAGTTTTAATTATCCCGAGGAAAGTCTCACAAGCGTCACTTGATCAAATCAAAGACTCCAAAAATCCATGAAAATGGAGATTCTTCATGTTTTCTTTCCAATATAATTTAAACAGCGATGTCACTTCATAAGTGATCTTTCAATCATTTGTCTTGCAACATTTTAGCATTAGGATTTATGGATGTGATTTCTTCAACTAGATTTGTAAATCATCCATCTTATATGGAATACGGTAATTATTTGAACAATTGTTCTTATAATACCTGATTCAAATAACAATTATTAAAACAAATCTTGAAGTCTTTCTTCAACTAGATTTGTAAATCATCCATCTTATATGGAATACGGTAATTATTTGAACAACCTTTGATCTTATAATACCTGATTCAAATAACAATTATTAAAACAAATCTTGAAGTCAAGCTTTGATGTCAACGAGAAATACAAACAACGGTTTGTTTGTTTTCGATGAACATCATCACATTTTCTCTTGCTAGTTACTTAGGCCATTGTGGTTCATGAATTGCGTCATTCCGTATGAAATTTCATACCAACCAATTCGGTATCCAATACCCAAGAACCACATTGTTTAACAAGCAAAGAATACAACCATAACATGTATATCATATATATACCTAAATTGGATATTTCCAATCTTTTCTTTTCTGCCAAATATATTTTATAGATTCTCTTTCAGCATTTCCTTTTCCTTTTAAAAGAATTTATCAACATCAAAAGTGGCGCCATATACATGACACCTAGTCCAAAGCGTGTATATTCAAATAATAATACCTTTGGACTTGCACTTTGAAGTAGATCACCATCATCAAATGATCGGTATTCTTTCAAAATCCATTCTTTAGTAATCTTTTAGTGTAGTAAACATTTTACATACATATTCTATTCACCCTTATCATGACGACATTCATGATCAAGCTACTTTAGCTTATAAAGGCGAATCGTGAGTATAACATTACTTTCCAAAACCCTTTTGGATGATTAGGATGTCTAGCATCTCCAACCTTCGTAAATTCTCATCCAATATGAGAACATATATATACTCTATCATATTGCAACCAAAACATTGTTTAAGATATCGTTATATCGCCACACATGATGGTTTACGAAACAATTCTTTCGGCTCCTAGATAAACTTGATGTTTAAATCAAGAATCATGGAGGCAAACATGATACTTAAGATACTAACACTTTGGAATTGTTACTCTCGATTTAATACCAATTATTAAATTTCACGGAGTAAATAGAAATTTCTTTGAAAGTTTGCAATATGACTTTAAACTTTAGATTGACACTCAACACAATACGATACCAGTTAAGTAAGTATATATCCGAATTCTATAGTTCTATTATCTCAATTACAACTATGCATAAGGTGGTGAGCGAATGCCAATGACTACAACAAATTATGCAAATTCACTTTGATTTAATTTATGATAAATTGAGTTCTACTAATCCAAATTAGAAATGAACTCCCACTCAAAAGCGACATCCCTCGTGCCTTTTGGTGATTACATGAACCAAATCCACTACACCAAGTCCGATCATCACGTGAGTCGTGTAGCTTCAAAGCGAGCATCAAATGGGCATCATATCTACTATATGACTCATGCTTAACCTTTCGGTCCGTGTTCCGAGGCCATGTGCGTACATGCTAGGCTCGCCAAGTAAGAACCTTAGTATTCGCGTGTAAGCTGTCTTACACCGAAATATGGTCGAGGATCCAAAAACACCCGATCATCACGTGATGTCTTGAGCGGCGAGAACATAATCGGTGCATACTAAAGGAAGAACACATTCTTATCTTGATATTTAAATGAGGATCATCTTATTATGCTAATAAAGCGCCAAACAAGCAATATAAGATGCTATCAAACATCACATGTTTATTAGTGGAATGATATGGTTCCGCATATGATCTCTATCATGTGCACCGTGGTATGATCACTATCATACCTTTATGTGTAAGTCCAAGGTCTATGGAGATTACACGTTATGTGTGTTGTAAGAGTATCATCTCATACTTCTACTTACAACATCACCATATCATATCACTAGCCCAAGAACAATCTAAACTAGGCGCCTCTAATTTATCCATTGCAAATTTTACGTGGCTTAGGGCTTTCAAGATAGAACCGTTCTTACCTACGAACATGAACCAACGAGGATAACCAAATTGTTGACAACTCGTTGTAAATTAGATATTGACTATAGTAGGAGAGAGACACCGCTAGCCACTTATGCAAAACTAGTTGCATGTCAAGCGTGGAACAGGTCTCATGTGCGAGGACATGTAAAGTTTGTCCGCCGCTTCATCCCACTATGCCACCAATATCCAAAGTACAACTAAGAAGCAATAAAATGATCATCATCGCCCACATACTCATATGTGTACTACCCGCAAAGTATCTACGCATAGATCCGCTCGATACCCTTTGAAGGGTTCGCAAGATAGAAAACAAAAATTTTCCTACGATGGGCACAACTATGTACCAAGATCTATCTACTAGATACAAACAGCGGGAGGATGTATATCCGTAGAGAACATACCCTTGAAGACCGACAAAGCTTAACGAGTCCAAACTCGTGGTTGATGTAGACGATCTCTTGCCGATCTCAAGATCGAGAGGAAGTCCTAGCGCCGCAAAACAGCAGCGCATCCGTGCTCGCACACACGTTCGAGGCACCGAGCAACCTCCGCCTCCTCGCTCCAGCGATGCAGCGGAAGCACAACTCTTTCTTGCCGAAAAGCCACCGGGAACATGTATCTCGCTAGTCCGAGACCATGGGGGATAAATTCTAGAGGGGGAGAGAGATCCTTCACGAGGAGGTGTGGTGTGAGAGGGGGAGGGGGGGGCCTTTTATAGGGGAGGGGGGGGGCACCCAAGGGGCCATGCGCCCAGCCATGGGGCTGCCCCCACCTCTTCCACATTCATGTGGGTGGAGCTCCCACTCAAAATGAAAAGCCTCCACTCCCATTAAAAAGCCTCCACTCAAAAATCCACTCACATGCATTAAATTTCCACCAAATTTAATGCAAGCTCTCATTAAATAAAACTCTTTTATTTATTTATTCAGAATTTTGTTAATTACTTTAATTAACAAACATTCACATAAAACCCTTGCTAGTATTCCATTTCACATGCGTAACCAGTTTGAGAATTTCAACCAAACAGCTTGATTGTCTAGTGAAATAAATTCCTGCGCTTTCCTTTTTTCGGCATGAAACTTTTGCTCCAATTGGATGTCGGTGTCTCTTAAGTGTGTCACCCTACGGTTCGTGAATAATGCGGACATGATCGAGACCCTCTCGGATCAATAATCGAAGCGGGTCCGAGACCCATCGACTCCCACATTCAACGATGACTTTCTTGTGATCGTCGGAACCTTTTACGCTAGTATCTTAATCCTTTTGTTTCACGATATATTACATGTCCGAGATTCGATCATCGGTATCTCCATACCTAGTTTGATCTCACATCGACATGCACTCTTTTCTCGTTCCTGATATAACATTCTAGTGATCAAATCACTTGCTTGCAAGCTAATCAATGTGATATCACCGAGAGGGCCCAAAGCATATCTATCCGTCATCGGGATGAACAAATTCCATTCGATCCATGGGCCTCAACATAACACTTTAGTAGTTCTGAACCCATCTTTATAATCACCCTGTTACGGTGTGACGTTTGATGTTATCAAGAAACTCTTCCAGTGTTAGTGATTGACATGATCTCATGGTCTAAGGATTAGGATCACTTCGTAAGTTGTTATAGCAATATAAACTCAATGACTTTGATCGTAATGCTATACTTCGGATGAATGTTCATCACACCATTACTCTAATGTTGTGACCTCGTTATTAACAACATCCAATGTCCATGATCAGGAAACCTATGATCATCTTGTTAATCAACGAGCTAGTTTATAAGAGAGGCATAACTAGGAACTTTCTATTTGTTTATTAAACACACATGTATTAACGTTTCCGTATTAATACAATTATAGCATGCAAAATAAACATTTATCATAAATAAGGAATACGATAATAACCACTTTATTATTGCCTCTCGGGCATATTCCCTTCATCACACTCATCTACATATCATGTTTCGTTGGTACTTTGTATATCCATGTTTTGCTTTCTTTTCAGTTTTTGTTTCTGCTTTCCAAAACATAAAAAGACCAAAAATATTTTCGTTGTTTCTCTTTGTTTGTTTCTTTGTCTTTTAGTTTTGGTTTGCTTTTCCTTATTTTGGCTTTGGTTTGTTATAAGAAAAATCCAAAAAGATTTTTCTTTGTTTGCTTTTGCTTTCAGTGCTTGCTCTAAAATCGAAAACCCAAAAATATTTGTTGTTCTTCTCTGATTTTGTAAATTTCATTGCAGGGTTCAGCGGTCCTCAGTGACTCCTTTGGAGTTTGGTTTATCTTATTATTCAAGTCACTCAAGTGAAAGGCAATAATGATGATTTATGACAACTCGATGCGTGGTAAGAGGCTGGAAATGAACTCTATTTGTCTTCATTTTTGTACATATACTCATCATTGTGGGCATGCTTAGTATGTTCATGTAAGGTGTATGTTATTTATTGGATGCTTAGTAGTTCTTGCTCTCTTATGATTTGCTCCAACTGCTAATAGTTTGTAGCATGCCATATGAATGTTTGCTTACATTGTTCTATTAATAACTTGGTATGACATTGTGGTATCCTCCTCTGAATGTTTCATTTGAATCGACATGGCACATTCTCACGCATGCATATGACTGAACAAAAGTCAGTTAAGCCTCGATGATTTATTTTGCCTCAGAGTTTTTGTATCACTTTTATGCCATAATTAATTTTATTTTGTTGCAATCATGATTATGACAGTTACTGCTCTCTCGATTGTCGCTCCATTTCTATTGCTAGACTTCACTTGCAGTGAGTATGAGCTCTACTCATGCTTCCAACTCCCCAAAACCAAAATTGTAAAAAGTGTCCACCATATCTACCTATTAGCATCATTGCTATTCCGTGCATATTTATTATGCCTCGCTTTCTTCCAAATAAAATTTTTGCTTGTTATGAGAAAGTTAGTTAGTAAAGCTCTTACGAACTTGATGGCACACTTTATTTTTCTTGCACTTAATAAATATGAACCATTGTGACTGTCCATGAAAGTTATATGCTTGCAAATTATAGGTTGGGAGTTAGCAGAACCGTGCTGTCACGGGGAACGCTTTCAATACATGTAAATATTATCCCGTTGATATCATGATCTTTTGTTTACGGATGTCGGTGGTGTGAAATAAAAGGGGAGTTTGTAAGTCCATGGAGTTATGTATATGTGTTAGAGAAACGCCTAGGCCATTAGCCTAAGCCATGCCTAATCATGGTGAAAACTTGCAGCATAACCATAGTGAGCAATCTATGAAGCATCCTCACAAAAAATACACTGAGAAAAGAGAAGAGAAATATATATATGCACCATGCTTATGGTAAATAAAAGGATCGCTGAGATGCCCACTATCTGTTGCCTTGTCATTTTGATATGGGGTAGCTCCTGTATCATGGGGCAAGGGGTACCCCGTTGGCGGTTCTCTATGATACACATGTATTTATGATGACAAGAACTTACCGGTAACTAAAGTTAAGTAGCATGAGGAACGACCCTCGTACTCAAGGGACATGGGATTTCCAGTTTATGGTCTGTCAAGAATATAACTCATATTGGACCTCACTTTAAACTTAACCATCTAGATGCCTATGATAGGGGCAATGAGAGCTCAACGTTAATGAGTACCATACTTTTAGCATTTGGAAGCCTTTCAAACTTTTCAAAACCTTTTCCCTTCTTTGTTGAGTCACCGCTTATCCTATAAGCACCTTCTTGAGAGCATAGCTATCATTCTTAGTGTAATGTGCTTGTCTCAATACTTGGTTAATTGCGACATAACTTTTGATGCTTGTATCTTTGATATCTTTACTTCTAGTCTTCACTTGAACTTCAGAGGTGCCTTGGCATTTATGTTTTGCTCCACAATCAAAGGCAAGTGAGATACCACTTTATCATACCTTCTTATGAGCATTACAATGTTGCTTATGCTTATGTTTCATGTTGCATATTATTATTGTGTTTGAATCTCTTCATAGCTTGCATGAATATTGATTAGACTTATTTGCATACTCCTTATTATGAATTGCCTAAGTATTTGAGCATATGCTGAGAATATATACATCACATGAAGCAAATGTGTTCATGAAAGTTTGTTTTATCGCACTTAGTTTTCAATTGAATTGCTTGAGGACAAGCAATAAGCTAAGCTTGGGGGAGTTGATACTTCCAAAACGTATCTACTTTCCCGAACACTTTTGCTATTGTTTCTCCTCTAATTTGTGTGATTTGGATACAACTAACAGGACTGACGCTATTTTCAGCATAATTTCTTTGGTGTCTAGTTTTTGTGTAGGAACTCAACTCTCAGGAAAAATCCTGGAAAATATCACAAATCTCCTATTTTACCACAAGACTCACGGAGCTAGAAGACGGGACAGAGAAGGTCCACGAGGGGCCCACACCCCCTGGCCGTGCAGGCCAGGCCATGCCGCACCTAGGGGTGGTGTGGCCACCTCGGGCACCCCCTCGGGCACCCCGTTCGTCTACATAAGCTCTCTGACCTAAAAACATAGGGGGTTCGACGTTTTTCCAGATAGAGTTTTGATGCGCCGCCACCATCAGAAACCGCGATTCGGAACCAGAAACTTCGTTCTGGCACCCTGCCGAGACGGGGAATTGGAGGAGATCATCGCTATCATCATCACCGACGCCTCTCCATCAACCATCCATGTTTCCCCCATCCATGAGTGAGTAATCCCCCACTGTAGGCTATGGGGATGGTAGGGATTGGATGAGACCTATCATGTAATCGAATAAGATTGTTAGGGCATAGTGCCTAGTATCTTTGTTAGTGATTTTTGACATTGTTGCAACTTATTATGCTTAATGCTTATAAATAGAGCCCGAGTGTCATGATCTCAGATATGAACATGTTATTGATTCATGATGATAGTATTGTTCATGATCTTATCTGCAAGTTGTTTACACATATTATTGTCCGAAACCCGAGGCCCCAAAGTGACAGAAATTGGGATAACCGGAGGGGATGGCTGTGATCTGAGGATCACATGTGTTCACGGAGTGTTAATGCTTTGCTCCGGTTCTCTATTAAAAGGAGCACCTTAATTGCCAGTAGATTCCCTTGAGGCCCCGCTGCAACGGACTGGCAGGACAAAAGATGTTGTGCAAGTTCTCATTGTGAGCACGTATGACTATATATGGAACACATGTCTATGATTATTTAGTACTTGGAAGCTTTATCTTATTTATCTGCAAATTCCCTAGATCTTGATATTACATGAATAGTCTCGTCCATGCAACGCCCGTCCATCCATCTCTATGTCTATCGCACTCAAATCTTGCTGTTTGTTACTATTGTTACTACTGCCTTTATTTTACTACTGCTGTTACTTTGATATTGCTACTACAAAACTGTTGCTACTGATAAATTACTGTGAGCAAGAATATTTCCAGGTGCAGCTGAATTGACAACTCAGTTGTTAAGGCTTATAAATATTCTTTGGCTTCCCTTGTGTCGAATCAATAAATTGGGTTATACTACCCTCGAAGACTATCCCCTATACTTGTGGGACATCAATGCGCGTGTTCGGGAGACTACTGACGCCAGTGATGCCTGGACTCCGCGCGTACACCTGCATGGATTTGTCGTGCCGGCACATGAGCTCCACGCCATGTTCGCCGTCACCGGCGAGGAGCCCCTCCTGCAGCTGGCCGTGTACACTGCCGGCTGCCGCTGCTCTCTGTCTCGTCATCAACGCCTCTCGCCGGGACTGCGTCTTACTCCACAATCAACTCCGACGGCGTAGTAGTAGAGCGTAGACCTGCGCGACACTCCTGGTGGAACTGCATCGTGGTCCACGGCATGACGGGCGGGACAGTAGCCGTGTGTGGTCCACGGATCTTGTGTGGCACTGGGTGGGCTCGTGGGCAGCGGGTTAGAGTCTAACTATGTCATCATCTATGACCTCGGTGCAATGATGACCATGGTGGATGCATGGAGGGGCTCGTCGTTGGCAAGATGGCGGGTCTACTCGCTACCGGTCAGGCATGCTTCATTTTTATTTCATAGGAAAATTGAATTTTTATGATCGTGTGCCAATTTTGCCCTCCTTTTGTTGCCGGTAGAAATTGTACTGGTCATAATTTTAACGCAAGTATGATTTCATACAAGCCATTGGATCCACGGAAATAAATGGTCCTTATTCATCTAAGGGTACCACAAAAGAGCTCAAATAAAAATATATTTATTATTTGCCTCTGGGGCATATGTCCAACAAGTATAACCTCACAAGAGATCGTAAATTTAATGAACAACGTAGCTCCAAGGGGCGTGGCCTTTCATCTAGCACAGAAGGGAATTCAAAGTTGTTGAAATCTCTTTGGTCTATCAAGGCTCCAGGAAGATGAAGATCACGCTATGGCGTTTCGCCCATGATTTTGTTCCCTATATATAGTCAACAACTATTGAAACGGCAGATTCCCGCTAGCTCGGATAGTGTGTTATTTAGACATCATGAGACCATCGAACAATAAATTTTGTTCTGCCAGTTCGCTTGTGAAGTTTGGATTGCTGCCTGTTTAGATCATCGGACCGATCTGTAGTGTAAATACTTCACCACCACTCGGGTCTAGACGCTTGAATTCTTGGATCGGTGTTCTGACATGGAAGCGACAACGATGGTGGTTACCTTGTGGCACATTTGGGATGCGAGGAATAAAGTTCGGAATGGTGAACAAATGATGCATCCTAGGTTGGTTGCTGAGAAGGCAGTGGCATACATCCAGATGATCGCTACATATTATAAACCTACGGCTAATCATATGTGTGAAACCAAATCTTCAGTTCTTAAATGGTCTCCACCGCCGATTGGTTCAGTCATGGTTAATGTAGATGTTGTGATCTTTGCTGCCTCTCATCGGATGGGGGATGGGGTCGTGATCCGAGACCATACTAGACAGTGCTTGGTTGCATGCCATGTGTTACGAGGAGGTCACGACACCTGAGATTGTGGAGGCGCTAACTATGCGGCATGTGATCAACCTAGCCAAGGACAAATGTTTCAACAAGGTTATCATCAACTCTGATTGTCTATCAGTTGTGAACCGGGTGAATTCAGCGGAGAATGATCGCTCCATTTGTAGCCCTATCATCCTTGATATCAGATGCTTCATGGCATCTTTCTCTTCATGCATGCACCGTTAGACATTGTCCTCGTGGTTGGTTTGAACGTTGCTAGTGTAGTAGACTAAGTGAGTCTTTAGGTTGCTGTTTGTGGCGTGGTGTTGCTCCGGATTGTATCCGTTAAGATATTATAAAATGACATTATGATTATGTGATCGATAAAGACAACTTTCTCTGAAAAAAGAGAGAGACACCAAGACCACACCGGACACGGCGATGGGGCAGCGAACAGCGCTGCACCCTTTAATTAACAAGTGCAAACGGGAAAGAGAAACGGAGAAGGGGACGCAGCCACGGCAGCACAATCGCACAACATCGCTGAAGGGGATCAGGGGCGGCCAATTAAGGGTAGAGCTCAATGAGGGCAAAGCTCCCGAGAACAGGCCTTGTCTTGTGGTGACTGAACCCGGCGTCCATGAATATTTTGCTCCACTCACGCTCGTCACGCTCCTTGCCCGCTGTGATCACCATCATCAGCAGGTCGAACAGGACCTGGGCTTCGTACGCGGGATTGGACGTAGATCCGACGACCATGTCCACGATGATCACTTTCCCTCCTGGTTTTGGGATCGCCTTCCTGCACTGCGTTAGAATCCTCACGCAGTCCTCGTCGTTCCAGTCGTGCAGCACGTACTTCGATGAACATCCAACACTTTTAGGTTAGATTAAGTGGATCGTGATAAATTTTACATCAAAAATAAACTTAGTGTTTGTACCTTGAGGAACAAAGCATCCGCCTTCGGGATTGAGCTCATCATGTCACCGGCGACGTACTCGACGACGCCGTCGGCCGCGATGGTATCGATCACGTTGGGGAGGTCCAGGACGGAGCACTTGATGCGCGGGAAGGCGTTCGCGATGGCCAACGCCGCAGTTCCCGTCCCGCCGGCGACGTCGACCAGGGAGGTCACCCCGTCGAACGCGTCGCCGTAGTTACTGATGACGAAGCTCATCGCGAACCGGGTGTCGGCCGCCATGCCGGCGTTGAAGACCAGGTTGATCTTCGGGTCGCGGGCAAAGAGCGTCCACGGGTCCGCGCCGTGCGCCGTCCTGAACGGCATCTCGGCCGCGGCGTCGCTCTCGAACCACTCGGAGAGGTGCGTGGCCGCCGTCACGTGGTACCTGTTGGTCTGGGAGATCACGAACGGCGAGAGGTCTGTACTGCGCAGGTCAGCAGCGCCGGCGGCAGCGGCCGTGCCGTGGTCCACGAGGAGGCGGGACAGCGCTGTGAGACGGTAGGTGGGGGCTGCACCGTCGTCTGCGGACTCGCCTGTTGTTGCTGGAGCATCGGCCGCGAAGATACCTGACGCGACGAGGAACCTCATGAGGCGAGGCAGGTAGGGCTTCTTGCTCTCGGGGACTGCAAGGGCGGGGAGCAGGTCTGGCAGCGAGGCGGCGCCACCGAGGCGGTGCATGGCGTTGGGGATACCGAGCTTGATGGCGCACTCGAGCGCCATGGATTTGAGGTAGCTGAAGGTGAGGCTCCAGAGCTCGGCGTGCGCCTGCAGAAGCTCCTCGTTGGAAGAGGTTGCCATTGGCACGGATTGGTGGTTCTCAGTCACGCGCGCGATGATTTGCTAGCTGCTGGTGCAAATGCTCGGCTCAAGATGGGTCAGTATTTATAGGCTGGGAGAATAGGGACAATGCAATTCCCCCCCGTAGGAGGGCCCCCGGCACCATCTCTACTCTCCAATTGTTGGAGATTCGTGCTATACGTTTTACAAAATAACCCTCCCACCTCATCTCTCAGGCCTGCTGCAGTTTTTCTATTTAACCCCTAACGTTTTCGGATATTATAAAAAATCGCTTGTTTGTCTCCTTACAATCGATAGTCTTCTACACGTTCCTGTTTCTTTTTCTCCTTATTTTTTCTCGTACGATTTCAGGAATATTCAACAATTTTTTATGTTCATTTTTAATTTTGAAAATAAAACATGCATAATTTATTTTTTCAACAATCTCTTGTGATAATTTTTATTTTTCTACTTTTTATTTAATAATATTTAGACACTCTTACTTTGTTTCATCCTAGATTCAGAAGTTTCATACAAGATTCACACGTTTTACAAACTTGTTTCTGCCAAAAGATATTCATATAATTTTTTCACAAAATACATGCATAATGTTTGTTTCTTTTACACCTCATTATTTCACAAAATACATATTTCGTTGCTATATAAAACCCTACACATGTTATACCGAGAACATGTTTTTTAAACAATCTGTATAATGTCTGTTTCTTTTTCACCTTATTTTTTTTTGAAAAATTTCAGGAATATTCAACTTTTTATGTACATTTTTTATTCCAAAAATGAAACATGTATAATTTGTTTTTTTACAATCTCATTTAATAATTTTTATTCTTATACTTTTTATTTAACAATATTTAGACACTCTTACTTTGTTTCTTCCTAGATTCAGAAGTTTTATACAAGATTCACATGTTTTACAAACTTGTGTCTGCCAAGTACAGAACTTGTACACTATTTTTTTTAAATATTTATAAATATTAATATATATTTATTATTCACTAAACATTCCATATTCATAAATTTAATCAACATTTTTTTCTACACACACGTTTCTTTTTTCTTTTTCACCTCATTTTTCTCTTAAAATTTTAGGAATATTCAACAATGTTTTTATGTACATTTTTTATTCTAAAAATGAAACATGCACAATTTGTTTTTTGAACAATCTTATTTGATAAATTTTATTTTTGTACTTTTTATTCAACAATATTTAGACACTCTTACTTTGTTTCATCATAGATTCAGAAGTTTCATACAAGATTCACATGTTTTACAAACTTGTTTCTGCCAAGTACAGAACTTGTACACTAAATATTTTAAAGATTTATAAATATTAATATATATTTATTATTCACTAAATATTCTAGATTCATAAATTTAATCAAAAAAATTCTACACACACGTTTATTTTTCTATTTCACCTCATTTTTTCTCTTAAAATTTCAGGAATATTCAACAATGTTTTTTATGGACATTTTTTATTCTAAAAATGAAACATGCATAATTTTTTATGGATATTTATACAATGCAGATCATACATACAAAATCCAAAAAACATTAAAGATTCATACAAGTTTTAGTAGATTATTACACACATGATTTAGTCTAGCTACAAGCAAGATCAAACATTAGTTTCATACATGTGTCACCTGTCAAGATAAAACAAGTAGTCTCACGACCTTAATCTGATATTAAAAATCATTCAAGAAATCATACAAGTTTCATCCATGAACAGAATATGGAAAGAGGAAATACATGTTTCATCCATGAACTAGATATGGTTATTTTTCATACACGTTTCCAACATCACTTTTTAAAAGATTCATCCAAACAAGAAACTCAAATCAAGATCCAAACACGAATGAAAAGAAAGGATCCAAACACGAACAAAATCCATACAAGATCCGTGTCAAAAACTTGATAATACATTATACCATGAATTTAATCAAGATTCAATAAAGAAAAAGTAGGGGCCCCATATCCACGAATTTGAACAAAATCTGTACAAGATTCAATAAAGATTCAATCAAGATTCAACCACGAATTTAATCCAAACAAAATATTCAACCACGAACTGGATCCAAGCATGAAGAAAAAACAAAAGGAAAAGTAGGGGCCCCAAAAAACCACAAACTGGATCCAACCACAAACTGGCCGCGTGGGCTGGGGGTTGGTGATCATTCTCTTCCCTGGACTGCGGGTGAAATACCAAAAAACAGGAGGGCTTAAATATAAATGTACGACAGACGATTGACTGCATTGACTTCGCACGAATCTTCAACAAATCTGTGGCACAGATGGTGCCGGGGACCCAACTTACATGTGGGAAATCCGCTCTCGGGAGAATAGCTGCCTCAAGGTGAAGCGTCCACGTCGTAGCATCATCAAGGCACTCCACTACCATAGTGCGCCACGTGGATGAACGACGGAAACAATTGCCAAGCTGGAGTATATCATATCAAGTGTGGATATTCTGTTTAGCATACGTTTCAATTCAGGTCGCTCCGACAACCTCTACTTTTCCTTTTTTGTTAACCAATACTTTCCGTTTCTAGATGGAACACTCCCACCACCAGATGCATCACCCATCTTATCTCCATCATTAGAAGGAGCCACGAGGAAAATTACATAAAAAAGATCTGTATCTGATCGAAGAAAAAGAAGGCTAATAAAAGATCTGTATCTGATATGCAATACTTAAACTTTTCAGGCTAAAGATTACATAAAAAAGATGTACTATCTGGTTATGGAGAAAAAAAAGTTCTTCTATCTTTCTTCTCCCAGCAAATAAAAATCACAGGCATTTGCCGCCAATAAAAAAATTACAGCCAGATTCTTTTCATGCAACCCAGATATATTACAGTACATCTGATTCACATGTATTTCAGGGTGAAAGGGACTGATTTGCTTCTTCTCCAGACCTCCATGAATTTCTCCCAGGTTCCTTTCTACTCCACTATACTTCTCCTAGCAAACCGGTATATTTGGAGAAGGGATTTTGTGCACATGGACACCGGTACTTTCTTCACTTTCAGACAGTAAAGTAGTATATACTAGTATTTTGGGAGATATAAAAAGGAAATATTTCTGACAGTAAATAGTAGTATAAAATAGTATATCTTTTTGCAGAATTTTCTTTTTTGTATTTCCCAAAATACAACGTATATTTTAACGGATTTTGTTTGCATACACTCCTCCTTTATATATCTATTTGTATATTTAATGTCAAATTTTTTGGAGACATAGAAGAGTGAGGTTTTGATGTCACATGGCCCTGCATATTCATCAGATGTGAAAAAGCAAAACTGTAAGAAAACTGTGTGGTGATGGCGACTTAGAATCATCAATATGACATGTAAAATAAGATACTCGCTCCCTCTGATCCATACACTGGATTGGATGTATCTAGCACTAAAATATGTCTAGATACATCTATTTCTATGCCAAGTTCTCAAATAGATGGGAGTAATATGGATCAGAGAGAGTATTAATTTCCCATAATGGCTGAAGACAGAAAAATACTCCCTCCGTTTCAAAATATAAGATGTTTTAGATCTGTGAAGAAAATGTATCCAGACTTATTTTAGTGTGTAGATTCACTCCAAACCTAAATAAACCTATATACTAAAAGTAGTCTAGATACATTTGCTTCATAAAGCTAAACATCTTATATTTTGAAACGGAGGGAGTAGAAAGAAGCTCCCATCTAAGACAATAAGTATAAAAAGAGACAGTGATAAGTACCACCCCGGATGTTGACACCTTCAGAACTACCATCCTACCAATATACTCCCATGTTTATCACATAAAAAATGCTCCCATGTAATCATTGTGCATGTTACGCCTACAAAAAAATCACCTTGAAAACACTCTTGCATGATTACATATGCAAAAACTCCCGTCTAAAAAATGTAAGAAAAGATTTTACACCTACAGAACTCCCATCTAACAAGAAAAAAAGAGATAGATGGAGTTCCCATCTCCCAATGTAATTCCACAGGCATACATTTCTCTTACACTCACCTAAAAAATCTACCATCCTACTGAGAGTTCGAATCATAACAAAGAAAACTACTACTCCCTCCGTTTCATAATATAAGATGTTTTACCTTTATAAAAGAAGTGTATCTAGACCTCTTTAGTGTGTAGATTCACTCCGAACATATACACTAAAAAAGATTTAGATACACCTTTTTTATGAAGCTAAAACATCTTATATAATAAAACGGGAAAAGTACCTAGGATCGTGCGCAAAATCAGCACAATACACCTAGATCTGACGAGCTACACATGTCCCGAAAACAAAAAAGTGCCAGCACGCGAGATGAACTAATCTTGCAGAGGGTCCTAGCGGGACGGAAGAAAATTAGCCAGAGGAATTTCAAAGAAACGAAATCAGAGTAACATGGTTCTACAGCCAGACCAGAGTTCAGAGAGGATAACAAACTGGAGTTATTACAAAAAATTAAACGAAGCTGAAAGTGGAAAGGAAAAACTAGATGAAAGGGAAACATCAGCAGGCTCCATAGTGCTTGCAGATTTTCTTACCTAAAAAAGTGCTTGCAGATTTTCTGGAATTTCGCTTTTGTCTCACTTGAGGACAGCAGATTTGTTGGTTTGGACCACTTATTGCATCGGCAGGTTAACTTTTATTAATGAATAATATGGATAAACATTTGTAAAGCTGAAGCATATCAGTGTGGATCGTACGACACTGCTTGATCTGCTAGGGAACGATTCAAGGTGATCCATGTGTTTTGTTCACGTGGTGTTGATGTGTTAACTTTTCATTTAAAAGGAAGACTTTGGACTTTGGGCTGCTCTTTGAACTTTTTTTTGACCTGTGCTCTTTGAACTTTGAAGCCTAAACTAGGAAACATAATTTTGGAAAAATTAAAATATGATACGTCTCTCTCAAAAATATATACAATCTGATTTGAAAACCCATACTTATGTGATGTGAAATATCGCTGACGATGCAAAATATTGACCGTCTATCCGCGGCTCACACAGGCTCTTTCATGGGTACTTCGCCACACAGAAATATTTCCCCTGACCGTAACAAATACAACGTACACGGTTGCCCGGTGTGATACCTCCTGCTTAGTGAAAGACATCCCCATGATTCATTACCAGCATAATGTGTGCCTCCTATTGACGATAATTTGTGAAGTTTTCGCTGTTCTTTTATGCGCCCTTTCTTAAAAGGTAAGTCATAAATCATGACGTGTTTTTTCTCGAATTTCGTTATACTTGCATGGCCTCTTATCATTCCTTCGTGTGCTACACGTTTGGGATGATGTTGCTTCCTGAGCGCACGCCATAAAGCCCCATATCATCGCGCCATTTTGGCATATTTAGATATGGCTCGCAGCAAAACGATCACTCGCATTTCTTGCATCTGTCAATGCTTGCTAGCATACCACCGCCGTGTTGAACATGTCTCTTTTGTGGTGCAGGAGGAGCAAGCATCTACAGTTGGGGAGGAGGAGCACCCCATCCCGCCGCCGTACCACAACAACGGTTCCTCCCCCTTACACCCGATGAAGGCCAGCAATGTCAACGTTGTGAAGAAGGATATCGTCTCTACATTTATCTGAAAATGAGAAGTAGTAGCAACTAGTCATATATTTATGATTTTATTGTTTCACACAACATTTATTATTGATAAACTGTCAGCGATTCTCTTATATATCGCCATGGTTATCGATGGACACACTATTTGGGATTGTTTTAGTTGCACACAATTCCCGTTGATCATCGCAAACGATTACTCCTTGATAATCGTTCACAGATATTTTGGTCATTCAATTCTTTCTATGGTTTGCCGTTTTCGTTCGAAATGTGAAGGCTCATATTGTTCGCGTTGTTTCCCCTCGCCTATAAAATGCCTCGCATAATTTTCCCGCCAGCTAGTTGCCTCTCATCAACACCATGCCTCCTTGTGATTCAACTCTTGGGAACATTGACCTAGCACCGTCAGATGGTGAGGACGAGAATTCCTCATAGCACGATGCTAGAGGAAGCATCATCGATCTCACGGGGCCTGATTCAGAGGGAGAGCATGCTCTATAGGAGGAGGACGAGCATGGTCTACAGGCATATGAGTAGGACGGGTTGCAGGCGGAGGACTTGCAGGAGCACATGATGGTGGAGGACTCCATTGTGTTGGTACGGCGTGAGGAATAAGCAGTGCATTGCGTCATGTAGGAGTCTTTCGAGACTCTACGTGACAACCAGGTGCATTGTCGGGCACCTCAGTTTCTAGCTCCTAGCAACGTGTTCGATGAAATTGCGGCGATTTGGATGGCCTCCGTGGCAAGGAGCAAGGCTATCTTGGAATTGCGCCTGTCGTCAGGCACTAGCAACCGTTTTGCTGATGATTTCAAGGCATCATGCTCTAGATATGGAAGTGGAGCCTCCGACGATGTAGAGTCATCAGGCTTTGGAGAGGGTGGAGGAGCCTCCAATGATGCAGAGACATCAGGCTCTAGATGTAACACCCTCAGAATCGACCCTATGCAAGTTTTAGCGCTTCCCGCCAAACCCGCATAGAAACGATTCAAAGGTGCCCACCAGGCACTTGCGTGCGGGTGGAAAACGAAGTAATAACATTACACAACAATCCTCGATGGGACCCACAGAACAGATTTATTTACAACACGACTCCATGAGTCAAGAATACAGATATAATATACAAAGATCCAAATCACCTAGAAAACGATAGAGCGTCCAGTTACGGACAAGATGCAAATGGGGCTAAGAGCCCTGAAGAATAACCAATGGCGTCCATAACCCTTCCCAGGCCAAGCCGGAAGGGTAACCCTGCTAACGACGTTGATCTCAAAACCTGCTAAAACAAAAGGGGTGCCGACAAAGGGCAAAGGAAAAAAGAGGAGCGTCAGTACTGAGGCCAGTACATGGCGAGACTAGAATTCGGCGGTCCTCGCCTACATAGCTATGGTGGACTGAAGCGGCAGCGGCAGCATGCACTAAACAACCTATAGAGACTCGATACAACTGGCGGCTATCAGAGAGGGATAAGAAAGACCTGTTCGGAACCAACATGATTCTACCATCACACAAACCCATCCTGGTGTTCCCTCTCGAGACCAAACGAGGAAGTCGACCGAGGAACTCACACAGTTGGCAGTTTTATTTATTCAGTTATCGTTGCACCAATTACTAGTCAGGTATAGAGAGTCATCCTGATATAATAAGCAGTGGGCAATTTTAGTTAACCATTCCGTTATAGTTGCAACACTTACTAATCAGATACAAATAGCATGAGATAACCCAAAAACCCAGCAGTTGTTGGTACATTTATTTAGCCATTCCGTTGTAGTTGCAATATTTACTAGTCAGGTACAATGGTCGCAAACGACAACCCAAGCAAGCAATTGTTGGCAGTTTTATTTAGCCATTCCATTATAGTGAAGCTGATTACTAGTCATTATAAAGTCAAATTTATAGCACTACTTTAGTTATAGTTGTCTATGATCGAGATATTGTGCTCCAAGTCGTCCATAACCGCGGACACGGCTTTCAGAAAGTTTTACCCGGCCGGGGTGCACAAATAGCAACACACACTCGATCAACCTCGGAAAAACCAAATCAAAACCCAACGAGGCCTTCACGACAAAGCAATCACAAGATTCAGAAATATTTCAGGGGGCCACCCCTTAAAGTAGACCATAGCGAAGCCGGCCGGCTCCGAGACGGACTCAAGGTTGTGGGGACGGCTGTAAACGACTGGGAACCCGAAAGTGTGACTGGGCTTGTCGATACCGCGGAATCGTGCCACGATCCTAAACAGTACAGGTGCTCCTCGCACAATATTAAATAAAGCAGTAAAGCATGGCATAAGTACAGGATAGTAAATAAAACCTCAAACTAGTTTGTGGCCCCAAGAAATAAGACGGAATCAAGCTCTGGCTCAGGGGGGTCCCATAAGCCTCCCGGATGTGGATAGCGCGAATATTCAAGGAACAGGTATCAAGTACTCGGGGTCCTACGGGACACAAGTGGACGGTTAACAACCAAATAACATCTATTGCCCACCTGTGCCTCTGCTTACTTACTTCAATTTTAGTTGTTAAACAGGAATTAAAGTGAACGATAAGTAAATCCATGATCATCTCCAACATCAAACATGCGGCAATACACCAACAACTGTGGCACTTGACGACACGCAACAGCACTTGAGCAAGCGACTACGACGCACAAGCCCAACTATCTACCAAACAACAGGTAATAGGATGTGTCCAAGGCAATATAAGGCTGCAAGGGATATCACGGGTACGAAAACTAGAGCATCGCAACACAGATAGCCTTAGATCAACAGGAGGGAATAAATACTATAAAAGTAAGATAGGTAGAAAGGGGGAGATGCTCGCCTGAAAAGCATTGCCGAAGGTTCATCCGAAGATCGGGTCGACACTCGCATCAACTCAACGGCCTTATCCGCGAAGAAGCAAAACACTAGAATAAACACCGGATGCACTATTTAATACTACGGCAAAAGATCGGGCATGATGCATGTATGATGCATGGCATGGCAAGGATGCGATGCAATTAGGTCATATTAAGCGGAACCGGGGTCCCGACAATTAATTAGGTGGTTCATGTTGTTTAGATACCCCGCAATTTAATTGTTGTTTGAACATGGCAAAACAAGTTACCGGTTCGCTACACAAATTTAAATGAGGCCAATATAAGACTAGATTTTCCCGCATATGGGCCCCATATTTAATTATAAGGTGAATTGGCGTAAGGCCCCCAAACCACATGATATGTATGCGAGATGAACAATTAAATATGCAACAATTTTATATATAGCATTTATAAAATCGGGCTCGGGAAAAGGTTCACACATCTAGGGTTCGGCGCACTTGGGGTTCCGGGGTTCGGGGTTCGGTCTCCGGGTTCAGGGTTCGACGGGATCGGTCTCAGACGACGGAAGTCGATCAAGACGCATCCGAGAAGACGAACTTGATTAGCGTCGGGGCACATCGGCCTCGCCCTGGTCGGTGTCGAACTTGTCGGGCCCGCGTAGACGGTCATGGCGTTCAAAGTGGAGAACTTGGCGTTCTGGTGGCGATCTTGGCGTCAGGGTTCTCGGTGTCCGGGGTGAAGTACTCGGCGTCCTCGAGGGAGTACTTGTCGTATCCGTGTCGACGACCTGGGCGTCCGGGTTCTCGGCGAACTTGGCGTCCGGGAAGGAGGTCTTGGCGTGCCTAGAATTCGGTCCTCGTGGTCATTCCTTTAGGTCCAGGTCGACCTTCGGGTTCCACAATTCTCGGTGTGGTTTTCCTCAGGTCGATGAAGATCTTGACGAGAGCTCTCCGTTAAAGACGGCAACCAAGAGGATGGAAACTGACACCGTTAGGATGTCAAACCCATGGCCTAGCTGAAGCGTTACAGGAACACACATATCACACACATACAAGCACGTACGTGTATCGAGCCAGAACAAACGTCACATGAACCCATCAGGTACTTGTTTCCAAACATGGCAGAGCATGGTGGCCCTGGGTGGTGGCGGAGGCTCGGCACAGGCGACGCGCGGACAGAGAGGAGGCCTGGGCCCGGAGACAGAGGAGGGGTGGCCCTGGCCTCGCGTGCAGGCGGCAGCGTCCTGGGAGGCCGACAGGTCGACGCCGGGCACGGGGCCGCGCAGGGCTAGGCGGAGCTTGGTGGCGGTCGGGCTCGCGGCAGACGGCGGGAGGGCGCAGGAAGGGAAGGAGCGGCGGCGGACACGGGCCGGGGACGTGCTGAGGCAAGCTCGGGAGGCCGGAGAGGGGGACCCGAGGTGGCGGCGGGGAGAGCTTGTGGGAGGGGACGGCGAGCGGGGAGGCGACGGGGAGGAGCCGGGGTTGGCAGCGGGCTTGCAGAGGCGGGAGCGGGTCGGCGGGCAGACGACGAGTGGGTGGCCGTGGGGAGAGGAAGGCGAGGCAGGGACCCACGGCGGCGCGGCCATGGCCCAGAGGAGGAGGCGCGGCGGTGACGCGGGCTCCGGCCAGAGGAGGCTGGGAACGGGCGCCACCGAGAGAGTGAAGGCCGGGGCGAGCGCGGGCATGAGAGGGAGAGGGAGGCGAGGCAGAGAGGAGGGAGGGAGAGAGGAGAAGGGGTGGGCATCGCGTCGGGGAGAGAGGAGGGAGTCGGGGGCGTGGGGGCCTGCAGGTGGGACCCAGGGGCGGTGGGGTCCGGGGGACAGGGAGAGGAGGTGAGGTGGCAGCGGGTTGGGGTGGGGCCAGGCTGTAAGGGAGAGGGGGTTGGTGGGAGCTGGGTGAGAGAGAGAGGGGAGGGAGTGGGGGATTGGTGAGGTGGCAGTGGGTGTGATGAGGTGGAGGGAAGGTGAGGTGGAGGGAGGGGATTGGTGGGTAGACTAGGATTGGGTGGGGATAGGTTTAGGGTTTGGGTTTTTAATTAGTTTGTAACATGTTTATGGTGTTGTTTTGTTTCAAATCTTTTTAGCAAATAACTTGTAGGCAAATAATTTAACAGATAATTATAAGACTTATTTTGAAATAAGAGAAGGGTATTTTTAGAAAACAAAAATAGGCTTATTGAAAATAGGCTCACACACACAAATGCATGATGATGACGATGCAATGCACAAAAACAACGCGATTTTCTAGTAGTGGTTTTTGCGGGATGCCACAATTCGACACCACTAACAATGGATCTCGCCCTCGAGATCCGCCTCATGGTACCGGACAGAAGGTCGGTGATCTGCATCTTCTCGCTTCGTGTAGATCCTCGCGACACCACTAACAAGAGGTCGTTGTCCGTGATCGTCGAGAGAACACTCCGGGGACAAAAGGTCGAAGGTAAAGGTATCGACAAATAAAGCCACCTCTAACTTCCGCGGAAGGAGTATAACTGCAAAGATTCACCATTCAATGTGCAAGAGCGAATGATAAGAGTAGTCGGATGGTGATCAGTCCATCGCGCACCCAAACCATTACTCGACACACGAATAGGCAGATTATGCAACCAACTCTCGGAATTAGACTGAAGATCTCGACAATCGAGGTTCAGAAACAAAGGAGTGATGCAGACTCTGCATCGGATCTGGCGTAGATGATGTCGTCGCGTCGGAAAACACCGGAAGGCACAAACAAGGAACAAAGAATGGTACCACCGTAGACGGATTCCTCAGACAGCATGAATACCGGATGGTAGAACACCGTTATCAAAGGAGGAAGCGAAACCCTGAAGGTACGACGGAACCCAACCACGAGAAATCCTGGACTCGAAGAGAGACGAGAGCGGATTCAAAACACGCAGAGGTGAGAGGAGAGCAGCAGAGGGGTAAGGAGTAAAATCAGACCTAATCAGAACTATCCAACCGATTTTGCAAAAATAGTTTTGACACTCTACTTCGGCCGTTAGCTAGGTTATCCTACAGGCTGGACTTGTGGGGTATCGCAACTGCTGGGCTCTGATACCACTCTGTAACACCCTCAGAATCGACCCTATGCAAGTTTTAGCGCTTCCCGCCAAACCCGCATAGAAACGATTCAAAGGTGCCCACCAGGCACTTGCGTGCGGGTGGAAAACGAAGTAATAACATTACACAATAGTCCTCGATGGGACCCACAGAACAGATTTATTTACAACACGACTCCATGAGTCAAGAATATAGATATAATATACAAAGATCCAAATCACCTGGAAAACGATAGAGCGTCCAGCTACGGACAAGATGCAAATGGGGCTAAGAGCCCTGAAGAATAACCAATGGCGTCCATAACCCTGCCCAGGCCAAGCCGGAAGGGTAACCCTGCTAACGACGTCGATCTCAAAACCTGCTAAAACAAAAGGGGTGCCGAAAAAGGGCAAAGGAAAAAGAGGAGCGTCGATCGAGGCCAAGACACGCGAGACTAGAATTCGCGGTCCTCGCCACATAGTTATGGTGGATCAAGCGGCAAGATGCACTAAACAACCTATAGAGACTCGATACAACTGGCGGCTATCAGAGAGGGATAAGAAAGACCTGTTCGGAACCAACATGATTCTACCATCAGACAAACCCATCCTGGTGTTCCCTCTCGAGACCAAACGAGGAAGTCGACCGAGGAACTCACACAGTTGGCAGTTTTATTTATTCAGTTATCGTTGCACCAATTACTAGTCAGGTATAGAGAGTCATCCTGATATAATAAGCAGTGGGCAATTTTAGTTAACCATTCCGTTATAGTTGCAACACTTACTAATCAAATACAAATATCATGAGATAACCCAAAAACCCAGCAGTTGTTGGTACTTTTATTTAGCCATTCCGTTGTAGTTGCAATATTTACTAGTCAGGTACAATGGTCGCAAACGACAACCCAAGCAAGCAATTGTTGGCAGTTTTATTTAGCCATTCCATTATAGTGAAGCTGATTACTAGTCATTATAAAGTCAAATTTATAGCACTACTTTAGTTATAGTTGTCTATGATCGAGATATTGTGCTCCAAGTCGTCCATAACCGCGGACACGGCTTTCAGAAAGTTTTACCCGGACGGGGTGCACAAATAGCAACACACACTCGATCAACCTCGGAAAAACCAAATCAAAACCCAACGAGGCCTTCACGACAAAGCAATCACAAGATTCAGAAATATTTCAGGGGGCCACCCCTTAAAGTAGACCATAGCAACGGCGGCCGGGCCCGAGACGGACTCAAGGTTGTGGGGACGGTCAGAACGATCGGGAACCCGAAAGTGTGACTGGCTTGTCGATACCGCTGAATCGTACACGATCCTAACAAGACAGTGCTCCTCGCACAATATTAAATAAAGCAGTAAAGCATGGCATAAGTACAGGATAGTAAATAAAACCTCAAACTAGTTTGTGGCCCCAAGAAATAAGACTGAATCAAGCTCTGGCTCAGGGGGGTCCCATAAGCCTCCCGGATGTGGATAGCGCAAAAATTCAAGGAACAGGTATCAAGTACTCGGGGTCCTACGGGACACAAGTGGACGGTTAACAACCAAATAACATCTATTGCCCACCTGTGCCTCTGCTTACTTACTTCAATTTTAGTTGTTAAACAGGAATTAAAGTGAACGATAAGTAAAGCCATGATCATCTCCAACATCAAACATGCGGCAATACACCAACAACTGTGGCACTTGACGACACGCAACAGCACTTGAGCAAGCGACTACGACGCACAAGCCCAACTATCTACCAAACAACAGGTAATAGGATGTGTCCAAGGCAATATAAGGCTGCAAGGGATATCACGGGTACGAAAACTAGAGCATCGCAACACAGATAGCCTTAGATCAACAGGAGGGAATAAATACTATAAAAGTAAGATAGGTAGAAAGGGGGAGATGCTCGCCTGAAAAGCATTGCCGAAGGTTCATCCGAAGATCGGGTCGACACTCGCATCAACTCAACGGCCTTATCCGCGAAGAAGCAAAACACTAGAATAAACACCGGATGCACTATTTAATACTACGGCAAAAGATCGGGCATGATGCATGTATGATGCATGGCATGGCAAGGATGCGATGCAATTAGGTCATATTAAGCGGAACCGGGGTCCCGACAATTAATTAGGTGGTTCATGTTGTTTAGCTACCCCGCAATTTAATTGTTGTTTGAACATGGCAAAACAAGTTACCGGTTCGCTACACAAATTTAAATGAGGCCAATATAAGACTAGATTTGCCCGCATATGGGCCCCATATTTAATTATAAGTTGAATCAGCGTAAGGCCCCCAAACCACATGATATGTATGCGAGATGAACAATTAAATATGCAACAATTTTATATATAGCATTTATAAAATCGGGCTCGGGAAAAGGTTCACACATCTAGGGTTCGGCGCACTTGGGGTTCCGGGGTTCGGGGTTCGGTCTCCGGGTTCAGGGTTCGACGGGATCGGTCTCAGACAACGAAAGTCGATCTTGACGCATCCGAGAAAACGAACTTGGTTAGCGTCGGGGCGCATCGGCCTCGCCCTGGTCGGTGTCGAACTTGTCGGGCCCGCGTAGACGGTCATGGCATTCAAAGTGGAGAACTTGGCGTTCCGGTGGCGATCTTGGCGTCAGGGTTCTCGGTGTCCGGGGTGAAGTACTCGGCGTCCTCGAGGGAGTACTTGTCGTATCCGTGTCGATGACCTGGGCGTCCGGGTTCTCGGCGAACTTGGCGTCCGGGAAGGAGGTCTTGGCGTGCCTAGAATTCGGTCCTCGTGGTCATTCCTTTAGGTCCAGGTCGACCTTCGGGTTCCACAATTCTCGGTGTGGTTTTCCTCAGGTCGATGAAGATCTTGACGAGAGCTCTCCGTTAAAGACGGCAACCAAGAGGATGGAACCGCACCGTTAGGATGTCAAACCCATGGCCTAGCTGAAGCGTAGAACACACAGATCACACACATACAAGCACGTACGTGTATCGAGCCAGAACAAATGTCACATGAACCCATCAGATACTTGTTTCCAAACATGGCAGGGCATGGCCCTGGGTGGTGGCGGAGGCTCGGCACAGGCGACGCGCGGATAAAGAGGAGGCCTGGGCCCGGAGACAGAGGAGGGGTGGCCCTGGCCTCGCGTGCAGGCGGCAGCGTCCTGGGAGGCCGACAGGTCGACATCGGGCACGGGGCCGCGCAGGGCTGGACGGAGCTTGGTGGCGGTCATGCGACGGGCGGAGGCGCAGGAAGGGAAGGAGCGGCGGGCGACGGCGGGACGTGCTGAGGCGAGCTCGGGCGGCCGGAGAGGGGGACCCGAGGTGGCGGCGGGGAGAGCTTGTGGGAGGGGACGGCGAGCGGGGAGGCGACGGGGAGGATCCAGGGTTGGCCGGCGGGGCTTGCAGAGGGCGGCTGGAGCGGGGTCGGCGGCGGACGGCGAGGGGTGGGGTGGCCGTGGGGAGAGGAAGGCGAGGCAGGGACCCACGGCGGCGCGGCCATGGCCCAGAGGAGGGCGCGCGGCGACGCTGGCCCGGCCAGAGGAGGGGCGGCTGGGAACCAGGCCGCACGGAGAGAGTGAAGGCCGGGGCGAGCGCGGGCATGAGAGGGAGAGGGAGGCGAGGCAGAGAGGAGGGAGGGAGAGAGGAGAAGGGGTGGGCGTCGCGTCGGGGAGAGAGGAGGGAGTCGGGGGCGTGGGGGCCTGCAGGTGGGACCCAGGGGCGGTGGGGTCCGGGGGACAGGGAGAGGAGGTGAGGTGGCAGCGGGTTGGGGTGGGGCCAGGCTGTAAGGGAGAGGGGGTAAGTGGGAGCTGGGTGAGAGAGAGAGGGGAGGGAGTGGGGGATTGGTGAGGTGGCAGTGGGTGTGATGAGGTGGAGGGAAGGTGAAGTGGAGGGAGGGGATTGGTGGGTAGACTAGGATTGGGTGGGGATAGGTTTAGGGTTTGGGTTTTAATTAGTTTGTAACATGTTTATGGTGTTGTTTTGTTTCAAATCTTTTTAGCAAATAACTTGTAGGCAAATAATTTAACAGATAATTATAAGACTTATTTTGAAATAAGAGAAGGGTATTTTTAGAAAACAAAAATAGGCTTATTGAAAATAGTTTCAGACAAACAAATGCATGATGATGACGATGCAATGCACAAAAACAACGTGATTTTCTAGTAGTGGTTTTTGCGGGATGCCACACTAGAGAGGGCAGAGGAGCCTCGACGATGCAGAGACATCAGGTTTTGCAGAGGGCATAGGAGGCACCAACGATGACTTCATTGACATCTCCTATGGTGGCGAGGAGGACATTTAGTACTTAGATATTTCGGTTTTATTAGGGCATATACATATATATATATATGAAGTTAGCTGCCTTTTTTTAATAGAAAGGTCAACCATGTGTCCAGGTTTCGACTACCGGCAGAGAGATTTGTAGGTGTAAGGAACTTGTGATAACGAACCGATGGGCTAATAACCTCAAGTCACTCGCAAGACTTATACAGCTTCAGGCCCCGGATTATGATCCTATAACAACCCTACGTCCTGTGTCGGCTATTTTACATATGGAGCATGTGAGGTGTTCAAATATTACAAATGGGGGTGTTCCAGCTAGCGGCTTGTTGGGCTAGCCGGTAACTATGGTGAACGCTGGCTAGGGAGTCTAGCCGGCGGATTGTGCCTTTCCGGGTAGATGATTACGCCGGGTAGAGTGTAATTAAGAGGTTCTCTAAGAGCCTGACTACTAAACCTATCAACTATCGGGTATCAACTAGTCAGCCTGCTGAGCTAGCTAGCCGACGATGCTTTGAGAGCCTATATATAATAAACCTATCGACTACTACAACTCCGATGAGCTCCTCCCGGAGCTCTTTTCCATGGTGGTGAATGTGGAATGTTTGAGAGCTTGGTGATGAAATAGATTGTGGATAGCTTGGCACTTGGATCCTTCTCTTCTTTGTGGGGGGTCCTTTTATAGCTCATGGCCATTGTGGCATCCCGCAAAAACCACTACTAGAAAATCGCGTTGTTTTTGTGCATTGCATCGTCATCATCATGCATTGTTTGTCTGAACTATTTCGAAAAGCCTAGTTTTGCTTTGTACAAATACCCCCCCCCCCTTTATTTCAAATGCAAAACCCCGATCGTGTCGGATATTTTATTTACCTATAAACTATTTGCAAAGTAGCCTTGTTTTAAGATAAACAAAACAAAACAAACACATATTTACAAAACTAATAAAACCTAACTCTAAATCCTATACCTACCCAATCCTATTCTACCCACCAATCCCAGCTCGCCACCTCACCCTCTCCCCCATTTCCCTACCCACCTGCCACCTCATCAATCCACCCTCTCTCCCCCTCTTTCTCTCACCACAGCCCCATCTAACCACCCTCTCTCTCTCCCCACCAACACCCTGGCCCCACCCCACTCCCCCAGCTCACACGCCCCACCAGCCACCCCAACCCGCTGCCACCTCCCCTCCTCCCTGGCCCCACATGCCAGCCCCACCCCCCACTCAACCACCCCTGGACCCGGTCCACCCCCACCCCACGACCCCACTCCCACTCAACCCGCCTGGACCCACCCCGGTCCCACCACTTCTCTCTCTCCTCCCCACGCCAGACCCGCCTCCTCCCCACGCTGGCCTCGCCTCCACTGCCGCCGGCCAAGCCTTCCGCCATGAAGCCGCTTCCTCCCGGCCACGACCGCCTGCTTTCTCCGCCTCGGACCACCTCCACCTGCCCTCTCCCACTGCTGCCGCCCGCCCGAGCCGCCACCGGTGGGCCCGCCGGGCCTCTGCCGCCGCGAGCCGCCTGGGTCTCTCCTCCCGGCGCCTCGCCGAGCTCAAGGCCTCGCCAACCACCGCCGGCCCTCCCCACCGCGTCGCCATCTCCACAACCTCCGCCTCCGCCGCCGCTATCCCTGCGATCCACGGCGCCACCTCGGCCTCCCGACGCCACATGGCGCCCGCCGTCCTCATCCTCCGGTGGCCCGCCGCTGAAAGGCGACGCCCTCCTAAGCTCCCACCGCTTTGCTCCACCTCACGGTCGCCTCATTGCCAGCCACGGCCAGAACTAACCCTGCCCACGAGGCCTCGAGCACCTCCCGCCGGCCCTCACGCTGCCACCACCACGGAGGCCCCCATGTGCCCCGAAGCTCGACAGTACCGTCGCCGCCTCTAGGTGTCTGGCCTGGCGTCTGGTTCCCGCTCATGCCCATGGCTCGCCTCCCAGAGAGCCGACGTCGAGGCCGGGCCCTCCTCTGCGCTGTCCGGCAAGCCCACGCCGACCGAGCCCTGGGCCCGCGAGGCTCTGCCCGTTTTTCGTCGCCGCTGCCTTCGTCGTCCAAGCACGCCCCTCCCGCGAGGTGTTCGAGTCGGTATCCTCAGGAGACATGCCTCTTTGGTTTGTTCTGTTCTTGGTGCCTCTGCCCGTGCCCGTCTTGTTGATGGGTCGTTATAACGGAGATGGCCCCGGCATCACGAGATCTCCACCAACGCAATGCAATGAACACGGACCCCGAACCCGAAGAATCGCCGACAAGGACCGTCCCTACACCAAGAGCTGCTTCCGAACACTTCGACCGGAGCTAAATCAAGATCGCCCAGATACGCCAAGTTCGCCTACCCGGACACCGTACGACAAGATCTCCCCGGAACCAAGGACCATCAATACTTCCGCTCGGCAACGCCAAGTACTCCTTCCTGGCTTCGAAGCCCGACCCCGTGGCACCCGACAAGATCTCGCAACGACAAGAACGACACCGACCAGGGCGAGTCCGATGCGCCCCCGACGCTAACCAAGTCCTCCTTCCCGGAATGCCAAGATCTACCTCCGTTATCAGAGAACGAACCCGCCGAGGCCGAACCCCAGATCCGAACCCTGAGACCGACCCCGAACCCCCCGGACCAAGATCGTCGAACCCTAATGTGTGATTCCCTTCCCGAGCCCTATTTTATAAAATGAAATATAAACCTGTCGCATATTAAATTGTTCATGCATGCATCCTTGTCTGTGGTTTGTGGGCCTTAGGCCGATTCACCTAAATTAAATATGGGGCCCATATGCGGGCAAATCTAGTCTCATATTGGCCTCATTTAAATTTGTGTAGCGAACCGGTGATATATTTTGCCATGCTAATACAACATTTAATTGCGGGGTTCTAAACAACTTGAACCGTTTAAATAATTGTCGGGACCCCAGTTCCACTTAATATTGCCCAATTGCATCGCACCTTTGCCATGTCATACATCATACATGCATCATGCTCGATCTTTTGTCGTAGTATTAAATAGTGCATCCAGTGTTTGTTCTAGTGTTTTGCTTCTTCGCGGATAAGGCCGTTGAGTTGATGTGAGTTTCGCCCCGTTCTTCGGATGAACCTTCGGCAATGTTTTCAGGCGAGCATCTCCCCCTTTCTACCTATCCTACTTTTATAGTATTTATTCCCTCCTGTTGATCTATTGCTATCTGTGTTGCGATGTTCTAGTTTCCGTATCCGTGATATCCCTTGCAGCCCTATATTGCCTTGGACACATCCTATTACCTGCGGTTTGGTAGCTAGTTGGACCTGCGCGTCGTAGTCGCTTGCTCAAGTGCTGTTGCGTGTCGCCAAGTACCACAGTTGTTGGAGTATGGCCGCATATTTGATGTTGGAGATGATCATGGCTTTCCTTATCGTTCACTTTAATTCATGTTTAACCACTAAAATTGAAGTAAGGCGGAGAGGCAGGTGGGCAATAGATGTTATTTGGTTGTTAATCATCCACTTGTGTCCCGTGGGACCCCGAGTGCTTGATACCTGTCCTTGATTTATCGCTATCCAAATCCGGAGGATTATGGGACCCCCGAGCGAGCTTGATTCCGTCTTATTTCTTGGGGCCACAAACTAGTTTGAGGTTTTATTACGATCCTGTACTTATGCCATGCTCGCTTTATTTACGATTGTGCGAGGAGCACACTGCATCATTAGGATCGTGGCACGATTCCGCTGTATCGACAAGCCCAGCTTTTGGGTTCCCGATCGTTCTGACCGTCCCCACAACCTTGAGTCCGTCTCGAGCCGCCGCTTCATGGTCTACTTTAAGGGGTGGCCCCCTGAATTATTTCTGAATCCTGTGATTGCTTTGTCGTGAAGGCCTCGTTGGGTTTTGATTTGGTTTTTCCGAGGTTGATCGAGTGTGTGTTGCTATTGATGCACCCCGGCCGGGTAAAACTTTCTGAAAGCCGTGTCCGCGGTTATGGACGACTTGGAGCACAGTATCTCGATCATAGACAACTATAACTAAAGTAGTGCTATAAATTTGACTTTATAATGACTAGTAATCAGCTTCACTATGATGGAATGACTAAATAAAACTGCCAACAATTGCTTGCTTGGTTTGTCGCTTGCGACAATTGTATCTGACTAGTAAGTATTGCAATTATAACGGAATGGCTAAATAAAAGTACCAACAACTGCTGGGTTTTTGGGTTATCTCATGCTAATTGTATCTGACTAGTAAGTGTCGCAACTACAATGGAATGGTTAACTAAAATTTGCCCGCTTATTATATCGTGATGATTATCTATACTTGACTAGTAATTGCTGCAACGATAATCGAATAAATAAACTGCCAACGGTGTGAGTTCCTCGGTTGACTTCCTCGTTTGGTCTCGAGGGAAACACCAGATGGGTTTGTTTGATGGTAGCATCAGTTGGTTCGGATAGGTCATTCTTGCCCTCTCGATAGCCGCCATTGTATCGAGTCTCTATAGGTTGATCATGCCGCTGCCGTCGATCCACCATACCTATGTAGGCGAGGACCGCCAATTCTAGCCTCGCTGCATCGCCTCAAGATCGACGCCCTCTTTTTCCTTTGCCCTTTGTCGGCACCCCTTTGTTTAAGCAGGTTTTGAGATCGACGTCGTTAGCGTGGTTACCCTTCCGGCTTGGCCTAGGGTTATGGACGCCATTGGTTATTCCTCGGGCTCTTAGCCCCATTTGCATCTTGTCCGTAGTCGGACGTCAGCTGTATCTTTCAAGGTGATTTGGATCTTGTACCGATATCTCGTATTCTTGACTCATTGAGTCGCGGTTGTATATATCTGCTGTGGGTCCCATCGAGGACTGTTGTGTAATGTTATTACTGCTTTCCACCATACGAAAGTGCTGGTGGCACCTTTGAATCGCTTTCTATGCGGGTTTGGCGGAATCATGAAACTTGCATAGCGTCGATTCTCAAGGTGTTACAGAGTGGTATCGAGCTCGGCTATGCGATACCTCACAAGTCCAAATCAGTGGGATAACCTAGCTAACGGCCGAAGTAGAGTGTCAAAACTTTTTTTTTGCAAAATCGGTTGGATAGTTCTGATTAGGTCTAATTTTACTCCTTACCCCTCTGCTATTCTCTTCTTACCTCTGCGTGTTTTGAATCCGCTCTCTTCTCTCTCTTCGAGTCCAGGACTTCTCGTGGTTGGGTTTCCGTCGTACCTTCAGGGTTTCGCTTCCTCCTTTGATAACGGTGTTCTACCATCCGGTGTTCATGCTGCCTGAGGAATCCGTCTACTGTGGTGCCATTCTTTGTCCCTTGTTTGTGCCTTCCGGTGTTTTCCGACACGACGACATCATCTACGCCAGATCCGATGCAGAGTCTGCATCACTCCTTTGTCCCGAACCTCGATTGTCGAGATCTTCAGTCTGATTCCAAGAATGGTTGCACGCTTTTCCACTGATTGTGCGGAGTAATAGTTTGGGTGCGTGAAGGATTGGCCCCCATGCCGACTACCCCTTCTATTCGCTTTTGTACATTGAAGTGGATGAGAATGCATCGGTTCCCTCTTTCCATCGAAGTTAGAGGTGGCTTTATTTGTTGATACCTCTACCTTCGACCTCTTGTCCCCGGAGTGTTCTCCCGACGATCACGGACAACGACCTCTTGTTAGTGGTGTCGTGAAGATCTACACGAAGTGCGAAAGATTCAGATCGCCGGCCTTCTCTCTGGTACCATGAGGCGGATCTCGAGGGCGAGATCCATTGTTAGTGGTGTCGAATTGTGGCATCCCGCAAAAACCACTACTAGAAAATCGCGTTGTTTTTGTGCATTGCATCGTCATCATCATGCATTGTTTGTCTGAACTATTTCGAAAAGCCTAGTTTTGCTTTGTACAAATACCCCCCCCCCCTTTTATTTCAAATGCAAAACCCCGATCGTGTTGGATATTTTATTTACCTATAAACTATTTGCAAAGTAGCCTTGTTTTAATATAAACAAAACAAAACAAACACATATTTACAAAACTAATAAAACCTAACTCTAAATCCTATACCTACCCAATCCTATTCTACCCACCAATCCCAGCTCGCCACCTCACCCTCTCCCCCATTTCCCTACCCACCTGCCACCTCATCAATCCACCCTCTCTCCCCCTCTTTCTCTCACCACAGCCCCATCTAACCACCCTCTCTCTCTCTCCCCACCGACACCCTGGCCCCACCCCACTCCCCCAGCTCACACGCCCCACCAGCCACCCCAACCCGCTGCCACCTCCCCTCCTCCCTGGCCCCACATGCCAGCCTCACCCCCACTCAACCACCCCTGGACCCGGTCCACCCCCACCCCACGACCCCACTCCCACTCAACCCGCCTGGACCCACCCCGGTCCCACCACTTCCTCTCTCTCCCTCCCCACGCGAGCAGCCCGACCCGCCTTCCCACGCTGGCCACCGCCTCCCGCCACCGTCAGCCTTCCACTTGGAAGCCGCCCGGCCAAGGCCACCGCCTGCTTCTCCGCCCGGACCAAGGCCACCCGACCCCCTGCCCTCTCCCACTGCCTCCGCCCTCCGCTCGAGCCGCCACTGGTGGGCCCCGCCCGCCTCTCACGCCGCGAGCCCGCTGGTCTCCCTCCTCCCGGCGCCTCATGGAGCTCTCCGCCTCGCCAACCACCGGCTGCCTCCCACCGCGTCGCCATCTCCACAACCTCCGCCTCCGCCGCCGCTATCCCTGCGAGCCACGGCGCCACCTCGGCCTCCCGACGCCACCGCGAGCGCCCCGCCGTCCTCATCCTCTCCGGTGCCGGCCCCGCCGCCCGAGCTGCGACGCCCTCCTCCCAAGCTCCCCACCGCCTCTGCTCCACCCCGCTGGTCGCCTCAGTCGTCGGCCACGGCCAAGAACCAACCCCGCCCATGAGGCCTCCCGAGCACCTCCCACGCGCCTCACGCTGCCACCACCAGCCGGAAGGCGTCCCCATGCGCCCCCGAGCTCGACGCCCGGTCACCTCGCCTGGGTGTCTGCCTGGTTCCTCGCCATGCCCATGGCCTCGCCTCCCCTGCAGAGCCGACCTCGAGGCCGGGCCCTCCTCTGCGCTGTCCGGCAAGCCCACGCCGACCGAGCCCTGGGCCCGCGAGGCTCTGCCCGTTTTTCGTCGCCGCTGCCTTCGTCGTCCAAGCACGCCCCTCCCGCGAGGTGTTCGAGTCGGTATCCTCAGGAGACATGCCTCTTTGGTTTGTTCTGTTCTTGGTGCCTCTGCCCGTGCCCGTCTTGTTGATGGGTCGTTATAACGGAGATGGCCCCGGCATCACGAGATCTCCACCAACGCAATGCAATGAACACGGACCCCGAACCCAAAGAATCGCCGACAAGGACCGTCCCTACACCAAGAGCTGCTTCCGAACACTTCGACCGGAGCTGAATCAAGATCGCCCGGATACGCCAAGTTCGCCTACCCGGACACCGTACGACAAGATCTCCCCGGAACCAAGGACCATCAATACTTCCGCTCGGCAATGCCAAGTACTCCTTCCTGGCTTCGAAGCCCGACCCCGTGGCACCCGGCAAGATCTCGCAACGACAAGAACGACACCGACCAGGGCGAGTCCGATGCGCCCCCGAAGCTAACCAAGTCCTCCTTCCCGGAATGCCAAGATCTACCTCCGTTATCAGAGAACGAACCCGCCGAGGCCGAACCCCAGATCCGAACCCTGAGACCGACCCCGAACCCCCCGGACCAAGATCGTCGAACCCTAATGTGTGATTCCCTTCCCGAGCCCTATTTTATAAAATGAAGTATAAACCTGTCGCATATTAAATTGTTCATGCATGCATCCTTGTCTGTGGTTTGGGGGCCTTAGGCCGATTCACCTAAATTAAATATGGGGCCCATATGCGGGCAAATCTAGTCTCATATTAGCCTCATTTAAATTTGTGTAGCGAACCGGTGATATATTTTGCCATGCTAATACAACATTTAATTGCGGGGTTCTAAACAACTTGAACCGTTTAAATAATTGTCGGGACCCCGGTTCCACTTAATATTTCCCAATTGCATCGCACCTTTGCCATGTCATACATCATACATGCATCATGCTCGATATTTTGCCGTAGTATTAAATAGTGCATCCGGTGTTTGTTCTAGTGTTTTGCTTCTTCGCGGATAAGGCCGTTGAGTTGATGTGAGCTTCGCCCCGTTCTTCGGATGAACCTTCGGCAATGTTTTTAGGCGAGCATCTCCCCCTTTCTACCTATCTTACTTTTATAGTATTTATTCCCTCCTGTTGATCTATTGCTATATGTGTTGCGATGCTCTAGTTTCCGTATCCGTGATATCCCTTGCAGCCCTATATTGCCTTGGACACATCCTATTACCTGCGGTTTGGTAGCTAGTTGGACCTACGCGTCGTAGTCGCTTGCTCAAGTGCTGTTGCGTGTCGCCAAGTACCACAGTTGTTGGAGTATGGCCGCATATTTGATGTTGGAGATGATCATGGCTTTCCTTATCGTTCACTTTAATTCATGTTTAACCACTAAAATTGAAGTAAGTAAGCAGAGGCACAGGTGGGCAATAGATGTTATTTGGTTGTTAACCGTCCACTTGTGTCCCGTAGGACCCCGAGTGCTTGATACCTGTTCCTTGATTTATCGCGCTATCCAAATCCGGGAGGATTATGGGACCCCCCTGAGCCAGAGCTTGATTCCGTCTTATTTCTTGGGGCCACAAACTAGTTTGAGGTTTTATTACGATCCTGTACTTATGCCATGCTACTGCTTTATTTACGATTGTGCGAGGAGCACACTGTACTGTTTAGGATCGTGGCACGATTCCGCGGTATCGACAAGCCCAGTTTTGGGTTCCCGCCATGTACCGTCCCCACAACCTTGAGTCCGTCTCGAGCCGGCCGTTGCTATGGTTCTACTTTAAGGGTGGCCCTGAATTATTTCTGAATCCTGTGATTGCTTTGTCGTGAAGGCCTCGTGGGTTTTGATTTGGTTTTTCCGAGGTTGATCGAGTGTGTGTTGCTATTGATGCACCCCGCCGGGTAAAACTTTTCAAAGCCGTGTCATGTTATGGACGACTTGGAGCACAGTATCTCGATCATAGACAACTATAACTAAAGTAGTGCTATAAATTTGACTTTATAATGACTAGTAATCAGCTTCACTATGATGGAATGACTAAATAAAACTGCCAACAATTGCTTGCTTGGTTTGTCGCTTGCGACAATTGTATCTGACTAGTAAGTATTGCAATTATAACGGAATGGCTAAATAAAAGTACCAACAACTGCTGGGTTTTTGGGTTATCTCATGCTAATTGTATCTGACTAGTAAGTGTCGCAACTACAATGGAATGGTTAACTAAAATTTGCTCGCTGCTTATTATATCAGGATGATTATCTATACTTGACTAGTAATTGCTGCAACGATAACTGAATAAATAAAACTGCCAACGGTGTGAGTTCCTCGGTTGACTTCCTCGTTTGGTCTCGAGGGGGAAACACCAGGATGGGTTTGTTTGATGGTAGCATCAGGTTGGTTCCGGATAGGTCATTCTTGCCCCTCTCTGATAGCCGCCAGTTGTATCGAGTCTCTATAGGTTGATCGGCATCTGCCGCCGCCGCCACCACCATACCTATGTAGGCGAGGACCGCGAATTCTAGCCTCGCTGCATCGCCTCAAGATCGACGCTCCTCTTTTTCCTTTGCCCTTTGTCGGCACCCCTTTTGTTTAAGCAGGTTTTGAGATCGACGTCGTTAGCAGGGTTACCCTTCCGGCTTGGCCTGGGCAGGGTTATGGACGCCATTGGTTATTCCTCAGGGATCTTAGCCCCATTTGCATCTTGTCCGTAGTCGGACGCTGTATCTTTTCAAGGTGATTTGGATCTTGTACCGTATATCTGTATTCTTGACTCATTGAGTCGCGGTTGTATATATCTGTTCTGTGGGTCCCATCGAGGACTGTTGTGTAATGTTATTACTTCGTTTTCCACCCGCACGAAAGTGCCTGGTGGGCACCTTTGAATCGTTTCTATGCGGGTTTGGCGGGAATCGCTGAAACTTGCATAGGGTCGATTCTGAGGGTGTTACAGCCATGGACATCTAGGGATGGACATGGGTGTTAGGGACTAACCCGTAGGGCAGCCCGATCATTCACGATCTCCAAGGTATAGAGGTGAATTCACGGGGGAGGGGGCATGAATACGCAATGAACACACACACGAAGAACACGGCAAAAACTCACACAAAGGCAAACACAACATAAGACAGTGGCTCACTCCGGTGGCTACTGGGTCAACCCAATCCGTAGGATCAGGGTTGAACAAGAATCTCTCTTGAACTTACATGGAGAAGGACAAGGTCCTTGCTGATATCTTGATAGCTTTACTAGAGCAAACTCAAAGTAAAGATCTTATGCAACTTGGATGCACTAGGTAAGATCCAAATAGGTTGGGGATAATAGGTCTTCCTTGCAAAGGAAGATGAGACAAAAACTAGATAGATTCCTCTTACGGGGTTGTTTTCTAGTTCTATTATCAAGTCTATGGTTTACAATAGAAGGAGGTGGTCTATATATATGCCAACAACTAAGCAGTGGTAGTTTAGGCAATAAACATGCATTTTGGGTCGAATTGGGGTGTTACATGGGTTGATTCCCGGGAGGCTTCGGATGCCTGTCTCACTTAGGCTGAAGACTCCAGGTAGATGGGCCGGAGACTCAGGTCAGGACGGAGACACCGGTTTAGTGAGCGAAGTATCTGGATTCGTTCCAGGGGCTTGCAAACGCGACCGGCTAGGATTTGGCTAGAGACTCCAGGCAGGCGCGTGCAAAGACTCCGATGAGGTGTGCGAAGACTCCGTGGAAGTTTCAGGAGCTTGCAGCATCATACGAGGATGACCGGGGCAGAGACTCCGAGGTATGTGGGTCAGAGACTCCGTTCCATTTGGTTCCTTCTCCTTTGTAGCTTGGCGACGATCTTGGGCTTCATACCTAAGCATGCATAGAGTAGTAGCATGAAGTAGCAAGTCATTCAAGGGGGTATCAAAGTCACATGGGGATAGGAGCTAGTTAACCTTGTCATGGAGGAGCTTGGCTTGGGCACGAGTCATGGGGCCACTCGAGGGACTTGGTAGTGAGGATGTAGGGATTTCTATAGGACGGGCTGCATCAGGATTACCATCATTGGAGGACAGGACATGGCGGTGCGCCATGCCTTGGCCTCCCGGTTTCCTCCTCTATCAGTGGATCTTCCGGAACCACCCCGCTGCGATGATGTCATAGTGGACTTTGGAGTACTTGGTGTCGGTTATGCTGACCGAAGAATGCAGATGTGACCAGGCATATGATGAATTCATCCCTGCTACATAGGGACCTGTCAGGGACACGCGCGGATGGCGGGTTGCCTCATCACCAAGATCTGCAACCTCATCGTCATGTAGGTCTATTAGGAGGACCCTCTGTTCAACGATGACGAGGAAGAGGATCCTTCCCATGGACGATTCTGAAGAGGATTACTGGTCAGAGGACTACAGCTCCGGAGATGAGGCCACGCGTCATGAGGGAGGTGCCCTTGGACATCTCTAGGTAGTAAGGTGGTGCTTGCGAAGAGGTAACGATTAGTGCTCCGTGCTCACTTTAGCGTGTGTGTTGTACATGTATGGTCCGCTCTGCCATTTATTAGATGTTTTAGTTAAAAAAATATAGTGTATAACTTGAGTTTATGATCTGTACATTTGTCGTGTTAATGTTTAGTCTTTTAGTGCAAGGATGAATGGTATTGTGATGGTATTTTTTCCTGTTTTGCCGCTAGAGCTTGCCTGCATTTCTTAATGGTTAGGAAGTTTCATGTAATATTCTCGGGTACAATACCCTTGCATACATGCTAAAACCATCTTTTAGTCGAGACTCTACATGCACGCTAGGTTCCTAGGTTGCTGCATACGCCACTACGCTATAGCGCTTGCACATTTACTTTGCAAGTTTATGTGTTCCTCCAAAATGCTGCCACTAATTTGCCAGCAAAAGACTTGTCTCATCAAATGTCACCTAAACAACTACACCTCGTGAGCATTTTGTCTACCGGTCGCGCTCAGCACAAAGAGAAGTATAGTTAGCACAATTACCAAGGCTAGATTCCCTTAAAATAGTTTGTTAGGATCAGTGTGCAAGCTAGCTTGATGTATATCTTATATTATAAATGATATGTTATATTGTTTGATTGTTAGATCTATATGTTATATCTATTTCTTTCCATCTTTATATAGTTTCTTATGTGTACAATGATCTATTTATGTCACAACTTCATGTGCGGGCATATGTGTGCAATGATCTATTTGCATCATGTATTTTCTTATGATCTATTGTTGCCACAAAATTATGTGCTTGCTTATGTGGTACAAGTTGATTAGTTATACCAGATCCATGGTTACATCCTGATATTACTATTTTTGTATAATAGGATACTATTTTGGTGACACTACATAGGAAGGTCTCGTTGACTCCTCGCACCCGAGTTGTGGAAAGTTATCTTACTCTTGTGCTTCTCCATCTTCTCTTGAGAAAATCAAGAACTTCACTTGATTCTTGGATGTTAAGGAGTTCGTGTTAAAACCAATGAAGTACAACAAGGGCTAGATTATCCCTTAGGAGTCTCATCATGTCATGAAGACAAAGACGTAGCCAAAAAACTAGATTATCTATGTGTGTCTATCTCATTTGTATAGCTAGCAATGAATCCATGTCGAAATGCATGTATACGAGGTGTATACATTATGCAAACAAATATTAATGATATCTATTACATGTTGTTGCATAAGCTGGGCATATATTTGTAGAATAAAAACATGTATAATAGTACCTAATAGCATACAACTGATTTATATGATTTAAAACGTTTGCGAAAAGAGCTGAACACATACGACGAAACAAAACACGTTGTTATTCGGAATCATAGATGAGAAATAGAGAAATATTGTATGTGAAGGCCCAAACATTCAAGATGGCTGGTTTATAGGAAACGTGTGCCCCTTTGCACTTGGTTTTGTAAACCGTCTCTGGTTTAAAGGGCTAAATCACACAACCTTGGAAAGCGATGGTTCGATTCACCGTGTGTTGACATGCCATTCTCATCGTGTGCGGAGGCCCAATCTATACTAGTGGTGTTAGGTGTTATGTATGTTCGTGTACTGTTTGTGTTGTACAAGATATGGTTGGTGGAGATTGCCGGTTGTTCAGTTAAACTATCATGGTTAGGTTTCTTACAAATCAAGGAAATCCCAACACCATACCAATCTTGTAATCTTCTATAACTATATTTACACGAAAACATCCCTAGTGGAGGCATATGTTCCACCCAATTTTTTTATGTTATTAGAGCCTTCTTCTTCCCAAACACATCTAGGTTTTCTATCTTTCACCCATGGCGACCTCCTATAGTGTGCCGGCCACAGACCTACTCGGTCAGGTGGTGCAAGATAAACTCATGAGGAAAAATTACCTCATGTGAAAGGTTGATGTTCTTCCTGCAGTGCATGGTGCCAGTCTGTTTGGGTACATAGATGGCTTAACCGAAGCCCCAACAATAAAGTCTCTATGGATCAAGAGATCGAAGGAAAGAAGACCACCATCATGGTGGAGAACCCTGCCTATATGGCATGAAATGAGAAGGACCAGCAGGTTATGTACTATCTCGTGAACTCTATATCCCCGTGAGCTGCTGGTGTGGGTAACTAAGTACAAGACATCACACGAATCTTGGGCGGCGATCTAGGAAATGTATGCCTCGCACTAGCAGTATCGCGCACAGATCCTTGGCCTACGCAGAAGTCTAAACGATCTGAAGAAGAGAAGGATGAAGGATACCATCTACTTCAACAAGGTAAAAGGGTTGAACCGTCCATCCTACAAACGGTCCAACATGTTAGATCTTATGGAAGGTGAGACACCGTGCGAAAATTGCCTCAAGAATTTCAACAAATCCAATGTCACTCCGGAGATCCAAGCAAACACTACAACAACCAGCTAGTTGTCCTATGGGATAGCATCTAGATAAGGGTGGAACCGATCACGTCACAGGTGAGCTCGATAAGCTAGTTGTCCACGACCGCTACTCATGCAACGAACAAGTCCTTTTCATACTCCTGATCATACAATCCATCTAAAAGATATTCCTAATGTTCTAAAAACAACTAAAAGCCTAGTTCTGCATCTAAACTCGGTTTGTGATAATCATGATTATGTCAAAATTCATCCATCATTCTTTTCTGTTAAGGATCGGTACCGAGAAAACCCTTCTTCACAGCGCGAGTAGGAGTGGCCACAGATGTGGCTCAGTTGACTGTAGAGCCTCGTTGGAAAACCCCAAGAGCAAGGTGTGATGAACACAGCAGCAAGTTTTCCCTCAGTTAAGAAACCAAGGTCATCGAACCAGTAGGAGCAAGGAAACAACTCCAAGGTGTTGCTAACAACTTGGAATCCTGCACAACACAAACTCAAGACTTCGCCACAACTTATAGTGAGGTTGTCAATCTCACTAGTTTGCTGAAAACAAAGGATTAAACGTATAGTGTGAAAGGTAATGATTGCTTATTAAAAGTAAACGGTAACAGTAGATGATGTATCGATGCTAAAGATTGGACCGGGTCCACAGTTCACTAGAGGTGTTCTCCTTAGGATAGATAATATGTTGGGTGAACAAATTACAATAGGGCAATTGACAGATTGAGCAAGCATAACAATGCAAATACTAGACATCATGACTCCTATGAGTTTTGATTGGGCATTACAACAATATACATAGACCGTAATTCAGCTGCATCTATGACTAATAATCCACCTTCAGGTTATCATCCGAGCCCCCTCTAGTATTAAGTTGCAAGCAACGGATAATTGCATTAAACAATGTGTGTAAATTAAACAATACAATTGTTCCATGAACAAAAGATTGTTGTTTTCTCCCTAGTAGCAACAGCACATCTACAACCTTAGAGATTTCTTTCACTTCCCTAGATTACTAGAGGCATAAACCACTATCGAGCATAAATACTCCCTCTTGGAGTCACAAGCATCTACTTGGTCAAGATAGCTACTAGAAACAGAGAGCATGCAAGATCACAAACAACACAGACATGATAGAATAAATAATCAATCTGACTTAGTATCTCAATATCCATCGAATCCCCGCAAACACAACATGTATGATTACAAATAGATAATCTTGATCATTAACGAAGCTCACAAGATCTAAACATGATAGCACAAAGGAGGAGAAACAACCATCTAGCTACTGTATGGACCCATAGTCCAAGGGTGAACTACTCACGCATCATACCGGAGGCTGGCATGGTGATGAAGAAGGCCTTCGAGATGATCTCTCCCCTCCGGCAGGGTGCCAGGAAAAGCTTTAGATCCCCCCGATCTAGGGACGATGATGGCAGCGGCTACGAACTATTTCGTGGAGATCTGATCGGGTGCTTAGGGTTTCTTCATCGGGGTGACTTTATAGGCGAAGAGGCAAGGCAGGAGGGCGCCCGAGGTGCCCACACCAGGTGGCGGCGCGCCCCCGGGCCACGCGGCCCTAGGGTGTGGCCACCTCGTGGCCCCCCTTCGGCTTCCCTTCTGTCTATGTGTTCTCTCCGAAAAAATATTGACTTTGGCTTTTGTCCCGTCCAATTCCGGGAATATTTCCTTACTAGCTTTTCTGAAACCAAAAACAGCAGAAAACAGGCAACTGACACTGCGGCATCTTGTTAATAGGTTAGTCCCAGAAAATGCATAAAAATACCTCAAAGTGTACGCAAAGCATAGCAAAGTTGATACTAAGCAAGCATGGAACATAAAAAATTATAGATACGTTTACGACGTATCAGCCACTATCCCTTGCACACTATGCCTCCAACTTCTTCGAAGCAAATCTTTACTGCAACCAAGCCATCTTCTACTCGGTGGCATGGACGTCTTGGGCATCCTTGTTCTTCGGTCATCGAACAAATCCTTAGGAATTATAATCTTCCCGTTTCAAATAAGCATGACGAGTTAGTTTGTGATGCATGTCAAAAGGGAAAATGTATCAAATACCATATCATAAGTCTGTGAGTGTTTCTAGTGATCCTTTAGAACTTATTTTTCCAGATGTTTGGGGTCCTGCTCCTATTTCTATTGGTTGTTACAAATATTATGTGAGATTTATCGATGATTTTAGCAAATTTATGTGGATTTAATTTCTTAAGAACAAGTCTGATATGTTTCTGAAATTTCATGATTTCATCGACATGTTTAACGTTTGTTTGACAGAAAAATTCTAGCCATTCAATCCGACTAGAGTTGGTGAGTACCAGAAACTAAGATCCTTCTTTTCATGTTTTGGTATATCCCATCATGTCTCATGTCCTTAATATCATCAATAAAATGGCTTTGTGGAACGAAAACATCGTCACATTTCTGAATTAGGACTTTGTCTTTTAGCGCATGCATCTATGCCTCTCAACTTTTAGGATGAAGCTTTTCTTACAAAATTTTATCATATTAATCATCTTCCTAGAAAAGTCAACCATAATAGAAGTCCTATGAAAAACTATTCAGAACTCCTCCAAATTACACTTCTATCCACACTTTTGGATGTGCAGTTTGGCCAAATCTACATCCATATAATCAACACAAACTCCAATTTTATTCCAAATAATGTGCCTTTTGAAGGGGTTCCGTCACAGAAAACAAATAATTTCCTATGTTGAACCGTCCCAACTGACCAAGTCTATCTATTATTAATGCAGTAACGACCAAGGTTTCAGATACATACCCTTGTAGTTCGAAAGCGGTTAACGTTCCGAGGGGAACGTGTTGATGTAGTCATGCTCGTAGTCGACCTCAAGGTCGCGAATCTCCTCGCAAGTCACCTCTTAATCCATCATGCAGTAGTATGGCTCACGACATCCAAGATACCGTAATGGCATCACCCTCGAGGTTTCATACACATACAGTGTACGATGACGACCTCCGGTTTCCTGATCCCTGTCGGGAGTACGAAAGTAGATTTCTAGCTTGGAATCCCTACAGCGCAACAAAGTGTTGCATATGCGTCGTTTCTTGCGTGTACAGTCCTTTCTTGGGACCATGCCAACGCATGGAGATAACTAGAGAGAGGGAGAGTTCTCTAAGGAAAATACCTTAGAGAAATACCTCAAATTATGTGTTTAATCCTACCCATGGGCGCCTCTTATATAGGCGGAGGAAGGTATTCCCTCCCCTTTGGATGTTCTATGTGGGACTACTCAATAAAGAAAAATAGGGAAAAGGGGGGAAAACAGCCGGCTGGGCCTCCCAGCCCCAGCATAATAGCCGTAGCACAACAACAGGTGGCAGCCGGGTAGGCTGTCCACCCTGCGCGACCCAGTTGCAAGCTGTTAGCCGGGTGGTCCATCACCCCGCATGCGGCCTAGCTGTGCTAGTAGCTGGCAGAGCCCCTGGCCTAGGTGGGCCAGCCTCCAGAGCGTGTGTGCAGGCCAGCGACGAGGCATGGCAGCGGCTCCAGCCCAGGTGGGACGACGCACCCACCTGCGGCCCATAATGCGCGCACGTGGCCAGGTGGCGGCAAGCTACGTGCTTCCCAGTGCGTCGCCTAGCCTCGCCCGCCCACTCGCCTTTGTGGGATTTCTGCCCCACCAGCAGTATGGATGGCCGCTGTTTACCCTTTTCAGGGTGGATTTCTCATGGGCTAATTTCCTCCAGGATTTTAGCCTAATGAGAAAGTTGCCCTATAAATTTTAATTTAAATACTTATTTCGCATATATTAATTCAAATCAACATATAATAAATACATATTATAAATTGCCATTTATCTGAAACACATTTCAGTCTTTTCCTTTATTTCTTTCTCCGAACAACTTCGGATCTCTCTTCAGAATGATTCCGGCTTTATTTTTCTCTACTGTGATTCCAACTTACAAAAGATCTCTAGCTCATCGTACCCTTAAGTATATGTCCTAATGGCTCGGGAATGACACGGACATGATCCCATCAATGATCAATAGCAGGACCGGGATACCCATAATAATCCATGTGCATTCCACGATGACAATGTCGTTTGAACCATAAACATCGAGTCCAATTCCTTTTTTTTCTTCGATACGACATGTCCAAGATCCGATCATTGGTATCACATACCTTGTTCAATCTCTTTATCGACAAGTTTTGTTTTACTTGTTCCCGCGACATTACATCCCCGTGACCTAGTCACATGTGGCAACATTATGAATGTAATTTCACCAAGTCGGCCTTATATATCTTACGCGTAATGTTGGTAAACAAATCTCGGTCTTGATTCATAGGCCTTAACTGTTCCTTTGGAATACATAACATACACCTTTATAGTCATCGTTTTGTCGAGTGACGTTTCATGCAGTTGAGGCAGCCTCAGGAGACAGTGATTAATATGATCTCACAGTCTAAGGATAAGTAGAATTGATCGTGTCGCAATCTTTTAACTATTGCAATGATGAACTTCATGACTTGATCGTGTCGCAATCTTTTGGTGATGTCCATCACATCATTCTCTAATGATATGATCTTGTTGTCAACTGGCATAAAAACTCCATGATCAGGAAACCTGAATCATCGGCTGCCCAACAAAGAGGCTACTAGGGACTTCTATTTCATATCACACCTATATAAAGTTTCCGCTTGATACTGTTATAGCACAATATGAAACTATTACGAACTAATTAAGATATGACAATAATTCCCATTTATTATTTGCCTCTAGGGCATATCTCCTTCACTTTTCTCAGGTATAGTGGTCTTTACAAAGCGTACAAATGTCTATACATACCTACTCGCAGTATATATCTCTCACATGATGTTACTTTTGACGAATCAGTTTTTTTATGTTTTCTTGACTTCATCCTAATGCTAGAGCTCACCTACGCGCTGAACTTCTTATTTTTTCATTCGTCCTTTGGATTCTCTCAGCCTTGCCCCCCCCCCGATCAAGATACTGAAATGCGTCATGATCATATGTCTATTTCTACTATTTTTTCGTTTGACAAATAGTGTGCGCAAGACAACAGATTCAGTTACAGATAACCCTGGTAGTGATCCTAGTGGATTTCCCTGCAGATTCTCTTACCACGCCGGAAATACCCGGCTCGGGATCAGTGTCGCCAGGATCAGTACAAGCGTCCACATCCTAGTCACCCGCGTCGGTTTCCATGCGGGCTAGCCAACACACCCCACGTGGCGCACCAGCATCCACAACTTCGCTTCAGGAGACCACCTCTTCACATGCGCCTATGGACGCGTCCGCATCTGGACCTTCTGTCACGTCGCTTTCGCCATCAATCTCAACAGCGTGTGTAGGAGGCGCAGGTTCTTTAGATCACCTGCGTCTTTGTCTCATTTGGTCACCGCTGCTCTAGATTGGGATGATTGTCCATATGATGGAAGATCTATTGGAGGATTTTTTGTCTTTTCAGATATATTTTATTTCATGGAGTGTACATAAACAAGCTACGATATCATGATCGAGTATAGAGGCTGAGTACAAGTCATTGGAAAATGCTACAACCGAAGTAATATGGATTCAGACATTATTGACAAAACTCGGTATAAGTCATCCCAAGACATCATTCTTATGGTGTGATAATCTTGGAGCCACATATTTATCAGCTGATCTAGTTTTTCATGCTAGAACTAAACATATTGAGGTAGACTATCACTTTGTTCATGAGAGAGTTGCTAATAAGCAATTGGATATTAGGTCTATACCTACAGGTGATCAAGTTGATGATGGTCTTACAAAATCGTTTGGCAGCTGGAGCTATTTTTTCGCAATCTCAACTTAGATAAAGTTGTGATCGAGGAAGGGTGTAAAACAACGTGTTAGGTTTTGTGTATGTGTGTGTACCATTTGTGTTGTACACTGTATTGTTGGTGGAGATTGCCAATGGTTTAGTTAAACTACCATGCATAGGTTTCTTAATAAAGGTAAATCCCAACCATACCAATCATATAATCTTCTATAAATATAATAACACGAAAAAGTCCATGTCAGGAGGCACACATTCCACCCAATTTATTACTCATTACATGATCTCTGGTTCTTAAACGACTAAGAGCTTAGCTATAGTGCATTTGTTCCATTTTGCATGAAATTTGGGTGTTATGTTTTTTCTTTCTCTTCCTTTTATAAAAATTTGTCCGTGTGCATCCTCAAGATATCGACTTGCTCTTGGTTTTGAGTTGTTCCCGAAGCCAATGCAATAAATGTCATCTTGGTATTGATATATTAATCTTTATTATCAAAAAAATCAGTAAACATAAGCTGTATACTCCAAGTTAATTAATTCAATGCATGAATGACAGTCGGATCGATTGAGCTAACTTTTGATTGGGTGGTTAGAAGAGTGGCTATATCCCTTAGCGAGCTAAAGATTAAATCTCATTTTTTAAGAACAACAAAATACTTTATCTATCCTGAACTAGTTGTCGTAGATTTGTCTAGTTTTACATGTATCTGTATCACTAAAGGACCTTTTTGAAAGCCAAGTCAATTACAATTTGCATAGTACTACTTTTTTTTGAAGCAAAGAGAGGTGCCAGAGGCACCAAAATACATTGATAAACTCAACAACAGATTACATGGTGAATTACAAAATCCTGCCAGACTCGGGATCTACAGTATTCTAACCATGGGCAGGTGTGATTAGTATGATCTGTTGAAGAGCAATATAGAGTAGGTATAGTAGGACTGCTTCTCTGTACCTTATGAGCACAACCATGAGTAATTCTATTTTCCTCTCTGCAGATATGGGACACCCTAGCATTAGTTCTTTCCATAGAATTCAAAATTCTAGCAAGAGTATCCTGGTGTTCCAATGCATAAATTCAGAATCCACCTTTTTGCTGTTGACAGCCTTTGCTAGGAGCTTATTGTCAGTTCTCAGCATGGGCTCCTCCAAGGATAATTTTTCCGCTATTTCGGATGCCAATAGCATTGCTTTTGCCTCTGCTTGGAGAGGGGAAATTGCAGCTGAAGTTGAAGCTTGAATTTTAACATTGGAATGGTTCTTATGTGACATCGGTTGAAGATAGATACCGATTCCTGCGAATCTAGTTTTTGGATCGTCTAGAGAGTCCTCTTTCTTCCAGGTATCATCTGAGTGAATGATAATGGTTTGTGCATTTTCCAGACTTGCCTCTTCTTCCTTTTGCTTCAAAATATTTCCTTTCCGATTACTTTCTTTTTACTTCATCTCAAGTCTTGATTCCTTTTTTTGAAGGTTCAAAAGATTCATATATTTAAGAATTGCTTGAGATTTCATACTGATATTATGTGGTTTATCCATAATCCTGTTAAAACGAAGATCATTCCTTGATTTCCATATGCACCATATGAATGTAAAAATATTTGGGATATTGGCATGTGGATGATTCATACTCATAAGATAGTTAATAAATCAGTGATAGAGGTGTAGTTTTGCGCAATATTCTCTATTCTGATACTCCAAGGAGGGCAGAACCAAGCCATTTTGACAAAGCTGCAAGTGAAGAAGAGGTGTCTATCATTCTCCTCTAAACCACATCTGCTACAGAACTTGCTAATGCGCTCAATGTATCTTGCGATTCTTACACCTATGGGAATGGTATTCTGTAGAAGTCTCCAGGCAAAAGTCTGAATTTTAGGAAGTACTTCCTTTGAATTCCAAATTTTATTAAGAAGCTGACAGATTTATGAAGAGAATTCTTGTGGCTTAGCTTCTCCCTTCTCCTGTAAGTAATGGTAGCAAGCATAGTACGCACTTTTCGAGTTGCACTTCCCTGTTGATGTTAGGTCCCAACAAAGTATATCTTTATCCAGCAAAGGAATGATAGTAGTGTTTTTAATGTTGTCCGCAAGAGGCTGCTGAACCCAAAGATCTTTGACTTTGGCATCTGGATCTTGGATGATAAGACATTCATGTACTTTTTCCCAATTCTTGCACCATGGGCTGCTCCAGATAGAGATCTCTCCCTGAGTTATTTGGTAGTGTGAGTGGGTTTTAAGAACCGGTAGGACTTTGAGAATAGAGGCCCAGAACACCGATTTTGGGGAATTAGGATTTGGGCACCAAATCGAGGAATTTGGGAAGTATTTGGATTTTAAGATTTTATGCAGAAAATCATTCGGATCTTGAGCCATACGTCATGCCGCCATTAAGATTAGACTGTAATTAATGGCTTGGAAGTTCATGATTCCTAGCCCACCTTTCTTTTTTGGAGTACAAATATCTTTCCAAGCTTTGAGGTAAAGGGTTTTGCTTGAACTATCATTTGTTACACCCTTCCACCAGAAGGTTCTTACAATAGCATTTAGCTTGGAAATAAAGTTTTTGGAAAAATGATGTTGGACATGTAATAGACAGGAATGGCAGCAAAGACAGATTGAATAAGTGTTAAACGGGCTGCATGAGAAAGATGATCAGCTTTGGAAGTGTTGAGTTTGCTTTTGAATTTGTCAATGACAAAGCTGTAGGCTGAGGATCTATCTTTGCTAGGCGGGATAAAAGGGTGCCCAAGGTGAGTAAAGGAGTTGTCTATAAGAGGAACAGGGAAGATATGTCTGATAGCTTCAGTGTTATTTTTATCCACATGCTTGCTAAAAATAATACCTGACTTGGACCAATTAGGGGTCTGACCAGAGTTATTACAAAAAGAGTCCAAAATATTCTTAATTGCGTAGACTTCTTGTAAATCTGCCTTCCCACAAATTATAAGATCATCTGCAAAGAGAAGAGAGTGAATGGGAGGGCAATTCGGTCCAAGAATAATGCCGCTGAGAGAAGCATTAACCATGGCTTCCTGAAGTTCAATTGATAACTTATTAATGGATAAGACAAAAAGGTACGGCGATAGAGGACAACCTTGTCGTATACCTCTGCTGCTTCTGAATCTCGCAAAAGGCTGCCCATTAATGATGACCGAGAATGTCGGCGAGGATATACACGCGTGGATTAAATTTATAAAATGACCATGCAGCCCTTTACATGCCAGAGCACGGACGATGAAGCTCCATTCCACTCTGTCAAAAGCTTTAGCCAGATCAATCTTTAACATAAAGGCTTTTCCTTTTCAAAAAGAGAGGGCAAAAGAATGAATAATTTATTGTGCTATAATGATATCTTCTATATCTAAATAGAAGCCCCCCACTACATGATTTCTCTAAACATGCAAGGCATCCACCTCATCAGTCATCTTTGAGCAATCCTAGCCCACCACGTCATCATGTTTGCGGCCATTTGGTGAAGCCACCTCATCAGTTTTTCCAAGAAAAAATTGTCTAGATCGTTTAGAATCCTCCATTATTACTCTTCCTCTTGAGCTCCCCCGTTTCCATTCCATGCACGCAATACATCAGAAGGCCCGCTGTATTTCCGACTTTATGACGACAAATGATCCACAACAAATAAATACTCAGGAAATGGACCCGTATGATTCATAGATCCTGGCCTGATCGATAAATCCATTGTTCTGCTCCTCCACTCATACGCCACCTAATCTCCATCTATGTATTCTTTCTCCTCCGGCAAGATCAATATTATGCCTTCTCTCCGGTCTAAATCCAGATCACATATATGTCTCTGTGAACCTATTCCCTCTTCATCCACAAGGACCGGAAACAGAGCAACCTAACTGTCCTGGCTGGCCACCTGCGGTCTGTATCCCCCGCCCCTCGGTTCCGATCAGAATCATTGCCTGCATCCATAACAGTGAATAGCCGTGCTCTACACTTTGAGCTTTGCACAAGAAATCTGCCAATGGTTTTGTTCTTGTAGGTCTTGGGTTATTTGTTTCCTCTTCAGATCTGACGAGGAGTGGAGAATGGACTTAATGTCGTTTGCTTATTCTACTGCAGATATGTATAAACAGTGTTGTTTTGTAATCTGCGCTTATGATATTCTTTGGAGAGGAAACCCAGCCGCTTCTCGGTTGTTGATCTTTCAGGCACAATCCTTTTTGCTGATACAGATGTCAGTTCAATTTTACTTGACCGATTTTGGTTTTGAGGCTCAATGGCTGAAAACTATACCGAGTAGTGTTGAATATTTATACAAGGGCTACTGGTATTCTTGACAAGATCCAGATAACTGATACAATATCTTTGAGCGCATAAACCAACTTCTGAATATTTAAACAGATGAGTTTGGCACAAGGCTATTTCTTGAGGTTACTACAATACGGTCTGATCAAATGAGGCCTATTTGTTTTTACGTGGTCTGTACAATCAAATATCCCAGCGTATGGTAGCTCTAATAGAAAAGACTTCAAGCGTGTTTTATTTACCAACTCTCCTCTTATATTTTGTGTGTTTTCCTTATGTCCTCATTTTAAACAAATTATCTATAGTTCAGTGACCAAGGATTGATTTTGCATGCTTATCCTACGTGAATTAGCTATTTCTATTAACCCTCACGGACGTCACAAAACATCAAATTGAGTAGCATTAATCCATGTAATTTTTTTTTGGAACAGAACTATTGTAGTTTCTTAATATCATCGCCATACAATTATGATGTTTTAAATATGTACAGTTCTACCTCCTACTATTGACTTGCTACCATTTTTCTGTTGCATTTAGATTATCTAAATCTACTCTTCTTTGAAAGTAGGCACGCATAAATAAGCTGAATCTTTGTTGTTGAACTATGACGGTTATTTGTTTTACCCACCTTTTACACAAGGAAACATGAAATGATTTATACTGGGACAATACAATTCTTATTATGTGTAGTATGTTTAGAACATGATTCCAAGTACAGAACATGTGTAGGTATTAGTACACACGTACGCACATTCATGGAATTCCATCCACGTACGGAGGCTTAGAGATTTCTAAGTATTTCCCCTTAACCTCTGTACAATAGATTTCTTCATGTTACCACATCCCAATTTAAAACAAAGCTGTGAATAATGATATATATTGACACATACTATTTTTGAAATGACTACTGTCGAATACCTGCAAGGTGCTTCAATGATATCTTTTACAGATCCGCGAAGGCGCATCGTCAATTTTTTATTTCGTCCATATGTGAACAATTCGATGGTCTGTTTTCATTGGTTAGCACATACTTTATGCAAGCCACATTTGTAGACTACGGCCAAAATAAATTTCTTCCCAAGAGCGTGAGATTTCAATACAAAAAATGCATGTTTCATGTTTTTGGTCACCTGCTGAAATGTCCTTCCACAAAAATATAAACCAACATTTTTGTTCTTATATTTCTCTAAATTGTTTGTTAGGTTTCCCGCAGCAACGCGGCGGGTATCATTTAGTTGTTACTAATTCTTCTGCCCTCTCACTAGTGGGAACAGCCCCATTGGTCCCGGTTGGAGCCACCAACCGGGACGTATACTCCACTTTTTACAGCAGACCAAGGATTAACGCGCGCAGGGTCTTTAGTCCCGGTTGGTGGCTCCAACCGGGACATATGACCCTGTTTTCAAATTTTTTCAGAAATTTTCTCTCTGTTCCCGCCTTATTTTTTATTTTGGGGTTTAAATTTGTAATGTTTTTTAAATAATAATTTCTTTGGAATTTAGAAAAACTTTAAACATAAAAAGTGTTTGAATTTGAATAACTAATTCAAAACCATTTTCTGATTTTAAAAATAATTAATGTAACCATTTAAACTATGAACCATTTAAAATTAAAAATGAATTAACTTATATTTTTTGAATATTAATTTGGAATTTAGAAAAACTTTAAACATAAAAAGTGTTTGAATTTGAATAACTAATTCAAAACCATTTTCTGTTTTTAAAAAATAATTAATGTAACCATTTAAAATATGAACCATTTAAAATTTAAAATGAATTAACTTATATTTTTTGAATATTAATTTGGAATTTAGAAAAACTTTAAACATAAAAAGTGTTTGGATTTGAATAAATAATTCAAAACTATTTTCTGTTTTAAAAAATAGTCGGGTACACGCCAGTCACATCGATAAATTTATCCACGCCTTTCATATACCCGGATACACGCCGGTCACCGTACATCCATTCCGGACCATTTATCTGCATCATATAAGTAAGTTTATCAAAAACAGGACATCATAAATAGTGAAATGACCAATTCACATCGACACATGCATTGTATCAATGACAAAGAAAAGATAAGATTGCTAACCTCGATCGAGAGAAATAAAGAGGAGAAAGCTCAAGTGCGTCTCGGACACCTTCTATATTTTTGTTCTATGAGAAATTGAACGGGATCATTAACTCAAACATTTCATCAAACACCTTGAATGCATGCATAGGAAAAAAACTAGCACACCCCTCACACCTTCCACCAAGAAAAAACAGAGTGGAGACAACGGGCTGGGGCATTGCATTTATAGAGGGCGGAGCTTACGTCCCGGTTTGTAACACAAACCGGGACTAAAGGTGTGTGACACGCCACGTGGATGACGCCCAACATTTAGTCTCGGTTTGTGTTATAAACCGGGACGTATGTTCCCCTATCAACCGGGACGCATGCCTCCGGGACCGTGCCCGCTCGAACCGGGACGCGTGCCAGCATTAGTCCCGGTTCGTGTCGGAACCGGGACTAATGCTGTTAGGAGGCATGAACGGATAGCCTTTTTTCTACTAGTGTATATAAAGGCATGTTGCGCTAGATGAATACGTAGTACTACTTAGTATTTATCATTTTTTACCATATAGTAAAACATAAAATAGTTCAGGTTAGCCCCCTCGGCAATCATCTAATGTCATTCAGCGGTTCTAGGATGATGGTCAAGGTCTGCCAATGATCCATACAGATACAGTAAACGCGTATGGAACTATGGGTACATGCTTATCAATTTTGGCGCTCATGTACCTCGATAAAGCGAATTATTGTCATAAATTGGGAGACAGAAGTGGTGAATCTTCGCAACTTCTCTAAAAAGATTGTCATGATTGAGTGCGCGGGTGTGGTGCGGCAGAATGGGCGAAAATAACCTAAAGAAATAACAATTTCACGAAATGAACTCTGGCCAGAAGAAATTCACGGAACTAACCCATTTTGCAACGCCACACAGCGTGGCGCCAAGCGCCTGAGATGCGCTCAAGGCCACAGCACTGCCAACGTGGAGCCCAAGGGCCCGGTCCCGATAGTCGCTGGCCTTGTGGCTGGCGCCAGACTGTAGTCTTGCGGCTGCTTTGCGCCGCTTTAGGTCATGTACCAGTAGCCAGAGCCCCTCCTGCACCCATCTCATTCCTCTCCCGTGCTCGAGCCAGCAGACATGGCGGCGGCGCCTCCACGTAATCTCCCCCTCCAGGCCAGTTGGTGAATTTCTTCCAAGATTTGTGCTCCCAATCCCCTCCCGGTATTCTCTCTAATCCTCTCAATTACATCCACAAATTTCTCCTTTTTCTCCCTTATTTGCAATTTTGGTCTAACCCTAGATTGGATGGTGAAACCATAGATTGTATGAACCATTGCCATGTTTACTTGATCTTTAGGTTTAGGAATGCTTGTAAGTTGGATCTTGAAACCCTAGATTGCAATATTAGGAATGCATGTAAAACCCTAGCTATTTTGGGATAGTGAAACCCTAGAATTATAGGTAGAGTAGGAGGAAATTTTTGTTCGTGTTAGAATTATAGGTATAGTAGGGTAGAACTAGATGCTAGAACTATATGTGTCAACTATAGTTGGAATAAGACGGACATTTTGTAATTGTTCTTATTCTCTCTATTGTTTTGAATATGTAGGATGGCTCTAAACCCCCTTCTAAACAATGCTCACTATGATGTTCAACACCGTGCCTACAAGATGTCGGAGAAGAGACAGGTACTAAAAACTTCAATGCAAGTCGAACAAGATGCCATGTTTGTTTAGATGGAAATCTAACATTTTTCCATTGTATGTTTGCAGGAGCTTCAACCCCTTCGACTTAGGTACCACGAGGTCTCGTCCGGCAAGATGCGTTATGATGCGCGGTACACTCCGTACATCCAGCCTAGGACTCCTCCCTTTATCCACATGGTCACTCGGTCCACACCGCCTTCAACCTGCTGCGATCACCGCTCTTGTGGACCGATGGAGGCCGGAGACGCACACGTTCACCTTAGGACCGGTGAGACTACGATCACCTTGCAGGACATGAGCATGATCCGCACTCCCAATCGAGGGAAACCACGTGCATGTCCTCGGATTCGGGGCGCGTGGAGGAGATGGTCTCCCTTATAGGAAGGATCCACCCGAGGCTATAAACGCGAAGGGGAAAAACTTAGGTCGGCTGGGGCTACTTTTACTTGGATCATCCGAATTTCAAGATTTGCCCCGAGGATGCCGATGAGGAGACGATCAAGACATACACTCGTGTGTATGTCTCGGTACATTATCACGAGGACTCGCTTCACGGCGATGGGGATCGTGCTCGATGGCATTGGCTCAAGTTCTTTTTTTTCGACTCTACCTTCGATTGGGGTTCTCGGCGTTGGCCTGGTTGTACTGCGGTGTAATGAGTTATTTACAAATGTTGTTGTATATTTCTGCACTATCTCAAAAAAAATTGTTCTTACCAAATGGTTCTTCACTTCATCTGCAGCTGGATGACGCTTGCCTTAGGAGCTCTGCCGATTCAGGGATTGGTAGTTGTTTGCTCCTTCTTTCGGTGTGGAGCTGGGAACGCTTCTCCATTGGACGGCCGAGATTGTTGTCATTCAATCCTTACATTGATAACGGCAACAACTACCTTCTCCCCACGTGGGCTTACAAGTGGGATGTGGTCTCCGAACCGCCAACGGACCCACTGGAGGCGTACAAGAGGTACACCAACGAGTTTGACACGATCACCATGGATCAGGTAATTTCAGCGGCGGTCAATTATATGTCTTGAACTTGTAATCTTTGACCACGACATGAGTGTGGTATGATGCGGACGTGGGAGCCATACGGCCGAGGGGACCGCTTTGGTGTCCCGGAGGACTATCGCCTTAACCCTATTTGCCTCGTAGAATCTCGTCTGTGTCGTTGCCCATGGTGTGCATGTGGGCTGTTGAGTATCACCAGCCTCACGTGTCATGACCCAGTTTGGGTTATTTCGACTGCATCACCGAGTGGAAGGACACGGACATAGGGCTCCATAGGTAAGATATTAACTGCTTTACCATGTGATGTGCTTATCATTCGCGAAATAACGCTTTTTGACTTGTTGTTGTTGTGTGCAGCTTGGACAGGAAGAAGCAGAGGAAGGAGAAGGATTGGCCCAAGCTTCATAGGAAGCACCTTGAGAAATTCAGGAGGTGTGTGACCGAGGCTAGGAAAGCAAAAGGAGCACAGGATAGGCCCTTCAGTCGGGATGCTTTCAACAACTACATCGCATGGTTCGTTGACAACGCGCGGGTGGAGATATACCCACGGGCATTTCGGGATTCGATCTTGGAGAAGCCATTGGTGTTTGATGAGCTTTCAACCGAACAATACAACATCATGGTCAGAGAAGGGTGGCAAACCGAGTTTGCTCCCTTGGTCAACTTTGTGGTAAAGTGTGCCGAATAATATTTTTTCCGTCTATGCGCTTCTCACACCTTGCATGGATAACTTACTAGTTTCTTGTCTATGATAGCGCGATCAGGTAAGGAAGTCCGCCGATGCATGCGAGGACGCTTTGGACACATACCCTCGCGGAGAGAAGGGAGAGGGTGCTTTCGTGAGTTCGTTAAGAAGCAGGGCCAACGGTTAAGGAGGCTGTCGAACTTGCTAGGTTGCCGTGACCCTGAGGTGGCAACACCGTCCGCGTCACGGTCCAACACGCCCGAAGGTGACAATTCTGGCGATCATCACTCCACATCCGAGGACGAGGCGAACACACCCGAGGTAGTACAACCATTGCATCCCCCACCCTCCCTTGCATTTCTCCTGAATTTGTCCTTACCAATCTTCTTCTGTTGACAGCCGCAAGATGAGGAAAGCGTCTCCGACGAGATGACATTGGGCAACTACACTCGCTACAAGGTACACGAGCGGTCCGACTACATGTTCAAGCCAAGGCAACCCAAGAAGCCTTACACACCCAACCCTTCCACGACCAAGACAAAGAAGCCCAAGAAGCCCAAGAATCCATATCGCTTAGAGGTGGAGGATGAAGAGGAACCGAGGAGGAGGAAGATGCCCACGAGAAGGGGCCGAGGGGCGAAGACCACCCGTGGGAAGTAGAGTAGATGTTGCACTTTGTCTTGAATGGTTGTAGTCTTGAACTCTACTTATGGTTGTTGTCGTGAATGGTTGTGGTGAACTCTACCTATGGATGTTGTTGTCGTGAACTTCGATCTCTTGAACTCTACTTATGGATGCTTATCTTTTGGAACAAACATGCTTGAACATGCTTATCTTTTGGAACAAACATGCTTGAACAATTTGTTGTCATGACTTCAATGGTGCTTATCTTTTGGAACAAACATGCTTGAACAAACCTTCTCGAACTGCCCTGCTCGAAAACCAACTAAAACAGAACAACAGAACAGTATGTACAAGTCGGGAAGGTGCGGCGCGACCATCGGCGCCGCACATGGTGCAAGACAGCCCAGAAAGGTCGTCAAGTGCGCGGCGCCACCAGTTATGGCGCACATGCGCTAGAAAATAACCGTTTCACTTTCGAAGACATGTGGCGCCACACCGGTGGCGCCGCCGCGGGCGCCACGAGAAAGCCGTTGCATGTCTGGCGCCTTATGCGCATACGCGCCGAAAATATACGTAAACCTTCCGACTACTTTCGAAGCGCATGCGCGCTTAAAGCGCGCCGACGCAGTAACGGCTTGACTCGTGGCGCCAGACCGCGGCGCCGCCGGTGTGGCGCCCACATGCGCCGAAAGTAGTCGAAGGTTCTATTTTCTAGCGCATGTGCGGCGCATAACCGTGGCGCCAAGACTTTGAAGATGCCACCAGATTTTATCGTTTTTCTTTCGAGGGAAAATACAAGATTGTTGACACATACGAAACAAAACAAGTTTCTTGCCCTTAAAGTCTTCATGAAATAACACGAGTTCATGAGATAACAAGGTTCTAGAGATACAAGTCCATGACTCCCGGTTACATACTCAAAGTCTAGAACATAGGCCCTTTGCCCTTCCTCTTCTTCTCTTCCTCTTCCTCCATGGAACGCCATGCCGCTTGACGCAGCCTTTCCCTCTCGGCATCCCGAGACTCCTTAGCGCGGCGATTCTCTTCCTCCTCTATCTTGCGGCGAGCAAGTGCTTGGTCCGAGCACAATGCCTTTGCCACCATCTACCGTGGCTTTATCCGCGAGACTGAGATCACGAAACAAAGGCACCCGATGGTCCCGACCCAATACGGTATGGTGGATTTCGGCCTCTCTAGCCGTTAACCCCTCCTCGTCAACTTCTTCTTCGGGACCATCATCATCCGAGTCAGATGCATAGCCTCGAGAATACGGGAGGTCATGGTCCATGTCATCTTGTGTGATATATTTCTCTAAATCTCCAATATTGTTGTCGTGGAGTTCAACATCATCATTGTCATCTTCATCTTCACCCCCACAATCGTCATCTTGGTGTCTTGAAATCGGGCTCAATGTTTGGGTCAAGGGAGGTTCACGCCTTAGCTCTTGGTCTACGGGTGGAGGACTCATAGTACGCAATGGGGATGCCATACGGTTTAAGTCCAAAGACAATGAACTACCAACTTTCTTGGTGGCAAATAGCTCAAGAGCCTTGTCTAGTGATTCGGCCACCACCTCCTTGTATGCAAGCCAACGGGCCTCGGAGAAGATACGCATGGTCTTCCAACGGACATGCATTCCCAAGCCAACATTATGTCTTCCCTCCAACTCAATATCATCCTTTGGGTCCATCCATTTCAATTCAATCCTCAATTGCTCCAAGACCTCGGCATATGTTGGAGTACGCTCAAACACCAAATCGAGCTCGTCCGGGTCCGGTTCTATGTTACCTCTCAAAAAAGCATCCTTGTCTACATGGTGAACATGAACAATTCTTGCCATGCCTAACATAATCACAACAACAATACCATGGTCAACACACTTAATAGATACCCATGCTAACATTAACACAATACCAACACATATGCCAATACAAGAACATTCTACCATGCATCTTACAAAAAAAAATAGGGTTTACAAGATATGGACCAAAAACAAGAAATTAATGGGTCAAATCAAAGATGAAGGGGAAGAATACCTCAAGGCACTTGGGGGGATCGAACTCCACGGAGAGAGGCTTCCGATTTGGACACTAGGAGGGAGAAGGTGGAGGGGGGAGAAGAGCCGCCGCCGCCGCCATGTCTGTTGCCTCGAGCCTGGGAGAGGAATGAGATGGGTCTGGGAGGGCTGGCTCGCGCGCTGGTACATGACCTAAAGTGCGGCGCCAGGCGCAACGGCGCCGCACTACACAAGGCGCGCAGCCAAGGCGCACTATCGGGACCGGACCATGGGCTCCACGCCGGCAGTGTGCGCGGGCGCGGCATCTGGCGCCGCTCTTCAGGGTGCGGCGCCACGCTGTGTGGCGTTGCAAAATGGGTTAGTTCCGTGAATTTCTTCTGGCCAGAGTTCATTTCGTGAAATTGTTATTTCTTTAGGTTATTTTCGTCCATTCTGCCGTGTGGTGCAGTGCGTAGGCAGTACTCTAGAAAGATTTAGCTTGGAATAAAAGTTTTTGAAAAAATAATGTTGGACATGTAATAGACAGGAATGGTAGCAAAGACAGATTGAATAAGTGTTAAACGGGCTGCATGAGAAAGATGACCAGCTTTGAAAGTGTTGAGCTTGCTTTTGAATTTGTCAATGACAAAGTTGTAGGCCGAGGATCTATCTTTGCTAGGCAGGATAAGAGGGTGCCCAAGGTGAGTAAAGGAGTTGTCTATAAGAGGAACATGGAAGATATGTCTGATAGCTTCAGTGATATTTTTATCCACATGCTTGCTAAAAATAATACCTAACTTGGACCAATTAAGGGTTTGACCAGAGTTATTGCAAAAAGAGTCCAAAATATTTTTAATTGCGTAGACTTCTTGTAAATCTGACTTCCCACAAATTATAAGATCATCTGCAAAGAGAAGAGAGTGAATGGGAGGAAAATTCGGTCCAAGAATAATGCCGCTGAGAGAAGCATTAACCATGGCTTTCTGAAATTCAATTGACAACTCATTAATGTATAAGACAAAAAGGTATGGCGATAGAGGATAACCTTGTCGTATACCTCTGTTGCTTCTGAATCTCGCAAAAGGCTGCCCATTAATGATGACCGAGAATGTCGGCGAGGATATACACGCGTGGATTAAATTTATGAAATGACCATGCAGCCCTTTACGTGCCAGAGCACGGACGATGAAGCTCCATTACACTCTCTCAAAAGCTTTAGCCAGATCAATCTTTAACATAAAGGCTTTTCCTTTCCAAGAAGAGAGGGCAAAAGAATGAGTATTTTCCTGTGCTATAATGATATTGTTACTAATTCTTCTGCCCTCTATAAAGGCTTATTGCGATGGATGAATACATAGTACTACTTGGTATTTATCATTTTTTACCATATAAAACATAAAATAGTTCAGGTTAGCCCCCTCGGCTATCATCTAATGTCATTCAGCGGTTCTAGGATGAGGTCTGCCAATAATCCATACAGATACAGTAAACGCGTATGGAACTATGGGTACATGCTTATCAATTTTGGCGCTCATGTACCTCGATAAAGCGAATTATTGTCATAAATTGGGAGACAGAAGTGGTGAATCTTCGCAACTTCTCTAAAAAGATTGTCATGATTGAGTGCGCGGGTGTGGTGCTGTGCGTAGGCCGTACTCTAGAAAGATTTGATGGATGGTCCAATGCAGATCAAACCATATCTGCATCTGCACCCCGATTAACTAGGCCAACTGCCATGCAAGTGAAGTGAGGTGGGTGCTGATGGACTGCCTCACTTGCCCAACAACGACGTGCCACCCTCCCCTGACCTCTAACCCTCCCACACCAACATAAACCCACACGTACATCTGCACCTAACTTGGCTCTCTCACCTGCAAACTAATCTCATTTCCCAGTCTCGATCTTGTTTGCGATTCCCTCTCACGATCGTGTATGTGTGCTCGAATTTGTCTTAGAGTTTGGGATTTCCTTTTGGTTTGGTCTGTGTACATGAACAGGCTGAGGAACGTGCTGCTGCGCAGGTGCAAGAGCCTGTCGCGCAGCAGGTCGTCCAGCTCCTACAGCAACCTCCGCTCCATGTCCGCCAGGGACATCGCCGCCGACGAGGACGACCTGGCGGCATACGACGCGACCGGCGACGCCACGGTGGTGTTCGTGGGCAGCTCGCGACGACGGTACGTGATCAGCGCCAAGCACCTCAGCCACCCGCTGATGGCAGCGCTCATCGTCGACACCGGCGGCGGGGATGGGATGACTGGGAGGAATGAGGAGGAGCAGGGCGTGGCCGTGAAGTGCGAGGTGGTCCTGTTCGACCACCTGCTGTGGATGCTCGACAACGCCGCCGACCTCCGCGACGACGACGGCGGCGACGCCGCGAGGGAGCTGGCCCAGCTCTACGCCACATTCTAGCCGGCCAGTTGTGATCGATCGTCAATTGGTACGATCGTGCATGCGTGCGTGGTTTTAGTCGTTCCTGGATTTGATTGATTTTTTTGTGCGTTCTTGCACGAGATCTAAGATCTCGGGCGCCAAAGTCCAAAGATTATACTGTATGTATACGTGCACGTACGAACAGGAATATGGTTTGTGGAGAAAATTGTTGGTAGTTACTGGTCTGAGTAACTAAGCTTGAGTTTGAGATAGGGATGTAAATAGCTTCTAAATGGTATCCGCAAGTCTCGTTTATTCAACTAGTTAAGTTTTTTTTTGGGAAAAAGCAAACTTTATTGAACTAAGTACTAATAAACGATATTACAGGGAATAAAGTGGTGCGTCGCGTTTGAGACAATTTGCTGAACCATCCTGGTAGTTTTCCAACAATTTTGTTGAAGAGAGGTTGGAATTCAACTCGGAGGCGATGGGAGTGAAGCGATAGGCCCAAATACTTTCCAGGAAAGGAAGCGAGCTTGGCAGGAAAAGCGTACAACACGTCATCGAGGTTGGTTTGTCCACATTCCACCGAAGAAGACTTCGGTCTTAGTCATATTGGTGGTGAGGCCACTAACCTTGGCAAAACATTCAAGGATGGCATAGATGGCTTCAAGTTCATCCTTGATTGGGTTCACGTAAATCTCGGCATCATCGCTGTATAGGGATATTCTGCATCTAACTGATCTCAATCGATGGTGCTAAGGATCGCACAGTGTGTGGCATGGATAGGATACGCTATAGCGAGTCGATGGCTAGGATGAGCAGCATAGGAGAGAGCAGAACGCCTTGTCTGAGTCCGCGGGCATGCTAGAAGGCTATGTCGGGATAACCGTTGAGCAGAACTCTCAAAGACGCATAAGCGAGGGAAATGCACACCCAGCCGCGCCAAATCTGGCCCAAAACCAGGGCCGTCATCACCTCAATAAGGTAGGCCTAGCCTACGAAGTCGAAGGCTTTGGTGATGTCCAATTTCATGAAAAGACCCAGAGTCTTAGAAGAGTGGAGCTCTTTGATTAGGTTTGCGTGTGCATAAAGTTGTCGTGTATGTTTCTCTTTTTGACTAACGCTCTGGCGTATGGAGATTATGTCTGACAGAATAGATGTAGACCGATTTGCAATAATCTTAAAGAAGATTATTCAATATAAAACAAATAATCGAACATAACTGATTTTTTATGGACCCGGATTGAAATATGAGTAAGACTCTTGCGAAGCCCCCTATAGACGCATGATCTAGCCTGTCTTGTTTTCTATGGGTGCATCGTGAAGACTATAAAATATTTTGAAAACGTGAAACTTATGAAACTAGATTGAGAAATTTCAGAAGTGTTTTTAAAGGATAATCATGTCTAGTTATGCTTCAGCTTTGTTTTACAAATTGTCAATGGAACTAGGTCAACACATGTCTGATGTCATGTTGACTCCACTGCCATATGTACCGTTGCCGGTAAAATAAGTTTTCGCATCTCAAACCATAAATAAGTGTATTTTTAGATTTTGTCCTAAATTTAATTTAATTAAGTTTGATCAACTTTATTAAAAAAGTACTAGTAACATTTACAATACCAAATTAATATCACTAAATGGAAAAGAACCTTGGTTAAAAGAAAAAAGAAAAAGAAAGAAAGAAAAAGAGAGAGAGGAGAAATCGAAGGGGAGCGAGGCAGGCATACGTGTACGTCCTCCAGCCGTGCAAATCCGGTCCCGTTCTCCGCCCCGCCATTACTGCAATCCCCAAGCACGGTGCCCAACCATGTGAAGGCGTGAAGACGACGAGACGACATTACGCGCCGCGACACAAGAGACAGGGGGGACGGGGACGACGATGGGCGGGAACCATCTAAGAGCGGCGATGGCGACGGCGGTCAGGGCCTTCTCTTCCGCCCCCGCGCCCCCCGCCGGCGCCGGCGGCGTCTCCATGGTGCAGGGCGCGTCGCGGGGCATCGGGCTTGAGTTCGTGAGTGCACAGACCCAGCCCAGTCCCTCCTTCCTACTCACATCCCCATTCCGTCTGCGCATCGCTCTCCTCCTTGGAATTTCCGATTCGCTGGTTTCATCTCACGCCTCTTTATTTCTGCCTGCAGGTGAGGCAGCTGCTGCGGAGGAGCGACCAGGGCCGTGTCGTCGCGACTTGCCGCGCCCCGGACTCCGCCGCCGAGCTCCAGGAGCTGAGGCGGGAGCACGCGCGGCGCCTCACTGTGCTGCCGCTCGACGTCACCGACGAGAGCACCATTGAGGTAATCAATGGATAACCTTTTTCCTGTGTTTTTACCTCACAATGCTGCAAGCTGATGCAGTGATACTACATGTGAAACCTTCGGTTGGTTCAATTGCAGGCTGCTGCAGCCGCGATCGGGGAGACCCACGGATCCCTCGACCTGCTGATCAATGCCGCTGGCATCCTTTCGATACCAAATGTCATTCATCCAGGTCTGCTCTACACATTTATCAAGAAACTCTTCTCTTCTTAACATTGGGGCACAACTTTCCAGTTCGCTGCATTCAGCTGGCGACTGGCTTATGATGGCTTGAATGAAATCAGGTTGCCCTGACCTCTTCTTGCAGAGACCTCACTGAGCAAAGTTCAGAAATCATCCCTGCTACTGGCATACGAAGTGAATGCTGTTGGACCTATTCTAGTGATCAAGGTAGCGATCGTCGCGTTTATTTATGCTCCAAATTGTTTAGGCAATCTGCTAGTCCTTCAATTGTTCTTACTCCAGTGTCTGAATTGATCTCTGTCTTGTCAGCACATGCGTCCGTTCCTGAAGATAGGTGCAAGCTTGGAAACGGGAAAAGGTTTCTCGTTGGTTGCAAATATGAGCGCCAGGGTTGGCTCGATAGGAGACAACGGTTTGGGAGGCTGGCATTCATACAGAGCTTCTAAAACTGCACTGAACCAATGTATGTGAACAGTAAGATGCATGTTCGATTCAAATTTCACTAGCCTGTTCTTCATAAACCATACTAATCTTATTAGTGTGATAGTTTGCCCTCATCACGCAAATTATGTACTACCTTGATTTGTCTTAGGTTTCTAAAATGCATGTGTTGGTCATGTTTCGCAGTGACAAAGACTGCATCAGTTGAGTTGGGTAAGAAGGACAACATCGCCTGCATTTTGCTACATCCAGGAACAGTCGACACCGACCTCTCAAGGCCATTCCAAAAAAATATGGCCAAGGATAAGCTCTTCACGAGGGAGTTCTCTGTACAGAAGCTTCTTTCCATCATCTTCAATGCCAAGAAGACCGACAATGGGAAGTTCTTCGCTTGGGATGGTCAAGAAATCCCATGGTGACCACTGTTTTCAGTCACTGACCATTCCACCACCCCCACCTACCTGCTATTTTTGTGTTTCTGTTTTTAACATTCTTCTTTTATCTTTGGAGTTGTTTGTGTTCTTTTTAGCCTTAAATTCAAAAAGCTTGAATCAAGCTCTAGTAAGATCTCTGATATGAAATCAGGGGAAGTAATCCCCTTTTAATGGAATATTATACATATATATGAAGTTTACCACTGAACACAATCAAGCTTGTTTCCTAGAATATGTGTAAGCACTTGCTAAATAGTGGTGCATACTGAAGTATTGATACAACATGATTGACACCTCATCAATCCCACATAGCATGGGAAGTATAGAATGTTATGCTCAGCACGTTTCCTAGCACCTGCATTTTACATGCCCTAACTACTGCAAAGATATAATCGACAAACCTTCGTCGCTGCATACTGGTGCTCCCCACCTCACCGGGCTCGATGGGCCACCTCCCTTGTCAGTTAATCCTACATGCTGTGCTCGTTGCTACCTCCCTACTCTCCGGCACTGCTTCATTCCCACAGGGATGTGCTTGGTGGGCCTCAACTCAGGCGGCGCTGTGGCCTATGACAGGCTTTTCACTTCTGCTGAAATCTGAACTACTCCAATACTCTGAATAGGTAAGCTCTGACTCCACGTCTTCATTGTCTGTATTACATTTCAAGTATTTAACAGCTGGGCATGATAGGCTTAGTTTGTGTGACCTTGTTTTATGGATTTGTGGACTGGCAAATGAAAATTTCATGCCATTTCTAATTTGCATAGTTTTTGTAGGAACTGAAAAGTATTTGAAACCTGAACTGACTACTGAATCTGTATGCACTCGTGATTTATCGGATTCCAAGCATAACTGCGCCAAAGAGTGTCAGTACTCGGTGTTATAGTGATAGACATACAGTCCTACATGGTCACCCAGGTGAACAATTTCATAGATACACCGCTAATTTCAGAAGAACTAGATCTAATGGAAGTCTTGAAATTTGCAACCTGCTTGCAGTTGTGCAATACTGGAAAAAGTGAATAGCCTAGAAACATATCACTGATTATCAACTTAAGAGCACTTGTAGCAGTAATTCCTGGCCACCTGTGCTCCCTTGTAGCACCTCGAGGACTCTAATCATAGTTGGTTGATTACTAGCACTTAACTGTATACACCGTAACTCAATAGCTATTATTTTCTTACAATCTCTGTGATCTCGCCATTGCTCTTGGAAGCACTGAAATAATATTCGTTGATATTTTCACAAATCCACTGCGGGAAATTGGCTGCCGCATTCACTATTTTCATAAACTGAATGTGGTTACTAGGATGGTAAGTGCACATGATTGAAGCCGATTTGGTAAACGATGAGTGCAAATGGAAAGATCCAAAACATCTATCATATGGCTGAGAGATATTTCTTACACATTTTTCTTTGATTCTTCATGTGTCCACAACCTGCAAATTTTGAATGGTGTTCATGAGTAGTTGCAATATGCATTTGTGGACAGAAATACAAAATATAAAGCTCTCAAATGTTTAGAATCTTTCTCAACATTATGAACATCATACTTGTCCTTTTTTGCTTGGGAGAGATCCCTAAATGCTTCTGTATTCGCTACTAGTATTTTTTTTTTGGATTTTATATGAATATTCTTTCATTCCCTACTGTTCTCATTTGAGTATTTATGAATTCCTTATCTTCCTATACTATCTTTATCCTGTGGTCAATGTTAGATGCTTCTATTCTGTGAGCATAAGCGTCATGCTCCTAGGTGAAGTCTCAACACCAAATCTCTTCCCTGAGGTATTTGAATTTTGCATAGACTTCCAGAAGTAAATGTAAACAAATACCCAATGCCATTGAACCATGTTAAGTGCACCCTGAAAAAAGGTCTATAACAGTTTTTTCGTGTGGGATAGGTCTGTAAATGTTTCTATATTTGTCTTGATTTCATATGAATTTTCTATCTTTTCCTGGTGTCCTTAATTAGGCTGTTGTGTACCTTTCTTTGCCTTAGATTTCTAACGTGTATTAATCATCATAGTGACAAAAGCCGTATCGGTCGAGGTGCGTAAGAGAAATAAGAGACTTACAGAAAGGCATTCTATATCACTCAAATGTATGTCCACCTGATGTATTTAAAATTTACTATGTCATGAAAAACTTGCAATTTTTAATGCATATTCCTGATGCTATTAGAGGTAATCTTTGCTTACCGCAGTCCGGCGTGTGTTACATGGCCATCAGAGCAGAAGCAGCAGAGGAACTCGTTGACCTGGTGATAGCTGCATGACCCTTGTACAGCTCGCACTAGTAGCACGGCGCAAGCTGTCGCTCCGGGTACACCTCGGCCAGAACCCCACCAGGCTGCCACAGAACCTTGCCATATCCGCTACTCCCCAATTACTGGGTATGCTCCAGGCTCATGAGCCAGTCCTTCAGCCCAGGTGCCACGCAAACCTTGCAAAACCGAAACCAGTCCCCTTCCAGCATATGCTAGCCGCTGAGCCAGGAACGATCGTGAGCGACCTTGTTCGAAATCACTGCAGTTGACTGCGTTGATGTCTGGCGATGGATGCGCAGAGGGTGTGATGTTGCAGGCAAGGGAGATGCTGCTGCTGCCAGTGGCTGAGAAGTTGAGCCACACTTCTGCTGGGATGATGGCATTGTGCTGGACTCTTGGGCAGCCATTAAGGATGGCAGTGGGTATCCTAAAGGGTGCCCTCTACCCTTTTTAGTACAAAAAAATGAACTAAGTTTTGACAAATCATCACTTTTTAATAAAACTAGTTCATTTTTTTGAACTAGACTAAAATTGAGGGTACCCTAAAGGTTCCAAACTGCCATCTCTAGCAGCCATGCCCGTCACTGGCCAGTGCATCTGCGTTGACGAGCGTGATGATGTTGTTGGCGTAGTTGATTCCCAGCATGGTGTAGTTGGTGTGGCCACCAAGCTGCAGGGTCGTGGTGCTGTTCTCGCAGAGGATGACCATAACAGGGTAGCCGCACTAGAAGTTGGTTACCCTGTCAATCACCTTGAACTTGTTGGAGAGGTAGAATGGGTTCTGGACGTCGACGTGGTTGCTGCATGTAAAGGACGTGGCAGATGATTGGGTTCTACGCTTTACCAGCTGTCGCGGCCTCACCGCTGGAAACTGTGAGCGAGGCAGCAGCAACTAGGAGCAAGCAGAGGATCAGTGGCATGATCAATTGATCGTAGGGTGACGTAGGCTGTGGAGCAGAGGTATGGTGTGGATGAGGAAGAGTCAAAGTCAGGGAGTTCAGTAGGCTGGGACCAGGAGTGTTGGCTCCACTGAATGCAGAAAATTTCACATACAATCTTTTTTTTATTATTCATCAGTAGCAATTTCTGTTAAGGAGGTCAAGGTGGAGTGGGCAGCCAGTCAACTTTAAGAGGATGAAGCAGTCCAAGTTGAGGGTCATGGGGGATTGGGGAGACATGGACAGAAGTAAATACGTTGAAGAAGATGCTGACATGTGAGGCTGCCTTCCTGGTGAGACTCTTCATTAGGCTGGTCATAGTGGGAGTATCATACTACTAGTGTCATGCATATGATACTAGTGTATGATACAACCTCTATAGTGCATAGTATCATATAATAGTATCATACTATTTACTGTTTTGTAGAATCTCAATGAAAATTTGTGGACAAGATTTATTTGCTATTCACTTTTATAGGTATACGTGCTATGATACCGTATCATAACATGATACCATTAGCACCTCTCTCTTTATTAATTACATTGCCACATCATCTTTTTGATGACAATGGATTGCATGATACCATCTATGATACTCCCACTAGGGCCAGCCTTAGTATGTCTAGTTATCATTTTTTGTTGGACAAGTGTGACATTATTGGGGTTTACTGAAATCATTTTCCCTAGACAATGTGGTTCGGTGAAGAATCCAAAGTTGGACTTCCTGTGCAATTTACTCAGAAAGATTATTGAGCAAAAACAGAGATATAAATGAAACCACCATTTGGTCAAGACATTTGCAAAGGGGTGATTGAGATATTACCATAGAGGCCTCCTCTACGGTTTTCCAAGGGGGTGAGGGAGGAGCATGGTTTTTAAGGCGTTAAGGCGTCATAAGGCGATGTAGGGGCGCTCTGACGCCTAGGCGCCTAAAGCGCCCATTTTTTCAAGGCGGAGGGGCGCCTGGACGCCTAAGCGTCCCCTAGGCGACGCCTTTAAAACCGTGGGGAGGAGGAATGATGCTTAAATGCAGGGTGATACACTAGCAGATCGGTCTAGTTCTTTATGAATTATGATAAATTGCCGTGTGTGACAGGTCAGGATATATGGCTAAGTCAAGTTAACAGAACATGAGTCAATGGATTCGGTTATCTGTCTCCTTCATTGACAGCTCAATCAGAAGAAATTTCTGGTGCAGAACAAATCTGGGTTATGGCTTTGGACTACCAGCTAGGTCTGAAACGACAACGACAACCACTCACATGTTTACCACTGAATCGGCCAGGGACAAGCACATCAGGATGTGCACGACTAGCATATCTCACTCTTGCAGGTATGAATTTTCTTCATCACTGAATCAGTGTTTACTCAGACAGCCAGATGCATGCGTCATTCATAGATTCATTCACTAGATCCATTGACCATATTCCTTATTGTTACTTTTTGCGATTCCTTGTACCTTGAGCTAGAAAAATGTATAATAAGCAGCTCAGTTGCATTCATTAGGACTGCATCACGCTTGTTCATCTATACTAGATTCCCAAAATACGAATTTCATCAATAACTCAAGCCCGAGTTTCAGAATATTTTGAGTGGTGACGGGCCTTTAGTCCAGCCCCGTGCTATTCTTTTAGATCATACTCAGTACATGCATTAGAAACCCAAGCTTGAACTCAATGTGCTCATTTTTGGCTTGGACCACATTGGGCCTGTTAGATTAATCTTGATTAGTAGAGTCTAGTTAGTTTCTAACTAGGTTGTTTAGTTTGGTGCAGCGTGAGTCCTAGTTCGTTTGGTGTCCGGCTGCATGACGTATGTGTCCAGATTCATATTGGAATTAGCAACGTAGGTTAGTACTAGTTAGTTTCAGGTTTGAGTGCTATTCGGTTTAGAGTTTGTGTCGGAGTAGGTTTAGCACGATCCGGCTGGTCTGGTCGTGTATATATATACACAAGGTGGTGTGTGAGCTTTGTAACCGTGAGTTGAGAAGAAAATAAAGAAAAAGAACGGGCACGACACGTGCCCTTGGCCATAATATTTTTCGAGCGTGTTTGTTTGTCTAGTTTGATATAATCGATCTGTGGGCAAATTCCAACAATTGGTATCAGAGCGAGGTAGAAGATTTGAAGCTTGCCCCGGGGAGGCGACCCGACTAGCGCCTCGGGGCGGGCGATATTGTCGCTCGGCGGAGCGGCGAGGAGGAAGATGGCGGGCGGTGGTGGTTCGGCGGAGCGACACGAGGGAGGCGGTATTGTCGGAAAAAGCGGTGGAGTGGATGATCGTTGATGGGAGAGGAGGTCTTGAGGTGCGGTCTTGGAGTCTCGTCAAGATCGTCAATCGGGAGTTAGAAGAGTCAAGGAGTCATGGGCGTGTGGGTTGTACGTTGAGTCGTGTCGTTCGTTAGTCGTCGTTGTGTCCAAGTGCTCGTCTCGTGAGGATCATTGCGCTTGAAGCGTGTCACGTCGTGTTCTTTGTCGGTGCTAGGTGCGACCAAGGGTCTCGACGGGAGGATGATGCTCAAGCGTATAGTGGGACAATGACCGGTGAAGAGTCTCTTCAATGAGGACTGTCTCTACATGGGACGATGTGGTGATCATCGTTGGCATGTATTGCGTTAGGGTGGACGATGGTGTCTGCACTGGCGTGTTGGGAGTCTGGATCATACGTTGAGTTGAGTCAAGAGGTCGTGAAGCTGCAAGGAATCAAGATCAGGGGGAGCGCGAGGAGACTACAAGTCAAGATTAGGGGGAGATTGTTAGAATTAATCTTGATTAGTAGAGTCTAGTTAGTTTCTAACTAGGTTGTTTACTTTGGTGCAGCGTGAGTCCTAGTTCGTTTGGTGTCCGGCTGCATGACGTATGTGTCCAGATTCATATTGGAATTAGCAACGTAGGTTAGTACTAGTTAGTTTCAGGTTTGAGTGCTATTCGGTTTAGAGTTTGTGTCGGAGTAGGTTTAGCACGATCCGGCTGGTCTGGTCGTGTATATATATACACAAGGTGGTGTGTGAGCTTTGTAACGAAGAAAATAAAGAAAAAGAACGGGCACGACACGTGCCCTTGGCCATAATATTTTTCGAGCGTGTTTGTTTGTCTAGTTTGATATAGTCGATCTGTGGGCAAATTCCAACAGGGCCATGTCACTACAACAACAGTACCACCAGATCAACGCAAGTCAGGGATGAGTTCCATTGAGTTGCACGCATCCCAGTTAAGAAAGTATGGCCGAAGGTTTATGGATACTCAAAACGATAGGTCCAGTAGGACAGACAACCTTAAATCATACTCCTGTCATACAGAATGGATTAAATCGCTTCCATATCAAATGGACCCATGGAAAAACAAGCTACATGCATGCATAATTTTAAGGAAGCTCGGATTTTATTAGAGCCTGGTTCAGTTCAAGCTCATATATATAGGAAAAATACTTCTTACTACTGGGTGTAGTTACACGCACGCTCATATACTCCTATACGGAAGTATACACCCATGTCTCATATACTCCTATACGGAAGTATACGTGATACTTCATCGGTTTTAGTATGTTCATGTAATATATGTAAGATATTTTAAACCAAGTTACGTGAAAAAAAAAATGCAAGTGGAGCCATAGTTTGCACTATATTTCCGGAATACCGTCATATTTGTACGTAAAATAAGAGCATGCGAAAACTTATAAATACTACCTAAAAAATAGTATATATACTACTCCCTCTGATCCATATTACTTGTCGTTGAAATAGATGTATCAATCTTAAAAGCATTATACAGAATCGTCCAGTAACAATGAATGGGAAAGATACAAATAGTCTTATAATACTTCATACTACGCGTACATACACTCTGGTATGGTGTGAAACATACGTGGTATAACTACAACCAGGAGTAGTATGAATATATCCTATATATATTGATTTTTTTGTGCCACATAGTCCTGTTATAATTACTAATACCAGAAAATTCATGAAACAGTCCAATGGCCCACATCAGCAATACATAGTCATCTAGTCAAGTATGGTTGAGCTCGTGCTGACGTCAATGCTGCTGGTCTCGTGGCTGGCTTCTGAAGAACCAAAAGGATCATCAGCTGGCGGCAGCGGTATGTAGGTTGCGACTGGCATCTTCACCGGGAGGCTTGGGAGCGGTGCCTCGAACCGCAACACGCTGATGGCCTGCCTGATGGACGGCCTCAGTCCCCGGTCGGGGTGCCCGCACCAGAGGCCGACCACCACGACGCGCTCCATCTCTTGCCCGTCGAACTCCCCATCCAGCCGCACATCGGCTGCTTCGAGGATGGCTCCTCTGCCATATGACTCCCAGACCCACTGCAGCAAGTGGATGACAGCCCCGTCATTGTCGTCATCTTGGGGCACTGCCGGCCGCCGGCCGCATGCAATCTCGAGCAGGACGACACCGAAGCTGTAGATGTCAGACTCCACACTGGCGGTGGCAGTGAAGACACAATTTGGGTCCATGTACCCAAGTGTCCCGGCCGCTCCTGTCGTGCACGATCCCCTGCCATTGCCGACCAGCCTCGCGAGGCCAAAATCGCCGAGCTTGGCATTGAAGGACGCGTCGAGCATCACGTTGCTCGGCTTGATGTCCCTATGCACGACGCGCTGTTCTGTCTCCTCGTGCAGGTACAACATCGCGGAGCCGAGCCCGAGCACAATCTCATACCTGACTGGCCATGGCAGCTGCAAATGGTCCTGCTTGTAGAGGTGTGTGTCGAGGCTGCCTTTGGGCATCAGTTCATAGACAAGCAGGAGGTCATCGTCGTTGCCTCCGTGGAACCATCCGACGAGCCGTACAAGGTTCCGGTGCCGGAGCCGGCTGATGATCTTCACCTCGGAGACAAACTCCTTCCAGCCTTGACGGGAGCTCTTCGACACTTTCTTCACAGCAATGTCGAGGTTCGTGTCATGGAGGAACCCACGATACACGGACCCGAAGCCTCCTTCTCCTAACTTGTTCTCGTCGGAGAAACAGTCGGTGGCGGCCGCAAGCTCATCATACGTGAATCGCACGGGCCCAGTCCCTTGCTCGAGCTCGTCCTGATCTATGCTTTTGCCACGGAAGTAGACTGCCTCTTGCAGTGGTTGTTCCAGCTCTGACATCACTGCCTCTGTGGACCGTCTTCTTCGCCGCTGGCGCCACAAGAACCAAACTGACAGACTGATCACGCAGAGCAAGAGTGCCATGGTGCCTGCGACAAGTCCCACAATGGCACGTAATTTTATCCCTTTGCGGGGTGCGCGCTGGCCGATATTGCGCTGGTTGATGCGTGCGAGCTCGTCGATATTGTACGTGTGGTACCTGAGATAGCAGCTGTAACCTGCAACGGAACCTCCGACGCTGTTGTTGGGCAACAATTGCGGCAGCTGATCGGTGTAGTAGGAGAGGCAGCGCATGCACTCGCTCGGTGTCAGGTCCCTCGTGCACTGAGCCACCCCAGCCATAGCTACTAGAGGGTCTTTCTCGTCGTACTTCTGGGTGCCTCGGGCAATCCGCATGGGCTCTTGGCTGGCCCTCGCCGTGAGCCGCCGCATCAGCTTGAACCTTGTCCTGTTATTGCTGGCCTTGCTGTAGGGGGCTAGTGGTTCGCTCAATGAGTCTGCTGTTTCCTGTTGTGCCGTGACGGTGGAGAGGTTGGCGACGGAGAAGAAGGATTTGTCCGAGTACCGGATGACGGAGTAGCCCATTTTGATGTGGGCCGTCCGGCTGTGGGGGCAATCCTCCATTATTGACTCGGGAGAGGTAAGGCAATCCCGACAGGGATAGGTACTGCAATCCTGACATGCAGGCACGGAAGAGTCGGGGTCCGCATAGCACATGAGAAGGGCGAAGATCTTGTCGGCACCCAGGCCGAGCACACCGTCGGAGTAGCCGCCATTTTTGGCAGCCGACGAGGTGATTGTCTGCAGGAGGCGGTAGAGGTTTTTGTGGTACTGGCTTCCTTCGCTGTAGTTGCCGGCACTTGAGCAGTCCCCAAGTGCTCTGCCGCAGTGTGCACGGACGACTACTAGGAGTAGCAGAACGCAAACACGTGAAGGTGGAGCCATGGCGGCCAGTGGTGAGTCTGGTGGCTTGGTGAGCTGCACGGTCAGACAACACCCCTTATAGGGTTTTTTACCGGCCTTAATATGGCTTACTGGTACATTGAGGCCTCAGTAGTCCAATTCAGGATAACAAATAGGGAGGTTCGGTGAATTAAAATTTAAGAATTCCCAGTCAATTCAACGTGAGCAAATAATTCAGTATACGCATGACTAGTAACGTTGCTCTGGGTGGCACCCACCGGGTTCGGGTCCTGCCCCCCATACCCGCACCCGCCTCATTTCTCCGCCCCACGACCCGCCCCTGATTACATTGGCGGGTACAGATCTCCACCATACCCGCCACCCGCCGGGTAAACGGGCCCTAACGGGTATTTTTACCCGCCAAAAAATGACAGTAATTAGGCATTTTTGACAATAGTTTCATAGCAAAATAGACTATACAACAACAAACAATACATTTAGCAACAATATATTTGGGATTTGCTTGACAACTGACACTTACATGTAGGGTCCACTTATCATATGCGGGTATGCGGGTTCGGGTTTGGCACATCCATACCCGCCTCCACTAGACCCGGTGTGTATGATTTCTAACCACTAACTAGCCACGGGTATTATTTTTTACCATACCCGTCCCATTTAAAGCGGGGCCCGTCGAGTACGCGGGTATCGGTACCCATTGCCATCCATAAACGTTGCTTTTGACAAAGACTCGTAGGTAACTCCCAGCGAGGTGACTGAGTCTAGATTCCCTCTCCAACCAGAATTACATTGTTGTCACTATCAGAGTTTCAAGTTGACTGCCTCTTGATTGCTGTAGTGGATTATATGACCACATGGCCACACCGTGTCGTTCAAGGCATGTCGAAATTTCCACAAGTTATGGAAAAATAATTATACATCTCTGTCAAAATACATAGCATATTCCCATGAAACTAGAAAATAATTATGAATCAGTTGGGTCCCCCCACGCCACGCCCCCCACCCACCCACCCCCAATCACAAAAAATGGATCAATTGTTCGTGTGCCCCACTGTAGGTAAACACACACACAGGAGCAGAAAGGATCAGCCCGCAGTGCAAAGGTGAGTCCAATTCATGCCTCTATTTTTTAAACAGGGCAGTAGTTCTGATTTTCTGTTGATATATAGTAGGAGAAACATTCGGAGGCCTATGCCCAAATTGAAAAAAAAAACGAAAACCACGAGGCAGGTCAAACTATGACATATAGGTTCTGTATACTGTTTAAATTGCCCGGCAGCCAATTTGGCACCATATCACTATACTAAGCAGAAAATGTCGTTTGTCTGCTCCTAAAGAGTAAATAAAAACAGAATCCAAAAGTAGGATAAACTAAGGTATAAACTAATTAGCATAGTATCAACAAAGTTTTATAGATATGTGGAACACATCGATATATATATCTGTATTTTTTGGGATTTTGTTAAAAGTCTAAATATGCTTTTTGTATTTTTGGATGTATAGGGCTCCAGCTCCATTGTTTCGAGGAGGAGGCTCCACGGAATTAATGCTCAGTATTATATACAGGTTATTAAGCAATCGCTATCCATATGGAGACATGGATCCCTCGATAACCAAGTCAAACGTTTTTCTTTGATAGCACCAAGTCCAACTCTTTTTTGAGGGAAACAACAAGGCTCCGTCCTGCAGACTTTATTAACCAAAACACAGATACATAGTTAATTAACAGGGATAAAATAAAACTAGGTGGATCATCAACCCAAATATTCGGTTCTGTCTCCAAAACTCTAAAAATGTATCAGCCACACTATTTGCTTCCCTATTACAAAAGTGAAAGACACAAGCAGAAAAAGTTAAGGCTTGAACATAGATATCATCATAATATGCCACCGCCGCCGTAGATGTAAAATCTCCGGATAGAAGGGCTTCAATGACTTGTAAACAGTATGATTGGATCACAATCTTCGAGCATCCCACCTCATTGGCTAAACATAAGCCTCTACAAATAGCCTGTGCTTCCAAAGTGTTTGCATCAATAGCATAATCAATAGGATTATTGCAAGCTGCAATAAAATTACCCATTTCATCTCTGATAACCACACCAAGTACTACTGTAAAATTTTCCGGATTGAAACTGGCATCAACATTTATCATAACAAAACCTTCCTGTGTTTTTTTTAGGTACTAATTCTTGGCGCTACATTCTTCCGCAAAGCCTTTATATAGCTTGATGTGATAGTACGTATTGACATACTCGCAATTGGATCGGTTGGTATCTTTTTCCCATGAACTAGCTGCCTTAGCATCTACCAAATGTATCATGCCGCTGTCAAAACTAGCTCTCTCACGTCCCATATTTATTCTTCAAAATAAGATCCTCAAGCATCGCACTGCCTGCTCTATCTATTAGAAGAGCCTCATCAATCTTATCTATGAGGCCAAGCCTTCCCCAAATGTCCAACTTAGAAGTCTCTACTAGCCCATGTCCTGCAATATTTTAGTGAAAGTTAGGCTCTCAACCACATACATGTAAGTAGATATACTAGTCTACTGTGCCCAAATTGGTCAAAACAATTTCACGGTGCCCACCTAAGTTGACGATCCTTGTTGAGTAGTGCATATGGAGGGGGCCTCATTCCCAGTGTGGTGGCTGCAACCGAGGCCTAGCTGCTCTCTGTATATATCCACCATTGTCGCTCACCACTCACCAAGGTCACGCCCACTGGCCAGCCATGGCTTCACTTCCATGTGTTTGCCTTCTGATACTCCTGGCCTTTGGCGCATGCCGCTCTCGCTCCCTTGTCGATGACATCGCTGTCAGCGACGAGATGAGCTTGCACCTGCGGGCATCTGTGACCTCGTGTTCAACTGATGGCAACTACTGTTAGCATAGTCCTTGCCGCCGAGTATTTTCTGATGATATCGACGAGAAAATTTCGACGAGACGACACACGTACCCGATAACTTTCGCCGAGATGCACGTACTGTTAGCTGATGGATTATTTTGATCCAACTAGTACACTCACGTACGGTACGCATACGCAAAACAACTTTAATCGCCAAAGGCTCTTGTCGAGCCTTGCTTTCTCTCTTGTATTGCTCAACTCACGGCGTTGTTCGGTACAAGCTTACAAGGCCATGTATGTGCATATATATATGCACTACTAGGATCTAATCAACTAGGAGTCGGTGTACTACTCCAAAACCTAGTCTAACACATATACATATACTACCTGGACACTACACCTATTTGGAATTAATTCCAATACGTGTAGGATGTTAGAGTATATATTTGTATATTGTAGTTTCCCCGTGTGTTAGGGGTTTCCTGTATATTTGCGTCTGTACATGTACTATATATTGTGGCCTTTGGCCCTCTGATAATACAACAAGTTTATTACCCTAACATGGTATCAGAGCTGTAAGGTAGCTCCTCTCTTCGCAGCCGCCGCCGCCGTGCCCGGCCGCCGCCGCTGCCTCTCCCTCGCCTCCTGCGAGCTTGCCCGTCCTCGGTCTGTCGCCCTGATCCGGCCGCCATTGCGCCCGCCCGCCTATCGCCCGTCGCCGCCGCCGTCGTCTCCGGCCGCCGCCTTCCGGCCGCTTCGCCGCCGCCGCCCCGCCCGCCTCCCGCCGCCCGCCTGTCGGCCCCGTCCGCCGCGGCTGTTGCTGCGTGTTGCGAATCAGATCAGATCAGATCTGATATGATTTTCGTCAAAAAAAGGCAAAAAAAGAAAAAAAAGTCTTCCTCGTCGGGCTATCTTGCGATTCCTAGCTGTCCGGTGATTTTTTATGGCGCGAATTATCCTGATTTCGCTGTCTTTATGCCCGTCCACATGCGCGGTCTTCGTCTTTGGGGTGTGCTTACTGGCGAGGTCTCCCGTCCGCCGCGCCCCGCTGCTCCTACGTCGCCTATTGCCCTTGCCCCCGATGCTCCTCAGAATCTGACTGACTACACTCAGTGGATAGATGAGGATGCTCGTCTTCTTCTTATTCTCACTTCCAGTGTTACATCTCGATGTCTGCTGAGTTTATGGGTCTTCCCACTGCTGCTGCTCAGTGTGCTTTTCTTTGTCAGCGCTATCAGCCGTCTGGGGATGCTCTTTACATGTCTGTGGTTCGTTAGGAGCATGCTCTTCAGCAGGGTGACTCTACTGTTGATGAGTTCTATACTCAGAGTGCTACTATTTGGCGTCAGCTTGATTCTCTTTGTACAACTGTGTGTGCCACCTGTCCCTGCTGTCTGACTGTGCGCGCGGATCTGGAGTTTCAGCGCGTTTTTGAGTTCTTGTCGCGGCTCCGTAAGGAGTTTGAGCCACGCCGTGCCCAGCTGCTTGCCTGTGGTTGTGTTCCGCTCTCTGAGGTACTGTCTGAGCTTCGTGCTGAGGAGACTACTCTTCGTGGTGCTGGTCTTTTTGAGGTTCCCTCCGTACTTGCTGCTCATGGTCCTCCTGTGTCGTCGGCTTCGTTGCGGTCTCTAGTACCGTCGATACTCTCTACTCCTCTGGTCCAGGGCCAGAGTCAGCCTCAGCAGCCTCGTGGTATGACAGCACCTCCTCGTCCTCCCTGTGCCTACCGTGGCAAGCCTGGCCACGATGTCTCTAGCTGCTGGAGGAGGGACCCTAGCTTACGTCAGCAGTACCATGCTCGTAGGCAGGCTAGTTCTTCAGGATCTTCTGCTATTGCACTGTCTGATCAGGACATTCTTCATGGTCTACTCGCTGCTATATGCTCTTCCTCGTCAGGTACTGCTGGTTCTGTGCCTAGCTCTTCTGGCACCACGCGACCACCACCTTGTACACAGTCAGGTACGTCATCAAGTGGTATCTGGATTCTGGAGCTTCTTTTCATATGACTTCTGCGTCCTCTATTCTTTCTTCTCTTCGCTCTCTTATTTCTCTTGTCCGTGTTATCACGGCTGATGGTACCTCTCTTCCTGTTTCCAGTCGAGGCACCCTTTCTACTTCATCTTTCTCTGTTCCTGACGTTTCTCATGTTCCTAGTCTTAAGATGAACCTTTTCTCTGCTAGTCAGCTTACTGATTCTGGTTGTCGTGTCATTCTTGACGCTGATTCTTGTGCAGTTCAGGACCGCCGTACCCAGGCCTTGGTTGGAGCTGGTCCTCGCAGCCTTGAGTCTCCGGGGCTATGGTAGTTAGACTGGCTTCGCGTTCCATCCACTAACACTTCATCTACTAGTTCTTCTGCGGTTGCTGCTTCTGTCACTGGCTCTTTTCAGCAGTGGCATCATCGGCTGGGTCACCTTTGTGGCTCCCGTTTATCGTCCTTAGTTCGTCGTGGTCTTCTGGGGTCTGTCTCAGGAGATGTGTCTTTACATTCGTGTCAGGGTTGTAGGTTAGGAAAACAGATTCAGCTTCCCTATCCTACTAGTGTGTATGTATCTCAGCGACCTTTTGATTTAGTTCATTCAGATGTTTGGGGTTTGGCTCCCTTTGCTTCCAAAGGGGCCATCGATACTATATTTTATTCATTGATGATTTTTCACGGTACACCTGGTTGTTTTTTATGCGCTCTCGCAGTGAGGTGCTCTCTATTTATCAGCGTTTTGCAGCCATGGTTCGTACTGATTCCACAGGAGAGTATATCTCCCAGCACCTGCGTCGTGTCCTTGCTGAGCAGGGCACCCTCGCTCAGTTCTCGTGTCCCGGCGCCCATGCTCAAAATGGTGTCGCCGAGCGTAAGCATCGTCATATTCTTGAAACTACGTGTGCTATGATGATTGCTTCCTCTCTTCCACCGCATTTCTGGGCTGAGGCTGTCGCTACGTCGACTTACCTCATTAACATTCAGCCTTCTGCTGCCCTTCAAGGTGGTATTCCTCTCGAGCGTCTCTCTGGTAGCTCTCCAGACTATTCGACTCTTCGTTTATTTGGTTGCGTTTGCTATGTCCTTCTACCTCCTTGAGCGCGCAAGCGACCGCTCAGTCTGTTGAGTGTGTTTTTCTCGGATACAGTAATGAGCATAAGGGCTATCGCTGTTGGGACCCCGTTGGTCGTCGGATGCGCATCTCTCGTGATGTCACGTTTGATGAGACACGTCCCTTCTATCCTTGCCCCACCTCTGGTACTTACCCGGTGGATGATATCTCTTTTCTTCTTTTTCCTGATGCACCTCCTGCTGTCCCTTCTTCTCCACCTCTTACTTCTGATGTGCCCCCTTCGATTTCGGCGCCATCCTCTCCTCCGTCTAGTTCCCCTAGTTCTCCTCATTCTCCCCTAGTTTCTTCTCCACCTCGTTCTCCGGCTTCGAACCCTTCCTCTGTTGTTCCTTCTTCCTCTTCTTCTGATGAGTCGTCCTCCGCCGATGAGCTTCCCGCTTCACGGCATGTTCGTCAGCGTCGTGCTCCAGACCGTTACTCTCCTAGTCAGTATGGTCTCTCTGTCGTCTCCGAGCCGACTTCTTATCGGGATGCCAAGCGTCATCCTGAATGACAGCTTGCCATGGCTGAGAAGATCGCTGCGCTTGAGCGCACTGGCACCTGGGATCTTGTTTCTCTCCCTCCTGTTGTTCGTCCTATCACGTGTAAGTGGGTCTATAAAATTAAGACCCGCTCTGATGGATCTCTTGAGCGCTATAAAGCGCGTCTTGTGGCTCGTGGCTTTCAGCACGAGCACGGCCGTGACTATGGTGAGATTTTTGCCCCTGTGGCTCATATGACCACTGTGCGTACTCTTCTTGATGTTGCTTCTGTTCGACGCTGGTCTGTGTCCCAACTTGATGTTCAGAATGCTTTTCTTAATGGCGAGTTGAGTGAGAAGGTTTACATGCAGCCTCTTCTTGGGTATTCTGTTCCCGATGGGATGGTTTGTCGTCTTCGACGTTTCCTTTATGGCCTGAAACAGGCCCCTCATGCCTGGTTTGAGCGTTTTGCCTCTGTGGTGACTGCTGCTGGTTTCTCTCCTAGTTTTCATGATCCAGCGCCATTTGTTCACACTTCTCCTCGTGGACGCACTCTTCTTCTTCTCTATGTTGATGATATAATCATTATTGGTGATGATCCTGAGTATATTGTCTTTGTCAAGGCTCGTCTCCGTGATCAGTTTCTTATGACTGGTCTTGGTCCTCTTCGCTATTTTCTTGGTATTGAGGTCTCCTCCACTTCTGATGGCTTTTCTATCTCTCAGGAAAAGTATATTCAGGATCTTCTTGCTCGTGCTGCTCTTGGGGATGAGCGCACTGTTAAGACTCCTATGGAGCTTAATGTTAAGCTTCGTCCTACTAATGGTAATCCTCTTCCTGATCCCACGCGTTATCGCCATCTTGTTGGGAGTCTTGTTTATCTTGCTGTCACTCGTCCTGATATCTCTTATCCTGTTCATATTCTGAGTCAGTTTGTCTCAGCTCCTACCACCGTTCACTACAGTCATATCCTCCGTGTCCTTCGTTATCTTCGTGGCACGATCACTCGTCGCCTTTTATTTCCTAGTTCCAGCTCTCTCCAGCTCCAGTGCTACTCGGATGCTACGTGGGCGAGTGATCCTACGGATCGTCGTTCACTTTCTGCTTACTGTGTGTTTCTTGGTGGTTCACTTGTTGCTTGGAAGACGAAGAAACAGGTAGCGGTTTCCCGTTCGAGTGTTGAGGCTGAGCTGCGGGCTATGACTTTGTTGATTGCTGAGGTGACCTGGTTACGGTGGTTGCTTGCAGATTTTGGGGTCTCTGTTATGAGACCCACTCCACTTTTGTCGGCGATGCAGGTGCTATCGGTGTGCCGCGTGATTGATGCGAGTTGATGAAGCATATTGGTGTTGATGTTTTTTATACACGTGCTCAGGTGCAGGATCAGGTTGTTGCGCTTCATTATGTGCCTTCAGATTTCCAGTTGGCGGATTTCTTTACAAAGGCACAAACTCGAGCGCAGCATGACTTCTTACTCTCCAAACTCAGTGTTGTGGATCCACCATGAGTTTGAGGGGAGGGGGGTGTTAGAGTATATATTTTTATATTATAGTTTCTCCGTGTGTTAGGGGGTTTCCTGTATATTTGCGCCTGTATATGTACTATATATTATGGCCTTTGGCCCTCTGGTAATACAACAAGTCTATTACCTTAACATAGGATACGTGATTATCTAACAACTACAGCAACAGAAGCCCGTACCATGTTAGCCTCGATCGGCTCCTGTCAGCCATCCCCATGGCTGCCGCCAATAACGGAGGTTTCTTCAACGGCAAGTTTGGTGTGGCGGGCGATGAGGTCTTCGGCCTCTTCATGTGCTATGCCGGCGACACCGACCCTGAGTGCCAGGACTGCCTCACCCGTGCACCTGAGGGTATCATGAAGCTGTGCCCGCGCAGTCGGACGGTTCACGCCGTCTACCGTGCTTGTAAGTTGTACCCTCTGGTACTCCGACGAGTCCTTCTCCGTCGTTGACCTCTCTCCATCGCCGACATCTCTGTGGCGCCCCATGTGGAACTAACCCCTTACCAAAATTGGTACGATCGAGGCACCTATGAATCTTGGCACAACGGAGTCCTACTCGTAGGGTACGTGGTGGACACAGCCGGCATGAACCAAACGAGGAACTGATTCGTCGACTCACGGTGAAGGCCAGCCAAGCAGCCGAGCGGATAGCTGAGGGCACAGATCGGTTCACCGACACGCAATGGGTACGGGCAGTGGTAGCATATCAGTGCACGAGGGATCTTCTGCCGAGCGAGTGCACACGCTGCCTCTCCTACTACACTGATATGCTGCCACGATTGTTCCCGAACAACAGTGGCGGGGCGGTGCCATAAAGGGGTACAATTGCTTCTTGGGTTATGCCATCCTCGCTGACAGGCCATCATCGGTGCAGCTGCATAAGTACCGGTACAACGAGAGTTATGCGAGGGACATGGTGGCCAAGGAGTTGGAGCGCATGAGAAAACGACGAAAGGTGGCTATCATCGTTGGTCTTTTTTTTGTTTTGGAAAAGAGTATATATTAATATTATAAGGATATCAATTACACCCAGCCTCTGCAACAACGCATGCCCTAGCGGCTCTACGGATGCACACATCCCAGAAAAAAAGAAAAAAAATTACAAAAAAGAAAAGTCCCACTACAGAGAACAAATCCTCAAAGCAACGACACTGACACCATCAGAACAACACCAGTAGTCCTTCACTCCAATAACAACGCCTTCAAAAAGGAAACAGTGCCCAAGCGCCGTCGTTGCCCGATCAAAGATCATAGGTTTTCATCCTGGAAAAAGTCCTCGCTTACAAAACAATACCTTCAACAAGGTCATTGCCAGGCACAACCAGTTAAGGCCAGATCTTGGATTTTCACCCTGCAAGGTAAGACTGGGAACCCCCCTGTGTTGTCTTCCCGCTGTGATCGGCTGCGAGTCCCGAGATCACGCGATCGGTTCTGTCGCCACAAGAACAAAAAACACCATCGCTACCCTCATATTTCCGCTTTCCTGTCATTCTCCGCATCTGACTTCACCATGGCTCTAAGAATGGCACTTGGTGGGAACAAACAACGAGCCCATAGCGCTCGCTGAAACCAAACGGCCAGAAAAACAAGGTGCGCACGACCGAATACCTTCCGATCCAGCAATCTCCAGGCATGATACGTCCATGGGAGATCGCCGGCGGAGCCTTCCGGAACCCGTCTCTCCAGACCAGATCAACGAGGGCAGACATCAAGCAGATCTTCCTCTTCGTGCGAAAGAAACCAAAGGACCATCTCCTTTATTAGATCTGACACAGCGATTCCCACACCGCCGGCCGGTTTTCGGAGAACGGATCGAGCAGGCCGACCATCGGTGCCGATGAGCACGTAGGCTTAGCACCGCCACTAAGGGTCCGCCATCACCTCCATCCTGCAGCACCATGTCCGCCGCTTCCCCCAGATCCCGGTCAACGCCGCCCACGGCCCTCGCCGGTCGGCGATCGCCGGCCCGAGCGAAACCACCGCGCTCCACATAGCCACCCTCGCCACAGCGGTAGCGCCGCGCCACAGCGAGCCGCGCCGCCTTGACGCCGCGCCGCCATCGGTCGTCGATCTTGGCCCGCGCCTAGATCTGGCGAACCAGGGGGAGAAGAGAGCCCGTCACCGATGCGGCGGCTTTGCGTCAGCGTCCCAGCGGCGGACGGGAGGAGCGGAAGAAGCGGCCCAGCGGCGACAGTGGTCCCTCGATCATGCGGGAGCGGCAGGAGAAAATCGTCTGGGAGGAGCAGGGGCAGGTCATATCGTTGGTCTTATTGTCGGTGCTGTAGCAGTGGTTCTCTGCCTGATCGGCCTATTGGTTTGGTTCCTTTTGAACTGGTGGCGAAGGCGGACTGCAGCGGCCAGGGTCATCGCAAGATCAGAGCCGCTGAAAGAGGCAACCTACTTCCGCGGCAAAAGTGTATATGAAGACGAGCTTGATCATGGGACTGGGCCAAGGCGATTCACGTATCATGAGCTCATGGCCGCCACTGACGGCTTCTCCAGCAGGAACAAGCTGTTAGGAATAGACAAAGTTATATTCCTCTGGGGGCCAAAGGCCACAATATATAGTACAAGTACAGGGCAATATGCAGGAAGCCCCCTAACATATGGGGGAAATACAATATACAGATATATACATCTAACACCCCCCTCAAACTCATGGTGGATCCACAACACTGAGTTTGGAGAGTAAGAAATCATGTCGCTCTGCAGTGCCTTCGTGAAGAAGTCCGCCAATCAGAATCAAGGCACATCTTGGCGCAACAACTGAGCTGCACTGAGCACGTATAGAAAGCATCAACACCAATATGCTTGGTAAGCTCATGCTTGACCGGATCACGTGCAACACTAATAGCACCTGTCTTGCCGACAAAACCAAAGCGGTGTGGTAATCGAGACCCCAAAATCCTCAAGTAACCACCGTAACCAGGTCACCTCAGCGATCAACAAGGCCATAGCACGCAACTCGGCCTCAACACTCGAGCAGGAAACGCTATCTGTTTCTTCGTCTTCCAAGCAATGAGCGAACCACCAAGAAACACGATGGCGAAAGTGAGCAGCGATCCGAAGGATCACTGCGCCGTAGCATCCGAATAGCTTTGGAGCCGGAGGCTGGAGCGAGGAAAGAAAAGGCGGCAGTGATCGTACCACGAAGATAACGAAGAACACGAAGAAGATGACTATAGTGAGCAGTGGTAGGAGCGAAACAAGCGACTCGAGAATATGAGCAGGATAAGAGATGTCGGGCGAGTGGCGGCAAGATAAACAAGGCTCCCAACAAGATGGCGATAGCGTCGGATCGAGAAGAGGATCACCATCATTAAGTTGAAGCAACATTAAGCTCCATAGGGGTCTCAACGGTCGCTCATCCCCAAAGCGGCCACGAGCAAGAAGATCTGAATATACTTTTCGAGAGATGTAAAAGCCATCAAGTGGAGGAAACCTCAATCCCAAGAAAGTATCGAAGAGGACCAAGATCAGTCATAAGAAATCGATCACGAGGCGAGCCTTAACAAAGGCTATATACGGGATCATCACCGGTAATGATCATATCATCAACATAGAGAAGAAGAAGAGTCGTCCACGAGGAGAAGTGTGAACAAACAACGCTGGATCATGAGCACTAGGAGAGAAACCAGCATTTGTCACTCTGAAGCAAAGCGCTCAAACCGAGCACGAGGGCTGTTTGAGGCCATAAAGAAAACGTCGAAGGCGACAAACCATCCCCTCGAGAGCAGTACCCGGAGGAGGCTGCATATAAACCTCCTCACTCAACTCACCATTGAGAAAGGCATTACGAACATCAAGGCGAGACCACGGACCGGTGTGACGGAAGCAAGAAGAAGAGTGCCACGGTGGTCATATGAGCGGCAGGAGCAAAGGTCTCGGCACAGTCACGACCATGCTCTGCTGAAAACCACGAGCCACAAGGCGCGCTTTATAGCGCTCAAGAGATCCATCGAGGCGAGTCTTAATCTTATAGACCCACTTACGTGATAGGGGCGAACACCGGGAGGAGGAGAAACAAGATCCCAGTGCGGTCGCTCAAGCGCAGCAATCTCCTCGGCCATGGCCGGTGCCATTCAGATGATGCTCGGCATCCCGATAAGAGGTCGGCTCGGAGGCAACGTAAAGACCATCTTGACTAGGAGTAGCGGTTGGGGGCACGGCCAGTGAGCAGGCGAGTAGAGGAAGATCATCGGAGGAAGATGGCGAGAGGCGGCGATGAAGAAGAGGAATAGAAGAGAAAGACTCGGAGAGCGAGGAGAACTAGGAGAACTAGGCGGAGAAGAGGACGGTGTCGAAGAAGAGACAGCAGGGGGAGGAGATCCTGAAGAAGACACAATAGGAGTAGAAGGAGGTGTGTCAGGAAAGAGAAGAAAAGAGATATCTTCCACCGGGTAAGTACCAGCGGTGGGACGAGGATAAAAAGGACGTCTCATCAAAAGTAACATCACGAGAGATCGCATCCGACGACCAACAGGGTCCCAACAGCGATAGCCCTTATGCTCATCACTGTATCCGAGGAAAACACACTCAACAGACTGAGCGGTCAGTTTGGTGCGTTCGCGAGGAGCAAGTAGAACATAGCAAACACAACCAAACAAGCGAAGCATGGAGTATCTGAGACTGTCGAGAAAAGGCGCTCAAGAGGATACCACCTGCAAGGCAGCGAAGGCTGAATATTGATGAGGTAAGGCGTGGCGACGACCTCGGCCCGAAATGCGGCGGAAGAGAAGAAGCAATCATCATAAGCGAGTGGTCTCAAGAAGATGGCGATGCTTACGGCCAGCGCCATTACGGGCATGTGCGCCAGACAGAGAATCGAGCAAGAGTGCCTGATCGGCAAGAACACCTCGCAACATCTGGGAGATATACTCACCAGGGAATCGGCCGAAACACACGGATGGGGGTAGAATATTGAGTACGGACCATGGCGCAAAAGCGATATATGGAGAGCACCTCACTCACGAGGCGCATAAAATACAACCAAGTGTACCGAGAAAAATCATCGATGAATAAAATATAGTAGCGATGGCCCCTTTCGAGCGAAAGGAGCGGACCCCAAACATCGGAATGGACTAAATCAAAAGGTCATTTGAGATACGACGCCGCTAGTAGGATAGGGAAGCTGAATCTTTACCCAACCTACATACGACAATGCAAAGACCCATCTCTGAGATGGACCCCGAAGACCACGATGAACTAAGGACGAGGCGAGAGTCACAGGTGACCAAGGCGATGATGCCCTTCTTTGGAGCGAGCTGGTAGTAGGCGACAACCGGAAGAAGCTGGCGGATGAAGTGGCAGCGGAAGGCAAGCGATCCTAACTCCCAAAGGCGGAAGAATCACGGCTGCGAGGCCAGCTCAACCAGGGCACAGTGCGACGGTCTGAACAAGACAAGAATCGACATCAAGAATGACGCGACAACCGAGTCGATGGTAGCTAGCGGAGAACAGATTCATCTTAAGAAGAGGGACATGAGAGATATCAGAACAAAAAAGAAGAAGTAGAAAGGGTGCCCGACTAGAAAGCAGGGAGAGGTACCATCGGCCGTAAAAACACGGACGGAGAAGGGAGAGAACGAAGAGCGGACGAGAGGAAGACTCAAATGTCATATGAAAAGAAGCTCCGAATCCGGATACCACGGACGTGACTGTGTAGAAGGTGGTGGTCGACGGTCTTAGGAAGAGTCGATCCAGAACCAACGGTGCCCGTCGAAGAGCACATGTAGCATAAGCACAGGCGAAGACTCGATAATGTCCTGATCAGAGAGCCCTGCTGAAGACCGGAAGGAGCCATTTGTCACGAGCCTGGTGCTGCGGACGTGGCGGGGTCCGTGTATAACAGTGGCCCAAGTGTGACCATCCACATTGCGATGGCGGTGGCGAAGAGAACCACGGCGACCACGAGCTGCTGGGCTGACTCGGACCACGAGGCTTGGCTGACCTGACCACGAGGCGGAGGAGTGGGTAGGATCGGCGATACAGAGACCGTGGCTGAAGCGAGGAGGCGGCAGCAAAGTAGCACCACAGTAGCAAGCGCAGATGGAACCGCAAGAAGACCGGCACCACGGAGGCGGGTCTCCTCAGCCCGGCTCGAACAACACCTCGAAAGCGGAACACGACCACGAGCATTCAGCTGAGCACGCCGGCTCAAACTCTGCGGCAGGCGAGAAACTCATAGATACGGTGAAACTCCAAGTCCGGCGCTGTCAATCTGGCGGCACGAGCATGTGCCACAAACAGCGATGCGGAGAATCAAGGCGGCGCCGGATAGCAGCACTCTGTATAAAACTCATCAATAGTGGAATCCCCTGTTGAAGAGCATGCTCTGACGAACCACAGACGGTAAAGAGCATCCCAGACGGGTGATAAGCGGCGAAGATGGGCCCAGCGAAGCGACAACGGTGGGGAGACTCATGAACTCAGCGACATCTGAGGCGAGAACAACGGAGGTGAGAAGCAGCGGCACGGGCATCCTCATCGACCCCGAGTGTAGGCGGTCGGGCGTGGCGATAGGACTCGAGATCGCCAGAATATTGCTTGAACTTGGTCATAAGCAACAGCAATATCATCGGCGCTGAGCAGCATCCTTGGCCTCTGAGAAGCATCGATGCAAGCACAATCGGCGTCGGGCGGAGGAGCCCACGAGGCACAGCGGACAGGAGACCTCGCCGGAGAGCACACCCCAAAGACGGAGACCGCGCATGTGAACGCGCATAAAGGCAGCGAAATCAGGATAATTCGTGCCATCGAAGATCACCGGGCAGCGAGGAATCGCAACATAACCAGACGAAGAAGACATTTTTTTTTTGACACAGATCAGATCAGATCTAGTCTAACCGATCCTGAGACAAGCGGACGAAATCATGCGGCGGCGGGCGAGCGGGCAGGGGCGGCGACCCCAGGCGTCTTGGCAGCGGCGCGTCGGAGCGAGGACTGGGTGCTGCCTGCAGCGCGTCAGGAGGCACAGGGAGAGACCACGCGCAGCACGCGTCAGGAGGCACAGGGAGAGGCCACGCGCAGAGTCAGCACTGCGCGGGATGGTCACGTCACCGCGTGGAGCCGCGCGTGGAGGTCGGCGGGAGTACAGCAGGAGCCGCGCGTGGGCAGCGGTGTAGGCTGGGTCCCGTCACCGCGTCACGCACAGGAAGAGGGCGGCGGTGGGCTGTCCACTCAGGAGCGCGTCAGGCACAGGAGCAGCGTCCACTCAGGGGCGCGTCAGGAGAAATTGCAGCGGCGGCCGGAAAAGCGCGAAGCGGCGGCGGCGCCAGCGAGACGAACCCTAAGGCTCGATACCATGTTAGGAATAGACAAGTTATATTCTCCGAGGGCCAAAGGCCATATATATAATGCAATGAGGCAATATGCAGGAAGCCCCTAACATATGGGGGAAATACAATATACAGATATATACATCTAACACAAGCTAGGTGAAGAAGGCTTCGGGTCTGTGTACCGGGGTTTACTCCATGACACGAACCTTCACGTCGCGGTGAAGAAAGTGTGCAAGAGCTCTTGTCAGGGCCGGAAGGAGTTCGTCTCCGAGGTGAGGACCATTAGCCGTCTCTGACACCGGAACCTTGTGCGGCTTGTCAGATGGTTCTACAGCGGCGATGATGATGATCTCCTGCTTGTCTAAGAGCTAATGCCCAATGGCAGCTTGGACGCTCACCTCTACAAGCCGGACCACCTGCTGCCATGGCCTGTCAGGTATGAGATCGTGCTCGGGGTCGGATCAGCCCTGCTGTATCTGCACGAGGAGATGGAGCAGCGGGTCGTGCACAGGGACGTCAAGCCGAGCAACATCATGCTGGATGCATCCTTCAATGCCAAGATCGGTGACTTCGGCCTTGCGAGGTTCATCGGTGATGGCCGGGGCTCGCTCACAACGGGCGTAGCTGGGACGCTCGGGTACATGGACCCAAAGTGCGTGTTCTCGGCAAGGAAAAAAATAGTCTGCTAAAAGAAATAGCGTGGTCCTTCTTCAAAGCGCTATGCAAGTTATAACGCGCTAATAGCGTGCTATTTTTTAAAATAGCGTTTAAAAAAAAATTTGACAGATATAGCATGTACTACTAGGGATTTTAGCAACTAATTTTTTTCTATAGTAACCAATTAACTGATGCGGCAAAAGGACAAAGTCCAGGTCACAATGATCACCAAATTCAACATGACAAGGTTGATATCATGGTATTCACCAAAAAAATCCATGGAGAAATTATATCTATGGGTTGAATGAGCTTATGAGCTGGTGCTATTTTCATAGATTTTTTAGCATTACGTTATGACGTTATAGCGTATTTAGCGTCACTATAAAACGAATAGCGTCATAGCGAGCAGTTTTTATATAGCGTAGCGTTCGCCTTCCAAATACGCTATAGCGAGCACGGCTAGCGTGGAGTCTGATGTGTACAGCTTTGGCGTCGTCCTGCTGCCGAAGATGAGGGAGCCGTCATCCACCTGTTGCAGTGGGTCCGTGAGTCATACGGTGAAGGAAAAATCCTCAAGGCAGCCGACACGCGACTAGACAGAAAGTTCGCCGAGCAGGAGATGGAGCGTGTAATGGTGGTCGGGCTCTGGTTATTGGCTCTGTCCCAAACGCCGAGTGCAGTCCGGCGTGATGACGACGAAGTATTCCGGCGAGTTGCACGCACGTATAAGAACCAGCTAACAACGATCAGCAAGCTCGCTATCCAGCCTGATCAAAAGAGCTAGCTCTCTCAACTCACACGAGTAGTATGAGAAAAAACAATGGTAATGACCACGGGGCGTATCGCTCCTGTTTCTCCTTTGCTTGAATCTCACGTTGGCTTTACAGAGCACCTACGTGGTATATAAATACCCAGCTAGACACACAGGTTCAATCAAATTCGGTGGTGGTATACTACTTCTAATCGATCAGCTATACGAAACCAACTCGCACACGTTCGTGACTAGCACGCACGCGGACGCCCGACCGTGTCCGATCGTGATTATTATCGCTAACAGTTACTCTGCTAAGCACGATGTGCCGGTCTTCACAGCTTATACACCGAACCTTCCTCGCATTTTCGCGAACTTCACTTGGCCCAAAGATTTAGTTAGGATATCCGCAAGCTGATCATCGGTACAAACATAGTTGACTTCAATCTTGCTTTCTTCTATGCACTGCCCGTATGTAGTGATACTTCGTATCAATGTGCTTACTTCTGTCATGGTGCACCGGATTCTTGCATAAAGAAATTGCAGACTTGTTGTCAATATTGAGAACCACTTGTTATGCCTCCCGATTGGTGAGATCACCGAGTAGACTGCTTAGCCACACACATTGACACGCCGCGGTTGCAACCGCAATATACTCAGCTTCACATGACCACTGTGCCACCACCTTTTGATTTTATGATAGCCAACTTACTATACTTTTTCCCAAGAAATATGCCATGCCCGAGGTACTCTTACGGTCATCAATATCTCTTGCCATGTCGCTATCACTGTAGCCAAGTAGCTTCACCTCCTCCTTCTCTTTCGAGTAGACAATACCAAAGGTTGTTGTCCCTTTGATATACTTGAGTATATGCTTCACGATTGTCCAATGCTCCATTGTGGGTGCTTCCATGAAGCGATTCACATAGCCAACGGGATAGGCCAAGTCGGGTCTTGTGTTAATGAGATACCTCAAACTTCCGACAACGCTCCTATACTCCGTTGCATCGACCGCAGGTGCTTCACTCTTTTTGCTCAGTTTAAGACGAGGTTCCATCGGAACATGAGTTGGATTGCATTCTTCCATGCCACACTTCTTGAGTATCTTCTTTGCATATGCCTCTTGGCATAGCGTGATCTCACCCAGATTTTGATGTACTTCGATCCCAAGATAGTAGCTCAACAAGCCTAGATCACTCATCTTGAATAACTCCTTCATCTGTAGCTTCAACTTTGCAATCTCCTTCTCATTCGCTCCAGTTATCAATAGATCATCAACATAGATGCCAACTAGTAGATGAGCCCTTCCTTTACCTTGCTTATACATTGTATGCTCCAGTGGGCTCTTCTCGAATCCGAGAGAGATCAATGTACGATCAAGCTTGATGTTCCACGCCCGAGGGGCTTGCCGTAGCCCGTACAACGCCTTATGTAGCTTCAAAAGCTTGTGTTCTTCTCCCTCTTTGATGTATCCCAGTGGTTGCTTCACATAAACTTTTTCTTCTAACTCCCCATTCAAAAATGCGGATTTCACATCCATGTGATGCAATTTCCAAGATTCTTGAGCCGCGAGAGCGATAAGTAATCTCACCGATTTCATCCTTCCAACGGGAGCGAACACTTCTTCGAAATCCACACCTTGCTCTTGCACGTATCCCTTGGAAACTAGCCGAGCTTTGTGTTTCACCAACTTCCCTTCGGCATCCTTATTGATCTTGTACACCCACTTGAGCCCTATGGGCTTGTGATTGTGGGTAGATCGACAAGCTCCCATGTATCATTGTCTTTGATCGATCCCAACTTCTCATCCATAGCATGACGCCAACATTCCTCCGTATTAGCATTCTCGAATTTCGTCGGCTCCTCGGTTAGTAAACACCGACCTTGCCCTCGTCCGCGCCCATGAAGAGCCTCCGGTGGATACAACTCCAATACGTTTCGCAGTTTCTCCGGAGTAGGTGGCCGTCCCCTTGATTCCTATACAGTCGGAGGAGACGCCGGAGCTGACTAATTACTTGATGTACGTACCGCTGAATTAGACCTTGTATTAGCTGAAACGTCCGTCGCGGAATATTCGTCCCTGTAGCCACGAGCTCCCGTTACTGGACCTTGCGTCGATTCTGTACTATTTTCAGCTGGCGATAGATCTCCTGTCCCACGTGCTGGGCTTGGTGGCGGTGATTCAAGTGCACTATGTGAGTTGCTGGTCACGTTTTGTCTTCCGATCGGGATTTTTTTACAAATATGCCCCCCTGCAACACTGCATCGCCAGAACTGCCCCCCTCTCACTGCAAATGGCAAAAGTGCCCTGGCGGGAGGCTAGAAATGTGACACCTGTCACATGCCGCCAGGGCCTGTGGCGGGCCGGCCCTCCCGCCAGCGACGGGGGCGGAATGACCCTTCCGCCAGGGCCTATGGCGAGACGCAGCGGGCCCCACCACGCGGGCCAGCGGGATGTCCACTTCACGCTGGCGGGAAACAGGCTGCCTCGGGACGCGGCGGGGTGTCCTTTCCGCCTCGGGACTCGGCGGGATGGCTCTTTCCGCCTCAGGACACGGCGGGATTCGTCTGCTGTTTCAAGATTCCCAACACACCGACTGACGTTTCCTATTGCTAACCACCGAAAGCCGCATTCGTTGAAACTTGTGACCGTTCCTCGAAACTTGTTTGTTGGCAGATAGTGCAGCTCCGTTTCTTTAAATACAGCGGCAGGTATCCTCAGAACCACTGCGACTTCTATCGATCCATTTGCTGCCTCTTCTCTCTATCTCTTTGCTTATCTGATCACACACTCAGAATCGCTTTGAGGCTGCTAAAAGAAGCCTGCACCAATATTCGGAGGTTGAGAACGGGTAGCCATTGATCAAGGTGAGTTGTTTCAGTTGAAAGTTTTGCATGTTGTATATATTACTCAGCTAATTAGGACATAATTTGCCATGCAATGCTTGAACTATTAATTAGCTTTGCAACTTAGTTAGCTCGTGTAGAAATATTTGAGCTCTTGTCGTAATATTTCAGCAAAGTAACCTAATTAGATCGTGTAGTAATATTTTAGCTATGCAACTTAATTAGGTCATATAGAAATATTTTAGCTCATGTAGTAATATTTTAGCTAAGCAACATAATTACATCGTGTAGAAATATTTGTGCTCGTGTAGTAATATTTTAGGTATGCAACTTAACTAAAACGTGTAGAAATATTTTAGCTCATGTAGTAATATTTTAGCTATGCAACGTAATTAGGTAATGCAAAAATATTTGTGCTCCGTAGCAATATTTAGGTATGCAACTTAACTAGAATATGTAGAAATATTTTAGCTTATGTAGTAATATTTTAGATATGTAACGTAATTAGGTCGTGTAGAAATATTTGTCCTCTTATAGTAATATTTTAGCTAAGCAACGTAATTAGGTAATATAGAAATATTTGTGCTCTTGTAGCAATATTTAGGTATGCAACTTAAGTAGAACGTGTAGAAATATTTTAGCTCATGTAGTAATATTTTAGCTATGCAACGATAATTAGGTCGTGTAGAAATATTTTAAAAAGTGTAGTAATATTTTAGCTATGCAAAGTAATTAGATCGTGTAGAAATATTTTAGACTCTTGTACCAATATATTAGGTATACCATTTAAATATGTCGTTTCCAAATATTTGAACTCGTGTAATAATATTTCTTACACGTTCGGTTAGATAATTAATGTATTTTGTCAATATAAATAATTATATTAATGAACTATCATTAAGATTATATATAATTAATATGGTTATATTAATTTGATGCGCGTAGGTGCGATGAACACTTTGTATATTTTTTATGGTAAGGACATCACCCGCGATGGGCCGTCGGGCTTGATGCAGCCGGCGTTATGAGACAAAAATGTCATAGTGGAAGAATTGGTGAATGCTAGTTTCACGGACATTAGAAGGCGCATCAGCGCAGAATTTGGGCCAGATGGCCGAAAAAATATGACCGTTAGCGGTCGTTTGCAAGAGTGGGAGAAGATTACGGTGGGCGCCCGAGTTAAAGCGAAATTCGTGGGGTTCATACATGAAATTTGCAAGCACACCAGTGCGGCCATGTATGGGCAACCGATGGTGTATGTGCGGTTTGTTGATGCCGGCGACATACAGTAGCGACTGCGACGATGAGATCCAACTATCCATCTCCGCAATGGCTATAGATTCGGAGACGGTGGAGATGAGACATGTGGAAGATGCATTTGTTTCCAGCCAAAATAATGGACCTTATTCCATGGCGATTGTCGACCTCAATGAACGGATTGAGGGACAGTCAGACGAGCTTGATTCTGGTGACGACGATCGTGAATCGTCAGATGATGATGAAGATGAAGGAGGCGGTCCGAGTCTAGTGAGCGATGGCGCCCGACAATGGCACCTGGGGACATAGAGGCTCTTGTCATCGGTCACGATGATACCTCTGTCCGTGGAGTCGGGGCTACCATCCTAGAAGAAAAACAGCAGTTCCCGAGCAAGGAGGCTGTGGACATGGCGATCAGAAGATATGCGTTCTCCATTTCCCGAGAACATAAAGTGAAGAAATCTGACAAACATTTGTTGAAGGTTCTCTGCATAGAGTCTGGTTGTCCTGGAAGAGTCGTCGCTTGTCAACCAATGGGAATATGCAAGCCTTGGACGATAACTCGCATGGTTCCCCACAGTTGTGAGCTAACTGGCACTCTTCCTGAACACTGCAATGTCAGTGCCACATATGTGGCACAGGTCATTGCACCCATGGTAAAAGATAAGATCAGTGTATCGGTGAAGGCGTTACGAGACGGTGCGGCAGATGCGATAGGCTTCCCGGTGAGCTATGGCAAGGCCAGGCATACCAAGGAGTCCGTTTTAGAGGGGATGTATGGCACATATACGGAGGCTTACAACATGGTTCCGAGAATGATACATCAGATTACTGAAGCCAACCCTGGAACGGTCACCTATAGGATGGAAAGGAACAACCCGAGTGGCACTCCTGATCATTTCATCCTGGACCGTATCTTCTGGGCGTTCAGCCAAACTATCCAAGCATTCCACCACTGCCGGCCGGTGATATCAATTGATGGTATCTTCCTCACCGGACAATATAAGGGTACTCTCTTGGTAGCTGTGGCATCAGATGCAAATAACCAGCTTCTTCCTATTGCATACGCTTTTCGTTGAGTCCGAGCACGTTAAGTTGGTTGTGGTTTACGCAATGCTTGAAGGATGGTGTTGTGAAAGATAGACCTGATGTATGCATCATTTACGATCGCAACCAAGGGCTTCTCGGTGCACTAGAAAAATGAAGCACGATGTAGATGGAGTTCCTTTGGCCTGATCTTGAAACTAGGTGGTGCATGAGACATCTAGCGACAAACTTTACTCTCGCTTCGGAACAAGGAATGTTTCAAGGCCTTCAAAGTGATGTGTATGCAGAACCAAGCGGAAATTTGATGCCTTTGGATGGAATTGAATCTGTGACCGCAACTTACGGCGATGCACCGGCTGAGCCAGTGGTCGAGAAATCACAGAGGGCCAGAAGATGGCTGAGTGGGTGAATGTTAATTGTCCGGGTGTTAGGAAGTGGGCACGGGCTCATGACAATGGTGCTGGGTATGGCATAATGACCACCAACATGTCAGAGGTATACAATGTAGGGCTTAAAGGTGTCCGAGCCCGCCCTATTCTTTGCCTTTGGTTTGAAACATGGTCCTTACGGTGGCGTACTTTGCAGATAGAGTTCAAATAGCGCATGCACGAGTGCAGATGAACAAACAATGGTCTGAAGCTATGCAAGATCACTTGGACATAAAAATAGAAAAAGCAAAGACTCATGGTAGCAGAGTGGTGGACTCACTTAGGAAGAGGTGGGAGATCGAACAAGGCAAAAATCGTGTGTGGCTACTTGAGAGGGATACAAAGCAAGAGGTCACACTCAATCCAACGACATGCGAATGCACTGCAAAAAGTCTTTGCTTTATCATTACCCATGTAGCCATGTCCTTACAGTGACAGAGGAGGATTGCGTTGGCGGATATATCTCCCCATACTTGACATGCATAATCTTATGAAGACCTGGGATGGCGAGTTCTGGGCATGGGGTGTTAAGGAGCATCACAACACTATTTGGTATGATGGACCAACATGGTGGCCCAACCCTGCGCTCAAGCGAACCGTTAAGGGACGTCGTCAAACTAGGCGATTTAGAAATGACATGGACCATAGCCGGGCGGAGAAGGGAGGTGTAAGACTTGTAAAATTCACAGGCACACGAGAAATTGCCCACACAAGCTATAATGTTGTATTTGTATTTCAATGTTGTAACGTACTATATTTTGAATTTGTATTTCAATGTTGTAATGTACTATGTATTTCAATGTTGTAATGTACTATGTATTTCAATGTTGTAATGTACTATGTTTTAAATTTGTATTTCGATGTTGTAATATACTATGTTTTAACTTTGTATTTATCTCATTTGTACAGACTATGGCGGATTTACCTCCTCTCTTGGATGGGCAGTATGATTCTACCCACCGGTGCCAACAATGGATTAACCCCGAAGGTCCACTAGGAGGGCCAAGTACTTTCAGGTGTCGAGGTCCATCGAACCGATGGATTCTTGATGAGCGGTTTGTGCCTTATCTTTCTCGTAGCGGACTACTTCCGTTCGCTAGGATGACATCCTCGCCTCAGTTATTTAAACTGGACCCTTGTCTTCTAACATCACTTGTTGACCGGTGGAGACCGGAGACACACACCTTCCACTTTCGGTGGGGAGAGATGTCACCGACACTTCAGGATGTATCCATGATCACTGGGTTGCCACTTTGTGGTATTCCTCTCGTGTTGCCACCAGCACGGGCATCCTGGAAGGAAGATTTTGAACAACTGATGGGTCAACTTATCCCCAGAACTCGTACTGATAAGTTAGCTCGAGGTGTCCCCATCAGTTGGCTAGTAAATTTTATTGGCTTCCCAACCGGAGTTTCTGAGGAAGTAGTACGTCGACACCTGATTGCATACTTACTCTACCTATTTGGCATGTTGTTCCCATCGGGAAATGGTGAAGTAGTCAACCCAATTTTTATTATACTAGCAGAACACATAGCCCTTCCTCTGGACAATGTAGAGATCACCCAGTACAACATCGGTTCGGCGATGCTATGTCAGACTTACAGGGGGTTATGTGACGCCTCATATAGGAGAAAGAAGGCCAGTAGTGTAGCCCCAATTCTATGTGTATGCTATATTTTCCTCCAGTTGTGGTCTTGGGAGCACATACCCGTCGAACGGCCAATGATAGAAGATCCAGTGCACCCATATAGTGGTCACGACGTCCAGTTTAATTGCGCGACCATGGGTACCCGGTGGACATATGGCGTATTACGTTGGGCCCGTGATTTGGCTTCGAAGTGTTATCCTCTTTACCATGAAGATTTCGAGACCATACATCATTCTTCTATCACATGGAATGCGTGGCATGAAGATTATGTAAAGCACGTGGCCGGGGATAGGGGTTTAGAAACTGATTGCTACCGAGGCCAGGAGCTTTGGTGGACACGTTGTCATCTCGTGTGCCTGTATATGGTGGAGCCGCAGAACCCCGAGCGTGTGATGCGGCAAGCAGTCTCTACCGGGAGGTCCCTCCTCGCCTCCCAAGCTAATGTCGAGTCTATATTTTACGAGTACGTTCTCAATTTTAAATCAGTGTAATTTTATACAATGTTTTTTATCAAATATTATAACAATGGTTATGCGCATTTCAGGCAAAGCAATCAAGGGAAAAAGAATCATAATTGGCTGCACACCCAGAAGCTATGGATAGATCAATGGAATTCGAACAAGCTTACGAACATAGTTCCAGAAAATAGGTTTTTTTAGATTATTTAAATTCTTATTGGTATGCTTATGACACTGAACATGCAGGGTGTTTTCCGATAGTACGTGGGATGCTTATATGACATGGTACAACACGAGCACATGTTCCAGGCTCACCCGCACTCCAACGGATAGACCAGCACACCGCACACCCTCCTAGTGGACCTTCGGGGTTAATCCATTGTTGGCATCGGTGGGTAGAATCGTACTGCCTATCCAAGAGAGGAGGTAAATCCGCCATAGTCTGTACAAATGAGATAAATACAAAGTTAAAACATAGTATATTACAACATCGAAATACAAATTTAAAACATAGTACATTACAACATTGAAATACATAGTACATTACAACATTGAAATACATAGTACATTACAACATTGAAATACAAATTCAAAATATAGTACGTTACAACATTGAAATACAAATACAACATTATAGCTTGTGTGGGCAATTTCTCGCCGTGTGCCCAGGAATTTTACAAGTCTTACACCTCCGTCCTTCTCCGGCCTGGCTATGGTCCATGTCATTTCTAAATCGCCTAGTTTGACGACATCCCTTAAAGGTTCGCTTGAGCGCAGGGTTGGTCCACCATGTTGGTCCACCATACCAAATAGTGCTGTGATGATCCTTAACACCCCATGCCCAGAACTCGCCATCCCAGGTCTTCATAAGATTATGCATGCTGAAGTATGGGGAGATATATCCGTCAACGACAATCCTCTGGCCTCTTTCATTGTAAGGACATGGCTACATGGGTAATGATAAAGCAAAGGCTTTTGCAGGTGCATTCGCATGTCGTTGGATTGAGTGTGACATCTTGCTTTGTATCCTCTCAAGTAGCCGCATGCGTATTTTGCCTTGTTCTGATCTCCTACCTCTTCCTAAGTGAGTCCACCACTCTGCTACCATGAGTCTTTGCTTTTTTTATTTTTATGGCCAAGTGATCTTGCATAGCTTTAGACCATTGTTTGTTCATCTGCACTCGTGCATGCGCTAGTTGAACTCTATCTGCAAAATGCCATCATGCGGGACCATGTTTCAGCAACCAGTGCAGTAATAGGGAGGGCTCGGACACCTTTAAGCACTGCATTGTATACCTCTGACATGTTGGTGGTCATTATGCCATAGCGAGCACCATTGTCATGAGCCAGTGCCCACTTCCGAACATCCGGACAATTAACATTCACCCACTCAGCCATATTCCTGGCCCTCCTGTGATTTCCTGCACCCGCTGGCTCAGCTGGTGCATCGCCAGAAGTTGCGGTTGTTGCAGCATTCAATGCCATCCAGTGGGCATCAAATTTCCGCGTTTGGTTCTGCATACCCATCACTTTGAAGGCCTTGAAACATTCCTTGTTCCGGAAGCAAGAGTAAAAGTTTGTTGCTAGATGTCTCATGCACCACCTAGTTTCAAGATCAGGCCAAAGGAACTCCATCGGTACATCGTGCTTCATTTTTTCTAGTGCACTGAGAAGCCCTTGGTTGCGATCAGAAATGATGCATACATCAGGTCTATCTTTCACAACACCATCCTTCAAGCATTGCAGAAACCACAACCAACTTAACGTGCTCTCGGACTCAACGAGTGCGTATGCAATAGGAAGAAGCTGGTTATTTGCATCTGATGCCACACTACCAGAGAGTACCCTTATATTGTCCGTGAGGAAGGTACCATCAATTGATATCACCGGCCGGCAGTGGTGGAATGCTTGGATAGTTTGGTTGAACGCCCAAAAGATACGGTCCAGGATGAAATGATCAGGAGTGCCACTCGGGTGGTTCCTTTCCATCCTATAGGTGACCGTTCCAGGGTTGGCTTGATGTCGATGTAGCATTCTCGGAACCATGTTGTAAGCCTCGTATATGTGCCATACATCCCTCTAAACAGACTCTTACTTTGGCCTTGCCATAGCTCACCGGGAAGCCTATCGCATCTGCCGCAGTCTCGTAACGCCTTCACCGATACAGCGATCTTATCTTTTACCATGGGTGCAATGACACATGCCACATATGCGTACGACATTGCGATGTTGAAGAGTGCGGTTAGCTCACTGGCGTGGGGAACCATGCGAGTTATCGTCCAAGGCTTGCATATTCCTTTGGTTGACGAAGACTCTTCCAGGAAAACCAGACTCTATGCAGAGAACCTTCAACAAATGTTTGTCAGATTTCTTCACTTTATGTTCTCGGGAAATGGAGAACGCATATCTTCTAATCGCCATGTCCACAGCCTCCTTGCTCGGGAACTGCTGGTTTTCTTCTAGGATGGTAGCCCCGACTCCACGGACAGAGGTATCATCGTGACCGATGACAAGAGCCTCTATGTCCCCAGGTGCCATTGCTGGCGCCACTGCTCTCACTAGACTCGGACCGCCTCCTTCATCTTCATCATCATATGACGATTCACGATCGTCGTCACCAGAATCAAGCTCGTCTGACTGTCCCTCAATCCGTTCATTGAGGTCGACAATCGCCATGGAATAAGGTCCATTATTCTGGCTGGAAACAAATGCATCTTCCACATGTCTCCTCTCCATCGTATCCGAATCTATAGCCATTGCGGAGGTGGATAGTTGGATCTCACCGGCTGCAGTGCTGCTACCAGGTATGTCGCTGGCATCAAAAAACTGCACATACACCATCGGTTGCCCATACATGGCCGCACCAGGTGTGCTTGCAAATTTCATGTATGAACCCCACATATTTTCGCCTTTAACCTGGCGAAGTGCCCACCGGTAATCTTCTCCCACTCTCTTGCAAACGACCGCTTTAACGGTCATCTTTTTTCGGGTCATCTCTGGCCCAAATTCTGCGCGGATGCGCCTTCTAATGTTCGTGAAACTAGCATTCACCAATTCTTCCACTATGACATTTTTTGTCTCACAACGCGACAGATCAAGCCCCGACGGCCCATCGCGGGTGATGTCCTCACCATAAAAAATATACAAAGTGTTCATCGCACCTACGCGCATCAAATTAATTTAACCATATTAATTATATATAATCTTAATGATAGTTCATTAATATAATTATTTATATTGACAAAATACATTAATTGTCTAACCGAACGTGTAAGAAATATTATTACACGAGTTCAAATATTTGGAAACGACATATTTAAGTGGTATACCTAATATATTGCTACAAGAGTCTAAAATATTTCTGCACGATCTAATTACTTTGCATAGCTAAAATATTACTACACTTTTTAAAATATTTCTACACGACCTAATTACGTTGCATAGCTAAAATATTACCACATGAGCTAAAATATTTCTACACGTTCTACTTAAGTTGCATACCTAAATATTGCTACAAGAGCACAAATATTTCTATATTACCTAATTACGTTGCTTAGCTAAAATATTACTATAAGAGGACAAATATTTCTACACGACCTAATTACATTACATATCTAAAATATTACTACATAAGCTAAAATATTTCTACATGTTCTAGTTAAGTTGCATACCTAAATATTGCTACAGAGCACAAATATTTCTGCATTACCTAATTAGGTTGCATAGCTAAAATATTACTACACGAGCTAAAATATTTCTACACGTTCTAGTTAAGTTGCATACCTAAAATATTACTACACGAGCACAAATATTTCTACACGATGTAATTATGTTGCTTAGCTAAAATATTACTACATGAGCTAAAATATTTCTACATGACCTAATTAAATTGCATAGCTAAAATATTACTACACGATCTAATTAGGTTACTTTGCTGAAATATTACGACAAGAGCTCAAATATTTCTACACGAGCTAACTAAGTTGCAAAGCTAATTAATAGTTCAAGCATTGCATGGCAAATTATGTCCTAATTAGCTGAGTAATATATACAACATGCAAAGATTTTAACTGAAACAACTCACCTTGATCAATGGCTACCCGTTCTCAACCTCCGAATATTGGTGCAGGCTTCTTTCAGCAGCCTCAGGCGATTACAGAGTGTGTGACTGTATAAGCAAAGAGATAGAGAGAAGAGGCAGAAAATGGATCGATAGAAGTCGCAGTGGTTCTGAGAATACCTGCCGCTGTATTTAAAGAAACGGAGCTGCACTATCTGCCAACAAACAAGTTTCGAGGAACGGTCACAAGTTTCAACGAATGCGGCTTTCGGTGGTTAGCAATAGGAAACGTCAGTCGGTGTGTTGGGAATCTTGAAACAGCAGACGAATCCCGCCGTGTCCCGAGGCGGAAAGAGCCATCCCGCCGAGTCCCGAGGCGGAAAGGACACCGCCCGCGTCCGGCGGCTTGCTCCGCCGGTGAAGTGGACATCCCGCTAGCCCGCGTGGTGGGGCCCGCTGCGTCCCGCCACAGGCCCTGGCAGAAGGGTCATTCCTCCCCCGTCGCTGGCGGGAGGGCCCCAGGCCACAGCGGCATGTGACGGTGTCACATTTCTAGCCTCCGCCAGGCACTTTTGCCATTGCGGTGAGAGGCGATTACGGCGTCACGGTGTTGCAGGGGGGCATATTTGTAAAAAAATCGCGCCCCGCACTCCAGCGTCCGTACGTGTCGGACTCGATCCAGTACCCTCACTCTCCAGTGTCGTTGTACGTTGTCATGGTGGTGGCATGATAGATATCATGGATATGCTAAAGTATAGGGCCAATGGATGCTAGAGGGATCCGGAGAGGGAAGATGCAGTGATTTCTACACTCAAATGACTAACATATAGATCTCTCTTTCTCCTTACAAGAACTACAAGTGCTCCTTGAGCTGTTAACAGGAAGAAGAAGACTACTACACGAGCCTTACGACATAGAATGAATCGATCCCCTCTTAGGAGCCCGCGTCTCCCTTTATAAAGGGGTGCCTTGGTTCCTCCTAGGGCTGACGTGGCAAGCATATCCTAGGAATATGCTTGTCCCAATATGGTAACTCGGCGACCTCCTTTCCGTGTCCCCCTTCTATCGACGGCAATGTTCTAGAGAGCCCCCACATGCGTGCCTCGGGCTCCCTGACTGTCACCTCTGTGACCTTCTTCTGCCCTTCCGCTGCTCTGCTCCTTGTCCCTTATGCTTGGCTCTGTTCAGATTCTCGCTAGCTAGCGACTAGGGCTTGACTATAGGCACCTCCTTCTCCTGCAAGCTTCGTGTTACTCGGTCTTGTCTCGCATAACTCGGCTCAGCCTTCACCTGTATTCAAGTTAGTCAGACTTACTCGGCCGACTTAACTCATATGTCGGCCGGATAAGGTGTTTATCCTTCTGTACCTGCCATGGCCTTGCTTATCTCGGCCGACTCTTATATGAATCGACCGATATAAACAGTAACTCGGCTCATGACAAGGGAGACTCCTTTCGTCTTTCCACTGTCTTGACCCTATCCGGGGTCACCTTCCCAACATTAGTCGCCGAAGCTGGTGTGGTCCTGCCTATAACCTCGGCCGGGCCACATCAGTTTCCCAACATACGTCTCTCCTTATTTCTGAGTTACTTTTTCCCATTCGAGGTATCCGCGCACCTTCCTGAGCACGCCTCGTCCTACGTGTACCACTCATCATCATTCTTCTAGTTTTTTGTTCCTCTACAGTGCCCACTGATAAGCTACAGTGATTATTGCGCCCGCCGCGTCGGCGCAGTGACGCCTCGTGCACCGCATCGGTCAGGAGGCCCGATCCTCTCCTGCGCCGTGTGGCCTTTGGTGTGGCTCCACTCAGATGCGAGCGGTTCCGCCGCACACGTGATTTACACGGTTAGCGTGTGCACCCACGATCCCACTACCGCTAGGACCGCGCGGTTATAAGGAGGGGTGCGGGGCTAGAAGATTCACTTTCCCCCTTCGCTCACCGCACTTCTTCCTTCTCGCACCCCTGCCTTTGTTCGTGCGCTGGTGGCTTCGCCATTGTCGATCTCCTCGACGGCAACGCTGCAGTCCTTCTGCTCTGACGACCTCACCGCCGTGCGCATCTTCGCCGCCTCCGCGGGTGAGTCATCCCACGGCTTCGCCGCCAGATTTCTGCCCTAGGCAATCTCTCTGTCCCAGATTTCTCACGGCAGTTCTTCCATGTTACGCCACCGCGTTCGTCAGAACCACGACGGGGCTCTACACTTCTAGGCCTCTCACCGTCGTTAGTTCCTCCTCCGTCGATTCCTCCTACGAGCCCATGTCTAGTTCTGTGAGCAGAGCTCTCGTAGAGGAGGATGATTTCGCATCTGGTCCAGAACGAGGATCTTGGCAGGGTTCCACTGTCACTCGTCGTGAGGTAGAGTGGCTAATTAAGACACGCCGAATCCCTGCCGAGGTAAGCTGTCGCTTGCCCGGTAATGAATCCTCTCCCGTGCTCAAGGAGGGAGAATACGTAGTCTTCATGTCCCATTTCGCTCGCGGGTTTGGCCTTCCCCTTAGCGATTTCGCCAGGGAGTTCCTCGATTACTTCGGCCTCCAGCCGCATCACCTTCCTGCCAATGCTATTGCCTCCTTGTCAGCTTATATCTCGGCCTCGGAGGGGTACTTCGGCCTCTGTCCCTCCATACCTGTTTGGTCTAAATTCTTCTAGATACGATCTAATGTCGTATCGGACAAATCTCTTCAGCCTTCCGAGAAGTCCCTCACCCAATGCGGGGCCGCATCCATCACACCTCGGAGAAACTCTGAGTTCCCTCGTGTTGCCAGCCTCGAGTCTTGCAAGAAATGGCATAGATCATTTTTCTATGTCAAAAACACTGGAAAGGAAAACAAGATTCGGCTCCCCGCCTTTTCTATTGGCACCCCTTCCAAGAAGAATTGGAACTTCAATCCTAGGAAGAGCCATGCTCTGGCGAGGCATTTGAGATTCGGCTCAAGGATTTGATTCGTGCCGGTCTCCGGGGCGAGGATATGACGACCACATTCGTCAGCAGCCGAATTTGCCCTTTCCAGATTCGCACTCACAAACTTTGTTACATGAGTGGCCCTCTCGATCCCAACCGAGATTCGATGGTTGAGCTCGATGACTATCATATTTTCAAGCGTGTCCGAGCTATCTTCAAGACTGATATGCCGGAGGATTGGGCTTGGGGACTGAAGCCGTTCACTCGCGGGAATCCCCCTCCTCAGGTAAATTTACGCATTGCTGTTTGTTTTCGAGTCGCGTTTGTGACTGTTCTTTTGCTAATTCTACTTTGTTTCGTCTCTCGCAGAGGTATACGGAGAAAAAGGCCGAGGATGCCGAGGTCCTGGCTCTTCCGTGGACTGCGGATCGGAATACGCGGACATCGGGGAACCTGACTCGGAAGAGTTTGTCCCTAAGTCGGATCTTGCCCCAGCTCGGCCCGTGGCAATACCTCGGCCCACGGGGATGAAGGTGACTCGGACGACGTCCAAATTCTTGAGGTAGTTGCCGCAATGCCTATCTCTTACGCATTTCCGGCTCCCACTCTCCCAGCTAATCCAGCCAGTCAGGTGCACGACGCCGAGCCCCTTGCTTCTCGAGCTCTTGCTGCCTCGAAGAAGCGCACCGCTTTGGCAGGTCCCTCCGACGCTGCTCCCAAGAAGCGAATGAATAAGTCTACCCAGCATATTCCGAGGCGTAAGACCATGCCTGGAGTGACTGGGTAAGTTTGTTTTCATTCGTATTTCTTGTTTCTCTCTTTCTGTCTTTTGATTCGACCTTTTGTCCTTTGCAGAGCTCATCTCTCTGCCAAACCAAGTGGTCCGAGTATGACAAGCCACACAACTCGGCAGCCTTCTCCTCCGCCCCCGAAAGTTACCCGGGTTCTTAGTCCCACTCGCGTTGACTCTCCTCCTGCGCCGACTCAGACATCGCCTCGACGAGATGTACCCACAACTCCCACCATCGACGCCGACATAACTCCGCCAATAGATCACCCTGCTGAACCTATTGCCCCTGCTATGACCACTGAGGTTTCCCCCGATATTCCTTTGACCACCACAATTCCAGCTGCTACTCCAACTCCAGCCAAGGATATCAACATCTCGGCCCCCTTGAAACCATAGTTCCTCCTACATCCAAGGATGCCACTCCTAGTGCCGAGGTTGCTGCCCCTGCCGAAACTTCTTCTAAGACTAGGAAGGTTGTTGTCACCAAACCTTCAGCATCTCAGAAGGGGCCGGCCAGCTCCTCTCAGCCCAACATAGCTGATGCACTCCGCAAAGGAGCTTCCTCTGCTAAGCCCGTTGTCACCCCGGCCGCTGATACTCAGCTTACTCTCCACAAGAGTCCCGCCGCGGCAGTAGTTACCCAATGGGTCCGAGGTAAAGTACTGACCCGTACTGAGAGTGGGAACAGCCTCGGCTCTCTGGTGGAATATGCCAACAACTGGAACGCCGCCGATCAGCTTGAGGGCAATCCGAGTAACCAGCCATTCCAGCTTTCCGACATCAGCAGTCGTTTGCATATGGCTGCTAAGATTGTTCTTGAAAGTGATAAGATGAACGAGGTAAGCGCTTCTGTTGATATTTTGTCTGTTATTCAAATGATAGTATATATACACTAGTCCCCGAAGCTTGCAACCGAATAACTTGTTGTTCGTTTGGAAGCTTGGTTAGGCTTCAAATGCGTTATTTGCTAAGTTAATTTCTTGTATACCTTGGATTGATCGTGGTTCATCCATACTTCGAATTAAGCGTTGCTTAATCTGTATCTATTTTAGCTTTGAATATCCAGCCACCTAGATCCGAGTTAAGTTTTGCTTGATTCGGATCTGTCTTAGCTTTGAATATCCAGCCACCTAGATCCGAGTTAAGTTTTACTTGATTCGGATCTATCTTAGCTTTGAATATCCAGCCACCTAGATCCGAGTTAAGTTTTTCTTGATTCAGATCTGTCTTAGCTTTGAATATCCAGCCGCCTAGATCCGAGTTAAGTTTTACTTGATTCGGATTTGTCTTAGCTTTGAATATCCAGCCACCTAGATCCGAGTTAAGTTTTTCTTGATTCAGATCTGTCTTAGCTTTGAATATCCAACCACCTAGATCCGAGTTAAGTTTTACTTGATTCGGATCTGTCTTAGCTTTGAATATCCAGCTGTGTAATTCATTTTGGTACTTAGGTTGCCCATGATCGGCGGACAACCGAATTTCAAAGGTTGCTCTTTGCACACAAGAAGTTGGAGGAGAAATACGAGAAAGTTCTCCCCGTGGTGAAGAAAACTGGTAATTTAATAAACCTTTGAATTGTTCCTTAAGTTCTTAATATTTTTGACTCGGTGTGCTAATTCATTCCTTGCTGGTATGCAGCTAATATCAATAATCTTAATATCCGCCTTACCAAGAAGGTCAAAGCTCTGGAAGGTTAGTTATTCTTCTTGTCTATTGTTTTTCGTTCGAGACTAATCCTAGGTTTCTTATAACCTTCTGGCTTTGGTATAGCCGAGTTACAAACACTTGCAGCGTCGCATCAAGAATGCATATCCCTGCCTGATATGATGCTGCATTTTTTAGAACAAGCCGCCACTCATTCGACGCAGCTTAAAGAAAAGGATGATGAGATAACCCTGTTACGTGCCGAGGTTGAGTCTCTCAAGCTCTCGCAGAAATCCGAATTGGAAAAAGTTGATCAGGAGTTCTCTGAAGAAAAGAATCGACTAAGTCTGCAATTGCAGAAAGAAAGAGAACTCCTCGAAGCTGTCGAGCTGAAGAACCGCATGATGGGCGAGGAAATCACTCGCTTTGAGAAGAATAAGGTTGACTGGACCCAGGATCTCCAGAAAATGTTGAGTTATATTCATCGTAAGTTTCCGACCGTGACCGAGTTATCTTTTTCTCTTTCTTATTTTTAACTGATATGTTTTCATTTCGCGTAGATCACTTTCCTGAAGCCAGAGCCGTGAGCTCTAAGGCAGTGATTTCTGCTCGCCAGCACCGAGGTGTTCCCGCAGATTCGAGTCCAGAATACTCAATGGAACACTTCTTGATTGCTGTCGGCGCTGCTATTGGACCAATGAAGATGATGGGCAGGGATCTGGTGCAAGCAGCTATTCGGGCCTACCATGTTATTTGGCCAAATACTTCTGGAACTCCTGATATTGACGAGGTCAAAATACTTGTGGAGAGATTAATGGCATCTCAGACCCAGTTAAATCTCTGGAGGGAATCTGCTGGGAGGGCTGGTGCTGATATGGCACTTACAACCGTTCTATGTTGGTACGAAGATATCTCGCTCGACACCTTGATGAATTTGCGCACTGGATCTCGTTGGGTTGAGGATCCAGAATTCGTCGCTCGCCGTCAAGCTCGTGCCTTCCAACTTGTTGAGTACGCTGATGTGCACAATTGGATTGAAGGGCCGAGTTTTCTTCCCAACCTAGCGGATGATATCAAAGTCGAAGATGCCTCTAATGATGATTCGGCCGATCAGGATGAGGCAGAGGGTGACTCGGACAACTCCCGTGACTCCAATGCAAGATCGGATGAGGATAACGACGCGCGATCATCTTCTAAAGGGACTGGGCACTCTCAAGCTCAAGCTAATGTTTTTCAGCAGCCAAGGCTTTCCCCCAAGGCTACTATTGCTTCTGTTGAAGGCAAAGTAACCTCGGCCGAGGCACCGCCTACCTCGGAGCGCCCAGTTCCTGAAAACACCCCTGCACAGGAGACCGAGGTCGTCCCGCCATCATCCGAGATAGCCATCCCTGACGCTCTTATCATGCTGCTGCCCCATAAGGGTGCTCTGGCCCTTTTCGCTGTTTAGGTTCAAAAAACCTCTTAAGTTATTTTCAGTCCCCAGTATGCCGGGTGTATGTTGTTTGTGGAAAAATTGTCCGGCTTTTGGTATGGTGCGAACCTTTTTGCCTTTCGCCGCCGAGGCATGGGTGACGTTAATTATTATTACTTTGTTTAAACAAGTCCTATTGCTTTATATCTTTGCTTTGGGGAACTTTGATTTCGTAGGTTCGGATTATATTTTTCCATGTGGTTGACCTTAGTTCGGCATTTATCTTGCCCGCCCTTTATAAACTTGATAGCGTAGCTATTGTGTTTTCAACTTCTATCTGAAGTACAGAGCCCGAAGCCCATATCTGGTAAAGTGATACAATAGGCTGCATCCCTTATCATACTTCTGTTTGCTGGGTTTGTCATTCTTTTTTGCTTTATCCTTAGAAATCCTTGTTTGTTTTCGCTTTGCTATTCCTCTGATTATTGAGACAAGTTTATATCATATCTTGTAAATTATGATCATCAATTCTGGGGAGTCCCTGAGTCTGTAGCTGAGCTAAGGAGCTTTTATGTGTCTGGCGAAAAACAGTGGGTAATACAAGTTAGTCCCCGAGTTATCACTCGGGTCATTGAGTTCTTGCGTGTGCGCAAAGACTTTCATCAGATCATGCGGCAGTCCCCGAGTTACAAACTGGGTTGCCGAGATATAATTCATGGCTCAATGCAGAGAATACTACGGGGTAGTCCCCGAGTCATTGCTTTAAGTACTGAAATTTACTGCATATTTTTAGAACAAAAAATGATCATGGGGCAGTTCCCGAGTCAATGCGCGAGGCATCAAATTTTAATGCATAATCCGAAATAAGGGATAATACAATGTAGTCCCCGAGTCACTGCTCGAGGTGCACATAATTCAAAAAAATAAATAACACAGTGCAGTCCCCGAGTTACTGTTCGGGGTGCTGAAATTTAACACATAATTCAGAATAAGAAATAACACGATGCAGTCCCCGAGTCACTGCTCGAGGTGACGAGGTTTACTACATAGTCTTAATAAATAGAAACAACATTGTGCAGTCCCCGAGTCACTGCTCGAGGTGCCGAGGTTTACTACATAGTCTCAAGAAATAGAAACAACATTGTGCAGTCCCCGAGTCACTGCTCGAGGTGCCAAGGTCAAATACACGCTTGATACTCCAACTTGATGCGTCACATCATGACGTACAACGTATAGCTCCTAAGTATAGAATGGGCGAAGTAAAGCTATGTTCCATGGTCTTTTTGATTCGTCGCCGGCTTTGTTTGCCTTGTTCTTTTTTGGTGACTGAGCATCGATTAGGTAATATGCATCATTGTGCAATGCTTTACTCACGATGAATGGTCCTTCCCATGGGGGTGAAAGTTTGTGCATGTCGGTTGTGCGCTGCACTAGCCGAAGGACCAAATCTCCTTCTTTAAAAACTCTTGGATTGACTTTCTTGCTATGATATCGTCGGAGATCTTGCTGATAAATAGCTGATCTTGATAATGCCAATTCCCTGGCCTCTTCTAGCAAATCGACATCGTCTTGCCGAGCTACCTCATTTACCTCAGCGGTTGTATATTGGGTTACTCTTGGCGAATCATGTATTATGTCGGCTGGAAGCACAACTTCTGCCCCATATACCAGAAAAAATAGGGTATACCCTGTTGACCTGTTTGGGGTAGTTCTGAGGCTCCATAGTACTGCTGGTAGTTCCTCGATCCAGCATCCTGCCAACCTTTGCAGAGGTTCGACAAGCCGGGGTTTTATTCCGGACAATACTAGTCCATCTTTCTACCTGCCCATTTGATGCTGGGTGAGCCACCGAGGCGACGTCTAGTCTTATGTGTTTTTCTTGGCAGAATCTAGCAAAAGCCCCTTCAGCAAAGTTTGTGCCATTGTCTGTAATGACACTATGTGGATAACCATATCTCAAGATAATATCTTTGAGGAATTTTACTGTTGTTGGTCCATCACATTTTTTTATTGGTTTTACTTCGATCCACTTTATGAACTTATCCACCATGACTAGAATGTGACTCATTCTGTCTCGGGCTGGCTTGAATGGACCCACCATATCCAAGCACCATACAAAAAATGACCAAGTAATTGGTATCGTCTTTAACTCGGACGATGGCATGTTTATCTTGCTGGCGTATCTCTGGTAACCATTACATTTTTCTACCAATTCTTTCGTCTCTTTCAACGCCGTCGGCCAATAAAATCCATGCCTGAATGCTTTGGCCACTAAAGCTCTAGACGAGGCGTGATGCCCGCATTCTCCCTGATGTATATCTAGGAGTATTTCCTGGCCCTCTGCCGAGTCAACACATCTTTGCAGCACGCTTGTGACACTTCTTTTATACAGCTCATTGTTTATGATTGTATAAGCTTTTGCTCTTCTTACTGTCTGTCTAGCCAGTACCTCATTACTCGGCAAGATTGCGTCCTTAAGGAAGGAAAATATGGGTTGCGCCCATGTCGGCATGATTTTCTCTGAGATAATTTCACTATCTATTTCCATATTTTCTGGCGACATAACAGCTTCAGATTTCTCTATATTCACTCGTGCGATGGCCGGGTTCACTTTCAAAAATTCCGGGTTGCATTCTTTGTCAATTTCCATTGGCATACTTCCTTCTCTTGATTCTGCCAAGATATGAATGGACTCGGACTCTGGTGATGGTGTTATTGATGGTTTTCTCAGGTGCTCTAGGGCGATATCCGGGGGAATTGATTGCCTAGTTGATCCGAGTTTTGACAGCATGTCTGCAGCGTCATTTTTTGTCCGAGGTATATGATGAAAGTCACATCCATCAAAGTATCCACTGATTTTTTGCACGTGGAATCTATATAGGGCCATATTCGCATCTAATGCGTCCCAATTGCATGCTGTACTATTAGATCTAAATCCCCGTAGCATAGGATCCGACGTATACCAATCTCTTTTGCCACCTTTAACCCGTGGAGGAGTGCTTCATACTCGGCTACATTGTTTGACGCGGCGAAATGTATTTGCAGCACATATTTCAGCTGATCTCTTTTTGGCGAAGTTAACACTATACCTGCTCCCAAGCCATTTCTCAGCTTGGATCCGTCAAAATGCATTATCCAATAATTCGGATCTGGTAATGGCAGCTCATATTGTACCTCGGCCCAATCCATAAAGAAGTCGGCCATCACCTGAGATTTGATTGCATCTCGCCTATCGAATTGCGGATCATAAGGTGATAACTCGATTGCCCATTTTGCTATTCGGCCACTGGCATCTTTATTGCTCAATATCTCGGCTATGGGTGCTTCACAAATCACTCTCATCGGATGCTCCTCGAAGTAATGTTTAAGTGTTTTGCCGACATGTATACTCCATAAGCCATCTTTTGGTAGTGCGGGTAGTTCTGTTTTGAGGCCGATAGTACCTCGCTTAGGTAATATATCGGCCTTTGTATTGACTTATCACCTTCATTCCGTTCCACGACAACCACCGCACTTACCACTCTATTAGTGGCGGCTATATAAAGTAACATAGGCTCTTTTGATAGTGGAGAGGCTAGGACTGGTGTCGTGACCAACATCTTTTTTAATTCATGAAATGCGTTATCTGCTTGCGGTGTCCAAATGAACTTATCGACTTTTTCATCAGTTGATACAGAGGTAATGCCTTTTCCCCCAGACGACATACAAATCGACTAAGCGAGGCCAGTCATCCCGTGAATTTTTGTACATCATTTAGACACCTCGGCAACTCCATTTTTTCAACTACTCGTATTTTAGTTGGATTTGCCTCTATACCTCGGCTGGATACGAGAAAACCGGGTAATTTCCCAACCGGCACACCGAAGGTACATTTTTCCGGGTTAAGCTTTATTCGGAACCTTCTCAGGTTTGCGAACGTCTGCCGAATATCATCCAGGAGTGTTTTGCCCTCTTTGGTTTTTATAACCACATCGTCTACATACACTTGTACATTTTTCCCTATCTGGTCATGTAGACACTTTTGCATGCATCTCTGGTATGTTGCTCCTGCATTACGCAGGACGAATGGCATGGTACGATAGCAATAAGCCCCGTACGAGGTAATAAACACATTCTTGATTTGATCGGCCAGATTTAACGGTATCCAGAGGAAACCAGAGTACGCGTCTACAAATGACAATAGCTCACAACCAGCGGTCGAATCAATGACTTGGTCTATCCTAGGTAAAGGAAAAGGATCTTTGGGACACGCCTTGTTTAGATTCGTGTAATCGATACACATTCGCCATACGATGGCTACATTCGGGTCATCCTTTTTCTTTTCTACTAACACCGGATTTGATAACCAATCCGGATGAAGCACTTCCATGATGAACCCGGCCGCAAGGAGCCGAGCTATCTCATCCCCTATTATTTTTCTCCTGTCTTCGGCGAAGCGGCGGAGAGGTTGCTTTACCGGTCTTGCTCCTTGTCTTACATGCAAAGAGTGCTAAGCCAACTCCCTCGGCACACCTTGTAGATCTTGAGTTGACCATGCAAAGATATCCCGATTCTCACGGAGGAAGTTGGTGAGCTCGCCTTCCTATTTGGCATTTAGGCCGGCACCAATCGTGATGGTGCGCTCTGGGAACTGCTCATCTATCTGGATCTTTTTTGTCTCTTTAGTCAGCTGGAAAGAAACACTTATATGCGGTTGGCTAATGCCGTCATATTCAGCTGTGCTGACTGAGCGAGATCCGCTACCTCCTAAATCCTTCTTTTTTCTCTTGCAATCACCAATGACTCGGCCAGGTTTGATCCGGATGAAGCACATTCCATCGACTTCCTGTAATCTCCGGCTACAGTTATTACCCCTTGTGGTCCGGGTAATTTAATTTTCAAGTAAGTAATGTGGCAACTGCTCATGAATTTGGACAACGCTGGCCGTCCGAGTAAAGCATGATAGCAACTTTCTAGGTCCACCACTTCAAACTCCAAATTTTCCGCTCTGCAATTCTCCCTCGTGCCGAATAATACATCTACTCGGACTTTCCCAATGGGTTCGCACGAAAGTCCCGACACTATTCCATGGAATGTGGTTCTTGTGGATTGCAGCATATTCTGCGCTATTCTGAGTTTATGCATCGTATCTTTGTACATGATATTGATACTTCTCCCATTGTCAATTAGTACTTTTGAAAATTTCATATTAATGCTGGGCCCGACAAATGTCGGATCTAGTACGAGTGCGTATGACCCTGGATTCGACATTATTTTCGGGTGATCCTTTATGCTCCGGGTTATTTCCTGATCTGACCAAGGCACATATCTTGGTACCGTCGGCATAACCGCATTTACCTCCATATGCCGGCGTTGTACACTTTGCCTGTCTTTCTGTTCTGTTGTGAACATACAGTATGATTAATGATGCTCTCTGTAATCATTACATCCATTATTCCTGGGGTTTGCCCTTCCATCCTGACCTTGATTTATCACTTGATGCACTGCATCTCTCCGGTCCAAGTTATCATACCTCGGAGGAGGTGGGGGTAACATTAACTGCTGCACATTTGCTCCGGTTAACTGCGGCTGCTGTTGTTGATGCGCTTGATGAGGAGGCGCTTGCATGCTCGTCGGGTTCCCCGTTGCGTTTTTCATCCAAGCACACTGCCGAGTCGTATGATTAGCCGGCTTGGCCGGATTTGGTGTATGAAACTTACACGGTTGATCCAACATGGATTCAAATGCGTACTTCGGCCTTTTCTGCCACTGCTTCTTCTGTTCTGGTGTTCACTATCTCTTCCCTTGGTTCCTTGGTGTCCACCGCTGAGGACCATTTTTCTGCCGTTGACTGTTTCCATGATTCGACTGCTCTTGCACTACCGCTGTCACCTGATTGGAAGCGTATCTGTAGTTCGGTATTTCCTCTCTTCTTCTACCTCTGAACTCGTTGCGCCTCGATGATCCAGCTGCATCTCTTGCATATTGATATTGATGCTCCCGATGCTCTGCCAACATTAGCTCTAGTTGTGTCGGGTCTCCCAATGCATACGAGTCTGCTATCCTGATGGTTTCTGCCAAGGTGGTCGGCATATCTCTTTGCAGCTTTTGCCACAACACTGGCGTATCGGCAGCCTTGAGCAAACCAAGATATCGCTTGAGATTCTATAACTCCTTCACATGAGTTTCTAAGGTTACACCACCGAGTCAAGAATTCTCTGTCTGTCTTGCACATAGAAAGCTGTTGTGGCATGTTTGGTCTTTTGTAAGTACTGGTGAAGTTGCTGACAAACATCTCCTCAAAATCTAGCCAACAGTTTATACTGCCTACTGGCAGATTGTTCAGCCATACTCTGGCCGGTCCTTCCAGCATTTGCGGGACATATCTTACCGCCCATCGCAAGTTTCCACTAGCTATTTTTACTGCAGTAGCATAGTCAATCAACCAATTCTGTGGTTTGGTGCTCCCATTGTATGTTTTCGTGCCCCTTGCCAGCTGAAAGTTCGGCACTGGTGGCTCGCCCATGATCCGAGGTCCAAAACACGCCGGTCCAGGCGGACCTTGCTCCTCTAGCAACTCGGACCGGTATAACCTGTCCAGTTTTAATCTTGCATCATTTGATGGCAAATTTATGTAAATGATTCTCTCCTGTATTCCATAATGGTTATTTCCACCATGCCCTACATACTCCATATCTGAGTAACCATCATTGTACCTCTCGTTTGCCTGATTAAGGTGAGCTGGTCTCACTTCTCGCTCTTGCCGAGGTTCATACCTCGGCTGAGGATCGGGCGATGGATCTCTCCTTCCCTCCGCCGGGTTATTATTCTCATGATTTCCTCTTCCGAGGTCTCCATTACCTCGGCTTCCGTTGCCTTTGTTGGCACGGCCGGGATTTCTTTCGCCACTGTTACCTCGGCTCCCATTGCCTCTGTTCCCATGGACTTTTTCGGCTACCGCCGGATCATACAGAACAATTTGCTTATTTCTTTTTCCTGAAGTTACTGCTCTATCTTTTCGTGCGTTGTTCCCGGGTGAGGATGTTGCTGCCGCTGATAGTGCGGGCGCTGCTCCAGCCAAATGAACCATACGCGAGGCTCCCGGTCTTGCCGGGTCAGCCCTAAGCATTTCTTCATTCTGCTGGTTCGCAATGCGTACCAACTCATTCACTCTTTCTTGCTATTTCTGCCGGGCTTCGCTGGTTAATCCTTCTAACTCCAATGCCGCGGCATTTGCATATAGGTTCTTTGTTGGTGCTATACCTCGGCAAGCCTAGATCAACTGAATCTGCCTTATGAGTCTCATGCTCTTTGTTGATATCATTCATGAGGTTTTTTCCTCTCAATCTTAATTCATCTACCCGCTCGGGGGCAACATCTAGTTTGTTTGCCTTGGCATACTCTCGCAGGGTCCTGTTCAAGGACTCCCGCAAGGCGACACCTTTTTTGCCTCTACCAGTACTTTCTGCCTAGTCTTTTCTAACTCAGCCTGAGAATTAGCCGGATCAAGTATCGGCGCTACAGGCGTGGTCAGATTATCTATAGTTGCCTGGAGATTATTTTCTGGTCTTTCCAGAGGTGGCCATCTTACCCTTGCTGCTTTTGGGGTTGTCTCCTGCACCTCGGCTGGCTTGGCTGCTGACGGATCTACCTCGGTGGGCTGTGGAGCTACTTGCTTTGTGGTCTCCTGTCCCCCCGCCGCGGGTTCCTTGCTTGATCCGGCGCCTGCTACTGCCGTCTGTGCCCCGGCTGCGACCATCACCTCGACGCTGACGACGGGGCGTGCTCCACGCGGACCGTTTGCAGCGCTGAGGGGAGGCTCTCCTGCATCAATAACTCGGTGAGGATAAACGCCGGAGGTGTCGACGCCGACATAGATCTGGTGGGTGCCCAAGTTGATGAAGACGCCGTTGCGCATTGGAGCTTTCCTCCTGAAGCTGCCTGCGTTATCGCTGACGTAGTCCCAGAGATCAAATCTCTGGACTAAGCCAGAGACAACGCGCTCATCGGTGTGGATGAAGTTTCCCGTCCGGATCTTGAGTCCAGCTAGCACCGCTGCTGGCCCCATGGTGGGTTCCAACTATCGTGGTGGTGGCACGGCAGATGCCATGGGTAGGCTAAAGTATGGGGCCAATGGATGCTAGAGGGATCCAGGGAGGGAAGATGCAATGATTTCTACACTCAGATGACTAACATATAGATCTCTCTTTCTCCTTACAAGAACTACAAGTGCTCCTTGAGCTGTTAATAGGAAGAAGAAGACTACTACACGAGCCTTACGGCGTAGAATGAATCGATCCCCTCTTAGGAGCCCGTGTATCCCCTTATAAAGGGTTTCCTTGGTTCCTCCTAGGGCTGACGTGGCAAGCATATTCGAGGAATATGCTTGTCCCAATATGGTAAATCGGCGACCTCCTTTCCGTGTCCCCCTTCTATCGACGGCAATGTTCCAGAGAGCCCCCACATGTGTGCCTCGGGCTCCCTGACTGTCACCTCCGTGACCTTCTTCTGCCCTTCTGCTGCTCTGCTCCTTGTCCCTTATGCTTGGCTCTGTTCAGATTCTCCCTAGCTAGCGACTAGGGTTTTACTATAGGCACCTCCTTCTCCTGCAAGCTTCGTGTTACTCGGCCTTGTCTCACATAACTCGGCTCGGCCTTCACCTGTATTCATGTTAGTCAGACTTACTCGGCCGACTTAACTCATATGTCGGCCAGATAAGGTGTTTATCCTTCTGTAGCTGTCATGGCCTTGCTTATCTCGGCCGACTCTTATATGACTCGGCCGATATAAACAGTAACTCGGCTCATGACAAGGGAGACTCCTTTCGTCTTTCCCCTGTCTTGGCCCTATCCGGGGTCACCTCCCCAACATACGTGTATCGCCAGAATTCCTTGATGCTTCGGCGCCTGAACTCGTGGCATCCATGTCCGCGTCATCACGAGACCCAGCTCCTTGATCATCTAGATGCTGAAAGTCATTGTATACGACAGTAAAAATCTCATCTGAGATCGGCTATACCGGTTTCACGGATCCCCAATTCCATGACTTTTCCTCCTCGAAGAGTACGTCACGCGTCACCACCAATTTCTTGTTCACCGGATTGTACTTGCGATATGCCTTCGAACCGGCTTCATAGCCTATCATCACCATTGGAGTACTTCGATCCGCCAACTTGCTTGTATGCCCGGACACCGTCTTCACATGCGCCACACACCCGAAAGTGCGAAGATGATCAACCGAGGGCTTGCGTCCGCACCATGCTTCATACGGTGTAATACCAACCACGCTTTTAGTTGGCGCCCTATTCAGCAAATTGACGGCCGTCGTGACCGCCTCGCCCCAAAACCTGCCCGGCACGCCTTTGCTTTTCATCATGCTACGTGCCATGGCCACCACGGTTTGGTTCCTTCTCTCCACAACACCGTTTTGCTATGGTGATTATGGCGCAGTAAGGTACTGTTGGATCCCATGAGCTTCGCAAAACGCCTTGAATTCATTGGATTTTAACTCCCCACCTCGATCGGTACGGAGGGCCTTCAACTTTGCCTTGGACTCCACCTCGGCTGCCATCTTCACAATCCTGAACTCTTGCAAAGCTTGATCCTTACTCTTCAGCAACACAACCCACATGTATCTACTAAAGTCGTCGACGATGAGCAAAAAGTACTTGTTCCCGGCGGGGGTCACCGGCGTGATTGGTCCGCATAAGTCTCCATGCACCAACTCAAGAACCTTACTTGCTCGATATTGTCCCTCCCTTGGAAATGGGGCTCGCCTTTGCTTCCCAATGAGACAACCGTCGCAGACCTGCTCAACACGATCAACACACGATAAGCCACATACCATCTCCTTCTGTCCAAGTTGTCGTAGAGCCTAGAAATTAAGATGTATGTAGCGTGCATGCCACTTCCACACCGAGTCTTCCATGCTTGTCATCAAACATACTAGATCCGCCCGATTGAGATTGAGGATGTAGAGTCTATTCTTCGACATCTCCACCTTCATGATGAGCCGCCTTTGGCGGTCATATCTCCACAGGAACTCATCCTCCAACATGATCTTGCATCCATGCTCCGCGAGCTGACCAAGACTGATAATGTTGGTCTTAAGCTTGGGAATAAAGTACATGTCAGTGAGTACCTTGTGACCTCCATCCTTCAACTCAAACAGGACAGTGCCTCGTCCTGCAATCTCCACCTTCGACCCATCGCCGAATCAAACGGAGCCTCCAATCGTGAGGTTCAACTCAGAAAACTGAGCCTTGTCGCCGGTCATGTGGTTGCTAGCGCCTGTGTCGAGGTACCAAACGTCGTGAGCCGTCTGCATCCTCCGTGGGAACACCTTCTCTTCCCACGAGCGTGACGATCTCTGTAGCGGACTCCTGAGGAGTTGATTCCTTGGTGGTCCTTAACTCACAAGCTTCGAGCATGAGCATCATCGGTCCATCATCTCCTTCCTTCGCCATGAGAGCCTTCTCCTTTGAACGGTTGGGACACTCCGATTTAAAGTGCCCGAGCTGATTGCACTTATGGCAGCGAAGATTCTTCTTGTCGAATTTCTTCTTTGGCTTCTTCAGCTTGCTGTCCGACTTCTTCGCCGGGACCGAACTATCGCCACTGCCAGATGCTTTATCGCTCCTCTCCTTGGCGACCATTGCCTGCCACTGGGCACGCGTAAGCATGAGGTGCTCATCTTGATTTGCTTCGCCTAGGTGATTTTCATCCGCTCGTCATGCGCCTTGAATCGTTCAACCAGGTCATCCATCGTGAGGGTGGTGAGATCAACGCATTGCTCGATTGCCGACACCACAGATATGTACCGCGGCGGTGCCGCGCATAGGAAACGCATTACGACTGAGATCTCTTCCAGCTTCTCACCTTGCGCGCGAATCCCGTTGACAATTGTGGCTACCCTCGAGGCAAAAGCTTCCAGCGTCTCATCTCCTCCCATCTCCAGGTTCTCGTACTTCTTCTGCAAGATTTGTAGGGTCGCCCTGCGGACACGCTCGTGCCCAAGATTCAACGTCATGAGTGTCTCCCACGCCTCCTTTGCGGAGACCTTCGATATCAGGTGCTGCATCACGTTCGCCGGCACCACGGAGCCGATGGCTGTGAGTGCCTGTCGGTCCTTGCGGTACTTCGACACGCCCTTCTTGAACTCGTCGCCGTCGGGATCGACAGCCTCCCAGATGTCGTTTCCCTCCATGGCCCACTCCATCCGTTTCGCCCACGTCGTGTAGTTGCCGCGATCATACCGCGGGTACTGTGACGACACCGATGCACCCGCAGCCGTACCGGAGTACTCGCCTAGCTCCTTGTCCGTCATGAGCTCTCGTTACTAGGAGATCCTCCGCGAGGCTTTGATACCAATTGTTGGCCCAGCCCCAAACGCCGAGTACAGTCCGGCGTGATGACGACGAAGTATTCCGGCGAGCTGCGCGCACGTATAAAAACCAGCTAACAACGATCAGCAAGCTAGCTATCCAGCCTGATCAAAAGAGTTAGCTTTCTCAACTCACACGAGTATGTATGGGGAAAAATAATGTTGGCGTATCCCTCCTATTTACTCCTTTGATTGAATCTCACATTGGCTTTACAAGGCACCTGGCTCTACATGGTATATAAATACCCAGCTAGACATGCAGGTCCAATCAAAGTCGGTGGCGGTATATTACTTCTAATCGATCAGCTATATGAAACTAATTCGCATATGTTCATGACTAGCACGCACACGGACGCCCCGGCCGTGTCCGATCGTGATTATTATCGCTAACACTGGTGTGGCCATCCTGATCCCAGCCTGAGGCCGTCCATCAGGCAGGCCGTCAGCGTTCTGCGCTGCCGAGCCTCCCAGCGAAGATGCCGGTCGCATCCTACATGATGCAGCCACCTCGGGTGATGATTCTTTTGGTTCTTCGGGGACCACCGGGGGCGGTGGCAGCAGGGACGCCAGCACAACTCATTCAGCTCGAAACAAACATGATTAGATGACAAATGCATCATCAATCTGGGCCCTTTAGGATCTCTTCAGAAAATTTTAGTACTACTTGTAACTAATAGAATCACTTCATGTATGCTTGAACTGAGCAGGCACTAATAGTTATGAGCTACTCAAAATTTTAAAAACCATGCAGAATTTTGATCAGTACTATCGTGTATGAGTGTGTGGCAGGTCTGGAGAGGATATACATATGGTTGAGTAGAATCCTCAAATTAACAGGAGACTATTCAATCTATTGGGTTTGGTTATCTTGTCTCTTTCCATGACAGCTCATGCAGAAGAAATTCCAGGTAACTGGAGACCGAATCTGGGGTCATAGCTGAGGTTAGAATTATTGACGACGACTATCCTGTGACTAGCCAGCGACAAGGACGTCAGGACTTGTATCTGCTACTTTATTCTTCTCCCTTATATTGCACGGCAGAGTCTAAATATCTCTGGCGCAACAAGTCTTAGTTGATCCTATTGTTTTGTCTAGTCTTAGTTGATCTTATTGTTTTGTCTCTGATCTTGTCTTCAGCTATTGTGGCGTTATTTGGGTTGTACGAACTATTATATCGTTGTCTGCTTGCAAACAACTGATGATCAATCCAGAATAAATACACTCATTGGCAATTTATGTTCTTGATCTTATCCCTGTGATTCTGTAGCAATGCATGGTACAATGCTAGTTTCGAATTAAAATTTCAGTGTGCTATATATGTTGTTTCTACTATGCGAGTTTTTTGATGATCATGAAACTACTCAACATTTGTTCTTTTTTGTACCCTTCAGCTAAATATACATGAGTGTAGCCGGTGTCTCATTGGGAGTCAAGGCTAACCAACAAGTTTTGCTGAATTATATAGAGAATGGTTTAACCTGTCTATTGGATGTGATAGAATCTCTATCATAATTGGGGTTGTAGCTATTTTCTAGGCTATTTGGAAAACAAAAAATAAGTCTTGCTTTCAGAGAATCAGACCTAGAGACCCTCTTCATAGTCCTGGTGAACATGATCAACAATGTCTCCAATACATTTTCTGACGAAATGCATCCTCACTATCCAAGGCAAGTGCTATCACCCATCACTTAAACCACTGTCATATATAGGTATCCTATCTCATCTTGGAGTTCCCTTGCCTTCAACAAGCACCCTTGTCTATCGACCAGGTTTCCAGACTACAAAGCCCCACATGAGCATATCATCTAAGTATGATGCCCTCTTGACTGAGCATATCATCTAGGATCCACTCCCATATGCACAGTCTCAACTGAACAACACGACATCCAGTCTACACTCCAACGTGTTCTGTAGTGAGGATGCATTTCGTCAGACAATGTATTGGAAACTTGTAATATGTCCTACATGTGTGTACTGTAGCTAAAGGGGGCACACACTAGAACCGTCTAGCTCTCATAGGAGAAATCCCCCATTTTCTTAAAACCATGTACAGATGAAACCCCCAAACTCCAAGATGATAGTCTTCAAATCCATTCTCTTGCAAGCCAACATGGTATCAGAGGCTAATGCTGTGTGATTTTCCTGTAATTTTAGGCCTATTCAGTTGATTGCTGATGCTCAGTCGATGAAAGGATGGTGGGTGAAGGCAAGAAGGACAAAACCTGCTGATCTGCAGCGATTGAACAACTCCCTATCTGTGTATGCAATCTGGCACATTTGGAAGGAGTGCTGCAGAAGGCTGTTCCAGAATGAATCCAAACCTGCGACTGTTGTTGCGAGCATGATCAGAACTGATTTGGAGCTCCTTCAGAGTCGGCTAGTATAAGTTGGCTTGTTTGTTCTTGCTACCCTGTGGGGTTTTTCTGTGTTCCTCGTGTTGTTCGGAGTCCCTGGAGTTCTGTGTGCCAGGATCCTACACTTTAATTCGACCTTCTCCCTCTTCTTCAATGCAAAAGCAGAGCGCCTGCTGTTCCCGTCAAAAAATTAAGCTAATATCCCATAGTACATGTCATCACTCATCAGCATCTTTTATCTTTCCTCCTGAACTTGTTTTGGTAAACTAGCTTCCTGATCTCTACATTTCCTCAGGCTCGCTATTGTCTGTCAGGATACGACACAAGTGACTCGTATGGAAAGAAGCTTCTGCTGTTCCTTAAGTGGAAATGTATTGACGCAAAGGTGGGCGAAAGTACAACTGAATTCCTGAAGCTTCCAGAATGTCTCATTTATGGTATTAACACAATGTTGTATCTTGTGACCAGGCAGTAGCATGTTACTACCATGCTCTAGTACTTGACAAAGGCGGCGAACCGAGCAACCATATAAGCACAGTCTGATGTCTCTCTGCAGCTGATGACCTCCTCGCAGAGAGCAAGAGAGCTTATCTGAGCTTTTGCCTGGTAAATCCCATCACAAGGTCTGAGACTACTGCAGGATAAAATCATCGGTAATACTCAATTCAGTCGATACACATTATGACATGATGCGTTCGTTTTCACTTGAATGTAGGGTACCACCTCCTTAGGGTATCGTGAAAAACATGCACAAGAAAATTCCAGATTTCGCGTACAAGAAATTCCAAATTTATGGACATCTTTTTGAACAAGACAAGACTAGGTAACTTTACTCCTCTGGTATCAAGCGGAACTCTACATCAGAATATGATACATTCCAAAGTTGAAAGCTTGTTCATTTGAAATACTTTGGCTCGAGGACATGCATGAACTATCATATTTGTACATCTTTCTTTTACTCACACCTCTCGTTTCATGGTGCAGTGCACTTCAATCCTTTTTTCGTGAAAACAAAAAAGCCTTGCATTTCGATTCTTTGATAGGAAAAAGAAGTTTTGTATGGACAGCAGCTCAAGTGAGCCGACACCCCATACAACTCAACCCACTAGGTCTACAGCACTGTCGGTGGCAAGGCCCGTAGGCCAGACGCCCCAGCAGCAGCCCAAGATCGAGCTTCAGATCGAATTGTATCGAGAAGGTTGGTCATGTTAGGCGACGCATTTTCGAAGACTACCGTGTTAAGTTGCTTCCAAATCCACCATGTTGTCGACATGATAAGCGAGGACGTTCCCTTGCGCATGGCGCGGGGGGTAGAAGACGAAGTAACTGCACTTCAATCCTTGCCTGACCTTCCAGAGTTTCCACTGTCGCTGTGACCTGAAAGGTACAAATTTCCATGCACTGATTCAATCTGGAAGACATGTTGAATGCCAATCTCAGATTTAGAGCCTCAAGGGGCATCTGAAGGACGGCGACAAGGAAGCGGAAACAAAATGATAGTTCAGGCAGTACGAAAGGAAATCAAAACATTCAAGGCTTGTTTGATTAAAGGATTTGTAAATAGGAAAAATGCAGAAATAGAATGGCATGACATTTGGAATCCTACGGGAATGAAAAATTTAGAATTGATAAAATAAGTTGTTTGATTGTACCACGTGAATTTTTATAGGGTTTAGATACATGTCATAGTTGTCATAAACACATAGGAATTTTTCTAAGAGGTCTCACCTCTTGTTAGAAATACTATAGGATTTGTAGTGTAGATAGTCAATGTATAGGAATTTTGTAGGATCCATTCTTTTAAAACAAACGGACTCTACAGAAAAAATTCCTTTGGATTAAAATCCTATAGAACTCCTTTGAAAATCATTTAGAATCAAACATACCCTTACATGTGTAAGTGAAAAGTATTTACCGTATGGTTGTAACTTGGATGTTCAGTAGAAGGACCGATGATCAATAGGAAAGAAGAGTGTCCCTCTTTTCATCTGCTTTGTGGCAATCAGAAATAGTAGCATGCATGTCATGATCAGAAATAGTAGCATGCATGCATGCGAGAGGGTTAAAGCATCAAGACATTAGTATACAAATATACAATACAATCCTCTAAGATAGATCATCTGTTCCTATTCCTAAGTATGCTCAATGATCATGTACATAGAAGTTAGAACTTAGTTTGCACTCTGTAACAATGCAGTACATGGAAATTTGAAGGCCAATCCCCTTGGTGGACTCAGTGATACTGTCATCTGTTCTGCCTTAAAATATGTGTTACTACTTAATTTTTTTATGTTTGAAGCTCATAGGCTAGGTGCTATACGATTGAATAATCTAGTTTATAAAATCGAACGATTATTTATTAACTTAGCATATAAAATTGCTAGCCAGGAAGTGGGCACTCAAATGTATATTCTAACAGCAAGACCTGGTCGCAGTCGTCGCTCGAAGCTTGTGTAGAAAACTTTGTGTTGCTTCGAGATCAAGTGGCCGGCAGCATCTTTTACCATACAAGTTAAGCTAAGGATAGACATGACTCTTGTGGTCAAAATGTTTGTCCAGAAAAATCACGTTCAAAGCTGCAGACATGACTCTTGGGGACCTCCTTTGACTATCAATGGAAGTTAAGTGATGAGCCATTGGGCGTGCAAGATGTCCTGCTCCGTGGAACGTCTTGGGCGAAAAAGCTTCCATTTGGCACGTTTAATCGGCCTGCATGGATTGGTACCACAACCTTGGTCACTGCTGCGTCTTTGGCTGAACTTTCCTTGGTCAGAATAGAGTAAATGGCACCTGAAGTCACACAACTTGTCTCGTATGTGCACTTAAGTCACGTAACTTGCAAACGAAACTAACAAGTCATATAACTTGTAACCCGTGCATCCGTGGTCACAAAACCGGTCAATTAGGTGGTTTTTGATCAAAACCGGTCAACTAAGTGATTTTTAACCAAAACCGATCATAGACAGACTAAAATTTTACAATAATCCCCCATATACCTCTACAGAACAAATTTTTGTTCCATATAGACAAGACTAAACGTTACATTTTTTCTATAGACTTACTCTATCTTGAAGATATTTAACTCGGGATAAAAGTATTATAATCATAATTAAATAATAGAGGAAATATATACAAGTACAAATTTCAGTAACAAATATCGGCACACCGTACTCATTTTGTTTTAGGCTACAGAAAAAATCCCAGTTGTGTACATAGTATTAAAAAACACGTATTTCTGTTAGAGATTTGTTTTTTTCTTAGCAAAATAAAACATATTTTTGTCCGAATTTTTTTGAATACCTTCAAAATGTATAAATGTGTGTGCTTATTTTTTTTTAGATTTTTTGGAGTCTTAAAAATATCTTTTTTATTTTTTTCAAAAAAAGCTCCAGTAAGCTTGGAAGCTGCTGCCAGTTTTCCTAGTGAGCTATACACTTGCAAACATCTCCACTACTTATAAAAGAGCAAACAAAAACTTCACTAAACGTATCCCATAAACCACACACGGACCGACTAAAACAACACAATCAGGCGCACATGATCAGTTCCGTGTGCACTTAGCAATTTATGGGAAACCGATCGCCATCACCGCGAGTCCGCGACTCCTCGCCGCCCTCGCTGAGTTCCTCCCCGGCGCCCTCGCCATGAACCTCGATGGCACCCTCACCGCGAACCTGGACGGCGCGGGCGCCCTCATCGTGAACCTGGACGATGGCGCCCTCGCCGTCAACCTGTGGACGACAGCTCCCTCGCGGCGACCCTGGACGGCGCCGTTGTCACCTGCCTGTATGACGTCCTCTCCGTCATCCTCACTGCACAAACATCATCACCATCCAGAAACTATTTCAAGTACAAGTGCCCAATTATCATATATTTCAATACACACTTCACTTTCTCAAAAAACAAATATTTTGTGTGATCCAGAATTTGGCTTCTTGCAATTTCAGAAACTTCAAGGTTCGTACAACCACTTTCTAAAGAAATCCAAAATAAGGAGACAGAATAGATGAAAAAGAAACATGTAGTTGATGTCAAGTGAGATGCATCATCGACATAATCAGATGGACCACCATACCTTCCTGTTCTTACTACACCACCAGGAGCAGTAGGCACTAGGCACCAACATGAAGCATACCAGAAATAAGAGCAGAACAATAGTTATGTGAGATGTTTTATGTATACTTCCCCGCAAATAATCACATTTTCATAATAAAAATATATCAGTAGTAATGGTGTGGCCTGCTTAGGCGATATTACAAACGTATGCATCTGCCGTTCTGATTTAACGCAAGGTAGAGGTGGCACCATTTTTTCCCATGTCCATATGCTTATAATTGTACGTTTAATATTACCTTTGCAAACATTCATCGCTACAGAGGGTCCAAGCATCCGTGTTGTCATAAATCTGCCTACACGATCTAACTGTGATCAAGGTATTATGAGTGCTTGTTTTATTTTTCATTTATATTGTCATTTCCATATATTGTTAACTAAAGTTTTCTTATGATTTGCTCCAAAAGGTCTATATGGTCATTTATGCTATCTCATGATGATGATAAGTGGATTTGTCGCCTGCACAATGGAGTCTATAAGGCACCGACTTTCTACAAGCAGCACTTCTCTCTCATGCCAAATGATATCCCATCCATGAAAATATGGAAATGCCGAAATGTAGATGCATGTCCAAGCACAAGTTTATTTGCGTGGCTGCTCTTGCATGACAGGATTAACACGAAAGACATGTTGATCAGAAGGAACTGGAAGGCTTACAGATAATCATGATTGTGTTTGCACATATATTACAGGATTGGAAACCCTTGTTTTCAGTGCAATTTCAGCGAAAGGATTTGGAATTATTTGCAAGTTGATTGGAGGGATATACCATTCTGGACTTTATTAACCATGCTCGCAAACATTTCGCAGGTCCCTGTTTCATTGAGGTTGTTACACTGGCCTGCTGGAACATATGAAAGCAGAAAAATGGTTGGATTTTCAAAAATATAACGCCTACATTCAGAGGGTGGAAGACAGGGTTTATCTATGATCTGACCATGTTGAAGCATAATTTAAAGAAGAAGCACAAGGATTCTTTGTCATCATGGATTGATAGCTTATCCTAATTATGTTTTCATTTGATTTTGCTTTCCTGTAATTATTGTGCAGTAAACATTTGGACTGCTTGAGCAAATTATCCTATGGCTTAACATCTAATGTTGATCTTTCAGCTGCTCTCAGATTCAAAACATGCTTGTACAATTTCCATAATACGAAATAGGTGATAAAAGGGAGCCAGTAGAGTGATAATATAAATTAGATGCAAAAAAGTGTGATAATATAAATGCCCAAAGCCTCAACCTTCCGTTTAGGATCTAGAGAAAATGTCGAGACATCACCAAGTCTGGTTGTCAGTATAACTAGGATAGTATGCTTTATTATCTCAAACTCTTTCCCTTCCTACTTGAAGAGATGATGGTATTGTTGTCTATATGTCACACTATCTATCTGTTCGTTAATTTATTGAAATGCTTATTCATTTGACAGGAAGAAGCCTTTCGTCTATGCAGACTAAAGAGATAAGGAAGCAAATGCAAAGATTGTACTATGCACAAAATAGAGAGGGAATATTAAAACAACAGCGCCATAGCCGTGAGCAAACAAAACAAGGCACCCTCTCAATACATACATAAATAGTTATGACCTGCATTATTCAATCTACAACATATCCTCTATAGCCACCTAGAAACACTAAACAACCTATAGTCGTAACCAAAGAAATTGGCCTTATAAAAATATTCACTATGCAAATGGATTATTATTACATATACATAAGAACATGAAGTATAATGGTGCTGCATTAAGCCCTCACCTTAGCACATGAAAAATCTTTGATTGCTTCGGTCCTGGCAAGGCAAACAGCATACTGCACATGGGGCAGCTTGCGTACATCATTCATCTGTGATGTAAATGAGAACATGAGACACCATGTAGGTATTTCACACATTCTCTGACCGTCGTGCATAAGCCATTCAAAACTCAGTTTAACTTAAATTACAGAGTGGCAATTATTAAGCAAACATTAAACACGGGATTTACATCAAGTTGCGGATAATTTACCTTCAAATCACTCATATGCTGGCCAAAATTTGGAGAAAATCGGTAGTGGAGAGGACCAAGTGAGACAGGGACACAGTGGGGTACTTGAATATCAAGGCGACAGGAGCCATTGCTCTCGGACGACGCGGCGATGGGGGACGGGGAGAGCACGAGGATGAGAGTGGTGAGGGAGGTGCTGGGTAGGCTGTGGCATGGGAAAAGCAGAGGTGAGGAATCGGGACTGAGTCGTTGTTTCCATGCTGCTGCCGTTTCATTCGAGATGGTAAAAACAAACGAACATGACTAGCTTCCAATGGGCCTCACCGATCGATGGGTTCGTGTTCATTCAATGATTTTGAGAGGTTCATAAAACTGTTAAGATTTGTTGACAATTGATTTTATTAAGTATTAATTTTTTTATCATACATGTCATCGTGTGGTCCGTGGATTTTATATTCTATGCAATACATCATGGGGATATTTTATCCGACACTTCTCAATAAGTATATTATGTGTTCTTGAATTTTTTATGTGAAGACATTTGTGTGAATCGTGCATTACATGTGTGATCAAATCATTGAGATTGAGACATATTTATGTTGCTCGATAATTTTTTTTACTAAAAATGAAATAAAATTCGAATTACTAGATTATTAGGCGTGCGTTGCGCGTGCACGCTTACTAGTAAAGATATAATAAGCTTAAGCTTTTCTTTGTAAAAATTTAGTTTGTAGTTTTGGTCAAAACCACCTGATTGACCGGTTTTGTGACCACGGGTGCACGAGTTCGCAAATTGTGCGACTTGTTAGTTTAGTTTGCAAGTTGTGTGACTTAAGTGCACATACGAAATAAGTTGTGTGACTCCCGGTGCCATTTACTCGTCAGAATAACAAAAACAAAATCCAGGAATCGCTTGCACATCTTCCACAAGAGAACAACATCAGGTCAGTAGAGGAGAAAAGCCAATGGCAGACTAGGAAAGTTCAAAGCTGTGGGAGAAGCATTCTCTGACTGTGATATATATCCCTGCGCAAAACCCATATAAGGAGCCTTCCCTCCTGTAGCATTTCAGTGTGGTAACCAAATACACCCCAGGTTTCCAGCAATGGCAGCTCCTCAGTTTGGACCAGCACTCCTCGTTACCGGCCTCCTTGCTCTTGCAACTCTTGCCAGCTGCAACACCGAAGGTGCTACATGCTAATCTGTGATTCCTAGATAACTATTCTTTTCTCAAATAGTCTGTGCTGATTTGCGATTTTGTTGATGTATATATCCGAAGGCGACATCCTTTTCACGCAGAGGCAGGCATGGAAGGACCCTAATAATGTTCTGGAAAGCTGGGACCCAACCCTTGTGAACCCTTGCACTTGGTTTCATGTCACCTGCAACAACGACAACTCCGTCATCCGTGTGTACGTGTCACTTTTGTTTTTTCTTTTCGTTCTGAATCCAGGAGTGTAGTCATGCTGAATCTTTGCAGACAATTAAATCATACATGTATTTCTTCCTCACTGTGCAGGGATTTGGGGAATGCAGGCCTCTCTGGCACCCTGGTTCCAGAACTGGGAGGACTGAAGAACCTGCAGTATCTGTAAGAACTTGGTGCAGTGCCAGAGCTCTCCAAATTCTGCACCGAAAATTTCTACAGACGTACTGATCTTCCCATCTTTGCAGCGAGCTTTACGCGAACAACATCAGCGGACCGATACCGACGACCCTGGGCAACCTGACAAGCCTTGTCAGCCTCGACCTCTACAGCAACATCCTCTCCGGCGAGATTCCGACCTCCCTCGGGGTCGGGGCCATCGGGACGCTGCGTTACCTGTACGAGTCTTGTTGCAACGATTTCAGAACGAACTGCTAACAACGTACTTACTATTATGCTTGGTGTCTGCAGGAGGCTGCATGGGAACAACCTGACAGGATCCATACCGGCATCGCTTGGCCGTTTGACGAAGCTTGCGAATCTGGAGCTTCAGGAGAACGCGCTGAGCGGCTCTATCCCGACTGCCCTGGGCAACATCACCACGTTGCAGTACTTGTATATGTCCTTGCTTGTTCCTGAACTTTATATGAAACTTATGCCTGCAAATGCAATTCTCAGGATCATAAAATAATTTCTCGGTGTTCCGAAATTTAAACCCCGATACGTAGAAACCATGAACGGGCGTTAGAAAAAGGAAATTGATAATGTCCGTTTGTTTGTTGCAGGCGGCTGTACGGCAATACGCTGACAGGCACGGTGCCACTGGAGATCCTCTCTCTGGTTCTCCTCGGGGACTTGGCTGAACTGTGAGTAGTACCACGTTGCATTCCCTTCCGTCCTTCCTTCCCCAGTTAGTGACTTCCACTGACATTTTCTTGTTTTGTTTTGGTATCTTATGCAGAAATGTTAGGAGAAACAATCTGTCGGGCACTGTCAGCTCATCTAAACAAAGAGGTACACGGATCTGCAGCTCTGATAATTAAGCTTTTATTTTATGTATAAGTGCATACATGTAGTATTGTTTTTGGTGCTTTGCGCTCACAGCAATTTCGGCATGCTTTGCAGTGAGCAAGATCATCCAGGACACGCTCAAGATGGCAAATTGAGCGAGTAAACTCAATGTATTTTCCTTGTCAAGCTGCTAGCAGTAGCGGCAGTCTGAACTTTTGTACGTAGATCTTCATACGACACCAAGAATCCCAGGGGTTCGCTCCGTTTTACTTTGGAATAATGAGTTTGCTTGTTTCGCAACTTTGACGTGAACGGAGATCGAAGCTGAGATGTACTCCCTCCGTTTCAAAATATAAGATGTTTTAGATTTATGAAAGAAATGCATCTATGTGTGGATTTACTCTAAACATGAGTAAACCTAAATATTAAAAAAAGTCTAGGTACATTTGCTTCACAGATGTACAACATCTTATATTTTAAAACAGAGGGAGTAAGTACGTGTGTCTATAGTTACCTCCTGGTATCAAGCTCGAAAACATGTCATTGGCCGGGAAGAGAAAGGAGAGGATCAAGTAAACTGAGAGGAGCAGGGCACACATCTTTTGGTTAAAGAATAGTAGTCATAGTCCAAAGTCAACGCTTTCTAAGTTTGATCAAATTTATACAAGAAATTTTAACATTTACAAAACTAAATTAATATCAATAGATTCACCATAAAGTGTATTTTTTCAATATGTCCGTGTAATATTGCAGATGCAGATTTTTTTTAAGTATTTGGTCAAAGTTAGTAGAATTTTTTTTTGCGAATAAAGTTAGTAGAATTTGATTTTTTTTTATTAATCTTAAATGTCTTATATTTTGGGATAGAGGGACGGATATTAATTACACCTGACATATGCGCCATTAAACCATTTCTCACCATGGTAGGCCTGTGCTACAACCTATAGAGATCGATTGTCGTTTTTTTTTTTTAGGAATCAACGGCTATCGCCCACCTGAACTCAATCTTCATTGCAAAAAGGAGTAACAGTAGATGAGGCATGAGGGCAAGCTCGTACCCACGAGCATCCTGTGCCAGGAGGGAGGGTGGGTGCATACTGCGCCAAGAACTTTTTACAATGGAGGGAGGGGAGGAGTGGAAAGCCCTACACGACAGAAACACACCATGATAGCATAGCGTTCGTTTCGACCCGGCCATGGGGGAGCAGGAACCGTCAAAAGACACAAATGTTGGGTCAACATGGCGAGGATCCGGCTTGTAGAGAGGAGATCGGCGGCAAACACCATGCAACCCACAAGGGACCACGGACAACTCGATGACGTTGTGTGCATTGACGTGCATTGGTGGCAGCTGACGGCAAGGCCAGCAAGGATGGATGGGGATGTCAACATCAGACAGGGCGGAGGCGGGGGCACCGAGCAAACAAGTGTGTCAGGTCTTTGGTCGGGGCAGAACGGGCATAACAGAGAGGGAATGCACCCAAGACTAGAGTAGTGTGGGACCTGGTTTTATGGAGATGGAGGATCTAGAAGAACACTTGAACTTTGAGGGGCGCGATACATTCCTTGTTAACATCTTGAAGGGGGATGATGCCACCGGATGCACAAAGACCCGGTAGACATCCTAGTAATGAACTCCGAAGAAGCCCTAATAGAGACGGGGCGCAGGTCAGGGGACAGGGTGAGGGTGATCCTTGACAGGGCAGCATGTACATACTCCATCTCACTCGCAGCCGCTGTAGAAATCCTGTGTAAGAGAGGAACATCAGCGGTCCCATTCCGAGGGAGAGATCGAGCGCCCATTCCTTAGACATACCTTGGCAATAGAGCGATATAGTGGGAGTAAAGCCTCGAAGCACTACCATGTGGGGGTAGCTTTCTTGGGTTGGTCTTGAAGGTAACTCTGGCAAACCCATCGAATGCATGGGTATCTCGCTCGACAAATAGACCATGGAGCACCTTGAGGAGCAAACACTTGTTCTGTAGAGCAAGGTCGACAATTCCTAGGCCACCTTCAGACCGCATGCGGCATGCATAGTCCCGGGAAACTTGACAGTCGCCCCCAGAGCATGATTCTTTTTGTCTTCCATAGCATCGCGCGCCTCGGCCCATCCATCTTTGTAATCGTACCTTTTGGGATGGGTAGCACGAACATGGCAAACGATGGGAGGCGGACAACACCGACGTGGTGAGCGTGAGGCATCCACAAATGGGGAGCAGGGAGGTCCGCCAACCGGGGATGCATTTGTAGATCTTTACATCTAGGAACTCCAGAGACGAGGCATAGAGCTTATGGTCCGAGAGGGGTAGCCCAAGGTAGGTTTGTGGGTACAATAAAATCGGGCAGCCCAGGATGGTCGTGAGATGAAACATGAGGCCCTCCGACACCCTGCCCACCGTCACAAAGGTGCTCTTATGGAAGCTAATATGTAGTCCAATGATACGAGAAAATAGGTCCAGGATCTCTTGCAAGCGGTAGACTTGTGAGTTCTAGGCCAGAGGATAAAAAGAGTGTCGTCGACATACTGAATTACGGGACAAAGGAGGTCATCAACAAGAGGGTGTAGGAGGAGGTCATCTCCATCCCCCGTGGCAATGAGGCACAACAAGATATCTGCAACAATATGGTACATGTACGAGGATAGAGGGTCCCCTTGCCGCAACCCATTCCGACAATGAATCCAGCGATCCGAGAAAAGGAGGGTGGCATTTTGCCCAATAGATAGAATAGCCAAGATCCGGGAACGAAAATGAGCGCCAAAGCCATGGGTATCAAGTATGGCGTTCAAGGCTGCCTAGTTGGCGGAGTCCAAGACTTTCTTGAAGTCGAGTTTGATCACGACAGCAAATGTTTTACATATCAGATGCACTCTAATATTTATTATCCTATAATAAAAGCAAGATACATGAGTCTAAAATAGAAACATCATTACCCACAAAAATAAAAATATAAAAAACCACGTTAATCAATATGAACAGCAACTGGACAAGGTTAGCTGAAGCATATTTTCACGGGAAGTATCTTTCACGATTTAGTATCGATCACAATAAGGAGGGAAGGGGTTGTGTTGGGCGCTTTGGTCGATCTCGAGCACTCACGATTCTAAGTGAATTGATTTTGTGTACTCCCTCGGTATAAGTGACTTGGATTTATTGATATTTGTATATATGTACCTAGACACGTATTAGTATGTAGAAACATACAAATTTAGATAAATCCTACTCACTTATTTTATAAGAGGGTATATTTTTTGCAATGCTTTGAAGACATAATGATGTTGGATTATTATGAAGAGATAGGAAACATGCTTATCGGGAGAGAAAAAACTATGTTATGGAAACATACATTAAGTTATTGTAAGTAAAATCGTGGTGTGTTGCAAAAATCATCTACCTTGAATGTATTCACCGCTTTACGGTTAGACGTGCCATCCAAGTGAAGACAATTATACACGTGCACTAAAGCATGAATGAGCTCTCCCAAAAAAAATGAACGACCTGCGTCATAGGATGGACTTGTTAGAATATGTATACTAGTTATATACTAGACATATATGCGTGTTTCGCCGTGCCGCATACAACACGTTGAGCATTTGTCTAATACGCATGAAGGGATTGCATGTGTTTTAAACCGGTTAGATATTGGTTATAACACTTTTTTATTGCTTTTTTAGTGTTGCATGATAAATTAAATAGACAACCAAGGATGCTTTATCGTGCTGATTATGGTTTTTTTTGGCTTTCTATTCTAGGCCGGTAGCCATTGCACGTTAGTTTTTTGTTCGAAACTACATCATATTATTAAAAAAGGTAAAACTTAATCACCTAGGACCTCTCACAGTGTTTTGGCTTTTTTAACCGTTCGATTTAATCCTTAAACGTCCCAGATTTATTCTGTTGTTCCACGATGCATCTGTGGTCCGTTTCCACGTGTCACGATGTGTGCGTCACGGCCGGCCAGATGTTACTGGGCTGCTACTCTGCAAGCCAACCTGGGCACAATCTGACTAATCGGGCCATTCTGGATTCAAAAGGCTTACTATAGGTTTTACCCCAACCTTTAGCCCGTGAGGACTACTCACTCATAACAATAAGATCAAGGATAAAAAATATTGTGCAAATTAAGAAACAGTAAAACTTAACCACCTAGGACCTCTCACAGTGCTTTGGTATTTTTAACAGTTTGATTTGATCCTTAAATGTCCCTATTTTGTTGTTCCAGAGTGCATCCATGATCCGTTTCTATGTGCCATGCTGTGTGCGTCATGGCCGGCCCGATGTTACTGGGCTGCTACTCTGCAAGCCAACCTGGGCACAACCTGATGAATCGGGCCATCCTGGGTTCAAAAGGCTTACTGCAGGTTTTACCCCAACCCTTAGCCCATGAGGACTACTCACTCATAACAATAAGATCAAGGATAGAAAATATTGTGCAAAATATTTGGATTGAAATTAAATATTCTTATAATGGTCGCCAAATCACAAGAAGATCTCAAGTACAAGATAATGACTATGGTATTGAGAGAATGAACTATTGTGGTGGATCTCCTTTGGTGATGCTAGGATGCAATCTGAGAATAGCGGCCCTCTGCGCGACAGCTGAGATCTCGAAATATATATGCACCTTCACGAAAGTCATAGGGTTTGACGAAATCAAGCCAACGCCACCTGGTATAGGCAGGCCGTACAAACGAGCCTTGCCCGTACCAGTGGTCGTTAAGCCCTTTGTCGATGGGTTTTTGACCCTGGTTTGCTTGGGCGTGTAGACAACCTTAGAATCTTCATTAATAGCTCTTGAGTTCGTCTTAAAATCATGATTTCCTACACAACACAATTCAAAGCAATAGATTGCACATCTTTGCAATAATTAGTCATTATAATAGCAATGCTAGAGAAATTCTTGGTCATTTGTTTGACTAAAAATATGGTTTAAACATGGATAAAAGATGGCTATTTTCACAGCCATCAGTACATCTTGTTCTGTCACTCATCAGGCTTCTCATTACACATCTGACTTTCCAGTTCCAAACATTTCTTTTGTCCCAGAATTGTCCATGAGCCTCATGTGAGTTGGTCAAATTGCTGATATGAACTACTTTGTTGGTTTTGACAAAATCTCTTGTTATGTGCAGGATCTTCAGAGCAAGAGGATCATTGGAATTAGCCGTTGCCATAGAAGACCCACGTCCCTCTACGGACTTGATACTCTACACCTTTCTTTAGTTTCCGCATCACTTGTTTCATATGCCTCCTCATCAAGACCCACTTCATCGTTTTCTTTTGGCTAGTGGCATCATCAGTTAAGTCATCTATGTGGTTCTAGTTTATCTATTCTTTTTGAACAAGGTGTTTTGGGTCATGTTCATGTGTATGCTGGTTTCCATTATAAGGATTATAAGCTAGGGAAACATATACAACTTCAATATCCTTCCAGCACCACTTGTTCTAGTTGTCCTTTTGATTTAGTGCACTCTAACGTTTGGGGCCCCTTCCATTCTTTCTCAAAGGGTGGTCACAAAAATTATGTCATATTTGTTGATGACCACTCTCCCTACACTTGGATTTATTTTATAAAAAATCGTTCAGAGTTGAATTCTATATATCGGGCCTTTGCTCGAATGGTTCATACTCAATTTTCTAGTGTTATTCGTGTTTTTTCTCTAACTCGGGGGGGGGGGGTATCTATTTGCAGCTTTTCGTGATTTTATTTATTTAGAAGGTACTCTTCCTCAACTTTCTTAACCCGGTGCTCATGCTCAAAATGTAGTTGTTGAGCGTAAACATCACCATATTATTGAGACTACTCCTACTCTTATTATTTCCTCCTTTGTACCTACTCATTTTTTGGGTGAAGCTATTTCCACAACTATGTGCCTCATAAGTATACAACCTTCTTCTCGCCTTCATGGCAAGTGTTTTGGTGAGGTTTTGTTTGGTACTCCTCCCACATAAGACTATATATCTTCGTGTTTTTGGTTGTACATGTTATGTTCTACTAGAATCTCGTGTACCAAATTGACTACTCGGTCTGTTCAATGTGTTTTTCTCGGATATAGTCTTGAGCATAAAGGCTATAGTTGCTATGATCCTTCCACCTGCCGCATTCGCTTCTCTCGTGATGTATTTTTTATAAAAATCAACCATATTTTTACTCTAGCTCCACTAACTCATCCTCTTCCACGTCTTTAGAGTCCACATCTTTTCTTTCTCTTCCACCTATCTTATCCTTAGATGAGTCAGTATCTGATTAAACACCACCTTCCTCACCACCAGATCCACTAGGTTCACCTTCCTCACCAGCTCCACGGTCTTCTCCTTCCTTACCACCATCTCCAACAGCTATACCATCTTTTCCATTATATTATAGTCATCGTCCTAGAGTTTCATCTGATGACTTATCGTCTATTCATTTGTCTTCTGTTCCTCTAGCCAGTGTTGCTGATCCTTGTGCTCATGAATCCTCTCAAACAAATAATTGTACTCTTCGTGATCGCTCTTCCCTTGATCTTCCAAGCATATATAGAAATAATTACTATGCAGGGGCATCTTGTGAACCTAATACTTATGAGGAGGCATCTGTGTTGCCTGAGTGGAAGAAGTTGCCTATGTCTGAGGAGCTTGCATCTCTGGAGGGTACCGGTACATGGGATCTTGTACCATTACCTCTTCGGTCTGTCCCCATCACCTGCAAATGTGTGTACAAGGTAAAAACCAAGTCAGATGGTTTTGTGGAGCGCTATAAGGCCTGACTCATTGCTAGAGGTTTTCAGCAGGCTTACGGGAGAGACTATGATGAGACGTTTGCTCCAGTTGCTCATATGGCTTCGGTTCACACATTGATTGCTGTAGCTGTAGCCTGGCCATGGAAAATATCACAATTAGATGTGAAAATGCATTCCTTCATGAGCCACCTCTGGGTGTTGAGGTTCCTTCTGGTCATGTATGTTGCCTTCGGAAGGCTCCTTTTGGGCTTAAACAAGCCCCTCGTGCTTGGTTCAAGCGGTTTCGTTCTATGGTTCAAGCTGCTGGTTTTACTTCTAGTGAGCATGATCCGACTCTATTCATTCATTCCTGTGCACATGGTTGTACTTTGCTTCTACTCTATGTGGATGATATGTTGATCACTGATGAGTGCATATTTGCATCATGTTTTAGATTATTATTTTGCATTGTAGTTGTAGGATCTTGGTATTTTACGGTGTTTGCATGCGCCCTATATATTTATTTTCACTAGGATCAGGACAGATGATGGATCCGATAGACACAATTCTTGGACCAGTTATATTGGAGTGAAAATGAGCCAAAAACAATGTAAATCGCTTATTTGGGAAATATCAATAATACCAGAAGAAACCCCGAAGCGATTGGAGGATACAGAAGAGTTAACGACCAACTATACGATGGGAAAAGTTTTCCGGCCGTATAGCTCCCGTCGTATAGTTGGGGCCAACACCGCCTCCTCAAATAGTTTCACCCCGTGCAACTGGATCGGGGAGACGGCATACAAAACACCCAGAAATCGTCGAAAACCTCACCTCCAGAAGGAATATGGAGGGGGAACTTTCCCTAGGGATCCATCTTCGCCCTAAGCAGATCTGGGAGGCCAAGGCATCGATCTCCATCTTCATTAACCGCTGCATCTTCATCACCACCATCATCTCCATCCATCCCATCGAGATCTTGTTGTAATTATTGCACTAGTTGTGGATTTATACAAGTACTATTCATTGATAATCGCTTCCATTATCATTTCCATGATGTTGTTTGCCTCCATGTCTGAGTAGATCAATAGTTCTTGGGGAGATGGAGAAACCCTAATATATGATTGAGATGAGATAGAGATTATTATGCTATACATCATTATATGTATGTGTTAATTGTCTTCATCTTGATGTTGGGAGTTGTGCACCTCCATAATATTTGCCTCTTACAGGATGAAGGGTATTACTTGTTGGTAGACAGAGGGATGTTAGCACTTACTATGACTATAAATTCGTTGTCATCTTTTACGTACTAACTTGGGGGAAGCAAGGAGAACTCATTAAGCCATGTCCATGTCGCGGGAAAAATCCCTTAATAGCGGGATAATACGATTGATGTCGTTTATCTATCAGCTGTGGTTATGAAGGATGGTGTGAGTAGTGGTTGCTGCCTAATCGTCCATATATGGAGCTCCTCCCACATACATGCATATCGTGAGAATATTCGTTATAATAATCTTGATCACTTAGTCTAAATTGCTAGAGGTATATCCACCACTCCCCGAGAATGTCTTTTTCCCTATTGCAGTTTCAATCTTTCTTACACACACGATTACCACTTTCTGCATTAACTTTTACTTCACTTTACTTTATTGTTTCACTCAACCAAAAATCCAAAAACAATTCTACTTTTCTTACATCTTAGAATTATTTCTTAAGTACTTCGTTTAGTTTTAGTTAAAACCATTTTAGTCTTCTGCCTACTGCTCCCTGTGGGATCGATATCTTCATTTCGAAACTAGCTACAAATGATCTGTGTACTTGCAGTCATCAAGCTATTTTCTGGTGCCGTTGCCGAGGAGCTTAGCGCTATAAGTCACTTTACTTTTAGTTATTTACTTTCGTTGTACTAATTTTTGATTTGAGTTGCATGACCATAACAATGGACAACACTTAGCATTTAATGCAGCTTGAGGCATGATACGTCGTAAAGGTATCTATAATTTTTGATGCTCCATGCTTGTTTTGTACCAACTATCTTATGTTTTGTTTACACTTTGAGGCATTTTTATACATTTTCCGAAACTAACCTATTGACAAGATGCCATAGTGCCAGTTCCCTGTTTTATGTTGTTTTTGGTTTCAAAAAAGCTAGTAAAGAAATATTCTCAAAATTGGACGAAACAAAAGCGGAAGTCAATATTTTACGTAACAAAGACGGAGTCCATAGGAGGGACGAAGAGGCGCCACAGGGCGGCCGCACCACCCCTAGGCGCGGGCCCACCCTAGGCCATGCCAGGCATGGTGTGGGCCCCCTGGCCCTCAACCGACCTAGCCCTCTCGCCTATATAAACCCCCCGAGGCAGAAACCCTAGGCACCCAATCAGAAATCCATGAAAAAGTCCATAGCCGCCACCATCGTCCCTAGATCCAGAGGGAACTGAAGCTCTTCCTGGCACCCTGCCGGAGAGGGGATCATCCCGGAGGCCTTATTCATCACCATGCCAGTATCCGTAGTGATGCGTGAGTAGTTCATCCTTGGACTATGTGTCCATAGCAGTAGCTAGATGGTTGTTTATCCTCTTTTGTGCTATCATGTTTAGATCTTGTGAGCTTCCTATCATGATCAAGATCATCTATTTGTAATCCTACATGTTGTGTTTGTTGGGATCCTATAGATATTGAGTACTACGTCAAGATTGATTATTGATTCTATCATGTCTATGTTATTTGTGATCTTGTATGCTCTCCGTTGCTAGTGGTTACTCTGGCCAAGTAGTTGCTTGTAACTCCAAGAGGGAGTATTTATGCTCGATAGTAGGTTCATGCCTCTAGTAATCTGGGGGAGTGACAGGAACCTCTAAGGTTGTAGATGTGTTGTTGCTACTAGGGAGAACAACAATCCTTTGTCCAAGGGCAATTGTATTGTTTACTTTACATACTTTGCTTAATGAAATTATCTGTTGCTTGCAACTTAATACTGGAAGGGGTTCAGATGATAACCTGAAGATGGATTATTAGTCATAGATGCAGTTGGATTATGGTCTATATATTTTTTTTGACCATAAACAGTAGGAGAGGCTCCTACTGTGGTACTATATTGATCAGATAAAAGTTACATATATACAAAGAGCTGCCATGGCAGCAAAAGAAATATAAAATCAGGAATAACTAAATTGTATCAATAAAAAAATCTATGGTTTGTTCCAGGTTTTGGTTTTGGTTAACCCTGAACCTAAGCAATTGTAAGTCTGATTTCACCCTAGCTCTCCAAGCTTGAATTGATGTTGGAATTCCTTGAAATATAAGATTGTTCCTTTATTTCCAAATTCCCCAGGCTGAAATAACAAACAGTTCAAAGAAGAGATGTTCCTGAAAATTTTGTTTAGCTTGATTCAGTAATTGGAATCTGCTTCCTGTACCCATCCAAGTGATATTACATCTGAGCCAGCAAGCTGTACTGAATGGGCAGTGAAAGAATAAATGCTCCAGGGTTTCTTCAGTATTAAGGTTGCATAGAGGGCAATTGTGATTTTGGCCTTGACCCACATTGAAATTTCTTCTTCGAAGCATATTCTTGGTATTTAATCTGTATGAGAGCAATAACCAGGAGAATACCTTTAGCTTTTGCCATAGTTTAGATTTCCATATCCATGAAAATTGCACAGGTGGTTGAAGCAGCCTAAAGCAAAATTTATAATATTTCTGTGAAGTATAATTGTCTCCCCAAATAAATTTCCATTCATCTTGACACTGTTCAGTCAAGCTTAGATTAGAAATTTCCATTTGAACTTGATGTAACTCCTGTGAGGCTTGTAAGGAAAGTGGGTTGTGAAACAGATTTTGATTATCCTCTGCAGAACAAAAATCTCTGACAGTAATATCCTCATTCCGTGCATAAGAAAATAATCTTGCATAAGACTGCTGTTTAATCTCATCATTCCATTTGTCCTTCCAAAAAAGCACATTATTTCCTTGTTTAACTGTGCATGATGTTATTCCTCTGAAAATAGGGGATAATTTCAGAACAGATTTCCACCAAAAAGATCCCACTGGATTAGTAGCATGAGGGACTGAATGTTGATAGTAAGTTGACCAGATAAGATTCACCCAGGGAATGTCCTGATGATTATAGAACTTATTTAAAAATTTAAGCAGTAGAGCTTGATTTTGTAGCTTCATATTTAAGACTCCTAAACCTCCTTTATTTTTAGGCTTACAAACCATCTCCCAAGCAGCCAAAGAAACACACTTTTCACCATTATCAGTGTTTTTTGTCCATAAACATCTTCTTCTGATCTTCTCCACATATTCTAGAATCTTATGATGGATTTCAATAGAACACATTGAATATGTAGCTATTGAAGATAGAATTGAATTGACATAAGCTAGTTTCCCAGCATGAGACATTAAAAGAGTAGCACTTGTCACTTTCCTCTCAATTCTGTCAACCAAAGGTAATAAATCTGTAATTACAGGCTTTGTAGTCCCCATAGGCAGTCCTAAATATGTGAAAGGCATTTTTGCAATAGCACATCCAAAGATAGTAGCTAATTCTTGAGCCCTAGCCTCAGTAATATTGATTGGAATTAGGCTGGATTTATGGAAATTAATTTTCAGCCCAGTTGATGTAGCATAGTCCAATAATATATTTCTCAGATGGATAACTTCCTCATTTGAGGCTTTGAGAACAAAAATAGTATCATCAGCATATTGAATGATAGGAAATTTACCCCCACAAGGAATTGGAAGATTCAAGTTTCCATTCAGCATTTCCTTATTAATCACCTTTTGGAGTAGTTCAGAAGCAGGCACAAATAATAAAGGTGATAGAGGATCCCCCTGCCTGACTCCCCTCTTACATTTGAAACTCTTCCCTGGAACTCCATTTAGTAAAATTGAAGAGTGCCCAAATGAAAGTAAACATCTTATCCACTTTAGCCATAGCTCATAAAAACCCATGCCTTTAAGGATGTCAATTATGGCATCATGTTCCACCATATCAAAAGCTTTTTCAAAATCTAGTTTTAACACCACAATTTCTTTTTTGGAAGCTTGACATTGATAGATATACTCAAAAGTCCAAGCTAAACAATCCTGGATAGTTCTTCCTTTTATAAAACCATACTGATTTTCACTGACCAGTCTTGGAAGCCAAATCCGCAGTCTGTCTGCTAAGATTTTTGTCAGTAATTTCAATGAATTATTTAGCAAAGAGATTGGCCTAAAATCATTCACATCAGTTGGAGAACTCTTTTTTGGGATTAGAGTTATAAATGAACTATTAATACTGTCCAGATTGGCCTTTCCTTGATAAAACTGCTCACAAAGATTGTAAAAATCAGCAGCCATAATATCCCAACATGTTCTAAGAAAGCATCCATTAAAGCCATTAGGTCCAGGACTTTTATCCAAAGGTATTTTATTAACCACCTTATCAATCACATTCTTTGAAAAAGGTGAACAAATCTCATGAAGATCAGTTAAAGGTGAGAACAAACTTTGCAGATTGAATTTCATCTCATGGGGTTCAGAAATTCCCAATCTCAATTTATAAGCTTGGAAGAGCAGCTGAGCTTTCCCATCATGGTCAATAATGATTGAATCATTATCTGAATGAAGCACTGCAATGGAATTCTTCCTATGCCTTTCAGTAGCCACTCTATGAAAAAACTTTGAATTTTCATCACCATACTTAATCCATCTTTCAGTGCATCTCTTTTTCCAATACTGTTGTTGATAAGACAATAATCTTACAATATGATTTTTAAGAATCATCCTGAAATTCCACTCTTCCCTTGTCAATTTTCTTATCTGTTCCAAATCATCCACTTGCTTTAAGACTTTCTGACAGTTTTCAATGAGAAGTGATAATTTGGAAATATTCTTACTCCACAATTTTAAGGCCCTTCTGGTATTTTTTTTAATTTACCATTCAGAACCACTGCAGGATTATTACTATAAACTGGAATTTTCCAGGCAGCAATAACAGTTTCTCTGAATCCAGGATGATGAACCCAAAAAATTTCAAACCTGAATAATCTACATTTTGGGATTGAAGACTGAATAGAAATAAGACATGGCACATGATCAGATACTGGTCTTGACATAACTCCAACTATGGTATTTGGAAATGCAGTAGTCCAATTATTGGATGTGAAAAACCAATCAAGTCTCTCCCATAAAGGTTCAGATTGCATGTTACTCCAGGTATAAGAAGAACCTTGTAAAGGAAGATCAACCAAATTTTGAGCTCTAATAATATCATTAAAAAGTATCATGTCATAAATGTTTCCTCCCAGTCTGTTTCTATCATTTTGTGATCTATAAAAATTATAATCACCAATGAGTAGCCAATTGGTCAGACTATCAATTTGCAGATTATATAACCAATTCACAAATTCCTGTCTCTCCACTCCATCACATGGCCCATAAATATTTGATAGAAACCAACTACAGTTTGTTTGCAAAGAAGTGAACTTAATAGTTATTGCCCAAGTTAAATTTTCACTAACTTGCCCACTGAAAATTGCACTATTCCAGATTACCAGCAGTCCCCCTGAATTTCCAACTGAAGGATAAGAGACAAATTTATCAAATCTTCTAGGACAAAATTTCCTGATATAAGAATGATCAAAATGTTCTCTTTTTGTCTCTTGCAGACAAATGATTGCACAACCTGAGGAATCAATATGATTTCTAAGAGCATTATGTTTACCCTCAGAATTTAAACCTCTAACATTTCAACAGAGAATGTTCCACTGTCTTAGATAGTAATTAATAACAAATAACAAATGAATAGAACAGGTAGGCACACCTGTGAATAATTCCTAAAGGGAATCCTTATTACAATAATAGATAGGTTCTGAATATAAGATGATGCAAATTTATTTGAAAGAGCATAAAAGCAGTTAAGCTTATTCCTCTTCATCATGGTCCTTCTCAAGCTTGTCCTCCTGGAGTTCCTCTGGAGGAATGCCACAAATGTTAACACCAATCTTCTGAAGCACTGAAATGGGAGTGGCAGGAGGAATGGGAGAGGCTGGGTTATTGATTTCAGAAAGTTCAGAATCAGCAGAGTTGTTGTCATCAGACCCATGATCCAATCCACTATTATTCCTGAATCCAGGAACAACTCTGTCCTTGACCTTGGATTTCCTTTTCCTTGAGTCAGTAGGCATATCAACCTTGAATCCATTATAAATGTTATTTCTTGGACTCCTACATGCGACCACTAGAGACAGATTTTTTCCCTTTTCCTTTTGTCTTTCCCAAATATTTCTGCACTACCATCCCAGAATCCTCTGAATCTGAATGTCTCCCAGTAGTATTCTGCACCTCAGAAATAAAACATTCCTCCCTAAGATTAGGAGAATCATCCAAAAACAGCTTCCTAGCCACCCTTCTGGTCCTAAAGCTATCATCAACCTCACTATGACAGAGGATCTTTTCAGCAGAAAAGTCTGTTTTAATCAAACTTGGCGATGGAAACATTGATCCAAACAATGACTTATCTCCCCAGAAAATGTCTGGTTGTTGCCAATTGATTAAGATTGTCCTTGCAATCATAAAAGAAGGAGGTATCTCCTGCTGAATTGACCCTCTAGCATCTCCTTGAGCTGAGGATTCAACCATATCAGAATCATTCACTATAATTTGCATTGATTCAGTTGAGCTACTATTATAATCAGAAATCATATCATTCCATGCAGATAAAGGACTGTCAGTCAAACTATTGGGAGATGGATGAACTCCAGCAGAAAAATGAACCCCCTGTTCCCTTGCAAGGGCTTGATAATTCACTTGTCCCCTACTTGGCAAAATCATCAATGGAGCTGAGTTGGAACTGTCAAAACCCAGGTTTCTCCATACCGAGTCTCTGGCTTCTTCGTGGATACTTCTACTAGTATTAGCTGCATTGTTTCCATTACCCTGGGCAAAAATCCCATTCCTCTGTAACCAACCCTGAAACCGCTGTTGAAAGCGTTGCTCAGCAGATGTGTGTGCACCATAAAAGGGTGAGGCTCGCCATCAGCAGGTGGCTCATCCTCAGTATCCTCAGGAATAATATGCATGTGTGCATTCCATTGGTCACTGCAAAGTAAATAAACAGGAACAGCCCAAGCCCTTCTATGACCACCCATTTTCCTTAAAACCTAACTTTTTGGAACTAAAGCATCATTCATTATCCAAACTTTGACTAGAATGCAAGCATGGTCCTCCTCACTAATATTGTACCAAATCTGAAGTTTTCCAAATAAAGAAACCGCCTTTTCTATCTAATATTCAGTTTGGTAATCCAGAGGGAAATTCAGAAACATTACCCACTTCTCTCTACCTAAAGAGGCAATCCTCATATTCAAACCTTCATCATGCTTAACAAAGGTGATTCCTATCCAATCATCAATAGTATAAGCTCTGCCAACAACTCTATCTCTGACAAAAGTATTTGCAAAGCTAAACAGTCCTAACCCAATAGGATAATCCTCCATACTACTGACATGAAAACCTTGCCGATTTAAGCGATGACGTAATTCTATGCGAGCATGATACCTTTGCTGAATTAGAACTTGCACATCTGTCTCGGCGATTGCATAGTTGTCATGGTTCAAAGGTGCCTCAGTGCTGACAGCAAGATCAACACGAACTCTGCGTCCCTGAGAGCCATTATCAATCGCCAACCCAATTGGCACAAAGGCCAGTGGATTGCAGTGATAGTTGGCCATGATGCGATCAAGGTTCAGTCCGGGAACAAGTTTGAGATAATGGAGAGGTAACAAAAGCTGTGAGTTGAAGGTGGATAGCAAACAGACTTCGTCATATTTCACAGTTTTTATCTTTGGCACCCAGATTTTCCACAAACGCTGTTTATCTTGTTTACATCCAGTAATTGAATGCCCATATCTCCAACAAATCTGACAACGTGGGACATTGAAACAGAAGTTTGAAACATGCCCCTCTGTCAGACACCTAATGCAAAACTTGCCAGCAGATTTTTGAACCCAGATTTTTGTAACAGGACGCTTGAAAACCGAAGAGGATAGAGACACCTCAGAACTAGTTTGATCGGCCTTAACAACCAATAAATCTTTCTTAACCGAATTGGACTCCAGATTCTTAGGGACAAAAGAACAATCAGATTTAACATGACCCAGTTTTAAACAACCCAGACATCTCGGTTGACTCTGACATAATGACACCACGTGATATAAGGAAAGACAACGTGTGCATGCATGTTTGAAAGTTTGAACGTACCCAATAATTTCTGAAGGTGTGAGTTTCGCTTGGATAAGATCTTCAATATGACTGAGCGTAAAAATCTCACGAGACAACCGAGTATCAGAGAGGCCATGACCAAACTTCAACGGCATAGAATTTGAATTTGAATTCCATATCAGATTGGAAATAGGATCAAAGGAAAATTCCAGATATCCCAATTTAAGAAAATAATTGAAATCCTTATTAGAATGATTGGAAGAGCTTCTCAAGAAATTCAAATCCGTTTTGATCGCCATTTTCTTTGATGAATCAAGATAAGAACTCCCCCTGAGATTACCAGGAATATTCCTAAGATAAAATGGAACCGATCTAGCTCTAGCATTAACACCAACCTTCTAATGATCATCATTATCATACGCGCAGTCCTCAATCCGATCAAAAACAGTTGATTGTGTTGGGGATTTTCCATGATATAACATAAACAAGCAGTGAAAATCCTCACATTTGAAGAACTCTAACGCATGAATAAAATGACCCACACGATTTGAAGCCACAGAGAAACGAAAGTTTCTTTCATCGAGCCAACAAACTTTGAATTTCTGAGCAGATCCACCCAAACATGATTCCAAGGTCAGAGCCACATTAACAATGGACAGAGAGAAGTTGAAATCCAGAAATCTAACCACCAAATAGAATTCTGCCGAAGGACCTCCATCAAAGTGAACAGAGGATCTAAAACGACGACGTACCTGATGAGCCACCCTGGATCCATTTGAAAAATCCCAAAGGAGTAGTGAATCCATGATGACTAATACAAACACCCAGGAAGAAGAGTCTAGAAGAGATCATCAGATAGAGATCCATGGCCGCCGATGAGAAGAGAGGTGGAGAGGTGGTGGCATAGAGGAGAGGTGGAGAGAGCCATCAAATGTGTAATTATGGTCTATGTATTATGTTGTAGTGCCCAAAGGAATCTCATAGAAATCATCATGATATGTACATGCATTGTTATGCATTCTCAATCTGTCAATTGCCCAACTGTAATTTTTTCACCCAACATGCTATTTATCTTATGGAGAAACACCTCTAGTGAACTGTGGACCCCAGTCCATTTCTTCCCACTGATATTCAATCTATTGTCTACTGTTTACTTTCTGCAATTCCTGTAAGCAACTACTTTCTTGCATACTATACGTTTAATCCTTTGTTTTCAGCAAACCGGTGATCTTGACAACCTCACTGTAAGTTGGGGCAAAGTATTGTGGTTGTGTTGTGCAGGTTCCACGTTGCTAGCAACACCTTGGGAGCTGGTTCTTTCTCCTACTGGTTTGATAACCTTGGTTTCATAATTGAGGGAAACTTGCTGATGTGCTCATCATACCTTGCACTTGGAGTTCTGTAACATCCCAAAAATATTAAACATGGATCATCAAACTCTAATCATCAAAATTAGGGTTAACAAAAACTTTCCCAACTAAAAATATGAAAGCATTCATATGTGTGTGTATTCAAAAATTGGATTCTTTTGAATTGCCATGGTTCTGTGTTTCTTTGCTTGTAAAATGATTCTTAGGTGAAATAAACATCATCTAAACAATCCCCAAACTTTTCCCAAAGACAAACAACCCAAAATAAACAAATAAAGTGAATGGTCACTTTGGCCAAATTAATTCTCATGCCTACTTTGGCTATCTCTAGTTTTCAGAACTCAACAGAAACATTTGTGGATCTTTGCACCCCTTGTTAGTACTCATAATAAGTTACCAAGGAATACTTTGTGATCATCCAAAAACATTCAAATACTAAGTTTAAATGACAGTTTAAAATTGAATCTATCTCATATGGGAAGATCCCACTATTTTAAAAAACACTCAAACAAGTTCAAATTTCAAAACCCAAGCACCCACAGAATCCTCAACACATGCCTAGCACACCCACCAAAAATCTTTTCAAAATTCAAAACTCAAGTTCTTGCGGCCATTTCATCAAACAGCTTGCAGATTCAAATCAAACAAATCACAAACACTATTTTGAGCAGTGATTTGGCCAACCTTGTCCCCTCTCTATCTCACAACAAACATCTAGTAGATCATCTAGCTTAGTTAGTAACCTCTAGCATCACTGTGAGCTTGCCATTGCCATCAATGGTGAGTAGGTCGAGCCTCACCATGTCACCCTAGTGTGGACAGCAAGCTAGAGGAAGAACTAGCTGTGCCAACCTTGTCTAGGAGGTAGCCCATGCCTCACCGCCCCCTCTCTACCAGCCCTAGCTCAAGGACAGAGACAAGAATCGCCAGGAATGCCGTGCCCGCGCCACTGTCGACCATGCCGACGCGCACCACCATGTATGCACCATTCTCACTCAACCCGACCACCTCGAGCCCTTGCCACCCGCCAGCATGCACCCCACCATCCCAGGAAACCACTAGACATGATCGTTTCGTCGCCCGTACCCTGTAGCCACCGCACGCTGCAGAGTTTGCTGCCTCTGCCTCGCAGAGCACCGCACGTTCCCGACCAATTGCCACCGCCCCTAAGCTCGCATTCAAGTTTTAGAGCATCGCCAGGAGACCGCCCGTCGATCGCCAACCTCAGCCATGCCTCTAGCCGCCCGTAGCCATGTCGCCATCGTCGCCTGCCCATCCCTCTCGGTCTTGCCATCGAGCCTATAAAAGGAGGCGACCCCCAGCTGATTGAAGCACACCATTCCACTTCCCTCACCTCACTGATCATTCCACTCTCTAGCCAGAGCACGAGGAGCAGCAGCTCGCCGGGATTGCGCTGGAGCAGGCCGCCTCTGGAGAAGAAGGGAGCCGTTGATTTCGACCACCCCCGGAGCTGCCTCGACCATCCCTGAACTCGCCGTCGACCACTCGTTCATTTGCCTGCCTCACCGTCGTTGCTGGAGCCCTGGTATTCCCCCTATGCACCCCCACTGAGCCGCTAGGGTTCAAGATCGTCGGTGACATGTTCATCATCGACGACGACCCTCAGCCATTGATCGCCCTTCTAATCCAATGAACCACACCGCCTCGTACCGCTTCGCGTCTTATGAGCCACTAACTGGTGGAACCCCCTGTCAGCTGCGCCCCGCGCTGTGGAGTGACACTGGGCCGGCCCATTAACCTTTCCCACGCAGCCCAACCATTTGAATTTAGATTTTTCTATTTTAATTCAAACTTAGTTCTGTCCCTAGATTTAAAAATCAATCCAGCTCGATTCAGTGAACCAAATTGCATGAAACCAATTTTGTTAGAAAGGTACTGAAATGGTTAATCCAAGCCCGTTGGATTCAAATCATTTGGATCTGTAGATCACCCTTGGTAAAAATTGTTGGAGATATGCCCTAGAGGAAATAATAAATGAAGTTATTATTATATCTTTGTGTTTATGATAAATGTTTATATTCATGCTATAATAGTATTATCAAGGAAACATTAATACTTGTGTGATTTGTAAACTTAAATTGAAGTCCCTAGTAAAGCCTCTTCATAATACTAGCTTGTTGGTTAATAAATGATTGTGGTTTCCCTATCATGAACATTGAGATGTTATTAACAACAAGATCATATCGTTAGGAGAATGATATGATGGACATACTCCTATAGATAAGCGTAGCATAAAGATCAAGTCATTTTAATAGTTCAATTGCTATATGCTTTCTGATACATAGTAACCTAATTCCTTCGACCATGAGATCATGCTTATCACCATCACCGGAAGGATGCTTTGATGACATCAAACACCACACCGTAACTGGGTGGCTATAGAGGTGGCATTTAGTGTTCAGAAAGTATTGGTTGATGCACATGGATCAAGAGTGGGATTTATCCATCCATATGACAGATAGATATACTCTGGGCCCTCTCGGTGGAATGTCATCCAATTAGCTTGCAAGCATGTGACTAGCTCACAAGGGATCACATATCACGGGAACGAGAAAAGAGTACTTATCGGTAACGAGGTTGAACTAGGTATGCAGAGATACCGACGATCAAAACCTCGGATAAGTAAACTATCGTGAGACAAAGGGAAATTGGTATCGTATGTAAGTGGTTCATTCGATCGCAAAGTAATCGTAGAAATATGTGGGAGCCATATGAATTTCCAGATTCCTCTATTGGTTATTGTTCGGATAAGTGTCTCGATCATGTCCGCATAATTCACGAACCGTAGGGAGACACACTTAACGATTCGACGTTGTTGAGTAGTTATGGAATGATGAGTAAGAGACCGAATGTTGTTCGGAGTCTCGGATGGGATCCGGGATATCACGAGGAGATCCGGAATGGTCCGGAGAATAAGATTCATATAAGGAAAGTCCTGTTTCGGGGTTGGAGAATGGTTCCGGTGTTTTCATCGGGAATGTTCTAGAAGGTTCCGGAATGTCCGGCACTCCGGAGGGGAAGGGTACATGAATGTGTCATAACAAGTTGGAATGGTTGCATCATGTACTAGGTGTCATCGCTGAGCAAAATAAAGGGATAAATCAAATCCTAGTTTGAAAAGTCAAACGCCAATTTGAAAAGTCAAACGACTATTTTGCTTGGTGGAGGGAGAGTAGGAAACCTACTTGGGGAGGAAGTCCCTCTCCCTCCACCGCCGGCCAAGGAGGCCGAGTTGGGGAGGTACTCCCCTCCCCTTGGCCGCGCCCTCCCACCTATATAAGGAGGGGCAGGGCTGCCCCTCCAAGCACACACCTTGCTCCACCAAACCCTAACCCTAGCCACCGGCCACCAAGACGCCGCCGCCGCCCTAGGGTATCTCCCAAGCCACCGAGTTGGGGCTTCTACTTGCCCTAGCCGCCGGCCTTGCCCTCTCTCCTTGGTGTGTCTAAACCCTAGATCACCGAGGACTCTCTCATAGTCCACCATACTCGCTCCGGCTTAAGGCGAAGCCCTGCGAGATCTCCCCTCTACTTCCGGTACCACGCCGTCGTGCTGCCGGAATCGCGAGGAGAGTGCTACAACCTCTGCTGCCTGCTGGAACAAGGGAGAGGAGGTCTTCGTCGAGTACCGAACGTGTGACCGACTGCGGAAGCGCTACTGGAACGCATCGCCGGAAGGATCGTCTACGCGATCTTGAGATCAGCAAGAGTACGACTACATCACCCACGAGAATCCGCTCTCGTTAAACACTTTGGAATCTTCGAGGGTGATTTATTCCATCGACTCGTTGCTACAATCTAGTAGATAGATCTTGGCTTGTTTGTTTGTATGCGGTAGAAATTTTTTGTTTTCCATGCTACGAACCCCTACAAAAATAACAAGTCAGAAGCTTTTCTCCATTTAAACATTTTTAAAAATTCAACCATAATAGCTTTTGAGTTGATTCCAACTCTCAAAAATCACATTTGATCATACCTTTCAGAATATATAAAAACATATGGGTTTACATACATAAATAATGTCCAAGTAATAAAAGACTGCCACATAGGCATTTCTAGTCACTTTATTTATTAAAAATAAAAAGGTTAAACCTTATTAAATTGTGAAACCACTTGAAATCACATTCCCTTGTACTGAAATATGTGGTGATGACATGTGTCAACATGATCCCATGTTTGGAGTTGGAGAATATTAAATCTTAAGTAGTTTTTCAATGAGTAGAAATTACTTTTCTCAAATTAAAATAAATAAGACAAATGCTTTAATCTTGTAATGATAGGTGATGATGCTAGATCATCTATAGAACACCTTTGTGTGATGATTGAAAATAATTAAGTATTGTTTGGTGATTGTGTACCTCATATTTATTTATAGACGCTAGTACCGACCAAGGATACGAGGAGGAAAGAGGATACTACGAGGAAGAAGCCGAGGAGAACTTCAACCACTGCTCTGCTCAAGGCAAGATTATACTGATACTTATGCAAGCCAATACTTGAAACCTTGCAAGCTAACCCTTGCAAGATACCCTACTTATGCAAGCTAATACTTGCTTGTTACCATGCCCACTATATGCCTTAAGCATATGTGATCATACCCACTTGATACTCAATCCTAGTTTTATTTGCAAGATTTATACTTTATTTCTTTATCAAAGCTATTTATTAGAGTTTACTTAAGTGACTTTTAGATTATAGGAGGATAATTGAAGGTTGCATTAAGAGCATTAAATTTGGCCTAAGCTAGATAATATTGAGATCATCCTAAGGCATGAGATTGAACTTAATTAATCTCCACTTGTTTACCACCCCTCATTAGTACTCACCCCACTTGTAGATGCTAGTGCTAAGCATAAAACTTGATCAATTTTAGATGGGAATACTTGGTGAAAATGGTTATGAAAACCTTAGAATGATGAGTCATTCTACTGAGATGTTTTGACATGTGTTTCCGAACGCCAGATGATTTTGATGATGAAAATGTTGAGTCATGAGCCTTAGCCCTTTATAAAACCGATGGTTGTCTGGATGCGATACCATTCCAATTTTACCGTACAACCATAATACCCGAAAATTGGGTAGGGCTTAACTGGAAACTTATATACCTTAGTATGGGTTCCCTCATGGCCAAGGTCTGAGCTGAGGCTACCTTGTGAAGATTGTCCACCTGTGCAGTACCCAAGATGACAGTTGGTCATGGTTGGGAGGCCAACCTCACAGGAGAGGTGCCTATACTAGGGCGTGTAATCGAAAGGTTAGGATTGATTATCCTCATACTGAGTATGGTGAATTCAGGATTTGTTCCTGACGGATGTATCGAATGTTGTGGTGAAAGTGTACAATCTCTGTAGAGTGTTAAACTATTCGAATAGCCGCGTCCGCGGTTATGGGCAGTTGGAGTGGCCATACTGTTCCCCCGTCAAATGTTTTCAAAATGACTTATGAAATGAATTGAGACTTTGACTTGACCACAACAGAGTTGTGATATGAAATTTAAATTCCCACTTAGGTGTTATAAAACTTCAACTAGCTTTCTTTGCTTTTGAACTTAGTAGAGGTAAATCTGGTTTTTGCAAAACAACCCTAGAGCTTAGTGTCCTACTACAAAAACCTCCTTCACTTGTTAGTATTAGTTTGCGAGTACTTAAAGAGTACTCATGGCTTTGTCCTGCTATTCCGTGGCTGACTATGAAGAGGAGTACCAGGATGATGGACCCCAGGAAGGTTACGACAACTAGGATCATCTCCCATCGTCAGCATTGTCTGTGACCCCGAAGATGGAGCTTCGCCTACGCTACCTTTATTATTACGTTATTCCACTGCTTGAGTTGTATTAAGAACTGGATCATGAGATCCTTATTTGTGTAAGACCTTATGTATGGTTTGTAATGGATGATGTACTGAGATATCCAAATCTATTATGTCTCACAAAAATGGTAATCCTGGGATTGCGATGTATGGCATAACAGGCATCTGGGATTAAAAATCCGGGTGTTGACAGGTTCCCAACGAGCTCTACATCATTTGAGTCATCAAGCAATTTTCTGGCGCTGTTGCCGGGGACTAGAGGGCCTTTATTATTTCCTCCTTGTCAAGTGCAATTTTCTGGTGCCGTTGCCGGGGAGATACATGACAGCTTCTGCAAGGGGAGTATCTCACAACCAATCTCTTTACTTTGTTTTTTTCTTAGTTTATTTTATTTTGCTTTGTTTTGTTTACTTCTTTTTATCAAAAACACAAAAAATTTAGTTCCTACCTTAGTTGATATTCCTGTTTGTTTGTTTCCTTTTATCAAAAACACCAAAAAAATAGTTCTTTCTTTAGTTGTTACCTTGTTCTTAGTTCATTATGTTGATTCCTAAGTTCACCCTGAAGGAACTTTCAATAGGTAGTGGCTCTATAACTGGGAAAGATAATATTGATGAATTCTTTAATCATGTTAGTAAGCATAAACATATGAAGGATGGATCCTTAGCAGAACATGCTCCAAATTATGAAACTGTTGCAGCTTCTTTAGTTCACATGTTGGAGGCTAGGTTTGTTAACCTAAACCCCATGATGCAGATAATGTTTCTTAAACTTAATGACATTAAGGACACTAAAAAGAGAGATCTTATCCTGAAAACTTTGCTTAAAGAATTTAATGATGTTGCTATAGAAGCTAGGGAGGTATTTGATCATTTTAATATGCTAGGATCATGTGTTGATGTTATTGGTACACTAGAAAAGTTGGACAAAACCAAACCCAAAAATGGGGAGGAAATTAAAATACCAGTAACTTTTAAACTTGTAGGAATGCATGAAGCCTTGGAAAATAATTTTGATTGGATTGTTCCTGAAAACCCATTTGATGAAAATAGTAAACCCAGGAGTATTGAAAAAGGATCCTCTAGAACTTATTTGGATAAGATACCTTGCCTTGTTGAAGATATTTCTGGTATTGATCTTAATGCTTTTTCATTTGAAAATACTTGATTCTTGCTTCCTATGCCTAGCTGAAAGGCGTTAAAGAAAAGCACTCTTGGAAGATAACCCAATTTTTATTTCAGTAAGTTTTTATTTTGTTGAGTCTTGGAAGTTATTGCCTATGTAATAACCACTCCTTATCATTTTTGTGTGGACTTTGTGCCAAGAATAGCCTCTAATGAGAGGGAAGTAAGATATGGGGAAGTTGATGTCCCGAAACAGATTTTTGTGCTTCACTGTAAAATATTGTGAAAAATCCGAGTACGTCGGATTGATCTAAAAAAAAATGTGTGCATGCCCTTGTTATTTACACAACTTTCGTTAGTTTCGCACTTTTCTATTTGAGCAAGACAAGATTTTAGAAAAAATTGGTATTTACCTGCTGGTCTGTTTTGAAAGATTTCTGCCATTATATGCATTTGCCTCTTAATCGGTTTTTTTTTAGTTCTCTTTGATCTCTTAGGGCCCGTTTCGTTAGGCTTAAATTTAGCTTTTGGAGTTTGGCTTATAAGCCACAAAAGCACCAAAATAGGTGCTTTTGGCTTTTAACTGAACATAGTAGTATGATGGTATAAGCCAAAAGCCAAAATGAAAAGCACCTATTTAGATGCTTTTGTGGCTTATAATAAAAAGTCGAAAGACATAAATAAGCACAACCAAACAGCCCCTTAAGCTTTTAAAAGGAGTTTCTATAGTAGCCTATGTTTTAATGGAAGTTCTACTTGAGTTGAAACTGAACCCAAAGGCCAATTATCTTGAATACACTAATGTTGCTAATGAAGATTGTGTGAAGTTTTGTATGAATGAATTTTTCAAGTGTAGGGAAAGAATGATATGATGAGATGAATTATGGACAAAAGCTCAAGCTTGGGGATGCCACCCATGTCACCCCAAGAAATATTCAAGAAGTACAAGCGTCAAAGCTTGGGGATGCCCAAGGCATCCCCTTCTTCATCAATAAAAATCTCAGGTCTTCTTTCAAGACACTTTATTTTTATTGCTTCATGCACAGTATGTTGTTCTTGGAGCGTCTTTGTTTTTTGCTTTTAGTTTTATTTTGCTTTGTTTGATGTAATAAATTGGTCGGACCCCAACATACCTATTTTGGAGAAGTTACACCTAGTTCTTCATTGCCTAGAACACTCAAGTTTTCACTCCTATTGTTCTGTGAGTGTTCACTTTTGCTAGCACCGCATTTAGCTTTAGTTTTATTATGCTTTTTGCTTAGAACTTTTTAGTTCTTTTTTGTAGTTAGGTGAGACAAGCTCTCTGATCTTTATTGATTATTATATTTGTGAGTTGTTTCAAATAAGTCGATTGGTGTTGGAAAAGAGTAGAAAATTTCATGCTTATAGTGGTACAAAAGGAAGCTTGTTTTGACTGTGACTTAGACTTTATCATGACATGTTAGATGTTGCTTTGACCATATGCTTAGTGATTATTGCTATAGCATGACTTGTTTCAAATAATTGAGATTGCTTAATGTGCCTTGAAAGAATCATGCCTTGTTTTAGCATACAAAAGCATAATATTGTGGTATTCTCCTTTGATGCTTCATTTGGGTTGACTTGGCACATGCTTACACCATGTTATGACTATGAACCAATCACCTTAGCCTCTATAATCATTTAGTTTTTGACTTGTGATATCACTTTATGCTTTGATTAATAATGTTTTGTCACTTTGCATGATTATGGCCATTATTGCTCTCTTAGTTGGTCGCTCCCAGTCTTTTGCTAGCCTCCACATGTACTGAGTATGAGCTCTAGTCGTGCATCCAACTCCCAAGAAACTAAGTTATTCCAAAGAGTCCTCTATAAATTCCTATGCATGGTGTGTTACACCATTCCAAGTATATTCATGTTTTTATCTATCTTCCAAATTAAACTTTTGTTATGTGAAAATTAGTGATTAAAGCTCTCACGAACTTGATGGTACACTTTATTTTCTTGCCCTCAATAAACTTGAACCATTGTGCCCATCTATGTTGCTTATATGCTTGCAAATTATAAGTTGTGAATTATCAGAACAATGTTGTCATGGGGAACGCTTTTGACATTACACTATTTCTATTTAGTTGATATCAGGTTCTTTTGTTTATGGATCCCGGCGGTGTGAAATAAAAGGGGGCTTGTAAGATCATGGAGTTTGTATATGTATTAGATAAACGCCTGGGCGGCTAGCCTAAGCCATGCCTAATCATGGTGGAACCTTACAGCATAACCATAATGAGCATTCTGTGAAGCATCCTCAATAAAAACCTATGCAAATAGCAAATAAAAAGATCGCTGAGATGCTCTTGTTTGTTGCCTTGTCATTTGATATGGGATATATCCTGTGTCATGGGGCAAGGGGTACCCCGTTGGCGGTTCTCTATGATACACATATACTTACAATGACAAGAATTTGATTGTGACCAAAGTTGAGTAGCATGAGGTTCGGTACTCGTACACAAGTGGCATGAGATTTTCAACTTATAACTTGTCAATCATATACTCATATTTGTGTCACTTTAACCTTAACCACTTCAAGATTCTTATGATAGGGGCAATGAGAGCTCAAAGATAGTAAGTACCATAATTTTTGGAATCTCTTTATGAAACTTTAAATCCCTAGTTCCCTCCGTGAAGGGCCTTTATTTTTACGTTTTGTTGAGTCTCTGATGACCCACAAGTATAGGGGATCGCAATAGTCTTCGAGGGTAGTATTACCCAATTTGTTGATTTGACACAAGGGGAGCCAAAGGATACTTATAAGCCTTAACAACTGAGTTGTCAATTCAGCTGCACCTGGAAATAGTCTTGCTCATAGTAGTTTATCAGTAGCAACAACTTTGTAGCAGCAATAGCAAAGTAACAGCAGCAGTAGTCACAATAGTAGCAAACAGTAGGATATGAGTACAATAGGCATAGGGATGGATGGACGGGCGTTGCCTGGATGAGACTATTCATATAACTTCAAGATTCAGGGCATTTGCAGATAAATAATATAAAGCATCCAAGTACCAAACAATCATAGGCATGTGTTCTATATATAGTCATACGTGCTCGCAATGAGAACTTGCACAACATCTTTTGTCCTGCCAGCCCGTTGCAGCGGGGCCTCAAGGGAATCTACTGGCAATTAAGGCACTCCTTTTAATATAGCACTGGAGCAAAGAATTAACACTCCGTGAATACATGTGATCCTCATATCACAGCCATCCCCTCTGGCTGTCCCAATTTCTGTCACTTCGGGGCCTTTGGATCCGGACAATGATATGTGTACACAACTTGCAGATAAGATCGCAAACAATACTATCATCATGAATCAATAATAAGTTCAGATATAATATCATGGCACACGGGCCCTAGTGACAAGAATTAAGCACAACAAGTTGCAACAAAGTCAAATAACACTAATAGAGATACTAGGCACCATGCCCTAACAATCTTATTCGATTACATGATAGAACTCATACAATCCCTACCATACCCATAGCCTACAGCGGGGATTACTCACTCATGGATGGGGAAACATGGATGGTTGATGGAGAAGCGTCGGTGATGGTGATGGCGATGATCCTCTCCAAATTCCCCGTCCTGGCAGGGTGCCAGAACAGAATTTCTGGTTCTGAATCGCGGATTCTGGTGGTGGCGGCGCAGCGGAACTCTTTCTGGATAAACATCCGAACCCCCTGAGTATTTAGGTCAAGAGGCAACTTATAGGCGAAGAGGGAGGCCGAGGGGGTGCCCAAGGCGACCACACCCCCCAGGCGCGGCTAGGCCCAGCCCACACGGCAGGGGATGTGGGCCCCTCATGGCCCACCTCCGCCTCGTTTTCTGACTCTGTGAGTCTTCTGGTGAAATAGGATTTTTGGCATATTTTCCGGGATTTTTCCTGATAGTTGATTTTCTGCACAAAAACTATACACCAAGGTAATTCTACTGAAAATAGCATCAGACCGTATTAGTTGTATCCAAATCACACAAGTTTATAGGAGAAACAATAGCAAAAGTGTTCGGGAAAGTAGATACGTTTTGGACGTATCAACTCCCCCCAAGCTTAGCTTATTGCTTGTCCTCAAGCAATTTAGTTGAAAACTGAGTGCGATAAAAGAACTTTCACGAACACATTTGCTTCATATGATGTAAATATTCTCAGCACATGATTAGATACTTAGATAATTCATAATAAGGAGTATGCAACTAAGTCTACTCAATAGTCATTGCAAGCTATGAAAGATTCCAACTCAATAATAATAAGTAGCGTGAAACATAAACATAAGCAACATTGCAATGCTCGTAAGAAGGTATTATAGAGTGGTATTTCGCTTGCCTTTGTTTGTAGAGCAAAAATGAATGCCAAGGCACCTCTGAAGTTCAAGTGAAGACTAGAAGTAAATATATCAAAGATACAACCATCAAAGTTATGACATAATTAACCAACTTTTGAGACAAGCACATTACTCTAAGAATGACAACTATGCTCTCAAGAAGGTGCTCATAGAATAAGTGGTGACACAACAAAGAAGTGAAAATGTTTTGAAAAGTTTGAAAGGCTTCCAAATGCTAAAAGTATGGTACTCATTAGCTTTGATCTCTCATTGCCCCTATCATAGGCTTCTTTAGATGGTTAAGGTGAAAGTGAGGTCCAATATGAGTTATATGCTTGACAGACCATAAACTGGAAATCTCATGTCCCTTGAGTACGAGGGCCGCTCCTCATGCTACTCAACTTTAGTTACCAGTAAGTTCTTGTCATAGTAAATACATGTGTATCATAGAGAACCGCCAATGGGGTACCCCTTGCCCCATGATACAAGAGCTATCCCATATCAAAATGACAAGGCAAGCAGACAATGAGCATCTCAGCGATCATTTTATTTGCTATTTGCATAGGTTTTTATTGAGGATGCTTCACATATTGCTCATTATGGTTATGCTGCAAGTTTCCACCATGATTAGGCATGTCTTAGGCTAGCGGCCCAAGCGTTTCTATAACACATATACATAACTCCATGGACTTACAAGCTCCCCTTTTATTTCACACCGACGACATCCGTAAATAAAAGAGCAAGATATCAACTGGGTACAATGTACAAGTGCAATGTTGAAAGCGTTCCCCGTGACAACATGGTTCTGCTAACTCCCAACCTATAATTTGCAAGCATATAACTTTCATGGACAGTCACAATGGTTCAGGTTTATTAAGTGCAAGAATTAAAGTGTGCCATCAAGTTCATGAGAGCTTTACTAACTAACTTCCCCATAACAAGCAAACATTTTATTTGGAAGAAAACAAGGCATAATAAATATGCACGGAATAGCAAATGATGCTAATAGGTAGATATGGTGGACACTTTTGACAAGTTTGGTTTTGGGGAGTTGGATGCACAAGTAGAGCACATACTCTGTGCAAGTAAAGGCTAGCAATAGAAAGGGGGCGACAAACGAGAGAGCAATAACTGTCATAATCATGCTTGCAACAAAACATAATTAATTATGGCATAAAAGTGATATAAGAACTCTAAGGCAAAATAAATCATTGAGGCTTAACTGACTTTGGTTCAGTCATATGCATGCGTGACATGTGCCAAGTCGATTCAAATGAGACATTCAGAGGAGGATACCACAATGTCATACCAAGTTATGAATAGAACAATGCAAGCAAACATTCATATGACATGCTACAAACTATTAGTAAGTTGGAGCTAATCATAAGAGAGCAAGAACTACTAAGCATCCAATAAATACATATGCCTTACATGAACATACTAAGCATGCCCACAATGATGAGTGTAACACCCTCAGAATCGGACCTATGCAAGTTTGAGCAAAATTCGCCAAACCCGCATAGAAACGATTCAAAGGTGCCCACCAGGCACTTCCGTGCGGGTGGAAAACGAAGTAATAACATTACACAACAGTCCTCGATGGGACCCATGTAATGAGATATACAATGACTCAAAGAGTCAAGAATACAGATATAATGTACAAAGATCCAAATCACCTTAAAATGATACAGTCCGACTACGGACAAGATGCAAATGGGGCTAAGAGCCCCAAGAATAACCAATGGCCCATAACCCTGCCCAGGCCAAGCCGGAAGGGTAACCCTGCTAACGGTGTCGATCTCAAAACCTGCTTAAACAAAAGGGGTGCCCACAAAGGGCAAAGGAAAAAGGAAGGAGCGCTTGCATCGAGGCCAAGACAGCGAGGCTAGAATTGCGGTCCTCGCCTACATAGGTATGGTGGACTGAGGCGGCAGCGGCAGCATGCACTAAACAACCTATAGAGACTCGATACAACTGGCGGTTATCAGAGAGGGATGAGAATGATCTATCCGGATCCAACCTGAAGCTAACACCAAAACAAACCCATCCTGGTGTTTCCCCCTCGAGACCAATCGAGGAAGTCAACCGAGGAACTCACACCGTTGGCAGTTTTACTTATTCAGTTATAGTTGCGGCACTTTACTCGTCAGGTTTAGATAGTCGTCCTGATAAAATAAGCAGTGGGCACTTTTAGTCAACCATTCCGTTATAGTTGCAGCGGTTACTAATCAGATTCAGATGGCATGATATAAACCCAAAACCCAGCAGTTGTTGGTACTTTTACTCAGCCAATCCGTTGTAGTTGCAATACTTACTAGTCAGGTCCAAAAGTCGCAAGCGACACTCCAAACAAGCAATTGTGGGCAGTATTATTTAGCCATTCCATTATAATGAAGCTGATTACTAGTCATTATAAGGTCAAATTTATAGCAATAAACTTTAGTTATGCTTGTCTATGATCGAGATACTGTGCTCCAAGTCGTCCATATCCGCGGACACGGCTTTCAGAAAGTTTTACCCGGCCGGGGTGCACCAATAGCAACACACGCTCGATCAACCTCGGAAAAACCAAATCAAAACCCAACGAGGCTTTCACGACTGAACAATCACAGGATTCAAATATTTCAGGGGCCACCCTTTGAGTAGATCCCATAACGGAGTAAGCAAGCTCAGACGGACTCAAGGTTGCGCCAATGGTTGTAAGCGATCGGGAACCCGAAAGTGTGGCTGGGCTTGTCGACACGCGTAATCACTCCGCATACCTAAATAAGACAAAGGTGCTCTCGCACAATTTAAATACGAAAGTAGCATGGCATAAGTACAGGATCGTAATAAAACCTCAAACTAGTTGTGGCCCCAAGAAATAAGACCTAATCAAGCTCGCTCGGGGGTCCCATATACCTCCGGATGTGGATAGCGATAAATCAAAGAACAGTATCAAGTACTCGGGGTCCTCACGGACAAGTGGGCGTCGAAACCAAATATTTTCTATCACCCACCGATGCCTCTCGCTTATTTCAATTTTAGTTGTTAAACAGAAATTAAAGTGACGATAAGTAAAACTAGAATCATCTCCAACATCAACATGCGGCCATACATCAAGAATCGTGGCATATGACGACACACATCAGCAATTGAGCAAGCAACTACGACACGCAAGTCCAACTATCTACCAAACAACAGGCAGTAGGATGTGTCCAAGGCAATATAGGGCTGCACGGTTGATCACGGGTACGGAAACTAAAGCATCGCAACACAGATAGCAATAGATCAACAGGAGGGAAGTAAATACTATAAAAGTAAGATAGGTAGAAAGAGGGAGATGCTCGCCTGAAAACATTGTCGAAGGTTCAACCGAAGATCGGGGCGAAGCTCACATCAACTCAACGGCCTTATCCGCGAAGAAGCAAAACACTAGAAGAAACACCGGATGCAATATTTAATACAACGGCAGAAGATCGGCATGATGCATGTATGATGTATGACATGGCGAAGATGCGGTGCATTTAGGCCATATTAGACGGAACCGGGGTCCCGACAATTAATGAGACGGTTCAAGTTATTTAGCTACCCCGCAATTTAAATGTTGTTTAGCAAGACAAAAGTTGGCACCGGTTCGCCACACAAGTTTAATGAGGCCAATATGAGGCTAGATTTGCCCGCATATGGGCCCCATATTTAATTATTAGGTGAATCGGCATAAGGCCCCCAAACCACATGATATGGATGCATGCATGAACAATTTATATGCAACAGTTATATAGTTGACATTTATAAATTAGGGTTGTCGGATAAGGGGTTCACACATTAGGGTTCGGCGATCTTGTTAGGGTTCGACGAACTTGGGGTTCCGGGGTTCGGGGTCGGTCTCAGGGTCCAGGGTTCGACGGAAGCGGGGTTCAGACTCCGGGATCGTTCTCGGGTATCGGGGGTAGATCTTGCGTTCCGGGAAGAAGGGCTTGGTGTTTCTGACTTCACTTATCGGTGCCGATCTTGTCGTCGCCGTGGTATCGGTGTCCGGGGTGGAGTACCTGACGTTCTCGAGGGAGTACTGGTCGCACAATTGTCTTCGGGTCCGTGTAGACAGTCATGGCGTCCCCGAGGGAGTACCTGTCGTATCCGCGGTGGCGTGCATGTCGAACCGGTGGCGATCTCGGCGGTCATCGGGTCCTGGAACGGCGAACTTGGCGTACGGGGATCTTGGACCGTGTCGGCCTTCTCAAGGTCATGCATCGCCGCTCCGTGTCGGAGGTTCGAGGGTTCGGTGGTGGAGATCTTGAAGGCCCGCGAGTGCCACAACATACACACACATACACAAGCGAGCGGGTCGGCGAGAGAGGCGCGGCGGACGGCGGCGAGGTGCTTGACTGCGACGGCGAGGCCGGTTCAGACGCGGGACGAGGCGGCCGAACGGGGAGGTCCGCGGACGGGAGGGCGCGGCCGGGCGGGCTCGCGGAGCTCGGCGCGGCCGGGCGGAGATGGTGGCGGTCGGAGCGGCGGTTGAGCGCGTCGGCTCCGGGCGGGGCCGCGGCGGAGAGAGGCGGCGCGGGAGAAGCACGGCGACGGCGGACGCGGCCGTCGGATGCGGAGGGAGGCGGCCACCGGCGAGCACCAGAGGGGAAAAACGCGGCGCGCTCGAGGGTGGCCGACGGGGAGCTGCGGGGAGGAGAGAGCGGGGCCCGTCGGATGCGGAGGGGATGAGGGACGCAGGAGATGGCGGCGCCTGCGCGCGCGAGCGGAGATGCGGGCCGCGGGACGGGAGGCGGTTGGTCTGGGGACGAGGCGGAGGGGAACGGCGACGCGGCACGCGGGGGGTGCGCCACAGGTGGGAGGAAGGCTCGCGGGCGAGCGGTGGAGGCAGGGTCGGGCTTGCGCCGCGATGGAGCGAGCGAGGAGGAGGGGGCTCGGCGCGGGAGCGAGGCAGGGGAGGAGCTGCGGGCGGCGCACGGACGCGGGGAGGAGGGCAGCGCGCGGACGGCGCGGTGGAGGCGGTGGCTCGGGGCAGAGGGCGAGGGGGGCGGCTGGGTCGCGCGGAGGTTCTGGGAGGACGCCGGAGGAGGAGAAGAAACGGGGTCGTGGTGGGGGGGCGAGCTCGCCCGCGCGGTGGAGGCGGCCGCGCGGCGGCGCCGGCGGGGGTCAGAGCGGAGAAGGGGTGGAGAGCGCGGGGTCGGGAGCAGGCGGTTGAGGAGAAAAGAAGAGGGAGGGGAGGAGGAAGAGGAACAGGGCCAGGAGAGGTGGGCCGGATGTGGGGCCAGGGGGCAGGCGGGTCCCAGCATGTGGGAGGCAGGGGTTGGTGGCAGTCCAGGGAAGGTGGTCACGGTGGGGTTGGCTGTGTGAGCAGTGTGGAGAGAGAGGGGGGAGGTTGGGTGATGTGGTAGTTTTAGATTGGTTAGGGGGGAGGGGAGAGGGTGAGGTGGCATGTTCTGATTGGGTGGAGTGAGGTGGCCAGGGGGTGTGGGTAGGATAGTGGGTAGCTTTAGGAATTTAGGAGGTGGACCGATTTAAAAACAGGGGTGGTCGTTCGGGTCTACTCGGCCCGTTCGACTGCCCCACAAAAGTAATTTAATATTTTATTTACTTTAATTGGGCCATTTGCAAACCGATAGCAACAAAACAAAATACTCCGGAGCCCCGGGGTTTGACAATTGATTAAAGTTGGGGCGTTTTAGAAAACAAAACGGGTGTTGCGAAAATAGTTTTGGCAAACAATGCATGATGATGACGATGCAATGCACAAATTCAACGCGATTTTCTAGTAGTGGTTTTTGCGGGATGCCACAATTCGACACCACTAACAATGGATCTCGCCCTCGAGATCCGCCTCATGGTACCGGAAAGAAGGTCGGCTATCTGCGTCTTCTCGCTTCGTGTAGATCCTCGCGACACCACTAACAAGAGGTCGTTGTCCGTGATCGTCGAGAGAACACTCCGGGAAAAAAAGGTCGAAGGTAGAGGTTTCAACAAATAAAGCCACCTCTAACTCCGGTGGGAAAACGGAACCGATGCATTCTCGTCCACTTCAATGTACGCGAGCAAATAGAGTGAGTAGTCGGCATGGGGGCCAATCCATCACGCACCCAAACTATTACTCCGCACAATTAGTAGAAAAGAGTGCAACCATTCTCGGAATCAGACTGAAGATCTCGACAAGCGAGGTTCGGAACCCAAGGAGTGATGCAGACTCTGCATCGGATCTGGCGTAGATGATGTCGTCGCGTCGGAAAACACCGGAAGCACAAACAAGGAACAAAGGAAGGTACCACAGACGAAGGATTCCTCGGATAGCATGAAGACCAGATGTAGCAACACCGTTACCAAAAGAGGAAGCGAGACCATGAAGGTACGACGGAACCCAACCACGAGAATTCCTGGACTCGAAGAAAGAGACGAGAGCGGATTCAAAACACGTAGAGGTAAGAGGAGAACAGCAGAGGGGTAAGGAGTAAAATCAGACCTAATCAGAACTATCCAACCGATTTGGCAAAATAGTTTTGACACTCTACTTCGGCCGTTAGCTAGGTTATCCTACAGGCTGGACTTGTGGGGTATCGAATCACGAGCTCGATACCACTCAGAACACCCTCAGATCGGACCTATGCAAGTTTGAGCAAAATTCGCCAAACCCGCATAGAAACGATTCAAAGGTGCTCACCAGCACTTTCGTGCGGTGGAAACGGTAATAACATTACACAACAGTCCTCGATGGGACCCATGTAGCAGATATATACAACATGACTCAAAGAGTCAAGAATACGATATAATGTACAAAGATCCAAATCACCTTAAAATGATACAGCGTCCGACTATGGACAAGATGCAAATGGGGCTAAGAGCCACAAGAATAACCAATGGCGCCCATAACCTGCCTGTGCCAAGCCGGAAGGGTAACCCTGCTAACGGCGTCGATCTCAAAACCTGCTTAAACAAAAGGGGTGCCGACAAAGGGCAAAGGAAAAAGGAAGGAGCGTCAGTACTGAGGCCAGTACACGGCGAGGCTAGAATTCGGCGGTCCTCGCCTACATAGGTATGGTGGACTGAGGCGGCAGCGGCAGCATGCACTAAACAACCTATAGAGACTCGATACAACTGGCGGTTATCAGAGAGGGATGAGAATGATCTATCCGGATCCAACCTGAAGCTAACACCAAAACAAACCCATCCTGGTGTTTCCCCCTCGAGACCAATCGAGGAAGTCAACCGAGGAACTCACACCGTTGGCAGTTTTACTTATTCAGTTATAGTTGCGGCACTTTACTCGTCAGGTTTATATAGTCGTCCTGATAAAATAAGCAGTGGGCACTTTTAGTCAACCATTCCGTTATAGTTGCAGCGGTTACTAATCAGATTCAGATGGCATGATATAAACCCAAAACCCAGCAGTTGTTGGTACTTTTACTCAGCCAATCCGTTGTAGTTGCAATACTTACTAGTCAGGTACAAAAGTCGCAAGCGACACTCCAAACAAGCAATTGTGGGAAGTATTATTTAGCCATTCCATTATAATGAAGCTGATTACTAGTCATTATAAGGTCAAATTTATAGCAATAAACTTTAGTTATGCTTGTCTATGATCGAGATACTGTGCTCCAAGTCGTCCATATCCGCGGACACGACTTTCAGAAAGTTTTACCCGGCCGGGGTGCACCAATAGCAACACACGCTCGATCAACCTCGGAAAAACCAAATCAAAACCCAACGAGGCTTTCACGACTGAACAATCACAGGATTCAGAAATATTTCAGGGGGCCACCCCTTTGAGTAGATCCCGCAACGGAGTAAGCAAGCTCCGAGACGGACTCAAGGTTGCGCCAATGGTCAAGCGATCGGGAACCCGAAAGTGTGGCTGGGCTTGTCGATACCGCGTAATCACTCCGCATACCTAACAACAGACAAAGGTGCTCCTCGCACAATTTAAATACAGAAAGTAGCATGGCATAAGTACAGGATCGTAATAAAACCTCAAACTAGTTGTGGCCCCAAGAAATAAGATGAATCAAGCTCGCTCGGGGGTCCCATATACCTCCGGATGTGGATAGCGCGATAAATCAAAGAACAGTATCAAGTACTCGGGGTCCTATGGGACACAAGTGCTCGAAACCAAATATTTTCTATCACCCACCGATGCCTCGCTTATTTCAATTTTAGTTGTTAAACAGAAATTAAAGTGACGATAAGTAAAACTAGAATCATCTCCAACATCAACATGCCATACATCAGAATCGCGTGGCATATGACGACACACATCAGCAATTGAGCAAGCAACTACACGCAAGTCCAACTATCTACCAAACAACAAAGTAGGATGTGTCCAAGGCAATATAGGGCTGCACGGTTGATCACGGTACGGAAACTAAAGCATCGCAACACAGATAGCAATAGATCAACAGGAGGGAAGTAAATACTATAAAAGTAAGATAGGTAGAAAGAGGGAGATGCTCACCTGAAAACATTGTCGAAGGTTCAACCGAAGATCGGGGCGAAGCTCACATCAACTCAACGGCCTTATCCATGGGAAGCAAAACACTAGAAGAAACACCGGATGCAATATTTAATACAACGGCAGAAGATCGGCATGATGCATGTATGATGTATGACATGGCGAAGATGTGGTGCATTTAGGCCATATTAGACGGAACCGGGGTCCCGACAATTAATGAGACGGTTCAAGTTATTTAGCTACCCCGCAATTTAAATGTTGTTTAGCAAGACAAAAGTTGGCACCGGTTCGCCACACAAGTTTAATGAGGCCAATATGAGGCTAGATTTGCCCGCATATGGGCCCCATATTTAATTATTAGGTGAATCGGCATAAGGCCCCCAAACCACATGATATGGATGCATGCATGAACAATTTATATGCAACAGTTATATAGTTGACATTTATAAATTAGGGTTCTCGGATAAGGGGTTCACACATTAGGGTTCGGCGATCTTGTTAGGGTTCGACGAACTTGGGGTTCCGGGGTTCGGGGTCGGTCTGAGGGTCCAGGGTTCGACGGAAGCGGGGTTCAGACTCCGGGATCGTTCTCGGGTATCGGGGGTAGATCTTGCGTTCCGGGAAGAAGGGCTTGGTGTTTCTGACTTCACTTATTGGTGCCGATCTTGTCGTCGCCGTGGTCTCGGTGTCCGGGGTGGAGTACCTGACGTTCTCGAGGGAGTACTGGTCGCACAATTGTCTTCGGGTCCGTGTAGACAGTCATGGCGTCCCGAGGAGTACTGTCGTATCCGGTGGCGTGCATGTCGAACCGGTGGCGATCTCGGCGGTCATCGGGTCTGAACGCGAACTTGGCGTGACGGGATCTTGGACCGTGTCGGCCTTCTCAAGGTCATATCGCCGCCCGTGTCGGAGGTTCGAGGGTTGATGGTGGAGATCTTGAAGGCCCGCGAGTGCCACAACATACACACACATACACAAGCCGAGCGGGTCGGCGAGAGAGGCGCGGCGGACGGCGGCGAGGTGCTTGACTGCGACGGCGAGGCCGGTTCAGACGCGGGACGAGGCGGCCGAACGGGGAGGTCCGCGCGACGGAGCGGCGCGCTGCCGGCGGCTCATGGAGCTCGGGCTGCGCGCCGGGCGGAGATGGTGGCGTCGGAGCGGCGGTTGAGCGTCGGCTCGGGCGGGCCGCGGAGAGAGGGCGGCGGGAGAAGCACGGGCGACGCGCCGTCGGATGCGGAGGAGGCCACCGCGAGCACGAGGGGAAAACGCGCGCTCGAGGGTGGCCGACGGGGAGCTGCGGGGAGGAGAGAGCGGGGCCCGTCGGATGCGGAGGGGATGAGGGACGCAGGAGGCGGCGGCGCCTGCGCGCGCGAGCGGAGATGCGGGTCGCGGGGCGGGAGGCGGTTGGTCTGGGGATGAGGCGGAGGGGAACGGCGACGCGGCGCGCGGGGGTGCGCCGGCGAGGTGGGGAGGAAGGGGCCTCGCGGGCGAGCGGTGGGAGGCAGGGGTCGGGCTTGCGCCGGCGATGGAGCGAGCGGAGGAGGAGGGGGCTCGGGGCGCGCGAGAGCGAGGCAGGGGGAGGAGCTGCGGGCGCACGGACGGGGAGGAGGGCATGGCAGACGGCGCGGAGGCGGTGGCTCGGGGCAGGGCGAGGGGCTGCCTGGGCCTGGAGGTTGCCGGGGAGGAGGACGCCGGAGGAGAAGAAACGGGTCGTGGGGCGAAGCTCGCCCATGGAGGGCGCAAGGGCCCAGGGGTCGAGCGGAGAAGGGGTGGAGAGCGCGGGGTCGGGAGCAGGCGGTTGAGGAGAAAAGAAGAGGGAGGGGAGGAGGAAGAGGAACAGCTGTGGAGAGGTGGGCGGATGTGGGGCAGGCGGGTCCCAGGCGACAGGGGAGGCAGGGGGTTGGTGGCCGGTCCAGGGGGAGGGTGGTCACGCGGTGGGGGTTGGCTGTGTGAGCAGTGTGGAGAGAGAGAGGGGGGAGGTTGGGTGATGTGGCAGTTTTAGATTGGTTAGGGGGGAGGGGAGAGGGTGAGGTGGCATGTTCTGATTGGGTGGAGTGAGGTGGCCAGGGGGTGTGGGTAGGATAGTGGGTAGCTTTAGGAATTTAGGAGGTGGACCGATTTAAAAACAGGGGTGGTCGTTCGGGTCTACTCGGCCCGTTCGACTGCCCCACAAAAGTAATTTAATATTTTATTTACTTTAATTGGGCCATTTGCAAACCGATAGCAACAAAACAAAATACTCCGGAGCCCCGGGGTTTGACAATTGATTAAAGTTGGGGCGTTTTAGAAAACAAAACGGGTGTTGCGAAAATAGTTTTGGCAAACAATGCATGATGATGACGATGCAATGCACAAATTCAACGCGATTTTCTAGTAGTTGTTTTTGCGGGATGCCACAATGAGTATATGTACAAAAATGAAGACAAATAGAGTTCATTACTAGCCTCTTACCACACCTCGAGTTGTCATTAATCTTCATTATTGCCCTTCACCTGCGTGGCTTGAATAATAACATGAAACTAAACTCCACTGAGGACCGTTGAACCCTGCAACGAACTTCACAAAACCAAAGAAGAACAACAAATATTTTTGGTGTTTTTGATTTTTTAAAGCAAGCACTAAAAGCAAAAACAAACAAAGCAAAATCTTTTTTGGATTTTTCTTAAGGCAAACCAAAGCTAAAAGAAAGAAACAAACCAAGAGAAACAACAAAAATATTTTTGGTATTTTTGTGTTTTGGGAAAGCAGAAACAAAAAACAAAAAGAAAGTGAAACATGGATATACAAAGTACCGACGAAACATGATATATAGATGAGTGTGATGTCGGTATACCTCCCCCCAAGCTTAGGCTTTTGGCCTAAGTGGGGCTCAATCCCATGGTGACCAATAAGGTGCGCCTCCATAGTGCGACGAAGAGGCCCGTTCATCCTGGTACGTGCTCAAGGAAGCCCCTGTGTAGTGCACAGAGTGGTCATAAGAGGGCGCATCCCCCTGGTAGCGTCCATGGAAACCACGAATGCGCAGCTTCTCGTCCATCTCCTCCTTGGAGCATGACCAAGGTCCCTGACAAATAATGAACAAAGTGGTTTGTGGCAAAGGAGTTTCTCTCTCTTCCCCATCAGTAAACATCATCCTATAAACCAAACTCTCAATGGTAGAACTAGAAGTGACAAAGTGATGTGCTTTCATGGCAGCAAGATCAAGCCTCTGAGGAGCCAAAATTATATCATTTGGATCAACAGAAAGTTGTAAGGCAGCAACTATACGTGCATCAATAATGCCACCATAAATGGGTCATCTAGTAGCTAAGCAACGATCAATGAGAGAACCAAGATTATACCTGGTTTCATTGTTGAGTGCAGCATCTAGGAAGGCCAAATGATAATTGGAAATATTGCTAGTGTTCTCCCTACCAAGAATACTAGTGGCAAGATAATAAGCAAAATATCTGATAGCTGGGAGTTGAATATTTCTTATCTTTCCACGTTGGGCTCTGCGGTCATCATCATTGGTTACCCGGGGGTAGAGCTACAACAAATCAGCGGGTTGAGATGGAATCTTCTTCACTGTCCCAGCCATGCCAATGCCCAAAATTTCGCAAAATTTCTTCAATGTCATGGAGATAGGCCTATCATAGATTTTGAATGACACCTCTGACCTGAAAGGGCTGTTTGTGGCATCCCGCAAAACCACTACTAGAAAATCGCGTTGATTTTGTGCATTGCATCGTCATCATCATGTGTTGTTTGACTAGAACTATTTTCGCAAAGCCGTTTTGTTTTCCAAACGCCCCATCTTAATTCAAATGCAAAACCCGGGACTCCGGATTATTTGTTTTGTCGGTTATCGGGTTGCCAATGCACTGTTTAAAATAAATAAAAGTTTGCATTATTTTGAGCGGGGCAGTCGAACGGGCCAAATGACCCGAACGACCACCCCAGAAAAATACAAAACGGACCACCCAAAATCCCTAGTCTACCCTGTCCTAATCTACCCACACCCCCTCCACATCACCCCACCCAATAGCTGCTTGCCACCTCACCCCTCTCCTTTCCCCCAACCACGCATAGTCTGCCACATCACCCTAACCCCCCCACCATTCACCCAGCTCACCCCACACCCACCTCGTCCCATGCTGCCTTGGCCCCACCGATCACACACCGAGCACCCACCACCGCCCCAGTCCACCTCCCGGGCCGTCCCACTGCACCGCCCTCTCACTGGCGTCCCCGCCTGTCAGCCCCCGTGGGACCCGCCCCACCAGCCCCACGCACCCTCTCTCTCTCCCCGCGCGAGCAACCCCGACCCCCGTCCTTCCTCACGCGGCCTCACGCCCTCTGCCGCTCCCCGTCGCCCCTCGCCGCGCTCCCTCCCCATCGCCTCGCCGGAGGCCGCTCACCCGCCGCGCCTAGCCCCGCCTCACGCGACCTCCGCCCTCGCCTCACCCTCTCCTCTCACCCCCACCGCTCCTTCCTCCTCCGGCCAGCGACGTCGGCGCGGAGCCTCGCCGGCCGCCTTCTCCACCACCCCGCATCCCCGGCTCGCCGCCGCCTCCGTCACCGCCACCGTCAGGCCCGCCCCTGCGCCTTCCCTCTCCGGCCACCTCTCCTTCTCCCGGCCCGCTCCTCTTGGCCGAGCCGGGCCTCGCCTCCCGGCGCCGCGCCCGCCCTCGTTCCGTGCTCGCGCCACGGCTTCCTCCGCGGCCGACCTCGCCTCCCGACCCGACCGGCGCCCCTCTCCGGCGGCGCGCCCGCCCGATCCGTCGCGTCGACCCGGCCTCTCCCGGGCCATCGGCCTTCACCGCCGCCGCCCGGTCGCCGAGCGCCAAGACGTGCCCGCTGCAGATCCTCTCTGCGCCGGCCCCGCATCCTTGCCAGGCGCCGCCGGTGGTGAGGTCCCCGAGTTCGTCGGGCTTGCGCCGCCGTCCTCGACCGCTGAGCGCCGGCCCCGTCGCCTCCGGCTACTCCACATGCCACAGTCGCGGGTGCTCTGTCGCGTCTCCGCTTCCAGTTCCCTGTTTTTCTTCGGGAAGTGTCAGGGAGTGTCTCTGTAGTTTGGTGATGCTTGTGTGTGTGGAGGTAGACGTGCCGTGAAGAGGAATCGATGCCAAGTTTAGGGGTGACAAGAATCATCTCGACGACAAGACCGTCTCACGGACGCCGAGACCCCCGAACCCGAAGGCCGATCCCGTACCCGGTGCCGCGCCAAGAGCTCCTTCTCGGGCCCCGATGACGCTAAGTTCTCCGCCGTAGATCAACAAGGCCTTCGACAAGACAAGGAACGCCAAGAACTTCAAACCGAATGCGGACCGACTCGACGAGTACTCCGGCTGTGGACGCCAAGGCCCCAATCCGAGGATCCATGCCCCGAGCCATGATCTCCTTCCGGATGCGATGGCGAGAACCGGATGCTAAGGGCGTAAGCACTTCTTCACGGAACCGCCAAGATCTACCCCGTGGCCCGAGAACTTCCCGTCGAACCCTGAACCCTGAGACCGACCCCGAACCCCGGATCCAAGACCGTCGAGACCCCTATGTGTGAACCCCTCCCCGAAAACCCTATTTTATCATATATAACAAATGGATGCATATTGAATTGTCATACTCGCATGCATATCTGTGGTTTGGGGGCCTTTTGCCGATTCACCTCTTAATTAAATATGGGGCCCATATGCAGGCAAATCTAGCCTTATATTGGCCTCATTTAAACTTGTGTAGCGAACCGGTGCTATCTTTTGTCTTGATAATGCAACATTTAATTTGCGGGGTTCTAAACAACTGAACCACCTAATTAATTGTCGGGACCCCGGTTCCACTTAATATGACCTAATTGCATCGCACCTTTGCCATGTCATACACCATGCATGCATCATGCCGATCTTCTGCCGTTGTATTAAATAGTGCATCCGGTGTTTCTTCTAGTGTTTTGGTTCTTCGCGGATAAGGCCGTTGAGTTGATGTGAGCTTCGCCCCGATCTTCGGTTGAACCCCTTCGACAATGTTTTCAGGCGAGCATCTCCTCCTTTCTTCCTATCTTACTTTTCTAGTATTTATTCCTTCCTGTTGATCTTTGCTATCTGTGTTGTGATGCTCTAGTTTCGTACCCGTGACATCCCTTGCAGCCATATCTAGCCTTGGACACATCCTATTACCTGTTGTTTGGTAGATAGTTGGACCCGCGTGTCGTAGTCGCATTGCTCAAGTGATTTGCTTGTCGTCAAGTACCACAATTGTTGGAGGATTGCCGCATGTTGACGTTGGAGATGATCATGGTTTACTTATTGTTCACTTTAATTCCTGTTTAACAACTAAAATTGAATTAAGCAGAGGCATCGGTGGGTGATAGGTAATGTTGGTTTTCCGAACGCCCACTTGTGTCCCGTAGGACCCGAGTTCTTGACACCTGTTCCGAGATCGAGCGCTAACCACAATTGGGAGATATGGGCCCCCCATTGATAATTACCTGATTTCAAAGTATTGTACTGGGGGCCACAACTAGTTTGAGGTGTTTTTACTATTCTGTACTTATGCCATGCTACTTATGTATTTACGTTTGTGCGAGGAGCACACTGTACTGTTTAGGTAAGCGGAGTGATTACGTGGTATCGATAGTCCCCGATTGGGGATCTGCTGTCGCTTACAGCCATTGTCGCAAACCCTAAGTCCGTCTCGGAGACCGGCCGACTTCGTTGCGGGTAGACTTAGTGGGGTGGCCCCCCGTGCTTGCTTTGGGTCTGGGAATGTCGTGACTTAGGCCCCGCCGACATACCGATGGGTGTATGTTAACTGATCTGGCAAAAAGGGTCGAAGTGCCTGTGGATACTTTGTTGCACCCCTGCAGGGTTTAATCTTTTCGAGAAGCCGTGTCCACGGTTATGGACGACTTGGAGCACAGTGCTTGATCATAGACAACTATAACTAAAGTTTACTGTTATAAACTGCCTTGTATCCGATTTGACTAGTAATCAGCTTCACTACAACGGAATGGCTATCTAAAAGTACCAACAACTGCTGGGTTTTGGGGTTATCTCCTGATAATTGTATCTGACTAGTAAGTGTTGCCACTATAACGGAATGGTTAACTAAAAGTGCCCACTGCTTATTTTTATCAGGATGATTATCTAAACCTGACTAGTAAAGTGCCGCAACTATAACTGAATAAGTAAAACTGCCAACTGTGTGAGTTCCTCGGTTGACTTCCTCGTTTGGTCTCGAGGGGGAAAACACCAGGATGGGTTTGTTTGGTGATAGCTTCAGGTTGGATCCGGTTGGGTCATTCTTATCCCTCTCTGATATCCGCCAGTTGTATCGAGTCTCTATAGGTTGTTTAGTGCATGCTGCGCCGCTTGATCCACCATACCTATGTAGGCGAGACCGCGAATTCTAGCCTCGCTGTCTTGGCCTCGATCTTGGCCTCCTCTTTTCCTTTGCCCTTTGTCGGCACCTTTTGTTTAAGCAGGTTTTGAGATCGACGCGTTAGCGTGGTTACCCTTCCGGCTTGGCCTGGGCAGGGTTATGGACGCCATTGGTTATTCTTCAGGGCTCTTAGCCCCATTTGCATCTTGTCCGTAGTCGGACGCTCCATCGTTTTCAAGGTGATTTGGATCTTTGTACCGTATACTTGTATTCTTGACTCTTTGAGTCGCTGTTGTATATATATATCTGTTCTGTGGGTCCCATCGAGGACTATTGTGTAATGTTATTACTTTGTTTCCACCCGCACGAAAGTGCCTGGTGGGCACCTTCGAATCGTTTCTATGCGGGTTTGGCGAGTTTCGCTCATACTTGCATGGGGCCGATTCTGAGGGTGTTACAGAGTGGTATCAGAGCTCAGCAGTTGCGATACCCCACAAGTCCAGCCTGTAGGATACCCTAGCTAACGGCCGCCGTAGAGTGTCAAAACTATTTTTTTTAAATCGGTTGGATAGCTCTGATTAGGTCTGATTTTACTCCTTACCCCTCTGCTATTCCCCTCTTATCTCGACGTGTTTGAATCTGCTCTCTCCTTCCTCTTCGAGTCCAGGATTTCTCGTGGTTGGGTTCCGTCGTACCTTCAGGGTTTCGCTTCCTTCTTTGATAACGGTGCTCTCCCATCCGGTGTTCATGCTGCTTGAGGAATCCGTCTTCTGTGGTACCATTCTTTGCTCCTTGTTTGTGCCTTCCGGTGTTCTGACGCGACGACATCCTCTACGCCAGCTCCGATGCAGAGTCTGCATCACTCCCTTGATCCGAACCTCGCTTGTCGAGATCTTCAGTCTGAATCTTGAGGGTTGGTTGCATAATCTATCTGTTCGTGTACAGAGTAATGCTTTGAGTGCGGGATGGAGTCGCGACCATACCACTACTCTTATTATTCGCTTCTGTACATTGAATAGTGGATCGATGCAATTTTACTCCTTCCATGGAAGTTAGAGGTGGCCTTACCTTTAACTTCGTCCGTTGTTTATCCGGAGTGTTGACGAACGGGATCAACGACCTTTTGTTAGTGGTGTCGCGAGGATCTACACGAAGCGAGAAGACGCAGAACGCCGACCTTCCTTCCGGTACCATGAGGCGGATCTCGAGGGCGAGATCCCTTGTTAGTGGTGTCGAATTGTGGCATCCCGCAAAACCACTACTAGAAAATCGCGTTGATTTTGTGCATTGCATCGTCATCATCATGTGTTGTTTGACTAGAACTATTTTCGCAAAGCCGTTTTGTTTTCCAAACGCCCCATCTTAATTCAAATGCAAAACCCGGGACTCCGGATTATTTGTTTTGTCGGTTATCGGGTTGCCAATGCACTGTTTAAAATAAATAAAAGTTTGCATTATTTTGAGCGGGGCAGTCGAACGGGCCAAATGACCCGAACGACCACCCCAGAAAAATACAAAACGGACCACCCAAAATCCCTAGTCTACCCTGTCCTAATCTACCCACACCCCCTCCACATCACCCCACCCAATAGCTGCTTGCCACCTCACCCCTCTCCTTTCCCCCAACCACTCATAGTCTGCCACATCACCCTAACCCCCCCACCATTCACCCAGCTCACCCCACACCCACCTCGTCCCATGCTGCCGCGGGGCCCCACCCGGTCACACACCGAGCACCCACACCGCACCACCCCGCCCCAGGTCCACCTCCCCCGGGCCCGTCCCCACCTGGCACCGCCCTCCCTGGCGCGTCCCAACCGCCCTGTCGCGCCCCCGTGGGACCCGCCCCCACCAGCCCCACGCACCCTCTCTCTCTCTCTCCCCACGCGAGCAACCCCGACCCCCGTCCTTCCGCACGCGGCCTCACGCCCTCTGCCGCTCCCCGTCGCCCCTCGCCGCGCTCCCTCCCCATCGCCTCGCCGGAGGCCGCTCACCCGCCGCGCCTAGCCCCGCCTCACGCGACCTCCGCCCTCGCCTCACCCTCTCCTCTCACCCCCACCGCTCCTTCCTCCTCCGGCCAGCGACGTCGGTGCGGAGCCTCGCCGCCTTCTCCACCACCGCATCCCGGCTCGCCCTCGCCTCGTGCCACCCGTCAGCCCGCCCTGCGCCTTCCTCTCCGCCCTCTCCTTCTCCCGGCCCGCTCCTCTTGGCCCAGCCGGCCTCGCCGCGCCCGCCGCTCGTTCCCTCGCGCCAAGCCCCGGCTTCCTCCGGCCCGACTCGCCGCCCGACCCGGCGCCCCTCTCCAGCGCGCCCGCCCCAGTCCGTCCAGCGTAGACCGGCCTCTCCGTCGGGCCGGGCCTTCACCGCCGCGCCGGTCGGGGCGCCCAAAGACGTGCCCCGCCTGCAGATCCTCTCTGCGTCGGCCCCGCATCCTTGCCATGCGCCGCCGGTGGTGATGTCCCCGAGTTCGTCGGGCTCGCGCCGCCGTCCTCGACCGCTGAGCGCCGGCCCCGTACGCCTCCACAGCTACTCCTGTGCCCTGGTCGCCCGCGGGTGCTCTGTCGCGTCTCCGCTTCCAGTTCCCTGTTTTTCTTCGGGAAGTGTCAGGGAGTTTCTCTGTAGTTTGGTGATGCTTGTGTGTGTGGAGGTAGACGTGCCGTGAAGAGGAATCGATGCCAAGTTTAGGGGTGACAAGAATCATCTCGACGACAAGACCGTCTCACGGACGCCGAGACCCCCGAACCCGAAGGCCGATCCCGTACCCGGTGCCGCGCCAAGAGCTCCTTCTCGGGCCCCGATGACGCTAAGTTCTCCGCCGTAGATCAACAAGGCCTTCGACAAGACAAGGAACGCCAAGAACTTCAAACCGAATGCCAGACCGACTCCGACACCCGAGTACTCCGACAGGGACGCCAAGGCCCCCAATCCAGAGGATCCGCGGCCCCGAGCCATGATCTCCTTCCCGGATGCGATGGCCGAGAACCCGGATGCTAAGGACGCCAAGCACTTCTTCACGGAACCGCCAAGATCTACCCCGTGGCCCGAGAACTTCCCGTCGAACCCTGAACCCTGAGACCGACCCCGAACCCCGGATCCAAGACCGTCGAGACCCCTATGTGTGAACCCCTCCCCGAAAACCCTATTTTATCATATATAACAAATGGATGCATATTGAATTGTCATACTCGCATGCATATCTGTGGTTTGGGGGCCTTTTGCCGATTAACCTCTTAATTAAATATGGGGCCCATATGCAGGCAAATCTAGCCTTATATTGGCCTCATTTAAACTTGTGTAGCGAATCGGTGCTATCTTTTGTCTTGATAATGCAACATTTAATTTGCGGGGTTCTAAACAACTGAACCACCTAATTAATTGTCGGGACCCCGGTTCCACTTAATATGACCTAATTGCATCGCACCTTTGCCATGTCATACACCATGCATGCATCATGCCGATCTTCTGCCGTTGTATTAAATAGTGCATCCGGTGTTTCTTCTAGTGTTTTGGTTCTTCGCGGATAAGGCCGTTGAGTTGTTGTGAGCTTTGCCCCGATCTTCGGTTGAACCCCTTCTACAATGTTTTCAGGCGAGCATCTCCTCCTTTCTTCCTATCTTACTTTTCTAGTATTTATTCCTTCCTGTTGATCTTTGCTATCTGTGTTGCGATGCTCTAGTTTCGTACCCGTGACATCCCTTGCAGCCATATCTAGCCTTGGACACATCCTATTACCTGTTGTTTGGTAGATAGTTGGACCTGCGTGTCGTAGTCGCATTGCTCAAGTGATTTGCTTGTCGTCAAGTACCACAATTGTTGGAGGATTGCCGCATGTTGACGTTGGAGATGATCATGGTTTACTTATTGTTCACTTTAATTCCTGTTTAACAACTAAAATTGAATTAAGCAGAGGCATCGGTGGGTGATAGGTAATGTTGGTTTTCCGAACGCCCACTTGTGTCCCGTAGGACCCGAGTTCTTGACACTGTTCCGAGATCGAGCGCTAACCACGGTGGGAGATATGGGCCCCCATTGATAATTACCTGATTTCAAAGTATTGTCTTGGGGCCACAACTAGTTTGAGGTGTTTTACTATTCTGTACTTATGCCATGCTACTTATGTATTTACGTTTGTGCGAGGCACACTCTTTATTTAGGTAAGCGGAGTGATTACGCGGTATCGATAGTCCCGATTGGGGATCTGTCGCTTCTGACCATTGTCAAACCCTAAGTCCGTCTGAGACCGACTTCGACTTGCGGGTAGACTTAGTGGGGTGCCCCCGTGCTTGCTTTGGGTGCAGGGCGTCGTGACTTAGGCCCCGCCGACATACCGATGGGTGTATGTTAACCGATCCGCAAAAGGGTCAAGTGCATGGATACTTTGTTGCACCCTAGGGTTTAATCTTTTCGAGAAGCCGTGTCCACGGTTATGGACGACTTGGAGCACAGTGCTTGATCATAGACAACTATAACTAAAGTTTACTGTTATAAACTGCCTTGTATCCGATTTGACTAGTAATCAGCTTCACTACAACGGAATGGCTATCTAAAAGTACCAACAACTGCTGGGTTTTGGGGTTATCTCCTGATAATTGTATCTGACTAGTAAGTGTTGCCACTATAACGGAATGGTTAACTAAAAGTGCCCACTGCTTATTTTTATCAGGATGATTATCTAAACCTGACTAGTAAAGTGCCGCAACTATAACTGAATAAGTAAAACTGCCAACTGTGTGAGTTCCTCGGTTGACTTCTCGTTTGGTCTCGAGGGGAAAACACCAGATGGGTTTGTTTGGTGATAGCTTCAGTTGGATCCGGTTGGGTCATTCTTATCCTCTCGATATCCGCCATTGTATCGAGTCTCTATAGGTTGTTTAGTGCATCTTTGCCGCTTGATCCACCATACCTATGTGGCGAGGACCGAATTCTAGCCTCGCTGCATCTTGGCCTCGATCGACGCTCCTCTTTTTCCTTTGCCCTTTGTCGGCACCCCTTTTGTTTAAGCAGGTTTTTGAGATCGACGCCGTTAGCAGGGTTACCCTTCCGGCTTGGCCTGGGCAGGGTTATGGACGCCATTGGTTATTCTTCAGGGCTCTTAGCCCCATTTGCATCTTGTCCGTAGTCGGACGCTCCATCGTTTTCAAGGTGATTTGGATCTTTGTACCGTATACTTGTATTCTTGACTCTTTGAGTCGCTGTTGTATATATATATCTGTTCTGTGGGTCCCATCGAGGACTGTTGTGTAATGTTATTACTTTGTTTCCACCCGCACGAAAGTGCCTGGTGGGCACCTTCGAATCGTTTCTATGCGGGTTTGGCGAGTTTCGCTAAAACTTGCATGGGGCCGATTCTGAGGGTGTTACACTGTTAGAAAAAGAGAAACTCTCCACAAAAGTTTTGGTGAGCATAGCATATTGATCACTCTCATCCTGCATATAAATAGTTAGACCAACCCTCCTAATAAGAGTTAGGAAATCATTGAGAATCCCTGCAGCCTGCAAAAAGGTAAGACAGGGGAAGGTAGAAGGGTGCGCCTCCCCCTCATCTCCCTCATTGCCAAAGCGTAGCGTAATAAGATCCTCATTATATGATGGCCTAGCTTGGGAGGATGATCTCGAAGGCCTTGTCCTCCTAGGTGCATCACTCTCAAATACTTCTCCAAAGGCGTGGTTATCCATGACCCTTTTTCTGAAATTTTTAAACAACATCAAACCAAGTAATTTCCAAGTTGATAAATGATGAGGAACTACTATAGGAACTTGCTAGAGGGCTAAACATGGATCAAAATGAAATCTCTAAGAATATAACAAGCATGCAAGCTCATACAACCTGACCCCTATAGCAGCAAAATACTCAAGATACAATATAGAAATCACAAATCTAATTGGACAAGCGGAGGAGACACATACTAAGGAGCAATCCCTCCAAAAATCAGCAGCAAAGATGGGCTGAGCAAGGAGATCAAAAATCGGGAGCAAGAACAGCAAGAAATCGAGCTTGAGAAATTTTTCCGGTGTTTTTCGGGAAAGAGAAAGAAGTGGATAGAAGGAGACAACTTGGAGGGCCACAGATGGGCCACACCTAGGCCAGGCGCCACCTGGGGCTGGCCGCGCCACCAGGGGATATGCTATCCTGGTGGGTCCTCCTGGGCCATTCCAGGTGCCCCTCTGCCCCTTTTTTTGAAAAACAATATGAATTTTCTGGAATTTTTCGGAAAACTTTATTTTTAGCCAATTTACAGGTTATGAAAATTGATTTTCTCTCAGAAAAAGATTTTTTAGAAGAAGCAAAAATAAAACCAAAACCAAAACCATAGAAGTTCTAAGACAGTCTAACAAGCAAACAACTAGCAAAACTAAAGCTAACAAGAGGAAGAGCAAAGACTAGGAAGGAGAAAAATAAAGGTGAGCAAGTATAGTCAATGTGAAAGCATTGTTTTGTCCATTAAAATCCCTTTGTTAACAAGATTAATCAAGTCTTGTTACCAAAACAATTTTATATGAAACAAAACTTTGCATTTCACAAAATAATTATATTACCTCAATCTTGATAGCAATAGTCCCAATTATAATATTTTCAAAGCTTTCTTATGGAATGGGACAATATATTTCTCCAACTTTGATGCTCTCAATAGTTTCAATGGAATTGAGGCCATAGCTCTTATCAATCTTCTTTGGGAAATAGCAGTATGCTCTTTGTCATTAATATTAAAAGTTATTTTTCCTTGATTGCAATTGATGACAACACCTGCAGTATTAAGAAAAGGTCTCCCAAGAATAATAGACATATTATCATCTTCAGGCATCTCAAGCACAACAAAATCAGTTAAAACCAAGCAATTATGAGCCACTTGAACAAGGACATCCTCACATATACCAACAGGAATAGTAGTAGACTTATCAGCCATTTGCAAAGATATATCAGTTGGTATCAATTTTTCTAGCTGGAGTCTCTTGTAGAGAGAAAAGGGCATAACACTAACTTCAGCTCCCAAATCACACAAAGCAGTTCTAACATAATTATTCTTAATAGAGCAAGGAATAGTTGGAATACTTGGATCACCATTGAAGGAATAATTAGCAAGCAAAGTAGAAATTTCCTCATTAGGAATCTTCCTTTTATTAGAGACAATATCCTTTATATACTTTGAATAAGGTGGCAACTTAATAGCATCAGTCAAAGGAATTTGCAAAAACAAAGGTTTCATCCACTCACAAAACTTGTTATAGTGTTCTTCCTCCTTTGACTTGTGTTTCTTATTAGGAAAAGGCATTGGTTTCTGCACCCAAGGTTCTCTCTCACTACCATGTTTATTACAAATAAAATCTTCCTTTGTGTACCTAGTGTTGACGTGGACATCCCTTCTATTGATACAACCGTTGTACCTACAGCTACACACATACAAGGACCCATCACAAGATCTCGTGCCAAACAACTTAACTATCAGGTACTTTCGTTTCTTGGAACTATTCCTCACATACATGAGAATATGATGATGTTTAAATCAGATGTATTTCTTACTCTTAGGAATGATGGACCAAGCATGGATGAGAGGGACAAGCATTGGAGCATGGCCATGCATGGAGATGGCAGCAAGCATGTGATGATCCAAGAGAAGGCCACAGATGGAGATTTCAGAACTTTGAGGCCACCATAATGAAGAAAGAAGGCTTGGACGAAATATTCAAGATTAATACTTCATGAATTCGTCCATAGTTTAATATGGTGCTGCGACACCTTTATTTTGGGCCAGGCCCATGTAATTTTCGCAGGATTTTAAATAGCCACTTTTTAGAGTCCGTATTTGAGGGGAAAATGATTTCTAAGGTTGGATTCGGCCACCACTTCCATGGCTGGCCGAAACCCCACCTTTTCCTCCTTAAATACTCCCCATAGCCATCACCCTAGACTCGGATTTTGTTTAGACATTAAGTTAGCCATTATAGCAACTTCGCCAAGGCTCGAGTGTCGCAGAGGCCTCTTGTACTTCACACATATTCAGGATCCCACCTTTTCAATAAAGCTTTCCTCTTAATCCGCAATATCTTGATTGCAATATTGGTTCTTACTTGTTCTCGATTTCAGGTAGGAATTAAGACCCTCGCTAGTCAGGCTGATCGTGTTCCCGCAGGATCGGTAACCTCCAGGAGATTGGCCTAGCGATTGCATTGGCGCTCGTGCTCGCACGTGTAGTCGGATCGTCAAGCCCGAACTCCACCAAATCGATTATCGCCATCTCATCGAAAGATCTGACACCTTTGCCCTATCAAGTGGTATCAGATTTCAGGTTGCTCGGTGAGATTTTACTGTTTTCGTAGATTAGATCTGTTTTTACCTATAACCCACGAAAAAGCCAAAAACACAGTTAGAGTTTAGATCCATCCCATAACCAATATACGCCTCGCATTATCTTTTCAGTTTTTGCATTGTTGAATTTGTGTCTACATCGTCGCGTCAAGTTGCTGGTCTTAGTGTCTCGTCCCTTAGAGTTTCGAGTTCTGATCATAGTAGTCACCGCCACACTCGCCGATCACCGCCACCATATTCCGTCGCCATAAACCCTAAAACTCCGCCACCGCCTTCCTACCGCGACACGGATCCGATCACCTATCCTGCCGCGGCACGAGTCCGAGTTGAGTTATTGTTTCCTAGTTATTTCTTTTTACTTTCCTTCTTTGTTGTTTCCGTGTTCAGCTAAAGTCCGTGTCGAGCTCAGAGTCCGGTCGTAAGTCTGGAACCGCCTCCGGATTTTTTTCTGGCTATACTGTTTTTCGACCCCGGGGATCTCTTTTCTCCATCGGCCGTTATAGCGACATTTTTTTGGCGTCTGCGCGCTTTCCGGAGCATAATACAAAAAATTCGAAAATTTTTTTGGGCTATACTGTTTTTAGACCCCATAGATCAGTTTTAGACACTCGCCATCCTAGTGATTTTCCGCATCTCGGTTCGCTTTTCAGGGTGCCATATCATCATACATTGCTTGTTGTGTCGCGTCGTGACATCGTTGGTGATCTAGGCTCGTGTCTCTAGTACGGTCTAGCCTAGGACCAGCACAGTACCGTCGTTGAGCATTCTTTCAACTTTTGCATTGTTGTTTTGATAATTGCTAACCCCCTTTGCTAAGCCTTCCCAGAGCTCCACATATATTCTCCACGTGCGGTGTCTCGACTCCTGGTAATCGCTTGGTTCAATCTCTGGACCCACTGATCCTCGCGGTTGCACATCGCCTTTTCCTGCTGTTTTGGTAAGAACTTGTAAGAGCTTCGTATAAACTTGACGGATTACGCGTGACTTCCACCATATTTCCGTAGTATATACCTGTGCTTTTTAAAGGACTAACCATGACAGATACTTCGCGGAACCCTGCCACAATGACGAACGAAGAACTACATGCCCACTTCTCCGAGCTCTTGTTCAGTCGCGCTGAAGACGTGGATACACACCTAGGGGAGTTTGATACCAAGCTCACCAACACCGTGGACAAGATCGATGGACTCGAGAAATCCTTCAATGCCAAGCTTAACGCTCGGTTCAAGGAGATTTTGAACAGATTGCCCGCACCCGCACCTGGCGCACGGCGCATTTCGATCACGGGTCGTACTGCTAGTTCGGCTGCCACCGCACCCCAGGCGGCTACCGCTGTAGCTGACGCACCTCAGACTTCCGCCGCGGCTGTTGCGACGACATTGGGGACAGACGACGGGTACTACTACGACCCCGACAACGACGATCTGTTTGACGAGGAGGTTGAGCAAACTCCACAGGTACCTGCTGGCCGTCCCCGACATTACTACCGCAACGCTCGACCACCGGTACGTGATGATAATCATGTTGCAAAGCTTAAATTAAATATTCCATCTTTTGAGGGTAAATATAATCCTGATGCATATCTTACATGGGAGATGGAAGTAGAACAACGTTTTGCATGCTTAAAATATCCTGAGAATATGTGTGTTAGTGCTGCTACATGTGAATTTACTAAATTTGCTTCCCTTTGGTGGTCTGAGTATTGTCGTTTAAATCCTACTACTATTCCTAGTACTTGGACTGCTTTAAAAACTGCTATGCGTGTTCGTTTTGTACCTCCCACTTATCAACGTGATTTACTAAAGAATCTGACATGTTTAGAGCAAGGGAAAAATTCTGTAGAAGAGTATTATCAGGAATTGCAAACGGGTATGGTTCGGTGTGGTCTTGTTGAATCTACTGAACAAATGCTTGCACGTTTCTATGGTGGATTAAACAAAGACATTCAGCACATCTTAGATTATAAGGAATATAATTCTATCACTCGTTTGTTTCATCTTGCTTGCAAAGCTGAATGTGAAGTGCAGGATCGCCGAACACCATGGAGGAGGACTAATAATTCTGCAGGTCGCACATCCACTTGGACATCCCGACAATCAGCACCTCCTTCTCGTGATTCGCCACCAGCCACTACCACATCCAAGGCCACCACAAGTTTCCAGCTGTTCCTCCACCGTCATCCAATGCTCCTGCTCGTAGTGCATCTTCTATGGCTTCCACGGGTAAGACAAAGGATATACAATGTCGCAAGTGTTGGGGTTTTGGTCATATTGAGAGACAGTGCACAACACAACGTGTGATGATGGTGCGGGATGATGGTCAATACGATTCAGCGATTGACTTTGATGAAGATACATTAGCCCTTATTTCTGCTCGAGATGGAGACAATTCTGATGCTGATGAAGAGACAGAGGTAATGGGAGGTGAAACTGCTGATCAATACAAGAGCTTAATTACACAACGTGTGTTGAGGGTGCAATTGAGCAAATCTGAGCAAGATCAACGCCACAACCTGTTCCAAACACGTGGTGTTGTCAAGGAAAGAGCTATACGGATCATCATTGATGGAGGGAGTTGTAACAATCTGGCTAGTGTTGACATGGTAGAAAAGCTTGCACTTCCAACAAGACAACGCACACATTCATATTACATCCAATGGTTTGTGAGTTCTCGCAAGATCAAGGTAACAAGAACTGTACGTGTGCATTTTACTATTGGTACATATTCTGATTTTGTTGATTGTGAAGTTGTACCTATGCAAGCTTGTTCTTTGTTACTTGGTAGACCATGGCAATTTGATAGAGAATCTGTTCATACTGGCAAAACTAATCACTATTCTCTTATGCATGATGGAAAGAAAATTGGGCTAAAACCTATGACTCCCGAACAGATTTTAAAAGATGATCTTGCTAGAGCTAGTAGAGCTAAAACTGAGGAGAAAAATAAAAGTGAGAATCAAATTGTTGCTGCAGATTTTGTACCACCAAAGAATACTAAATCTGATTCTACCCATGCTACTGAAATTCGTTTGAAGAGTCCATGTATGCTTGCAAATAAAATTGATATTGCTGAACTAGATGTAAACAATACTCAATGTTATGCAATTGTCTGCAAAGAGGTTTTATTTTCATTTGAGGATATGCCTCCTTCTTTGCCACCCGTTATTGCTAACCTTTTGCAGGAATATGAGGACGTCTTTCCCGCTGAGCTGCCACCAGGACTACCTCCTATTAGAGGAATTGAGCACCAAATTGATCTAATTCCTAGTGCTACGTTGCCCAACCGCGCGCCATATAGAACCAATCCAGAGGAGACAAAGGAGATACAACGCCAAATTCAGGAACTACTCGACAGAGATCATATTCGTGAGTCCCTTAGCCCCTGTGTTGTTCCTATTATTTTGGTACCTAAGAAAGATGGTTCTTCGCGCATGTGTACTGATTGTAGAGCTATCAATAATATTACTATTCGATATCTTCATCCTATTCCACGTTTAGATGACATGCTTGATGAATTGAGTGGCTCTACCATGTTTTCTAAAGTTGATTTGCGTAGTGGTTACCACCAGATTCGTATGAAATTAGGAGATGAATGGAAAACAACATTTAAAACTAAGTTCGGTTTATATGAGTGGTTAGTGATGCCGTTTGGTTTAACTAATGCACCCAGCACTTTCATGAGGTTAATGAACGAAGTTTTACGCGCTTTCATTGGACGTTTTGTGGTAGTCTACTTTGATGATATTCTGATTTATAGCAAATCTTTAGAGGATCATTTGGACCATTTACGTGATGTTTTCAATGCTTTACGTAATGCACGTTTGTTTGGTAACCTTGAGAAGTGCACCTTTTGCACCAATCGAGTTCGTTTCTTGGCTATGTTGTTACATCACAGGGTATTGAAGTGGATCCAGCCAAGATTGAAGCTATTGAGAATTGGCCGCAGCCCAAGACGGTCACACAAGTGAGGAGTTTTCTTGGCCTCGCTGGTTTTTATAGGCGCTTTGTCAAAAACTTTGGATCAATTGTCGCGCCGCTGAATGAGCTTACCAAGAAGGATGTGCCCTTTGTTTGGGGCGGTGCACAACAACAGGCCTTCGTCATATTGAAAGATAAGCTAACACATGCTCCCTTACTCCAACTTCCTGATTTTACTAAGACTTTTGAGCTTGAATGTGATGCTAGTGGAATTGGTTTGGGAGGGGTGTTATTACAAGAGGGAATACCTGTTGCATATTTTAGTGAGAAATTGAGTGGGGCTAGTCTGAACTATTCTACTTATGATAAAGAATTATATGCGTTGGTTCGGACATTAGAAACTTGGCAACATTATCTATGGCCTAAAGAATTTGTTATTCATTACGATCATGAATCTTTGAAGCATATTCGTAGTCAAGCTAAGTTGAATCGTCGTCATGCAAAGTGGGTTGAATTTATTGAGTCTTTTCCTTATGTTATCAAACACAAAAGGGTAAAGATAATATTATTGTTGATGCTTTGTCACTGTTATGCTTTGTTATCTCAACTTGACTTCAAAATATTTGGATTGGAAACTATTAAGGAACAATATGTGCATGATGCTGAATTTAAAGATGTGTTGCAGAATTGTAGAGATGGTAGAACTTGGAACAAGTTCGTCTTCAATGATGGATTTGTGTTCCGTGCTAACAAACTATGCATTCGAGATAGTTCTGTTCGTCTTTTGTTGTAACAGGAGGCGCATGGAGGAGGATTGATGGGACACTTTGGTGTCAAGAAGACGGAGGATGTTCTTGCTGCACACTTCTTTTGGCCATGTATGCGTCGAGATGTTGAGAGATTTGTGGCACGCTGCACTACTTGTCAAAAAGCTAAGTCTCGCCTTAATCCACATGGTTTATATATGCCTCTTCCTGTTCCTAGTGTTCCTTGGGAGGATATTTCTAAGGACTTTGTTTTGGGATTGCCACGAACACAGAAGGGGAGGGATAGTATTTTTGTTGTTGTGGATCAGTTTTCTAAGATGGCACACTTTATTCCTTGTCATAAAACGGATGATGCTGCGCATATTGCTGATTTGTTCTTTCGTGAAATTGTTCGTTTGCATGGTGTGCCAAATACTATTGTTTCTGATCGTGATACTAAATTTCTTAGTCAGTTTTGGAGATGTTTAGGGGCTAAGTTGGGGACTAAATTGTTGTTTAGTACTACATGTCATCCCCAAACTGATGGACAAAATGAAGTAGTAAATAGAACTTTGTCTACTATGTTGCGGGCTGTTTTAAAGAAGAACTTAAAATTGTGGGAAGAGTGTTTACCTCATATAGAATTTGATTATAATCGTTCGCTGCATTCTACCACAAAGATGTGCCCGTTTGAGATCGTGTATGGTTTTGTTCCTCGTGCACCTACTGATTTATTGTCTTTACCTACTTCGGTGCAAAATAATTTGGATGCTACACAACACGCTGAAATGATAGTAAACTTGCATAAGACTACTAAAGATAACATTGAACACATGAATGCTAAGTATAAACTTGATGGGGATAAAGGGAGAAAGCATGTTGTGTTTGATGTTGGAGATCTTGTTTGGTTACATTTGCGTAAGGATCGCTTTCCTGATTTACGCAAGTCTAAGTTAATGTCGCGTGCTGCTGGTCCCTTTAAGGTGTTAGAGAAAATAAATGATAATGCATATAAACTTGAGTTGCCTGCAGACTTTGATACGGTTAGTCCTACGTTTAACAATGCAGATTTGAAGCCTTACTTTGGTGAGGAAGATGAGATTGCGTCGAGGACGACTTCAATTCAAGAAGGGGAGCATGATGTGGACATCCCTTCTATTGATACAACTGTTGTACCTACAGCTACACACATACAAGGACCTATCACAAGATCTCGTGTCAAACAACTTAACTATCAGGTACTTTCGTTTCTTGGAACTATTCCTCACATACATGAGAATATGATGCTGCCTAAATCAGATTATTTCTTACTCTTAGGAATGATGGACCAAGCATGGATGAGAGGGACAAGCATTGGAGCATGGCCATGCATGGAGATGGCAGCAAGCATGTGATGATCCAAGAGAAGGCCACGGATGGAGATTTCAGAACTTTGAGGCCACCATAACGAAGAAAGAAGGCTTGGACGAAATATTTAAGATTAATACTTCACGAATTCGTCCATAGTTTATATGGTACTGTGACACCTTTATTTTGGGCCAGGCCCATGTAATTTTCGCAGGATTTTAAATAGCCACGTTTTAGAGTCCGTATTTGAGGGGAAAAGGACTTCTAAGGTTGGATTCGGCCACCACTTCCATGGCTGGCCGAAACCCCACCTTTTCCTCCTTAAATACTCCCCATAGCCGTCACCCTAGACTCGGATTTTGTTTAGACATTAAGTTAGCCATTATAGCAACTTCGCCAAGGCTCGAGCGTCACAGAGGCCTCTTGTACTTCGCACCTATTCAGGATCCCACCTTTTCAATAAAGCTTTCCTCTTAATCCGCAATATCTTGATTGCAATATTGGTTCTTACTTGTTCTCGATTTCAGGTAGGAATTAAGACCCTCGCTTGTCAGGCTGATCGTGTTCCCGCAGGATCGGTAACCTCTAGGAGATTGGGCTAGCAATTGCATTGGCGCTCGTGCTCGCACGTCTAGTCGGATCGTCAAGCCCGAACTCCACCAAATCGATTATCACCATCTCATCGAAAGATCGGACACCTTTGCCCTATCAAGTGTTCTTAGTGTGCTTCTCAGGTTCTTCTTCAATTTCTTCCTTATGAGGAGCATCATTTTTATCACCAATTTCAGTTTCAGCATTAGAGACAGATATATTATTAGGATCTACAGCAGGTTCAGAAGTTTCCTCAATTGCTTTATGCTTCTTTTTCTTTCTCTTATGAGTACTACCACTATTTTCAGTTTGTTGAGAATCCTACTCAATTCTTTTAGGATTTCCTTCAGGATATAAAGGATCTTGAGTGGCTGCACCACTCTTGGTTCTAATTCCATAAGCATGTTTATCTCCAGAAACATTAACTAGCATATCTTTTTGTACCTTAGCAAGTTGATCAATTTGGGTTTGAACCAGTTGGAAGTGTTTACAAAGCATTTTAATATCATTAGCAGTTCTTTCCACAATATCTTTCAACTCATTAATAGCTCTAGAGTTTTCCAATAAATGATTATGAACTTGTTTATTAAAATTACTTTGTTTAACAATAAAAATGTCAAGTTCCTCTAAGCATTCATCAGGAGGTTTACCATAGGGAATACCACCTTCATCAAAGTGTTGGAGAGAGTGTAACTCAATAGTAGATGAGTGGGAAATTAGCTTACATAATTCTTCTATAGGAGGTAAATTCTTCATATCTTCATATCTAATACCTTTCTCCTTAAGACATTTCTTAACTTCTTTCATCACTTCATCATTTAATTCAATCACTCACCTCTTCCTTGTTGTTGGTGTTGGTGTTGGTGTTGGTGTTGGAGTTGGTTCAGGAACAATTGGTTCAGGAGTAGCAAGCTCAGGTGTAATTGGCTCAGTTGAAGTCCAATCATCATAATTCTTGCTTATTTTAGCCATTAATTCTTCAGCTTCTGCAGGAGTTCTTTTCCTGAAAACACAATAAGCAAAACTATCTAGGTATGTACTAGAATCATCAATTAGTCCATTATAATAAATATCAAGAAGCTCATTTTTAGGTAATGGACATCCAAGATGTGCATGAATCAAGGCACGGAACCTTGTCCATGACTCAGGCAATTTGTCTTCTTCTCCCTGTTTAAAATCAAAAAGTTTCTGCAAAGCAGCATGTCTAGCACTAGGAGGAAAATATTTCTGAAAGAAAGAAGCAATCAAGCAATCAGGGCTATCAATGGATCCAGGAGGTAGTCTATTAAAGCAAGCTTTAGTTTCTCCTTTTAGTGAAAAAGGGAAGATCTTTGTAACAAAGTACTTGCGCATCTTAAAATAATCAGAGAATAAGACACTCATAGTGGAAAGCTCATTCATATGAGCCACAAAACTTTCATTTTCAGTCCCACAAAAAGGTTCTTTCTCAACAATGTTTATATAGGACAAATCAAGAGAGAAATCATAATATTTATCTTTAATGTCTATGGGAGAAGTAGCAAACTTAGCACCAGGAGACAGTTTAGGTATAATGGTACGTCTCTCAAGGAGACTCCTAATAGCACTAGCACCACGTGTGTTTTGGTACTCTTCAATAAATTCATCAGTCATTTCAATGTAACCATCATTAATATCATATCTCTCTCTAGACTCAGGCGAGCTAACAGGTGTAATAGTGTCTTCACTAGGAGTTTTAGTGTTTCCCAAAATAGTTCTACAATTGTAGCATCTAGGAAAGGACCTAATGAACCACTCGCATCAAGCATAGTAGAAGTAACATCATGAGTATCCGAGGCAATTTCAGATTCAGCAGTAGTAGCAGTGTGTATAGCATGAGTATATGGTGGTGGTGTAACAAGCTTACTTATAACAGATGGTGAATCAAGAGCAGCAGAGGTGTTTAGAACTGTACCTCTTCTTGTAGTGGATGGTAAAATAGGAAACTTTCCATCACGAGACTTCCCATGATGAAAGGAATAGCAGCGAACAATAATAGATCCAAGTGAACTTCCAAATAAAGCTATGCTCCTCGGCAACGGTGCCAGAAAATAGTCTTGATGACCCACAAGTATAGGGGATCACAACAGTCTTCGAGGGTAGTATTACCCAATTTATTGATGAGACACAAGGGGAGCTAAAGAATACTTATAAGCCTTAACAACCGAGTTGTTAATTCAGCTGCACCTAGAAATAGTCTTGCTCACAGTAGTTTATCAGTAGCAACAATTTTGTAGCAGCAATAGCAAAGTAACAGCAGTAGTAACAATAGTAGCAAACAGTAGGATATGAGTGTTGCAGGCATAGGGATGGATGGACGGGCATTGCATGGACGAGACTAGTCATATAACTTCAAGATCTAGGGCATTTGCAGATAAATAAGATAAAGCATCTAAGTACTAAACAATCATAGGCATGTGTTCCATATATAGTCATACGTGCTCGCAATGAGAACTTGCATAACATCTTTTGTCCTGCCAGCCCGTTGCAACAGGGCCTCAAGGGAATCTACTGGCAATTAAAGCACTCCTTTTAATAGAGCACCGGAGCAAAGCATTAACACTCCATGAACACATGTGATCCTCGTATCACAACCATCCCCTCCGTCTGTCCCAATTTCTGTCACTTCAGGGCCTTTGGATCCGGACAATGATATGTGTACACAACTTGCAGATAAGATCGCAAACAATACTATCATCATGAATCAATAATAATTTTAGATCTGAGATCATGGCACTCGGGCCCTAGTGACAAGCATTAAGCACACCAAGTTGCAACAAAGTCAAATACCACTAATAGAGATACTAGGCACCATGCCCTAACAATCTTATTCGATTACATGATAGAACTCAACCAATCCCTTCCATCCCCATAGACTACAGCGGGGGATTACTCACTCATGGATGGGGGAAACATGGATGGTTGATGGAGAAGCGTTGGCGATAGTGATGGAGATGATCCTCTCCAAATTCCCTGTCCCGGCAGGGTGCCAGAATGGAGCTTCTGGTTGCGAATCGCGGATTCTGGTGGTGGCGGCACAGCGGAACTCTTTCTGGAAAAACGTCCGAACCCCCTGAGTTTTTAGGTCAAGAGACAACTTATAGGCGAAGTGGGAGGTCGAGGTGGTGCCCGAGGTGGACACACCCCCTCCAGGCGTGGCCAGGCCCAGCCCGCGCGACAGGGGGGTGTGGGCCCCTCGTGGCCCACCTCCGCCTCATCTTCTGGCTCCATGAGTCTTCTGGTGAAATAGGATTTTTGGCATCTTTTCCGAGATTTTTCCTGATAGTTGATTTTCTGCATAAAAACTAGACGCCAAGGTAATTCTGCTGAAAACAGCGTCAGTCCATATTAGTTGTATCCAAATCACACAAGTTTAGAGGAGAAACAATAGCAGAAGTGTTCGGGAAAGTAGATACGTTTTGGACGTATCAGTCTCCATCTTCTATCTTTATGCACCAATTAAAAGAGCATAGTTGTCATTCTTAGTTCAATGTGCATTGTCCCAAAACTTGTTGATTGACTCATAATTATGGTATTGCTTGTTCTTAAATTATTTGTATCTAGTCACCCTTATGAACTTTGAAGGTGTCCTATGTATTTATGTTTTGTTATTCCATGAAGTACAAACTGATTACCACTCTTGCTATGTTTTCTATATGTGAAACAAACAAACGTCTTTCAATGCATTGTTATTCATGATCTTTTGTTTATGAAACCTTTAATGTTGCAACATAGTTGCTTTATCTTATTGTTAGAACTATATCTTTCATGCTTATGTTAGAGTACTTTAATCCCAGCTATCAATGCTTTACAATACCTTGATCAAGATTGTGATGGTGCATGTCACCTCAAAAATTATTCTTTTTATCACTTACCTACTCGAGGATGAGCAGGAGTTTAAGCTTGGGGATGCTTGATACGCCGTAAATGTATCTGTAATTTTTGATGCTCCATGCTTGTTTTGTACCAACTATCTTATGTTTTGTTTACACTTTGAGGCGTTTTTATACATTTTATGGAAGTAACCTATTGATAAGATGCCGCAGTGCCAGTTCCCTATTTTCTATTGTTTTTGGTTTCAGAAAATCTAGTAAAGAAATATTCTCGGAATTGGACAGAACAAAAGCGGAACTCAATATTTTACCGTAACAAAGAGGGAGTCTAGAGGGGGGACAAAGAGGTGCCACAGCGCGTCCGCAACACCCCTAGGCGCGGGCCCACCCTAGGCCACGCCAGGGCATAGTGTGGGCCCCTGGCCCTCAACCGACCTTGCCATCTCGCCTATATAAACCCCTCGAGGCAGAAACCCTAGGCACCCGATCAGAAATCCACGAAAAAGTCCATAGCTACCGCCACCATCGTCCCTAGATCGGGAGGGATCTAAAGCTCTTTCCGGCACCCTGCCAGAGAGGGGAGATCATCCCAGAGGCCTTCTTCATCACCATGCCAGCCTCCGGAGTGATGCGTGAGTAGTTCATCCTTGGACTATGGTCCATAGCAGTAGCTAGATGGTCGTTTCTCATCTTTTGTGTTATCATGTTTAGATCTTGTGAGCTTCCTATCATGATCAAGATCATCTATTTGTAATCCTACATGTTGTGTTTATTGGGATCCGATGGATATTGAGTACTACATCAAGATTGATTATTGATTCTATCATGTCTATGTTATTTGTGATCTTGCATGATCTCCGTTGATAATGGTTACTCTGGCCAAGTAGTTGCTTGTAACTCTAAGAGGGAGTATTTATTCTTGATAGTAGGTTCATGCCTCTAGTAATCTGGGGGAGTGATAGGAACCTCTAAGGTTGTAGATGTGTTGTTGCTACTAGGGAGAAAACAACAATCCTTTTTCCAAGGGCAATTGTATTGTTTACTTTACACACTTTGCTTAATGAAATTATCTGTTGCTTGCAACTTAATACTGGAAGGGGTTCGGATGATAACCTAAAGGTGGATTATTAGTCATAGATGCAGTTGGATTATGGTCTATGTATTATGTTGTAGTGCCCAAACGAATATCATATAAATCATCATGACATGTACATGCATTGTTATGCATTCTCAATCTGTCAATTGCCCAACTGTAATTTGTTCACCCAACATGTTATTTATCTTATGGAGAAACACCTCTAGTGAACTATGGACCCCAGCCCATTTCTTCCCACTGATATTCAATCTACTATCTACTGTTTACTTTCTACAATTCCTACAAGCAACTACTTTATTCCACACTATACGTTTAATCCTTTGTTTTCAGCAAAACAGTGAGCTTGACAACCTCACTGTAAGTTGAGGCAAATTATTGTGGTTGTGTTGTGCAGGTTCCACGTTGCTAGCAACACCTTGGGAGCTGGTCCTTTCTCCTACTGGTTCGATAACCTTGGTTTCATAACTGAGGTAAAATTGTTGCTATGCTCATCATACCTTCCACTTGGGGTTCCCAATGAGCTCTACATCATTTGAGCCATCAAGGCAGTAAGGAATATGGGTTCGCCCATGGACGCTTTTATAACTGTTAATAAAAGCATAAATCCCGATGGTATTGAGATCCATCCCTTATTATTTGAATTATTTAACTCTAAGAAGTTTACAGGAACCAATGAAGAGAGTCCATATGGACACTTACAATTCTTTGAAGATGTTTTTGGTTCCTTTATATTTGATGATTGTGACCTTGATAAAGTTAAAATCCATTTTTTTAGACAAACTCTTTCCAATAATGTTTGCAATTGGTATAAATCCTTTTGTGCGGAAGCACCAAGGACATGGATGGATTTGAGAACAATTTCATGTCAAAATATTACTCACAAAGCAAAGCTCACAGGATGAGAGATATTATTATTAGTTTCAAAAATAATCCCGATGAGAGTTTATATGAAGTCTATCTAAGGTATAAAAGCTATCTACACAATTGACCCATCACCATTTGCCTGATTGGTTAATCACCCATACTTTCTATGGAGGGCTTAATAATAAAAATAGAACGAGCCTAGATATCGCTTCTAATGGTAGTTTTCTATCTTATACCTATGATGAAGCCTGGAAATTAATAATGAAAATGAAGGAGACAATAGAAAGTCTTAAAAATGAGGAGAGCAATATGTATAGTTCTTATAAATATGCTTGTGCTAATGACTTTCTTGCAAATTAAAGGACTTGTGTGATGATTAAAACCTTGGTATTGATTCTTATTCAGTAAAATTTTTATTGAGAATTATGCAGGGCATCTACAGGTACCTACAGGATTGGAACCTTATAAACCCCTCGAAGAAAAGAAACGATCAAGAGAGAACGCATCATTGGTAGAATATTTCTCTGAACCTATTCAAGAGAATATTAAGAAAAAGTGCAGGGAAGAAGAACATATAAGGAGAAGATCAAAGAAACCAGAGAAGAACCCCGATGCTACCAATGCAAATGTTGTTATATTTAAGGATCTTATGGAAGCACGAATCATGGAGAATGAAGTGGTTATGCTAGACTTTGAAACTTCAGACTTCGTCACAGGTAATATAGGAGGTAGAGAAACTTCTAAACCTATGACCCCTATATATTGTGGAGAAACTTTTTTATACGGAATTTGTGAGGAGATTTCCACTATAAATATTATGCCTTCATCACTTTATGAGGAACTTCGCTACAATTTAAATAATCCAGATGTGGAACCGACAGACACTACTATTAAATTGTCTAATAGAACTAATATAAAACCGGAAGGTGTTATTCGAAATGTCTATGTCTTTATTGGATCACTCATGTACCCTCTTGATTTCCATATTATTGATATGCCTTGAGATACTTTTTGCCCTATTCTTTTAGGCAGTCCTTTTGTCTCTATAACCAAAGCTCGAATTGATAAATACGGAGACTATTTCAATGATGTTTGGAGAAGAGGAAATGATATTCCACTTTGCCAAACTAAAAAAGAGGACATATGAATTGGAAGATATCAAGAAAGAGAAAACAATTGCTGAGCTAGCCGCAGTTCATTTCAGCACTCTCCAAGATGAATTAGAGAGGAGCTTAGTTAATTGGGAAGAGGCACTAGATGATGAGGAAAGAGAAGACATGGATGATTACCTTGACTCTATTCCGGAAGCACAAAACCCACATGACTACGAAGAACTGGTAAGAAAAGGAGACGAAGAACCTCCACCAATTGAATTGAAACAACTTCCAGACAATATGAGGTATGAATTTCTAGATAACGAAAATAAATGACCTGTTATTATTAGTAAAAATCTATCAGAAAATGAAACAAATAAACTTATTTCAGTTTTGATCAAACATCATGAAGCATTTGGGTATACTCTAAGTGACATTAAAGGAATAGATCTATCCACTGTGACACATAAGATTACCATGCTTGAAGATGATGTACCTGTAGTTGACACACAAAGAAGGCTTAATCCGAAAATGAAATAAGTAGTAAGAAAAGAAGTTATACACTTATTAGATGTCAGCATAATATATTCTATTTATGATAGTAAATGGGTTAGCCTAGCTCATTGCATACCAAGACATGGGGGTCTTGATGCTGCTATGAATGAGGATGGTGAGCTAGTCCCTATAAGACCTATTGTTGGGTATCGCATGTGCATCGGTTTTAGAAAACTAAACTGTGAGACAAAAAAATCATAAACCTATACCGTTCATGGATAGAATTTTATAAAGACTAAGAAATAATTCTTTTTTTCTTAATGGTTATTCCGGTTATTCTCAAATTGCTATACAACCCGAAGATCAAGAGAAAACAACTTTCACATGTCCTTATGGTACTTATGCTTATAGATTAATCCCGTCTGGCTTATGTAATGCAGCTACAACCTTTCAAGAATGTGTTTTAAAAATCTTTGATGATCTTGTTGAAAAGACTATGGAAGTTTTAACAAATGATTTCGTTGTTTGTGGAACAACATTTCATAATTGTCTCTACAATTGAACCAAGGTTTTGCAGAGATGCAGGCAATCAAATGTAGTTTTGAAAGAAAAGGTAAATTTTTTAGACATAAGATTTCAGAAAAATGTATAGAAATAGATAAGACAAATATAAGTGCTATAGAAAATCTTCCCATACCTCAAGATATTAAAAACATAAAAATGTTTCTGGTACATGAAGGTTTTTACAAGCGTTTTATACAGGATTTTGCTAAATATCTATGCCCCTCACTAACCTTCTTGATAAATAAACTTCGTTCTACTTAGACCATGACTACATTGTAGCTTTTGAAAATCTTAAAAACAAATTAGTTTTAGCACCTATCATGCAATCTCCAAAATGGGATGAACCTTTTGAAATCATGTGTGATGCCAGTGACTATGCTTTAGGAGCTGTATTAGGACAGCGAGATGGGAAGAATTTAAATGTTATTCATTATGTTAGCATGACTCTTAATTAGATTCAGAAAAATTATGCTACTACAGAGAAAGAGTTCCTGGCTATAATTTTTGCATGTGAAAAATTAAGATCTTACATTATTAATTCTAAAGTAATAATTCATACAGATCACCAAGCTTTGTGTCACCTTATTATGAAAAAGGATGCAAATCCCAGTTTGATTAGGTGAGTGTTATTACTACAAGAATATGATTTGCAAATAGTAGATAGGAGGGGTAAGGATAATCCGGTAGAAAATCATCTCTCTAGGATGGAAGGAATAATTACCGACCCCGTACCTATAAATGAGTCATTTCCGGAAGAATACTTAGAAAATGTTGAAGTCGCTCATCCTTGGTTTGTAGATTATGCTAATTATCTTGAAGTAAAATTTGTATCTCCTGGTATGACAAGAAATAAAATAATGAAATTCTTTAATGATCTTAAATATTACTTTTGGGATGATCTGTTTCTTTATCGTCATGGACCTGACAGAATAATTCGAAAGTGTGTTCCTAATCATGAAATAAATGCAATTTTGCAAGCTTATCATGACAACCCGTATGGAGGACATCATGTAGGCAAGCAAACTGCAGAAAAGGTACTTCAATCTGGATTCTATTGGCCCACCTTGTTCAAGGATGCACACATGTATGTGGAATATTGTGATGCTTGCCAGAAAAGAGGTAATATAGGCAGAAGACAAGAGATGGCAATGAATTATAGTCTTATAATTGAATTATTTGATGTGTGGGGAATGGATTACATGGGACCCTTTATAGAATCAAATGTCTACACTCATATTCTTGTTGTTGTCGATTATGTTACTAAATGGGTTGAAACTATTCCAACTAACCATGCAGATGCAGCTACTTCCGTGAAGATGATCAAGGATGTCATATTTCCCAGGTTTAGAGTTCCTAGATTTTTAATTACTGACGGTGGTTCTCATTTTATGAAAGGAACTTTCAGGAAAATCCTCTGCAAATATGAAGTAACTCACCGTGTTGCTTCGCCATATCATCCTCAAATGAGTGCTCAAGTGGAACTCTCTAATAGAGAACTGAAGACCATAATCGAGAAGACGGTGGATAAATCAAGAAAACATTGGTCATACAAGCTAAATGACACTCTTTGGGCATACCGAATTGCATTTAAAAATCTGATGGGTATGACACCATATAAGATGTTATACGGTAAGGCATGCCATCTACCTTTAGAATTGGAACATAGAGCATTTTGGGCAATCAAGAACTTAAACTATGATCTTAAAGCAGCAGGAGAAAGATGTTTATTAGACATACATGCTTTAGATGAGTTTAGGAGTGAGGCTTATGAAAATGCTAGATTGTTTAAGGAAAAAGTAAAAATATGGCATGATAGAAAATAGAGAATAAGGTCTTTAAAAGTGTAGATAAGGTTTTGCTCTATAATTCTCGTCTTAAGTTGTTTTCAGGAAAGCTCAGATCAAAGTGGGAAGACCCTATATAGTTGAAGAAGCTTATGCATCGGGAGCAGTGAAGCTCCAAGGGAAAACATCCTCTCTTTCATGGGTGGTGAATGGATAATGCTTGAAGCATTATCGAGCAAAAAAAGATATAAGTGCAATCACCTTACGAGTAATTACCCCAAAATAATTTATTGAGCAAAAGTATGGAAGGAATGGTAACTGAAAGAAGGATAAGATCGATATGAAGTGAGAAACACTATGGTCAATCTATAGACCATAAAAGAGCGCTTCATGGGAGGAAATCCATGTGAAATAAAGGTTCGAGTAAGTTTTAAATTATCAAGTAAGTTTAGTTAATTTTATGATTGAATAAAGGAACACTTGAAGATCTTGTGAAATAAAGAAATTTGGTTATGATAAAAATCTCGTTCAATGAATGTTAATGTTGGTCGAAAATCTAAGCCGTCATTTTTCTATCAAAACTTGGTATTTCATTAAGTCCCAGATTAATAAATAATTCCCAAAGAAACAGATAAATTTTGATGTGTACAGTAGCTTTAATGACCAGCTATACGGCAGGAATGAAATTTCCAGCCATATAGTTGTGACCGTATAGTTATTCATCGCATCCCCAAATTTTTATGCCAAGATACAGAAGGTTTAACAACCAACTATACGATGGGAAGAAATTTTCCGGTCGTATAGTTGATACCGCCATAGATAAAAAATCTATAGTCGATTCATAACTATACGGTGGGATCTATACGATTCGCGCCCGTATAGTTGCTCATTATGGATGACGGATACGGTTTTTGACCTCTCCTTTTAAAACTAATCGCATCTAACCTTTTTCATTAAGTTTTCGTAGAGCTACAGCCTCCAGCCTTGAAAAACCATCGCCATATCCATACAAGCCCCTCCTAACAACATCCGTGTAGAGATGTCATGCAGCCTTTCCATGTCAATAAGATTTGGAGGAAGAAGGAAGAGAAGCCCGTGAAGAGGATCGAGGGGGTGGAACCAAAAGAAGCATCATCATCCATCTGGGAGATCAAGCCTCTCCCGAACTGGGAGGACATGTTCCCGCAAAGGATGGAGATGATGAGGAAAGCAGATCAGAGAAGGAGAAAGGATGAGTATCTCCCTAATCCTTACCGTCACAACATAGGATCTTATTATAAACCTCCTCTTAGTCCTCCACCTCTTAAACCCAATAAGGTACGACAAGATGAGATTTATGATAAGATCTATCAATTGGAAAAAGCTTCAAAGGCATGTGTTGAAACTATTGGAGAAGGGATTGACTCCTATTGGATGATGAGCAAATACCTCGATAAAAAAGGTCAATGACATCGATGGTAGAGTCGTTTTATTAATTAAAACTGTTTTTGAGTTGACATATGAGAAGAAATTCCTCTAGAGGAAAATTTTGAAGCTTAAATACGACATGGCCGAGCTCAGCATCCGCCTCGCAAGCATAGCTAAAGTTAGCAACCCAGGAGAAGAAGGCAATATTCTTCCTACCCAGGAGGAGGAATAGGTACCGACAAGGAGTTATTTGATCCTGCCTAGCTTGATTCCAAGCTTGGGGAGATCTTTAAAACCTTGTAATCAATCTTATAAGTTTACTATTTTAGTTTCGCACTAGCTCAAGCTCATAAATAAAGTTTACATCATTAGAATTCCCTTCAGGAATAGTCAATCCCTCTTATGAAATTCTGAGTTTAATATAATATATGGAGCATTATTGAGTTTGAGTTTGTCTTATTGGATATATGAATGGCATGAGTATGATTTTACTTGCACTTGATGATAGCGATAGGAGTCTTCCACACCATTGGCATTAACGGAACATACAAAGATAATTTGATCAACATGTTATAGGTCAATGGTTTGGTTTACAAAAAAAGAGAGATTATCCAACTAATTAAGATGAAAAAGAAAAAACCTGAAACAAATAATAAATTATAAGTGCTATCAAATAGAGTTAGAACAAGTTGAGGTAGAATATTCAAGTTATAAAGATGCTTCATATATATTTGGAATTTGGTAATTGATATTGTTAAACTTTGAATTCCTACATGAAGTGGAATATACTAGCTCCTTTGCACAACACTTATACAAAAGTGTGAGCATGAATATATATAGAGAATGAAGAAAAAGAAAAACATGAAGAAAAAGAGCGAATGTGCAAAGAGCAAATAGGCATATACCACTATATTGTAGTAAGACAAGGAGACGTTTGAGATTTTGAATCCCAAGTGAATATGTTAATCCTAAAACACTTGGAACTACCTCACTAACTTATTCGGTTGAACCGAATACTTTTACATCATGTTGAGAATAATCTTTTGTGAAGTGTTAATTGCTAAGGTGTGGAAGCCTGCTACTATTATTCGGATGGTTCGAGTAAGGTACTATCCATGGACTTATTTATATGTATCCTTTTATGATAAATACATGTTGCGACTGCCTCATTTATTTTATTGACCCAGCTTCATGAATATGAGGATCACATCCATTAAGCTAAACTTTCCCAGGACGAGAAAGGGTCTAAGCTTGGGGGAGTTGATGAGTGCATATTTGTATCATGTTTTAGATTATTATTTTGCATTGTAGTTGTAGGATCTTGGTATTTTACGGCGTTCGCACACACCTTTTATGTTTATTTTTACCAGGATCAGGACAGATGATGGATCCGATGGACACAATTCTTGGACCAGTTATATTGGAGTGAAAAGGAGCCAAAAACAACGTAAATCGCTTGTTTGAGAAATATCAATAATACCAGAAGAAACCCCGAAGCGCTTGGAGGATACAGAAGAGTTAACGACCAACTATATGGCGGGAAAAGTTTTCCGGCCGTATAGCTCCCGTCGTATAGTTGGCGCTGACACTACCTCCTCAAATAGTTTCACCCCGTGCAACTGGATCCGGGAGACGACATACAAAACACCGAGAAATCACCGAAAACCTCACCTCCGAAAGGGATCTAGAGGGGGAACTTGCCCTAGGGATCCATCTTCACCCTAAGCAGATCTGGGAGGCCAAGAGATCGATCTCCATCTTCATCAACCGCTGCATCTTCATCACTACCATCATCTCCATCCATCCCATCTAGATCTTGTTGTAATTCTTGCACTAGTTGTGGATTTATACAAGTACTATTCATCGATAATCGCTTCCATTACCATTGCCATGATGCTGTTTGCCTCCATGTCTGAGTAGATCATTAGTTCTTGGGGAGATGGAGAAACCCTAGTATATGATTGAGATGAGATAGAGATTATTATGTTATACATCATTATATGTATGTGTTAATTGTCTTCATCTTGATGTTGGGAGTTGTGTACCTCCTTAATATTTGCCTCTTACAGGATGAAGGAGATTATTTGTTGGTAGACGGAGTAATAGTAGCACTTACTGTGACTATAAAGTCGTTGTCATCCTTTACGTACTAACTTGGGGAAGCAATGAGAACTCATTAAGCCATGTCCATGCTGCGGGAGAAATCCCTTAATAGCGGGATAATACAATTGATGTCGTTTATCTGTCAGCTGTGGTTATGAAGGATGGTGTGAGCAGTGGTTGTTGCCTAATCGTCTATATATGGAGCTCCTCCCACATACATGCATATCATGAGAATATTCGTTATAATAATCTTGATCACTTAGTTTAAATTGCTAGCGGTGTATCTACCACTCCCCAAGAATGCCTTTTTTCCTATTGCAGTTTCAATCTTTCTTACACACGCGATTACTACTTTCTGCATTAAGTTCTACTTCACTTTACTTTACTGTTTCACTCAACCAAAAACCCCAAAACAATTCTACTTTTCTTGCATCTTAGAATTATTATTTAAGTACTTCGTTTAGTTTGAGTTAAAAGCATTTTAGTCTTTCACCTACTACTCCCTGTGGGACCAATATCTTTATTTCGAAACTAGCTATAAATGATCTGTGCACTTGCAGTCATCAATCACTGGAGATGATCAAAAGTACATTGCTTTTGTTAAGAAAAAGTTGGGTAAGCAATTCAAGATGTCAGATTTGGGATCTCTCAGTTACTTTTTGGGAATTGAGGTTGATCATACCGATGATGGTTATTATCTCTCTTAGCATTGGTATACTTAGGGTTTGATCATCTGCTCGGATCTCATTGATGCACATACTGCTGCTATACCCATGGAATTGCAATACAGTTGCGCTCAAGTGATGGTATTCCTCTTGAGGACCCCTCTCGTTATTGTCACCTTGTGGGAATTTTGGTATATCTCACTATGACAAGACCTGACATTGCTCATGCAGTTCACATCCTTAGTACGTTTGTTAGTGCTTCTATGTCAGTTCATAATGGTCACTTGCTTCGTGTTCTTTGGTACTTGCGGGGTACAATATCTCGATGTTTGTTCTATGCTCACAATAATCATCTTTAGCTTTATGGTTACTCTGACTCTACTTGGGCGAATGGTCCTGCTGATTGTTGTTCAGTTATAGTCTAGTGTCTCTTTCTTTGGCACTTCTCTCATTGCGTGGAAGTCTAAGAAATAGATGACGGTGTCACGTTCTAGTGCCAAGGATGAGCTTCGAGCACTTGCTACTACTACATCCGAGATTGTCTGGCTTCGTTAGTTATTGGCTGATCTTGGTTTCTCTTGTGATGCTCCCACATCCATTCTTTGTGATAACATTGTTGCTATTCAGATAGCAAATGATTGAGTAAAGCATGAGCTAACCAAGTATATTGGGGTGGATGCTTTGTTCACACGGTCTCACTGTCAATCAACCATTCATCTTGAATATGTTTCATCAGAGCTTCAACTTGCTGATTTTTTCACAAAAGCTCAAACTAGAGAACAACATAAGCTTCATATCCTCAAAATCAATGTATCATATCCACCTTGAGTTTGAAGGAGGGTGCTAGAATATTATATTAATTATATATGTAGCTTAGGCCAATTCTAGAGAGTAAGCCCATGTGGTCCATGTATTCTAGATATATGTCTCTGAATAAAGTAATAAAAAATTGAGTTGGATAATTGGCATGACTATTGTTGCTAACTTGTAGTGCGATTTTTCTTTATAAAAAAATTATAGATATAGGGTTCTCATAAAACATATAAGTATAGATAGGTTTATTAATTGGCATCTCCATAATATTAATATATATATATATATACATATATATGGGGTGCCCTGCCCCTCAAAAGGTATGCATCTTCGCATGAAAGCTTGCAACAAATGGTCTTGCCACATGCGATAATAAACACAAACGAAACCTGTAGATCACTGACATATGCGTGTTATGTGGTGTTGAACGCGAGGACAACTTCCACGCTTTTTTGCAGGTGCCCGTTGGCGCTAAATCTTTGGCGGGCGATGATGGAGGTCTGGCCCCTGCCGGACCCTACTACGGTGATCAATATTGGAGAGGAGTGGGTGCTCCACCTGCTGGACAACCGCTCGGAGATGGACCGGGCTAGGACCATCATGCTTTTATGGCGGATTTGGCATGTTAGAAATGAGGTGGTTCACTTCAAACTAGCTCCTCCGATGGAGGTTTTGCGAAGCTTCCTATGCAACTATATAGAATCGATCACAACGATCAAGTTCTATCCCCATGAGGATTACATCAAGGGGAAGGCGTCGACCATTGAGTGCATGGTGCAACACAAGAAGACAGAAGCTGTAGCATCGTCGAGTTTTCCAAAACAGCGCCGGTCTCCTCCTGCGAAGGATTGAGTGAAGCTAAACGTTGACGGTTCTTTCCACTCTGAGTCAGGAAGGGCGGGCATTGGGATGGTGTTGAGAGATGATTGGGAGAGATTATATTCTCTTCCTGTCGTGTTTTGTTCTCATGCTCATCACCCTTGGAGGCGGAGCTTGCTGCATGCATGGAGGGGTGTGCACTTGCTCTTCAATGGAGTAACCTTCCATGCATCATTGAGGTGGATAGTGCGAAGGCGGTGACAATGATCAATGTGGATGTGGATAATAGATCACCTAATGTTTTCTTGCTACATGAGATAAAGCGGTTGTTGGGGTAGATGAGAGGGTTTAAGGTAGAGAATATTTGGGTGAGCAAAACTTGGTTAGCGATGCTCTCGCCAACCTGGGTCGGACGAAGACAAAGACTGTTGTTTGGCTTTGTTTAGGTCCTCTAGATATACTTAAACTCTGCAGGGAGGCAGTGGCGTACGCAGGGGTGGTCTGGGTGGGCCGTGGCCCACCCCAAATTTGAGAACTTTATACTATTACCCTTAATATGTTGCTTAGAATTTTGTCTAATTGTCTTTTGTTTAGCTTTGCCCATCCTATATTTTTTTCCTGCGTCCTGCAGGGAGGACTGTAATGTTGGTGTTTAATTAATATAAATGCTATTTTCGCAATATATATATATTTTTTAAAAATAGATAGTTTTTTTAGGCCAAAGTATACATAGGTCATGTCTTCGGCAAAGTATACATAGGTTATTCGGAGCAATTGACGCTATGACTGAACCAGACAGGCAAAGAAGCCGAGAAGCCCAAAAGCCCAACCCGACGGTTCCATTCTCCACGGTGTAACCTCCCCATGTTCTCGCCCTCGTCGCCGTCACCAGCGGCAATGTCGCCGCAGCGGGAGCATGTGGAGCGGATACGCCGGGAGCGCTTCTTCATCGGCCGCGGAGAAAGGAACCCGCTGGCCGAAGACATGCACCAGGCCGTGACCTACCTCAGCCAGGAGCTCTACTCCAAGGACGTTCACTTCCTCATGGAGCTCATCCAGGTTAGTTCTTCCTCCCTTGGACTCCACTTCTAAACCCTCTCTAATTGATAATTTGAAGCTAATGTATTAGATGAGTAAATGCGGGAACACATTACATTGTCCAATTACTCTAGGGTTCTTCTTCGCCTTCCCTGTTCCGCTTGATTCCTTTGTAATATATACTACGTAGTTGATAATGATTATGCATCAGTTCCGTACTTCACTGTCGATATTTCTTGACTATGTTCACATGTTGTAGTTTTTTTTGCTACAATTGATGTCGAATTACTGATTACTAATTTACTAGCCATCAACCTGTGCAGATAATCATTTATGACAAATTAAGTTATAGAACTTCTTTTATGGATCTCAATTCCATTTTTCTATTTTATTTTTACTTCTCCATATGCAAGTACCGTAATTTGAGTAAATTCTTGTATGCCTCGGGTAATTTTCAAAAAATTGCACATGACTTACAGTGTATTAAAATTTTGCTCAGTTGGAAAGTAAAAAAAAATCTTCTTAATAATTAGAATCGCATATAACGCCATCTCTAGTTGTTTGCGGAAGATGCAATATATTGTTCACATTAAAAAAATTCACTATTTCCATTTAGTGAAAATCATAAAGGGGATGAGATAGCCTGAAAACGGCTTTAATTAGTAATTAGGTCTGAATACATGACACCTGCATGATCCATATAAAGCGGGGGTGAGAAATATTGGCTTCAATCGCTGCTATTACATCATGCTAGGAAGAAAGTAAACTGCACTTATTATGACCATGCAATCTGAATTGCCAAATTCGACCATGCCTCCATGCTTTCTCTTTCCTTTAGCATAATACATTCGTCACATGAGATGTAAAAATAGCATGGCACGTCTAGGAGAGATTTTTCCTGTTCATGGATGTGTTAAATCTGGAAAAGCTATGGAGTATCATTTTGTGGATAGTCAAGCCCCACGAATAACAGTATGCCACCTGCCAAAACAATGGTTTAACTATCCTAACAAATTAACCTGCCATAAGGCTAGTCATAGTGAGAGTATCATACTACTAGTATCATGCATATGATACTATCTCTATAGTACATGGTATCATATGATAGTATCATAGTAGTACTATATTTAATAATTTGTAAAATCTCGATGTAAAATTATGTATAAGATTTACATGCATTAGGATTTCTAGTTTTACGTGCTATGATATGATATCTACTTATGATACTTTAACCCCCTCTTTTTTCATTAATTGTTGTGTCATATCAGATTTTTGCCAACATGGCATGCATGATACTAGTTATGATACTCCCACTAGGACTAGCCTACCCAAGTCTATGAAATGTATATTTTAATGTGGATTCTCTGGACTAATTATGATCGATTGAAGCACTTCGTTGGTCAGAAGTGATTCTTGTCAACATTATATCAAAACGCAATTGGCTACCACTGTGTTGAAACTATTGTACTACTACATCCATTTGTGAAAACAGGAAGTATAATTTTTCTCTGAAGTCAATAAATGTAACTTAGTTTATAGAATAAATATCAACAATTATAATAATATATAGATATAATATAAAAATATATTTAATGGTGTATCTAATAAAATTAATTTGAAATTGAGATGTTCATAGGTTTTTATAAAAGTATGGTAAAAAACTTTACATGGTTTGTCTTTTGAAAAAATCTATACGCCTTATTTTACGGAATGGAAGGAGTATAAGATTAGGTTACCTACCTTGGCCACATTTACTCAGGAATGTGCAAACTCAGAAAAGCAAAATGGATGACAATACTGTGCAAGTATAGACTGTGCATCCCTCAGGATAATGCACATTTCTCAAAAAAATATAATGCACATTTGTAGCTTTCAATCAGATCACCTAATATGATTGTTTCATAAAAATTGCAGATCAGAACTACAGTAATCTTAGTGCATTGTAAAAAATTTAACTGCGCCCCAGATGCTTACAACAAGAATGCAGAAGTTCTAGTATGTCAGAGATAATTGTTCAGGTTGTAGTATTTTGCAGAGTCATCTAGAGAACCTCTGCAAGCAGAGATTCAAAATGTACATATTCTGCTCCTGCAAAAATAAATACAACTTAAAAAAAATACATTTAGATCATGGTTTTACACGAAACATGTAGGTGAGCACCGGGTAAAAAGGTTTTACATGCTGAGACAGGCATGACCCAGGATACACTTGACAGTACTACTGCTACAAAATAGCTGGATATACCTCAACAATAAGGAGATTTTACTCCACCTTTGTGTCACTCCTATCTAAATGGCTCATCTGTTGCACAACAATCAATGGCCAAATTAGCCAATGCAACGAACGCAGATGACATAGGTTGCACGGTTTTCCTCCACAATAGATTGGAAGGAAAGGGAAGGGAAGGAGTGGCAACCATCAGCATTTCGTTCGAAAATAGAAGTATACTTATGTTTGAAACCCCAAGATACACCCAGTGAATGATATATCAACATAATGGCTCTCAGTGACTCGATTCAGAAGAAAAGATAAGCCGATCCAGAATAATAAATTTTGGAACATCCACTAACCCTCTTTGCCAATGATTAAAAGCATGTGTACATGTCTATTACACATAGAATGTAATACAGTTCTACATGGCAGAAATCACTGCGCACTTAATCATTTTCAGTTACTGTTTCAACTGGAAACATGCATGCAGAATTCAGATAAGAGATAATGTCGCCATCATACAACTGCTTGCTGCTACGATGCATGTGGTCATGCCTTCTCCGCTCCGCTTCGGAGATTAGATGATATGGCTTTCTCAAGCAGGCTGGGCATGGCTAGGAAAAAAACGTGAACAATGATGGATTTAGTTGGAGCACACAGCCATGGCATGATTGCCTGCCCTCATGGATGATGCATATAACTGTGCTGTGAGAAGAGTAGTAGTATGGAGAAAAGGTTCAGGTATGGAGAATAAGATCGGATAGTATGGTGATTAGGAAGTAGCGCTCATCAAGAGGAGACACAGGTTGAGAAAAAAACGACGTGCTGCTGCTGAGGATCCATAGCCGCAGGAAAAGGAGCTAGGAGGTGGTGTGATTGAGAGGAAAATAGATTTCCCGATGGAGACTGACAGGAGATTGCGGGATTGCGGGGTAGTACCGACCTGTCACCTAGATACAGGTCATAGCCGTTGATGCTATCTAAGGGATGTACAAACATGAATCTAAACTTTCACTTAGGATTAACCTGGAGCCTTGAAAGATGTCTCCAATCGGCAAATATAAGATTTGATGTAGTTAAGAGCAGAAAACTTCCTATGTGTGGCTAATTGTATGTGCCTCTAAAGTTCGTTGCTTTCCTTCTTTTGTAACATTAATAAGGCAAGAAATCCTGATGCCTTGTAACGATCATATTTGCTGTCACTGTGTTCTATTTTGGAAGTTCATTGACAGGGACAATCTTGCCTAATCATGTTTGCTTCTTGAATGTAGAATGCAGAGGACAATGAGTATCCTAGCGATGTGGCACCTTCTTTGGAATTCGTAATGACGCCGAAGGATATTACAAGTTCAGGTGCACAATCCACATTAGTCGTCTTCAACAATGAGAGGGGCTTCTCTCCATCGAACCTAGAGTCCATTTGTCGGGTGGGGAGATCGACAAAAAGGGGAAACAGGCACCACGGTTATATTGGAGAAAAAGGTGAATTTGGACTATACTAAGTGCTGGTGTCTTTTCCTGTTGAGCCGAGCTCAAATAATATATCTTGGATTTTTTGCGTCATAGTTAGTCATATCGTGAAAACGCAGAAGCTTTGCGTTTCGATTCATTAATATAAAATGGAGGTCATAATTACTCAGAATCTGTACTTCCTAGAAAAGGTCAACAGTCAATAATTTGTTTCCAAAGGATTATGGTAATAGCTAATGAAATGTCAAATTACAATGAGTTCCGTGAATAAACATTATTACAACTGTAATAGGCATGAAGTTGAAGTTACTATTTTGTTACCATTCAAGTCCAGAGTATTCGCTCTTTTCACATTATAAAATCAATTGAATAAGAAAAGAAGTCCTTTCCCTAAAGTCATGGCTTTGGAGTATCCAAAAGTAAAAATAACTTAAATCTTTCTTTGGCTTATAATGCCACTAAATTGCATTGTTTTGACACCAGATTAGCAAACTGCATAAGGATTTCACTAGTAAGTTTAATAAGATAATTTAAAAAGCATGTGAGCAGTGATGGGGTACATAAGATATTGATTATGTCACCTAGTCAAAATGAACCTGCAAAATCATTAGGGTTCCTATATTTAGTAGAGGGCTTTACATACTTTACCTGATAGCACAGAATTTCCAAAATCCTATATTGTCATAGAACTCACTATTCTTTATTTCGATTTTCCTGTTGTTGAATTTCTAAAACTGCTGTTTATCTTGTTCTGTAACAATGCCCCTGATTATTGTAAGCTTCACGACATCTTTTATATTGTTTATTGTAATATAGTACTACCGCCGATCCATAATAAGGTCTGATTTAGGACAACTTTGCACTAAATCATCGACACTTATTATGGATCGGAGGGAGTACTAATTCTGTCTTATCCTGGATTTAGGTATTGGGTTCAAGAGTGTCTTCCTGGTATCACACCAGCCTCATATATTCAGCAATGGGTACCGAATCAAGTTCAATGAGGAACCCTGCTCTGAGTGCGATATTGGATACATTGTCCCAGAATGGGTTGAATCCACCCCAAGCCTTTCAGACGTCCATGAAATATATGGGCCTTCTAATGTCCTTCCTACAACCATTATCATTTTACCTCTGAAGAGTGAAAAGGTTGATGCAGTGAAGCAGCAACTGTCCAGCATACATCCTGAAACTTTACTTTTTCTCACGAAGATTAGGCAACTTTCAGTCCGAGAAGACAGTTTTGATCCAAATTGTAGCACAATTAATGAGATATCCATATCGAGTGAAAAAAATTACCAGCTGAGGAAGAACGTGCATGCCGAGTCATACACACTCCATTTGTCAGCTCAAGAGAACAATAAAGAAGAGGAGTGTGGTTACTACTTGTGGAGGCAGAAGTTCCCAGTCCAGCCAGAGAACAGAGTAGACAAGCGTGCCGAAATAGATGAGTGGGTGATCACGCTTGCCTTCCCACATGGCCAACGTCTATCCTGCGAGAAACAACTACCACCTGGTGTCTTTGCTTTTCTTCCAACTGATATGTTAACAAACTTCCCCTTCATCATTCAGGCGGACTTCCTCCTTGCGTCCTCAAGAGAGACAATATTGTTTGATAGCATGTGGAACAAGGGGATTCTTGAGTGTGTCCCAAGCGCTTTCCTGAGTGCTTTTGTAGCGCTAGTGAAGTCAAGATCTGCTTCATCGGCAATGTCGCTACCTTCTATGTTCAACTTCCTTCCAGTACATCCTTCACACATCCCATTGCTTGAGCCAATTAGGTCTGGCATCAAAGATAAGGTTATTGCTGAGGATGTAATGCCATGTGAGTCTTGTACTTTGCAAAAATTGTTTTGCAAGCCAGGCGAAGTTGGGCGGCTTAAACCAGAGTTCTGGAGCATCGTCAAGAAAGCACAGAAATCTGGAGTGGATTTAAAGAATCTTTCGACTCATGGAACCTACGTTCTTAGCTGCCATTTTGACAAGAGTACATATGACAGCGTGCTTCAATTTTTGGGTGTACAGAATGTGAGTCCTGAATGGTACGTGAGATGCATTGAAGGGTCCAATCTTGTCAAAGAGGTACCTGAAGAACTTTATTTGGATATTCTAACTTTTGTGGCAGTAAATTGGGATAATTTCTTCTCTGGTACAAGTATGAAGTCAATTCCCCTACTGAAGTATGTCGACAACAGTGGTGCCCTCTCTCTCTGGAGCATAACTAGGGCTAGTCAACTTGACGATAGATTGTGTATTGCATCCAAGAATAAATACATATCATGGCTTATCAGCTGGAACCAGGAATTTCCATTGTCTAAACGGTTCTTTCTTCCTCTCAATACACAGAAAGCTCTTGAAGATTGCTCTATGAAGACAGTTGTGACAAATTGGCTACAGCTGATTGCAAGAGTGCAGAGTATCTCTGTCTATAGCTATGGACTTGCCACTGTTAACGTGTTGAATAATGAACGTAGGTCTATAGTTACTTTTGCTCACTTTCTGTACCATTCTTTCGAGATGGGTCATATAGAGAGCCACCATTTAGCAGATCTTTGTCGCACCATGCCAATCATTGACAACTATGGGAAGGTGGTCAGGACAAAAGAAAATATTGTTGTTCCTGCCAAGGGAAGCAAATGGATTGGACTGATGGGCACTAATCCATGGCCCAGTGAGAAATATGTTGTATTGGCAGCGGAATATAAGTCCCCAGGAAATTTTGCTGGTAACTCTACACCTGAAAGCAAGCTCTTGGAATTCCTCGGAAAGCACCTGCAGGTCTCAGATGTACCATTTATACACCCTCCAGATGCGAGCTTCCCTACGGTCTCATCGCAGTTGACTGTAGAGAATGCATTGTTGCTCTTGGAGTGGCTAAAGAATCTGAAGTCCAGTGGAGTAAAATTACCAATGAAGTTCTTGAATTGTATCACAAAGGGGAGTTGGCTCATGACATCGGCTGGGTACAAACCACCGAGTGAATCATTTATGTCCAGTGAAGGGTGGGCGGGTCTTTTGCAAACGGGGTCTTCCTTTATCGATATACCAATGATTGATCAGCAATTCTACCGGAACAATCTACACATGTATAAGCAAGAACTTGAGTTAATTGGGGTGAGATTCGAATTTCAGGAGGCCTGCACTTACATCGGCAGCCACCTGATGTCCATCTCTGCGAGCAACATGCTCACCAGACAGAATGTATATTCACTGCTTCAATTAATTCGGTTTTTACAAGAGAATCATCTTCCTACAGGTGACATCACCAATTGTGTTAAAGTTGGGCAGTGGATGAAAAGTAATCTTGGTTACAGGTCTCCTGTTGGTTGCCTCGTTTATGATTCCAGTTGGGCATTGGCATCATGTATCAGTAGCCTACCATTTCTTGACATACAGTTCTATGGTAAGGATATCCTCACCTATAAACCAGAGCTTGAGTTACTCGGTGTTCTTATTGGTTTTAAAGATAATTACAAGGTTGTGGTTGATAACTTCAAGTTCAGCTCAAAGCATATCAATTCCGACACAACCATACTTATTCTCAAGTGCATCCGGTACGTGACATCATGTGATGATTTCATAGCAAAGCTCAAGGATTTGAAATGGATAATGACTAATGTGGGATTTTGTGCTCCGAATGAATCATTTCTCGTTGATTCTAAATGGGAGTGCCTTCTGAATGTCTTTGATGAAGTACCATCAATTGATTTCGGATTCTATGGGAGTGAGATCAGTTCATACCAAGAAGAGCTAAAGAAGGTCGGGTTGATTGCAGGATTCATGGAGGCATCCAAGGAAATAGCACGTCTGTTCAGACAGATGGTATCAAAATCATCACTCACAAAGGCGAATGTGCTTGCTCTGCTCTCTTCTTACCGACAGTTGAGGTCGCATGAGCCATGTCCTGCTGAGATTTTTAACTGCTTACGTAACGAGAAGTGGCTGCACACATTACTCGGATTTAGATGCCCTTCAAATGCTATTCTCTTTCATGAAGCATGGAATTCCTTATCTCCCATTGCAAGCTTACCATTCATAAATGATGGTGACTCTGGCTATGGCTTGGGCATGGGGATATATGAATATAAAGATGAGCTCAAGGAATTAGGTGTCGTTGTGGATGTGAAGGTTGGTGCTAGGTTTGTTATGATGGATCTCAATATTCCCAATAATTTTACGGCCATGACTGTAGATACCGTATTTTCATTGCTTGAATGCATCCGGAGCTGGATATCATGTAAGCAGGAAATTCCTGAAGAATTTCTGGAGAAAATCGATAAGAAATGGTTGAAGACAACCATGGGGTACAAATGTCCCAAAGAATGCATCCTGTTTGATCTGAAGCATTCTTCCATCTGCATGGAAGACGGCCCTTTTATAGATGAAACGTTTTATGGTTCAGATATCACATTGTTCAAGGATGTTCTGAAGGTAATTGGGGTAACTGTCAATCTTGAAAAAGGATGTGACCTTGTTGCTCACCATCTCAAGGTCCACTCACTTATTGGTACAATATCCCGTATCTATATTTATCTGATGGAGTGCAATTGGAAACCTAGAAACAACGCTAGTAACTGGATTTGGATACCGAATGGTAGTGGAAGTGGAGAATGGGTGAGCTCTGTTAGTTGTGTCCTCCATGACAGGGATAATCTGTTCGGCCTACAGCTACATGTTCTGGACAAATATTACAATAAAAAAGTTCTCAGCTTTTTCGCAGTTGTCCTTGGGGTGAGGCATAGTCCAAATGCTGAAGACTACTGCAAACTTTGGAGTACCTGGGAGACATCAGTTAGTGAGCTGACGGTGGCTGATTGCTCGGCCTTCTGGGGGTTCTTCTTAGAGAACTGGACCAAAAGCACCGAGAACAATGTGTCTTCTTGTTTCCAAAAAGTTCTGGTATGCACTGATGGAAACATCATTCTTTCGAAGAAGGAGGATATCTTCATTCCTGACGATCTACTGCTCAAGGATTTGTTTGACAAGCTTCCTCAGGAGTCATTATTCATTTGGTATCCTCCTGCGACGAGCCTACCTTGCATATCACGAGCAAGGTTTAATTACATCTATGGTAGAATTGGTGTTCGCACAATATCTCAAGCTGTTGAGAGGACTGAATCTTTGACCCTGGGATACAGACGACTGCAAGAAGTCAACGCAAGTGCAGTGGTCAACTATGGGTTGCTCCAAATAGTCATCGCCTTTCTCGCCAACCTTGCTCTTGACATTTCTGCTCCGCAACGCCATAAAATGGCCTCTTACCTTCTGAACGTGACAATCCTGGAGACTGACGAGCCAATCACGGTGGGATACAGTGTGAGGCTGTCCTCCGGGAGGGCTGTGGACGTGAAAGCTAGCCGGATGCTTCGGTGGGAGCGAGAAAAAGGACAGCTATTCATTCAAAAGCGCAAAGGTTTTACCGGTCATAAAGAAAAGATTGAGTGGGCCACATACTTTGCGGAAGAGATAGCTCAAGGATTGCTTTTCGAAATGACCGATCAGATCCCTTCTCTCACCGAGCTTGTGAAATTTGGCTACTTGTTAGACTTCGAGGTCGTTGCGGTTGAGTTCTTGCTGAAGTCGAAGAATCTGCAGCTGTTTCCCGAGGATGTGGAGTTCTTGGACTCGTTTTTCCAAAAAACCAGAGGTTCCACTTCCAGAAAAAGAAGAAGAAACCAGAAGAATTCTGCCTTGCAATCGTAGGATCCTGCTCAAGGTACTGCAATTCATCACCTTTATGCTTCAGAATTATTATTCCCCAGAGATCCTACTAACACCAAGCATTATCTGCAGTTGTGTATAGTCTCTATTCTGAACCTATCTTGGTGCTGGGTTTCAAGAACTGCTAAGGGTCCAGATTACACTCTTTAACTGGTGAGGAACATGTTTGATACCTCCTCTAGATTTTTCTTTTGCCTCTGTGATGAAATCTTGAAGTGCCACTTGATTTGCAGGTTGGTGATATACCAGGGTACACGTACGCTGCATCTTGAGGTGCTGGGTGGAACCTTACGTGTGGCTTTCGATATGGAAGTAGTCTGTTTGGTTGCTTCGCATATCAAAATATTATTTCTACTGTCTCGTGCTCCAAATGTAGCTTGTTTTAGGCGTGTGCTACTTTTTCTTCAGTATTCGTAGGTCATATTTATGCTTGTGGGTGCTCAATTGTTCATGGACTTGAAAAGGCTTAAGACCGAACCTGAAAAAAAATGCAGCTATCATCATGTTTCATGAACTACCTGGGAATTTCGCCCCTCAATTAGTTAAGAGTGAAAAATCCTAGCTGTTTATTTACTCGTTATCTGACAAAACGATACTTTATCTGCTTGGTGCAGTCATAGTGTTTTTAGTAGTTTCCAAAAGTTATTGGTGAAACCAGTATAGCATTACAGTAGAAATTGGTGGTGGTTCTATTTGAGTAGTGAGCGCCCCCCGGGGGACGGGAACCCCCGATCCCCCGCCTCCCGCACCGTCCGATTGGGACTCCCGTTACTGTATGATGTCTTCTCTGTCTCAGCCCCATGAATCCAAAGTCAGTTCCCGCTGAGTGAAAATCCCCCGGCCACTCCAATCTCTTGGCCTTCCCGATCTTCTGGCTGACTTCCCCGTAGCAACACCTTGCCGCTCGTGCTATGCAGTCGCCTCGCTACTCTATCTACCCTGCATATGGCCATCCATTCCCAAATCCCCATGGCTTCAAAGTCCAGCACGCCAGCGTCTCTCCTCCTTCGGACAGGCCTTCTCCATCTTCGCCGGAGAAACACGGTCTTCCACCCCGAGAAGATGACAGTGTAGCATATGCAACCCCGTCGTCCACTTGTAGCATTGGCAACAACAGATGGTAGCACCGCCGTAGTCTTGTAGCAGCGTCGCCGGGCGCCTGTAGCAGCACCGTTGGGTGTTTGTAGCAGTGCCGTCGTAGGCTTGTAGCGGCGCCGTTTGTCGTCGTAGACGTGTAGCATCGCCATCGGGCCCTTGTAGCAGCGCCGCTCGCCGTCGTAGATGTGTAGCAGCGCCACGGTAGGTTTGTAGCATCGCTATCGGCCCTTGTAGCAGCATGGCTCTCCGTCTTTGGCTTGTAGCAGCGTCGCCGTAGGTTTGTAGCATTGCCATTGGGCCCTTGTAGCAGCGTCGCCGGTCACTTGTAGCAGCGTTGCTCGCGGTCGTATACGTTTTGCAGTGCTGCCGTAGGTTTGTAGCGGCGCCGTGGGGTGCTTGTAGCGTTACCATCGTACGCTTGTAGCAGAGCGCCAACGTCGCTCACCGCCGTTGGCGTCACAGATTATAGCATATTGGAGATATGCCAAGTGGCAATAATAAAGTGGTTATTATTATATCTTTATGTTTATGATAAATTTTGCATCCCATGCTATAATTGTATTAAGAGAAAACATTAATACTTGTGTGTTTTGTAAACATAAAAAAGTTCCTAGTAAGCCTCTAGTTAAACTAGCTTGTTGATTAATTGATGATCATGGTTTTTTGATCATGAACATTGGATGTTATTAATAACAAGATCATATTATTAGGAGAATGATGTGATGAACATACACACATAGTAAGTATAGCATAAGATCAAGTCATTAAGTTTGTTTTGTTATAAGCTTTCAAATACATAGTAACATAATCCTTCGACCATGAGATCATGTTAATCACCAACACCGGATGAATGATTTGATGACATCAAACGCCACTTTGTAATTGGGTGGTTATAAATGTGGCATTGGGTATTCTGAAAGTATGTGTTGAAGTGCATGGATCAAGAGTGGGATTTGTCCATCCAAATGACGAATAAATATACTCTGGGCCCTCTCGGTGGAATGTCATCCAATTGGCTTGCAACCATGTGACTAGGTCACAAGGGATGTCATATCACGATACGAGTAAAGAGTACTTATCGGTAACGAGGTTGAACTAGGTATGGAGATACCGATGATCGAACCTCGGATAAGTAAAGTATCGCGCGACAAAGGGAACCAGTATCATATGTTAGTTGTTCATTTGATCACGAAGTCATCGTTGAATATGTGGGAGCCACTATGGATCTCCAGGTCTCTCTATTGGTTATTGATCGGAGAGGTGTCTCGATCATGTCTGCATAATTAACGAACCGTAGGGTGACACACTTAAGGTTCGATGTTGTTTAAGTAAATATGGAGTATGAGTTGGAGACCGAATATTGTTCGAAGTCTCACATTGGATCCAGGACATCACGAGGAGGTCCGGAATGGTCCGGAGAATAAGATTCATATAAATGAAGTCATCTTCCGGGGTTCGAAAAAGTTTTTTGATATTTTGACCAGAGCTTCTAGAAAGTTCTAGAGGGGCACCAGTGGGCCCACCACCCCGAGAGGGGCCACATGAGCTGAGGGAATGCTGCGGGGGGCCATGGGCCAACCACACCAGGCCCAATATGCCCAACCGGCCAGCCTCCTAGGGTTTAAGGGGAAGACTTGGGGGCAAGTTTCCCTTCCCCCCTTCCCTTGTGTCGTCCCTAGGAGGTGGAGCGCAAAGGGGGGAGCCCTAGCCACACCCTCCCTCTATAAATAGAGGGGAGGGGTGCCCGCCCCCCTAGCCCCTTCACCTAACCCTAGCCACCACCTCTCCTCCCACCTCCGTCTTCCTGCTTTGGCTTAGGCGAAGTCCTGCAGGTTTTCTCCTCCACCTCCACCACCGCCATGCCGTCGTGCTGCTGGGATTCTGAGGGGACCTACTACCTCTGCTACCTCCTGGAACGGGGAGAGGAAGGTCTTCATCGACTCCGTACGTGTGGTCGAGTGCAGAAGCGCTGCTGGAACGCGGCGCCGGAAGGATCGTCATCGCGATCTTGAGATCGGCGAGTGAACGACTATATCAACCATGAGATTAGATATCGTTAAGGCTTCGGATCTTCAAGGGTTAGTTCTCATCAATCTCGTTACACCTATCTCGTAGATTAGATCTTGGCTTTTCCATAGATTGGATCTTGGTTTTATGCGTTCTCGCGGTAGAATTTTTTTGTTTTCTATGCTACAAACCCTACATAGCATCGGCGACTGCTGATTGTAGCATCGTGGCGACACCACTGTAGCAACCTTGTCGGGGGCTTGTAGCACCTCCGGTGGACCATAGGACCATCGTCGGCCGCAATAGTTGTAGTCATCGTCGCCATATCTGATTCCCACATGAGCGATTCGATATGGATGCAAGGTAGGAAGCTGCAGGGCGGTATCCAACGGGATGGATAGGGGAGGAATGGCGGCGCGTGGGTGGAAAAGGAGCGTCAACATGGGACGTCGAAATGGTCGTCGCTGGAATTCAGACCTCCGAGGAAGAAGAAAATGAGAGAAAGAAGAGGATAGGAGAAGTTGTGGTGATGAGAAGATAAGGAAGGAGGTGGGCCCCTCCTTGCCACTTTGTTTCCATTGCCACAAAAGGACTACGCGTGGTGCGCACTAAGACCAGGAACAGAGTGGGTGCGACCTGAAGGATAACCGGGGGACCGTAATCATTTTCCTTTATAAAAGGGTGGGACAACTCGGAAATTGTTTCTTTCGTAGGACTGCAACAAGGAGACCTGTTTCCATTATCAAAAGGATAACTAAACAAGGTCAACCAAAAAACTGTCTCTCTGACAACTGCTCGAAAAACAAAAAATAAAGGTAAACACTAAGAAAAAGAGAGAGGGACTCCGGTGATAGTTTCAAGTCGCAACAGACAGCCTAGGCATCACGACACACCTAGCAGCAAGTGACCTAGACAAAGTTTATAGCGAACTTCGAGAGCCAAAACAACAAGAACTAAGGTCTAGTTTTGCAACATAATTTTTTTTTAAACTGAAGTATTTTAGTGCACGGGGAAGGAATAATGCAGTTTCTTTGTACTATAGTATTTCTTAGTTTGGGCGAAAATTGCAAGGGGTTTGGAAAGTGTTGTGTTACCATCTCTTTGACCAATTAGTATGTTATGTGTATGATTTCTTTTGACATGTAGATGCTTGCATGGCTATTGCATGCATGTTTGTTTCGTGAGTTGGATCAAATCATGCTTGTAGTATCAGTATTGCACAGATGAATATAAGGCACCAGAGACATCTGATTGCATGCATAAAACTAGGATTGGTAGGTGCATGTTTCATGGTCGACTACAGCTGGTGACACGGCCGCTGATTGCATGTAAGTATGCATAAAACTATGGTGATCTTAATAGTATGTGTTTATGTGAGCGCTTTTCTCTGTTTTTGCAAAAAAAAGAGTCCGGGGCTAAAGGTGCCAAAACTTCCAAAAAATGCAGTTTTGGGGATGCTTCGGTTTTTAAACTACGATATTCCTTGGAGCCAAACACTTTAAAGTATTTGATACTTCATTATTTCTAGAAACTGAAGTATTCTTGGAATACTTCAGAAAAACAGAGCTACCAAACGGGGCATAAACCTCTTCCCACACTGGGACAAACACGAGACACTAGACTTAGTTTCCAGAACAAAACCCACGCACAAGTTTCCTCAACTTTCTCCAAGCCACAATAGCTCTTCGGAACATTTTGTGGAGCACAATCAACCATAACGTCTTCCTCAACTCCGGATGCCTGGATTCCCCTGGTAGAAACCCTTCTTGCCATCTCGTGAGCTTGGATTGCCACGTTTTTGAACCTTGTCAACACCATCTCTCATGTTCTTCCTACCTCCTCATTATGTAGACCTGCCTAATAATGAAGGAATGCACACATATAGCAGATTAGCTCAGCTATAGATGAAATCAATTTGCCTTCAAAGCAAGATATGTTTCGAGTTTTCCACAAAGCCTAGCAAGGAGCATCAACGCCAACAATATGAAAATTAGTTTGCAAGAGTAGAATTCTTGCAATCCAGCAAAAATACCGAGTAAAACAGGTTGGCCTAGTCAAAACACCTAAAGTGTGGCTAATGGTACTCCACATGTATCAAGCAGCAGGGCATTCAAAAACACATATGTGAAATGGTCTCATTAGTAGGACAAAAATGAGAAATATAACTGCCCTCCCATTCGGATTTTTTCATGTTATCTTTGATAGCAATTGCATTATGACATATTAACCACAACCAAATCTTTACTTTTCAAAGGTAGTTTACCTTTTCATAGACGCTTAAATGATCTGTCAACTTCAGCAGAGGAGAGCTCATTATATAGTGATTTGACAATAAACTTGCTAGACTTTGTGAATTTCTAGATACGTTTATATTTTTACTCATTTAAAGCCACTACCACCAAATGATCTTTCAAAGTGAACCACTAACCATGTAAATAAGGTTTCAACCATCTCCTAAAAGTAAGATTCCATCTAGTAACTCGAAAAATGTTTTGCAGACTCTGAAATTAAATCCTTCGCTTACCATGAGAGGAAATGCATCCAACTTTTTATGGTAGTGATAGGCACCAACCTACACATGCTTAGGCCTAGTTTGTCAAAAAAGTTTTCCTTAAACAGAATTATCACAAAACCATTTTGTGGGATAGCAATAATTCAGTTTTAGAAAAAGAGTTACAGAGTTGTTTTTCAAATACTTAAAAAATAGCACATTCTGAGAGATAATGTAGTACTATACCACAATATTTAGTCACATCAAAATATTTAAAACTATGGTATTTTAATAAACTATAACATTGGTGAAATACTTTAAAAAATACTTTGCTATCAAATATATTGTTAATAACATTTTTTTTGAAATGGGGATGTGCCCTGCCTCTGCATTGATTGATGCATACAGCCTTTTATTGATTTATTTAAGTTTAAATCTATAAAGGATTACACCATGCATCACACATGGTTGCAATGATGTATCATCCATATAAAGATAAAGAACAATATGGAGTGACTCTGCATTAACATGTTATTCTAAGGTTAAAATGTCAGCTACATTGGTCTATAAATTCCATGCAACCATTTCGATTGGTTGCACCTAGCATCCAAATCCAATGCCTCTTGCTTCTCCATTGGTTGTAGGCGGAACCACATAAGGATCCTGTGAGTGGCTAGATCTACATAAAGGAAGAAGATTTTGGATTGTTAAATATATAATCACTGCAGCAGATGGCCAAAGTAACGCGCGAACTCCAACTCGGATCTAGACTTTATCTTTGTTTCGCAACACACCCTAACCAATTCCTGAAAAGGTTCATTATGTTTGTTGGGTAAAATATTAAAAGGCATATGGCATTATTCGCCCCACCAGTTTTGCAAGAGGACACTAAATGAAGAAATGTTATATTGTTTCTTCTTTATCACAAAAACAATATTTTTTTACTACACCTTGCCAATTCTTTTGGTCAAGTTGATTTTGGTGAGGTCTCCTACCATGGAGGTCCTCTTTTAAGTGCCTTCGAAATTCTTCGAGGACATAGTTTGCATGTCATATGAGTTGTGGACGATGCTTTCTGGCAGCTCATTGATCCATGTGCTAGCAGTTTTCTTCAAGATGAGAGGGATATAACGGACCACCACAAGATTGTTTCCCTTCACAATTCGTGCGGAGTTGTACTACTCTTGCAACTAAGTTTCCGTCTTTGCCACTCCATCATAGGCCAGAATATGTTTCGCTATTGAGAATCCTTTGTGGAAAGGTGTGCCACAAATATGTGGTCTAAAGCACTTTGGTCCCGCATAATAGTCGTCTTGCTCAAAACGCATTGCCTCATCGATGATATCCAAGTGCTAGAACGCGTCATGAAGTCCACCCGGTCCTTTTACCACATGATGATAAATAGGCTCATGTCTAGCATTATGCTTGCCTCCTCCTTCTTTGCGTCTTGGCAGAGACGGATTTGATCTGGCCCACTTGTTTATTCTGCCTATGTTATTTCCTCCTCCGCTATGCCTGTGATGGATACTTGGGGGATATGGTGGCGGTGGCATAGGTTAGGCGTGACGGCTGCCTTGCGGGTCATCGTTTAGATGGCCTCTGCTATGATGTTCTACGTCTCAAGAAAGTGAGCCTAGTTCAGCTTGTTGGGGAGTGGATGTACAAGCCCAACACCTGAGTTCAAAGCTTCAGAGATGCGAATCTATGTTCCTATTTATACTTGAGGACCAGGCTCTCCTGATACTCAGGCAATTTAACATGAGGACCATTCTTGGTATTTTACCGATATTAAAATTCATGATACTCATGCTTAATGCCTGTGTGCATACCTAGTTGGTGTAGAGGCCCAAGAAGTGAAATTCTCCCCCATTTTAAGGAAAATTGATGGCATCATACCTCATCTAGTTGATGGGGGTCTTTTGATACTACAATATACCGATGACACAATTCTTTTTATAGAGCATGACATCAAAAAGTCAAAGAACCCGAAGTTAATACTATCATCGTTTGATATACTATCGGGTCTAAAATAATTTTCCATAAGAGTGAATTGTTTTGCTTTAGAGAAGCAAAATAATAAATGGATCATTATTACGAATTATTTGGATGCGATCGGGGACAACTTCCATTGATATATTTGTGAATCCTAATTCATAATAGAGACTCACTAATGCGGAATGTAAAGCGGTAGAGGAACGATTACAGAAATGTCTAAGCAGCTGTAAAGGAAAACTCCTATCAGTTGGGGGAAGACTAGTTCCGATTAATTCCGTCCTCACCAATATGGTATTGTATATGCTATCCTTCTTCAGGTGCCAAAAGGAGTTCTCCGGCGGTTAGTCCACTACCACTCGAAGACTCTTTTGGCAAGGAGATTCGGAAAAAAAGAAATATAGACTGGAAAAGTGGAATGTAGTATGCCGTCCAAAGGACCAAGGGGGGCTTGGGATCCATGATCTTGAGGCAAAAAATACTGGACTATTGGGTACGTGGCTATTCAAGATATTAACCGAGGATGGAATATGGCAAACTCTCTTGAGAAGGAAATATATAGACTCTAAAGCGTTATCCCAAATATGCTGGAAACTAGGGGATTAACATGCACATGAAGAATTCCTTCTTCGATCTTGGATATTTTCTTATTAAGGATGGTTCAGAGATTAAATTCTGGGAGGACTTCTGGCTAGGGAATTTATCTCTTATGGAATAATATTCGGCTTTATACAACACGTAATAAGAGTGATACAATCGTTGAAGTGTTAAGCACTTATCCTCCTAATATGAATTTTAGACGAGACCTCATTGGTGCACGTCTTGCCTTTGGCATGCTCTACAAGAGCGGTTAGCAAGTGTACAGCTAATAGATGAGCACGATGAATTCTGATGGAATTTAACAGAAATAAGAAAAATTTCAGTCGATTCCATGTATAAAGCACTATTATATTCATAAGTACCGGTTCATAAAAACAAACACATCCAGAAAATAAAGATACCATTAAAGATTAAAATTTTCTCTTGGAATCTCCGTCGTGATGTGATTTTGACAAAATATAATCTGGCTATATGCAACTAGCAAGTAAGTATAAAATGTTGTTCCTTCTATCATGATGAAAGCATCAAACATTTGTTCTTTGAGTGCTAGTTCATGTGTTCTATATGTTCAGCCATCCAAGTAGCCTCAAGCTTGTATCCACCACGCTCAGTAGCCAATATTTTTCGAAACTGGTTGTATGGTATAGATAAAAGATATATGTTACATATACAGTGGGAGTGATTGAATTAATGTGGTTGTTGTAGATGATTGCAGTAATGCGGTCACTATGGCTATATAGAAACAATAAAAAATTGATGCTAAAATGTCTTTCCCAATGCAGATAATTTATCATTGTGCACACTTACTCCGGGAGTGGTCCACTCTACAAAAACGGGAACACCACTCCCCTTATATGGAGGTGTGTTGGAACAAGTGGCCAAAGAAGTTTTTACCCATTATGGGTGAGAACATAACTTGCGGACTGAACCTCCTTCACCATAGCCGTCTCTTATAGTTTCATGTATTCTATGATTTGCCTATGGGATTGTTTGCTTTTACCCCCTATTCTTTTCCTGTCGGTTGTATGCATCTTAGCTATGAAGAGGCCGGGTGTGGATTGTATAATCTTGATTTAATTGGATTATAATAAAAATCACCCTTTATCAAAAAAATAATGTTCTACATCTTAATTTTCGTCTTGTCGTTTGTCGTTGCAGTGTCGTCCTGCCTGATTATCACCATCTCGATAGTTTTGCCTGAGCGGCTTCACTTTCGAGGCGATGGCATCTCTGGGCAGAGTCTAATAGAAAGTGCCATTTATGAAAAAAAAATCTATGTCTTAATTTCCGTCTTGTCGTTCGTCGTTGCAGTGTCGTGTTGCTTGATTATCACCATCTCGATAGTTTTTGCCCGAGTGGCTTCACTGTCGAGGCGATGGCATCTCTGGGCGATGTATGTTGTGTCGATGTGTTGTTGGGTTAGATCGGTGTTTTTCATGGCGAGGTGGAGCTTCGATTTCTTTATGCTTATTGGTGCGAGGAGTTGGTGAAGGAGAGGCTTTATCACGGCCGTCTCCCTTGCCATCTCCACTTCTGGGCATCCCTGCGCCATTGCTTCGTCGAGCTGGTAATTGGATGATCACCCCGGGGATTCTTGTCCTTCTCCCTATGAGGCTTTGTTCGGTTGTTAGAGAATTAACCCAAAGTGGAACCAGCCCCCACGGGGGTTTGGTTGATCCACGTCCCTCCATCCAAACCCACTTGGGGTCGAATCCCTCCAAACACTCAATCCCTCTACACTGTTGTCTCGTTCGTTTATTCCACTTTGAACGGTAGTTAGTGCAACATGCAGTTTTTTATGTGACCAACACCGGTAGCATAAGAAATAAGTATAAAACATGTATCTATCCATCACGCTTACACATACAAGATCCATCATCTCTATAGATAGAATCTTCATCCAGGAGAACAACGTCGGCAACGTGTTGGTGGCGCTGATGGCGAGCCTTGTGCCGCAGACCAAGGTGCTCCAGGATGGAAAGTGGTCGAAGCAGGACACCGTCATTCTCATTCTTGGCGACATCATAAGCATCAAGCTCAGTGACATCATCCCTGCAGACGCGTGTCTTCTGAAGGGTGACCCGCTCAAGATCGACCAGTCGACACTCACCTCAATATCGCAGTCGGCTCTCACCGGCGAGTCATTGTTGGTGACCAAGGTCTCCGGTTTCAGTGTCTTCTCTAGGTTGACGTGCAAGCAGGGTGAGATCAAGTCCGTAGTCATCGACACTGGCATTCATGAGTGATGAAGTTTTTGTCAACTGGTGTAGATCAGCTGCCTCGAATGAGATGATGTTGATTTGTCCCAATTCCAACAGGTCGTTGGTAGCCCTACGAGCCCAAGAGACCCTTGATCTGCAGTGAGTGAGAAGATGAGGATATGGAGCGCATAATATCATGATTGATGCACATCCATAAGTAAAATCGAAACATATCTCATCTTAAAACAGAAAGGAATGACTTGTGCAAAGAAAGTAGAAGTGGAATTATTTGAGTTGTACAACACTGACCACTTTTCTAGTAGTAACAATATGACTATACAAGTGTGAGCTACAAGTGAAGGGTGCATCCGTCCTAACAATAAGAAATTACATAAAAAATTATGAAGTCCAAGTCAAGATCTGAATATAAAAATAAAGATCCAAATAAAGACTTAAGATACACAAGGAAACTAGCCAAAACTGGACTGCAAGCCAAATGACACCGGTAAAACTACAGTTAGTACTTAGTAGTACTAGTCATGGGGGCATGTAGGATCAATATGCCACATCATTGTTCATTCATCTACGGAATTACCTTTGTAGTATTGTGGACGCCAATAACAAGGACACACATGCCAGGAATATGTGCATTTGAAGTGGTGTGCTCCACCTAACGACCCGCTGAACATAAAATGTGATGGATCCTTTCTAGCTAAGGCTTGTTAGCAGGGACAACCATGGATATGCCAGGGGCGCATGAGTCGGTAGGCTAGATTTTGTTGTTGCTCAGCATATGAAACAAGATTAATTGCCCATGAACGGCTCGTCTCCTCCTACTGAAGAACCCTACACCAAGAACCTCAGAAATTACAAGAGGAGGGGAGAGGTGGGAGAAGAGGAGCTTTACCGGCGAGAGGATTCAGTCGTGGGGAGGGACGGCATTGGAGATGCAGATGCACCTTCACTGCTACCACCGCTGGTGACCTGCATTGAGATTGCTCCTAGGTCGCGCCGCCACTGAGTCGTGTGACGAGTATGCGGATTTCTTCCACGAGATGGGAGACGATGTTTTGATCCATCATGGATTGGAAGGGGTCGGGAGGGTTTGGGCCAGGGTGAATTTCTCGCCAGGCATACCTGAATGCGCGGTTATGCGTGGGCCAGGATTTAATCCGGGCTAAACAGATCCACGCGGTTTGACGGGGAATAGGCTGCATTCCTCGTCGGGCTAGGGATAACCGAACAAGGCCTGATAGGGTGAACGACGTCTATCTCGGGGTCTTCGGCTATTTCTTTAGATGGGTCTTCGGCTAGTTGACGGGACATCATCCGGCTTTGATGTAATAGAGTGGCAAAATTTGAATTTTGACACAAATTTTCCACCGAAGTATGTAGCAATCTCCTATCGCCGCGGAGCCTTTTTCAAAGAATTTCTGCTAGATCCAGACCTACAGGAGTTGGATTATTCTCTAGGATTTCGGTGGCGATGGTGATGTTCTCGATTGGTGTATTAAATACATCTTTTCCTTTTTTCGAAAAAGAGTATATATTAATATCACAGAGATATCAATTACACCAGCCTCTGCAAGAAGGCATGCCCTAGCGGCCTTACGGATGCACACAACCCAGAAAATAGAAGAATAATTACAGAAGAAAAGTCTCACTAAAGTTATCTACTCCTTGTTGCAGCGGATCAACCACCACCAAGAAAACACCAGAAATCCAACTTCTCCAAAAGCGACGCCTCTAATAAGGAAATATTGCATAAGCGCCATCACCGCCCTGATCATCGATCATAGGTTTTCACCTAGGAGAAAGTACGAACTCACAAAACAATGCCTTCAACAAGGTCATTGCCAGACACAACCAACTAAGGCCAGACCTTGGGCTTTCACCCTCTAAGATTAGACCCTGAGTTCCTCCTGTGTTGTCGCCCCCACTTGTTGTTGTTGCTGCTCCAAGTCACATATCACCTAGCCGAAACCTCGTCATCACCGGGACTTGAACCACTCTTACTCTTCCTCAGATCTTCGGCTCCCATGCCCTTCTCCATGACATGACTTCACCGTGAGACTAAATACATGTCCCATGATGTCAATAGACTGCAGAGCTTCACAACACTTCTTCTGAAACCAAACATCCAGAAAAAATATGGATGCTCACGATCGAAATCCATCCGATCTGGCAAACTCGGCATGTCGTCCATTTCGAGTTCTTCAGCGTAGCACTCCGGAACTCGACACTCCGGCCAGGTCACTTCCGACAGGTGACAAGCAGAACATCATCATTGCTTGAGAGGGATCTTAGGACCGCCACCTTTATTAGGCAGATCGTCGCCCCCCACGCCGCCGCCTGCCGGCTCCCCACAAGCCCGGCCACCCAATTCTCCACCAGCAAGTCCGGCAGAGGAGTAGGCACCCCGGGCCGCCACGTCTGCAACCTAGCGCCAAGAGACCTGCGGAGATCCTATGAAATCCGATCGGCGGAGAAAGTGCAAGGGCGGAGGCACCTGGGTGCCCGACCACACCACCGCACCATCCATCTGGCGGAGATCGGATGTAGGAGAAGGAACATCTGGTCCAAGGTCCAGTCGACTGATGGCTCAGTTGATGTGGAGCCTGTTGGGAACCCCAAGAGCAAGGTGAAGCAGCACAACAAAAAGTCTTCCCTCAGTAAGAAACCGAGGTTATCGAACCAGTAGGAGGAAGGAAACGTCACACAGGTGTTGCAAGCAATGTGGAAACCTGCACAACACAAACTCAAGACTTTGCCCCAACTAACAGTGAGGTTTTCAATCTCACCGATTGCTGTAACAAAGGATTAACTGTATGGTGTGGAAGGTAATGATGGTTTGCAGCAAGTAAACGGTAGCAGTGGAGGATGTATCAATGGTAAAGATTGGACCGGGGTCCATAGTTCACTATAGGTGCTCTCCTTAGATAAACAACATGGCATGAAGGGTAAAAAATTACAGCAGGGCAATTGACAAGAACTGAGCAAGGCAAAACAATGCAATACTAGACAAAAAGTTCCTATGAGATTCGATTGGGCAATACAACAATATACATAGACCGCCATCCAACTGCATCTATGACTAGAAGTCCACCTTCAGATTATCATCCGAACCCCCTCCAGTATTAAGTTGCAAGCAATATACAACTGCTTTAAGAAAAGTGTGTAAGGTAAATAATCCACTTGTTCCATGAACAAGAGACCGTTGTTTTCTCCCTAGTGGAAACAACACATCTACAACCGAAGAGATTTTTGTCACTTCCCTTGGAAACTAGAGGCATGAACCCATTATCGAGCATAAATACCCCCTCTTGGAGTCACTAGCAACTACTTGGCCAAGATAGCTACTAACAACGGAGAGAATGCAAGATCACAAACAACACATACATGATAGAATCAAATAGACAAAACCATTAATCAATATGACATGGTAATCTCAATATCCATCGGATCCCTGCAAACACAACATGCATGATTACAAATAGATTAGATCTTGATCATGAACGGAGCTCACAAGATCTATACATGAAAGCACAAGGAGGAGATACAACCATCTAGCTACTACATGGACCCGTAGTCCAAGGTGGAACTACTCACGCTTCATACTGGAGGCTGGCATGATGAAGAAGAAGGCCTCCGGGATGATCTCCCCTCCGGCAGGGTGCCGGGAAGAACTTCAGATCCCCCCGATCTAGGGACGATGGTGGCAGCGGCTACGGAAATTTTCATGGAGTTTTGATCGGGTGCCTAGGGTTTCTGCATCGGGGGCTTCTTATAGGCGAAGGGGTGAGCCAGGGGGGTCATCAGGGGGACCACACCCTTCCCAGGCGTGGGGTAGGCCCACCCGCGCCTGGGGGGTCTGGCCGCCCTGTGGTGCCCCTCCGTCTCGTCTTCTGGCTTCATGTCGCCCACGATAAAATATTGACTTTGGCTTTTGTCCCGTCCAATTCCTATAATATTGATTTTCTTCCTTTATGGAACCAAAAAACAGAAGAAAATAGGCAACTGGCACTGTGGCAATTTGTTAACAGGTTAGTTCCAGAAAATATATATAAACACCTCAAAGTGTAGACAAAGCAAAGCAAAGTAGATACTAAACAAGCATGGAGCATCAAAAATTATAGATATGTTTCCGATGTATCAAGCATCCCCAAGATGAACTCCTGCTCGTCCTCGAGTAGGTAAGTGATAAAAGAATAATTTTTGAGGTGATATGCACCGTCAAAACCAAGATCAAACCATTTGCAAGCATTGAAAGCTGGGATCGAAGAAATTTAAACATGTGCATGAAATATGGAGTTCTAACAATAAGACAAAGTAACTATGCATGCAACATGAAAGGCTACAAACAAATATCATGAATAACATTCATTGAAAAACATTTGTTTGTTTCACATACAGAAAACATGGCATAGTGGCAATCAGCTTGTCCCTCAAAGAGTAGCAAATAGATGCATAGGACACCTTCAAAGTTCATAATAGTGACTAGATACAAAAAGCACAAGAACAAGTAATATCATAATATGCATCAATCAATAAGTTTTGGGACACTGCACATAGAACTAAGAATGACAACTATGCTCTCTTAATGGTGCCTAAAGGATAGAAGGTGGATACTCAAATAATGGTGGAAGAAAGGCCCTTCATAAAGGGAAGTAGGGATTTTAAGTTTCAAAAAGAGCTTCCAAAAATTATGGTACTTGTTAGCTTTCAGCCCTCATTGCCCCTATCATAAGAATCTTGAAGTGATTAAGGTTAAAGTGAACAAACTATGGAGTATATGCTTGACAAAGTATAAGTTGGCAATCTCAAGTCCCTTGAATACGAGGGCCACACCTCATGCTACTCAACTTCAGTCACCTGTAAGTTCTTGTCATAGTAAGTACATGCGTATCATAGAGAACCGCCAACGGGGTACCCCTTGCACATGGTACAGGAGGTGTCCCATAACCAAAATGACAAGGCAAGCAGACAATAAGCATCTCAGCGATCTTTTTATTTACTATGTGCATAGTTTTTTATTGAGGATGCTTCACAGAATGCTCATTATAGTAATGTTGCAAGTTTCCACCATGATTAGGCATGGCTTAGGCTAGCGGCACATGCGTTTCTCTAACACAAAATACATAACTCCATGGACTTACAAGATCCCTCTTTATTTCACACTGGTGACATCCATAGACAAAAGAGCATGATATCAACTGAGTACAAAGTACAAGTGCAATGTTGAAAATGTTCCCCATGACAGCATGGTTCTGCTAATTCCAACGTATAAGTGCAAGCATATACAACATACACAACACAATGGTTCAAGTTTATTAGGGGCAAAGAATATAAAGTGTGCCATCAAGTTTGTGAGGGCTTTAATCACTATGTTTTCACATAACAAAATACTTTTTTTAATTGGAAGATAGCTGAAAACAAGAATATACTTGGAATAGTGTAACACACCATGCATAGGAGTTTATAGTGGACACTTTGGAATAACTTGGTTTGTTGGGAGTTGGAAGCATGAGTAGAGCTTACTCATACAAGTGGAGGCTAGCAAAAGACTAGAAGCAACCAACTAAGAGAGCAATAATGGCCATAATCATGCAGAGCAATAAAACATTACTAATCAAAGCATAGAGTGGTACTAAAATTCAAGGACTAAATGATCATAGAGGCTATGGTGACCTGTTCATAGTCATAACATGGTGTGAGCATGTGCCAAGTCAACCCAAACAAAGCATCAAAGGAGAATACAACAATACTATGCTTTTGCATGCTAAAACAACACATAATTCTTTCAAGGCACACTAAGCAATCCCAATTGTTTGGAACAAGACATGCTACAGCAATAATCACTAAGCATAAGGTAAAAAAACACCTAGCATGTCATGCTAAAGTCTAAGTCACAGTCAATGCAAGCTCCTCTTGCACTTATCAAGCAAGAACTTTCTACTCCTTTACAACACCAAGCAACTTATTTGAAACAACACGGCAAGAACGGGGGTCCAAACTACTTTATTCAAGCAAACTAAGCAAACTAAGCAAAGCAAACAAAAACTAAGACGCTCCAAGAACAACACAACAATGCATGAAGCAATAAAAACAAAGTGTCTAGAAAGACCTGAGCTTTTTATTGATGAAGGAGGGGATTCCTTGGTGAAATGGATCGTATGGGAACCTAGAGGGGAGGTGAATAGGTGATAACCAACTTTTAATACTTTTTCAATTTTAGGACTGACACAAAGTAAATTCTCTAGATATGCAACTACGAGAATTTCCCTATATGCAACCCTAACTACTAAGCACGTAAAAAGAGGAGCGAAGGAACCGTAGTGGAGCATGTGGAGACACAGGGATTTGTTTTACCGCAGTTCCTTCCTTGTTAAGGGAAGTACATCTGCGTTGGAGGGGTGGGCGGTTCTAAGACCACCACGCCACAATAGGCCTCACCCTATTCTCCGATGGATCTCGCCACGAGAGGCCTGATCCACCTTCTCCACTATTGGATCCCTTCGAGGCGGGAACCGGTGCCTTTTACAACGCTACCGGGGCACACACCCACAACTGAATTGGGGGCTCCTGAGATGACAACAAGCTGTCACAAGAACAAGGTTTATCAATATAAACAAAACAAGGATCTAGGTATTTGCAAGAAATACTAGATCGGTGATTCTCCAAATGAATGGAGAGGAGATGAAGCGCTTGATTGTTGATGATGAAGATCGAGTTCTCCTCCTTCGATTCCCCAAGGGACGGGGCCTTTGGGTGGATCTAGGTAGAGCTCTCTTGGATGAAGGTTGCAGATCAAATCTTGTCTTTTTCGAATGAATCAAGAGATCTGGAAGGAGGGGGAAGGCTGGCTTAAATACCCCCTCCCTAGATCTAGCCCTTGAGCAACTTTGGGGGCGGATTATCCGCCCCCCACTAGGGGCGGATTATCCGCCCCTGGGAAAACTCCGCCCCAAGGGCGGATTTTCCGGGAGAAACTCCGCCCCCTCTCTGGGGCTAGCTCCTAAGTGACTTGGTGAAGATCTTGGTGGGGCGGATAATCTGGCCCCCTCTTGGGCCGGATTATCCGGTCAAGCGGAAAGTCCGGCCAACACTCCGCCCCCTCTCTGGGGCTTGCGCCTTGGCGGTGATCAAGGGGGGCGGACTATCCGGCCCCCCAGAGGGGCGGATTATCCGGTGAGGCCGTAAAATCCGGCCAAAACTCCGCCCCCCTTCTGGGGCTAGCACCTGCTTGGGAAGATGGAGGGGCGGATTATCCGCCCCCCAAAGGCAGATACTTTTCCCTTTTTCTTAGAGAGAGCTGCAACACTTCAACACACATTAAATAATCCTTGATATTGTTATCTAACACACAAAACACTAGGGATTAAGAAATGTTCTTTCAATCTCCCCCTTTTTGGTGTTAGATGACAATACTAGGATTTGCAATGAAACCGGCTAACGCCACCTTAAAAATGAAAGACGCTCCCCCTAGATGTGTGCATATTTAAAATTTGCATTTGAATACAAATACACACACTAGAGAGTACACAACTTTCATAACAAAGATAATTGAAACAAGGTGGTTTGGGAAACAAGGTCATACCACCGAGATGTGATTATAGCCAAAGAAAAATAATTAGCTTAATAGCCTCCAAGCACATCCCAACACTATTGATGCATACATTAGATAATCCTATGCTTCCATATGCCATCAAATATGCTCCATAGATAAATCCAGGATTCCATGAATACCAAACATAGTACCAAACATAGTGGAGCACGACATAGTCTTACATAATCCAAGCACAAATAGCAAATAAGTTCACGCTAACATAAGCACAAGCAAGCAAATAAAAACAACGAAAAGACAAGTGCTTGCGCCCGACCCTTGCAAATCCACGAGACCTAATAGAACTACTTTTCCCCCTTTGGCATCGAAATGCCAAAAAGGAAGAAGAACGATGTGAACGCCCCTGAAGATCACTCAAATTTGATCAACAAACTGAGATGGTATTACACACCCAAATCAAACAAAAGCCAAAGTTGAGTGTGTTTTCCATAAGAACAAGAGATATGGAAGAAAATCCAAAGAGAACCATTAGAAACCAACTCTTCTCAAGGAAGAGGGCGGTGTCCAAAGCCACCATGTTGGAGCGCATGGCATGACACCGCGAAGATGTATCTTGAGTTCAAAACCAATGCTCATCGATGACCCACATATCACAAAATGATATTAAGGGAAATGATTTTACTTGCTTTCGGCATTATGGGGGGAGGGTTGGCCCAATCAATTAGGACCACACTCCCCCTATGTCTATGCCCGCATCTAAACCAAATACATGAATAAGAGAAAGTGAGTGTGCAAGGGTAGTCAAGCCAAGCTCCTTGAATCTATGATATTTAGCTCATTCCTCAAATAACAAAATCTTTCTTCATCAAGGGGCTTCGTGAAAATATCAGCAAGTTGGTTCTTTGTGCTCACAAAGGATAGGGCAATATCACCACGAGCAACATGATCCCGAATGAAGTGGTTGTGAATCTCAATATGTTTTGTTCTTGTATGATGCATGGGATTGTAAGCAATTTTGATAGCACTTTCATTGTCCCATAATATAGGCACTTTGTCACAATTGACACCATATTCCTTTAAAGTTTGCCTCATCCATAATAATTCTGTACAAGCACTTGCAGCAGCAACATATTCAGCTTCGGCGGTTGAAAGAGAAATACAATTTTGTTTCTTTGAAGACCAACACACTAGAGACCTGACCAAGAATTGACATGCACCAGAAGTTGATTTTCTATCATCTTTGTCACCAGCCCAATCTGAATCAGTGTATCCACATAGAGAGAAACTTGAACCCTTGGGATACCATAACCCAAAATTCGGGGAATGAACCAAATATCTGAAGATTCGTTTGACCGCCACTAAGTGGCTTTCTTTAGGAGCGGCTTGGTACCTTGCACACACTCCTACACTTAACACGATATTGGGCCTAGATGCGCAAAGGTAAAGGAGAGAGACGATCATGGATCGGTATACCTTTTGGTCCACGTCTTTACCCTTGGGATTGAGTTCAAGATGACACTTTGTTTGCATTGGAGTAGCAACGCCATTGAGATCCGTCATCTTGAACCTTTTGAGCATGTCTTGGATGTACTTAGCTTGATTAATAAAGGTTCCCTCTCTAAGTTGTTTGATCTCGAATCCAAGAAAGAACCTCAACTCACCCATCATTGACATCTCAAACCATGTACCATAAGCTTTGAAAATTCATCGTTAAAAGCTTGGTTAGTAGAGCCAAAAATAATGTCATCTACATAAAGTTGGCATACAAAAAGCTCCCCATTAACCTTCTTAGTAAAAAGCGTGGGATAGATTTTCCCAACTTCGAATCCACGGTCTAACAAAAGCTCTTTAAGGTGCTCATACCACACATGTGGGGCTTGTTTAAGGCCATAGAGCGCCTTATCTAGTTTGTAGACATGGTTCGGAAATTTGGGGTCCTCAAAACCCGGGGGCTGCTTGACGTATACTAACTCATGTAGAGTACCATTAAGAAACGCACTCTTAACATCCATTTGCTGTAATTTAAAGTTATGATGGGCTGCATAAGCAAGAAGGATACAGATGGACTCAAGACGAGCCACAAGAGCATAAGTCTCGCCAAAATCAATTCCTTCCACTTGAGAGAATCCTTGAGCCACGAGTCTTGCTTTATTCCTCACAACAATGTCATTCTCATCTTGTTTGTTCTTGAAGATCCACTTGGTGCCGATAACATTGCGGCAATCCTTGGGTTTCTCTACGAGTTTCCAAACTTTGTTGCGTTCGAAGTTATTTAATTCTTCATGCATTGCAACCACCTAATCGGGATCTTCAAGAGCATCAAAGACTTTCTTAGGTTCAACCATGGAAATGTGAGCTTGATGATCATAGAAGCTTGCAAGTTCTCTTCTAGTAGACAGCCTTCTTCGTAAATCACCAACAACCTTGTCAAGAGTGTGACCCCTTAGTTCAAGGTTCCGATCAGCACGAGCCTTGCGACGAGCCTCAATGTCCTTATTGTTTCTAGAAGGAGTTGATTCAGTGTTTGTATCTTGTCTTGACCACTTCCTTACCGTTGGTCTTGATCTGAGTTAACACCAGGAGGTTGCTGTAGAGTTTTTTCTTCAGGGGCGGATAATCCGCCCCTTGGAGGGGACGGACTATCCGGCCTGGGAGATGAAGCACCAGAGCCTTCTTCCTAAGAATGCCTGACAGGACTTGGAGAAGCAGAGTCGGATAATCCGCCCTCGGGGGCCGGAGAATCCGGCCTAGGAATTTCTTGTCTGCTCTCTTCTTCTTCGGATCCCCTAAAACAAGTTGGAGTGCCAGGGGAGGATTGTCCGCCCCTTGGAGGGGGTGGATAGTCCGGCCTGGGACTACCATCTTGTCCAGGAGACTGATGATCTTCAGTAGGTTGTGGTGCCAGTGCAGAGTTTTCTCCAACAGTAGGAGCTTGTTGATCTTGTGAAGATGAGGGCTCCACTTGAGTGGAGCATTGTCCTTCCCGATCCTCCACAAGGGGTTCCTCAATGGGGCGGAAAAATCCCATGCCCATTATTCTTATGGCATCTTGGGGTATTTCAACATCTGCATCACAAACATCAACTTGCCCTACAAAGGAGCCGTTATTTTCATCGAACTCCACACTACAAGATTCTACAACAATCTCAGTGAGCTTGTTGTAGACTCTATAAGTGTGGTATTTGGCACCGTAACCAACAAAAATACCTTCTAAAGCCTTGGACTCAAATTTATACAAGCGGACACCTTTAATAAGAAAGAAACACTTACACCCGAATACTCTGAAGTATGAGATGTTGGGATTGTTACCGGTAAGTATTTCATAAGGAGTCTTGTCCAAAATCTTTCGGAGGTAGAGCCGGTTCGATGAGTGAGAAGCAGTGGATATGGCTTCAGCCCAAAATTTGTAAGGAGACTTGAATTCAGCCAACATTGATCTAGCCATATCCATCAAAGTCCGGTTCTTCCTCTCGGCTACACCATTTTGTTGAGGGGTGTACGCAGCGGAATATTGATGTCTAATCCCCTCTTTGCTAAGAAACTCATTCAAAGTGTAGTTTTTGAATTCGGAGCCGTTGTCACTTCTTATTGCCAAGATAGGAACATTGTGTTGACCTTGAACTTCATTGGCAAAGTTAATGATTGTTTGTTGAGTCTCACTCTTTAGCTTGAATAAATAGACCCATGTATATCTTGAGTAATCATCGACAATGACCAAACAATATTTCTTCCCACCAAGACTTGCATGAGAAGGAGGACCAAATAAATCCACATGAAGTAATTCCAAGATCCTCTTTGAAGACACAATAGTCTTCCTCTTGTGGGGAGAGTCATGCATTTTGCCTTCAACACAAGCCCTGCAAACACGATCTTTGGCAAAGGAGACATTGTCTTTTAGTCCAAGGATGTGGCCACCCTTGTGGAGACTTTGCAAAGTTCTCATATTGACATGGGCTAAACGACGATGCCACAACCAGCCCACGTCAGCCTTTCCGAATAGACACATCGGACCGGAAGTGCTTTTCCCCGAGAAGTCCACCACATACAGGTCATTTTCGACATACCCAATGAAAGCGACCTTTAGAGACTTGCTCCACAAGAGTACAACCAAATCATCATCGATAAAAACAGCAAAACCCATCTTGCCAAGAGCACGAACAGAAAGAAGGTTGTAACCGAGGGTCTCAACAAGCATGACGCCCACGAGAGAGATATCGTGGGCAACCACAACCTTGCCAAGACCTAGTACCTAAGATTTAGACTTATCACCATAGGAGACTGTAATATTATCATGATTTGGACGCATCTCCGTGATGATCTCCTTGCTTCTGGTCATATGACTAGTGCATCCACTATCCAGCACCCATTTTGACCCACCGGAAGCATAGCCCTGCAAGAGAATTACTTCTTGGTTTTAGGTACCCATTTTTCAATGGGTCCTTTCATGTTAGTAACAAGGGTCTTTGGGACCCAAATAGACCAAGAAATATATTCATCAAAGGGACCGACATAATAAGCATAAACATCGCCATAATCATCACAAAAGAGTTCATAATTTGGATTGTGAGACCCTGCAAAACCAATATTGTTAGTCTTGTCTTTTGTGACATTCTTCTCAGCGGTGCTTGTCTTTGATTGCACATTCTTGGTCTTGGTCTTCTTGTTTTTCTTTTTCTTGGACTTGGTGACATACCCAAGTCCCTCTTTACCATGATTTGACCTTTGATTTCCAAGGACTTCATCAAGCACACCCTTATCCTTGGGAGTGATGTCCTTGATCACTTCTTTTTCCACACTAGCATTTTCCTTGTGACTATACGTTGAGTTGGATGAGCTAGGAACATCATATTTGGCCAATCGACTTTGAAGCTGATCATGTGACTCATTGAGGATGGAGAAATCATTTTTCAACGCCTTGTGACATTGTCAAGTTTCTCCAATTCCTCGGAGAGTCTATCATGAGCAGCCCCAAAGTCAATCTTTTCCTTCTTTAGATTCTTTGCTTTGGTGACTGCATTGTCACGTTCCTTAACAAGTTTAGTCAAAATTTCTTCATGTGACTCTTCAATGGACTCAAGCCTCTCTTCAAGAGAGACCCGAGATTCTTCTTCCTCAAGAGCATTTTTGAAGGATGCAATTTCCATTGCATCCTCCCTTTCAATTCTGCCCTTTTCTTCGAGAAGAGCTTCGTTTTGGGCCAGCTGATCCATAAGAGCTTAAAAACGAACTTTGTGCTCACCTTGCAAGTTAGTGTAGAAGTAATCCAAGGAAATAATCTCTTATTTAACCTTAAGACTAGTAGGATCATCCATGTCAATCATAGCCTTAGGAAAAGAAGAGTTATAAGTCGTTACCTCGGAGCTTCTTGCCATGAGACAAGTAGCATTCTTGTTGATGATGTTTTCATTCGGAGAGTCGAAGAGAGATGTTGATGTAGATGTGGTGTCTATAGCAGCCACCTCTTGAGATATATCGTCCTCGTCCCCATATTCACTTCCCGATGAATATTCTTCTTGAGCCACTAGAACAATCTTTGGTTGCTTCTTGAAGGGAGCATTCTTCTTTACAAACTGTTTCTTGCGTGGAGCCTTTGACTTGTCCTTGAAAATGAGTCTTCCTCCATTATCTTCCCTACTTTGATATGGAAACTCAGCTACAAAGTGCAGCCGATCACCACAGTTGAAACATGTTCTCAGCTTGGGACCATTTTCTTTTCTTCCATAGGCTCTACTCTCGCGTTCTAGTTCAGCTTTAGCCTTGGCTGGATCTTTCCAAAAGTTTCTAGCATAAAGATCCAAGTATTGTCCATGGATCATTTTTTATAACCTCGGGACATTCCAGACCTTCTATGGCATATTCTTCATGATCAATAACACTAGTCGTCAAGGCCACGTTGACCCCCTTTTGCATCCCCATAGCTCGAGCACGAGCATCTTTGGAATTCTTGGCAGCCACTTTGAAAGCGGACATTTCTTGCATTACCTCATTGGATGTCATGAGGTGATAGTTATGCCTACCTTGGAGACTCTTCAAATCTGTGGGCTCAAATGGCATAAGAGCACTGACGTACTTGCGCTTGATCCATGCATCATCAACATGAGCTGCACCGTGGTTTCTGAAAGTTGTGGCTATTGCCTTGAGCATCCTATACATGTCCTCGTGGCCTTCTCCATCCAACATATAGAATCCTTCAGCTTCGTTGCTCAAAGCATCATATCTATTCCTTCTCATACTTTCATTTCCGATGAAGAGCTCGGTGAGAGCATCCCAAGCTTCCTTAGTTGTGTTAAGATGCTGAATGTGTGGCATGTCTTTTTCACCCACACCAAGCTGTATCATGTGTAGAGCTATAGCGTTGAGTTGGCTATCAACAACTTCTCTTCTTGTGAGATTGTTGGGGTTTCCAACATGAAGACCATATTCTATGATTTTCCACAACTCAATGGAGGAACTGCACACATGAGACTTCATCAAAAATTGCCATTGAGAAAAAGTAGATGCAGAAAGTTTGGGTGGATCACCCCTATTATGTATATGTGGGTGAGGGATAGGTGGATCAGGAGAATACACATGAGAAACCTCATTGTATCCATCCTTACCACTATCCTTTTTCGAGGAGGAGCTCTTGCTAGTGTCATCACCAACCACTTCGTTCTCTTTGGAATCGGTTTTACCCGTTTCCTTGGATTGCGGAGTGGTAGCCTCAGAGTTAGATGAAGGTGATGCTGTGGATGCGGAGAGACGCATTATCAATTGACGAATCTCTTCCATCGTAGCCTCCATTGAACTCACCAAGGTTGTTTCCAACGTCTTGAGATCGTTCATGGTGACTACATCCGGAGCATCACTCCCATCTACCTTGGAACCCATACTTCTCTTAGGCGGTTAAGCCCGAAATAAGAGCCGGGGCTCTGATACCAATTGAAATGGATCGTATGGGCACCTAGAGGGGGGGTGAATAGGTGCTAACTAATTTTTAATAATTTTTCAATTTTAGGCTTGACACAAAGTAAATTCTCTAGATATGCAACTACGAGAATTTCCCTATATGCAACCCTAACTACTAAGCACGTAAAAAGAGGAGCGAAGGAACCGTAGTGGAGCACGCGGAGACACAGGGATTTGTTTTACCACAGTTCCTTCCTTGTTAAGGGAAGTACATCTGCGTTGGAGGGGTGGGCGGTTCTAAGACCACCACGCCACAATAGGCCTCACCCTATTCTCCGATGGATCTCGCCACGAGAGGCCTGATCCACCTTATCCACTATTGGATCCCTTCGAGGCGGGAACCTGTGCCTTTTACAACGCTACTGGGGCACACACCCACAACTGAATTGGGGGCTCCCGAGATGACAACAAGCTATCACAAGAACAAGGTTTATCAATATAAACAAAACAAGGATCTAGGTATTTGCAACAAATACTAGATCGGTGATTCTCCAAATGAATGGAGAGGAGATGAAGCGCTTGATTGCTGATGATGAAGATCGAGTTCTCCTCCTTCGATTCCCCAAGGGACGGGGCCTTTGGGTGGATCTAGGTGGAGCTCTCTTGGATGAAGGTTGCAGATCAGATCTTGTCTTTTTCGAATGAATCAAGAGATCTGGCAGGAGGGGGAAGGCTGGCTTAAATACCCCCTCCCTAGATCTGGTCGTTGAGCAACTTTGGGGGCGGATTATCCGCCCCCCACTAGGGGCGGATTATCCACCCCCTGGGAAAACTCCGCCCCAAGGGCGGATTTTCCGGGAGAAACTCCGCCCCCTCTCTAGGGCTAGCGCCTGCGTGACTTGGTGAAGATCTTGGGGGGGGGGGCGGATAATCCGGCCCCCTCCTGGGGCAGATTATATGGTCAAGCCGGAAAGTACGGACAACACTCCGCCCCTCTCTAGGGCTTGCGCCTTGGCGGTGATCAAGGGGGGCGGACTATCCGGCCCCCGAGAGGGGCGGATTATCCGGCTAGGCCGAAAAATCCGGCCAAAACTCCGCCCCCTTCTGGGGCTAGCGCCTGCTTGGAAAGAGGGAGGGGCGGATTATCCGCCCCCAAAGGCAGATAATTTTCCCTTTTTCTTAGAGAGAGAGCTGCAACACTTCAACACACATTAAATAATCCTTAATATTGTTATCTAACACACAAAACACTAGGGATTAAGAAATGTTCTTTCACTTGGGCATCCCCAAGCTTTGACGCTTGTACCTCTTAGATATTTCTTGGGGTGACACCGGGGTGGCATCCCCAAGCTTGAGATTTTTCCATCCTTCATCTCATTACATCATTCTCTCTCTACACCTGAATTTTTTCCTTCATACAAAACTTCACACAATCTTCATTAGCAACATTAGTGTATTCTAAAGATAATAGACCTTTGGGTTTAGCTTTGGAACAACAAAACTTTTCACTAAAAACACAAGCTACTGTAGCAGCTCCTTCAAAAATCTCAATTCCCCAAAAGTGAACTAAAAAAGGAATCAATAAGAAGCAAATGCAAATAATGGCAGAAATCTGTCAAAACATACCAGCAGGTAGAAACCGATTTTTCGAAAATACTCTGTTTCTCAAATCAAAAAGTGTTGAACTAACGAAAGTTAACAAACCAAGCTTTTTTAAAACTCTCTTCACCTTTTTGCTTGAAAGCAAAGATCTCTTCCATAGGTGTCAGAGAGATAGGACCAAAACCAGACATGGTAGCAACTAGGGTAGGAACTATTTTTTTGTGTTTTTGAATAAAGAAAGCAAACCAAATTAGACTAATTTTTTTTGAGTTTTTGATAAAAAGAGGCAAACAAAACCGAGCAAAAGAAACTAAGAAAACTAAAATAAAATAAAAGAGAAAGGTTGAGGAGGACTCCCCTTGTGAAGACGTCGTTAGCCTCCCCGGTAACGGCGCTAGAAAACTTTTGATGGCTCATTTGATGTGGAGCCTGTTGGGAACCCCAAGAGCAAGGTGTGAAGAAGCACAACAACAAATCTTCCCTTAGTAAGAAACTGAGGTTATCGAACCAGTAGGGGGAAGGAAACGTCACACAGGTGTTGCAAGCAACATGGAAACCTGCACAACACAAACTCAAGACTTTGCCCCAACTAAAAATGAGGTTGTCAATCTCACCGGTTGCTGCATCATAGGATTAACTGTATGGTGTGGAAGGTAATGATGGTTTGTAGCAAGTAAACAGTAATAGTGGAGGATGTATCAATGGTAAATATTGGAACGAAGTCCATAGTTCACTAGAGGTGCTCTCCTTAGATAAACAACATGGCATGAAGGGTAAACAAATTACAACATAGCAATTGACAGGAACTGAGCAAGGCAAAACAATGCAATACTAGACAAAAAGATCCTATGACATTCGATTGGGCAATACAACAATATACATAGACCGCCATCCAACTGCATCTATGACTAGAAGTCCCCCTTCAGGTTATCCTCCGAACCCCCTCAAGTATTAAGTTGCAAGCAACAGACAACTGCTTTAAGCAAAGTGTGTAAGGTAAACAATCCACTTGTTCCATGAACAAGAGATCGTTGTTTTATCCCTAGTGGCAACAACACATCTACAATCGAAGAGATTTTTTTCACTTCCCTTGTAAACTAGAGGCATGAACCCACTATCGAGCATAAATACCCCCTCTTGGAGTCACTAGCAACTACTTGGCCAAGATAGCTACTAAAAATGGAGAGCATGCAAGTTCACAAACAACACAGACATGATAGAATCAAATAGACAAAACCATTAATCAATCTGACATAGTAATCTCAATATCCATCGGATTCCCACAAACACAACATGCATGATTACAAATAGATTAGATCTTGATCATGAACGGAGCTCACAAGATCTATACATGAAAGCACAAGGAGGAGATACAACCATCTAGCTACTACATGGACCCGTAGTCCAAGGTGGAACTACTCACGCTTCATACCGGAGGCTGGCATGATGAAGAAAAAGGCCTCCGGGATGATCTCCCCTCCGGCAGGGTGTCTGGAAGAACTTCAGATCCCCCCGATCTAGGGACGATGGTGGCGGCGGATACAGAAGGTTTCGTGCGGGTGCCTAGGGTTTCTGCATCGGGGGCTTCTTATTGGCGAAGGGGCGAGCCAGGGGGTCACCAGGGGGACCACACCCTGCCTAGGCACGGGGTGGGCCCACCCGCTCCTAGGGGGGTCTGGCCGCCCTATGGCGCCCCTCCGTCTTGTCTTCTGGCTTCATGTCGCCCACGGTAAAATATTGACTTTGGCTTTTGTCCCGTCCAATTCCGAGAATATTGATTTTATGCCTTTCTAGAACCAAAAACAGAAGAAAACATGCAACTGGCATTGTGGCAATTTGTTAATAGGTTAGTTCCAGAAAAGATATAAAGAACACCTCAAAGTGTAGACAAAGCAAAGCAAAGTAGATACTAAACAAGCATGGAGCATCAAAAATTATAGATACGTTTCTGACGTATCTTCGACCACACCATCACTAGAGCTCCACGCCGATCATCCCGTCGTTGTCGTACGCCTTGGCACCTACCACCAGCCTCCACCTACGCCTGCTGCACCGACGACATCCCGCACTCCCGATGGCAACGGGCCAGCGCTGCACCATCAGCCAGGAGAGAAGGATCCCCACCGCCACCCTCCTTGGGGTGCCCGAGCTTTGCCCTTGGCCCCTCCGACAGCGGCGAGGGGAAGCAGCGATGGCGACACCTAGGGTTAGGTCAGGAGAGGGAGAGGGTCGAAAGAGGGTCTCCTCGTTGTTCAAAGACATGTTTTCCTTGACTATCAATACAGAAGTCTCTATTAGATTATTAGGCTTAATTTCCACGATTAATTCTAGAATATAAATCATGACAGCAACAACTACAATCACGTGAACCTCTAACATACTAGATGTATTGATCAACATGAATAGTAGAAGAGTATACGCACTAACAGCCATAGTAAAGCAACAGATCTGGCGATGGTATACGTACTGATCGGTTGTCGATGAAGTCGCTATTGGTGCAGCGTTTGCAGTAGTCTGTCGAAGAAGTCGGCGTTGAAGACGACGTGGACGAGGCCCGGCTTGACGACCGGGAAGATGCGCCGTGATGACGAACTTGAGCAGTCGAGCAGAGCTCTTCCTAAAAACCTTATTCGCCCTCTCTCGTACAGGATCACAAAGACGAGTGGTTCCGGACCCCTGCTCTCCTGACCGCCGGTGCATGCCGGCAAGAAGGATGGAGTATACTAAAGTGGCAGCGCAAGCAGAGAGGATGGGAAAACCCTAGATTGGTTTTCGGTATATTGTGGCGGTAGCCGCGCAGAACTTTATATAGAGCGGCTCAGGAAACCCTAACGGAGGCGAACGTGGGACGAGTCCATGTTGCGCACGTTCGGGTCGATTCTGATAGCCCAGAGCGATCGAGCAATAACTGTTTGACACGTCTGTCAAAACCTCACAATTTTCCTAAGAAGCAAAATAACTCTTTGCTCGGCAAGATTCCCGCAACCCGCGGCGCGTGCGCGCGTCGTGACGAGACGGGCGGGTGATGACCCACAAGTATAGGAGGTGTATCATAGTACTTTCGATAAATAGGAGTGTCGATCCCAACGAGGAGCAGAAGGTGCTGAACAGTGGTATGGAGCAGGAAATCTCTGTAAATACTTAGCAAACGGATTTTCAGTGGTTTTCTGATAAGGCGACAAAATAAAGAGCAAGTAATAAAGAACAAACGAAGCAAGTGGCCCAATCCTTTATTAGCAAAGGACAAGCCGGTGGGAATACTTATAAAGACCAAACGTTCTCGAGGACACATGGGAATTCTGTCAAATGCTTTCGCTTCAAATAGCCCAGTACTCTTCTTTGGTGTTGTAAGTGTTGTGTTGGTGAACCTGTGCTAATGTACCGACTGTACTTGGACTAATACATACTTGTGATTAAACCCCCTATAAACACCCGTAACTACAGAAAAGTAATTAAGATATAAATCTAACCACAGCCTTAAACTCTGAGATCCTACGCTCCCTTATGCAATGGTGTCCAAACGGGGGTTCAGGTTTCTGGCACTCCGGCAACCCCACAATTAGTATCCAAATACACAATGCATTATTCTAGGCCCATAAATGGTGAAGTGTCATGTAGTCGACGTTCACATGACACCACTAGAAGAATAGCACCACAACTTAAATACTAAACCATTGAATAATAACTCAACACAGATCCACTAATAACAACATGACTTCTCCCATGTCCTCAAGAACTAGATGAACTACTCACAAGACATCATATTGATCAAGATCAAAGATGATATGATAATGGATAACAATCTGAACATAAACAATAATCCAATGGTTCCACTCACAAGCATCAACTACAATAGTAATTAACACCTGGAAAGTTTACCCTAAGAACTAAAGCAATATCCAACACAATTGTTACAGCGGGACGAAGTGGTGATGATGGTGATGGTGGAGATGATGGTGTGGATGATGATGATCCCGATGAATCCTAGCTTGATGATGGTGTTGATGGTGACGATCTCCCCTCTCTGAGAAGGAATTCCCCTGGCAGAAATCTGTCTGCCGGAGAGATCTTTATCTCTCGGTGTTTTTCCACCCCCTAGAGGCGGCGGCAATCTATCTGTGGTCGCTCCCCGAGACTTAGGGTTCCGTAGGGAAGATATAGGAAAACGGGGAGAGTCAGAGGCCAGGCAGGTGGGCCACACCTTCCCTAGGTGCGGGGTCAGGTGGGCCCGTGCCTAGGGGGGTGTGGGCCCCTATGGCCCCTCTTTGCTCCTCCTTCTGGATTCCTTCGTCTTCTGGTAAAATAATATGTTCCATATTTTTCTGGTATTTTTCTGATCTTCGTGAAATTGCACCAAGACGCCTTCTTTTCCATCAGAATCCAGACTCTGGCAGTCCATCCTCCAAGAATCATCCAACATGCATAAACAGATGAAAATCCATAAGTAATACCTCATAATAAGACAAATATCAATGAATAGAGGTAAATTATGATATACAATGGTGATGCAAATTGGGCGTATGAACTCCCCCAAGCTTAGACTTCGCTTGTCCCCAATCTTAGACTTTGTTTGTCCGCAAGGGAATACTGAGATCAGTAAACATGTCCACATGTTTATGGAGTGAAGTGTCGATAAAAGAATACAAACAAGAAGCATCACAATTACCATTGCACAACTCATAGAAGAAAGAAACTCACCATTATATAACTTAGCTTGCAACCAAGTACAGCAGTCACAATAGAGATGCATAAAGATAAATCGTAATTGGAATTGGCAAACTTGTTCTTGGTCAGAGAACACCTGGCATATAGTTTCACAAAAGCTTTTTGTAGAAGTTTCAAAACAGGAACACTCTTTGCTCAAAAGGTTTTTCACAAGTGAAAGCCTTCAAAGTAATACTCAATAGATAAGAGTCTTGTGCAAACAAGGAAGATAAAGAACATGATTGAATAAATCACCATATGAATGCTTGAAACACAACAACTCAAATGCTTGCTGGAGATAGAGAGGAAGTAGGTTTACTGAATCAACTTGGTAACTAGAAGAAAGGTCCCTTTATAGAGGGTAGCAGGGATTACAAGTCATAAAGAGCTTCCAAAATATTATGGTACTTACTAGCTTTGAGCCCTCATTGCCCCTATCATAGGCATCTTGAGATTATTAAGGTTAAAGTGCACAAAGATGGAGTATATGCTTGACGAAATATAAGTTGGCAATCTCATGTACCTTGAATATGAGGGCCACTCCTCATGCTACTCAACTTTGGGCCCAAGTAAGTTCTTGTCATTGTAAGTATTTGCATATCATTGAGAACCTCCAACGGGGTACACCTTGCACATGGTACAGGAGCTTTCCCATAACCAAAATGACAAGGCAAGCAGACAATGAGCATCTCAATGATCTTTTTATTTACTATATGTATAGCTTTTTATTGAGGATTCTTCATAGATAGCTCACTATGGTGATGCTGCAAGTTTCCACCATGATTAGGCATGGCTTAGGATAGTGGCCCAGGCGTTTCTCTAACACGGAATACAAACTCCATGGACTTACAAGTTCCCTCTTTATTTCACAACTTTGACATCCATAGACAAAAGAGCATGATATTAACTGAGTACAAAAGTACAGGTGCAATGTTGAAAATGTTCCCCGTGACAGCATGGTTCTGCTAATTCCAACGTATAGATGCAAGCATATATAACTTCGATGGCACAATGGTTCAAGTCTATTAGGGGCAAGAAAATAAGGTGTGCCATCAAGTTTGTGAGAGCTTTACTAACTAGTTTTCACATAACAAAATACTTTTTTTAATTCGAAAGGTAGATGAAGCTTGAGAATTTTCTAGGAATAACAAAAGCTACTAGGTAGATATGGTGGACACAAATGGCAAAGGTTTTGGTTAAAGGGTTTGGAAACATGAGAAGTATGCCTTCTCAAAACATGTTTTTGGCTATCAGGGCTGTGTAGCAAGCAAGAGAGTTGAAAGAAACAAGCAAACATACAAGTAATAAAGCCAAACATGCAGTCTTTATTGATGACACAAAAGATCTTAAATAAAGAATACTAAGCTTATGAGCCAACAAGAAAGAAAGTAAATGATGCAAAATACCTGTAAGATTTTTTTCTTTTTCTTTGAAATCTCAAAAAGTAATGCTACTGACCAGAACTCGGTTTGCCAAAACCAATTTAGATCCACTTTATGCTCCCAAAGTGATGCCAATACTGATCAACAAGATCCATCATATAATAGAGATTGCAAACTAAAAATAAGAAGTGCAAAAAGTAAAAGATGAAACTTCTCATTAATATTACAATAAAGGCACTCACACCAAGGGATACATAGATAACCAACTAAAGGAGAGATACTTCCACATGCAAACCAAACTATAAGATAACCTCTCTACCAAAGATACGAATCCACTAAAAAGGTAAAAGATAAAAGATAATGGTGGTGATACCGCGACACTCCCCCAAGCTTGGAACAAGCCAAGGGGATGCCAAACCTGATGACGAATTACTCTTTTGGCGGTGGTGGTGTTCTCTTGATAAGATCTTCAATAAGTTTCCTTAACTCCTCAATCTCAAAGGTTAGGGTACGAATCAACTATGAGTTTTGCTCAATGCGGTTCATGATCATATCGGAATGAGAGTTCCAGTCCTTATTATTCTTTCCCCACTCTTCCTTCTTAGTGTGTTTCTCCCCTGCAAAGTTAGAACGAGTCATGTCCCACATCGAGGACAAGTTCCCTTTGGGCACCTGTTGGTATTGCTATTCATGTATAAGTGTATGGAAGGGTCTCTTGTTACGTGGAGGAGATGACCGTGGATTGTAGAAGAGACGTGGAGGTTTTCCTCCTGTAGACATCCGTGCTGTCCTCTTAAGCTTGGTAGGGGTTGCCACCACTCCAATGCTCGCGACGGTAGCGCGAGTGTCTGGTTGCTTGTCCTCCTCCATGTCACCTTCATACCCTCCTGAAATCTCCTCCTCCTTGGGGACTTTAGGTTCTTCTTCCTCGGGCTTCTTGCCTTTGTCGTTGGCGGAGACCATGGTGCTCTAAACTTGAGAAGTTTTCCTGACAGAAACAGATCGAAATGAAAACACAACGAGAACATGATGCATGAACCTCGGTGGATCCGGGGGGTTATATATTACGAAGTTTCAAAGCATAAGGAAGGTTCTGATACGGAAACGAGGCGGAGTCGGAGTTCGGGGGGGGGGGGATACCCCCCCTCAGGCGCGGCCAGGCTGGGCCCGCGCCTGGAGTGGGTTTGTCCACCCCGGACTTTGGTTCCTCCTTTGTTTCGTCTCGTAGTCTTCCTTATGTATTAAAAACATCAAAAATATAAAAAGATTGGAGTTTCACGAACCTTCTGTTTTCACCACTTTTACCTATTCAAAGATGAACTCTGCAGATTCCTTTTCTCTTTCTCCTTAAAATTTCCTTCATATAAAGCCCTTGCACAAAATCAATGACAACATTAGTGTAAGCAAAAACAATAAACCTTTAGGTACACACTTCAACTGAAAACCCATCAAAACAAAAGCTTCTGTAAGAGGCAAATGCAAATGATAATAGAAATCTGTCAAAACAGACCATCAGGTAAATATTGATTTTTTCGAAAACCTTCTGTTGCTCAAATCAAAAAGTGCAGGACTAATGAAAGTTGGGTAACAACTTGGAGAACAATCTCATAAAATTACAGCTCCATTCTACATACTAAGCTTACTCATGAATTTTTACGGTGCAGCACAAAAATCTGTCCCACGACAGCCACTTTTCACAACTCCTCTACTTCACAAAAGCTGTTGAACTTGACACAAAAACCAAAACAAAAAGGATAAGGAGCGGTTATTACTGAGGTAGTAACTTCCAAGGCTCGAAAAAACTCTTGGGTTATCTCCCAACAAGTAATTTTCTTTAATGCCTTTAAGTTAGGCTTGAAACTTCCAAAGATGCTCACATAGGATATATATATATATATATATATATATATATATATATGTATATATATATATATGCAGTGAAAGAGAGCATCAAGAAGAAAATAACCAACACACTTGAGTCCAACCCACTTCCTATGCATGGGGGTATCATGAGAAAACAAATTGTTGAAACAAAAAGCCACTAGCATAGGAAGACAAAACAGATGCAACTTCAAAGCTTTCATCATAAAACGGGGAAACTTAACATTATTGAGAAGCATAAAACCCTGTTTCGCTCTCATAATAACTTTCAGTAGCACCTTGAATAAATTTGACAATATAACTGTCACTGGAAACAACTTTATCATCTGAGTAAGCATACTTACAGTCACCAAAAAGAGGTCCAAGGTCATAAACCAGATCAATAGAAGCAAGTTGTTCCATCGTGAAATCTTTATTAGGCAAGCTGTTTTCACAAGGAGCTTTAGCAAATTTGGAAAAGTTAAACTCATAAGAATCTCCATCAAACTTAGTTAAAACTTTCTCCTTCTTACAATCAATATAGCTCCACAAGTGTTCAAGAAAGGTCTACCAAAAATGATAGGACAAGTTTTGCTAGCTGCTAAATTAAGCACTAGAAAATCAGCAGGATATTTAATCTTTCCACAGAGAACCTCCACATCTCTTACAATACCAACGGGGAAAATGGTCTCCTTATTAGCAAGGTGGATGACCACATCAATGTCCTCAAGCTCACAAGGACCAACATGCATAATTTCCCTGTAAAGCTCATAAGGAATAGCACTAGAACTAGCACCAATATCACATAAACCATAGTAGAAATGATCACCAATTTTAACAGAAAGCACAAGAACACTAGCTTTTCTAGCTTTACTAGGATGAGAAATAATATTAGAAGCATCTTCATAGAAGAAAATATGCTCATCCTCTATATTTCTAGTTTCAAGATCTTTCACAACAGCTACCACAGGTTCAACATTCAATTGTCCATCAGGTTCCACAGTTTTCATTGTACCTTTATTATTTGCACTAATAATCATAGAATACTCCTTTACCTTAGCTAGGAAAGGTATTTTCTCAACATAAGGTTCAGGCACAATATGATTAGTAGTACAAAGTTGAGTACTTCTAATAGGAAAATGACTAATAACATCTTTATAAGGTGCATGGTACTTGTTCCACTTCTTCTTGGGAATTTCTATGTAAGAGGCAAAGGCCTTCAAACAGTTGGAAATACTTTGGGAATCAAGACCAAACTCATTACTAATATCACAGAAGTCATCAGTTCCCATAAAAGATTTAATACATTCATAATCATAGTTTATACCTGACTTTCTTCCTTTGTCATTATCCCAAGCCTCAGTGTTCTCTTGAATACGGTCTAGTAGATCCCATTTAGCTTATTCCTTCATACGTGTGAATGATCCACCACAAGAAGCATCTAGTAAATCTTTATCATGAAGAGAGAGCCTAGCATAAAAGTTATTGATAATAATATTGTTAGGAAGTTCATGAATAGGACATTTAAGCATTAGTAACTTCAATCTCCCCCAAGCTTGAGCTGTAATCTCTCCATCAAGAGGCCAAAAGTTATATATAAGATTTCTATCCTTATGAATTTCACTGGGAGGATAAAATTTAGAGTAAAAGAGAGATGTCATCTCCTCCCATTCCATGGATTGTCCATTCTTCAGCATCTTATACCATTCTTCAACTCTCCCTTTCAAGGATATGGAGTGTAACTTCTTCTTCACCTGTTCAGTTGTGATACCTGCACACTTAAACAACCCGCATAATTCATGGATAAAAAGCAAGTGATCACCAGAATGGACAGTTCCATCCCCAAAATAATAATTATCCATAACACGATTATCAATACTTGTAGGTATCTTAAAAGGATCTATCTCAACAGGTGGTGGTTCATCTACTACCCTAGCAGCGATAGTAGCTTTACCATAATGGAAACAAAGTAACAAGCAGTAACAAAAAGCAATACTCACAGTAGAAGTTTCCTTTACCAGTTCCACTCTTCAATAGCGCTTCACTCCCCGGCAATGGCGCCAGAAAATAGTCTTGATGACCCACAAGTATAGGGGGTGTATCGTAGTACTTTTGATAAATAGGAGTGTCGATCCCAACAAGGAGCAGAAGGTGTTGAACAGTGGTATGGAGCAGGAAATCTCTGTAAATACTTAGCAAACGGATTTTTAGTGGTTTTCTGATAAGGCAACAAAACAAAGAGCAAGTAATAAAAAACAAACACAAAAAGTGGCTCAATCCTTTCTTAGCAAAGGATAAGCCGGTGGGAATACTTATAAAGACCAAACGTTCTCGAGGACACATGAGAATTTTGTCAAGTGCTTTCACTTCAAATAGCTAAATACTCTTATTTGGTGTTGTAAGTGTTGTGTGGGTGAACCTGTGCTAATGTACCGACCGTACTTGGACTAATACATACTTGTGATTAAACCCCCTGTAACATCCGTAACTATAGGAAAGTAATTAAGATATAAATCTAACCACAGCCTTAAACTCTGAGATCCTACGCTCCCTTATGCAATGGTGTCCTAACGGGGGTTCAGGTTTCAGTCACTCTGGCAACCCCACAATTAGTACCCAAATACACAATGCATTCCCCTAGGCCCATAAATGGTGAAGTGTCATGTAGTCGAAATTCACATGACACCACAAGAAGAATAGCACCACAACTTAAATACTAAACCATTGAATAATAACTCAACACAGATCCACTAATAACAACATGAATTCTCCCATGTCCTCAAGAACTAGACGAACTACTCACAAGACATCATATGGATCAAGATCAAATATGATATGATAATGGATAACAATTTGAACATAAACAATAAACAATAATCCAATGGTTCCACTCACAAGCATCAACTACAATAGTAATTAACACCGGGAAAGTTTCCCCTAAGAACTAAAGCAATATCCAACACAATTGTTACAGCGGGACGGAGTGGTGATGATGGTGCTGGTGGATATGATGGTGCGGATGATGATGATCCCGATGAAGCCTAGCTTGATGACGGTGTTGATGGCGACGATCTCCCCTCTCCGGGAAGGAATTCCCCCGGCAAAAATCTATCTTCCGGAGAGATCTTTCTCTCTCGGTGATTTCCACCCCCAGAGGCGTCGGAAATCTATCTGTGGTTGCTCCCCGAGACTTAGGGTTCCGTAGGGAAGATATAGGCGAAGGGGGAGAGTCGGAGGCCGGGCAGGTGGGCCACACACGCCTAGGCGCGGGTCAGTGGGCCGCCTAGAGTGTGGGCCCCCTGCGGCTCCTCTTCGCTCCTCCTTCTGGCTTCCTTCGTCTTCTGGTAGAATAATATGTTTCCATATTTTTCTGGTATTTTTCTGATCTTCGCGAAATTGCACCGAAATGCCTTCTTTTCCATCAAAATCCATACTCCGGCAGTCCATCCTCCAAGAATCATCCAACATGCATAAATAGATGAAAAGCCATAAGTAATACCTCATAATAATACAAATATCCATGAATAGAGGTAAATTATGATATATATTGTGTTAAAGTAATCCCATTCTCGTTCTTAATAAGTTTGATGTTCAGAATCACATCAGCCTCTCCCAGATCTTTCATATCAAAACTCTTTGACATGAAAGACTTGACTTCATTTATCACTTTCATGTTTGTACCAAATATCAGAATGTCATCCACGTACAAACATAATATAATGCTATCTCCCCCACCATGGCGATAGTAAACACACCTATCAGCCTCATTAATGACAAATCCAGCATAAAGTAGAGTTCTGTCAAACTTCTCATGCCATTGCTTATGTGCTTGTTTCAGGCCATATAAATATTTTAATAGCTTACACACCTTTGTCTCTTCACCTTTTACCACAAACCCATCCGGCTCATCCATATAGATCTCCTCTTCCAATTCTCCATTAAGGAAAGATAGCTTCACGACCATTTGATGAACGAGAAGACCATAAGAGGTAGCCAGGGATAGCAGTACTTGAATGGTGGTCAGTCTAGCGACAGGTGAATAGGTGTCAAAGTAATCTTCGCCTTCTTTCTGTGTGTAGCCCTTGGCTACAAGAAGCGCCTTGTAGTTCTCAATAGTACCATCAGGCCTTAGCTTCTTCTTGAACACCCACTTACATCCCACAGGTTTACAACCATAGGGTCGTTCTAATAATTCCCAAGTTACATTAGAAAGAATCGAGTCCATCTTATTTTGGATAGCTTCTTTCCAATCATCTGCATCAGGGGATGCATATGCCTCAGTAATGGATCTGAGAGTATCATCCACAAGGTACATGATGAAGTCATTACCAAAGGATTTTGCAACCCTCTGTCTCTTACTCCTCGTGAGAGGTTCATCGTCATCCTTCTCAAGGAATTCCTCATGTGCTTGTTTAGAATTATCAATAGATGCACTAGATTCAGGAAGTATTTCAGAAGAAATCATACCAATGCTATGCATATATTTCATAGGAAACATACTCTCAAAGAATGTTGCATCACAAGATTCTATTATAGTATCAACATGCATATCAGGTACCTCAGATTTAACCACTAGAAATCTATAGCCTACACTCCATGGAGCATATCCTACAAAGATACAATCCACTGTCTTGGGTCCAAGCTTGCGTTTCTTGGGGATCGCTATGTTGACCTTCGTCAAACACCCCCAAGTGCACAGATATGAAAGTGATGGTTTTCTCCCAACCCACTCCTCATAAGGGGTCTTTTCTTTATTCTTGTTAGAAACTCTATTCAGGACATGACATGAAGTCAACAAAGCCTCCCCCACCATGCCTTTGATAAACCAGTAGTGGATAACATGGAATTCACCAAGTCAGTCAGCGTGCGGTTTTTCCTCTCGGCAACCCTATTTGATTGGGGCGAGTAGGGAGGTATCCTCTCATGAATAATTACGCGTTCCTCACAAAATTCGTCAAATATTTTGGGAAAATACTCACCACCACGATCCGACCTAAGATGCTTGATCTTTCTCTCTAGTTGATTTTCGACTTTGGCCTTATAGATTTTAAAGTAGTCTAAATCCTCATCTTTAGTTTGCAACAAGTAAACATAGCAGAATTTAGTAGCATCATCTATCAATGTCATGAAATATATCTTTTCACCTTTTGCCAACACACCATTCGTTCGCATAGATCAGAATGTATGAGTTCTAGAGGTGCCAAGTTTCTCTCTTTGGCAGCCTTGTGAGGCTGTCGAGGTTGCTTTGATTGCACATAACTATGGCACTTAAAACTTTTGACAATAGTGAAATTTGGAATTAAACTCATACTGGACATCCGAGACATCAAACCAAAATTAATGTGACATAAACAAGAATGCCAAACACTGGTATCATCATTAACACCACCACAAATATGATTCACGGATTTATTACAAAACTCTGAAAGTAAAAACCGGAACAAGCCTCCGAACTAATAACCTTTACTAATAAATTGTCCATGTTTCAAAACAACGACTTTATTAGACTCTAAAACAACCTTAAACCCATCACTGCATAGAAGGGAACCATTAACGAGATTCTTGTTCATAGTAGGGACATGTTGGAGATATGCCCTAGAGGCAATAATAAATGTAGTTATTATTATATCTTTGTGTTTATGATAAATGTTTACATTCATGCTATAATAGTATTAACAAGGAAACATTGATACTTGTGTGATTTGTAAACTTAAATTTGAAGTCCCTAGTATAGCCTCTATACATCACTAGCTTGTTGGTTAATAAATGATTGTGGTTTCCCTATCATGAACATTGAGATGTTATCAACAACAAGATCATATCGTTAGGAGAATGATATGGTGGACATACTCCTATAGATAAGCGTAGCATAAAGATCAAGTCATTTCATTAGTTCAATTGCTATATGCTTTCTGATACATAGTAACCTAATTCCTTCGACCATGAGATCATGCATATCACCTTTACGGATGGATGCTTTGATGACATCAAACACCACCGTGAATCGGGTGGCTATAAAGGTGGCATTGAGTGTTCGGAAAGTATTGGTTGAGACACATGGATCAAGAGTGGGATTTGTCCATCCATATGATAGATAGATATACTCTGGGCCCTCTCGGTGGAATGTCATCCAATTAGCTTGCAAGCATGTGACTGGCTCACAAGGGATCACATATCACGGGAACGAGAAAAGAGTACTTATCGGTAACGAGGTTGAACTAGGTATGCAGAGATACCGACGATCATAACCTCGGATAAGTAAACTATCGTGAGACAAAGGGAAATTGGTATCGTATGTAAGTGGTTCATTCGATCGCAAAGTAATCGTAGAAATATGTGGGAGCCATATGAATTTCCAGATTCCTCTATTGGTTATTGTTCGGAGAAGTGTCTCGATCATGTCGGCATAATTCACGAACCGTAGGTAGACACTTAAGGATTCGACGTTGTTTGAGTAGTTATGGTATTATGAGAAAGAGACCGAATGTTGTTCGAGTCTCGGATGGGATCCGGATATCACGAGGTGATCCGAATGGTCCGGAGAATAAGATTCATATAAGGAAAGTCCTGTTTGAGTTCGGGAATGATTCCGTGTTTTCATCGGAATGTTCTAGAAGGTTCCGGAATGTCCCAAGACCGGAGGAAGGGTACATGAATGTGTCATTGCATATTGGGATGATTGCATCATGTACTAAGTGTTCTCGTTGTTCCAAATAAAGGATTAAATTGAATCCTAAATTGAAAAGTCAAATAGCAAGTTTGAAAAGTCAAACGGCTAAAATTGGAAAGAGGGAAAGAGGAAAGAGAGGGAAACCGAGTTGGGGAGGGAATCCCTCCTCCAACCGGTGGCGCCTCCTCCAAGCCGAGTTGGGGAGGGACTCCCCTCCCTCCCCTTGGCCGTCGGCCCCTCCACCTATATAAGGAGGGGCAGGGCTCCCTCCTCTAGACACACAAGTTCCTATCCTCTAAATCTAAACCCTAGCCCTAGCCTCCGGTTTAGAGCCGTTTTGGTTTAGAGCTTCTAATTGCCCTAGCCTCCGGATTAGAGCCTTCTAATTGGTGTGTCTAAACCCTAGACCGCCGAGGAACTCTCTCATACTCCACCATACTCGCTCTAGCTTAAGGAGAAGCCCTGCGGGATCTCCCCTCTACTTCCGGTACCACGCCGTTGTGCTGCCGGAATCGCGACGAGAGTGCTACAACCTCTGCTGCCTGATGGAACAAGGGAGAGGAAGGTCTTCGTTGAGTACCGAACGCAGGATCGATCATGGAAGCGCCGGAACGCAGCGCCGGAAGGATCGTCTACACGATCTTGAGATCGGGAAGAGTACGACTACATCACCCACGAGAATCCGCTCTCGTTAAACACTTTGGAATCTTCGAGGGTAAGTTATTCCATCGACTCGTTGCTACAATCTAGTAGATAGATCTTGGCTTGTTTGTTTGTATGCGATAGAATTTTTTTTGTTTTCCATGCTACGAAACCCGACAGTGGTATCAGATCCGTGTCTATATGTAGATCTGTTGCACGAGTAGAACACAATGGTCATTGTGGGCGTTGATGCTTTTATTGTCGATTGCTTCTTGTGTACTTTGCATCTTGCGGTATGTTGGGATGAAGCGGCCCGGGCTAACCTTACATGACATCGTTCATGAGACTTGCTCCACGCTTGACATGCAACTTGTATTGCATAAGTGTCTTTGCGGGTGCCTGTTTCTCCTAGCATAGTTAAGATCCAATTTACAACGGGTGATCAATAATGCTAGTATCAATGTTGTGGTTCTTGTTCGTAAGTTAGAACGACACTTATTGAAAGCCCCAAACCACGTAAAATATGCAAAGAAAGTAGAGGCGTCTAACTTTGTTTTGCGAGGGTGTCTTGATGTGATATGGCCATGATTGTGATTATATTTGATGTATGCAATGTTCCTTATTGTAAGTTGGCAACCGGCAGGAGCCAGATGGTTGTGTTTAATTTATGTTAAGACCCGTGTGTCTATTCAAAGTAGTTGTAATAGTTGAAGCCGGTGGACGACAACCATGTAGAAGCGTCATTGACCTTGATGCAATGCCGGTGATGATGGAGATCATGTTCGTGCTTGAAGATGGAGATCGGAAGCACAAAGAAGAAAGGCCATATCATATCACATATTATTGAATTGCATGTGATGTTAATCCTTTGTGCATCTTGTATTGCTTAGTAGACGACGGTAGCATTATAAGATGATCCCTCATGCACATGAATTTCAAGTCATAAAGTGTTCACCCTTAGTTAGCACCGTTGCTAAAGCTTGTTGTTTCGAAGCACCACGTGATGATCGGCTGTGTTAGATTCCGCAAGTGTATACAACGTGAGTAAGCCAGATTTGCTCATGCGGAAACTAAGGTTTGATCTTGACGAGCCTAGCATGTACAGACATGGTCTCGGAACACGGATCACCGAAAGGTAAAGCATGAATCATATAGTAGATATGATGAACATGATGATTGTTCGCCATTGAAACTATATCAACTCTCGTGATGATCGGTGTTGATGTAGTGGATTTGGTTAAATGTGATCACTAAAACAATGTGAGGGATGTTGTTTTGAGTGGGAGTTCACCTAGTTTAATTTCATTATTAATTTGAACTCAATTTGTCATAAACTTAGTCTAAACTATTGCAAATATGTTGTAGATCAATGGCAGCCTACCATCAATTTTAATGCGTTCCTAGAGAAAGAAAAGTTGAAAAACAATGGAAGCAACTTCATGGATTGGTTCCAACTTGAGTATTGTCCTCACACTGGTAATTTGACCTATGTCTTTGGATGCACATTGGGTGACCCACTGCACCGATCTTGCCGATGAAGTAAAGAATGTTTACCTCGCTCGGAAGAATCGAACTCCATAGTTCAGTGCTATCTTGTATGGTTTAGAATCGAGCTTCGTAAAAGGTTTGAGAATTCAGACCCATATGATATTGTCGAGGATCTCAAATTGATTTTTGAGACTCATGCGCAATTGAAAGCTATGAGGCTTCGAAAAGTTCTTTAACCGCAAGATGGAAGAGGGCAGCTCAAGTGAGCATGTGCTTAAGATGTCCGGGCACGCAAACAAACTTCAAAGCTTGGGTATAGTGATTCCTAATGCTTTGGGGATTTATCAGGTCCTCCAATCACTACCACCAAGTTACAAGAACTTTGTGATGAACTACAACATGCGTAACATGAACAAAGAGTTGCTCAACTGCTTGCTATGTTAAAGTCTGCAAGTGGAGATCAAGAAAGAGCACCAAGTGTTGTTGGTCAATAAGACCACCAAATTCAAGAAAGGCAAGTCTAAGCGGAAGGGACACTTCAAGAAGGGTGGTAAGAAAGTTGCCACGCCGAAGAAGACCAAGGCTGGACCCAAGCCCGATCTCGAGTGCTTTTACCGCAAGGGAGAAGGTCACTGGAAGCGGAATTGCCCAAAGTACTTGGCGGATCTGAAGAACGGCAACATCAAGAAGAAAGGTATATATGATATACATGTTATTGATGTGTATCTCACTAGTACTCGTAGTAGTGTCTAGGTATTTGATACTGGTTCGGGTGCTCATATTTGTAACTCAAACAAAATGCAGAATAAACGGAAGCTAGCGAAGAACGAGGTGACGATGCGCGTGGGAAACAGATCAAAGGTTGATGTGATCACGGTCGGCACGCTACCCCTTCATCTACCATCGGGATTAGTTTTATACTTAAATAATTGTTATTTGGTGCCTGCGTTGAGCATGAACATTATATCGGGATCTTGTTTATTGCGAGACGGTTACTTGTTTAAGTCCGAGAATAATGGTTGTTCGATTTATATGAGTAATATGTTTTATGCACATGCACCTTTGATAGATGGTCTATTCTTATTGAATCTCGATAGTGGAAATACACATATCAACAACATTGAGGCTAAACGCTTGAAATCAGCGATAATTCGACCTATATGTGGCAATCGCTGTCTTGGTCACATTGGAGTGAAACATATGAAGAAACTCCATTCCGATGGACTTCTTGAATCACTTGATTTTGAATCACTTGAAAGATGTGAAGCATGTCTGATGGGAAAAATGACTAAGACTCCATTTTCTGGTATGATGGAGCGAGCTACGGACTTATTGGAAATCATACATACCGATGTGTGTGGTCCAATGAGTGTAGCATCGCGCGGTGGTTATCGTTATGTACTTACCTTCACAGATGACTTGAGTAGATATGGGTATATCTATTTCATGAAACATAAGTCTGAAACTTTTGAGAAGTTTAAGGAGTTTCAAAGTGAGGTAGAGAATCAACGTAACAATAAGATTAAATTTCTATGTTCTGATCGTGGAGGTGAATATCTAAGTTACGAGTTTGGCGAGCATTTGAAGAAATGCGGAATACTTTCACAGTTGACACCGCCGGGAACACCACAGCGTAATGGTGTGTCCGAACGTCGTAATCGAACTCTCTTAGATATGGTTCGTTCTATGATGTCACTTACAGATTTACCGCTATCATTTTGGGGTTATGCATTAGAAACACCGCATTCACTTTAAATAGGGCACCGTCTAAATCCGTTGAAACGACACCGTATGAATTATGGTTTGGGAAGAAACCTAGATTGTCGTTCCTTAAAGTTTGGGGGTGCGAAGCCTATGTAAAGAAGTTACAATAGGACAAGCTTGAACTCAAAGCGAAAATGCGTCTTCATAGGATACCCAAGGAAACTATTGGGTATACCTTCTATCATAGATCCAAGGCAAAATCTTCGTTGCAAGAATGGATCATTTCTAGAGAAGGAATTTCTCTCAAAGAAGTGACTGGAAGGAAAGTAGAACTCGACGAGGTTGTCGAACCTTCTCTCGAATTGCGAGTAGCGCAAAGACCGAAGAAGTTCCCGTGGTGCCGCACCAATAAGAGAGGAAGCTAATGATGATGATCATGAAACTTCGTTGAAGTTGCTACAGAGCCTCGGAGGTCAACGAGAACTCGTACCACCTGCATTGGTATGATCCTTATGAGTGTCATGTTGGTGGACAACACCGATGATCCCGAGACATATGAGGAAGCGATGATGAGCCCAGATTCCAATAAATGGCAAGAAGCCATGAAATCCGAGATTGGATCCATGTACGAAAACCAAGTATGGACTTTGGTGGACTTACCGGATGGCCGAAGGCTGTCGAGAACAAATGGATTTTCAAGAAGAAAACAGATGTCGATGGTAATGTTATCCTATAAAGCTCGACTTGTCGCAAAAGGGTTTCGACAAATTCAAGGAGTTGACTACGATGAGACTTTCTCACCGTAGCGAAGCTAAAGTCTGGAGGATTATGTTAGCAATCGCTGCATATTATGATTATGAGATATGGCGATGGATGTCAAAACAGCATTCCTCAATGGAGATATTGATGAAGAGTTGTATATGGTGCAACCCAAAGGTTTTGTCGATCCTAAAGATGCTAACAAGGTATGCAAACTTCAACGGTCCATCTATGGATTGAAGCAAGCATCCCGAAGTTAGAATCAACGTTTTGATAAGGTGATCAAAGTTTTGGTTTTATACAAACTTATGGAGAAGCTTGTATTTACAAGAAAGTGAGTGGGAGCTCAGAGCATTCTTAATACTATATGTGGATGACATATTGTTGATTGGGAATTATGTAGACCTTCTTAATAGTGTCAAGGAATATTTGAATAATAGTTTTCAATGAAGGATCTTGGCGAAGCTTACATATTAGGCATAAAGATTTATAGAGATAGATCCAAACGCCAAATATCATTGTCACAGAGTACATATTTGGACAAAGTTCTAAAGAGGTTTGGAATGGAAGAAAGCAAGAAAGGGTTCTTGCCCATGTTGCTCAATCGACCTTGAGTAAAACTCAAAGTCCGACATCGGCGTAAGATAGAGAAAGGATGAGTAAGACTCCTATGCCTCAGCCATAGGATCTCTAATGTATGCCATGCTATGTACTAGACCCGACATTGCATATCGTTAGTTTAACTAGCAGATATCAAAGTGATCCAGGAGTGGATCATTGGACAGCGGTCAAAAACATCCTTAAGTACTTGAGAAGAACTAAGGATATGGTTCTTTCTTATGGAGGTGATGAACAGCTCGTTGTTAATGGTTACACCGATGCTAGTTGGAACACCGATCCTGATGATTCTAAATCACAATCTGGATACGTATTTATTTTGAATGATGCAGCGATTAGTGGAGGAGTGCAAAGCGTTGTGGCGAGATCTTCAACTGAATCGGAATACATGGTCGCTTCGGAGGCTTCACAAGAAGCGATATGGATGAAAGAGTTCATTACAGAGCTGGGTGTGGTTCCTAGTCGCTGGACACAATGTCTATCTACCTGTGATAACATGGGAGCCATAGCCAATGCGCAAGAACCAAGGTCACACAAGAAGTCAAGCACATCAAGCTGCGTTTTCACGCTATTCGAGAACATATCCGGATGGGGATATAAAGATTTGCAAAGTACACACAGATCCGAATGTGGCGGATCCGTTGACTAAACCTCTCCGAGGGCAAAACATGACCAACACCAAACTGCCATGGGTGTTCGGTATATTACCATGTAATCTAGATTAGATGACTCTAGTGCAAGTGGGAGACTGGAGATATGCCCTAGAGGAAATAATAAATGTAGTTATTATTATATCTTTGTGTTTATGATAAATGTTTACATTCATGCTATAATAGTATTAACAAGGAAACATTGATACTTGTGTGATTTGTAAACTTAAATTTGAAGTCCCTAGTATAGCCTCTATACATCACTAGCTTGTTGGTTGATAAATGATTGTGGTTTCCCTATCATGAACATTGAGATGTTATCAACAACAAGATCATATCGTTAGGAGAATGATATGGTGGACATACTCCTATAGATAAGCGTAGCATAAAGATCAAGTCATTTCATTAGTTCAATTGCTATATGCTTTCTGATACATAGTAACCTAATTCCTTCGACCATGAGATCATGCATATCACCTTTACCGGATGGATGCTTTGATGACATCAAACACCACACCGTGAATCGGGTGGCTATAAAGGTGGCATTGAGTGTTCGAAAGTATTGGTTGAGACACATGGATCAAGAGGGATTTGTCCATCCATATGAGATAGATATACTCTGGCCCTCTCGGTGGAATGTCATCCAATTAGCTTGCAAGCATGTGACTGGCTCACAAGGGATCACATATCACGGAACGAGAAAAGAGTACTTATCGGTAACGAGGTTGAACTAGGTATGCGCAGATACCGCGATCATAACCTCGGATAAGTAAACTATCGTGAGACAAAGGGAAATTGGTATCGTATGTAAGTGGTTCATTCGATCGCAAAGTAATCGTAGAAATATGTGGAGCCATATGAATTTCCGATTCCTCTATTGGTTATTGTTCGAGAAGTGTCTCGATCATGTCCGCATAATTCACGAACCGTAGGGAGACACACTTAAGGATTCGACGTTGTTTGAGTAGTTATGGTATTATGAGAAAGAGACCGAATGTTGTTCGAGTCTCGGATGGGATCCGGATATCACGAGGTGATCCGAATGGTCCGGAGAATAATATTCATATAAGTAAAGTCCCGCTTCGGAGTTCGGGAATGATTCCGTGTTTTCATCGGGAATGTTCTAGAAGGTTCCTAATGTCCCAAGACCGGAGGGAAGGGATACATGAATGTGTCATTGCATATTGGGATGATTGCATCATGTACTAAGTGTTCTCGCTGTTCCAAATAAAGGATTAAATTGAATCCTAAATTGAAAAGTCAAATAGCAAGTTTGAAAAGTCAAACGGCTAAAATTGGAAAGAGGGAAAGAGGAAAGAGAGGGAAACCGAGTTGGGGAGGGAATCCCTCCTCCAACCGGCGCCTCCTCCAAGCCGAGTTGGGGAGGGACTCCCCTCCCTCCCCTTGGCCGCCGGCCCCTCCACCTATATAAGGAGGGGCAGGGCTCCCTCCTCTAGACACACAAGTTCCTATCCTCTAAATCTAAACCCTAGCCCTAGCCTCCGGTTTAGAGCCGTTTTGGTTTAGAGCTTCTAATTGCCCTAGCCTCCGGATTAGAGCCTTCTAATTGGTGTGTCTAAACCCTAGACCGCCGAGGAACTCTCTCATACTCCACCATACTCGCTCCGGCTTAAGGCGAAGCCTGCGGATCTCCTCTACTTACCACGCCTGCCAGGTCGCCGGAATCGCGACGAGAGTGCTACAACCTCTGTTGCTGATGGAACAAGGAGAGGAAGGTCTTCGAAAATTTAACGTGTGACCGATCATGAAGCGCTTTAACGCAGCGTCGGAAGGATCGTCTACACGATCTTGAGATCGGGAAGAGTACGACTACATCACCCACGAGAATCCGCTCTCGTTAAACACTTTGGAATCTTCGAGGGTAAGTTATTCCATCGACTCGTTGCTACAATCTAGTAGATAGATCTTGGCTTGTTTGTTTGTATGCGATAGAATTTTTTTGTTTTCCATGCTACGAAACCCGACAGGACATGCTGCACGTTCCTCAGCTGCACGATCTTTCCGTAAGTAAACTTCAGATCCACCATGCCAAGACCACAAACAAAAGCATGTGATCCATTCCCCATTAGGACAGATGAATCCCGAGCGACCTGATAAAAAGTGAACATAGAGATGTCAGCACACACATGAACATTAGCACCCGTATCAAGCCACCAACACGGTGATTGAAATACTGAATTACCATACCCATCAGTATTGCTAGCGGTCACGACGTTGACAGTCTTGGCCTTTTTCCCTCCGTGGTCCGTGCGCTCGATAGTCCTTGGAAAAATGGTCAGGCTCTCCACAAGTGTAACAAGACAGATCACTCTTGTCCATGTTCGTCTTCTTCTTCTTAAAGGTTGTAGTCCTTACAGGCTTTTTAAAGGAGGGTTTGAAGTTCCCTTTATTCTTGCCTACGGATTTGCCTTTCTGCACAAAGTTAGCAGTAGCATGACCCTCTCCTTTCTCAGTAGTGTCCTTAGCCCGAGCCTTCTCCTCAACATCAAGGGACTCTATCAGATTTTCAACTGATATCTCCTGTCTCTTGTGTTTGAGAGTTGTGGCAAAGTTCCTCCATGAAGGGGGCAACTTAGAAATAATGCAACCCACCACAAACTTGTCGGGTAAGGTACACTTAAGGAGTTCGAACTCTTTGTCAATGCACTGTATCTCATGAGCTTGTTGAACCACAGGAAGGTCCTTTGTCATCTTAAAATCATGAAATATCTCTATGATATACAGTTCACTGCCAGCATCTGTAGCACCAAACTTTGCATCCAGTGCGTCCCAGAGCTTCTTCCCGTCTTTTATGTGCATAAAAATATCACACAAACGGTCAGCAAGAATGCTCAGAATACATCCCACAAAGATAGTATTGGCATCCTCGAACTTCTTCTGATCCTCGTCAGATATAGTTCCTTCAGGTGTGCCTTTACTGATATGGAACACTTTCATCGTGGTCAGCCAAAGCTCAACCTTGTACTGCCACCTCTTAAAGTGCACACTGGTAAACTTATCCGGCCTCGGTGCATCGGTAAAACCAAACATTGTTAATTCAGAAAATTGCCTACAATAAGGTTTTTGGATTGTTGGATTATTAGGCATAATTTCCACGATTAATTCCAGAATATAAATCATGACGACAACAACAACAACTACAATCACGTGAACCTCTAACATACTAGATGTATTGATCAACATGAATAGTAGCAGGGTATACGCACTATCAGCCATAGTAAAGCAATAGATCTAACGATGGTATACATATTGATCGGTTGTAGTAGTCTATCGAAGAAGTCGGCGTGCACGAGGCCCAGCTTGACGACCGGGAAGACGCGCCGTGATGACGAACTTGAGAAGTCGCGCGGAGCGCTTACCAAAAACCTTATTCGCCCTCTCCCGTATAGGATCACAAAGACGAGTGGTTCAGGAGACCTGCTCTTGACAGTATCCGCACAAGACTTTATATAGATCGGCTCAGGAAACCCTAATGGAGGCGGACGTGAGCCGAGTCCATGTTGCGCACGTTTGGGTCGGCGAGATTCCCGTAACCCGCCCGCGCGCGTCGTGGCTGTCGTGCGTGCTTGCGGCGGCGGCGGAGGAGGAGCACGTGCGTGTATCTCGCTTATTGCCACTCACTTACAAAGTAGTGCAACACTCCACCTTATAAGGTGGTGCAACTCTTCTTCAACTTTCCATGTGGAACTAAACTTTAACTCCCACTCCACTCCCATGTGAGCTGTCAGAAACATGGGCACAAACACATATAGACTGCCATAAATCTGGACTTTAAAATTTAAGAAAAATCTAAAGTACACATGAGCCTAAGTGGACTAGCCCATTATTTCTAACGGTCTCCACACTCATGTGTCGGCTTTGCAGCCAAAGCAAACAGAGTTCTACAAAGCTGGATCCCGTGCAGAGCGACGAGCCACATGAACTTCCTTACAATCCTCTTATACTTAGAATTTAGCTTTTCGATTCTCTCTATGTCACGATCCGGTGTCCGGCTAAGCACATTAATTTGTAATATTTGCTCGAGCAGTTTCCCGCTCTTTTAAGCACGTCTAAGAGAGTGTTCACTATAAAGTCATTACAGATACGTATTACACTGACTGTTAATTAATAAATAACAATTTCAACCATAACAATTAGAAGCTTGTCCAATTGAGTACAGATACATTGGGAAACGTGCTACACAAAACAAATAATTCTAGCGTATAAATCATATCAAGTTACGCGGGAAGGGAGACAACGACACATACCCTCGAAGATCGACCAAGCAGAAGTTTGTTAATGACAAGATTGATGACGATGATCACGATCCCTGCAACGAGACTTATCAAGTCGTGAGGAGATGTATTATCCCACGAATGGCTCTATGATCAAATGCTCCATATGTTGCACCTACACTGGTATCCATACATACAAGATCAATTGCACCGCATGGACTTGCGATCAAGCACACATGCGAGACAGGAACGTATCGATACAGATCCAGAGGGCTTCAGCAGTACCATCTAGATTAGATCTACACGGAGGTAGAACTCGGATAGCCCTACGGGGATGTTGATGAAGATCTTCGCACGATGACAATGATGATGACGACAATGCAAGGAGAAGGAGCTCGGTGAGGCGACTCCGAAGGTGGCCGGCGAAGGCGGCGGTGCGACGGCGGCTTGGTGGCGGCAACGCCTTGGGCGCGGAGCAGCGTGGAACTTTTGTGTTCTTGCCCTTGCCCTTTCCCAAGCCCTCCCTCTTGTATGTGATACAACTAACACCAAACGTAACCCATTCAATGAGCCCCCTTGAAATCCATGTAGCATCCCATTTGTCTAACAATTGTAATGCTACTTGGTCTAGTAATATATTGGCTACTTCCTACATATAATTGTTGCATCATCATGTTATCATGCTCATGTCATCATGCCACCTTGCATTTGAGCATCATATAAAACCCTTTTTGATTTGGTTCTTCTCTCATATGCATTGTAAATTGTATTTGCCTCTTGATATTGTATTTGGTTTTTGATAGATGGTTTAATGCCCAAGTTGAGTTGGGGGCATATCTTTTATTAAACTACACCACCTTCTTTGTCACCACCTTATAATCCTACCACCCTAATCCCCATGGGCTTGTATTTTATTTTGGCTTTTATTCTAGCTCATGTGGGTAGGGTGGGTCCAATTCTACAAATCCTTTTGCTTGACCCTTACTCCAACTTTGGAGGATGCAAATAAATAATGCCATGATAATATTATTGTTTCTACAATATTTTAATCATGGTAATTCTCATCTTGCATGGGCCATGCAACCTTTGCCACCTTTGGTCCTCCTTGTTTTTAGTTGCTTGTTTGAGTGGATCATCTCTCTCTATATCTCTCTTTTCCTCAACTTTATCTCATCTCACCTCCACACATGCTTGGTCATGTGGATCTTGCCCAAAACCCTAAACCTCCCTCTCTCTATTCTACCTCTAAACCCTACCACCACCATGATCCACCCATCTCACCTCTCTCTAAACCTCTCCCTAATCTAAACCTAATCTAAAACCTCCACCCCTCTCTAGCTAACCCTAAGCTACCCTTCCTTCCTCTCTCGGCCAGCAAGGGGCCACCACCCCCTCTCCACTCCTTACACCCACCCCAACCCGAGCTACTCTACACCCAACCTAACACCAACCCTAAACCGAGGCTCCCCCAAACCCTAAGCCCGAGCCTACCCTCTCTCCCTCTCTTCTCTCCCTGCCTTGTGGCCCCTAGCCCGATCCTGCCCCTGCCTCCTTGGCCTCGCCCTGACCCCACCTGGCAGCCTCCATCACCCTCCCCCTGCTCCTGCCCGACCCAAGCACGTGAGGGAGAAGGACAAAGGTGGCCGAGACCACCTTTATCTCCCCCACCTCCTCACGGCATCCTCCTCTCTCCCTCCTTCTTTCCCCTCCCACACGGCACCCCTCTGGCCTCGCCCAGATCTGGCCGAGCCAGCCTCCCCTCCTCCTTCCTCCTCCCCGTCCTGCACCGTCGCCCGCACGGCACCTCGCCGTCCACGACGCTCCGGCCGTCAAGCTCGTCGAGGGGGTGATCGGGGGGGACGAGACGGTCCTCTGCAACAGCCCCGTACGCCCCAGCGAGGAGGAGCAGGACCCGAAGCCCCCAGGCCGACGCCGCCCCGACGGAACCCTAGCTACGCTCGGCCCCTGCCTCGTCGTCGATCGCCGGCGCCTCCGCCCGAACCACCACCGGCAACGACCTCGCGGTGAGCCTCCCGTCTCCCCTGACATGGTCAGCCTCGCCGTACCGCCCTAGTGCCGCCGCTCGTTTCGACGAACACGCTGCGTCTGCTGCCGTCTTGTCGCCGCCAAGCAGACGCCTCTAGCCTAGCTGCTACTCCCTCTGTCACCAACCCAGCCTACCGCATTGCCCAGCGCCTTCCCAGTCGCGAAGTTCGAGCCAGCGCCCGCTGCTCATTGTCGCCGTCTATCGTCAGATAGTTCAGAGAAGAACCACAGTACCCGCGGCCTTTTTGCGCTTAGCCCCCCCAACCTTTTATTCCGTCAACCCGCGCTCCCCTCCGACCCCACCTGTCTGCCTCTGTGCGTTTTATAAAAAGGCTCCGCGACTTTGCGGTAATTAACCCTTGAGTCCACAGGTCATTGCGTGTCACGTAGCCACCCACAGACGCTGGGTCGCTCATTGAGCCCTCTTGGTCATTGTTGCTGGATCACCATGATGAGAAAGCTATTATCAGCCAGATCGCCCAGTCAGCATGGCCCACTGGTCATTGGCTGTGGCTATGTTCTGTGCGTGTAACAAAAGCTTTTCTGAATATCTGTTTAATTCAAACCTTTTCAAATTTAATTCAAATTCAAATTTTAAATCTGTTTTAAAATAACTTCTAAAATATAAACCCAATTAATACAAATAATATATGTTTTTGAATCAGAAAAATGTGAGGATTTCAAATATGCTATCCAAAATATATTTTGAACACTTAAATTTTCAAGTTGACTAAAATTACAAGAAATGCCCTTCACCTTAATTAATTAATAACTTTTGATTAATAACTCCAAATTTAACAAATGATATGTCTAAAATGATCAGCTCGACGAGACCTTTCTGTTTATGCATTCCATGTTCTGAATTGCAGCATGAATCATATAAATATAATGTAAACAGCAACTAATATGAGGATAAAATGTGGCCAAAACTCAATAAAATGTTTATTTCTTGTATTCTACACCTCACCCATGCCATGCTACATTATTGCCATGCAACTTGTGCATCATTCATCATGGCATGATTGTTTGCTTGTCGCATTTTATTCATATGCTTGTGCACTGTATTTATGTTGGCCCTTGTTTGTTTGGTTCTTCTTCGAATAGACACTGAGCATGGGATATATCAAGAGAACCAGGAGCACTACTCAGATCCTTCTCTCGCTTCAACTGAGCTGCCAGGCAAGCACTATCACATGCTTGCATACATATAGTACCTATTGCCTCTATCTTATTCTTGCATCATTGAGTCGCGATTGCATTAAACTGAATCCCAAGTATTGCATAGCCTTTACGTTTAAACCCCACCAAGCTTGTTCCTCCATCCCATGAGCCATTACTACAGGAGTTACTTGAGCCATGCGAGTCGTAGAACAGCATGTGTAGGGTATGTGAGTGTCTGTTGGATAACGAGGTACCTAAACAACTTAACCTGAGTAGTAATGGGATAACTAATGAAAGTGGCACCGGTGAGCAATATCTGCTATTTGGTTTTTCCTGCTCACTTGTGTCCCGTAGGACCCCGAGTACTTGATTCCTGTTCCTTGATTATTCGCGCTATCCACATCCGGGAGGCTTATGGGACCCCCGAGCGAGCTTGATTCATTCTTATTTCTTGGGGCCACAAACTAGTTTGAGGTTTTGTTTACTATCCTGTACTTATGCCATGCTTTCGCTTTATTTACGATTGTGCGAGGAGCACTGTCTTATTTAGGATCGGGACACGATTTCATGTCGACAAGCCCAGTCACACTTCGGGTTCCCAGTCGTTTCTGGTCCACCCAAACCTTGAGTCCGTCTCGAGTCGGCTAACCGTTCTTGGGTGTACTCAATGGGGTGGCCCCTGAAATATTTCTGAATCTGTGATTGCTTTGTCGTGAAAGCCTCGTTGGGTTTTGATTTGGTTTTCGAGGTTGATCGAGTGTGTGTTGCTATTTGTGCACCCTATGGTAAAACTTCTGGCCGTGTCCGCGGTTATGGGACGACTTGGAGCACGGTTTCGTAGACAAGCATAACTAAAGTACCGCTTCTAATTTGACTAAGTAATCGACTAGTAAATAGTGCAACACTCATGGAATGGTTAATAAAATTGCCAGCGGATGGGGGTTGTTAAATCGCTTCCTCGTTGGTAAGCGAGGAGGAGGATGGATCTGTGGATATTACTGTTATAACTGTTGTCATTAATTCACGGACATTCGTCTATCTTTGGTTAGGCGGATGGTTAGCGAGTATCTATAGAACTGTTAGGGTTTATCTTTCGCTGCAATTGCGTCACCACAGGTTGTGTCCCCTTTAGAGGCATAAAGACTTGCTGAGTACCCCTAGGGTCTCACACGATAAATTGTTTGATTTAGATGAACAGGTACACTCCCAAGATGGATACTGGGTGGAGGAGGCGGATGATGTGGGCAACGATCATTCGGTGTAGAGATTCCGAGAACGGGGATCCGTGAGATCTGTGGGCGGGATGTGCTTATTTATGGGGCATCTTATGCCGATTTGCTTCTTATCCGTACTCGGATCTTGTTTGCCGCTTCCGCCTGATACTCTGATGTGTGATGTATGAGGAGATATCCTAAACTATTATATCTATCTAGGACATTTGAATCTTTCCGTATGGCGTTGCTATATTTCCTTTCTTTTTAGATGGAATGGCTCTGATGTACTGTTGTATGGTGGCTTGCATACATACTCATTTGTGTATGTAGTTGATCCCTTCGCCTGCCGATTACACCGCCCGTTCTTGTCCCGATGAATTGGAAATGGTTGGGACTGCCGAAAGGTCTACCTGTGAGTGGCATTTGGGCCCCACCGTACTATTTCAACCATTTCCGCTCATCCAGGCTTGTAACTAGGAGCGTAATTCACCGAGGTAGTTACAATTGGTATCAGAGCAATCCCGCCCTTTAGGGTCTCAGCCAAATGGTCGTTTTCAGTCTAGCAAATATTTTTGGTAGTTATGTATACTAGGGAAAAACAAAACGTGAGAGTAGGACTGCTTCCATTTTTCTTCTTACCCACCCACCCACCCTTTTCTGGTAAGGAAGTGTAACGTTTTCAATCCTCTTCTTAAAAGTTCAAACTAGGATTCACGTGTTCTGGGTTTCCGTAGTACCATAGGTTGTGTGTTTTTGTGTATGTGTGTGTGTGTGTGTGTGTGTAATTCCTTGTCTATCTGTTGCATCCAAGTTGTTATCACAATCGGCCTTTTGGTTATCGACTGTTGGTACATTCTATACCGACAGGCTTTGCAAACCGACGCGATCTATCTGATTCGTTGTATACCGACGCGATCTGTCTTACTCTTTGTTATCCGACGTTATCTTGTTTGGGGTGTTCGTTTCCGTAGTTACTAATCTTTAGGTTCATCGTGAGAAGAAGGGGTTAGGATATGTGGTCTACTTATTCATGTGCGGAGTAATGATTTGAGTGCGGGATGGAGTCGCGACCATACCACTACTCTTATCATTGGCTTTTGTATATTGAATTGATAGAGTCACTAATCTTGATTCGTTAAGTGATTTTGCGCATCTATTGGTATTTTAATGCCGAAATTTGTGGAAAAATTTTCTTTGATATATTTGTGTACCACACTCCTTTTCAGTCGTGTGCGATATGCTTAATATCTTCTAGGTGCTTTGAACTTTGTTGATATTTTAATATCATCTTAGTAAATTGTATCCTTTAATCTTGGTTAATTCCATCTTGGTACTATTTTGGATTATTATCATTCTCCATTATAGTACTGACTTGTGTTTTATATCAATCACAGGATGGCTCCACCACGCCGTTCTGATGAGGACATACCACCGGCTGGGGTCGCGTTGTCAAACATCGCCAATGCCTTGGCATCAATGCAGTGAGAACCAGCAGCGTTTTGAGGAAAGTGTCGGAGGAATGAGTTTGCTCGCTACCTCCACCTCCCAAGCGAGGAGACATCAAAAGCTTCCTGAAGTTCAACCCTCGTCAATTTGATGTTTCTGATCAACCACTTGATGCTGATGATTGGTTGCGTGAGATGTCAAGGCTACTGGAGACTGCTGATGTTCCTGAGCAAGAATGGTTAAAGTGTGCTACTCACCTTCTGAAGGGAGATGCAGCTCTCTGGTGGGAGAATTACCTGAAGGCAAACTGCATTGGTTTTCAGCCTACTTGGGAGCAGTTCCTTTGGAGCATTCAAAAGCGATTCATCGAAATTGTCATGGAAAGGATGAAGGAAGTGTTTCTCAACCTCAAGCAGGGAAATGATAATGTCAATACCTACATCAGGAACTTCATGAATCTTTCTCGTTATGGTTGCGATGAGATCTCCGATGGCAAGAAGAAGCAAAAGAGGTTCCGGCAAGGGCTCAATGCATCGATTAAATATGCAATCACACATGCAAGGCCGGCATCTTTTCTGGAACTTCAGCATCTGACTCTGCGGGGAGGAAGCAAGTAGGCAAGTGTTTGAGGAGTCAAAGAAACACAACCGTGATGCACCAAGCTCTTCAGCTATGTCAGCACCTTCTAAGCGTCGTGTCTGGGTTCCTAACACCCCACCGTCGCTCCCGGCTCCACCAAGACCTTCAAGCTTCGCGGCAAGGCCACCAAACTTCCTCATTGCTGCTCCCAGGGGCTACAACCACCACTACCCTGGAGCGCCTGGCGGAGTCCCTGGCTACGTTGCTCCACGTCCACCTGGTGCTTGTTTCACGTGTGGAGACTCTGGACATCTAAACTGGAACTGTCCGTTGAAAAACAAAGCTCTTCCGCCACCACCTCCAAGATCTGCGGCAAGCTCTCCTATGGTTCGTGCACCACCACCTCGGGCTCTCAACATCAACACCAAGCCCGGGTCTACTGTTGCGCGTGCCAACTATGTCAACGCCGCTCAAGCTGAGCATGCACCTGGAGTTGTGATGGGTATGCTTCCCGTTAACTCAGTCCCTGCACGAGTTTTGTTTGATTCTAGTGCATCGCATTCATTTGTTTCTCACAAGTTTGCAAATGAGAATGAGTTAGTCTTGGTTCCTCTCCTTAAGCAGTTAATGGTCCTTTCTCCTGGAGCAAACATGAGGGCTGTTCATATTAGCCATGGCAATCAAATTGAGGTTGGTGGCTCTTCGTTCTCGGCATCCTTAATTGTTCTGGGCAATTCTGACATTGATGTCATCTTGGGCATGGATTGGTTGACAGCAAATGCAGCTGTGATTGATTGTGCTGAACGCTCGGTTTCTCTGAAGATTCCTGAAGGCCATATAGTCTTTTCTCCAAGTCTGACTCCTGCTGTCCAGCTTTTGTCTTTGGCGGCTCTGAATGATGATGCTATGGTAGCTATTCAGAGTGTTCCGGTGGTCTGTGAGTTCCCAGATGTCTTTCCTGAAGAGTTGTCGGGTATGCCTCCGGATCGTGAGGTTGAGTTTGTAATTGAGCTTGAACCTGGAACGGCTCCTATCTCCAAGCGGCCTTATAAAATGGGTCCTGCTGAGTTGGCTGAACTCAAACGACAACTTGATGAACAAGAGAAGTTGGGTTTCATTCAACACAGTACCTCTTCTTGGGGTAGCCCAACAATCTTTGTGAAAAAGCGAGACAGGACTGATAGACTTTGTGTTGACTATCGGTCTCTCAATGCTAAAACCATCAAGAACAAATATCCCCTTCCGCGGATTAATGATCTCTTCGACCAGCTAGCTGGAGCTGTGGTATTCTCTAAGCTGGACTTGAGAAGTGGTTATCACCAAATCAAAATTCGCAAGGAAGATGTGCCTAAAACAGCTTTCACCACCCGCTATGGCCTGTATGAGTACACGGTCATGTCTTTCGGTCTCACCAACGCACCTGCTACCTTCTCGAGGCTTATGAACTCGGTTTTCATGGAGTATCTTGATAAGTTCGTTGTGGTCTATCTGGATGACATCCTAGTCTATTCTAAGTCAAAGGAAGAGCATGAAGAACACCTTCGGTGTGTCCTAAACAAGCTTCGTGAGAACCGTTTGTATGCAAAGTTCTCAAAGTGTGAGTTTTGGCTGCCTCAAGTAACCTATCTTGGTCACGTCATCTCTGCTAAGGGCATTGCAGTCAACCGACCGTGAAGACAATTGTTGAATGGCTTCCTCCTGTTAATGTCAAAGAAGTGCGGAGTTTCCTTGGTTTGGCTAGTTATTGTCGCTTCGTTCGTAACTTTTCAAGATAGCGAAGCCTCTTACCGATCTCCTCAAGAAAGGCAAGAAATACCTTTGGACTCCTGCATGTCAAGCAAGCTTTGAGACACTCAAAGAAGCTCACTTCCACACCAGTCTTGGTTCCTCCGGACACATCTAAGCCTTTCCAGATATTCTGTGACGCCTCTTTGCAAGGATTGGGTGCGGTCCTTATGCAAGAAAAACAAGTGGTTGCTTATGCCTCTCGATAGTTGAAGACGCATGAGATCAACTATCCTACACATGACCTCGAGCTCAGCAGCTTGTCTTTGCTTTGAAGCTATGGAGGCACTACTTGCTTGGCAACCGTTGTGAGATCTTTTCTGACCACAAGAGTTTGAAGTATATCTTCACTCAGCCTGATCTCAACCTTCGGCAGAGGAGATGGATTGAAGCAATCAATGATTTTAATTTGACCATCAACTACACTCCGGGCAAAGCTAATGTCATGGCGACGCTCTCGGCATAAAGCTTATGTCAACAACCTCATGATGGAAGAACAACAGCCTCTCTTGTGCGAGGAATTCCGTCGACTCAACCGAAGTTGTGGAACAAGGGCATCTCCTGAACCTTGGCTACTCCTCTCTTGGAAGAAGATTCGCTCTTGTCGACTTGGTGATCCACACCAAAAGATCATCTCCAAACTTCACTTCAAGTATGAGTCCTTCCACATCGATGATCAAGGCACGCTTTTCTTTGAACACCGGATGTTTGTTCCGAACTACCGGGTTTGAGAGAGCAAGTTCTCAAGGAGGCGCATGATTACTGTTCTTTCTATCCACCTGGCGGCACAAAGATGTACATGGACTTGAAAACACAATATTGGTGGCGGATTGAAGCGATATTGTGCCAAGTATGTCTCGGTGTGATGTGCCGCAGAGTGAAAGCTGTCCATCGAAACCTTTCGGTCTTCTACAGCCATTGAAACCCGGAATGGAAATGGGAGAAAGTAGAGATGGACTTCATCACTGGTTTTCCAAGGTCGCAGAAGGGCAACAATGCAATCTTTGTTGTCATTGATGCTCTCTAAAGTGGCTCACTTCTTCCCGTCAAGGAAACAATTTACGGAATTCAGTTGGTGAGCTCTATATCAGCAATTGTCTCTCTGTATGGGGTTCCGCTTGAGATCGATTCAGGCCGTGGAGCATCTTCACTTCAAGTTCGGGAAAGTTTCCAAAATGCTTTGGGAACAAATTGAACTTCAGACAGCTTACCACCCTCGATCGCAAGGACAAGTTGAAAGTATCAATCAGATTACGGAGGATATGCTTCGTGCTTGCGTCATCTCTTTGGCATGAAGTGGGAGGAATGTCTTCCTTATGCTGAATTCTCTTACAACAACAGCTTCGAGAAAAGTCGAAGATGGCACCATTTGAGGCTCTCTATGGCCATAAGTGCGAACTCCGATTGGTTGGTCAGGTGCAGGAGAAAGAATTTGGTTTGGCCCTGACATTGTAACTCAAGCGGAGGAGAAGGTGCACATCATTCTTGAAAATCTGAAGATTGCTCAAAGTCGCCAGAAGAGCAATTATGACAGGAAGCACACGGACATGGTGTATGTCCCTGGTGACCTCGTTTACCTTCGTGTCACTCCCATGAAAGGCACACACCGCTTTGGTATCAAAGGAAAGCTGGCTCCTAGATACATCGGTCCTTTCAAAATTCGTGAAAGAAGAGGAGAAGTTGCTTATGCTCTTGAGCTCCCGGAAAAACTCAAAGTCCATGATGTTTTCCACATCTCTCAACTCAACAAATGCTTCAAAGATCCCGGCAGGACCGTGGATCATGAGCTAATCAATCTCCAAGAAGACCTGTCTTATCAAGAACACCCCACAAAAATCCTTGAGACCGCAGAAAGAAGGACTCGCAACAAGTCCATCAAGTTCTGCAAGGTGCAGTGGTCGCACCATTCCGTTGATGAAGCCACTTGGGAACGTGAAGAGGAGCTCCGTACCAACTATCCTACCCTCTTTGAGTCTTCTTCTTCTTCCTAGAATCTCGGGGCGAGATTCCTGTTTAGTGGGGGAGAGTTGTAGCATCCCATTTGTCTAACAATTGTAATGCTACTTGGTCTAGTAATATATTGGCTACTTCCTACATATAATTGTTGCATCATCATGTTATCATGCTCATGTCATCATGCCACCTTGCATTTGAGCATCATATAAAACCCTTTTTGATTTGGTTCTTCTCTCATATGCATTGTAAATTGTATTTGCCTCTTGATATTGTATTTGGTTTTTGATAGATGGTTTAATGCCTAAGTTGAGTTGGGGGCATATCTTTTATTCAACTCCACCACCTTCTTTGTCACCACCTTATAATCCTACCACCCTAATCCCCATGGGCTTGTATTTTATTTTGGCTTTTATTCTAGCTCATGTGGGTAGGGTGGGTCCAATTCTACAAATCCTTTTGCTTGACCCTTACTCCAACTTTGGAGGATACAAATAAATAATGCCATGATAATATTATTGTTTTTACAATATTTTAATCATGGTAATTCTCATCTTGCATGGGCCATGCAACCTTTGCCACCTTTGGTCCTCCTTGTTTTTAGTTGCTTGTTTGAGTGGATCATCTCTCTCTATATCTCTCTTTTCCTCAACTTTCTCTCATCTCACCTCCACACATGCTTGGTCATGTGGATCTTGCCAAAAACCCTAAACCTCCCTCTCTCTATTCTACCTCTAAACCCTACCACCACCATGATCCACCCATCTCACCTCTCTCTAAACCTCTCCCTAATCTACACCTAATCTAAAACCTCCACCCCTCTCTAGCTAACCCTAAGCTACCCTTCCTTCCTCTCTCGGCCAGCAAGGGGCCACCACCCCTCTCCCTCCTTACACCCACCCCAACCCGAGCTACTCTACACCCAACCTAACACCAACCCTAAACCGAGGCTCCCCAAATCCTAAGCCCGAGCCTACCCTCTCCCTCTCTTCTCTCCACCTTGTGCCCCTAGCCCGATCACCTTGCCTCCTTGGCCTCGCCTGACCCCACTGGCAGCCTCCATCACCTCCCCTGCTCTGCCGACCCAAGCACGTGAGGGAGAAGGACAAAGGTGGCCGAGACCACCTTTATCTCCCCCACCTCCTCACGGCATCCTCCTCCCTCCCTCCTTCTTTCCCCTCCCACACGGCACCCCTCTGGCCTCGCCCAGATCTGGCCGAGCCAGCCTCCCTCCTCCTCCTTCCTCCTCGTCCACCAACAAGCGTCGCCACGCCTTGGACCTCGCCCGTCCACGCTCCCGTCAAGCTCGTCGAGGGTGATCGGGAACGAGGCAGTCCTCTGCAACAGCCCGTACTCCCAGTGAGGAGGCGGGACCCAAGCCCCAGCCGACGCCCGACGGAACCCTAGCTACGCTCGGCCCCTGCCTCGTCGTCGATCGCCGGCGCCTCCGCCCGAACCACCACCGGCAGCGACCTCGCGGTGAGTCTATCGTCTCCCCTGACATGGTCAGCCTCGCCGTACCGCCCTAGTGCCGCCGCTCGTTTCGACGAACACGCTGCGTCTTGGCCAGCCGTCGTGCTGCTCGGCTGTGCCTCGCAGACGCCTCACCTAGCCGCGCTACTCCCTCCTGTCACCAACCCTCAGCGGTGGCCGCCCAGCCAGCACTTGTGTCGCGAAGTTCGAGCCAGCAGCGCTGCCCGTCATTGCTGTCACTGTCTCGAGATAGTTCGAGAAGAACCACGATTCGCGCCTTTTGCGCTTAGCCCCCCAACCTTTTATTCCGTCAACCCGCGCTCCCCTCCGACCCCACCTGTCTGCCTCTGTGCGTTTTATAAAAAGGCTCCACGACTTTGCGGTAATTAACCCGCAGTCCATGGGTCCACCGCGTGTCACAGGCGCAGCCACCCATCGATGGGTCGCTTTTGAGCCCTCTTGGTCATTGTCACCGTGGATCACCATGGTGAGGAAAGCTATTACCGCGCCAGATCGCCCAGTCAGCATGGCCCACTGGTCATTGGCTGTGGCTAGGTTCTGTGCGTGTAACAAAAGCTTTTCTGAATATCTGTTTAATTCAAACCTTTTCAAATTTAATTCAAATTCAAATTTTAAATCTGTTTTAAAATAACTTCTAAAATATAAACCCAATTAATACAAATAATATATGTTTTTGAATCAGAAAAATGTGAGGATTTCAAATATGCTATCCAAAATATATTTTGAACACTTAAATTTTCAAGTTGACTAAAATTACAAGAAATGCCCTTCACCTTAATTAATTAATAACTTTTGATTAATAACTCCAAATTTAACAAATGATATGTATAAAATGATCATCTCGATGAGACCTTTCTGTTTATGCATTCCATGTTCTGAATTGCAGCATGCATCATGTAAATATAATGTAAACAGCAACTAATATGAGGATAAAATGTGGCCAAAACTCAATAAAATGTTTATTTCTTGTATTCTACACCTCACCCATGCCATGCTACATTATTGCCATGCAACTTGTGCATCATTCATCATGGCATGATTGTTTGCTTGTCGCATTTTATTCATATGCTTGTGCACTGTATTTATGTTGGCCCTTGTTTGTTTGGTTCTTCTTCGAATAGACACTGAGCAGGGGATATATCAAGAGAACCAGGAGCACTACCCAGATCCTTCTCTCGCTTCAACTGAGCTGCCAGGCAAGCACTATCACATGCTTGCATACATATAGTATCTATTGCCTCTATCTTATTCTTGCATCATTGAGTCGCGATTGCATTAAACTGAATCCCAAGTATTGCATAGCCTTTACTTTTAAACCCCACCAAGCTTGTTCCTCCATCCCATGAGCCATTACTACAGGAGTTGCTTGAGCCATGCGAGTCGTAGAACAACATGTGTAGGGTATGTGAGTGTATGTTGGATAACGAGGTACCTAAACAACTTAACCTGAGTAGTAATGGGATAACTAATGAAAGTGGCACCGGTGAGCAATATCTGCTATTTGGTTTTTCCTGCTCACTTGTGTCCCGTAGGACCCCGAGTACTTGATTCCTGTTCCTTGATTATTCGCGCTATCCACATCCGGGAGGCTTATGGGACCCCCCTGAGCCAGAGCTTGATTCAGTCTTATTTCTTGGGGCCACAAACTAGTTTGAGGTTTTGTTTACTATCCTGTACTTATGCCATGCTTTACTGCTTTATTTACGATTGTGCGAGGAGCACCTGTACTGTTTAGGATCGGGACACGATTTCGCGGTATCGACAAGCCCAGTCACACTTTCGGGTTCCCAGTCGTTTACAGCCGTCCACCCAAACCTTGAGTCCATCTCGAGTCGCCTAACTTCGTTGGTGTACTCAATGGGGTGGCCCCTGAAATATTTCTGAATCTGTGATTGCTTTGTCGTGAAAGCCTCGTTGGGTTTTGATTTGGTTTTCGAGGTTGATCGAGTGTGTGTTGCTATTTGTGCACCCTGCAGTAAAACTTTCTGAAAGCCGTGTCGCGGTTATGGACGACTTGGAGCACAATTCTCGATCATAGACAAGCATAACTAAAGTACCGCTTCTAATTTGACTAAGTAATCGACTAGTAAATAGTGCAACACTCATGAAATGGTTAATAAAATTGCCAACGGATGGGGGTTGTTAAATCCGCTTCCTCGTTGGTAGCGAGGAGGATGGATCTGTGGATATTACTATTATAACTGTTGTCATTAATTCACGGACATCCGTCTATCTTTGGTTAGGCGGATGGTTAGCGAGTATCTATAGAACTGTTAGGGTTTATCTTTCGCTGCAATTGCGTCACCCCAGGTTGTGTCCCCTTTAGAGGCATAAAGACTTGCTGAGTACCCCTAGGGTCTCACACGATAAATTGTTTGATTTAGATGAACAGGTACACTCCCAATATGGATACTGGGTGGAGGAGGCGGATGATGTGGGCAACGATCGTTCGGTGTAGAGATTCCGGAAACGGGGATCCGTCAGATCTGTGGGAGGGATGTGCTTATTTATGGGGCATCTTATGCCGATTTGCTTCTTATCCGTACTCGGATCTTGTTTGCCGCTTCCGCCTGATATTCTGATGTGTGATGTATGAGGAGATATCCTAAACTATTATATCTATCTAGGACATTTGAATCTTGCCGTATGGCGTTGCTATATTTCCTTTCTTTTTAGATGGAATGGCTCTGATGTACTGTTGTATGGTGGCTTGCATACATACTCATTTGTGTATGTAGTTGATCCCTTCGCCTGCCGATTACGCCGCCCGTTCTTGTCCCGATGAATTGAAAATGGTTGGGACGGCCGAAAGGTCTACCTGTGAGTGGCATTTGGACCCCACCGTACCATTTCAACCATTTCCGCTCATCCAGGCTTGTAACTAGGAGCGTAATTCACCGAGGTAGTTACAATCCACAAACTAGGAGGTCACTCACATATTAACAGTTTTATTAACCATTATTTACTCTAGTCAAGTTAGAATTAACAAGGGTTTAGTGTAAGTTTTCTACGATCTCTTGAGTAGTCTATAATCGTAGACACGGCTTTTCGAAAAGATGTCTTATAGAGGTACATTACTGTACCTGACATAAATGTTCAATCCTTCAGGAAATATTTTAAATTTATAATTTTTTATACCTTTCAAATATTACAACAAGAGATAACTGTCTCCAAGCTATATGTATATCTAGATAGTCACCTACTGAGTTTTCTTCAACCTAGAGTCATGACCGATTCTCAAAGAGGCATATCGTTTGCAGTTACACACTGGAAATGGTCTTTGGATATATACTATGCTCAGAGCTCAGCGAAAGCCGAGCAACAACTTACCACACCTAAATATATTTGGAAATAATTCTGGATATAATTAATGTTGTATCACATGATCATACAAAACGTGACTTAGGATTCTTTGTATTTTGGTCTAAATAAAAATGAAAAATCTGCTAAAATTTGGGATGTGAAAATATACTCGTACGGATCTACACTCTTGTCACTTTCGTGCATCTAAGAATACAAGGAGGGAGGTGCTTACTTTCCTCGATATTCCTCGGCAGGCAGCAGCTCGTGCTGCCTGGACATGATTGGCGGCCTCCTAGACAAGATTTTGTGAAGATCAATACGGACGCGTCGATTAATTTTGCGAATGGTAATGCTGGTGCTGGAGGCGTTGCTCGATCTTCAAACCGTCTCTTGGATGCTTGAAGTAAACCTCTTTTTGAAATTACGGATCCTCTCATCGCTAAGTGCATGACGGTGCGCGATGGTGCCCTCTTTGCCCAGCTATGAGGCTTCACGCATGTGATCTGGACACAGACCGCCTGGAGGTGATCAACCTCTGGAATACTCGCCACAATTCTCGTTCGATTGTGGCTCCTTTGTTAGTAGAGATTGGAGAGCTAGCTTCTTCGCTTATTTCTTTTGAGATTCAACATGTATCAAGGACATCCAACTATCCAGCGCATCTTTGTGCAAAGCGTGCTAGTTGAGTGTGACGAAGAGTTGGATGGACGAGACTCCCAGCTTCCTGTTTAGCTGTCTTCTGACGAATTGTTCAGCGAGCGTTTATGTTTGTCTCTATATTACCATAAAAAATACAATATACTCCCTCCGTTTTAAAATACAAGATATTTTAGGTTTGTGAACAAAATTTATCTAGACTTTCTTTAGTGTGTAGATTCACTCCACATATGAGTGAACCTACATACTAAACAAAGTTTAGATATATTTGCTTCATAAAGGTAAAACATCTTATATTTTAGAACGGAAGGAGCATTTAAAATTTATGTTTTCATGTTTGTGGGATAAATTATAGACTACATACAGATATTTTTAAAATATTTATTAGAAGTTAAAAATATGATTTTAATTTTTTTTAAATAGCAAGAGCAGCTCGGGAGCGAAATAAATCTCCACTATTTTAACGTTTGTTTTCTAAATTTTTATTCACGGTTGTTCCTCTTCCTACTAGTAGTTTCCCTGCGTTGGCGACTCCGCTTCCCCACCCCACAGGCCACAGTTGCTTTTGCTCCCCCACAGACCTAACCCACTGTCCAATGACATGGAGGCTGGCGGTGCTCGTAAGCGGAAGAGGATATCCGCGGGGATCAACAGCGGCGAGGTGGCGCCGACGGAAGCGCCAGTTCCCGGAGGCGGAGCGGGTGAACACGGCAGAGGAGGCGCCGACCGCATCAGCGACCTCCCCGACGACAACCTCCGCCACATAATCTCCTTGCTCCCGACAAAGGAGGCCGCCCGCACCCGGATCCTCGCCTCCCGGTGGCGCCACCTCTGGTGCTCTGCCCCTCTCAATTTCGACTGCCGTGTCCTCGCCGCCGCGGACGAGGACGGCTACAACGGCATGGTCGAGACGATCATCTCCTCCCACCAGGGCCCCGTCCGTCGTTTCTGCGTCGACGCCAACCGCCTCGCCGACCCGCCCGGCGCCACGGACGCCTGGTTCCGGTCCGCCGCCTTCGACAACCTGGAGGAGCTCGAGTTCCACAGCATCCAGCAGCCGCCGCCCGCGTCGATTTTCCGCTTCTCTCCTACCCTCCGTGCCGTCACCATCGGAAGAACTGTCCTCGCCGACGCCGCCCTCCACGGTCTCCAGTTCCCGCTGCTCAAGCACCTCGGGCTAGCACTGGTTGTCGTCTCCGAGCCCTCGCTGCACGGCCTCATCGCCGGGTGCCCCGCTCTCGAGTGCTTGCTGATTGACCGGTGCGTCGGGGTCAACTGCATCCGGATCAACTCCCTTAGCCTTGTAAGCCTTGGCGCCCGTGTGAGCGGCTTACCAGCTTCTCCATCGGATCCGCTGCTGCACGGCGAGCTCGTCATTGAGAATGCCCCTTGTCTCCAGAGGCTCCTCCTCCTTAATGCCGGCACTTGTCTGCATGTGACGGTGGTTGCCCTTGCCGCCCCTAAACTGGAGACTCTAGGCTTCCTCAATGGTGAGAACTATTTATGTGGATTCTCAAGAATTTTGTTTGGCTCCACTCTTATTCAGGTACCGTCCTCATCACACTATTTTCAAGGAAATGGCAAAGGAGTGTTTATCGTATTTTGAATTAATGATTTTCCCAATTTATTTTATGAATATAGACACTATTTAGTATATAGATACATCTAAATTTTGACAAATTTCCGACATCTATTTTGAGACGGAGGGACTACTCCTATAATGAATTTGTTGAGAGTGGATTCGTTGAATTGGTTGATAGCCTTATGTCAGAATCCTCTTTTGATTCTGCGCCATTGATTCCACTATGGTTATTTCCTGTATGCAAAAAAGGAAACAAAAGCTTACATGTAAATCAGCTGACTTGTTCATGGCCTAACGTCGTCTTTCATACTTGATTGATAAAGGGTTTGCATGTTGATGAGCTGATAACGGTGTTGCGCACAGTCAAGACTTTATCTCTGAATATGGATAGTCTTGGTAGTTTGGATATGGTAATTGAGCTAATGAGATGCTTCCCATGCTTGGAGAAGTTGTACATTCAGGTAACAATTCTTCATTCGACTCTTTTCATCTGCTAGCAGCTCCTGTTCTGAACTTGTTGACCTCACTATTTTGTTTATGTTGTTTTTAGCTAGCGAAGTCAGGGCCAAGCAATTCGTGGCGTCGTAAACACCGAAATCTGATCAAATCTCTTGACATCCGCCTGAAGACGATTGTGCTGGGATCATATCTGGGCAACAAGACGCAAGTTAACCTTGTGAAATTCTTCGTTTTGAACGCGAGAGTGCTAGAGTCGATGACACTGGAGTTTTATGTTGGTACCAAGCTTGACAATGAGGAGTTCTTGCTAAAACAACGTTTGGACCTTCAGCTAGAGAAGAAGGCGTCAAGAGGTGCGAAGGTCCATTTGACAACCGACTGCTGTCTCCGCAGTCCTTGGGATGTCAAGCATGTCCGTGATTTAGACTTAGCTGATCCATTCACATGTCAGTAAATCCTAAACTAAGTTTGCTCTTTTGCCTAGGCTAGTGGTTCGTGGCCTGTATATCTCGTTCTGACGTTTATGGTATTTTGAAGTCCTTAGTATCTGGAACCTGAGTAGAATACTGGAGACTACTACCGATATATGCTTTCTTCAGAGGTGCCACATGTTGGCAAACCTGTGCTAACTCAGCTGTGACTCCAGTACTGATGTTTTGTCACGTTCCACTTTATTCGTGTTGATCTCTGAATAGTTCTATGTTGCTGCTACTGAATTCCTGTCTGATTTTCTCAATGCAGTCTTGCAAGTTTGCTCTTAACACTACATATTCTTCGGAATTGCTGAACTGTATGCTGAATCTAAAGAATGCCTTTGAGGTTCTCTTCCTGAATTTGAATTTTGTGCAGCTGCACTCTGTTTTGATGATTTGGAACACCTATTTGAAGAATTAGCAGGGTGTGTCATTGTTTATCTCCGGTCCATATGGATTGCTAGTAGCAGGCAGGATCGAGTGACTGTCATCGCATTTTGTATCGATAAGTAGCTATCAGTTTGCTAAAATGTTGAACAAAGAACCAGGTCTCTTTAGTTTGCATGTTTTGTTATACAATTTTTCTTTACACAACAATACATTATTATGAGGAAACTGAAGAATGAAAACATGTGGCTATGGTTAGCGAGCTCTGCTCAGTCTAGTATGGCTTACCATGGAGAGTTAATGTTATGTATGTCTTCGTAGTATTTTTAAGTTGGTGTGTAAACTGGAACCTAGGTAGAATACTATTGTGTAAGCTAAGTCAGCGAATTCTGATATTTCCTTGTTATATATGCCACTTTTCGCATTATTCAGTATGTTCTCTGAATCGTTCTATGTTCTATGTTGCTGCCACTAGGTTCTTGTCTGATTTTCTCAATACAGTTATATGAACATTTGCTAATACTGCTTGTTGTCTGAAATTAGCGAACTGCAGGCTGAATGTAAAACATGCCTTTAATGTTCCTTCCTGAATTTGAATTTTTCTAAGCTGAACGATTGTTCTAAATATTTTTTTAACACTTGTTTGAAGAACTAGCAGGGTGATGGGCGTGCCATCGTTTCCCACCTATTGTGTTGCCACTGAACTTTTGTTATGTTTATGAAACTCTAGAGAAATGCAATACCGCATGTAAGTTGGTCCTCTGGCACTATCTTTACCCTCTATTTGTTGGAGATTCGTGCTAATCGTTTTACAACTCCCATCTCACTTCTTGAGTCTATTATAGTTTTACTTCTCGGTCCCTAGTGTTTTCAAGTTTTATACATATTTCATTTTTGTTTGTCTCCCCACTATTTACATAATGAAAATATTATTTGTTTTATTTAATTAGCCAAATTTAATTAGGCAGTTTTATGTACAATCTAGTTTTAAAAAATACATGTAAAACTAAAAAATAATAGTTAAAAAAATCATATTATTTCTGTCAAGGAATTTTCGTTAAGAATTTTGCAACCGTCAAATTCATGGACGTTTCATTCGGAATTGAAGCATTTTTCATACAAATTTAAAAGAAATTTGTATTATACCATATATTTAACAATATAGATTTTTCATAATATCTATTTTAACAGTACATTTTTCAATAAAAACAATTTGTATCATATTTTTCAATTATGTTTCATCCCACATCGAAAGTTTCATACAAGATTCATAAGTTTAATTCATGTTTCTGCAAGGAAATATACATAATGCATTTTTTTAAGACTATCAAATCCTATACGTTTCGGTGAAGTTTTACAACAAATCCATACAAGATTCATAATTTTCTAACGATGCGTACAAGATTTATACAGGATCCATATACTTGACAATCTGGAAAGAAGAAATAACATGTTTCATAGAACAAACAAATCGGACAAGATCAAGAAAAGAATGTTTCCCTCAGATTGTTTACCCAAATCATTTTCCCTCTTTGTAAATAAACTTTTTTTTTATGTTTGATACATACATCAATAGAAGATTCATATCATGATCTATACAATAATGTTTGAAGAATGTTTCATACAAAGATCTATAGAAGATTCACACATGAATCGTAGGGAATTTGCATCTACTGTAGAGAACATTCATACATAATCCAGGAATATATCCATACAATATTTTTTTAAGAAACTTGGAAGATTGTTTCAAGAACCTGACAAAATCCGTTCATGTTTCATAGGAGAAAAACATGAAAAATGATCTTGGATCGTAAATAAAACCATATAAATTACATTTTCTACTAGATCTTCAAGAGACGACAAAGATTTTTTAAAGAAACTCGGAGGAATCATAGAGATTCAGCAGAACATTCATATATTATATGAAAAATTAAAATGGATCTTGACAGACACACCACTAGATCACATCATCTATCAAACATACATGTAACTTATTGATTTTATCTATTTTCGTATCCAAATCAACAAGATCCAAACAAGATATATGCATGTTTCCATATGCAAAATGAACAATTAACCAAGATCCAAACAAGAAACTCAAATCTACCAGATATAGGCCTCTAGGTCCAGATAACTGCAATACAAACAATACAAAAATCGTGTTAGATTCGACCATGAACTACACCCGAACAAAAAACACAAAAACATGAATAAAAAGAAAGGAAAAAAAAGAAGGCTTCTATCTAAGCCCTTCATGCCCAGGTCGGGGCCTCCATGGACAGATCGGGGGCGAGGTCGGAGAATGGAATCAACGCCGCGTGTGGTCGTCGTCTAGATTGCCGGCGCCACGCGTGGTCATCATCTAGAGTGCCGGCGCCACGCGTGGTCATCGTCGACTGGTCGGCGCGTGTGGTCATTGTCAGTAGCCTACGCTGGGTAGGCTACAACGCTGAGAGTGGGGGAGTGCAGGGTCTGACGATGCTGGGAGAGAGGCATGGGAGGAGGCACTGCCCGTGGAGACCGCTGCGCGTGGTGGCCGGGCACTGGGAGGGGGCCAGGGATGTGGGTGACGCCCTGGTTAGGGTTTACTGGGAGGACTGGGGCGGGGCGGGGCGGGGCGCGGCACAGTTTTGAGTCGGGTCTACGTGGGCAGCGGGCCGATTTCGTTTATCTGCAAGGATTAAAATGCAAAAAAAATGCTTGCTTTGACTATTGAACTTTTGCACGGATGTTGAATAAATTAATGTCTGCGATATGGCGGGAGGCCAACCTACGTGTGGTAAAGCCGCTATCGACAACTCTGTTTAGTAATGGACTATGGAGGTCATCATGTTCTTGAGAGCTTTGCATCTTTTTTTCGCGAAAATGCAAAAGCTTTGCGTTTCGCTTCATTAATAGAAAAAAGAGAGTTTTATACAAAATATATACATGCTCAGAAGAGCTGACATCCTATACAACTCAACCTACTTGAAAGCTTTGCATTTGAAAGCCTGAACCAAAAAAAAAAGGCTGTTGGTGGTTCATTCACATCGTCAGTCAAAATCCTTTTATGGGTGTGTGATTGTAAAAGCCTGAAACAAAAATGCTCTCTCTCGAAATAGGCTTTCGCCCCGCTTTATAAATAAAGCAACGTCCACAAACAAGTTCATACAACATCCAAGAGGGCCGCAGCCAAATATAAAAGAAAAGGGGATGGCGGTCCGCTGGGGCCACAGCACATAAAAGCCCAAAACGCAAAGCAAAAAAGGTACGACGAGGCGAGTGGAGGGACACTCAAGCCACCGAAGGGGTCGACGGGGCAGGGGCCGAGAGGGGGAGCGCCGCTGTCCTCAAGGTCCGAAGAGTGTCGTCGAAGGTCAACCGGTCACGCTGCCGCACCAGGGGAGACCACTGCTGAAGGAATCCAAGAAAGGAGAAAACTGGGTCAGTCACACGGGATGGGAAGATCTTCTCAATCACCATCTTGTTACGCACATTCCACAGGGTCCAAGAGATGCCTGCAAACACGAGACAGAAGAGGCGGCGCCTTCCTCCGGCCCTGTTTGCCTGGGTTTGCAGGAACTCCCCGAACTCCTGCGCCTGCCACGCAGGCCCCAGAGTCTCCTGGACAAAGGACCAAAGAGCCCGAGCCGCCGAGCAAGAGAAAAAATATGTGCACATGACTCCGGAGTCCCACATAGGGGACATAACCCGGAACCCGGGCCGTGGCGCTTGGCCACCTCGACCCCCGAGGGTAGCCTGTCCCGAAGGAGCTGCCAGACGAAGATCCTAATACTAAGTGGAAGGGGGGCCTTCCACAAGGGAGAGGTCCAGGGCAGCTCCGGACCCTGGAATAGGGCCCGGTACGCTGAGCTCACTGAGAACTCCCCGGACGGCAGCAGCTACCACGTGGGCGAATCCGGGGACGTTGCCAAGGCTGCCGGGAGGGATCCCCGAAGCTGCAGCAGGTCCGTGGCTTCGTCCACACTGAGGTAGCGCCGGAACTGGAGGGTCCAGTGACCATCGCCAAAGGCCTCCGCCACCAGCGCCGCTGGGGAGGAAGAGATGGCGAAGAGCCCGGGGTACTGGACCCCCAGTGGGATTGGGAGTAGCCATGGATCGAGCCAGAACCGCACTCCACGGCCACTCCCCACCCCAAAGGACACTCCCAGGCCAATGAAGTGTTTGATTTCCTGGATGGCTCTCCAGGCGAGAGCCCTCCGCCTCTCGCCTTAAAGGGGCGACCCGAGGTACTTGGCCTTGATGAGCTGCAGCGAGCCCTCCATCATCCCTAAGGATGCGCCACACCACTTCAAATCGCGCCACATTAAAGCGCCATGAGTCAAGGATCCTGAGCCCCAAGACATTTGGGGTGCAAACATCTGCCCATTTGACCATATGATATTTCGATGGCCGCCTGCGCCCAAAAGAACCTAGACAACTCCTTGGCGAAGTCGATGGGTCCCCTCAGCAAGAGTGCAGCCCATCGGTACATGGGCTCGAGACATGAGTTAATCGATGGAGTTGCTCCCTTGGTCGTGGCGAGCTCGCCAGGTTCCGCCATGGCGTACCCTCGAGACCAAGGGAGCCAGATCCCTGATCAAAACCCTAGTCTCCCGGATGGGGAAACCCAGATAGGTAATAGGGAAGTCAGCCAACTTACAATTCAGGTTATCAGCTATCCGTTGACGCTCCGAGTCGGAGTACCCCAGAATCATCACCTCGCTCTTGTCGAAGTTGATCGTCAGCCTGGACAAAGACTCGAAACACAGAAGCAGGAACTTCAAGTTAATAATGTCCAGGTCCGAGCCCTGAACCATGATCATGGTGTCATCGGCGTACTGGAGGTGGGAAATACCCCCACCCGGGATCAGATGGCCCACCACCCCTGAGATGTGGCCAGCTACTCTGGCCCTATCCAAGATCTCAGCCAGGGCGTCCACCGCCGCGTTGAACAGGAGGGGGGAAATCGGGTCCCCCTGCCTGACCCCGCAGGATGGGAGAAAGTAAGGGCCAATCTCCCCGTTGATGTTGATCGCCGTCTGCCCACTCATCACGAACTGCATGATCCAGCGGATCACACGGTCATCAAAACCCCGCCTCTCCAGCACCAACCTCAAGAAGGCCCAGTCCAAGCGGTCATAGGCCTTCTAGAAGTCCAGCTTGAGAAAGACTCCTCGCTGACGATGAGTCTTGACTTCATGAATAATTTCATGGAAGGCCAGGACGTCGTCATGGATGAGGCGTCCCTTTAAGAAGGCGAACTGAAGGGGGTGGGTCAGCCGCTCCAACACCGGAGCGAGACGGAGAGCACAGACCTTGGTGAACAAGCGCTGGATGACGTTAATCACAGTAATCGGGCGGAATTGGCGGATGTCTGTGGCCCCCACTACTTTGGGGATCAGGGTAATAACGCCGAGGTTTAGGCGAGACATCACCAGGGTTCCAACATAGAATTTCTGGAACATCTGATGGACTTTTGGAGTCTCTTGATTTTGAATCATTTGACACATGCGAACCATGCCTCATGGGCAAGATGATCAAAACCCCGTTCTCCGGTATGATGGAGCGAGCAACGGACTTGTTGGAAATCATACATACCGATGTATGCGAACCGATGAGTGTTTCGACGCGCGGTGGATATCGCTATTTTATCACTTTTACCGATGACTTAAGTAGATATGGGTATATCTATTTAATGAAACATAAATCTGAAACATTTGAAAAGTTCAAGGAATTTCAGAATGAAGTGGAGAACCATCGTAACAGAAAGATTAAGTTTCTACGATCCGATCGTGGAGGTGAATATTTGAGTTATGATTTTCTCACGCATCTTAAAGCAAGTGTAATCGTTTCACAACTCACGCCACCCGGAACACCACAGCGCAATGGTGTGTTCGAGCAGGAATCGAACCCTATTAGATATGGTCCGATCAATGATGTCTCTTAATGATTTTCCGTTATCATTTTGGGGTTATGCATTAGAAACCGCTGCATTCACTTTAAATAGGGCTCCATCTAAATCCGTTGAGACGACACCGTATGAACTGTGGTTTGGTGCTAAACCTAAGTTGTCGTTTCTTAAAGTTTGGGGATGCGAAGCTTCGTCAGAAGTTGATGCCGACAAGCTCGAACCCAAAGCGAGAAATGCGTCTTCATAGGATACCCTAAGGAAACTATTGGGTATACCTTCTATCACGTAACCGAAGGCAAAGTGTTTGTCGTAAGAACGGTTCCTTTCTTGAGAAGGAGTTTCTCTCGAAAGAAGTGAGTGGGAGGAAAGTAGAGCTAGACGAGGTTATTGAACCTTCTCTTGAATTGAGAGTAGCGCAGACTGAAATTGTTCCAAAGGTCACCGCACCAACAATAGAGGAAGCTAATGACAAGGATCATGAAGCTTCGGACGATGCTGCTACTGACTGTCGCAGGTCGACAAGGTCGCGTGCCCCTCCTGAGTGGTACGGCAACCCTGTCTTGACTGTCTTGTTGGCAGAAGATAGTGAACCTACGAACTATGAGGAAGCGATGATGAGCCCAGACTCTGAGAAATGGCTGGAAGCCATGAAATCCGAATTGGGATCCATGAGCGAAAACCAAGTATGGACTTTGGTGGACCCTCCTAGCGACCGAAAGGCCGTTGAGTGCAAATGGATCTTCAAGAAGAAAACGGACGCGGATGGTAATGTTACCGTCTATAAAGCATGCCTTGTCGCAAAAAATTTTCGACAAGTTCAAGGTGTTGACTACGATGAGACTTTCTCTCCCGTAGCAATGTTTAAGTCCATTCGGATTTTATTAGCAATTGCTGCGTTTCATGATTATGAAATATGGCAGATGGATGTCAAGACTGCTTTCCTCAATGGGAACATTGATGAAGAGTTGTATATGATGCAACCCGAAGGTTTTGTCGAACCTAAGGATGCTAGTAAAGTATGCAAACTTCAGCGTTCCATTTATGGACTGAAGCAAGCATCTCGGAGTTGGAACCTTCGTTTTGATCAAGTGATCAAGAGCTTTGGATTTGTTCCAAATTGCTACGAAGCTTGTATCTACAAGAAAGTGAGTGGGAGGTCGGTGACGTTTCTGGTACTATATGTGGATGACATATTGATTATTGGAAATGACATCAACATGCTTAATGATGTGAAGAGTTATTTGAACAAGTGTTTTTCAATTAAAGACCTAGGTGAAGCTGCTTATATATTGGGCATCAAAATCTATAGAGATAGACAAAGACGCCTGATAGCTTTAAGCCAGAGTACATACCTAGACAAAGTTCTGAAAAGGTTCAGAATGGATAAGGCAAGGAAAGGTTCAGTGCCTATGTTTTCAGGTAAGATATTGAGAAAGGCTCAGTGTCCAGCTACGGTAAATGATAGGGAAGCTATGAGAAAAGTGCCTTATGCCTCGGCCATAGGTTCCATCATGTATGCCATGCTGTGTACTAGACCGGATGTGTCCAATGATCTTAGTTTGACGAGAAGATATCAAAGTGATCCAGGAGTGGAACACTGGACAGCCGTAAAGAACATCCTAAAGTACCTAAATAGGACTAAAGAAATGTTCTTAGTCTATGGGGGTGATGAACAGCTTGTCGTAAAAGGTTACGTCGATGCTAGTTTTGACACCGACAAGGATGATTCTAAATCTCAGACAGGATACGTGTATATTTTGAATGGAGGAGTGGTCGAGAAGCTGCAAGCAAAGCGTGATCGCGGGATCTACGAGAAGCGGAATACATGGCTGCTGAAGCGTCAAGTGAAGGAGCTTGGATCGAAACTTCATCATCGAGCTTGGCGTGGTTCCAAGTGCATTGGACCCATGGAGATATTGTGTGACAACACGGCGCCATAGCACTCGCTAAGGAACCAAGATATCATCCAAAGACCAAGCATATCAACGCAAGTTTCATATAATCCGAGATTATATAGCGATGGAGATCAAGATTAGCAAAGTACATACGGATCGAATGTCGCAGATCCATTGACTAAACCTCTTCCACGTGTAAAACATGATCAACACCTCGATTGCCATGGGTGTGAGATTGTTGCGGTAAACTAGATTATTGACTCTAGTGCAAGTGGGAGACTGTTGGAATTATGCCCTAGAGGCAATAATAAAGATGTTATTATTATAATTCTTGTTCATGATAAAGTTTATATTCCATGCTAGAATTGTATTAAGCGGAAACTTTAATACTTGTGTGGTTTGTGAACAACACCGTGTCCCTAGTACGCCTCTATGGACTAGCTCATTGATCAATGATGGTTAAGGTTTCCTAACCATAGACATGAGTTGTCAATTGATAATGAGATCATATCATTGGGAGAATGATATGATGGACAGACCCAAACTAAGCGAAGCAATTAGATCGTATCATCGTGTTCATCTTTGCGTAGCTTTTCCTATGTCAAATATTTTATTCCTTAGACCATGAGATAATACAACTCCCTGGTATCGGAAGAAAGCTTTGAGGTCATCAAACGTCATCCTATGAGAGGGTGATCATAAAGATGTCTCTAGGTGATCGGAAAATATCTGTTGGGTTGTATGTATCGAGATGGAATTTGTCCCTCCCAAGTCGGAGAGATATACTTCGGGCCCACTCGGTAATCGATATCAACACCGCTTGCAAGCATGTGGTTAAGGAGTTAATCACAAAGTGATATCGGATTACGAGTAAAGTACTTTTGTGAGCGAGATTGAACTAGGTATGACGATACCGACGATCGAATCTCGAGCAAGTAAAATATCGCGAGACGAAGGGAATATATATGGGATTGATTGAATCCACGGCATCGTGGTTCATCCGATATGATCATCGATGAATGTGTGAGTCAATATGGGTGCCTGCACCCGGTTGATTATTGATAGAAGATCATGTCGCATATTCTCGAACCCGCAGGTCACACATAACGTGTCTCGACGCTAGGATAGATTGGATAATTGGTTTATGAATTTTTGTTCGAGTCTCGGATGGGATCCGGGATATCACGAGAGGTTCGGAATGGTCCGGAGAATAAGATTCATATAAAGGCGGTGCAGTTTTGGAGTTCGAATTGTTCCGGTTAATCGGTATTTCTGAAGCTTCTAGAACCTTCTGGAAGGGGACCAACGTGGCCCCACCTTCTGGGAGGGGGCATGGGCCTATGAGGGAGTGTCCTGGCCGCATTGGGCCAGGGGCACAAGGCCCCATAGGGCCCAGCCGATCCTAGATAAGTTTAAACTCGTTTAAACTAGAGATAGGATTTCTAGATAAGGGAGAGTTTAAATCGTTTAAACAAGAGATAGGATTTCTAGATAAGGGAGAGTTTAAATTGTTTAAACTAGAGATAGGCTTGGAGGAGGGGCAAGGGCTGGCCTCCCCCCCTCTATATATAGAGGGGTGGTGCGCCCCCTCCCCCCACACACCTTCCTCCAAACCCTAGCCGCCTTGCTAGCTTTCCTCTCTCCCTCCCGACTGTTTGTAGGCGAAGCCCTGCTGCAGAAATTCTCCACCATATACACCACGCCGTCGTGTTGTAGATCCAATCTATCTCTCCACCATACTCGCTGGTCCGAGGAAGGAGGAGGCGCCGAGTGCTGCGTGTGCTTCTCACGGAGGCACCGCCACTTGTGGTGCTAGATCGAATCGGATCGCGAGGAGGAAGCGAGTACGACTACATCACCCACGTTCCGAAACGTTCCGTCTTGAATCTTCAAGGGTATGAAGATCTAATCCAATCTCTCGTTGATTGCATCTCCTAGATTAGATCTTGGCTTTCCCTCTGTTCGCATCCGTAGAAAATTTTGATTTACTATGCCGCGAAACCCTTGATGGTATCGAGCTAGATCTATGCGTAGATGTGTTTCACGAGTAGAGCAACATGGTTGTTGTGGGCGTTGATGTTTTCTGTTGCAAGCCTCTTGTTTGTGTTCTTATTATGGCCGGGATAGTGAGATTGAAGCGGTCCAGGCCAACCTTACGCGACGTCGTTCGCGAGACCGGCTCCGACTTGACGTGTGGCTTGTACCACACATGCGGGCTGGTGGATGTCGGTTCTCTCACTATAGTTGTCATGGGATTAACACGGAGTTTGGCAACCATAATATCACCGTTGTGGCTTTCCGTAGGTAAGAATCGTTCTTAGCATCTACTCCCATAAAGCCACGTAAAACATGCAACAACAAAGTAGGCGTCTAACTTGTTTTTGCAGGAGTGTTTTCTGTGATATGGTATGGCCCAAGATGTGATGTGTATATTGTATGCGATGATCATGTTTTGTAATGTTTCACGACTTGCATGTCGATGAGTACACAACCGCAGGAGCCATATGGTTGTCTTTATAATTGTGTATGACCTGCGAGTCAACTTCTTATCGCCATGTAATAGCTTTACTTTATCGCTAAATAGTTAGCACTAGTTGTAGTTGCTATTCGTGGTGGAGGCAATCATGGTGGAGTGATGGAGATCATCTTAGCCGAACGCACAAGATGGAGATCATTCTTGCGAGGATTGGCTATACCATGTCACATAAAGTTATATGCATGTGATGTTTATCCTTTATGTATCTTATTATGCTTAGATCGCGACGGTAGCATTATAAGATGATTCCTCACTTAAAGATCAAGATAAAACTGTTCTCCCCAAGTATGCACCGTTGCGAAAGTTCGTCGTGTCCAAGGATCACGTGATGATCGGGTGTTATAGACTCTCGCTCACATACAACGGGTGCAAGCCAGTTTTGCACGCTGAAATACTTGGGTCTAGCTTGACGAGCCTAGCATGTCTGAGACATGGCCTCGGAACACAAGAACCGAAAGGTTAAGCATGAGTCATATGAGTGATATGATCGACACTTTGTTGTCCACCATTGAAACCACATCTCTTCTCGTGATGATCGGATTAGGTGTGGTGAATTTGGATCGTGTTCACTAAACAACTTGAGGGATGTTGAATTTAGTGGGAGTTCATCTAGTAATTTGATTAAATTGAACTATTTATCATGAACATAGTCTAAATTGTACTTGCAAATCGTAGATCACATGGCCAAGTCCAACTTCAACTTCAACGTTTTCTTTGAGAAAGAAAAGCTTAGAAACAATGGGTCTAACTTCACCAATTGGTTCGCAATCTAAGAATCATTACATCGGCGGACAAAAGGACTATGTCCTTGGGAAGCGTTAGGTGACCCCCTGCAACTGCGGGGTGATGAGAAAATGTCTCGATCGGCGCAAAGATGATTATGGTGTGATTAAGAGCACCATGTTGTTTGCTATGGGAACCGAGCTTCAAAATCGTTTTGAAGAGTATCCGGGACCTTTGAGATTCTTGAGGCTGAAAACCATGTTTTGAGACTCAGCCCGCTCGAGAGATATGAGATCTCAGAAGTTCTTTAAGCGCAAGATGGAGGGAGTTCCGTTAGTGAGCACGCCATAAAGATGTCGGGCTACACTCAACGCCTTGAGCAACTGGAATGCACGATTCGGAGGAGCTCAAGATTGACAGGTTCGCAATCACTCCTCCCAGCTACAAAAGTTTTGTAGTGACTCATAATCAGATTGGCTCCACTGATACGATCACCGAGCTCTTTGCAAAGCTGAAGGCTGCGGAGGTGGACATCAAGAAGAATAATCATGTGTTGATGGTCAACAAGCCCTCCTTTAAGAAAGGAAAGGGAGCAAAGAAGCCCTTCAAGAAGCGGCAATAGCAATGCCCTCGCCGAGAAGAAGCTCGGTCTGGTCCTAAGCCGGACATCGAGTGCTTCTATTGCAAGGACAAGGGTCCTTTGGAAGCATCGTCTGAAGTACTTAGCGGACAAGAAGGCTGGCACCATCAAAGGTATATTTGATATACATGTTATTGATGTTTTCCTTACTAGCCCTCATTGTAGTGCACAGGTATTTGATACGGTTCGGTTGCTAATATTTGTAACTCGAAGCGAGCTACGGAATAGGAGCGGCTTGCGAGGGATGAGGTGACGATCTTGGCGTTGGCAACGGATCAAGAGTTGATGTGATGGCCGTCGGCACGCTCTCCTTAGTTTTACCTTCGGGATTAGTTTTAAACCTTAATAAATGTTATTATGTGCCTGCGTTGAGCATGAACATTATTTCTGGACCGTGTTTATTGCAAGACGGTTATTCATTTAAATCGGAGAATAATGGTTGTTCTATTTATATGAGTAACATCTTTTATGGTCATGCACCTCTTGTAAATGGTTTATTTCTTCTAAATCTCGAAAGGGATGAAACACACATCCATAACATTGAGGCTAAGATATGCAAAGTAGATAGTGATAATACTACTTATTTGTGGCACTGTCGTCTAGGTCATATTGGTGTAAAGCGCATGAAGAAACTCCATTCTGATGGACTTTTGGAGTCTCTTGATTTTGAATCATTTGACACATGCGAACCATGCCTCATGGGCAAGATGATCAAAACCCGTTCTCGGTATGATGGAGCGAGAAGCGGACTTGTTGGAAATCATACATACCGATGTATGCGCATCGATGAGTGTTTCGACGCGGTGGATATCGCTATTTTCTCACTTTTACCGATGACTTAAGTAGATATGGGTATATCTATTTAATGAAACATAAATCTGAAACATTTGAAAAGTTCAAGGAATTTCGAATGAAGTGGACAACCATCGTACAAAGATTAAGTTTCTACGATCCGATCGTGGAGGTGAATATTTGAGTTATGATTTTCTCACGCATCTTAAAGCAAGTGTAATCGTTTCACAACTCACGCCACCGGAACACCAGTAGCAATGGTGTGTTCGAGCAGGAATCGAACCCTATTAGATATGGTCCGATCAATGATGTCTCTTCTTGATTTGTTATCGTTTTGGGGTTATGCATTAGAAACGCTGCATTCACTTTAAATAGGGATCCATCTAAATCCGTTGAGACGACACCGTATGAACTGTGGTTTGGTGCTAAACCTAAGTTGTCGTTTCTTAAAGTTTGGGGATGCGAAGTCGACGTCAAGAAGTTGATGCGGACAAGCTCGAACCCAAAGCGGAGAAATGCGTCTTCATAGGATACCCTAAGGAAACTATTGGGTATACCTTCTATCCAGAACCGAAGGCAAAGTGTTTGTCGAAGAACGGTTCCTTTCTTGAGAAGGAGTTTCTCTCGAAAGAAGTGAGTGGGAGGAAAGTAGAGCTAGACGAGGTTATTGAACCTTCTCTTGAATTGGAGAGTAGCGCAAGACCTGAAATTGTTCCAAAGGCCGCACCAACAATAGAGGAAGCTAATGACAAGGATCATGAAGCTTGGACGATGCTCATCGAACGTCGCAGTCGACAAGGTCGCGTGCCCTCCCGAGTGGTACGGCAACCTGTCTTGACTGTCTTGTTGTAGAAGACGGTGAACCTACGAACTATGAGGAAGCGATGATGAGCCCGGACTCGAGAAATGGTGGAAGCCATGAACCGAATTGGGATCCATGAGCGAAAACCAAGTATGGACTTTGGTGGACCCTCCTAGCGATCGAAGGCCGTTGAGTGCAAATGGATCTTCAAGAAGAAAACGGACGCGATGGTAATGTTACCGTCTATAAAGCACGGCTTGTCGCAAAAGGTTTTCGACATGTTCAAGGTGTTGACTACGATGAGACTTTCTCCCGTAGCGATGTTTAAGTCCATTCGGATTTTATTAGCAATTGCTGCGTTTCATGATTATGAAATATGGCGATGGATGTCAAGATCGCTTTCCTCAATGGGAACATTGATGAAGAGTTGTATATGATGCAACCCAAGGTTTTGTCGATCCTAAGGATGCTAGTAAAGTATGCAAACTTCAGGCTCCATTTATGGACTGAAGCAAGCATCTCGGAGTTGGAACCTTCGTTTTGATCAAGTGATCAAGAGCTTTGGATTTGTTCCAAATTGCTACGAAGCTTGTATCTACAAGAAAGTGAGTGGGAGCTCGGTGACGTTTCTGGTACTATATGTGGATGACATATTGATTATTGGAAATGACATCAACATGCTTAATGATGTGAAGAGTTATTTGAACAAGTGTTTTTCAATTAAAGACCTAGGTGAAGCTGCTTATATATTGGGCATCAAAATCTATAGAGATAGACAAAGACGCCTGATAGCTTTAAGACAGAGTACATACCTAGACAAAGTTCTGAAAAGGTTCAGAATGGATAAGGCAAGGAAAGGTTCAGTGCCTATGTTGTCAGGTAAGATATTGAGCAAGGCTTAGTGTCCAGCTACGGTAAATGATAGGGAAGCTATGAGAAAAGTGCCTTATGCCTCGGCCATAGGTTCCATCATGTATGCCATGCTGTGTACTAGACCGGATGTGTCCAATGCTCTTAGTTTGACGAGAAGATATCAAAGTGATCCAGGAGTGGAACACTGGACAGCCGTAAATAACATCCTAAAGTACCTAAATAGGACTAAAGAAATGTTCTTAGTCTATGGGGGTGATGAACAACTTGTCGTAAAAGGTTACGTCGATGCTAGTTTTGACACCGACAAGGATGATTCTAAATCTCGAACGTGATACGTGTATATTTTGAATGGAGGAGCTGTGGAGTGGAGAAGCGCAAGCAAAGCGTGATCGCGGGATCTACATGAGAAGCGGAATACATGGCTGCCGCAGAAGGCCAAGTGAAGGAGCTTGGATCGAAACTTCATCATCGAAGCTTGGTGTGGTTCCAAGTGCATTGGACCCACTGGAGATATTGTGTGACAACACTGGCGCCATAGCACTCGCTAAGGAACCAAGATATCATCCAAAGACCAAGCATATCAACCGCAAGTTTCATATAATCCGAGATTATATAGCAGATGGAGATATGAAGATTAGCAAAGTACATACGGATCTGAATGTCGCAGATCCATTGACTAAACCTCTTCCACGTGTAAAACATGATCAACACCTCAGTGCCATGGGTGTGAGATTGTTGCCAGATGTAAACTAGATTATTGACTCTAGTGCAAGTGGGAGACTGTTGGAATTATGCCCTAGAGGCAATAATAAAGATGTTATTATTATAATTCTTGTTCATGATAAAGTTTATATTCCATGCTAGAATTGTATTAAGCGGAAACTTTAATACTTGTGTGGTTTGTGAACAACACCGTGTCCCTAGTACGCCTCTATGGACTAGCTCATTGATCAATGATGGTTAAGGTTTCCTAACCATAGACATGAGTTGTCAATTGATAATGAGATCATATCATTGGGAGAATGATATGATGGACAGACCCAAACTAAGCGAAGCAATTAGATCGTATCATCGTGTTCATCTTTGCGTAGCTTTTCCTATGTCAAATATTGTATTCCTTAGACCATGAGATAATACAACTCCTCAGTATCGGAAGAAAGCTTTGAGGTCATCAAACGTCATCCTATGAGAGGGTGATCATAAAGGTGTCTCTCGGTGATCGGAAAGTATCTCATGGGTTGTATGTATCGAGATGGAATTTGTCCCTCCCAAGTCGGAGAGATATACTGGGCCCACTCGGTAATCGATATCAACACCGCTTGCAAGCATGTGGTTAAGGAGTTAATCACAAAGTGATATCGGATTACGGAACAGTAAAGTACTTTGCGTGAACGAGATTGAACTAGGTATGACGATACCGACGATCGAATCTCGAGCAAGTAAAATATCGCGAGACGAAGGGAATATATATATGGGATTGATTGAATCCTAGCATCGTGGTTCATCCGATATGATTATCGATGAATGTGTGGAGTCAATATGGGTGCCTGCACCCGCTGTTGATTATTGATAGAAGATCATGTCTCGCATATTCTCGAACCGCAGGTCACACACTTAACGTGTCTCGACGCTAGGATAGATTGGATAATTGGTTTATGAATTTTTGTTCGAGTCTCGGATGGGATCCGGATATCACGAGAGGTTCCTAATGGTCCGAGAATAAGATTCATATAAGGCGTGCAGTTTTTGGAGTTCTAATTGTTCCGGTTAATCGGTATTGTACCGGAAGCTTCTAGAACCTTCCGGAAGGGGACCAACGTGGCCCCACCTTCGGGAGGGGCATGGGCCTATGAGGGAGTGTCTGGCGCATTGGGCCAGGGCACAAGGCCCCATAGGGCCCAGATCCTAGATAAGTTTAAACTCGCTTAAACTAGAGATAGGATTTCTAGATAAGGGAGAGTTTAAATCGTTTAAACAAGAGATAGGATTTCTAGATAAGGGAGAGTTTAAATTGTTTAAACTAGAGATAGGCTTGGAGGAGGGCAAGGGCTCCCCCCTCTATATATAGAGGGTGCGCCTCCCCCACACACCTTCCTCCAAACCCTAGCCGCCTTTGCTAGCTTTCCTCTCTCCTCCCGATCGCTTGTAGGCGAAGCCTCCGCAGAAATTCTCCACCATATACACCACGCCGTGTTGTAGATCCAATCTATCTCTCCACCATACTCGCTGGTCCGAGGAAGGAGGAGACGCCGAGTGCCGCACGTGCATCTCACGGATGCACCGCCACTTGTGGTGCTAGATCGGATCGGATCGCGAGGAGGAGAAGCGAGTACGACTACATCACCCACGTTCGACGAACGTTCACTGCGGTCGAATCTTCAAGGGTATGAAGATCTAATCCAATCTCTCTCGTTGATTGCATCTCCTAGATTAGATCTTGGCTTTCCCTCTGTTCGCATCCGTAGAAAATTTTGATTTACTATGTCGCGAAACCCTTCACATATTGCCCCCCAACCCCTCATGAACTGGCGAGAAATCTTGGCACAATGGTGCCAGATGTCAACAACACAGTAGACACGTGGGACAGAGGCGGCCGCAGCGAGCCACCTAGACCGTACCGCCTCCACAAAGCCCTGTTTCTGTAGCCAGAAGGACTCGAAGTGGAAGCGGTTCGATCTAGGAGGCCGACCTCCTCCGGACGAGAAGAGGAGCGGGGTATGATCGGGCCCAATCCTAGTGACCGCCTTCAGCCCGCACAGGGGGAAGGCCACCTCCCACTCAACGGAAACAAAGACGCGGTCGAGGACGTTGCGGACAGGCTGGAGCTTCTTGTTTGTCCATGTATATCTAGCGCCCACCCGCACAATCTCGCGGAGAGCGAGATCAGCGATGCAGTCGTTAAACATACGCATCCTAGGGAGGTCCACGTTCGCCGAGCTCTTGTCTTGGACCGAGCGGATCAGATTGAAATCGCCGGCTATCACCACAGGGATATCAGTCCGTTCCACCTTGGACTTGAGCTCTAGCAAAAACTCCGTGGACCTCCGATGGTCCGCGGGGCCATAGACAATAATCACCTCGAATCTGAAGCGAGTCTGTCTATGAGTGAGGGTCATGCTCACGAAGAAGTCCCCGTGGTCCATATCATCTATCTCAAAGGTATCCTCCTTCGCTCCCAGGAGGATACCCCCCGAGTGGCCAGAAGCAGGGAGCTAGGACCAGGAGAACTTGCAGCGGCTAAGGGCTTCCAACTCGGAAATGGTGAAGTCTTGGCGAATCGTCTCCTGGAAGCCGACAATATCTGGCAGCTCCTGGCGGATGTAGTCCTTGATTTGGCGGCGCCGACCCTCGTGCCCGAACCCCCGGATATTCCAAATGAACATCCGGAAGGCTCGAAGGATGTCCAACAGGATCCTTAGGCCGGGGCGGTCCCCTTAGTGGGGACCGAACGGGCGCGGGAGGAGGGGGACGGGGCGCAGCTGCCTTGGGAGGTCTCCCACATGGCCTAACCGCGGAGGTAGGCGTCTGGGCGATCTCCCGCACATCAGGGGTAGGAGGGGGATCCCCACTAGGGTCAGGCCCGTTGGACCTGTCCTCGGTAAGGATCCGGGAGCGTTCCCGCTCCCGGGCGTCACGCGCCCGGGCAGCAGCGATCGCCCCCGCATACTCCTCCCGCGCCTTAATGGCAGCAAGCTGCTCGAACCGCGGGCCCTTCTCGCCCCGGAACACAAGCCCGCAGTCCTCAGCGACCTCGCCGAGGTGGGCCAACGAAACCTTTGAAAGCACCCAGAACGGAGAGCCAAGCGAACCCGACGAGCCCGGGGCAGGGGAAGGAGGAGCAGGATCAGAGGAGGTACCTGAGAAGTCATCACGCGCCGCCACCCGACGCGCGGCCCTCTCCGCCACCATCGGCTCGGGCCCGGACAGGCCTGTCCGGGAGTCCGCGAGACGAACACTGTGGCGGGAGGGAGGCGGGGGAGGAGGCCTGGGAGCCCTGGACCGGCGCAGCTTGGAAGCCGCCGCAGGGGTGGAAGGGTCACCGACGGCCTGCGCGAGACCCAGCGGGGCCGGGGTGTCTGGGGCGAGGGTGTAGCACACCACACCGGGGGACCGCGGGGACAGGTTGGCGCAAACGACCAGCCCCTCGCTCCCAGATGACGCTAGATCCACGGGGGATGGGCCCCCCGGAGAGACAGGACGGGGCGGAGAGACCCTGGAGAGGTTGGAGCCGTACTGCGCGATGTCGAGGTCGAAGGAGATGGGCGGATCAGGACGGCAGCAGCGAGGGAGGTCAACTGGAGCCAGCTTAGCCGGAGCGCTCAGAGACAGAGGCCGCCTACCGGGGAAGAAGGGACCTCCCCCGACGAGGCCTGTCGTCCGCGCGGCGCCGGGCCACCACCAGTGGTTCCCTGGGCGGGGAGAGGCGGGGGCGGCGACGCGCTGGTGGTGAGAGGTGACTCGGGGTCGGAGCCCGAGTCACTGTCGTCGGAGCGCTCCGACCCGCGGCCCGCCCCCGGGTCGTCGCCGGCAGTGGGAGGGAGGCTCGACGGGGGGCTGGCCCCCGGGTCAGCCACCGCCTCCTCCAGCTCCACCAAGAGGTCACGGCCCACGCGGTCGAAGAAGAAGCGGGGAAGCGAGACCGGGAAGACAGAGGCGGACGGGCAGAGAATTCGCAGCCTGATCGCACCGTGCCCCGCCAGGGAACCCAAGTCCACCTCCGTCAGCTTGCCAACAGCCTGCGAGATAAGCGCCACCACCTCCGGGGACCGGGCCTCGACAGGGACCCCGTGGAGGCGCACCCAGACCTCCGAGAGAGTGGCCACCGTCTCCTGGGCCGCCGAGGACGGCTGGATGGCAACCTTCAGCTGGTGGATGGGAAGCGTGAAGGAGGCCGAGGGCGCACATGCGCAGGACCGCCACCGAGGGGAAGGAGACCACAAACTCCGAGGCGGAGATGCGGCGGACCGGCCACTCGTGACCCGGCAGCACCGCGCTGAGCTCCTCCTGGAGGAGGGACTCAGTCACTGCCACCGAGAGAGGGGGCACCTGGTCCGGGAGGATCGACACCCTCGCCAGGGTCTCCGGGACCGTCATCTGAACACCTCCCAGGTCGATGTGGTAGAATCCCCCGTCGACGCCGTGGCCATAGTACTCCAGAGATTCCCTGGGCCGAGGGATGGCGGCCGCCAGCAAGCTGCCCCCCCCGGGCGCCAAGGGAGCGGGGACGGGCCGGGGAGCAGACGTCCCCAGAGCATCGGCAGCGGTCGAGGAAGGGCCCTTCTTCTTCTTCTTCTTCTTACTCTTCTTCTTCTTCTTCTTCTTAGGGGCCGCCGACGCGTCCACCCCAACCCCGCGGCGCGCCGGCACAACGAGCGTGGGGGCGGACGGGGGAGCCTCGCGCCAGGCCTCGTCTGCACGGCCGCCCCTGCTGGCCGCTACGTCATGCCGGACAATCGAGCAGCCGACCGAGGCGCGCCTCCGGTCCTCGCCCACCGGCGGGCGCGAGGGCGAGCGACGAGCGTCCTTCACGCGGCGTCTGGCGCGGGGGGAGAACGGGAGGGACGACGGTCGGAGGAGGACCGCGCGCGCGGCAAGCGCGCTGGATGGCGGTATCGCCGAACTGCCGCTGGGACGCTGCCGGCGGTCGCGCGCGGGGGAGGTCGAGCGGCGAGGAGGGGGCGAGGCCTGGCGGTGCTCCGCCGGAGGACTGCGGGGACGGGGCGCCATCAACGCCGCCAGGTAGGAGCGACGGGGGGGCAGCTAGGAGAAGTTGGCGGCGGGGAACAGTGAGCAGGAGGGCACGCGACGGGGACGGGACTCTGGGGGGTTAGGGCAGGCGTCGGGTTCGACTCCACCTGTGGTGGGTTGGGCCGTGTGGGCCGAAGAGCCCTGGAAGCCCGAGGCGGCCTCACCGCGTCCCCCTGGGCCAGCTGCGCCAGTCCCCCCAGGCCTCGGCCCACAAGAGGTCCAACCGACCAGCCCAGGCGCCGGACGGCGCTGACCACGCCCCAGGCCACCGAACCCTTGCTGGGGCGCCGCCATGGCAGCCCTGGCCGGGGACCCTCCCCGCCGGCGAGGCCGCCGGGCGGCAACCCTGGCCAGGGGGAGGAAGTCACCCAGGGACGGCGGTCGGAGGAAGGACAGGCAGCTCGTCCGCGGGACACCCCGTTCACCATCCAAGAGTTCCCCGTCCAGTCGGACCCCGAGCACCGGCTCCGGCGGACCCTCCGCCGCAGGTGCCACCAAGGGGGGTACCCCCGTCTCGTCCTCGACATCGCCCCACGCGAGGCCGTGCAGGTCAGCGAGGGCGGCGACTTGCGCCGGCGGGAGGGGGTTGGGGGGTGGCGGCAGCGGACACCGAGCTCGGCGCGCACCCGACGCTGACGCGGGAACCACCCGGGCCCCGACCTTCACCTTGTGCGCCGGGAATCCGATGGAACCCCCCTGCCTGACAAACTCGCCCCGGCGGCGGTCCCGAGCGTCGACAACGACGCCGGCGGCATTGAGGAGGACCAGCCGGCCGTCGTCCGGCCGCAGAAGGAGGGTCGCCGCCGACCAGCCTGGTCGGCAGCCGGCGAAGACCGACGCACGCCAGCGCAGAGGAAGGGGATCCTGGGGGGAGGGAGACATGGCGCAGGAAGGGGGCCGACGCGCCGGCCGGCCCGGGGAGGGCGCGCCGCCGGCGAGATTCAAAGGTTGGAGGCCATCCCGCCCAGGAATTCAAAATCGCCCAGAAATCGTGCCCATTTTTCTTCCAAACAAAAATGCTGTTAGTATACTTTCGTTTCCGTCTATGGGTGAGGCCCGAGTGGCCAAGCTGAGCACCGGTTACCTAGACGCAACATCTACAAATACAAGTAGGAGTCGGACTGGTTACAGTTACAGGCCGGAGTTAAATAAAAAGGGCGGCCGCGTGCGTGACTAATCGCTACGAGAACACCTAGCGATTCAGAAATCAGGATGGATTTGACTACAGCAGCAGCGTCTCCCGCGACCGGCGCCATTCCATTGGCACGCCCGCTCCAGATGGCGCTAAAGCACCGCCTCTCGCCTTCCCCGGTGCACGTCCAGATGCGGCGGGAGGAGGGCACTGCCGGCGGAGCGTACTCCCTGCGCTTGCGCTGTTCCTTGACGACCTCCAGCCAGAAGCAACTGATCGGAGCGCCTGGGGTGGAGGTCGAGGAAGAGGGGGAACCTGAAGACTTTGGGAGCTCGCTCGACGGCGTCGACCTCCGCAGCCACGACGCGTGCCGCGACGCCGTCCAACAAGTTGCTCTCGGCGATACGGGTGCCAGGCCCGGTATCCCTGCTCGACCCGGCGGCGGGCGAGTGGTACGAGCCCGTGCTCCGCGCCGCCGCGGACGACATCGTCAGCCAGATGCTGCAGGTGACGAGCGGCGAGGAGACGCGCGGCGGCTATGCCTTCGACGTGTCGCTGTCCATCGACGAGAGCTTCGTACGTGTTCGTCCAGCCGGAGGCCTTGCTGCTAGCGTGCGAGGAGGCGGCGATCCCTGCTAGTTCCCGGACCCCCGACGACGAGCGCTGCGCCGTCTGCATGGAGTGCATGGAGGAGAAGGCGGTGCTTACCCTTCCGTCGTGCGGCCACACGTTCCACAGAGGGTGCATCGCCGCGTGGTTCCACAAGGGGAGCACGTGCCCGCCGTGGCGCTGCGACATGATGTACTGCCTCTTTGACGTGGAGAAGCAATTTGGATTACATAGGAATAATAATGAGAACGACATGGAAGCAGAGGCCGGAACAGGTTGACATGAAGGGACATTTCCTCAAAATGAAGGATTTTTTTTTTGCAAATTAATTGTCTCTGCAGTAAGAAAGAATGGTGTTTTTGCATTTGTTTGTTCTGATGACAAAAATGGCAAAGACGCCGCATGAGCTAGTTTAGTCTAAGTGTCATATCCAAATTCGTGTCATTTTTAACAAAAAAAAGTGCATGTGTGCTGGATCAAAGGCCAGAAAAGAGGCCACGATTCCTATATTTTTTTCTCCTCCACCCCGTCTCCACTGCCCCGCCGCCCTGTCGCACCATTCTCACCGGCGTTGCCCCTGCCGGCCACCGTTTTCCCTTCCCCGCCTTCCCGAAGCACCGCAACCCCATTCCCCCCCCCATCCGCCCCTGTCGCGGCTGCTCGTCGTCACCGGAATCGCTCCTAGAGCCGTCGCATCGAGGTGGATCCCGCCTTTGGTCGGAACCGAAAGAAAGCTCGTCGACGGCCACGACAAGGTCGATTTGGCCGAGGTCCGTGGCCGGATTCCGACGAACTTCTCCCGGCGGCGGAGACGCTGGTTCGTGGCCGTCTGGTCGTCGCGCAGACGCCAGTAGGGCGTTTGTCGACAACGACTTTGTCGTCCGTCCTCTAGCCTTCCCGGTCGTCGAGTCCCCTTTTGGTCGGCACAACTGCTCCAGCCGAGATCTGCCCCTCCGTTGCATACAAGGTACTCGACTAAATTCCCCTATGATATTTGGCTTTGTTTTTCGGCTTTGTTCGTGACCGATAGAATTCGGTATTTGTATGTAGATGAAGAGATTGCGAGAGATGGTTTTTGACGATTCTTCGTCCGAGGAAGAAGAAGATGAAGACAAGGATTTGTAAATGGCAATGATTATGATTTTGAACGAAGATTTTTTGGCGCCAAGGAGGGGATCTCAGTTCGGTCGTGCATGGGTCAACCGAAACAGAGCCGAGGGGTATGAGAAGATTATGCGATATTATTTCAACCCCGATGCCACCTACATGGACAAGCAATTCCACGGCCGGTTTCGGATGCAAAAAGACTTGTTCCTCACCATCACAAGAGCCGTCGAAGCCCATGATGATTGGTTCAAGCTTCAGAGAAGTGCTACGGGAGAGGTCAGTGCTAGCCCGGTGATGAAGTGTGTAGCGGCCATGAGGGTACTTGCATATGGCTGTTCGGCCGACATGTAACAAGACAAGTTTGTGATATATGTAATTAGCACTTAAGCATTGCATGCATGTGTTAGATTTAATAAAGTATGCATGTGAGCAAGTTTTTGAATAATGCAAACCCTAAACCCTAGTCCTTCCCCCTCTCTTTGAAATATATTCAAATGGTTTCAAAAGTTTTGAAAAGTACCAAAATGTGGAGACCAATTGGTTATGAGGGCCCCATAGTATTTTAAATCTTTATAAAACCCTGTGGTATTTTTGAAATGTCCAAAACATTTTTGTATTTGAAATTACAAAGAGAAAAAAACTGCACAAAAAGAAAAAGGTTTTCTGTATATAAAAACGAATCCAACAACCAGCCAAGCCGCAGCCCAGCAGCCCATCTTTCCTCCCTCCTGTCCCTGCCGCCCACGCGCGTCCGTAGCCGGCCCACCTAGGCCCATCCCGCGCCTAGTACCGCTTCGACGTCTCTCCTGTCGTCTTCCTCCTCTCGCAAGCACCTGCGTGTCGGCGCCGCCGCCGTCGATCCTGCCGCCTGCATCCCGCCGTCCATCGAGCTCCATGTGTGGATAAGAACTGCCCGCGCACGTTTCTCTCGCCCTAATCCATCCCCCTCTCTCTCCTGACCTCTCTCATCCCTTCCTACGAGGTGAACGAAACCCTAGATGATGGCCTTCGCCGTGTCGCGCCTCCCCGAGCCTCGCCGAGCTTGCTATCGGGCTCGCCTCGTCCTCCTCGACCTTACTGTGAAGCCATGCGAGCTGGGAGGATCTGTATCAACGGAATCAAGCTTGTCTTCTCCGAGCCCGACAGCCACCACCGTCGACATCGCCATCGCTCCCGGCCACGTCGTGTTTCCCTGACCCCTTTATGGCGTTCATGGTGATCTTCTCGTCCTCCTGGACCCCTCCTTCCTCTCTGTCTCGCTCTGTGTCGTGCTCGCGTCGAAGCCCGTCGTGCGTCGCCGCTGGAGATGGTTGTCGGCGAAGCTCCGGTGACCGAAAAGGGTGGTGCCGCCTCTGTCTTGTTCGCGTTGATCCACTGATTCGAACGCGCGCAATCGCGCTTCCCAAATCGCCCTCTACGCAGCCAACCACCGCTGGCCGACGTGTCTCCGGCGAGCTCCACGTGGCGTCTGGGCGGCGTCGACGTGGCCTCTGTGTGGCCTGTTGACCCAGCGTGTCCACTGTGGCTTGATGATGTGGCATTGGGCCCAACCGTCAGTCACAGTGGCTAGACCCATACCCAGTGGAAAAAACAGCCAGACCCTATGCTGACATTAGGGTGATGCAGTAATTTCTTAATCCTTTTCAGAAATGTTTAAAAATAGCAGAAAATACTATAAACTTGTAAAATTCATAACTAATTCATATTTAATCAGAAAATATGTATAATATATCAAAATGTTCAGAAAATTGAGACCTATGTGTCTAAGCAATCATCATACATTGTTAACCAACTTTCATGACAAGTTTAATTAGAATAATCAATTGAACCCCACAGGTGGTTTCGAGGATCCCCCTTTTTTAGGGTTTGGACCTCTCGGATCCCGTTTAAACTAACCAATCATGTCCTAGGGTTCATTTCAACACTACTTAACTTGTCATGTCATACATATTGTTTGCGCATTGCGTTATGCCATGTCTTGAATTGTCGCCTTTCTTTCGGTATTGGTTCTTCGCGATAGGATCCGAGCCCGAGGCTGAAGTCAACAACACCGAAGATCCATACCTATCTACTGATGGACAAGGAAAGCGTAGCCTCTCATTCTGAACCTACTTTTACAAAGTATATTACTTTCTCGCTATGATGCACACGATTCCAATGTGATCTTTTGTTAGTAGCTAGAGTTACCTATCTGCTGCACAATTTCCCTTTTGTAGCCTTATACTCCTGATCCACTGCTCCTAGCATACCTAGGTCTGGCATTTGAGAATTTCTAGAGATTTTGTGATCGATAGCTTAGCCATGCATAGTAACAACGTATAATCTGTCCGAATGATGAATCAGAGATGTCGGTGATTCTAGAAAGGTAGGAGATGGTGACATCATGGAAGGAGTTAACTAAACATGCTAAGGCTTGTATGGGAGGCCACGTTGGGTGTGGTTTTTGTAGTCCCATGCTCGCCACCACTAGGAACTGAGTTCTTGCCTTTGGAACCAAGATGAGTGTACAGCCACACGGGGCCTGGACAACCCCTCGACTAACTAACTTGCCTAGTATATTCCATGAGTTACATAGTTCAGGCTTTCCATTTGGCATACGCTGTCGTGGTATTGCCGACAAGTACGCCATGGAGGGGTCCTCACAGTGCGTGTTTAGAGACGTAGGGGAAGGCGGACGGTTGACGGGTATGAGGTAACACAGCTTACCCAGGTTCAGATCCCACGACGGTGGCAGAATCCTACTCCTGCTATAAATCACTATAATGGAAATACGCCGAGTTACAGGGATTGGTTCGCTGTGCGAGGTGTGTGATAATCGCTACTTGGTCGTGCCCTAAAGGCTCCCATAGGCCCGACTTATATAGTCACCAGGTCCTAGGATTACAGGGAAAAGTCCTAGCCGGACAGGTTACAGAGTCCTACACCGTCTATTACTAGTCTTGTGTGTCTTGCACTCCAAGGCTCCGGGTACGTCGGTGACTCCACCGTAGCCTTCCTTTATCCGGCATGGGCCTCCCTTCTGGATCCATCTAACTGGGCCGCCCAGCAGGCCATGGGCCATGCTACCAACTGTGGGCCACCCGGGTTATCCGGATAGGAGACATGCTATGAGGATACCCATATAGAATATCCCCAACAGTAGCCCCCGGAGAACTCCGAGATCTTGTGTTGTCTTGCCTCTTCATGTGGAATGCTCCGTCTAGATGGATGTCAGCAAATCGTCAAGCAATATCTTGTAGTCCTCCCAAAGAACCCTGCAAGGTTTTTCTCCGTCTTCAACTTGAAAGTCGGAGAATTGCTGAATCTTCCATCGTACTCTTCTATAGCCGGACTAGATCCGTCCATGCCGGAATCTTCTGATGTGATGGCTCATCTGCCTATGGCAGCTAGGGTGACGCAGACATAGGTCAGCGACGCCTCGTAACTCACACATGCAGAGAACATAATCATGTCCACTTTTCCCGCGCGAGCGATACGAACCATTGGCGGCGACGGTTGGGACGTGGCAAAATTTCCACGCACGTTCGCACACACGTCGTCTATGCGGCAACCGTCCGATCAAGCTACACGAATCTCGATGCTGGAGATCATAAATAGTAACTGCGGTGGAATATTTACTTTTCACCTCATTCTCTCCTCGGATCATCTTCTTCCTCCAGCGAGCACCTCCTCGAGCTCTCCGCGCAACCTTGCGAAAAACCCTAACTCCCAATCTCGCCAGTCACTTCCAAACACACGCAATGGCCAGCAGCGGCTCTACTCCCTCGATGGCGGCATCGGGCGAAGCCACGGCAAAGTCGGCGAGCTATGTCGTCGTGCCTCCAGAGGGCATGGTCATCCCTGTTCCTGCGGTGGTCGAGACCACCAGCGGCGACCACAATCCGGCGGCGCTGGAGCTGCTGGAGGAGGACAACGACTCCCACAAAGGCGATTGGTGCGGTTCAGACAACACGTACCGCGACATCAAGGAGCTAATCGTCGAGGGATACCTCCCCGCAACGGAGGGGATCGCCTGGCGGGCGGCGCCGGCGGCAAGGTCACACCTTCTTCCCAAGCCGGAGGAAAGGTGTACCTCAAAGCGCAATTGGTACGCGGTGTCTCCCTGCCCATATCTAACTTCTTCCTTGCCGTCTTAAACCATTATCGAGTCTAGCCCCAAAACCTCTCTCCCAATAGTATCCTAGCGCTCAGCAATTACGCGGCGCTTTGCGAGGGTTACTTAGGGATTAAGCCTAGGCTAGACCTCTTTGTCTATTTCTTCACCGTCAAACGCGAAGCCGGAGCCAGCAAGGATGAACTTAGAAATTGTGGCACCATTAGCTTGAAGATCCATCCTGGCCGGCGGTTCCCCGACATCGTCGGCCACGAGTCCTGCAAGAACAGGCAGCGTACTTACTTCTACGGCCCAGATATCCCTCTGGCCGGCCGAGAAGTAACGTACCCGGACTTCGTCGATGGAGCCGCCGCCTAAACTTTGACATGGAGATCCCAGACCTCCCTTCCCTCCGACATCGACGCTTCCGGCGCCATAAGGCGGATAGAGTGGTTCGTAGAGACAGGTTTGACCGGATTGGACCTAGCCATGTGCTGGTTCATCAGGCGAATCCAACCTCTGTAGCACTGCTCGAAGCTAATGCACGAGTATACCAACAATAGAAGGGATAGCCTCCGCATCTCTGTGGACAATTTCTCGAGCGACTCCGTCAAGCTCCGTCTCAAGTACATCGTCACGGTGAAGGACAAGAAGCGTGGCTTCACCATCACCTACGACATGTTCGTAGATATCAAGTGCCCAAAGGTAACTGTTTATTTTCCGTGTATGACATATACTCCAGTTCTTCCGTCTAGCAACTTCCATCTCATCTAACACGGAGGTTCTTTACCTTAACAGCTTAGCGACAAAGATGAGGACATCATGGCTCCTCAAATCTATGATCCATAGATGAAGGAAGTCACCATCGTGTTCGACGACAATGCTTCATTGGCGCGAAAGCGGAAGAGCTCCACCTCTGACGCTACCGACGGAGGCAAGAAGAATAAGACGGAGGGTGGAGCCTCCAAAAAGACTACTACCGCCCTGGATGCGGAGAAAAGAAAGATTACCGGGATCCCCTTTGCCAAAGCACCCCCTCTTGTGTAAGCTTATTTCTCTCCGACATTGTCCATTTATCTGTCTTGTTCCTGTACTTATGCATTTTGCACGTTTCAGGAAGAAAGCCACGACTAGCTTGAAGAAGACCTCCAAAACATTGGGGGCTTCTAGAACCATCAAGGACATGCTGCATCGTGATGCATCTCCCGCCATCGCCCCTGTTACTCCCAGCGTCAAGCCCTCCTCCGCTCCGACAAGCTCACAAGCTAAGGAAGCATCTGGACCTTCTGCCATGGAAGTGGACTCAGGTGCCTCTAACGAGATTGCTGACGTCGGTGTTGGAGATATGCCCAAGAGGCAATAATAAAGTGGTTATTATCATATCTTCACACTTATGATAAATGTTTACATACCATTCTATAATTGTATTAACCGGAAACATTAATACTTGTGTGATTTGTAAACTAAAATAAGAGTCCCTAGTAAAGCCTCTTGTTAAACTAGCTTGTTGGTTAATATATGATCATGGTTTCCTGATCATGAACATAGAGATGTTATTAACAACAGGATCATATCATTAGGAGAATGATGTGATGGACATACTCCTATAGATAAGCGTAGCATAAAGATAAAGTCATTTAAATAGTTCAATTGCTATATGCTTTCTGATACATAGTAACCTAATTCCTTCGACCATGAGATCATGCATATCACCTTTACCGGATGGATGCTTTGATGACATCAAACACCACACCGTAATTGGGTGGCTATAAAGGTGGCATTGAGTGTTCGGAAAGTATTGGTTGAAACACATGGATCAAGAGTGGGATTTGTCCATCCATATGATGAATAGATATACTCTGGGCCCTCTCGGTGGAATGTCATCCAATTAGCTTGCAAGCATGTGACTGGCTCACAAGGGATCACATATCACGGGAACGAGAAAAGAGTACTTATCGGTAACGAGGTTGAACTAGGTATGCAGAGATACCGACGATCATAACCTCGGATAAGTAAACTATCGTGAGACAAAGGGAAATTGGTATCGTATGTAAGTGGTTCATTCGATCGCAAAGTAATCGTAGAAATATGTGGGAGCCATATGAATTTCCAGATTCCTCTATTGGTTATTGTTCGAGAAGTGTCTCGATCATGTCCCCATAATTCACGAACCGTAGGGAGACACACTTAAGGATTCGACGTTGTTTGAGTAGTTATGGTATTATGAGAAAGAGACCGAATATTGTTCGGAGTCTCGGATGGGATCCGGGATATCACGAGGTGATCCGGAATGGTCCGGAGAATAAGATTCATATAAGGAAAGTCCCGTTTCGGAGTTCGGGAATGATTCCGGTGTTTTCATCGGGAATGTTCTAGAAGGTTCCGGATTGTCCGGCACTCCGGGGGGGAGGGTACATGAATGTGTCATTACATATTGAATGATTGCATCATGTACTAAGTGTTCTTGCTATTCCAAAACTGAAAAGTCAAACTGCCAGTTTGAAAGTCAAACGGCTAAAACAGGAAACTGTGGAAAATAGGAAACTGTGGGAAACAAGCAAGAGGTGGTTGGAACCGACTTGGGGGAGGAGTCCGTCCAAGCCGGCGCGCCAACCAAGGCCGACTTGGGGAGGGACCCCCCTCCCCTTGGCCGCCCCTCCCACCTATAAAAGGAGGGGCAGGGCCTCCTCCTCTAGACACACAAGTTCCTATCCTCTAATCTCCGGTTTAGAGCCGTTTTGGTTTAGAGCTTCTAATTGCTTTAGCCTGCGGTTTAGAGCCTTCTAATTGGTGTGTCTAATCCCTAGACCACTAATATCTCTCTCTCATACTCCACCATACTCGGCTTAAGCCTCGGGATCTCCCTCTACTTCGGTACCACGTTGTCTTCGGAATCGCGAGGAGAGTGCTACAACCTCCATTTTCTGGAACAAGGGAGAGGAAGGTCTTCGTCAGTACGAACGTGTGACCGATCATGAAGCGCCGAACGCAGCCGGAAGGATCGTCTACGATCTTGAGATCGGAAAATGCGACTACATCACCCACGAGAATCGCTCTCGTTAACCGCTTTGGAATCTTCGAGGTAAGTTATTCCATCGACTCGTTGCTACAATCTAGTAGATAGATATTGGCTTGTTTGTTTGTATGCGATAGAAAATTTTGTTTTCCATGCTACGAACCCTTCCCTTGGTATCGAGCCGTGTCTATATGTAGATCATTGTAGAACAGTAGAAACAATGGTCATTGTGGGCGTTGATGCTTTTATTGTCGATTGCTTTTTGTGTACTTTGCATCTTGCGATATGTTGGGATGAAGCGGCGGGCTAACCTTACATGACATCGTTCATGAGACTTGCTCCACGCTTGACATGCAACTTGTATTGCATAAGTGGCTTTATGGTGCCTGTTTCTACTAGCATAGTTAAGATTCAATTTACAACGGGTGATTGACAATACTAGTATCAATGTTGTGGTTCTTGTTCGTAAGTTAGAACGACACTTATTGAAAGCCCCAAACCACGTAAAACATGCAAAGAAAATTAGAGGCGTCTAACTTTGTTTTGCAGGGTGTCTTTGTGATGTTATATGGCCATGATTGTGATTATATATGATGTATGCAATGTTCCTTATTGTAAGTTGGCAACGGCGAGCCATATGGTTGTCTTTAATTTATGTTAAGACCAGCGTGTCTATTCAAAGTAGTTGTAATAGTTGAAGCCGTGGGCGACAACCATGGAGAAGCGTCATTGACCTTGATGCAATGCCGATGATGATGGAGATCATGTTCGTGCTTGAAGATGGAGATCGGAAGCACAAAGAAGAAAGGCCATATCATATCACATATTATTGAATTGCATGTGATGTTAATCCTTTATGCATCTTGTATTGCTTAGTAGACGACGGTAGCATTATAAGATGATCCCTCATGCACATGAATTTCAAGTCATAAAGTGTTCACCCTTAGTTAGCACCGTTGCTAAATCTTGTTGTTTCGAAGCACCACGTGATGATCGGGTGTGTTAGATTCTGCAAGTGTATACAACGTGAGCAAGTCAGATTTGCTCATGCAGAAACTAAGGTTTGATCTTGACGAGCCTAGCATGTACAGACATGGCCTCGGGAACACGGATTACCGAAAGGTAGAGCATGAGTCATATAGTAGATATGATGAACATGTTGATTGTTCGCCATTGAAGCTATATCAACTCTCGTGATGATCGGTTTTGATGTGGTGGATTTGGTTCGTGTGATCACTAAAACAATGTGAGGGATATTGTTTTGAGTGGGAGTTCACCTAGATTAATTTAATTATTAATTAGAACTCAATTTATCGTAAACTAAATCAAAGTGAATTTGCATAGTTGTTGTAGTCATTGGCATCCGTTTACCACCTTGCGCTTAGTTATAATTGAGATGATAGAACTATAGAATTCTGGTTAGATACTTTACGAACTGGTATCATATTGTTTTAAGTGTTAATCTAAAAGTTTAAAAGTCCTATTGCAAACTTTCAGTAAGTTCCGGTTACTCCATGAAGTTTAATAATTAGTATTAAATCAAGAGTAACAATTCCAAGTATTAGTATATAAGTATCATGTTTGTCTCCATGATTCTTGATATTCAAAGGATTCTCTTAATATCAAGGTTATCTAGGATCTGAAAGAGTTGTTTCAGAAACCATGATGTGTGTAAGATATTGTGATATCTGAAACGAAGTATTGGTTACAACATGATAGAGTATAATATGGCAAAAGTCATGTTCTCATATTTGATGAGAATTTGCAAAAGGTTGGAGACACTAGTTGTCCTAATCCTCCAAAAGGTTTTGGAGAGCAACATTATACTTGCGATTCACCGTTACAAGCTAAAAGTAGCTTGATCATGGATAAATCCATGATGAGGGTGAATATTTGATGTAGGTAAGATGTTTACTACACCAAGAGATTACTAAAGAAAGGAATTTGAAAGAACACCAAACATTTGATGATAGGTGATCTACTTCAAAGTGCAAGTCCAAAGACATTGGTATTTAATTATACACGCTTTGGATTATGTGTCATATGTATGACTCCACTATTTATATTGATAGATTCTTTCAAACAGAAAAGGAAATATTGAAAGAGAATCTCATAAATTTATGGCAGAAAGGAAAAGACTAGAATTGTTCAGTTTAAGTATATAGATGATATACATGTTATGGCTATATTCTTTGCTTATTAAACAATGTGGTTCTTAAGTATTTAATACTGAATTTGTTGGTATGAATCGTCATACGAAACAACAGAATTCATGAACTACAGTGGACTAAGTAATTAGCAAAAGAATATGTGATGATGTTCATCGAGAACAAATAAAGGGTTATTGTGTTGCTCGTTAAACATCAAAGCTTGCCTTCAAGATTTGTTTTATCAGGTATTATGAGAACAAAAGGGTTGTTCAAATAATTGCCGTAATCCATAAAAGATGGATGATTCACAAATCTCGTTGGAGAAATCACATCCATAAAATTAGTGCTAAAAATCTCGAAAGACAAATTGATTGAAAGATCAGTTAGGAAGTGACATCGCAGTTTAAATTATAATGGAAAGAAAACATGAAGAAACTCCATATGGATGGAATTTTGGAGTCTATTTGATTTTGATCAAATGACGCTTGTGAAACTTTCCTAGAGATAATTAAAACTTCGTTCATAGGCCAAAAGGGAACGAATGACTAGCTTATTGGAACTTGTACATATTGTTGTACGAAGTCCATTATGTGTAGTCAAAAGCGATGGATTTCAACTTCATATGCTTTCTCCGAAAATTTGAGTGAATATATGAATATTTACTTAATAAGGATGAAGTGTGAAATATTTGAAAAGTTCAAAGACTTTCAAGATGAAGTGCAAAATCATTGTAACAAGAATGTAAATAGTTTATGATAAGATCATAAAGGAAGATATTTGAGTTACAAGTTTAGCATAATACCTAAGATTTAAGGAATCGTTCCGTGGATTTGCATTTCCGAAACACCATAAGAGTATGGAACGTTCGAGATATGTAATTAAACCTTGTTTGACATGGTAAGATCAAAGGTATAATTCATAAAAGTGCCATTATATTTTAAAGATTAAAAGCTTTAGAGATTACCGTTTTTCCACTGAAAAGAGCTCCATCATAATCCATTGAAATGACACCATATAAAGTTATGGTTTGGGATAAAACCCAAGTTGTCCTTTCTTAAACATTGGTATGCTTTGCTTAAGAAAGATGTTTGCAACCAAAGTCGGATGAACCTGTCTTTGTATGTTATTTTGAATAACTGTTAAGTATTCTTCCATAACACCAGAGACAAAAGTGTTTGTCGCTTAGAACATCAAGTTTCTTTGGGAAGGAATTTTTCGTGAAAAGTTAAGTGGGAGGACAATAGAACTTTGATAAGGTTAAAAGAACCTTAGCTATATGTGCAGAGTTGCGCAACGCCGAAAAGTGTTCCGGAGGCAGCAACAAAGCTCATGGCTCGCGTACTTCAAAGGTTGTGGTCGCGGAGATCTAAGTTCCTATTGAAACAAGTAGATCGGGTAAACAATCAAATACCAAGATTTGAGGGTTGAATCATTATTTGAGAATAATGAACCGACTACATGCAAAGAAGCGATGATGGGCCCTGACTCCGTCAAATGGCTTGAAGCCATAAAATCCGTGATAGTTCCATACACGAGAAATCAAGTTTTGAACTTGAAGGACCCTCGAGAAAGGTGTAAGACCTTACAGTTGTGTCTGGATCTATAAAGAAATAGACATGGATGTTTTACATGTATGAAATAGTCGACATGTTGGGAAAGAGTTCACAAAATGTTCAAAGGTTGACTATGACAAGATTTGATCTTTCATAGTGATATTTAGTCTAGACGGATTAATGTAGCAACCACTACATATAATTTGTTATATGGTAGTTGAATAAACAAAACAAGTTCTTCTAATAGAATCGTTACCTAGGACATGTGCATAACACGGTCCATAGGGTTTTGTTAATTAAAAAGGATGCTAAAAGCATATGCAAACTTCAATGGTTAAGGTGAACATCGCGGAGTTGGAATCTTCACTGTGATGAAACTATTAAAGGAGTTTAAAAGTTCATCAGAGACGATGGAGATGCTTGCATTTGCAAGAAATTAAGTGGGAGCGCTAAGACATGTTTCTAATACATTATGTGGAAGACATATTGTTGATTGGAAATAATGTATCTTTTATTAACACATATTAAGAATTTCATCCCGATGAAAGACTTAGGCAAAACCCAAATATTTGGCATCAATAGACGCTAATATGGTTGTGCCGTATACATAGACGAGATATTGAATGAGTTCAATATAGAAACTACAAGAAAGGTTCTTGTCGCACGTAAAGGATTGAAAGAGTTCAAATGTTGATGATATATTCAAGTGTATTGACATTTGGTAAAGTGAAACAAATAATCAAGTATAGATTGATACTTGATGTATGAAATCACAAAGAGTATTTATATCAATCATCTTGTGATATGTACAAATCCAGATATGTCCTATGCTCTAAATGTTGTGAGCATATACCGTAATGATTCGTAAGATGATCATTGGACAATAGTAAGGACATTCTTATGATCTTTTGGAAGAACTAAGAGTATAATATTTGTAGAAGTGACAAATAGATGGTTAGTTCATTGTAAAAGTACTACATTGATACTAGCTTTGTCACAAAGTACAAATTAAGTTTATCTCAATCTAAACTAAGGGTGGCACAATATAATGGAAAGTGAGTTCCATAATGGATTTGGATGAGTTCCAAAGTTAAGACATTGTGACAGATACTACAACAAAAGGCTAAGTATATGACTGCTATTTTAGAAGCAAAAGAGGGCATTTGTGTCAAGTAGTTTGTTATCAAACTAGGTGTAGTTCACAGTGGGATAATACTATAAATATATATTGTGCGACAATATTATCAACATGTTTTAACCCCAAAGAGCTAAAGGTCACACCGAAAGACCAAATTTATACAAAGCCATCTCATTAGAGAATGAGTGATGCGTGAGGCAAAGACATGCAATTACACGGACACGGAAGTGTCGGATCCGGAGATCGATTGACCACTAGCAATCGTGTACATACAACAGGAAAGCCATAGGTGTTATATACACAAAGGTTTGAAACTAGATTATTGACTCTAGTGCAAGTGGGAGACTGTTGGAGATATGCCCAAGAGGCAATAATAAAGTGGTTATTATCATATCTTCACACTTATGATAAATGTTTACATACCATGCTATAATTGTATTAACGGAAACATTAATACTTGTGTGATTTGTAAACTAAAATAAGAGTCCCTAGTAAAGCCTCTTGTTAAACTAGCTTGTTGGTTAATATATGATCATGGTTTCCGATCATGAACATAGATATGTTATTAACAACAGGATCATATCATTAGGAGAATGATGTGATGGACATACTCCTATAGATAAGCGTAGCATAAAGATCAAGTCATTTAAATAGTTCAATTGCTATATGCTTTACGATACATAGTAACCTAATTCCTTCGACCATGAGATCATGCATATCACCTTTACGGATGGATGCTTTGATGACATCAAACACCACACCGTGGCGGGTGGCTATAAAGGTGGCATTGAGTGTTCGGAAAGTATTGGTTGAAACAAATGGATCAAGAGTGGGATTTGTCCATCCATATGACGGATAGATATACTCTGGGCCATCTCGGGGGAATGTCATCCAATTAGCTTGCAAGCATGTGACTGTCTCACAAGGGATCACATATCACGGGAACGAGAAAAGAGTACTTATCGGTAATGAGGTTGAACTAGGTATGCAGAGATACCGACGATCATAACCTCGGATAAGTAAACTATCGTGAGACAAAGGAAATTAGTATCGTATGTAAGTGGTTCATTCGATCGCAAAGTAATCGTAGAAATATGTGGGAGCCATATGAATTTCCAGATTCCTCTATTGGTTATTGTTCGGAGAAGTGTCTCGATCATGTCCGCATAATTCACGAACCGTAGGGAGACACACTTAAGGATTGACGTTGTTTGAGTAGTTATGGTATTATGAGAAAGAGACCGAATGTTGTTCGAGTCTCGGATGGGATCCGGATATCACGAGGTGATCCGGAATGGTCCGAGAATAAGATTCATATAAGGAAAGTCCCGTTTCGGAGTTCGGGAATGATTCCGGTGTTTTCATCGGGAATGTTCTAGAAGGTTCCGGATTGTCCGGCACTCCGGGGAGGGAGGGTACATGAATGTGTCATTACATATTGAATGATTGCATCATGTACTAAGTGTTCTTGCTGTTCCAAAACTGAAAAGTCAAACTGCCAGTTTTAAAGTCAAACAGCTAAACAGAAACTGTGGGAACAGAACTGTGGGAAACAAGCAAGAGGTGGTTGAACCGACTTGGGGAGGAGTCCCTCCAAGCGGCCGCCAACCAAGGCCGACTTCGGGAGGACTCCTCCCTTGGCCCCCTCCCACCTATAAAAGGAGGCAGGGCCTCCTCCTCTAGACACACAAGTTCCTATCCTCTAATCTCCGGTTTAGAGCCGTTTTGGTTTAGAGCTTCTAATTGCTTTAGCTCATGGTTTAGAGCCTTCTAATTGGTGTGTCTAATCCCTATACCACTAATAGATCTCTCTCATACTCCACCATACTCGCTCGGCTTAAGCCTGCGGGATCTCCCTCTACTTGGTACCACGCCGTTGTCTTGGGAATCGCGAGGAGAGTGCTACAACCTCCATTTTCTGGAACAAGGGAGAGGAAGGTCTTCGTTAGTACCGAACGTGTGACAGACTGCGGGCGCTTAGGAGCAGCCCGGAAGGATCGTCTACACGATCTTGAGATCGGAAAGAGTACGACTACATCACCCACGAGAATCTGCTCTCGTTAACCGCTTTGGAATCTTCGAGGGTAAGTTATTCCATCGACTCGTTGCTACAATCTAGTAGATAGATCTTGGCTTGTTTGTTTGTATGCGATAGAAAATTTTGTTTTCCATGCTACGAAACCCTTCAGTCGGCGAGCAGGCGACGCAGGAGAGTGCCGCACACCCAATGGCTGAAGCTCCGGCTAAGGATGCCATCGGTTGCGGTAAGGCGGTGGTGGAAGCTGGTACTTCTGCCGTAGGCGGAGCCCCCGTACCCAAGAAAACCATAGAGTATCCAAAGATAGTATATCCATTACTTACGCCGGGTAGCACTGCTCTGGTTCTCGGTGCAGCGCCGACATCTCCGACGTGCGGTCTAGAGGAGCTTCTCCGTCAAGCAGAGATCTTGCAAGGAAACAGTGCATCCTTCGGCAAGCTGCTAGCTGAGAGTGCTACTAACCTCAAGATCATTGCACTTGTAAGTTTTAATTGCCTTTTGCTTTTCATATGAGTATCCCACTATAGCCCCCGAGGATTTAGACGGAAAACCATAGGTCTTTGCGTCTGAATGCTCTAAGAGTGACCAAAGTAGAAAACTTCTCACTGTAGCCCCCAAGCATATAGGTGGAATGAATTATTCCGACTAGATGCTTTAAGAGTAGCATATGCAGTGTTTAAAAATTTCAATACTATAGCCCCCAAGCCTCTAGTTGTAACTGAATTAGTTCCGACTAGATGCTTAAAGAAAAGCTAAGCATACATCCGAGTTAAAAACTTTATACTATAGACCCCAAGCTTCTAATCGGGAACTGAATTAGTTCCGACTAGATGCTTAAAGAATGACTAAGCACATTGCTAAGTTAAAAACTCTTGTTGTAGCCCCCGAGCATCTAAGTGGAAATTTTCCGGCTAGACGCTCCAACTGGACCAAACAACGTTTAACTTTTTTCTTTTTTCCACAGAACAAGAATGCTCGGAAGGGCATGGCCAACGACAAGTACGAGAAGATGCTAGCGGACTTGGAAGCCTAAAAGGGTAAAACTGCCTTCTTGAAGGAACAGATCATCAAGAGCAAGCGTTTGTTTTTCCTTTCTTTTTCGTATTACGACTTGAACTTGTGTATTCTCCGAGTAATCACTGTGTACTTTGCTATCTCCGACTTGCAGAAATCATTGCCAGGGCTAAGGACATTGTCGAGCAATCCAAGCACATTCAGGAGATGGATAGCGAGAACAAGATCCTTAAGCAGGAGAGGAAGGACATGCTGAAGATGCATGAGGAGTCAATGAAAGCCCTGCAGGACTCCGCCACCGAAGAGATGAATGTAACATACCACCTTTTGTGTAATATAAATAAGGACATGTTTGAGCATTGCATGCATGCATAACACTTGCACTTTGATTCAACCAAAGAAGAACAAACAAAACCCTAAACCCTAATAGCTTTGTCTCTCTTTTTGAATCAATTCAAATGGTTTTTATATTTTGAAAATTCTCAAATGCATGGAGCTCAAATATTTATAAGTGCCCCTCAGTGTTTTCAGATATTATACAAAAGTTTCTGTAACTTTAAAATCATTCAAAACAGGTTTGAATTCCAAATATAAAAAGAAACCAGAAAAACAGAAATAGAAAAATGATTTCCTGGAAAAAAATCTAACCTAATCCTCTCTGGGCCGAGCCCATCTTTCCTCTCCTCTCTCCCTGCCGCCAGCAGCGCCAACAGCCAGCGCACCCGGGGCCCAAGCTAGCCCACCTCTAGCCCGTACCCCTTCAGCCTTTCCCTTTCTTCTTTCCCGTCACCGGCAAGCAGCTGCCTCGCAGCGCGCTCGCCGTCGATCTCCTGCGCGATGTGATGCCCGCCGCCGCCCCTGGAGCCGCGGATAAGAACCGCCGCGCTGCGCTCTCTCTCCTAGTACCCATTTCACTTCCTCTTTTCCTCTCCCTCACGGCAGCGCCATGGCCGAAGCATCCTAGCCGCCAGTCGCCATCGGCCTCGCCGTTTCCGGCCGCCTCAGTTCAAGCCGATGCCACCGCTGGAACCTCCGTCCTCGACTCTCTCTCCCTAGCCTCCTTTCCCCCTCGCGCGCGACCTCGTTTGAGCGATTCGGAAGCTCCAGCCGCTGTCGGTCATCGTCGATCCCCGTCGACCCCGACCTCGCCTCGCTGTCAATCTCGTCTTGCTCACGGTGAGCTTCTGATCCTCGCAGTGTCCTCCGTTTCCTCCATCCCCCCTGAGTTGCTCTCCCCGCATGTGCCCGACGCCGCCGCCGCTCTCCGTCGTTGCACCGCCGTCTCCGGTGATCTCCTGCAAGTGGCACCGCCAGTTTCTGGTAGCCCGCATCGCCCTCGTCCTAATGCCCCCACCCACGCGTCCCCTCGAGCTCTGGATCGATAGATCCATCAAGGATCTACAAGCACGCCATTGATGATGTCAGCATGACATCATCATGATGCCATAAATGGGAAATGTATGACAGGTGGGCCCTGCCTATCAGGGTTTTAATCATTTCCATAAATATTTTCTGAAATTAATAAAAGTCTGACATGTGGGCCCAAGTTTGGAAATTATTTATAATATTCCAAAAATGATTTAAAATCAGTTAAAATTTGAGAAATTCATAACTAATTCATTTTAAATCAGAAAAATACAAATAATATACCAAAATGTTCATAAAAATTAAACCTATCTAACTAATCTATAATCATACATTGTTAATCAACTTTTATAGCAATTTTAATTAGAAGAACTAATTGAACCCCACAGGTGATTCCGATGATCCCCCTGTTCTAGGGTTTGAACTTTCGGACCCCCCTTTAAAGTGAACAAGCATGCTTTAGGGTTCAATTCAACACTATTTAACTTGTCATATCATCCATATTGTATGAGCATCGCACATGCCATGTGTTGAGTGTTGCTTTCTCTTTTCCGGTGATTGGTTCTCGCGAATAGGAACTGAACCCGAAGCTGAAGTCAACGCCATTGAAGAGCAGTATCAGTCCAAAAACGGACAAGGAAAGCGAAGCCCCACTTATACATATGAATCCTATGATTACAAAGTATTTCCTTCTCGTCATATGCATTCGGTTCAAACAGTCTTTTATCAGTAGACAGAGTAATCCTATCTGATGCATGTTATCCTTTGTGAACTATATTACCTGATTCACCGCTCCTAGCATAAATAGGGTTTGGCTTATGAGCGTCGCTAGTGCCATAGTTCAGTCAAGCTTAGCCATGCTTAGTGGTCTGATGCTAATCACTCATGTGATGCACCGGAGATGCGAATGAATCTAGTATGGTAGGATGTGGTGATGTGATCAGATATGAATGATAAACATGCTAAGGCTTGTATGGGAGGCCACGTGGGTTGTGGTTTTTGTAGTCCCATACTTGCCACCCTTAGGACCTGATGTTCTTGCCTCTTGAATCAAGACGAGCGTACAACCACACCGGGGCCTGGAAACCCCCTCGACTCACTAACTTTCCTAGTAGATTCCATGAGTCACATAGTTTGGGATTTCCATTCAACATACTCATCTTGGTTGTTCTTGAATGGAGGTGAAGGAGGTGCATTCATAACAGGTAGGTAAGCGTGGCAGGGAATGGGAGATGCCCGACATCCATAATCTCAAACCCTGTTCACATCGCTAGGAACCGACTTCGGGATTCAACCCGTTACTGTGACATATCCTTAGTGCATGACTCATGGTCTTGGCGAAAGCAAGGTAAAGGTCGTGGTCAACCACTCTCTGCCGGCCTTCCGAGGAAGAGGGATAATAATTTGGCATTAAGAATCGGTTGGTACGTGTGGGTAAAGTTGTGCACCCCTGCAGGGTTATAATATTTTCGAAAAGCCATGTCCACGGTTATGGACGACTTGGGAACGGATTCTGTGATCATAGAGAACTATAACCGACTGATAAAACTTGCCAACTAAAGTGAGATCCGGAATACTTCCTTGGGGTTGTTGAGGGGGTAGCCCGGGAAGAGTGGTTCAGTTGATGATGATGCTTGGTGGATATCAAAGATGAATTTAAGAGCTATAGTTGAAGTCTTATTATCCCATTTTGAAAATGATCTGACTAGACGAGTTTCTTCTCCCTCTTGTTTTGAAAACAAAGATGGCTTTATGCAAAATAACTCCACTAGACATAAGTCTTGTGGAGTACACCCTGTACTCAGCCTTTTTCTTGATGTTTTTCTGAGATGATTCTACTCAAGCGAAGGTGGTTTCTCGTCAAGTCGACGAGTAGTTGGGGTTCCCGAGCGTGACCTAGGATCTATGGAAGGGTCGCTACTTACATTATGGCCTCTTAGGCCCTTTGCTAAGTTTGTTGTTTAGAACAACTTGTTTGCTTCCGTTGTTTGATGTAATGATGGGTCCATGACCCACGGCTTGTGATTGGTTTGTAACTCTCCTAAGAGTTTACCTTATTAATGTATGGTTTGTATGTTCTGTAATGTTACCGATCTTTCCCTGTGCATTTTGGAATTTAGGTTAGGCTTATATCAGATAAGGATCTGGTATTTGTCTGTCAGCCCGGATCGAGTGACAGATTTTGGTATCGAGGCGCGCCTGTAGGAAACCCTTCTAGCTGGTCGATGTTGAGTCTAGAGTTTGAGAAAACTATTTGAAAGCTAAAAACTATTTGAAAAAATCTGAATATGACTCTTTTTACTCCTTATCCAAGGTTGTTCTATTGTTGAGTTATCTTACCTCGTTTGCTTTGCAAGGTTTTCACTTCTCGTCTATCATTTCAAACTCTTAGGATATACGGGTTTGGGTTGTTTTTCCCTAAGTACTCCGTACTTGGTTGCAAGGCTTAGAGTTTCCAAGAAATATCTGTGCAATTGAAGCAATGTTTTTCAACTTTGCTAAGGATGTCTCTAATCTTGCTCTCAATTCTTTTGTGACTTGTTGTAATCATATCATTCTTGCATTCCATTGTTATGGTTTGTATCTAAGTTGGTAGCGTATACGTTTCGTATGCTTGTTCTACTACCATACTTAATGCATCGATATAGTTTTCATCCACATGTTCACCTCTACCATGATCCTTTGATATGGTTTTGCCATCCTTTGTTGTACCCTTTTTGGTGAATCCATTCTCATGGTTTCTGTTTTCTCCTCAGGATGCCGGCTGGTACTCATGGTTATGTTGGCCGTCGAGGAAACAACGATGCTGATGAGGAACTTCCGCCACCTCCCACAATCGCCGAGGTTCTCAAAAACATTGAGACCAACCGTCCGAGGAATGAACGCCTTCTAGAGCATGTGGGTCAGAACACTGAACGTCGTCCTGACGACTGTGTCACACTTGGAGATTTCATCTGCTCTTTTCCTCCAATATTCACCCACTCCAAGGAGCCCCTTGAAGCTGATGATTGGATCCGCATCATAGAGCACAAGTTTAGTGCTCTTCGAGTCTGTCCTGCTGACCGTGTTAACTTCGCCACCTATCAACTGGAAGGTGAGGCTGGTGTTTGGTGGGAGGGTTTTCAGAATCTGCAAGCTCAGGGACATGTCGTTACCTGGGAGGAGTTTGTTGCAGCATTTCGTGACTCATATATCCCTAAGCCCGTCATGGATCTCAAAAGGAGGGAGTTTCTGGATCTGACTCAGGGGCGCAAGGATATTGAAACCTATGGGCGTGAGTTTACTCGCCTGGCTCGTTATGCAACCAGGGATGTGACCAATGATGAAGATAAGCAAGAGTTGTTCCGTAAGGGACTTAACCCTACACTTCGCTATGAGTTGCTGCCCTTCAAGTTTCTGTCTTTCCAGGACTTGCACAATCAGGCTCTTACCTTAGAGCATGGAAGGAAGGATATGGAAGTATCTCAGGAGCGTGAAGAAGGAAATTCTCGTGCTTCTTGCTCCGGTAACAAGAAGCGTCGTGTATTTGTTCCATATAGTTCTGTGCCTCGTGCTCCTTATGCACCCAAGTATTCTAGCAATAATTCTCGTCAGCCACAGTCAAATACTGGTGGATCAAACTATCATCCTCCTGCTGGTTCTCACCTTTGGGGTTACTGTTACTCTGTATCACCTGGTCACTACTCAAGGGAGTGTTCCCAAAGGGCTGTCGGACGTAATGATCAGCAGGCAAAGAAGAATGACAAATCTCAAGGTGCTGGACGTGGTCGTCTGACCCATGTCACTGTTGAGTAAGCTCAGGAAGATCCACGCGTCATTCTGGGTACGCTACGTGTCAATTCAATTCTCGCAACAGTTTTGTTTGATTCTGGAGCATCACATACATTCATGTCAAATTTGTTTGCTCAAGAGCATGGGATAAATTTTGAACCCTTGTCCACCCCTTTGACCATCCATTCCCCGGGTTCTAGCTGGTTCACCACTATGGTTAGTCACGGGAATGAGATTGACATAGCCTACCAGAAGTTCCCCACTTCTTTCGTTGCACTCAAGTCATGTGACATTGATGTCATTCTGGGCATGGATTGGTTAACCAAGTATCAAGCCGTTATTGACTGTGCACTCAGAACAGTTTCTGTGACCTCTCCTGCTGGCATAACTGTCAAGTATTGGACTGATGGTTCAAAGTCTCCGTCAGCAGTTCTTAAACCCTCCTCGGAGTTGTATGCCATGGATGTCCTACCTGCTCTCGAGGTCCAAGATGTCCATGTAGTCTGTGATTTCCCGGATGTCTTTCCTGAAGAGTTGCCTGGCATGCCCCCTGATCGAAGTGTGGAGTTTGTCATAGAGTTAGTTCCTGGAACTGCTCCTATCTCCAAAAGACCTTACCGCATGCCTCCTCATGACGTGGTTGAGTTGAAGAAGCAACTTAAAGAGTTAGAGGGTCTAGGATACATCCAACCTAGTACATCCTCTTGGGGTTTCCCTACCATATTTGTCAAGAAGCGGGATACAAATATTCCAAGATTGGTGGTTGATTACCATCCACTCGACGCAGTGACAATCAAGAATAAGTACCCACTTCCCAGGATAAATGACCTTTTTGATCAATTAAGTGATTCCACTATCTTCTCCAAAATGGACTTAAGATCAGGGTATCATCAAATCAAGATTAGAAAGGAGGATATCCCAAAGACAGCATTCACAACTCGTTATGGTCTTTACGAGTATACAGTGATGTCCTTCGGGTTAACCAATGCCCCTGCCACATTTATGAGGCTTATGAACTCCGTCTTCATGGAATATATCGACAAGTTCATCGTGGTATACATTGATGACATTCTAATTTACTCCAAGACCGAAGAAGAGCATGCCGAACATCTACGTTTGGTATTGACAAAACTTCGTGAACATCGTCTCTACGCCAAGTTTTGCAAATGTGAGTTATGGTTACAAGAGCTCGTCTTCCTTGGTCATGTTGTGTCTGCAAGTGGTGTTGCTGTCATACCGGATAAGGTTCAGACCATTCTGGAATGGAAGTCACCTACTTCAGTCAAGGAAGTCCGAAGTTTTCTTGGAATGGCTGGATATTACCTCCGATTCGTCGAGAAATTCTCCAAGATAGCCAAGCCTATGACGGATCTTGTTAAGAAAGATAAGAAGTTTGAATGGTCAGAAAAGGCAGAAGAAAGCTTCCAAGCTTTGAAAACTAAGCTAACCACTGCTCATGTGCTTGTCCTTCCGGATACAAGCAAGGACTTCGTCATCTATTGTGATGCTTCTCTCCAAGGGCTCGGTTGTGTGTTGATGCAAGATGGTCATGTAGTGGCCTATGCTTCTCGGCAGTTGAAGCCACATGAGAACAATTATCCAACCCATGATCTCGAGCTCGCTGCTGTCATTCATGCTCTTAAGCAATGGCGACATTACTTCATCGGTAACCGTTGCGAACTTTACTCGGATCATCAAAGTCTGAAGTACCTCTTCACCCAGCCAGATCTGAATCTTAGGCAAAGACGATGGTTGGAACTCATCAAAGATTATGATTTGTGTCTCAACTATCAACCCAACAAAGCCAATGTCGTAGCTGATGCGCTAAGTCGGAAGTCTTATTGCAACAATCTGATGATTTCACAAGCCCAACCTGTTCTCTACGAGGAAATCAAGCGTCTTAATCTTGAAGTAGTTCCTTGTGGATTCCTCGCTAACCTTGAAATAAAATCTTCTCTAGAAGACCAAATCAAGGAAGCTCAAAAGCAAGATGATGAAGTTACCAAGATCAAAGAACGTGTTGCAAGAGGTGAAGCTAAATGTTTCTCCGTCAATGATCAAGGTACTCTCTACTTCAGTAACCGGCTAGTGGTTCCAAACAGTCGGAAAATCAAAGATCTAGTTCTTTTGGAAGCTCATGAATCCCCTCTGTCTATCCATCCTAGTGGTACTAAGATGTACCGAGATCTCCGTCAAAGATTCTGGTGGAGTGGACTGAAACCAGAAATCCCTCGCTTTGTTGCAGAGTGCGACGTTTGCCGCAGTGTGAAGGCTGAACACCAAAGGTCTGCTGGACTTCTGCAACCATTGAAAATTCCTGAGTGGAAATGGGATGAAATTAGTATGGATTTCATTACTGGACTCCCAAATACACAATCTGGACATGATGCTATATGGGTAGTTATTGATCGACTATCCAAAGTTGCTCACTTCCTTGCTGTTCGGGAAAGCATTACTGCAAGCCAGTTGGCTGACCTATACATCTCTCGGATTGTCGTTCTTCATGGTTTTCCCAAGAAGATCATCTCTGATCATGGAAGTTTGTTTACTTCCAAATTCTGGCAAAGTTTGCAAGAATAAATGGGAACTCATGTCTCCTTCAGCACAACCTATCATCCTAAAACCGGTGGTCAAACTGAAAGAGTGAATCAAATTCTTGAAGACATGCTCAGAGAATGTGTCATATCCTTTAGAAAGAACTGGGAGAAATGTCTTCCTTTTGCGGAGTTATCCTATAACAACAGTTTTCCATCCAGTTTGGGCATGGCACCTTTCCAATTCCTGTATGGGAGAACATGTCGAACACCGCTGAACTGGACAGAAACTGGCGAAAGACAATTCTTTGGTCCGGACATGATCCAAGAAGAAGAAGATCAAGTTCGCCTAATTTGAGAGCATTTGAAGGACGCTCAATCCCGTTAGAAGACTAACTATGATCGTCATCATCTTGATGTTCATTATGAAGTTGGTGATCAAGTTTACCTCCGGGTCACTCCTCTGAAGGGTGTCCATCGATTCGGTATCAAGGGTAAATTGGCTCCTCGCTATGTTGGTCCCTTTCGCATTCTCTTCAAGCGGGGTGAGCTTGCCTAACAATTGGATCTACCTTCAACTATTCCAGAGGTACATGATGTTTTTCATGTGTCTCAACTCAAGCGTTGCTTCAAGGATCCCATTCGTGGTGTGGACCATGAAACTTTGGATCTCCAAGATGATCTAACCTACTGAGAATACCCTGTTCGTATTCTTGATGAAATCAAGCGTAAGACTCGTCGTCAAACCATCAAGTTCCTAAAAGTTCAATGGTATCATCACTCTGAGTCAGAAGCAACCTGGGAACGCGAAGATAGTCTTCGATTTGAGTACCCTGCCTTCTTTTCTAAAACCTAGGAATCTCGGGTCGAGATTCTTGTAAGTGGGGTAGAGCTGTAACATACCACCTTTTGTGTAATATAAATAAGGACATGTTTGAGCATTGCATGCATGCATAACACTTGCACTTTGATTCAACCAAAGAAGAACAAACAAAACCCTAAACCCTAATAGGTTTCTCTCTCTTTTTGAATCAATTCAAATGGTTTTTATATTTTGAAAATTCACAAATGCATGGAGCTCAAATAGTTATAAGTGCCCCTCAGTGTTTTCAGATATTATACAAAAGTTTCTGTAAATTTAAAATCATTCAAAATAGGTTTGAATTCCAAATATAAAAAGAAACCAGAAAAACAGAAATAGAAAAAGGATTTCCTGGAAAAAATCTAACCTAATCCTCTCTGGGTCGAGCCCATCTTTCCTCTCCTCTCTCCCTGCCGCCAGCAGTGCCAGCAGCCAGCCCACCCGGGGCCCAAGCCAGCCCACCTCTGGCCCGTACACCTTCGGCCTTTCCCCTTTATTCTTTCCGTCGCGGCAGCGGCTGCTGGCCTTCGCCGTCGATCTCTGCGTCTGCGATGCCGCCCGCCCACAGGCAGCGGATAAGAATCGCCGTGCTGCGCTCTCTCTCCCAGTACCCATTTCACTTCCTCTCTTCCTCTCCCTCGCGGCAGCGCCATGGCCGAAGCATCCTAGCCGCCAGTCGCCGTCGACCTCGCCGTTTCCGGACGCCCTAGTTCAAGCCGACGCCACCGCTGGAACCGCCGTCCTCGACTCTCTCTCCCTAGCCTCCTTTCCCCCTCGCGCGTGACCTCGTTTGAGCGAATCGGAAGCTCCGGCCGCCGTCGGTCATCGTCGATCCCCGCCGACCCCGAGCTCGCCTCGCCTCGCCGTCAAGCCCGTCTTGCTCATGGTGAGCTTCTGATCCTCGCAGTGGCCTCCGTTTCCTCCATCTCCCCCTGAGTCGCTCTCCCCGCATGTGCCCGACGCCGCCGCTGCTCGTCGTCGTTGCACCGCCGTCTCCGGTGACCTCCTGCAAGCGGCGCCGCCAGTTTCTGGTAGCCCCCATCGCCCTCGTCCTAACGCCCCCAACCACGCCTCCCCGCGAGCTCTGGATCGATAGATCCATCAAGGATCTGCAAGCACGCCATTGATGATGTCAGCATGACATCATCATGATGTCATATTTTCTTTTTATTTCTTTTATTGTTTTCTGTAATTGTTTTATTAAATGAGAAATGTATGACAGCTGGGCCCTTCCAGTCAGGGTTTTAATCATTTCCATAAATATTTTCTGAAATTAATAAAAGTCTGACATGTGGGCCCAAGTTTGGAAATTATTTATAATATTACAAAATGATTTTAAATGAGTTAAAATTTGATAAATTCATAACTAATTAATTTTAAATCAAAAAAATACAAATAATATACCAAAATGTTCAGAAAAATGAAACCTATCTAACTAAGCTATAATCATACATTGTTTATCAACTTTGATAGCAAGTTTAATTAGAAGAACTAATTGAACCCCATAGGTGATTCCGATGATCCCCCTGTTCTAGGGTTTGAACTTTCGGAACCCCCTTTAAAGTGACCAAGCATGCTTTAGGGTTCAATTCAACACTATTTAACTTGTCATATCATCCATATTGTATGAGCATCGCACATGCCATGTGTTGAGTGTTGCTTTCTCTTTTCTGGTGATTGGTTCTTGCGAATAGGAACCGAACCCGAAGATGAAGTCAACGCCACTGAAGAGCAGTGTCAGTCCAACAATGGATAAGGCAAGCGATGCCCCACTCATACATATGAATCCTATGATTACAAAGTATTTCCTTCTCGTCATATGCATTCGGTTCAAACAGTCTTTTATCAGTAGACAGAGTAATCCTATCTGATGCATGTTATCCTTTGTGAACTATATTACCTGATCCATCGCTCATAGCATAACTAGGGTTTGTCTTATGAGCGTCTATAGTGCCACAGTTCAGTCAAACTTAGCCATGCTTAGTGGTCTGATGCTAATCACTCATGTGATGTACCAGAGATGCGAATGAATCTAGTATGGTAGGATGTGGTGATGTGATCAGATATGAATGATAAACATGCTAAGGCTTGTATGGGAGGCCACGTGGGTTGTGGTTTTTGTAGTCCCATACTTGCCACCCTTAGGACCTGATGTTCTCGCCTCTTGAATCAAGACGAGCGTACAACCACACGGGGGCCTGGAAACCCCCTCGACTCTCTAACTTGCCTAGTAGATTCCATGAGTCACATAGTTTGGGCTTTCCATTCGACATACGCATCTTGGTTGTTCTTGAATGGAGGTGAAGGAGGTGCATTCATAACAGGTAGGTAAGCATGGCAGGGAATGGGAGATGCCCGACATCCGTAATCTCAAACCCTGTTCACATCGCTAGGGACCGACTTCGGGATTCGACCCATTACGGCGGCATCTCCTTAGTGCGTGACTCATGGTCTTGGCGAAAGCAAGGTAAAGGTCGTGGTCAACCACTCTCTGTCGGCCTTCCAAGGAAGAGGGATAATAATTTGGCATTAAGAATCAGTTGGTACGTGTGGGTAAAGTTGTGCACCCCTGCAGGGTTATAATCTTTTCGAAAAGTCGTGTCCACGGTTATGGACGACTTGGGAACGGATTCTGTGATCATAGAGAACTATAACCGATTGATAAAACTTGCCAACTAAAGTGAGATCCAGAATACTTCCTCGGGGTTGTTGAGCGGTTCAGTTGATGATGATGCTTGGTGGATATCAAAGATGAATTTAAGAGCTATAGTTGAAGTCTTCTTATCCCCTTTTGAAAATGATCTGACTAGACGAGTTTCTTCTCCCTCTTGTTTTGAAAACAAAAGATGGCTTTATGCAAAATAACTCCACTAGCCATAAGTCTTGCGGAGTACACCCTGTACTCAGCCTTGCTACGTTGATGTTTTCTACAGATGATGCTACTCTAACTGAAGGTGGTTTCTACGTCGAAGTCGATGAGTAGTTGGGGTTCCCGGGAAGCAGCCTAGGATCTATGGAAGGGTCGCTACTTCTGTTATGGCCTCTTAGGCCCTTTGCTAAGTTTGTTGTTTAGAACAACTTGTTTGCTTCCGTTGTTTGATGTAATAATGGGTCTGTGACCCCTGGCTTGTATGACTGGTTTGTAACTCTCCTAAGAGTTTACCTTATTAATGTATGGTTTGTATGTTATGTAATGTTACCGATCTTTCCCTGCATGTTTCGGAATTTAGGTTAGGCTTATATCAGATAAGGATCTAGTATTTGTCTAGCCCTGATTCCGGGTCGTGACAAGGAACCGCTTGAAGGAGGAGATCTCGATCTTAAGAGATCATAAGAAAGCTGCCGATAAGCAGAATCAATTCCATCATGAGGCATACAAGCTCGTCCAACAAGAACGGGACTCCTTGGCGGATACCCTCTAGCAAGCTGAGGCTAGCATCTTCAGTAAGTGATTCTCCGTCTTGGATTTCTGTAGTCTAGATACTCTGAATTTTTGAACGTATGTGCTCCTTGCCGGAATTTCCAGCTCCTATGGGTTTAACCCGGTCGCCTCCTCCGGCCAAGGAATGCATGGTTCTTGCTAGAAAATTCATCAACACCGCCATAGCGCAATCCAAAGAGATTGCTAAGCCCCTCCAGATCAACATAAAGGCATCAGACTCTGTGGTGAAGTTCTCGCAGATCCTGCGCCGAGCTCCCGAGCGTATCACAAGCTGGAAAGCTTCATGTGCACGGGCCGGTGCAAGGATGGCACTGTCCATGGTAAAGGCACATTACGAGGATGCCGACATCGACACAGTAACCTCTGGCATTACTGACGTAGATGACGATGGTAAGGAGAAAAACCATGAGTCCATCTTATCGTCACTCGCGGGTTATGACACCAGAGTTGCCGAGTTGGTCGACGTCAAGGTCTTCATGCCAAGGAATACCATCGATGGCGGCGACCAAAGCTCCTCCGAGTCCCTCAAAACTGCCGACTTCGAGGGTGACTCTCCTGCTACCGATGACGCTGCTTCCAAGTCGCCTGCGCCAAAGAAATGAAAAACAACTTTTAATATTTGTTTCATCTTTGATGCGTATGCGGAAAAACTATGTATTAACTTAAGGGGAAAACAATGATGTATGTCCTGCTACTTAAGAACTAGTTCCTAGAATGTATATATTTTTTAAGCAAGTGTTGGCTTATCCATTACTTTGGTTCTTATGCTTGACTTTTCGTGAGTCGGAAGACTCGTTGTCAGAACCATGCGCTCTGGTGATGATTCCCAATGGCATCGTCAATAACCTAAGCACAAAATCGCCGACAATAAGTGCCAAAAGTCACTACTCCAGAATCCACATAAAAAGGACAAAGAACGTGTAGACCAGAAAACTTAAGCTAACGCCCGTAGGAAGAATTTTCACAAGTGCAATCGCAAAGCTTGTGCACCAAGGTTTTATATGATCAAAAAATGAACACTAAAGGAGGCAAAAGACTCAGAAATATGAGTGAACCAAAGAGCTTTATTTCATTGATCATATAAGAGGTACACAATTAGAAAAAATGCTAAGTGTAAAAAGGACGTAGTTGTGCTATGTTCCATATCCGATCAAGCTCCGGGTAGTCATCATCCGAGTCACGTCGCTTACGCTTATGATCCTCGTTGGGTCTATCCTTCAGTTCACGATTCTCAGTGAGGTAGTAAGACCCATTGAGTAGCGCCTTGCTTATGATGAACGGTCCTTCCCATGGCGGGGATAATTTGTGTGACTTCTTCTGCTTAAGTCGGAGCACCAAATCCCCCTCTTTAAACGAGCAATGCCGAACGCGGCGACTATGGTAGCTGCGTAGCTTCTGCTGGTAGATGGCGGATCTTTGGCATGCCAAAATGCGCTCCTCCTCGAGAAGGTCCATATCTAGGCGTCTGGATTCTTCAGCGTCATCTTTGTCATAGGCGGCGACTCTTGGAGCATCGTGAAGTATGTCGTAAGGTAGGATGGCTTATGCTCCATATAACATGAAGTAAGGGGTGTAGCCGGTGGATCTGTTGGGTGTAGTTCATAAACTCCACAGCACAGATGGTAATTCTTCCGCCCAAGCTCCAGCTACTCTATGTAGCGGTGCCTCAAGACATGGCTTTATTCCCTGTAGAATTAATCCATTGGCTCGCTCAACCTGACCATTGGATTGTGGATGTGCCACAGATGCAAGTTCAAGTCGGATGCCCTTCTCCCAACAATAAGCCTCCACTTCTCCGAGTGACAAATTGCTGCCCCTGTCGGTGATAATGCTATGTGGGAGACCAAATCTCACCACTAGATCCCGGAAAAACCTGAGGGCAGTTGCCCCATCAAGCTTTATAATGGGTTTAGCTTCTATCCATTTAGTGAATTTATCAACTGCTACAAGCAGATGCGTAAACACACATGGTGTCGTCTGTAACAGTCCCGCCATGTCTAGCCCCCAGACTGCAAACGGCCAAGTTATTGGTATTGTTCGCAATTCTTCAGCAGGAACATGTGGTTGTCGGGCATAATACTGGCATCCCATGCATGTCTCAACCAGCTTGTCGGTGTCCGCCTGGTCAGTCAATAGAATCCTTGCCGGAAGGCTTTCGCGAGCAACGATCGAGGAGCGGCGTGATGCCCGCAATCTCCGAGATGGATTTCACGTAGGATTTCAATACCTTCTAGCTGGGAAACACACTTTAGGTATACACCAGTATTGCTCCTTTTGTAGAGTTGTCCATTGATTATGGTATAACCCTTTGCGCGTCGTACTATTTGCCGTCTTTTGACCTCGTCGTCGGGCAAAGTTCTGTGTTCGAGATATTCCATGAACGGTTTTGTCCAAGCCGGAGGGAACTTTGCCACCATGTGGACGAAAGAGTCAGCTCTATCCGAGTTGTCGATGTCGGATCCCTTCACAGATGGTGTTCAGAGATGCTCTAGGAAAACTCCTGGCGGAATTCGTTTGTGCCCTGATCCAAGCTTAGATAGCAGATCAGCCGCCGCGTTTTGCTCCCTAGGTACATACTTGACTTCGTAGCCCAAGAAGCTCTTGGCTATCTCGTCCACTTCATCTCGATATGTCACCATCATAGGGTTCCGCGCATTCCAGGTGCCAGCCACCTGCTGGGCAACCAAATCGGAATATCCACAGCAAACTATGCACTTGATGCCAATATCCTTGGCTACGCGTAATTCGTGAATGAGTGCTTCATACTCCACCATGTTGTTTGTAGCCTCGAAGTGGATCTGCAGAACGTAGTGTAGCTTGTCTCCTGTTGGTGACTATAGCAATACACCAGCCTCCGAGCCGTTGAGCAGCTTTGATCCGTCAAAGTGCATCACCCAGTACTCTGGTTCCGGCAATGGAGTAGCATCTGGCATCTCCGTCCAATCTGCGATAAAATCCGCCAAGGCTTGTGACTTGATAGCGCCGCGTATCTTGTAGGTGATATCGAAGGCGTCAAGTTCAATGCCCCACTTCGCGACCCTTCCCGTAGCATCGTTGTTGTTGATAATGTCGGACAGTGGAGTCTTGCTCACCACTGTGATTGGGTACTCCTGAAAGTAATGCCTCAGCTTCCGAGAAGCAAGGAATACTCCATAAGCTATCTTCTGGTAGTACGGGTAACGCTGCTTGGACTCCATCAAGATCTCGCTCACATAGTAAACTGGTCGTTGAACTCCGTACTCATAGCCTGGTTCCTTCCGCTCTACCACGACGACGATGGTGATTACCCGGTTGGTTGCTGCCATGTAGACTAACAGGGGCTCTCCAGGCTCGGGTGCTGCAAGGATGGGCGCTGAGGAAAGAATCTCCTTGAGCTGCTTCAATGCTGCATCTGCTTCGTCCGTCCATGTAAATTTGTCCGCCTTCTTCAGCAACTTGTACAGCGGCAGGGCCTTCTCTCCAAGTCGGCTGATGAACCGACTAACTGCTGCAACACAACCTGTTAGTCGTTGAATGTCCTTTAGGCATGTCGGGCGGTTTATGTTTAAGATGGCCTTGATTTTCTCCGGGTTGACCTCGATTCCACGCTGGGAAACAATGAAGCCCAACAATTCCCGAAGACGCACTTCTTAGGGTTAAGCATCATGTTGTATTTCCGGAGATTATCAAAGGTTTCTTTTAAGTCAGAGATTAAGTGATTTGACTTTTTAGACATCACCGCGATATCGTCCACATAGGCGTGAACGTTCCGACCAATTTGGTCGTGAAGGCAACGTTGCATTGTCCGCTGGTACGTAGCACCTGCGTTTTTCAGCCCAAAGGGCATCTTAACATAGCAGAACGTGTCGTATGGGGTAGTTAACGAAGTGGCCAATTGGTATGTCTTCCTCATCTTGATTTGGTGGTATCCCGAGTATGCATCGAGAAAACACAAAAGTTCCGAGTCAGCCGTTGAGTCAATGACTTGGTCCATGCGAGGCAAAGCAAATGGATCTTTGGGGCAAGCCTTGTTCAAGACGGTGTAATCAACGCACATTATTAATTCTTTGGTTCCCTTTTTGGGGACAAGTACAGGATTGGCCACCCATCGGGTGTGAAGGACTTCTCGGATAAATCCATCCTTAAGTAACCTAGCTATCTCTTTGCCAATGGCGCGTCTCTTCTCGTCTCCGAAGCGTCGTAGAGGTTGTTTCACTGGTTTGCATTTTGGATCAATGTTTAAGCTGTGCTCGGCAAGTTCCCTAGGTACACCTTTCATGTCGGCAGGTTGCCAGGCAAAGATGTTCCTATTCTCACGGAGGAACTCGACGAGCGCGCTTTCCTATTTGGGATCCACATTCGTCCCAATGGCGGTGGTCTTGGAGGCATCGCCTACCACAAGTTCCACCGGCTTGGTCTCGATGGCGGCCTTGAATGCAGGAGCGGAGTCGGAGATCTGCTTCTTCGACGCGGGCATCTCTGAGTCATCGACCTTGCTCTGGATCTCTTTGAATTCTTCGTTGTAGAGGACAGCTTCCGTGAAGGCTGCTTCATTAATCTCGCGGTCCCTTTCCTTGGTAAAGCTTCCGGATACGGTGATGACAGCGTTCGGTCCTGGTATCTTGAGTTTGTTGTAGACGAAGCATGGCTTGGCCATGAAGGTGTGGAATATGTCGCGGCCGAATATGACGTGGTACACGCTCTTGAAGGGGACCACCTCAAAGGTCATGCGCTCTTGGCGGTAATTATTAACATCGCCAAAGGCAACCTGAGGTGTGATGCACCCAAGGAACCGAGCCTCCTGACCAGGAACTACGCCATGGAAGATGGTGTTGGTCCGCCTTAGGTTTGCCTCCGTCAAGTTCATCTTCTGCAGTGTATCCAGATACATGATATTGATGCTTCTTCCACTATCCACCATACACTTGGTGAACTCCACGCCGTCAATCAAGGGTTTGATGACCATGGCGTATTGGTTCTCCGTAGGAATAAGGTTTGGGTGATCCGTCATGTCCCAAGTAATTGGAACCTCCGACCAACGCATGTACTGGGGAACTGGGGGTAGAGTGGCCATCAGTATCCTCACAGAGGTCTTCTGTTGTCGGACGGTGGGGGTGCCAAGGAAAGTGTGGTAGACTGGCGCCTTCTTCAAGAAGGAGTTCTTGCCCTTGTCGTCGCTCTTGGCGGCGTGCTTGGGGTCAACATCCTCGTCCATGTAACTTGAATCCTTGGAATCCTCCTCCTTCTTATTCCCCTTGACCTTACCTCGCGGTCTGTTCTTCCGACTTTGCTTGTAGTCGGACTCCGGGTCTTCCTTGAGGTCGTTGACGAACTTGAAGTGTCGATTGGTATGGGTGTCTTTGCCGTTGACATCGATGTGTAAGAGGCACAACATATCGTGGTACTCCTTGTAGGTTTGGGGAACGCGGAGCGGTGCCGAGGTAGTTTCACTTCCTCGTTGCTCCCCACGACCAGCTCCCCGTCCTCGGCCATGTTGTCCGCCATCACCTCGTCCTTCAAAGGTCATGGCGACCATGTCGGGAGATTGCTTTTCTTATGGAGCGGTTTTCCGCTTTGTACTGCTGTTCCTCCGCGCTTGAGTTGGAACAGCCGTTGCTGGCAGAGAGCCGTGGGCATCATCGTTGGGAGCTGCGAACTCACTAGACAACTTAATCATCTGGTTCAAGTCAATCTGGTGATTGTCCTGCAAGCGCTTCAGCTTATGTCAGAGCAACGTGCCCCTTTCCAACCCATCTATGAAGGCGGCCATGGCGGTCTGAGCGTGCACTCCTGCGCAGGAATTTTTCATATCCAGACAGCGGGAGAGGTAGGCACGAGATGTCTCGTCTTTCTCTTGCATGCACCGCTGTAGATCGCCGACAGTGCAGGGACGTTTGTACGTGCATGTCCAACCAATTGTAGATGGATTTCTCTGGCAAGTCATCAATCCATTGATGGGTCGTGCCTGCCAACATCAAAGGGAGGTACTTGACGGCAACGTTGGGGTTACCTACGGCAATCTCCACCGTGTTGCCGTAGTCCTGCAACCATGTGGCTGGCTTGGCGGTGCCGTTGTAGGGCTTGATGGTCTTGTCAATCCGGAAACCTTTGGGGTAAGTTGCAGACCGTATCGCAGGTCCAAAGCAACGTGGTCCTAGGTATGGTCCTTCCCGGGCCTCGTGGATCTTATCTATCTGCGAACGTGCATCGTATAGCTACGGGTTTTTCTTCTTCTTGTAAACAGGGGATGGGCTGTGTGAACGACGCGGGCCCCCTCTGCCACGGTGACTGCTGGGTGGCGACGGAGGCGGAGGTGGTGGTGGTGGGTTAGCCTTCTTGCTATTACCCTACTGCGACACCTCACGCTTGTCGCGATTGCTTGTCGGACGCGAAGGGGGTGTCCTTGGTTGCGCTCTCCGTCATGACGGGTCTGCTCCGCGTTGTCGCGGATGACGATGCCGCACTGCCTTGGCAGGGGCATATCCGTACGATGGTGAACCTTGGGGTCTTCGCGATGTCGGGGGGATCAGGGCGGTGGCGATGGGCGACGAGGTCGGGCCTTTTCTCCGTGGTCAGAGGATATGGGAATAGCATCCTTCCTATTGCGCGCATCCCTCCGTCTTCGTTCTGATGAACCCGTCTGGGACCCGACATCAAGAGGATATCTGTCCCTTGGTGGCTTGTGTTGGCTAGACTGGCAAAACGCTGGGTCAGACTCAAGCCTCTGAGAGGTGGCCTTTGTAGGGTTCGCAACATAGAAAACAAAAAAATTCCTACGATGGGAACTATGTACCAAGATCTATCTACTAGATACAAACAACGAGTGGATGTATATCCGTAGAGAACATACCCTTGAAGACCGACAAAGCTTAACAAGTTTGACTCGTGGTTGATGTAGACGATCTCTTTCCGATCTCAAGATCAAGAGGAAGTCCTAGCGCCGCAAATCAGCAGCGCATCCGTGCTCGCACACACGTTCGAGGCGCCGAGCAACCTCCTCCTCCTCACTCCAGTGATGCAACGGAAGCACAACTCTTTCTTGCCGAATAGCCACCGGGAACATGTATCTCGCTAGTCCGAGACCATGGGGGATAAATTCTAGAGGGGGAGAGAGATCCTTCACGAGGAGGTGTGAGTGAGAGAGGGAGAGGGGTGCCTTTTATAGGAGGAGGGGGGCACCCAAGGGGGTGGCCGCCGGCCATGGGGGCGTCCCCCTCCCCTCCTTAATTCATGTGGGTGGACACTCCACTCACAAAAATCCATTCAAATCCCTCCACTCAAAATCCCACTCAAACTTGCAATTAAATTTCCACCAAATTTAATGCAAACTCTCATTAAATAAAACTCTTTTATTTATTCAGAATTTTTTCAATTACTTTAATGACAAACATTCACACATAACCCCTTACTAGAATTCTATTTCACATGCATAACCACTTTATGCAATTTCACCCGAAAACATGTTTCGGTTTCTAGTGAAATAAATTCCTGCGCTTGCTTATTCTTTCGGCATGAAACTTTTGCTCCAATTGGATGTCAATGTCTCTTAAGTGTGTCACCCTACGGTTCGTGAATAATGCGGACATGATCGAGACCCCTCTCGGATCAATAATCAGAAGCGGTATCTGGAGACCCATACTGACTCCCACACATTCAACGATGACTTTCTTGTGATCATCGGAACCTTTTACGCTAGTAGCTTAATCCCTTTGTTTCGCGATATATTACATGTCCGAGATTCTATCATCGGTATCTCCATACCTAGTTTGATCTCGTTACTGACATGCACTCTTTTCTCGTTCCCGTGATATAACATTCTAGTGATCAAATAACTTTCTTGCAAGCTAACCAATGTGATATCACCGAGAGGGCCCAGAGTATATCTATCCGTCATCGGGATGAACAAATTTCACTCTCGATCCATGGGCCTCAACATAACACTTTCTTAGTACTGAACCCATCTTTATAATCACCCTGTTATGTTGTTACGTTTGATGTTATCAAGAAACTCTTCCGTTGTTAGTGATTGACATGATCTCATGGTCTAAGGATTAGGATCACTTCATAAGTTGTTATAGCAATATAAACTCAATAACTTTGATCGTAATGCTATACTTCGAATGAATGTTCATCACACCATTACACTAATGTTGTGATCCCATTATTAACAACATCCAATGTCTATGATCAGGAAACCTTGATCATCTTGTTAATCAACGAGCTAGTTTATGAGAGAGGCATAACTAGGAACTTTCTGTTTGTTTATTAAACACACATGTATTAATGTTTCCGTATTAATATAATGATAGCATGCAAAATAAACATCTATCATATACTTGGAATACACATAATAAACACTTTATTATTGCCTCTCAGGGCATATTCCCTTCAGTCTCCCACTTGCACTAGAGACAATAATCTAGTTACATAGTGATGAATCTAACGCCCATTGAGTTTTGGTGTTGATCATGTTTTGCTCTAGGGAGAGTTTTAGTCAACGGATCTGCTACATTGATATCCGTGTGTACTATACAAATCTTTATATCTCCATCCTTGACATGCTCGCGGATGGAGTGAAACCGGCGCTTAATATGCTTGGAATGCTTGTGAGACATTAGTTCTTTTCCATTGGCAATGGAACCCTTGTTGTCACAATAGATCACCATTGGGTCCAACGCGTTTGCAACCACTCCTAGTTCGGATATGAACTCCTTCATCCAAACCGCTTCCTGAGCCGCTTCCAAAGCAGCAACATATTCGGCCTCCGTTGTTGATCCCGCTACCACAGGTTGTTTGGAGCTCCTCCAACTAACCTCTCCGCCATTCATGAGAAATACGTAACCGGATTGAGACTTAGAGTCATCTGGATCGGTGTCAAAGCTTGTGTCAACATAACACTTAGCGACGAGTTCTTCTTCACCTCCATATACAAGAAACATATCCTTCATTCTTCGTAAGTACTTAAGGATATTCTTGACCGCTATCCAGTGTTCTGAACCTGGATCCGATTGGTACCTACTAGTCAAACTAATAGCATGTGCCACATCCGGTCTTGTACATAGCATGGCGTACATTATAGAGCCTATGGTTGAAACATAGGGGACTTTGTCCATTATCTCTCTTTCTTCCGCCGTAGCCGGACTTTGAGTCTTACTCAATGTCTTGCCTTGCAACATAGGTAAGAACCCCTTCTTACTTCCGTACATTTTAAACTTCTTTAAAATCTTATCAAGGTATGTACTTTATGATAGACCTATTAGGCGTCTAGATCTATCTCTATAGATCTTTATGCCTAATATGTATGACGCTTCACCTAGGTCCT